>OY998271.1:38646684-43586684 GCA_963922045.1 Persicaria maculosa
TATCGAACAGGTTGTAAAATTGACTCACACTTTTGCAAGTTTTGAATAGTTGTAAATTTTATCTGTCAAGTTTCGATTATTTGGCAATTTCAGAGTTAGTATTCATTGATAAATTGCTTATAGAGCATTATTAGTATTGCATAATAGATTGCATTTAGCATAGTTTGGGTGTAAATATTGCATATTTTAGTTGCATTTACATGATTACTTGTTGAGTTGGATGATGCGGAATCTACACAATGTTATGATTTATTTCAGGAATCGCAGATTCAAGGTAGAATGAATTTGAGGAGAGTTAAAAGAAGTAAAAGATTATGGCATTAGCAGCTAGAGGAAATCACGAGTTGAGAAGCGTAAGAAATCGCTGGCCGCCCCACAGCCGAGCTAGTTGCCTCGCGGCCAGAAGACTTCTCGAAGGATTTCGCTGATCGCCAGGACGCCCCGTCGCCTACGGTCGCCGCCCCGCGACCCGTGCAGAGACGCCGAATCAGCTCTAAAGTTTAATTAGGGTTTTTATTACTCCCTCCGTTCGACAAAACTTGTCATTTTAGGGTGTTATTTTTGTTCAAAAAAACTTTTCATTATAGGTATTTTGCCTTTCACTTTACAAAAATGCCCTTGATATGATTGATGGTTTGTTAGTTGTAGTTTTCGATAAAGTAAAAAAGGAGGGTAATAATTGAGGGTAAATTAGTACATTTGTTAATTGCCTTAAAACTTATGAAATAAGCTAAAATGACAAGTTTTGCCGAACAGAGGGAGTATTATTTTTGGCCGATTCTTTGGAGGCCTTTAAAAGACATTTCTAGGTTATTCTACTATTCATCTTATGCACTTTTAAGAATTATTGAGAGCATGTTGAGCATAAGCAATTAAACTCTCGAAGGTTTCGCCTACAATTTGGATCTTTGATTGTTGAATTTTGAGTTTCTTAATCTAGTTCTTATTCCTATTTGAATGTTTTGGCTTCCTTGCGCTTAAATCTTTGAACGTGTTTTATTCTCTCTGGCCTGATCAACTAGTTAGAGTAGATTCATTCAATTGCTATGGTTTTGTAGATTCCTCGTAGCGAACCTTAACCCAAGTGGCAATTATATCCCTTTAGGACTCGTAGGACTAATTGGATGTGTAGGAAGTTGAATATATGTTAAATATCGACTCGTAGCTTGATATTGCATATACCTTGGTTAATTCATAGTCTTAATGCTATCTCTAGGTTAAATCTTAACCGTGTTAGGGTTATTTAGAGATAAGAATTGCTAGGACTCGTAGGACTAGTAATTTACCTAAGATCTGGACAAGGACATTAATAGGAAAAGAAAAGAACTAGAGGTTGGAATAAGGATCAAATTCATCAATTGAAGTGACAAATTGTAGGTGAACCTATTTCTCTCTACTGCATCTTACAACCTCCTTTACTTTGTTTGCTTCTTTCCGCTTTGACAAAAGGCGGATCTTTTTCTCACAAAAACTCTCTTTTTGGTTACTTGCGATTAGATTAGCACTAGAATTCATTAGATTTCCATGTGGATCAACCTCTTTCTTACCAACTATACTAGTTGTAGGTTTGAGTATTTCTTTGGCAGGAACAACGACAGATTTTCCTCTTGTCAAACCTGGCGCCGTTGCCGGGGATTTCTTTTTAATTTCTTGTGTTGTTTAATCGCTACCCTTGGTGTGGACCACGTTTATGGTCCGCACCCGTGCTACTAATCCATCTTTACTTCCTTTTAATTAAGAGATCGAGAGGACTCTTTCCAACCTAAGGCGGGAGGTTCGCATCAACTCTAGCGAATTACCTTTTGATCAAGAAGCCGAAGGGACTGCAGAGATGGGTGACAACGCGTTGGATAACGTGAACCAAACCTTAAGGCAACTCACCGCACCAAATCTGCAAACACAACCATTGGCGGTATAGTTTCCAGCGCTTGCTGATGGGACCAAGTTCGAGTTTAAGGCTCAATGGATCCACTTTCTACCTAAGTTCCATGGGTTGAGTGACAAGGATCCCAACAAACATTTTGCGAAATTCCATGCTATAATTGAGAGCATGAGACCGACAGATGTCACAGAGGACCAAATCAAGCTGCGAGCTTTTCCTTTCACATTAAAAGATTCAACTAATGATTGGTTTTACTATTTACCTGCAGGGAGCATTACTACCTGGACAGAGATGAAAAGGTTTTTCTTAGAAAAGTACTTCCCTGCTACAAAGCTGAACTTTCTCAAAAAGGCCATCAGCAACATCGAGCAATCAGCAACTGAGACCCTGTATGAGTATGTGGAGCGATTCAAAAAGCTATGCTCAAGTTACCCCTACCATGGTTACTCAGAACAAGATTTGGTACTTTATTTGCATGGAGGTTTGGTTGATGATGAGCGTCGAATGGTGAATGTCGCTAGTGGGGGTAACATTCTCAATAAGACCCCAAATGATGCTATGGAGTTGTTCTCAGAGCTTGCTGAGGGGTCTAGACAATATAGCAAGAGGGTAAACCCCCGTGGAGTATTGGCTGTAGATTCTTCACGCTCCAATTGATATGATGGAGATGAAGGAGATGATGAGAAGGATGATGCTCAAGGGGACCCCTCAAGAACTCAAGGCATGTGGGCTATGTGCTGATCCTTTACACCCAAACGATATGTGCCCACTACTTCAGGATCCTAATGTTGAGCTTAACGCCATGGGAAACTTTGTCTCGCAAAAGCCTAGGTATGCTAACTATGGTAACCCCAATCAATTTAGTAACAATTATAATGCAGTTTACCAGGGGTATGACTATGGTAATAACCAGACCCCTTTCAATCCAAAAGGGGGACACCAAGAGAGGCCTCAACAACAATTCGATTCTAGGCAGAGAGCACCTCCTGCAGGGAATCAATCAACTGAGGACCCTATCAAGAGCCTCACTAGGATACTCATGAGCCAGGTTGAGCACTTGATGTACACATTTGCACCCTCTTTTATTGCATCTTTTGACTTCATATTTCATTCGATCTCCAAAGAAAAGGTTCAAAAGAATATTAACTTGTGTAAGAATGGGCTAAAATGCAAGAAATAGAGTCTGCACAAGTTTTGAGCTAACCATGCAGGAATTCGAGTGAAAACGGAGTCAAAACGGAGAAGCCAAGTGAAGCTGAGCAGAGGTAGATATCAACCCTAGACCCAGATATCGACCTCTGGTGTAGATATCGATCTTCAACATAGATATCGACCTCAACATAGACATCAAGTGAAGCTGAGAAGAGGCAGATATCGACCTTAGACCCAGATATCGACCCCCATATCGACCTCAACATAGAAATCGACCAGAGCTGAACAAGTCGAGCAGGAACAGAGACCTCGATATCGACCTCTGGTGTCGATATCGACCCCTTATCTCGACAGAAGATAGACTCGATTTCGAATGCGGATTGGAACTATATCTTCAAGGAGGCACAGATTTATCTCATACTTTCAAGATAGAGGACAGCTGAAGTTTTATTCATCTTTTACCTTTAAGTTATTTAAGTTTTATCAAAATAAAATACCTATCCTAATTGTTCGGATAGAGTTCATAGTTTAGATAGGAGTTACAATCCTCGGATAGCAAGGATTAGTAGCCTATAAATAAAGCCCTAGGGGCTGATTTGTTAGATCATCTTTCAACAAGCAAGTAATACCATCAATAGAGTTAGAGTTAGAGAGAAGTTTTAGGGTTTGACGTTTGCGAAAGTTGACGTTGAGTTGTGAAGCTTCGGAGTTTAGTTTAATGCAAGTTTCTTCCTTTCAATTGACAATGAATCCCATGATGAGAAGCGAGTAGTTTCCCAAAGCTCTTAGGGTCGGGGTGAGCCCGACGTTAGCCATCCGCGCTTGAGGTAAGTATTTGATGTTGATATCGTTGTGTCTATCTCTCCTCCTACAATTCTATGTTTAGTCCTAATCGAAAGAAAAGGGATTCATGCTAACAACTTGAGTTATAAACATAAAATTGGTAGAGACAATTAGGTTTATTTGCAAGAGTAATCCTAAAAGTTGGTGTACGGCGAAAGCTTGTCCCTCGGGTGAAATAGCGCAATTGTCCGTCTTATTTATCTTATCGCATGCATTGGTTAACGTTGTGGTGAACCCTAATCCTAGGAGTTGTTTTTACATATTTTATATTCATCGAAACCCACTGTTTTATTTCTGTTCATTGCTTCTCTCTCCATCCTTAAATCTTCGGCCTTTCTTTGCTGACAAAGAACTAACACACTGTAGGGAGACATCGATATCGACAGCAGAGGTCGATATCGACCAAAACTGATAGATTGACGGTTTTCTGAGTCGATCTCGAGACTCCTGGGAAACTTCTGCAAGCATCGATATCGACACCAGACATCGATATCGACCCTTCTGTATCGACTGGCAGTTTTCTGAGCCAGTCGATTTCGTGGACTGACATCGATATCGACCCCCACCAGTCGATATCGACCACTTGTTTTTGTCTTTGCAGGTCTTCTGTTGTAGAGAACATCGACAGCCGAGGTCGACATCGAGGCCCAAGGTCGAAATCGAGGCTTCTGGTCGACGCAGACGTGAGATTTCTAAAGCTACTAGGATCCCGCTGACACGCCTCCTCGTGGATCGATCCTGACTACCCTTCCACTACAACGGGAGGAAGTCTTGTAATTATTTGCTTAGGCTAGGAGTCGATTTACATCTTTACATCTTATTATTTGTACTCGACTTACCTTCTTAACAGCACTCAAAGAATCTTGAGAAACAGGTAGGCCAATTGGCTCAATTGCTGAGTAAATTGCAGGCTAAGGACTCAGGAAAGCTACCATCTCAAACGGTGGTGAATCCTAAGGAGAACGTCGGCGCAATAACGCTAAGAAGTGGTAAGGAACTGATTACTACTCACCAGGATGACGAAAACTATGGAGAACCTGAGATGCATAAAAAAAAGGAGAAGAAGAGCTTCAGAATCGCGAGCCGCCCCGCGGCCAGGGTGATTCTGGAGAAGCGGATTTCGGCGAGCCGCCCCGCGGCCACACCCAGCCACCCCGCGGCCTTACCCCTGACGAATCTTCCAACTCTTATGTAAGGCCTGAATTCCCTCCTTCAAATTATTACAAACCTATTCCTCCCTTTCCTGAAGCTCTTAGAGATACAAGGAGGCCTGAGAATGATAAAGAGATCTTTGAGACGTTCAGTAAGTGCGAGTTAAACATTCCCTTACTCAAATTGATTAAAAGTATTCCTCGTTATGCTAAATTTCTTAAGGAGCTTTGCACCATAAAGAGGAATCAGAAGTTGAAGGGAAAGCAGAAATGTAGTGACCCTGGCATGTTTACAATCCCATGTGTGATAGGTGAGACTAAGTTTGATAAAGCTTTGTTAGACTTAGGTGCATCAATTAATGTCTTACCTTACTCTCTGTATGAATCATTAGGCTTAGGACCTTTGCATGAAACTAAAGTGGTGATCCAACTAGAGGACCGCTCAAATGCTTATCCTAGAGGCACAGTAGAGCATGTTTTGTTCATGGTTGACACCTTGATTTTTCCTGCTGACTTTTTTGTCTTAGACATGGAGCATGGTAAGCAAGAGGCCCCTATTCTCTTAGGAAGGCCCTTTTTGAAGACTGCTAAGACAAAAATTGATGTGTATTCTGGCTCATTGACTATGGAATTTGATGGTGAGAAGGTTGAATATAATATTTATGATGCAATGAAATTCCCTTCTAACGATCCTTCCTTATGCTTTGTAGATGTCATCGATACTTGTATGCATGATACTTTTGATATGAGTTGTGTAGATGATTTGCAGGTTGCTCTAGAAGCTCCTATTGAGGAGTTGTCCTTGAATTATGCTTTGTCTACTAACCTGCAGGAGACCATAAGAGACTTGTCCACCCTCCCAACTCATTTGCAGTTAAGAACCCCTATGGAACTAACCGGTCCGAGCGAGAAGCTCTTACCTTCTGTTGTGCCGGCACCCGTTGTTGAGCTCAAGCCACTTCCTGAGCATTTGAAGTATGCATTCGTGGGGGAAGGTGATACCTTGCCTGTCATCATCTTCAACAAGCTTACTAAGGAACAAGAAGATATGTTGGTGGCGGTGCTCAAAGAACATAAGACCGCTCTGGGATGGACCATAGTGGACATCAAGGGAATCAGTCCAGCTACTTGCATGCACAAAATCTTGTTAGAAGAGGGAGCCAAACCTTCCAGGCAACCTCAACGGAGACTCAACCCACCTATGATGGAGGTAGTAAAGAAGGAGGTGCTGAAACTCCTTCAGGCAGGTATAATCTATCCCATCTCTAATAGTCAATGAGTTAGTCCAACGCAGGTAGTACTAAAGAAAGGGGGCATAACAGTGGTTGAGAACAAAGAAGGTGAGTTGGTCCCAAACAGAGTCCAATCAGGCTAGAGAGTTTATATCGATTATCGCAAGCTGAATGCGGTAACCCGAAAAGATCACTTTCCCTTACCTTTTATTGATCAGATGCTTGAACGGCTCGCTGGTCGTCCATATTATTTCTTTTTAGATGGATATTCAGGGTACTTTCATATAGCCATCGCATCGGAGGATCAAGAAAAGACGACATTCACTTGTCCGTTTGACACTTTTGTATATCGCAGGATGCCTTTTGGCTTGTGCAACGCTCCTGGGACATTCCAACGGTGTATGGTAAGCATTTTTTTGAATATGTAGAGCAATTCGTTGAGGTTTTTATGGATGACCTTACTGTACATGGTGATAGTTTTGATGCTTGCTTAAACCATTTGGAACTTGTGCTTAAAAGGTGTGTTGACACTAACTTAGTGCTCAATTCAGAGAAGTGTCACTTTATGGATGAGGAGGGCATTGTTTTAGGTCACATTATCTCACATAAAGGGATTGAGGTTGATAGGGTGAAGGTAGACATCATTCAATCATTTTCTTATCCTACTAATGTGCGTGAAGTGCGTTCCTTTTTAGGCCATGCAGGATTCTGCCGCAGGTTCATTAAGGATTTCTCAAAGATCACCTCACCCTTGTGCGAGCTACCGAAGAAGGAGGTCACTTTTGCTTTTGATGAGAAGTGCAGGATGGCGTTTGATGAGTTGAAGACTTGTCTTACTAGTGCACCAATTATACAAGCGCCAAATTCGTCCCAACCCTTTGAATTGATGTGTGACGCTAGTGACTACGCTGTGGCGCCTGTGGGAGCCGTGCTTGGAAAAAAAGAAGGGAAGAGCTCTCATGTGATCTACTATGCATCTCTGACGTTGAATGGCGCCCAAAGGAACTACTCAACCACAGAGAAGGAACTTCTTGCCATTGTTTTTGCCCTTGAGAAATTTAGATCTTATTTGCTTGGTACAAAAGTTATTGTGTATACTGACAATGCAGCGCTTCGTTACCTTATGACGAAGAAAGAGGCCAAGCCAAGATTGATTAGATGGATCTTGCTTTTAAGCGAGTTTGACATCAAAATCAGGGACAAAAAGGGTGCTGAGAACCTTGTTGCAGATCATTTAAGTCGTATATTGTAGGGAAAAAATGGGCAGGACGAGCAATCACCTATCTTGGGGAATTTTCCTAAAGAAGAATTATTTGAAGTGTTCAGTGTCTCCAGCCGCCCCGTCGCCAGCCTGGCCGCCCCGCGGCCACCTGTCGCCGACCGCCCCACAGCTGTCCCTGTCCGCCCCGCGGCCCCTACAGATTCTGAGATTGAACTCCTTCTGAAGTTAAGCTCTATTCCCCGTCCTTGGTTCGTTATTTTGGTGAACTTTTTAGTATCGCAGGAGTTTCCACCCAACTTTTCCAAGGCTCAAAAGGACAAGATATGACATGAGGCTCGCTTCTACGTTTGGGATGATCCATACCTACGGAAGTATTGCGCTGATCAAGTTATATGTCGGTGTCTTCCCGACGATGAGGTACAATCTGTCCTTAATTTCTGTCACTCACATGAATGTGGTGGACACTTTGGACCACAGAAGACAACAAGAAAGGTACTTGAGGCAGGTTTCTTTTGGCCGCATATATTTCGTGATTCATATGCTTTTTGCAAATCCTGCGATCGCTGTTAGAGAGTTGAGAATCTTTCTAAGAGGAATGAGATGCCACAAACTCGCATGATATTTTGTGAGATTTTTGATGTTTGGGGCATTGACTTCATGGGACCATTCCCTAACTTGTTTGGAAAAGTTATATATTTCGCTTGCGGTGGACTACGTCTCCAAGTGGGTGGAGGCGAAGGCCACCAGGACTGATGATTCAAAAGTTGTTGCAGGTTTCCTCAAGGAGCTATTCTCTAGATTTGGAGTGCCGAAAGCATTGATAAGTGATAAAGGGACACATTTCTGCAATAAGACGGTAAGTGCATTATTAAAGAAATATAATGTTACGAGAGGGTGTCTACTGCATACCACCCCAGACTAATGGGCAAGCTGAGGTATCTAATCGCGAGATTAAGACTATCTTGGAGAAGACTGTTGCCCCAAACAGGAAGGATTGGAGTATAAGACTTGATGATGCTCTGTGGGCTTATCGAACGGCTTACAAGACGCCCATTGGGATGTATATGTTTTGATTAGTTTATGGAAAGGCTTGCCATCTTCCTGTCGAGCTCGAACATAAGGCATACTGGGCGGTGAAATAATGCAACATGCGAATTGATGAAGTTGGGGAGTTCAGGAAACTTCAGTTGCAGGAGCTGGAAGAGTTGAGATTGGATGCCTATGATAACTCCGTCACCTATAAGGAGAAGACTAAGGCATGGTACGACAAACATATTTTGAGAAAGGACCTCAATGTTGGGGACAAGGTCCTTCTATTCCAATCGCGCCTTCAACTCTTCCCAGGTAAGCTTCGCTCTAGATGGGCAGGGCCATATGTGATTACTAATGTCTTTTCTCATGGTGCAGTAGAACTACTCAAGGAGAGGAATGGAGATATTTTCAAGGTCAATGGTCATAGATTGAAGCCATATTATGAGAACTTTGTCAAAAAGGATGGTGATGAGTTGGTTCTCCATGAACCAAGCACTGAGGATCACTAGGGAGTCATGACGTCGAGCCAACGACGTTAACTAAAGACGTTGTTTGGTAGGCAACCCAAGGTAAGTAGTTTAGATGTTTGTTTCTTATTACATTTAGTTATTTTTAGTTTAGTTTTGGTTGGTTCGACATACTAACCCCGTAAGGTAAAAAGAAGAGGAGATGAGCAGAAAAGGGGCAGGCCGCCCCGCGGCTGCGACAGCGAGCGAACTATCTTCGCAAATCGCCGGCCGCCCCGTCGCCTACCCTTGCCGCCCCGCGGCCCCTTACGGAGGATAAAAAAATTTTGGGACCCGTGTGGGCCCCACCTGCTACACCCCTTTAACCCTATCCACTCCTTTATCATCATCTATCTTTATCAAAAGCCGCCCCCATGCCAATGCTTTCACCATCTTCATCTATCTTTACCTTCTTCAACCTCCACAAGAACACCCCAACCTCCATTAAAGCTCTTCCTCAAAGCTTCCAACCTTCACAAAAATCACCCCTTTCTCCAATATCTTCCATTATCCACCTATATCTTTCACCACACCACCCACATTCTCCTCATTCTTCCTAGATCTAAACCGAAAACACCTGATTCGAAGGATCTTCAAGGTTTTAGGATAAATCCACCAATGGAGGGAGGAATTTGAGACGTCAGAGCACAGATCCGGCGTCGGAGCAACAAATCCACTACTTTACGAGGCCGCCCCATCCCCAGCCCAGCCGCCCCGCGGCCATTCCTTTTGCCGGCTGCCCCGTCACCTTCTGAGATGCCCCACGGCCACCTATCGCCGGCCGCCCCGTCGCCTACCCTCGCCGCCCCGTGGCCACAGCAGAAACCTCCATTTTCGTGAGTTCTTGATTCAAACTCTTTCTTGGGTTAATTTCTTAGCTTTAAGCGAACATGTCTAGACCCCATGGGATGAGTAAGAGTTAGAAGGAGAAGTGGAATGGGCTGAATACTAGAAATTTCTTTCAAACCAAGTTTTTTCACGAACTTACCCTTCGGATGTTAGAGATGGATGTATGTACTAGGCAATTGTTAGAACATGGAGGCCTAGGGAATTTCTTAGATAAGAACGCTCTGACTTATTCGGGTTTAGTTAAGGAGTTCCTGGCTACTTTGAGTGTGCGGTCGACATCTATCGAGTTTAGGTTGTTGGGGCGGGAGTTCACGAGGAGAAAGAAGAGAGTGGACAGATTTTTAGAGTTACAACTACACCAACTGCAGGTTGGTTTGATGTATCAAAGGGAGATGGGCCTATTGGATTTTGGCTTGCGGCGACTAGGGTGCCTTTTGAGGCCAAGAAGGGCCAATATAACTCGAGTATTAGGCACCCTGCACTACGGCTGATCCACAAGGTTCTAGCCAACACTTTCTTTGCCCAGACTGAGGTCAATAAGATCTCACTTAGGGACATGTCATATTTGTGGTGTCTGATGCTAGAGAGCCCAGTGGTCCCAGGTTGGGTGGATTTATTCCTTTTCAACTGCAGGGACATCATCGACAAGTGCAAGACGGCGACGATTAGCTTTGGGGGTCTCATCACTCTCATAGCACGGGATTGTATTGATTTGAGCGATGTCCCTGATGTCCTGCATGGTTCATTTCTGTATGATGAGGCTCAGCTGAAGAAAGCTGGCCATTTGGAGGGGAGAGCGCCGATGTGGGTCTGGAGGACAAGCCATCTTGGGGCGATTCAGCTGAGATTACCCCGACCACTTCCTTTTGGTCCTACGGCAGACGATTTCTTTATGGGTGATGAGGATGAGGATGAGGATGATGAGGATGAGGATGATGGAGATGATTTTGCACATGACGATGATGGTGGTGTTCCTGAGGTGCAGACGGATGTAGGAGGTGGGGGTGTTGGACCTTCTGGCACAGTTGGAGTAGGTACTGGTCCAGGTTATTATGAGCTTGAGCAGCGGATGATGGCGATGTCTCTCCGACAGGATACTATGTGGGAGCATCAGCAGCAGATGGCTCTCCTCCAGGACACCATGTGGCAGCATCAACAGATGATCTCCCGTCGTCAGGATGCTATGTGGGATCACCAGCAGCAGCTGTATGTTAACATGGGAGACATCCGTCGGGATATTCGTGGACTGATGACTAGCTTGGCGGATATGTGTGAGAGCCAGGCAGAGATGTGGCACTTACAGGAGCAGATGCTACATAGACAACGAGCTGCATGTGAGGCTCAGGAGCTGCAGAGACAGAGACAGGAGGAGTTCTTTCGATTTTACCTACCCTTAATTCCCACCTTACCCGCCACCACCACCTCAGCATTGAGCATGTTAGTTTTTCTTTTTCTTTTTCTTTTCTCTTTCAGTTTATTTTGATGTTTTCGCCATTGAGGACAATGTCAGAATTAAGTGTGGGGGGAAGACTTGCATGACATGTTAGATTTGTATTTTATCTTTATGTTTGCATTTTGACTTTAGATTGCATGTAGAAATATTTTAGTTAATGTTAGTTTATGTTGTTCGCAAAAAAAATCCGAAAATTATATTATTTATGTAATTATATTAGCTAGGATTAGGCCTTATTTTCCCATTTGGATGCCACTTGTCCTCTAATTTATCTATTAAGACTTATGCCCCATGATGTGCTTGGATTGTTGAAAACTTTGATATATGATTTTCACACTATTTGGTGAGCATAATTAGTTAAGAATTGAGCACATAAGATCTTTGATTTTGGGTGATCTTGAAGTTCTAGACATGACCTGGTGAGCTTATTTTGGCCTATTCAGGACTGCATTTTATTTAGTTCTCTTGCTTATTGAGTGTACTCTCTTTAATTGCTTCCTTTTTGGCTTGCATTTAGATATCTTATTCAAGGCTGCATATTATGATTTCTGCACATGATTTAAAGATGATTGAGGCACCTTTATTAGCCCTATTTGACTCTATTCCCACCTTACATATTATCCTCTGCTTGAAGCCAATTTGAGCCTAATTGCCTATTCTTTTGTAGCTCCACAAGATTTTTACATAGCCAATTATAGCCTGACCCCATCCGGGAATTAGGAATAGTTGGTAAATATTCGTATTGTGGATGATGGGTTGAGTGATGGATTGTATGTTTGGAGTACTCTTATGAGATGTTTTGATTCTTACTAGTAGTTTATACATTACTTGGGACCTAAGGAGGATAAAATTCACTTAGGGGTAAAAGTCAAGGAAAATCATTTGATATAGCATGAAAAAGAGCATATGAAAAAAAAAAGAAAAAAAAGAAAAAAAATGCAAAAGAAAAAAAGAAGAAAAAAGAATAAGAGAATGAGTTGAGTATGGTTTGTGAAGTTTTATGGTTGAGATTGGAGTTGTATGAATTGTAGAGTTATTGTATGAGCTTATGAGTTACAACCCAATTGAAAGACCTCATGAATTTTGTTGTGTGTAGAGTCACCAGCGGTGGAGAGCTAGAACACTAGTGCAAGACTATTGTAGCTAAGCTTTTAAAGATTGAGTTTTGAGCGTAAATATTTAACCCTAAACACTTGAGTGAGAGTGAAACACATATTCCTTTTGAGGTCTAGAATGGATATGGTTGCTTGATTTCATTGATTATTGCAGTTATGTGCTATGATGTTGTTAATCTATTGTGTTTGCTAGTTTTTCCTACACTTAAAGAATATTGGGGTTGATACATGAATTGCTATTCTGTGGGGCTGCAGAGTTACTTTTTCTATTGCTTGAGGACAAGCAAAGGTTCAAGTGTGGGGGAATTTGATAGAGCATTATTAGTATTGCATAATAGATTGCATTTAGCATAGTTTGGGTGTAAATATTGCATATTTTAGTTGCATTTACATGATTACATGTTGAGTCGGAAGATGTGGAATCTACATAATGTTATGCTTTATTTCAGGAATTGCAGATTCAAGGTAGAATGAATTTGAGGAGAGATAAAAGAAGTAAAAGATTATGGCATTAGCAACTAGAGGAAATCACGAGCTGAGAAGCGAAAGAAATCGCTGGCCGCCCCGCAGCCAGAAGACTTCTCGAACGATTTTGCTGATCGCCAGGTCGCCCCGTCGCCTGAGGTCGCCGCCCCGCGGCCAGGTGCAGAAACGCCGAATCAGCTCTAAATTTTAATTAGGGTTTTTATTATTATTTTTGGTCGATTCTTTGGAGGCCTTGAAAAGACATTTCTAGGTTATTCTACCATTCACCTTATCCACTTTTGAGAATTATTGAGAGCACTTTGAGCATGAGCAACTAAACTCTCGAAAGTTTTGCCTACAGTTTGGATCTTTGATTGTTGAATTATGAGTTTCCTAATCTAGTTCTTATTCCTATTTGAATGTTTTGGCTTCCTTGCACTTAAATCTTTGAATGTATTTTATTCTCTCTGTCCTGATCAACTAGTTAGAGTATATTCATTCAATTGCTAAGGTTTTGTAGATTCCTCGTAGATAACCTTAACCCAAGTGGCAATCATATCCCTTTAGGACTCGTAGGACTAATTGGATGTGTAGGAAGTTGAATATATGTTAAATATCGATTCGTAGCTTGATATTGCATATACCTTGGTTAATTCATAGTCTTAATGCTATCTCTAGGTTAAATCTTAACCGTGTTAGGGTTATTTAGAGATAAAGATTGCTATGACTCGTAGGACTAGTAATTTACCTAAGATCCGGACAAGGACATTAATAGGAAAAGAAAAGAACTAGAGGTTGGAATAAGGATCAAATTCATCAATTGAAGTGACAAATTGTAGGTGAACCTATTTCTCTCTACTGCATCTTACAACCTCCTTTACTTTTTTTGCTTCTTTCCGCTTTGACAAAAGGCGGATCTTTTTCTCACAAAAACTCTCTTTTTGGTTACTTGCGATTAGATTAGCACTAGAATTCATTAGATTTCCCTGTGGATCGACCTCTTTCTTACCAACTATACTAGTTGTAGGTTTGAGTATTTCTTTGGCTGGAACAACGACAGGTTTTCCTCTTGTCAATTGCTTATTTGAAATAAGGAGTAAATGAATTATCGATTAGTTGGCAGATTCGGAGTTAGTATTCGGTAATTTTGGAGTCATTATTCGTTTGAATATCAAGAATTATTCATGTCTAAGGGGATTATTTATTCACACAACTATTCAATTCGAAATAGGTGAATTGTTGCTTAGTCATGTGGTTTCCCATCAATATTTGTTTGAATATAAAGAATTATCCATGGGTATATGAGAAACAAAGTTTTCAGTTTTGCTCACGTCATTGGTAGAGATGATATATGGAACATGTTACACACGCTCCATTGAAGGAGAGTGTAACAAATATCACGTGGGCCCCACTATATTTTAATTAAAAAAAAAGAAAATTGGGGATTAATCTAAACCATTGATTGAATTCAATCCAATGGTCTTGATTTGTTAACATTTAACAGCCTAAGGGGTGAGTACACCTGAACTCCTCTCTCTCTATATATAGGGAGTGGTTAAAGTGTAAATGAGTCTTAATAGGTAAAAAAGCGTAAAGTGTAAACGGGGTTGATTAAAAAAATTTGAAATCCGGCCCGACCCAAATGAACAAAATAGCCCTAATTCTCTTCTTTGGAGATAGGTGCATTTCCAAAACTTGAAATCCGGCTCCATCCCGAAAGTGCCACTAGTGCTAGTGGTACACAAGAGGAAACCGGGTCTAGCAGTGGTGTTACTGATGCTCCTCTTTGGAGATATGTTGAAATAATTGAAAGGGGAAAAAGAGGTGGTAATACTGCTAGGAGGTGTAAGTTTTGTAATGATTTGAGGAAAGGTTCTTACACAAGGGTGAAGGCTTATTTGTTAAAAGTGGTTGGTATAGGAGTGAAATCATATAAAAAGGTTATGCCTCAGCAGATTCGTGAAATGACCAAATTAGAGAATGAGTATTTAGAAATAACGCATAATAAAGTTCCAAAGAAAGTTTCTCTTTCGTCTGAAGGAAGATCTACACTTGCTAGATCTCTTGGTGGTATTGGTGGTTCTAAATTTGCAAATGCAAGTGTTCATACATCATTGAAAAGAAGAAAGATTGACAAGACTATTGTCGAAGCATTTGACATGAATGTTAGGGATCAACTAGATTGTGAGATTGCTAGAATGCTTTACACTGGTGGTTTTCCATTTAATCTTGCAAGGAAACCGTACAATTTGAGCTCATATGCTTTAGCGACTGATAGTAAGCTATCTGGGTTTGTGCCTCCGGGGTGTAATCGATTAAGGACCACATTGTTAGAGGATGAGAAAAAAACGTGTTGAGAAGTTGTTAGAACCCATTAAAAGCCTTTGGCTAGAAAAGGGGGTTACTATTGTGTCTGATGGATGGAGTATCCACAAAGGAGGCCATTAATCAACTTTATGGTGGTTTCTGAAGGTGGCCCTATGTTTACTAAAGCGGTGGACTATGTAGGGGAGGTGAAAGATAAGGTGTTTATCTCCAAGTTGTTGATGGAGGTAATTGATAAAGTTGGTCATCAAAATGTGGTTCCAGTTGTGACGGACAATGCGAGTAATTGCAAAGCTACTGGAGAAATCATAGAAGGAAAATATCCTCACATCTATTGGACTCCGTGTGTTGTTCACACCCTTAATCTGGCATTGAAGAATATTTGTGATCCAAAGCATGTGGAAAGTAATCATGAAACCTATGATGTGTATCATTGGATCACCGTTGTTTATAATGATGCAATGAAGATAAAGAACTTCATAATGAATCATGGAATGAGATTATCCATGTTCAACAAGTTTACAACATTGAAGTTGCTTTCTATTGCTAATACATGCTTTGCTTTTGTGGTAGTTATGTTGAAGAGATTCAAGCTCATTAGGCGTGCTTTGGAGTCCATGGTTATGGGTGATTAATGGTCTGTATACAAAGATGATGCACCTACTGCAAAATTTGTGAGGGATTCTATCGTCAATGAAGATTGGTGGGAGAGTTTGAATTATATTGTTGAGTTCACGACTCCTATCTATGAGATGATTAGGATTGTGACACTAATAAGTCTTGTCTTCATCTTGTTTGTGAGATGTGGGATTCTATGATTGAGAAGGTGAGAAAGTTGATTTACAAACATGAAGGCAAGAGTGAGTTGGACACTTCTGAGTTTGCTAAAGTCATACATAGTATTCTGATGAGTCGTTGGTAAAAAAGATATAGACCTCTTCATTGCTGATGTGCGCTTATTTCACCATGTTTCGTGCTTACATTTATTCCGTTTT
This sequence comes from Persicaria maculosa, assembly GCA_963922045.1. Taxonomy (NCBI): domain Eukaryota; kingdom Viridiplantae; phylum Streptophyta; class Magnoliopsida; order Caryophyllales; family Polygonaceae; genus Persicaria; species Persicaria maculosa. The sequence goes on from OY998271.1 coordinate 38,662,907, forward strand.
ATGCATATTTTATACTTTTGGGTTGGGAAAGTAGTGAATTTGGATAGTTTGAGTTTATTTGCAAGATATAGAGGTCTACACAAGTTTTGGTTTGATTTCGCAGAAAACGGAGCATTTTAGAGTAGAAACAAGACACTGAAGAAGAGCTCGATCTTGAGTAAAGGCACACGATCTCGACCAAACTAACTCGATATCTTCCGAAGCACCCGAGGTCGACTGAAGGAAAAGAGCCAGATCGAGACTAAGGCAATGTCGACCAGAAGTCAACCATGTCGACTCGAGATGAGGCACTCGACATCGAGTGGTCCACTCGACATCGACTGGAGCAGCAGACGCGTAAGAAACGCGAATTGAGTCGGATCCTTAGGAGATTTACTTAGCCACGAGATATTCGATCATCTACCCAGATCATCTATCATTAAGGGTATATTCCAAGCATGTTAGGGAATATTACCTATTTTATTATTTTATTTTAGGATATAATTTAGTTTAGATAGAATTTCCCTTTACCAATCTAAGTAGGATTAGGACTCCAATCCTTGGCTAGCAAGGGTTGTGAGGATATAAATAAAGCCCTAGGGGGCTGGTTTTAGTAATTCAATCATCCAACAATCATTCGACCAACAAGGAAGAGAAGTAGCGATAGAGAGAGAGATAGAGAAGAAGGCGGAGTTTGGCTGTACGATTAGAGTTTCTTTCCCAAGTTTTAATGAAAATTTTATTCCTTTATGCAAAGATGGTTTCCCTGATGAGGCGTCAGTAGTCGTCTTACTTCTAGGGTCGGGGTGCGCCCGACAATTGCCATGTAAGTATGCTTGAATTCCTTATTTGATTATGTGATTTCATCTTCTACCCCGCACTCAATCCTTCATGAGAATTTAGGATAATTCCTTATTTACCTTGTATGAAGTAAAAGTGGATTATATATGTGAATTTGGATAGTAATTAGGTTTTGCCTGCGAAAGTTGACTAAACCCTAATTATGAAAATGATAGAAACAATTAGGTTTTTATGCCAAAGCCTCTATATTCCTAATTGGTTGATGATAAAAACATAATCTTTTATACTACATATGAATTAAGTAATAATACATGCATTGTTATTGTCGTGGTGAATCCCTACCTTAGGAGCTTTTAGTTATGTTAAGAAAAACCCCCAAAATAATCTGTTTTTACTATTTCTTTATTCTTCTGTTTTCATTCTTTATTTTCTGTTAGCGTATGCGAAACAACTCAAGATCGACACTCGTACTCGATATCGAGTACACTGCATCAAAGTAAAGCAAGTTGACGGTCTTCTGAGTCGACCGAAGTGCATTGACCTACTCGACATCGACCTAGCTAGTAGGTATCGAGTGCCCTTTATTTCTTTTGCAGGTTTCAGGTGCATTAGAGTCTCCATATTGCATGATTAATAAGCTTATCTGCATTTTGATCATTTGGTATTCGTTGTTCGGAATCTAATGTTTTTAGTGCTTATTTGTAAATCATAAGATCCGAGCTCAAAATGTGGAGAAATCATGAGCAAATGGAGCTAAGAAGATCCAAGTGAGAAGTTATGAAAGAGCATGTAACAATCCATTGAAGGGTTAGAAGACTATTTGAGAAGCTAAGAAGCACGAGAACAAGAACGGAAATGAAGAACATGGAGAAATCCCATCTTTAAGGTTCTAGGATCTTTGAAATAACTTCTGAGGTCTTCATGAGAGACGTAGTCCTTGAAAAGAGATTTCCAACGCATATTGATATGCGTCAATCGAACGAACTACGACTCCAGAAAGTGCATTACAAGTTTGGTCTATCGAACCTGTCAAAGCTGTAAGAACGGCGCCCGTCGATTTCGCTGTTTCCGGATCAGCGTAATGCAGCCCACTTCTATCTTTATGGAAACTCTATCTAAGTTTTTTAGGGTTTTTAGTCAATGTCTTGAGGCAATATATTAGACATATTTTCCAGTAGGTTTTCACAATTAAATCAGATCTAAACATTGACAAATTGAGAGAGACACTTAGGCTATGAGTTTCTAAACTCATAGTTTCGCTTGTGATTTGAAGACATGGTTGAATGAATTGTGAGGATTTGATTTCATATTAGTTATTAATTGGTTATTTATCATCCTTGTTCTTTATTGCTTTATATTTGCACATGTTCTCTCTATGACCGCGCATCTAGACAGAAACTGCATCTCTGCTAGTGATTCCTATCTTTTGATTGAGTTCTTTGTAGCAAGTGGGGGAATTGATTACGTAAGGATATCGATCGCTCTATAGGATCCCCAACCATTGTCAAGAGTTGCAGGTGAAGCGCTTTTCTCATATTGTTACTAATCTACAATCATTACTTCTTTTGCCTATTTGCTTATTTCAATTGTTTGATAAACCTTTATTTTCCTATTGATAAATACACATTGCATAGAAATACTTGTTTCTCTGTGGGTTCGACCCCTTACTTATCCGCTATACTAGTTTACTAGTTAGTTTGTTGGTTTGGGTTGTTATTTGTTTGGCGAGGTGAAACCAACGACATTCCTCCTCCATCAGTCTTATATCCCCAAATCCGATTTTGCTTGATGAGAGCAAGCAAGGTCAGAAATTTGCCCTTAGATCAAGATCCAATTGCGTACTAAGCGACTTCATATTGGGTTTTGATTGTCTCCCATGAAGGCTAGGTGATATTCCAATGTTTGATTTTGGGGTCAAAATTATATTTCGGTTTTCCCCAATGTTTGAATATGGGGTTGAGATCATATCTTTGTTTTTCCCCAAGGTTTGATTTTTTTGGCAGATCTTCAAACTCACCGAAAGTGAGATTAAGATCTGCACTGAAGTTGAAATCCCAAAAAATAGGGGCAAATGGGTGATTTTTGGAGTTTGATTTGGTGAGAGGAAAGGGGGAAGAAAGCCGGGTGGGAGGAGGGGATTTAAGATGATTCTGATCGGTGGTGGGTCGGTGTTAGTGGTGGAGGTGGGTTGTTGGGTGATGAGCGGTGGTGTAGAGATTATTTCTAGTTTTTCTTTAGCTCTTTAAACCTGCACCAATTAAATATTTTTTGCTTTAATTATTTTTTTCTTCTTTTCTTTTATATCTTTAAATCAAGAAAATATTTGGCTCATTATCCATTTCCATAAACCTATTTGCTAAATGTCTCCCCTCATTCCATTATTTAGCATTTATCCAAAAAATTTTCATAATACCCAAAGTGTCCCTTCTAATTAAATCCCTACTCGCGCTGATTTGGGCTCCTCCTCTTTAGGTCTTCTTCGTATCTACCTCCCCGTGCCCCCTTTCCAGGTCCCTGATTATGCAGCGGGAGGAGAGAACAAGCATTGGATGAGAGAATTGAGCCATGGAGTCGAGATCGGAGCTAAAGGAATCGAGCCATGGAGGTCTAGGGATCGGATTCGCGGTCGGAGCAAAAGGGAAATCCGTGAGCGAAAGAGTACACGAAGAATTGGAAGAGGAGGAAGTGAACAGAGACGGCGCCATGAGATTTGTGATTCGACTACTGGTTGCCGGAGATTCTCGGCATCCCCACCGCCGCGGTGGCTGAGCATTATTCAGAGCTCTCCGATTTGGCCAAGGGAGGTAGCCTGGTCAGGATCTCGAAGCAGTTATGACGAGCAAAAGGGAGATGGCAGTTGCAAAGCGTGTCTCAGTTTTGAGTTGCTTATGAAATATGTTCATGTTCCATCTTTCAATTGCTAGATTAAAAACTAAACTGGCGATCTTGTAAAACTGTGACTGATTCGATTTAGAAAGTTCTTGTTTGTTATTTCTATCCTTTCTGTTTTTAGGATTCATTGATAATTCCCCCCTTTACTGGTCCATAGATTTATCTCTTCATTTTTTTAGCTTCAAAGAAGTGGTTCTCTTTCTCTCCCTTTACCTTGTTGAAGTGGCCATAGTATTCTCCATTCATTGAATGATAGTGAGTTGGACTTGGTTTTACAATTACTTTAAGAAGGGTCAAGAATAGTATACCCATTTCATCAAGTCTGAATCATGCTATTTTCTTTGAGAACTAGGATACCTTTCAAGTGGCTATGGAAATGGCCTAAAAGACATTGTCACTATTTAAAAACCTACCATAGTTTGGGATTTGTATCTGTTTGGTTCTTCTTTATGGGACATATGATACTCTTTGTCGGTGTTAGGTGGAGGCTCAAATTTGCTTGGTGAAATGTTGAGATGCAATGAAAATCAATTGTGTCTGATTTGATCTCAGGGGATAGATTTGGGTGGATTATATTAGCATGTGGTCCAAGATAGCTTTAATAAATACAACTTTGTCCTTTGTTTTTGTATTAGTGAATCTTTAAATTTATTGGTGAAATATTTTTTGTGATATTTTTTGTATTTATGAGAATTATAAGTGGAAATAATAGCATGGTGACAATATATTTTGGTGATACTATATAGTGACACTATATTGGTGATATTATATCTCTTTTAGTGTCACATTAATCAGTGTCACCCTTTAACAAAGCTTTCACAAAAAAACGTTACTGCCATATGTGTCACTAACAGTGTTACCACTGATAAGGATGGTGAAAGTAACCTCGTAAAAAAACTCTAAAAACAAAACTTTCACAAAAAAATTGCTACCACATGTGTCACCACTGATAAAGGCGGTGACAGTGACCCCGTAAAAAAACTCTAAATACAAAGTTGTCACAAAAAAAAGTTGTCACCACTGATAAAAGTGGTGACAATGACCCCTAAAAAAATTGTCACCACATGTGTCGCCACTGATAAGGGTGGTGACAGTGACCCCGTAAAAGAAACTAAAAAACTCTAAAAACGAAATTGTCACCAAATGAAGTTGTCAATGATAAGGGTGGTGACAGCGATAAGGGTGGCGATAGTGTGACCACTAATAAGGTGGTGATAATGATAAGGGTGGTGAAAGCGATAAGGGTGGTGACAGTGATAAGGGCGGTGACATCGATAATTAAGGGTGTTGACAGTGATAAGGGTGGTGAGAACGAAAAGGGTGGTGACAGTGATAAGGGTGGTGACAATGATAAAAGTGGTGACAGTGATAAGTGTGGTGACAGTGCCCACTGATAAGGGTGGTGACAGTGATACGGGTGGTGAAAGTGATAAAGATGGTGACAGCGATAAGGGTGGTGACAGTGCCCACTGATAAGGGTGGTGACAATGATAAGGGTGGTGACAGTGACCACTGATAAGGGTGGTGACAGCGATAACGGTGGTGACAGTGATAAGGATTGTGACAGTGACCCTATAAAAAAAATTAAAAAAAATATTAAAACAAAGTTGTCACCAAAAAATTTTCATGTCACCACACATGTGTCACCACTGATAAACGTGGTAACAGTGACCCTGTAAAAAAAACAAAGTTGTTACCAAAAAAATTTCATGTTACACACATGTGTCACCACTGATAAGCGTGGTGACAGTGGCCCCGTAAAAAAAATAAAAACGAAGTTGTCACCAAAAAGTTTTCATGTCACCACTGATAAGCATGGTGACAGTGACCCCGTAAAAAAAATAAAAAATAAAAACGAAGCTGACACCAAAAAAATTTCATATCACCACACATGTGTCACCACTGAGAAGCGTGGTGACAGTGACCCTGTAAAAAGAAACTAAAAAAGAAGTTGTCACCAAAAAAATTTCATGTCACCACTGATAAGAGTTGTGACAACCCCCGTAAAAAAAATAAAAACGAAGTTGCGTGGTGACAGTGTCACCGTAAAAAAAAACTAAAAACGAAGTTGTTACCACACGTGTCACCACAAATAAGTGTGGTGACAGTGACCCCTTAAAAAAACTAAAAACAAAGCTTTCACCAAAAAAATTTCATGTCACCACACATATGTCACCAAAAGTCATTGCCCTTGACCGGTCAATAGTCAATGGTCAAATTAAAAAATAGGAAGGAATAAAAATGGAAAGGAAGGACAAAATTGTCAATTTGGGACAATCACATAACTCATTAATGAAAATGGATAAGGAGCAAAAAATGGGGTCTCAAATGGATATTTACCAAATTTACCCTTAAATCAATCATATTTTTCTTTTATTTTTGATACATTTACTAATTATTAGGCTTAATTCATAACATTGAATTCAATCTAAAGTTAACTATTAATCTATATGTTAATCTATATTTTACATCTACATTTACATATTTATATGGAAATTTCACATCAATATGCCAAAAATAAATGGGGTTTGCAAAAATGGCAGCGCCATTGGAAAAATTGCAAGGGGTTACAAAATAAAAATAAAAATAAATGCATCTAGTGGCAGAGGAGAGAGGTGGAAAGTATGAGGAAGAGAGAGAGAGAGTTGCATTAAATGCAAGTAGAGACATTTTAATGTTCTCAGGGTTTCGCATAAAAAAGAGAGAGAGGAATTAGAGGGTTTGGGGAGGTACTATAAAAGCAGTAACGGCAGATCAAAAAGTACAACATGAAAAATGTTAATGTGGCAGCCAATAATTTTACGTGCAACCAACGAGTAAACGCGTGCCATCAGCGAGTAAACGCATGCCACAAATGATTGGGATTCCTCAGAAATGCACCCAAGTCCAAACATACGTGGCAGACAAAATTTATGCCCGACATGGAAAAAAGAACCTGACACAAGTATTCTTGCTACCGGTATGAATATTCTTATTACTGGCAAGTATATTCGGAGTGGTTGTCGGAGTCTTCTTCTTCACACTCTCTTCTCCTCCCCCTCTCTCATATGCAAAAAATTGATGACTCCCTTTTACATTTAATGCCTCCCTCTCTCTTCCCATTCTCTTCTCTCTCATCCCCTCGTACATTTAATATCATCTCTCCTCTGTAGCATTTAATGCTCTCCCCCCTCCTGCATTATGTCCCCCTCTCTCCCATCACATTTAATGTTATCTCTTTTCTCTCATTTCTTTACTTGAATGGGTGGTTTTAAAACCGGTTAGTTTTGCTATTTTATGGATATAAATGCTATTCAAGCAAATTTTTCTAGGGGGAGTTACGTTTACAAACCCTTCTATATTTTGGTATATCCAATCCCATTTCCTCTATTTATAGATCTATATCTATATATTTTCTTAAAACCGAAGAATTTGAGCCTACTTATCATCTCTACTTTTTCTTTAGCTCTTTAAACCAATCAAATAATTTTTGCTTTAATAATTTTTTTCTTCTCTCCTTTATCTCTTTAAATCAAGGAGAATTAGTAGTAAATAGCCCACTTCAATAATTGGTTTGCAAAAATCCTTACTTTTGAAAATAATTGCATCCACATATGAAAATTTGCAAAAATACCCTATTCAATTAGGAAAACTAGCCTATCACCCAAAAAATCAGAAAATAAAAAAGGTAAAATATTTTTGGTATTTTTTTCGCTATATATAATTATACTCCCTCCGTTAATTAAAACTTGACGTTTTACTATTCATGCACGCTTTTTGAGGTGTTAAAAACTATATAAAATATTAACTTTTTTAATATATTTTTTAAATAACTTTATACTTGTTACTATTAAGTATAAATTTATAAAAACAAATTTAAAAAAAAAAGTTAATATTTTATATAGTTTTTATCATTTTAAAAAAACATGCATGAATAGTAAAAGACAAGTTTTAATTAATAGAGGGAGTATTAAATAATTAAAATTATATCTTTACTCATTCTCCCACCGATTATTCTATACATCATGTCAATGTTCATAGTTGGCACTGTCAACATTGATATTTAGCCTATAAATGTACTAATGATATGGTTTCTAGATACATATTGACATTCATTTTTCTAAATATGATTAATAATCAAGTAGATATGATTTACCGTGTCTTTAGTCAATCTCTCCCCGATTATAACTTCAATCATGTCAATGTAAACTTATAGCTAGCCTTGTCACTATAAACATTGATTCTGTCAATGTAAATAAATAACTTTGTTATCTTGAACATGCCTTTAATTGCTAATCATGTTTAATAATCTAGTAATTATGGTATGGATAAAATCATATCTTTATTCTCTTCCTTATCATAGATTCCATCATGTCAGTATTCATGCCCAGCTTTGTCACGATGAACAATTATCCTATTAAAGTGAAATTTTAATAGTGTGGATACGCATGCATTGACATTGCTTTTATAATCCCTTACCAAGGCAATGTTTTTTCATCCAATTAGTTTTATTATTTTTATGTTTCTGGAAAAAAAAATATTAAAATCATTATTTTAATATATATTTTATTTTTTTAACATTTCTTGTAATTCATACTTCTCCTTTTAAAGTTTTTGATATTTAAATTTAATGGTAAGATCATCCCTTATTTTTTAGCACAAATGACCCACCTATCCTATTTTTGCTATTCTCACAAAACGGGTATACTTTTGCAAACAGAACATCGATTTGGTGTATTTTTGCAAATCAGCCTTAAATCAATCATATTTTTTCCTTTATTTTAACACATTACTTACTATATATGTTAGGGGTAGGCGTGGGACGGGACGGGACGGGACGGGGGTCATCTCGCGTCCCGTTCTGCGTAATTTTTGCAGGACGGGACCGGGACAAGATTCACTACCTTTTTTTCAATCCCGCGTGGGCCTTGTCCCTCACAGGACGGGACGGAACCAGGACAGGACGGGCGTTGTCCCTCAAATAAAAAACATTATAAAAACTCTGAAATTCCTATATATTTTACAGTTTTCAAAGGCATAACGTAGATATAATATTTTTACATATAATTTTATGATTTTTCTTATATACGGAGTATATACACATTGAGCATATAAATACTGTAAAGTATGTACAATTACTACAATGTATACCGTATATGTATACACACTGTAAAGTGTAAGTGTAAATATATACTGTAAAGTACTCCCTCTGTTAATTAAAACTTGTCATTTACTATTCATGCACGCTTTTTTAGAATGATAAAAACTATATGAAATATTAACATTTTTTTAAATTTGTTTTTATAAATTCATAATTAATAGTAATAAGTATGAAATTATTTAAAAAATATGTTAAAAAGTTAATATTTTATATAGTTTTTAACACCTCAAAAAGCGTGCGTGAATAGTAAAACGTCAAGTTTTAATTAACGGAGGGAGTATATACAATGCATTGCATACTATATATATATATATATATATATATATATATATATATAGGGTTGCGCTAGGGTGAAAACCAAAATTGCGGTAAAAATCTGTGAGGACTGGCTTTTTAGCCCCGTTCACTAGCTTTATAGCCCGGTTATAAATAGAACCGATCTATAAGGTCACATATTTTAGCCCGGTTCTGAATAAAACCGAGCTATAAAGTCACTAATGTAATTTTCAAACATGAGTTTTCAGCACGGTTTTTAGGTTTAACCGATATATAAAGTCATGTGTTATTTTAAAACGGGAGTTTTTAGCACGGTTTTTAGGTTGAACTGAGTTGTAAAGTCACTATGTAATTGAGGTTTTTAGCACGGGTTTCAAATAAACCAAGCTATAAAGTAGTCCTCACGGTTTTTACCGCAATTTGAGGTTTTCACCGGAGTCAATCCCTATATATATATATGCAGGACGGGCCGGGATTTGCGGGATAAGGAATCCTCGTCCCGCGTTCCGTCCCGCATAATTTTTGCGGAACAGGACCGTGACGGAATTCACTATTTTTTTTTTCAAATCCCACCGGGATCGGAACGGACCCGGGATTTGTGCCCACCCCTAATATATATCTATATATATATATATATATATATATATATATATATATATATATATATATATATATATATATATATATATATATATATTCTTAAAACATAAGATTTTATCCAATGTGTCATCTCTTTTTTTTTAAGCTCTTTAAACCAATCAAATATTTTTGCTTTAATTATTTTTTCCCTTTTCTTCATCTCTTTGAATCAATCGTGGTCGAGAGTGTATTATTTATTATTGCTATGAAGAAGTCATATTTATCCAAAATATAGGTAAAAATGAATAAAAGTGAACAAAGAGAATGTTAACATTCAAATTGTATTTATTCTTTAATTCCTGTAAATGATTGAATGTTATTGCATTGTCCCCTAACTACTCACCATCGATGCATAATCCAGCATACTTGCAAATTATATAGCTAGCTCTAAAGTCTAAACTACCTCATATCATGTACACCCTCATGTGTCATGTGTCATGTGTCACGTGTCATGTGCACAACTCTTCATTTTGTATTCATATATAAAAATAAAAATAATTATTTACGCTTTCTTATCCATATAATAATTATATAGGCAAAAGTTTGATATGCTAACAACTAAATTATTCGTTGTTATTTTAACTGTTTAAGGGCATCTTATCACTCTCAACAGGTCAGATGTCTCCGTTGAGATGTGAAGTTTCTTGATCAATTTAATTCACGTTGAGTGTCTGCGATTGCAAAATTTTATTGAAAAAATTGGGCGAATATTCATCTCTATAATTAATTTAAGGCAAAACTAATTAAAATAACTCAACCTTTAAAGGGGTGTTAAAAATATATGTCAATCTTTCAAATGTAAGATAAATATCCCGACCTTTATAAGTGATGGTAATATAATATCCTAATGATTTCTCTCCAATAAAATTCTTATTTTTTGTATTGTATTAGTGTATTACTCATATATTTTCAATTCAAATAAAACATATAAAATTAAATTAGATGAGGTTAAAAGTTTATTTAATAAACTTTCGTAGTTTTAGATTTAATTTGTACCTAACTTTTTATATCTTTTTTTAAATCAATATCTATAACAAGCCAAATAAAAAAAGTAAAGCAAAATAACATATTTTCAATTAGTAAATGATTACTAGTGATTTAACTTATCAAAACTGAAGAATATTTTGTCAATTATAAACTTTATGTTACTACGAAATTGAAATGAAAATTTAATTATTTAGATTCTTCAATGGTGTTCATTTATATATAAGAAGTAAATTATTATTATTAAAAAATATATAAAAGAATGCAATTTTTTATTTTTTCTTAAATCCAAAATAAAAAAATTAAGATAAACTTAAAAACCAATCTAATTTAATCTAATAAAATTGAATGATATTTTACACAATCAAGATATTGAAAATTATATTTTAAATATTTACTTGTTTTATTATATTTATTTTGATTAAATTTAATTATAATCTATAAAAACGTATTAAATTGAATGATTTTTTTAGTTACAAAAGAGACTTTTATTTTTAAAAAAATTATCATGACAATCTAGACTATACTTTGTATAATTCGAGCATTAAGATCTAATGGCACGCTTGTGAATATGATCATTATTTTTTGCCACATATGTGTCATGTAAGCATTTTTGTGGGGGAGAAAATTTTGGGATATTATATTACCATCCCTTAAAAAGGTCGAGATATTTATCTTACATTTGAAAGGTATGGATATATTTTAACACCCCCTTAAAGGTTGGGTTATTTTAATTAGTTTCGCCTTAATTTAACTAAATCTCTCTCATTTTAACCTTCATAAGTAAATGTCTAATTTTTTTTTTGCATAGTACCTAAACTATGTACCCTCATTTTAATTTACTCCTTCCTCTTCAGCCTTTCAGATGTGTTGTTAAAAAAAAGTCATTCATACATGAGAGTCCAACACCTCCATGGTTCTCTCTGCGACACCATCAAGGCGTCTCCTTCTCCTCTAGTTTTCTCCTTCTTGGATCTAACACATCATTTGACGAGGTCGCTCGTATGATGTAGGAGATGGACACCGACTAGGATGATTTCGTCGATCAACCTCAAGGAGTTCGCCGATTTCTGCTCCTAGAAGGTCAAAGGTGAAGAAACCGGCCTCAATGAGCTTTGCTGCGAAGGAGGTGGCATTGGTGACCCAAATTCCTACTGAATGTCATCGAGAGGTCTCTCAGGGAGCGATTATGCTTCAGACAAGCTTCTCCACACGTGATCTTTGTGTTCTCGATCTGGCGCTATCGTATCCATTGACAATTCTTGGTAGAGAGAGAGAATTTGGAGCATATTAAGTCTATCAACATTGCCAAGGAGGGTTTGATGATCAATTCCGTGAATCTATTATTTGTTGATTCCGTGAATCCTCATGGCCTTCATCACTTGCATGGTATTGTATAACACTTCTTCGATCTTTTTTCACTTAACTTTCGGAGTGAATGGATGCAGCAAAGTCTTTTATCTTCCCACGTCGAACCAAGCTCGCAAAAAAGCCTGCTACCGAGCAGCTCTTGATCTCTAATAACTCTACCACCGAATTGAAGGATATTATGGTTTAAACATTGGCAAGATCAACGATGATTTGCCTTTTTGTTGTGCGATTTCTAATAACTTTCGAAGTGCATGGTGTTTCTGCTTGGAAGTTCGTCTAAGAGATTCTCTGGTGACGCCACTCATCCTCCTGCTTTTTCTTTCCCTCTTTTTTCCTATTGTCTTCCTCTCTTTTTCGGGTTGGGGAGAGGGAGGTGGTTGGTGGTTGCAACTTCTGGTTGCGCCACTGAGCAGGGGAGTTTTCTTGTGGTATCAATGGCGGCGGTATGCTGGGAAATAACTGTCCCCTGAGATAGTTTCCGAGGAAGGTGGTGGTGCTCCAAGGGGAGCAACCCTCCTTCCCTCAAGAATCGCCATCTCAAATATGGAGAGAGAGCAAAGGCGGAGGGGCGCACGTTCTAGAGAGAGGGGGAGGGGGAGGGGGAAGACAAAAGGGTGCCGACTCTCCATCCGAGGCTGACCGTCCATTCTTCTCCTGTGTTTTTTGGTGCGTGGACGGCAAAAGAGGGGTTTTCAACCTAATCTTGGTGCCCTTTTATATGGGATTACGAGTAAGATATGCCGATCTCTCCCCCCCCGGTTAATTTTCATACTTTGCATATTTTAGGATCTTTCTTGGGATTTATTTTGTCACCATGTCGGGATTGGTGAGCGCCATTCAGAACGCGAGTGTGGAGTTCGTGAAAGAGAAAAGCAGTTCTCCAAAGATAGTGAACCTGATCGAATCTGATGATTCGAGCGACAGAGTATCTTCTTCACATTCGCTTTTGTCCAGGGCTCCTCTTTGTGGAGCGGATGAAACTTCTATTTTTGTTACATCAGTGGGAAAATCGTCCGCTCGCCCTTTGGTTGGGACCTTCAAGCAACTAGTAGTTAGGGGCAATCCTGGCTACTATTCCTCTTCTAAATCCTCAACACCTCTAAACAAGAAGAAGGGTCTTCTGGTCTCGCAGAAAGGCCGAGGAAGATTAAAAAATTCATAAGTGACTTTCAGTCGATTCCCTACAACATTGAAGAAATCACAAAATGCAGATTTTGTGATGGCTACACCCATATGTTGCCTCCACCGACACCAAAGCTTTTTGAAGAAATAATAGCTCTGGCCTCTGCGAATACTAAGACAGAGGCGGGAGAACATTCAATTTTAGACATGGCAGATCTTCGTATTCTTGCTCGTGCATTCCTTTGGCTAGAAGGGGTAGAGCTAGGATTTGAGGCAGAGAATGGAGGGTGCTGGGTGTAAAGGCTCGGATTTTCAAATCCTAACTTTCAGAAAAAGGAAATTAAAAATAAATTTAAATCAGATAATTCCTGAAAAACTCGCCAATTCGGATTTAAAACTTATAGAACGGATTTCCAACATAAATAAAATTTTGAAAACTAAGTTGTCTTGACAACATCTTCCTCGGATTTTTGAAAAGCTAATTGGGTGAGAAAGCAGAAATTGGGAAACTAACATCGGAAACTAACTTTCGGAACTAACATCGGGATTCGAACCTACAATGTCGGAACAAAGATTCTCGCCCCAACTCTCCTAGACTAGCCGATTCACCCTCACCCCAAAACCTAAACCTTGGAGTTTTGAGACCAATTTGAAATCCAAGTCAGAGATGCTTTCTTTTAATGGGGGAGACACCCACAAATGCCTTTTCCTTTCCTTCCCCCTTACACCCCTCATTTTGGGAAGGAGACATGGCAAACCTTATCCATCCACATCTTCACATCAATCTTATCCATTCCATTTCTTAAGAAGACAAACTCACTCTCTCTCAATCTCATTTCAAACACAAGGCCAAACACAAAACCCTAAATCTTATCTCTAACTGAGACTTGGGAGAAAACCCAAGAAACCCTAAAACACATTTCACCTCTCTCCCTCTCCTCCTTGCCACCACCGCAGCACCTCCATCTCCACCCGTCACCACCTCCTCCACCACAAAACAACCACCAACGCCACCCACTTCTCCTCCTTTTCTTCTTTTGCCACAAGCCCCAAACACCACCCACCACTTCTCCTCTCTTCCATCTTGAGAGCCAAGCCCTACAACAGCTTCCTCATCCTCCCCCAGAGTCCAAGAGATCCCTTTGGAGCTGTCCAACAGCCCGGATGACCAAGATCGAAGCCCTAGGGTCTCCATTGTCCATTTTAAGTCCACAAAGGGTAAGAAGTCTTTTTTCCTCTCCTTTCACCTCCAAACTTCCAAAGTTATCACCTTTAATCTCCCTAGAACCTTCACATCTCACTCAACAAAAGGATCCAGAAGGAACAAGCCGGAAATCGCCCTCAAGTCACCCCCAAAGAAGAAAAGAGGAGAAAGAAGAAGTTTGGGTGAGAAATCTCTCTCTCCCTCAATTTTTATGTACAATGTGTGATAATGCATATTTTAGATGGGCATTATAGATAGGTCTTATTGCATTTAGGTAGTCATATTGCATATTCTTTGTGTTAGTTACATAGTTTTGCATTTGCTATATTCGAGTTCGAAATCTACGCTATTTTGTATTTATTCTGCAGTTTTACATTTTGAACTTGAATGGAGGCTTGGAAGACTAATGAAGGATGATTTTGGAGCAGTAGAGAGTCCAAGGGAAGAGGATCAAGGGAGATATGTAGTATAACATTGAAGACATAGAAAGAATCGAGCTACTGGAAAAGTGGCACCCACCGTTATTTTACCAACGCCCGCCGGTCCTGCGCGATCAGAAGATTCGATTCGTCCGAAGATCTTTCTATTAGTTTATTATTATTTTATTTCCTAGGGTTTTCTTATGACGGTACTTTAGGGTTATTTACAGACTTATTCATTGTGGTTGAAGAGAAAGTTTAGAAAAATGAGAGAGTGAGAGAAAGAGAGACAATTAGGTTTACGTTGACTATGAGTTGCTAAACTCATAGTTTCATCTGCAATTCGAAGACATGGTTGGATGAATTGTGAGGATTTGATTTCTTATTAGTTATTCTTTGGTTATTTTATCATCCTTGTTCTATATTGCTTGATAGTTGCATATGTTCTCTCTATGACTGATCATCTAGATAAAACTGCATTTCTGCTAGCGATTCCTATCTTTAAATTTGTTTCTTTGTAGTAAGCAAGGGAATTGACTACGTAAGTTTATCGATTACTCTGTAGGATGGTAACTAATATTGTTATTAGGTCATGTACTTAGGTAAACTAATTTTTCTCTTGTAATGTTACTTGAGTAAGGGATTTCTCTTGCGATGGATCTACAAAAGTCAAGTCGGGCATAACTTTAAGAATATTGATGAAATCAATCCGAGGACCATGAATTAAAAACCATTGTTGAGGGTTGCAGGGGAATCGTTTTCAATCATTAATCAATCTACAACTATTCTTTCTTTGCATCTTTAGTTTATTTCAATTGCATACTACAAACTTATTGCCTTTAATTTAGAGAATCTTTTTAAGAACTACGAATCAGTCTTCTCTTTGGGGTTGACTCTTTACTTGTCTGCTATACTAATCTTTTGTTTAGCATTGAGTTAGAATATTCTGTATTTGGGGGACCAAGGCCAACGACACATTTATACCAGGTAAAAACAACCCACCAAATCTTGACGTCGTTGCTGGAGAAGTCTAGTAATCGTGTTCTTTTGTTGATTTTCTTTTGTTTATCTTTTTTTTATTTCAGTTTATTTTTATTTCTTTTTTCTTTTAGGTTTGACCTACTATGTATGGTCCAGACCTGTTCTACTAATTCATCTTTGTCTTTTGACCCTGAGATTGAAAGGTCTCTATCCAGGTTGAGAAGTAAACTTGATTTTCATCAAGTATAAAAGATGGATGACAATAACAACAATGGAGGAAACGTTGAAAATCCACCAAGAAGAACCTTTAGAAGCTTAAATTAGCCGAATCTGAATGCACAACCCTTTGCAATTAGGCTTTCTTCTCTCCCTTAAGGTGCCAGATTTGAATATAAATCCAATTAGTCTAATGCTTTACCTACTTTTCATGGCAAGTCTAGAGAAGAGCTAAACAAACATATCGCAGAGTTTGCTAGTATCTACGATAGACGGAGACCCTAAGGCCTGACAGATGACCAATTGATGCTTAGAGTGTTTCCCTTTACTCTGAAAGATGCAGCGAGTGATTGGCTATATTACCTTCCGCCCGAAAGCATCACTACTTGGGTTGGATTGAAGAAGGCTTTCCTTCAAAAGTACTTTCCTGCTACTCGCCTCAGCAAACTCAAGAAGGAGTTGTCTAGTATTAAGCAATCACCTACTGAGAACCTGTATGAGTATGTTGAGAGATTCAAGAAGCTTAAAGGAAGTTGCCCGCAGCATGGTATACTAGATGATGATTTAGTCCTCTATCTCTATGAAGGTTTACTTGATAGAGAGCGGGGTGTCATCAATGCTATAAGCGGAGAAGATGTCCTAGACAAGACGCTTGAGGAAGCAATGCAAAATTTTGAAGATCTAGCCAACGCTTCACAACAATATGGGAGACGCCAAGGTGTTAGAGAAGTTCATAGATTGGACAACTCTGGAGACAATCGCAGCGATGATCTTGACAAGCTTGCTAAGATAGTCAATGTAAAGGCTCGGATTTTCAAATCCTAATTTTTCGGAAAAAGAGAATTAAAAATGAAATTAAATCGGTTTTAAAACTCGTTTAGCGGATTCCGACCGGAATATAAAATTTGACGAATAATTTCCATCCTTTTACCTCGAAAATTTTAAATAATTATCGGTTGACGATATCCTTGTCGATTTTAAAATTCTAATTGATCGAGAAAGCGAGATTCGGGCAAACTAACACTCGAAAACAAATTTTACGGGATTCGAAATTCGCGTATTCGAGATTTATTTCCGGGTATTTGGTTAACCAGTTTCCACACGCAACCATAGTTCACCTGCTCCCTGTCACCTCCACCCTTCACCTTCACCATCACCCTACCCCGTCACCTCCATCCTTCATTCATCACCTTCACCATCGTCCGCCATCACCATACCCACACTATCACCTCCCTCCTTCTTCATTCCTTTCCTCCCTACTGTTCAGCACCACCATCACCGTCATCGTCACCTTCCAACCATCCCGCCACCATCGAACACCATCACCTATCAACAGCTCCCCTGTTTCGAGCCCAAACCGAAGCTCCGAGCTCTATTCCTCCTCCTCCCTCGATCCCAGCAGCTGCAGCACCATCCCGCCACCTCCTCCGACGTCCGCCGCCGCCAGACGCCACCACCGGACCACCACCAGCACCACCAGCAGTCACCAGGAGCCGCCAGCGCCACCACGAGCCATCGGGAGCATCCTCAAGCGTCGGTCCATCACCGCCCTGTTTCACCTCGTTTCCCTCGCGAAGCTAACTTCCGGTAAGCCGTTCTCGTCCGTTTTTTATCGGAATTGTTCCCGAGCTTCACCATCACGCTCACCCATGTCCGGTGTAGGTCCGACGAGCCATCGCGAGCCACCAAAGATGCCCAGAACTCCGATCGAGAGCTCCGAAGTCGTAAAAAATCCACCCGGTGAGCTTCCACTTTCTTTCTCGTTTCAATTCGTTTTCGAGCCTTTTTGATGTTTAGATTAGTCGGGAGTGAGTGAGGGATGAGTGCGGGATGAGAGGGGGTGGAAATGGGGAAAAACCTGAGCTCCAACGACGAGGACGAACCAGTCCGTCGAAACGGAGGTTGAAGATGAAGGCCGCGGGCGCGGCCAAGCCGCGGCCGTGGCACTGTTCACTTAGACCGGTTTTGGCGCAACTTCTTGGGTCGTTTTTGTTATTTAAACTATTTATTTAATTAATTAATATTATTTGAAGATTAAAATATAAAATATTATTTTGGGTATTTTATAAAAGCATGGTTTACTAAATAATAAATGATTGGAATATATTTCATGAAAAACGGTTAGTAAAGGGTATTTTAAATAAAATATAATATTATTGGAGGTTTAAAATATAACACTATTTGGACTTGGAGGTTTAAAAAGAATTTGGAAAAGAATTTCGAGGTCGAAAAGTTATTTAATAAATAAATTGATAAAGGGAATTTAGCGAGTATTTTCAAGGGTCGGAATTCTTAACTGTTTAATTCGGAATTGAAACGGTTTTGGAACTAACCTGGGAATTATACTTGTTCGGTGACTAACTAGCATGATGATATGATCGGTTGACTGATGATATGATATGTGTGACTGATAGCATGACTGGTGGTGATTTATTATAAGCAGATGAATATTAGTTATTTATGACGATGATGATGTATATATATGTATATTTAAAAGTTAAGCATATATGAAACGGTAATATGTGAAATTGGCTAAGTATGGTATGGAGGTGGTCGTGAACTGATAATGATGATGTTATGATCGAATTGAGAAAGATGCTAATTTGTGAGATAGGATTAGACTAGATGAGAACTGAAGATGAGATGATAATGTTAATAATGATGAGACAGTCGAGTTATCATATTTATGTGTATCTTATATGTTCATATGTGACTTGTGTGCCTTGCGTAAATTAGACTTAGACTGATTAAGTTATTTATGGGATTACTAGGTGATCTTTGATCTGTTGGATTGCTTGCCATTGCTGATTATTGTTTGGATTCTGCGCTTCTCCAGGTAAGTACCTCCGGGGCTTACTCAGTAACCAGGACCTCCTGCCTGCTGTGTCATATAGTATGTAGGTGTTGCATATGCATAAAAGCATGCCATGTAGTATCATGCTTAGGACTTGCACTTATGAATGAGCATTCTTATTCTGTATGCGTTTGAATACAGAACGTGTAAGACCCGGGGTCTTAAGAGGCGCCAGAACATGCCACCTATCCCTCTCAGGTCCGTTGTCCTCACTTGGAGCCTGAAAAGGAAGAGCTCTTGTAACATGGGTAGGGCTTGAATCACTTATAAATCACTCCCAACATCCTTATGATATCCGATGTGGGACGGGGGTATTACAATCTCCCCCACTTAAAGCACTGACGACCCCGTCAGGCCCAAGGGACTGCCCTCCGGGAGGAGCGTACCCGAGCATACTGTCGGAGTACCTCCGGGCCCAGAGTCGGCTCTGATACCATCTGTAAGACCCGGGGTCTTAAGAGGCGTCAGCCCATGCCACCTAGCCCTCTCAGGTCCGTTGTCCTCACTTGGAGCCTGAAAAGGAAGAGCTCTTGTAACATGGGTAGGGCTTGAATCACTTATAAATCACTCCCAACATCCTTATGATATCCGATGTGGGACGGGGGTATTACAGAACGGTCGTTATCTGTGAGTCCTAGAGTCGTTGTTAGGGTCATAGGACAGCCCAGCTTCATCGGGCGTTGTCCTCCTTGAGTCATTTATATATGTATCATGAGATACGAGATGAGCATGAGATACGATATGATGATGAGATGTGATATGCTATAGCATCGAACTAGCCAGTCTCCACCCTATCTGGAAAGGGGGTGGTGGTAGAAGAGGGATATACCACTTGGTATTCTTTGTTAAGGCCTTACTTCATATTCTGCATATATGAATTAGGAGCATGATAGAGTGGTTAATATTTCAGTACTGCATGAAGGCATCCTTTATTCTAGGTATAGGCGTATTATATGCCCTCAGCGTGGTCAGAGGACCCGTAGGCGAACACTTGGCCTGACTTTGTGGTATAGTTTCAGGTACCCGTTCCACTGCTTGATTTCGTGCTGTTATGACGGGGTCCATTCATATGGCGGAGAGTGAGTGTTTGAACCACTTCACCAAATTTTTACTTTTGGGATTTCTTCCTACTTATACTCTGTTTTAACCCGACTCTGCCGCGACACTGGTTGTCTCATTTTCAGAACTTATATCCCTTGCATGATAAAGGTTTTGCGCGTTGTAGACTTAGGACATGTACAGGGGTTTACCCCGGGGTCTCCAACTGCTCTTCCAGATTTGGGTGCAATCCCACTTTAAACTACAAATCTTCGGTTTCAAACCTTCAACCTGTACTCGGGGCGCAAGATCCCAACGAGGGGTCTCATCTCTCGAAAGGTGACTCGGGAATCATAATCCAGGGTCGTTACAGTCAAGAACATGGCTATGAAGATGAACCAGACACAACAGCCGCATGATATTTTTGGGTTTTTGACATTTTTCAATATTTTTTTCTTTTTTTTCTAATGCAATAGAATAATGGAAATGTAAACATGAATACATGAATATATGACAATGCAAACAAAACAATAGAAAAGTAAACATGAATGCATGAATTTATGAATGCAACTTTCCTCCACACTTAAACTTTTCATCATCCTTAATGAAAATCAAATAAAGACAAGAAAATTTTACTAAATCACAAGTGAGGGAAAAGGGAACCTACTTGGTCATGGTGGTGGTGGTTGCTAGGGAAGCGCTTATCAATTAAACTAACCAATTCGCCCAAACAGTAGCTTCTGGGGGCTTTTCGCGGTGGCGAACAAATGATTTCACGGCGGTGATGAAGAAGGACAGGTGGCGACCGCCGCAGCCAGGCAGCGATCATTGCCTCTGGTCAGCGTCTATGCTCGCGGCAGCAAAATGGGTAAGTCGCCGTGACGAAATTGGCTATGTTCGTGTTGTTTGCTTCTTCTTTTCCCGATCTTTCTTACTACCCTGCGTGGTTAGCTCAAGACTCTTCCAAAAACACATATCGATATGGAACTCTATCATTTTATTGAATTTGAAAGACTAAATACCTAACTAAGAATTGAAAAACTTAAAAACTAGAAAACTTACCTTAGGTTGCCTACCAAGAACCGCCCTTGTTTAACATCATAGACTCGACGGTTTATTCTTCCTTCCATCAAGACTCATTCAGACATTGTCAACGCCCTTAAAAGCAAATCAAACTCTTGTGCCCAACCATAATTTGAGTAAACACTAAAGATGGAAAAATTAACAATTAAGGATGCATCATAGAGAAGCTTTACCACTTCCCTATCTACCTGAGTTTGATCTTCTCTAGTGATACGGGTTTAGCCGTTGGATGGCCCGATCTTTCGACAATCAAGACTCAATTGCAAGAACTCAAACGGAAACGATGCAAGACTCAATTATACACTCAAAATTGAATGTGGTAGCACCAACCCTTCAACGAGGAGCGACACACACAAGACAAACCAAGCTAAGAACAAAACATCAAAACCTATCCCACGCAGGGGAACTCGGTTCCTCCCTAGGAAAACTCTCCAAATCTGACTTTTTGTCAAAAATTCAATTCTATCTCTATTGAATGAATGAAATGTTTAAATAGAAAAATAACTAGGGTTTGGTTGGCTTCCTTGGAGGCTAAGAATCGCTTACTAAACTTCATCCTAACTAGATAAAACTTATTCTAATTAATAAAGATAAAAACTAATTAGATATAATATCAATTAATTGAAAAGTCAACTAATAGATATTATTCTGATTTACATTATTCCTAAATAAATAAAATGATAAAATAATAAACTAAATATGAAAAGATAATTATTTCTGTCAAAACAGTGAACAACTGCAAAGATGATGATTTCCGGCCATGTTCTCGGTAGATTCTGGAATAACCTTCAACAGCAAAGTTGTATATCTCTTCGTCCTCGTTCCAACAAGGTATGACACAACCCAATCCGATTAATATGGACTCCGGACGACCCATTTTACTGAGACGTCGCAAAGCTGTCAAATCTGTTGAACGATTCAAACTTGTTGATAAGCACCACTCGTTTTCCCTTCATCATCTAAAGGGGATGTAAGACAACCAACACAGTTCCGCTGGTTTCTTGTAGAAATAATGCTCCCAGTCTCCCAGGGATCTACATATTCACCAAAATCCATAAAGGTGTTAGAAATTTCATTACATTGCTCATGAGCCACAGAGATCGGCTCTGGACTTGGTTCCTTGACAGGTGTGATTGAGATGAGTTCTTCATATGAATTAGGAGCCAACACACATAGATTCTCATGCATTCACTCATGAGATTCCACTTCAATAGGCACTGGGCTTTCCTTTTCACCTTTGTTTACTTCATTGTCACTCGATAGGAGGCTTTCAATTGATGTTAGGGCTTTGGTTCTTGAACCAAATTCCTCTTCATAGATGTCCTCTGTGGTCATCTCATAATTGGAAAAATTTCCCATAAGTTCCCAAATCCCTAATGGTCCTAGATCACACAAGCCTTCATCATATGCACATAGTACGTGTTTTACTATCCTCAAATGTGCACCCTTTCGAGGAGACTCTAATTTTCTACCATCAGACGACGATTGGAACATCTGATGGCTGCAGATAGAAGATAGGGGATAGATTTGATAGCGATTTTGGGGTGCATGAGATCTGCGAAGCTTCAGTTGCCATCAAATCTTCAATTTAAATCTGCGAAGCCGATCGAATTACATAGATATACCATCACCATTCCTTGTCTCCTCCGTTTTCAATTCCTCTGCCTCTTTTTTCTTTGATTTCAGACTCCTTAGTTTGTTCGGAATGATAATTCCACACTGATTTCAGACTCCTCAATCAATTGAAAAACAGGTTCCACGAGTTAGTGAATGAGATTAGTTGCCAAGGTTTCTCCCTCTTCTTCTCTGCTTCGCTTTTGATAGTTTTGCTATTGTTTTCGTATGATTTGTTGATGAGATGCATCATTTTCCATTCAAAATCTTCACATTTTCCATTGATTTATGTTGTTTCTCGATGGATGTCAACTGCAAGATTTGTTCCGAGCGTTTACTGTGAGGTAATTGGGAAGGAAATCGCATTGGATTTGAAGAAACCTAGCTTCTGCATATTTCTTCTTGTGCATTGTGATCAAATTGAACTTGTTTTTTCCCTACAACAAATGTTCATTGTGTAGTATAGCCTATTTATATGCTTCACTAGAGTCAAGAGGTGATCATTGATGATTCCTTTAAATTTGACCTAAACTCTAAGCATTGGGCATTTAGTTTTTAGATATTTTGAGAAACAATGCTCGTAGTTATGCATTTCTTATGATGTAATTTGTTCTATTTCATTTATGTGTGATAAGAAATTTTGCGAAATTACAATGACAATGGAGTTCTGTTTAGTTTAGTTTCATTCATGTCTTAATTAAGGAGTTGATTGAGCTAATTGAGGAGATTTAGTTTCATTCATGATTTGACTGAGGAGCTGATTGAGGAGATATATGTTCAGTTTATTTTCATTTCATTCCGGTGCAATTTGTCACAAATGTAGACACTACCTTTTAAAGCCTATTAGCTCAATAGAAGAGTGATGTGTTATTATATACATGGTGTGGGTTCGAATCCCACATAGGCTTACATCACAAGTTGATAATCAAAATTCATTCTAATCAAGCCACACTTGAAAAAAAATCTGGAAGTGACAATTTTGTAGTACTTTTGTTGCAAGTGAAAGGACTGAATGTGAATCCTAATTTCTGTCAATGAATCTATACAAAAGACACATGAAAGCCTGCTATTTCATGCATTGATTGACTTTGAAATGGTTCAAATCAGTTATTATAACAATTATGTCATCCAAATTGCCCCTTGTTAAAGCAAGATTTACTAGCTCCTTGCAGATTGTTACCAGGCCCTTGGATGTGGATTGCTTGTTGTCTTCACATTAGCTCTTGCTTGCTTATTGCTACAAATGGGGTTTTTGAATCCCCTCCAGATTCTACCCATCCCATCTCTCCTCACCTGAGTATACTAGAGATAGAAAGACGAAGCACTGCCTCTTTGAGAAGCACAATAAGCTGAGTAGGAAGGCTCCTAGGGATGCACGAGTATAAGCTTGAGCTAAGCTTGAACATCAGTGAACATTGTCTGTGACATTTGTTCACTGGCTTTAAAAGGGTTATGAGCAACATTATAGGCTTGATAAAATTTTGTTTAATAAATTCATTAAAGTTCTATAGTTGCACTTTTCAGCTTTATATTTGCACTTTTTGAAACTAAAATTGCACATTTTAGTTCTAAAATTACTTCTACACTTTATAATTCTCTTATTCGTTGTTGCATGTTTTATTCTTACATATTTCTGTCATATTTGTCAAACTTGAGCAGCTCACTTCTATCATACTTTTCTCTCCCATAGTTGTTGTTGTAATACTATTCCCTGATGTCATAATTTTCATTTCCTTAGTAGTTGTAGTTAGTTGTTTGTTTTCATTCAGAATTTCTTCCTCCTAAGCTAGATCCCTTTTTTCGTTGTCAAATACCTTCCTCTCCTTATTATCCTCCTTAACACTCACCTTCTATACTGAGCCCCTATAAATCATATTGTTATACTGTTTCCAAAGTTATTTCTACCATACTCTGCCCTTGTGCTAGTGAAATGTCCTTGCTTCAAGTAACCTCATCAGTCCTTATTGTGTTTTTTCCTTGCTGTGAAGCCCCACTTTTGCCAATGCTCAAACATAAACATTCTTCTTTCTTTCTTACTGCACTAGGTGTTGTCACACCCTTCCTCTTCTCAACTAAGCAACAATCATTTCTTACAACACTATTTCCATCACCACCTACACTTTTTTTTATCCACTACCCCACTGTTTTGAAATCCAACGCAATGTTCATGGTTAAAAAAATACGAGCAAATCGAAAGTAAAAGAGAAAAATTAAAATATCGATGTTATTAGCCTATTTTGTGTATTATTCATGCACTTTATAAGTTTATCTTTGCACCATTGTTATTTTATTTTTGCATGTTATTAATTTATTTGTCAATAAATGAAATTTTGAACATTTTCACAATTGTAAAATTATTATTCTTGCACCATCATTTTATTATTCATACACCAGATTAGTTTTACTTCAAGAAAAATGTGATATATTGTCAATAAATGAAAATTTGAACATCGTCACAATTTTATTTTACAATTGCAAAATTGTAAAATTATTGTTCTTGCACCATCCTTTTATTATTCATACATATATCATCATTAGATTAGTTTTACTACAAGAAAAATATCATATATTGTCAATAAATGATTGTGAAAGATTTATATGTAAAGGATTGTGAAAGCTTTGTTAATTGTGATCAATCAGAGACTGCATATTATATATTGATAGAGATTTACACAAAAGAATATTTGAGATATACATAATCATAATAACAAGGAAATTATAAACAAAGATATCACATCTCAAATCATATCGCTAATACCCCCCACAAGCTCACGAAGGTGCACGAAAATGGCGCTTGGCCTTTCACTGATTGAAACGTTGCATGCTAAGAGCCTTGGTGAATATATCGGAAATCTGGTCATGGGTGCCAATATGACGTACAACAAGCTCACGAGCATCGACTTTTTCACGAACAAAGTGAAAGTCAATGTGAATGTGCTTTGACCAGATGTTGAGGACGGGGTTTTGAATCATGAAGGTGGCACTCAGGTTGTTACAATAAAGGGCTGGATGGGTTGCTAGAAGTTGGCAAAGATCAAGAATAAAAAGATTGATCTAGCTAATCTTGACTACTATAGAGGCAATAGCTCGATACTCAGCTTTAGTACTTGAGCGAGCAACAACCTTTTATTTCCTCGACGTCCACGAGATTAGAGAAGATCCAAAGTAAACAGAAAATCCATACTATGAGTGACAGTCATCTAGGTTGGATGCGCAACCAGCGTTTGAGAAGGCAGTGATGGAGAACGTAGAAGCAGGCTGCAAGACGAACTGATGATTCAAAGAGCCTTTTAAGTAGCGTAATATCCGTTTCAAAGATGCCCAATGAAGGCATGTGGGATTGTGCATGTACTAGCAGACCCGATTGACAGAATAAGAGAGCTTAGGATGAGTGATGGTAATATATTGTAGGGCACCAACAATGCTCCTGTAAAGCGAAGGGTCACTCATTGGATCTCCAGATACTGTCAAATGAGAGTGGGGTTCAACGAGACTAGAGATAGGCTTGGCATCCAGCATTTTTTAGCATGTCAATAGATCTCTTATGTATTTTTGTTGACAAAGAAGAAACTTATTAGAAGTGCGGATCACTACGATGCCCAGAAAATAATAAAGATCGTCGAGATCTTTTAAGGAGACTTGTTGATTAAGTTGTTGGATGAAGTGGCTGATGTGAGCATAGGAGATACTTCTGACTATGAGATCATCGACATAAACAAGAACATAGATGGTGCAAACAGTAGTAGAATGCACAAAGAGTGAGCAATCAAATTGACAACCACGAAAGCCTGATGAGAGCAGAAAAGATTTCAGCGTACTGAACCAAGCCCTAGGTGCCTGCTTGAGACCGTAAAGGGCCTTTTGCAGGAGACAAACATGAGTAGGATGGGTATTGTCAACAAACCCTTGTGGTTGCTCTATAAAGACTCTCAGACAATTTCCCATTGAGAAAGGCATTGTTGATATCATATTGGCGAATAGAGCAACCGTATGAGAGGGTGACAGTAAGCACTAACCGGATTGTAGTCGGTCTAATGACAGGGCTGAAGGTGTCAAAGTAGTCGACACCCTTTTCTTGATGATAGCCCTTCTTAAACAAATGAGCCTTGTGTCTATCGATGGAACCATCTGCTTTCCGTTTCACCCCGTACACCCACTTCCAACCAAAAACATTAGCATTTTTGGGACGAGGAACTAAGGACCAAGTACCTTGGTGAGTAAGGCAATCAAACTCAGTTTTCATGGCAGTGACCCAATGGGAGTGAAGGCGGGCTTGTTTGTAGAGTTTGGGCTCATTGTCAGGCAAGAGATCAAGTGGGAGAGGATATTTGGTTGTTTGAAGGGCTTTGGGTTTGAGCTTATCGGTCTGGGCACGAGTGGTCATGGGATGAGTGTTGCTATCGACAGGGCGGAGATGAGATAGGACGGTGGATGTAGGAAGGACGGGAGTGAGGGCAGGGGAAGGTGCAGGTACAAGTAAGAGGGAGATGGTGTTAGATGAGTCAGGCTCAATTGCCAAGGCTGAGGGGGAAGGGTCGAGGGATAGCAGGGGTATGATGTCTAACAAGGGTAGAGGCAAGGGTAGAGGCGGGGGTGATACATCTGCAGAGGGTCGCTAAGTGATGGCCGGTTCCACTGTTGGCAGTCTGGTTGGTAGACGATTCACCTCTACTGTTGGCAATGACAGAGTAGAGGATAGTATGTCAGTAGGCACAGATGGACTACTCGACGACTCAGGGGTAGTGTTTGACGACAAGACAGATGGAAATTCAGACTTATTAAACACAACATGACGACTAATATACATGTGTTTGGACTGAGGATGATAGCATAAGTAGCCTTGATGCGATGAGTTATATCCTAAAAAGATACAAGGTAACGTTTTGAACTCCAATTTGGTAGATTTGTATGCTCCTAGGTAGGGAAAATAGGGACACCCAAAAGACCGAAGGGACTTATAATCAGGTAAGCATTTGTACAGTTTCTCAAATGGAGACATATTCTTGAGGATGGTAGTGGGAGTTCGATTATGAAGATAAATAGTTGTGTGGAAAGCATGTTCCCAAAATTCATGAGGTAAACGAGATTGGGCAAGGAGAGTGAGACCTTTTTCTTGGATTGTGAGATTTCATCGCTTAACCATACCATTCTGGGACGGTGTGTGGGGACAAGATACGTGGTGACGGATCCCTTGTTGTTAGAGAAGATGGGAGAGGGACCGAAATTCTCCACCCCAATCTATTTGAAGCTCTTTGATGATCGCATTAAATTGTGTTTTGACCATCTGTTGAAAAATCTGGAAATACTAAAAAACTTGGGACTTATGGGTTAATAAGTATATGCAAGTGAAACTCATGCAATCATCCACAAACAGCACAAAATAGCGACATCCATTTAGAGATAAGGTAGGGGTAGGACCCCAAACATCAGAATAAACCAACTCAAAAGGTAATGTCTTGGGAACATGATTCGATAAAATGGGAAGACACTTACTTTTTCCTAAGGAGCAGGACTGACATGGCTCAAAATCCTTATTAGACAAAATAGGCAAATTAAACTTATGCAATATATAGCTAAGGACGGACTGACTCGGGTGACCAAGATGATTGTGCTAGTGCATAGGAGATGTTCGTTCGCCAACCAGGGCCTATTTGGAGACCTGAGGTGTGGATGGGTGCAACCCGTAAAGACCATCACTAACGATTCCCTTAAGAAGTATGCGCCCCTGCATGTCCTTGAGTAAACAAAAGGTGGGATGAAACTCAAGATAAATATTATTATCCCTCGTAAGTTTAGAAATGCTAATTAAGTTTTTAGTCATGGATGGGACAATAAGAACATTTGGCATGTTAATTGGACGAGCATTAGTTTTGAGAGAAGTATGTCCAAAATGAGTGATAGGGAGAGTAATACCATTACCGAGGCCGAGTTGTTCACTACCAGAATAGCATGAGTCGATTGCCACTTTGCTGAAATCGCCAGTGACATGATCAGTAGTGCCTGAATCAAAATACCATGTTAGGTCTTGAATGGATGATGGAGAAACATCATGAGCATAGCGGGTGGATGGAGGTCTGATTAAGGCGATCGGGAGCATGCCGAGAAGGGAAAGCTTGCACGTTCAGCTGGCTAAAACAATCCTTTGCATAGTGACCCAAGCGATCACAAATTTGGCACTGTGGGTGTTGGCGAGGATGGTTGGAATCACTACCAGTAGGTTGTTGGTCGGCTGGGCGGCCGCAGCCATGACAGTTATGGTCACTATCATCACGAGGCTGAGATAGGCCGCGAGTTTGCTGGCGTGGTGGCTATCGATCAGAGGAGCACCTGTGAGTGGTGAAGCGACCATAATTTGGAGATGGTTGGCGGGTATGAGCATACCAGGTGGCCTCTTGTAAAGTTTCCTTCTCTCGCAATAAGTAACCAAGGAGATCATCTGGAGTGAGAGCATCTAATCGAATTTTAATGGTAGTCTTAAACGGACCATAAGACGGGTCTAATCCTTGAAGAATGATGGAGATGAAATCCTCATCAGAGACAGGTTAGATGCAATCAGCAAGAGAATCAGCAATGGTTTGCCAAGCATGAAAAGAGGTTTCAAATTTGATGACATAGCCGAGAATTTGTGGAGATAAGGTTGTTCGGGTCAATAGAAGGATGAACTTGTCTCGCCGTTTCCATGTGAGGTAATCTGGATTGGGAGAATCAGTAGTCGGGTTGTTGGCAGTAGCGGGCGTGGTGACTGTTTTCGGCGGAGGTGTGCCGGACAAAACATAATCCTTGCATTCATATGCATCAGGTTATCAAGGACACTACATCACCAGATAGTACAGTTGGAACGATCCAATTTGAAGTTGAAAATAAGAAATTGAAGTCTTCCAATGGAGTTACCTAGTGCAGCCGCGAGGATGGACGCACCAGAGCCGGCAGTAGACCGAGAAATGAGATCAACATACCTAAAGGTGGAGTAGTTTGGAGTGCCAGTAGAAGGGGAAGAGGATTCGACTGAATCGTCCATGGTGATGAGAAGGAATTAATGGTGAGAGAAAGAAAAAAAAATTGTGTTGAAATGGATCTTGGCTCTAATACCATAAAGTATTGTGAAAGCTCTATTGAGTGTGATCAATCAGAGGTTGTATATTATATATTGATATAGATTTACACAAAAGGATATATGAGATATATACAATCATAATAACAAGGAAACTATAAACAAAGATATCACATCTCATATCATATCGCTAATAATATGAGATCCTGGTAGTTCGGGACTGAATTACATTCAAGCCAAATGCATTACCGAACAACGGAAGAGGAATAAACGTCGATGAGCTCTTGTATGAGTAGGAAGGTAGGTGATGAGCAGCAAGGGTAATGCAGTTATGGGGATCTTTAGGCAGCAAGTGGAAGTGGGTAGTCCCGAGTCCCGCCGATGATTCCATAAAGTACAAGCTGAAGAGTGGGTGTGCTCGAGGAGAAGAACCTCGACAGATGGGTATCAAGTGAGTGACATGAAGCAAATAACATATGTAAAACCAAGTAATCCAAAATAAGCAGAACAAGTAATGATAAAGCCACATAGAAAGCAAATAAACAAGCATATGAGTTTATTAAAACTTGATGAATTGCGGATTAAGTTGGTTAAGAGATTAAAATACCACTTGGGGTTAATCAGGCTTATTATTTGGGTAAGGGGAGTAAGCTTATTAGTATGTATGTGTCGATTTATAGCAGAGATGCTAGATTGTTGTTGATTTGTAGTAAGATCAAGAAGAATCCAAGGAAAACTCAACAAGTAAAGTGATATTGAAGGTTGATTCATGTTCATAGGAATGTAATAAAAAGGCATTAAAACCTTAAGACAAACATGATAAAAGTTGAATTTGGTTTTAGACTTGGTAAACTGTGAATTAAAGATTGAAATGTTGGTTTTTCCCTTGGCCTTTCCGTGAATCGACGGTATGGGGGAGAATGTGTTAGAGCGGGTATAGCATGGTTGTTTCCCAGTTGGTGATGGAATTGACTGGGTGTCGCACAAAGGCTTCCTATTAGGTGTTGTTCGGGTGGTCAGATTTGGGGTGTCTTTCCCTAGGGAACTTCCCTTCTGTATGTTGGATTGACATCTAAGCAACGAGGTAAGTGAAAGATAGAAAATAAATTAGTACAAATGGAGAAGAGGTAAGGGAAAAAGAGTATAACACAGGGCCGCCGAGGGGAGCCTCGCACCAGCAAAGAAGCAGAGGTTGAGGAGGAAACCCAAGCCCACACCCATCAGGACCCGAAGTCCGAGAGGTGAGACCAGAAGAAAGGCCAAGGGAACAACACCAAGCCTAAGAGACCACCAATTCGAGTACAACCAGCCGATCTTCATCTTCTTCCTCTTATCCTTGTAACCACAAAACTTCATCTTGAGCGAACGATTATGACTTGGAAAAACTATATTCTTTTTTTGACAAATCGAAGACCAAACAATAGCAAAATGGACTTCGAATTTGTTCATTATAGCTTGAAGGTCTGGGCTATGGGAGAACTGGGGAAAGGTAGGGTTCGATCTAACGAGATCTGTAATAAAGATGGCTTATATTTGCTTTTTGAGGGGTGTAAGATTAAGATCATTGTGAGGAAGGATGGAAGATGAGCATTAATGGAGCAAAACAACTCCAAGAAGGGCAGAAAGATGATTAGAGAAGGGATTTTCCTGGTTGAGGATAAGGGTGAAGAGGAGGAATTGGAAGTGCGTTTTGTAGCGCGTGAAGGGTTTTTGGAGAGTCACCAGAGTCATAGACCATCATTAGATTAGTTTCACTTCAAGAAACATATCATATATTGTCAATAGATGAAAAATTAAACAGTTGCACAATTGTATTTTACAATTGCACAAGTGTACTTTACAATTGCACAATTGTAAAATTATTATTCTTGCACTTCATATTATTATTCATACACTTCATCATTTTATTTTTGCATTTTATCATTTTATTCTTGCACTTTATAATCTTATTCATGAACGGAAATAAAAAGAAGACAACTATAAATAGCCTATGCGGGATTTGAACCCGCATATTTGAGCATGGCACATCGCTCTACCACTTTGAGCTAATAGACTTTTAATGGCATATCGCTCTACCACTTCATATTCGTAAGGATTGATAATTTCATTGTCATTAAGACTCAACCAAAGCAAAACCATTAACCCAAGGGTAGTCGGTATGGCTACAAAAATTATCTCCAAAAGCAGCAGGACATCAATTATCAAACCAAACGAAATAGCAGCAATCCTCAAAGTGCAAATAATTAAACCCAAGCATACAACGAAGCCAGCAGCTGTGCAGTAACATGAACAGCAACTTCAAGCAAACCTGAGTCAGCTCAGAACAGCAGCAAACAACCTCAGAAGCAGGGAAGAAATGAACCCAGTAAAGTAGGGTTGTTCATTTTTCGGTTTAAACCGATTTTTTCAACCGAAAAAACCGAACCTAAGTGTTCCGGTTTAGTTTTTCGGTTCAAGGAATGTTAAATTTCGGTTTTTGGTTCGGTTTGTACTTGGTTCGGTTAAACCGAAAAAAAAACCGAAATTTATTTTGTTATTTATTTTATATTTTAATTATAAATCACTAAATCCCTAAACCCAATAACCCTAGTTGTACTACTGTAGCCGCTCACAATCCCCCTTCAAGGCGTATAAAACTCATTCCTAGATATATTGTTGTTGTTAGATCAACTAAACAAAGAAGGCAAGTTCCTTGAGCAAGATACCAAATTGGTTTTGAACGGGCTTTGAATTACCTCACCCAATGCTTTGCCATAACTTATCAATTGATGAATGATTATTCATTCGAGATATGCTTAAGTGGGTTGATTAATGAAGAAAGCGAGGTTTGAGTTTTTTTTCTGAAAAGGAAATAATTCGAGATCCTAGACAACAACAGAAATCTGGGAAATCGAGAGGCCGAAAGCAACGAAAAATAAGCAAAATACAAAGAGAAAAACCCGAATACAAAAGATCTCAACAAAGATGGTCAGCCGAGAGACAGTCGAAGGACGCCAAGAGAAAGCTGCGAATGCCGAGAACATGGGAAAGTCGAGGGACTGACACAACGTCTCGACGTCGGAGAGACAGAGGCAGAAACCCATCAGTGGAAAAGGCGTCTCCTGGGGAAGTGTGGATCAACGTTGTTCCCCCCACCTAGATGAGAGATCTTCGAGAATCACGAACCGAAGCCAAGGATGGTATTGGGAGCAGAGGATAGAGCACGAGTCGGTCGTCAAACAAGCCATCAGCTAGTACATCGACTGAACGAAGACGGTGACAAGCCGGAGGCGTTGTGTGAGAGGTAGAGGTGAGCGAGAGAGTGGTGGCGAACCTGAACGGCGACAAGGAGCGAACGCCTAACCAGGAGAAAGAGGGGTTGCGGAAGGCGACTGAGGATGGGGGAGGTGAGCGAGAGAGTGGTGGCGAACCTGAATGGCAGCAAAGGGCGATCGCCGGACCAGGAGAAAGATCTTTTAGATATTTGTTTTACATGGATGGGAGGATGAATGTATCTACTGAAATTATTATATTATTGTTTATCACTTTATCTTGTACGGTTGAATGAAAAACGGTTCTTTTCGGTTTAGATCTGAACCGAACCGAAGCCAAACCGGTTGAAAACCAAACCAAACCTATTAGTTTAAGTTCGGTTTTCGGTTTGATTTTTTATGGATTTCAGTTTTCGGTTTGCCCTGGTTCAGTTCGGTTTTAGGCCGATGAACAGCCCTATAGTAAAGCCTAGCAAATAGGGGTAAGCAGCCCATGTGTGAGGAGACGGAACAAGGGTAGCGAGATGCATTTGTCTAACAGATAACTCTCCTCTCCCAGAGAAATCAGTTCTTTAAAGTGCAGTAAAACTATCTACAATCATAAGAGCAAACCTGCAAATCAAAACACAATCACAAAGTAAAGGATGAGTATTATCTTTGGTTGAAGTGCTAATGAAGCATATACATCAGCCAAAATGCTAGTTCTTTGAGCTATTAACTAGTACATCATAGCTGTGCTTATTGCTACAAAGCAAGGAACTGTTTATTTTACATAAGGTCCTAAAACACATCTATGAGCGACTATTAGCTAGTTAACGGTGAAAATTTAGACATCATATGCTCAACTCTGGCACAAACATGTAATTTTTTACATCGATCCCCAAATTTCAAGCAATGTATGTCACATTGATTAACATCTTCAATGTAGGTATAGCAAACAGATAGTCTTACTGCATTAGAAATTAGATTTTTTTCAGACTCGTCTGAAAAAATCTACATTGAAGTCTTTTGACTCATCCTTCCATCCTTCATTGATGCTTAACAACTTCAAACATGAATCTATAGAATAATACCTTCTCTCCACCATCATTGAAGCTGCTTCAAGCAAAAGCCTAGACTTGATCAGTGTTATAGACTCTTGCGTATGCCACATTTTCTAGGACATCATCAGGATTTAGTTCTAACCTACCAAGCACACATTAGTAGGTTTAGTAGCGAGTGAAAGTTCTTACATAAAACACAAGCTTTGGTAGGATTGTCAAACCTCTTGGCTTTTTGCAAGAGTCTTTGAGGTCTAAAAGTTCCCTCAGCATCAATCAATGTATATAGTATTTCCCTCACCACCTCCTTGATCTAGAGGAAGCTGCGAAGTCATTGCATCATGTGTAAGGCTTGCAAACTGGACTAAAAATTAAGGGCCCGTTTGGTATCCATATACGTATATCAAATATCAGATATGGGTATCAGATATCGATATCGTGGGTATGGGTATCAAATCTGATATCTCATATCTGAAATCTTGTCTGGTATGTTAAAGATATCGATATCATGGGCTGTTCTGACTTCTGAGAGGCTCTTTTGGGGCTGAGTTCGGCTAGGGTTCTGGGAGTGGAGGGAGGTAGCGACATCGAAGGTCGGGAGTCGGGACTGAGTTCGGAG
This sequence comes from Persicaria maculosa, assembly GCA_963922045.1. Lineage (NCBI taxonomy): Eukaryota > Viridiplantae > Streptophyta > Magnoliopsida > Caryophyllales > Polygonaceae > Persicaria > Persicaria maculosa. The sequence goes on from OY998271.1 coordinate 38,697,481, forward strand.
GGCTGCTTGGAAGGACTGAGTTCGGAGGTCGGGACAGGCTGCTCGGAGGGATTTGGGCATCGGATTTGGGCTGCACATGCTGTTCTGGGTCGGTTTGGGAGTAAAAGGAGGTAGCGAAATAGAAGGTCGGGACTGAGTTGGGAGTGACGTCGGATTTGGGACTGGAGGAGGGAGCACTGGGCAGAGAAGGGATGAAGAAGAAAGAAGAAAAGAGTGTGTATTGATATCCCTAGTTAGAAGAGTATAGGAATTGATGAAAAATACAAAGAAGAAAAATATGGGTATATCACTTTGATATCCATATACCCATTTACCAAATACAGGTATGGGTATGAGTGATACCCATACCCATATCTGATATACGTATATCATTACCAAACGGGCCCTAAGAGATTTCTCAACATGCCCTTAAGACAAACTAGATTTAAAAGGATGACAGCACACTAAAAGGGTTCCATTGTCCAATTCAATTCACAAACCTGTCCACGGATAAAAAAAATTGCAATCGTAGGGAACAAACTAGAACAATTTGAATAACGAATTTCAAGCAAAAACACCAAACTCACATCTGTAGGCAACGAGAGAAGATTGCCCAAGTATCCGGCAGTGGAGACCTACCTCCGGTAAGATGGAGAAGCAGCACCGTCGACTTGATTTCTGGGCTCAAATCTCGTTTTCGTGGCTAACTCAACTCCCAAATATGACTTCCAATCCTTCCCTCTGCCATTACTCTCTTCTTCGGGACTTCTTCCTCCAGATCTATTCCAGTTATGGTCTTCAGGAGGACGAGGACGAGGACGACGAAGACATCCCTCTACCTTTATTCTCTTCTCCGTGCGGTCTTCAAGAGGTGAATGGATGAGAAAGACGAAGACGTGACAGAAGGATGTGAGCCGACTCTTTTACCTATTACTATTTTCGACCCTACTTACCCTAAATAGAAATTTATTTTACACCTTAAAAGGACATTTTACATTTGATCAAATCCTTTTATATATATATATAGAGAGAGAGAGGATAGATCATGTGTAACCAAGTGTTACTGTGTAATTTGTGAGCAAATCTAGAGCGTCGGATTAAGAAGATCAAACGGATGAGATTAAAAGTAACTTGTGAACAGTAACTTGTGAACAGTAACATTATTCGTAGGTACGAAGTGATTATTCGTATGTACATACATATGAATAATCTTTTGTTACTTACAAATAATTACATTTGTTCATACATACGAATAATTACATTATTATACACGAATAATCGCTTGGTACCTACGAATAATTTCTCTGCTCACAAGGATTGCTTACACGGGATCCAACCTATATATATATATATATATATATATATATATATATATATATATATATATATATATATATATATATATATATATATATATATATATATATATATATATATATAGGAAAGGGTTCAGGTGAGAAGTAACCGGTCCGGTAAGAATGTGAGAAGTAGTGAATCTCACGCGCTTTCCCTCATGACGTTCTAAAGTTGTTTTCTGTTCATCCTCTCCCTCCTCGGATCTCCTCGCGCTCAGCCCCTTCACATGGCTTTTCTCCCTCATTCCTCCTCCAAGCCAGCCTCCCCCTCGGCCTCGGCGCTCCCCGGCGCCAGGCACCACCTCCGCGCCCTCCTCGACCTTCAATTGCACCGACATCGGTGCCAGGGTTTGGGCGAATCGCACCCTTCCTCCTGTCCTTTGTTGTGTCGGCTTCCGGGTTCGAGCTGTTCGATCCGATTCGGGAGCTGTTCTTGGGGGTCGGAGTGGGGCCGCCTTGCATCGTCATGGAGTGTGGGGATGCCATGACGCCACTGTCGAACCGGGCTGAGGAAGGAGCCGACGTTTCCGAGAGCACTCGAAATCCGGCTGAGGAAGGAGCCGGCGCCTTTGATGGCCCTTCCCGAGTCCCTTGCCGAGTAGATGGCCCATCCTTTGTCGGCGGTCACTCCCTCTTTCTCTCTTCGGTGGATTCGCTTTGCCAGTTCGCCCTCTCTCCGCCATCACCGTCTGATAAATTGGAGTTGAGGAAGAAGCTGCAAGTTTGGGCTTTTGGTTAATTACAGAAAAGAAAAAAAAACGATTGAATTCAAGAATTAATATGGGTTTTATTGATTGGTTGTTTTATTTCACTTGTTTAAAACGAAAGTGGTTCAGAGTTTTAATACTAAGTGGTTCAGAGTTTTATACTAAATGATTCAAAATTTTAAACCAAGTGGTTCAGGGTTTTAATATCAAGTGGTTCAGGGGTTTAATACCAAGTGGTTCAGGGGTTTAATACCAAGTGGTTCAGGGTTTTAATACCAAGTGATTCATCAAATAAATAGTACTATTGATTTATAAAATAAATAGTATTGGTTCATTAACCATTTTATTTTAAAAATAAATAAATAATTAAAAAATAAACATTAAAAGAAAATAAAAGAAGAATGAAAATTTTATAATTATTAAATAGTAGTGGTTCATGAAATAAATTCTAGTGGTTCATCAAATAAATAGCATTGGTTCATGAAATAAATAGTATTGGTTCATTAACAATTTTATTTTAAAAACAACTAAATAAATAATTAAAAAATAAACATTAAAAGAAAATAAATGAAGAATAAAAATTGTACATTTATTAAATAGTAGTGATTCATGAAATAAATTCAAGTGATTCATGAAATAAAAGGTAGTGGTTCATGAAATAAATAGTAGTGGTTCATCAAATAAAGAGTAATGGTTCATCAAATAAATAGTATTGATTAATGAACCATTTTTTTTAAAACAAAATAAATGAAAAATCACAAAATAAAAAATTAAAATAAAATAAAAGAAGAATGAAAATTTTTACAATTATTAATTAAAAAGTAGTGGTTCAGAGTTTTAATAACAAGTGGTTCAGGGTTTTAATAACAAGTGGTTCAGGGTTTTAATAACAAGTGGTTCAGGGGTTTAATACCAAGTGGTTCAGCGTTTTAATACCAAGTGGTTCAGAGGTTTAATACCAAGTGGTTCAGAGGTTGAAATCAAGTGGTTCAGTGTTTTTAATATCAAGTGATTCATCAAATAAATAGTATTGATTCATGAAATAAATAGTATTGGTTGATGAACCATTTTATTTTAAAAATAAATAAATTATTAAAAAATAAATATTAAAAGAAAATAAAAGAAGAATGAAAATTTTATAATTATTAAATAGTAGTGGTTCATGAAATAAATTCTAGTGGTTCATCAAATAAATAGTATTGGTTCATGAAATAAATAGTATTGGTTCGTGAACCATTTTATTTTAAAAAAAATAAATAAATAATTAAAAAATAAACATTAAAAGAAAATAAATGAAGAATAAAAATTGTACATTTATTAAATAGTAGTGGTTCATTAAATAAATTCAAGTGATTCATGAAATAAAGGTAGTGGTTCATGAAATAAATAGTAGTGGTTCATCAAATAAAGAGTAATGGTTCATCAAATAAATAGTATTGATTAATGAACCATTTTATTTTAAAAACAAAATAAATGAAAAATTACAAAATTAAAAATTAAAATAAAATAAAAGAAGAATGAAAATTTTTATAATTATTAATTAAAAAGTAGTGGTTCAGGATTTTTATACCAAGTGGTTCAGGGTTTTTTATATCAAGTGGTTCAAGGTTTTTATACCAAGTTGTTCAAGGTTTTAATAACAAGTGGTTCAGGGTTTTTATATCAAGTGGTTCAGAGTTTTAAACCAAGTGGTTCAACATTTTAATACCAAGTGGTTCAGCGTTTTAATACCAAGTGGTTCAGGGGTTTAATACCAAGTGGTTCAGAGGTTTAAATCAAGTGGTTCAGTGTTTTAATACCAAGTGGTTCATCAAATAAATAGTATTGATTCATGAAATAAATAGTATTGATTCATGAACCATTTTGTTTTAAAAATAAATATATAATTAAAAAATAAACATTAAAAGAAAATAAAAGAAGAATGAAAATTTTATAATTATTAAATAGTAGTGGTTCATGAAATAAATTCTAGTGGTTCATCAAATAAATAGTATTGATTCATAACCATTTTATTTTAAAAATAAATAAATAATTATAAAATAAATATTAAAATCATATAAAATAAAATAATAATGAAAATCTTATTAAATATTAGTGGACTAGTAGTTCATGAAATAAATTTATGTTAGAACATTTTAATTATAATTAGAATATGTATATATGTTAAAAAGTGAGAATCAATTTTGAATCAAAAAGTTCTGAATCTGCATTGATCCATTTAATGACAAGAGAGTGTGTTTGGTGCAACGGTAGAATGTGTGTGTGGATTGTGGTGAAATCCGGGTTCGAGTCGCGCCTAGAACTCACGTGTGAGGGGGGCTATTTTTAATTAATTGAATTTTGTAGTAGGTGCGTGTGGGGAACGCGCGGAGAGCCGAGGTTGTGTGCGAGTGTAGTTCGCTTGTACGAGGGAGATGGACAGGTGTGCGAGTGGGGTCCGCATTTTTTTCAGAATTTTTTAATTTACGTAAGTCAATCAAATCACTTCTTTCCTTCTCACCGGCAGTGTGCTTCTCACCCGAACCCAACCCTATATATATATATATATATATATATATATATATATATATATATATATATATATATATATATAGTGTGGTTCAAGTGTACACACCCCTTAGGGTGTAACTTGTGCACAAATCTGGACCATTAATCTTAGAGCGAAGGATGGCCTATATTTCGCCATGTGTCCGAATTTTTTTTAAAAAAACAAACTGCACCTTTCATCCAACATTTGGAGCGTGAGACGCGTGTAAATCCTATTCAATTAAAACCCTAGGCTACCCTTTTTGTTTTCTTCTATTTCACATGTACTGGGCACCATCACCATCACAAAAGATCCGTCCATTCGCCCCAACAATCCACCATTGGCGGCGAAGGCTCCCTACGCGGCTTTTCCGACGGCGATTCTTTGCGGCGGAGCAAAATCGGCGACTCTAGCGGCGGCGCACCGAGAGAGCATCAACAGTGACGGAGGCCATTGTGCCAGCAGCAGTAGTGGGCGAGATTCGTCATCAAACGAGGGATGGGTGAAGGAAGAAGAAAAGAGAGCCATTGATGGGTAAGCATGAATTTTTGTTGAATGTTTGGGACCGATTTGGGCTTTCTGAAGGGATGAAGTTCAGATTGACTTGGTTATCCGAAATTATTCAACTAATTGAGGGTTTTTTTAGGTGATTAATTGTTCAATGTTTGAGTTTCTATGAGGGTTTTAGATTGATTTTGGGGTTTTGAAGTGATGAAGTTGTGATTGATATGGTCAATCAAAAGTGCACAACAATTTGAGGTTTTTTTTTGTGTGATCCTTGGTATTGGTGGGTTTTGGTGTGTTTATTCGTATATTTTATGAAATATTTTCATCTTGGTTGAATTTTGAATGCTAAGTTGATGGGGTTTTTTAGGTGGTTGTTTGATTGAGTTGTCATGGTGTTTTTGGTGGCCTGTTGTTTTATGCAGTTGAATAACCCTATTTTGGGTGATTATTTAGGGGAAATTTAGATAATAACTTGAAATTCAAATGTTTTTTGTTTATTTACGAACAATTATGGATGATTATTCGATGAAAAACACCTTTTATTTAAATGAATGGATAATGACTTGGAGTTCAACTTGGGATATTTATTTACGCCGAATAAGCACTATCAATGGACGAATATAAGTTGAATATGAGTTTTTTTGGGGAATTATTCGACTAGGAGGGGCAGTTTGGTGGTAATACAAATGTTTTATTGGGTGATTATTCAAGTGAGTGAACTTATTTGGTTGTTATTCATTGAATGGTGAATTATTCATTGGAATAGCAAAGTTTATTCAGGTAAATAGAAGGTATTTTATTCTGAAAAATATCCGTGATTTTATCGATCAAAACAAATCATGTGAATAATCTCAATATTAGAGTTTAGTTTCCACATAAATTGGACCGATTTTACAGATCAAAACAAATTCAGAAAATTACTTAGGTACTTATTTAAATTAACATGATCGCTTCATGAACATACCAATACAATAGTTATGCAATTATTCGTCGATTATGTGTACCTCATAAAAATAAGAATTCCACCGAATAATCTCTCAATTATCGTTCAATGTGCACGTTAAATCAATCGATTCTATCGAATTATTCTAAAAAATTACTTATTCACAACGATTATGCAATTATTCATCGCTTCTGTGTACCTCATAAAAATAAGGATTTCACTGAATAATCTCCCAATTACCGTTCAAAATACGCGTCAATCAAAATACGCGTCAAATCGACCAAATCAACCGAAAACCGTTCGTTTACCATATTTTTTAGAATAAGAAAAGGGATGAGATTGGATGGGGTGTATGTAGTTAATCTTAAATATTATCAAATTAATGGTTCATTTTGATCTAAAACAAAAATTTTACATATAAAAAATATATGGATTGACTAAGATATGAAATATTGTCAAATAATATAAAAAAGACAAAGTAGTTGCCAAATAATGGTCAATCAAAATAACAAAAAACGGGAGTAGATGAAATAAGATACTACGGTAAATAAGATAGATAGATATGAATCCAATTCAATAAGTTGGAAGGGATGAGATTGGATGGACAAGTGTCCAATTTATGGATATAATACATTAAATAAGATATAAATAAACTATATTAAAAAGGATAGATATAAAAAAAAGATATGGATGGGCAAGTAGGTGGGACCCAAATCTCACCATATCACAATTCCCCTCTCCGGCTCTCCCGTACATCATCACACGCGCCAGGGAGGGAGAGTCCGAAAGGTTTCCACAATTCCACCCTTGTGTGTGGGACCCACCCCGTTTTAATTAAAAAAAAACCCCTTTTAATCCCATCCATCCATCACAATCAAATCAATGGTCCAAAAGTGTGCACAATGTACACCCTAAGGGGTGTGCCCATTTGATCCACACTCTCTATATATATATACTAGTGTAGGTCCCGTCCTGTGTACGGGAAATACATTAATTAATATATTAATATATATATATATAAATATAATTAGTTCGACATATTATATAAAAAAGGGTTTTTTTGGAAGCTAGCCCATTATGAAGCTGCAATTAGCTATATAGCAGCCCAACAAAATTAATTAGGTAGCATAATACCCCCTCCTAAAACACACCATCCCACGCGCGCGTGCCCCCCCTCTACCTCACTTTCAGATCGACGGAATCTTCATCATTCCTGAAGCGATGGCGATCAGAAAATCAACCAGATCTACCGATTGAAGAACTGAAACCAAGCTTCCATCCATAGATTCCTGGAAAAAAAACAGAAGTTCAATATGCATCCAACACGTGAATTCATCGTCTGATTCCACCTCGAATTTCCATCTCTGGATATTTCGATGAAACAGCGATAGCCAAACTGCAAGGAATTTCAGATTCATTCATCAATTACAAGGAATCAAAGCATCAAGGAGTAGTTTGCGAGAACCAGTGTCCAAGGGAATCTGAAACGCAGGAATCAATTGCGATAACTCTGGAGCCACAAACAGACACGCAGTGTAGGAATCAAGGTATGCCGTATAACTTTCAACCTAAATCTGAATGTCTAACTATCAATTGCAAATCTAAATTATCAATTCAATAGCCTAGGGGTTAATTGCTGTTAACCGATATAGAGTAAGTTGTTATTTGGAATCTGACTGTGCGGGGTAATAGGATATTGACTTGTCGATCTGTGTGTCTAGATACATAATTTGATGTTGAATCCAAAATCTGGTGTTGATTGTGGCATTGAAATCTTCGAATTCATTGCAAACAGGTGCTAAAATATGGATTTGAAAATACTGAAAGTCTATTTTGGAGGAGAGTTGAGGATGACAAATGGGTATTGCGAGTATGTTGGTGAAATTGTATCTAAGGCATTTGTCATCCAACAGACTATTGAATTGCAAGCATTGACAGAGATGATTGGTAGTAGATTTGATATTTGCCTAGCTACATATGAGGTCAAGTTAAGCCACTTGCATCCTTTGCAAAAGTTGAAAGATCCGTTTATAATCAGCAAAGATGACGATCTAAGGGCTTTCATGGATATAAATTATTCACCTCAAGTTGAATGGTCGTTGCCGTTGAATGTATTAGCAAAGAAAAGGATGAATGGGAATCATATAACAAATTCAGTTCAACAAACAAGTGTGGTGATAGATTCTGATGATTGCATTCAAGGTACAAGTGTTGATGACACCTTGGCTCTTGCTACTACTAGTTTTGCAGAGGAAGAGACATGAGCATACAATGACAGATATCAAAATGAAGGCATCAGTGAAAATGAGATAGACGAGCTCGATTTCATTAATGTTGGGCAGATTTTTGAGTCAAAAAATCAGCTAAAGAATGCAGTGGCTAACATGGCAATTAAGGAGAACTTCCAGTTTCGAGTGGATAGATCAACAACAAAAAAATTACAAGGTTGTGTGTATTGATGCTGAATGTAAGTGGACAATGCTAGCTACATGTTTGAAGAATTCAAGCTACTTTGAAGTAAGAAGGGTGAACGAAGAGCACACATGTTCATTCTCAGCTAGGTGTAAGGAACGACGGAAACCATCATACCAAGCTATAGCAGAAAAGATGAAGATCAGGTATAATCTATAAAAATCATGTTATTTACTACTATCTGTCATCAAATATTCAATATATTTGCATATGTCAAACACATTTACTGCAGTACCTACTGGAATAGGTGAAAAAAGAAATTTGTGTTTAAGTTTGGCTACAAAATTTAGAAGTTTTGTGCAAATTTGATTGCATATACCTCTAGACAAGGTAAGGCTTACTTACTATATGTAATGAATGAAGGTATGAAGGGGTGACAAAAGGGCCAGATGCTATACAGATTAAGAATGCAATGCAAAAGGAATTTAGGCAAGATGTGAGCTACTGGAAGGCTTGGAAAGCAAAAGAAGAAGCACAAAACATGATAAGAGGGACTCCAGAGGGAAACTATGAAATGTTACCTTCACACTTCCACATTATGCAACAAGTAAATCCAGGGACATATGCATGCCTTGAGATTGATGGATATAACAGGTTCAAGTATGCATTCCTATCATTCGGAGCTTCCATTAAGGGATTCCAAGCGATGAGAAAGGTAAGAACTATATAAACTGGTATAATAAACATTTTATAAATAAAATAATGTAACAAATGTAATATGAATTATATAGGTTATCATGGTGGATGCTGCATTTTTACATGGAAAATACCGAGGGGTTCTCATCTCAGCAACCGCACAGGATGCTAACAGGCATGTGTACCCTATAGCATTTGGAGTGGCGGACTCAGAGAACGACAATGCATGGAAGTGGTTCATCCAAAGATTGGCTCTCATGATACCAGACTCAAATGAGCTAGTATTTGTATCTGATAGGCACCCGAGCATCAGCAAAGCTGTGAATGAAGTATACAGTTCAGCAAAGCATGTGATATGCACACGACATTTGAAACAGAATATAAAGGCAAGATTCAAAAACCGAGGGGTCAACCACTTTGTCACCAAAGCATCAGAAAGCTACACAATAAGGGAATTTGAAAGCAACTTCCAAAGCATATGCAACATCAACAAGGAGATTGGCAAATACCTGGAGGACGCAGATTTCCAGAAGTGGGCAAGGGCACACTTCCAGGGAGACATGTACAATATTATGACAACAAATAATGCAGAGTGTATAAATGCAATATTGAAAGAAGCTCGAGGATACCCCATTGTTGCACTGTTTCAGTATATCAGAAACAAAATGGCAGACTGGTTCACTGAGCATAGAGAAGCAGCGTCAAAGATCACTGATTTGCCCCCTAAAGTGAAAGAGATTTTACAGGCAAGGTATGACCGGTCAGGAAGGTATGAAGTGAAGGTGTTGAATGAGACAGAATATCAAGTAGATGGGGGGAAATTTACAAGAGTGGTAGATTTGGGGCGTAGGACATGCAGTTGCAGGGTATTTGATGTCGATCGCATGCCGTGTGTCCATGCTATTGCTGCAATTCAGCAGATGAAGCTAAATATAACTGATTTTGTAAGTGAATACTACAAGGTTCAGTCTTGGTGCTTCGCATACCAAGAAACCATATACCCGGTGCCTTGTGAGGACAACTGGTACGTCCCAGACGAAATCAGAAACATCAAATGCCTTCCTCCAACAGTCCGGAAGAAAAGTGGGAGGCCAAAAAATGCAGGATTCCGTCGTTTGGGGAACGGAAAAAGAGGAACATGACATACAAGTGTGGCACTTGCGGGGAGAAAGGCCATAACAAGATAACATGCCCCGCCAAAGCATCGATCAGCTCATACATAGAAGATGAAACATGAAATTTTATAGGAAATTACATATCATTTGTCAAGTCTTTAGAATTTATTTTTGAATATAGGACAATATAATAAGATCTTAGTAGATACATGGTGACCATGTTTTTTGGCATATAGTCATAGAATTTACATGGATTTTTACAGTTTATACTTATTAATGAATGCATATGTTAAGTTGAATATGAATTTATACACTTATTGTTGGCATCTGAGCGACTTTGAGCGGTGAACATGTTGTGATAACAGTGAGGCGCTTCGCAGCTCAGGTTGTGACAAAACTTGATGGACTGTTGTTTTGACCAAAATAAAAGGACTGTCGTATTGATTCCACAATGCAAATACAATACCATAGTGCGGAATTTATAGACAAAATGGAATTCTGATTGAAAATAGAGCATGCAAGCTCTAAGCAATAGTTCTTAACAACTAAACAAGTGGTAGATACCTTAAAATACGCAAAGCTGTCATAGGGACAAAATGAGAGCATACAAGCTCTTAGGGCAAAGTGTTGTTGGGTAATCAAGTCCTAAGTAATGTCAACTAGATACAGTAGATACAAAATCAGAGCATGCAAGCTCTACACTGCTTATAATAGCCGCCAGTACGAGTATCCAAAACAAATAACATCGAATAAAACAGATTACAAAGGACGCACAGTCCAACACTTCTTATAAAGCTCGATAGCCAGCTTCTCACGATATGCTTGAACGTGGTCGTCATCAAATGCATATATATTCTAACCAAAAGCTAACTCTTCAATGGCTTTGATAGTAAATACACCACAGCTACCCCTAAAAAAGAAACACAATGTTAGACAAAATGAAAAGGCATCATCAGAAACAATAAATTCAAACGAGACTCAAAATAACAAATGCACATACCCATCACGGTTTTGTGGGAGATCACGGAATCTCTCAACTGTGAATGGAGAATCAAGGCTTTCTCCCAAATGTGAAAACCGGCCTGATTCTTACAAGATTGCAGGATGCATAACACAGAGAGGTTCCAGATGTGACCTCAGCTGCAACTCATTGTAAAGAAACAAAAGGCAATCACACACATTCACCTTCCCTTGAATCAAATCAATTTCCAAAGCCACCTAGTGTTTATTTTGGAGGTTGAAAGGTGCATATACAGTCTTTGCAGCAACCCAAGACTTCCCACAGACTCTTGGCAACAGCCCATGAACATAACCGAAAAAACCAGAGGTAAAAGGCATTGCTTCCTTCTTATAGCGCTTAAATAAGCCATGGGTGAACTTTGCAGACCACACCCAATCCAATATCACAATCCCACTATATTTGTCACCATTATCAGCAATATACTTCCTAAAGTGAGACAATGCCTCTCCTATATGCTAAACACACAAATATAATGATGACAATTAATATATAGGTCAACAGATAACAAAAAGAAAAAAATGAAACAATGTTATAATACAGTATACATACGTCATCACGAAGCCACTGATTCTTCCCAACAAGTTCAGAGAAGAATGCCTTGTCCATCAACATCTCATTGCCTTGGATCTGAGGACAATCATCCCTACGCAAACAAAGACAAAAAAAATCAAATAATAAAAATATACAAAGTCAGTAAAAAGGCAAATTAAAGAATAAAGAAAATGAATAATAAATCAGTACAAGTATATGTGTTGAAAACAAAGGATAAGTACATGTCAAAATGAAAGAAGAGGGAACCACTTACTCATCAGAATTGAGCCAATCATAAAACTGTTTTCGATCTTCCAATTCGAAATACGAATGCTTAGGCCTCTTTGGGATTGCGCGCTTCTTGAAACCTCGAGTGTATGGAGACCCCAATGAAGCAGCAACTCTGCCAACCCTAGTAGATCTTCTAGTCGGAGCAACTAAAACCTTAGGCTTGGGAGAAGTTTTACTCTTGGGAAGATCAGAGGGCTGTGGGGAGGGGGAGTTTTGTGAGGTAGGATCAGAAATATTGATAATAGGACGGGAAGGAGGCTCATTATCAGGGCATGGAAGCTTGGACTCCACCATAACTGCATCAATGTCACCAGATTTCACAATAAATGGGGTCTTGGAAGCACCCTTGTTGGACTGTAGAAGAGAGATTATGAGGTCAACCTTGGATTCAAGAGCATCATGCTTAGGGGTGTGCATGATTCGGTCCAAACCGAATTTTTGGGCCGAACCAACACAAACCGAACACAAACCGATCCTAACCGAAAATTTTCGGTTCGGCTTTCGGTTCGAGAATTTCCATTTTTCGGTTTCGGTTCGGTTTGTGTTCGGTTTGTGTTAAACCGAATTTATTTTATACACTACATAAATACATTGTATATATATTTGTATATACATATATATAGTGTATATATACACATATATACATTGTATTTGCAATTATATATATATATATATTTTAATCTTGTATACTTTATAAAGCATGCAACTACAATGTATATATATACACTGTATTTGTAACCGTGTATATATATATATATATTTATTTGTAACTATATTTGTATACTTTATATTGGAATATGTGTATATATGTGTATATATACTGTATTTTATATATATATTTGTATACTTAAATTTTTTTTTTATGGAAATGCGGTTCAATTATGTTAAAACCGAACCGAACACAAACCGAACCGGCAAATAACCGAACCGAACCTAATACTTTCGGTTCGGCTTTCGGTTTGAAAATTTTGAGATTTTCGGTTTCGGTTCGGTTCGGTTCGGCCCGGTTTGGTTAGGTTTTAGACCGATGCACACCCCTAATCATGCTTGGCATGAAGGGAATCCACCTTAGAATGTAGTGATTCACACTTGGAGTGTAAGGAATCGAATTCTGATTGGACACGATCAAACTTGGAATACATCGCATTGACCACTGATTTCACAGTCATAACTCTCGCCTCAGCACGCATTCCACATTCGCCAATCAACGCCAACTGCTGTGTGATCCGGGGTAGACATTCTGTATCCAGAGGGGTGATTCCAGAGTTGCCAACGCCCATATCCTTGTCACCAGCGTGCACTTCATCCCTTTTCTTCTGCAACTGCTCAGTTTCAAACAGTGGGACACCTCCAAATGATCCATCGACACCAGTAGAAGCAGCCTCATTCAACTTAGCAGAAGCCCTCTCAGTCAACTTAGCAGAAGCAACCTCCTTCAACTTAGCAGCATCAATTGCATGCTTAAGACTAAGTTTCTTGTTGTGACAAGAAACCTTTGCAGGAGACTGATTTGAGCCAGGTTTCTCTAGATCAGACACACATTTGGATACTATAGCATCAACAACACATTCCGTCTGTTGTCGGCCAGAAACAACGGAAGGAGACATCGAACTCTTCCGCTTCTTAGATGGACCAGCCAATTCAAGCACATCAGAGGAGGCATCATTTTGTTGGTCAGACACAACAGCAGGGGACGTGGAGCTCTTCCGCTTCCTAGATGGACCCGGCAGTGCAAGCGGAACAGAAGGAGATGACACCTTAGATCGTGTGCGTGTAGCAACGGAATGAGGAGAGGGAGCAACAATAATCTGAGTTGCAGACGGAACCACTTGATCAAAAAGCCCATGGGAGTGACTGTTTTGCTGAGTCAGATCGATAATGGGTTCAGATGCTGGGATAGGTGCCCTTCCAGATGCTTTTTGAGTCAACCGATCGAGATATGCATCAACCTTAGAGTCCTTTTTCTCACCAGATAAACACATCAACGGGCAGTCCAAATACTCGCCGTAAGTGGGATAGGTAGTATACTTCAAATGCACAAAGAAAACAAAAAATGTCACCATGCCATGATAAACAACATAAACAACATATGAAATAAGGTAAAAATAGATAACAAATAAAAAGAAAATGAAACTGGAACAAAGAAAAAAAAAAGATAATGAATACCATGGGAGTGTTAGCAAACTCAAGCTGAATAATCCGAGCAGTGATGTTCTTAGAGGATGACAAAGACCATTTAAGGAAAGACCTATCATTGTCATCTGGCACATAGGTGCAGCTAATAATGCTTGGGACTTTGGGAAAAGCCTCCAAGATCCAAATCTAGGATAAAAACAACATAAAAAGGCCAAATGTAAGAAAACTGATACAAAATGAAAAAAACAGAATACATTAAATTCATGGAAAAAATATAGGGACAGATTGAAATAGATGACAAACCTGCAAAGCGAGTGGAAACCCTAATAGATTATAGCCAGACCTTGCTTTGGGAACTTTCTCCTTACTAGACTTCTTGGGAGTCTTCTTAGCAAGCTTAGCGAGTTTACGTGAAGAGAAACGGTTGACCTTCATCAAGGATGTAATAGTTTCTACGTAAACTAATCTACCCAATGGATAATCATTTAAACGACTAAGATCAGAAGCAAGTGCCACAATCTGATCCCTAACACATCTATCCCTATGGGGTAACAAAATCCCATCAATTATCATTATATATGCAATGAGCAACTTCTTTGGTGAATTTTTGGGTGTTTTACAAAAAAGAGCCACCAACTCATCAAACTTAATTTTAGCTACACCCAAAACAGTTTTGGTATCGACAGAAGGGATGTCAACAGGGTGATCAGAGTAACATTTCATACCAGTTACAGCAGCAAACTCAGACATTGAAAACCGACACGGATAGGATGATTCCAATTTAAACCACATTTCCCGAATCTTTGAGGTTTTAAGTTCATTAATCATGAAATGATTCAACAGTTGTTGGGACAATCTCATATTATTGGCAAACCAGATAATACGACGAAGAAAAGAAGATGACAACGATGACCAATCAGAAGCAAACAATTCCTTCTCAATAATAGGAATCACATCAACCCGGGAGTAAAGATTATACTTCCCATAATAAGTATCACGATCTGGACGAACATAATCAAATACCTACATATAAAAAACAACTATTGGAATCCACTAAAAAAAATACAAGCATCATATAACAAGGAAATACACAAAGTTAAAAAGAGAGAAAAGGAAGGGAAGTGACAAACCGGACAAGACAATTCCCCTTTGTCATCACCAGCAGTAAGCATGGGAGCTGAAAACAACAAGACAAATGACACAATATCAGCAAATGCAAACAAGTTCTAATAAGGCCATTATTTCATCCAAAATAACTAAAAGAAACTGGCACCACCATTAATAACAACTAGATGGACCCAAAAACCACACACAAATACAACTACATGCCATCACTGTGTTCAACACAACAAAAAGAGTAAGACAACTAGATGCCATCCCTGTAATCAAACACGAGGTCATCTGGATGGGAACATTGACATCAAGCAAGATGCCACCACATATCAAGAACAACTTGGTGTCACCAAACCTCATACACAAAAGACAACTGTATGCAGTGACTGGCATCAAACATCAGTTCATTTTTTAATGGGAAAATGGACAACAAACATCAAGGATGCCTTGTCTGTATTCAAGCAAAACAACCAAAAATCATCAACAACACAAAATCGACAAAATATGCAGACATACAGAACAACAATCTAGAATCACGCAACAACATTGAAGAATAAAAATAACTATCAACTCAACCCCTAATTTCTCAGTAAATAACGAATCAATAAAAGGAATCAACAACAATGTCAACTGAAGTGGACACAAATAAGTTGAATCAAGAAGAATATAAGCTACCAAATGGCATCAAACACAGAGAATGAACCGCAATGTACAAGATATGGCCACATAACTCAACCAATTTCAAAACCCTAACTCGGACTAAAAAACCAAAAACACTTGAAAACCAAAAAATCAACATAAAAATCGAATACAGAGTACGAAGACACGGTAGGTTTGAACGAAAACAGCATTAATAAATGGAGATATACCTGGAGAACCTTCCATCTGACACGAAAATGGACGAACAACACCACGAGGAAAAGGCGATGCCAGAAAACGACTACGAAACCAGAAAAAAGAAGAAAACGAAGAGCAGTTAGAGAAGGAGAGGACAGATACAGCTTAAGATGAAGATAACAAGGACTGGAAGGAGGAGGAATGGAGGAAGAAGATGAATCGCCACCACCTGAGAGCGAGCTTCCTCACAACGGCAGTTTTCTGGGGAGAAGAGAAAGGAGAGAGTAAAGCTGCTAAGGGCTTAAAAAAAATTAAATGGGTGTTAGAACAGCCAAGATATAAAGTTAATATGCTATTAACCTAATTAGATTAGGAAAGGGTGATATTTCAGCAAATTTTCTCTATAAAAATTGAAATATTTTTTTATTTAGATTCTCTCAAAATATATATAGAATTCACATTTATCTATTAATAATCTATATATAAATAAAATAGCACTTATCAAATACTATATATTTTTTATCTATTAATATTTTTGGTAAATATGACTATGAAATATTTTCTATTTATGTTTTTGTCAATTAACTAAAAATATATATAGATTTTTTTGGTAAGATAAAAATATATATATATATATATATATATATATATATATATATATATATATATATATATATATATATAGATAGATAGATAAATTATGGCTTATTAATTTTTTTATTAATTTTTGGTAAGATAAAAACAATGATAACATGTTATTTTATTAATTTTTTTCCTAGAATCAACCACAACACTCCACATAGGATTTTTTCCCTAGGATCAACTACATCGCGCCACGTAGGACGCTATGCATCGGTTTTAGTATATGTATATAGATACTCGCTTAATTCATTTGATCTAACTTACTCACTTTTTTAACCGTTTAACCCGATTCATTTGATCTTGGTTTAATTTGGCCATTGGAGTGGAGTTGTTTATTCGGTGCGGCTACGTTTAGTTATGTATGAAGTTGCAGCATTGTTACCTTGCTGATCAAGTTGACCGTAGAAGTGTTTCACACTTCCCCAGGAGACGCCTTATCCACTGATGGATTTCTGTCTTTGTCTCCCCGGCGTCAAGACGTCGTGTCATTTTTGCGATTTTTCCATGTTCTCGGCATTCACAGTCTTTTCTTGGTGTCCTTTGACTTTCTCTAAGCTGGTCCTGTTTGTTGAGATCTTTTGTATTTAGGTTTTTCATCCTGTATTTGGTCGACCTCTCGATTTCCCATATTTCTGTTGTCGTATGGGATTTTGAATTATTTTCTTTTCAAAACAAAAGGTATAAGAAGTAAGAAGAAGAAAGTAAAGTAGGCCTCATGCTTGCAAACCATTTTTTTTTTTAAAAAAAAAAAGAAAAATCCTGTCCATCGGGTCGGACCGAAAATTCTGATCTCGTCTCGGGTTTGGACTGAAAACCAAAATATAATTTTTTTTACCGCAGATCAGACCGTAATATTTCTGCTCCAATTCAATATTATAAT
Source organism: Persicaria maculosa (assembly GCA_963922045.1). NCBI lineage: Eukaryota > Viridiplantae > Streptophyta > Magnoliopsida > Caryophyllales > Polygonaceae > Persicaria > Persicaria maculosa. The sequence goes on from OY998271.1 coordinate 38,715,173, forward strand.
TTTCGGTGTGGTCTCGATCCGATTCTGGTCTGATCCAGTTTTTGCCCAGCCTTTGAGGTGGTGAAACAAACCATTTTTTCACCAACCTCTGACAAAATGTTGATGGGTCTTTTTTATTTAAACAAATGGGCCCTAAAAGCAAGCCCAACAGCTTTGCTAAAATAGAAAAATGGAGAGACTTTAGAGAAAAAAAAGTCATTTTTCTCCCCAATAGTTTCTCCAAACTCATCTCTAAAATAGAGAAATGGATGGAGAGAGAAAAATCTCTAAATTTGTAGGAAGAGAAGTTGGATCTCTATAATTTAATGTTCACTTATCCCTATATATAATTTAATAACACAATCCCACTTTTCACCCATAATATAGAAAAAATATAATTTCATACTTATTAATAATAAAAAAGATAATTATTTTGAAAAACTAATAAAAAAAATTGATATGATTTGATATAATAGTATAAATTAATTATGTTAAGTCAATATAGATAGATAAACAAAACTAGAATTGTTAACTTTTGCAAATAAAATAGCATAATTAATTTCATCCAATTTAATGCTATAAAATTCACAATAAAAAATTAGTCTATAAAATTTTCACTTCAAAAATATTCACTTGAACTCATAACTAATGTTTGAATGATTTTATTTTTATAAATTATAAAGGAAGCCTTATTAGTTAATTTATTTAATTAATTAATCATATATGAACAATCACCAATCTAATTTATAGCAATATATATATATATATATATATATATATATATTAATCAATTGAAAATAATAAGATTAAATTTGAATAATATTTTATCCAATTTTATGATCACTTTTATAGTAACAATCTAAATTTAATATTAATACCATTTTAAAATAAATATCAAATTTATCACTAGAGTTTGTTTTCAAAAAATATCATGTGAGAATATTATAATAATAATAATAATAATAATAATAATAATAATAATAATAATAATAATAATAATAATAAAATTAATATGTCGTACAAGTGCATGGGTAACATATACTAGTTCACCGACAAATTTAAGGTTAAATGTTAGAATTAAGTTTTAATAAAATTTATAGAAATGTAGAATTAAATATCTTTAATAAATGTATTTATTTATTATAGTATTTAATAAATATAAAAATATGTTTTATAGAAAAGTTTAAAGTTGTTGGAGTTGGAATTGGATTGATTTTTTTTTAAGAGATTTTCATCTAGATTTTTTACGCTTTGTTGGGCTTGCTCTTAACTACGGAGTATTCTTGTAGGAATTAGGATAGACTGGACAGTGGTGGCGGAGTAGAAGGCCCGTGGAAAGATGGAGGATGTGCTCAGCGATTGGGAGCATCTCCTCTCCTCCTCCGCTCCGTCGCTACTGCCGCCGGCAACCACCCTCACCACCAGCTACACCTCACATGACTCCTTTCTAACCGTATTCCCTCCCGTTAACCACGAAGGCCTCCCCGTGGCTCCTCTCGCCAATTCCCACCGCCACGACTCTCCGTCCACCGCCACATCGGCGGCGATGACGAAGACTTCCTCCGCATCACCTCCCCTTCCCCTTCCCACCGATTTCCATAACGGAGACTCGACCATCCACAAGCACTCGCTGTATTCGCGTTCTCCCTCCCCGATTTCGCCGCTAGCTGGGTGGATTGGCCTTGCTCTTCAGCTGTTGAAGTCGAAAGTCATTTCCGCTTTTTCCAGTGTTCGTTCTAGGGTTTCGCTGGTTCCGTATCCATCGGAATCTCCCGTCTCAATTGGCGGTCTAATGACGGGGGCGTCTTTGACGGGGTTGGGCTTATGGATATGGTGGAGGAGGAGACGTCGGCGGCCTAGAGGTAGTAGAGATGATACGATTGAGCATCTCAACCTTCTGATTCGAGAGAAAGATGAGGTTTGTTTTGTTCAATTATCCTCTTATCGTTTGCAGTTCTTTTCCTGCGGTGGGATCAGTTGTAGAAGTGACTAATATCTATTATGTTTGTTGAAATGCCTATTGTGAATTATTGTTCTACTACTTTTTTCGTGAATCAAGTAAAATTTGTTTTTTCCCCTTCAAATTTCATACTGGTTACCGTTCTCAGTCTTTTACAGTACATGATAGAGCACTGAGGACCGTTTGGTATCAGGAATCAATGTTGGAATTGGGATAGAATCAAGAATTGTGTTAAACCATTGTTAAAATTTGTTTGGTTAGATTTTAGGAACCAAGTTACGATCTTGATTGGAGTCTGTGGCCACCGCCGCACCATTGCTGCCACTGATGCATCAACACCTTTTAGAGGTACCTTAAATTTAGCAGTCAACGTTATTGATGCAGGGCTTGATTGGTATAGCTTTTCAAAGCGGTGTAGGAAAGCTTCTCGCAAATTTCATGGAAACGGCTTTCCAAAATACCTTGGAGTTTGTCCTAAAAAAATTACTCATTTATTATGTGTACAAAGGCTAAAATTTTAAATGTTCCATATTATTTCATCTAGATTAAAATTTTAAGCTAGATTTTAATTTAATCTAGATTAGTCTTTGGCATGCCAAACATGAGGCGAGGAAGTTCAGGGTGTCAGAATGCAGGATATTTGTCATTTTACAAGGAGTTATATTCATTCATTAGAATCCCAAATTTACCTTTGATTGCATAGTTGTAGCTTACAGAAGTATTGTTTCTCAGGCATTTTGTGCCCAATGATCATTGGCTTACAACCATGTTTGTATCTAGTAGATAGCTCGATAATTCTCTGATACAAGGATTGGGCCTGAATGAATCATTTGCGATCATTTACAGGGACATGACATCTGGATGTGGAATATTTTTTGCATCTTTGAATTTTTTGGCTTTTATGGGCATATCGCGCATGTCAATGTTTTGATAGCATTTTTTTAGCCTATTTGCTTCACAAGCCAGATAACCTACAACTAACAAGGATCTTTGTAATCTGGTATGAACTGCGTAGATATGCTAAAGCTGGAAGGGTGACTTTCTCTGGGAAATCTGGGCTGATGTCAAGGGATTTGAATTAAAAATAACAAGGCTTTTAACTTGAAAAATGATATGGAGCTTAAACCTGAAAACCAGCTCACTTTTAATCTTATGAATGGACTAATGGAAGAATCTGTAACGAGTTTTACTATATACATTATATTTTCGCTATGTGTAACATTGAAATGGATTAATATAAAAAACCAGAAGCATGTTCATCATTTACTAGTTTTTTCTTGTTTAAGAATATAGTTTATTATCAATCATTGGAGAACAGATAGAGATATAAAAAAGACTTCAAATGTTCCCTAGGCATTACTGCATTTAGAGGACTCCTGACTCGTAAGGGAACACAATACATAATACTGCTATAATTCCCAACGAGAAGTTTACAAGATATGCAACAAGAAAATGTCAAGAGTTGTTCCTTGAAAATGTCTATGTATCATTTTCTGTTTACCTGATGAACTATTTTACTTATCTACGTCTTTAGTTTTGTCGTTAGCTCTTTGATATGTCTAGTTGTAATTTTACAAAAATTGTAGAATATGGTTAAATATGTGATGCTTATAACTTGAATGAATGTTAAGAGTTATCATGAAAGTCGGTTGATTATCATTTTACGGAAGTGTAGAGAAGTAATTACCCATATGGTATGCTTAATATACCATGTCTTTGTTCTCAAAAAATATACCATCTTTCAAGCAAATTACTGATATACCTTTTCAGTAATGTGTTGGATGTCTTTTGCATTTGTTTTTGTGCAATCTCTATTTTGTTATATAGAAAATGGCTGTCGGTTTCTACTTACTTTCATGGCGGTTTCATTTGCACATATTCTTCTTATGGAGCAGGAAGCTCATATGCCTTTTTTTCCTTTCACTCAAGGCTCTTCATGGTGAAATGTGCGTTTATTTTTTTTGTGTGTGGAAAAATAATCAGTATAATTTGCTGGAACAATGTTAATACTTGTGTATATTTTATCTGCTTTCTTCGTGAATGCAATTTAGATCTTCGTTGGCATGTTATACTGATAAATAACTCTTGTGCAGAAGATCATTGAGCTGTTGTTACAAGTTGCTCAACTGAACAAACTATTGCTAGCTCGATATAGAGTTCCGGTAGTGAAGGAATGCTGACCATGAGCTAGAAAAGGCTTCTGATGAAATGAAACCATGACACAACCCCATCCCTTTCTTTCTATCATCTGTAAGTATTCTAGTGAACGCCTGCTGAAGAACAGAACGTGCTCTCCAATAGTATTAGTTTGAACTACATGTTAATTGTTTTCATGTGCCTATCGAATATCGATATGCACATCACATGTGTATTTTAGCTTTGTAAATTCTTTGGCGCTCGTGTAATGACAGTTTTTCCTATAAACTATATGTTGATCCGGCTATATACTGTTCTATATGCCAATAAATTGAAGGTCAACGTTCCCTAAAAGCCTGAAGGTAAACATTCATGAAGTCAGGTGGCATGCTTTTTTTATGGCTAGGATTTTCGATTCTGTTGAAGCATTGTTGGCTCTATCCTACATGAGACTTAAATCTCTGGAGAGGGCGCAATTTGTCCTACTTGGTTTTGGGTCGAAGTCCATGGCATGATGCGTGCCATAAATATGCGTCATGGCTAATAATTTTCGATTGGGAAAACTAATTCAAATACTCTTACATTTACATTTAGAGGTATGGTAAAAATATATTCTCTAACTTTCAAATGTGATAAAAATATCCTGACCTTTGAGGGTAGTGGTAATATATTACTACGAGTTTTCTCACATGTCAAAATTCCTGATAAGGTATCCTGACCTTTGGGTTGATACCCAACTCCTTTTTCCTCCCTCCTATGTTTTTCCGTGATCGCCTCTTGAACTGTCTTCCAGACAGCTTATGATTCCTCTTCAATGATAGTCTTCCTCCCTCGTGATCGCCTATCTTGAGTTGTCTCTCTTAGATGTCCTTCCTCTTTGATTCGTTCACGGACTTGACTGAGTAAGTTTTATTTTTTCCCCTCTTCACGGACTTGACTGAGTAAGATTTATAAAAAGGCTTTCACGTAGGATGCCTTGTAAAAAATCCACGTAGGTTGTCTTGTCAACATTTTTGGCCCGTGAGAAAACCCGTGGTAATATATTTCCACTACACTCAAAAGTCGAGATATTTTTATTATATTTGAAAGTTAAGGATGTATTTTTACCATACCCCTAAAGGTGGAAGTATTTTAATTATTTTTCCCTTTTCGAAATTCATTTGAGTTGCACATCTGAATCCATCCTTAATTGAATCGATATGATTTTCAAATTTCACCTAATCAAGGACAGTGGCGGATTTAGAAAAAAAAATTTAGGGGCTAAATATTTTTTCGGAGAAATTTTATTTTTTTCATGTACACGTGAAAATCATTATTTGTTGTTTAAATAGGTTAGAAAACAATGAGAATTTTTTATATGTATATATTAAAATTAATCTTAACTTTAAATTTGTTATCTAATTAAGTATCTATCTATCTATCTATCTATCTATCTATACCTACTAGTAAAAGAAGCTTTTTTTGCTCATTTAATGTCAATTAAAGATAAATCTTTTTTCAAAAGTAAAATTAGTATTTTAAGAGTATTAATGCACATTACCAAGATAAAAAAAATGATTGATGACAACAACAAAAATTATACTTTTTCTTTTAAAAAAAGTATTTTAGTTTCTATATTTATATATAAAAAAAATTGAAAGATTTAATTCATCACAAATTATAGAATGAGATAAAATGTCTAATTAAAATTTTATCTTATAAATAATTTCTTTAAAAATATTGGCAAGAAACGCGATAGTAAAGTAAAGTTTTTCTATTTACATCTATACCTACTAGTAAAAGAAGCTTTTTTTGCTCATTTAATGTCAATTAAAGATAAATCTTTTTCCATAAGTAAAATTAGTATTTTAAGAGTATTAATGCACATTACCAAGATAAAAAAAAATGATTGATGACAACAACAAAAATTATACTTTTTCTTTTAAAAAAAGTATTTTAGTTTCTATATTTATATATAAAAAAAATTTAAAGATTTAATTCATCACAAATTATAGAATGAGATAAAATGTCTAATTAAAATTTTATCTTATAAATAAATTTTTAAAAAATATTGGCAAGAAACGCGATAGTAAAGTAAAGTTTTTCTATTTACATAAATGAGATAAAAATTGATGACAACAAAAAATTATACTTTTTAATTTAAAAAAGTATTTTAGTTTATATATTTATATAAAGTCAAATTATAGATTGAGATTAAAAAAAAATTCTAATTAAAATTTTATCTTATAAAAAATTTCAAAAATATTAGTGAGTAGTCAAGTAAAGTTTTTATGTTTACATTTTGCATTGATAGTAGGAAACATAAAGTTAGCTTATTGCAATTCTATATAGTAAAGTAAGATTTTTATAGGTCATTTAGTTTAAAAAAAATATATTCGCAAGAGACATAAAGCTTATTAATTAGAATTACATAAAAATCCAAGTATAAAAAACTAAATTAAGTACATAATACTTTGATTTTATTCATTTTACTTTTAATTGACTTTATTCTTCAAACCAATTTATGAATATATGGTCAAAAATTGATAGTCTCGTACGTAGCACGGGATAGCCCACTAGTTCTTAGTAGAAGGAAAGTAAGAGAAATAAAAATTATAAAAAAGTGAGGTTAATGAGGTTTGAACTCATGATTTCAAGGTAATAAATATCACTTGTTACAAACTAAGATAAATTGTCTTTGTAATTTTTTATTCTTTGTTTAAACTCATTTATCCATAAAATTAGTAAAAAAATTACAACACAACAACAACCCAGTAGTTCCCGCGATAAAGCATAGTTTGGGCCCTGGGGGTCAGGATATACACACTTTTTTCCCGAATGATTCAAGAGAGTGTTTCCGAGTGACCCAGAACGAAAGGAGACAAAAACCACATGGAAACAGGTCACAACTAAGGAAAAGGAGAAAGTAAAGATGTAAAACTGAGGACAGAGAAGAAGCAAAATCAAACGGACATAACATCACACCCCCTAACTCTAAAAATCTGCAACCCGAATGCATCTCTTCCGGTAGTCTCTATCCAATGTCATATCCTCTTAAAGGTTTAGCACAATGAGGTCCTATTGGATAACTTCTATCCATCTCTTCTTCGGTCTACCTCTCCCCCTACGGATAGCTCCAAGATCCAACATCTCACACCTCCGAACTAGTTCCGATCTAGGTCTCCTATGAACGTGTCCAAACCAACGTAATCTGAACTCCCGCAGTTTGTCTATACAATACTCGCAACTCCAATTTTCCTTCTAATGTCAACATTCCTGATTCTGCCTCGTCTCGTATGTCCGCTCATCCAATGCAACATTCTCATCTCTGCTACTGACAACTTCTGTTCTTCAGCTTTAGTAATTGGCCAACACTCAAAGCCATACAGTGAGGCCGGTCTAACAACTACCTTGTAGAATTTCCCTTTCAGTTTAGCCAGGATCTTCTTGTCACAAAGCACCCCGACGCTCTTCTCCATCTAAGCCACCACGCTTGTACTCGATGGTCGACATAAATTTTTTTCTTTCAATCTAGGGGGCTAACAAGCACCCCCCCAGATCCGCCACTAGTGAATGAAAATGGAATCTTAGGCTAGAATAGTGCATCAATACACATAGACCGATCTCAACAACTTGAAAAAGTTGTCTAAAAACTATCATCTATTGACGGTTAATCCATGTGCGATGCATTGATTGAATATGGAATAGTTGATATACTAATGTTATGGTTTTGCTTTTTTAAATGCATTTTTGGTTTATGAATGGGTTTGTTAAATACACTGCTAATTTTTGTTGAATACACCATAAATCTCCGCAAAGAGGTTATATATTAAATTGTCAAAGCAACAAAACATGGCCTTAGGCCACATCGTTCCATAAGAAAAGGCGGATATATCTTTGATTCGCAAGAGGTTGCAGACCAATGGAACAAAGATGAGGGGGGAGGGGAAGCTTGCCCATTTGGGTGGGAATAAAGGATCTGCAGGAGGTTGTAGACCAGTTAAACGGGAGTGAAATGAAGGGAAAGCATCGTCATTTAGGCGAGAAGGGTAGGTATGCAAGAGGTTGTAGACCAGTACAACTTTATAAATAGCATGTCCCATGACCTCTTGCAACCATGTCCAAAACCGTGAGACGAACTATTCTCGACGAGAGGAGATGATTTTTTGGCGAGTGAGAGGTGATCAAGCGACTTTTTTGCAACGTGAGGATGATATGGTCGAGAAGGAGATGAACACAAAGGATTTGGTCAGGGGTATAAAAATGGCGGCCTTGGCCCCGACGGTGAAGACGAGCATAAATATTTTAGTATAGGGAGAAGAGGAGACCCTGACATCGGGGGTAGAGGATACGATGGCGATGGCGGATGGGGTTGACTTGGATGTGGATGAGGAGTAAGCGGGGGTGAGGATAGTGATGCAAAACTAATAGTGGGGGAGGGGGGTACTGGTGCCGAAGTGATGCCATACAAGCTATTTTGACTATGTGAGGTATTGAGGAGAAAAAGAAAGTGTCATTTGAGGTTCTTTTCACTTGTACGAGGAGTGAGGACCAATAGAGTTCAAGATGCAACTAAGGCACCTACCATACCTTTCGAAGCCATTATGTAGAAAGGGCTCAAGCCATCTTTGGGTGAACTTGTTCAAGACTAGACCACCAACCTATGAAATAAGCTTAAGCCTTCAATCGAAGCTCATGAAGACCTGGCCCAAATCAACCTTTGCATTCGAAAGAAGGCCAAAGGCCCAACCATTTGTGTGAAGTATAAGGGCTGGTAGCATTCATGTTATTTAGGCTTTTTTTAAGTGTTTTATGACATTTATCATCTTATTAGTTAGGATAAATAAAATGGGTAAGGAAATTTTATCTTTTAGTTTCCTTAATCACTAAATAGAATTAGATAGGTTTAGATAGAAGTAAAAGCTAAAACCATATCTTTTGCACAGGATAGGCCGACCTCAATTAGGATTTTTAGGGTTTATGTTCTCTATAAATATATTATAAGACTATGGAATAAAAGAGGTTAATGTTGAATTTAATTGAAGAGCACTTGACTAAATGTCCTTCGATTCCAACCCCAAACCCTAGCTCTTATATTCTCATATTCATGCAAACAATATTCATCCAACAAACAATCCTAAAAAATCCACAAACACACACCCTTAATAAAACACAAGGGCTTCAGCAAAACCCTAGGCACCAAGGAACAAGGATGAGCGCCCAGGAGGCGAGTGCCCTCCTGGTGTCTGAGCACTTTGCCAGCAACGACGACGTTGTTGTTGTTCAAGTCATCAAGATAGGTGGGGAAGGATGATTAGAGGAGTAGCATGAGGTTCAAGGGCAAGCAGGATTTCTCGGGGGTCTTAGCATCACAACGTTGTTGTTGAGCTATTGGGAGTACAAGGCTTTGGGAATATGGGTTGCTTTGTAGGCTAACCCTTAAAAATTTAACGCTCATAAGCATTGAGTGATTTTATGGCTCATGACGTAAATGGAGGCAAGAATGGAGACTTGGTTACCGATGGATGTAAAACTGTCGTTGGTTCCCAATAGAGATAATCATAAACTAAAAAGTTAGTATAGCTAGTAAGTACGGATTCGATCCAAGGAGAAGCGTAACCTTTTTTTTATGTATTTCTCTTGCTAATGTTGAAGAAAAGAATAGACTACTGGTTGTAAAAATATTGAAAAGAACAAGAGAACAAGTGCAAAGATTGGGTTGTGAAACAATGGAGAAAAACGTCGGCCTTCCATACAAATTCACAACAATGGTTGGTGTATTGATTCTCGAATCTCTCTCTAGTTACTTTGACTCTATTGGTTATTCTGTTATTGGGTTATATAGACTAATAGGCCAAACGGTCATTAAATGTCTCTTACACTTTGCCTAATCGACTAGCACAAATTCTCAATATACTAACATATAGGCAATACCCCTCCTGTCTTAGCAACTTCTCACCTAGTTGTAAACCTAGCAATCGCCTTCACTAGAAGTGATACAACCTAGATTTCAATCTTCTTACACAGTCAAGTATCTTGAACCATTCCTACAAGACATGTTTTCTCCAACTCAATATGCTCGTATAGTTGTAGAGTAGAGGTCGATTCCAAAGAGAGTGTGTGTGACTTTATGTATGCTTTTCTCAATATTGAAAGATAAGAAGTGGAGAGAAGAGAAAGCAATAATAGGGATGGAAGCAATAAAGTAATAAGCATAATGATGATTGATTGAAAACAATATAAGAAAATATAGTTCCACTGACACTTCGCAACAATGGTTGAATCCCTGATCCTAGCTTGGACATTACGTTAGTTAAGTTGATTTCTATTAGTTATTCTAAGGTTTGATTTGTGTAACACCCCATACTTAAGCTTGCTTGTCCTCAAGCAATACTTTTAATGGTCATTCAGGGGAAGAAGGTAAACCCTCAACATCATAGATTCATTCTTATATGTCCCTACACTCAATTGCCATCCTCGAAAAGGTACTAATGTCAACAATATCCATGCCTGTGAATAAAAGCAACATCATACTCACAAAAGGAGGGTTATACGCATAAACAATTTTCGCAATATAGCATTAATAATCAAGAGGAATTTTGCAAGCTTATGAGAAGTAGATTGGTAAAAGGCTAAAGGTGGGCTAACTTTTCGCCATGTGGTGTTAAATCCGGGGAAATAAACTTTCTTTCCAAAATCATTCCACGTTCCTTTTTCATAAGATTTCTCACATTTCACTCTTCGCTCAATGCTTTTTTCACTATAATGTTTTTACCTCTCTAACCTTACCACTGCCTTCTCGCGAGTCGCAAACATGGGTGTCATGAATGGCCCCGGATACTTAGTACTTCAGACTCCTCACCTTGTGTCCCATCTCGCTGAACTAACATCTCAACGAGCAGGGTCGACCTACCTTTATCTCCTGAGGTGATAAGATTTTTTTTCACTCATTAAATTTTCCATATTTCAAAAATTTCTTTCATTCCTGCCAACAACTTCATAATAATATGCACAAACTCCATATAACAACTCCAAAGATGACATCCATTCTCAAACTTTGTCCTCGGATAGGGCATAAGGTATAAAAAAATGGGAAATATGTAATATATGTGGAGCAATAATGATGATATAAGGCTCATATATGGCTTGTGTAATTGCAAATATGCATAGGTAAGGCTAGGATATAAACTTGAGCACATGTATGAAAATTATAAAGTCCTCCATCATCTTATCATGCATATGTCAAAAGCAACTTCAAATTTTACCTCTCTTTCATGGTTTTCTCTAAAAAATCGCACTTCATTGTGACTTCCCTTAACTAGGCAATTTCATGTTATATCTCTAATGAATCTAATTTTGCATCATCGAGTTCAATATAAGCTTCCATGACTCTTTTTTCTTTATTTTCAAAATTTTTGATGGGGGTTATTTTTTCCTCTTTTTTTTCGAAAAATAAACATGCTAAAAATGCTAAAAATATGCAAGTAAGCCTTTCCTCCACCCCATACTTAAAGATTATAGTGTCCTTACTGTATAAGAACTAGGGTTAAGAAAGAAACTTACTAAAACTCACGAAAATTAGGAATTGAAGATGTCTGCAGATGTGGTCGATATCGGTTGGACCAGTCGATATCGACCAGTTTCACTCAATTCCTGGTGGTTCAAAGCTTCAGGGTGATCTTGTCGACCACAGCTCCTCTAAATCGACCCTTAAGGTCGATATCGAGCATTTTACTCGATTTCGATCTCTGTTATACGTTGCTTCTCTTTCCTGAAACTCGTTAGAAAATAAAAACCAAAACAAAACATAAAGATAATGTCTCAAATAAAGTGTCCAAAACCAAAAACTAAGTGTCTTTTACAAGCTCTAGACTTTATAGTCGCTAGGCCGACTTCTTCCTTTATGCTCCTAAGGCGGCATCTACAGAGCCCATGTAGCCTGGGCCTCAAATAACACTCCATTCTTATCTCGCAGCTGCATCCCACCTGGATGGATCTAGTTTACAGTAAATGGTCCCATCCTCTTCGTTTTCGAATTTCCTATAGCAAGGTAGAAACCTAGCGCGAAGCTACTCTGTCGAGGTGATCAATCAAGACAAAAGTAACAACATAATGTGCAGAAAAAAGAAGATAAAACGATATTAAATAGAATAACTAAAGAAATCAGCGCTCACGATACACAAACCATGTCTTGAATTGCGAGATAGAAAAAGTAACTAGCAAAACATAGCGTAAACATGAATAGAAACTAAAGAGAATTGACCGTTTTGAAGCAATGATTGAAACCCTGGTCTAGAGGGGTATTTATAGGGCTTAGAAGGGTTCAACTTTGTTGCTGGACACCCTAGATCTTGTGCTTAAGGTGCAAGCAAACGATCTCTAAAAGATAGGATAGAATCTCTGTCGAATAAGGCTTAAGACGTCCACAGTTATCCTATCACGACGGGCGCCAATTCAGAACTGGCGGGCGTCAATAGCTTGCACCCACTAGTGAAACTCTTGCACTCGCTCAGTCTAGTGGGTGTCGACTCAGAACTGGTAGCCGCCAGTTCAACAGTTGTTGCATTCTTCTTTTCTTTGTTTCGTGGCTTCTTCCTTGCTTCCTCTTGGGTCATTCTTCTCCATCCTAGCTTAGCTTTAGGCTCCATTACCATCTCTTCAAGCTCGGATTCGTAAATCTGCATATTTAGCATAGAAAATCGTAGATTCCGAACTTCGAACATAGAATGCACAAAGATGTGATTCAACTCTAAACTCGTATCTAATGCAATCAAAACTAACCTAAAACTACCTAGAATGTCTGTAAAATATGCATTATCAACACCTTTGTATTCTCATCCACAAGGATACTCTTGGATGGTGGTCTAGTAGGAACTAACCTCGTCCAAATTCTTGCTTGTGTAAAAGAAAAGGAAAATCTTTCTTTTTTTTAGGTTGTTTATCCGTACTCGTAAAAAAATCGGAAGTCATATTGATATGAGTGTGTATGGGACCTATGGGTGGCAAACGTTCAATCTATATATTAATTAAAACCAAAGCACCTATGCCACGTGTTGTCCCCTCACGCAAAGTTATTTTTGTAAGGTATTATTTACACAATATCATTTAATTATGGTAATTAAACTATCTAATATTATTTACACATTATTAATGTAATATCATCTCAGAATATATTTTTAACCATCTATATATTAATTAAACCCAAAGCTCTATGCCACGTGTGTTACAAACTCCCCCACTTAAAGCACTGACGACCCCGTCAGGCCCAAGGGATTGCCCTCCGGGAGGAGCGTACCCGAGCATACTGTCGGCGCACCTCCAAGCCCGGAGTTGGCCCTGATACCATCTGTAAGACCCGGGGTCTTAAGAGGCGTCAACCCATGCCACCTAGCCCTCTCATGTCCGTTGTCTTCACTTTGAGCCTGAAAAGGAAGAACTCTTGTGACATAGGTAGGCTTGAATCACTTATAAATCACTACCAACATCCTTGTGATATCCGATGTGGGATGGGGGTGTTACATTATTTACACAATATCATTTAATTATGGTAATTAAACTATCTAATATTATTTACACATTATTAACATAATATCATCTCATAATATATTTTTAACCAATGGGATTAATTCAAAACTTTTTTTAGTAAAGGTAATATTAACTATATGAACTATATAGTATTATTTCATTTTATATTAATTACATGATATATATTATAGTAATTAAAATATCTAATATTTTTTTTTTGAATGCAATCTAATGCCTACTATTAATCTATATGTAAATCTTTATATCTATACCTATATCTATATATTTATTCTTAAAACATAAGAGTTTTAGTCTATGTTATCCTTGCCGTTTTTTTAATTAGCTATTTAAACCAATCAAATATTTTTTCCTTTAATTATTTCTTCTTCTTTCATTTATCTCTTTAAATTAATTTTTTTCTTTTATTTTTAACACATTTACTAACTATCCATATATATTCTTAATACCAAATTTACAATGATATTATTTTTTTAAAAAAAGTTACAATGTTTTTATTATTTTTCTAACCAATAAGAGTGATTTAAAATTTCTATAATATTTTATATATGCTAATTTAAATGAGTTTTTTTTTTAAAATATATAAAATTATTTCCGTGATACTTTTATGGTAATTATTTTTATGATTTTTATCCTAACTTTTATTAATATTTTATAATATTAATTTTTTATATTTTTTACAAAATCGCGCCATGGCGCGGGTACTGTAGTAGTTATAAACTTAAATACTTTTCAAGTATTTGGCTAATACAATTCAAAATAATGTGAAATTCTTTGTAATGGTATCAATCAATTATATTAAATTTATATTCGTGGCTCGTCCGGTATCTCCCTCGACTCCTCTGCTGGCGGATCACTTCTTCAGTTTACTTGACATTGGGCTACACAACTCAGATGCTATAAGCCCATGGGCTTCACAACAATAACCCAGTCAACACAAATACTTGTGTCAAGGGTTAAAAATACAAAATCAGGAAGTATCATAAATAAAGCTTGACAGCAGCAATAGAACTATTTTTCAGCACAATATTACAATCAACATACAAATAGGAACAACAAAAAATAATTACAAGAAGATATATGTATGTGTATATATATATTATTATCCCAGTGCTCCATCCTCCAACATTTGACCCCAAGATGTTAGTGGAAGGGTGGATTTTACCTGAACCCTGTATAAAAGCCTACAAGCAAAAAATGTCACAATACTAGAAAGTCTTGCAGCATGAATCAGTAGAATCGGAAGGTCGATCCATCATCATGTCTAACTCAAAGATTCATACACACGAGAACAATCTAAAATGGTTTTAGAAAGCTTCTATTTTGTGTTTCTCTTGCAGCTTCAAAACCCGATTTCTTGAAGGAAGGTAAAGAGCTCATCTGTAACAGCTGCAGGGTACTCTTCCTGCGGCAAAAGGGCACCTGGGACCTCGACAAACTTAGTGACACCCCTTGCTCCTCTCAGCGCTTCCATCTCTGCCTTTGATCTCCTTGGAGCACCTGAAGCTGACAAGACCATCACGGGTATTTCTCTGCCTTCCATAGCAGCGAAAGCTTCCAGAAACTCCTCCCGGGATGCCACAGGGTCCAAGAGACCTGTCAGGAAGGCAGCAGGAACGTAGCGAGCACCTTTCGTTTTGGTCAAGGCATATCTGCTCTGGATGATTTCAGGGGTCACATTGGTAGCATCTGCATAAACATGGGACTTGTACTGTGACTCAATGGCCTTCTCGTTGCTGACTAGGACATTGTACATCATCCATCCTACTGCTGGAGCCCTAAGGGTGCCCCTGAGTAGCCCGTACCTGGTATAAGATGTGGAATGGAAAAAAGTCAATGATCTAATGATTTGAAACAATGAAAACGTGATATAAACTACACAAGAGAAATTTTATTTCAGTTCATTGATATACATGCATTGCAAAGAGATAAAACTCAAAAGAACCACAACACAAATCTGCTTCTCTTTTTCATTGACAGTACCTGATCTGTGTTTCAATGTCAAGTGTAGGCAGTTGCTTAATGTGGCAACTGCTGTGAACTTTTCTATAATATCGAATTATCTCTCAAATAGAGCAGCGAAAACCTAAGATCGTCCTTTCGCATACTTGTTACAATACACAGTTTCATGTAAATAGAGAGAAAAAACGAACAGTCTTGGTTACAGGAATCTGAAAGAGTGGACAGACACATTGAAGAAAAGCATATATGTAAAAGTGCAGATTTCTGAGGAGCTTGGTAAATGAAGAAGGTGATCTAAATGATCAGGGAAATCAAGTCAATTGATAATAAGATAACATTTAAGAGAAATAATTTGAAATTGTAAGAACAGATTAGAATTACACAATATAAAACCATGTATTGCACAAGCACCAACAACCAGCATCCTATAAATCAAAATGAAAGAGAATAGCAGCATTATGAAATACATTAGGGTGCAGGATGGTTACGTTGATGAGTCTACGGGAGTCTCTATAACTTAACTGAGGATCTTGTTATTAATTTCTCTTAGATATAAGATTGTCCTTATATGTCTCCTCTTCTCAAGGACAAAAAATAGAGGTCATGGAGGCTTTGATCCAACATTTCATGCACAACATATCCACTAGTATGAGCCAGACAAAGGATTTGAAGAAGCATTGTAAATTTGCACAATTGCTTTGCTCCTCCCCATATTTTCAGGTGATGACTCATCTCCCACCAATGACAACAATTTTTTTTATGCTATCTAAAATTAAAATAAAACAAGAATTTAAACATTACCTTGATTCCATGTTGGAATCTCGTCCAAAAACAATGGGTAGAGGACCAGCCCAGGTAGGTGCAACAGCTGCAATTGCTGATGGCTTCAGCAGACCCTTCTTGGCAGCTCTAACAAGAATCATTGCAGCATGACCCCCTCCGACAATGACCAAATCTTTTTCTGATTTAACACAAAACCATCAGAAGAATGCTTCATACAAATGAATCATTAGCAAGCAAAATTTACAAGATTAAAAAAAAAACACGGATGGCAAGATAAAGAAACTACAAAGCATGTTGTCTAATTATTTCCTTTGTTCCAGATTTGTCGACAGCGGAGAGGGCTTCAGAAGGGTATGCTAAACTGCTAGTTAGAGACAACAGCCCCAAATAAGTGGAAATGTGCTCACTGTATGTACAGCCCTCACATGAGGAGAAAACTTTGATGGTAAGATCAATATAATCTCATTAATGCTCTGTGCCAACAAAATAAAGGCTCCATATAGCAAATTTGGATAAATGGATTTTAGTAAAAAAAAATGTCACTGCAACCTTCCAGTTAAATACTTAAATGTCCCAAGACTGTGCAAGCATTTACAAGGAACAAATATATTTTAACTCATACAATTAAATGAGGCATACCCTGATTAAAGTTTCTTCAAGAAACAAAAGTGTCAATTGCACAGTCAAACCTATGAACACAGCAAGCCAAAGAGGCATCAAAAGAATAAAAACCAAAATGTGCAACAAGCACAATACAAGAAAGTGGGCCAACTCTGCAACAAGCACTACCAGAAAAATTAGGAGGGAATGGGGATTAAGCCAAAAAGATCCTATGAATAACATTAAAAAGACTAAGACAAGAGTTCTAAAAAACTCTTGTTCCAGGCAATCCAAATGGAGTATATGGAGCTAAGGCAATCTTTTTGGCTTTGCACCTCCAAGAAAAGCTTTTGCATTCATTCTGACCCACTTGAGACTTTGACAGCACTCATTCGCTTGGGAAGTTGCATCCACTAATGAATCTGGTTCCAGACTGCATTGCTAAAGTTGCTAGAGAACAAAAGGTGCTCTTGAGTTTCATGCTAATTTCCTCAACAAGTTAAAACAAGATCGAACTCAAAGTAGAACTTTTCTTTAGTGGGAAGTTCACATCTCGTGGCCAACAATCATAAAACATAGGCATGTTTGGGAGTGATTTTGGAAAATGAGGCTTCATAACTTTGATGAGAACACAGAGAGAGAGGTCAGAGGAGGTGAATAATAATGTTCTGAAACAATGCAACAGATGTAAACTGGTTTGGGGGTCACACTTGTCAACATAGCAGAACTTGGAGTGAAGAAACGCCATATGCAGTAGAAAATGCTTTCTTCCCCATAAAACTAAAGTTTTCACCACATGAATGATACAAGAAGTCTAGATCTTCAAATCCTAACTCCTAGTTCGGTAGTCTTACAGGGGTGGTAAAAGGACTAATAAGAGTACAGCTATGCAGATCACATCTTCAATCCATAAAAGCATACTCTTTCTCTTAATCTCTTCTATCACTTCACAATAAGATCATAAAAGGGGCTCACTAATATAAACAAAATCAGCAATTAATATGCAGAATGCATCAGCTATTTGATAAAAGATTAGAAAGGAACTGTGAGCAATTTAGTCACCTGAGGTAGATACAGGACTATCAGATGACTTCACCACATCAACCAGGAACTTCTCCATCACATCTGCATTGTATTCAAGCTTCGGCTTATCCGAATACCCCAAACCAGGCCAGTCGATAACAGTGGCACTCCAATTCAAGCTGCCATCACGTTCGATCAGATCCTTCGCCACTGCTCTCCATTCCTCCACAGTGCTAACATCTGAAATAGTGGGAATCATGAGGATATTCTTTTCGGGCTGACTGCCCTCTCTCTTGTGTTCTTCATAGTATATATTTACACTGTGTTCTTTGAATCTCCATTGCCAACTGCTACTCTGAATTGCCACACATAAAAATTATCCATCAGGCACACACACATCTCACACACGAACCCAGAACTACAACAGCACGATCACACACTGAACTATTTTACCAGACTCAAATCTGAAGTACAATTTCTACATTTCAAAATTTCAGAATTCAAACCGAAAAAAGTACATAGCTACGGCCGTAAAATCAACAGAATTCAAAATTGGGGGCAAAAAACTTAGATAAATTTGGAGCTTACCTTGACCGGCCGTAAAATCACATTGGAGTAACCAACGGAAGAGGAAGCCCTAATTTTTAGGGGTTTGAAAGAAACTCTAGCTTGGGAGGGAGGGAGTCGATTTGCCTTGGAAGAGACGAATAAAGGTGATATAGTGGAAGTTCTGCACCACTGAGTGTTAGCTGCAAACGCCATAGCTGAAGCAATCGGAGAGAGAGTTGCTGGATAGAGAGAAGGGAGAGAATTTGCCTGCTGGGGTTTATTTGGTGAAATTGAAATGATCAAAAGTCAAGACGAACACCAACTGCAATTTTATTTCATTTTTTTATATATGGTGAAAATTTGGTTAGTCAACCACCTAAGTACGTGAGATTGTGGATCACAACGTCAAATCTCCAATTAGTGGCAGTCAAGATCAATCCAAGGTGTGCGCGTTTGTCAGCAAATCAATGCGGGTTTCTAGAGTTTCTTTTTTTGAGAACAAACTCTCTAATCATTTCATTTCATTTAAAATGATTGAAACAATGTTAAACGGCAAAGTATGCAAAGAAAAGAATAGAAAACAACTAATAGGCCTAATGATCGCAATCTCATGAGCTACTCTATTCTCATCCCTCCTAACATGAACCCACCCAATCGAATCGAAAGAAGAAGACAAAAAACTAATTTCTGAAATCAAATTGTAAAGAATCCCTCTCCCTTGACACCCTTGCTGCAGCTTGATGACGAGTGCTTGACAGTCGGACTCGACAAGAATATGTTGCAAACCCCTCTCCTTGGCCAATTGCAACGCCCACCGGACACTCTCCGCTTCTGCTATCTCCACATTGGTCGTCCTTGAATATCCTTTTGGCCACCGAACAGCAGCTCACCCATATGATCTCTACATATAACTCCAATAGCCGGCTGGGATTCAAGAAACACGCTAGCGTTGCAGTTAATCTTCAAGATCCCTTCAGGTGGTCGCATCCACTTAGTTCCCATTCTGTTTCGCTGAGGCTCGTGTATGGGTGCTGTCACAACGTCCTTGTGCTGTTCAAACTCGGCCATCAGGTCGTCAGCTTCTCGAAGAATCTCCTTCGGCTGTTTCTGCACTCCTTCAAAGACACGCTTGTTCCTGCTCCCCCACAGCAGCCATGTTAGCGTGGCCCATCGTTGTCTATCCTTGATCGACGCCTCCATAAGTACCGCTGCAACAGCCCCTTGTGTGGTCTCCGAGCTCATCCAGTATCTCTCCAAACTTGGGACTTTCCTCCACACCTTCCTCATCGCTTGACACTCAAAAAGCGCATGGAAGCTCGATTCCTCCCGGCCACACAAATCACAACAGCCATCCGTCGCAATTCTACTTCTAAGAAGGTTTGATTTGCAAGGCAAAACCTCCTTTGCAGCTCTCCATATAAAAGATTGCACCTTTGGCAAGACCTTGAGCTTCCAAATTGCCTTCCATACTTCATCTGCTCTTGACCTATCAGATGATCCCGCTGCCCCACCCTCGCTAAAACCCTCCTCCAGAAGCGAATGGTAAGCCGACCTCACCGTGAACATCCCGTTCTTCGTGTGACACCACATGAGTTGGTCCTTTGACATCGGGCTCATCGGTCTAATTTGTTTAATCTCTTCAATATCGCAAGGCAACATATATCTCTGAAGTTGTTCCTCATCCCACCGGCCTCTGTCCCAATCAATAAGCTCGCCGACTCTCATCTCCGGGTCCCCACCGAAAAAATTGCCTATGGCCATGAAGCTGTTCGGGCGGGGAATCCACTTATCCTTCCACACATGTATGTCAGCGCCGTTTCTGACATTCCAAATAAGACCCTTGAGCAAGACCTCTTTCCCGCTGATAATGCTTTGCCATGTGTAGCTCGGATTGTAGCCCACCTCAGCCTCTAGAAACGATGCTCGGGGATGGTATCTAGCTTTTAGCATCCTAGCCAAAATAGAATCAGGGTCCTGCAAAATTCTCCATGCCTGCCTAGCGAGAAGGGCCCTATTGAATACCTCTAGATCTCTGAATCCCATGCCTCCTTTTGTCTTAGATCTACACATCCTTTTCCACTTCATCCAATGGGTTTTCTTCTTACCTCCACTCTCCCCCCACCAGAAGTCACACAAGAGCATCTCGATCTCCCTACAGAGTCCCACCGGCAAAAGGAAGCAAGACATAGTATAAGTGGGAATCGCCTGGGCAACCGCTTTGATCAGAATCTCTTTTCCGGCGCGAGACAAAGTCTTCTCCTTCCACCCTTTCATCTTCTTCCAGATTCTCTCTTTTAGCTGCTCAAAAATAATTTTCTTCGATCTCCCCACCATTGTCGGTAGCCCCAGGTATCTCTCATGCTTTGATACTTCCCGGATATGAAGGATTTCCTGCAGTTCCATACGCCTCTCCTCACCAACATTTCTGCTGAAGGATAATTCAGATTTCGAGAAGTTAACCTGTTGTCCCGATGCTGCTCCATAAATATGGAGAATATTCATAATTTCCGTGCTCTGTTGACAGGTTGCTTCCAGAAAGAGAACGCAATCATAAGCGAAGAAAAGGTGAGATACCGACGGAGCTGCAGGCGCCACTTTGATTCCCCTCAACTGATTCTGATTTTCACTGACCCTGATCATGCCAGACAAACCTTCTGCGCATAGGAGGAACAAGTATGGTGATAACGGATCACCCTGCCTTAACCCCCTTCCCGGGGTGAAGACCGGCGACGGTACCCCATCCATCAAAACCGCGAAGCTCACTGTGGTGACACATTTCATAACAAGAGATACCCAGTTCTCACTAAATCCGAATCTGCTCATACAGTGCTCAAGGAATCCCCATTCCACCTGATCATAAGCCTTAGCCATGTCCAGTTTCAGCGCCATATATCCCTTCTTCCCACCTCTTCGGGTCTTCATGTAATGAAACAACTCAAAAGCCGCAAGTACATTATCTGTTATAAGTCTTCCTGGCACAAATGCACTTTGGCTAGCTGCAATTAACTTCCCAAGCACTTTTTTTAATCTGATGGTTAGCACTTTTGACACAATTTTATACAAAACATTGCAGAGACTAATAGGGCGGAGATCTTTCATTCTGGATGGAGCAGCTACCTTGGGGATTAAAGTTATGAAAGTATGATTCAGTCCTTCAGGTAGCGGTGCTCCATTCAGGATGTCGAGAACACAATCAGTAATGTCCTTCCCAACGATATGCCAACATTTTTGGTAAAATAATGCAGGCATACCGTCCGGGCTAGGAGCTTTTGTGGGGTGCATAGAGAAAAGGGCTGATTTTACCTCTTCTGCGGTGAAGGGCCGTGAAAGCTCCTGATTATTCTCCGCCAATAGTAGTGGCTCGATTCCTTGAGTAGCCGTAGCCGGGTCGGCCATCGCTTCCGACTTGAACAGATTGCCGAAATAGGTCATAGCTACCTCCGTCATTCCTTCTAAAGTCCTCCTCTCCGTACCATCATCTTCAACCAGTTTTTGGATTTTGTTTCTCTTCTTTCTCCCCGACGCTTTCTTGTGAAAGAAGCTTGTGTTTCGGTCTCCACAGCGAAACTCATTTGCCCTTGCACGTTGAAACCACAGAATCTCCTCCTTTTCCATAAGATCTCTCTCCTTTTTTTCCAGCTCTTTCCGTTCCTTCACCCGCCTACCATCCATCCCTCTTCCTAGTTCCACAAGTTTTTTCCTGATTTTTCCCAATTCAGCCCGAACATTGCCGAACACACCCTTGTCCCAGTCTTTCAAGTCCTTGGCACATCGCTCCAGTTTGCCAGTGATGCCCCTCGTAGCATGGTTCGAGCCTGGGTTTAGCCATCCATTCGAAATAACCTCTAGACTATCCTCCTCTTTCAACCACATCGCCTCAAACCGAAAAGGCCTATCACGCCTCTCCCGATTGACCTGTTGTGACCCCTCTAGACAGATTTTGATCGGAAGGTGGTCTAAACCACACTTGTTCAAGTGCACTACAATGGTGTCCGGAAACTTATCCATAAACCCCCCATTGCCAAAGGCCATATCGAGCCTCTCTTGGATAAAGCCTCCATCCTCTCTATTATTATCCCAAGTGAACCTGTTTCCCGTGAAAGGAATATCTCGCAGCTGGCATTGCTTGATCGCTTCTCTAAATTCAACCACATTACTAAAGCTCGCCATATTCCCCCCTTTCTTATCCTCCAAAGATGTATAGAGGTTGAAATCCCCCATACAAAGCCAACTATTATGGGGGTCCTCATATAGCCTTCTCATTAACTCAAGCGTGTGATGTTTATCCTTGCTATCGGGCCATCCGTAAATGCCCGTCAGCCTCCACTCCTCCTCCCCTCCTATCTTCACCAAGCTATCAATATGATGTTGAGTATAGGATTTGACAGTTACTTCGCATCCCTCCTCCCACATCAAAGCCAAACCACCCGACCTCCCTACCCCTTCCACCACAAACAGTCCCTCAAAACCCAGCTCCCGCCTCACCCCCTCCATCCGAACCTTATTGCACTTTGTTTCCATGATGAACACTATCCTTGGGGCCTCTCGTCTCACCATTTCGGCGAGTTTTTTAACTGCACGGGCCTTCCCCAGTCCCCGGCAGTTATAACTTATGCAATTCATGCAATTCATGGTTTCTAGAGTTTCTTAATATCACTTTATCACTTTCTCTCTCTTTAAAACCCCCAACTTACTTTTTCATCCACATCCATATGAGTTTCTAGAGTTTCTTACTTTACTTTTCACCAATTATTATATATTATATATTTAAATATACATAATAATAATAATATGTTATATATTATCTACATATGTATTATATTTTGCGTTAATTAATATAATAATAGTATATAACAATTTTTTCAAAAAAAATCCAAAACGTAAAAATAGATAATAACATTAATGCAAACAACTTCATTGGAACAAAACAAACATCGAAATACAAGAACAATAAAAATAAAATACAAAGAGTACTCTCCATCATACATGAAATGGAAAAGCATCGAAATACAAAAGCAATGAAAATAAAATACAAAGAGTACTCTCTATCATACATGAAATGCTTGAATATCGTCCAGGTCGTGGCAGGGCTCCCCCACGAGTGCCTCTTGCATGGTTAGCCTCTAGGGGGGAATCTTGAATATCGTCAAGACTTGCCACTCCTTCCGCTTGGCTCCACATATTCACCCCAGAAGAGCTCCCATGAGATCTAGGGGTAATAGGTGATTGCGATGGATACAAGTTGGGATTTGAGAAATTTCGAGCATTAGAGAGATGGGTAATGTGAGATTGTGATGAATATAAGTTGGAAAAATCTGGAGAGTAGGAAAGATGTTAAGGATTCAAATTTGAGGAATCCTCCATACTAGTAAAAAAAATTTCGGAAGTTGTACGGGTGTTGTGGGTCATTTGGATCCATCTCAAGATTGTAGAGATTCAATAGGGGAAGGTGGAAATTGTGGAGATGATGGATGAATGTGTGGAAGAAGAGAAGGAGAGGATCATATTTATAGGGAAACAAATTATTTAATTTTATATTTCATAAATTCATCTTTAACAATTTCGATGAAAAAAATACTTCACATATTTGTACCATCTTTAACAATTTTATTTAATTTTATATTAGTGTCTATGAATAGATAAAAAAAATTTAATAATATCTAAAATAATTTTAAATTTTTTTATAAAGATAAAAAACAACTGAAAATAGTTACACGTGTAAATGAAATATCACAATTTGTACAAAATCTATGGGGGGCACTTAACTCTTCTCCAATGGATGACTACCATCTTTTATATAATACAATATGTATAAAAATATTATGTTGTACATTATTTATATATGTATTATATTTTGTTCAACATATATAATATTGGGTATCTATTAATAACTTAAAATAAATTATGAATTTTAATATAAGATTATTTTTTATTTCTTATATTTAATGACTAAAAACTAGCTAACATGAATATAAAAGAATACAAAAATTAAAATTTTTAACCATTTTCGGTACTATCTAAAAACTATTTTAAAAAAAAATGCAAAGAGCACCAAAAAAAAGAAAAAAAAATGCAAAAGCTGGCCATTTTCGGTACTAGCTAGTGGGGGTGGGCCCATGCAAAACAATTAAAAAAATGCAAAAGCTGGCCAAATAGATGGTGAGACCCATTTAATGGGTTTTTAGTAGAGTTTGGAAGTTACAAACTCTCCCTTGGGTTTTTAATTTCACCCCTCCCCTCTCTCCTACTTTTTCAGACTTTTGGCTCTTAAAAACCCACTAAATGTTGCCGATGTAGATGCTCTAAATGAGTAGGAATACAAACACGAACAAGACACCGACTAATGGCAAGCGCGTCCGATACCGCCATCTCAATCTCCGACGAACACTTTCACACCCCTTAAGGCCTTAATGGCGTTAATAGCAGTCAGAAAATCGCTCTCTACCTCGAGATGAGTGATCCTTATACATTGCACTTCCAACAACCCATGATGAAGGTCATCAGTCTCAGTTTGCAAGGTCGAGGACTTTTCGCACCTCTGCATCCCGCACTTGACAACTCTGCCTTGGTCATCACAGATAATGAATCCATAAGCGGCTAGTCCAGAGGTAGTCCTAGCACCATCAAAGTTCATTTTCACGAATCTTTCTCTTGGTTTTTTTCGTTTGATGGTTTTTGGTTGGTGTGGTTTGTTCCTATTGTTGCTTGGTTCTTTGTTAAACACCAACTGCAATTGGAAACGTTGATTTTTCTGTCCTCCCATCTTTCGAATGATTTTTTTTCTAGTCTATCTACCTATATACGTGAATTGTGACTCTTCATTTAAAGCCCCATTTTTTTGATAAGGTAAGAATTCGAGAACGTCGACAGACGATGAACCGTCAAAAATACAATCATATAAGAAAAGGTACAATAAAAAGGCGACGAGCTCACAAACTCGGGGCAAATTAAGCAAACCTAAACCTAGAAAAACAAGGGACAACATAAACTAAGAACGAAGTCAAGCGGAACAAGCACCACTGGCCAACGATACAACAAGACTCCATTTGGGCAATGAAGACGATCCTCGCGGGAAGCTCCTTCCCGAACCAAGAATCGCCACGATACATACCACCTCAATCCCAGCCAGACCCGACTCCGAACTCCAAAGCCCCTACTAAGACAGGAATCCCTAAACACACCTGAATAGAAGTCGCAAACCGCCCAGGTAAAACGCACCCAAAGCCTCTTTCGGGGAGTTTGTTCGAAACCCGTATGAGTTTTTTTAAAAAGCCCTTTTTTCGGGATATTATTCGAGCCCTTTTGGGTGGGTACAAAATAAGTATAAAATATACTCCATCTTTTCGCCAAAACATGTCATTGTAACTTTGTACACGACTTTTAAGAAAATAAACAAATATACTATTTTACCCCCATTTATTACAATATTTTTTTACTATATCAAAAACTACAACTAGCAATCAAATAATCATTACAAGGGCATTTTCGTAAAGTAAATGAAAAGTACCTATGATATATTTTATGAACAAAATTAATACACTAAAGTGACATGTTTTCATGAATGGATGGAGTATTAAATATATATATATATATATACATATATTTTTATTACTCCCTCCGTCCAAAAATACATGTCCTTTTACTTTTTAGCACGTATTTTTAGGAGCTAAAAACTATATAAAATATTAATTGTTTTATTAATATTTTTAAATAATTATAAACTTATTATTAATAAATTTGTAATTATTAAAAAAAATTAATAAAAAAGTTATTATATATTTTATATAGTTTTTAGCTCCTAAAACGTGCATAAATAGTAAAAGGACATGTATTTTTGGACGGAGGTAGTATTAGGTAAGAATTCGAGCTCAGACAAGCCTGAAACTCGAGAGGCCGACGAATCGACAGACGGACAAACCGTCAACATATAATATACTAAAGACACAAATTAGCAAAGATGAAAGAAAAACCCAAACAACCCGAAGAAGTCGTCCGCTAGCAGGGGAGTCGAGGGACATCCAGGGCGAGCCATGAATGCCGAGAACACGGGAGAGTATGACGACTCACACGGCGTCTCGACGCCGAGAAGGCGGAGAACAGTAACCCACTATCGGAAAGGGAGAACATGGGGAAGTGCGGATCACCGACGTTGCCCCCACCTAGATGAGAGATTTTCAAAGACCACAAACACAACCACGATCCTCTCGATCATACAGGAAGTCCGATACTGCAACCTAACTCAGAACTAAACGCCACCACGCCAAAGCAATGACCCGAAGCCAAAAGAACGAAAAACATGGACCAAAAGGAAAGATCAAACAGGAGTATTAAATATATAATTGTAAAAGGAGATGTGTTTTCTATTAGTTTTTTTTCTTTTTTTTTGGTATTATGCTTGGCATGTAAGGCCAAAAAAAAACCTTACACGGAAAAAATGATAGCAGGTGCATGAGTACGAGCTACACGACTGTACACACCAAGGAAGGGAGGAAATGCTTCAATCAGAGAACCAGATGGTCGACAGACACAACAACAGCGACGACGGGACACACTTGGAGTATGATGACGAGCAAACACCACCAAATCTGGGACGAAGGCCACAAGGGAGGCGACAGAGGTGGCAAAACCCCCACACCATCACAAAGCCAACAATTCCACCGGAAATCATGTGGACAACCGGCCAAACCAGGGAGGACGGATGCAAGACAACCCAAACAAGAAAAGTCCTAAATCAAATTTACCAAATGAGGGATCGAAACGCTAAGATACAAAGCATGAGAAGGATGGAAAGGTCGATGACAAGAGTGATCGGAGGGGGAGAGGGAGCGAGAGGAAGATGAAGATCGGTGATGAGCAGTTGGAGGTGACATGAACAGAAGGTGGAGGTTGATTAAGGAGAAGAGCATAGGAGATGCACCAAACCCACTCCGAAAATCCTAAAATCAAAGAAGATTGTTAACCCAGGACAGAACGTCGAGCGCCAAGCCAGAACGGAGCCAACTTGTAGCGGCCAAAGCCGTGGTAAAGGTGGCCAGAGCCCGTATTAGGCAGCCGAAACGAGTTCTCCATCTCTCTAAAAAAGAGAGAGTTTTTCCTCAATAGCTCAACAAGAATATTTAAAGCCCTTTTTAAATTAAAAAATGTATAGCTACAAAGGAAGGATTTTAGAAATATTATTAACCAATCTTGAAAAGGTCTTGCACTAGATCAGTTATGTTCCAAATTATGCATAAATCTAGAATAGTAAAACAAAAGGCTAAAATATGGAATAAGAGTACGTTTGGAAGTATCTTTTGCAAGCTTCATGAAGTTGCTAATTGTTTGATTGAAATCCAATCAACGATTGATTAACAAAATATCATAAGTTATAACCTAAAGGATAACCAATTATTAAAGAGGAAGAAGTGTCTTCTTTCGTTCCAAAAGATATTTTGGACCTAAAGACAAAACAAAACACTTCAAGCTCACGGACTCCAACACCTCATATTTTCATTGAGTAGCAACTGGACAACGAAATAGGAAAATTATTCATTCAATAACCACAATAGAAGGTACGATGACAGTTGGTAAGGATAATATTAGAGAGGAAATAAAACGGGATGTTGAATTGCGTTTCAAAAAAACCATTGATGAGGTTTTGTTAAATAAATATTTAGAACTAATCACACTGTCAATTACTTATGAGAAAAATGATTTTCTAACTCAACGGTCATTCAATAGTGAAATAAAGAAAGTTGTATTTAGCATAGGTAGAAACAAATCTCCTGATCCGGACGATTTCATGGCAGAACTTTACCAAAAATATTGGGGCATAGTTTGAAGCTCAATAATTAGGGCTACTAAGGGATTTTTCCGCCATGGGAAGATTCTTCAACAAATAAATCATACATTTATATCCTTACTACCAAAAAAAAAGAAAGCATTGAGCAGACAAACCACTATAGACCGATAAGCCTATGCTCCACCGTGTATAATATCATATCTAAAGTTTTCACGGAAAGACTTGGAAAGGTAATAGGTAAAGAGCCTTTGTTTCTAATTGGGCTATTTAAGATAACGTCTTCATAGCACACAAAATCTTTCACTCTTTCAAAACTCGCAGAGGTAAGGAGGGATGGATGGCAATCAAGCTTGACATAGAAAAAGCTCATGATAATGTAGATTTGTACTCTACATAATTGGTGGGATAAAATGTCCTGGGTTTCACCTCGCCAAAGATAATAATTCTCAAACTAACAAACTAAGTATAACGTGCAAGTAAGGGGTCGAGCCCACAGAGAATCAAGTACTTCAATTGCAATGTGTATTTATTAATTATACAAATATGTAAAAAAAAGATGAGATGTGAATGCAAATAAACAATCAAGAATATAAATCAACTAGGAAGGATGTTAATAAGAGCGAATAAAAGATAGAAGAATAGTGTGGTTTCATCTACAATTCGCAACAATGGTTGGTTTTACTCGATCCTTGACTCAATTCCTAATTATTCAATCTCAATTTGTTATTCCTACTTTGGTTTATATGGGTTGAAATTCCTCGCGGAGATGACAATCCCTTACATCTATATGCAACCCTAACCTTGTAAGATTTGACATACTAACAACACAAATTCCTAAAGTATCGGCAAAAAGGTCGCCTAAACTGTCATTACTCTACACAATCAAGATAATCCTCGCGAAATCACCCAATTATGCTTGCTACAAAGAGTTCTAATTATTCTCGCGAATCAATTGAAACCCTAGCATGATGTAATTCTACGTCCGCTAGCAGGGGAGTCGAGGGAGATCCAGCGCGAATCACCCAATTATGCTTGCTACAAAGAGTTCTAAAGGATAAACAATTAGGATATATTATTATAATTATAGATAATACTAATTTATTATTATTATAAATTAGGTGATTTTTTTTAACAAAGGTGGTTTGTCTTTCAATCGGGCATTAAATGGGCAAAAAGCCTCTTTTGTATGTTATATAGATATATAGATGTTATGTTTTTTAAATTATTTTATATCTTTTTATTTTTATTTTTTAAAATTATTTTTATATCTTCTAATTTATAACCTATAATATGTAGTTAAAATCTATATAATATACTAAAACAAAGGCCTGAAACGGGCTCTGGTGCGATCTCGCGTCCACGGAATTTTCTGGATTAAAACGGGATTTTTTTTTGCTTACATGTCATTTTCTGGATTAAAGTGGTATTATATTTTTGGGGCACATCAATTAATAAGTCAATATAGTTATGTAAAAAACTTATCTTTTTAAGATCAAATAATATATCCAATATATATAACCTTTTATCTTAATTCGATCAAATAATTAACAATAAACCAAAATCTTTCAACTTGATAAATCCACCGCCAACCATAATAAATAGTTTTTATTCAAAAATAATTATTTTTATTCAAATGAGTTGCAAAATAAAATCAAAATCATAATATATAAACTACGTACAACATATAGCCATAAAAAATTGTTACTATTCCAACCAATTTTATTAAAAACAAATAAATTCAAACCCTTATTATACAAAATTGTTACTTCAATTCTTAGAACCCTAGAGAAGATGCCTTAGACACAAACCAAAGCCTTTTGTCCCTTCTCATTGAAGTACGGAGTAATTCAAACTTCTAATATTTTTTTTATCCAAATCTTAGCCGGTTATTATATTTTAACCAAACGTAATAATTAATTGAATTTATGATATCAATTATGTAAAAAATCTTCATCTTTTAAAACCTTTCGGCATATCATGTTACATATAGATATATTATATTTAATTTAATCTAAAACGTAGAATAATTGACCGAATATTGAATAGATTATTTGATCTAAAAAGATAAGTTTTCTAACTATTAAAATATAAAGTTGAATATTTGTAAAAATAATTGAGAGGACAAAATTATATTGATTTATTAAAGAATCAATTAAACATAATTTTGTATAGTTTTTTATACTTAAATTTCAAAAAGAAAATATAAATTAAACATAATTTTGTTTATTAAGAAACCGCACAACGGACGGGTAAAGTAAAACTAGTTACAAATAATAAGCGCGTGTTTGGAAGCGGGGTTTGAGAGGTTTCAGAGGTTTAAAAAAAAATTAAGCTCTTTCCGCATGTGTTTGAATGTAGCTTTTGGAGAAGCTTATGGAGTTGTAGGTGGAGGTTAAATTCTCAGAATTCCAAAGCTGGGGGGTGGAGGTGTGGGAGTTTATTTGATGGGGTTTGGAAAAGTTGTTCAATTTTGCCCCTTCATAGCCGAGGTGACAGTGTCGCAGCAGTGGTTCCTCTTCTTTCAGGTATGCCTCCTCTTCTTCATTGTTCCGTCGGCCTCCATCTTTCTCATCCTTCTTCTTTTCCTTGGTGGTGACTATTTTGAGTTGGGATTGAGCTCTGCTCTGAATTCGCAAAGCTCACCTTCACCTTCCTATTCCTCTCTCTCTCGATCCCGTTCAAGCACCTTCGAAGTCTCCAATTTGCTTTCCAATTCATCGAGTTTCTCACAAAAGCACCTCCCTCGGGCTCGCCTGATCTCCTGCGTGATAACCCAGAAAGAGTTTGACTGAGACAAGAAGTAGTTAATGGGGAAAAACACATAAGAAAAGAAGACATAAGAAGCTATACGAATTAGAATTAACATAATAACTCAAATAGATCCAAGTTTTTCTCTTTGGCATTTCATCGAACATATGGAGTGCATCCATATCGAAATTAGATTGCAAATTGTTGCAGCAACAATTAGCATAATTGCTCATTAGTAATTATGAAAATATCGACATTAGATTGTCCTACAACTTCAATTCACACTTTTACTGCAACTCCCCACTCCAATCGGCGGCAATAACACATGAACAGAGCAACAAACAAACTGACAGACAGCAACAACCAAAACCCAAGCAGAGGGAGATTCAAACACCTTGAACCAGCATCTCAGCCTCCGGTACGGGTCGAAATCGGAAATTGTAGGAGGAGGAAGAGCTTACCTTCAAGCAGCCAACCAACAGGACGTCTAGCGTTTGGGCCTCCTGATTCAACTCGACGCTCACAAAGAAAACAGAGGGCAATGGGTAGGGGAAGAACAAATAAGTGAGGGTATTACGGTCATTTTCCCCATAATTATATCTCCAACACCTTATATCCACCAAACACCAATTAGGTTTTTTACAAGGTTATTTTAAAAAAAAAATCTCCAACTCCCACACATCCGTAATATACAAAATAAACTCCACCTCCTAAAAAATATCCAACTGCTAAAAAACCTTCATTTTACCAAACACGCGCTAAATCTATATTATAGAATTTAAATTGATAAATTTTAATCGATCCGAGCCTAAGGTGCTGTGCGGGCCTCGTAGTAGTTCAAATGATATTTTTTTTTGCTGGGTTTCACAAGCCATTAAGTCATTAACTACTAACTATTTTCAGTTCTCAGTACCAAAACGATCAAAAGAAGGAGATGAGAGTTTGGTCAAGAGGCCCAATTGAAATGGGCTTTAGGAGCCCAAGGAAAAAGGCTGCAATCAAAGCCCATTAAAGAAGGGCAATTTATTAGGGTTTCTGCAACTTCTTAGGGCTTTTATTCTCATCGCCTCTTCATCTACTCGGATTCTCTTCCATTTCACCGTGTGCGAGAGACGCTGAGAGAGGAGCTTCTTCGGCCGTGCGAAAATGGTGCAACGTCTTGTATACCGTACACGCCATAGCTATGCTACCAAGTCCAACCAGCACAGGATTGTGAAAACCCCTGGTACTCGTCCCTTTTCAACTCCTTCTCTCATCTCTGTGGTTTTTTTTTGATCTATTTTTTGTTGCTCTTAATTTCGACTCCATTTGATGAATTTTGATAAGTTTATCGCCTTTTAGATCAAAAGATACTGCTTACTTATTTACAGAGTTTTTCTTTGTGCTTTATTATTTTGATTAGCTTATTTCTCGCATGAGATTTGGTTGATTAGCTCACCTGACTGTTAAAATAAATTTCAAGTCCATCTCAAACATATCGATTTGTGTAAAATATCATCTTCATTTGTTCCCACGTATGGTTAATACTGGTTTTGGACTGATGTAGGTGGAAAGCTTTTGTACCAGACCACGAAGAAGAGGGCCAGTGGACCTAAATGCCCCGTTACTGGAAAGAGAATTCAAGGAGTATGTTCAAGTTTCTTTGACAATGTCTTCGTTTTGGCTATGATATTGTTTTTTTTTTTAACTTGTTTTGAGTTAATTAGTTCTTGGTGCATGCCTTCAGTTTTACACATCTTGCTATTTTGTGGTTGGTTGTTGTTATTCAATTGTTTGAGATGTTCGGTTTTTGGTTTACATTATTGGGTAATGCATTAGGATTTTGTTGGGAGAAGTTTGAGAATTTGTTCAAGATTCAACATTCGACATTGGTTAATATTACTGAAATGCAGTGAATATTACATCTGGTATTCAAGATTCAACATTCAACAGAATTTGTTCAAGATCTATGTATAACATCTGGTATTCAGTGAATATTACTGAAAATTCAGTGTCATAGTTTCTAACAGTAAACTACACAAAACAATGAAAAATACTCGAATTTTGCAAAGTATTTGCTGTATTTAAATTCATTTTGTTGAGATTATTTACAAGTATGCTTTTAGTACCAAGATTATTTCTTATTTTCCTTAATTTGCTAAGTGTGTTCACTCTTATATTTCAGTTCTTCAATTATCAACTGTATTATCTTATTATAATTTATGTTGGTACAACAGATTCCACACTTGAGGCCTACTGAGTACAAGAGGTCTAGATTGTCCAGGAACAGGCGCACAGTCAACCGTGCTTATGGTGGTGTTCTTTCTGGTAGTGCTGTCCGTGAAAGGTATGCTGTACTAAAATTAATTCTACAAAGTCCCCTTGCAGTTCATTCCTGAGAACCAAAAATTGAGTGTGTTTTTATTAATATTTATTTTGTTATACAGAATTGTGAGGGCCTTCTTGATCGAGGAGCAGAAGATTGTGAAAAAGGTTTTGAAGATTCAGAAGGCCAAGGAAAAGCAGGCTGGAAGGACCTAGATGCCTGTAATGGCTTTAACCGGCATTGCCTTTTCCGTTCTCAGCTTTCTTAGATTCAAGTTTTGTTTATTTCTCTGGAAGATACAAGCATGACTTCCTTCGACAATGGTGTTTATGTTTGTGCACGATTCTAGTGCTAAGGTGATTGTCTCTTTTTCCATTGAGCTGTTTTCTTTTAAAAACTGTTTTCAGGTCTTGATAATATAGTACACCCTGGATTTAAAAACTGTTTTCAGGTATTGAATGTCTTGGTCTGTGTTTTTCTTCGGGATGAAATTTTAGTAAGTGAGATTATTTCAAGGGTTGAAGACGTGGAGTAGATGAGGATTATTTTTCGTGGACAGGATGATTATTTGAAGGGATGATTACATTTTAGGAGAAAAGATATTTTTAGGTGGTATTAGGAGAAAAACAAGAGTTGATTACCTGTGGTGTTGTGAGGGGCTCTTTTGATCAACAACTATGTGCAAGCAAAACATACTGAAATTACCTTAAGCATGGTACTTTGCATTAGAAATCTCACCCGTTTATGGTACATCAATGTATCAGAACTTGTACTAAACATTTAGAGCATCATGTTTTAATCTCATTTTTATTAAAACTATATTGCAAAAGCAAGTAGTGGATCTACCCAAGGCTGATGCATGCCAACAAACATATTAAAAAACTGAGCTGGATTTCTGTTTATGCAACACTTTATAAGCTGGAAAAATGAGGTCAGTGGACACACCATGGAACAAATACACCCTTGTCTACGAGGGAGTAGAACAAATCGCTTTGGGAAGGGAATCAAGTATCTCTTGATGCTACAATCCCTCGGAACCTATCTTGAACTTGAGGAAAATGTGCGCAAGCATTTGCTCTTGCAAGCGAAGAGGCAGCTGGTGTTGTTAATAATACTAGGACATCAATTACAATTGATTGTTGAAAAGCTTACATATTTTCCAGTTCTAACGCTAGCGTGAGCAACCAAGTGGTTCATGTTTCCAATCAAAGACGAAGTGAGGCCATTGCTGAAAAGCATATAGAAGATGTCAAACAACATCTCCCATTGGTTCATTGGATGCAAATCGCCACACCCAACTGTGCTCAAGGTGGTGATAGCCAATATATTGTCACAACATATTGGGTCCAAAGGCTTGCCTGGAGGAAATTCTCAATTGTTGCTCCTATCTATGTCACTTTCTTTTACATTGTAAAGTACAACAATGCAGTAATAGAAGCACCCAAGGAAGCTGAAACAACATTTTCAGAAAAAAAAACTCCTTTAAAGCAGCACTTTCACTCCAAAAATATCACCAAATGCAGCTGGCTGTAGGACAACCCTTAAAACAACACTTTCACTCCAAAAATTAGTTCCCAAACAAATCCATAATCTCACCTACAACTGAAATTGATTTGCTGAAAAAAATCCGCTCCCATCACAACATTTGTAGCTCTACAAACATCTTTCGACGGCAACAAATTGGAAATCAGATCCAAATGCCATACCCCCTATAAAAACAACAACTTGCTACTTGTTTTCAGCGCTGTTTTTTTGGATTCGAATGAAAACCATACCACTAGACATTTGATGGCAGTTGCTACAAAACGCATGACCAAGATTTCGGGGCAAAAAGAATCGAGCTTTTATTTAACTGATGGAAAAGAAGAATCGAGCTTCTATCGAGCTCCACACCGTTCTCCACATGATCCTCTTTGAGCATCCTCGACATGGTGGACAACTCTGAATTCGCAACATCAACCAAGAGTTGCACAGTGTAAGAAGGCACTTTTTCCTCCTCCCCCTTCACCGCAGCAACATTGACCCTCACAATCGTCAATGCGGGCTTAGTAGACTCCATCACATGCCTTCCTGAGAGGACCTGAAGAACATAGTGGTGATACACGAACTATTGAATCCGATTGATGTAGAAATCATAGACATTCCAATCAGTAATGAAACCATAGATCCTATTTAAAGACATTGTGAGAGAGAAGAGTGTCGAAGGGCTCGAGAAGGCAGGGCGAGGGCTCCGACGATGGCAGTGTCATCGGTAAATTTGAAGGCTTCTTTCTAGTCGCTCAATGGCTGTCGAGGGCAATGTTGTGAGAAAATATGACACCAGTCCACTGTCAAGGGCAAATATGGGTGAAATTCCTCCTTCCTATTCTTCCATCCCCTCCACCCTCGGATTCCAAGGTGGGATTTTGAGGGAAATTTTATCCCCTTCCACCCCCTTCCCCCACCCTCTTCATCTTCCACCAAACAGCACGACACTAGACCTGAGAAATAACCCCCACCCTCAAAACCCTTTCCAATCACGTTGTGTCTAAATCTGAATGAACCAAAAGTCCTATCTATCTATGTTTAACTATTAAAAGAGAAGCATTTTTAATGAGGTGTCACTTTTTCTTTAAAAGTAGGTTATTCAATCAATTTAAAAAAAAATTAATCCATGATCTTAGTCTAAATTATATAATTTTAGTAGTTTTTTTCAAAAAATATATATTTATATCTATATCTATATCTAACTATTAAAAGAGAAGCATTTTAGATGAGGTGTGTCACTCTCTTCTTAAAAGTAGGTTATTCAATCAATTTTTTAAAAAATTCAATTAATCCATGATCTTAGCCTAAATTAGAGTTTTATTAGTTTTTTTTTTTAAAAAAAAATGGAATTAATTCAAAACATAAAATCAATAATAAGGAAACATAAAATTAATATTAGTAATCTATATCTATATATTTATTTTAATTGTTTTCTCAACCAATGACTTTAATTCAAAATATTTAATTATCTAAACTTTTACTATTATTTTATAATATTAATTTAACATATTAATAAGATTTTTTTATTTTAAAAAATCATGTCATGGAGCGGGGATCATACTAGTACAATACTAAAGCAGAAGCTGCACTGCCACGTGTCAGCTTCTGCTTCAATATTTTCCCGCCTTTTTTTAACCAATCACGTTGTGCTATGTGTATATTTTTTACCACTTATTTTTAATTTATTTATTTTAATATTATTTTGTTATCTATGTCAATCATATAATTTATTTAATATTATATATATAGATACGGTTTTTCTATCCTATACCCTTAGGGCATAGGATAAGATCCTAAATGGGGAAAGATACCCTACCAAAAATAAACGACCCTAAGAATCTAATTTAAAATTTGGCTAATGAAATTTAATTAAGGATGTATTTTTTCTAAAATGGGCATCTTATCCTATGCCCTTGGAGCATAGAATAGAAAAATCTATATAGATATATCGTTGATTTTGTTGAACGAATTAAGAAATTTGTTTTATATGGTAAGTTGTTAAGCATATATTTATATATATTATTTTGTTTTTTCTCGATTGTGTATTATATGTTAATATCAATTTCCACTTTCCAAATATAAAAACTACATATATATTGCACATTTTGGGATTCTTTCCATCACTTCCCTGCTCAAACAATAGGTAATCCTTGCAATTGCACATTTTTTACATAATATATTAAGTTACTTTGTCTTTTTATTTTATTTATTTTTCTTTTATATATCATCGTAGCATTCATTCTTGGTTTTATCTTCAACTTCATTTGTATGCAATAGGAGTTGCATTTTAGTAACAAAGGATTAGAAATATAACCATCATGGAACCCCTTTTTACCCTAAGAGTACGCACTATTACGCGCCCCCTTCCTCTTCTTCTTGAAGCACTGAATCGCCGCCATGGTCGATTACCCTCCGTCCGGACCAAGGTCCACCAGACCCTCTATCCCCCCAATCATAACCCATCCTACCCAGGTCGAGTCTTCCTCCTGCTTGTGGCCCCCTTGAGTGGCGCGGCGCCGCACCAAAAAGCTCCCCCTCTTGGAGCAAACCCTAATCAGGCATACAATTGGGAGGTTTCATCCTCTAATTGGACTCGGCCCGTCACTCGGGCCTCCACTTGCAGGCTCTGCTCGACCTACCACCGGGTATTAATGAGATTGGAAGGGTTCCTGAGGTGGCCGGACGGCGCGGGTCGTATCCTCCCTTGGTGTGCCTGGTTTTTTCTTTGGCTGTCTTGTCTCTCCTGCTTTCCGCTCTGCCGCTCGCCTCTGATCTCTGTAAGTCCCCTTCCCTCTACTCATTACCAAACCCGATTTGCTTTTGCTTACTTGCTCCGACCCTATATAACCATCCTCACATGATGCTTTGGGACTCACC
Organism: Persicaria maculosa; assembly: GCA_963922045.1. Lineage (NCBI taxonomy): Eukaryota > Viridiplantae > Streptophyta > Magnoliopsida > Caryophyllales > Polygonaceae > Persicaria > Persicaria maculosa. Next base: position 38,752,925 of record OY998271.1, read on the forward strand.
GTCCCCTCTTCTCCTCCTACTGCCTTTCTGGAATCACGGTTACGCATCTCTTGCTTTTCTCTTTTCTCTCTTGCCCTATGGATCCTTTGAAAACCTTCTTGGATGCCCTCCACTCAACTGAGGTGCCCCCAATCAAAAATCCCCCCACAGCTGATCCTAAATATACTTCTGTTCATAAGCCCCCTGGGTCCTCATCGGCTGCTATGACTGATGTAATCCCCCCTTCTCATTTGTCTGCTGAAGCCAAGGGGAAGGCAAAAACTGCTTGCAATGAGCCCCTTTCTCCGACGAGGTCAGTTCCGACTGACTTCGATCAGGCGACTTACTTTTCTAGGCTGGTTGAGATTAGACAAAAATCTCTTATTGCAAATCAACACATTCTACTTGGGTGTCTTTTTGGTGGCACTGCTGACTGGGAGGAGCTTCTTATCAAGCTCCGTAGTGAGTGGCGCTTTTGTGCCAAAACTTCGATCATTGTCGATCGAACTTGTGGTTGGTTTGAGGTGAAATTCAATAATATTGTCGATCTCAATCGGGTTTGGGATGGTCGTCCATACCACTTTTTCGGATTTATTCTTGTCTTACTCAAATGGTATCCATCTTTCAGCCCTCTTACAGGAAATATAACCCATGTCGATATTTGGATCCGAATCCCAAATCTCCCAGTTGAATTCATGTGTAGAGAGGCTCTGATCGATATCCTTGATCGCTTTAGGGTGGGAACTTTCATCAAGCTTGATAAGCTCTCTCATCAAAAAATTAAGGTTGCTTATACCCGTTTTGCTGCTAATCTTAACCTTGATCGTCTAGTGGGGGGTATCATTGTTCCTGATGACTTTGCCTAGCCCCAAAGCCTCAGACTTTGGTATGAGGATTTTCCGAAAGGATGTGGCCTTTGTGAGGGTTTCTCTCATGGGTTTGAGGATTGTACTGCCAAAGTGATAAAGTCGGCTGTTACTAAGATTAATATTCTCCCTCCTCAGGAGGGATTGGGGGAATCCGATGATGCCGAGTGGTTGAAGGTTGGCCCTAAAGGGGCAACTCTCCATACAACCCACTCCAAAAGGAGCCATAAGCCCGACATGACTGGGCTGGATTCTGTGGTGGTTGAATTCCTTCACTCTACTGTCATTCCTACTGTGGTTTTGGGTATGGACAATGCTGTTGTTGATCTTACCTCGACTGAGGTGGTTCTTCCCGCTTCTAATGATGACTCCTTGGGCTGGACGGGTGAGGTCACTCCTGGGGTTGTTACTGAGGCTGCTGTCAAGGGTGTGACGACACTTCCGGGTGCTATGATCTCTTCCATGGAGGTTGATAATCCTCCTGATGTTGGGCAGGTTGATGTACCTGTTTCTAGGTCGACAAGGGCATCTTCTGAGGACTCTATGCAGTCCTCAAGGTCGGTTTCGACCTCCAGGTCTATGTCACGCCGACTGGCTAGACTCAAGCTCAAATCTTCGGATGATGCAACCGCCCAACAGAGGCCTAGTGGTGACACCCCAGGGGAGGACTCAACGTCTTCCCACCTGAAGAAGCGAAAAACGTAGTTTACCATGATTGCACAACATACTTTTGATCGTTTTGCTGATTTTAACTGTCTGCTTATCTTAATTCCGGAGGGACTCTTTTGCCATCCTTTTCAATTCAGTACTAGCACTTCTCTGTTTTCTTGTATCTACAGCCTAAAGCACCACATTTTTCTTTTTGCTTTCTCTTCTAGGCTGTCTACTACTGTGATCATTTACCTTCCCCCTCTGTTTGTATGTTGTGCTCCTAACCGCAATAGCTAGGATCTTTTGTTAATTCTCAAGTTATATATATATATATATATAGAAGGACTTTCCCTATGAGGACACCTCTTACCATGAAACGAAAGGACGAATATGGTGCGTTGGATTTAGAAATATCAATGGCTATTATTAAACTGAAATTCTTATTTAATTAATTAGGAAATAAAACTAAAAAAAAATAACCGCTTCTCTCTCTCATATTTTCCATAACAATTCCCAGAATATTAACCGCTTCCAATTCTTCCTTTTTTCTAATCTTCTTTTTTAGTTTTCAATTATTCGTATTTAAAAAATATAATATTCAAATTTATTATACTATGCATTAGTTTTTTACAGTAAAAAATTATAATATCTAAAATTTAATACGTACACACACTAGTAAACTTTTTTACGTATTTAAGTGGGAATTTATTCATATTTAAATTGTCTAATATTCATATTTAAATGGTTAATATCAACTACTTCACATTTAAATGGATAAGTATTCAATTTTAAACTGAATGATTCATATTTAAAATTTTAAAATGTTCATGTTATGGAATACAATGTTTGAATATCAAACTTAGAAAATTAGTAGTGGACAGTGATTGAGTTGGTAGAAATTAATCAGATAGTGATTACACGTAGTGTATTACCGTTCTTGTGTATGCGTGTGCATTTATTTATTTAGGGTTTTTCGTTTCTAATTGTTAACTGTTTTTTTTTCTGTAAAACTGCACAATTATGACACAATTATAGGCCTTTGATTTAAGTAAATTTAAGGGATCAAATTTCTCCCCCGTTACATGGTAAGGACTGTTTCACTGGAAAGTCTCCCTATATATATATATATATTTTCTTGGGTTATGTCTTCCTGCTTTCTTTCTTAATCTATCTTCTTCTTATTGTTTGCCTTAACTATATTGGTATACATTGCCTTGGGTTGTCGCTTCTTGTTTCTTTCTGCTGTTTTGGTTGCAGGTTAATGGTGTTATGGAATGAACCTTCAAGGAGATGTGTAAGCAAGTGCTGGATGTCCTCTTTTTGATCAGCTACCCAGGCGCATGACTTCTGCAGAGATATTCTCCTGTTCAAACAACAATCTCACAGCAAAACTTACAAGTCTTATCTACAATTTCGGATTCATGGCATACAAGCCACTTGTAAACTGCTAAAAGCAATCTTTCAGCCCTACAAGGCTCCTATAAATGTAATTACAACAACTCCCTTTTATCACTATGTTTGTGATTACACAATTTCAATAAAGTTAATTATGTTTTTCTCTCATAAGTTTTCTCCTTCCTATATATATACTTACCTATTGGCAGAACTTAAAAGGTGACTCCTACACATTTATTAGAACACAGGACATCTTCCTTTCACCCCTTCCCATCCGAATTCAAAAGCAGACACAAAACTCAATAATGTATTTACACTACTTTGTCGTCTTTAGTTTAACTAAATTCCAGTCACTTGTAACGATTACTTTACAACGGTATACTAAAATTCGATTCAGATTAACACAAATCCTTAACAAAAAACTACATTGGACTTATCATATTAACCTTAGCATACAATCACATCCAACAAATGGTTTCCCATGAATATTTGCATCTAGAACTGTTGCGATATTAAAAAGAGAAACTTCTGGACCAGTACAGAACTATTCTGTAAAAATAATTATATAATGTTTTAGCTCTCTTAGAGATCAAGGCGAACTCACCTCCCCCGGAATTCAGCTGGAAGAAATGTGGATTTTCTAATATTGCTTTTGACCCGGCTATTGGCTTTTCGGGCGGAATCTGTCTGCTTTGGAAAGACCCCGCGCCTGACCAAGGAGAACTATCGCTTATTTCCGTCAATCACAGATTTATTCATATCCGGTATCATGACGTGGTTTTAAATTTCTCATTCGGCATCATTTTTTTGTATGCGCCTCCGAACCTTGCTGCAAAACAACAGTTCTGGGATTCATTAACAGAGTATACCTCTAACTTAAATACCCCGTTCTGTATCATGGGGGACCTAAATGAAATTGCGGTTCCGTCCGACAAACTGGGCGGGATTGTACCTGCTCCATCTCGTTTTACCAGACTTCATGACATTGCAAATACTCTAAACCTTCACGATGTTCCCACTCATGGTGGACATTATACCTGGCAGAGGAAAAAAACTGGCTCGCCAAATAACAGTTTCGCTAAACTAGATCGTCTAATGGCACAAAACGAAATTATTGAGCGATTTGATGGTCTGAGGGTTAGGATACACCCTTTTACAAATTCGGATCATGCACCGATCTTTGTTAATCTACGGAATCAGAAATAGACCCAAAACAAACCCTTCCGTTTCGAGCTAGCATGGACTACCAAATCAGCTTTCCGTAACGTTGTCAAACAGTCTTGGCGGATAAACCCACAAGAATCTTTTTTCTTCAAATTAGTTAAAAAAAACTTCTCAGTTAAAGAAATTGGCTAAAAAGTGGCACAAAGAAAAATTTAACAATATTCATAAACAAATCCACCAGACATATGAGGAACTGTTACACCTTCAAAATATCTTAATCAACAAATACAGCTAGGATATTTTCTTACGTTACAACCGACTGCAAAACAAAAGGGAAAGAATACTTGATTTACAAAGACGGTACTAGAGCCAAAGGGAAAAACTTAAACATACAAGATCCATGGATACAAACACGCCTTATTTTCACAGAATTGCCTCGGCTAAACGAGGTAAAAAAGTTATCAAACACCTTCAAGCGGAATCCGGCTTGTATCTATCTGATCATTCTTCTATAAGAACTGAATTCGAATCTAGCTTCCAAGCTCGTTTCAAATCATCAAATAACCAACCTTCCAGTTTCCAAGAAGAACTGGATATTATCAACAACGAAATCTCAGATGACACGAATTCATTTCTCACAGCCTCTGTGACAAATGTTGAAATAAAGAACGCGCTTTTTTCAATCAAAGCAGATAAGACTCCGGGCCCTGACGGAATGCCCGCTGGTTTCTACCAGACTTACTGGAATATCGTCGGCCCTTCTGTCATTAAAGCGGTCAAAAGTTTTTTCCATTCTGGAAAATTACTAAAGCAAGTCAATCATACGTTCATTACACTCATTCAGAAAAGGGACAACCCTGAAACTGTTAACCATTTCAGACCAATTAGTCTATGCTCTACAATTTATAAAATTATTTCCAAAATTTTAACTAACAGATCATCAAAAGTATTCGATAACCTAATTCATCCTCTACAAAGTGCTTTTACCAAAGGTCGGGCAATTCAGGACAACATACTCGTTGCACATGAAATATTTCATTCTTTTCGGATTTCTAAAGCTAAATGCAGTTTCATGGCCGTCAAACTGGATATAGAAAAGGCATATGATAGGGTCGAATGACCTTTTCTCTTTGATGTTCTTAAAAAATTCGGGTTTCACGATAAATTCATCAATTGGATCAAAGAGTGCGTACAGACAGTGACTTACTCAGTACTCATTAACGATGAACCATCGAACCCTTTCCAACCTACGAGGGGACTAAGGCAGGGTGATTCCCTGTCACCTTTTTTATTTATTTTAGTGGCAGAGGTACTTGCCAGAACCCTGAGCTGCAAAGCAGCTACTTCAAAGGACATTGGTTTTTCCATGGGTAATCCGGGAATTAAAATTCCATTTCTAGCTTTTGCAGATGATATCTTGTTATTTGTTAAAGCAAATCATACTACGTGTCAAAATCTGTCAAACATAATTCAACGTTTTTGCCTTGTTTCGGGGCAGAAAGTAAATCTGCATAAATCCAGCTTCCAAGTGTCTGCAGGGACAACGACAACGACAGTCCAAACCATCTCTACCACTCTTGGAATACCACAAACAAATAATCTGGAAAAATATCTGGGTTGTCCAATCATTAATGGCAGGGTTAATCGTGATACTTTTGCAGATGTTATCATTAAAGCTCAGAAACAACTTTCAAAATGGAAAGCTTCAACTCTTTCGGCCGAAGGTCGTAGAATTCTAATTAAATCAAACCTAAGTGCTCAACCTCTGTTCATTATGCAAGCGTTTATGCTTCCACAGTCAATTTTGAAGGAACTTGACAAAATTTATAGACGGTTCTTTTGGAACAAAGATGTGACTTACACTCCACTTGTTAGCTGGGACAAAATCTGTACAGATACAATGCAATGTGGTTTGGGCATATACAAAGCAGAAACTATGAACATAGCCTTGCAGATGAAACTGCTATGGAAAATTATTGCGAAACCAGATAACATATGGGTCAGGGTCATTTCAGCTAAATACCTTAAGCAGTCCCCGCTCATGGATTATCAAAAAAAAAGGAAATACCTCCTGGCAATGGGCCAAATTGATGCCTATTAGACATCTGTTTAAACCAGGCTTACGCTGGTCGATTGGAGACGGGAAAACGGTCAAATTCTGGAAGGACAACTGGGTTAAAAATACCCCCTTACTAAATGAAATTCAGTCACCTATCAATGAAGAGACTGTTGATTACACGGTTAACCATTTCATCACAGGTGATAACCAGTGGAATATTCCAAAAATCCAAGAGGAGTTGCACAATATACTACACCCCAATGTCTTAAACGATATAATTCGAACACCATTACCACAAAATTCTCTAACAAACAGACTCTATTGGGGACCAAGTAAAAACGGTTGGTTCTCGACCTCTTCGGCAACTTCAATTGTCAAACCGATAGATGATAACATTAAGTTTGACTGCTACTGGTTGTGGAAACTAGACTTACCACAAAAGGTCAAACACTTCCTATGGAAAATTTCAAGGGATGGGCTACCTACGACGGAACGTTTGCAAAGATGCCATGTTGCGGTTCCATCGGGTTGTGGCTACTGTGACTGCACAACATAATCTACTTTGCACCTTCTAACTCAATGTCCTATGACATTGGCCCTACTCTCTGATCTCCGTATTGCTTTGCCACCCATGCAACAATTTGACGCTCAGACTAAACCAAGCAGTGTGCTCTGCTCCATTTATGATACGGTCTCTAAGGATGTCATGATCAAATTAGCTATTGCTTGGTGGGGTATCTGGTTCTTCAGAAACCAAAATTTATTCAATAACATTAAATCTCCTTCTGCTAAAGAAATAACAATCTTTTGTCTGACTTCCCTCTCCAATTGGAAGGATCGTTTCGACAATACTACTGATAATAAAAATTCAAATAACCGGACCCCAGAAAGGGGAAAATGATTTATTCGCCCAAATATTAAGAGGGCAGATCAAGAGTGGACCAAACTGCCGACGGGTTATTACAAACTTAATTTTGACGGTTCTTTTCGCCAGTCGGGTGAAAGCACCTTTGGGTTCGTCATAAGAGACTATTTAGGTCAAGTAGTTTCTTTAGGGTCGGGTACCTGCAACAATACTTCAGCGGTGTTTGCGGAAGCTTCAGGACTACACAACGGAGTTGCTAAGGCTAAACAAATGGGGATTCAAAACCTTCTGATCGAAGGAGACTGTTTGGCCGTCATAAAAGCTCTCCTGGGTGATTGGACTTGCCCGTGGAACATCGAGCTGTTGATGGCTGATACGATTATAAATATACAATCTATCACTAATGTTGCTATTCGTCATATTTTCAGGGGTTCCAACACAGTTGCTGACAGAATTGCTCGTCTTGCGTACTGCTGCCCTGCCGATGATAGCTGGGACTCTGATCCGGAACTTCGCGATCTCGTCCGCTTGGACGCTCTAGGACTGAAGGCTGATCGTCGCCGACCATTCTAATTCTTATTCTGCTTCCAAAAAAAAAATCTTCAACTTCATTTGTATTTTAAGATAATTTACACTTCTTATCCTATACAATACTAAAGTAAAACAACATCTTTTTTTGTCACATGTCATCTTTTAGTTACAAATTTTCCCTCTAAAAAAATTTGTCCGGTTAGCTTTTGTCATCTCATCAAATAATGCTGCTTATTTACAAGCATTTTAGTAAGTTTCTATACATATTTTCTTTATTAGGTAATTTTTTAGAAAGATTGTAAAATAAATTACTATCATATTATAACTCAGTTATCATCATTATTAACCTATAAATCATAAATATAGTATTCTATAGTAAAGTTATAATTGATCCCATCACATGTATCATATACAACCACTTATTTATTATTTTTATAATATTTTTAATAAAAAATTGTAAAAATAGAATGATCTATTTTTTTAAAAAATAAATTAATTATGCATTTATATAATTGATAAAAATAATAATTTTTTATTTGTTTTTGAAAAGGTTCATTGTATCCCACACTAAAATAAATAAATTATATCATAGTATGATTAATTTTTGTTAATTCATTTGTTTTTTTGTCTTGCAAATCAAGTACGTCTTTGCAGACTCAATTGGATTAAATTATGTTTTGATCAACTTTTAAATATAAAAATAAGTTTCAAATGAGGACTTTATATTTTACAATATTTCAATCATTTTAATTCATTTTATATTATTTTCTCATTTTTTTGATGCTTTATTTGATCCAATTTACTGCATATGTGAATAAATATGTAATCAATAAATTTTAGTTTTTATAATATTTTTATATATGTTTATCAAAAAAATATTATATATATATAGATATATTATTAATTTTCATCTTGGAATCAATATTGTGGTAGTTATTTTTTTTTGTATAACAACCGGTTATAGATTTTAATCTTTAAATTATCAAATTAAAAAAATAGAGGATTCATTATAAGGTTTTTCTAGCTATGATGATTTTTAAAGGGGTAAACCATGAGCTATAATGAGCATGCGTGCATGATGCTTATGAGCTAAGTCCTGAATTCAATCGTCCAAAGGAAGTCACGTGTCATACATTGTCATGAGTTGCCTTTTAGCTTTTGAATTGAAAAGATGTTGTGCCCCTGTACAACTTTTTCCCTTTTCTTTTTTTTTACATAGGACGGATCCTAGATCCGTCCTATCTAATTTTTTCATTTTTTTATAACGGACGAATCCTAGATCCGTCCTTATATTTTTCTTAAAATTTAGAGGGATTGTTAGTAACTAACCCACATTTCCAAAAGGTTTGCAAGGTTAACCCAACCCGGTTTTTAATTGGGTGAAACCGGATATTGGGGGAACCCTTGCAACCGGTAGCAAGTAAGGGAGGGGGGGTGCAACCTTGCAATGTGTGACACCTGGCAGCGTGAGGGAGGGAATGTGGGAGACAGAAAAAGGAGAGAGAGAGGGGGGGGGGGGGGGAAGCAAGTCCCATCTGCAGAGGAGAGAGGCAGAGAGAGAAAAAGCAATTGAGAGAGGACATGAGAGAGAGAGATGAGTGAAAAAAGAAAAGTAAATTTGTAGAGGAGAGAGAGAGATCAGTGAGGATAGGACAAAGAGAGAGATGGAAGAATCCTCTCCCCTCAGCGACTTTACTATTGCTCTTTCACTTCGAAGAAGCAATTGGGCGGGAGTTTATTTGCAGGTTGATGTGTAAGCAGTTAGTTTTCACTGGACACCCAAAACAAAACGACATGATACATATTGGAATCGACTGGACAAGAGTTATCGGAGAAACAGGTCCACCATCGACTTCGGATAGAAAATGGGCAAGCTTACTTTTGATAAAGTCCCATCTGCAGAGGAGAGAGGTAGATTCACTCTTCCATCTCTCTCTGTCCTATCCTCACTAATCTCTCTCTCTCTACTCTGCAACTTTACTTTTCTTTTTCACTCCTCTCTCTCCCCTGTCCTCTCTCTCCTCTGCAGACTTTCTCTTGCTTTCCCTCTCTCTCTCTGATTTTTTATCGAAAGCAAACTTACCCATTTTCTATCCGAAGTCCATGGTGGATCTGTTTCTCCGATAACTCTTGTCCAGTCGGTTCCAATATGTGTCATGTTGGTTTGCTTTAGATGTCTAGTTAAAACTAACTGCTTACATGTCAACATGCAAAAAAAAAAAACCACACAATTGCTTCTTCTTCGATGGTTTTTATCTGAAACTTAAGATTTAATTCAAATTATTTTAATGCTCTCTCACTGTCACTCTTCCATCTTTCTCTGTCCTATCCTCACTAATCTCTCTCTCTCTCTCTCTCTCTCTCTCTTTCTCTCTCCTCTGCAACTTTATTTTTTTTTTCACTCCTCTCTCTTTCTCATGTCCTCTCTCTCCTCTGTAGACTTTCTCTTGCTTTCCTCTCTCTCTCTCTCTCTCTCTCTCTCTCTCTCTCTCTCTCTCTCTCTCTCTCTCTCCTCTCTTTCTGATTTTTTTTATCGAAAGCAAACTTACCCATTTTCTATCCGAAGTCGATGGTGGATCTGTTTCTCCGATAAATCTTGTCCAGTCGGTTCCAATATGTGTCATGTTGGTTTGCTTTAGATGTCCAGTTAAAACTAACGGCAAATGGTTAGGACATGACGGCAAATGGTTAGGACATGACATGTGGTAAGTGTGTCTGCGACAAATCATCTATGGATTTTGGGGTTAAGTACGCTAGATAAGTCGTCGTTGACGACCACCTTTTGCGCTTATGTATTTCAAAATGTTGTTATGTGTGTGGTTGCCGCATTTTGTAGTTACCGTTATGTGTAAATTGACAAACTACTTTTCCGTACATGACAGTCATCCATGTGAACTTGATGTCCGCTTCTTCTTCTCCTCTGCAGACTTGCTCTTGTTCTTTTTCGAACTCCTTCATCTTCTTCCTTCCGTTTTCAAATTTCTGAGAGAGAGAGAGATATGGCAACTCTAGGCCTCCCCCTTCCCCTTTATTCACCTCTCTCATAGGCAGTTGAGATGACAGGTTTCTTAAAAGCCTGTCAATTCTCTCCCCATCCACACGTCTCACTCTCTCTCCTCCATAAATGCAGCCGGTCTCTCCCTCTATTGTAACCGGTTGGGGTGCAATTTTTAAGGGGTTAGGGGTTAGTTTTTGCAATTAATGTGGATAGGGGATAGGGGGTGCAAACCCAACCGGGTTTTTGGGTTATTTTTGCAAAAGCCCCTAAAATTTACAACACGCGGATCATAGATCCGTCCTAAGGAGTGCATATAGCACATGCGATGGGTGCATATAGCCACCCCGATTAATAAATACAAAGAGTGTGATATTGAAATTATTGCTCTAAATGAGTAGGGTCACAGGTGCATTGGTGATGGCAGTTTTGAGAGTTATTCAAATGAGTTCAATTGTACCTTGGATGTGACAGAGGCAAAGACAATCCTTTATGTTTTAAATTTGGGTTTAGACTATGGTTTGCCACATATATTTATGGATTCTGATTGTCAGATTGTTTAATTATTTACCTGGAGAGTAAAAACCCATTTGAGAAATGTGTTGAGTATTATTTTGAAAAAGATGGTGTCTGAGGTTAGAGATTTTTGAGATTTCATGATTGATCTTATGTTAGGAGGACACACAATTCAATCACATGCTTATTTTCTCGCTCGAATTAGATTTGTTTCTACTTTTTAAATATTTTTATAGTTCTTCTTTATCTATTAAATTTGTATAGATTTTGTGAAAAAATTATGATTGTTAACTGATGAGAGAGTTTTAATTTTAACTTTAAAAATAATCCTCTGGTGTTATTTTTTTTAATAAACTATATAAAAATTATCATAAGATTTAGATTATCATTTATGTTTGTAGTTGAATATAGTTATTTATTTATTTAATGTTAATATTTTTTACATTTAAATATGAAAAATATTATAATTTGACCCTCCAAAATATTTTACATTTAATCCGTGCAAAGCACGGGAAATGGACTAGTTATGTACTAAAGCCGAAAATACCAACAACACTAAATTAAACCGGAAATCCCCTATTTGGTTGAAAGATTTGTCCTTTCTTTGGTTCTTTCTCACATTTTTAAGTTTTAACCAAATTTAAGATCCAATTCACGATTTGCGGTTAAGTTTTCTTTGGAAATGAATATCTGAAAATATCGAAAATAAGGAATTAGAATTGGGAATTTTTTGTTTGAATTTTGAAATTGGGTATTTTTTAGTTTCGAATCGGCAATTCTAGCTCGTGTTTTGAAAAATTGGGGATTTTTCAGTTTGAATTTGTGAATTTGAGTTTTTGAATAGGAGATTTTCAATTTTCATTTTTGTATTGGTTCATTCAGATTTAGACACACCCGTACACTAACAATTTTTAAACGGGGAATTCTAACGACAAGATTAAAAATATATATATAATAACAAGATAAATTTTGATAAATTACACTTGAGTCCTTTAAATGATTTAGAATATTTTTTTTTAGAGATTGGGAAAAAACCTATCCCCTCCTTTACCTTATACGCTACTCCGTGCCCGGATCTTCTTCCCGTTTCAAGCCAAAGTAGAAAAAACCGTTTCAAGCCCGGATCTTCTTCTATCTCTTCCATCCACCAGTATTTAGATTGACCTCTTGTTCTCCATGGCCATCCCTTCTCTGAGCGTGAGATCAAAGCCGTCATCATCCTCGACAACTTCATTGTCTTCTTCACCGACTTTGGATCTACCTTGACTTTCCCGTTCCCTTTCTCTCTTCGCGAAGACTGTAACAGCTGGTCTGAGATTGGGGAAATTTGAGGTTGAAGAAGAGAGAATTGAGGGTAACGAGAGAGAGAGAGAGTGTGAGAGAGAGAGAGAGTTAAAGAGAGATAGATGAGGACGTCATTGCTAATTCATTGATGCAAAACAATCAGCACAAAGTCTGATATATACACGCCTAAATGGATCAACAAATCAATGGCAATCCACCCATTGAACCGGGATTAAACCGGTTTTAATTGGAAATTGAAACAAACTGAGAGTATAGCCTAATCCACCCCTAATACATATCAATTCAGAAGCAGACTCTTTGTTAAAAAATGAGCCACGTGTATTTATTGAGTAAAATTAAAAAGCTAAATTTTCAGCCTTTCTCCCTACCCACGTTCTCTCCATGGATTCAACTGCTCCCAATACTAATTCCAAGTTGAAATTGGTTTTTTCCTTCAACTGCTTCCTCGCAATTACAAGCCGAAATTGAGTTTCTCTTCCGTATTCTTCCTCACAATATTTTCCTTCTTCCTCGGAGTTAATATTTCCATTGGTGGTTGTCGTTGCTGAAGACGGGGCGCAGTTGGTCAGCGGCCAGAGGAGGGCGCTTGGTGGGCGGCGGCGCAATCGGTGACGGCTGGAGGAGGCAATCAGCTAGAGGTGTGGCGCAATCGGATCAGTGACAAGGATTCCTCTGATTCAAAGGATGGCGACTCCGATTTCGTTTCGCAAAGGGCTGAAACTGATCGAGATCGAGAACATCAAGGAGGGTGCTGTTGGGAGAACGAGAACTTCACCGTCTACTCCTCTTGATCCTCCTCCTTCTCCAATTGACAAGGATTCCTCCGATTCAAAGGATGTCGACTCCGATTCCATTCCGCAAAGGGCTGAAATTGACGACGGTTGCCTTTCCAAGAAGGAATTAAGGTCAGATTGTGTTCATAACTTTGATTAGTAATTTCCTTCCATTATTTGTTGCTCTTTATAGTTATTCGATATAGGTGTGTTTGAGTTCAGGCAATTGAGGAGTTATAGGTTTAATAACTTCCTCAATAATTGATTATGACACTACAATTTGCTTCCACTTATGAATTCTTGGATTGGGAATGAAATCAGAACTCTCAAGGAATTGGTTGGACCTTGTAGGCTGAGTTTGCAAGCAAATTGTAGTGTCAGAAATTTTATTAGTATTGAAATCGTTTTTTTCACTTTGAAAATTGTTATGCTTCAATCATAATCAAAATGTCAAGTAAACGTTTTTTTGCTTAAATTTGGTAGAGATCTCTTAAACTATTCAAATTGTGGTTCATTTTCTTTAATGCTTCATGACATATTACTGAATTGAGTGAATTCTGCTAGAGGTCACTCTTATAACCTTCTCCATCATTTGCATATTGAAGTAATTCATTTGGTTAGATGAATTCTAAAGAATGATCTCAAATCAGTATCTTTGCTTGCTTTTTTAATTTTTCTTTTTCTTTGTTGCCTTGATGGGTATAATTTTTGGTTGGAAGCCAAAGTCTAAAGTTTGATGGTATCTGTGCACTTTTCTTCCAGAACTACTATGCCATTGTTGGCTAGAGGGTTGTGACTGAAGTGCTGAAATTTCTGAGCAGAGGAGACATCTATCCCGGGTTGACTGTTGAACAAACAATAAAATACACTCATCTCCTCTGACACTTAACATGATGCATCATGGACATAGGAGCTTCTAAATCCCATGGCCATCAGTAGCATCACCGGTATCCAGGCTTCTTCTAACTCCGACCCTCTCCTTCCATGGCTTCGGTACTCTCTCTTTTGATGAAAAATTCAAACATTAGCGACACTGGTTTTCAGCCCCTATTTTGTTTCTAATTTTTTAATTTCACAGCTCAAATAAGATGGTGATGAGCGCATAGGGTGCAAACTCGGTTAAATCCAGCCTAAGTTTGGTAAATCTGGTGTCTGACTGCATTGCGATGTTCAAATGCGATTCTAAATACCAAAATGACCACCGATTTCTCAAAGTTTGGTTCCTCCATGTAATGCCCCAAATTTCCACTACCTGGCACAATGATTTTTAAGAATCTCCTTTTAAAATGCAATATTTGACCCTCAATATATTTTATTTCTTGTGTTAGCATCATTATAATATATCCTAATTTTGAGTTATTCAGTTTTCCACTTTGTAGAGTGGCCGAGTAAATGATTTAATGTTAATTTGTAAATCCAAGTCTAAGTTACATTTGTTTGACTGCTTGTGAAATGGCCTTCAATCTCATATTTTATTTTCCATGATCATACCCAGGGTTAAGATGTACGAAGTATCAATTATGTCTTCATATTGCAAACTTAACATGCATACAGAAGTAAAAGGCAAGTTATTTTTGGTACATGAGTTGGGGTTTGTAAATGAGTTGGGGTTTGTTAACATTGGGGAATTGTTTTTTCAGGATATAGAGATTGGCAAGACTGTAAATGGTATTAGGAGACATGGCGTGAAATAGATTCGTCATCTTGCTCACGAACTGATCGGGTAAGGAACTTGTGCTCTTACTGCTAAAGAATTTAGTTATAGAAATGGAATAAACAAGTTGTTGGCTGTAAATAAGTTAGGGTTTGTAACTTTGGGGGATTGTTTTTTCAGGCTACATAGATTGGCAAGAATGTAAATGATATTAGGAGACATGGCGCAAAACAGAGGTATGTTTCTTCACCATATGACATTTGCGAAACAGAAGCAAGCAAAGCTAAAGAGTACAATGAGTTCAATAAAAGTCTCAAATAGCTTACAAGTGATGAAAAAGGAAGGAAAATGAATTTGTGGATTCTTTCAAGCTAAAGAGTACAAGAGAGGATAGTACTGTTAGCTTCTTTCTAATTTTTCTGCCTTTAGTATTCTTGGAGGTTTTGAATTTGTGGAATCTTTCTGAGTTTGAAGTCTGCTAACCAATAGGCAATAGAGAAAATGTTTTTGCAGCCATTTAAAAAAAAGATCCAATGACATTAACATGAACTCTTGATTTTATACTTTGCATTTTGTTTGATGATTGTATCACAAACATTATATCATGAGAGTGAACTTGAGATATAGTTATCTATCATTCTATCGTATTACATACTCGATTTGAGTTGCTTATATAGTTAATTATATCATGAGTGGATTTGATGGTATGTAAACACACTTTTTACTTATATGTGTACTCAATTTGCTTTTGCTAAATATGGTGTTATTCTAGGAAGGTGACATTGACATGTTAAGTTCAGATCATGTGCCAACAACTCCGAAGTAATAGCAGGATTGACGGATCTACTTCTTCATCGTCCAAGGGGGATTCGCTCATGGATGGGGCTGTCAAGAAGGCCATGGTGCCTGCCTTTTGTAATTAGGTACATGATGTTCTTCCACGCTTGCTTTTCCATCTTCATGATGATGATGTTAGTGTTCGCCAAGCTTGCAGGGTAATTGAAGTAGAAGCACTCTTTGATTTATGCATATTAAGAGATCAAATGTCTTGCTATCCATGTTATTTAAATCTTGTGTGTTTTTTTCATCTTTAACAGAGTACCTTAAAGCATATTGATGTATTCTTGGATCTAAAGCAAACTGTTACACTTTTTAGTACCCACTATTTCAACTCTGACCACAGGTATGTGTGAGTTCATTTTCTTCTTCGGTAAACCACTTTGTCTTTCTGCATATTTTTTTAGTTTTCCTTCTTGCATCTTTTCATAAGCGACTATAAAGACTTCATCAGGGACTTAACTAGACATCTCTCCCAACAAATTCAACATAGGATCCAATCATACATGACATCAGCAATACAGGTTTGGGTCTTCCTCAGATTCTCACCTCGAAAAGGATTTTACATGTCAACATAAAGTAAACTGATTGGATATAATAGTGTGAATTTAAGGTCATCTTCAGGATTGTCATTTTAACGTTTTTTCTAGGCAGTTCCCCTACTTCTCTATCGATCATTTGGATATAAAAAAATTTGAAGGTTGTTTTTGTGGATTGTCTTTTTTGTTTGGACCATTCACCATATTGTGTTAAATCACTTTTTCATATGATGTGGTTTCTAAGTAGTGTATACATGGTATATAGACTTCTTGTCCCTTCCATGCACTAGGACTCCATGGGATGGTTTTTACTTTTTAGTGAAGGTTTGAGTCTGCTAAGTACAACCTTTCTGATGCAGGCATTTGATGCTCCTTGGCCAATAATTCAGGCAAATGCGGTGTACTTCTCAAGCTACATTCTTTCTTAAACAGACAATCAATGCATTTTGACTCTGCATTATACTCAGGTCATTTCTTGATCCTCCACTTGGGGGAAATCACAGACTGCCATAAATCTTGAAATTGTCTTATTGATTATCAGCATTGTAGATTTATATTACACCATGTGTTTCATTGTAGGTTTTTACCATGTTGGTTGGCAAAATAAGTCGGTCAACTAATGCAACTGTTAGAGCAACATATTCTACAGCCTTGGGTATGCTACTCAAATCAGCTAATTCCCTCTCATGGAGATCAGCTCGCCTTGATTGAGAAGATTCTTATAGGAAACGTTCCTGAGCTAAAAGTTTGTCAGAATACTGAACTTTTTAGTCGGATTAAGTTCCCTTGCAATGTTGACACACAACTTAATCTCCTGGCTAATCCAATCCAGCAGCACTATCCACATGGGCAATGGTATCTGAAATTCTGAATGGAACGTAAAAACGCAGAAAATCCCAAAGGAACTGGAAGATGTAACCATCAAAGAAAGATTGTAAGAGGATTTGAGCTTTAGCCATTCCTGCTCGAAAATTTGGTTGTTGAACATTTGGTTGTTTTGTTTCTGTTTTGTGTTGTGGCTTGAAGTGTGGTTTGTTTGAACATTTACAATTTCCTTATACTGTTAATGTTATTAAATTGTCCTTTTGGGATTATATAATTTTATTTGAATGTTATTTAATTGTCTATTTGACGTTGCATTTCATATGGGTGCAATGATGTTATAGGCATGGTGTGAAGTACATTATGGCCATGAAAATCAGTTTTCGATATCGAATAAACAAGAAGTTAATTATATAAACATCTGAAAAGAAATACTCAAATGGAGGTTACCTTTTGAATATATGGACTTCATGGTAACAGTCACGCAACACCTTAAAACCATCCCAAAAATGAATCTATAGTGTTACTCCAGCTGGTTTCACAGCAAGGGTGTGAAATATTTCATGGCCATGAAAATCAGTTTTCGATATTGAATAAAAAAGAAGTTAATTATATAAACATCAAAAAAGAAATACTCAAATGGAGGTTAACTTTGGAATATATGGACTCCATGGTAACACACAACACCTTAAAACCATCCCAAAAATGAATCTATAGTTTTACTACAGCTGGTTTCACAGCAAGGGTGTGAAATATTTCATTGCCATGAAAATCAGTTTTCGATATCGAATAAAAAAGAAGTTAATTATATAAACATCTGAAAAGAAATACTCAAATGGAGGCTACCTTTGGAATATATGGACTCCATGGTAATACGCAACATCTTAAAACCATACCAAAAATGAATCTATAGTTTTACTCCAGCTGGTTTCACAGAAAGGGTGTGAAATATTTCATGGCCATGAGAAGCGGTTTTCCATATCGAATACAATTTGAATATAACAACCAAAAAATTTATGGTGGTGAGGTTCAGTGGCGGACCCAGGTGGACTTGGGGTGGCTTTAGCCCTACTTGGGTTCGGGAGTAAACATATACGGAATATAAATATAGGGGGACTTATGTACTAAGTACAAATATAATGTAAATAATGTAAATGGAATAAGAAATTCCTCATAGCTCACTTGGTCATTTGAAAGGTTAGGAATCCGATGGAAGACGATGGAAAGAGTGTGACAGAAACAAAGAATGTTGTCTACAAAGAAGTTCTACAAAACATATGATCCTTCTTTACTTATATGGTGAGTGTTTATATAAAAGTGTTCATTTCATATTTTCCTTCATTCTTGTGCGTGTATATATAAATATATATTATCATTTGAATATGCTTTGTGTGGGACAATTGCTTTTACAGGCCTTTTGGACTTCGCTTGTGTGGGATATTGGTTTTGCAATCCTACTTAGTGCAGAATGGTACATCTGGGCATTTCAAATATTATTGTAATTTGTTGCCATAACATCATGTTTGTAACTTAACATATATATTATTGGTGAGGTTACTAGCTAACCCGAAAGGCCTAAAAGGGGGGATTTGATGTTTGATAAGTCTGTATAAATGTATTATCTATTGGCTATGCACATGCAAGGTTCATTGCTGTTCTCTTTTCACTATATATGCACAACGAGAGCATTTTATTTTTCTAAGTGATTTAACACGTAGTAATTTTTTAACAAAATAATTAAAATTGCTTACTCAAACCTTGGCTTAGGAGTGTTTGATTGATGGCTATGCTCTCATTTCTATAGTCCTGTAAATGAGGACAAGTCTAAAGTGGAAAATAAGGAGATCAACGAATATAAAGATGACACACAACCCTTGAGTTATAAGTGTGTAATGTGTCTTAGACTCTTAGGTCATCAATCAAGAAGAATTTTCCAATTTGAGAGATGTAACTTATTTTTTATTTAAATGTAATGGATAGCATTACAACAATTCAAATGAAATGAAATATATTCATGGTATGAGGGAGAACTAAATCGGTAACTTTCAATAAAAAATACTTACCCGTACAAGGTACGGGAAAAGTACTAGTGTTTATTTATGACAGTAAAAAAAAGAGCTAAGATGAGATTCTTGTAACAAAGACCGCCCAAACCAACCTCGATCTCTCCTTCACAGTTCAAGACAAATTTCAGTTTAAAACTTTGCATGCAATTGTAGGAGGTGTCGCTTGCTTTGTTGTCGCCGGTCACGGTGACAATTGCTGTAACACCCCTTATTCCAAGTTCAAATTGTCCGTGTTGCTCAAATTGCCCCCGTCGGCTGTTGAATTTGAATTATATGAAATATCCAAAAAACTTTTCTCCAATTTGAGAGGTAGTTGTTGAATCATTTCGAATTGCGTGAAATTCGGATTCGCATCAAGACAACCTCCAATTCGATTGGTGGTGAACACTATTAATTCTCTATCCTAGTTTGAATCTCACTTTATAGATCTGTCCCATTGTGTTTTCTTGTTAAATTCAAGGTTTGAGGATGCTTGTTTTCCCATTTAGGTTTTTTTCTCTCGGTAAAAAAGGTAATTAGTTTGTAAATTATTAAAAGGACTCAAATATAATTATTTAAACATTTTTTTTTTGTCAATAGACAAAAGGTATGTTGTCTATAGACTTTATGTTTTTAAACTTTTTGAAATAAACATGTTGTCTTATTGAGCTAATGTTAAACATGCCAAACGAATGAAATTTTGACTCGATGTAAGAAAAATTGGTCTCACCGATTTTTTGAAGGTTTAAATCCATAACTGGTTGTTTAACCTTCAAAACATCATATTGAAATCCAGTAACTTGGAAGCACCACTCATCTTGGTCAAGCTAGGGTGTGCAGAAAAATATGACAAGGCTAACATAACACGAAAATACGACAATACAATACGAAAAAATATGAAACGAAAAAGATATGACACAAAAATGACACGAACCGGTAAAACACGAAAATATTCGTGTCGTGTTCGGATTAGGTTTTTTGGCTTATCAGATATCCGACACAAACTGCTTAGTTTTTTTTATATTTAAATATATATAAGTAATATAGTATTAGTATTTTATATTCCCTCATGAATTTTTTTGATTTCTTTTCAAACCCGAATCTAAAGAGGTGAATAAGGCTTGTGTGTGCAGACTGCAGAGGCGATGGCGGTGACTAAGTTCTAAGGCGGGTGAAAAGGTCCGACTTCAATCCCTCTCGATCTTGTGCGACTCATTTCTCCCCCTCTAAAATTCAATCTTCTCGAAGTGTTCAGATTCGAAGGCGATGTGGGATAGAGATGATAGGCTCCGAATGAGGTTCAAAGAACATGGATTCAGAGATTCTCAAGTCCTGAGATCGACAAATTTGAGAAGATCGATCTGGATAAACATGAGATAGATGGTGAATTTAAGAGTGTTTGAGGGAGAGAAGCTCTTGTTGCAAATCCCCTTCACGAAATTAGTTTTCCCCAATTCTCGGAGTTCGTATCCATCAAGGTCGACATAACGCCTTGGTTGCAGATCCTCTTCCCGGAAGACCCCCAAAATCAGCTCTAAAGCTTCGAAATTAGGTTTTTGAACCTGGTGCAAGCCCCGAGAGCCTCGCCTTTGACCCGCTCCGCCAGGGTCCCCACACCGGCGTCGCGACAGTCGTGTTCTCTTCTAGAACGACCGTGTTCGTATGCACCTTTTCCAATTGGTAAGCTTTTTTCATTTCAAGGGTTTTTCGTTCTCTAAATGGTTGATTTGCTTGGTATTATGGTGTTTTTGAATTTTCCATTGTGTCTTTCTTAAAAATAACAGTTGATGACACTTCTATTTTGGGATGAAGCCAGTAGGAAATATAGAGTTGTGTATGATTGTCTGGAAAAACAATCTCAATTTAAGTGCATTTTTTTCAATTTGACCATGTGATGCCCTCTCAAGTCTCAAGCTATCAGATTTGTATTGTTTTGCAATCTATTTAATGCTCATTATGTAATCTATATGGATAAAAAAGATTACATGATTCAAACAACGAAAAACGTTAATCAATGGGGGTAATACACTGGAAAGTGAGCTACTTGTTTGTTGAATAAGATATGAGGGGTTGTTTACTTAGATTATGTGTTGTCGATTAGCTGATTTTCATTGTAATGCAATACATATTTGATTCATTAGTCTGTCATAGAGGTAATTAGTTAAGCATATGCCATGAACTTTCATGGAGCAAAGACCATTATAAATAGATGTTTCTGGATTATCCTTGAACGATGATTACTTAAATGGTGATGTAGGTATGATTTTTTTGGATTATATTTTCTTCCTTATTCCGCTTGTAAAGATTAAAGTTGTTAGAGACGGGAAAAACTTCTTTTGAAAGAGATCTTCCAAATTCTATGAGTTGATTGAGTGTGTTGGATTTAAGCTTGTTGAGGAGGAAGGTGAGATGTGGGCTGTTATAGATGTTCCTTTGATTGATAACATTAAGATGATAAAGAAGGAAGTCTCATTGATTGAACCGCGGAAGGTAGATGATATTGAGTTGTGTACGATTGACCGAAAAACAGTCTCAATTTAAGTGCATTTTTTTCAACCTGTCCATGTGAAGCCCTCTCAAGTCTCAAGCTATCAGATTTGTATTGTTTTGCAATCTATTTAATGCTCATTATGTAATTTATATGGATAACAAAGATTACATGATTCAAACTGTGAAAAACGTTAATCAATGGGGGTAATACACCGGAAAGTGAGCTACTTGTTTGTTGAATAAGATATGAGGGGTTGTTTACTTAGATTATGTGACGTCGATTAGCTGATTGCCATTGTATTACAATACATATTTGATTCATTGGGTTGTCATAGAGGTAATTAGTTAAGCATATGCCACAAACTGTTATGGAGCAAAGACCATTACAAATAGAGGTTTCTGGATTATCCTTGAACGATGATTACTTAAATGGTGATGCAAGTATGATTCTTTTGGATTATATTTTTTTGCTTGTTCTGCTTGTAAATATTAAAGTTGCTAGAGACGGGGAAAAACTTCTTTTAAAAGAGATTTTCCAAATTCTATGAGTTGATTGAGTGTGTTGGATTTAAGCTTGTTGAGGAGGTGAGATGTGGGTTGTTATGGATATGTTTCTTCGACGGATAACATTAAGATGATAAAGAAGGTAGTCTCATTGATTGAACCGCGGAAGGTATATGATACTCCCGCAACAACTTCTGCTCCTTCTGCATCAACTAAGGCGGTTGAGGATGACAAGCCACGAGCTGCAAACCTAGGATCAGATTCGGAGAAGAAATCCATTGAAAGACAAGTAGGGACCCTTACGAGCTCTTAAAGTTAAATCTGTGTAGATGCTCAGTAAAACTAGTTCGTCTATTTATATGTCTTGAACCAGTTACTATAAAATTCATGAACCGCTCTCTATTTATATGGTTCAATCATACTTTTAACATGGTTAAATTCATTTTTACTCTTAATGATTCAACTAATTGAATTCAACAAACAATTAAAAAAAAACGAATTTGTCCCACTTTCCATAGAACAGAATACATTTGGTATAGAACATCTTGGGACATTTGAAATTTTTCTACCACTGAATCCTTCATACTCGTTCATAACTCATAAGCTTCAATATGCATCTACAACATTATGAATTTGTCCCACTTTCTCTTCACAAAAATAAAATTCAACTAGGATATTGATGCAACAGTGGGAATTTTGGATACAAGATATGCATTACAAAATATTAATGATGAATTTAAAAGAAACAATAACTAATTGCAAAATATTAATGACGGTGGTTCGCCTGACACCTCCCACCAAATTCCAAATCCTTCCACGATGATGCAACCCCAAGCCCCACCGCCATCACCCTCCACCTTGAAACTCCGAATCGAAAACCGGGAGGTTCGAACCACCGTCATCTCCGACGACTCCCTCCTCTCCTCCGCCCTCTCTGATCTACTCAGCTCCATCTCCGGCGACCGCAAGATCAAGCGCCTCGTCCGCCTCATCCACTTTAAATCCGTGCCTTCCTCGCTCGTCAGCTTCCTCAACCTCCCCGATTTGTCCTTCTCCGGGATGAGCTCCAGTTCTTGGTGGTGCGGATCAGGAAGTCGTCGGCGGCGAGGGAGGATCCGTTGTGGTGGACGCAATTGGAGCAATGGTGGCCGAAGGAAGCGTCGAGAGAGGAGAGGGAGAGTACGGAGTGGAGGTTGGAGGACGTCAGAGATGGAACTTCAATGGCGCGTGAAATGTTTTTTTTTTTATTAAATCAGATCCGATTTAACTAATTAAAATGCTTATTTCGTTCTCACCGGACCGAGTTGTTATTAGATCTTGGAAAACCCGACCCGAACCCGAAAATTCCACCCAACCGACCCGGAACCGATTGTCCTGTACTCAATTCCGAATGAACTGAACCCGATTCAACCGAAACTCATTAAGACCCAAACCCGTTTTAACCGAAATCCAAAATAACCCAAACTTATACATTCTAGTAAATTTTTAAAAATGAATATTGAAATAATGAAAACTTGAGACAATCCAAACTCGAAATAATTGAAACCCGAGACAACCGAAACCCGATATAAACCCGAGATAATCAAAACCCGAATAACCGAAACCCGAATCCAACCAAACCGAATGACTAAATTATTAGACATTAGTCGAAACCTGAATAACCCAAAACCCGACTAATCGAACCTGAACCGAATCGCCCGATTGCCACCTCTGGTTGTTATCACCATAACCCTTGCCTATATATATCACCATGTGGTAGTGCGATAAGAATAAAAAAAAAATCGGATACTTGTGGTAGGGCCATAAATGAACAAGGTATCCGAATTTTTTTTATTCCTATTCCACTTCTTTTGAATCTTATACCATTTATGATTTTTTTAAAATTAAAAATCATACCAGATATGATTAGAGCCTACAAGGTTGATATTCTGTGCGATAGGAATAAAAAAATTCGTATACCTTGTTCATTTATGGCACTACCACATTAAACCCAAGTGTTAAAATTTAAAGGTTTTGAAAGTTTTACAGTAGCAGTAAGATGGGCAAACCCATTCCATTTCACCGTGGGAACATCACAAGGGAAAATGGCTTTTAGCTTCAATGGTAAGCTCTCTGAAATGGGCAGGTAAAAAATAGAGCCAGAGATCACACAAGCATAACTTTTGATGACAACCAAACTCGGATTGTAGTTTTACCACAGACGAAGAATGATCCAGTCACTCACAAGCACAATATAGTAGCAGACAAAGCCACATAAATAGAACACTTGGACTTTAGTTAAACCACCCCAAGTTCACTCTTTGAAAGAGAGACTTGACAGAACAAAGATGACGGTTCTCTTTGTTGTCCTTATTCAAATCTCGTTCCTAGTCCACTCTGCTATGTTCAGGGATTACCAGCTTAATAAATCTAGGCATGGATGGATGCTCTATTGCATCACTTACCACAAGCAAAGCTGGAAATATGGCGTCAGGCATTACTTCCCAGCAATGTCCTTGACACCACAAATCTGCTCCTCGCCCATTGCTGATTGCACACTAACAATCAGATCTTTTCCATCAGCAAAGCTAGTCTTGATCTGCAAATTCAATAGTGATGACTTGATCAAAATGTCGAATTACCCAAAAACACGAAAACATGGGTAATAAACTACAAGCTCAAAACAAAAAAAAAACATGGTGTTGAACAGGTTCAACTATGCGATGAGGCAGCAAATATGCAATGATCAGTCAAACCTGGTTTAGCAGGGTGTCGTCAGTTGGGAGTCTAAGGTCATCCTTTGTGTTTCCACTTTCAGTGAGCAAACTGACCTGTAAACATGTTGAGGGCAGAACAACAATAATCAGTCAACAATACACATGAATCAAACTGTGTATATTGACTATCCATGTGCTTGAAGAAAGGACACTTACAAAGCCATCCTCAGAAATGTCGATGAGCTGATAGTCGGTACGATTAACATGGGGAACCTACAAAGAAGGGCCAAAGAGTAACGACTGTCCCAAATTGATATACTGATGATGAAAAGAATAAAAGGAATTCATACATCACAGTTGTGGGATGAAGGAACAATATCTTCGAGCTTCTTTGAATTGAAAATATCGATAGCGACAAAGTGGCACTTAGCATGTCCATGCTTGCCTGTCTTCGAAGTGGATACTTCTACAACCTGCCGAAGAGCCTACTATGTAAGTTTCTATGAACAGACAATAAACCATCAAAAGCGCATGCTCTTAATATAAAGAAAACACATAACAGCCACCATGAACCACCAAACCCAAATGTTAAAACAAAGAGAATCGTAATATAAGCAGCTCAAATTAGATCCCGAAAGCCTACTACACATGATCAAACTACAGTAGGCCATTCACATCTTTTAAGTTATTCCCAACTCCAAAACATTAAACCAACAATCACAAGAAAGCAATTGCAAGATACAGACTGAAGCAATATGCATCAGCCTGAAAGAATTCTCTTTTCATAGTCTCAATGGCTTATGCTTCTGTCTAATCAATCAGCAAAATCCTTCGTCCGTATTATCTCAAATAACAATTGAAAGGAAAAAGAAAAGCAATTCCCTGGCAAAGCAATTCATCCAGTCAAACCCAAAACCCGCAGAAACAGATTTCAATTGAAGACCAGCAGAGTTGAAGTTCCCAACTCCAATAAATGATATCGGATTAACAAAACCTGTCCAAAGAGTTAAACAATAGAGAAATCGGAGTAACCCTCATTCAAAAGCCACATAAACCCCTAATTCAACCGGATCCAAGCACAAAAGTCAATAAAATCAACAGGGAACATATAATTCAATATCCGAACAGCAAAAATAATACAGTGAATTTTACACAAACCCAAATAGAACAGAAATTCTCCAATATGCATATCCAATTGAACTGAAAAATCAAACCCTCCCATAGATCCACACAAATGATCGCCGGTCTATTCCAAATAAAGTCAATTGAAGATGAAGAAAAAACGAAAACCTTGCAAGGTCGGCCTTTGATGACAATATAACCGCCCTTGCGAATGGTACCGGCTTGCTGAGGGTAGGTCTTAGAGGCTCCAGCGTCGGAAGACTCAAAATGATGTTCTTCGTCAGACATGATTTCCTAGCGGGTGGTTTGCAGTGCAGACGTCCAGAGCCAGAAGACGCTAACCAGTATCGGCCGACTAGGTTTTATATCACCTCTCCAAATTTTTTTTTTTTATCGGAATTTTCGCCAAATACCCTGATATTAAGTCTAATTCGCGCGGTGCATAAAAGTTTGACATATTTCGATAGATGTTCCAGAGGTTTTCATCTTTTGCGCCAAATACCCTTGAGGTTTTTATTTTTTTTTTGTCAAATCTTCAGTCGAATTTGTTAACATTTTAGTTGAAAACTAGTATAATCTCTGCGCCATGGGGCATATTTTTCTTTTTAGACAATAAAAATAAAATTTTAGAAGTATAAAAAATTACTATAATAGAGTTAAATAAACTATTATCAAACGTTAACATAAAATAGGAAAAAATAGTTTTGATAATTAATTAAAAATAATAAAAATATTTATGGAAAATGTGTAAGAATTACATGAGTTTAAGATTTAAGTACAATGGGTTGATTGGGTTAAAATCCTAAAATAAATGTGGTTATAACACCTAATAAAAAAAATATATGCTTATGATTTAATAGTTTGATATAACTAGATTGATTAAATAAACGTGTACAAATTTCATTAGTTTGCCTTTTTTTTTTCTAGATTTAGTTGATTAGGAGGAAATTGTAAAATTAAAATGATTATGGCATCTAAGAAAAAATATTTCTCATTTAATAATTAGAATAGGTAAATCTAATTGGTTAAAAAAATATTTAAAAATTTTATTATTTGAAAATTTATATAGATTAGGTTGATTGGGTGAAAATTCAAAAATTAAGATTATATATAAATAGTTTTCATTATACACAGAGAGAGAGAGATTGGTTGCTCTGAAAAAAAAAAGAATTCGTATATTTGGAACTATGTATTTTTAAAAAAAAAATTGAATTAATCCCATTGTTTTGAAAAAAATAGCATGAGTGAAATCGTGTAATTAATACATAATGAAATAATATTGTATAGTTAATATTAACTTTATTAAAAAGAAGATATTTGTCCCAAAGGTCATTTACATAAATCTATTTAGTATTTGTTTATATTAACTTTATTAAAAAGAAGATATTTGTCCCAAAGGTCATTTACATAAATCTATTTAGTATTTATCTACCTAAACTCATTATTAAGTAATTGTCCAAAAACATTTCATAATACTAAGTTTACCCTCTAATTAAGCCCTCCTTCCCTGAGTCCGTTTCTTCTTTCTCATCCGCTCCTGTTCGGCTCACCTTGTTCTCCGGCGTATGCTCCGACGTCGGCTTGCCCTCGTTCGATGACACCTCCCTCCCTGGCTGTCCTCGATGTGGTCGCTCCAAGCGATGCTGGTCCCGTCGCCGGCTCTTCGGCCTAGGCTTCTTTCTTAGTTGGATTCTCATTGGACTTGGCTTTGCCAGATTCGCGATATGGTGCTGGTTTGTTGGCTGCGATCGGTGCTGTCGGTCCAGTCCCGCTCGAGGTGTCTTTCAAGTCCTCGCTAAGTCAGTCGGAGCTACTTAAGTTTGCCGCCATTCCTCTCAAATTTGTCCTTGTGTTCTTATTAATTTGCTGGTTTCCACCTTTTAATTATTACTACTTCCGTTCGGTAAAACTTGACGTTTTACTATTTACGCACACTTTTTTAGGAGATAAAAACGATTTTTTTTTTCAAAATATTCACCAAAAAATAAATATTTAACGAAATATTCACTCTTTCAAACTATTTACAAAAATATTCATTTTTGTCAGATTTACCAGAAAAGCACGGTCTAGGTCCGCGTTTTATACAGAAAATCTCAAGTTCAAAAGCGGAAATTTTTTTTTACGAAAGATACACATAAAACGCGGGTCAAAACCGCGTTTTTGCTTTTTTTTTTAAAATTTCTCAATTAAAAAAGAAAACAAAAATAAAATAAAATAAAGCGCGCCCTGAGGCCGCGCTTTTGCTATCAAAAAAAGAAAAAAGAAAATTTTGCTATCAAAAAAAGAAAAAAGAAAAAAGATGTCTTCCTCCATGGATATGAAGCAGACCTTCGTCTCGTACAGCTCAAGCTAGTGCTCTGTGCTCAACCTTCACATAGCCACCTCGACTTCGCCATGGCTACTCCGCTCAACCTCCGCCATGGCTCCTCCTCCGCCCAACCTTCACCAGTTTGCCTTGACTCCGCGCCTCCTCCCTCTTCAGCCAGTTCGTCTCCTCCCGCACTCACGGGCCACCTCGAGTCCGCAACCGCCGCCTCCCTTCACCTGTGACTACGGTGGCTCCTACCTCCGTATGTGACCACGGCGGCGAGGAGGATACATGACAGTGAAGAAGCCATGGCGGATGCTACCCAACCTTCACGTTTTATTTTGACAGCAAAAGCGCGGCCTCAGGCCGTGCTTTATTTTTATTTTTTATTTTGTTTTCTTTTTTAATTGAGAAATTAAAAAAAAAAGCAAAAACGCGGTTTTAACCCGCGTTTTATCCGTATCTTTCGTATATTTTTTTTCCGCTTTTGAACTTGAGATTTTGTGTATAAAACGCGGACCTGGACCGCGCTTTTCCGGTAAACCTGACAAAAATGAATATTTTTGTAAATAGTTTGAAAGGGTGAATATTTCGTTAAATATTTATTTTTTTGTGAATATTTTGAAAAAAAAATCGATAAAAACTATATAAAATATCTATTTTTTTAATAATTTTTTAAACAATTTCATAGTTATTATTAATAAGTACAAACTTGTTAAAAAAATTTTTAAAAAAATGAATATTTTATATACTCCCTCCGTTTCCTTTTAAGTGACTTTTTCAGGTCATGTACGTAGTTTTAGAACGATCAAAACTATATTAAATATTAATATTTTAATAATATTTTTTTAATAATATTATACTTATCACCAATAAGTATGAGATTATCGAAAAAAATATTTTAAAAAATTATTATTTCATATAGTTTTTCACACCTTAAAAAACGTGTATTAATAGTAAAAAGTCAATTAAAAGGAAACGGAGGTAGTAGTTTTTATCATTCTAAAAAAGCGTGCGTGAATAGTAAAGAACAAGTTTTTGCCGAACGGAGGTGGTAAGAAAGTTGAAGGGAGGGAGTTGAACGAAGATTAAATTTGTCTTAATTACAAGATCAAATTCGATTGTTTCTTTTGTTAACTGACAACCGTTTGAATTTTTCCAATTAATGACCCATGTGCACCATCTGATGCTCTTCGTATGTGTTGCTCATAAGGTGTTTGTTAAAATGACTGAATGAAACTTCGCCTTGATGCAATAACTTATAATACATTTTTCATTGTTTAATTAATTCTTACATAACCGTGAATGTTTGATTACACTATATTTTTCGGTGATAGTGTTTGATTACACTATATTTTTTATGAAATTAAATGTTCTTTTTTTCGGAGATATATTTTTCGGAGCATCAGATGGTGCACACTATATTTTTCGGAGATATTGTATGTTTTTTTTAATCTTATGTACCAATGAAAAGAAGTTGCCACCACATGTAAAAACAAAGTTGTCACAAAAAAAAAAGTAGTGGTGACAGTGGTCACCATATGTTTTTATAGTGGTTACAGTGTCTATGACCCTGTTTTTATAGTAATGACAGTGTCTATGGCCCTATTTTTATTTTGGTTACAATGTCTATAACCCTCTTACCTATTCATATATTAGAGGAGAGCTGTCACCACATGTATTTTGGCTTCTCATTAGCCCCTATAGGGTTTGTGCTTCCCTTGTCCTAGGGTTTTCCTTTGGTTACAGTGTCTATGACCCTGTTTTTATAGTGGTGACAGTGTTTATGACCCTGTTTTTATAGTGGTGACAATAATAGTTACATTTTTAAATTTTTTATTGTGGTGACACTACTAATAACCCTTTCCCTTGTCCTAGGTTTTCCTTTAGTGACACTACTAATAACCCTACTAATAACCCTGTAGTGACAACAATAGTTATATTTTTTTTTATTGTGGTGACACTACTAATAACCCTGTTTTTATAGTAGTGACAATGTTTACGACCCTGTTTTGATTTTTGGTTACAACTTTTATGACCTTGTTTTTATTTTGATTACAGCGTCTATGACCCTCTTACCCATTCATATATTAAAGGAGAACTATCACCACATATGTATTTTGGCTTCTGATTAGTTCCTATAGGGTTTGTGCTTCTTGTCCTAGGGTTTTCCGGTCTTTGGTTATAGTGTTTATGACCTTATTTTTATAGTGGTGACAATGTCTATGACCGTTTTTTAAATTATGTTACAACGTCTTTGACCCTCTTACCCATTCATATATTAGAGAAGAACCGTCACCACATGTATTTTGGCTTCTCATTAGCCCTTAAAGGGTTTGTGCTTCCCTTGCCCCAGAGTTTTCCTTTGGTTACAATATCTATGACCTTATTTTTATAGTGGTGATAGTGTCTATGACCGTGTTTTTATTTTGGTTACAGTGTCTATGACCCTGTTTTTATTTTGGTTACAACATCTATATGACTCTCTTACCCATTCATATATTAGAGGAGAATTGTCATCACATGTATTTTGGCTTCTCATTATCCCCTATAGGGTTTGTGCTTCCCTTGTCCTAGGATTTCCCGACCTTTGGTTACAATGTCTATGACCTTGTTTTTATAGTGGTGACAGTCTCTATGACCGTGTTTTTATAGTGGTGACAATGTCTATGACCGTGTTTTTATTTTGGTTACAACGTTTATGACCCTCTTACTCATTCATATATTAAAGGAGAACTATCACCACATGTATTTTGGCTTCTCATTAGCCCCTTTAGGGTTTGTGCTTCCCTTGTCCTAGGGTTTTCCTTTAGTTACAATGTCTATGACCCTGTTTTTATAGTGGTGAAAGTGTTTATCACTCTATTTTTATAGTGGTGACAGTGTCTATAACCATATTTTTATAGTGGTGACACAATAAATTGATTCTCAGTTTAAAAGATAGATGTGTATACGTAGTTGACCGAGGATAAATATACACCAAGTGGGACATTTATATGTTTATACTACAATATGGTTTATTTATGCACATTTGTCAAAGTTTGCTTATTTATTAATTAAAAGCAATTGTCAAAGCGGCAGGTGACCAATCAATTGCATCTTTGAATTGTTCCTATTCAAAGATGCAATTGATTGGTCACCTGCCGCTTTGACAATTGCTTTTAATTAATAAATAAGCAAACTTTGACAAATGTGCATAAATAAACGAATATTGTGCAATTTCGGGCCAGAGAGTTAACTTTCAAAAATCAGCTTTCCAAAGTACAAAAGGAATAACTCCTGACCGAAGACAACAAATCCAAACCATCTTACAAATCCCAAACCAAGCAGCTCTAGAGAAATACATTGGATGTCCGATAATAAATGGACGAGTGAACAAGCACACATTTGAAGAGATTCTAGGACAGTCTAAGAACCAACTTTCCAAATGGAGAGCAAACGAACTAAGTCAACAAAGTAGAGCAGTTCTTATAGAAGCAAATCTAGAAGCAAAACCGAGCTACATTATGCAAAATTTCATGCGATCAACTAGTATCCAAACTGACCTAGACCGACTAAACAAATGCTTTTTCTGGAATAAAGACCCAAACTTCAAACCCCTCATTGGGTGGGATAAGGTGTGCAGACCAAAGTATGATGGTGGCCTAGGGCTCCATAAATCAAAGGACAGGAACAAAGCCCTACAAATGAAATTACTATGGAAAATACTTGCAGAACCTCAGAATGAATGAGTTAAGGTAATTAAAGAAAAGTATCTAAAAGGAGAGAAGTTATGGGACTACAAAAGAAAAAAGAATACGTCATGGCAATGGACAAAATTGATGGAAATCAAGGACGAGTTCTGCTCCGGCCTATTCTGGCAAGTGAGCAATGGGAGCACTATAAGATTCTGGAAGGATAGGTGGTTGGATATTGGAGGAGAACTCAAAGAAAAATGTACACATGATCAAATAGACGAGCAAGGGCTGGTTAGTGAATTCATCGAACCAAACAGAGTATGGAACAAAATCAAATTGGCAGAGGTACTCCCTGCGGAGGTAATAGAAAAAATCCTAGAGATTCATATTCCGATAACAAACTTCGAAGACAGATTATACTAGACCCCTAATAAAAACGGATGGTTCTCTACTGCTAGCGCCTTAGACCATATTACTAGGTCGAGACGGGGAACTACTGACCAAATTGAATGGATTTGGAAAATTGATGGTCCTCCAAAGATAAAAAAATTTCTCTGGAAAAACCTTCTGAACGGAACCCCAACGAAAACTAGATTACAAAGCAATGGAGTCCACGTCCTTATGAACTGCCCGCTCTGCGACCATTGTAAGGAGGACGCTATGCACATCTTCACTGAGTGTCGCGTTACGCTTGAGATGATAAGAAGAATGGATGGATAGGTTGAACACATTATTCAAAACACGGAAAAAGATGACAAACCTTACAAGAACATCATCTCGAAAATCTTCTCTAAGCTTTTGTCGGAGCAAAAATCAATTCTAGCTTTCTCCCTATGGGGAGTCTAAATAAGATACTCTTCGACAACAATGATATTGGTAAGACGGAAGAATGGCTAAAATATATCAACCAGTACAGAACAACATGGAAGAAAGCGCAATCAAAGGAACAAGAAGAGGATGTGGACAACATAAGATCACACTCTTGCCAAACAAAATCGAAAAAACCAAAGATGATCAAATGGAAAAAGCCTCCTAGGGGTGTTGTCAAACTCAATTTTTATGGGGCGAAGATCGGCTTTGGTGAGGCAGCGTCCGGGTTCGTCATCCGGGATGACCGTGGTGAAGTTCTTCTTTGCGGGGCTAATGCTCACGGGAAGGTCTCTGTCGATCATGCAGAGTGTTTCGGCCTCTTGGTTGGTCTCCAGGAAGCGGCAAAACGTGGCTTCCCCTGCCTGGAGGAAGAGGGAGACTCCCCAAAGGTGATCAACGCCTTAAAAGGGATTTGGCGAAGCCCTTGGGAGATAGAGATGGCGGTCTCTGACGCTTTGGGGATCTGTAGAGCATTTGATCGGGTCACCTTCTCCCACACTTTCAGCGAGGGGAACCGGGTGGCTGACTCGCTGGCTCACGTTGGCCTCTCCTTGCAGTTCGTCGACGTGTGTGTTCCTGTTGAGTGTGCCGACGCCGTCCGTCAGGACGCTCTTGGGCGGGGGGTTAACCGCGGTTAACTACTCCCCAAATCTTCGTCTTGTATGAAAATAAAATTGCATCTTTGAATTACAAAACATCTCTATATAAACTCAACAGATGAGTACGCAAATTCAAAAATATACACATTTCAAAGCAAACATAGTAAGAATGGCTCCTGTAGCTACCCAAAACCAGGAGGTGCCTCCTCCCTGTCTTCAACAAATCTTGTTGAACAACGGCCATCAAATACCCGAGTGCCGCCTAACTTCCAAATCTGGGCATCTTGAGACTGCTCCAAATCTCCCTCTCACTCTCGGTTTCCATAGGAGATCTGACCCCGCCTCCGCCACTGAAAACCGCCACCACCGCCCGCCTCTCCTTGCCTTGTCGGACCTTCTGAACTCTTGGGCCCGACGACGACCTGCCGGAGTCTTTTTTTGGAGTAGCAGTAGCAGCAACATCGATCTCGGGGAGGATCTCACGGACCATCGCGACGGAGTCGGATCTCCTTCTGCTCTTGGCGGCCGTCGGATCGAGGAATATGCTCCGGGACATGGCTGGCAATTAAGGAAGAAGAAGAAGCACGGAGGGGGGAATATAACATAGGAGCAAAATTGGAATTTGGGAGATGGAGCTGATTTTAAGGGAAAAATGGACATGAACCTAAAAAATCTCTCCCAAATGGACACTTACCAAAAAAATCCTATTAAAAAAAAGTTTTAAATTAATCACAACTTTATTAAAAAATATTGTATGAAAAGATATTGTGTAAAAAATATTAGATAATTTAGTCACCATAGTTAAATGATATTGTGCAAATAATAACTTACAAAAATAATAATTAAATAATATTTACTTTTCTTTTTATTTTCATCCAAAATGTTAACAAATTCAACAATACCCTTAAAGTCAAGGACACCTGATGAAATATGTCAAACTTTCATACACCACACGAATTAGCCTTAACTTTAAGGGTATTTGGTGAAAATTTTGGTTTTTTTTAATTTTTTTTTTTTTGTGATAGAGGTACAAATTTGGAAGTTCACCAACAAACCAAGAAATGGCACATAGGTAATTACCAAGCTCTTTGGTCTGAAGGGACCCTGGCTTAACAATTGTCTGAAAGAGTCTAACAACATGATTTGCGCACTTGTTGACTACCCTGCAATTATATCATGATAGATCTCTACTACTTTGAACCGTTGAAGAATGAGCAGAATATCGAGAATCAGGCTCTCAATCTCTAAATGATAGGAACAACAACCTTTAATAACGCTAATATTAATAATGTTGTCACACTCGATCTGCAATCATATATAGAAGTCCTAGATCCCTTACTTTTAAAATACTTATCTTGAGTCCCAACACTTTCGAAATCAGAACACTCGTTTGGCCTCTGCCTCTGCTACTGCCATCAGAGTTTATTTTATGGGTTCCTATCGATGGTTTATCTCATCGCATGTTTATTTTCTTTCTATTCATAGTTGGGCCTTTAGCGCTAGTCTGGTGTTTTTCATCCATGCTCTTAGCCTTCTTATAATTTCTTATCATTTGTTTTGTAAAGGCTACCATATTTTGAATCGAAGTGGGCTTGTTGTGGTCAAAGATCTTTCTATTTCTATTTTCCCACATGCACGACTAAGTAGTGACTACTGTTGTTTTCTGTCTCTTGATCAGTTTTTCAAAAAATTCGCTTATATTTTCCTTGATGTTCTTATTACTTATATACATATCTTGAAGGATTTGCTCAATTATCGGGTCAATCTTTCTTGTAAGTTCTAAAGTGTGTTTGCATCTAATCAATAAGTGATTCACATCTTATGGGGATCACAACTTCATTATTTTCCAATCTGGTTTTGCTAGGGATTCCATCTATATATAGTTACTAAATGAAAATTTTAATCATTGGGGTTACCTCCATTTTTCAAATCCAATTTGTTATATTTTGGTCATTCGTGCTCCATGTTGTGATATATTGTAGAGCATTAAAAATTGAAAACCACCCATAGACGTATAATCCGTCTTCAATCGGGTTATCTGGTATTAATGTGTTTTCAATTTCCATGATTAAATCTACTAGTAAGTAAAGGGCTAGTTCTCTTGTTTTCCATTTGTGGTTGTCATTTAAGAACTCTTTGATTTTTATAGTCTCGTCTATTTGGACATTTAGTAATTGTCTTACTTATAGTATTTCATCGTCTAACCATTTATGTTTCCAGAAGTTTATTGTTTGACCATTTCTTCTTTGCTAGATAAGTCCCTTATAGAATTCGTCTTTTATAGACACTAATTTCGACCATTGTCAAGAGTTGTTTCCTGTTCTTTGGTAGTTTAGTACTTTAGTATATCCTTATCTTTCATATATTTGTGTTGTATTGTCCAGACCCATGGATTTTTTGTTTCAACAAGTATTTTTCATATTAATTTCATTTGTTGGGCTTTGTTCATGTCTTTGGTTTTATGTATTCTCGCTCCAACATCTTCTTTTTTTTTGCATATTTTGTCTCATCTAATAAATGGTTTATAAGAGTTGTCTTTGTTCCAGAAAAAGAATATATTTTTATTTGATCTAGTTCCTTATGTGTCTTATGCGGTAATATGAAGTTTTGCATTAATAAAATTTAGTTTCGCTACTTAATTCAATCTGATGAATATTGCTCTTCCAATGTGAGAGTGCGTTTGCTTGCCATTTACTCAGTTGATTTCTGGTTTTACATACGATTTTTTTCAAATGTTTCTTTGTTCATTTTATCATTTATGATGGGGCATCCTAGATATTTCTCAGTTTCATTAGTACACAAATGACTTATTAATATGTAACATAATAACACGAATTATAATAATCCGTGATAAAATATAACTAAAACACTCAAAATTATATTTTCCATTTTTATTAAGCCAACAAATAAGAAATAACCTGGATATTAATGACATGACCGGGTTATATGGTGAAAAAACAATTTGCACTATCAATGTTATTAACCTAGACATTTTAAATCTGAGATATTTTCCTATCTAATATTCCGATCTTTGTTTAGTTGATAACGCCCGAGCTAATTACAAGCAAAGATACATCTCAAATATCCCAAAATGAAAAATATCCGGGTTCTTTCTTTCAAAGAGGCGAAAAATGCAGCTCTCGACTCTTCCCATTTCAAATCGGTTGAACTGTGGAACTATGAGAGAGGCTTTAGAGAGAGAGGCAGGGATCGCATTCGCGCAAGCCAAATCGTAATCACAAAGGACACCGCACTTGATGTATGTGTTTTGATCATGGTTTATAGTGTCTAATTGAGTCTTTTTATTAGGTTTTGTGTTGGGATGTGTGTCGTTTGAATAGGTTTTCGTATTTTATGAGATATGGAGGTCTACATAAGATTTGGTTATGTTTTGTAGGTTTTTGAACCTGTTATGAAGCTATCTTGGAGCATAATAAAGAGTGAAGAAGAGTTAGAAAGGAGCAAGAAAATAAAGGAGGCAAAACGAGGCAAAAAAAGGAAGAACAAGGCAAAATAGGGTCATACCGAGCCTTGTACCGACCCTGTTGCCTCGTAACCAACCTTCAAATTGAGTGTGGAAGCAACATGAGAAAGATAAGGTGATACTAACCCTCATACCGACGAGCTTGGGTTGGTACCGACCTGAGGAGAAAAAGTACGAGATGTAATTATTGTCAATCGACCCCTCTACCGAGCTCAGAGCCTTGGTATCGATCGGGTACCGAACCTATTTCCTCGGTACCGACCTATGGTGAAGAGGTTGTTGAAGAAGAAAAGCTATCGTTATTCTACTGAGTGCCATACCGAGTTGGGTGTCTCGATACCGACCCGTTGGAGACTTGAAGATAGAGTGCTGAATTAACCCTACTGATGCGAACCCTGTTTGGCTCGGTATAGGCCGCAAAAATTCGTAATTGTGCAGTTTTTATCCCAAAACTTGATAGATTTAGATAAATCTTTTTAGATTTTTTCTTTCTAAAATAGAATTAGGGTTTTAATATAAATAGGACCTCTTTTAGGTCAAATAATTATCAATCTTTATAGCCTATTTTTATAGCAACTCTGGTGTGAGTTTATGTGTGAGTTTTGGAGTGATTTTGAGAGCTTTGTGCAGCGTGTTCTATGCGAAAGTTTTGCACGTTTTGCAAGGTTATTCTAGACGTTTTTTGAGATGATTTCCAGGTTTTATTTAATTCAATTTCAGTTTCTTCTTCTCCCCAATTCTATGTCTTTTTCAATGCTCATCATGAATATGTGTGAGTAGTTTTTCTTTTTTCTAAGGTTGGGGTGAGCCCAACAATAGTTATGTGTATGGATGCTATGAATCTATGGAGTGGAGTGTTTTTGTCTATTCTTATACCTTATGTGCTTAATCCTTAACTAAGTTAAAAGAATTTTCTATTTTCTAATTAGATTAAAAGAGATAATTATGAATTGGAATAGTTGTTCGATTAGGGTTTTGAAATGAAAGCTTACATATCCTAATTGAGATTAAAAAGGTAGGAAAGTTAATAAACTTAACAAAAATTGATTGACTGCTTTTCTTGGTTGAAGAAAGTTGACTCTTTTATAGATAAAGGTGTGAAATTTGTGTGATTCATTGTGTTTGCATGCATGACTATTGTTGTGGTGATCTCTAAACCTTAGAAGCATTTTTCCTATTGATTGAATCCCTGAAATTTGCAACCCTAAATCCCTAAACTCTCTCCCGTGGACGAACCTGACTTCGCTATACTCAGTAGGGTCTTGATTATAAATTTATTTTCTTGCTAGGATTAATCAAGAAACCCTCTCATCAAATTGGTGTCGTTGCCGGAGAGATTTCAATTGTAACGAGTTTAGTTACTATTAGGGTTTGAGAATAGCCCACCCCCTTGCTTTTTATTTTTGTTTCTTTTGTTTTCGTTTTCAATTTATGCCATTGGGAAGACACAAGCTAGTCTTCGATCCATCAATCGATCCTAAACCTGAGAGAGATTTTCATCGCAGACAATGAGAGAACAGAGCCATGACTGATGGAAACAATGACTTGGCCAAGCAATTAGCAGATCTCCGTCGGGTTAGTGCAAGCTACCGTAGTGACCCGAGTTATAGCTGGACACGGTTTCTATGGTGTGTGAAAGTGGTGAACGACTAGGGTGTTTACATAGGTTTAATTTAGGGAGGAGAGGATACAGAGTATTATTGTATCCCCAATTTGCTCAACTCAAATCCCCTTTTCACTAATTTGGTGAAATCCCAAATTAGGATAAACTTGTTTAGACTCATCTTGTTCAGAAAGAATTAGAATTGGTTATGAGAATCTACCTTGAACACATAGGGAAGCTCCTCAAATGGATTTGATTGTGTTTTAAGCAGGATTTGAGGGGTGAAATTTCACCTTCTTTTATAGTGACTGAGCAGGAGGAGGAAGGAGGTGAGGATGAACCGGTTCGGTTCATTATTCCAAAACTTTATCCATTAATTTAAATTGCCTGAATTCAATAATTAGAATAATGAGGGGGTTTAACCCATTAGATAAATTCTTATAATTTTACTTAGGATAATAATGAAAATTATACCAAAATTTGATATTAAATGATTTATGTGGGATAAACCACCTGAAAATAAAATAAACATATTTTTCACATAATATAATGTAAAGAAATTTTATTTACCTAAATTAAAACTGAAATACCTAATAATAGTTAGGGTTTAGCGCGTGTTTGGCATGGAGTGTGAAGAGGTTTTATAAGGTTTGATGAGTTGCCCAAGAAAATTTCACCTGATGAACGGTGTTTGACATGGAGCTTCCATGGGTTGGAGTTGGAGGTTTCATGAGGTGAAATTTTCGGAAAATGGAAGCTGGCAAGAGGGAGCTTCAGGAGGTTATTTTGTGAGGTTTCCAAATCTCGTTCACTTTTGCCCCTGAGAGATCGCCGAGCCCCTGAGAGATCGCCGAAGCCAGGTATGCCTCCTCGTCCTTCTGTCGCCCTCCATCTTCGATCTTTCTTCTGTCCTTCTTCTCTAAAGTTTTTTGTTGAGATTGGGCAAGGCAGATCTGGACTTTGGCTTTTGCCTTCCAGATCCGGCTTTTGGATTGTGCCCTCGATCTGTTGCAAATGCGGATAGGGTTAGGGTTGTTGGTTGTTGCCCCGAATGTGATTTATAGCAGTTCCGATTTGTAGGCGAGGGACTCGATTGGGGTTCCATGTTGGGGGATTCGATTAGGCTTGTTTCGAATATGGAGATGTGCCCTCGATCTGTTGCAAATGGCAGATAGGGATTGTGCCCTCGATCTGGGTTTTGGGTTTTGCCTTCCAAAATCGCAAAAATAATTCAGTGTTTGTGATTGGGTGGTGACCTTTCGTTGTGTTTTTCCCATCTCGAACTTCAAGCATGATTTGTTTTGCTGAATGAAATCAACTGTAATTGTGCTTATAATCAATATAGAGTCTGAAAGTGCTAGTTCTTTGAAAACTTCTGGAACTTTTGATTTGCTGAATGAAATCAACTGTAATGGTGCTTATAATCAATATAGAGTCTGAAAGTGCTAGTTCTTTGAAAACTTCTGGAACTTTTGATTTGCTGAATGAAATCAACTGTAATGGTGCTTATAATCAATATAGAGTCTGAAAGTGCTAGTTCTTTGAAAACTTCTGGAACACTACAAACATAGTCAGCAGTATGTAAGCTTTGGGCAAGCATTGTGTTTGATATTTTCATATTACCGTTGTTCATCAACACTAGAGAACCTCACAATGCTGGACACATTAATCAAGCATGTGCTAAAGTTAAACAAGGTGAAATATTGTTAGAAATCATTACATTCATGATATTATTAATCAATATATCAACATTTGCGTGACAGTAGGAATCTTTAAAATGTGTCCTTGACATTTTGATTTTAACATGGCTGTTAAAAATTATTTGATTAATGCAAAGAACCATGACTTTGTTTGGAGTAGGATGTAAAGTGTGTATATGAATTCAGTGGCAATGTAAAGTGTGTATATGCAATGCTAGGATGGATTATAGTAGGTTGTTTCAATTTACCCAATCTAGGTACCTTAAGGATCATCAACTGATTCCCCATCTTCTGTTTTGAGATATTGGTTAGAAGTCATTGGGTTCAATGTTATAAGGTCAGCTCTCATCCTACATGTACATTTGGTAGTGGATGAGACAAGGTTTATGAGAAAGGGAAATTCATAACTACTGATTGACTTATTTGAAACCCATAATATTCATCAAGGAAAAGTTCCCTAGTTCTCTTTACAATCAAATTTGTTACAAGCTTCATAAGTATGAGATAGGTTGTTCTTTTTATAGAATATACATGAGGTAAATAGTCCATTCTGGAAAAACTATTGCTGTGTTGCTCCATTTAGCAAAGTTTCTGGTGTGGAATTTTTTTTCGGGGTGATCTGAATTCATGCTTTACTGTTTGGAACCATGAGATTCATGAAATTATTATTCAAGAAAATGGTGAAAATCTGAATTCATGCTTTACTATTAGAAATCATTAGATTCATGACATTATTAGTGAATATATAAAAATTCAGCTCCTTTGTTGTTGAATCTGAATGAACAGTCTGAATTCATGGTTTCGTAGTTGGGAACCATAGATTCATGAAATTATTATTCAAGAAACATGGTGACAAAACTGAATTGTGAAAAACTATTAGAAATCATTAGATTCATGAAACTATTATTCCATATATCAAAATTCAGCTCCTTTTTTGTTGAATCTGCACGAGTAATGGGAGACCATGCTTTTACTGTTTGGAACCATGAGATTCATGAAAATATTCTTCAGGAAACATGGTGCAAAATCTGAAGTCCTGCTTGACTATTACAAATCATTAGCTTAATGAAATTAGTATTCAATATATCAATATTCAGCTCCTTTTTGGTTGAATCTGCATGAATGCATTTTGTCGACTGAATGCATTATCAATACTCTCAATTCGTGCTTCACTGGTGTATGTGTTCAATGAATGCATTTTGTCATCGAATTCATGCTTTGTCGACTAAATGCATTATATCTCCTGTCCTTGCAGCCATGTCAGACAGTTCCGGTAGTTGGCCGAGTGGTTGCCCCGAGAAGTACCCATGGATAGGAGGGGATGAGCCTTACACACCGTATCTGGAGGAGGTAACAATACACCCTACTCTCACCTACTGCTACTGTTTTGATGGTGGATCAAACATGGTGCAAATTCTGAATTCATGCTTTACTATTACAAATCATTAGCTCCTTAACGGATACCTTTTGGTAGGACATTGACATAGTTAAGATCATTCATAGAATGCCATGCTACTCTGACCTTGAATATTCGTGCTTTCATGTGAGTTGCAGTGGGAAGCATTCGCTGCTGAACAGGAACAGGAGCACGCAAGTCAAGTCAATGCCAACAACAACAACCTTCCAGGCATGGCTACAGAGGACGATGATGTAACCAGTGCACATAATCCACTTCTCCGTCAGATGGAAGAAGTCAATATGGAACTATCTGTGCGCCTCGTTGAAATGGAACACACCTTAGGTCGCCGCGATCGGGAGTTCATGAGGGTCACTGCCCTGAACTCAGAACTTATGGACAGGGATGCGGAACGCAATCGGGAGTTGAAGAGGGTCACCGCCCAGAACTCAGAGCTGATTGACAGGGATGCGGAACGCGATCGGGAGTTCACGAGGGTCAATGCCGAGAATGAGGAACTTACAGATAGGGTTACGTCACTCAGCACCTACATAGTCAAATTATGGATGGAGCTTTCCACTTCCAAGGCACGTGAGAGGAGGTCTCGTACCATAATCATCGTGATGGTGTTTGTCTTCCTCCTTGCTTTTGTGAAGAAGTAGGAGAGGCCTAGTCTTACTGAATGATGCTACTGGTTTTTGTGTAATTGTTTGTGACGTTATGCCCCCCATTTTGTCGATCGGTGGAACCGTGTGTGGGTAGGCCTTGGTGTAACTATGCATGGCTAGTAGTACGTTGTTAACGTAGCCTTTGGTATCGTGTCCTAGTTGCAGGTTGTTGGCGTTTGTAGGACTAATGTAATGTCATAGTCGTCGGCTGTTGGTTGGATGTAGTTTTGATTGCACTTGCTTCTGCAATGTTGTAGTGCGACCTCCCGTTGTCGTTATGTATATGATATGCTCTTATTTTATGTGTCTTGTTAATAGGTTTTATGTCTATAAGTGTCACTTTATATGTGTTTCATGTGATTTATGCGATATCCACACCTTTCGAGGGCTATTATCTTCAATTGGTCGGTTATAATATATGTATTA
Source organism: Persicaria maculosa (assembly GCA_963922045.1). Lineage (NCBI taxonomy): Eukaryota > Viridiplantae > Streptophyta > Magnoliopsida > Caryophyllales > Polygonaceae > Persicaria > Persicaria maculosa. The sequence goes on from OY998271.1 coordinate 38,795,464, forward strand.
TTCATCGACCCTATTGTCCCAGAGCACTCAGAAGAGGGAAAACACTAACAACAACACACCAACACCAATGGACCATAGATTGGTAAATTCACAGCATAAACTGGAAATACAAGGAGCCACACCTCTATAACATACATCCATCTACTCAAAATATGGCAAGTAATGGCAACAGGAGCCACACTTCCATAACATACATCCACCTACTCAAAATATGGCATGTAATGCCCACGGTAATGGAGCCACACTTCCATAACATACATCCACCTACTCAAAATATGGCATGTAATGCCCATCCAACACATATATCAACATGCGCACCCGAGAACGTTCGTACTGACATACAATCGACGTATACAAAAACGGGTGTTTGCCTAGCGAGTGACGTCAGTAGGTCTGATTAACGGCGACCGTGTCGGTCTGCCCAAATCTTCCGTGCTATACTGTCTCGGAGAGCTCTCATCCCGTCCTCGTCATCATCATCGTCATCGCTCGAGGACTCCTCCTGACCGTTTTCATCGTTGTCTGTATCAGAATGGTCCTCGGGGACGAAGGTGGGTTGTCCATCCATGTCGATGTCACCGTTCGTCCACATGTAGCCTTCGTCATCATCCGAGCTACGTCGTATGAAGTTATGTAAAGCGAAACAAGCTAAGATGATGTCCACTTGTTTTTGAACTTCGTATTTTGGCATAGTCCTTGTGATCCTCCATTGCCCCTTGAAAATGCCGAATGTGCGCTCGATGGATTCCCGCAACGACGAATGCCTCGAGTTGAAGGCCTCCTTTTCATTTGTTGCTGGCTCCTTCAAGAATGCAGCTCGATGATACTTCGTCTTCGGATAAGGCACCATGTACCCTTCCCGATCTGGGTAGCCCTTGTCACATAGATAGTATCTTCCTGTACGTTCAACATCCGATGTCACGCTACAACGCACTTATGCATTTGCTACCAGCAATTGAACATAACAGAACATGGATACACTAACCTGGAGGAGGATGTGGAAAGTGCATCGCGGGAGTGTTCACCGCGTGGTCAAAAACACGAGCATCATGGGCACTCCCCTCCCACCCGGCTGAGATGAATGTGAAGTTGAGATCGAAGTCACAGACCGCCATCACGTTGAATGTCGTTACTCCCTTCCGACCCCTATACGGTACCTGCTGATCTCGAGGGATGCATGCTTGTATATGAGTCCCGTCTATGGCACCTATACAACCCTGTTTGTCTCTCCACAATGAGTGAACATTCAATAAGGGTCTGAAGCTTATCATTTGCATTGGTCTGAAGCTTACAATTTGCATTCATTTTGTTATCATCACATTTCAGTATACCAAATTACATATATAGTATCCGACAAAATCTAACTAGTTCAAGGCTATGAAGGAAAGATGAAAAACACACATGAACATTACTAATCATTGGATGAGAGAAGCCTAACTAGTTGTAGGATGTACCTTGAAATATCGATTGTATCGATTGTCATTTTGTATTTGTTGGAGGACGTCTGTAAACATCGGGTCTACAGGACGAATCACATCCCTGCATAGTCCATTGAAGCCACGACCACGTCCAACAATCGCCTCCAACACGTCACTTATGCATTCACTAATCGTCGACGATGATCGTTGGAATCTCTCGCAAGAGTTCCGTTGGGATTCGCCCCATGCCATAGTGTTGACGAAAATAGCGACTTTTTCCATCACCGACATGTTACGAGACCCCCGTAACCCATACCGGTGTTCAAGCACCCCACACAACGAAATGAAGACATGTTTTCTCATACGAAATATCTGGACTGACCTTAGGTCGGTGGCATGGCCGACGATGTCTTTGACCCACATATCACCGGTGTAAGGGGAGATGTAGCAAGGGACCTTCACAACATGCTTGTAGTAGTGCTCGGCACACAAACTTGCTTGTTGTTGCAGGAGAAGCAACATGATAATCGCTCGTTTACGTTTCCGTTTTCGTTCATGTTTACGAGCTGCATCATCCATGTCCTACTCCCTGCAATCCCAAACATGAATGTTAAGTGCCAAGAACTTGACAAGGCATGTGTCAGTTATATGTTTAAAATGAACAAAGTGACATAAACTAACAGATACTCTTCATTACATGCATCAAACATGGCATAGAAAATTGCAACAAACGAAAGGTGGTCAAGATGTCCAACACAGAAAACATGAAATGCATAGACACATAGATCGGATAAGCAGCAGACAGATGTTCAACACATAAAACATGAAATGCATAGATGCAACTCGTAGGAAAGGACCATAACCCAATTCCAAGCTCAAATTCTTTCGCACGCCCTTTTATGGCTGCCCTCCATGCTTCTCACAGTGCCACTGCAGCCAAGAAAGCCTTGAAGTGTTTGTCGGCATTGCCAAGAAGAATGTCGAGGCACGATCACTGCTGATCAACGCATCAACTGCGTAGCACCACAACGAACTACCCTCAAGAAGCAACGCCTCATCAACCATGCTTGCAACCACATCCATAACCCTCTTAGCATGTCCTTCCGCCTTGTTGGAAGACTCTTCATCTACGGACAACATTGCCATAATTTTGTTGCTTGTCTCCTCCACCGCTTCCACATGTCGTTGATACAGGGACGATCCTGTGGACTGCCGGTTGGATCGTTTCGTAGTTGTGGGTGTGGGTGCGGAACCTGCAGCTCGTTTCCTACGCGGATCTGAGAACGAGGTCGCAACCATGGGGGTTGATCCACCCATTGGGGTTGATCCATCCATGGGGGTGGAGCCAGTCTGGTTGAGGGGAACGGACTCGCTAATCCCCCGAACTATGTTCTGAAAGCTTGCGTCAACGTTCCCATATTCAGTAGCTAGGTTGTCGAAATCATCGCCCACATCATAATCGCTATCCACTGGTTGTCCATCGACATATCCAAATGCTTCAGCCACAGCGGATGACTACGGTGCAGTCGCCGGTGGCGGGTCCATCGAGGGAGCCACACAATGTTGCCCTGTGGCCACAGTCCCTCCATAAATTTGGTCCCACAGGTCCTCTAGGTCCGGCGGGATTCCCTTCTTTCGAAATTTCTTATAATTTCCATTCTCCTACATAAACAACATACGCAAGATGATCAACAACTCATCGGAGCACATATAACAGTAATAAAAAAAGGAAAAACACAACAATACCTTAATTTTCTTCTCCCACCATTCCTTACTTGCAGAAATGGTCCCAATGGCGGGGTCCCAACCAAGACCGGTCTCACCATGTTTCAAGTCCTTCCATTCCCTCCAACGGTCTTTCATCTGCGTATGCTTGTTCTTCAAAGTTTCCTTGCCGCACTTCTTGCCAGTAGCTTCCTCAAATTGGGTAGTGAGTTCAACCCAACTGAATTGCTGATCTCGACCATACTTGTGCTGATATGCGAGAAGTAGGTCCAAAAACTTCCTCATCAATTGAGTGGACCACAAAAACGACTTCTCCTTTGGAGGGGGCTTGTTGGTTGATGCCATGTTCTATGTCACAAGCTATACTCAAAACAAGAAAACATTACACAACACGAGTTGCTATGATTGTACAGGGTCCCCTGTCATGTGTATCCAATTCTCGGATGGGTTGCTTATGAGGATGAAGTTGTAATTTTTTTGAAGACACCCAATACGGACAACACAGACAACGGAAACTGATATAAAATTATACGCAGCAGAACATGAGTTGTGAAAAATGTCATCTCACATCATATAATACAAATCAAAGGAAAACAAGGATGCAACTGTTGTGACTAACATACTTTCCACAAACTAGGATGCAACTGTCAGACTCAAAGCGGACCTTCAAAAGTAGTTACTTTCAAAGTAATTATAAAAAAGCATTCAAAGGTGCTTGTATTTTTCATCGGAACAGCAACAGAGAGCTATAAAACACAATCAGTTCGATCGAATGAAAGCAAATGACTCATGGATCTGATTTCATCTCAACAAGTGTGTGTCAAAGGCTAGATCATATCTATTTATATGAGTTAATTTAGAAATGCCCGTTGTTTGTAATACACTACTTGCTAATATGTTCATCACAAGAACAGATGCCCACTCACACACATACCAATCTAGCGTGAACCATATGCATATCATCAATACCTCTACTCCTCATCCATTTCCACTCTTAAAATTTTATTCACCAAACTTTATTAACAAAAGACCAGCTCATCTAATCGTCCAAAAAATATATACACATCATTCCATTCCTAATCGACCTAACTGAAGAGCTAAACAAAACCTTCTGCTTGCCATCAAACCCAAAATCTAAAAGAGGCCCATCCTACATGTACAAAACGGTATGCGAAACAAGACCTAACCGAAGATCTACACAGTACATACCGAGGGATGAAGAAACTCACCAAAGAGGTCGACCGTCACTGTTGCGCAGCAAAGCCTTGCCCGAATCCTGAAATTGAAGACAACAACACCACCAGACTGATGAACGACGACGATAAATGACGACAATTGAAGACAGCAACATCGAAAGGTCTTCTCTTACCTGGGGCGACAGTGAGGAGAAGCAGGCAGACACAACCCTTTAGGGTTTTCTATTGAAGAAGAAGGCAACCCCCGTACACGTTCAGCAATACAAAAGGAGGGCAGTAGGTGACCCCCTTTTAACAAGGGCATATTAGTAATTTTAATAAAAAAACACCCCCCAAACCATATAACCACCAAACACCTTTCAGGTTTTTTATAAGGTTATTTTTAAAAATAAACTCCACCTCCCACACCTTCATAAACCCCATAAATAATATCCACCTTCTACAAAAAACTCCAACCCCTAAAAAACCCCCTTTTTACCAAACACGCGCTTATTTGTTGAAAACTAAAGATAAAGCTTTTGAAACCTTTAACGTTTGGAAGTTTAGAGTTGAAAAATAAATTGGTCTATCTGTGAAATGTTTGAAAACTGATAATGGCTTAGAATTCTATAATTCATTGTTTGATCATTTCTTGCATTTAAATATTCCTAGCACCCCTCAACAGAATGACACTATTGAGAGGATGAATAGGACACTTCTTGAGAAAGCTAGATGCATGTTAATTTCCTCTGGTTTAAAGCATTGTTTGTGGGGTGAAGCTATGGTGACTACTGCTTATTTGATAAATAGAAATCCTTCCTCTGTGATTGGTTTTAAAACACCCTATGAGTTGTAAAAGAAAACCTAATCTTGAACATCTTAAACATTTTGGATGCACTGTGTTTTCTTACATAACCAAGGGAAATTTGATCCCAAGTCATAAAGTGTGTCCTATTGGGATATCCTGAAGGTGTAAATAGTTATAAATTGTTTATTTTCCAACATGGTGTAAAGATTGCATTCATGACATTAAAAAGAACTCGCATAAGCGTTTTGACATGAAGGATTTAGGTATTTCTAAATTCTGGGAATTTATATTCAAAGCGATAGAAAGCATAAGAAGCTATGGTTGCATCTTTGTGATTATGTGAAAAAGGTTCGTCATAGATTTCATGTTTCTGATGATAAAGTGAAAAATATTCCTTTGGATCCTCATCTTAATTTGACTAAAATGAAAGATAAAATGTCTCTTGCTGAGATGAAAAGAATGAAATCTATTCCTAATGAGGCTAACGTTGGGTATTTGTTAAGAGGAGGAAATCGAGTTAAACAAATATAGAATATAAATGCAAATCGAATCCTAGTCCACGCAAATAAATTACAAGGCTTCCTCCCGTTGTGAAGGGAGTCAGGATCGATCCACGAGGAAGCGTGTCGGAGGGATCCTAGAGACCAGAAGCCTCGATCTCGAGTAGTGTACTCGACGTCGACCTGGGCTATCGATTTCTATTGTAACAGAAGATCTGCAGAGACAAAAACAAGCAGTCGATATCGACCAGGGGTGTTGATATCAATGTCAGTAGCACACGTCGACTTGGCTCAGAACACTGCCAGTCAACACAGGGTACTCGATGTCGAGCTATGTACTCGATATCGAGCTCAGATGCAGGCAGAAGGTGCGTCGATACAGAAAATCGTCGACTCAATGCTTGGTGTCGATATCGACCAGTTATGTCAATATCGAGTAGTTCCTGCAGTGATTAGTGTCGGCCAAGAAGGCCGAAGAAAATAGGATGGAAATAGGATGATGAATAGAAAAGACATATTTTTTATGTGAATAAAGTATATAAAAAGCAAATCTTAAGGCTAGGGTTTACCACGACGTTAACCAAAACATGCATAAGGTAAATAAGATGGACAATTGCGCTACCTCACCCGAGGGACAAGCTTTTGCCGTACACCAATGATTAGGAATACTCTTGCAAATAAGCCTAATTGTCTCTACAAATTGTATGTTTATAACTCAAGTTGATAACATGAATCCCTTTTCTTGCGATAAGGACTAAACATAGAACCGTAGGAGATGATATAGACACAACGATATCAACATCAAGTACTTACCTCAACACGAGTGGCTAACGTCGGGCTCACCCAACCCTAGAAGCTTGGGTAACTACTCGAACTTCATAGCAATAAACACCATTGATGTAAAAGAAGAAACTTCCATTAATTGAAACTCCGAAACTTTACAATCCAACGCCGGCTTTTGCAAACGCCAAACCCTAAGCTTCTCCTAAACTCTAAACTACTTTGTATTGTATATTGTGTTATATGAACGAATGAAAGACCAACCTCTAGGGCTTTATTTATATCCTACTAATCCTTGCTAGCCAAGGAGAGTAGTTCTAATCTTACTAAAACTTCTATCTAAAATTCTATCTCATCATAGATAGGATGAAACATTATTAAGGTAAATAACTAATAAATATCTTAGGTTAAAAAGGCAACAACCCTAAGACATAATATATCTAAAAAGATTTGATAAACCATGGCTAGTTGATAGCTCTTCAAATCTGCGTCCTTAAAGCGCGTGCAAACTGTGGCAAATTCCACTCGATATCGACCAGGTGACTCGATATCGAGGTCTCTGTTTCGGCTCAACGGTCTTCACTTCACTTGAGCTCTGGGGATATGTCGATGTGGACATCTTCACTCGATATGAGGTTGTATTGAGTGGTCTTCAGTGGGTCTGTGTGATCTGTCTTGATGCTCAGTGTCCACGTCGAGTTGTGCAGTCGATCTCAACCTGTCTGGTCGATATCGACCTCTCCTCTGCTTTGCTTGGCTTTTTCGTTTTGACTCTAATTCCGCTCCAATTCCTACATATTTAGACCAAAACTTGTGTAGACTCTATTTCTTGCACGTTAGCTCATTCTACACAAATTGGCATTATTTTCAACCTTTACTTTAGGAATCGAATGGAATATGAAGTCAAAACATGCAATTAAAAAGACACTAAATATGTACATCAGTATGTGATGTATTCTATGATATGTAAAAGATCTGATTTGGTTTTTGCTATAAGTACTCTTAGTAGAGTCATGTCTGAGCCTTCAGAAAAACAGTGGTTATCCGTAAAATATCTTTTAAAATACTTGCTTGGTTCTGTGCATTTTTCTCTATTGTATGCTAAACATTCATCTTCATATGATTTGCATGGCTTTGTGGATGCAGACTATGCTAGTAACAAAGACACTAGGAAATCAATTACCTCTTATGTATATACATGGGCTGGTAACTACATTTCTTGGAAATCTCAACAACAGCTTATTGTAGCCATGTCATCCATTGAAGTTGAATACATTGTAGCTACAGAAGCTCGCAAAGAAGTTGTCTGGTTGCAGGGTATTCTAAAGAAAATAGAAAAGAAGCATTATACTTATGTTTTGCATATTGATAGTCAAAGTGCTTTATCTATGCAGAGATCCTATATGTCATGAACGTACTAAGCATATTAATGTTAGATATCACTTTATTTGTGAGAAAAATGAGGATAATATCATTCGTGTTAAGAAGTTAGATGTTAGAGTTAATCATGCAGACTTTGGCACAAAAATTGTGCTTTATGATAAATTCATGTATTGCAGGAACTTCCTCCATTTGGAGGAACTCACTTGAACTCTGCTTGTGCATGGGCAGCTGATGGACCTAGCAGAAGAATCCCCTTATTTGAAATTTGAAGTCTACTCAGTGTAAGACTTAGAAAAGTAGAGGGGCATTTGTAAAGTTTTGTGTAACTTTCCTATGTCTTATTTTATATGTTGCATGTAATATTGTTATATGGTTGTAACATGTATGTGTATGTGATGATCATGCATATAACATATAATATTTATTATGCTATGTATGGATGCTTTATTAGGACTTATCCTTGACTGAGTAGTATTGAGTCATTTATGTGAGTTGATCCTCTAACAAGGTTAAAGTCTAATATGTGGAGTATACATAGTTATAATATATAGTATATGTATAATCTGCATAATGTATGTGTGAGATAATCTGTGTAGGCTTCAACCCAAATAGAAGCCCAAAAGATTAAAAGGAGGGAATAAGAGGTGGCTGCCTAAAGCTTTCCCCGAGTGCAGCTTATGTGGAATGCAACGTTTTGATCTAGGGTTCGCCTTTCCTGGTGATCTAGCTATAAAAGTCTTGCGTGCTGCTTGCTTGACTCACTTCTTCAGCTCTTGCCTCTTCATCTTCTCAAAGAACTCTGCTAGGGTTTTGGTGTCCAAGCTTCTTAGCCTTGGTTTCTGAGTGAGAGAATGACGAAAGTGGTGTTGCGAGCTCCGGCGCTTAGCTTTAGGTTGTCGCTCTTCCTTCTAGGAGATCTAGGGTTGAAGATTGAAGCCTTCTTCAATCTTTGGTTCCCAGACAGGGGGATTTTCTTCTCCTTCTACATTCTGATTCACATGCATGCTTAGATCTAGGACTGTTATTGTATTAATTGCTTGATTTTTCGCTCTTTCTTAATGGAGTCAGCCAACTCTTGAGGCCCCGAGGATGTAGGTTTTGTCGAACCTCATAAAATCGCTTGTGTTAGTTTTTCTTCGCATGTTTTATTTTCGATCTTTCGCTTCTTCACATAAAATCGATCTTGAGTTTTCAAACCTTTGATTTTACAGAAATACATTGAACACACACCGCACAACTTAAATATAGTTGAATCAAATGCCATATTAAACAATCAAGGATTTCATGTTATACCTTTCTCAAAACCTTTGGTTGTTTGTGTTTCCCTAACCTACGACCTTTTACCAAACACAAATTGAATTTTCGTTCCACACCATCAATTTTCTTGGGCTATAGCCTTAACCATAAAGGCTACATTTGTTATGATTGGGTGAATAAGAAATTTTACACCTCCAGAGATGTTATATTCCATGAGACTTTATTTCCATTCTCCCTCCCTCAATCTACACCTCCTATACTTAGTCCTTCTGAAGCTCAACTACCATTGTTTTATGGTCCATCATCCGACACTGTTGATGCTTCTGGCCCACCTAATTTAGCCCATCCAAGCCCTCCTCATGTGCCTATACCTCCTAGCCCAATCATCCTCTGCTTCTGTCTCGATTGCACACCTTCCTACACATCAAATGATCACAATATCTCAGACCAACTCTCTCAAACCATTGTGTCAATCGGTTGGGACTATCCCTTGGCCTCAAGGTCCTCAAAGGCCTTCACTACCTTAGGAGTTAAGTGGTTGTTCAAAACTAAACGGAGAAGTGATGGTTCTATTGAACGCTGAAAAGCTTGCCTTGTTGCCTAGGGCTATCACCAATTACTCAGTATTGATTACGAAGAAACATTCAATCCTGTTGCAAAATCTTCAACCATTCGCCTTCTTCTATCCCTTATTGTGATGAATTGCTGGACCAAGAAGCAATTGGATATCCAAAATGCTTTCCTCCATGGCTCCTTGGAAGAGGACGTATACTGTGTTCAGCCCCCTGGCTTCATAAATCCATCTTTTCCCTCTCATGTGTGTAAGCTAAATCAATCCCTCTATGGACTCAACAATCTCCCAGAGCTTGGTTCTCTCGTCTCACTAATGCATTGATCTCTATGGGCTTTGCCCAATGCCCTGCTGATTGTTCTCTCTTTTCTTATTCTCATGGAGCTCATTTGTGTCTTCATTTTGGTATACGTTGATGACCTGTTGGTTATATCATCTACTCCTAACCTGGCTACGAAGTTTGTGTCTACTCTTTCCAGGCAATTTCCCGTCAAAGATCTTGGTCCGACGTCTTTCTTTTTGGGCATTGAAATCACCCGAACAACAGCTGGTTTTGACCTTTGCCAATCGAAACATATTGCAGACATCATCCACAAAACTAGTATGAGCAACTCCAAGCCAGTATCCACTCCAATCGCTACCAATTTTGATCCCACAGAGCCCTTTCCTTCCATGGAAGATCTTGGTCTTTATCGCAGTACAGTTGGTAGCCTCCAATACCTTGGTTTCACTCGACCGGATGTAGCATTCGCGGTTAATCGAGCTTCCCAATTTATGCATAATCCCAAGATGGTTCACTCGCAGGCGGTTAAGAGGATCATGCAATATCTCAACCATACTCGCCTTTACAAATTTCACATCTCATCCACTCCCCGTCATGAACTCTCAGCATTTTCAGATGCTGATTGGGGAAGTGATCGCCATGATCGACGCTCAACAAGCGCTTATTGTATTTTTCATGGCCCGAACTTGGTTTCCTGGATTTTCAAGAAGCAATAGAATGTTGCTCGATCGTCAACAGAGGCAGAATATTGTGCTTTTGCACTCGCCACTTGTGAAACACTATGGATACAATCTGTTTTGGAAGCAATCGGCATCACTCTTCCAAAAGCTCCAACTCTATGGTGTGATAACCTTGGTGCAACTTATTTAGCTGTCAATCCTGTTTTACATCATCGAATTAAACATCTTTCTCTTGACTATCACTTTGTTTGTGAGCGAGTCGCAAATCGCTCATTAAAGGTGGCTTTTATCTCTTCCAAAGATCAAGTTGCTGGCTTGCTTACAAAACCACTCTCCTCTCGGATGTTCCAATCCAACCGCTCCCATCTCTGTCTTCGACCGACAGGAGCGCAGGGGGTACTACTGTATAGCCATCCATCACAAGAAGCAATAGAAGAGCCAAATCCACAAGATGATCACTCACCAGCTGAAGGCCCAACAAGAGAGCCCAAGGCGTCAGCCCACTCACACATACATTCCAAAGACAATAGTACTATTACAGCTCTAGTGCTATTTAAACCTTGTAAAACCGTTATTCAGAATCAATGAGAAGCAGAGAATCATTCAATCATCTTTACCTTTGTGCTCATTCCATCATATCCAACAAGAATATTGAGATTATATATAGAATAACCAAACAGCAGCATGAGATAAAGAAGATCAAAATTCATCAACTTTTATGGCATCCTTGGGGGATTCGTAGGCATCTTTAGGCCTACATTTCTTGACACCGGAAGTAAACCAAAGCTTGTCAGACTTGTAGCTCTCCACATAGATGCTTGTGATCTTCACCCACACGATCACCTTCGTCTTCAAGCCCTCAATCCCCGAGAGCTTCCCCCGAGACAGTGTCGCCTTCACTCGGTTGGCATACCTCAGGGCGCTTGAGTCCTTAAAGCTCGCCTCACAAGGGGATGCTATGTGGACGACGAGCTTCGAACTCGACTTGTCGAACTCGTAGCTTATTATGTTACTTGGGAAGATGCCTCCTGGAAGATTGTAGTCTCTTAGTAGATCTGGCAACTCCTTTTGTGTCTTTCCTAGACGCCCAACATGTATTTATCAAACATTTAACATTTATAAGAAAAATATATAAATATGTTAGGTTTAGAGGGGAAGAATCAAAATTTACCATTGAGATATCATATTATATTAGTCATTTTTTTTTAATTAAAAACCCAATTAGGGAAAGAAAATCATGTACGCGTTCTGAAATTTTGATTTCAATCTTGAACCAAACTGAAAAAAATATATATATCAAAGTTGAACCAAACAAACTGAAAAAAATATATATATCAAAGTTGAACCAAACAAGCCTAAGCTATCACACATCAATTTTATAATGCTAGAAAAATAAGTGTTATATGGTGAACTTTATGTCTAAAATTTGAATCTGTCAAGAAAAAATAAGTCGGATCCGAATATAATTCATTCGGTTAGTTGTGGGCATGATCCTTATGGCCAACTATCGCCTTGGAAACATAGAGTCGCTTGTAGGTGGAAGAGTCAACTTCTTAAATGAGTCACACAGTACCCGATCCAAATATAGAACCCGATCCAAATATAGAGCGGCTAAACCGATTGAACTAAGACAAATATGTGTTTAGATTGTACCTTTGAGCTTGTTCAAGACCCATCTTGCCTTGTGTTCTACTGTGTTGGGCAGAGACTGCAATTTCGAATCCCACAAAACTTACTAAGACTAGTTATTTAGAAAATTCAACCTTCATTTTCACGAATTCGATCCTATCTAAGAAATGATGGATAGATCTCGTTATTTATTACTCCCTCCGTTCAAATATGTAAGATCATTTACTTTTCGGCACGTAGTTTAAGGAGCTAAATACTATATAAAATATTGATTTTTTTAAAATTATTTTTTTACATTTTAATACTTATTAATAAAAAGTGTTATATTGTAAAAAATTAATTTAAAAAAATTTAATGATCACTGTTTACGCCGCAGCATCTATAAAAAAAAGAATATTTTATATAGTATTTAGCTCCTTAACCTACGTGCCGAAAAGTAAAAGATCTTATATTTCCGAACGGAGGGAGTATATATGGAATTAAATTCAATTAAAAATATCAAAAATGAAAACAAGAAACGATTTGAGAGAAACGGATCATTACTGAGAGGTGTGAGATCTCCTGCTTGGCCTTATTGGACACCCACAGGCTGCCTTCCTTTAAGCTGCTTATCGTCATCACCGCCTTCTCCATTCTCTCTCTCTATGATGAGTGAATGAAGAATGGGAGGAGAAGAAGAAACTAAGGAGAGAGTTCTTAGAGGGACAAATTTAGTGACAATGAATATATACAACTCAAACGAGTTGTCCTCACATGCTCCATATACATTAGCGCCCCGTTGTTTCCTTTTGCGTTCAATCAAATAACTATGCAAAAAAATTTTATTTTTATTTTTACAGTAGGCAACATTAGAACGTCCTCAAAAAAGGATCATCCTGCAGATAATGTTGTAAAGTTCTCTGTTCAAAGAGAATGTACATAGATTAAGATCAAAATCACTCTTAGCTATGTAGTATGCAGCTGCATTGGCTTCTCTGAAGCAGTGTTGAATATGAATCATGCAATTGCAATAGGACGCTTTTGCCTCTTTTTAACCAAATAAATAAATATAAGACAAACATTTTTTTTAGGAAATAAACCCCCATAAGAATTTTTTTTTCAAGTAAAACTATATAAAAAGATGTAAAATTTTAGTTAAAATGAAGGACAATGGTTGATGTAACGTTCAAGAGAAATGCTAATGTTTGCTTAAGAAATAATTAAAGGAATAGATGGGTAAGCTTAGTATTCAAATTATAGGCCGGTGTAACATAATGACACTGGACCGACCTTTTGATGGCTACACCCACCTCATTACCAATCCACCTTTGCTTTGGAAGCGCCCCCAACTCCGCCCTGACCTATCTCTAGAATTCTAGAGAGAGGGTCGTGTCGGGAGTTCGGGTTTGATATCCCGACTTCTAGCTCCATAGCCACCAGCCCAGCACCACATCAGCCAGAGGCGGAGCCAAGGGGGTATAGGGAGCACGTGTCCCCTCCCTGATCCAACAAATTACATACGCCTTAATCCGACATCTAATTAAAAAGTTATGAATGTTTGAAAATTGTACGTGTATTAATCACTTTAATTTTATTTCAATATACTATAATACTTTTATATTTTACTTAAATTGACATTCACATATTATAATTCATCCCGAGAGCTTCGAAACCATAGGTTATATTACTTATTTTGATAATTTGGTAAGAAGTTACCCAGTTTAAAATTTGTATATCTAGTTATACACTATTCCATGTGTTTTATATATTGACTCAATGTTTATTTATTGTGTTTTATATCCTTATTTTGTTAGTTTCATTTTCTTTGGCAATTTCATTTATTTATTTATATTTATTTATTTTTTAATGGAGAAAAAATAACAGAGTGTTTCCATAAATCAAATATGTTATCTTAAAATAACATCATTTATAATTATCATATTACATAGAGATCGTTATGTTTCTTTAATCTAAACGACACAATATATATATAATCGTACCTCCCCTCCCGCTAAAAAAATTATGGCTCCGTCTCTGACATCAGCCACCTTGGCTCCATCTTGCTTGGTGTGCACTGCACACTGTTCGATTTCAGTTGGGGTGACTTCCTTCACCGATGTCTTTGGTATCCATCGTGCTCTTGAGTTATGTTTCTTGAGGTTTCGATTCCGGACCCATAGCCACCGGCCCACCACCACAGCACCACTCAGGCCACCCCATCTTCCTCCCGCTCGGTATGCTCTGCCCACCTGCAACCCCATACGAGTGGCTGTTTGGGTGACCGTCTGGTGGTTCTAGGAGCTTCCTAAAGGTTTGTCTTCACTACCTATAGAGATTTCTGATGTATTGATGGCCAACGGTACTGATTTCTTATTGGTGTTTTGGCTTCATCCGTAATCTACGTTCCCAGCTAGCTAGATTTAGTTTTGTATAGATTCTTCTGTTGTCGGGTGTGTTTTTGCTTGTTGTATTGTACCTTTTTTGTTCTTTGATTTTATGTTTTGACGATGTTTTATCTGCTGACTTGTCTCCCATCGAGATTTAGATGATCTTGAATTTTTACTTAATTAAAAAAAAATTCACCTTTGCTTTGGATTTGGAAGTTTATTATCTTTTCAAACCAATGTCTCTTAGAAAATGAGCACATTAGTTAAGTATCATAGTACTAAGTTGCATAAGTTTCATCCAAACCTTGCTATGAGTATCTATTTTCTCAGCAAGACTAATAAATCCTAAAATAACTTTTGGCCATTGCAGCTAAACATACACATTTTGCTCAAATTTGGAGCCCATGCCCTTGTTCCTGTCCTGGATTGGGGTTTAATGATTTGGGAAGTCGCATGGTATAATGCAGAATTGACGAATGAAATAACTTATAAGTCAAATTTTGAATATGTATATTCTCATTCACCGATGCATTTGAAAATTCAATAAAGACTCTCAAAATAAAAATCAATCAAAATACAAATGGGTCCACCCAATTCAAAGTTATACGATTAGACATTAGAATGGCTATTCATAAGATTATTGGCAAATTTGCATGACTATACCAAAATATTGAGAGTTTGCAAAATTAGCACTGCTAGTGGAAAATTTGTAAGAGGGGGAGAAATGCTATTTTTTGCAAATATTTGGGTAACCCTTTCAACAGGTTACATGCTTGGGTCACCCTTAAATTTTAATTGTTTTAATCTAATTTTTAATCATTTTCATTAGTTAAAATTAAAAAATAAACTTATTTTTGAACTTGATTTAATTTTATCTATCTATATATACCCACTTTATATATGTTTATGGAAAAAAAATATTTCGAAGTGAGATTATTTTCTGAACAGAGAGATAAATACGGGACTTACGTGCTAGTCAATACATTCTTCGTGCCACTAACGTCTATTTATGTGCCACCAACATCTAAATTTGTGCCATAAAAATAAAATTTCATGTCAATGATATTTCGATGCCTACGAATTGCTAACAAATCCATGAAGTCCACAAATTATACAATGGGGGATCTTAAGTTGCTGGAACGGTTTAGCGTTCAGTCGACACACAATATTTAGTTGCTGGCACATATTTTGTATTGGCTAACATGCAACTGATCACTGGATCGTCTCCTTTCCTCATCCTCCTACAATGACACCGCTTCCACTTTATCTCTCTCTCCTCTGCGAAAAGCTGCTCTCTCTCTCTCTCTCTCCTTTGCTTTGCCTTAAATCCCGCCCAAATACATCTCCAAAATTTCAGCCTCCCGCCAAAAAATTTAACCCACTATAATGGGTAACGGTGACCCGCTATTTGTGCAATTTGTAAAGGGCATTTGCTACTTTTGTAATTTTTCTAGGGGGAGGGTTAGTTTTGCAAATGGCTGGGCATTTTGATATTGGATTCAATTCTTTCAAGATTATTTATATAAAATTACACGATAAGTTCTTTTCTATTTAAAAAAATGTTTATTAATTGAACTGAGAGCAAACGAAAAAATGTACTTGAATTCACAAATACTCAATTCATTCAAATTTAATTCTTACTACACGTTAAACTCATTGAAATGAATCAAAGAACAAATTGATATGATTACTCTATTATTTCAGTAGGTTTTGATGTTTTTCGAATGGTTTTCAACAACTATAATGTGGTTTCGATTACAAGATCGGTAGAAACTAATATCAATTTATTGGGTTGAGCTAAATTAATAAGCTCGTCTCAATAGAATGAGCTAAATGAGTGAGCTCGGATAATAATGGTGAGGTTAAGCAGTAGGGTCAACTAATATAGCCGAGGTTAATTAATTAGCTCGTAATAGGGTTTGAATATTACAAATGTAGGTACTAGGGTCTCGTAGTCACCTCGACTAGATTTAGGGAGGTTACATCATCACTTTCGCTAGATTTGATAAGGCTACATCGTCACCTCGACCAGATTTTGTGAGGCTACTTTGTCACCGCGACCAAATTACAAAGATCTACCCTACATTTCAACTCATATTTTTACTCATCATTCAACATCCATAACAAACAAGCCAACAACAATCAAAGAAAAAACACAAACATTTACCAATTTCATCAATTTCAATTTTAATTTAGAAAACCCTAACAACAACAACAACAACAACAACAACAGCTCAGTATATCCCACGATGAAGCGGGGTCTGGGGGTCCAGATGTACGCACTATTACCCCGAACTAATCGAGAGAGTGTTTCCGAAAGACCCAACAAATAACAAAACATAGTAACGAAACACAAGGGAATAATGGAGACAAGGGGGTCCAAAAGAAAATAAAGCGAACGAAAAGCAACAAATGCGATGGAGTAAAGACACCATAAAACAGCCTAGGACACTAGACGTCAGACATCTGAATGCTCCTCTGCCAGTGGTCTCTATCCATAGTCATATCCTCTGAAAGATTCAGCTGGTTGAGGTCATGCCTAATAACCTTCAACCAACTCTTCTTGGGCCTACCTCTCTTCATATGCCTCCACAATATCAAGACACAATTGGAAGGAGCTCCAAGGGTTCCCATGTATTGGAACTTTCAGGCCAGCCTCGCCTAAACATCATTTACAGAAGCAAAAAATCACCAACAAATTAATTTCAAGAGTGACTTCAAATCTAAGACAAGATAACTATTCACAGATTTATACATTACATACCACTTTATGAAATACTGAGCCTCTCCCTTCAAATTCAATTCATTCAGCAGGGGACATGGATCAGGAAATCATGAAAATCAGAACCAGCACCTTGAATAGATACACGAACACGAATGTAAAACCAAAACCTAATACGGAGTACCTTGCAAATTCTCTTCCTACCAATGGCTTCAACATCAAAAAAGCCTTCGGCAAGCTTAGGTTTTCCTCCCTCCGAGGCGTCCTCCGGCACAATCTCCTCCTCCGCCTCGTACTCCTCATCCTCCTCCTCCTCCTCTTCCTCTTCCCCGTCATCCTTCTCGTACTCCTCTCCCTCCTCGTCGCTCTCCCCCTCCCTATCGTTCACCTCCGACGGAAACACGGCCTCCTCCCCATCCACCTGCATCTCCAACGACAGTAATCCCTCCGCTCCTCGGCCAGGTTCTTCCGCGGCCTCACAGCGCAGGGGATCGGCCTCCGGCGGCGGCGATTTTCCGGATTCGCTCCCGTTTCCGGGAATTGAGTGTGCACGGAGAAGCGACGACGGCGTTGAGGATCTAAATATGTTGCTCCCCTCGCTGATTTTGTGTTTCATCTCGCTCGCTCACACTTCCTACGATGAATCTTTGCCTCGCTCTCTCCCTCTCTCCACTCCCCTTTGTTGGAAATTTTCAAGCTATTGGGTATCTGGCGCCCCCTCCCGAAATTTTCGCTCGCGCTGGTGAATTTCAGTGATGAGCCCTAATTCCTAAACACACCACACGGGTGGATTAATTCTAATAAAGGGCGACATTTTTTTCTAACTAGCCAAAAGATACACTTTCTCTAAATATGTGCATCATTTTGTCTGGATATTTTTATTTATTTATTTATTAGGTAAAAATTCAAAAAAATCATCTCATAACTCGATCAGCGTACGCATAGCCTCGTAGGAAGCTTCAGAAGGACGGACAATCCATTAATGAAGGATGGAAAACAACCCATCCAAATATATCCAAATAGAAGGAACCAAACCAATTAAAGAAAAAGAGAAAAACAATCCTCAAAGAAACCCACAGAAATTAGTTGTACGTGGATGAAGACATAGCGAGACACTATGGACAATGAGTGCAAAGGAAAGTTGATGCTGACTTGTTGTCTCATCGCTAGAAGACGTAAAGCAAAAGTTCGCGTAGAGCTAAAGACAACTCTTGAAAAAGTGTGGATCACACGATATTCCCCTCTTTTTGATTGGATGATACTTATATTTCTATTTTCATTATTTTATTATATTGTAATAATATATAAAATTAAATTTTATATAAAATTAAACTAGTGGTGAGCACGCGACTATCGACTTTATCTTATACTTCATTTTTCTAGTAGTAATAAATGTCATTTTATTTTTTTAAAATGTTTTTTAAGGAGCGAAAAAACTCTTCATAGTATTATATTTTTAATTAAATTTTTTATATAATTTAAAACGACATTTAATTTGAGATGGAGGAGGAGTATTTTATTTAAAATTAAATGTCATGTGGCCCACTATAGTTGGCCAAAGAAAAACCTAAAAGAAGTCAAGCCCACTAGAGTTGGTAAAAGAAAAGCCCACGAATATGGAAGTCTATCTGTATTAGCTCAAGAATAAGGAAGCCCAATATCTCTATGTATTAATGAGCCCATCAGTATTAGCCAGGAATTTGACATGTAACCCAAAAATCTTTCACGTCACGGTTTTATTGTTCAATTGATAACTATTAATTGTAGTTATCAATTATAATAGACATGTAAGATGATACATGGATAAATAGATGGAGGTGTTGTGTGATGTGGCTTAGAATTATTGGTTCATCATTAATAGTTGGAAAAAAATCATTCTCTATTCATTTAAACCATTCTCTATATTCAAATTGGGTAGCATATTCCTATTTGGTATTGATATCTAGATATAAGATATCGACATCTAGGCCCCGTTTGGTATTGATATCGACGATATCGATATCAAGCTTTGATGTACTCTCCTATCTATTTTGTGAAGCAAGTGATATACTAATTTTGAGTATATCTTTGACCACACCAAACAAACTAGGCTGATATCGACGATATCTTGGTATCAAGATATCAATACCAAACGGGGCCGTTAAAAATTAAAAAAAAAACACACTCTAGGCGGCTATCATCATCTATATAAAATACTAAAGCAGAGGCCTGAAACGGGCTCTGGTGCGATCTCGCGTCCACGGAATTTTCTGGATTAAAACGGGATTTTTTTGCTTACGTGTCATTTTCTGGATTAAAGTGGTATTATATTTTTGGGTCACATCAATTAATAAGTCAATATAGTTATGTAAAAAACTTATCTTTTTAAGATCAAATAATATATCCAATATATATAACCTTTTGTCTTAATTCGATCAAATAATTAATTGATCAAGGCATCAAGCTAAAATAATTAACAATAAACCAAAATCTTTCAACTTCATAAATCCACCGCCAACCATAATAAATAGTTTTTATTAAAAAATAATTATTTTTATTCAAATGAGCTGTAAAATACAATCAAAATCATAATATATAAACTACGTACAACATATAGGGATAAAAAATTGTTACTATTCCAACCAATTTTATTAAAAACAAATAAATTCAAGTGAATATTTTTACAAAAGCTATTATCGATAGAATATAATATCTTAAGTTATTTTGTATAGTTTTTATACTACGGTGTATTAAAGAATCCAAAGATTTCAATCAAACTAATATAACCTTTAAATTTTAAAAAGAAAATATAAATTAAACATAATTTTGTTTATTAAGAAACCGCACAACGGGCGGGTATTTTTGCATAGGTGGCAGCCTAACAATTATTCTAGATTTTTTTATTGTGAATATTTTATCATTATATTTAATATAATAATTAATTTTATGGAATATATATATATATTAAATAATATATCTTTATGGAAGTTATTTTTATGGAATATATATCGAAATATATATCTTGATATATGAAAATTATGAAATAGATAAATAGATATTTATTTATTTATTTAATAATATATGTTAATATATATGGAAGTTACTTTATGGAATATATATTTTCTAGTTTAATGCGCGGTCGGGTGTGATATATTCTAAGCCATGTTTTTGGACTTTGGGGCTCATATAAATGTGTCCAGGAATAGGTATTTGGGCGGGTCGGGTCGGATGGTTTATACTAGGGGTGGGCACAAATTCCGCAAATTCCGGCCCCGGTGGGATTTAAGGAAAAAAAAGTGAATTCCGTTCCAGTCCCGTCCCGCAAATGCGGGATAAGACTATGGGATCCCGCAAATTCCGGTCCCGTCCCGCATTTATATTTATATTTACATTTATATTTATTATTATATTTATATTTATATTTATACGAGACAAGAGTTTTAATTTTGGTAGTACTAAAAATTTTAATAATTTAGTGATTTATAATGATATATTTATTTATTTAAAACACAAGTTACAATAATACCGTAAGGCTTGTAAGCAATCTGAAAATAAAAAATTACTATGGGTTTTGAGATTAGGGATTTGGGCTCTAGGAGGCAAATAAAACATTTTCTTCTCCATTTTGAAATAGTGAAATCCCTATTCAATTCTAATCGGTTAGGGCTATAGGAGGCTTGTGCTGCTGCCAATGTCTTTTTTGTATGAAATTGTGTTGCTGAGAGGGTTAACATTATGGTGATATCATTCTGTTATGCATGAACTATGAAAATATTTTTTTATTTTTCAAGGATGGGGCGACTCCGCGAGAGAGAAGAGAAGAGAAGATCTAATTGGTTGCACAATTTATCGATCTGCATCATTCTCGGTCGCCGAGTCGCCCCCATCCGTATAGAACAGAAGAGAAGAGAAGATCTAAAGCTGTTGTGAATCGAGAGACGATGCCGATCTTCTTACACCGCGCCTGGGAAGATCGAGGAGTCGAGGAGGGTTTTCTTAATCAGTTGTATGAGATTGATATCGAGAATGGAGGCGAAATCAGAGTGCGCGATCTTCCCGAGATAGAAGATTGTTCCTCTATTCCAGTTTGTTCGTTGAAGGTTCCCGTGTATTCCTGGTCGGTCGCACATCTTACTACGAAGCAGGAGGAGCGGAAGATGGCATTCTCTACTGTGATTACAATGAAAACGAGGGAAGATGGGATTTTACCTCTTTTGCAGATTTCGAATTTCAGGCTGAGATGGCGGTTCTTGGAGACGAGATCCACTGTTTCGGGGAAGAAGGCAAAATTTTCTGTTTCAGCGCCAAAGATGTGAAGCCTCGACTTTCATCATTTAAAACTCCGCCTGGGTTTGAGACCCGGTTTCCTATTACTCTTGCTGTTGGGGTCGTTTGGTATTGATATCTAGATATCAGATATCAGATATCAGCCCCGATATCTGATATCTAGTGTTTGGTAGGGCTAGATATCGATATCACTTTAACTGATATCGATATCTAGTGTTTGGTATGCAAAATATATCACTTGATATCAAGTGATATCTGATATCTGTGTTTGGTAATAGTCAGATATCGATATCAGTTGATATCTAGATATCAAATTTGGCCTATTTTGATATACTCATTTTTTGGGATGTATCACTTGATATCGATATCGCCCGATATCGATATCTTGATACCGATATCTTGATATCAAAGATATCACCCGATATCGATATCGATATCTTGATATCTAGATATCGATACCAAACGACCCCTTAGTACTGTTGCCCACAAAAGAATTTATGTTTTCTGGACTTTTGGCAATGGTGGTGAGGAATTAGGCTATTATGATGAGGCTGGAGAGTGGCACACCATTGATTCTGCACCAGTTTGGGCGTACCCGATAGTACCTTGCATGGTTGTGTCGTTCAAGGACAAGTATCTGATTGCATTTGCAGATTCTCATCCTGTAACTGAAAAACAACATGGCTTCAATCTGTATGCTTGTGATATCAGCAAGGGATGCAGATGGCTCGATGAGCCAGTCGAGGTCCGCCCCTTGCGGGATGCCCATGCCTTTCCTCCCGAGGATGATCTTCCCCATTCTGCTCATCCCTATTTTGAAAGTATCTCGGTGGTGCAGGACAGCCCCCTCGAATTTGCTTTGATTTGGTCCCCCCTCCAAATAAACACTCATTTTAAACTCTACTGCACCAAATTCGGACTCAGCATCCAACACGAAGATACCGACTCCCCAACCTTAACTGCCCATCTCTTGTCTTCCACAACCTATACTTATAGTGGAGGCCGCACTGCTGCGCTCAATTGCACCACCCCAAACCTATTGTAAGCCTCTTTCTTTCTTTCTTTCTTTCTTTCATGTTTCTATTTTGATTCCTACTATATATTTTGACTGCTGTCTGAGAATGTTTTGGTTCATCTGAAATCTCACAGTGAAGACAAAGGGTGCGCTGAACCCCTTGTTGGTTTTTTATAATTAAATACTTACTAGTTTGACACATTTCATATCCCCTGGGCCTGGCTGATACAAGGAAGGCACCATATATAATGTTAACCTATGTGTGTGAAACAAAGAATACAACTCCTCCATCAAGGCCAGTAGTAATACACAAACTAGCCTATAAGATGATAAATTAACAAAGATAAAATGATAATTCCACGACGCAAGAGAAAATATTCAAATGTCTGGATCCATTATAAGGTCCATCAGCTGACCCTCTTAATTCCAAGGGAAATGATCTTTGATGTGTCACTAAATTTGGAACAAGATCTGAAATGTTTCAATCAGAAGGACTCACCAGATGGAGTTAGGGGAGGTTGGTGCCTCTCCCAAATCAGAATCAACTAAACGCAAGGGTGAAGCAGGGGAGTTGTCTCCAGAGCCGATGGGGTTGAGTGGCAAGAAACCCGAAATAGGTTAATTGAACCAAAAGGGGTCATGCCAGTAGGGGAGAAATGCCGAAGCTGGGTGGCCTCTCCCCTAGGGAAATGATGTCTACACCACCACCCCTTCCTTATCGTTGTCTTAAGATGCATACATTGCTCTGGATACACGCTATGCTTGGTGGTGTATCCATGATTATCTGCAACCCCTCCATTTTACGCAACTTTTATAGGAGTGGTTTGATGTGTAGCAATGATTTGTGTGCCAGCCTCACAGGGATATCAATGCCAGAGGTTCTCTGGGTTTTGTGAGTGTTGGTTATGTAAGCACTCCTATATTTTTTTTCCCTTAGAATGTGTGGTTTTATCTGGTGTTGTAATGAAAGTGGAAGAACACAACTCCTTTGGTCAAGTATGGTTTCCACATGCTGTCATGGTTGGATTTTGACAGTTACTTGGAATTCTGTAAAGAAAAATGGAACCAGATGCATGCTAGTTTAAATGACAGGCTCTTCAGGGTTGGCAAGCAACTAGTAAAATTTCCCTACATCTGAATATAGATGATTCTTATGGTGTGTTGAATGGCAGGTATAACCATAGTAAATCCATAATGTGCAATAAACATTTTGTAATAGGTTGGTTGGTTGGTTTGTGATTCAAAAGGCTCACTTGAATATCTATGTTATGTATGACTAGTGTCATAACATGAAGCAATTTTATTTCTTCAATGAGGGTGATTGAGACCTTGCGATGTGTTATTGTGCTTTCCAAAAGTGAAGTGAAGGCTACTCCTACTTTTGATCAAACCGAGCCAGCTGTGGTTTACAGAGATTTCAGAAACCGAGCCATCACTGCCCATGGAGATGAGCCATCACTGCCCTTGGAGATGCAATTGTATCAGCCAACTGTTGCCATACCACCTGTCTAGCTGTTGTCTCATTATTGTGCATTTGATTAGTAGTTAAATTCAGATAACATATGGGGATGTGTCTTGTGCATTTGCGGTATAAGTCGGGAAAATGGAAAAATACTTGATAAAGTTGTTAGATTCAGATAACACATGGGATGTTTCTTGTAATTACTACTATAGTATATGAAATGGGCTAAAATGGGATTATATTATATCTATACTCGTAGTGATAAGATTGAATTTGATTAGTGTTGGAGTTAATGCATATAGAAGGTGGGTTTTAAGGAAGGTGCCCTTTGGACTTCCCACATCCCACATGGAAAGTTCAAGGGTACCCTAAAGGGTTTTTAAGGAGTCTCTTCCACTACCTACATTGAGAGGTTGAGGAGGAGATGGGGCACCCACACGCGCGCCGCCGCCGCCGTCCGTCCGGCTCGGCTAGGCTCGGCTCGTGCTCAAGAGGCTACCTGCTGAACCACATGACGAACGCTCTGTTCGACCTGCTGCTGATCCAGAAGTCTGCTAAGACTATCTGGGAAATCCTAGACAAGAAGTACGGCACTGACGATGCTGGGAAGCGCAAGTACGTGACTGGACAGTGGATCCAGTTCAAGATGGTGGACGACAAGCCTATCATGGAACAGGTGCATGAGTACGAGAATTTGGTAGCGGATATACTGGCTGAAGGGATGAAGATGTGCGAAGTTCTTCAGGCAAACGTCCTGATTGAGAAATTGCCTGAGTCATGGGCACGCTGCCGCAATCACCTCAAACACAAAAAGAAAGATCTTACCTTGGAGGAACTCGTCAGCCATCTGAAGATTGAGGAAGCTAACCGACTAAAGGAAAAGGAGACCTCCAACACTGTTGCAGACACGGTAAAAGCTAACATTGTTGAAACTCCGCAGGTCAACAAGAAAGGCAATAAGCCGCCTTTCAACAAGAAGAACAAGAAGGGCCCTGGAGGACAGAACAACAAGCCTGCGAAGTTCAAGAAGAACAACAATGGAGAAAAGCAGAACAACACAGGCTGCTATGTGTGTGGTCGACAAGGCCACAGGGCGTTCCAGTGCCGTGAGAGGAAGGATGCTCAGTATGCTGCCCAGAAGAACAACGGAGGGCAGGAAAAAGGCATTGCAAACGTCGCTGAAGGAGTTGCTCCTGAAATCATTGCTGCAGTGGTCACTGAAGCTAACATCATTGGGAGCATGACCGAATGGATTGTGGACACTAGGGCCACAAAGCACTTCTGCGCCAACAGAGAGCTGTTTGATGAGTTCGAACCTACAAGCGGAGCTGAGCAAGTCTACATGGGGAACTCAAGCCAGTCAGAGGTGCTGGGCAAAGGGAAAGTCTCGCTGAAGCTAACCTCAGGTAACATCCTGAGCCTGCAGAATGTCTTTTATGTGCCTTCCCTGCGACGGAACCTGATCTCTGGAGGGCTCTTATCTCGAGCCGGGCTAAAGGGAGTCATGGAAGGTGACTCTATAGTCTTGTCCAAGAATGGAAAGTTTTTAGGGAAGGCTTACAAGTTTGGTGAATTGTTTGTTTTGCAAACTGTTGTTGATTCTGCTAATATAGCTTCTACTTCCGCTTATATCGTTGTTGATGTTGATCTTTGGCATGCTAGATTAGGTCATGTGAATTTTGAATCTGTGAACAAATTACATAAAATGGGCCTAATCTCAAACTTGGGTAATAATCATAAAAAATGTGAAATTTGTGTGGAAGCTAAGTTCACCAAGAAGCCCTTCAAACCTGTAACAAAGAGGTCCACAGAATTGCTAGAATTAGTTCACACCGATCTAGCTGATTTTAGGAACTCTGAGAGCAGAGGTGGTAAAAGGTATTACATCACATTTGTAGATGATTATTCTAGATACACCAAGTTGTATTTGCTGAGATCCAAGGATGATGCAGAGAAAATGTTCTTAATCTACAAAGCTGAGGTAGAAAACCAACTTGACAGAAAAATTAAAAGACTTAGATCCGATAGAGGTGGGGAATATGGGACAACGTTTTTGAAATAATTCTGTGAGAATAATGGCATAATTCATGAACGTACTGCACCCTATAGCCCTCAATCGAATGGAGTAGCAGAAAGAAAGAACAGAACTTTAAAAAACATGATGCTTTCTATGCTTGTGAGTTCTGGGTCACCCGACTCTTTGTGGGGTGAAGCTGTTCTTTCTGCAAACTACATTCTTAATAAGGTACCCCATAAGAAGTTAGACAAAACCCCTTATGAACTATGGAAAGGACATCCTCCTAACCTAGGGTTGATGAGAGTGTGGGGGTGTTTAGCTAAAGTTGGGATTCCTGCATTTAAGAGGGATAACCTTGGATCTAAGACTGTTGATGCCATGTTTGTTGGTTATGCTGAGAACAGTGCTGCCTATAGGTTTATGTGCTTGCATGACAGATCTATGTGTGAATATCGTGATGCTGTATTCTTTGAGCAAATTTTTCCTTTGAAGAAAGATCATGATAGTATTCCTGTTGTTTCTGAACATGCATCTTTGTCTTTACCTGCTTCTATCAATGTTGATGAACCTAGTGAAATAAGAAGAAGTAAAAGACGTAGAACTGAAACTAGCTATGGTCCTGACTTTGTGACTTCTTTCTTAACTGAACTCCGTGATTTAGATGAAATCAATGAAGCTCTAGTTTATGTTCACATGATAGAGGATGAACCTAGAACATATAGAGAAGCTATGAGTTCTGTTGATGCTAGTTTTTGGAAAGATGCTGTAAACAGTGAAATTGAATCTATCACAAGTAATCACACTTGGGAACTAGTTGATTTGCCTAGAGGCTATAAGGCCATTGGTTGTAAATGGATCTTTAAGAGGAAACTTAGAACAGATGGTTCTATTGAAAGATTTAAGGCAAGACTGGTAATCAAAGGATTCACACAGAAACATGGAGTAGATTATTTTGACACCTATTCTCCTGTAACTAAGATTGCAACCATTAGAACATTATTTGCTTTAGCATCTAATTACAAGCTCTTAGTACATCAAATGGATGTAAAGATTGCTTTTCTGAATGGTGATCTAGATGAGGAAATATACATGGAACAACCTCCGGGTTTTGTGGTTCCAGGTAAGGAGAACATGGTTTGTAGGTTAAAGAAATCTCTCTATGGCCTAAAGCAAGCACCTAAACAATGGTATGAGAAGTTCCATAACACTGTGTTGAGTTTTGGATTTGTGGTTAGTGGATCTGATGCATGTGTTTATACCAAGATGTACAATTCTGGTTGTGTTATAGTGTGCCTATATGTTGATGATATGTTGTTATTTGGCACTAACATGCATGTGATAAATGAAACCAAAAGGTTTCTTTCCTCTCGCTTTGAAATGAAAGACTTAGGCGAAGCAGATGTGATTCTAGGTGTTAAAGTTACTAGAACTAAAAATGGCTTTACTTTGTCTCAATCCCATTATGTAGAGAAGGTATTGAAAAAGTTTAACAACTATGATGTGACGCCAGTTAGGACCCCATATGATGCTACCATAGAGTTAGTGAAGAACTCAGGTATAGGTGTTTCCCAAGAGGAATACGCTAAGGTAATTGGGAGTCTAATGTTTTTGATGAACTATACTCGGCCTGACATAGCTTATGCAGTATGCAGACTCAGTAGATATACACATAATCCTAGCAAAGAACACTGGAATGCACTTAGAAGGTTAATGAGATACCTTAGAGGCACTCTTGATTGGGGATTACATTTTGAGGGTTTTCCCTGTGTTCTAGAAGGATATTGTGATGCAAACTGGGTAAGTGGGACTGATGAAATTTGCTCCACTAGTGGATATGTTTTTACATTGTGTGGTGCAGCTGTCTCATGGAAATCTGCAAAGCAGAGTTGCATAGCCCGATCGACGATGGAGTCAGAGTTTATAGCTCTAGACCTAGCAGGGCAAGATGCTGAGTGGCTGAGAAGCCTACTGGCAGATATACCAATGTGGGGGCATCCAGCTCCTGCGATCTCTCTACACTGCGACTCACAGGCTGCCATTGGAGTAGCAAACAGCGGAGCCTATAATGGCAAGAAGAGGCATATACGCATTCGACGTGAGGCTGTGAGGCAGTTGATAAGAAATGGGGTACTCTCTTTAGAGTATGTGCGGTCAGAGAGGAACATTGCGGATCCATTGACCAAAGGACTTTGCAGAAGGCTAGTCCTTGACACGTCGAGGGGAATGGGGCTAAAGCCTGTGAGAGGAGGAATCTGTGGCGGAAACCATTAATTTGGTCGAACGCAAGTCATGGAAAGACTTCTATGAGATACACATCTCCCATTCCTATGGCAAGTGTATAGTGAGGTTGAGCTAACGCTCTTAATGATACTATAGCCCAGGCATTGGGCGGTCCTTTGAGACGGACTTGATAGATCACCGAACAACGAATGAGAGGTTGAGCTTTAGAGCTCCTAATAACTTCATAACCCATTGTGGGGGTATTCTGTATTGAGACAGATATGTTGAAGTTACCTACGTGAGTGTGAGAAATTGGCAACCCTCCAAGGTGAGACTTAGGGCAGTCCTCACTAGAACACTCATGAGCACCCAAGGTGTGCCAAAACTTGGATGTCTTATGTGATAAGACTTAGCGGAACGTTACAGGACCCCGTGGAAGGTGTGTGTTGCTGGTTTACCCCAAAGTGGAGGAATTCAAGGCCTCTGGCCATTCGCTCTATCTGAGGAATTGCCAGTTTCACTATGTGCTGATTCAAGTCGCAAGACATCAGCATTTAAGCACTAACCTCGACACGCTCAGAACTTGTTTTCAAAACCTCAGTTTTTTAAACCCTTCTATCTGCATTTGTGGGGGATTGTTGGAGTTAATGCATATAGAAGGTGGGTTTTAAGGAGTCTCTTCCACTACCTACATTGAGAGGTTGAGGAGGAGATGGGGCACCCACACGCGCGCCGCCGCCGCCGTCCGTCCGGCTCGGCTCGGCTCGGCTCGGCTCGGCTCGTGCTCGTGCTCCGAGATTGGAGTTGGAGTTAATTTTTTGCGGAAAAATTATTCTTTGAGGCCGAAGATATTACGGATTAGCTTGATCGTGCTTATCCGCGAATATCTGTTTTTCACTGGAAAAAAATATCTTTTCCGAAATCTTTCCAAACCGTTTTAGATAAACTCGAACCTTCTGTTGATAGACTAAAATCTCTCCTTTGCTTGCGGGCTAAGGAGGATTTCGGAGCCTATATAAGGAGGGTTAGGGTTCTGCTTTCAAACACACAGCGAATACACAATCGCCTCTCTCCCTCTCCTGTTTTCTCCTACCCTTTTCCCGTTCTGAGCGTCTGTTCCAGTTCCAACTTCTCTCCCTCGAGTGCACCTGTGAGAGAAGACGGTGAAATCCTTGGGGGACGTTGCCTCGCATACGATCTGCACCACTGTCGGGGGCAAATACGTTTCTCATTCAGTGACTTCCATACCACGCTTCACCGCAGTCCAGCCCCTTCATAGAAACGAGGTTCGGCCTACATTCCTAACGTGTTTGTTAGTTGTTATATTCACAGGTTCCAGCAGGGTCACTGTCCAACAATTAGTAGCAAGGCCAATGCCTTGCTCTCCTCCACGTACATGTATGTATATTGATAAGCTTGGATTTGGGTTAATACTGTGGAAGGACACATCACACATGTACACACACTTGTAGATGTTTGATTGGATATACATCTATCTCTACTGTATATAACAGAGATTTAGGGTCGATCAATTGGATGAAACTAAATTAGATGATAAATTATACTCCCTCTTTTGATTAAAACTTGACGTTTTATTATTCACGTACACTTTTTTAGGTGTTAAAAACTATATAAAATAATAACTTTTTAAATAATTTTTTAAAATAATTTCATACTTCTTACTATTAAGTATCCATTTATAAAAACAAATTTTAAAAAAAGTTAATATTTTATATAGTTTTTATCGTTATAAAAAAGCGTGCATAAATAGTAAACGACAAGTTTTAATTAGCAGAGGGAGTACGTAATTAAAAGTCTCTATAAATAAAAGACGAGGGATTATTTCTTAGCATCAATTTGCACAAAGTCATGCTGGGCAATTACGACGATCCAGTAATTTCGGTTCCATCACCGTTGATTTCTATGTTAAAGTTGACCGGATTCATTCCAAATTACAGATGTTATGACGGGTGGTCATTTTATTTGATGAATACACAATTTTGTTACATCTCTAACAAGGCAAGTTGGTTTATACTCCCTTCGAGTTCCGTAAAACATGTTAATTTAACTTATTTCACAAGTTTCAACACAATTACCAAATGCACTAATTTACTATTAATTATGAACCTTTTTTCATTTTTTTTACTTTATCGATAACTACAACTAACAAATCATCGATCATGTCAATGGCGTTTTTGTAAAGTGGAGTACAAAATACCAACAATAACAAGTTTTTTTAACAAAAATAACGCCATAAAATGACATGTTTTGCCGAACGGTCAATTTGTCCTTTTTAGGACTACAATTGAAAAAAAAATAAAAAAATAAATAAAAATCTTACCAATAATAATAATAATAATAATAATAATAAATTAAGGAAATCTAAATACTCCCTTTACCTTTTACCCGTAGAAGTACATCTTATAACTATAACTGATAGAATAATAGTTGTTTAGATATATGGAGATTCTCTCCTGATTTTGTGCACCTGTATTAGCCATGTTTATCCTCATGTATATTCCTATATATAAGCAATACCAGCTGATGCAACCCATTGTGGGATTTACACTCAATCTAACATGGTATCAGCATCCATTGTTTAAAAACAATCAAATAAGTCAATTTTTTTCTCACCCTGGAGTGTCGTCAGCGGTCTCTCCCCAAACCTCATCATGTCAACTTCCTCCTCATATCAAACCCAAACAACAACCCTCTCCCTCTCAAATACAAACCATGCCATCAGTGTGGCTAGCATTAAGACCCATGTTCCAATCACCCTCGATCTCACCGCCTCCAACTACAACAAGTGGCGTGAGCTCTTTCATGTCACCATCAGCAAATTTGGCTTGAAGAATCACATTGATGGCACTCCACCGATCATATCTACCGACTCCTCCCCACCCAATGACGGTTGGCAACGCCACGACTACATCGTCCTCTCGTGGATCTACGGTTCCATCTCGATGGACATCTTTGACATAGTCATGAAAGCGGATGCAACGACCCACGAAGTCTGGGTCACGATGGAGAATCTGTTTCGCGACAACAAGAAGTCGCGAGCCATCCACCTCGAGTTGGAGTTCCGCAACCTACCACAAGGTACACTCACCATATCTCAATACTGCAAGAAGCTCAAGACCCTTGCAGATAGCCTCCGTGATGTAGATCATCCCGTCAGCGATGAGACTCTCGTCCTTCAAACCTTGCGTGGCCTCAATCCCGACTATGCCACATTTGCATCCGTCATCCCGATGCAAACTCCCTTCCCGACATGTAGGAAAATTAGATGCGCAGCGGAATTGTAGAAAACTATTTTCTAACATCTAATTCGGGATCTCAGGCATGAATTGATATGATCAATATAGAAGGGAAAAGTCGTACCTTTCTTGTGCGGAACCTTGATTCGAAATCACCTTTGGAGAATAGAGCCTCAAGCGCGACTCCTCTACTTGGTCAACACGAGCACGGAATTGGATCTCCTTGTCTCCGTTTGCTAGAACGAACGATCGAAGGATTGCAACTCACACCTAACACTTTAGGGATGCTATTGGTTTTGGTGGGAGAAGAAAAGATGCACAATTGCCAAACTAGGTTAAGACTTATTCTCAATAAGTCTCCTTATATAATGTATAAACTAGGTCAAACTTATTCCTAATAAGTCACCTTTTATCTTTTATCTTCTATCCACAATATCTTTCCATAAAGATATTATATCAACAATAATAACTTATTATTATCATTAATCAATTATCCAATTCCTAATACTCTTTTGTGTGTGACCTTATAGGACCCGAATAAAATAGCAATAGATTAAATCCAATTTAATCCATAAATTATAGTTGGCTTCTAGCAAAGCACTATAATTACCTAGATCATTCGGATTATAAATCTCCATTTTAATCCTATTATATCATTAGTATTTTGCACATCAATTAAAGGACACATATTCCTTCAATCTCCCACTTGTCCTTAAGTGGATGTGCAATTTCAATTCCTTTGTCACTTAATGTTCAATTTGACGATATGATAGCATCTCATGTTATCCATATCAATTCAAATTATTTCTCGATCCTGAGCTTGAGCTGTCAAATAAACAAATGATTACTTATTAATCCATTTGAGCATGGCCATGCATTTTACAACTCTTACTCTTCGAGCGGCCAGAACACTATTCCTACTCAGATATCCACATATCCGGAATAGGAGGACTTCTCCAATCTTGCGTGACTATAGCTCCCACTTAAATTTTAGCAACCCCAATCACTGCCTTTATGACTGCCTTTTACGGATCAGCGGTTGACAGTGTCAAAGGCTACCAATCATCGAGTGAGAGGGATATCACACTCATGTCTGAGGAACCTACTAATAATATTTTAACCTTAAATTCTTCAACTTATTTGAAAAAATTTTAAGGCAGGTCTGCCTAACAAGTATCTACCATACTTGTCCATGCAATTGATTAGACATCTCCATGTCCCTATAGCCCGTGAAACTTGGCGCTATCACTCAACTTGCATAATAGCCTATATTAAATCATTTATGTCCTGTTTAATGATTCAGGCTACGGCAACACATAATTCATAATAACAGTTCACTTAATAGGGTTTCAACCACCACGACTTTCGCGGCGATCCTATTTGATAATTATAAATTATTAGGACATTTTATTCAATTCTAAACCATAATTGAATAATAATGAAACTTTATTTCAAACAAACATGATGCAAATATGTTTCAACAATCTTGACCAAATATCTAAGATCTCAAAACATCAAAACTCAAAGTCATTCATCAATGGACTTGAGTCCCTTGGCCCTAGTTTGACTATCATCCTTGGGCCAGGGGAAGGGTTTAGCCAACGGATTTGCAATGTTACTATCCATGTGTATCTTGCACGGCTTTATATCATCTTTATTAGACATAGTCTCATATGATATGATAATTTCGGGTACCTGTCTGGATTCGGGGATCAGAGCTAGGTTCTTTGGAATAAGCAATGACACCAAACTCATCAATGATCGTCCTTATCCATACAACTTCCTTAGCAACATCTAATGTTGCAATGTACTCAATCTTTATTGTAGAATCAACTACTGTGTCATGCTTTGAGCTCATCTAGCTCACAACTCCTCCAACAAGAACAAAGACATATCCGGATTGAGATCGGAAGTCATCTCTGTTTGTTTGGAAGCTCACATTAGCATATGCTTCAACGATTAACTCATCATGTCCTCCATACACCAAAAACTCATCCTTAGTTCTTCTTAAGTACTTAAAGATGTTCTTAGCTGCACTCCAGTGTGCTTCACCTGGATTCGATTGGTATCTGCTGCATATACTTAAGTCAAATGCAACATCTGGACGAGTACATATCATGGCATACATAATGGATCCTATTACTGATGCATAAGGGATCCGACTCATTCTATCCAGCTCAGCAGGTGTTACTGGACATTGCTTCTTACTTAGATATAGACCATGTTGCATGGGCAAAAATCCCTTTTTGGAATCTTTCATTTTGAACCTGTCCAGAATCTTATCTATATAAGTTCCCTGGCTTAGTCCAATGAGTCTCTTGGATCTATCCCTATAGATCTTGATGCCTAAAATGTACTCGGCCTCTCCAAGGTCTTTCATTGAGAAATTCTTCTTGAGCCAGTCTTTTACAGACTCAAGCATTTGAATGTCATTCCCAATGAGTAGTATGTCATCCACATACAAAACTAAGAATACAACTTTGCTCCCACTAAACTTTTTGTAAACACAAGGTTCTTCTTCACATCTGATGAATTCAAACTGTTTGATCACTTCATCAAATTGAAGGTTCCAACTCCTTGATGCTTGCTTAAGTCCATAAATGGATTTCTTAAGTTTTCATACCTTCCTAGGATTTTGTGGATCCTCAAAACCTTCAGGTTGTGTCATGTACACATCCTCTTCTAAGTATCCATTTAGAAATGCGGTCTTGACATCCATTTGCCAGATCTCATAGTCATAATGAGCTGCAATTGCTAGGAGTATCCGAATGGATCTAATCATAACGACTGGTGAGAAAGTTTCCTCATAGTCAATACCATGAATCTGTTTAAACCCTTTCGCAACAAGTCTTGCTTTGAATAGATTTACCTTTCCATTCTTGTCTGTTTTGAGTTTATAAACCCATTTGCACCCAATGGGTACTATCCCATCTGGTGGATCTATCAAGTCCCATACTTGATTCTCAGACATAGAATCCATTTCGGATATCATGGCATCATGCCACTTCTTGGAGTCGGGACTCATCAAAGCTTGCTTATATGTAGTAGGTTCATCGCTTTCTAACAACAAAATGTCTAGACTTGCAGTCAATATGAATTCAGCAAATCTATTTGGTAGCGATCTTGCCCTTTCTGATCTACGTGTGGGTTGAGCAACTGGAGGTTCCACCACAACATTTTGTGGGTTGTTAGGAATGGGGTCTTGCACCTCTAATTCCACCTCGTTCATTGTGATTTTGAGTTCCATCTTCTTCTGGAATCAGGTCCTCAAAGCTCATAGCCTCATTCATGGAGTGATCCATGTCTTCTTGTTGCTCGGTTTGTTGCTTCTCTCGAACTTCTTCGAGATCAACATTTCTCCCACTTGACTTTTTGGAAACAAACTCTTTTTCCATAAAGACACTATCCCTAGCAACAAACACTTTGTGCTCGGTGGGATTGTAGAAGTAGTACCCTTTAGTTTCCTTAGGGTACCCTACAAAGAAGCACTTATCTGATTTGGGTGCGAGCTTATCTGCTAGTAAACGTTTTACATATGTTTCGCATCCCCAAACCTTGAGAAAAGACAAACTTGGAACTCTTCCAGTCCATAACTCATACGGTGTCTTTTCTACAGCCTTAGATGGAGTCCTGTTTAGTGTGAACATCGCGGTTGTGAGAGCATACCCCCAGAAAGATATTGGAAGATTAGCAAAACTCATCATTGATCGAACCATGTCCAACAGGGTCTTATTCCTCCTTTCAGATACACCGTTCATTTGTGGTGTTCCGGGTGGAGTTCGTTGTGATAATATCCCACAACTCTTCAAATGATGATCAAATTCTTGACTCAAATACTCGCCACCACGATCAGATCGGAGTGCCTTAATTTTCTTGTCAAGCTGGTTTTCAACTTCATTATGAAATTCTTTGAACTTTTCAAATGATTCAGACTTGTGCTTCATTAAGTAGATGTAGCCATATCTACTTAAATCATCAGTAAAAGTTATGAAGTACTTATACCCACCTCTAGCTTCTGTACTCATAGGTCCACATACATCTGTATGTATTAGTGCCAAGAGCTCAGTTGCCCTTTCACTTACTCCAGTAAAAGGTGACCTTGTCATTTTTCCCATTAGACATGACTCACATGTGTCAAAAGATTCACAATCAATTGATGTCAGAATTCCATCTTTATGGAGCTTCTTCATGCGATTTAAGCATATGTGACACAATCGACAATGCCATAGGTAGGTGTTATCACCTGTGTCTGATTTTTGCCTTTTGGTACTTACGTTGTAAATGCCGGATGTTTGATCCAAAATGTAGAGTCCATTACTCAACACAAAATCGGCATAAAAATTGTTATCTTTGAAAATAGACAAGCGTTTATCTTTGCAAGAATAATTGTAGCCTTCTAAATCCAAAACAGAAGCCGCAATAAGGTTTCTAGTAATAGACGGAACAAAATAACAATTATTAAGTTCTAAAACTAAACCAGAAGGTAAAGGTAGACTATAATCTCCAACGGTAAGTGCAGCAGCCTTTGCTCCAGTTCCAGTTCGAAGATCTACCTCTCCCTTAGCCAAGCTTCTACGCCTTTTTAGTCCCTGCACATTCGTAATAATGTGAGAACCTGTACAGCCTGAGTCGAATACCCAGCTAGAAGCATTAGCCGATAGGACTTCTATAACATGCGTACCTGAAGTGGAACTCACAGTTCCATTCTTCTTATCTTCCAGATACTTTGGGCAATTTCTCTTCCAGTGACCCTTGGTATGGCAGTAGAAACAGTCATGGTCAGCAGCTACTTTAGCTTTCTCAAAAGTGTTCTTGGGTTTGGTAACTGGTTTACCCTTCCCTTTTGTGTTCTTCTGCTGTCCAGATGCCCCTTTCTTGAACCCTTTTCCCTTTTGGACCATCAAGATCTCCTTCTTGTTGCCCATAGTTAGATTTTGCTCAGCGGTTTTAAGCATCCCATGCAACTCTTCAAGCGTCTTTACAGCTCCGTTCATATTGAAGTTTAGCTTGAACTGAGTAAATCCATCATGCAGAGAATGAAGTATGATGTCTGTAGCCAACTCTTGGCTATAGGGATGGCCAAGTCTCTCCATGTTTTCAAAGTGACCAATCATTTCAAAGACATGAGGACCAACTGGCTTGCCTTTCTCAAGTTTGCAATCGAGTATTGCCTTATGAGTCTCATACCTCTCCATCCTCGCTTGTTCTTGAAACATGACTTTCAAGGTGCGAATGATGGTGCAAGCATCCATCTTTTCAAACCTCTTTTGAAGGCTCGACTCCATGGAAGTCAGCATAAGACATGTGACAATCACTGACTTTTCTCTGATTTGTCTTTCCTGATCCTTCTCAGCTTGAGTAGAGGCATCAGTCAATTTTGGGATAGGGGTGTCAAGTACACTCTCTTTTCCTTCAGACCTGACAACTATTCTCAAATTTCTTTCCCAATCGAGGAAATTATTGTCGTTCAACTTATTCTTCTCAAGAATTGAACGCAAATTGATGATTGTTGGGTTATCGTTTCTATTCATGATATCTACAACATAGAACATGCAAAATATGAATCATGTTTGTCATGCAAAAGCTTAAAATTTAAACATAATTTAAATGTAAAAGCTAATGCCATTTTATCCTTAAAATAAATTTCCCTTTGAATAAAATGATTCCAAGATCCTATTACAGATAAGACATTAGCGTGCTTTGGCACTACCCTAACTCTTATGTGACAAGGTAAGTAACTTTTACTAGTTATAACATTTATAACTCTTGGTTGATAGATCACATCTTATGTAAATCTATCCCATGCCTCAAAATCCAAAACTTTGTCTTTTGGTCTTTTGTTGAGTAGAACCAATTCAAGGCTATAAATCCCTTATATAGATTTACCCGTACTATCCCAAGGTCAAAGCATGGACACCTTGCTTTGGCAAAACCTATCCATCAAATTCCAAAGGCCTCATAGGTTATGAATTGGAAAGGCATACTCTCAATTTTCTTTTAAGGGAACTAGGTTTGTCATGCAAGTCTAATTATCAAGTGAACAAACAACATAATCAAACATGCAAGCATAAACCAAACACATGCACGAAAATAAATTGTGATCCTAGTATGGCCCCTAATGAAAAGAAAACCTATAAAGATAAATCTTCAAGGTTCTTCTTGCTCCTTGAATCCTCATCCTTGGCTCTCCTTTTGGATCTCCATCCTAGAATCGTCTTTTGGATCTCCATCCTTGATTCTTGTAGCATCTTCTTTTGTACAATGTATAAATAAATTTACTTTCGAAAATTAAATTACAAAAATACATAACGATACGCAGATCGTGTACAAAAATACATAACGATACGCAGATCGTGTACAAAAACACATAACGATACGCAGATCGTATTTTCTATGCTACTTGGGCCATACTAGTCACCGCATGCAATAATATCAAATATTAAAAATATTAATCACAATTAATATAACATCAAAATATTAATCGAATTAATATAAATATAAATAGAATATTAATCATATTAATAAACTATTTAAATAAATTATCTAATAAAATAACTAATTTAATATTCTTGATATTTAATTCAAAATTAGCAATCATATATATAGAATAAATTTTATGGTAATTATTACCTTGTATAATTAGATAGAATATTTCATTAGGGATAAGATATCTATCATATCTAATTAAGGTAATTAAGGATCTTACACTAAAACCCTAACATACCTTTTATAACCCTAATAGCCGTCCCATCCACTCCCACTCAAATTTTGTAACAATTACAAACTTTTAACAATTGTGGAATTAAGATGGTAAGTTTTCATAAAACTTCAAAATTTTGACAAATTAATATATGAATCAAATTCACAAAAATCTATCAACTTTAGACGTCAAAATAATGAAATTCCCAATTTCTTATATTTAAATCAATTTATACTTTTATAAAATCAAATATTTCATGATTTATACAGGAAATCATATCTCTTGCATAAATCATCCATATTGATTAAAGAACATAAAAAAAAACCCTTTTTTTTTTAAATAAAAAATAAAATTGATGCCGTATTTCACAATCCATCCGAAAGCAAAACAAATAAGATTTTGACGCCTTACCTTAGTCACACGTACTACAACGATCAACAAGTTATTGTGCACCGGGTGAACTTGTTTCACTTAATTAAATAGGCGTTGATTCCTAATTGACATCGGTTGGCGGCTTTGATCGGAATCAAATTCCAATCGTATCAAAGTTTATTCATCCAATCCATCAAAATCATAATTTTGATCATACAAGTTATTCCATATATCAAATATATTACTAAATTGAATTAAACTAACAAGAAAATTAATTGATCATATCAATTTATGCAAGAGGCTCTGATACCACTGTAGGAAAATTAGATGCGCAGCGGAATTGTAGAAAACTATTTTCTAACATCTAATTCGGGATCTCATGCATGAATTGATATGATCAATATAGAAGGGAAAAGTCGTACCTTTCTTGTGCGGAACCTTGATTCGAAATCACCTTTGGAGAATAGAGCCTCAAGCGCGACTCCTCTACTTGGTCCACACGAGCACGGAATTGGATCTCCTTGTCTCCGTTTGCTAGAACGAACGATCGAAGGATTGCAACTCACACCTAACACTTTAGGGATGCTATTGGTTTTGGTGGGAGAAGAAAAGATGCACAATTGCCAAACTAGGTTAAGACTTATTCTCAATAAGTCTCCTTATATAATGTATAAACTAGGTCAAACTTATTCCTAATAAGTCACCTTTTATCTTTTATCTTCTATCCACAATATCTTTCCATAAAGATATTATATCAACAATAATAACTTATTATTATCATTAATCAATTATCCAATTCCTAATACTCTTTTGTGTGTGACCTTATAGGACCCGAATAAAATAGCAATAGATTAAATCCAATTTAATCCATAAATTATAGTTGGCTTCTAGCAAAGCACTATAATTACCTAGATCATTCGGATTATAAATCTCCATTTTAATCCTATTATATCATTAGTATTTTGCACATCAATTAAATGACACATATTCCTTCACGACATTCATCCAAACTTGTTCCCTCTTAACCTTGGAGGAAACTCGTCGGTCCTCACCTTCAGCTGCCCCCTACTGCCCTAACAACCTTCTCATCCCCTTCTCCCACCAATATAACCCGGTCGCAGACCACACTAACAAACCAGAACACCACCCCCAACAACCCCACTTACCGACCTCAATCCAATCTGCCCTCTCGTGGCGGCCGTGGTGGTAGGAATGGTCGCCGTGGTCGCAGTGGTCGTGGTCATCGAGGATGGGGGCGTCAACCTTGGAACCAGAAGCGAATCCAACTGGTTCAACCCTCAAGGTATTTTAGGTGCTGCACCCCGAGCAAATTCTTTGCCTGCTACTCAGCCACAAGCGAATCAGACTTACTTAATTGCAAGGAAAAGCGGATGGAGAAACCTACAGCAGCTGCTGTAACAGCTACGGGATCCGGGTCTGGAATGGGCCGTTGAGGTGCGAGCATGGTCAAGCCTCCATCGAACCCCATGATGGGACCCGGCATGGGCATGGGAGCCTATAGAACGATGAACCAACGCCCAAATATGGGAATGGGGCAAGGTATACCAATGCAACCATCAAATGGTGATGGGGAGAGGCGGATATCCCCAGTGCAGCCATATGGGAAGCGGTTATCGGTAAAGAGTATAGAGAGTTAAACTCATTTTTTATTACAAGTTTACAACCCTTTTGAGTTGGAAGTAAGCAACTAAGCAAGGGAAGTGTTGGCGCGTATTTCCCATTTTTGTTACCAGAAGGTGATTTTCCTGCTACCATTCCACCATGGTAGCTTGGAAGTATCGGAAGTTAAGGGGAGTATTCTGATCAGCACTCCCTAGTATACAAGTCATAATGTTTGCCGTGTTTGTGTGTCGAACTATGATGAGAAAGCCGAGTGGCAAAGTATTTTTGGGCAGAGAAGCTCCCGGTATATCTTGTTGGATCCTTGTGTTTTGTGGTATCACTCACCTTTTCTTAAGGCATTCTTACTCTCTTAGTTCTTTATGCTATATAAGGTTGGTTTGATTAAAATTATGAAAGATAAGGTTCTTTGCACCACGCGTTTATGTAGCAGTAAAACTTGTCTTGAGATATGTTCTTGAGTCTTGACCCATTGCACCTATGACGGGAAAAGGTTGGTGTTGAGATTAAGTTTTATGTTGTCACAATTATGGTGTCTATAAGTTGTTGTATTTGAAAGTTTGTAGTTGGGGATTGCACGATGGAGTACAAAACCCCCATGTCAGGTTTATGTGTTCGATCAAAATCTAAAGTTCTCAGGTTTTTATAGATTGAATGC
This sequence comes from Persicaria maculosa, assembly GCA_963922045.1. Lineage (NCBI taxonomy): Eukaryota > Viridiplantae > Streptophyta > Magnoliopsida > Caryophyllales > Polygonaceae > Persicaria > Persicaria maculosa. Next base: position 38,836,369 of record OY998271.1, read on the forward strand.
AAAAATACGAAAATGCCCTCATCAATCAAATTCGGTCACAACTTAGAAACCTAACACTGTAACACCCCCGTCCCACATCGGATATCATAAGGATGTTGGGAGTGATTTATAAGTGATTCAAGCCCTACCTATGTCACAAGAGCTCTTCCTTTTCAGGCTCCAAGTGAGGACAATGGACCTGAGAGGGCTAGGTGGCATGGGCTGGCGCCTCTTAAGACCCCGGGTCTTACAGATGGTATCAGAGCCGACTCTGGGCTCGGAGGTACTCCGACAGTATGCTCGGGTATGCTCCTCCCGGAGGGCAGTCCCTTGGGCCTGATGGGGTCATCAGTGCTTTAAGTGGGGGAGATTGTAACACCCCCGTCCCACATCGGATATCATAAGGATGTTGGGAGTGATTTATAAGTGATTCAAGCCCTACCTATGTCACAAGAGCTCTTCCATTTCAGGTTCCAAGTGAGCACAACGGACCTGAGAGGGCTAGGTGGCATGGGCTGGCGCCTCTTAAGACCCCGGGTCTTACAAACACTAGATTTCAGAAATCCGACATCCGCTCCGAAGGCCGCTGTAACACCACAGGCATAGAGCGAAGTGAAAGATTCGAAGCCCGACAGTGGAGATTCCCTCCGAGCACTCGCCTGAGGAAGGAGTGTCGGTTCGTTGGGATTCAATTCTCTGAGGTAACGATTCCTGACCTGCTTCCCTTTCCTCCATATTCAATTGCCAAACCCTAATCTCTGCAATTCGATTTGGGATACATGATTCAGAATCGCTGGCAGAATCCCCGCTGAAATCAGGGAGAACTTGATGGCGTCTGAGGTAACGATTACCTTCTTCCCTTTCCTCCATCTTCAATTGTCAAACCCTAATCTCTGCAATTCGATTTGGGATACAGGATTCAAAATCGATGGCGGAGGCGCCGAAATCGGGGGTGATATTGCTGGCGGATTCTTTTAAGAATTCGATTCCGGCGAAGTTCGATCCCTTCCTACTTGGATCTCATCTCACAGTCGACTACAAGCTGTCTGTTGAAACCCCCTTCAGATGCATCGAGTTTGACAATGGGATTTCGAAATTCTTCATGACTGCATTGAAGTATCCTGCAACGGAATCATTATCTCAATATTTTCAAGGGCGGAGGAAGCCCTTGGGCTTCATCTCCGTAGGGGAGGAAGAACGCTATGCCATCTTCGGTGAGCATTTCATATCTTTCCAAGATTGGTTGGATGGGTGCAGTAAGTTTCTTTTTGATGATGATTCCGATGAATTGAAATCCAATATGCTATCCGTATTCCGGGAAATTGCTGAAGACCTCAGACTCCGATTCCAAGAGAACACAGGTTATACACATCTGCTCGATTCATTTGGAATTCTTCCCGACCGCACCAACAAAGTCGTTTTTGTGGGTTCGCCCACCACTCAAAACATCGAGCATAACATTATTGACCTGTATGATGTGGCTAAGCGGATGATTCTGATGTCTGAAAACTATCTTATATCTAGTGGTTTTATTTCCTCATCCAAACATCCTTATTATATTTGAATAGTTATAAATCACTCTGATGTTCTTTTAACAAACTAGCAAAGAAATATATGTTTCATGGGTCACATCTCCGTTTTTATTTGTTTTGATAGAATATAATATAATTATATATATAATGAGGGTTATTTAATTTGTTTGAAAATCATCATTCATTATTTAATTGGTAAAAAGTTAATATAAAACGGAGTAGTTGGTTCTTGAATTTTCACATCAACAATTTCAAAAATTAATTTGTATATTATCAACAGAAATGAAAGTTTCTCCATCACTGCAATAATAACCAAAAAAGAGAATACAAATAAGTTATCACAAAAAAGAAAAAAACATATATGAGCTAAAAAATACTCTATTTGAACTAAATGATCATCAATATTAAGTAACAAACAAAACCTCATCCACATGCATCTTTACTTAATAATCTATTCAAAATAATTAATTTCAATAATAACACTCTTTTTGTTCCTTGACAGTTGATAAGAAGGTATAAAAACAACTTTGAAGTTGGATTTGGGCTGATGTCTCCCAGCAACCAAGTTTCGTGTGATAACGAGTTTCCTCTTTCAGAGTTGGTTCTAAAAGTGAAGGAAAAGTTGGGAAACGGTCATCTTCTAGCTGAGTTTGTGGTGAATGACACCTATCTTATCTCTAGTGGTTTAGTGCCCTATTCACATCCTTCAATTAATGGAGTTAGATTGTCTGCCAATGTCGTGTGCTTAACTAGCCATGGGAAAGCTGTGCAGGATGATGTTATTGAGGTATGGAAATACATGAATAGTTATGTGGAAAGGATTGGGTATGATATATATGGAGAATTGGTTGAAAGCGAGCTTTATTTTGTCTACGAAGTTGAGGCACGCCCATGGTGGTAGACAGATTGAGTTTCGCATGATAACAAGTTCCCTCTTCTAGAGTTGGTTCAGAAAGTGTAGGAAAAGCTGAGAAACGGTCCTCTTCTAGCTAAGTTCGCAGTAAACGGTGACTATCTTATCTCTAGTGATTTAGTGCCTTATTCACCACTTTTAATCAATGGGGTTGGATTGTATGCTCATGTTGTGTGCTTGACTTGCCTTGGGACAGCTATGCAAGATGATGCTATTGAGTTATGGAAATACATAAATAGTTATGGGAAAAAGGTTTAGGTATGAAGGATATGGAGAATTGGTTGAAAGCGGGCTTTAATTTGTGTACGAAATTGAGGTGCGTCTATGGTGATAAACAGATCGAGTTCTGCGTGTTAACGAGTTTCCTCATCCGAAGTTGGTTCAGAAAGTAAAGGAAAAGCTAGAAAATGGTCCTCTTCTAGGTGAATTCACGGTGAATGATGATTATCTTATATCTAGTGGTTTAATTTCCTCCTTTGAACATCCTTATTATATCTGATGAGTTATAAATCACTCCGATCTTCTTTTAACAAACTAGCAAAGAAATATATGTTTCATGGGTCGCATCTCCGTTTTTATTTGTTTTGATAGAATATAATATAATTATATATAATAAGGGTTATTTAATTTGTTTGAAAATCATCATTCATTATTTAATTGGTAAAAAGATAATATAAAACGGAGTAGTTGGTGCTTGAATTTTCTAGCTTTTCAGAAAGTCATGCTGGGCAATTATGACGAGGGATTATTTCTTAGCATCAATTTGCACAAAGTCATGCTGGGCAATTACGACGATCCAGTAATTTCGGTTCCATCACCGTTGATTTTCATGTTAAAGTTGACCGGATTGATTCCAAATTACAGATGTTATGACGGGTGGTCATTTTATTTGATGAATACACAATTTTGTTACATCTGTAACAACGCAAGTTGGTTTATACTCCCTTCGAGTTCCGTAAAACATGTCAATTTAACTTATTTCACAAGTTTCAGGGACTTTTGACATTTAGTGAAGAAAAAAAGGCGAATTGAAACCGCGTTTTACTGTTTAATCTGATAATTTTGAATATTTTGGCAAATAGTTTGGATCGATAATTATTTTGTTAAATATTTTTAAAAAAATTGAATATTTTGAAAAACAATTGTAGTAAGAAGGGTTAGGGTATTGAGTTGGAGAGGAAAAAATATATGAATGGCTATTAAGGGTTTAAGGTGTTGATTTGAAAAGAAAAAAAATGGGTGATTACCTTGCAATTGTGGAAATACTTTTTTCCCATAAAAAAAAATCGATCTAAATTTGTATTTTGATTTTACCTGCGTAAATCTAAAATTTTCCACCCAATTTCATTCCAAAACTAGGAAATTACGAATAATACAAAGATGGAAAAGTCACAGAGGCGGGCGGGTGTGCAATGCCGCGAGCACGCGTGTGCTTCTAGCCTTTAAAAAATTAATTAAATTTCATTAAAAAAATGGAGTTTGTAGAAAATGAAAGCCGCGGGCGCGGGTGTGCTTCTAGCTTTTAAAAAAATCCAATTAAATTTCATTTTAAAAAAATGGAGTTTATAAGAAATGAGGCCGCGGCCACGGGTGTGCAAAGTCGCAACCGTGGGTGTGTAATATGATATAAAAAAATCTAATGGTCTTTCAAGCCATCTAAGTCAAGCCCAATCCATTTTAGTGCAATAAATACACTATGGGTGAGTCTATCGGCAACATCGATTTCGTTTATTGGCAACACAGATAACAACATATTACAATGTAGTCTTTTTTATTTTTAAAAAAAATAACTTCGGTTTCAGTTATAGAGATAGGTTCTTATACAATTGTTCAACAATTTCTGAGAGATTTCAGGCTAACTTCGAAGGAATTGGAGCTTGATTCATTCTTGCCTTGATAAACTTATTTCCATGGTGCTTCAATTGCATTCATTGCCATTGATTTTGTGAGTTTTAACCTCGAATTAGGGATTAAGGTTCTTCTCTTTCGTGGAAACCGAAACCTAGATTTGAAATTTTGAGGTTTTGTGTACTCGAATTGGACATGGAGGTTGACGTACTAGAGGACCTCGTCCTTGAATAAGCAACTCGAAGAAATTTGAGGGTTTTTGTTCGAATCTGCTTATTGGTTTCGATCTAGCGACTTCGGACTCGGGGCTAGGCGTTGATTGTCACCGTGCTCTTCTTTAGAGCACTTGGAGGCAGCGGTGCCCTCGAGCCGCCAGCCTCGCACCCGTACCATATCGATCTTCTTTTTTTGGAGATCCAATCTCTCAAGGCTTTATTCCATAGTCTAGCAGTGGTTGGCTTTCAATTTCAAAATAGATTTGAGCAAGGTGTGGTGTTGGTAGCGGCTGATTTCAAGGTTCACAGAGAGACTTCAATGGTCGAGAGAAGGGAGATGACTAGCTAGATCAAGATTTCTTCGGATCGAATTTTTTTTGTTGGGGATTCAACATTGGCATCGCTCAGAGTACACTGAACAACCTTCTATCACACAGGGTTCGTGGGTAGCGCAGCGTAATTATTTACAATTTATCTTGTTAGTAGATAAAAGATAGGTTGTCAATAGACTTTATGATACCCTATACGCCTTTTGACCCCACATACCTACTCCTATTTACTAAAGCAGTCCTACCTCACGTCCATTTTTGGACAACAGGTAATTACCCGGTGGGTCAGAGAATCACTCTCCTTCAACAAGTATACAACAACGCCATTTTTCACGATATTTTGTGATCCAAATATTTTAGACACTATATTTGTGTTATAATTTTTCTATTTCATTTTATATCCTTTTAATTGTCGTTGGTTATTCATATACTCTTAGAATGATAAAAATTATAAAAATTTAGTATTTTATATTATTTTTAAAAAAGTACAACGATAATTAAAATGAAACGGTGGAAGTGCCGATTTTACATAGTGCATATTTTTACAAAATCTAAACATTAAAATACTTGAATTGGCAAAGTTAGTATTTATAACCAGAGTTAGATCAAATTAAATGGTTGGCTATAAACGACCCTAGCTTTCATGGTGGGTAACAAAGGAACCCCTACAATATTTAACACCCTAAAAATAGAAATTTCATGATTCAAACAAATCCTATAAAGCATTTACCTTCAATTCAAAACAAACTGACAAAAAATTGTTTGCAGGGCCATTCCCTCCAAATTCCATTTTGTCCGATTACCATTTCTTTAAACCACCCATGAACAATTTCACCCTCTTCCTCCTTTAAAGCTAATCTATTTCTATATATCTCTATATAGTTGCTCCCCTTTCCTATCCATCATATAGATCTAATTTTCCTGCATTTCTTTGCCTTTAATTTATGCTTTGGGATAAAGGAAGGGCAAAACCTCTTAAGAGGCAAGATTTTTAAGATCTCTATTGCATTGATTTCAAATGAGTGTGTGTTGAATTGCTGGAGTTGAATGTTGTGAATGGTTTTGTGCATCTCCTGAAATTGACATTCGAAATTTTCATCTTCATATAAGATGTGTTAGATGAAAAGATTGATGTAAATGGCATTTGATTCTCTCATTGTTCTTTCTATTGCTGTAATTGTTGTTGGTGTTTAGTCTTCAGAAATTGACACAAAATTTTAAAATTTGCAAGTCATTAAGTTGGTAAAATCTGCAATGCTTATTCTGAACTTTGCTAGGTGTTGAAGCTTCCATTTGTATGTGCTAAGTTCTATCCATAAAAAGTGATGGAGGAAGATACGCACAATCTGAGTGTCGAGTCGGAGAGGATGGAGTTTGAATTTGATGCAAAAGTTACTTCTACCATGCTAGAAGACGACACACCAAGGAACTCAAAGGATTCAAACATCATGGTAAAGGACGCTTCAGGTGACCAGGTCACAACTGCAAAGTATGGGCGACACTCTTGGGGTCAGAAGACGACAGGGAAGGAGCTTGGTGGAGGTCATTTGAGACGACACTCGTCCATGATGATCATTCCCTCTCGCTACCTAAGTGGCTCAATCGGATCATGCCACGACTTGTGCAAGGCCGGACACATACATGATTTGGATGAAAAGACAGAGGGCCACTTGGTGAGAGCTCCCTCGGGAAGAAGTGTTCTATTGAGAACTCAAAGCGAAAGAAAAGCTACTCCCAAAGTCGGATTGTTGGCTGAGAGCTGCAAAAAGAAAAACAAAAGCAATGAGATCAAAGCAGTTGAAAAACCTGGGAATTCTCACCAGAAAATACTCGGAAGGCCCAGTCGGATAGTTCCCCCTGTAAACGCATCTCGCCTATCAAAGCCATCAATGAAGAGAGCTATGAGTATGGGTGCAAGAAATGATGGTTTTCTCGAATGCCCGCTTCATGGAAAGAATCAAACCAATCGCCGACGAGAAGCCAAAGCAAAGGAACCCAAAGAAGCTCTCAATCAAAAGAATCAAGCCAACCGCCAACGAGATGCCAAACCCAAGGAACCCGAATATGTGCCAGAGAAAACGTTGTACATGATTGAACCCAACAGTGAAAGTACACCTATAGAGACTTCTAAAGAGGCTTCTCCTTGCGAAAAGCAGTTGTCAAGAAGCCGGAGAGGATCAGATGATAGCACAAGAGAAGGAAGTAACGACTCTCGTTTCACCAAGTCTATACTACCAGTGATATTCATGCCATTTAAGCACCAGGAAAAGGAGTTGCAAAGCACAGAAATGCAAGGTGAACACAGAGATCTTATATCTGGAGATGGCGAGTCCGAACCCAGCATCCTGAAGGGGACCCTGAGTACTCCAAGATCAAAACAAAACGTTGAACCAAAGGTGGAAAAGGCAGAGTTGAATCAACCTAGAGACAAGGCATGTTCAACATGGAGGAAATTAAAGGAAGCAACGATTGCTGCTCTTTCCCCGAAGAAACTGAAATCTAGACAACAGGAGAGCACATATGGAGATCAAAATGTTGAACTCGAGGATAGGAAAAGAAGCTACAATAACAGAGAATTTGACCGGGAAGAGCCACATGGAAAGGGAGCTGAATCAGGTGAAGTTGCTGTTAGACACCACGAAACAATCGAAAAGAAGAAAGACAAGGAGCCAGTCAAGAAGGGGAAATATACAGTCAAGACTCTGGTGGGAGCCTTTGAAGCTCTGATCTCACTTGGAGACAGGAGGAGTCTCGTAGCAGCTAGTGCATCCTAAAACATATGCAACCGATGCATCTCATCAGTGCGCTATCATATCAAAGACGATGCAATAAGGCATCGGTGGTTCCTTCTACGTGAAACTGGGCAAGCATTTCCTGCTGGACTGGGAGGTTTCACAATCTGTTTTCCTTCAAATATTGATTTGTGGGTTGTCTTTAATTCACTGGTTGTGTTTATACTCTTGAAAAAAATCTAAGCATAAAATTTCTACCTACGATGATACTGACTTTTACAGGTATCTTTTAAAGGATTATAAATGTCAAATGTAGTAGTTCTGGCTGGAAAATTCAATGCTGAGAGAAGAAGCTCAAATCACCCTGCACAAAGTGAGAGCACACGAAGAACATAGCCGAATCAAGAATTCCCAATTGGTCACGATTTGAGATTTCTAATCAAGTCAATCCAATCCGAATCTAACAAATATTGAAACCAAAGCAACCATTATTGTTTGCAAAATACACAACCTAATATCCTAAAAACTGGATATGTGATTGTAAGCACCCCTATACTTGGATCATGTAAGAGAGATCAAAAGGAATACTGGAAGCTAAATAATGCTTCAACTATAACAATAATAAGAAGAAATTGCATCTCCTTCCCCCTATCAAATGGGCATTCTCTATAAACCCAGGATCTACTTGTGTCTCAATAAGTATTCATGTTGAATTTTGTGTCCATTACGACTTGTCAGATACTAAACATACGGCTTCCTAATTTTAAGGAGGAGGCAGGTTGTAACTTTGGTTATTTTACTCTCCCCTTTGTATAACAAATTGTAATTGTTCACAAGGATGAGGACAGTAAGAGAAGCAAATATGAAAAGAAAAGACAGCATCAACAGATTAAACGGAGAAGATATTTGAAAACCAGCAGATTGTGATTGAAATGATCTATAAGGGTTTGTTACAACATCGAAAGAACAATTGAGATTGAACTGTTGTAATTTTTTTTTTTCCATAGGCGAGATAGCAAAGGCAGAATCATTCCCGATTGCTACTGATGCCAGCAGAAAGAGAAGGGAGAAATTACTTTACAGGAATCAATTGGTGCTGTTACCTTCGACCTTTTCAAATCCTCCCATTTGAGTGATGGATGAAGCCATTGCTGTGAGCTCCGTTGCACTTTAGATTCATATTTTTTAAGCCCCATACTCGGATAGTACGGTCATCACTTGCTGAAGCCAGCATATGAGGGTTAGTAGGGCTCCAGCTCACACAATTAACTGCACCCGAATGCCCGGGCAGTGTTGAAAGAAGCTCTCCTGTAGCCCTATGCCATATGTAAACCTGCAATAAGGAATATGCAGTCAGCTGCCATCTCAAAATCTTTTTGATTACGTGCATAACAAGGAAGGAGTGGGCAGTTATAGGAAGTAGGAACAACTCCTGTGAGAAATGCTATGCTGTCAGATATCTGGCCCGAGAAGCATGATTTCAGAGATTAAAACCATTAAGCCAAAGAGGACAGGTGATATCTAAAGCAACCCATATATAGGATCCTTGTTAAAGCAAAAACAAATGTTGTCACGTCTGGAAAAAAGGAGCTTTTACATTATGATGTTGCATTCCTCCAAGGACGCGGTGACCATAAGAAACCTAATGTATCATGCTATGAATGACTGATAGGTAAGCTCCAAAGCAGAGACAAGTATCAGTTTTATGGCACTATTGGCATAAAAAACATGTAGTGCAAATAAGAAGCTACCTGTGAATCCTCACTGCCGCTAGCAATAAAGGCTTGCTCAAATCCACCAAAACATGAGCGAATGACAAAACGACTGCGCTTGTGGCCCTTGTACTTGGAAACAACCTTCGGTTCATCTTCTATGCTCCAAAGATGCATTTCTTGGTCTAGCAGGTTGACAAGTATAAACTTGTTATCCTTTGACAATGAGAATGATGTGATCGCTTGATCTTCTTCAATCTGTGTCTCCGACTTTGCTTCCCAATCAACCATAAGAATTGCCCTGTCTCGACAAATGCAAAACACTCTGCTCCCATCATTGGTTATAGCCATGTCAGATATCTTCAATGTTCTATCACCCGTCCAACATTCCAGCTCTTTTCCATCCAAATCCCACAAGCAGATACTTCTGTCCGTAACGCCAGAAATCACTCCTTTTCCACTGGGAAACCATTCACATGAAACTAAGCCAACACCTTGCTTTTCATAAACATGAAGGCATTCACCAGTATTGACATCCCAGCGCCTGACTACCTCCTCGAGTCCACATGTAAGAAGCTGGTTATCATCAGGACTCCATGAAAGAGTTGAAACAGATTTCTGATGACCCACTAGCTTATGCTTTATATTTATTGACAAAGGTTGATCTTCCCGAACCTGAATGGGGGAAAGCCCCTCAGGAAAAGAATATTATGATTTCATAGCTTTGGGGAAATATAATCCAATCATATTAACTGATGATACACCTAAGCATGCCGATCTCTAGGGCATTAAAAATCATCTCATCTTCTATATTTGCTTAGTCAAAGCCTCACACAGGGAATCAATTTAATCTTGTACAATCAAATGCAAAAACCACATAATCCCTTTTGTGGGGGGTCCATAAACTGGACATGTGAATTTCCTATACTCTTTCCTGAAAAATGGTGTATTTCATGTCTTACACATGAGAACCATCCATTCTTGGTAGAATATTTGTTTTGACCCAATATATAATAAAAATACAGTTTTACACATTAAATTTACATTTTTCATAGGATTCCAGAAATATGGAAAGTTGTGTCAATGTCTGATGCTCCAAAGGCCCAATGGTTATTTGGAACAACCTTAGACATTTTTAATGAACTGTAAAAGATAAACATCATACTTATAAGATTTTGCTTGACTGAGGGTGCTTTGACCAACACTATACAATGTTCTAGGGTAGCTCAGTGATATATTTCCTCTATCCTCATATGATGGTCAAAAAACACAAATAATAGTTTAGCGTACATGTAAAGATAAAACTAGAAGAAGAAAAATAACAATTTACCTCCCAGATGATTGTGGATTGATCTTTAGATGCAGAAGCCAAATATTTCCCATTATGGGAAAACTGCAAATACCACACCTCATCGTTGTGGCCTTGAAGAATCTGTGCAATTGGGAAGGCAAAAGGCAAGAAAATCAGATGAAAGATGATATTACAGAACTTAAAGATGAGATCTAGTAACTCTTAAAACTGCAAAATAAATTACATATTGGCTCGCAATAATATCATATCATGAAGTTTCTGTTTTAAAAAACAAAATGACATATTACAATAATAAACACTGCAAGTTTCCTTGATAACAGAGATGATACCAGTCACAGCAAGATAGTACTTGGTTCAAGAAAGGATGCTAATTCTATAGTCATTTGTATGAGGCTTGAGTGTTTCACTTTTTCATTATTATTGGGTTTGTTATACTATGATCCAATACTTTGCTAACAGAATAGTTTTCTTAACAAACTCAACCTGATTCCAAAACAGGTACATCAGGGGTGCAATTATTGGATCCTGGCACTCTAACAGTCATAGAATCAGGATGGCCTAATTTGTGAGTAGACCTACCACCAAATCTTCTGTGTTTCTCCTTGACAAAGGTATAGACAATAAGATTCTTAGGGGAAACTTGGCATAAGGAAATCAAATTTCTCCATTAGTAGTATCTTTTAATAAGATAAATCTGAGAACGCGTGTCCACAACAATTACTTTGCCCCATTAGTACTATCTTTTAATAAGAAAATATGTGATACAGGGAAATCAAATTCCTTATTTACAAAGTTGTATGACCATTACAAACTTCAAAACCAGATTATTACAGATTAAGCAAACATAATCCAGTATTTATATGCACCACAAAAAGATTACTAAAGGAATTTGTTATGACTCACCTGTAAAGTTTTAGAGGGAATCTGACTTTTACCACATTGGTGATCTGTGTACAAGGACAGTTCACTATCCAAAGTATTGTGAAACGTACATGAACCTCGTTGGACATCAAGTGCTTGCTCAACTAGATGCTCTAACCTTTTTTCAGGAATGATAATTGATGCTGGAAGCAACCTCTGCAATTTCTCCAGAACTTGAGACTGGTTGGGAGGAGCACACTTTGACTGAGAGATAATGCATGCAGCAAGCTCATGAACTCTATCAGAGTTTATTTTAAGTGGAACAATCTCATATCTCAGTGTATTCAAAGCCTCCATGGCTTTCTCCCTCTGGAGAAGTTCAAGGAACTTTTGTTCCAAAATTACAAAAGACGCTGATCTCAGAGTTTCATCAGATATACCAATTTTGTGCAAGGTTATCACACTCTCATCCCATTTTCCATCCAAAACTTGTTGCATAAACAAACTCACAACAGATGAGTGCAACGGAATTCCTGATTCTTCTTCTAAAAGAGCCCCACTCTTGTCATAGCCAAGGGAGTATAACGCCCTCGTAATTATTCTTACAAATTCTTTTTTTCTAATAACGCCTTTGGATCCAAGCATCTCCTCATTTCCATGGGATGATAAAGATTGGGCCATGGGATCCCCCAAAGTGCAGGCAGTAGGATCAAAGCACAATGAATTCCTGAAAAAGCCGTTAAGTTCCCCTGGCGATTCTTTAGCACGTTTCAAAGGTGGTTCGCTGTCCTCTGGACCTCCCATGAAAAGTCAAATTCAGCCCATATGCAATCTAGAAAATGAAGGAACAGATCATTCATTGCAAACAACAAACCAACTTTAAAGAAACTATGGAATACCGAGACACAAGAAGTGTAGTATAAACAGAGTAGTTACTAAATCAAAGGATCACATGATCAGAATCAAATAAGTAAATCTAGTATTACCATCACATGCAAACGAATGCATGTCTACTGATTAGCCACCACTAACAGAGTCTACTTCAATTGTCAAGTTTAGAAAAAATCTTGGCAAACAACAAATTTCTCGTAACCAAAGGCTTCACCAGCAAATTGGCTCGGGCATTGCAGGTAAGATACAAGAGTCAACAAGAAAACAAGGCTACACAGGAGTACATGTTCCATTGACCTGATCCATTGTTGCTTAGTATATCATAATCCACCTCTTGATTAAGACTGCATATATCATATATATGAATAGAACTATCAAGCACATACATCCATGATCATGAAGAGATAACTGCCGACACAAAATCCGTTCTAACTTCTAAGGCAACTGAAACCACAGATAAAAACGATTATCAGGTGAAGTACAAAACCACAAACCGAAACACAATGTAATCAATCATTGAAGGCCTTAGTTGAGAGCAGCAAGAATCGGCAAAGCTCTAATTGGAAACAGCCACGAATCAGCAAAACCCTAATTTTATAAAAATCCTAAATCAAGGCGATAACTATTCAATAAAATCCCAATTCAAAAGGCACCAATTGGAAAGTGGAAACTGTAAACAATTCATCCAATCCCGATTTCAAAAGGCAAGAATTCAACGCATGTCCCGGTCAGGATCATCAATATCCCAATGCTGAAACGTAAAGAATCAAGAGAAAAGAGGGCACGCCTTTCGTACTTCTTGAACAGACGATTCCTCAGACCCGCGGCTGCGAGATGATCGGGTGCTTGTGGCGGTGGATGTGGGAGAGGACGGCGATGAACTGAGGAGGAGGAAAATGGGGGATTAGGGATTGTGTACAGAGAAATGAAGAGAGAGAGAGAGAGAGAGAGGTGGGCAAAGGGACTTGCTGGTTGGGGTGTGAAACTGAAGAAGGGTATCTACCAAAGATGGTTTGGAACTTTGGATCCATATACCGTTTTTATTCACAACTAAACATAGCATGGAGTGCCCTTAGTCGGGTAGCCTAGTAATATGGAGCAAGGGATAGTAAGAACTTGTTCTATCTCTGCTATTACTATTGACACAAAAAATTTTAAGTAAGGTTGTATTTAACAGACTTTTGTTAGTTTGTTTAAAAAAAAAGAAATTAATTTTAATTAAATAGAAAAGCGATCAAATGAAAGTATGGGTCGATGCTTCTATGAAGCAAAGAGGGCGACCATGCGAGACACCAGGCAGACAATCGTTCACTGGCACCGGTGTTCGAGGGAGAGTCGTGACGTGGAGTCCGGCTATCATAAAATGAAAGAATGGAGGTTATGTCTTTGTTGTCATAAAATTGTTGTAAACTTAACCACATAAAATTGATGACATAAAACGAAGGAATACAGCTCTTTGTTGTCATAAATTGTTGTAAAAAAACCTTAAAAACATGTCATAAATTGTTGTCATAAAATATACCTCAAAAAGTCGTAAAAGTATGTCACTATAAACTGATGGGTCCTTTATTCCCGGCAGTGTTGATCATAGCTTAAATGAAATTAGGAATGTGGATAAGGGAGAAAGTGTTGTTATAATGTTGCTTTTGATGAGGGATATTTCACGAAGAATTACGTTTGTGGGATACATTGATTATGTCTTAAATTCCATTTTGCTCAAGGGCTAGCAAAAAAGGTAAGTGTGGGGGAATCTAATGACGTACGTTTTGCATAGGCATTTTAGGTAGTTTTTAGGTAGTTTAGGCTGCATATTTACATGTTTTAAGCATAATGCGCATTCATTGTCTTTTATCCGCAAAGTTCGGAATCTACACCTTTTATGCATATTTATGCAGATTCTCGGAACCAAGCATAAGGGGAGGATCGATGCTACACTTTGGAGCTATGGAAGAACCTAGAAGAGTCAAGAATCAAGAGAAGAGACGAAGCTAAGAAGTCAAGACGAAGAGAAATGAAGAGAAAATGAGTTCTGCAAGAGCGGCACCGACAGCCAACTAGCGGCGCCCCGCGGAAGATCATGAGCATCAGCTCGAGTCAGCGATTGTCGTTACCCATCGGCGCCCGTCGATCCCATATCTCAGCAGATTTCTTCGGGGGCCAAATCTGGCCCATTGGGTTTTGCTTTGACACTAGGGTTGTTGTACGAGCAAACAAGCTCGAGTAGCTAGTGTTCAAGCTCGGCTCGTTTGTAAACGAGCTGAGCTCGAGCTCCATATGGAAACGAGCCCAAACAGGTGCTCGCGATATGGGAAAGGTGCTCAGGCTCATGAGCTCGCTTATGCTCGAGCTCATTTAGCTCGTTTTTTCTAAGCTCGAGATTAAGTACGAGCTCGTTTGCTCGTTTTGAGCTCGAGTACGAGTACGTTTGCTCATTTTTTGAGCTTGTTTGCTCGTTTTTTGAGCTTGTTTGTGTTCAAATTGAGAAGTACATGATAAAAAGCCAAAAATGTGAGAGTGCATACGTAATCTCAAATTGAAAATCTGAAACAAAATACATATATATGTTACAAACAAATACACAGATTCAAAACAAAACACAAGTTGAATTACGTCTTGTTCTTGTCTTCCTCTATTTTTACACAACCTGAAAAATTAGACAATGAATATGCAATGTTAAAACAAGTGAACAACCACAGTTAAAACAAGCAAACTTTGAAAGAGAGCAAAGATAAGCGAACAGAAAGATTAACGAGCACAAATTCAAAACTTGGAAGCAAACATGGAAGCAAGCCAACTAAAAGCAGCCAACAAGAACTTGGAAATTAATAGAACAAAAGAACGCAATTGTCTTCACTTGTTATCCAAAACCACAAATGGCACTGGGATGCCAAAAAAAAGGGTTCAAATTCATCTTCACAATATATCTCAAGTATCAACCATCTAACCACACATCAATTATATTTATTTTTTCATTTTCTTTCTGGCAAGGAATAAATCTAGAAAACACACAAATCGATTACAATTGAGAAAATAAAGCAAGAGAGTTACTAGTTGCACTCCCATTCAGAGGATTGGGTTGGAGCGTCAACTTTCATCTCTCCGTTCTTCCCTTTCGATCTCAGCCATAGGCGATCACATCTGAAGAAGTGAGGGGCGAAGAGGGCGAGAGAGGAAGCGAGTGAGGGCAAGCCAGATCTAAGGGCGGCGAGGGGCGACGAGGTCGTGTCCTGTTATGGACGGTAGTTATAGACGGGTCTTCTCGAGGGTATGACCTAGTCTTATGCATTACTTGGGGTCGAATGTTGTGCAAATTTTGTGATGTAGACGATGTTGATTCTCGGATACATTGCGATGGACAATAGTGAGGTATTAGTACTAACATAGTTACTCCTTGAGCTTGATGGAATGTTGGTGTGCGGCGGTACTTGTATGAATCTGACATAAAAATTCTTGGTAGTTAGCGCAAGTATAATGTTGTTTATCTGGTTGTTATGATATGCAACTTGATGATGAGATGTGATGAATCCTACTCTGTGTGATGCCATACTAGATGTGTTATGGTGTGTGATTATCCTCGAAGTGACTCTAGCATGTTATTGGATGCGCTACATGATGGTTGTGTTATATGATGCCTTGAATCGAAATTGTTAGAATGATAGAAACTGAATTGATAGAATTTGATTCTGACCTGGAACCTAGGAAGAAAATATAGGATTAGCCCTTAGAGGTGGATGATTCCACCTTCTGAGTTCTGGAATTGCTTGACTAACGTCGGATTTAAAGAATTTGAAACGGTAATAAAAAGAACTAACTTGATTTCGAAAGGCTAACCGCAACCAAGAATTTCAACGATTTTGAGGCCGACCTTTTTCAAATCAAGAAACCCTTTTTAACACGAGTCACATTATAACGCCCCACGACGTGGATACAAACATTTTATAGGGACACCTCTAGATTGCTTGGTAAGACCTAGTGGAGACGCTATGATCCTTTTCGAGTTATAATACGGCCGAGAAGTTGGAGTAAGGATGTGGTAGGGGCCCATATCACGTTCTTGTTACGACCAATTGGGGATATTATGATCATGACGAAGATATTGTGAGGATCTCATAGGGGCACTTATGGGGTACTTACGAGATCAATGGAATGATCTTTGGACTCACCTTTTTCAAACTTCCTCCCCTTACTTTGAAATTGTTTTTGTCTCGTGGACGAGACTTGTTTTGTAAAGACCTAAAATTTTAAACTTTATTGAAAACTTTTACATGGAATTAATTATCATATTTATATTTATTTGGGCAAAAAAAAAAAGAATCTCTATTGGGTTAAATTTTGGTATTTATTGGGTTAATATTTTTAAAACCTCGAAAGAGCGGATGAATTTTGAAATTTTACTAGATTTAGCTAACCCTAATCGTCGGAGTATAAATATCCGCTATTGGAACCCTAGCCGCCCCCAAAACCCGCTCATTCATTCTCCTTCAGGT
This sequence comes from Persicaria maculosa, assembly GCA_963922045.1. Classification (NCBI taxonomy): domain Eukaryota; kingdom Viridiplantae; phylum Streptophyta; class Magnoliopsida; order Caryophyllales; family Polygonaceae; genus Persicaria; species Persicaria maculosa. Next base: position 38,853,180 of record OY998271.1, read on the forward strand.
CTGAGACCCGCCTCCTGCTTCTTCAAGCTACACTTCGCCTGGCTCCCATGGCTTCCCCTTCATCAGCCCTTCGTTTCCCCTCATAGATCTGTTCACTCTCTCTCTCTTCACTTTCGGTGCTTCTTGTTCACCATCTTCTTCCTCTTTGTGCCGGATCTGAGAGCAGCCACCTTCCCATTCCCCTCAACCTCCAATTTCGGGATCTCTCATGGCGGAATCGACCTCGAGCATCGGAGCGCCGACGACCTCGCTTCTCTCTCCCGTCCTCGCGTTGGATCTGAACGTTGGAGCCTGTGCCCTCCTCTCCTCCTACCGGCGACCTTCTCTCTTGCCCGACCTCGACGAATCTCGTGCACCGCCGACGAGTCGAGCTCGCCAGAGTCGACACCTTCCCTCTCCTGGGTTCCCCTTTCTCCACCCTCTTTCTGTCTCGAATGAGGAGCTGAGCAAGGCGACCTTCAAGCTCGGCCGCCAACATCGACCCTAGCAAGGTCGGAGGACCCATTCCGCCCCGAACACCGACGCCGAGCTCAGTCGCCCTTGACCATCTCCTTCCGTTCGGCGACCTTCTCCCCTGAGCGGGAAGACCCAACACCAACGAGCCTTGAACCGGACTGAGCTGTGATCCGGACTGAGCCTTGACCCAACACCACCTCCTTCCGTACGGGATCTGGGTATATCTCCTTGGGTCCCTCTTGGCTTGAATTGCAAATTCTAAAATAACATGTTGAACAATTGGCTTTAATTAAGATGATTTCAGATGGGTTGATGGGCTACGTTTGGTTTCCTTGTTGTTACTGTTTGCGTTGGTTTGGTCTGATTTAATTACTCACTTAATTTTCCATTAATATCATAGTAGTTAGTTTGGCTTGTTTTATTGATCAAATCAGGAATAAACTAAACAAGTAAAGAATGGAGAATGTGGACTATAATTAATACTAAATTTAAGCTAAATTGTCCCTTATATTCTAGCATTTTAGGAGGTGATGTTGCTGATTGACTTAATATTTGGCTAAAGTTTAACCCTTGAGTTATAGTGGTAAAGTGTTATTATGACCAATAATTAGTCTCATTTATAATAAGAATTTAACTTATGTTGTAAATTTTACGGTTCATAAGTTATGGCTTTAAGTATAGAAGAGACAAGATTATATGATGTGGTTTGGTAAAATAGGTTGACTTGTCACCTAGAGGGTCGATTAGTAGAATCACTTACTTGATGCGCTAGTTAGATAAACTTGACTATGTGCTAAAAAGTTATAAATGACTGAATTAATGTTTGGTGATATAAGGAACTTCTAGCTAGGTTATAAGATTTGTTGTGAGTAAAAATCACTTTAACTTGAATGTAATTAAATCAGATTTAAGTTATTTTGAGGTATAAACCGACCTAGAATAAGGACTACATGAGGTATGAATTAATAGCTTGTCTTGATAAGTGAATTGGAGCACTAGATCAAAAGATGTGTAGTTATGCCTTGCGATCTTGTTGAGTAGGTTGGTTTAGTCATATAAAGTGGATATAGTATGATCTTGTTAAATTGTAACTTGTTACTTAGAAAATCTATAATTAGGATAATCGGCTTGGGTACCCTTTGGATGACCTAGCGAAGTGTATAATGGAAAAGGGGATAGGATTCTTCGTATAAAGACATACTTTTAAGTGTGAGTGTTTTATTTGAATGTCATATGATTAATGTTCTTGATTAGTAAGATAAGAGTAGTTAAGATATGATCAAATGTATAAGGGTGTATATATAGACAAGAAAGATCTCGAGCACTTGTTAGGCTTGTGAGCTTGTTGTTGTGCTTTTGAGTTATGAATTTAGATAGTAAGGCTATATAAAAGATGTTCTTACAAATTATTATGTTCGTGTGCTTTAAACTTGATTGTAGTGCTTTGATGTTGAGTAGTTCTTATAGTTGAGATTATAAATGAACTCTTGAAATATCAACTTACCTTGGTTACTTATTAAGCATGATTTGTTATGCGAGTTTTGATAAATAAGACTTGTTGATCCTTGGTGTTGAGAACTTATGATTTTGGTTAAATATTTGAGGATTTGATAAATTATGAATTACTTGAGCAATTGTTAAGCAAAACCTGAGTTCGATCTGTTGTAAGATGTTTGAGTGATGATATTGGTCAGGCTTTGAGTTAAGTTTTATACTTGATGAGAACAAGGTTAATTGAGAATGATGGTTATGATGAAAAATGCGAGGTTACTTGGATAAAATATTATTTAGTCTTGTGATGACTTGAAAGCCTGCTTGTGTGTTAATTAAATGTGTATTGATGAGCTATTCCTTGCTTATTATTTGCTAGTGTGGTGGATGATTCTCTGAGTGGCTTGTTTGCTGGCTAATTGGATGTGAAGACTCCAGGTAAGTTTCCTACGGGAGCTTACTCAGTAACCAGGACCTCATGCCTGATGTGTTATATAGTATGCAGGTGTTGCATCTGCATAAAAGCATGTCATGTAGTATCATGCTTAGGACTTGCACTTATGAATGAGCATCCCTATTCTTTATGCATTTGAAAAGAGAACGGCCGTTATCTGGGAGTCCTTAGAGTCGTTGCTAGGGTCATTGGGGCATTCGTGTTTCATATCGATTTGGTCCCAGTCGAGTCTTATATTATGATATGGCTGCGGCGGTGACCAAGCGTCCTACCTCGGAGTTGGGTACAGACATATGATGGCTGTGGCACCGACCGAGCGTCCTACCTCGGAGTTGGGTACGGACATGTATGACCCCGGAGTGGGCACATATTGGGAGCTTGGGGATATGCCATTTGGCATTCTGTGTGGATCCATTTAATCGCTTTCCGCATATATATAAACTGTCAGCATGCTTGTGTGATTTAAATTCCGTACTGCACTAGAACATCCTTTATTTAGGTATAGGCGTGTTATATGTCCCCAGCGAGGTCTTTAGGTCCCGCATGCGTCTCTTGGCATGACTTCGTGGATAGTTTCAAGTACCCGCTCCCTTTTGCTTGTTGATTGCTTCTATGGCGGGGTTTTCTCACGGGACGAGAGTATTAAGAAGACTTCACCTGTTATAGCTTGACTTTACAAATGTTTTGGTTAAGTTTGTCATTTAGAAACATGTTGTATTTATATTGATTAAAACTCGTTTTATCTCTTTTGAGTTTTGACTAGTTGAATTAGGACAGGTTCACGTGCGAAAGCACAATTAATGATTGGATTCTTTGATTGTTTTGAGGGTTTAAAATCCTTTTTTTCTTGAATTATCTATATCTATATCTATATAAACTCTTAATTTAGAAGAGTTTAGGATGATGTGTCAATCTTAGAGGCATTTTTGGAGTTTTAACCAATCATATTTTTTTGCCATTTTTCTTTGATTTTCTTTAATTCTCTTTTTTTTCTTCTTTATTCCTTTAATTCTCTTTTTTTCTTTAATTTTAATAACTATCTTTATCTTTATAAACTCTTAATTTAGAAGAGTTTAGGGTGATGTGTCAATCTTAGAGGCATTTTAGGAGTTTTAACCAATCATATTTTTTTGCCATTTTTCTTTGATTTTCTTTAATTCTCTTTTTTTTCTTCTTTATTCCTTTAATTCTCTTTTTTTCTTTAATTTTAATAACTATCTTTATCTTTATAAACTCTTAATTTAGAAGAGTTTAGGGTGATGTGTCAATCTTAGAGGCATTTTAGGAGTTTTAACCAATCATATTTTTTTGCCATTTTTCTTTGATTTTCTTTAATTCTCTTTTTTTTTCTTCTTTATTCCTTTAATTCTCTTTTTTTCTTTAATTTTAATAACTATCTTTATAAACTCTTAATTTAGAAGAGTTTAGGGTGATGTGTCAATCTTAGAGGCATTTTAGGAGTTTTAACCAATCATATTTTTTTGCCATTTTTCTTTGATTTTCTTTAATTCTCTTTTTTTTCTTCTTTATTCCTTTAATTCTCTTTTTTTTTTCTTTAATTTTAATAACTATTGGGCTTAATTCAAAACATTGAATTCAATCTAATATAACCATTGGGCTTAATTCAAATTTATTTACTAACTGTTGAGCTTAATTCAAAACATTGAATATAATTATTGATTATGACATATCACATTTAAACAATGTTATAATAATATTGATATTATTATTCCTGAGTAATTTAAAATATCTATATTTATGTATTATACTTTACATAAGATTTTTAAAAAATAATTTGCTGAGATAATTGTAAGATACATTTGTTGTAAAGTTTTTTTTTTATGATTTTTATCTTAACATTTATTAATATTTTTATATATAATATTTTAGTTTAAAAAAACGCGCCATGGTGCGGGAATCATACTAGTATCATTTAATCCTAAAAACTTAAACAGGGTTATAACTTGAAGTTAATAAATAAGCAGCTCGTACTTGGATTGCAAGATCTGGCAGAGGGATAATTCTTCCCTCTAAACATAACCCGGATTTTAAAATCTGGGCCGTTACATGTTTTTAGAGGTGGATGATGTAAAGGCTCGGGTTTTCAAATTTATGATTTCGGATGAAAAGAAATTAAAACAAATTTAAATCGGATAATTCAAGGAAAATTTGTCCTCAATTTAATAAATCGAACTCAAAACTCTTAACGCGAATTCCGGCCAAATTTTGAAGTTTTAAAGATCGATTTCATCCTTCCACCTTGGGATTTGAAATAAACTTTCGATGGCGATATCCTCTTGATTTTGAAACGTTATTTTAATCGAGTCGAGATAAGGTCGAGATAGCAGGTTTTGGGATTTACTTTTGGGGTATTTTTGAAATTTGAATTTGGACCATAAACCTTTGTCTCCTTCCCTCTTTCTTTCTTTCTTTCTTCTAAAATTTGAAACCACAAACTCCCTTCCCTTTTGCCTTAGTGAACAACAACAAAATTTCAAACAACAAACTCCCTTCCCTTTTGTCTCCGTCCCGATCCAAGTGAGATTTGGAAAAAAAGTAATAAATCCCGTCCCAGTCCCATCCCGCAAAAATTATGCGGGACGGGACGTAGGGCGAGCATTTCATATCCCGCAAATCCCGTCTAGTATCGCATATATATATATATATATATATATATATATATATATATATATATATATATATATATATATATATATATATGCAGGGGTGGCCCTAGGGTGTAGCGGGCGTAGGCGGCCGCCACACCCTTTGACCCACGGGCCCCCCGGAGTTTTGAGAAATTTTTTTTATTTATATATAGCATTGTTATAATAAGTAAAACTAGAGTGAATAATAAGTCAAAGACTTCTTCTACTCTGGAAAACTTCTCAAGCAAATTAGTCGTACCTTCATAACAGTACTGCCTAAAATTGATAACCCATCAACAACGACACACTACGGGCCTATTAGCCTGTGCAACACCATCTATAAAATTATTTCAAAAATACTTATCGAGAGACTCAAGAAAATTATTGGAAAACTCATCCACCCCCTTCAAGGTGCTTTCGTTGTTGATAGAGCAATCCAGGATAATGTGCTCATAGCACACGAAATTTTTCACTCTTTCAAAACCATGAAAAGGGTCGAATGTTGGATTGCGACCAAACTCGATATGGAAAAAGCCTATGACAGACTAGAGTGGTCGTTCATTAAACAAGTTCTTCATAAATTTGGCTTTCACGATAAATTCATTCAATTGGTAATGGAATGCATCTCGCCGGTCACCTTTTCAGTACTTGTAAATAACAGCCCTACGGATCTGTTTAAACCAACTAGAGGCATTCTTGAGGGCGATCCTCTATCACCTTTTCTCTTTATCTTAGGTGCAGAAGTGTTAGCCAGAAATCTTGCTCATGCATCAGTTGGTAGCAAATTGGTCGGTTTCAGAGTCGGTAAGGAAGGACCATGTATCCCTTTCCTTACGTTTGTAGACGACATTATCATTTTCTCTAAAGAAAGTATTGCGGCTTGCCAGGAAGTTAAAGATATAATCTCCAATTACTGCAAAATATCTGGTCAAAAGGTTAATTTCCATAAATCTGCCTTTCATACTACAAAGGGTATCCCCAACTCTAGAAAAGCAGAAATTGAAAGGTGCCTAGGAATTTCTAATGAACGACACCTTGAAAAATATCTTGGCTGCCCCATTATCAACGGTAGAGTTAGCAAGGATATGTTCCAGGATCTAATATGCAAATCCAAAGATCAACTATCAAAATGGCGAGCTAATGCGTTGTCTCAACAGAGCCGGGCAGTCCTGATCAAGTCAAATTTGTCGGCAAAACCTCTTTACTCGATGTAGAGTTTTATGCTCTCGGCTTCGATTCACAAGGAGTTGGATCAGATCAATAGGACTTTTTTCTGGAACAAAGACCTCCAGCACCGCCCGCTTATCGGCTGGGATAAGGATTGTAGGCCATATAGTAAGGGTGGTATGGGTATTAGAAAGACTTGTGAAATGAATGAAGCATTATAGATGAAATTGCTTTGGAAGACACTTGCTGAGCCGTCAAATGTGTGGGTCCAAGTAATTAAGTACAAATACCTTAATAATCAAAATATATTAAAATATAAGAGGAATGGCAGCTGTTCTTGGCAATGGGCAAAACTCTGCCCTCTCATCCTCAAATTCAAGACCGCTCTGATTTGGACAGTTGGAAACGGTCATTCGATCAAATTTTGGGATGACTGTTGGGTTTGGCCTAAACCAATTTCGTCTCACCCAGATTGCCCGACTGTATTCATGGCGGATGAGCGCGTAAGAGACTATATAATAAATGGCAGATGGTGGATGGAAAAACTTGAGAGGAATTTACCACATACAATTATAAATGAAATTTGCTCAATCCATATTCTGAATATTCTATTCGAAGATAGACTTTATTGGTGACCGGATCGTTATGGATGGTTCACAACTCAGAGTGCGTACAACCTACTCACTCGGGAGTGGGCTCTTGAGAATGATAACAACTGGATTTGGAAATTAGACATGATGCCCAAAGTTAAAAACTTCATGTGGAAACTTTGTCAAAATGGTTTACCAACAAAAACTAGACTTGCCCAACGTGGGAGGGCGATTCCCAGTTCGTGCTCACTGTGTGGGGATGCAATTGAGGATGACACCCATCTCTTTGTGGAATGTCAACCACACATAACCTCCGATGTTCTTTCGAGAGCCGAGAAAAGCATGATTGAAGAGCTTATTAGAACAAACAAGGACTTCAAACCTATATTACAATTTATAGAAGAAAGCGTGAGCAAAAGTTCAAGGACTACCATCGCTAACAGGTGGTGGTCTTTATGGTTCTACCGCAACCGACTCTCCTTTGACAACGATACAAAACACCCCATCAAAGATATCATTTACATGGCAAATGCGGTCGCTGACAATTGGAAACAAGCTTATACTTTCAGTGACTTAAGTACTCATCAAAATAATACCCCAAGTGTAAGCAACGTACTATCAAAATACAGAGAAGTAATTGTCGCTGGAAAAAGCCTCCAATGGGAGCTTTTAAGCTAAATTTTGATGGGTCGTCCTTTTTGGGCCAGTCTAGTTCTACAGGTTACATCATCTGTGATTGGCATGTGAAGCTGATTAAAATCGGGTTTAAAAACCTAGGACAACAATCCCCTTTAATGGCTGAAGCTCGGGCTATGTTGTTAGGGGTGCAAAATATAATAGATCTGGGAATCACAAATGTGTCCATAGAAGGGGACTCGATGATAATTATCAAGTACTTCTGGGACTCTGTAAGGTGCCCCTGGGAGATAGAAATCCTTTTGTCTGAAATTAAAATACTCCTACAAGGAGTGCAACGGGTTTCGTTCTCTCATGTTCCCCGCGAAGGCAATACGGTGGCTGATAAAGTTTCACACCTTTGTCACGGCGCCCGAGGGATTAAGAATTTACAGGATTCTGCTCTGCAGGATCTCATCTGCAAGGATGCCCTTGGGTAGGCCGTTCTTCCTACCTGAATTCTTACCTAATAAAAAAAATCAACTAATCCTCTTAGCTTAGTTGGTTAATGGGAAGGAAGGAAAAATAAACTATACTAAAGGTTTGGGGAGTTCAATCTCCACTAGCCTCATTTAAAAAAAAATTCACCTCCAAAAACAAAAAACTTCTCTGTTTTTGTTCAACTTGTATCTCACTCTCTATGTTTCTACCCGGTATTTAATTATTTTCCCATTTCCCAACCTCTCTATTATATACAAATTAGCAAACCCCATAAAATTGGTGAAATTAGGGTAAAATAATTTTCACCTCCAAAAACAAAAAAAATTTCTCTATTTTTGTTCAACTTGTGACCCCACTCTCTATGTTTCTACCCCATATTTAATTAATTTTCCACTTCTCAACCTCTCTATTATATACAAATTATCTAGCTATGAACTAATTAAACCCCATAAAATTGGTGAAATTAGGGTTTGATTATGAGAAACAATTTTTTGAAATTTTAATTAGGATTTGTGATTTTGGGAATAAATTTTGTGTTTTAATTATTGTGTATATTTGATATTGAGAATGAAATTTATGAATTTATTAATTGAATTTGGGGTTTGTGAATTGAATTTGTGAAGCTTTATATAGTATTTGTGTTTTCCTCCCTCACATATTCAAATCGCAAATTCTAGAATGTCTTTAAGAACCAAAAGACATTATAAATTTGATGAGTTTACAATCCTAATATATATACAAAAGCCTAATTGACCATGATTGGATTTTGTTAAGTTTACCATCCTAGATATGACAAATGCTTGAATTTTCAATGAATTGGGAGAAACCACTATCATAACAACTAAGTAAATATAAGTCTACTTTTTTACAAGCCACAACTAAGATAAAAGTAGTCGTAGATTAGGTAAAGGAGTTTGTTCATGGTCAATATCTCAGCGCCTACTAAAAATTTCGCCCCACCTTTCAAAGGAACCTACGACCGCCACTATATATATATAATACAAAGTATACAGTGTATATAGGAATATATATATCAGTGTACGTGTATGTATACAAATATATATAAACAATGTATATATATATACACACTGTATACACTTAGTGTATGTATATGTGTGTGTGTATATAATAGGTGTGAAACCGTGCGTTGCACGGTGAAGGTCTTGTGATAATTCAAGTATACATGACAATGAACTAATGAAGTAAACAAACTACAAAGAACCGAAAAGTTATAAAAGTTAACAAATTACAAAGAACACTCAAATCGTCATTTATTTATAACACTCTTAACCCTAACCCCTGTAACTGCACCCCCCAATCAGCCTGGGTGTTCATTAACTCTCAATGCCTTCAACGATTCATCTTCAGACACATGACATAAAGTTATATAGATAAAATTAGGAATTGGACTCATCACAGAAAGTTATGTAGATAAAATCAGGAATCAAACTCATCAGATAAAGTTATGTAGATAGAGTACCTCGCATCAAGCACTGGTCTTCGAGCACATTTGAAGGAAAACCTCACATCGAGCCCCTATCTTTAACTGAAGGTTTTGGAAATTGGATTGTGGGGTCTCGGGTTCATTTGCTTCTAGCGGGGTCACTTGGGATCCATTATTTGAACACCATGGACACCCCATATTGTCAAGGCATTTTTCAAATTAGTCTACTCTCTAGCGCAAATCGATTCTGTTTGCCCATAATAACCCTTTAATCCCTCAGTCAACCTGGGTGTTATTTAGTTCTCAAGGCCTTTGACAATTCATCTTCTAACTGGGAAAGTTGTAACTTGCCTTGAGATATTTGCTCTTCGATCATCTCCTACAATGATACATGTTTACAATTTATATTTAAGCACTCTTTGATCATCTCTTACAATGATACATGTTTACAATTTATATTTAAGCATATGTTATTACAGTACATAATTTCTGAATATCGGTAAATCTTAGTTAAGCATGAAAAAATAAAAATAGGAAACTAAAGCATTTATATAGACAATGTAATGGAACCGATAAAGCTGATGTAATTAGGCAATTAGAAACATCATCTAAAGCGTGGAAAGAAGAATAGAGTTACTGCAATTTCTAGACCAAAACAGTAGATTGAAGAAAACTATAGCAGAGATTATTGCAAAGAACTTGTAGTAGTGAACAGAAAATATGATATCATTTTACTTGCTCTAGTTTCATGAAAATGGAGTCAACTCAAAACACCAACACCAGAGACTACAAATTGAAGCTAGGATTTCTAAAACATTCCATCAGGTATGAAACTAAAATAAGCATATATGCAGAACTAAAGGGAGTGCTAATGATAAATAAGCATGTATTTCCAACCATAAATTGGAAGTTTTTCTATGAAGGAGGTTGTGGATCCACCCAAAAAAAATTAGAAACAGAAGATCATTAAAATCAGGGATGATGAATTGATCCAAAAATTGTGCAACCCGGATTGTGCAACTTGGGTAGAAAAGAAAATGTAGAAAGAAGCGATTGCAATAAATTAAATTTCAAGAAATCAAGTATATATGAAGATGGACTTATCTAAAGTTTGTGAGCAACATGGTGCACAAATATACGAACTATAGACCTTTAGCATATACACTTGGCAAAAATCATGGCTACAAAAAGCTGCACAGGAACTGAGCTGCCTCCATGCATGGTTTTTACCCATACCTTTTCTATCTCTAATGTGTGATTCATCTACAATTAATGTTGGCCACATAGTTCGACTTTTACACTGGTGTAAAAGGAGATAAGTTGCAGTAATAACAAAGACCCAAATTAGGACTACGGTCACATCAAAAAAGACACAAATTCATGCTTCATATTTAGGTTGAAGGGCTTGAAGCATTGCACATTTGCAGAAACTATGCATTCAACTCAATCGGGAAACTATGCATTCAACTCAATCGGGTAAGCATAACTCTCTTGATTTAATTTTGAAGAACAAACAAGTTGGAAAGCATAATTCACGAACCTTACCCATAAGGCAGATGTTATTGACTCTATTATGTGATTTGAATCATCTCTCTGTTTCGATTAAGGTTATCCACCAAATGCAGATCCTCCAAACTCATTTTTGGATGGATTTTGTTCGTATATGGCAAAATGTTAAGAACAGGATAAAATACGGGGCCTTAAAAAATTAGTCATAAATACTATGACAGTTTAATCCTAGTTTTGGCCAAGCAAGGTAGATTATGGATACATGTTGGTGAGTTGGTCCCCATGCCAAGCCACCATCCAGTTTCCTTGGTAATGGCAACCTGATCTCCTTGTAATACCAATGTGAAAAGATGCAAAATATGAGTTGCGATTGATAATTTGGATTATCTGTATTTCTATGATAAAACATAACTAAATTGTCAAGTACATGTTATCATTGTCACATTCACACCAAGATAAAGACCTTTTTCATGTTTTAAACGCTACAAGTTAGGGGGTCAAATAACGGCAATATATCAACAAATTACCATCGTCCTCCTAGGCTCTCTTTCGTTTTCTCGCTAGACTGGAATTTAAATAGATCATAGGTTTAGGGAACTTACCTTTTGAGGAGATAATAGACAGAAACAAGTGGAAGTGGCGGCCATGTGGTGAGTGAGATAGAGATCGATGGCGGTGGTGGCGCATGGGTTGAGATCAACGAAGGCACCTCACCCTGCAAAACACGAATCCCAACCGGAAAATCAAGCTAATGAACAACATCCAATAAACAACACTAATAAATAAAGCAGTTCAACAAAAGAAACGCCAAAGAAGTCTCGAAATTCATTGTGGCTGAGAAATTCAATTGAAGAACGAAAAAGGGATGATAAATTCAATTGAAGAACATAAATCCATTAGCTGGGTCAGGTCGAACAAAACAACAAATAACATGGAACAAGGAGAAACCAAATAAGGCGAGGGCAAAGAAGAACCAAGAAGAAAGCTTAGAAAGAAGCCAACGCTAGAGCCACGAGGGAGGTAAAAAAAAATAGGCGACGATGAGTAAAAAGGAGGTGGAGAGGAGCATGAGGTGGAGTAGAAGAAGAATTCAAGGACCGTTGATCTTCGATTTTAACAAATGGCAAACCAAATCCGAAATTAGGGCACCAAAATGAAATGAAATTGGCAAATCTGATTAGAAATGGTGTTGTCACCGACTTCTCATTACCAAATCCGAAATTAGGGCACCGAATCGAATCAAAATAAGCAAGAATCAATTTCATATAGAGACACCTACAATTGAAGCCATGGTTGAGTGTATGGGTAGAACAGATGTTGATTTCTCCCAATTGGTGCTTCAAGTTGGAGAATTTCAGGAGGTGAAGGCCCCCGAGGACGGAGAAGAGGATGGATTTCTTGAACCTGGTGAGGTCAGAGACGATGGTGGTTTGGATCTCACCGTCCGAGTCGAAGTTAGAGATAGTGGCGTCGGGAGGTTAGAGTCGACTATGAGCGGGGCGTGGACTGGGCTGGATGGGGCGGTGAGCAAGAGGATGAGAAGATGCAAAGGGGCAAACCCTTGAACAACGATAGAGTGGGGGAGAAAGAGGAGAACCGGATTAAGGTAGGAGAAGAAAACTAACAATCACAACTACAGAGTGAGAATGAATGATGACAGAGAAGAAGCGAGAAAGACCGAGAAGGGCAATGAAAAGAAAAAAATAAACAATTTCAAATTCAAGGTACGAGGGGTAAATATGATAATTTACCTGGAGTCATATGAGTCATTGATCGCTAGCCTCCACCTAAAACGGACGCCCACAATTGACCCAAATCTGAAAGTGCAGAACACTAATTCCTCACCCTATTCCAGACCGTTGATTCTCTTCAGAAGAATTAAATTTGATGGTCAATCTAACTTTGTTTTTATGAACAGTAAAATCAAATTGCCTCCTTTATAGGAGTAGAGATATATATACCTTTGTAAACGTATATATTGAGTATATATTAATTTATATGAATGTATATATATTGTATAATCATATATATATAATGTGTCCTCTGTATATACAAGGAAAATCGTAAAACATAAAAATTATTGTATAAATGTATGTAGGTTACATCTTTGAAAACCGCAAAATATATAGTAATTTTAGATTTTTTATATTATTTTTTATTTGAGGGACAAGGCCCGTTCTGTCCCGTGAGGGATGGACAAGACCCGCGTGGAACTGAAAAAAAAGTAGTGAATCCCATCACGCAAAAATTACGCGAGACGGGACGCGGGACGACCCCCGTCCCGTACCGCGTCCACCCCTATTACAACCACTTTTCCATTGATTATTTTGGGTAGACTATGAGTTGTTAAATTTATAGTTTCACCTGTGATTCGAAGATATGATTGGTTGAATTGTGAGGTTTTGATTTCATATTGTTATTCATTAGTTATTTTATTATCTTTGTTCTTTTAATTCTTATTTGCATATGTTCTCTCTTGATTGATCACCTTAACAGAATTTGCATCTTTGCTAGTGATTAAGCGATAGGTAATTGATTCCATAAAAGCATCAATTGGCTATGCGGGATAATGACTATTGGTTGAATGTTGATTTCTATGAGATTAGGGTTAAGGGATTGTATCTTTTGACTTTCTAATTGCATTGAGATTTGATATTACCAATTGGCAAAGTACTTTGGGATTTTATGCTGCTGTATGTATTAAGAATCCAATTAGGATCGCATATAGTGTAAGGGATTGGTGCCTTTGCAAGGTTATCAATCTAATTAAACCAAAGTCAGAATAGCTATTGATATTTGATATCAATTGCATTGCATTGAATTAAGAATAACAATGAAATCATTCTAAGGATCATGAACCCCAACTATTGTCAAAAATTGTAGGTGAAGCGTTTTCCTCACATTGGTAACATTCGCAATCATTACTTCTTTTACTTATTTGTTTCTTTTATTCATCTCAATCTTATTATTGTTTACTTTAAATCATCATTAGTTACACAAATCTAGTTCTCCCTTGGTTCGACTCCTACTTGTCTGCTATAATAATTTATTGGTTAGCTTAAGTTAGGAATACTATTGGCATTTGGGACTAGGATCAATGACAATATCATCCTAACGGTCACCTATTGGGTAGACATGGCCACGAATAACGGGTTGACCCGTGATCCGATGGGTCGTATGGGTCATTGACCTGGTGGGTTGGTGACCAACATGTACGGGTCGAAGGGTTGGAGTGAGTTAGGGTTAGGGTCGAGCATCTCTCAAACCGCCGAACCGCCGGGTCAACCCGCCATTCCAAAAAAAATTTGAAATTTTTTTTCTCAAAAGATAAGTTTATAATTATTATGTATATTATTCTTAGAATCATTCATAATAAAAACATAAACTAACACGCAATATGCAATGTGGGACAAAAATACACCATCATTCTTCTCTTTTTATAGCATTGAAAGTCTTCCTTCTATTCCCTCATTTACGATGTGGGACAATAGCATTGTCCCACATTAAAAATTGAGAGTTGGAATGAGAACGCATGAAGATATATATGTGTGTGTACCCCATCTTCCCATTTCTCTCACTTCACTTATTTCCTACATTTTCTACATTGGAAATGAAGTTTGAGAAAAATATATTCTCATATTTTTCTCTCTTACATCCCACATTGAAATTACAGTGGATGGAAGAATTGATATGGAGATATAAGATATTCCCACATTTTTAACACTTCATATCAAAATAAAGTGGATGATAAAATGTGGTATGAACAAAAAATCTTCACATGTTATTTTTTTTATTTTAATAGTCAATTTAACCAAATTTTTTTAAATAATGTAACCCGTCTGGTCAACGGGTCGATCCGGCGGGTCAACGGGTCAACCCAAACCCATTAACCCGTAACATTTCCGGGTTAGGGTTCGGGTCGACTAACCCTGACCCTTGACCCGGCGGGTCGAACCCGTCGATCCGACGGGTCCAACCCGTGGCCACGTCTAGGCTTGGGTACTATTTATGGTTAATTAAACCATGACATTTAATCATCTACCAAATTCTTGGCGTCGTTTCCGGAGAACACTAAACTTTTGTAAGTACGTTTGCATTTTTGTTTTCTTTAGTTTGCGTTAATGTGATCCATCTTGCATGGTCACACCCGTTCTATGAATCAATCTACTCAACTTATGGTGTCTTGTGATCCAGAAATTGAAAAGACTTTCTTCGGGTTAAAAAGACAACATCTGAGCAGAAATATAGCACTCGAAGTTGAAGCAAGAAGAACACTGCGAGAACTTAAGGAGCCCGATCTTAGCACTCAACCATTAGCACTGAAGCTCCCAGATCTCCCAGTCAATTCAATGTCCGAGTTCAAGTCAAATTGGGCAAACATCTTACATATTTTCCATGAAAGGAGTGGAGAAGATCCTAACAAGCATCTAGCAGAGTTCACAACAATATGTCATCGCATGCGACCTACATGCATGATAGATGACCAGATGATGCTCAATGTGTTTCCTTTCACCCCCAGAGACACTACAAATGACTGGCTCTACTACTTTCCAACCACCCGATGCAATAAAGTCAAAAGGGAGATCTCAAACATCGAGCAATCTTCAACTGAATATTCCCTCTATGAGTACATCGAGTGCTTCAAGAAGCTCAAGGCTAGCTGCTCATAGCATGGAATCGCTAAGAACGATCTTATCCTCCATCTATATGAAGGCTTGCTAGACCAAGAACGGAACACAATGGTGGATCCATGATTTTTTCCAAGAGGGGGTCGAAAACTATATAGAAATCTTATGAGGTCAATACTGTAAACAAGGTCACATATTTAATTATCAACACCACAAATTCTAATCGCAATACAAAAATCCTCTAAAAATCTCCAAAATACTTGTTTTCCAAGAGAAGATTTATTCTTTGTCGTTTTTTATCCCTTAAAGTTCTTGGTGAAAATGCCCTTACATATGATCTTTGTACAAATTCATTCATTTGATTTCATTTCTAAACTATTATATATTTACATAGAACATGACAGTGTTTTAGAATCATTGTCTTTCTCATGTAATGCAATGAAGCTATAGAATTATGGATTTTTCATCTTACAATTGTGCATTATCCCAAGTTTCTTGCATCTTACAATTATTGATCTTGCATCTTACAACTATCTACAAACCACAATTCCAAACCACAAATTTACAAATTTATTTCTCAAAATCACAAATTCTAATCACATTTTTTCAAAATTTATTATCAAAATCACAAACCTAATCGAAATTTACCTCAAATTAATTCACAAATTCTAATCTAAATTGATTCTCGTTTCAACAAATTGAATTTAAAAATAATCAAATTAAAAGGTAGGGAAGAAAACTAATCTCGAAGGTTTAGAAGAAGAAGAACAACACTGGTGTTCTAATCTAAATTGATTATTACTCAATCAATTGAACTTAAAAACAATCAAATTAAAAGGACGAGGAAGAAAACTAACCAACCTTGAAGTCTAGATCGAATGAGTGAAGAATTGAAGATTTTGGATTTTCACTCTCTGTGGGAAACGGGAGTGCGTCGCCACACAGTAAAAGCCTACGCAGACAGCAGGTTGCGGTGGTGCACCGCCGATACCAGGGTGGCTAGAGGTGGAGCTGGCAGCGGTGCTGGCGGCCGGCTAGGCTCGAGGTTTCTCCTTTGCTGTGTGGGTGAAAGTGTGGTTTGCTGACTGATGTGTTCTCTCGACCGTAAAAAAAGGGGATTTTGATGTTTAAAAAAATAGATACAACAGGGAAAAAAGGGGAGGGTAATAGGATTCGAACCTAGGATGACAGGTTTCGTAATCAAATACCACCCGCGTCCTCACCATTGAGCCAAATCGTCTTTGTGATTTCATTCTAGGTCACTTATATATATATATACATCTACCCAATTTTAGGACAAGGGGGCTTTAGCCACCCTGAGCCCCCCATAGATCCGTCACTGGCGGTACACTATCAACGCTACAAGTGGAGGAGATGTGCAAGACAAAACATCCAAGGAGGCTATGAAATTATTTGAGGGGCTTGCTAACGCTTCTCAACAGTATGGATGGACCCAAGAAGTAAAGGAGTGCACCACGTCAAAGCTGCAAGCACGGGACCGTACCATCATAATGAAATGGAAAGGCTCAAAAATATGATAAAGGGTCTATCCACTCAGGTTGCTCAATTACAAGCTAGACCTAGTGGGGTCTGCGAAGACCCCCAATGACTTATGCCCTCAAGTGCAGGAAGGAGTTATGGAAGTCAACCCCGTCAGAGACTATGACCCTCGACGATTTGGTAATAATTCTTTCAACCCAAACTTTAGTCCTAATTTCTATCAAGGTTTTAGCAACAAAAATGCTCAAGGATCTTATCAAGGAAGAAATCAATTTGAAGCTTGTTCTAGGAACCCAATGCAAGCCAATCGGCCACAATAGGATAAGGTTCTTTGCCTCATCTTAGACAAGTTTGCAGCAACAGAGAAGGTGATTGGACAGATGGTTCAAAAGATAAGAGAGCTCAAGGCATGAAATGCAGGAAAGCTACCATCACAAGTGGTAGTCAAATCCAAGGGGAAAGCTGCTAAGGAGACCCATTAAAGGGTCATTATGTCGAGACAACGACGTTTAACCAAATGGACTTCTCGAGAGGCAACCCGAAGTTAGTTTTTAGTTCATTGCATTTGGTTTCATCTATTTTCAGCCCTCACTAAGCATTTTTATTATCGTTTTGCATTAGGATTAGTTCATCTAATAAAAAATTTCAGCTTTTCTAGAGAAAACTTATGTTTTGTTTGCATGTCAAATCATTTTCGACGTATAGGTTTCAAGAAAAGGAAAAAGAGGAAAAAGAAGGACGTCTGCAAGACCGGCGCTTGCCTAGGGAGTCTCGGCACCTGTCGCTCAGCAACACAGAAGAATAAGAGTTCCTATAGTGGTGCCCGTCTGGGGAGCCTCAATGCCCATCGCCGATGCTCAATAGAGACACGAAGCTCATCTCAATGCCCACCTAGGGAGACCTGGGGCTCACCACTTGCCTGATCTTCTAAAAATCATAGTGTTGACGACATAATGGTTTTGGTTTAATCCTAACTCAAATGTTAGTTATTTTTTATCGTGGTAAGTTGTTTTTAATAAAAAAAATCTATCAAAGGTATGTATATCTTAGCTTTTTTCCATAAACTTTATCTTTCCATATTATTGATTTATCTTTTTCCTTATAAAATTTATCAAAAATCTATATATACTTCATTTTACTCACAGTTTCTCTTGTGCAGAAAATTAAAACCCTAATTATGAGATTTCACAATCAAAACTAAGCCTTTTTTTTGTGCTCATCTTTCTATCTTTGAGAAGTATTTCAAGGATTCATCAATTGTTCATCGAATTTCTATGATGTTTCGAAGACAACAACAACACACAATATGATTGCCGTCTGTCTAGGGAGCCTCGGCGCCTACCGCGTTTATCTCGACACTTGCTACCCTTTGTCCGGCGCCCGCCGACTAGCACATAAGGTCTTCTAGTGGTTTTGACATGAAAGTTTTATGAGTTTGTTCCAAGTTTTACCTTTCCTTCTTCCCGAATCATGTCTAGAGTTTTAAACATGGTTGAACCCGCAAGATTGACACGTGATAAGAAAGAAAGGTGGATTCACTTGGGATCTTGCAAGCATTCAACTGCTAAATTTTTCCGCGAAGAAACTTTATGGGTTTTGGATATTTTTTAGTAACAAAGGCCATGTTAGAAACAGGAGGTCTCGGGGAATTCATGTAGATCGAAGTCGACACATACCCCGACCTCACAAGAGATTTCATTGCAACTCTAAGGGAAGGCTGAAAGGATCATTTTATATTCAAGCTAATAGGCACAAGGTTTGTTGCAAGCCTTGACAAGATGGGGCAGTACCTGAGAGTTTCTGTTGAGCCCTCATTCAATTGGAGACTTGCACAGATGTTTCCCGATCTGACAACAACATGGGAATAAGCTACTAAGGTAGCTCCCAAACCAGAAGGAAATCACATCAACTACATCACCCATCCTCCACTACGCATTTGCCACATGATGCTGAACAACACATTATTTGTGCAAGTGGAGAGCAAGAAGGTTTCCAAGGACGCATGGGGCTAGATCTACTATCTCATGCCAGAGGTTATATTAGTGCCCAACTGGGTAAGACTTTTCCTATACGCGTGTAAGAAGATGCTCGGCTATGATGCAAGAGACACCAGGCCTATCAGATTTGGAGGCTTGGTAATGGTGATAGCACGGGTTGTAGGAGTCCAATTGGATGATCTCAAGCCGCTAAGAGAAACCTCCCCTCGATTAGATCTGGAGGCGCTAAGGAAGGCAAAGTTCTTAATTGGAGAGTCACCCCCATTCACTTGGGTGACCGACACTCATGCATTTACCCTGCCCATGTTCATCCCTAATAGTCCTATACTTGCTTATTTATATATGACAGGGAACAAAGTCAATAATGAAGATGATGAGAGTGAACCAATGGAGGATTCACTGGAGGAGAGTGAAACATTGAAGGAACCTGAAGTTGACAAAGCGCCCGACGAGTATGCTGAAAGTCATGGAGAGAACTCGCAAGAAGTTGAAATAGAATACACACCATCCATAGATCCAAAGGTCGTTTGGAGATACACATCAAAGATCAATGCACAACTACAAACAATGTAAGCAGGGATGGATCAAACCCTCGCCCAATTCAAGAAATTTCATGAAGAGAGCCATCATCATCATTGCCAACGAAATGAGGCTATGGATCAGTTGACTCGAATTGTCACCCAATGGATCACGCGCTAGGATAACCAAAGATGAGGCGGTTAGTTACCTATTCTCCCCCTTGTGTTATTATTTTATTTTATTTTTGTTTTATTTTTATAGTTTTTATTTTTTTCAGTATTCTTTCATTGAGGAAAAGGAAATGTTGAAGTGTGATGGAGGGGTTTAGGTTTAATTTTTAGTTTTCATTGCATTTAGAGCATCTTTAATTTTCATTACGTTCATGTTTATTAGTTTTCATTATGAGAAAATCAAAATAAAAAATTGAAAAATATTAAAAAAATCTAAAAATATCATGCATTTGTATAAAGTATGTCATTGTCTAAACAATCATCTAGCCTAGTTAGTCCTCAAATTGTTTTTGAAACATGACCATATAAGTCCCATGACATGTTTGGATTGTTTAACTTTATCCTATATTTATGGTTTTTATGTGACCATGTTAGGTAAACATAATTGAGCATGTATGATATAAGTTCCTAGGCATGACTGAAATCCAACAAAAAAAAATTTGTCCTAAGTGAGAACGTTTTAGCCTTATATAGATTATATCTATATTCCCCCTGCTTTATTGTGTCATTTACTCTTCTTATGCAATTATCTCTTAGTATTGACATGGTTATCTATTTTTAAGACCAATTATATACATGTTCATTCCTTATAAGTTTCATGTGATAGAGGCAACTAATATTTCTTATACAATATTTATCCACATCTACCCTACATTATACCTTTGCTTGAAGCCAATTTTTGAGTCTCCAACCTTTTCTTTTAAAGCTCCATAAAAATATATATCCCTACCCGATTATGATTTAAAGTTGGTTATGAATTGATCATTTGGAGAAGAAAAGCTATGGTTTATGCATTAATGTGGAAAGCTTTGAGAAAGATGTAGGGTTCGTATCGGGCGGGGGTAATAAACTAACTAAAATTATAAACAGGGTAAAATTTATAAACAGATGGTAAAAGTAGTTAAAATTTTAAACAACAATATAATCTGCGTATGTGGCGAAAAATAGTTTATTTGTAAAAAATGGAGTTTATTTGGTTGTTATTAGGGGTATTGTAATACTTTCAAACCAAATAAGATAAAAGGGAATGGGTAAAACAATACTTTTGCAAAATAAACACCCAAATAACCTCTATTTTGTAGCTTTTTTTTATCACATTTTTTAAATGTTTTTTGTTTATTTTGCTCCTCCATGCAACCAATAATGCTGTTTATTTTTTAAACAACCATAAATGTTTTTTTTAACAGCTAAAATTAACTACCACACACACCCGTAATGTTATATGCTTATTTTCCTCACATTGTACTTCATTAGGTGACTCTAAAGAAAGAAAAAAAAAAAAAATCAGAAAAAAAACATATAAAAAGAAAAGAAAAGAAAAAAATAACATATATATATAGCAGCCAAAATAAGGTAACCTTACTTGCCAATACAGAGCCTTAGTTTGCATTTTTGTATGTGAGAAGCTTGATGCATTCTTTTTTGTTTTTCGTGATGTTGGAATTTTAGGAATCTTAGTTCTCAAATTTAAAAAAAATCCCTGTCTTTATGTTTCTACCAAGTACCATTACAACTAAATGAAAAGACCTCTTGGTGATTCTTGTCTACTTTGACGTATCTTATGGAGAATTTGTGATATAAATGTCAATACTTATGTAGCTTTTTGTATAATGAATGAGTTGAGAGTTGTTCTTTAAAGCCCAAATACATGAGAGCGAGATAAACACATTTTTCCTTGTGAGGTTGGATGGATAAGCATGCAGGCTACTTAATCACTCATATACATGCTAGGACGTTTGTCTAACTTATTCATGTCTGCACTTACTTGAGATGTTGCTTTTAATAAGGCTAGTGCATAAAGATGATGTTTGTGGGATAAATGATTTGTAAATATTTTGTTTTGCTCAAGGACTAGCAAATGGTATGTGTGAGAGAGTTTGATAATGCATATTTTGTATAGGCATTCTAGGTATTTTTAGGGTAGTTTAGGTTGCATTAGATAGGAGTTTAGAGATAAGTCGCATCTTTATACTTTTTCATTCGAAGTTTGGAATCTACACTTTTCTATGCTAATTCTACGTATTTACATATCTGAGCCCGAAGAGTGGTGATGGAGCCTAAAGCTAGCTAGGACGGCTTGAAGAAGAAGAGAAAAGACCAAAGAAGAAGCTAGAGAGAAGCCAAGTGAAAAAGAGGGGGAAATACTAAGGAAGCCGAGGCAGCGTCTGCCCAGGAATCTTAGGCGCCCGTCTAAGACGATGTAGCACTCGCCAAGGAGCGGCACCCACCCATGGATTTTCCTTCCTTTCGTCGCATTTCTCTCAAAGGGTTGAAGGGAGATAGTGCATCGGCAGCCTTGCTTATGCGCCCGCTGCGATTGGATAACTACGCAGAGTCGGATTCTTATCCAAAGAAGATTTTGTCCTATCTTTTGAAGATCTTGCTTAGCCTAAGGATGACACACTAGGGTTTTTCTCAGCTGATTTGAGGCCTATATATAAATACCCCATTAGTCTTAGGGTTTCTATTACATTCATACACATTCAGAAACACACAACATGAATCACAGATAAATTTTGATTCAGTTTTAGTTTCCAAGGTGAGCCATGCTCGGCTAACCTCCTTTATAGTTTTGCATGCATTACAATACAATGGTTAAGGACACGTGAGGGTTGTATTTTATTATTTTTCTTTGATTCATGTATTTGAGTTATGCATTATGATTATTTCAATTATCTTCGTGTTAACATTGCATAAGTATTGTTTGTTTATCTTAACTAGCCATTAGGATGGATATGCATCATACTAGGATTATAGCTTCATTATGCTATTATGGGCCTTGAATCTTGATCCATTAGTAGCAGCATGTCATGTAGCAATGGGTATAGACTCATGATACTGTAGAAGAATTGACAAGTAAATGTTATTTCTTTTAGTGGAAGCGATAGCCGGTGATAGAGACCATCAAGGCAATATAGATCAAGAAGCTTTGGACCCGATTCAAATATCGGTTGGATCAATGACAAGAGTTCAAGCAAAGAGGTACAAGGAAGCCATGCTAGGTTTTGTCCAAGCTTGTTGGAGTAACATGGAGACCAAGTGTTGCAGCCCAACCACAACACTATTTCTTGAGCCCAAAGAAGTAGCTCTTTTCCATATTGTGGAATCAAATCCAAATCACTCGAGCTAGCCCAACTAGGGTCTGATTTGAAGACCTCAACCACTTGAAATGGATGAACAAATATCTCCAAAAGTCAACCTTTTGATAATCTGATTTTCAGCTCACCTTCGAGACTTCTAAGTCCATTAAATGCATTGTTAGCGGCTAGTTTTTGCTTTACTAGTAGCCTACCATATTAGTTTTTATTTCTCATTCTCATGCATGCTTTTCTACTTCCCATACAATCATTAGGTCTGATTTACTTTGAATTTTCATGGGTTTGAAAGCTGATTTCAGAACTTGTATTAAAACTCATTTTCATGAATGAAAAACTAAGATTTTTGCTTCCAACAAATATGAACACCATAAAGAGTGTTTTGGTATGGTAAAAACAAATCTCAACTATTTATACTAAGAGATAAAAAAACAAAAAGTGTCCCTATATACACCGCAAATACGCGGATTAGAGCTGCTTGTAGCGTTAATTATATTACAACATCGGATCCAACGTTGTAATATGCGAAGTGACGGGCTGAACCGGGATTACAACGTCGGATCGGACGTTGCTAGGGTAACGAATTTTCACACACACCCACCAAAAAAAAACACAACGTCCAAAAGGACGTTGCTCATTAATTTTTTTTTAATATATTGTATTAGACCCGATCTTGACCCGTATTAGCAACGTTCAATTTGACGTAGTAACAACGTCTAATTCAACGTTGTTACAACGTCCGAATTTTTTAAGTGAAATTACAACGTTGGATTCGACGTTGTTAGGATTAGACGTTAATTTGCGGTGTATATAGGGAACGCGAAAACAAATCTCAAGTATACCTAACAAATCACAATAAAATAAATAAATAAATTTACTAAACATTTTTCAAATATAAATAATAATGTTCATTTACATTGTTCCACAAGATAACTGAAAGATGACAGATGCATTCAAAGATGGCCAATGCATTGGAATTTGGAAGAAAAGAAGAATAAATTAAAGAAAAACAATTTTAACTCTAAATATGATTATTTTTACATACATGCATTTGAGTACAAATATCAATCAACAATGAGATAACATTTTGTCTCTAATTACAGTATTCAAAGTTCTTTTTAACGTTAGGACTTAGGTAGTAATAATTAATAATGTTTAGATGTAAATAGTGATACTTAAAGCTTAGAGTTTATTTATAATTTTTTTATATATATTTTTTTTAATATGAAATATATTAATTTAAAAGAAGGGCTATTTGCACAAGTAGACTACTTTTTAGAAATCTTTGCACAAATAGACCATGTTTTGGAAAAATTAAAAAGTGGTCTATGGTGTTATTTGTGCAAATAGAGAATGTTACCCAAAGGGGCGGTAGCAGGTTAATCAAAAGGGAGGGAACAGGTGAGAGGGAAGAAAGGGGAAGGGTTTGGCGCCAAAATGGGAGAGAGAGGGTGATGTGATTTTGTGGAACCCTTTTCCATTTTGTATGGTATAAAGGGCAGGCTTTTCATTTTCTTCTTCCCCCACAATTTCTGAAGTAGAAGCTCATGGAGAGAGAGATGGGAGAGAAGGAGAATGTTCCACCATGGAAGACAAGCTCCCGACTTGCTGTTCCAGTTCCAGAGCACGTGTCAGCTTCAATCTGTGCACCTGTCACTGATCAAAATCTCTGTGTCAATGTGATGCCCCAGAAACCTTTGATGGTAGAAGAAAGGGGTAAGTGTTTTATGCGAAGTACTCTTCATCTATGGCGTTAGATACCCATCAATCTCTCTTTTGAACTTTGGTTTTGTTTTTCAGGTGGCAACACCTTGGTATGCGTCACTTTCATCCTCCAAGGTTCTTGGGTGGTCGAGAAAGGTACATGGGTGTATGTGGGTTCGAGGGCGCTGAAGAATATCATGATAAAACAGGACATCGACTTCAACTCTTTGAAAAACATAATCAGGCTGAAGGGTGGCGATGGTGCCTCATATGCAGAGTGGGCGTTGTGGTACATGCTGAAGTCGAAAGAAGGGGGTCAGCCGATCATTATTGCTGATGATGACGACTTCGAGGCGTTTAAATATCTGAACTTGAAGTGCAGAGAAGACCCATGGCCCCTGGCGATATATGTCGGGCCATTGGAGACGGAGAGCTTTGAAGTGAAGCAACCTGCCGAAGAAGAACGCCTCAGTGGGCCACCCTTGTCGCAAAAAGTGGACAATTTGGCTGAGATTGTTAACGATGATGCATCCGGTAAGGCACATCAAACCCCGTTGTGTGTAGATGGTGTGTTACATGCTGGGGGAGAGGTGACCGAGGTCATACGGAAGAGTAAGAAGCTGGCAGCGATGGACAATCCTGACAAGGGTAATACGTCAGGTGACAAGGGAATATGTTCAGGTGACATGGTACAGGGTCTGCCTATGATGGACAATCCTGACAGGGGTAATACTTTAGGTGACAAGGGAATGTGTTTAGGTGACAGGGTACGGGGTCTGCCTGCGATTGACAATCCTGACAAGGGTAAACCGTCAGGTGACAAGGGAATGTGTTCAGGTGACAGGGTACAGGGTCTGGAGGTGATAGAGTTAGGTGACACGGATACCTCTTCAGGTGACATGGGCCCTGGTTTGGATGTAATATGCCTTAGTAGCGAGGAGGAGGATAATGATGGGCTAACCCCCACAAACGAGTTTTGGAGCTCGTTCGAGGGCGAAGATTATAAAGTGAAGCTCCAAGTAGATTGGGATAACTTGGAATCCAACGGTGTGGAGGAGGACACGAGTATGAGGGTGTTGGTGGAGGAGGAAGTCGAGGAAGAGGTGATGAGGGAACTTGAAAATTTTAAGCCCAGAACTAGCGTATCCCCACCTACGAATCAGAACATTGACGCTATGATGGATAGAGCAACGACTCGTACCCAGGACCCACGACGCAACATTACTCAACTTTCGGAGGGACAATTATTCGCATCGAAGGCTGAGGTGCAGACTTGCCTTCGCTGGAATGTGGTGGAGAATTGCTTCGAGTTTATTGCGAAGAGGTCTACAACAAAGGTGCTAGTCGTGGTATGTGTGGACCCAAACTGCACGTGGATGTGTAGGGCCTTGCCTCACCGCCGCACCACTATGTGGAGCATCCGCAAGTATGTCCAGGAGCACACATGTGGGATCAACGTGAACCACAACCATAACCGACATGCTACGTCTGATATGATTGGCCGGAACCTCGTGTCCAAGTAAGTTGGACGATAGCTGTGAATGTTGTAATCCTTGTCACATGTTAATATTTCACTTGTCACCTTTCGTTTTTGTGTGGGGGTAAGTAACTCGGCCTATAACTTGTAGGTTCACCGGCACTTGGAAGAACCTCGTTCCCGACCAAGTGCAGGCACTGATGAAGTCTGACTACGGCATCACGTGCAGCTACTGGAAGGCCCGAAGGGCACGATTGGCGGCGAGAGATGTAAAGCATGGGACCGATGAAGATAGTTACCGAGATATTATTCCATACTTGCACGTTCTGGAGCAGACTAACCCCGGGACATATACTAGGGTAGAGAAGGACTCCTCCCAAAGGTTCAAGTACGCCTTTTGTTCGTAATGGGGGAAGTTGCAGGGTGTTGTATGTAAAATAGGAGAATAAAATAAAGCACAACTAGACTATCTCCCTGTCCCAAACAAATAATACAAGAATCCCCTCCCTTGTAGTAGTAGGGTAATTCAGGATCGAATCCACGAGGAGGTAGGTCAGCGCTTCCTTTGTTGTACTCACGATCAATGCTTTCGACCTCAGCAAACACTCGATATCGAGTATACTGGTCGATATCGACCTCAGTTCTGGTCGATTTCCTAGCGTAGTTCCTGCAGAAGACAAAACAGCAAGTCGACGTCGAGCAGAGACCTCGATATCGATGTTAGTCCTCGATATCGACCCTTAAGGTCGATTTCGATGCTTGTCACAGAAACTGTTTTTGTAACCAATTTGTCGGAAAAGGATCCGAAGAAAATAGAATGGAGAGGGAAGATGAACAGAAACGAAACTAAGACTTTTATGGAGAATTTAATTAATTAAAAGGCTTCCAAAGTCGGGGTTTTATGCCACAACGATAACAATGCAAGTTTCATGCTAAAGATATGAACTTTAATGTCTTTCCGTCAAATAACTTTCGTTATCAACACTTAGGTGATTAGAGGCTTTCGCATAATTCCTAAGAGTTACTATCCAATTCATGAGTAATTCAAGTTCGCAATATGAGTGGCTTTCGCTTCAATAATGCAAATAATGAATCTCCCTAACTTTCGCAAAGGATTATGCATGGGGTAGAAGACGGAATCACATAAAAGTCATACCTTTGATGCACTTACCTCACATTGCTATCGTCGGGCTCACCCCGACCCTAGAAGTGGGTTGACTACTCGCTCCTCATCATGCACATCATCATCATTGTTATTGAAAGAAAGCTACTTTGAATTAAAACTCCGAAAGAAAGTACAACCGAACAAGCCACTCCGCTCTCGCTTTATAACTCCACTCGGCCTCCTCTCTCTCTCTCTATTCTCTATTGCAACTGAATTGTCTCTCAAACTGAATTCGGAATTCTTCCATCTCTAAACTCAGCCCTATTGGCTTCTATTTGTAGATGTTGATAAGGACTCGAAACCTTATCTTTATTCTCTATGATAAATTAAAACAAAGTAAAAACTAAAACTTCATGGCGAAATCAGCCTCCTCATGATAAATCTGATGTTGATGATAGGAAATCTCGACCTTTGGATAGATATTGCAAGCATTGGATATAATTCTATCGAAATCGGAGTCGAATTCCTCTGCTGGCATGGTCGATATCGGCCCTTGGACCTCGATATCGACCCCTGGAAAATCTTATCTCGAGCTTCTCCTTCTCCTACTCGACTTCTATCAACTTGGTCGATCTGACAGCATCGATATCGACCCCCAGACATCGATATCGACCTCTTCTGTGTCGAAATGCTCTGTTTCCTTTTCTGCTCGATTCCTATGTCTCTGAGGTACTCGATGTCGAGGTCTTCAGTCGATTTCGACCTCTTCAGAAGACTTCGAGTTCTTTTTCTGCTCTTCTGAATTCATCCATTTTCATCCTGTTTTCTGCGAAATCACATGGAAACTCGTGCAAACCCATATATTTGACATTTAAGCATAAACTACACTATTCCCATGTTTTCCCATTAATGTGCATGCAAAAGACAATAAAATGAATTCATATGTGCATAGAAAATATGGCAATTTGCGCGCACATCAAACACCTCATACTTAAGCTTGCTTGTCCCCAAGCAATACTCTTAATGGTCATTCAGGGGAAGAAAGTAAACCCTCAACATCATAGATTCATTTTTCATATGTCCCCACAATCAATTTCCATCCTCGAGAAGGTACTTATGTCAACCAAGTCCATGCCTGTGCATAAAAGCAATTTCATACTTATAAAGGAGGTAATATGCAAAAAACAATTTTAGCGACATTACATTAATAATCAAGAGGACTTTCTTCAAGCTTGTGAGAAGTGGATTGGTAAAAGGCTAAAGGTGGGCTAATATTTGGCCATGTGGTGTTAAATCCGGGGAAGTACACTTTCCAAAATATTCCACATTCCTCCTTCATAATGTCTCACCTTTCACTCATCGTTCAATGCTTTTTTTTCAATATAATGCTTTTACCTCTCTAACCTTAGCACTGCTTTCTCGCGAGTCGCAGACATGGGTGTCATGAATGGCCCCGGATACTTAGTACTTCGGACTCCTCACCTTTGTGTCCCATCTCGCCGAACTATTATCTCAGCGAGCAGGGTCGACCTACCTTTATCTCCTGAGGTGATCGGATTTTTTCTCGCTCATT
Organism: Persicaria maculosa; assembly: GCA_963922045.1. Taxonomy (NCBI): domain Eukaryota; kingdom Viridiplantae; phylum Streptophyta; class Magnoliopsida; order Caryophyllales; family Polygonaceae; genus Persicaria; species Persicaria maculosa. The sequence continues at coordinate 38,881,883 of OY998271.1, forward strand.
TAATTTTCCATATTGTATCATTCCTGCCAACAACTTTATAAATGCACAACTCCATATAACTCCAAAGATGTCATCCATTCAAAAAACTTTGTCCCCGGATAGGGTATAAGGTAAAAAATGGACAATATGTATATGTGGAGCAATAATGATCATAATAAGTCTCATATATGGCTTTTGTGAATATGCGTAGGTAAGGCTAGGATATGAACTTTGCTTGTATGGAATTTTTATAAAAAATCCTCCATCATCTTATCATGCACATGTCAAAAGCAACTTCAAATTTTCATCTCCTTTATGATTTTCTCAAAAAAATTGCACTTCATTGGGACTTCCCTTAACTAGGCAATCTCATGTTATATCTCTAATGAATCTAATTTTGCATCATAGAGCTCTTTTTTATACTTCCATGACTCTCTTTTTTTCAAAATTTTTGATGGGGGTCATTATTATTATTATTATTATTTTTTATGCATTAAAATAAATATGCAACCCTAAACTAAGCATGAATATGCAAATAAGCCTTTCCCCCACCCCATACTTAAAATTTACAGTGTCCTCACTGTATTAGAACTAGGGTTAAGAAGAAGACTTACTAAACCGTCACAAATTTCAGGAGTTGAAGAAGACAACAGGGAAGGTCGATATCGACCCTTTACATCGATATCGATGTCTCTCTTGATTTCTGCTCGGGCTTCAGGGTGATTCGGCCTCGATCACAAACCCTATCCTTGTCGACCTTGAGGTCGATTTCGATGTCCGACATCGATTTCGATGCCTTTCTGTGTGCTTTTCTCTCTCCTGCAATTTGAAAACTAAACACAAAATATGCAAAACAATAAAGTGTCTAAAACCAAAACAAAAGCTGTCTTAAAACCAAAACTAAGTCTTTGTTACAAGCTCTAGATTTTTAAGTCGCTAGGCCGACTTCTTCCTTTGCGCTTTTCAAGGTGGCATCTGCAGAGCCCATGTGGCTTGGGCCTCAAATATCACTCATTTCTTGTCCCGCAGCTGCATTCCCCCGGGATTGATTTGATTCACCGTGAATGGACCTAAGCTCTTATCCTTGAATCTTGTAGGGAACCAATGGTCTTTAGATTTGGCAACATAGACCTTGTCTCCTATCTCATATTGGCTTGAATTATCATCGGATATCCTACATAAACGCACATGCCAAGGCACACCTCTTCCAAATAATGATAAGTCCTTTATTGTAATTGAACAAGAGGAATCCGTACCTTGACTTACCTTCTTCTCAGTCTGTGGCTCAGGTTGATGTCGATGTGCGGAGGTCGATATCGATCCCTGTTGTACACCTGTAGGATCAGTCGATTTGGGGAGTTTTGACTCGATATGATCAGGTCGATTTCGATAGGGTGTGGTCGATATCGAGGTCTCCTCGCCTCTCTTCTCAGCGCCGATGGTGGTCGATTTCGATAGGGTGTGGTCGATATCGACCCTTGACCCCGATTTCGATGCTTCCTCTTTTCCTCCGTCGACCCCATACTTATGACCTGTCACAGAATCTTGAACATTAGTGGTCGATATCGACTTACCTGGGTCGATTTCGATGTTTTGTTGAGCTCCTTCGTTCAAGATTGCTTCAACTTCCTCTACTTGGGCTTCTTTGATGGCTTTTATCTCCATTGGCCCTTGACTTTGCACCGTCTTGTTGAAGGAATACTCTATTACTTCATCACTAATTGTGAGTGAGAGCAATCCTTTCTTCACGCTAATGTTGGCATCGACGGTTGCTAGGAATGGCCTACCTAAAATAATTGGACAAGCAGGGTCCTCCGCTATGTCAACAACTAGGAAATCAGCAGGGACAAAGAATTTGCCTACTTGTACTGGCACATCTGTCACTATCCCAGTTGGAATAACTACGATATTGTTAGCCATGTATAATCTTGCATCCACGGGCTCCAGAGGACCTATCTTTACCTTGTGCCAAATGGTTAGTGGCATCATGCTAACGCTAGCGCCCAAGTCAACTAAAGCATTAAATTTGAATTGACCTAGACCTATAGCGATAGAAAACTTACCTGGGTCCGCCCGCTTTTGTGGTAGCTCCAACCTGTTGCATTCCTCTGCGATCTCAGAGAGCGATCGCTTCTTACCCAAGATATCCTTAAGGAACCTTACATAAGATGGCATCTCGTGAAGTGCCTCTGTGAATGGTATAGAGACATTAAGCCCTTGGAGCATCTTCACGAACCGTTGGAACTTCTTTTCCGCTGGGTCCTTAGTCACCTTTCTAGTTGGGAATGGCAACACCTTCTTCCTTCCTGCGGCTGTAGTGAGGTCGATATCGGCAGCAGTAGGGTCGATATCGACTGGAAGAGTCGATTTCTGTGGTGACGCAGGATTAGGGTCGACATCGACAGGAGGGTCGACATCGATGTCACCTTGGTCGATATCGACAGGGGGGTCGATATCGACGTCTGTTCTGGCTCCTTCTCCTCCACTTTTCGCTCGGGCGTTTGTAATTGACGCCCACTCCTTAGGTTTACTGCCGCAATATGACCTGTGGTTTTGCCCTTTTGGTTGGGCACAGTGGATCCAGGGAGTGATCCGGACGCTTTGGGCATTGCTTCTGCCAATTGACTCATTTGAGTCTCCATGTTGCGCTTCCAAACGTCGATCTCCCCAAGTCTAGAATTGATGCCCTGCAGCTGAGTATGGACGGAGTTATTGGCTTGTTTGAACTCAGCGTGGTTCCTTCGCATCTCATCAAGGATGATTTGCAGGTCATCTTTCTTAGTCTCCCGCTCAGGGTGCCCTGGTGCCCTATAGGTTGGGGGATCCCTTTGATAGAACCTTTGATCACCCCAATTCTGTTGATTGCCCCCTCCATAGGGGCCTCTCGTCCATTTGACCTCCTCATGTTGTTCCGCCATGGATACTTGCTCAGTATATGGACAGGCACTGGTGTTATGCCTTATTGAACCACACTCCTGACAAGGTTGATTGTTGCTCAGGAACCTTACTTGCTTTTGAAGGCGGCGTGTTTGATCGTTATGGAATTGTTGCCGTACTTCAGGATCTATCTCCCTTGGAGGCTCATATAGTGGCATAGATGGGGCAGGCCTTGCATCATAGGCCGCAGCAGCCCCATAGGTGTTGTCAAAGTTCACAAGCCTCTCAATGGTCTCCCATGCCTCCGTTGGTGTAAGCTCAATGTACCGATAGGAGGTATATGAATTGATCCTCTCCTTATTCGGCGCATCAAGGGCGTTATAAAAGATCTCTTGGATGACATATGGAAGTTGCCCATGCGTCGGGCATGATCTCAGCAAGTCTTTGAAGCGCTCCCACGCCTGTGCTAGGGTTTCACCTGGCTTTTGTTTGAAAGCCGTGATCCTTTGTCGTAGCATCGCCGTTTTGGAAGGTGGGAAGAACTTGTTCAAGAATGCATCTTTCACTTCCGCCCATGTCCTTAGCGATCGTGGAGCCAAACTTTCAAGCCATTGTAATGCCTTTCCTGCCAAAGACCATCGAAAAGATTTTAGTCGCACATACTCTAAGTTTACTCCATCAGCAACTGTTTCACATAAGTCCATAAAAGTAGAGATGTGTTGCAGGGGGCATTCATTATGTCTTCCTTCAAAAGTATTTCTTTTAATCTCAGATAGGAAGTTAATTTTCAGTTCATAATTGGAGTGAGGAATTATAATGGCAGATTCAGGAACATGAAGGGGCGGATGCATGTATTGCATCGCCGTCTGTGGATACTGATTTAGCCGCTCTTGGGCTTGTCTGCGCGCATCCTCCTCCCTATCAGCACGGGCTCGCTTAGCAGCAGCAGCGGCCCTTTCAGCAGCGATTGTAGCATTGTGGTCCTCGATCTCCTTTCTCAACCGCTCTATGATCTCAGCCTGCGTCTCGTTGTCAGACATGATGCGAATTGCTTTGTTGCGAAGATGGTAGAAACGTTCAGGCTCGTCAATTGGTTCCAGGATAGGTCCGCGATCAGAACGTCACATAAACCTGCAAAATAAGCTTAGAAAAAGATCGTGATTAACTTAGGTGGCGATTGATTGCCTCCCCGGCAACGGCGCCAATTTGTTCGTAATGGGGGAAGTTGCGGGGTGTTGTATGTAAAATAGGAGAATAAAATAAAGCACAACTAGACTATCTCCCTGTCCCAAACAAATAATACAAGAATCCCCTCCCTTGTAGTAGTAGGGTAATTCAGGATCGAATCCACGAGGAGGTAGGTCAGCGCTTCCTTTGTTGTACTCACGATCAATGCTTTCGACCTCAGCAGACACTCGATATCGAGTATACTGGTCGATATCGACCTCAGTTCTGGTCGATTTCCTAGCGTAGTTCCTGCAGAAGACAAAACAGCAAGTCGACGTCGAGCAGAGACCTCGATATCGATGTTAGTCCTCGATATCGACCCTTAAGGTCGATTTCGATGCTTGTCACAGAAACTGTTTTTGTAACCAATTTGTCGGAAAAGGATCCGAAGAAAATAGAATGGAGAGGGAAGATGAACAGAAACGAAACTAAGACTTTTATGGAGAATTTAATTAATTAAAAGGCTTCCAAAGTCGGGGTTTTATGCCACAACGATAACAATGCAAGTTTCATGCTAAAGATATGAACTTTAATGTCTTTCCGTCAAATAACTTTCGTTATCAACACTTAGGTGATTAGAGGCTTTCGCATAATTCCTAAGAGTTACTATCCAATTCATGAGTAATTCAAGTTCGCAATATGAGTGGCTTTCGCTTCAATAATGCAAATAATGAATCTCCCTAACTTTCGCAAAGGATTATGCATGGGGTAGAAGACGGAATCACATAAAAGTCATACCTTTGATGCACTTACCTCACATTGCTATCGTCGGGCTCACCCCGACCCTAGAAGTGGGTTGACTACTCGCTCCTCATCATGCACATCATCATCATTGTTATTGAAAGAAAGCTACTTTGAATTAAAACTCCGAAAGAAAGTACAACCGAACAAGCCACTCCGCTCTCGCTTTATAACTCCACTCGGCCTCCTCTCTCTCTCTCTATTCTCTATTGCAACTGAATTGTCTCTCAAACTGAATTCGGAATTCTTCCATCTCTAAACTCAGCCCTATTGGCTTCTATTTGTAGATGTTGATAAGGACTCGAAACCTTATCTTTATTCTCTATGATAAATTAAAACAAAGTAAAAACTAAAACTTCATGGCGAAATCAGCCTCCTCATGATAAATCTGATGTTGATGATAGGAAATCTCGACCTTTGGATAGATATTGCAAGCATTGGATATAATTCTATCGAAATCGGAGTCGAATTCCTCTGCTGGCATGGTCGATATCGGCCCTTGGACCTCGATATCGACCCCTGGAAAATCTTATCTCGAGCTTCTCCTTCTCCTACTCGACTTCTATCAACTTGGTCGATCTGACAGCATCGATATCGACCCCCAGACATCGATATCGACCTCTTCTGTGTCGAAATGCTCTGTTTCCTTTTCTGCTCGATTCCTATGTCTCTGAGGTACTCGATGTCGAGGTCTTCAGTCGATTTCGACCTCTTCAGAAGACTTCGAGTTCTTTTTCTGCTCTTCTGAATTCATCCATTTTCATCCTGTTTTCTGCGAAATCACATGGAAACTCGTGCAAACCCATATATTTGACATTTAAGCATAAACTACACTATTCCCATGTTTTCCCATTAATGTGCATGCAAAAGACAATAAAATGAATTCATATGTGCATAGAAAATATGGCAATTTGCGCGCACATCAAACACCTCATACTTAAGCTTGCTTGTCCCCAAGCAATACTCTTAATGGTCATTCAGGGGAAGAAAGTAAACCCTCAACATCATAGATTCATTTTTCATATGTCCCCACAATCAATTTCCATCCTCGAGAAGGTACTTATGTCAACCAAGTCCATGCCTGTGCATAAAAGCAATTTCATACTTATAAAGGAGGTAATATGCAAAAAACAATTTTAGCGACATTACATTAATAATCAAGAGGACTTTCTTCAAGCTTGTGAGAAGTGGATTGGTAAAAGGCTAAAGGTGGGCTAATATTTGGCCATGTGGTGTTAAATCCGGGGAAGTACACTTTCCAAAATATTCCACATTCCTCCTTCATAATGTCTCACCTTTCACTCATCGTTCAATGCTTTTTTTTCAATATAATGCTTTTACCTCTCTAACCTTAGCACTGCTTTCTCGCGAGTCGCAGACATGGGTGTCATGAATGGCCCCGGATACTTAGTACTTCGGACTCCTCACCTTTGTGTCCCATCTCGCCGAACTATTATCTCAGCGAGCAGGGTCGACCTACCTTTATCTCCTGAGGTGATCGGATTTTTTCTCGCTCATTTAATTTTCCATATTGTATCATTCCTGCCAACAACTTTATAAATGCACAACTCCATATAACTCCAAAGATGTCATCCATTCAAAAAACTTTGTCCCCGGATAGGGTATAAGGTAAAAAATGGACAATATGTATATGTGGAGCAATAATGATCATAATAAGTCTCATATATGGCTTTTGTGAATATGCGTAGGTAAGGCTAGGATATGAACTTTGCTTGTATGGAATTTTTATAAAAAATCCTCCATCATCTTATCATGCACATGTCAAAAGCAACTTCAAATTTTCATCTCCTTTATGATTTTCTCAAAAAAATTGCACTTCATTGGGACTTCCCTTAACTAGGCAATCTCATGTTATATCTCTAATGAATCTAATTTTGCATCATAGAGCTCTTTTTTATACTTCCATGACTCTCTTTTTTTCAAAATTTTTGATGGGGGTCATTATTATTATTATTATTATTATTATTATTATTTTATGCATTAAAATAAATATGCAACCCTAAACTAAGCATGAATATGCAAATAAGCCTTTCCCCCACCCCATACTTAAAATTTACAGTGTCCTCACTGTATTAGAACTAGGGTTAAGAAGAAGACTTACTAAACCGTCACAAATTTCAGGAGTTGAAGAAGACAACAGGGAAGGTCGATATCGACCCTTTACATCGATATCGATGTCTCTCTTGATTTCTGCTCGGGCTTCAGGGTGATTCGGCCTCGATCACAAACCCTATCCTTGTCGACCTTGAGGTCGATTTCGATGTCCGACATCGATTTCGATGCCTTTCTGTGTGCTTTTCTCTCTCCTGCAATTTGAAAACTAAACACAAAATATGCAAAACAATAAAGTGTCTAAAACCAAAACAAAAGCTGTCTTAAAACCAAAACTAAGTCTTTGTTACAAGCTCTAGATTTTTAAGTCGCTAGGCCGACTTCTTCCTTTGCGCTTTTCAAGGTGGCATCTGCAGAGCCCATGTGGCTTGGGCCTCAAATATCACTCATTTCTTGTCCCGCAGCTGCATTCCCCCGGGATTGATTTGATTCACCGTGAATGGACCTAAGCTCTTATCCTTGAATCTTGTAGGGAACCAATGGTCTTTAGATTTGGCAACATAGACCTTGTCTCCTATCTCATATTGGCTTGAACTATCATCGGATATCCTACATAAACGCACATGCCAAGGCACACCTCTTCCAAATAATGATAAGTCCTTTATTGTAATTGAACAAGAGGAATCCGTACCTTGACTTACCTTCTTCTCAGTCTGTGGCTCAGGTTGATGTCGATGTGCGGAGGTCGATATCGATCCCTGTTGTACACCTGTAGGATCAGTCGATTTGGGGAGTTTTGACTCGATATGATCAGGTCGATTTCGATAGGGTGTGGTCGATATCGAGGTCTCCTCGCCTCTCTTCTCAGCGCCGATGGTGGTCGATTTCGATAGGGTGTGGTCGATATCGACCCTTGACCCCGATTTCGATGCTTCCTCTTTTCCTCCGTCGACCCCATACTTATGACCTGTCACAGAATCTTGAACATTAGTGGTCGATATCGACTTACCTGGGTCGATTTCGATGTTTTGTTGAGCTCCTTCGTTCAAGATTGCTTCAACTTCCTCTACTTGGGCTTCTTTGATGGCTTTTATCTCCATTGGCCCTTGACTTTGCACCGTCTTGTTGAAGGAATACTCTATTACTTCATCACTAATTGTGAGTGAGAGCAATCCTTTCTTCACGCTAATGTTGGCATCGACGGTTGCTAGGAATGGCCTACCTAAAATAATTGGACAAGCAGGGTCCTCCGCTATGTCAACAACTAGGAAATCAGCAGGGACAAAGAATTTGCCTACTTGTACTGGCACATCTGTCACTATCCCAGTTGGAATAACTACGATATTGTTAGCCATGTATAATCTTGCATCCACGGGCTCCAGAGGACCTATCTTTACCTTGTGCCAAATGGTTAGTGGCATCATGCTAACGCTAGCGCCCAAGTCAACTAAAGCATTAAATTTGAATTGACCTAGACCTATAGCGATAGAAAACTTACCTGGGTCCGCCCGCTTTTGTGGTAGCTCCAACCTGTTGCATTCCTCTGCGATCTCAGAGAGCGATCGCTTCTTACCCAAGATATCCTTAAGGAACCTTACATAAGATGGCATCTCGTGAAGTGCCTCTGTGAATGGTATAGAGACATTAAGCCCTTGGAGCATCTTCACGAACCGTTGGAACTTCTTTTCCGCTGGGTCCTTAGTCACCTTTCTAGTTGGGAATGGCAACACCTTCTTCCTTCCTGCGGCTGTAGTGAGGTCGATATCGGCAGCAGTAGGGTCGATATCGACTGGAAGAGTCGATTTCTGTGGTGACGCAGGATTAGGGTCGACATCGACAGGAGGGTCGACATCGATGTCACCTTGGTCGATATCGACAGGGGGGTCGATATCGACGTCTGTTCTGGCTCCTTCTCCTCCACTTTTCGCTCGGGCGTTTGTAATTGACGCCCACTCCTTAGGTTTACTGCCGCAATATGACCTGTGGTTTTGCCCTTTTGGTTGGGCACAGTGGATCCAGGGAGTGATCCGGACGCTTTGGGCATTGCTTCCGCCAATTGACTCATTTGAGTCTCCATGTTGCGCTTCCAAACGTCGATCTCCCCAAGTCTAGAATTGATGCCCTGCAGCTGAGTATGGACGGAGTTATTGGCTTGTTTGAACTCAGCGTGGTTCCTTCGCATCTCATCAAGGATGATTTGCAGGTCATCTTTCTTAGTCTCCCGCTCAGGGTGCCCTGGTGCCCTATAGGTTGGGGGATCCCTTTGATAGAACCTTTGATCACCCCAATTCTGTTGATTGCCCCCTCCATAGGGGCCTCTCGTCCATTTGACCTCCTCATGTTGTTCCGCCATGGATACTTGCTCAGTATATGGACAGGCACTGGTGTTATGCCTTATTGAACCACACTCCTGACAAGGTTGATTGTTGCTCAGGAACCTTACTTGCTTTTGAAGGCGGCGTGTTTGATCGTTATGGAATTGTTGCCGTACTTCAGGATCTATCTCCCTTGGAGGCTCATATAGTGGCATAGATGGGGCAGGCCTTGCATCATAGGCCGCAGCAGCCCCATAGGTGTTGTCAAAGTTCACAAGCCTCTCAATGGTCTCCCATGCCTCCGTTGGTGTAAGCTCAATGTACCGATAGGAGGTATATGAATTGATCCTCTCCTTATTCGGCGCATCAAGGGCGTTATAAAAGATCTCTTGGATGACATATGGAAGTTTCCCATGCGTCGGGCATGATCTCAGCAAGTCTTTGAAGCGCTCCCACGCCTGTGCTAGGGTTTCACCTGGCTTTTGTTTGAAAGCCGTGATCCTTTGTCGTAGCATCGCCGTTTTGGAAGGTGGGAAGAACTTGTTCAAGAATGCATCTTTCACTTCCGCCCATGTCCTTAGCGATCGTGGAGCCAAACTTTCAAGCCATTGTAATGCCTTTCCTGCCAAAGACCATCGAAAAGATTTTAGTCGCACATACTCTAAGTTTACTCCATCAGCAACTGTTTCACATAAGTCCATAAAAGTAGAGATGTGTTGCAGGGGGCATTCATTATGTCTTCCTTCAAAAGTATTTCTTTTAATCTCATATAGGAAGTTAATTTTCAGTTCATAATTGGAGTGAGGAATTATAATGGCAGATTCAGGAACATGAAGGGGCGGATGCATGTATTGCATCGCCGTCTGTGGATACTGATTTAGCCGCTCTTGGGCTTGTCTGCGCGCATCCTCCTCCCTATCAGCACGGGCTCGCTTAGCAGCAGCAGCGGCCCTTTCAGCAGCGATTGTAGCATTGTGGTCCTCGATCTCCTTTCTCAACCGCTCTATGATCTCAGCCTGCGTCTCGTTGTCAGCCATGATGCGAATTGCTTTGTTGCGAAGATGGTAGAAACGTTCAGGCTCGTCAATTGGTTCCAGGATAGGTCCGCGATCAGAACGTCGCATAAACCTGCAAAATAAGCTTAGAAAAAGATCGTGATTAACTTAGGTGGCGATTGATTGCCTCCCCGGCAACGGCGCCAATTTGTTCGTAATGGGGGAAGTTGCGGGGTGTTGTATGTAAAATAGGAGAATAAAATAAAGCACAACTAGACTATCTCCCTGTCCCAAACAAATAATACAAGAATCCCCTCCCTTGTAGTAGTAGGGTAATTCAGGATCGAATCCACGAGGAGGTAGGTCAGCGCTTCCTTTGTTGTACTCACGATCAATGCTTTCGACCTCAGCAGACACTCGATATCGAGTATACTGGTCGATATCGACCTCAGTTCTGGTCGATTTCCTAGCGTAGTTCCTGCAGAAGACAAAACAGCAAGTCGACGTCGAGCAGAGACCTCGATATCGATGTTAGTCCTCGATATCGACCCTTAAGGTCGATTTCGATGCTTGTCACAGAAACTGTTTTTGTAACCAATTTGTCGGAAAAGGATCCGAAGAAAATAGAATGGAGAGGGAAGATGAACAGAAACGAAACTAAGACTTTTATGGAGAATTTAATTAATTAAAAGGCTTCCAAAGTCGGGGTTTTATGCCACAACGATAACAATGCAAGTTTCATGCTAAAGATATGAACTTTAATGTCTTTCCGTCAAATAACTTTCGTTATCAACACTTAGGTGATTAGAGGCTTTCGCATAATTCCTAAGAGTTACTATCCAATTCATGAGTAATTCAAGTTCGCAATATGAGTGGCTTTCGCTTCAATAATGCAAATAATGAATCTCCCTAACTTTCGCAAAGGATTATGCATGGGGTAGAAGACGGAATCACATAAAAGTCATACCTTTGATGCACTTACCTCACATTGCTATCGTCGGGCTCACCCCGACCCTAGAAGTGGGTTGACTACTCGCTCCTCATCATGCACATCATCATCATTGTTATTGAAAGAAAGCTACTTTGAATTAAAACTCCGAAAGAAAGTACAACCGAACAAGCCACTCCGCTCTCGCTTTATAACTCCACTCGGCCTCCTCTCTCTCTCTCTATTCTCTATTGCAACTGAATTGTCTCTCAAACTGAATTCGGAATTCTTCCATCTCTAAACTCAGCCCTATTGGCTTCTATTTGTAGATGTTGATAAGGACTCGAAACCTTATCTTTATTCTCTATGATAAATTAAAACAAAGTAAAAACTAAAACTTCATGGCGAAATCAGCCTCCTCATGATAAATCTGATGTTGATGATAGGAAATCTCGACCTTTGGATAGATATTGCAAGCATTGGATATAATTCTATCGAAATCGGAGTCGAATTCCTCTGCTGGCATGGTCGATATCGGCCCTTGGACCTCGATATCGACCCCTGGAAAATCTTATCTCGAGCTTCTCCTTCTCCTACTCGACTTCTATCAACTTGGTCGATCTGACAGCATCGATATCGACCCCCAGACATCGATATCGACCTCTTCTGTGTCGAAATGCTCTGTTTCCTTTTCTGCTCGATTCCTATGTCTCTGAGGTACTCGATGTCGAGGTCTTCAGTCGATTTCGACCTCTTCAGAAGACTTCGAGTTCTTTTTCTGCTCTTCTGAATTCATCCATTTTCATCCTGTTTTCTGCGAAATCACATGGAAACTCGTGCAAACCCATATATTTGACATTTAAGCATAAACTACACTATTCCCATGTTTTCCCATTAATGTGCATGCAAAAGACAATAAAATGAATTCATATGTGCATAGAAAATATGGCAATTTGCGCGCACATCAAACACCTCATACTTAAGCTTGCTTGTCCCCAAGCAATACTCTTAATGGTCATTCAGGGGAAGAAAGTAAACCCTCAACATCATAGATTCATTTTTCATATGTCCCCACAATCAATTTCCATCCTCGAGAAGGTACTTATGTCAACCAAGTCCATGCCTGTGCATAAAAGCAATTTCATACTTATAAAGGAGGTAATATGCAAAAAACAATTTTAGCGACATTACATTAATAATCAAGAGGACTTTCTTCAAGCTTGTGAGAAGTGGATTGGTAAAAGGCTAAAGGTGGGCTAATATTTGGCCATGTGGTGTTAAATCCGGGGAAGTACACTTTCCAAAATATTCCACATTCCTCCTTCATAATGTCTCACCTTTCACTCATCGTTCAATGCTTTTTTTTCAATATAATGCTTTTACCTCTCTAACCTTAGCACTGCTTTCTCGCGAGTCGCAGACATGGGTGTCATGAATGGCCCCGGATACTTAGTACTTCGGACTCCTCACCTTTGTGTCCCATCTCGCCGAACTATTATCTCAGCGAGCAAGGTCGACCTACCTTTATCTCCTGAGGTGATCGGATTTTTTCTCGCTCATTTAATTTTCCATATTGTATCATTCCTGCCAACAACTTTATAAATGCACAACTCCATATAACTCCAAAGATGTCATCCATTCAAAAAACTTTGTCCCCGGATAGGGTATAAGGTAAAAAATGGACAATATGTATATGTGGAGCAATAATGATCATAATAAGTCTCATATATGGCTTTTTTGAATATGCGTAGGTAAGGCTAGGATATGAACTTTGCTTGTATGGAATTTTTATAAAAAATCCTCCATCATCTTATCATGCACATGTCAAAAGCAACTTCAAATTTTCATCTCCTTTATGATTTTCTCAAAAAAATTGCACTTCATTGGGACTTCCCTTAACTAGGCAATCTCATGTTATATCTCTAATGAATCTAATTTTGCATCATAGAGCTCTTTTTTATACTTCCATGACTCTCTTTTTTTCAAAATTTTTGATGGGGGTCATTATTATTATTATTATTATTATTATTATTATTTTATGCATTAAAATAAATATGCAACCCTAAACTAAGCATGAATATGCAAATAAGCCTTTCCCCCACCCCATACTTAAAATTTACAGTGTCCTCACTGTATTAGAACTAGGGTTAAGAAGAAGACTTACTAAACCGTCACAAATTTCAGGAGTTGAAGAAGACAACAGGGAAGGTCGATATCGACCCTTTACATCGATATCGATGTCTCTCTTGATTTCTGCTCGGGCTTCAGGGTGATTCGGCCTCGATCACAAACCCTATCCTTGTCGACCTTGAGGTCGATTTCGATGTCCGACATCGATTTCGATGCCTTTCTGTGTGCTTTTCTCTCTCCTGCAATTTGAAAACTAAACACAAAATATGCAAAACAATAAAGTGTCTAAAACCAAAACAAAAGCTGTCTTAAAACCAAAACTAAGTCTTTGTTACAAGCTCTAGATTTTTAAGTCGCTAGGCCGACTTCTTCCTTTGCGCTTTTCAAGGTGGCATCTGCAGAGCCCATGTGGCTTGGGCCTCAAATATCACTCATTTCTTGTCCCGCAGCTGCATTCCCCCGGGATTGATTTGATTCACCGTGAATGGACCTAAGCTCTTATCCTTGAATCTTGTAGGGAACCAATGGTCTTTAGATTTGGCAACATAGACCTTGTCTCCTATCTCATATTGGCTTGAACTATCATCGGATATCCTACATAAACGCACATGCCAAGGCACACCTCTTCCAAATAATGATAAGTCCTTTATTGTAATTGAACAAGAGGAATCCGTACCTTGACTTACCTTCTTCTCAGTCTGTGGCTCAGGTTGATGTCGATGTGCGGAGGTCGATATCGATCCCTGTTGTACACCTGTAGGATCAGTCGATTTGGGGAGTTTTGACTCGATATGATCAGGTCGATTTCGATAGGGTGTGGTCGATATCGAGGTCTCCTCGCCTCTCTTCTCAGCGCCGATGGTGGTCGATTTCGATAGGGTGTGGTCGATATCGACCCTTGACCCCGATTTCGATGCTTCCTCTTTTCCTCCGTCGACCCCATACTTATGACCTGTCACAGAATCTTGAACATTAGTGGTCGATATCGACTTACCTGGGTCGATTTCGATGTTTTGTTGAGCTCCTTCGTTCAAGATTGCTTCAACTTCCTCTACTTGGGCTTCTTTGATGGCTTTTATCTCCATTGGCCCTTGACTTTGCACCGTCTTGTTGAAGGAATACTCTATTACTTCATCACTAATTGTGAGTGAGAGCAATCCTTTCTTCACGCTAATGTTGGCATCGACGGTTGCTAGGAATGGCCTACCTAAAATAATTGGACAAGCAGGGTCCTCCGCTATGTCAACAACTAGGAAATCAGCAGGGACAAAGAATTTGCCTACTTGTACTGGCACATCTGTCACTATCCCAGTTGGAATAACTACGATATTGTTAGCCATGTATAATCTTGCATCCACGGGCTCCAGAGGACCTATCTTTACCTTGTGCCAAATGGTTAGTGGCATCATGCTAACGCTAGCGCCCAAGTCAACTAAAGCATTAAATTTGAATTGACCTAGACCTATAGCGATAGAAAACTTACCTGGGTCCGCCCGCTTTTGTGGTAGCTCCAACCTGTTGCATTCCTCTGCGATCTCAGAGAGCGATCGCTTCTTACCCAAGATATCCTTAAGGAACCTTACATAAGATGGCATCTCGTGAAGTGCCTCTGTGAATGGTATAGAGACATTAAGCCCTTGGAGCATCTTCACGAACCGTTGGAACTTCTTTTCCGCTGGGTCCTTAGTCACCTTTCTAGTTGGGAATGGCAACACCTTCTTCCTTCCTGCGGCTGTAGTGAGGTCGATATCGGCAGCAGTAGGGTCGATATCGACTGGAAGAGTCGATTTCTGTGGTGACGCAGGATTAGGGTCGACATCGACAGGAGGGTCGACATCGATGTCACCTTGGTCGATATCGACAGGGGGGTCGATATCGACGTCTGTTCTGGCTCCTTCTCCTCCACTTTTCGCTCGGGCGTTTGTAATTGACGCCCACTCCTTAGGTTTACTGCCGCAATATGACCTGTGGTTTTGCCCTTTTGGTTGGGCACAGTGGATCCAGGGAGTGATCCGGACGCTTTGGGCATTGCTTCTGCCAATTGACTCATTTGAGTCTCCATGTTGCGCTTCCAAACGTCGATCTCCCCAAGTCTAGAATTGATGCCCTGCAGCTGAGTATGGACGGAGTTATTGGCTTGTTTGAACTCAGCGTGGTTCCTTCGCATCTCATCAAGGATGATTTGCAGGTCATCTTTCTTAGTCTCCCGCTCAGGGTGCCCTGGTGCCCTATAGGTTGGGGGATCCCTTTGATAGAACCTTTGATCACCCCAATTCTGTTGATTGCCCCCTCCATAGGGGCCTCTCGTCCATTTGACCTCCTCATGTTGTTCCGCCATGGATACTTGCTCAGTATATGGACAGGCACTGGTGTTATGCCTTATTGAACCACACTCTTGACAAGGTTGATTGTTGCTCAGGAACCTTACTTGCTTTTGAAGGCGGCGTGTTTGATCGTTATGGAATTGTTGCCGTACTTCAGGATCTATCTCCCTTGGAGGCTCATATAGTGGCATAGATGGGGCAGGCCTTGCATCATAGGCCGCAGCAGCCCCATAGGTGTTGTCAAAGTTCACAAGCCTCTCAATGGTCTCCCATGCCTCCGTTGGTGTAAGCTCAATGTACCGATAGGAGGTATATGAATTGATCCTCTCCTTATTCGGCGCATCAAGGGCGTTATAAAAGATCTCTTGGATGACATATGGAAGTTGCCCATGCGTCGGGCATGATCTCAGCAAGTCTTTGAAGCGCTCCCACGCCTGTGCTAGGGTTTCACCTGGCTTTTGTTTGAAAGCCGTGATCCTTTGTCGTAGCATCGCCGTTTTGGAAGGTGGGAAGAACTTGTTCAAGAATGCATCTTTCACTTCCGCCCATGTCCTTAGCGATCGTGGAGCCAAACTTTCAAGCCATTGTAATGCCTTTCCTGCCAAAGACCATCGAAAAGATTTTAGTCGCACATACTCTAAGTTTACTCCATCAGCAACTGTTTCACATAAGTCCATAAAAGTAGAGATGTGTTGCAGGGGGCATTCATTATGTCTTCCTTCAAAAGTATTTCTTTTAATCTCAGATAGGAAGTTAATTTTCAGTTCATAATTGGAGTGAGGAATTATAATGGCAGATTCAGGAACATGAAGGGGCGGATGCATGTATTGCATCGCCGTCTGTGGATACTGATTTAGCCGCTCTTGGGCTTGTCTGCGCGCATCCTCCTCCCTATCAGCACGGGCTCGCTTAGCAGCAGCAGCGGCCCTTTCAGCAGCGATTGTAGCATTGTGGTCCTCGATCTCCTTTCTCAACCGCTCTATGATCTCAGCCTGCGTCTCGTTGTCAGCCATGATGCGAATTGCTTTGTTGCGAAGATGGTAGAAACGTTCAGGCTCGTCAATTGGTTCCAGGATAGGTCCGCGATCAGAACGTCGCATAAACCTGCAAAATAAGCTTAGAAAAAGATCGTGATTAACTTAGGTGGCGATTGATTGCCTCCCCGGCAACGGCGCCAATTTGTTCGTAATGGGGGAAGTTGCGGGGTGTTGTATGTAAAATAGGAGAATAAAATAAAGCACAACTAGACTATCTCCCTGTCCCAAACAAATAATACAAGAATCCCCTCCCTTGTAGTAGTAGGGTAATTCAGGATCGAATCCACGAGGAGGTAGGTCAGCGCTTCCTTTGTTGTACTCACGATCAATGCTTTCGACCTCAGCAGACACTCGATATCGAGTATACTGGTCGATATCGACCTCAGTTCTGGTCGATTTCCTAGCGTAGTTCCTGCAGAAGACAAAACAGCAAGTCGACGTCGAGCAGAGACCTCGATATCGATGTTAGTCCTCGATATCGACCCTTAAGGTCGATTTCGATGCTTGTCACAGAAACTGTTTTTGTAACCAATTTGTCGGAAAAGGATCCGAAGAAAATAGAATGGAGAGGGAAGATGAACAGAAACGAAACTAAGACTTTTATGGAGAATTTAATTAATTAAAAGGCTTCCAAAGTCGGGGTTTTATGCCACAACGATAACAATGCAAGTTTCATGCTAAAGATATGAACTTTAATGTCTTTCCGTCAAATAACTTTCGTTATCAACACTTAGGTGATTAGAGGCTTTCGCATAATTCCTAAGAGTTACTATCCAATTCATGAGTAATTCAAGTTCGCAATATGAGTGGCTTTCGCTTCAATAATGCAAATAATGAATCTCCCTAACTTTCGCAAAGGATTATGCATGGGGTAGAAGACGGAATCACATAAAAGTCATACCTTTGATGCACTTACCTCACATTGCTATCGTCGGGCTCACCCCGACCCTAGAAGTGGGTTGACTACTCGCTCCTCATCATGCACATCATCATCATTGTTATTGAAAGAAAGCTACTTTGAATTAAAACTCCGAAAGAAAGTACAACCGAACAAGCCACTCCGCTCTCGCTTTATAACTCCACTCGGCCTCCTCTCTCTCTCTCTATTCTCTATTGCAACTGAATTGTCTCTCAAACTGAATTCGGAATTCTTCCATCTCTAAACTCAGCCCTATTGGCTTCTATTTGTAGATGTTGATAAGGACTCGAAACCTTATCTTTATTCTCTATGATAAATTAAAACAAAGTAAAAACTAAAACTTCATGGCGAAATCAGCCTCCTCATGATAAATCTGATGTTGATGATAGGAAATCTCGACCTTTGGATAGATATTGCAAGCATTGGATATAATTCTATCGAAATCGGAGTCGAATTCCTCTGCTGGCATGGTCGATATCGGCCCTTGGACCTCGATATCGACCCCTGGAAAATCTTATCTCGAGCTTCTCCTTCTCCTACTCGACTTCTATCAACTTGGTCGATCTGACAGCATCGATATCGACCCCCAGACATCGATATCGACCTCTTCTGTGTCGAAATGCTCTGTTTCCTTTTCTGCTCGATTCCTATGTCTCTGAGATACTCGATGTCGAGGTCTTCAGTCGATTTCGACCTCTTCAGAAGACTTCGAGTTCTTTTTCTGCTCTTCTGAATTCATCCATTTTCATCCTGTTTTCTGCGAAATCACATGGAAACTCGTGCAAACCCATATATTTGACATTTAAGCATAAACTACACTATTCCCATGTTTTCCCATTAATGTGCATGCAAAAGACAATAAAATGAATTCATATGTGCATAGAAAATATGGCAATTTGCGCGCACATCAAACACCTCATACTTAAGCTTGCTTGTCCCCAAGCAATACTCTTAATGGTCATTCAGGGGAAGAAAGTAAACCCTCAACATCATAGATTCATTTTTCATATGTCCCCACAATCAATTTCCATCCTCGAGAAGGTACTTATGTCAACCAAGTCCATGCCTGTGCATAAAAGCAATTTCATACTTATAAAGGAGGTAATATGCAAAAAACAATTTTAGCGACATTACATTAATAATCAAGAGGACTTTCTTCAAGCTTGTGAGAAGTGGATTGGTAAAAGGCTAAAGGTGGGCTAATATTTGGCCATGTGGTGTTAAATCCGGGGAAGTACACTTTCCAAAATATTCCACATTCCTCCTTCATAATGTCTCACCTTTCACTCATCGTTCAATGCTTTTTTTTCAATATAATGCTTTTACCTCTCTAACCTTAGCACTGCTTTCTCGCGAGTCGCAGACATGGGTGTCATGAATGGCCCCGGATACTTAGTACTTCGGACTCCTCACCTTTGTGTCCCATCTCGCCGAACTATTATCTCAGCGAGCAAGGTCGACCTACCTTTATCTCCTGAGGTGATCGGATTTTTTCTCGCTCATTTAATTTTCCATATTGTATCATTCCTGCCAACAACTTTATAAATGCACAACTCCATATAACTCCAAAGATGTCATCCATTCAAAAAACTTTGTCCCCGGATAGGGTATAAGGTAAAAAATGGACAATATGTATATGTGGAGCAATAATGATCATAATAAGTCTCATATATGGCTTTTGTGAATATGCGTAGGTAAGGCTAGGATATGAACTTTGCTTGTATGGAATTTTTATAAAAAATCCTCCATCATCTTATCATGCACATGTCAAAAGCAACTTCAAATTTTCATCTCCTTTATGATTTTCTCAAAAAAATTGCACTTCATTGGGACTTCCCTTAACTAGGCAATCTCATGTTATATCTCTAATGAATCTAATTTTGCATCATAGAGCTCTTTTTTATACTTCCATGACTCTCTTTTTTTCAAAATTTTTGATGGGGGTCATTATTATTATTATTATTATTATTATTTTATGCATTAAAATAAATATGCAACCCTAAACTAAGCATGAATATGCAAATAAGCCTTTCCCCCACCCCATACTTAAAATTTACAGTGTCCTCACTGTATTAGAACTAGGGTTAAGAAGAAGACTTACTAAACCGTCACAAATTTCAGGAGTTGAAGAAGACAACAGGGAAGGTCGATATCGACCCTTTACATCGATATCGATGTCTCTCTTGATTTCTGCTCGGGCTTCAGGGTGATTCGGCCTCGATCACAAACCCTATCCTTGTCGACCTTGAGGTCGATTTCGATGTCCGACATCGATTTCGATGCCTTTCTGTGTGCTTTTCTCTCTCCTGCAATTTGAAAACTAAACACAAAATATGCAAAACAATAAAGTGTCTAAAACCAAAACAAAAGCTGTCTTAAAACCAAAACTAAGTCTTTGTTACAAGCTCTAGATTTTTAAGTCGCTAGGCCGACTTCTTCCTTTGCGCTTTTCAAGGTGGCATCTGCAGAGCCCATGTGGCTTGGGCCTCAAATATCACTCATTTCTTGTCCCGCAGCTGCATTCCCCCGGGATTGATTTGATTCACCGTGAATGGACCTAAGCTCTTATCCTTGAATCTTGTAGGGAACCAATGGTCTTTAGATTTGGCAACATAGACCTTGTCTCCTATCTCATATTGGCTTGAACTATCATCGGATATCCTACATAAACGCACATGCCAAGGCACACCTCTTCCAAATAATGATAAGTCCTTTATTGTAATTGAACAAGAGGAATCCGTACCTTGACTTACCTTCTTCTCAGTCTGTGGCTCAGGTTGATGTCGATGTGCGGAGGTCGATATCGATCCCTGTTGTACACCTGTAGGATCAGTCGATTTGGGGAGTTTTGACTCGATATGATCAGGTCGATTTCGATAGGGTGTGGTCGATATCGAGGTCTCCTCGCCTCTCTTCTCAGCGCCGATGGTGGTCGATTTCGATAGGGTGTGGTCGATATCGACCCTTGACCCCGATTTCGATGCTTCCTCTTTTCCTCCGTCGACCCCATACTTATGACCTGTCACAGAATCTTGAACATTAGTGGTCGATATCGACTTACCTGGGTCGATTTCGATGTTTTGTTGAGCTCCTTCGTTCAAGATTGCTTCAACTTCCTCTACTTGGGCTTCTTTGATGGCTTTTATCTCCATTGGCCCTTGACTTTGCACCGTCTTGTTGAAGGAATACTCTATTACTTCATCACTAATTGTGAGTGAGAGCAATCCTTTCTTCACGCTAATGTTGGCATCGACGGTTGCTAGGAATGGCCTACCTAAAATAATTGGACAAGCAGGGTCCTCCGCTATGTCAACAACTAGGAAATCAGCAGGGACAAAGAATTTGCCTACTTGTACTGGCACATCTGTCACTATCCCAGTTGGAATAACTACGATATTGTTAGCCATGTATAATCTTGCATCCACGGGCTCCAGAGGACCTATCTTTACCTTGTGCCAAATGGTTAGTGGCATCATGCTAACGCTAGCGCCCAAGTCAACTAAAGCATTAAATTTGAATTGACCTAGACCTATAGCGATAGAAAACTTACCTGGGTCCGCCCGCTTTTGTGGTAGCTCCAACCTGTTGCATTCCTCTGCGATCTCAGAGAGCGATCGCTTCTTACCCAAGATATCCTTAAGGAACCTTACATAAGATGGCATCTCGTGAAGTGCCTCTGTGAATGGTATAGAGACATTAAGCCCTTGGAGCATCTTCACGAACCGTTGGAACTTCTTTTCCGCTGGGTCCTTAGTCACCTTTCTAGTTGGGAATGGCAACACCTTCTTCCTTCCTGCGGCTGTAGTGAGGTCGATATCGGCAGCAGTAGGGTCGATATCGACTGGAAGAGTCGATTTCTGTGGTGACGCAGGATTAGGGTCGACATCGACAGGAGGGTCGACATCGATGTCACCTTGGTCGATATCGACAGGGGGGTCGATATCGACGTCTGTTCTGGCTCCTTCTCCTCCACTTTTCGCTCGGGCGTTTGTAATTGACGCCCACTCCTTAGGTTTACTGCCGCAATATGACCTGTGGTTTTGCCCTTTTGGTTGGGCACAGTGGATCCAGGGAGTGATCCGGACGCTTTGGGCATTGCTTCCGCCAATTGACTCATTTGAGTCTCCATGTTGCGCTTCCAAACGTCGATCTCCCCAAGTCTAGAATTGATGCCCTGCAGCTGAGTATGGACGGAGTTATTGCCTTGTTTGAACTCAGCGTGGTTCCTTCGCATCTCATCAAGGATGATTTGCAGGTCATCTTTCTTAGTCTCCCGCTCAGGGTGCCCTGGTGCCCTATAGGTTGGGGGATCCCTTTGATAGAACCTTTGATCACCCCAATTCTGTTGATTGCCCCCTCCATAGGGGCCTCTCGTCCATTTGACCTCCTCATGTTGTTCCGCCATGAATACTTGCTCAGTATATGGACAGGCACTGGTGTTATGCCTTATTGAACCACACTCCTGACAAGGTTGATTGTTGCTCAGGAACCTTACTTGCTTTTGAAGGCGGCGTGTTTGATCGTTATGGAATTGTTGCCGTACTTCAGGATCTATCTCCCTTGGAGGCTCATATAGTGGCATAGATGGGGCAGGCCTTGCATCATAGGCCGCAGCAGCCCCATAGGTGTTGTCAAAGTTCACAAGCCTCTCAATGGTCTCCCATGCCTCCGTTGGTGTAAGCTCAATGTACCGATAGGAGGTATATGAATTGATCCTCTCCTTATTCGGCGCATCAAGGGCGTTATAAAAGATCTCTTGGATGACATATGGAAGTTGCCCATGCGTCGGGCATGATCTCAGCAAGTCTTTGAAGCGCTCCCACGCCTGTGCTAGGGTTTCACCTGGCTTTTGTTTGAAAGCCGTGATCCTTTGTCGTAGCATCGCCGTTTTGGAAGGTGGGAAGAACTTGTTCAAGAATGCATCTTTCACTTCCGCCCATGTCCTTAGCGATCGTGGAGCCAAACTTTCAAGCCATTGTAATGCCTTTCCTGCCAAAGACCATCGAAAAGATTTTAGTCGCACATACTCTAAGTTTACTCCATCAGCAACTGTTTCACATAAGTCCATAAAAGTAGAGATGTGTTGCAGGGGGCATTCATTATGTCTTCCTTCAAAAGTATTTCTTTTAATCTCAGATAGGAAGTTAATTTTCAGTTCATAATTGGAGTGAGGAATTATAATGGCAGATTCAGGAACATGAAGGGGCGGATGCATGTATTGCATCGCCGTCTGTGGATACTGATTTAGCCGCTCTTGGGCTTGTCTGCGCGCATCCTCCTCCCTATCAGCACGGGCTCGCTTAGCAGCAGCAGCGGCCCTTTCAGCAGCGATTGTAGCATTGTGGTCCTCGATCTCCTTTCTCAACCGCTCTATGATCTCAGCCTGCGTCTCGTTGTCAGACATGATGCGAATTGCTTTGTTGCGAAGATGGTAGAAACGTTCAGGCTCGTCAATTGGTTCCAGGATAGGTCCGCGATCAGAACGTCGCATAAACCTGCAAAATAAGCTTAGAAAAAGATCGTGATTAACTTAGGTGGCGATTGATTGCCTCCCCGGCAACGGCGCCAATTTGTTCGTAATGGGGGAAGTTGCGGGGTGTTGTATGTAAAATAGGAGAATAAAATAAAGCACAACTAGACTATCTCCCTGTCCCAAACAAATAATACAAGAATCCCCTCCCTTGTAGTAGTAGGGTAATTCAGGATCGAATCCACGAGGAGGTAGGTCAGCGCTTCCTTTGTTGTACTCACGATCAATGCTTTCGACCTCAGCAGACACTCGATATCGAGTATACTGGTCGATATCGACCTCAGTTCTGGTCGATTTCCTAGCGTAGTTCCTGCAGAAGACAAAACAGCAAGTCGACGTCGAGCAGAGACCTCGATATCGATGTTAGTCCTCGATATCGACCCTTAAGGTCGATTTCGATGCTTGTCACAGAAACTGTTTTTGTAACCAATTTGTCGGAAAAGGATCCGAAGAAAATAGAATGGAGAGGGAAGATGAACAGAAACGAAACTAAGACTTTTATGGAGAATTTAATTAATTAAAAGGCTTCCAAAGTCGGGGTTTTATGCCACAACGATAACAATGCAAGTTTCATGCTAAAGATATGAACTTTAATGTCTTTCCGTCAAATAACTTTCGTTATCAACACTTAGGTGATTAGAGGCTTTCGCATAATTCCTAAGAGTTACTATCCAATTCATGAGTAATTCAAGTTCGCAATATGAGTGGCTTTCACTTCAATAATGCAAATAATGAATCTCCCTAACTTTCGCAAAGGATTATGCATGGGGTAGAAGACGGAATCACATAAAAGTCATACCTTTGATGCACTTACCTCACATTGCTATCGTCGGGCTCACCCCGACCCTAGAAGTGGGTTGACTACTCGCTCCTCATCATGCACATCATCATCATTGTTATTGAAAGAAAGCTACTTTGAATTAAAACTCCGAAAGAAAGTACAACCGAACAAGCCACTCCGCTCTCGCTTTATAACTCCACTCGGCCTCCTCTCTCTCTATTCTCTATTGCAACTGAATTGTCTCTCAAACTGAATTCGGAATTCTTCCATCTCTAAACTCAGCCCTATTGGCTTCTATTTGTAGATGTTGATAAGGACTCGAAACCTTATCTTTATTCTCTATGATAAATTAAAACAAAGTAAAAACTAAAACTTCATGGCGAAATCAGCCTCCTCATGATAAATCTGATGTTGATGATAGGAAATCTTGACCTTTGGATAGATATTGCAAGCATTGGATATAATTCTATCGAAATCGGAGTCGAATTCCTCTGCTGGCATGGTCGATATCGGCCCTTGGACCTCGATATCGACCCCTGGAAAATCTTATCTCGAGCTTCTCTTTCTCCTACTCGACTTCTATCAACTTGGTCGATCTGACAGCATCGATATCGACCCCCAGACGTCGATATCGACCTCTTCTGTGTCGAAATGCTCTGTTTCCTTTTCTGCTCGATTCCTATGTCTCTGAGGTACTCGATGTCGAGGTCTTCAGTCGATTTCGACCTCTTCAGAAGACTTCGAGTTCTTTTTCTGCTCTTCTGAATTCATCCATTTTCATCCTGTTTTCTGCGAAATCACATGGAAACTCGTGCAAACCCATATATTTGACATTTAAACATAAACTACACTATTCCCATGTTTTCCCATTCATGTGCATGCAAAAGACAATAAAATGAATTCATATGTGCATAGAAAATATGGCAATTTGCGTGCACATCACATTTGTTAGCTTCGGGGTATGGCGCAAGGCGATCCCCCACCTTCGAAAGGTAAACCCCGTGTCACCTGTTTATTTGTACATATCAACCAGAAGGATAAACCATGTCACAAATCCAACATTTATCGATGTCCATGTGCAGGTGATTTCAGTGGACGGGAGTTTCCTCAAAGGTAAGTTTAGGGGTACACTTCTCTTTGCCACAGCCCAAGATGCAGACCACAAACTGTACCCGATCGCATTTGCGATTGTCGATGGGGAGAATCACGGGTCATGGGGCTTCTTCTTCAAGAACATGCTACATATTGTGGAGGACACACCGGACCTCATGTTTGTATCTGATCGCCATCTGAGCATCGTCCAAGGTATTAGGGACCACTATGTGTTTGCGAAGCAAGGGTTCTGCGTTTGGCATCTATTTTAGAATGCTAGGTGCAAGTACAAGGGTGTGACGGGGATGCTGGATTTGTTCTTCTCAATGGCGAAGGCGTACACGAGGGCGGAATTCGACAAGCTGTTCTCTGATTTCTGCGCACAGTCCGCCCCGGCGGGACAATACGTGAAAGAGGCTGGTTTCCAAAATTGGGCCCGAGCGTTCTTCGTGGGGGCTCGCTACAACATTTTGACAACGAACAACTCCGAATGTCTTAACTCTGTCTTCAAGGAGCCACGCGACCTACCAATCACTGCGCTGATTGATTCCATCATCGAAACCACCTCCACGTGGTTTTACAAGCGACGGGAAGAAAGCAGCAAACAGGGTACGTTGGTCAGCAAATTTGTTGATGATGCTCTGAAAAAGAACTACGCGATGTCAATTTGCTTGGTTGTCACACCGCTCAGCCCACACGAGTACTCTGTCCGCAAAGGTTTCTCCTACTGGGTTGTCAACTTGAGTGCTCGTAGCTGCACATGCAAGCGCTTCGACATCGACCAGTTTCCATGCACACATGCCATAGCCGCTGCCAAGTTCCGAGGTATCAATATCTACACTCTCGTCAATGACTTCTACAAAGTCACAGCACGGAAGGCGTGTTATGAAGATGTGCTATACCCACTCCCTCCAAGATCAGAATGGAGGATTCCTCCAGGCATGTCCAGCATAGCGTGCCTTCCCCCGGCTGTGAAGCGGCGACCTGGTCGGCCAAAGACATCCAGGTACCCATCTCGGGGAGAATTTTCCCGCGTAAAGCGTCATCGTTCCTAGTTGTGTTACTCTGCTGGTGGTCTAACGGCTTACCTCATAAGGTGAGTTTTATTTTGCATTATCAGTTTTGGGGTCAGGGGTTGGACCATTTTGATAGTTATGTGGTTAAGAACTCCGTAATACTTTTGGGAACAGGGTAAGTAGGTTGGTGTAATTTTGGGTCCATGCACATTTCACAAACTTCAGGTATTGGGCGTTGTAGTTCGTCGTGAAAATTTTTTGTGGATGCACAGTTACTTATTCTGTAAATCGTATATGGCATCAATATGAATTTCACATGTCGCCTGTTATTATTCTCGTGTCACCTGTTATATTTCATCTGGTACTTGTTTGAATGTGATGACTTGAGTTCTGAGTGTGCCATTATTCACACTGATTCTCCCAGAACCCAATGTTTGTTTTCCCGTGTCACCTATTACCTATCACGTTCCACCTGTTATAATTCATGTGTCATATTTAGAATGCTCGTAACTCCTGTCACGTGTTTCTATGTCCGTGTCACCTAAAATATTGTACGTGTCACAAGTATTTTCACACAAACAATATCAAAGCAAGTACGTGGATAGAGAAAACCCCAAGTATAGATAATGTTCATAAAAGTCTTACATCTACTGAGCAATCAATGTCATAAATGAGTAAAACAACTGACCAACAGATATGATAACATCCTAAAAGTTTTTAGCAACGAAAGTGCTTTTCTTCCGGGACACACTAACGGGGCTCCCGCTGTTTGGCTGGTACCGCTCGACTCCTCTTTGCACCTCCACACCCTCTTCCTTGCTAACATCTCCGACACCATCCTTTCGACGGACCACAAGAGCTTAACTTATCACCTTTTCCTTATAGGGGCTTCTCCCCGGCTTCAGGTGCAATCGCTGTAACCATATCGACATGAACAACCTGAAAAACAAATTTAAACTTTAAACTGGATCCCCGATTTCTCGTGTCACTCAACATAAAACACAATGTCACCCAAAAACAAACTTACCTCCTCATCCTTTCGTGTCACCCTTCCCCTTCCTTTTCATCAAAAAGTTTGTCTTTAGCTCCATCTTTCTCAACATTACCCTCCTTCTCTGCATCAATGTCAAAAGATTAGGACAATATCAGATTCAATCGCCGCTTAATTTCATATCGAAATGACTAGGACAATATCCTTTAAATATCAATATTTACGTGTCACCTTGAAAATGTCACGTGTCAGGAGTCCATTTACCCTTGTCACCTAAGTTATGCAGATTCTGCAGAAAACGAAGATGTGGGAATGAATGACGTATTTTCCTATCCAATTCGAAACCCATGTCACCCAATTTCTCTTTCAAACAAAAAATTTCAAATCAAACACGACTCAAACCTCAATCCTTCTTCTTCAATCACCCACCAAAACATCCCCATATCCCAATTTCAACTCCCACCATTGTCACCCTCTTCGGCCTTCCTAAACCCTAAATGCAGATTTCCACTAACCATACCCGAAAACCACCCTCTTCATCCTTCAATCGCACCCACCATTGTCACCCCTCCACAACCCATCACTCAACCCACCATTGCCCTTCAATCCCTAAACCCCATTGCAACTCCTTCACCCACACACCCAACACCCCACGGTCGCACAAAACGGAGAAGAGAGAGAAGGATTTCGGGTTGAAGGAGAGCGGGGAGTACCTTTATAGTCCGGCGCCGGCGTTCTTGCCTTCTCCTCCACACTCCGGCAGTGGGGATGTTCTCCGGCCTCCTTCTTTTCGAAATCGCCGGTTTTCTTCCCCTTTCCTTTTGGTTTCGTTTGTTTTTTAAACTGAAGAGAGAGAACTGAGATGAAGAGAGAGGGAGTTCTGAATTTTTTCCCCTTTTCCTTTTTTTTTGGCAAGGTTTCCTTCTTTCCTTTTCTTTTTCTTTTTTCTTTTTTGGGAATTTACCCTCTATCCCAGGTAAGCAACTGGGACATTTTTGTCAAATTTTAGGAAAAGGGTTATTTGTGCAAATTTTCAAAGACGTGTGCTATTTTTGCAAAGTTTTACAAAAAATGGTCTATCTGACCATCTATATATTAATTAAAACCAAAGCACCTATGCCACGTGTCGTCCCCTCACGCAAAGTTATTTTTGTAATGTATTATTTACACAATATCATTTAATTATGGTAATTAAACTATCTAATATTATTTACACATTATTAACATAATATCATCTCATAATATATTTTTAACCAATGGGATTAATTCAAAACTTTTTTTTTAGTAAAGGTAATATTAACTATATGAACTATATAGTATTATTTCATTATATATTAATTACATGATATATATCTATATATCTATATATTAATTAAAACCAAAGCACCTATGTCACGTGTCGTCACCTCACGCAAAGTTATTTTTGTAAGGTATTATTTACACAATATCATTTAATTATGGTAATTAAACTATCTAATATTATTCACACATTATTAACATAATATCATCTCATAATATATTTTTAACCATCTATATATTAATTAAAACCAAAGCACCTATGCCACGTGTCGTCCCCTCATGCAAAGTTATTTTTGTAAGGTATTATTTACACAATATCATTTAATTATGGTAATTAAACTATCTAATATTATTTACACATTATTAACATAATATCATCTCATAATATATTGTTAACCAATGTGATTAATTCAAAACTTTTTTTTAGTAAAGGTAATATTAACTATATGAACTATATAGTATTATTTCATTATATATTAATTACATGATATATATTATAGTAATTAAAATATCTAATATTTTTTTTGAATGCAATCTAATGCCTACTATTAATCTATATGTAAATCTTTATATCTATACCTATATCTATATATTTATTCTTAAAACATAAGAGTTTTAGCCTATGTTATCCTTGCCGTGTTTTTAATTAGCTATTTAAACCAATCAAATATTTTTTTCCTTTAATTATTTCTTCTTCTTTCATTTATCTCTTTAAATTAATTTTTTTCTTTTATTTTTAACACATTTACTAACTATCCATATTTATTCTTAATACCAAATTTACAATGATATTTTTTTAAAAGTTACAATGTTTTTATTATTTTTCTAACCAATAAGAGTGATTTAAAATTTCTATAAATTTTTATATATGCTAATTTAAATGAGTTTTTTTAAAAAAATATATAAAATTATTTCCGTGATACTTTTATGGTAATTATTTTATGATTTTTATCATAACTTTTATTAATATCTTATAATATTAATTTTTTTATATTTTTTACAAAATCGGGTACTGTACTAGTTCTCTCTTAAAAGAAATCGCACAAAGTGAGGATAATATGGAGTAGCATTCGAAAAATAAGTTTGATTGTACTTTGATTAATTTTCAAAATCGGCTGTAGGGATCACTCGAAGAGTATTGAGCCGCGCTTTGAAGTTCCAACCTTCAGCCCGCTCGAAATTCTCCCTCTCGTCCATGGAGGAAGAACGCCCTTCACCTCCGTCGCCATTGGAGCTCACGGAGGAGCAAAGGGAAAGGGCTGAAGCCAATCGATTACGAGCCCTAACCAAGCGCAAAGCATTTCTTGACCAGCACCAACTCCAATCCTCCAAACCCCCAAATTACGACGTCCCGCATTTCTTCAAGTGCCGCAAACTCCTCCCTTCCCGCCCGTTTCCTCCTCTTCTCTTCCACCCGGTTTCGAATCCGTCATCGCCTTCCTGCTCTGATGCTGTTTCTGTACAAAACCCAGATGCCCCTTTGCCCGAAAGGTTCCGACTGAATCTTGAAATTTGCTCGCCGGATTCGTTCTGCGTCTGCCCGGAAGCCCTTGACGGGTTTTCTTATCCAGGTGAAGAAGTGTGCTTCGCTAAATTGGAGCAATGGCTTTCCAATGTATGGCATTTTCTCTCTGTATATGCTTTATAATCGCCATTTTTCCTTCCTCAATTGTTTTTGGGGTTTTGTGTTATTGCTATTAGGCTTGAGCTGCGGTTGCAAGCTTAGATTAGAGAGATGAGAGCTTGCTTGGTACAAATGTGTATGGGAATTGTGAAAATAAGGTGTTGGAAAAATCTCATTCGGTTCCATAAGCCTATAACCGGTGAGGTTTGTGAAATCTCATCAAGTGTCATGCTGTCATGAGGTCTCAATATGTCACTTATTCAAGCATGAAGCCATCGATTTCCCAAACAATACTTAAGTGAGTTTATGGCAAACCTTATGAGATTTTTTCGGGGTGATTTATAGAGAATAATTTCAAAGTAATTATTCTAGTAATTATAGGAAAATAAGCCACTTCAAAATTGAGAACTCATTGAGATACCAAATAAGCTTAAGTTGTTCAAATGTTGTGTAGAACCAGTTGAAAAAGTTGAAAATCTATTCCAAAGAACTAGTGAGTCACCGAGTTGCTATCTTAAGCAGATGTAAATCCTGCCTTGCTAAAACAGTGCCATAACTTATGAGTTATGAACAAGGGTCTGTATTTGCCTGTGTAATGGGTGGATTGTGGATACCTTGAGAGTTCTTGCAAATAACACAGATAGCCTATCTGTCCGCTGTAAGTTAGACAACTGATGTTCTGATCAAGATCAACAACGGTTTATAGCAATTTAATTGATTCACGAGGATAAGGTTTGGGTTCTTTGGGATTCCCATCTGTTTGATGGTAGAAAAGGACAACTGGAGTCTGGAATAGTTCTATTTTAAGTTGGACTGAATTCAGTAGGAAAGAAGTAGATAGCGCTGTTGTGTTCAATTTCTGTCATTGAACTGAATGTAGTAAGTCAGTAAGCTGTCTACCTTAAAAAATATAGAAAAAGTCAGTGCTGTAAAGTTATTCACAACTGAATGTAGTAAGTCAATAAGCTGTCTACCTTGAAAAATGGAGAAAAAAATCGGTAAGGAATCCAACCGCATACTGAAAAAGGCAATACGAATGAAGAGATTGGCTTTCACTTTAACTTAAGTGCAATGATTTAAAATTATATTTTCCTTCTAACAGGTCCTGGCGACACATTTTACACAAAATCATGGTGGTGGGAAGGCTTCTGTTTATAAGCTTCGGGACTACGAAGTTGTTCTTAAATGTTTGAAGAACTACAAGGATATTGAGATTGAAGAAATACCCTGGACAACTTATAATGTACTGGCGAATTTTTCTCATTCATATGACTCACAAAGATGGATACCATGCAGGCCAGAACATATGCCCGATGAAAGAGTTGAAGAGTTGATATGTAAACTACCTAAAAAATTACTGGATACTCTGCTTCCTTTCCAGTTTGATGGCTTAAGATTTGGTTTGCGGAGGGGTGGAAGGTGTCTCATTGCGGATGAAATGGGGCTCGGTAAGACCCTTCAGGTAGTAATGTAGTATATGGTCTACACAATCTATTATGTTAGTACTGTTTCAATTTTAAATTCAGTTTTATGGTAAAACTCAAGCTACTTTTCTCGTGTTAAATTTTATGCTCACAATTGTTTGCAATGAATCTTAAGGTTTCTTTTCTCCTGAATTTTGATTTGGTTTCAGGCCATTGCCATTGCTAGCTGTTTTGCAGATGAAGGACCAATACTAGTTGTTTGCCCTGCTATCCTGCGATATGCATGGGCTGAAGAACTAGAGCATTGGCTTCCCTCTTGTTCGCCATCAGATATTCATTTGGGTAATTGTTTATAGGATCATCCTTGACATCCTTTCATCCCTACTTATTTTTCTGTTTGGTTATTGACTTTATTGTCTTGGTGTTGGGGTAGGGTGGGGTGGGAGGTAAGTCAAAAATGTTGATTTTGGAAAATATACAGAAATTTCATTATATAATTGTACCTTTGTGCTTTTTAAGTTACAACATTCTTAGAAATTTTTAAATAAGCTGATGCTCCTGTAATGATAGTAGTAGCTCTTCCTGTAATAAACCTTTGCCATTTCACAATTAGCTTACACCAACTCAACAGCGTAAAAGTATTTTAGTCCACAAAGTTAATATTTAGAAGTCTCACTTGGCTAGAGCATAAGTTGAAGCCCGAAGGTAATGCGATTATGGATCCTTGGGACGTCAACTAATGGCTAATGCTAAGCACATAATTGGTACATTTCGTTCTAGAGCATCATGCCATTGCTATTCTAATACTCCCTCCATCTCAACGTATTTGTCACTTACTTTTTCCACATGGTTACTGTAAAAAGTGGCAAATATTTTGATATGGAGGGAGTATCTTTTTTATAAAAATATACTAGTTTGATCCCCGCGCCATGGCACGCGGTCTGTTTTTTATAAATAAAATCTTAATAATATGTTAAATTAATATTATAAAATAATAGTAAAAGTTGAAATAATTAAATGTTTTGAATTAAACTAATTGGTTGAAAAAAAATTAAAGTAGTATATACAAATATATATAGATATAGATTATTGATATTAGTTTTATGTTTCCTTATTATTAATTTTATGTTTTGAATTAATCCCATTGTTTTTTTTTAAATTACTAAAATTGTAATTATAGAAGTTTAATTGTAATTGGCTAGGAGCCCTAGAAATAAGGGTAGTGTGTCACCTCATCTATTAAGCTTCTCTAATAATAGTTAGATATATATATATATATATGCAAACACAAGTCAAAAAAACATAACAGGCTATGCAGGTTGCCAAATCCCTCCTCTGCTTCCATCTTTAGACGTGGATGTTTACTTTGCTTATAAAATTTGTTACTTTTAACATTTATTTTACTCTTGAACACCTCTGGTGTTCTCTATTCTCAGGGTTTTTGTCATAGCTCTATCATTCATTATCTGTTATTTGTTTACTTTGGATGTTTACTTTGCTTATTTGTTTCAGTCTTCGGGCATATGAACAATCCTGCTAACTTGACAAGATTTCCAAAAGTTGTGGTGATATCATACACAATGCTTTCTCGATTGCAAAAGAGTATGCTGAAATTGGAGTGGGCTGTCTTGATAGTTGATGAATCACACCATGTCCGATGTACGAAGAAGAAAGTAGAAGTTGGAGAGGTAAAGCATGTCACCTATATTCGTACTCTAGCGTGGCGAACATGTGTTTAACACTTTAACCTGATGAATAGTTCTATTTATGCTTGGTATGTCTTATATAAGTTGTGAACTTTGTAGTGAACATAAGTAAATAGATTGTAATGTTTCCTTGCTATATGATGGTTAACACGGTATGGATAAAGAGATTCGGAATGATGAAGGTGTTCACTTTTTGGCATTACCCATATTCTACATTTGTCTCCTGAAACTTTTATTAAGCTGGAAGGCAAATTTAGCAATCAAATCACAGGCTATCATGTATAAATCTTACTTTGAAGTTGATGGAAGGTCCCTTTAATGTTCTTTTAGCTGTAGGAAGAGCACATGTTTTTGCCTGTTAAATTTCAAGGCATTCTCTGTGAATTATCTAATTGGGTTGGTTCACAATTTGGTTAACGATCAACTTTTCCTTTTCACTGGTTTTATTTTCGTAGGTTTTTGGTATCACATTCTGCTAGGGCGGTAATAATCGAGTTGTTAACTACTCCCTCCTATCATAAATTTAAGATTTCTTTTACTTTTGTACACGTAGGTTAAGGAGCTAAAAACTATATAAAATATTAATTTATTTTTTATATTTTTTTTACAATTTAATACTTATTACTAATAAGTATTATATTGTAAAAGAATTTAATACTTATTACTAATAAGTATTATATTGTAAAAAATTTAATATTTTATGTAGTTTTTAACTCCTTAAACTACGTGTACAAAAGTAAAAAATCTTATATTTATGACAAGAGGGAGTAGCTTTTTTTCCCCTCTTATAGATTTGAATGTTTATTGATCTTGAGAAAGTAGTATTTGGAAGAATTTTATAAGCATTTCCTCCACAGCTGTCATCCCATATTACCCCAAATGAAAATGTTAAGGATGTGACAGGCCTAAATGTGTTGGAATAGTCAGCTGAACGTTTTCTGCCTTTTTTTTAAATGTTTTTTCCTATATAATTGAACACATCATTTCTTTCTTCCTTGGAAATGTTCTTTAGTGGCTCTTTCATGTCTTTTGAGGATAATTACTGCATGTTTATTCATCCGCCCCTAATACTTGTAAAACGTGAACCAAATGCTTCACAAATTCTAATTATTTCTCTTTCTTCTATTGACAGATAAAATCTGTCCTTGATCTGGCAACCAAAGTCAAACATGTTATTCTACTTTCAGGAACCCCTTCCTTGTCAAGGTCATACTATAAGCATTATTTAATTTATTTACACTGACAAACTAATGCTTGACAGTGTTTCTGTTGTTTTTGCTTATTGGAACCTTTCGTGTTTTGAACCTTATGAAGCTGCTATATTTGAATCCATCCTGGATGTTAATATTGATGATGTTCTTTCTTGGTGATAATAGGCCATTTGACATATACCATCAGATAAATATATTATGGTGAGCTGTTTCCAGAATCTCAAATGTTTGACTGTACATCTACTTGGGGTAAGGGCTTCATTGATACTTTATTGTTTAGGCCAGGTTTGCTGGGAATGACCAAGTATGAGTTTGCCAAAACTTATTGCGATATCACCAAGGTTGAAGATTTTCAAGGAAAAACTTACCAGGTAAGATCTTTCTGTAATAGAAGTGGCATATGGGCGAGGCTATGTTTGGCAGTGGGTTATAAACTAGTTGAAGTTGAAAAATAGGTTTCATTTTAAAACTAGTTAAAATTGTTCCGACTGTAATTTCTTATCTGAAATTAGGGTATGTTTGGTATCAAAAAACCTGGGTTTATGTGTATTGAATACAAATAAACCCAGGTTTTTTGATACCAAACATACCCTAATTTCATATTTTATTTTCATACTTGTGTATGAAGTTGATCTTTCAAGGCAAGTGTACATCCCATTTAATGTTACTGTACACTGCTCTGCATCCCTGGCATTGCCCTTTGATTTCTGTCCTCATCTGCTGATGTAATTGTTGTTTTGATGAGTTGTCACTTGGTAGCATATTAGGCTTGTGATTTATCATTACTTCTTACCATAGTTTAGAGAACTAGGTCAGACTAGCTGGTTCAGCCAGGAAGGGGACCACATATCTATTCGTAGTGAATGTCTCCCTTGAACCAGTAGATGCATAGGTAAACAAAATGTTTCTGAACCAATTTTGAACCAATGCAGCTAATGAGCTAACTGGATTGCAATGGGTCCAGCCTATAATTGGCCCAATTTATTAAAAAAATTAATATTTATGCTATTTAATACATGAACTGCTGAAGAAACCCACACTATTGCTACCACTTCTGATCTCCTCACCGCAACATCACTAAACATTAATGCAAAAGGGTGTATTCGCTACTCACACCTTTGTGTCAAATGGATTGGGTATACTTAGCAAAAGGGAAAATAAAAGGTCTTGAACTGATATTGTGGGTGCTAAACTGATGCTTCACCAGTGCAACAGGAGTATTCAGCAATATTCCCTATTTCTCGATCTGAGGGAGCCCTCCAGTTTCGCTTCCTATTTTGTTGTCAATCTGTTGAGAGAATATTGAAAGTCTGATGTTATGATTAAAATTACAAGTTTACATGGAATGTTGACTAATCATATGACAAGTTTTCACTAATTACAGGACTTCTCACGAGGCCGCCGTTTACAGGAGTTGAATGTTTTACTTCGTCAGACTGTTATGGTTTGCTCTTGTCTTGCACCACATTTTGATTTTCGATATTGATGCCTCCCTCTTCAGCTCTAACATGATCAAGTTCCTAACCCCAATTTTGTTTCTAAGTTGAAACCAAATATTAAAGAAAGGCTAATAATAATAATAATAAAGGGTTGTTTGGAAAAATAAAACCTCTTTGGTTTTAGTTTACATTCTGTATCTTCAAATTATTTACAATTATACTAAGCAGTTGGGAGTATTAAAGAAAGACAGTTACTGCATGTATTGACCATTGACCATATTCATATAATCTACCAAGATGGTTAGCTTTCATGTTCTACTTTGTCCCTTAATATTATATTGTATAGTCAGTTCTTAAATAGTCATATCTATATATCTATATCTATATACTCTATTAAACGAAAAACATTAATGCCACATGTCTTCTCCTCATGCAAAGTTATTTTTGTAAGGTATTATTTACACGATATCATTTAATTATGCTAAAGAAATTATCTAATACTCATTCCGTCTCAAAATTTAAGTCGTTTTAGACTAATTTAGTTGTGTCAAAATACATGTCATTTTAGGTTTTCTAGGCCGGGGATAATAATGATTTGTATTGATTTGTGTGTTGTTGACCTTTTTAAAGATTTTGATTGGTTAAAAAATGTACTGGGTATTAAAAAACAATAAAATTATGAAAAGGTTAGTGGAATGATAATGTTGATTGAGGGGTGAGTGTTTTATTAAAACTTCTGCACAATCCTAAAATGACTTAAATTTTGAGACGGATGGAGTATTATTAACTAATCTATATACTATATTAAAAGATCTATATATCTATATACTATATTAAAAGAGAAACATTAATTCCACATGTCTTCTCCTCATGCAAAGTTATTTTTGTAAGGTATTATTTACACAATATCATTTAATTATAGTAAATATCTATATATCTATGTCTATCTATATACTATATTAAAAGAGAAGCATTAATGCCACATATCTTCTCCTCATGCAAAATTATTTTTGTAAGATATTATTTACACAATATCATTTAATTATGGTAAATATCTATATATCTATCTATCTTCTATTACTATATTAAAAGAGAAGCATTAATGTCATATGTCTTCTCCTCATGCAAAGTTATTTTTGTAAGGTATTATTTACACAATATCATTTAATTATGGTAAGTAATTTATCTAATATTATTTACACAATATCCTTTCATACTACATTTTTTTAAATAAATTTAATATTATTTCATAATATATAATCACACGATATCATTTCATGCTATTTTTTTAAAACATCTATATCTATATCTATATACTATATTAAAAGAGGAGCATTAATTTCACATGTCCTTTCCTCATGGAAAGTTATTTTTTTAAGATATTATTTACACAATATCGTTTAATTATGATAATTAAATTATATAATATTATTTACACATTTCATACCACATTATCATTTCATACTACATTTTTTAGCCAATGAGATTAATTCAAAACTTTTTTTAATAAAGTTAATATTAACTATACAATATTACTTCATAATATATAATTACACGATATCATTTCATGCTATTTTTTTTTAAAAAAAATGGGATTAATTGAAAACTTTTTTTTAAAAAAAATACATAGTTCAAAGATATATGTATTTTTTTTTAATTGGAGCAACCAGTCTCACTCTCTCTATGTAAAATGAAAACTATTTTTTTTATATAATAACCTTAATTTTTAGATTTTCACCCAATCAACTTAATCTACATGAAATTTTCAAATAATAAAATTTTTAAATATTTTTTAACCAATGAGATTTATCTGTTCTAACTATTAAATGAGAAATAAGTTTGCTTGTATGTCATAATCACTTTAATTGTACGATTTTCTCCCAATCAACTAAATCTAGAGAAAAAAAACCCAACTAATGTAATTTGTACATGTTTCTTTAATCAATCTAGCTCTATCTAACTATTAAATCATAATCATTTTTTATTAGGTATTATAATCTCATTTATTTTAGGATTTTCAACCAATCAACCTATTCTACTTAAATCTTAAACTCATGTAAAATCTACACATTTTTTATAAATATTTTTATTATTTTTTACTTACTTTATCAAATCTATTATTTTCTATTTTATGTTAACGTTTGGTAATAGTTTATTTAGTTTTGTAATAGTAGTTTTTTATACTTACAAAATTTTATTTATTTTTAGTTTTTAAAAAGAAAAAGACGCGCTATGACACGGGGATTGTACTAGTACAAACTTAATTATATTGACTCAACTTGATTTGACTAATAATTTTCTTGCTTGCTTAATGTAGATCAGACGTTTGAAAGAGAATTTGCTTGTTCAGTTGCCTCCGAAACGTAGACAAATCATCAGACTATCATTGAATAAATCAGATATTAAATTAGCGAAGGATGCTGTTGCAAAGCAGGATGGTTTGGCTGGGATTGCGGATGGCAAAGAAGATAGGCCTTCAGATATTTCTGATAAAGCAGATGGTATATTTTTGGTCCTTTAACATGGAACTGGAAATAATATATTTTTATCCGTGTTCTGTTTTGTATCAAACTTCATGACATGTCATCTAATTCTGAAGTTCTATTTTTGGCAAAAATTAAGGTCCTTAAGTCAAATTGCATGCTTGACTTTGTTCATGTCTGTTGCTTCTACATGAGCTGAGAGAAAAGATATCTCAAAGCTGAACAGTGAAGAATGCTACATGCTGAATTTGCATTTTCACTGTTCACATTAGTTTAGGGGAGTCTGTTCACCCCGTTTATCATTTTTGTCTGATGACAGCTATTGTCATACGCGCAAGGTTGCAATTTTTGTACATAAAAAAAATGCTGCATTTGGCACAAATGAGAAACACCTTTTCCAAAAAGGTCCCTAAGCTGACTTGGATACCATCTCTGATTTATCTCGTGATAAAAAAATGTACAGGGCAGCTAATACCCAAGATTGTTCATTGGAGTTCTCTCTTATGATTGCAATGTTATAAAGTGAATCTAAGCAGCGTTCTGAGGATAACATTCTGCTTCTATTTTTTTTTTTATCCCCGTTGTCTTTTGGCCAATGCCCACACTGGTTGTATAAGGTTGTATTGGATAGGTTTTCTCAAAGAATGATTGTTTGCCTTAACAATTATGATCAAGTGGCTTCTAATCTTGACAGCATTTTGTTCTCCGCTTTCTCAGATGCAGGAGATCACAGAAGTTCAAAGAAGCTCTCTCCTCAAGAGCTTGGTATTGCAAAGGTCCCTGGGTTTCTTGAGTGGCTTTCCCTTCATTCCGTTATTACCAAAGTTGATGAAATGGAAAATGCTGACATGAATTCTAGTGGCCATAAAATGATAATATTTGCACATCACCACATTGTTCTTGATAAAGTACAGGTGAGAATAGATTGGTTCCATACCAGTTATTGGCTGTCAAGTCTCGATACATTTGAAAGTTCTATTTTCATTTCTGTATTTACATCATGTTTATTTGTATAATGGCTTCTCCTTTGATTTTACTTGTGTCACAATTTAACATCGATGTTTAATTGGTTTATAGAATGTGCTATTGCCCTTAGGGCTTAGGAGTGAGGTAATATTGAGTTGCCAGGCTTAACTAATGGTAAGAGAGGGGTTATATGATCGGAGTATGTATGCTACCCATCTTTTGAAGTTTCTTACCATTATATTATGGAGTAGCTTTTGCAGAACTTGTTTTTGAGAGTAAGGAGAAAAGACATGAAAAAAGAGGAAGACTGGAAGAGAGTAGACAAAATATAAGGAGCATGGAGAAAGAAACCGAGAATGAGAATGCCCAACTATTAGATGTTAGTTAAAGGATAGTCATAAAATAGAAACTCAACTATATCTAGGAAAGCTAATTCTAATATTGCTTCGGAGGATGTATAATGCCCAAATATTAGATGTTAGTTAAAGGATAGTCAAACATCCGGATTTTCCAAATTCTTCAATTTGATCATGCATTACATTCATATCACAAATACACTTCTCTTAGAGGATAGGCTAAACCATACTTACTCTCTGCACTTTCCTTTTTGCTTCATTATTTTTGCCAAATTTCATTTTCTTGAGTTTTTGTTTTGCTCGGGTGGGTGAGGTATTGGCGTTATTGCTTAAAATTTGGTGATCTGCACCACTATCACTTGTTAACCCTAAAAATAATTTCTAGGAATTCTTCTGTGACAAAGGCATTGGATTTGTCCGCATAGATGGAAGGACACTTGATGTGGATCGGCAGTGTGCTGTTAAGGCTTTTCAGTCATCAAAAGAGGCATGTAGTTTCTCTACGGTTTTACCCTTGTCCCAATATCTTATATGTTTTTATGCCAGAAGGTTTCAGTTCACATTTTACTTGCAAAATTGTTAGTTCCCTTTATGTAGCTTGAAAGAAATAACTACACTTGGTTAACTGAATGCAAATGCTGTTGTTCATTGTTAGCATGCTTACATTTAATTAATTGGTTACTACAGGTTTTTAATGTCATTACATTAATTAGGTTTTACAACTGTTTAAAGCTGTTTACTTTTTCTGCTGCATTTATGCTTTGTATCTTCTTAGTTTGTCTTTATATTATGTAACTTTCTCAAGAATACAAGAGATCTGATTTTTGTCTTCTCCCTCTCTCTCTTCTCTCTCATTTCCTAACATGATATCAGAGCTTAAGGTGTTCTCCTAATCTTATTTTTTCTCATTTACTTCAGCCTTCATTGAAACATTCTCCTCAAATCTGTTGTTCCACCCAACATCTTTTTCAGCCTTCATTGCTGAAATTTCTTTCCAGATTCCAGCCTTCATTGGTGAATTTGTTGTTCAGGCTTTATTGCTGAAATCTCGTCATTCTCAGCCTTCGTTGCCAAAGAAATTTAACCTTGAAAGGATGGCAATGCCCATAATTGAAGATTCTTCAAATGCCAACTAGAATGCAAATACTGGGGGCACAAGTGTTGCTGATTTTGAAGGACAATCTGCGAGTAGCCCATTCACTCTTGCTTTATCAGGTAATATCTCACATTTTTTACACTCTAGAGCTTCTGAGGAGTTTCGACCTACACAATGGATCATAGACTCAGGTGCCACTAACCATATGGCCACTTCCTCGCATTGATTTCAAACTTACCGCTCAAACCCTAAAATCATGAGAGTTAAATGGGTCTTTTACTCTTGTTGCTGGCCAAGGAGCCATACGTCTCGCAACTACACTTGTCCTTAACAATGTGCTTTATGTCCCTGAATTGTCCATAAATCTCATCTCCACTTAAAAGCTTGTAGAAAACCTTAATTGTCATGTTACTTTCACACCCTCTTGTTATATTTTAGAGGACCAAGATTCAGGAAAGAGGATTGTGATTGCTAAGGAGAAGAATGGTCTTTATAACCTTGAATTACCCGAGGACAATCCCTACATCCAAGCTTTGTCCACCACCACAAATACCGATTCCATTGGCTTTACCATTATCGCCTTGGTCATCCTTCTTTTTACATGTTAAAACATAGCTTTAGATCAAAAGCAACTACTGCTAGTTCTATAAAAGACTCTCCCAACAAACTTGCCCGTACTCCACCACTTGAAGTCTTGAACCTAGTGAACCTTATCCAAGTTATCCTTACGTTTATTCAAGGAGGGTAGGGACCGATCCAATCCAAGAAGTTGAAACATCTTCTCCCGAATCTGAACTAACACTACTTCCCAAGGTATGGAATCTGATCCTAATGTCATTCCCTCTAATCCTACATCTTTTGAACCTATTAATTGTGAATCCAATGACTCTCCTAGTCCAGACAATGATGTACCCATTGCCATCTCGAAAGGCATTCGAGAGTGCAGAAAAAGGCCTTTGTATCCATTATCCAACCATGTGTTCTTGAACCGTTTCTTTGCCTCCAACTAAAAGTTCATACAAAACCTTCACAACATTTCTACAACTAAAGACCCTTTTAGAAGCTCTAAAGAAAAAAAGTGGAGAGAAGCCATGAAAGCAGAGATGATTACTCTAGAGAAAAATAATACATGGGAGATTGTTGACAAGCCAGCGGGAAAGAATGTTGTTGATTGCAGGTGGATCTTTGCCCTTAAATACAATGCAGATGGGACATTAGAGAGGTACAAAGCCCGCCTTGTAGCGAAAGGCTACACTGAGACCTATGGAATTGATTACCATGACACTTTTGCACCTGTTGCGAAAATGAATACAGTGAGGATATTGTTATCATTGGCGGCTCACTTTAATTGACCTCTCCTCCAGTATCATGTGAAGAATGCTTTCCTTCATGGAACATTGGATGGAGAAATCTACATGAGAGTACCACCTGGCTTCACTCCTTCTATCAAAGTATGTCGACTAAAAAAGGCTGTTTATGGGCTTAAACAGTCACCAAGGGCTTTGTTTGGGCGGTTTATAGCAATGATGAACGGGCTGGTTATAAGCAAAGCCAAGGGGATCACACTTTGTTTGTCAAACATTCAGCTTCAGGGGGAGTGACTATTTTATTAGTCTACTTTGATGATATCATTGTCACAATGAGCTGGAAAAGGAGAATTTGAGGAAAAAGATAGAAGCTGAATTTGAGATTAAAGCTCTTGGCAAGCTCAAGTATTTGAGGAAAAAGATAGAAGGTGAAAAAGATAGAAGCTGTATTGAGGTAGCTCACTCTTCTAATGGGATTTTTATCTCTCAATAGAAGTATATATCAAGATTTGTTGAAAGAGACGGGAAAAAGTGGCTGTAAGCCAACTTCTACTCCCATTGATCTAAATCACAAACTTTGGCACATCAAAGATGACCCACAAGTGGATAAAACAACCTATAAGCGATTGTGTGGGAAATTGATCTATTTATCTCATACTAGGCCGGTTATTGCTTATCCCGTTTCTCTCATAAGTCAGTTCATGCATGACCCGGGACAATATCATCTTAGTGCACCCTATCGCATACTTCACTACTTGAAAGGGTGTCCAGGTAAAGGTATACTCTTCAAAAGAGGAAACAAGCTGACCATAGAAGCTTTCACGGATGTAGACTATGCTGGTTCCATTGTTGATAGAAGATCTACCTCTGGATATTGCATGTTTCTTGGAGGAAATCTTGTTACATGGAGAAGTAAAAAACAAAATGTTGTTGCCAAATATCTTGCTTGCTGAAGCTGAACTTAGAGCTCTAGCACATGGCTTATGTGAGATGTTGTGGTTAAGAATCATTTTGGCTGATCTAAAGATTAAATGGGAGGAACCTATGATTCTAAATTGTGACAATAAATCTGCTATGAGCATTGCTCATAACCTTGGCCAACATGATAGGACCAAACATGTGGAGATTGATGGACGCTTTATCAAAGAAAAACCGGAGGAAGGAGTGGCATGAATTGCCTTTGTCAAGTCAGAAGATCAGCTTGCGGATTTGCTCACCAAAGGATTCCGTTGTTCCATATTTGAACATTTAACTTGCAAGCTTGGATTGGTTGACCTCTACCATCCAGCTTCAGGGAGAGTGTTAGCATGCTTACATTTAATTAATTGGTTGCTACATGCTTTTAATATCATTACATTTATTATGTTTTAGAGCTGTTTAAAGCTTTTTATTTTTTTCTGCTGCATTTATTCTTTGTATCTTCCCAGTTTGTCTTCTCTTTATATTCTCTTACTTAGGAATACAAGAGATCTGATCTCTCTCTCTCTCTCTCATTTCCAACATTCATTACATTTTCTATATCTATTTTTGGTCTTTTCTAGTAAATAGATATAGAACATCATTTCATATCATGTTCCTTCTGATATTAAAAATGATAGGATCAGCTATTAAACAATATAAGATATCATAGCCGTGTCAAAAATATAAAAAAATTAGAGTTAGTGGTTTGTTTGCATTTGAGCAAGATACTACTATTTGTAAAACTGAAGCTTTTTATTTGTGCATGCCTGTTTTTATTCCCCTTCTGCTTTAATTTTGCATGGACTAAAGCAGAAGCAGACATAATTTTACATTATTGGAGTAAGCTATAGTTTTTCATTTGTGTTTAATCAAGTGATTACCCATTTACTTTTATTTTTTTTGCATTTTATTTCTTGTTTATGATTTTGGCCTTTTCTTCCCTTTAGGTCAAGGTTGCAATGATCGGAATTAAAGTTGGGTATGCAGGGCTTGATCTTTCTGTGGCTCAAAGTGTTGTCTTTGTTGAGCTCCCCAAGGAACCAACTTCATTGCTTCAGGTGGGTTTGATAATGTATTTGCCGTCCTTAATTCAAGAGCAACGCTTCTATGGATCTTTATGCTGTTGCCATATGAATTATGTTAATGTTCTTGTGATGCATTCTTTGCTTCATAAAACTTTTATGGTTTATCTGAAAGAAACACATGATGCTCTAGAAAAGGTTAGTTCATAATTTGAAAAAGATAGAATGATCAAATTTCCATTTTTGTAAAGACTCATATGCTATTACTTTTTATCTGACTTCAGGCTGAGGATAGATCACATAGGCGAGGCCAGACAAAAGCAGTCAATATTTATATTTTCTGTGCAATGGTTTGTGTTTCTTCTCTTCCTTCACTCCATATGCTTTCTTTCCTTGAATGCTTGCAATTGCAAGTTCCCACTTTTTCTGATGCTTTCTTATATTATAGGAAACTTCTGATGAATCACGCTGGCAGAGGTTAAACAAGAGTCTATTCCGTGTATCATCAGCAACTAATGGCAAGTATGATGCAATACCAGAATTAGAGGTGCTTCTCTGCCTCTTTTCTACTACATTCATTTATCTGCAAAATCTTATATGAAGCTCAGAATATCATAGCAAAACTATTTTAACAT
This sequence comes from Persicaria maculosa, assembly GCA_963922045.1. Lineage (NCBI taxonomy): Eukaryota > Viridiplantae > Streptophyta > Magnoliopsida > Caryophyllales > Polygonaceae > Persicaria > Persicaria maculosa. Next base: position 38,926,366 of record OY998271.1, read on the forward strand.
CCTCTTCTATGACCATGAATCCTATATGTTATTTGTCAATGTGTAATATGAAGTCCAACTTTATTACACGAATTCCTTGGCTTCCTTCTAGAATCTCTATTCTAGGTTGATTAAAAAGTAGTGTCTCAATTAGGTCTGTGTTCTCCAACAGTTATACTTACTCTGATTCTTGGTTCTATCATAAGCACCTTTTGGTACATTCTGTTTTCTTTGACTTTGTTTTCTGACTTGACTGTTTTTATGCATGAACTTGCAGGTTGATAGTGTTTCTTATTTAAGGAAATCAGAGAACAAGGATAGAAGTAATTGTGAAACTCCAAATTCTACTTCTGGTGCAACGATGATTGAGGAGAAATCTCCACAGGGCTTCATGATGGAGGGTGAAGTGAAAAATGATTCTGACAAGGTAATTGGAAGAACTAAATGGAAAAGGAAACTTCAGAAGTGCTCTTGCACTCGAGTGTTTTCACCCCCTTTTGCATTTATATTGATGCATAATGCAGGCTTACAAAGAAATAGTGGATGTAACACAAAAGGAACTTGATGAACCATCTGCAGCAGCTAGCTCCATCCAGTCAGATGATCTTCGTTTTGAGGTAAGATATAGGTAGTGGTGTTTATAATTGTTTGATGATTATATCCAATTAAGTGATAAATTTAGAAATAATTGAAGTCATTCTCTGTGGAGGTAGGAGAGAGAGAGACAGAGAGACACCAATTTCTGTACCTTGCTTAAAGATTATAATACCCTTTGCATTCCCTCTCAAAGAGAGCGTGTATCAGACACGCTCAGCTCTTTCAACTATATTTCGTCTTGTTTCATGAAAATTATGCAGTGAGATCAATTTAAAAAGTTGTCACTTACAGTATACCTTTCTCCTTAAACGGGTCAGCAAAACAAGGGTATCAAGTTTGCTCCTTGAAAAGAAACTTGAAAGTGAAATAAACAAGAGTCATTCTATAATAAAAAGCACCTCTACTGGAATCTTTACACTTGACATGTGTGGAATTGAGTCTCTAATTTGCACATTCAAGGTACTGGTCCCGATTCATTAAGAAGTGCTTTTTATTCTACTTCTTTCTCCCCTCTCTATCTTGATTTTATGTTTTATTAATTTTTCTAGCTTCTGTTGGCTTGAATTGAAAGTTGTGATATTTGCTCTCTTTGTTAGGTCAGCCCATATACTGGTAGAATCCATCTATGGACTTGCATCCCAGGTGTCGACTCAAGACCAAGACCAATCTCTGAGAATTTTCGACCTGAGGAGATTATTTCTGAATCTGACTCTAGCAAATATGTGTCTGCATTCATCAAGGAAAATCCAGCTTGTCGGGATGCTCTGCTTGTCTTCATCGATGAGTGGAATAACTTGAGGCGTGTGGACAGGAGGAAATTATTTGGGAAACCTCTTCAACTGCCTTTATCTGCTGAACTTTCATATTTGTGTGAAAGTGCCAACCATGATGACAAGGTTTGTCCAATGCTTTTACAGATTTGAACTCCCTACCATGATACAAAATCACCACAAGTAGCTTTCTTTAATGTCCCCATTCTCCTTCCTCGTAAACAGGGATTACTCAAAGGTGGAAGTAGGAGGCGAAATACACCCTTGTGTGAAATAAGCCTTCCTTTACCACCAGGTGCAGTGTGGAAGCAGGTCTCGCTTGTTGATAACAGGAAAAAGGACAAAGTATACATGCAGGCTTGGTCTGCAACGGAGGAACCCCTTTGTAAACTTTGTCAAAATCCCTGCAGGTAAGCACAGACATTTTTTCTTATGATCTAGCAAGCATAAAATGAATTAGTTGTGATATAAATTTTGTGGGTTTGATATAGTTGCCTGTACTGTACTGTAAACAAATATATGATTCTGTTCTGGAACAAGTTGATGTGACCTACATGCTAACAACAACCCCCCACCCCCCACCCCCCCCTGTTTAGGAGCGCCAATGCCATGAGACCGGAATTCTTTGAGGATCTCTTCTGTAACCTGGCCTGTTCTGAAGAATACCGCTCACGGAGTAGCAACAGATTCCTACGTCTCGTAAGGACCTAAAGCAAATTGCATAACACATTATCAATTTACCTCTTTCTTTTAGTTAGGATAAAATGCTGTATTTATTTTTTCTGAACTTTTAGTCTTGTCATATAGTTATTTAGATCCTTGAAGTTTCGCTTTCCTGTATCAACCATCCCTGAGAAGTCATCCTGACATTTGTTTTCAGGAACTGTTTAAAATCGAGCGCGGTGTTTGCACAAACTGCCAATTGGACTGCCACAAACTTGTCTTGCACTTGAGACCTTTAACACTTGAAAAACGAGTGGAGTATGTCAAAAGAGTTGCGCCAAATTTGGCCAAGTGTAAGAAATTGTAAGTCTTGACTACCGTGTTTTTACGACCACCATGTTTTCACTTTCCTGTATTAACCACTGATATGCTTTGTAGGCTGGATAAGCTTGTTGCTGAACCGACTGAAGGCAATGCCTGGCATGCTGACCATTTTGTACCTGTCTACCAAGGAGGAGGTTTGCTGCTTCTCCAATAATACCTTCTTTTGATTCATTAGTTGCCTGTTTTGTGAACCAAAGGATTCTCGTCGACTGTTGATTTGTGCAGCATCAATAAACTTTATATGTTTCTTTTGCCGCACCCAGTGGTTCAGTATAAAAATTTGGTCAGTTTCAATTGCTAGGTCATGGATCGCGGTGCAACTTCTTCCACTTCACTATATATGCATCGATACAAACACAATCATGACAACTATGGAAAAAATTGTGCTTGGAAGTGTCTATGTTCAGAGTAGAGCTCTCACATTTGTGTTTGCGATTTTCAGGTGAGTGTAGGGTGGAAAACCTCAGAACATTGTGTTTTGCATGTCACGCTGATGTTACTTCTGCACAATGTGCCGAAAGGAAACTTGCCAGGAGGCAACTTAAAGAGGCTGTCGCGAAGCTCATGGATGGAAGTGCTCGCAAAAGTAAACGATCCTGTGCCAAGTCTAAGGTACACTTTCCAATTCCTCGTAAAACAAAGTCCCCTGTGCCAAGTCTAAGTTACTGATGTACCAAGACCATTGTTTCCAGGGCCAAAGCTCGTCGAGTCTTATACCAGCAACAAATCTAGATGAAGAGGACGATGATTTCCTTTTAGTCAAAGTTCCTGGCAGCGCGTACTCGAAGGATTCATAGCACCCAAGGCGGTTGTGAATTAAAGAACCGGGATTATCAACTGCTTGATGATATGATGGTCGGTCAGGGTCGTGTCGGGTTGGTATGACATGGAAAGCTACAAAGGTGTGTGTTGAACAAGTTCAGGAAACAGCTTGAACACTATGATCTGGCCATCATAGATATAGTAAACCTGGGATTGGTGCAAGTTAATGCTTAGCCTTAGGCAGCCTGAGGCTGAGGTCAACAATGATTTCCCATTGCCAACTTCTTTGAAGAGTTGAGATTCAGCTTGCATTTTTTCCCCATTGTAATTCACACTTGGTGATATATTGGTCCATTTATGAGACCAAGAGTGATATTTTACAAATCTGATCCGTTTGGAAATGAAAAATGTATCTGTTGTTTGGAATTTGATTCAACCTGATACATTTTTTTTTCCACTTTGGCAACCTTCTAACTGAAATTAATCAAACATTCATATATATCACACCCAAAATAGATAGCCCAATAAACATAAGCTGCAACAGACTAATCAATCTTTGTAACACAGTTTACAAAACAATCACAAAATACTAGCTAATAGATTAAACCCCATTCTTCCTAGAATCGCTAGTTTCTTCCAATGGAAGAATCGCTAGTTTCTTCCAATGGGCCTTTGGGGAAAAAAGAGTTATTTAAGATAATATCCTTATCGAATATGAAGTTTTTCACAACTTTTACAAACATAAAGGAAAGAAAGGATGGATGATCCTAAAACTGGATATGAAAAAAGTCATGATAAAATCAATTGAAATTTCATTGAGAATATCCTTTTAAATTTGGTTTGGTGGGGTGGGTTATAACATGCATCTCTTCTACCACTTTCTTGGTCCTGGTTAATAACGTGTCGGGAAAACATTTAAAACCTTCTGGGGGTATTCACCAAGATGACCCCCTGATGCCTTACATTTTCATAATAATTATGGAACTATTAGCAAGAACCCTTTAAGAAGAATCAAACTCGACTAATCCCCTAGCTGGTATAAAACTAACAACTAGAGGCATTCCTGTTCTGTTTCTCACATTTGCATATAATACACTAACTTTGCAAAGGGAACAAATGAAACATTCATAATATGCAAAACATACTAAACAAAATTCTCCAACCTCTCAAGACTAGCAATAAATTATAATAAAAGCTTCTTTTAAGTCTCTAACAATATTAACCTAATAGTTGCACACTCATTGGCATAACAAATGAATATTCTGGTCTCAATGGAATTAAAAAGTATCTGTGAATTCCGATTATTAGAAGAAGAGTAACAAATAGTGTATTTGATGACACCTTAAACAATCTCAAAAAACAACTTCAAAATGAAAATCCTCTTCTTTATCCCAGGTAGGTCGAACGATTTTTGTTAACACAAATTTAAACTCTAAAACAAATTATCTTAAAACAAATTATCTTGTGCAATCCTTTTTACTACCTAAAGGCATCATGCAACAATCAAATCATATAAATATCTTTACATGGAATCAATCATGGAAAAAAGTAGGAACAATACATCTTGACAGTTCAGGAGACTTCTTAACTTTAGCATTGATTTCACAAAGGCCTTTTGTGGATTATCGAAAATGGTTAATCTATTAATGTTTGGGATGAGACGTGCTTAGCGATGTAAAGACCAGAAATTTTAAATTATTATTTTATTAAAATAACTGATTGTATTTGATTAGATTTTGAGATTCGAAAATTTTTGAGAAATTCCGTCCTCGAGCGATTTATTTTATTCAAAATCTTTCAAAGTAAAGTTCCGGAATCCTTTAAATCGGATTTTCAGGTGAATTTTATTACGCATTCATATTCTGAGATCTGGAAATATAAATTGGATTTTATTATTTCTTTCGGATTCGAGTTTTCAATTTAAATTTTAACGTCGGAATTTGAGTTAGAGAGCGGGTTTCGGGTTCGATTTTCAGGATTCAAATTGCCATGTGGGGACCAATCTTTTTCATTATTTCTTTTTCCTTTCCCTTATTTTCCTTCTCTCTCTCCATGATGTTACCCATCTGCAGGAAACCCACCCTCACAACTCACACTGTACTATTGCATCTCCTCCTTCCTATATAACTCCCTCCCTCTTGCCCTCATTCTTCCTCACACCAAATCCCACAACACGTACCCTCACTCCGTTATCCATTCATTTCCCCTCACCACTTCCAGAAAACCCACAAACACCACCCTTTACAGATTCTCCAAACAACCCACATCACCACCATCCTCCGTTGTTTCACCAAGCCACCACCTTCCTCCGTTTTCTGTAACCACCAGCACCACCTCACCACCTTCTTTCCATTCATTCTCATCCCCCTTCCACCGCCTGTCCATCGCCATCGTCATCGTTGCTCCATCGCCATTGAAGAAGCACACACAACCTCCCCTGTTCTTGTCGCGAGAAGAAGGAGAAGAAGAGGCCTTCATCGAGCTTGAAGCTGCCATCAATCACTCCAGCAATTCCCTCAGTTTTCAGAAGGTCGGAAAAGAAGAACGGATCCCAGGAGCCGGAGCCATATCCCTCGGAGCCGCGTCGCACCTCACCTCCCTTGTTTCATAACCCAAGGTCGTTTTTTATTTTTCTTCTTTGTTTTCCGCCTCTTTCACCCGTTAAGGTAGATCTTTAATCCCCTTTCCACCTTCCCAGGCACCAAATGGGGCTTCCTTCCCGTTATCGCAGTCGGAATCATCCTCGAGCTCCCTTGGAGTCGGATTTTCGAAGCTCGGTAATTTCTCTCTTTCCTCCCTCCTCTCTTTCTGCGTTTGAATTTCTTTGTATGGGTCTTGGTCGGAATCGGGATTCAGTCAGGTGGGGAAAGTTTTGGGTCGAACGGAAGCTTGATGAGGTTGTAGGTCGTCTTTCTTTTCTTCTTCATTTTTTCCGTTGAGCAGAGGGGCCTGAGTGAAGGTTGAAGGCGGGTTCATTGAACCAGGTTAAAGAATTAAGCGAAGTAGGTAATGTAAATAAGAATAATATAAATACTCTATGGGGGGGGTATGGAAGTAAACTTGAAACTGATCTCAAGTTCTTGAACTGAACTTCAAGGGTCTTGAGTAGGGGTGGACGTGGGACGGGATGGAACGGGACGGGACCGGGAAGAGGCCCGTCCAGCTTTAAATTTTTTGGGACAGGACCGGGTCGGGATTCACCTTTTTTTTAATCCCACACGAGCCTTATCCCACACGGGACGGGACGGGACCGGGACGGGACTTGTCCCTCAAATAAAAATAATAAAATATTATAAAACTTGAAAAATAAAAAAAATGTTTTCGTAGTTCATGCTTCATAGAATGATATCACCATAATGTTAACACTCCCAGCAGCACAATTTCATACAAAAAACATTGTCAGCAGCACAAGCCTCCTGTAACACTAACCGATTAGAATTGAATAGAGATTTCACTATTTCAAAATGAAGAATAAATTGTTTTGTTTGCCTCCTAGAGCCCAAATCCCTAACCCCCCAAGCCCATAGTAATTTTTTATTTTCAAATTGCTTACAAGCCTTACAGTATTATTGTAACTTGTGTTTAAAATAACTAAATATATCATATAAATCACTAAATTATTAAAATTTTTAGTACTACCAAAATTAAAACTCTTGTCCCGTATAAATATAAATATAAATATAAATATAAATATAAATATAAATATAAATATAAATATAAATATAAATATAAATATAAATATAAATATAAATATAAATATAAATATAAATATAAATATAAATATAAATATAAATATAAATATAAATATAAATATAAATATAAATATAAATATAAATATAAATATAAATATAAATATAAATATAAATATAAATATAAATATAAATATAAATATAAATATAAATATAAATATAAATATAAATATGTGTGTGTGTGCGGGACCGGACCGGGATTTGCGGGATCCCATAGTCTTGTCCCGCATCCCATCCCGCATAATTTTTGCGGGACGGGACCGGGACGGGATTCACTTTTTTTTCCTTAAATCCCACTGGGACCGGGACGGGTCTGGGATTTGCGGGATATGTGCCCACCCCTAGTCTTGAGATAACTCAAAAACCTGTTTTGCTACGAAATTAAAAATGTTAATTATAAGTGCGGAAATAAAATATAAAGAACACGAGAATTGTTAACAAAGTTCGGCTCTAAACCAACCTGCGTCTCTGCCTAGGGCTATCAACCCGTAGGATTTAACACACTTTTATTTCTCTTCACCTTATGAGTCCTAGATACAACCTAGAAGAACTTCCCTTCTTCTACATCTCGAATCCTTACCCGCTTCTATCTAGACAACCTAAATTACAGAGAAATAAAAGCCCCTTTTGCACACCTAAGCGTGCGTACGTTTGAGTATACGATACTCTTAGTATAAAGGGGATTGACTTATCCTATCACGCTCAAATTTTTCTTAACTCTCGAAATATAAAGAAGTTACAAATAAGAGAAAAAAAAAACTAAGAACAGCTGATGACAATGGTGTGCAGTGGAGAGAACTTTTCTTCTCAATAAGAGCTGGAGAGATGTGTCGATGAGTATCGTGAAGCTCCTAATTTATAGGCTCTACCGCTCCACTTTACTTTCGTTGTTGTTCATCCAGGAAATCCTCACCTGCTCAAACAACCGTTTGAATTTGAAAACTTGCAGCTCTTGGAGACGTTTGAATCTTGATAGAGATTTACTCATGTAACCACTTGGATTTGCTTTCCTGAATTTCGGACCTGCTGAGAGCTTGTTTTGAATTTAAAAACTTGAATTTAAATTCTTCTATTCCTGCACATATTAGTCTCGCAGGCAAATCATGACCAAATCTTAACCAAAAACATTTTGATAATAGCTATCCGAAAACAGACTTAAACATCACCTTAAATCAAGTAATATTAGTGATAATAATTTGAATAAAACACTACCTTTTATGTTTGTCTGTTATCATCCCTACAACCTATATAATATGCACATAATATACTTTTATCAAGGGAGCTATCACGAGTTCTGTTCTTTCTTTTCTTTTTTCCGGCCGACTCAGTTCTTTTTTCCGGTTCATTAAAACAGATCTGAGACATGGGATGTGGGCTCGGGTTTGGTCTCGGATCCGGGTGCGGGTTGGGCTTGTTTCAGTTGGGCCGGCTTTGATGTGTTGTTTTAATTGTTATTTAGTTGTTTTGTTAGTTTGCAACTATTATATATCTTGTTATGTGTTTATTCTTTTAATTATTTATTATTATTAAACTTAATTCTGAATTATTATTATTATTATTATTATTATTATTATTATTATTATTATTATTATGTATTATTCTGAGATATTGAGCCAATTAATAGTTTCTGTGAATTATATACAGATATATTATAAGTTGTTTTAAAAGTAGAATTATTTGGGAAATAATTATGTGGTGTTTTAATATATGATTTAGAAATGGTAAAATGATTTATTGATGTTGTTTTATAAATGTGGGTTGTTAAAAGGGATTTTTTTGGTGTTGTATTTTAGTTAGAAATTGTGGATAAGTTATTTAAAAGGGGTTTTTAAGTTTTCCCAAAATATTTCTTAAAGGATTTGTTGCTTTGATAACCGATATGTTGGGATTTGGCTAAGTATGATTTTAAAAGAATTGTTTGACTATTAAATCAACTTTTTAGGAATTTAAGGGATTTTGAGAAGTTTTGAATTGATTTGCTTGAGTTGACTTGGTGAATTGAATTATGACTCTTACTTGTGGAATAATATGAATTATGTGAACTATGAGGTGATATGATTATGAGTTGCCAACATGATTGATATTGGAATGTTGAGTTAATTATGAGAATGATTATGAAGCACGCTATGATATATGTTATGATGAAAATAATGAAATGCTATATGTTGATGGATAATATATACATGAAATAGGTATCCATGAAACATGAACCAACCATAAAAAACAAAGAGATTTCTCTTCAGACTGTAACCATACTGTAACCAAACAGGTAACTGAATGTAACCAACCATCAAAAACAAAGAGAAACAACAAATGCCACAAATGCAAAAATGGAAACGAAATCAGAACAAGGGACATAAATTATAGCACAAACTGATAGTCATTAGACAACAAACGAACTAAAAAACAAACCCTAAAACGGAAGGAAAGGGCTAAAATAACAAAAATAAACCAAAATAGGCATAAATGCAGGAAATGAAAGTAGATATACACAATACAAAGAGAAATTGCAAAAAGGAAACAACAGGTGAGGTTGCTTACAAGAACATTGAAGGAGTAGAGTCGATGAAAGTACCTGATGAAGCCATTAGAAGAAGATAAGCAGAGAAACAAAATGAAGAGCCGAAAAATGCAGAATCGAAGAGGAGAGCAAGACGGAGAGCAAGCCGGAGAGCATGACGGAGAGCAACCGTCGGGAAGGAACGATCGGAGTGCGAGATGTTGAACGTGGAGAAACTGCTCTGGTATCAACTGATCGTGGAGAAGAAAATGAGAGAGAGAGTAACAGGTAGGGGCAACATGGGGATTATGAAAATTTTTTGGACAAAAGCTAAAAAATTCAAACAGGTCGGACTTTTACTAAACGGGTTGATGGAAAGGGCCTTTGGGCCCAATATCTTCAAAGAAATAAGTGTTCGGGTTTAATAGGTTAAATATTCACATTTTGTATTCTAAATATTCACTTCAATAAATAAAATATTCATATGTTTTCCATTCAATATCAAACGATACATGTTTTTTTTTGGTTATTTCTTTTTAAAGAAACAAGTGTTCAACTTTAATAGGTTAAATATTCACATTTTGCATTCTAAATATTCATTTCTAATAACAAAGTATTCATATGTTTTTCATTTGATCAAATATGAAACGAAATGCTCAAATCAACTTTTAATTCTATTAAAATCTAATTGGAGAGTAGTTGGTGCAAATTTAAAAAGGTAATAGCATCACCCTGTAAATATGGTAACGAACAATGGAAAAAAATTTAAAAAAAAAAGTTATTGTATGATATATTTTGTATTAAGAAGGCAGTTTCTTTTGTTCAAAAAAAATTGGTTGAATTTGATGAATATCCATTTTAGATGTGAATATTAAGTAAATGTCCATTTTTTACAAAATTAAGTAAATGTCCATTTTTTCCAAAAATACTCATCATTCCTAGGGCTGTGCATCGGTCTAAAACCGAACCGAACCGGGCCGAACCGAACCGAAACCGAAAATCTTAAAATTTCAAAACCGAAAGCCGAACCGAAAGCATTAGGTTCGGTTCGGTTATTTGCCGGTTCGGTTTGTGTTCGGTTCGGTTTTAACATAGTTGAACCGAATTTCCATAAAAAGAAATTTAAAAAAAAATCTTTTAAAAAAATTCGATTTAACACAAACCGAACAAAAAAATAATAAATGTATTAGTGTATATATGTGTGTATATACACTTTATATATGTGTATATATACACAGTACACACTACACACACAAGACAACATGTGTATTAGTGTATATATACACTGTGTAGTGTATATATATTTTATAAAGTGTATAAATACATATATATATAATTTATGTAGTGTATAAAAAGTAATATATATAATTTATGTAGTGTATAAAAAGTAATATATTTATATATATTGGAATATTTAAAAAAATTGGTTTAACACAAATCGAACCGAAACCGAAAAATGAAAATTCTCGAACCGAAAGCCGAACCGAAAAACTTCGGTTAGGTTCGGTTCGGTTCGGTTTGTGTTGGTTCGGCCCAAAAATTCGGTTTGGACCGAATCATGCACACCCCTAATCATTCCCATCCCTAACCCTTCCTCCTTCCCCATTTGACCATTTTTTATTTTAACATTGACCATTTCGGTCAACGTCTGCATTTAGTGACAGTTTTTTGTGACAGTTGTGTATATTTTTTCGGTGATAATTATTTTGATAACAACTGACTTTTTTGGTGACATTTTATTTTTTTTCTAGTGACATTTAACAGAAATTTTTTCTCATACGAGTAAACACTGTCACCAAACTATTGTCATCAATTACATAACATTGTCACCTACTATAAAATATTGTCACCACTAATTTTCACTAACTACATACTATCACCAACTGCAAAATATTGTCACCAAACTATTTCCAACAACTACGAAACACTATCATCAAATTATTTTCACCAACTTATTGTCATCAAACATTGTCACAAACCAATTGTTACCAACTACACAACATATTGCCATCAATCTATTATTCCTAAATAGAGAACATTATCACCACCCTCTATTGTCACCAACCTACGTTCGTAATCTGTTGTTACCAACAATAAAATAGTGTCATCAATCTATTCTCACCAACTATAGAACATTGTCATCAAATTTGTCTCCCCTCTAGCGTCTTCATCCTCTTCATACTGTCATCAAACTAAAATGTTTGTATAGAATCAATGTCATCGTTATCACCTAATATTAACTCACTTTTGTCACAAAACTAAAACCCTAGAACTAGGGGAGTATAGACCCTAGAGGGGCTAAAGTTAAACAAATAAAATTTTGATGTACAGTGTGGTTTAGGGTCGGGGTTTAGGGTTTAGTCTTTAGGGTTTAGGGCTCTAAATCCTAAACCCTAAAATGTGTGTACAATACTAATATCATCACATTTGTCACCTAATATTAATTCACTTTTGTTACAAAACTGAAACCCTATAACTACGGGAGTATAGGCCCTAGAGGGGCTAACCCTAAGCCAACAAAAATTTGATGTACAATATGATTTAGGTATAGCTAGTGATCATAGATTGAGCATAAATAAATGTAAATAAACTATCACAAAAAAATACAAACACCGTTCAATAAGTAGTGGAAATCATACATTAAGTTAGTCACCATGATAATGAAAATAATTTATAAATCCCCAATTGTTGACTACATTAATTTTTAAAATAAATGGGAATAGTTGAGACAATTACCATGATTAGATTGCAATGAGTATCAAAATACAAACATCATACAACTTAATGCTAGCAAAAAATATGTCAACATAACAATAAATGTCACCGCCACATTATATATCATCAAAATATTATCACCAAATAAAATTATAAAAGTTTGACTAGTTTCTCTCATATGAAATTGTCACCAACCTATTATCAACAACTACGAAACACTATCATCAAATTATTTTCACCAACGAGTGAACATTGTCACCAAATATTGCCACAAACCAATTGTCACCAACTAAAAAACATTGCCACCAATCTATTATCCCTAAACAGATAACATTATCACCACCCCCTATTGTCACCAACCTACTTTAGTAATCTATTGTCACCAACAATAAAATAGTGTCATCATCCTATTGTCACCCGTTTTCTGTTGTGCAATGATAAAATAGTGTCATTAGATCATCCTATTGTCATCAACTATTATCACAACAATATTATTTTCAACAAAATTGTTTCTCATATAATCGCATATAATGTCATCAATATATAATGTCACCAAATCATCTAAGATAATCATTTTCATTAACAAACCATATAACATAACAATATCTATAGGAGGATTAAAATTGTTACCCAAATCAAATAACAAAACATTACAAATGTGTACACACATCACCAAACCAATTCTAGTGTTATTAAGCAAAGTGAAACCAATTCCAACAACGCAATTGAGATCGCTCGGATTCAAACCCTCACACATCTCCATCAAACTAGAGATCTAATTCATCATCAACAATACTCAATCTTCAATTTGTAGAAACAATGGAGAAAAATAATAAACAATCCATATTTGTTACTCTATTCCCAAACTCTCACAAATTGACAACCGAAGAAACTCACCATTAGCACACGAGGCGGGTTGAATCACCAAGAATCCCAACTCCATTTTGAACAAAGCCAAAACTAGATGCGTTCTTCACATATCTCATTAATTAGAGAGATCTCATATGTAAATGAACTTAATTACCTTTGCAAGTAATGACCCCATCGAAGCTTTTCACCTCTTCCATCTTCTTTGTTTTCATTGTTTAATTAATTAATTAATTTGGTATGCAATGTGTAGCATTTGCTTGCAGGGTGAATGTGATGTCGTTGTTGGAATCCAGATTCGATCATCAATCAATTTCGCAGCTTCGATCATCAAACAAGTCAGACTTTGGCGATTGCGGAACGGGAGAGAGAGAAACGAGACATGGCTCCAAGCTCCCACCGTTGACGCCGTGTGAAGGTCTCGGTGATAGAACGAGGGGGAGAGGCTCATGAGGAAGACAAACGAGGGTAGAGGTAGAGGGGTAGTTTGGGGTTTAATAAAAAATTATGGACACTTACTTAATTACCCTTCTAAAATGGACATTTAGTTAATTAGCCTTTCTAAATGGACATTTGACCAAATTTTTTCAAAAAATAATGGTTTCTTTTTCTTTCTTTTTCTATTTACATTGTTTAATTGTGGCCATTTGATGTAAAGAAATCCAATGACTTACAATTCCCCCCCCCCCCTCCCATTACACCGTAAGAGTCGTTTCACTGGAAAGTTCTTCTTCTCTCGTTCTCTCTCTATAGTAGGGGGTTTTGTCACACTTTGACTAGGATCGCGTTTAGTATTCAAAAGGGGTGTAGAGCCCAGCTTGTTAGCCGACTTTGATCTAATTTCATGTAAGATCTTTATAATAATAATAATACTCCCTCCGTCTCAAAATTTAGGTCGTTTTAGCCCTTGATTCTTGTATCAAAATTTAGGTCGTTTTAGGTTTTCTAGGTAGGGGTAGTAATGATTTGTATCGATTTGTGTGTTGTTGATTTTTTTAAAGATTTTAATTGGGTAAAAAATGTAGTGGGTATTAAAAAATAATAAAATTTATGAAAAAGTTATTGGAATGATGATGTTGATTGAGAGGTGAGTGTTTTATTAAAATTTGTGCAAAATCCTAAAACGACTTAAATTTTGAGACGGGGGGAGTAATAATAATAATAATAATGGCCGAAAAGACAAACGGGTATATTAAATGACCCCCCTAAGACGTATTGGTATATTAAAAAACTCAAGGGACAAATAAGTATATTAAAAGTGCTCTTGTAGACAAATTGGTATATTAAAAAACTCTAAGGGACAAATAGCCCTTTTTGCCTCATTTGGCTTCATGTCATTTGGTTTTTCTTAATAAAAACATTTTCATATATTTTTATATAATTAATTCTTTATTTAACTCTTATTCATTTGACTATATAATCATAAAAAATGGATATATTTCTATCAAATTATAAAAATATTTTTTTTCCATATGTTTGTAAGTAATAATGTTGTATAAAATATTATTACATAAAAAATGTATTGGTTTTTTGTATAAATTACAAAAAAAAACTTATTTAATAGTTGGTTCTCATATCGCAAGTTAAAACACTTATTGCTTATTTTTAAAAAATAATTAATAATAATAATAGTAGTAGTAGTATATGAAATATAATTTTAACTTATTTCATCCTGCATGGTTTTATAAAAATTCTCCTATTTCATTTTTCTTTTATTAAACATTTTTTGTGTAGTTTATAAACAAATACTAGCTCATATTTTGCTGGACAATTTAATTTGTGCAATTTATATAAACAACCATTGTGATAAAGTATTTATTTAACAAATGTATATAATATATATTATTAGTGACAAATAATGATAAAAATCCAATAGTTTTAAAATTTGATAGAAATATATACAAAATTTAATTTTTTATGATTATATAACCAAATGAATAAGATTATATGATTATGTAACCAATTAATCATTATAAAAATATATTAAAATCATTTTATTAAAAAAACGAAATGGAAGTCCAATGATGTAAAATAAGGTTACTTGTCCACTAGAGTATTTTAATATACCAATTTGTCCATAAGAACACTTTTAATATATCTATTTGTCCCTAAAGTCTTTTAATATACCAATTTGTCCTTGAGGGGTCTTTTAATATACTAATTTGTCTTTTTGGCCTAATAATAATAATAATAATAATAATAATAATAATAATAATAATAATAATAATAATAACAACAACAACAACAACAACAACAACTTTCCAATGCATCACTCCTTATAATGCATTCATGAGGCCAATTTTGAATCATTGGATTGAATTTTGATGAATGGATAAGATTGATGATTGTTATTAATATTTATGGATATTTAAAAAAAAAATATTTACTAATAATTTAATACCTTAAATAAAAAAATAAAAAGATTTTTCTATTTCCTCAAATCTTCCACGTTAATATTATGTGAATAATTTGGTATATTCGTATACATATATCCATATTCATTTTCATTTGAATATGAATATAGATATATTCATATATTCAAATAAATATTCGTATGAATGTGAAAAATGAAGTTCGCCTCTTCTTTAGGCCAATATTATCTCTTCTTTTTATTCAAATGAAGAGAGAAATAGGTTGGACGGACAGAACAGGTTGATCCATGTATGGTCAAGTCTAGCTATAGAAGATAAGTAAGCCGACGAGGATGTTTGTGGAGTGTAGGTGGAGTCATATTCGAAGACAAGCTAAGTGGGTGACTAATTTTTTAGCTAGAATTATGTCAAGCGCTTCTATGCTCTCGATTGATTTTAGACTTTTGGTAGCAGATGATATGAAGTACTCTCTCCGTTTCACAATAGACGTCCTTTTGTTTTTCGACACGTTTTTAAGGAGCGAAAAACTCTATAAAATATTATTTTTTTAATTAAATTTTTTATATAATTTGATACTTTTAGTAATAAGTATCAAATAATAAAAAAATTTATAATCATTAAGCCCAAATTCTAGAGAGATGGGCTTTGCCCTCTCTCTAGAATTTTTGCCCAAAAAGCCCCATCTTAACCTAGCAATTTTAGCAAAAATTTATAGTGAAAATCCGATCTATCCATCTCTCTCTTGTCTCTGATCTTTGCCTACACAGGGTCACTTCGGTGGTTCCGTCGAGTCGTCATCCGCCGTCTCATCCTACCATTCAGTCTCCCTTTTATTCGCACACCCATCTTCGTCGTTCACGTTCCGTTCTCCTTGTTGTGCTCCTATTTCGACGTCATCCACTGCTGACTTGGGCGGCTTGTGGCGATGTCATATAGCAATCCTCGAATTCATCTTTGGGTCGAGGTTCACCATTTTCATTCAATCCTATCCATTTCTTTGGGGTTTCTTGTCGCCGATGTCCTCACCGTCGATGCTACCCCTTATCCTCCTCTGGATCAACTCGCCTTCGACCGATTGGTGCTTGCTCTCCCTATTTCCTCCTCCATCGTTGATTGTGATGTGCCGGGCTTCTGGTGGTGTGTGAGCGGGCTGCTCCGCCTTCGCTCTGTCTTCCCTGTCCTTGGCCGCCTCCAATCGACGGTGTCAATGGCGGCAAGGGTCCGACTTTGGGGTGTTCGGTTGAGCAAGACACTGGTGCTCCTTCGTGCCTAAAGGCTCATTGATTTCAGAGTCCAAATCGAAGGTTTCCACTTAGTTCCTCAGGGATTCCCTGCGTGCCTCTATCAACTGGCAGAAGAGTTGTCGCACACGACTTTGTTTCTTCATCGATAGTGCCAGCATGCGTTTGTAACTGCACTCTTGTAATTTGGTCTTTCAGCTTTGTTGTTGCTTCAGTGTCTTTTGATTGTATCGATGGTTTATCCATCGCCGATTTTTCGGCCTATCGACCCATCGGACCTATCTGATGTGTCGAATTTTTACTTAAAAAAATAATTAAAAAATAATATTTATAGAGTTTTTCGCTTATTAAAAAATATGTCGAAATGGGTGGAGTAATACACAAGCCTTGTTTTGCAAAAAAAAAAAAGAAAAAAAAAAGCACATGTATATAGATTTTCCGAGAAATATATGTCTTTCCCGTCCGGGACTTGGGGTTCACCACCTATATAAAGAACGCCTCGCATTGAATCGCCATAGTACCGCCGGGCAGCCGCCGCGCTCCCCCAACCGCCACGGCAGCCGGTGACCTGCGATTCCGGGCCCCAGTTGGATCGCCGTCCCAAGGAAACCAACTCTAAAACACCTCCCAAACCATGTCGACGTCGCCGAAGAGGTGCCTCTACGAGGTCATCGGCCTCCCACAAACCTGCACCGCGGACGAAATTCGGTCAGCCTACAAGAAGCTGGCCCTCCAGCGCCACCCTGACAAGCTCGTCCAGTCCGGCGTCTCCGCCGCGGAAGCCACCGCGGCCTTCCAAGAGCTCGTCCACGCATACGAAGTCCTCTCCGACCCCAAGGAGCGCCAGTGGTACGACTCCCACCGCTCCCAAATCCTTTTCTCCGATCTCTCTGGTTCAAACGCCTCCTCCCCTGCCGGTATCCCTAATCTCTTCTCGTACTTTTCCCCGACTTGTTATACTGATTACACGGATCCGAAGAAAGGATTTTTTAAGGTTTATAGCGATGTGTTCGATAAGATTTTGGCGAATGAGGTCAATTTTGCGAGAACGTTAGGGTTAGGGTTGGGTTCGGTGAAGGAGGCGCCGCTAATGGGAGATTTGAAGAGTCCGTATACGCAGGTGAATGCCTTTTATGGTTATTGGTTAGGGTTTGCTACTGTGATGGATTTTGGATGGGTGGATCAGTGGAATGCTTCGACTGGGCCGAATAGGAAGACGAGGAGGTTGATGGAGGAGGATAACAAGAAGCTGAGGAAGAAGGCGAGGCGCGAGTTCAATGAGACAGTTAGAGGTTTGGCTGAGTTTGTGAAGAAGAGGGATAAGAGGGTGATTGATATGATGGTGATGAAGGAGAAAGAGAGGGAGAAGAAGAGGAAGGAGGAGTTGGAGAAGCGGAAGAAGATGGAGAAGGAGAGATTGGAGAAGGCGAAGATGTTTGAGGAGCCTGAGTGGGCTCGTGTTCAAGAGGATGAGCTGCAGGATTTGGAGGAGGACGATGAAGAGGATGAGGAAAAGAAGGAATGGTACTGCGTGGTTTGTGGAAAGAAATTCAAGTCTGAGAAGCAGTGGAAAAATCATGAACAGTCAAAGAAGCACAAGGAGAAGGTGGAAGAGTTGAAAGCCTCTTTTGCCGAGGAAGATGAAAATTTTGGGGAGGTGGAAAGTGACGATGTTGATGGTGAAGAGGATGTCCAACAGAATGATGAGTTTGAAAGTAATGAAATTGATGGTGAGGAGGATGTGCAACAGAAGGATGATATTGAAAGTAATGTCGGTGTTGATAGTTTTGAGTCTGCCGAGGATGTGGCCTCTGAGTTGGAGGAGGAATTTAAAGACGGAGTTTCAATTCAGGAGGAAGAAAGTGGAGGTGAATTGCCATCAGGAACCGAAGATAATAATGTTGAAAAGCCAAACAGGGAGGAGAAGTTTATGGAGTATGACGATGAAGCAAGCATTCTTGAAGCAATGATTTCTGGCCGCAAGAGCAAAAAACATGGAACTGTAAAAAAATCACCCAGGGCGACTTCTACCAGCAAAGTTCATGTTGATAGTGAAGATGAAGAAGAAGTTACCATGGAATATAATAACAGGAAAAAGGGCAGCAGAAAGAACAGAAGAGCCAAAGGTGGGAAAGCTAAAAAAGTTGAAGAGGGAGCTATGGAATTCAGTGGAAATGCGCCTGATGAGGAAAACGACAAGCAGAACAATGTAGAGACTCACATGGATAGTGAAGATGAAGAGGAAGTTATCATGGAGTATCATAACAGGAAAAAGGGCAGCAGAAAGAGCAGAAGGGCCAAAGGTGGGAAAGCTACTAAACTTGAAGAGGGAGGTGTAGAAGTCAATGGCAGTGATGCAACTGCATTAAATGAGGTGAATGGCAAGCAGGACAATGTAGAGACTCACAGTGGTGGGATTGTAAATGAAGCGGATTTTGAGGGCAATATGAAGTATAAAGGTAGGAAGGACGGAGTCACCAAAACAAAGAACTCATCTAGAAGTACAAAACAGAAGGTAAAGGCTCCTAACTTTGTTGATTCTTTGCCATGGAATAGTCTTAACTTTACAGTTTTCTATGAAATTGTAAATGTGCAACTCGGATTATTTAGTATCTTACACTTATTGCTATGCGTAAATGTTAAGCCTAATTGACTTATATGGGTTGCAAAATGTTAAATCAGTTAATAGTTTTGAGTTAGAATTCAATCCAGTGCAGAATCTCTCAAATTAATGTTATGATTAACGCTCTGATGCATCTTTTCTGGAGAAAAAGTAAGGCACAAAAGAATGTTGTAATTGCAAGACTATCATTTCCTTAGATCAAAGATACCCATCAAATTGTTGCCTTTAAAAATATGCTGTTCTGTCCCTATTTATATATAAATTCACTTGTTCCTTCCGATCAGAATGTCTCCATTTTGGTATCCTTCAGTTTAAAACTATTTTTTTTTAATAATGGATGCATCTCACTGGATAGGTATCTTTTTCTAAATGCAGGGTAAAACAAAGCAATCATCCCCTTTATGTGAACAATGTGGAGAAGAATTTGAATCAAGGTGATATTGATTATACACCTACTTATACTGACTCATGTTCTATATAATTTCATGCCTCTACTCGTCCTGACTCCAAACATATATTTTTTTTTTGTCAAATATATTTATACAGAAATCAACTTCATAAGCACTTAAGTGACACAGGTCATGCATCATTGAAATCAAGACGATGAAATGAGTTTTTCCAAGCCAAGAATTGATGCGGATTCTTGACAGCTGTTTTTGCAAGCTTTAGAGACATTCTTTGGTTTAGTATACTTAATCGTGCAGCAATTACTGTATCCAAGGCGTTAATGAGATCTCATGCAGCGATTGCTGTATCCAGAGCACCCGCATAAACATGCTGGCCCTGTCTCTGCACGAGTCCTCATCCAAGATGACCATGGAGATTTTACTGTACGGCACTCTTATTTGTATAATTTTATTTTGTTCCCCCCTTTTATAATTATACTTGATACTGAAAGAATATTTCAGTTAATTAATTTTGAGGTGATTCTGTCATAATTCCAGATTTACATTGACTTGTACTCCTAAACCTTTGCGTTGTGTGCAAGTTCTATGGAATATATGTTTGTGAAAAGAAAAGCAGTCAAACAGATTGAATAGGCAATACGCATTTTAGTTTTGTCATGCAGACCTATGAAGCATTGAAGCTCCATCCCAAGTGCAGTTATGGTTTTTTGTATGTTTGAATCTGGGAAAGCCATTCGGTATTGTAGACAGACCTAGGTAATTGGGAGTAAAGACAAGCCGAAAGATATGCTCAAATCATTGTGCTGGCTTTGGTGCTGAAATGGTTTTTTTTTTGTTAAGTAAAAATTCGAGGTCAGACAAGTCCGATGCTCGAGATTTGGTGTTGATATGTTGGTAGTGATCAACACCATGTCAGCACAAATTTTAGAGAGAAAATGGTGAAAGCAACTACATGACCGATGATAAATTTGTCACCAATAATTGGTCATGCCCAAAAAAGGGCAGCAAAATTGAGTGACAGGTTTTTACAGATGGTTTGTCAAAATGTATCACAAAAACTATCCTAGGCCCTGGGGTAGCCTTTGATTGAGGGTTTGTCTAATTGTAAGGTTGAATACACAGAAAAGCCGTGATCAAGCACAAGTATTTAGCACTGCAGGCTGTAGCCATTCATGTTATCGAAATCATCAGCCAAAGCTTCTAAAACCGAAGCATGATTCGCCGTTTGCACCTCATCCATAAACACTTCAAGAACATCATATATCTTCTCACTATCAGGGTGTGAAAAGTCGTCGGCATTGAAAGCATGCATTTCCTTGTCAATCTCAATCCAGCTCCAGCCAGGTACCTTCTTCACCCCCCTCTCCCTCATGAGCTTTGTTAGACCAGCTTTCTCGCCCCACCTCTTCAAACGGCCGTATATATCAGACAGGAGCACGTAAATGCAGTGCTCTTCGGGTTCTAGCTTGAGAAGATGATCTGCTATTTGATTCGCTAGCTCAACATCACCACAGTTCCTACAAGCACCGAGTAAAGTTTTCCACAACATTGCATCTGGCTCAAATGGCATTGATTCGATTAATGACTTTGCTTCGTCCAGGAGCCCAGCTCGCCCAAACAAATCCACACCACACGCATAATGCTCCATTCTTAGAGGAGTTCCATACTCGGATTCCATACAGTTGAGAAAACAGCGACCTTCTTCCACCAAGCCTGTGTGACTACAAGCCGTAAGAACGGCAACAAATGTTATGTGATCATGCTTCACCTTGTTTTCTTTCATTCTCTTGAACAGCTCGAGTGCAACTTCACCTTGTCCATGCTGAGCATATGCAAAGATGATGAAATTCCAGGTGATTGAACTGTCCTTTGAGGCGTCTTCAAAAGATATTCGGGAATCCTCAAGTAAACCACACTTGGAATACATTGTGATTAAGGAACTAGTTACATGATCGCTTAGTTGCCATCCTGATTTGATTGCCAAGACATGCACTTGTTGACCCAACTGCAATGTCGCCAAATCTGAACATGACTTCAGGACAGCTGAAAAGGAATAGTGGTCGATCATCACATCCGTCATGAGCATAAGCCTAAACAACTTCAGGGCTTCTTCACTTGATCCAAACTGTGAGTAACCCGTCAAAATAGAATTCCACGACACAGGGTCCCTCAATTCCATTGATTCAAATAACTTTAAAGCATCATCCATTGACTTTCCATTTGATCTGAGATACATGGCTATCAATGCATTAGAAATAGCAGAGGAGATCTCCATTCCTTTCTTTATAATGAACCCATGTAAAGCTTTTCCTTTCGGCTCAAGTGTCTTCTCAAAGCAAGAGCTTATGAGACTGGTGTATGAATAGACATCGGGCTCAAACTTTGACTTCAGCATGTGAAGAAAGAGTCCAAATGCAAGCCCCTGCTCATTATGCGCCAGATACGCAGCCAACATGGAATTCCAAGTAACTATATCATGGATACCGACATCACTATGAAATACCTTCTCAGCATCTTGCAACGATCCACACTTGGAATACGAGGTAATGATAGCATTAGACACGCCATTGTTCAAATCTAACCCATCTTTGATAATCTTAGCATGAAGCTGGGTAGTGAAGGTGTAAAATTCAGGGTCATCAAGCAGCGTCGCAAGAGGAGAAACAGTTCCATCATCAATATTTAAGCCCTCTTTCTGCATACGCTGGAAAAGCCCAACAGCAGTATCAAGATCACCTTCTTCCACGTATCCCGCAATCAAGGCATTGCAACAAACAGAATTGAACTCAGGCATACGACTAAAAACCATGTGGGCGTGATCAACTCTGCCACACTTGGAATACATATCAACAAGCGCACTTCCTACATACACATCCCCCTGAAAACCGGTCTTAATAACCATGGAATGTACTTGGCTCCCGAAATTGAGCTCACCCGACTGAGCAACCCCCTTAAGAATGCTACCAAATGTGTACCCATCAGCAACGAACCCATATCTTCTCATATCACCCAGAAGCTCCCAAGCAGTCCAGAAACTCCCACAGTTCACATACCCAGAGATCATCGAGTTCCAAGAAACTGTATCCCTGTGAAACATTTCGTCGAACAGGTTGTGGGCAACATCCATTTGCCCGCATCTTGAATACTGAGATATGATATTGTTCCCCACGTAGACCTCTCCGATGGTTCCCAATTTCGAAGCGCCGCAGTGGGCAACCGCAGCCGCATAAGGGAAAGAGATTGAGCATTTGAGAGCCGGATGCAACAGCCTCATTCATGGAGAATCAACCAACTTAAACAGAAACTTGGCGGGGAATTCTCTTCTAAAATGTTGCCGTTGAAGCACCGATCGATTCACCCAGCAATTGGAGATGAAAATGGAAGTGCAGTTCCCATAGGTTTAAAAATGTACTTCTCCATTGATATTTGATCCAAGGAACGAAATACAATTATACAAGAGATGGAGGGTAGAACCGTAGAAGGAAACCTCAAGGCCTTCAAAAAAAAAACACGTGTGGACCTTACCGGATACACGCAAATATGCGAAATCCGTTGGTGGACCCGCTCAGAGTATAATTTTTTTTTTTGTTTTTTTTTATGGATTTTTAAATATATTTTTTTTTTTTATTAATTTTAAGAATAAAGGAGTATAAAGTCGATAATAAATCACAAAAGACGACTTAGCTTAATTGAGAAAAAAGATTTTTATTACCTTGAATTTAAAACCCATTAGTTTCACTTTTTTATAATTTTTTTCCTCCTAATTTTTTTCTACTAAAAATACCTAATTAAATACTCCCTCTGTTAATTAAAACTTGTCGTTTACTATTCATGCACGTTTTTTAAAATGATAAAAACTATATGAAATATTAACTTTTTTTAAAATTTGTTTTTATAAATTCATACTTAATAGTTAATAGTAACAAGTATGAAATTATTAAAAAAATATATTAAAAAAGTTAATATTTTATATAGTTTTTAACACCTCAAAAAGCGTGCATGAATAGTAAAACGTCAAGTTTTAATTAACGGAGGGAGTATAAATTTATGTTTTTCTTTAATATATTTAAACAAAAACATTCTTTTTTATTAGGAAAGAATTCAGGTAGAAAAATCTAACCGATAGCATCCTTAAAGATAAGGTCGCGGAGACCTGAATCAATGATAGTGTCATGGCCCTTGACAGAGTGTCAAATGTGTGCAACCTTATTCGTCACTCTATTATCATCTTGGGGCACGTGAGAGAAAGAAATCTCTCTCACTCTTGACAAGAGGATTTTAATATTAGACATGATTAATTATATTTCCCAATGGCCTTTGGGTTTGACCTTTAGGTGGTTTATTATGATTAACGAGTCTCCCTCAATCTGTAATTTGTTTATTTAATTTGTAGTTGAAGCATCGTTATGATGCCTTTTCTAAGAGCAAGTCCACCTTTAGTGGTGTTTGATTCCCAGTCAGTTCATAACCAATCTTTATAGGACGATCTTCTCAGTCATGTATAATGAAACCACTTTAGAGGGTCGAGCCATCAAAATTCAATTTAAATGTTCCCAGAGATGGTATTTTCCATTTCTTCTGTATATCGCATGGTCTTGGCCTTCCCTTGCTATTTTGAGTTTGGGGGCGTTGGCATTTGATATCAATGTCGTTTTCCTGCATACACTCCCGGTACCAATTGTCATGTGGATCACAATAAGCTGTTCTGGTGCAGTGTCAAATGGGAGATCTTCTTGTTTGAAGATAACCTGATTTCGGATATACCATGTGATCCACCATTTGAAGGCTTTTTTTTTTGTCTTTGTTAAGTATATTGTCTATTTAAGCTAGGATTGACTTAATGTCTCTAGAGTTTGTTATTAGATTTTGTATGACACAAAGATCCACCTCATATAGTAGTGAGTGTATGTTGTTGAATTGACATTCTAAAATAAATGCACGTCATCTTTGGCGGCGTTATTACATAGTGCACATGTTGTCGGGACTGAAACTCCTCGCTACACTATAATAAGATTTTTGTTGGAAGTTCAAATTGACCTATTTTCTACAAAAAGTTTTGAATTTTAGGTGGGATGTTGGCTTTCTAAACCGACACATTAATATCCTCTTCTTCTTTGTTATGGTTAGTAATTAATTTACATGCACTCTTAATTGTCAATTATCCTTCTCTATCAGGATACCAATATAGTCTAATTCTCAAATTGGTTGGTTGGGAGCGGGATAGCAAGTATGTCATTAACTATGCTTTGTGGAAGCTGAGATTATAATTTTTCCTCCCACCATTTGCCACCAATAATGTGATCGCTCACTTTCTCTTCAGTGTTATGGATCGTCGGGCAATCATTCCTTTTGTTGTGTGGTTAGCCAATTGCATTCTCAGAATTTTATTGATCGGTTATTCCCCACCGACCAAATTAGTCATGTTTTAAATCTGTCAATTAGTTGGTACAATTTTGACCATTGCCATGATGCTCCTCCTCCTCTTTTGTAGTTTAAGATATGGGAGTTTTATAGGTATTTATGTTTGATCAGTTTTATCTAAACATTCTTTTCTATATATACATATAAAAAAAAGTCCTCAATTTTTTAAAATTTTTATCTACTAAAAATGATTATTTAAATAAAAAATTTAAGGGTTTTTTTTCTAATATATTTAAATAATTTTTTTCACACATACATAAGAAAAAAATTTCTCAATTTTTTTATAACCCCCCTTACAAAAATTTCTGGGTCCGCCACTAATGCAAACTTATCGCAGATCTAAGGTGCCAAAAATTCAACAAAAACAATTTAAATATGGAAACTTCATGTAATAAAATAGAGAGAATGGTAGAGTAGAGAAGAGAGGCAGAGAGAAGGGAGGAGGAATTGATCTGTTTATTAGGGGTTCTAAAAGACCCTTTATATAAGAGTTTACAAGGGAAACTAGGGTTCTAGTGTTTATCCAAACCCAATAAGGTAATACAAGATAATACTATAACACTCTGGTGGAGCTTTAAATGTCATAGTTTAAAATTCCCAAATAGTAATACCCAAGCCTAATAACAAACTAATTTGTAGTATAGAACAAGTAAGGGGTTGATCCCACAGAGAGCATGTATGACTTCTTAAATGTGTTTGCAAGCAAAGTAACAAAGTAGCAAAACAAATATGAAAGAAAAGCAATAAGTAAACTAAAGTAGCAATGATTCATTGATGAGTAACAATAGTGATGATGATATAGTTTCACTCACATTCGCAACAATGGTAATTTCATGATCATTGAGTTGTTATATAGATTGTTTATGCAATTACTCTATGGTTGGTTTAAGTACAGAAATAGACCGGTCGACATCTATGATACACCATCGAAATCCCTAAACTCTTTGCATGGGGGCTAGTAGCAATATAAGTCCCTAACACCTAAAAAATAAACATTATCTCTCCCGTCTCATCGACTTTGTCTTGGGGCGTCACATCCAAGCTCACTTAGAGATAAACTTTACTCGTCAATTCTCCTATAACATCACAAGTTCATACCCGTCGCTACGTGACATGCTGCCTACTCATGAATTAAGGCTTATGATAGCAGAATGAAGCTATAATCCCAGCATGATGAAAATCTATCCTAATGGCCAATTAAGAAAAATGAACAACACTTATGCCTACTCATAATGCACCCTCACATATCTTTAACAATGTCTTAAAATGTAAGCAAAACTATAAAGGAGGTTAGCCGGGCATGACTTAACTCGAAAAACTATGAAAAGATGCCATTGAAATGTGTTTGGAATTGTATGTTTCATGGATGCCAAAACCCTAGATCAAATAGGGTATTTATAGGGCTCAAAAGTGGTTGAAAACCCTAGAGTGTTGTACTTAATCTCCAAGCAAAGGATCTCCAAAAGATAGAAACAAATCCTCATCGGATAAGGATTGAAATCAGTGTAGTTATCTGCATCGGTGAGCACCGCTCCAGTACCGATGGGTGCCACTCTCAACGGGCATTGGGACTCTGCACGCGGGCGCTAAGATTGGCGAGCGTCGGGCTCTCCTCCACGAGCGCCACCTCTGCATCCTTCGTGTTTTCTTCATCTCTTCACTTGGATTCTTCTTAGCTCCTTATTGGGTCTTCATCTCCTTATCTTCAAGTCATCATAAGTGTTTCTAACAACTTTAGGGATCCAGCATTGCCCTATTGCACCATCTCTCTAGTTCGAATTCATGAATCTGCATAATTGACATAAAAAAGCGTAGATTCTAAACTTCGAATAGAAAATGATAACAATGCTACTTAGATATAACAACGTATCTAATGCAACCTAAAACTACACTAAAACTACCTAGAATGCCTATACAAAATATGTATTATAAAACTCCCCCACACTTAACCTTTGCTAGTCCTCGAGCGAAACAAACATTTCATAAATCATTCATCCCACAAACATAGTTCTTCATGCATTAGCCTCATCAAAAGCAAAATCTCACATAAGTGCAAGCATAAGTAAGCCAAACAAATGTCCTAGCATGTATTTGAAGGATTAAGTTGTAAGCAAACATCCATCCAACCTCACAGGGGGATATGTGTTTCTCTCGCTCTCATGTGTTTATGCTTTTAAGAACAACTCTCAACTCAATTCAGTATACAAAAAGCTACATAATTATTGACATTTATATCACAAAATCTCCACCGAATATGTCAAACCAAATAAGAAACATCAAGATGTCTTTTCCTTTGGTTGTAATGGGGCTTGGTGTGAAAATAAGGGCATGGAGTTTATTTGGTCATGTGGTGCTTTAAAATCCGGGAACTAGGATTTCTATATATAGTTCCAACATCACCCAAAAAATCAAAGGATTACATCAAGCTTCCAATCAATTCAGCACAAGACTTTCTCAACCATACATTTCATCCAACTCTCACATGAAAATGATAATTAGGGCTCTTATTTGGCAAAAAAAAAAATTACCTTATTTTGGCTATGCTCTTTGCTATCTATATAATAATATTTTTTCTTTTTCTTTCTTTTTTCAATTTTTTTTTTGATTTTCTCTTTTTTTTTTCTTTAGAGCCACCTATATGAAGTACAATGTGAGAAATAAGAACACACTACATAACATCTTTCACTTAAAGCTTTCAACAATATGCACAAACTATAACTTTTCTTTTCTACTCAAAATGAATCACTATTACCAATTCTAATCCTAATTCCCGGATGGGTCGGGCTTATTATCGGCTAGGGATACATGTTTTTTGTGGAACTTTAAAGGAAAAAGGCTAAGGCTCAAAATTTGGCTTCAAGCAAAGGACATAACTTAGGCCGGGTACGTATGGATAAATATGAGTTAAAAATATAGTTGTCTCTATCATATGAAACTTATAAGCAATGAACGTGTATATAATCGGCCTTAAAAATAGATAACCATGTCAATAGTCACATACTCAGAGATAATTGCATAAGAAAAGTAAATCACACAATAAAAACAAAGGGAATACTTAAGAACATCCCTATAAGGTTAAAGAATCTCACTAGGACAAGTTTTTGTTGGATTTCAGTCATGCCTAGGACTATAGATCATACATGCTCAATTATGTTCACCTAACTATGTTTCACATAAAAACCAAAAGTATAGGACAAGGCCAAACAATTCAAACATGCCATATTATATGATTATGTTTCAAAAAGAATTTAAGAACCAACTAGGATAGATGGTTGTTTAAACAATAGCATACTTTATGCAAATGCATGATGTTTTTTTTTGGGGGGGGGGGTGGGGGGAATTTTGTCATTTTTCAAAATTTTCTTTAATTTTCTTATATAAATGAAAACAATAAACCTGAATACAATGAAAATTTAAACATGCTTTAAGTGCAATGAAAGACTAACTAAAAATTAAATTTTAAAACTAAAAATGAAAACTAAACCTAAACCCCTTCCCCACACTTAAATGTTTCATTATCCTCAATGAAAGAACAACTAAAAATTTAAAAGTAAAAACATAAACAAAAAGCAATAAAAATTCACAAGGGGAGTAAGATAACTAATTGCCTCATCTTTGGGTCCAATATTGGTTCTGTTGGTGCTTGACCCACTAATTGACAAATCGAATTAATTGGTCTAGGGCTTCGGTTTGTTGTCGATGATGTTGATGGCTTTTCTCTTGGAATTTCTCGAACTTGGCCAGGATTTTATCCACCGTTGCCTCCATTGATTGCAGCCTTGCATCAATCTCTACCATGTGTCTCCAACAGACCCCTGGATCTACTAATGGTGTGTAGTCCATTCCAACTTCTTCATCATTCTTTCCCTGAATTTCAACATGCTTGTCAGATACTTTGTTATCCTCAGGCTCTTCCATTGGCTCACTTTCATCTTCTTCATTATTAGACACAATCTTCGATATAAAGAAATCAGGAATTTTGGGACCATTGGGGATGTGCCTGGGCAGGATCAACATGTAAGTATTGGTCACCCAAGAGAAAGGAGGTGACTCTCCTTTTAAGTGCAGGGCCCTTTGTAGTGTTGCTAGATCAAAGCGAGAGGATGTCTCTCTAAGTGGCTTGAGATCATCCAATTTGACTCCTATCTTATGTGTTATCACCGTTATCAGGCCTTCAAATCTAATAGGCATGGTGTCTGTTGCGTCGTAGTTGAGCATTGGTGCGTGTAAAATGTCGTGTGTTTTATAGCCCAAAACTAAGTTCTATACTTTCAACCAATAACAAGTATCAGCAGCAAGTACAAGTCGATCCCACAAAGAGTGCATGCGACTTTGGTCAAACGTATTAAGCAAGCGAACGATTTGTAAAGAAGGCAATAGTAATGATGAACAAAAAATATTAAAAGAAGTAATGATTGCAAAATAGGTAATAAGAAAGGTATATAGTTTCACTTATATTCGCAACATTGGTAGTTCCATGATCATCGGGTTGTTTGGTTATGCTTGTATATCTTAGTGTTGGTTTATGCATAGAATTGAATAGCTTCCTGATTCGATCATTATCAGTTCCCTAAACTCTTGCATGGGGTTCGAGAAGCAATAAGTCCCCAATCACATAAGCATATAATTCATGTAATTCCTGCATATTCGACGTGTCACCTGGTTGTCAACCCAACTATCGCATCAGCTAAGAATAACACTAGACCATATGTTATTATTCTTTCATATTCATGATTCTAACCTATTCATCAAGATATGTTTGCTACTATAGCGGATTTATGCCCGCAATAGCGAATTTAGCTATAATCTCTTAGCATGTTGATTATCTATCTTAGTGGCCAATTAAGACAAGTAAACAACTTAACATATAAAAATAAGAGTAATAAATAACCAAATATGCATAAACCATAACTATAGAATAGTATGTAAACAACTCTCACATGTCTCCAACCAATGCATAAAATATAAGAAAAACTATAAAAGGTTTAGCCGAGCATGGTTTACCGAAACAACGGAAAATGGAAAAGTAGAGAAGTGTTGTGAGTGAGTTTTGTTGAGTGAATTGTTGTGAATGAGGGTGAGGAGAGCTGTATTTATAGGCATAGGAGGGGTAGAAATCGGAGATCTTAAGGTAGAAGAAAAGCCCAATGGGCCGGATTCGACCACGTGCAAAATCTCTGGAAACAACTTTCGGCGGGCGCCAATAGGGTATCGGTGGGCGGCGATCCACTGTAGCTCCGCAGAGTCTAATTATGTGTGCCAAGGTCGGTGGGCACTACTAGGATCGGCGGGCGCCGCTCTCCTACAATGGCTCTTTTCTTCTCCTTTTCTTCTTGTCTTGCTCGTTTCCTCTTTCGTCTTCTTCCTTGATCCTCCCTTATGCTTCTTAAGCTCCTTGCCTTAGCTTTCCTCTGTCTTCTTTATCTTGATACTTAGGAATCTACATAGATAGGCATAAAACGCGTAGATTTTGAGTGTGTGTAAAGTGAGGCTAGCAGGCACGTCTTAGATATCCTAGGGGGACCAAGCGAAAACATCATGAGATTTGTATATGATCTCTAGCACGTGCTCTTACTCTACATCGTCCAACATTTGGCCTAAATATACAGTTTCTTTTGCATTCGCGAAAGGATGGTGGGTAGTCTCCTCATCACTCATGGGAACTTCTCTTGCTCTCGGTCTTACTTCCAACTCGACCTCACTTGCTACTAGCTAGGGGCTGGTTATCTCCAACGATGTAGTCTATAGGGTTGTCCACCTCCCATTCGACCACCAAGCTTACCGAGGACTTTCCTATGCAGATAACTTCCTTGTTCTTTTTTATGAACATGAGGTAAAAACTTCGGCGTGTTCTCACTGCTATCTACAGACCTCTCTATCGCCTCCAAAAGGTAAGGGGAACTTCGTCACAAAGTGATCAATTGAGATCACCATCGGCCATTTGAAACTTCTATTGTGTGACCCTCCCTTGGATAGCATTGTAAATGGCCAGGAGGTGGACCATGGTGAAAACGACATTCTCGAGGTGTTTAAAAGGGACGGTCCTAAGGACCACCGCTAATTCTATTATCTCCACTATCTCCACTTCATCACCAAAGAATGAAACCAACTTATGTACGTAAGGCTTTAGAGCTGACACAGATATACTCAACTACTCAAAAGCTTCCCAAAAAAGAATATCAATTGATGATATGATGTCTAGGAACACCCGTTTAACGGTGTTGGTTGCAATCTAGGCATGGATGACAAGGGGATGAGCGTGTGGCATTCGTACTCCGCTTGCATCAGCCGAAAGTAAAAAGCAGCTCCAAATGGAGTCCCTACTTTTCTTAAACTGACTAGTGTTATAGGCTACCTCCATTCTCTTTCGTAATTCATGCGCTCTTGATTACTCGATCTTGAGATCGAGGGGCCGCTGGCTATGGTATTTATAAAACCATCTAGGTTAGAGATTTGAGTAGCCATGGCTCGCTCCACAAGTTGCTGAGGGGGCACCACCTAGTTCCAGATGCACAATGCTTGAACCTACGACTTTGGGTCCCGATGACGAACCCCCTCCATCGTTCGTGGACCTTTCCTCTTCCTTTGCCTCCCCCTAGGGGTAGTTCTGCTGATAGTAGCTAGGCTTTCCGTGACCATCTTCCTAGATATGAGATTTTCTGCCACTGATTTGTTCATTCATTTGTACATTATCTTTTCAGGAATGCTTCAGCTAGTTTTGTGCGGTTTGACAGTTATATTTTAGCCCCTTGTCTTTTCTAAACTTCCTCGCAAGTTTCCTAAGGAAAGACTGCTATTTTATTTTAAACACGAGAGATGGATGTGGAAACCTCCTCAATATAGATTTGTCGTGAAACATAATCTCGTAGCTGGTCGTAAGACTAGGGCTATTTACTGAACAATTAAGTCTTGAAATAACTTTTGGCTAAATTTCCCATGAGGATTATAATCAAAGATTGTTGATTGAAATCTGGTATTTGCACAAACACATTGGTGAACCGTGTGAAGAAAAGCCTCAACGCTTCGTTGCGTCCTTGCTTAGGGTTCAGATCTAGCATGCCTTCTTTCTTGAACACGCGCTCCCGAAATGAGATTTAAAGACTTGAGTTTAGGGCTGGAAATCACCTGTGGGTGACCGACTCACCCGACCCGATTATACGGGCAAAAACCCGAAAAAAACCGGGTGATGGATGGGTGAAACGGGTGATGAGTGATATGTTTTTCACCCATTACCCGACCCATCACCCGACCATTACCCGACCCGCTTAACCACCCGTTAACCCACCCGATTATTAAAAAAATATAGCCTAACATAACTACATATTTTCCCTTTTTCTAATTCTACCTTCTCTATTCTCTAATTGTTTTTGTACAAAAAAATCTAAAAGAATATAAACTTATTTTATTTAACCCCACATCACATCTTTTAAAAAAAATATTTTATTTGTTTTGCATATACTACTAGAGTGTTAGCAATTTCGCTCGTTTCAGCGACTTGGTTAGCATTTAGTGTGTTAAGGCATGATTTAGCCAAATTATTTTTTTTTTTCTTTTAATTAAGAGTCTAGCTACGGACTAAAATTCATCTCATTGATTTGATATTAAACTTTTAATGCTAACTTTGTAAGATGAGAATAGTGATATAATGTATGAATAAACCTTTTATACATTTAATAAGATTTTCACGTTGACGTGGTTTGTGAAATTATCGAATATGATTGATTTCTAAGTATGTTTTGTGGCTCATTTTCTTTTAATTTACTTCACCCGATTACTCACCCGACCCACCCGATTCACCCGACGGATCGGGTGATGGGTGAAACATTAGACGGACGGGTGATGGGTCAGGTGAAATTTTTTTGTGACGGGTCGGGTGGAAAAATGGCTCCACCCACCCATCACCCGACCCATTTCCACCCCTACTTGAGTTAGCTCAGTAAAGCTAGTGATGGTGTTTCGGGGTAGCTTAGTCAATCAGGTGAGGGCGATTTTTGTTAGATTGACTTCAAACTTGGTCATATTGGTTTCTCATCCTGAGCGCATCGCTCTCATTCGTAAGGACACACTTGGGATGGAGTCAGGCTAACTTGACACCACCCTAAACCTTGCCATGTATAAAAAAAAATCAACATGGTGCCCTTGTCCTCCAAATAAACATTTGGCGAGTGAAAGAAGGCTTATTAATTCACTTTTAATATATAGTAGTATGCGAAACTGGATAGGATGCGACTCTGGGAGAGAACTATAGATGGATTAGGGCTTGTTGCAACTCACCCAAACTAAGGTGTACTGAGGTTGATGTAGCTGATAAGTAGCCTTGTAAAAAGAAGATTTAAACCTCAAAGGTTCGAATCGTGACTATTACTTATAAAAGTTATAACTAATTCCTTGTATTTTTCCAGTAATTTTTTTTAGTAAAATTAACTTTTATTACCCAAATACATATTCATAGAAATTTAGTCAACGGACTTTTTAATCCTGGTTGGTGCCCGATGTGGTTAGCAAGCAGCCCCTCATTTTTCATTGTTCATTGTTCATTGTTCATAGTTGATTGTTGATTGTTGGCGTTAGGTTTAGCTTAATTTATTTTTGATTAGCACTTGCGAATTGCGACAGCGAAAACAACGTGAAGAAGTAAGCTTTAAAGCCCCCGGTTTTTGTCTCACATGGAGTCCCTTCCTCTTCTCCGCTCATATCCGCCTTCTCCTTATCGATTCTCCGAGCCATCACGGCCTTCCAACTACTCCTCCTCCTCCTCCGTCGCCATGGCCTCCGACAAAGACATTTCAAGTACCTCTCTCCGCCTTCACTTCAATTCATTTTCGCGATTCTGAATAGATTAAAAAGCATGATGCTCTCTGCTTTTGCCTCAGGATTTTCGCGTTTCGGCTTTGTGTTTGCTGATTTGCTCTTCCTGTGAAAATCGGTTACAATAGAGGATGCTAAATGTCGTTTTCTGTTAGCTGATTGTTTCAATTTTGTTGCGATTTCGGTTTCTCTTGAACGATTTTGATCACTGCGATCTTGTGGTTTTCAGGTTATGGTAAAAGAGTAGCAGTTATTGGCGCTGGAGTAAGGTATGTTTCATTTATGTCCCTAGCAACCACCTCCTCTGTTTTAATCTGCCCCATTAGCCAGAAAATGAAGATTTGAACTGTTTGCATTGTAGTGGTCTTGCTGCAGCGCATAAGTTAAAATCACAAGGTGTAAATGTGACATTGTTGGAAGCAGATACTAGAGCTGGAGGGAAATTAAGAACTATCAAACATGACGGCTTGATTTGGGATGAGGGGGCGAATACAATGGTGAGTGTATTTTGTCGTTGTAGATTTTATTTTCTGCTGAATATTGCCTCAGTGGCTATTTTGCTATCGTCTCTCACTTTTGCAGACAGAGAGTGAGAGTGAGGTGTCTGATTTGATTGATGATCTTGGGCTTCGAGAAAAACAGCAACTGGTAATCCTTTCCCCTCACTGCCCTGTAATCCTTATCAGTTACAACCAGTCATCTTCTGCTTCATTGCACTGTAATCCTTATCACTTAAGTCATGTTTTGCTTTAGATGATTGCTCACACTCCTTCCTTTGACAGCCAATTTCACAGAATTTGCGGTACATTGCAAGAAATGGATCACCATTATTGGTAAGTCTTGATTAGTTCAATTTTACAGGTGTTGATTATTATATAGTGACTATAAAATTCTCTCTGCTAAAGCATTATCTCTCTCTCTCTTGCTTTGTTTAGATCCCTTCAAATCCTGTTGCCTTGGTCAAAAGCAGTATCCTATCTGCCAAAACAAAGGTTAGATTTCCTGAGCCCCTATGGTTTAATTTAAAAAATAATACCTGGATTTGTTGATTGTGTATATTCATGTATCTCATGCAAACTCTACTGATATATTTTCTGGGGCAAATTAACAAGGAGAAGTGGAGAACTATTTCTTAGAAAAAGATGTTTGTGGAAACTAATATTAGAGGGTATTTTAGGTGGTACATGATAATAGGGATTGAAAGCCGTTTATCATAAGCCATAATCTAATACGAACTATATAATATTCTATAGAATACTGATTGTGTCATTTATATTTCTTTAACATGAAATTATACATACTATTACACTCATCCTGGATATGAACATCCTATGAAGCTTGAAAGACGGAGAAGATCAATGATTAACACTAGACTTTATTTATCCATGGAAAACATTGCAATGCTTTCGTTATGACAAACAGAACAAGGATGCACAGATACATTGCTGATTCTAAATCAAAGTTGTTATAGGGTGGTTAATTATGACATGGAAGGTCCGACCTTAAAAGTTAGATAATAAAGCTAGGATTATTCAAGGTAATACTTGATTAGATGTAATCTGATCTGAAATATTCTAGCATATTTTGATACATCCATATTGCTGCCTTGAACTATGGGATCTGGATTTCGTCATTCGTACAAGCCCAGAAATAGATACATGAAATCCTTTTGTATTGAAGGAGACTAATCCTAAATACTATGCGTAGAAGTGTTAGTCTTCATTATCTTCCTGCAAGCTGGTGTCACCTAGATGTAAAATGAGTTGCATGATGTGTG
The DNA here is from genome assembly GCA_963922045.1 of Persicaria maculosa. Taxonomy (NCBI): domain Eukaryota; kingdom Viridiplantae; phylum Streptophyta; class Magnoliopsida; order Caryophyllales; family Polygonaceae; genus Persicaria; species Persicaria maculosa. Next base: position 38,962,001 of record OY998271.1, read on the forward strand.
AATATAGAATTGGAGACACATAGATAAGATAAAACGTACAAGAGTTTATTGAAGATAGAAATCACAAATTTATAGCAGTGAAAACGAGGATATATCAAGTGGCAATAGCTTTCCATGTAGATTGTATCTCATAGTAATGGAAGTAGAAAGCAACTTTAGTTGTGTGAGTGAAGTTTGTCAGCTTAGGGTTAATGTTCTACTTGTTTGCACTGTTTAAGTTTTTTACTTCAAACATGTGTTGCAGTTTAAAATTCTTTTGGAGCCATTCATGGGCATAAAAGGCGAGAGTTCTAAGGTGGCAGATGAGCAATCATTTGAAAGGTAATTCCATTTTACCCACATCATGCTTCGCTTTTTCCTTCATGCATCTAACATGGACAAATGATAGACATCTTAAATTGACATTGGGAGTTGGTTTGGTTGTCAAAATATAATTTTAATGATATGGAATTTTTTTCATGCTGCACCTGAGAATCTAGTGTACTTATTTTGGTATTCTTGACACTTCTTAAGGTTATTAGTACATATCATAATTCAAGATTGTTGTCTGCTCTATTCTTACCTAAAGAAACATGGATCCTGGTCCTCAACTGCTACAAAGAACAGGCTTTCCTCTTGGTGAAACAACTTGAATCTTTTTTTTTCTTTTTTCGTGTATTTGACTTTGTGAGCATGCAGTTTTTTTTATAACTCAAAGTAGACAGCCCTGTAAAAAAAACATGTATAGTTGGTTTGGTGTTCCACGGTAATAATTACGTGAGATATTTGTCATATTGAACTAAATTCCTTTATTTTACAGTGTTATAGCACTTAGAACCAGATTTTGTTTCAACATTGAATTTTCATTTCCATACCCCAAATTGGATGATCTACATGGGCAAGTAATATAAAAACTGAGATATTCAGTGTTGTGATCGAAAATTTGATTTTGATGCTGAAATAAATTCTCATATTTTGGCAGTGATTCTTAATTTCTCTTAGCTTTGTAATTTTTCTAGGATTGGTGTATTTACCCCTCTGCTCAACAGCTCAAGTCATGTCCATCAAGCCTCAAATCGTAGTACACCTCTCTAAAATAAAATGGCACCTTTCCTTTTTCACAAAAAATATAGGGATGTGCCCTGTGCCTAGGTGATGGACCCTTAAATCACTTTTTTGTGCCTCATTCTTTTTTCTTCACTTACCTTGTATCCTCAAGCAATCCCGGTGATATGAACCCTAGTATAATTCTATTAAGTTTTAATTAACATCTTCACTTTCCTGTAGAATTAAGTTAGTTACTTAGTTTCTCATTCCCACTTCCTAATTTTTAGCCATTGTCTCCATGTTCTCCACCACCTAGTTAGTTACTGAATTTAGGATTAAGTTTTATTATTAATTATTAGGAGTTAGTTACTTGCTTTTCATTATAAAAGGAGAATCAGCTACACGTTGTAAGGGGACTGGGATTAGAGCATTCCCAAGAGCTTCCCTAAAACAATCCCCAAAATAGAGAATGAGAAATCAAATATTCTGAATATTTTTTTGTCCCATTCCAACAGTTTCCCAATTATAGAATTCACCCCAAAATATATAGAGTTTGCTCCAAATTTAGGGAATGGCCTCTATATTTTCCATCCATTCTCTATTTTGGAGAATATAATGGGGAAGCTCTTGGAGCAAAAACCATCCCAACATTCTCCAAAAAATGAAGATGGGGAATCTCTTGGGGATGCTCTATTAAATTGAATACATATTTGGAGATTCTCCACCAATGTCCTCTTGCGAGATTCTTGCTTGAGTGGTTTTCTTAGGAGTGAGATCCTTGCTCCTAGTGGTTTCTATCAATTTGGTATCATAGCCATCGATCTAATGTGACTACCCATTCCGCTATCAATCCACAAAACACCAATCATCAAAACACCCACCCACCAGCCGCTACAATGGAGAGTTGGGAAGAAGCGTTCATGTTCATCCGCAGTTGGATAGAAGAAGCAAGGGAATTGTTTTTGTCCTGGATTGAAGATGGGGAGGGCAGACCCAAGTTTCCTGGGAGCAAATTGGAGTTCGAATTAGGGCATTTAGAGAGCTGCTGGTAAGCAGTAATGGAGGAGATACAGGAGGAAGAAGATGGGGAAGAAAAAAGAAAAAGAAATCAGCAAAATGGTGAGCCTCAAGGCCGATGTAGAGGATTTGTCATCTGAGGTGGATAATTTTTTGAAGAAGGTTAGGGAGTCTTCGACTAAGGCAGTCAAAGCTGCTGGCTGCTGCCGTGGTCATAGAGGAGAAAAAGAATACTACAGCTGAAGAGAAGATGAAGATGGCAGCAGAAAAGGGGATGAAGGTTGCTGCAGTGACACAGCAAAGGAGGAGCCTCTGAAGGCTGCTGCAATGACAGCAGAGGAGGAGCCTGCTGTTGTGACAGCAGAAGAAGCAATTGAAGTCTTTATAGAGGCTGCAGAACATGAAATTGAGGAGGCCGCAGAAGAAGAAATTGAAGAAGGTGCTGTAGAAAAGAAAATGGAGGTTGTTGAATTGACCGTAGAATTTTCACAAACAAAAATCCCTAAGGTGCCTAACAATCCTTTAAACCCATCAGCCTACTCTTACCCATCTCCCTTCCTACAACCACAAACCAGCCTTCACTATCTGCAAACCCAAAGTCCCATCTCCAGCCCCCAAAACAGCAGCCCTCAGCAGGATAGGACCTGTCAACAGATCTGCAAACTCTCATTATCATGTATGCTGAAGGTCACTGAGCATCCAATAAAATCATCCCTTGGCCCAAAGGGAGACGCAATAGGGGATGTCACGTAGACCGGACTGATGTTTCGCCTTGAGGACAAGGCGATTTTTCTCGGAGGATGCATTGATACGAACCCTAGTATAATTCTATTAAGTTTTAATTAACATCTTCACTTTCCTGTAGAATTTAGTTAGTTACTTAGTTTCCCATTCCCACTTCCTAATTTTTAGCCATTGTCTCCATGTTCTCACCACCTAGTTAGTTACTGAATTTAGGATTAAGTTTTATTATTAATTATTAGGAGTTAGTTACTTGCTTTTCCACTTAATGCGTGATGCTTCTGTAGAACCACGAGGCTGTAGATCTGATCTTGCTTACGTTCTTCGATGATTCTTAATGTCAAGACTCAACTTTATTGAGAAAAGTTAGGGTTTGATGTGTGTTGAATTATCTTTCACTGCAGTGTTGGTGAATTCTTCCAGCGTCATTTTGGAAAGGAGGTATTTGCATGTTGAATTTATGATATGAGTGGCTTACATTTTGTTAGTTGTTAGCATGACTTTTAGGTTTCTTGTAACTCTATGCAGTTCGTTGATTATCTGATGGACCCTTTCCTTGCGGGTACATGTGGTGGAGATCCTGAGTCTGTTTCAGTAAGTGCTGGCATTTATTTCACTTATTGGGGTTCCTGTTTGTGCTTCCCATGGTTTTCCTTGGATCTCTTTTTTTTTAAACTGGTGTTATCCATGTTAACCTCATAAAAAAGTTCAATATGTTCTTGACGGCGTTCTGAATCTATAACAATTCCGGCACTTGTGGGCTTCATGTGTGTGTGTGACCACATTTTTGCTTGATTTAGTAATCTATAATATTTAATCCTGATTTTAGTGTTATTTTATTTTGCGATCTGGCAGATGCGCCATGCTTTTCCTGAGCTATGGACCATAGAGAAAAGGTATCATCAGAAGCTAACATGTTTATTTCCGTTAAGGCTGTTTATAGTTTGAAGAGGAATTACAACTAGTTTATATTGGATCTAAGGTGTGACTTGTAGCCTTGTACCCTCCAGTAGTATTAAATTTTTCCTGCAAAATCAGGAATGTTGATATTAAGATTTCAAGAAAGGTGTACTTTTACTAGTCACGGCATTTAAATGTGATAATTTTTTCTCCTATGAGAAATAAAAAGGATGATTAAGGATATGTTAAGGGTGTGTTTGGATTCCAATTGCATTATGTTTATAATGCAATAGATAAGGTGGTGTTTGGTTACCATGATTTTTAAGGTGTTTAAATTAAGGGTGCATTTGGATTCCACGATGTATTGATTATAACATAATTATTTTATCTCGATTTATGTGATTATTTGGTTAAATTACTTTTTTACCTCAGTTTTTACGAAATTTTTATTTGTACAACCAAACGCTCACACAAAACGAGGTGAAATAACTACATTATAATTAAAATGCAGTGGAATCCAAACACACCCTAAATTATACAAAGTACTTATCCATGATAAGGATACGAAGTTAGTTGCTTTTGGTTTCCCCAAAAATACTTAATTATTTGAAGCAACACCTAAGATTCAGGGGACATTTGCACAAATTTTGTTCTAGTGCATTCATTTGTTCAATACAGGTACATTGCTCACTGACAAAGGATCTCTTTGATTTTTTAATATTATTTTCTTTTTCCTATCACCTCTTTACTTACAGAATCTATTAAATACAGTAATTTTTATGAGCCGAATTGATTTTACATCTCATTATGGTTTCCTCATATACATTAGGTTCTACCCAAGTAATTTGTTGGAACATCTCCCTTTTCTGTCCTGTGAAGTGTGAAACAATTATTTCAAAGCAAATCTTGTTTCTTAAAAGCAACTGAGATCCCATATTTATCAGATTCCTTGGTATTTTAGTTCTTAGTTCTGATATTAAATTTGGATGTTGATTTCATTTTGTGAATATATCAGCTGCTTTTACAGAATAGAGGGCCATTTAAACCTCTGGCTTTGCTGAGTCTGGCTTTACTGCTGTGTGACTCAGCGTTACTGGGTTTCATTATATATTCATAACTAATGCTTTAAAATTGATTTTGAGCAGGTTTGGTTCAATCATAGTGGGGTCCATTCGGTCTAAATTGGCATCCAAAAAAGAACGAAGCAAAGAAACTAAGCCTTCTTCACGTCAACGTGGTTCTTTCACATTCCAAGGTGGAATGCAGGTATTTATTCCTTAGGTGCAAGTTTTTTTTGTAGGATTTCTATCCCTTTTGGCCATGTCAATAATTTTATTTGAGTACTTCACTCTACCACTTCAAATTGAATACTTGGACATGACCATTGTCCATCAATCAAGTAGTTATGCAAAATGTTGTTGGTTTGCAACTTGGAAGGATTGTGTCTTTGATTTGGATACTCAATGAACAAATTAGTTATCTATTTGATGTTTCTTCTTTAGTTAGGCAGAACCTTCTAAAAAATGATCCAAGTGTGATTTAGTACTCGTGATATTGCGGATTCCTGGTTGTTGCTGAATCTTTCCTCATCCACCTCAGACACTCGTTGATACGATTTGCAAAGAGTTTTCTGAGGAGGAACTCAAACTCCAAGCAAAGGTGTTGTCGCTGTCTTACACTGGTGATGAGCTCCCTAAATTGCAGAACTGGTCAGTCTCTTATACTTCTAACAACAACATGCAAGATCTACCTTTTGATGCTGTGGTCATGACGGTGAGGATTTTCTGATGATACTGTTCTTAATGATTATGCTGCTATCAATTTGGGGTAACTTGACTTTATTCACTTGCTGGACATGACTTCTGTCATTAACCTCTGTGTTATGACAACAGTTTGGTGAATGCAAGTCGTGAGTGCATAGAAAAAGCGTAGGTTACCAAAGTTTGAAGAGTTCATCTTCTTTTGCAGTGTTGAGACTTAAGAGGATGTACAGTTTTCTGCTGTATTTTAATGCCATTATCATTTTTTTTGGTGGGCATTGTCATTGTGCAATTCTATCTCTTACCATTGTCATTATGCATCATTATGCATTGTCATTTTGGTGGGCTGTATTTTTAAGCCATTGTCATTATGCAATGCCATCTCTTACAATTAGAATTTCTCAGTTGAACAAATCTTATCTATGGCAGGCCCCACTTTCTGATGTTAAATCAATGAAGATTACAAGAAGAGGGAATCCATTTTCTCTTGACTTTCTGCCTGAGGTGTGTGTATGGACTCCCATTCCCTGGGTGTTAATCTAGCCTGGTTTATATATATCCTTCAATGCCTGTTAATGCATTTGACTGATATGAAAATTAGTTATAAGTTCCTTGACGTTCTATCTAACCTATTAGTGGAGCATTAGAAAATACCTTTCCTCTACCCATATTTAGAGTGTAATCCAAATATTTCAAATATTTGTGTAATAGTTATCAAGGCCTATAGATAGGTTTGTACATTCACTTCTCATGTGGCTTATTTATTTTTATGCAGTTGGTGATCGGGGTGATCCTTTGAGATTAGTTTGACGCCTATGAAAGAGGGATTTGGAGTTCACTTCTCATGTGTGCCTAACTAAGTATTCATTATGCAGGTTGATTATCTACCACTGTCTGTTATAATCACTACATTCAAGAAGGTCAATGTCAAGAAACCTCTAGAGGGATTTGGAGTTCTTATTCCTTCAAAGGAGCAGCAAAACGGATTAAAAACCTTGGGTATTGTCTTGATGCGCTTGTTTCATACCCTGGTAATTATATTTCACAAAAATGGGGACCAAGTATTTTGTCTCTATAGGTACACTCTTCTCTTCTATGATGTTTCCTGACCGTGCACCTAGTGACCTGCATCTGTATACTACTTTTATTGGAGGAAGCAGAAACAGAGAACTTGCTAAAGCTTCCAAGTATTCCAACTTCCATCTTTATACTACTTTCGTGATTTTCATTCCGCATGTTCATTTTGTTGTTGCTCTATGGCAATAACTTGTGAGTTACATTAGCTGAGACATTCTGTCAAATATGCCTCCAGGGATGAATTGAAGAAAATAGTTTCTTCTGATCTTCAGCAACTGTTAGGCACCGAGGGCGAGCCAACTTTTATCCAGTATGGGAGATTATCATGATCTTTACACTGTCTTTTTATTTCATTACGTCCCTTCTCCACATAAGGGTTTGGATTTTGATCAACCCTTCTAAATAGCTACATTGCTGCAGCCATTGCTTTTGGAGCAAAGCTTTTCCGCTCTATGGACGAACCTATGACTCAGTTCTTAATGCTATAGCAAAGATGGAACAAGATCTTCCTGGATTTTTCTATGCTGGTAATTTGGCATAAACTTGAACATAATCTTAACTCTGCTGTCATCAGTGATATATACCACATCTACTACGACAATGGAGACTATTCATATCCACAGTTATTGGAAATCCCAAATAGGAACTTTAGTTGCCATTTTCCCTATGTAGGATCAATAAGACAATAATCATCTGTTCTGTTTCCATAAGGACCCTTTTACCCGCATCTTTTGATAACACTGACACATTTTTGCCTATCTTCACTTAAGGTAACCACAAGGATGGACTCTCAGTGGGTAAGGCCATAGCTTCTGGATACAAGGCAGCCGATCTCGTGGTTTCATACCTCAACTCCTTTCCAGTTGATGAAATGGGTGAAGAGGCTCCATCATCATGAAGTGCATCCACCGGAAGGTACTTGTGTTCATGCATTGTTTTAGTCAATTGGATTTTAAATCTCATAACATCTAATCTGGAGACGCATCTGCCATGCCATGTACAGCTAATGATACTCGCTTTTTCTGTGTCAGTCAGGCTAGAGAAATGCCGTCTCCAGCCTTTCCTAACACTACTGGTATCTGACATTTTGGGCTTGATTTGTGTTCATCTTCGAGGAGCAACAACGGATTTTAAGTTTGGCAGAGTGCAGTTTCATCTCTTTGTTTAGCAAAATAGGGCGGATTGTGGCTTTGTCTCTTATCAGTTATGATGAGTTGTATGAAGTAGATTTTTGTAAACTTGTGACTATAGATTTCAAGATAAGAGTTAATTTGACATGGGAAAGGGAAACTGCTTCATAAAAGTAATCTTGAATTTTGCTTAATGATGGGTGCATTTTTGCTTATTGATGTTAAAATAAGAAATAAAAAAGGAAAAGCTTTCAAGGAAGAAAATGGTAAAACACGAGTCAACATCGCATCAAGATAGATTTACAATTATATAATATCGCATCAAGATAGATTTACAATTATATAATTATCTGTCTGTACAAAAAGTGTAATTTTTTTTTTAATTTTATTCTAACGAATAATCGCGCAAAATAGATTAGCACAAAAAAGGCTGATTTTGGGTTGAACAATCTCAGATGTAGGGTTTAATGTTCTGAACAAGATTGCGAGTATATATATATTAGTCATAATGGATTTTGGATAGATTTATATGGGAAAAGATAGATTTATGATATGGAAAGATTGATCGATTAGAAGAGAAAAAGATAAGACATATTTACCTTTGATAGATTTTTATCCAAATACACTTACCATAGATCAACACAATTGAAAATCGGATTAGGATTTACCCCAATCGTCTTCGTCTTCAGTACTTTCCGGCGGACGCCAAGTGTCCCTGGACGGGTGCCTGAATGAAGCATTGTATTGTTGCTGGGTAAAATTGGCGAGCGTCGAGGTGCTCTAGGTGGCGTCGCTATAGGGAACTTGTCCCAGAGGAGGGCGCCTAGCTGCAGACATCCTTCTTTTTTTTTTCTCTTCTTTTTCTTGTTTTTCTCGAGACCTAATACCCTAAAAATAATTCGACACACAAACAAAACACAGATATTCGCTGAGAAATCTCCCTTTTTTATTTGCTGCGACAGGTGGCTGGGAAATTTTTGTTGATAAATGCTTTCTTCATCTGCACCCATGTCTCAATGCTTTCTGGCGGCATGTAGTAGAGCCAATCATTTATAGCGTCCTTGAGGGTGAACGGAAACACCCTGAGCATCTTCTGGTCATCTGTCATGCTTGTAGGTCGCAAGCGATGACATATTGATGTGAATTCCGCCAGATGTTTGTTAGGATCTTCTCCACTTCTTCCATGGAAACTAAGCAAGATCTTTGCCCAATTTGACTTGAATTCGAACTTTAAATTGGCTGGGAGATCCAGGAGTTTGATTGCCAGTGGTTTAGTGCTAGGATCGGGCTCCTCAAGATCTCACAATGTTCTTCTTACTTCGTTATTGACTTCCAGTGGCTGAGTGCTAGAATGGATGTGAACCATACAAGATGGATAGTAGAATGGATGTGAACCATACAAGATGGATCACACTAGTGCAAATAAACTAAAGAAAAATAGAAATGTAGATGCAAACTAAAGAAATTACTAATGCAATCGGAAAAGTATTTTTAAAAAAATCGGTGTTCCTCGGCAACGGCGCCAAGAATTTGGTGGATGATTAGATGTTGTGGTTTAATTATCCTCAAATAGTACCCAAGCCCACTTAACTAACTAACAGGTAATATAGAGTAAAGCAAGGGGTCGATGCCACGAACAACACGTACGACTTTTAAACATGGATGCAAAGCAATGTAACAATGTAAATAAAAAGCAATATGAATCTAAACTAGAATTGATTGAAATACAAGAATATGATATGATGAATAATATAGCTTCACATACATTCACAATTAACAATGGTAAATCTATGTTCACTGAACTGTTGTGCAATTATAGTTATGCAATTATCCTAAGGTTGGTTTAAGCACAAAAATAGATAGGCTGAAGTATCTAATACACTATCTAAATCCATACTCTTGCATATTGGGCGAGTAGCATTAAGTCCCTAACTCCTAGCTAATAAACATTATTCCTTCCATATATTCGACTTGTCTCCTGTTTCTTTATCAATCTTCAACTATCGCTTCCACTAAAAGAAATAATCTTTACCTGTCAATTCTCTTACAATATCATGAGTCCATACCCGTCGCTACATGACATGCTTGCTACTAATGGATTAAGGACCACAATAGTGGAATGAAGCTATAATCCTAACATGATGGAAATCTATCCTAATTGCTAATTGCTAGTTAAGATAAACTAACAACACGTACGCAATATCAACACGAAGTGAATCAAGATAATCATAATGCATAGCTCATATATATATATATATATGAATTAAAGAAACATAATAAAACACATAAACCAGCCCTCACATGTCCTAATAATTGTATTTAAACGTAAGCAAAATGATAAAGAAAAGTTAGCCGATCATTGCTCACCTCGGAACTAAAACTGATAGAACTTTGTTATCCTATTTATGTACCTTATATCATTGTTCATGCACTTTATAAGTTATAATCTTAGTTACCTTATAATTTTATAATGTTTATTTATACACTTTATAATCTTAATTATGCACTATATAATCTTATATATCCACTTCATTTATCATTTATGCAACAACAACAACAACTTAGTATATCCCACTATAGAGCAGGGTCTGGGGGTCAGGATGTACGCACTCTTTCCCTGAATGAGTCGAAGGATTGTTTCCGATCAAAAACCAGAAGGAAAGGAGACAAGAACCACAAGGAAACAGGTCACACGGTATGTAAAGGAGTCTGTTAGGAGGGAGAGATTCGAATAAGCAAATAAAAGCAAACCAATCCCGATCCAAGCAAATAAAATACAAGACTCCCTCCCGCTGTAGTGGTAGGGAATCAAGATCGATCCACAAGGAAGCATGTCAGCGGGTCTTGAATAGTCTTGAAATGTTCTCTGCAGTGTCGACCAGAAGCGTCGATATCGACAGAAGTGGTGAATATCGACAGGGGCAGTCGATTTCCTAAAGCAATTTCCTACAACGACAGAAACAACAGATCGACGTCGATTGGGGGCAGTCGATGTCGAGTGAGCACTAGCGGGGTCGACACAGAAAACCGTCGACCTTCAAATCACAGCAACACAGAGTGGTCGATATTGACTGGTTCAGTCAACGTCGATAGAAGTAACAAAAAGTACAAAAAGCAGCAGATTGTTCGACAAAGAAAGGTCGAAAGAAATAGAGGATGGCAAAGAGAAAAATTTATCAGAAAAGGATCAAAGCTGGGATTTTTAGGTTGTAAAATTATAAAATTGAAGCTTCCAAGGTGGGGATTCACCACGAAAACAACCATGCATGCAACACACAAGATTCATAGAAAAGTTCATGCTTTTATCATCATACGATAGCTTTCGCAACCAACAAATAGAATCATAGAGGCTTTCGTATAAAACCTATTTGGTTCTATCCTTTTCATAATTAGGGTTTAGTCAACTTACGCAAACAAATCCTAATTACTATCCAAATTCACAAATACTTTGGGTCTTTATGTCATTAGCAGATTCGTTTTCTGTGGTTTCCCGAACAACCAGAGCCTATTACTCACTACATCACCAAAGATGATGAAAACGTGAACTGCAAGAACTCCCAATCATTCTCTTGAACACGGCCTGGCTTGGGCAATACCTCGCCGGGTCGTGAAGCTTATCCCGGGAGAGGAAAGAGACGATTGAATGGTTGTAAGTTTGAGTTTTTATTTAATATTAAAGTTGTTTTCTTTTAGCATGTTTTGTTTCTAAATCCCATCTTCTAGGGTTGGGGTAAGCCCAACGATAGATATGTGTGTTTGTTTTATGAATTCACACTTATCATTATCTACCTATGTGCTTAATCCTTTGCGAGAGTTGAGGAAATTCCTTATTTACAATTATGAAGCAAAAGTGAATTGATTGCGAATTTGGATAGTAATTAGGGTTTATTTGCAAAAGCCAACTAATCCTAATTAAGAGAAGGTAGAACAATTAGGTTTTTATGTGAGAGCCTCTATTACCTAAATTGTTGGAATTTGTGAAAGTTGATTATTTGATATAAAGCATGCTCTTTTATGTGATTCATGATTCTACACATATGTTTATTGTTGTGGTGATCCATAACGTTGGAAGTTTGCACCTTTATTTATTTTATTTCATTATTTTATCCTGCATAGTTACCCGACACCAACCACCATTCCCTCTCCATCCCTCGACATCGAATAAGTCTCAGTCGATATCCACAGAAACCCTCGACACCTTTTACCGCTATTCCCGAACCTCGAAACACTAAATTAGAACCGCTGACTTCTCTCCTGCGAAACAAACCTGACTCCACTATTCTATAGCCGGGTCTTGACTATTATTTTGTCTTGTTGTGGTTTACCTTGTTTCAATCAATCTTAGTCTCCTACTGCTCAGATTTTCATGTGGATGACAAGGCAACACTAACACGGCCACAATCGGCCTAAAAAAAACATGGGTTTGACATATATTTTTTTCTTATTCATATTGTGGATCGGATCAAGGGTAAGATTTATCTTGATCAAGTCAAGAGAAAGAGAATTATTTGATAGATTTCCTGTCAGAATCGTGACAGAGCACAACTACCAAAACACCATAGAGGCCTTGGAAAGAGGTGTACGTATCACAAAGAAGACGGAAGAAACTTCAAGGCTCATGTATTCAACTTTAATTAGGCAACTAGCTTGGTCTAAAAAGCATAAACACTTAGTAAGGGATCGAATCCACCTAGAAATTGGGGACATGGATGAGCAAGACCAAAAACTCCATCGGTCAAACAAGTAGAAGACATAGAGGTCTTCAGCTCCGACACTGACATAGGGGAGAATCGAATATGAAAATATAATGAAATATCAACACACGTAATCCAACTCTAGCCTATCAAATAAAATTCAAGACTCCCCCGTTGTAGCAGAAGAGAATCAGGATCGATCCACGAGAAAACGTGTTAGCGGTTCCTTCATAATCTCACAAAACGTTCTCTGAGGTCGACCAGAAGTCCTCTATATCAACTAGATAGTGGTCGATGTCGACAGGGGCAGTCGATCTCTTCAGCAGCAGGTCTCGGGATACCTTGACTTCGGGCACAACCTGCAAAACACAAACAAGGCAATCGACGTCGACTGGAGGATTTGATGTCGAGTGAGCAGCAACAGCAGTTGACACAGAAGATCGTCGACTATTACAAACACAGCAGCAAGGCAGTCGATATCGACTGGGTCAGTCGATCTCAAGTGCAGAAACAGAAAAGCAGAAACTTTGTTCGACGAAGAAAAGTCAAAAGAATGAATGGATGAAAGGACAATGATCAGAAACTAAGAAAGGCAAGATTTTTTGGTTGTAAACGATTAAACTAAAGCTTCCAATGTAGGGGTTTACCACGACAACAACCATGTATGCGACACACAAGAATTATAGAAGAGCTCATGTTTTTATCATCATATGATAGCTTTCGCAATCAGCAAATAGAATCATAGAGGCTTTCGCATAAAACTTATTTGTTTCTATCCTTTTCATATTTAGGGTTTAGTCAACTTGTGCAAACAAATCCTAATTACCATCCAAATTCACAAATTAATTCACTTTCACTTTGTAAATTGTAAATAAGGAATTTCCTCTACTTTCGCAGTGGATTGAGCATGGGATAGAAGATGATAAACACATAAAAAAATCATGGATTCAATTCAAGCACACACACAAGGCTATTGTCAGGCTCACCCCAACCCTAGAAGTGGGACGACTACTCACTCATCATCATAGAACACATCATAATAAACAATAAAAACATAAACTTGCATTAAAATAAAACCTTAAGCATACAACTGAACACCGTCTTCTCTTCTTCACCACACTCGGTTGTCTCTCTCTCACTCTAACTCTAACTATGCTTGATTACTCAAGGAAAGATTGTCAAAACCCTAGCCCTAATGACCTTATTTATAATGGACCTAACTTGCATATTAAGAAAGTAAATTCTATTTAAATAGGAAAACATAAATCTCTATCTAAAATAATGTTTATCTAAATAAAAGTCCCTAGGGTAAAGTGAAAATTACCCATAAGGAAATAAGTATCTAAGGAGGAAAAGATAGATAAACAACGTGGCTAAGCAATCCTCCCAAGATCCAAACTTATCCTTTCGTCTGCAGCAAACTATCAGTCGACGTCGAGTGAAGCAGTCGACGTTGAGGGTTACTCGGCTTTGGTCGACCTCGGATGATCTGGTCGACATCGAGCTCTCCTTCCTTAGCCTCATCATGGCTATCATCTTCCGATCGACATCGAGGTGATGCAGTCGATGTCGATTGCTCTATATATGTAGTGGACGTCGAGAGGTCTTGGTCGACGCCGAGCTCCTCTTCATCTCGTTTCTTTCTTCTTGCAATAGCTCCAAAACGTTCCAAATCATGTGAAATTAAACCAAAACTTGTGTAGATCTCCATATTTTGCAAATAAGCATAAACTACACAAAATTTTAACTTTCCCACCCAAAGTATAAAATATGAACAAGAATTGGAATAAAAGTAAGCACGAAACATGGTGTAAACTAGGCACATCAGGCACCTATTAAAGCCCGGCCACAGAGTGAGGGAAAACTGCACATTGAGGACCGAACCCCAAGCCTCTCAAGAGCCCAATGCCCAAGTCTAAAGAAGGGGAGCCAAACCTTTACCCATCCAACATCTCCAACGCCACTTTTGCCAACATTTCCAAGATCAAAACGTCTGTTCACCTTGAGCCTCCTGATGTCCGCATATTTGACCATGTTTTGTGCTTACTTTTATTTCGAATTTTGTCATTTATTTACATTCTGGGTTGGGAATGCTATAAATTTGTGTGGAATGTGATTATTTGCAAGATATGAAAGTCTATACAAGTTTTGGTTTAATTCCGCATAATTCAGAGACAAATTGAAGCAATTACAAGAAGAATCTACGGAGCTGAAAAAGGCACTCGGCGTCGACTGGAAGCTCTCGACGTCGGCTGAAGATTTAAAAGAATCGAGCTACTAGATTGAAGAGGAGAGCAGTCGAAATTCAAACTTTACATTGACCACTGCTCGAGATCAAGTGTAGCTGAGGAGCGCTCGACGTCTTCCACTTCACTCGATGTTGATTGGATGCTGACGCGCTGCAAACGCGGATTGGAGTCCGAATCTTGGGAGGACTTATTTAGCACGAGATCTTTTATCTTTCCATATTGAAGATCAGACTTTATATTTAGATATAAGTTTTAGATAAAAGATTTTGTTTTATTATTTAGATAGAATTTATTTACTCGGGGAGCAAGATTAGTTTACTATAAATAAAGACATTAGGCATAGGGTTTGGGGCATCCAATATAACATCACAAGCAATTGTGCTCCCTCGTTATAGAAAGATAGACGGCCGAGTGGAGGGGTAGAGAGAGAGAGAGTTGTAGTTTTCGGTTGTAAGCTTTCGTTATTTTAATTTAAGTTATTTTTCATGTTTATGATGATGGGCATTGCGATGATGTGTGAGTGGTCGTCCTACTTCTAGGGTCAGGGTGAGCCCAATGATAGCCATGTATATATGCTTGATCTATGATGCTTATGTGATTATCATCTTCTATCTCATGCTTAATTCTGCTGTGAAAGTATAGGAAATTCCTTGTTCATAATTGAAAAGCGAAAGTGAATTAATTGTGAATGTGGATAGTAATTAGGATTGATTTGTGAAAGTTGATTAAAATTTAATTATGAAAAAGATAGAAACGAATAGGTTTTTATGCGAGAGCCTCTAGGATCTATTTGTTATGATTACAAAAGTTGTCTTTTTGATGATAAAGCATGATCCTTTCTATGATTCTTGTGTGTTGCATGCATGATTGTTGTCGTGGTAAACCCTAACCTTGAAAGCTTTTAGTTATATTGTTTAATCCCTTAAATTTGAGCCTTTTAAGTTGTGTTCGAAACCCACAAAACCTCTTTTGCTATTTCTGATCATCGCACAATTATTCATCATAAACCTCTTCGACCTTCTTTGTCGACAAGTTTCTGTTTTCTCTATTACTATACTCGACATCGACTGCCCTCAATCAACGTCGACTGCTGCTTGTGTTTCTTTTATTTTGATTGACAGTTTTCTGTGTCGATCTATTGATGTGACTGACTCAACATCGACTGCTCTAGTCGATGTCGACCTCTCAGTTTGATGTTGCCGTGTTTTGCAGGTTGTCTACTCGACGTCGAGGTCCTCTGTTCGACATTGAGGGCTTCTGTTGCATGTTGTTGAGATCGAGATTGACTGTTCTTGTCGACATTGGGCACTTTTGTTCGACTATAAAGAACGTTTATGAGCTACTTTGGTGAGCGCTGACACGCTTCCTCATGGATCGATCTTGATTTTTCTGTACTATAGCGGGGGAATCTTGTAATTTATTTGATAGGCTAGGAGTTAGTTTGCTCAAGATTATATTCTATATTTTAGAAAGATACTAAAGACCCCTAACAAATTTTGGCATCATTGCCGGGAAAGCCATCAATCGCACCTTTAGTAGTTTATCTCACGTTCTCTTCTAGTGTTGTCTTATAGGTGCATGTGACGCACCGATCGCACGCATGAGTTCGAAGGATTAGACGATCCAGAACGCTTCCTACACCTAAGGGAAAAGTTGAAGAGAATCATGGCCAACGAAGAAAACACCCAACAGGAGCTTGAGAGGCTCGGTAAGCAAGTGGAAGAGCTTACTACGAGAGAGACCGAGTTCACTCGGGCTCAACAAAGACTAGAGGCAAGGGCTGAGCGTGAAGCCCAAGCTAGGAGGGAAGCTCAGGAGCTACTGAATCTTATCCCTCAAACCGCCAAGGATTACTTGCAACCTACGCTGACGGTGCCAAAATCTCCTATAATTCTCACATAGAAACTACATTGACGGTCCCATCAAGCTCAATGGTCTGCCCTCCGGGTATAGCACACTTGAGCACACTTTCAGAGTACCTCCAGGCTCGAAGTTGACTCTGATACCATCTGTGGGATGATGGTGTTACACCTCTGGGGAAAGAATTGGTTTGTCAGACCGTCGTTGATAAGTATAGAGAAGAAAATAATAGAAATACATTAAACAACCCATTCCAAAAATGTTGGGTGAAATCCAAACTAATTCAGTATTTTGTACAAGAATGACCATTCAATCCGACCATAGACTTTTTCCATATTAAGTTTGATAGCCATTGAACCCTATTTACCTTTTTTCATACAAAATGAATGGAAAGCTTCATGAGGAATAAGGATATTATCCTGTATGGATCTTCCTCTGGCAAACACACCTTGTAGTCGGTGGAAAAACTTATCAACAACTGTGTCCAATAGTAGGCCGATAATGAATAACTAATAAGGGATCGTCAATCTTTGGAAGTAGAGTACGTGATGAACGTATGATTATTTTATTTCAATAGCTTGTTTGACAAGAAGAAACTCTTTACAACTTTGATAATTGAAGGTTCTACAATATATTAGTATTTATGGTAGAAGCCTGCTGGCATGTCGTCTAGTCCCGACACTTTATCAAAAGCAATTGAGAAAACTGCTTTTTTTTTTTTATCTTTGAGTTAGTCACATGAGTAACCAATGTGCAATTGTCAAAATCAGAGATATCCCTAGTAATGACTTGCAAGGCTGAATCGAAATTAATAGAATTTGTATTAAGAGACTCGAATCTCTTCTTGAATTCCCGTTTAAATTCTTGTTTGACCAGGCAGCTGTCAGTTATATATAAGCCATCAATTGTTGTTAGAGAGATGTCCGCCTTTTAGTCATATTTTATAGTTAGTTTTGAGTCAATTTGAGTCATTTTTCATAATTTTTGTGTTACGAATTGAATGATGTCATTTGTGTTGATGTTTGTATTTTACAAGATATGGATGTCTACGCAAGCTTTGGTGGTGTTTTGTAGGTTTTTGGAGCTAATTTGGAGCAATAATGAGGCATTTCGAGGAGTGGAGAAAAGTTAAGGAGATGCATGAAAAGAAAGGAGGCGGAACGAAGCAAAACAAGTGAAGAACAAAGCAAAACGGGGTCGTTACCAACCCCAGGCCTATCATTATCAACCCTCCAAATGATGCAGAGAAGAAAGAGAAGAGTAAAGGGTGCTACCGACCTAGTTACTGTAGGGACTTGGTCGGTACCGACCTACCCTGAGAAGAAGTGCGAGATGCTGAGAAGAACAATGTCACTACCAACCCAGCGACGACAACGATGACAACAACGACAACGACGACAACGATGACAACTACAACAACAACGACGATGAAAACGATGATGACAACAATGAAAACGACAACGACGACAAAAACAACGACAACGACAACATCAACGACAACGACAACGTCAACGACAACAACAACAACGATGACAACAATCACAACAACGACAACGACAACGATGACAACAACAACGACGACAACAATGACAGAAATGACAACGACAACGACAACAACAATGACAACAACGACGTCAACAACAACAACAACGATGACAACAACGACAATGACAACGACAACGACAACAATGAATTATATTAAAAGCGCTAGTCGAGTTTTGAGGGGAATTATAGGGTGTTGCTATATACACCGCAAATCCGGATTAAGGATTTGCACGTCCTTAAGGACGTGCAAGTCTGGGACTATGCACGTCCACTAGCAAAGGCTTGCACGTCCTTAACAACGTTCTTGCACGTCGTTAAGGACGTGCAATACTTGCACGTTGTTAAGGACGTGCAAACCCTAGTAGGGTTTTAGGGTTTAGGGTGTCGGATTTCCGAGGGTTTTGTAATGTTAATTGATAAAATTGAAGTGTTAGCTAGTGGAGTTGAAGGATTTCGGGTAAAATTAAATAGAAAACAATATTTGTTAAGGTTTTCATTCGGATAATATGCGAATAACGTTACAAGGAACGGAAAAAAAAAGTTTACATTCATAATTTTAATAAACTTGTGGAATAAAATCTAGGAAAATAGTAAAGGGCGGCCGGACTCGACACGCAAGGCTCGAAATCTCTCAAACTGAGCTTGAAACGGAGCATCCCATCCTTCGACGCTCGGATGATGATGTGCGACCCATTCTGGCGGAGGCGGCGGAATAGGAGCGTTACGACGCAACCAGATCTATGAGAACGAAAAATTAGAGTTAGAGTATTGACATATATATGAAAAGCAAGAATAGGTAATAAAAGAAGACGTTTGAAGTCGTACCGCGGCAAAATGGTCTTGGTTTCCGATGCAGGCTACACCAAAGGTTGCTGATTGAGGGTTGTTAGCAGGTGTCGGCGAGGTCATGGGAAGACATGTGAACGGATGATGCCAAGCTAGGACGACGAGAGGAATCTGATATACCGTTGCAAATACTAAACCCATAATTGGTAGCTCTATCCACCGTCTCCTATCACCATGCACAGCTCCCGCCCATCTTTGGTAGTCGACGAACTGCTGGAATTGGTACCCTCCCGTATAACAACCGGCGTACAGATCGGCGTGATCCTCCAAGTGATTGCATAGTAACGTTTTGAGTTCCGGGAAAGCAGTCTCGCCGATCGGTGATGTCAAAGCCGCCAAAGCACGGTAGCCACAATGATCATCTCCAATAGTGTCCCTCACCGTCTCAATATGACCGAGCATGAAGGGATCAACGTTGTTTCGACCCCAGTTGAACCCTCCAAACACATCATCACGTCCACGTCGAGCTGAGGTCGCTTGTGGACGATGCCGAGCAGCACGTCGAGCAGCACGCGCTTCTTCTCTCTCAAACCTTTCCCTTACCTCCTCGTATGGCAACTCTCCCGTCGGTGATGTCTGTAAGACAGAAGCAGCTCTCCCGGCGGCAATAAAGGGTCGACCTGCACAGCCGGGGCGGCTGCCTGCGCAGGTATGGGCTCGGGCTCTACCTGTGGGCCCCCCTGGCCCTGAGCCTGCCCCTCCTGACCGTCGACAGCCTCCTCAACGACGTCAGGGATCACATCATCTGCAGAGGCCAAGGAGATCGCCGCTGGGGTGGGGGAGGTCGAAGGCTCGGCCTCCTGGGTGCCGGATGTAGAAGCCTCTGCAACGGCTGAAGTAGAAGTCTCCGGAACGGCTGAAGTAGATGCCTCCGGGATGGTGGGTGGAACACGAGTAGGCGGTCTACCCATGTCGCCCCGTCGCCCAACGACTACGTCAGTAATGCAGCTACTCAAAACATCAGCGGTCTCCAAAGAAGGCTGCAACCCCATCATCGCATCGCCAGAAGGATCCCAAGCTGGCAGACCCTTCCAGAAGCTGTCGTGCTCGTCGGCCGGGGGGGTACCCATCGACTGCTGGTACCGCTCTGCAGACGCAAGCAGATCGTCGACTGTGGCTGTCGGAATGTCGGGTACCGTCTCCTCTGGAATCTGGCTGACCGCTGCCCGGCCGGCGATCGTAACAGGCCGGAGGGTACCATCACCCCTCATGAGCCTCCCTGCCTGTTATTATGAAATTTAATGTTTTTATTGTCTTTCAATTAGAATTTATTTGTATGTAGTTTAATATATTTTAATATATTTTAATATATTTTAATGTTTTTATTTTAATTTATTTTAATGTCTTTTAATATATTTTAATATGTTTTAATATCTTGTAATATATATTAATCGTTTTTATTGTTTTTCCATTAAAACTATCAAAATATACAAACTATATAATATCTATCAAACTATATACTAAAACTATATGATCTATTTTTTATTGTCTTTCAATTAGAATTTATTTGTATGTAGTTTAATATATTTTAATATATTTTAATGTTTTTATTTTAATTTATTTTAATGTCTTTTAATATATTTTAATATGTTTTAATATCTTGTAATATATATTAATCGTTTTTATTGTTTTTCCATTAAAACTATCAAAATATACAAACTATATAATATCTATCAAACTATATACTAAAACTAAATAATTATATAGTATCTATCAAACTATATACTAAAATAATCTATCAAATTATATTATAAAACTATATTAAAATATAAACTATATTATAAAACTATAAAAATAAATCATACAAATTAAATAAATTAAAAAACATACCGGTGGGGTCGGGACCGGCGAAACCTCTACAGACCGCCGCTTCCGCGGCGGTAATAGGTCCGCCTCCACCACTCCGTCGCCATCACCACCACCACCACTACCGGACGCCGCCGCCGCCGCCGCCGCTCCACCACCACCACCGTCACCACCACCACCCTCCTCAACCTCCATGGGCGCCGCCCCACCACCACCCCCGGCCACAGGCTCCACCGCCACCCCCTCCACCGCCACCCCCTCCCCCACAGGCTCCACCGCCACCCTCGATCTCTCCGGCTCCATCTCTCTCACTCCGGCGAACTCTCTATCTCACTCCGGCAATCTCTCTCTCTCACACTCGGCAATCTCTCTCTCTCGATTTCTCTGAGCAAACGACGGGAAGACGAAGAGGCACGTCCTCTTCGTCTTTTGTAGACGGGCTTGCACGTCCTTAAGGACGTGCATGCCCGTCCGTAAGAACGTGCAATTTGCACGTCCTTAAGGACGTGCAAGCCCGTCCCTGGGGATGTGCAAGCACGTTTTTAAAAAAAATAAAAACGTACTTGCACGTCCGGGCACGGGTGGCTGCATAATACTTTGCACGTCCTTAAAGACGTGGGGATTTGCGGTGTATATAACCGGAACGGAATTATATATTAACATGCTTAAAATGAATTAAAAGTTGAGTATTTTTTTTCACTTAATTGGTAGAAGCATGTGCATACGCATAAGTTGGGGCGTTGCTAATTAATTAGGTGCGAATGTGATGCTAATTAATTAGAATTAATTAGGACGTGGATGTGTATTGTACTTTTTGAACACGTGGACCAATCCGATTATGTCTTTTGTTCTCACCTAAACCCTGCAAAACGATTCAACAAACATCTGACTGTTAACAAGCTTGCTGGTAAAATGAACTCAAAGAAGCATTTACAGATGGGTATCAATTGAGTACATCTCAACCATGTTACAGAAACAACAATTGGTAGGGAAAAAATTGGTCTTCCAATGAATCAGCCATGGTTTCAACTTCCACTTCTGTATCCTCATCGACGGAAAGATTTGGTTTCACGTGAGTTATATTGCTATACCACAACAATGCCCCATCTGAACTTTAAAAAGTGGGTAGAGGGGGAATCAAGAACTGTTTGTGCCATCTTGGTAGAGATTCCATCTTGTCTAATAGAGATGCTGGAGAATTGTGTAATGCTGACGATCGTCGTCAGCTAGTTTCTTTATTAAAGTTGTCTCTGAGAAATTCAACTGCCATGAATGTCAAGGCTGAGGCTGGGACGTACCACATTATTCTTGGGACACTGCCCCTGAAGAATCCTTTGGGGCCTTCAATCATCCACGTTCTGCGAATGGCATCTAACCAGCCATTGTACCTAAATGTACACAATCAATATTTAAGCGCATTCCACTCAAACTGTAAGCACACAAAAATGGGCAAGCTTAGAACTACACCTGATATGAGATGCTAGAAACAGAGTGCATTAACAGATTACGACATGGTTGGAATCAGTAGCCAGGGGTGAAGGGGATATTGATTGCTATGATAATGATAGATTCTGGGTTTTGAGTAAGGGTGTGAAGTAAAGTGGATTGCATTTTTAAAAAAGGCAAAGATCAGAACCGATGCATCCTTAATGTAATGGATTAATTGTGCCAAGTCATTAAGCAAAATAAGAGATCACCAAAGTGATGACGAACAGTTGATACCTCAAGGTTGGTCCCTGCACTTGCAGTCTTGTTTTGATGACATCTAAAGGTGTTGTGATGTAAGCACTCAGGCCACCAGCTACTCCTCCAAGGAGGAGTCCTTCTAAAGAACCATTCAAATGGTAGTCTGAGTTGGATGCCCACTTTTTACTCCCATATGTGGTCGGACCTTTCAGCGCTTCATAAAACATAACCTGAAGAAAGTATTTCCAACTTTAGAAGGTTGAAGGAGCAGAAAAATATGAATGCTAACAATGGCCTCCTCACAAGAATCAGTAATAGATGGAACGCTGAAGAAATATACTTACCATCAAACCAGCAAAAGGCACATCCCTTGCAAGTGTAGACCAATACCTAGACAAGCATTTGAAAAATAGTCACATTACAGAGTAAATAAACAGCAAACATAATGCTGATGCTTGTTAATTTTTTGACAGATGCATTCCTGTAATAGATACTGAAGTAGCTTTGAGCAAGGACTGTTTTCTCGTATGAAATGATTCCCACTACAGATTATGATCCATTGTACCAAAACTTAAAATGTCTCCTTTTTAAAGTTGAAAATACTTTAGGGGCAAGATTTTCTCATACCACTTCACCTTACAATAGACCAATCCCAATATTGAAATGAAATGAGAAGACAATGCATCATTAATGGTGAGGTTAATTGAAAGATAATATTTCTGAGGATGCAAATTTTTGCAGATCTAACAACAAATACAACCTCTAAAAGGATTATTTGTTAAATCTAACTGATTATTTTGTATCATTTTCTTAACTTTTCAAAGGCTCTAGTATTTTAACTCCCAAGTTTCAAGGGTAGGCCCAATTGTGACTCCATAAGTATCTGAACAATGTAACCTCATCGACTCCAAAGTAAAACAGGGTCATAAGTAGATGTCTTCTATAGAACAATCGTTCAGTTCTAATGGGAAACCAATGAACTGGCCCATATAAAAGTAACATCAGTTATAATTGTAACAATGATTAATCATTGTTACAATTCAGTGTACAAGGGAATAGTAAAAACCAAGGGTTGATAAAGTAAATACATACCCAGCATACAAACCCTTGAACCTGTGTTCCTTCCATATTGAACTGCCAGCATGGAACATCCCAGTGTAATAACTATACATCTGCACTCCAGGTATCCTACCACAGTTGGCATTAGCAATCACAGAACTCCAAGAAGTACTTGTTCCTTGAACCTGCATGCGTAGCTTCATCACTTCACATGGAACATATACAAAAGAACCAAGAGCTTCGCCTGAAATGCATTTTCAAATGAAGAAGTGTTGAGTTCTGTGAGTATTCATACAGGTTCATGTGCAAAAAAGAGAGCTACTAACATAAAGAATCTTTATTTAACTATTTATGTGGGATCACTCTAGCATTAAAATGCAAAACTGTGCTAGAGTAATTTCAATAGCCACAAGGAGTTTATCATAGGATGATGTCACTGCATAGTAGGTATTCATTGTACACTTTCTCCTCTTTTTTTTTTTTTACAGATTATCACAACTTATTGAGTGAAAATGGATAGAAAACAAAATCTACTTTATTCCCAAGAGGTGGACCACTTCACATGCATGCACAATATCCAAGAAAAGGCTGTCAAATGTTCTTTCATAGGGCATTAAGTACTTGATTTCCAGGGCTCGAATTTAAGATCTTTGGTTAAGGGAATGAAGGAGAAATCTCAATATTATACCATCCATCTCATGATTCTCACCTCATATCACCTTGTGGGGATAGTGATCCAAAATCTACCAATGATAGTTATTATCATTTCAAACTTATTATGCAATAAGTATTAAAAATATGAAATTCTTGTCATTCTCGTCTGAAATGTAGATAAAGCATTTAAATCCTTATTGAGCACAGGGATGACAATCACTACGATAACTTCCACAAGCAATACAACTCAAAGGTGGTGAACTAATGAAAGTAATGGAATGAAGGCTAAAGATCAGTCAAGATCTTACCCACTCCTCCGGCAAGGAAGTGAGCCCAGTGACCCCCAAGGCTAGGATGCGACAGTTCAAGCCATGATTTTGTGGACTCTATAAAACCAAAGTAAGTGGCTCCAGTGGCAAGAGATCCAGTTAGACCAGGACTCACTCCTCTATAAAAGCCTGTAATGGCAGAAAAAAAAATATGAAGGAAAGTCACATAAAACTTGAGATGGAGCTACATATTACACTAATGTGGCCAAAAACAGGAGAAGTTATACAGGGAAATTCAAGCTGGAATCAGGAAAAAGTCCCAAGTATCGATAACAAGATGCAAGCTAGTGTACCTCTTAATCCATCAGCTGCCCACACTGTTCTCACCATTTGCGAAACAGTCTTTTGACCCTGAAGAAAGAATGTAATTTGAATGTCTAAATACCAAAAAAAAAATTGATTTTAGGAGAACATTCCCAGCATAACAGCTCATTCTTTCAATCGCCTCTTTTTTATAAGCTTTAAACCACACATAAGAGTGCTACCTGGGCACCACAGAGAATAGCTTGGCTCTGGATTCTAGTCTTTAAGGTATCAACTGGGTGCATCATTCCTTCACCAACAGCCCCAGCAATGCCACCCCATAAAAATTCTCTCCAAACTGCAGAAAAAACAAGGACTTGAAGTAAGTTTGCTTGTGAAATCATACTGCTTACATCAATTTTGATCCTCCAGTTGCTTGACAATTAATTTCTGTTATCCCAACATGATATTTTTGCTGACAAATATTTTAACAATGCACCTCTACTGGTCTCATGGTAGTTATATTCAAAAGTGGGGCACTAAATAGACGAAGCTAATTCCAGAACATAAAGCATAACCTCTATGCCTTCTAGGACGGGAAAGTTTAGTTCAAGGTGCATTCTCAAATAGCAATTCTTAGGAAATTAATCCATATTCAGAATACTATGCCATAACATTAAAACTTCCTGTCAATACTCAATACTGACAAGTTCAATTCTCATTTCTCAGTTGAAACAGCGAGAGATAATGAATGAAGAATATCCAGCCTCTTTGTTTCTCTTTAACACACCAAAAAGCTGAAAATTATAATAAAAATACCGCTAACTGCCTCAATGTCTTTACAAACAACAACTAAAACCCTCTGATGTTGAATTTGGCCCAAATTGCTATCCAGTGCTCATTAGGATACAAAATGGCATCCGACATAGTGCTTCGATTCCAAAACATCAGCTCATCAGAAACAAAGAAAGTGCAAATGCATCCCTAATAGGCATCTAATTCTCAGAGGCACAGGAAGGAGTCACAAAAGCTTCCCGTAATCTAAGGCAGAGAAGCGTAAAGGACCACATTAATTCAAAAACAAGAGGGATTACCGAAGAACTGATTGTCCGCGTTGAAAGAGTGAGGCAGCGACGAAGCTCGTTGCTCCATATGGACGGTAGAAGAAGCTGGCCGGGTTGGCAGCTCCATTGGAGCCCCGGAGAAGCTTCTCCCCTCCCTAATCGACATTTATTTCTCTCTCTGCACCTCTGAAATTGAAAACGGAAAGGTTAGGGTTTCGGACCTTCGGTTGTTGTGGATGACGAATCGCCAAGGGAGGTGAAGTCCGGTCGCCGGCTAAGAAAGAAGATGGGCGTCTCCGGATTCGGTCTTTGAAGTAGTGGTTTATATATGATTTCCGATACGGCGTCGTAGGCACCCTTTTTCTGACCTGAAAGTCCGCTGCGTGGTTTTCTCTCTTCTTCTTCCACCTCTCTTGGCTTAATTTGGAAATATTTATATGTTTGACGACTTAAATATGATTTATGGAGTTTGATAGTTTGAATTTGATTTGTTCTAATCCGTGACTTCGGACCCAAGAAAATGGGTTTTGACATTTTGACTTTAAAATCATGAACAAATAGTTTTTGTATATTTTAAAAAAAAACAAATGATTTAATTCTTTGTATTGTATTGAGTAGATCTAGTAAGAAAGTTAAAATGTTCTCTTATACTATTTCGAGAATTGAAATAGGTTAATACTACAATTCATAAATCATTGTTTGATATGATTGTTTTGATTTCAACTAACGTACAATATGTGTTTATAAAAATATAGATTTATTGGAGTATAGGTATATCTATTATCGTGTTGTGTGAATAATTGTACATAAAATCTATTACAAGATAAAAAAAAATATCTAATGATAAGATAAATTCAAATAAATTATACTCAAGTTTTTCGTCCTCCTCCTAGTGCTTGGATCTCCTGCTAACTCTTCGACTCTTCCGTCATCATATCAGCCTAATCGGTCATCCCTTCTCCGAGCATGACTCTTGAGGTCCTCACCACCCTCTCACTAGTGTCAGTCCCGTTACCTCTCTCCCTGTGAAGCCCAAAAACCCTCGAGCTCTCCTCGCTTGTCTTTGTCTCCCTCACCGACATCTCCAAACACCATTGCCTTCCTTCCTCTTCTTCTGTATCTCCGCTAGCCTTCCTTTCTCTTTCCTAACCCCAAACCCTCTCAGATCTCACACTGTCACTCCACCACCAATACATGCTAACCTAGCCTATGCCTAACACCACCACTCCACCACATCGCCACTACCAAACTTCCGTTCTTCCATCTGCTTTCTTGGCTAACCCTATCAGATCTACATGGTTTAAATTTTAGGATTAGAAAGAAAAAAAATTTATCTCTACTTATGTGGAATTTGATCAGTTAAATTTATTGAAATTTTAATTTGATGAATCGGTCAGTTGATTTTTTATTTGATCAATCACAATGTTACCAATGGAAGCATTCAAAGATTTTGAAGACATTGATTTAACCTAGAAAAGGATTTGGGATTTTGGTATAAAATTCTTCATGCGGTTTCTCTCGGGTCAAATCATAATTATGTTTTAAAAATGAAATGGATTAGAATGCAATATGTTGCTATTAATCTTGTTAATAGACGAATAGCATCTTGCCAATAGACCTTCTCATAGTTGTGTACAAGCTGTATTGTTGGACTTTCTACTAATCTTCAAATTTAGGTTCTTCATCTATTTTGATATTAAACTGTGCTTTCCTTTTCATATTTGGCTCTGGTTTTGGTCCGATCATCACACGGTTAGTACTCTTCGACAATCTTGATGTTACGAGGAAGAGGTGAGATCGAATGGAATAAAATGGAAGGGATGTCGGAGGCTTTGTGGGTAGATCAACAAGTTGATCTTTGGATGAGATGAATGCAACATGTAATGACTTGTTCACAACTCTTTCTCAAACAAAGTAATAATCCATGGAAAGGTGCTTAATTATGTGATGGAGGACTGGATTGATTATAAGGTAATTAGTTGCTATGAGGTTGTCACGCCATAAGACGAGAGTCTTTATGAGTAGAATTCTGCTGGTAGCAAGTACAAACTGGAACCATTAGGTTTTATAGGTTGCGAGAGCCAATGTCTTGTAATCCGCCGCTATTGATGAAAGTCAATGCCACGTTGATCTATTTCTTGGATATCTCTGAAATAAGGTTAGAGCCATGAAAGGCACAATATGTACTTATAGATCAATGATCTACTCGATCAATGCCCCAATTGGCATTAGAAAAGGCAAAGATCTCATAACACAATGTTGATGAGAGATGGAATTGAAGGTCGATGGTTTGGGTCAAATAACGTAGGATCCTTTTACCGTTTTTCAGTGAACAAGATAATGACATACATGATTTGGGATACTCGATTCATATCAAATGCAACATTAGGCCAATTGAAACCCAAGTATTGAAGATTGTTAAAAGTGCTTTGATGAAGGTGAGGATCATGAGCTAGCAACAAAGGTTAAAAATGATCAAAGTTGGTCGGCATGGACGTTGTTACGAGCTAGGAGTTTGACATCCCAATCAATAGCATTTTGTTATATTATTAATAGTTATCTTATAAAAAGGGTTATGGCGCGGGAATTGTGATATTTTTTTTTGTTTTTAAGCAAAGACCTCTATTATCTACGGCGCCAAATTACGCCAAGGGCCTAACACTAATAAACAAAGACAACAAGCACAAACCGTTAATCGGATGGGATAAAATATGTAAACCAAAGAAATATGGAGGTATAGGACTACATAAAACAAAAGATGTAAATAAAGCACTACAAATGAAGCTACTTTGGAAAATATTGACAGAACCACATAACCTATGGGTTAGAATCACAAGAGAAAAATACCTAAAAGAACTGAATTTATGGGATTATGAAAGAAAGAAAGAAACAATCATCATGGCAGTGGACAAAACTCATGGAAATTAAAGATGAATTCCTGGAAGGACTCATATGGCAAGTGGGAAACGGAAAGACAATAAGGTTTTGGAAATATGAATGGATGGAGCCTGGAGGAAGGAAAACTCATAGGCCTACAAAACCCAAACTTTACAATCAATGGAAATGAAAATGTTGAACATTACATAGGACCAAACAAATGTTGCAGAACTGATCAATTACAAAGAGTGTTACCAACCAATATTGTGCAAAAAATCATAAAGATTAGAATTTCGAATGCGGATATTGAAGACCGAGTTTATTGGAAAACTAGTCGTCACAGATGGTTCTCTACCTCAGCAGCATTAGTTAAAATTATGGGACACCACATTACACAAGAAAGTGTCATTGCATGGATTTGGAAATTGGACTTTCCCGAAAGTCAAGAACTTTATTTGGAAACTCGTAATGAATGGAATTCCCACGAAAACAAGACTTGCGGATAAAGGTGTAGCAGTTTCGCTCTCTTGTATCTTTTGCAATAACGCGGATGAAAGCTTTGAACACTTGTTTACAAGATGCAACCATTCCCTCTAAATGATATAAAAAATAGATCAGAGGATTGGACAAATCATTTAAGGTGTAACTGCAATGGATCGACCAATTAGACAAACTTCAAACGAGATCCTCTCGAAACTCAACACAACCCAGAAGACAATATTAGCCACCATCTGGTGGAGCTTATAGATTATATTTGATGATGACAACTACACAGATCAAATAAGACAAGAGGCATATTTACGACAACAACTTCGACAACTAAAGGATTCTAAAAAATTGTACTGGGAAGAGATGGAATCAAACGAAGTACAACCACAACCAATACCAAGACGTAGAAAAAATCTTAGATGGACCAAACCGGCTCCCGGAGTTGTCAAGATCAACTTCGACGGCTCCAAGTTGCCATCATGTGAAGCTACTGCTGGTTATGTCATACGCGATCACCTTGGCATCGTCAAAGCTTCTGGCGCCTCCACTTGTGGATCCGTTTCGACTTTGATAGTCGAAGCCCTTGCACTCCACTCTGGCCTGTTAGCTGCTAGAGATTTGGGCTACCGACGGATTGAAGTTGAAGGCGATAGCCTCTTGGCGATCAATTCAGTCTCTTGTGGGTGGCGCTGTCCCTGGGAGATTGAGTTGATCGTCTCAGACGTTCAGCATCTTCTGCAGTACTTTGATGTGGCTACTTGTCGGCATGTTTTCCGTGAAGTGAATCGAGTAGCGGACTTGGTGGCTAAGCTCAGACATACGATGAACCTTGGAGCTCTCAGTTCACATCAGGAGTTCATTGTCCTTGTCCGTAAGGACGTAATTGGGTGGTGGGTTAGCAGTGCATGACACCACCCAAACTCTTACCTTGTATAAAAAAAACTAATAAACAAATTGGGCCTAACGGCCCAACCTCATATTCGTAGGCCCAGATCGCCCAACAGAATGAAACGACGCCGTATCGAAGTCTTCACCTTCCATTCCATTCCTTCAAACCCTGTGGAGCAGTGGTAAGAGGAAAGAGAGAGTGCGGAATCAATATACAGGCAAAAGCCGCTGCGCACAACCGAATCCCTAGAAAACCAATCGGAGAGCCTCTCACCAGTCAATCTAACGCTCCCCAGAAGCTCCTCTACGAAATGGCAATGGCGGCTTTCAGGAAAGAGGGGAGGCGTCTCACCCCCCTGCTCTCCCCCCACCCCATGAACGCTCTCCGATCTTCTCTCCTCCCCGCCCAGTATGATCTCCAACCTCTGTTTTTTTGGCTTCTCTTTGTTTTTGTTGGGCTTTCTATAGGTTCGATTCGGATCATTGAGATTTGTGTCGGAATATGTTTAATTAGGGTTTCAGAATGGGTTTTGAATTTGGGAGATTGGGACTTTTAATTTAGAGATTTATGACTTCTTCCTTTATGGTTCGTGAAATTGTCTGTGGATCGGTGCGGTTTCGTTGCGATTCATTGTTTTGGGAATCCATCGGATTGAGGATTCGCAGTTCCAAATCCATTTTGGAGTACCAATACTCTGTTTATTGTTTATAGGCCTTACAGTTTGAGCTGAATTTGTAGATAGGACATTGTCGACATCAATGAGTTTCATGTCTTACAGTTTTGCTATTTGACTGTTGTCCAGGGAGGAAGCTTTGGGTGTTCGTTACATTTCAACTCAAATTGGTAAGAGTCTAAGAGATACTTTCATTGTGCACTGAGGAGTTATCTTTCAATTTCAACAGTTAATTGCACGTAGTATCCAGTATTCTGGCTTTTTCTGATGAAGTTTGATGGTAATGTGTTTCGCACAGTTAGGAATAGAATGAAGAGTGTTAAGAATATTCAGAAAATTACAAAAGCTATGAAGATGGTTGCAGCATCCAAGCTGCGCCAAATTCAAACCAAGGCTGAAAACTCCCGTGGCTTTTGGCAGCCCTTCACAGCTCTTCTTGGGGATCTTCCAAGTATGTAAATCCTTTTGCATCGATCTAATTGGTAAAAGAAATGTCATATTGTTAGCAATGTCCTGCAATGATGCTTCACAGCTGCATTTTACATCTTTCAAGTGAAGATAAATTTAAACTACTGGATTAACTAGTGAGGGATTCTTGTTGTTTGCATTTTTTATAGTTATAAAAGAGGTCACTCGAATTAGTAAGCTTGTTGTTTCTTGTTAACAATTGGCATCGGCTTTTTCCCTTTTAAGTGTCAATATTGGAATCGAGATGGCTCTTGTTCCAGATATTGCATTGTAGATCTCAGGCTTGTCATGCATCAAAGTAATTTTATTCTGGAAAATGTGAACATTTTTTTAACCGAGTTTGATGTAAATCGTGGACATTGTGCTCTTTATGATAGGTATACGAATTTCATGAAGTGAGAAATATGAATTTGTATGATGAAATTCATTTTTCACTTCCTTGATTTCATAGGGTTTTATAGTGTCAGAAAGTTAGCTGCAAGTTTCCTATATCATAATGCAAAGTTGAGAACCATGTAAATAAAGTGTTCATTTTTCTTCCAAAATTACGACAATATGTAAAACCTTTTTTTCATGATTGTTAAGTAGTGGCTGTTCAGGTTGTTTTGAATAATTTTGCTGGTTTACTGCGTTCTCATTTTCTTCTCAACTTCTGTTGTGAATCTAGGTGTTGATGTCAAGAAGACTGTTGTAGTTACCGTCTCCGCAGACAAGGGTCTTTGTGGTGGAATTAACTCAACATCAGTCAAGACCAGTCGTGGAATTCACAAGCTAAACTCAGGTAATCCTGTCTACCCTGAAGCAAATTTGGCTGAGAAGACGACTTTTGCTTTTATTTTCCTATGCTGGATGCAAATTTAATCAACTCCACTGTAATAGGTCCTGATAAGGAAGCAAAATATGTTATTTTGGGAGAAAAAGCAAAAGTCCAACTGATTCGTGGCTCAAAGAAAGATATTGATCTTTGTATTACTGAGTTGCAGAAGAATCCTTTGAACTATACACAGGTCAGTATGGTTGAGAGTATATTTAAATTATAATATGTTTACCATACTTGATGAAGCTCTCAGGTTTTTGGTTTTTTAAATGAAAGTATACAGAAGCACAAATATTAGGATATGGTACTGTTTTGGACACAGTTCTCAGATCTTTTTTAGGCTTAGCTGGAGAGCTGCCTGTTGTTGCTTGGATTTTGCTTATCTTATTTTTTTTCAAAAATTGTTTCATCATTTGTCTTTCATGGCATGGTAATAAGATTAAGAAGTTTCTAACTTTCTTCCTTGGATATGCCGACATGGATTATCCTATCACAGCTGAATTATGCTAAATCCAAAATGAGATGTTTTCTTGTCTGAAATTTCGATTTATTTTGCTTTACTGCATTCAGCTTGTTATAACATTTCCCTCTTTTTCACTGGTTTTTGTTAATTTTGCCCATCTTAAGGTTTCTGTCATCGCGGATGAGATATTGAAGAACGTGCAGTTTGATGCTCTCAGAATTGTATTCAACAAGTTCAGTTCAGTTGTCTCTTTTGTGCCAACAGTGTCAACTATTCTGTCCCCTGAGGTAGTAGACTGGGTTCATTCTAGTGACTTGTTAGCTCTTCCTGCTTGAATATTTCATGACCTTGAGCTGTTTTAAACAGATTGTTGAGAGAGAGTCTGAAGCTGGTGGAAAGCTTGGTGAACTAGATGCTTATGAAATTGAGGGCGGTGAATCAAAGTCAGAAATTCTTCAGAATTTGTCAGAGTTCCAGTTTTCATGCGTAAGTTCTTTCCCTGGAAACTAGAAACAGTTGTACTGTCACAATGTAACGGGAGATGGTTACATCTACTTGAGAAACATTAGCTGCTAGGCGCCAGCCCGCCTTGGTTTTGTCTCTTGGTCTAATATATTGATTCCCTCCCTCCGGGTAGTGTCTCTAGAGTAAAATACATTTGCAGTCTTCTATTTTTCTTCTTGACTAGATCCTAATCAGGAGTCCAGTTCCTTAGAAAATGGGTCACATAGTTATAACTGAACAATATTTAACTTTCTTTATCAGGTGCTGTTTAATGCGGTGTTGGAGAATGCTTGCAGTGAGCAAGGAGCTAGGATGTCTGCTATGGACAGCTCCAGTAGAAATGCTGGAGAGATGCTTGACCGTCTTACACTTACTTACAACAGGTCTCCTTTCTCTGCCTTTATCTCCCTCCGTTATCATCTCTTTTTTGCTTCCCCTCCTAGGTCCCCACCCAAAGCATTTTGAAGATTATTACATGTTGTCCTTGTATAGCTACATATATGATAATTTTATAGCCTTTTCTGATTCATTTTTATGCTTGTAATAAATTATTGCAGGACTCGTCAAGCTGCCATCACAACTGAACTCACTGAAATTATTTCTGGAGCATCAGCACTGGAGACCTAATTTGGGTAGTGAATGTTTACCCCTGATCCCCCAGATGGTGATGAAATAAACTCTCTATGCTTTAGTCCTGTTCTTGATCCCTTTCAATGGGGTCTGCAAAGTAGAACCTTGAAAAATAACATCCCACATTTGCTACTAAGCCCGTAAGCCGGGAGGATTGCAAGCTCTTGTTCCTTTTTGTTCAGCTTTTTCTTTTATGTATTTTGTTGATTCTGGCTGTAAAGCAGAGCTTCTCAGTTTCTGAGCCGGTATGCCATTCTCCTTTGTTTCAAAAAACACAACATGGTATTTGAAGCTTATCTCATGAGGAATTTTCACTTTCTAAAGAACCTCAATGGAGATGGCTGATTTTTTCCTCATAAGATACGTGCCTTGGAATCATATTCAGTTTTATTGGTTCTTGCTGCGATATACACTGCTTTATAACCAGGTCTATTCTTTTTGTATGGCAACAAGTACATGGAAACATAAGGTCTAGCTAATGCCTTGACAGGTATATTTTCGGTGATTTTGTACACGAAAATCACATAAGTTTACAAACATGAATTTTTAGTAGTTCTCCTTGTGAAACACGAATCTTGTTGCAGTTTTGGTTGAAAATTTTGTGCACAATCTCTCCAGTTCCTTTGCCAGTATCGGCGAACCACAGTAGAAGACCCCTGCGAGAGCAAGAGCCATGTCAGTTGAATTCCAAGATAAAATGCGGTTCAAGAGCTGCACTCTGCAGAAGCTGTTTTACACTTCTGTTTGCAATCTCACCTATTATGGAGCCTGTATGTCTCCAAGCCAAATTTGAGAAGATTTTGAACCAATTTGGCCGAGCGAAGTGTGTATGTACCTACACAAGCACCCAAGGATATGTCATAGATGGTATGAATGCCGAATGGTACGTGTATCAGGTCAAGCAAATACTGTCTCGTGTCCGTTGGTTAAATTGACACAGGTTCGCATTGTACCTGGGTTTGAGAGAAGATGTCGGTTGCGTTCTTGGAGAATTGCAATGCTTGAATCACACTCAACATAACTGACCTTGCATCCCCGCTCGGGTACAAGCTTGTTAGGTATGTACGCATCTCTATCACTCTCTGCAACATGAAAGGTTGTTTAGTTATCAGAAGGGAAAAGGAAAGCCTCATTGTTGTGTCGGAGTGGAGAAGGTTTGAGAAGATCATGTCACCTCACCTGTTTTGGGTTGGTGTCTGCAGAGATTTCGTTCATGGCTTCTCTAAACCAGCCGAGGGAGCCTTGTTCACGCGTGACCCAGTAAAGGTAAGCTTTCAATGGACCCTTAACATCACCCGATTCAACGTCATCCATCTGTTTTCAGGCATCAGGAAACTCTTCTGTCAATAGCGGGACGTGAAATGATACACATTAGCGTTTCTTTCGATAGGTGACGATCAATCAAACCCTAACGAGAGGCTTACGTGATTGAGCGAAGGTTTCTGAAGATTGCTTGAAATGTCCTTTAGAACACTAATGAACGGAGTAGCTCCTATGCCAAGGCCAATCAGCACAACCACGTCGTACTTGACGTGATCTTGTGATGCTGCTCCATATGGACCATCAATGTAAACTCTCGGATAGCAACGTGGCACCGAGCATTGCGCCTGCTGGAAATAGCAATGAAAAGATAATTCGTCTTGCTAACAGGACAATCTTCAGGCATTCTTTGTTTAGTTTCCTTGAGTTCGGTACATTACCTCTTGAACGAGATCGTATATTTGATTACTCCAATCCCCAAGAGTTCGTATATGCACGCTTAGGCAGTCCTCTTCCGGTCCAGAAGTCAAGGAAAACGGGTGCCTGAAATGAGAGAGCTTGAACATCAGTTCAACCACAAGTGAGCCCACTTGAAGCTTGATTCGGATGGGAGTTTCTGGTACCATTCGAAGGGAGAGATTTCGGGGCACTTGATGTATATATACATCCCACTTCTGTAAACAAATGCTTCTGGCTTAGACAGCTTCAGTGACAGAACCTCTCCTGGAAACATATTCGCCTTGGCAAAGCATAAGAACAACCAAAGGACTCATTAAACTGTTTCAAGTATTCGACACATGAAACGTTGGTTTTGAGCCATCTGAATACTTTCAGCTTACCTTTAAGATCTCGACATCATAGATCTCTGATCTTATGCTCCTATAGA
The DNA here is from genome assembly GCA_963922045.1 of Persicaria maculosa. Taxonomy (NCBI): domain Eukaryota; kingdom Viridiplantae; phylum Streptophyta; class Magnoliopsida; order Caryophyllales; family Polygonaceae; genus Persicaria; species Persicaria maculosa. The sequence continues at coordinate 38,997,643 of OY998271.1, forward strand.
TTCTTTCTCCTGCGTATAGCAAAACCGGAATTGCTACATACATCCATGTCTACACATGTAAGAGAGCTTATGTTAGGGAGTTAAAAAGAGACCTCAGAAGCTTAACTGTTAGAGATTGTGATCCATAAAGTACCGTTTTTTCAGCTACTTTGCTCGTTAGGAATAGGAAGACGGAGTGAATGATGAGGAGTATGTACACAAGGATGAACAGATGGTGCGAGTACCAAAAGGTGTTGTAACCGGTAACTTGCCTAATTGACTTCGGTAATGATGGAGACTGGCGGCGTGGCATTTTGGTTGCTAGAGGAAATGCGATGGCCATTAGAATGACCATTATGATCCCGGTTGCTCCCTCTATTGTGCATACGACTTGAAAGTATGATGGCTGGATGCTCCCAAATCGACTGCCAATGGTTGCTTGAAAAGTAATAGGGTTGCTTGTTGCAATCCTCGGGATGTCACAGGCTAAATGTGTTCCGCCATGTAGGATGACCCCGATTACTATCCCACCTGCAATGAGCTAAACTCTCACACAATTTGTAAGCACTCTTTTTTATCCTTGTGATCGGGTGCTTGAACGATAACCACTTTATAAAACAACATAGATATTAAGATAGATATGATCAATCACCTTATGGAAGTTGATGTTATCATTGAAAGGGACAATAGAGCTGATGCACCGATTCCTTCTCATCCAAGTGATTGTGTTTCGGCAAACAGGCAGAAGAACGAGAGCCATGTTGAGCTTCAAAGTCTCGGCTGCACCCTTGGCGGTGCAAAGGCAGTATCCCATCACCTGAAAACCCGCCCTGTGGCTATACTGAACGAACTTCCAAGCAAAAAGCGTAACGCAAAGCATCAACCAAAGGGCAACTATCCAAGTGTGCCTCCAGTAAGTCCTAAACAGAATATCAGGCACTGAATTCGGTTCTTGGTATAGATGATCATCGGAATAGGGATTGGAAGCTCCAAAGCCCTGGCTAGTCGAAAAGTTACCAAAGCTCTTTGTGGAGACAGTACTTAGGAGAAACTTCAGCTGACAGAACTGCGCTTTTGAATGTCGAAACTTGTTAGATTGTTAACAATGATAATACTGAATCCGAAAGAGAGTTATGTTGAATTTCTTTACCTCGATGTATCCTGTATGTCGGGCACCAAGTTCTTGCATGATTAGAGAAGCATAGCACTCGGCTTCCTCCTTAGAAAGCGTCAGATTGTTCGTTGAGGCGCTTAATGCAATCATCTTAGGAAAATCAAAAGGAAGAGTCATTAATTAACATAGAAAAGGAAATCACAACAAAGGATCAAATCAGATCATCATCAAGGTAGAGAACCTTCTTGAGATCCGATTTCGTGATCCTCCCCTTCATGTCTTTGTCACACCTGAACAACAACAGAAGAGATCAAGCTTCCAGCTCCACCTTGGAATGAAATATGAAATGAAATGAAATTCGAGACATTGATTGTTACTCATTACATGTCAAAGAAAACTTGTAGTCTGGAATCATAGCACTGGCCAGTGATTCGAAGCCAATAGTTATGCAGCTCGCTTTCAGTTATGTTCATGCTTAGGTTCTCCCTTCTCCTCAACGCGGCCAGGAGCTCCTTGGCAAACTCGGGTGCTCGTTCCATCCCTGCTCGAACGAATCTATAGTCAGATACTCATATTAGCTTTCAGCAAGTCAGCCAGAATAATACCTTCTTCTTTTTTTTTTAACAAGGCAAGGAGTAAATATATTCTTGATTGCTCTATATATGTGAGCAACCATTTCATAACAAAAAGCTGCAGTGAGATGAAACTAAACCGGTCAAAACATAACCAGACCCGAAAACCCAACTTGTAAACTTGTTCAAAAATAAAATATTTGGAATAAAACCGTCAAAGACAGGTACATGAGGTCACTAGTTCTTGGTGATAAAAATGAAATAGAATCCTTATAAAGGTTGATAAAATGATTTTTGTTGAGACTAATAAAAAAATCTATAATGTATGATACCTATAATGTGTGCTGATCGATATGGTACTTATAATACATAATGAATGCGCCAAAAAAAAAACCCAAGTTTAAAGGCAAGCAATTTATCCGATGCATTATCCTCACCAATGGAGAAGGCGAAATCGGAGGCGTCAATGACGGGAGGAGAGGAGGAGGCAGGGGAAGCAACCATGTGAAAGCGAAGCTGGACGTGGCTCCACTGCATCCCATTGTCGACGAATCTGAGCCATTGGTGGGTGCAGTGATCTGAGTAGGAAGAGGAGGAGATGGAGGAGCCGGAGGAAGAGGAGGTGGAGGAGGAGGAGGAGGGGGAGAAAGAGGAGCCCTCTTGTTGTTGTTGATAAGTAGGAGGTGGCCTGCAACAATCCATGGCCATGGAGGTTTCCAAGGAGGATCAGTAGATGCAATCTGCGAACTACTTAAGATGCAGAGAGTGGTTTGGTTTGGTTTGGTACTTTGGTGCAGGTGGGAGGGGTTAGGGAGAATCAAGAGGCAGTTATTTTGTATCATTCAAAGGGTTTGTTTTACTTGCTCCACACACTTTCACTCTATATTTTCTTTCTTTCTTTCTTTATCGAATCATTATGGAATATATTATTCTCTATTTATAAAGTTATAAATGTTTGTTATTTGATTTAACAAAGATATGTTATCTGGAACTATAATTTCAGACAAAGGATGTTACGAATTGATACTTTTGCACTCGGTATAAAATGTGTGATTTTATACTTTCAATAATATTTAGCCATTTATTTAATAATTTTTCCGAAAAGGAAAAAGAAGTCGAAGAGACAATGATGAAAAAGTTGTAGGAACAAACCCACCCACCCTCTCACTCCATCCTCATCCAGCTCGGCCACCGCATCGAGCCAGGCCCGTCAAGAAGTCTAACACAACATCAACCATCGGCTCTACACTTTCCACTCTCTTATCGCATCGAGCCCAATTGCACCATCTCATCTCACCCGACCAAATATACCAGGAATCACTCACGCCCACCACCTAGGGATGACAATGGGGCGGGGATTCCCTGATCCTTGCGGGGAATCCCCATCGCGGGAACGAGGATGAGGAAATTAAATGAGGACAGGGATGGGGATGATGGCTAAATTGATTTTCCGCGCAGGGACGGGGATAGTAGTCTCCACCCCTATCCCCGCTCCGCCCCGTCCCCGTTGGGGAACCCCGATGGGGAGTTTGAAATCCCCATTTTTGTTTAGATCTTACATAAGTTTAAATAATTTTTCTTTTATTTTTATCTTTTACCTTATAATTTACATTTATGAGATATTATATGTAATATTTATATCATATTTTTTTTATATAACTTTAATAATATCTTATAATTTTCTATTAAATGGGGGGAAACCATGAGTTTTAAATGGGGAACCCGACGGGAAAACCCGCGGGGAATGTAAATGAAAAAAATTAAGCGGGGACGGAAATTTTCCGATGGGGATAGGGGCCCAACGGGGATGGAGATAGGGGATATTTTTGATCCTCGAATAGGGACGGGGATGAGGATGCCGGGGGGGGGAGGGGGAGGACTTTTTTCAAATGGGGACGGGGAGGGTACTCCCCACCCCGTTGCCATCCCTACCACCACCTCTCCCTAAATCTTGAGCCACCCCCAATAACTTCCGCTAAATCTTGAACTCCCCCCCCCCCCGCAGTACGGTACAATAGCAACCGCCTAGTACACCTCCAAGCTTCACCCCGATCTGTTATTCCTAGCCCAGATCACCCTTTGAATCGCAATTAACACACCTAATCATAAACCCTAGTCCTATCAACAATCACCACCTATCAATGAGAAGTTGCAGAAATTATACTATTGGTTCAATTCAAACAAGAAGTGGCCGAAATTTATGTCCATGAAGTCAAATTTGAACTTTAATTTTTCTGGTTCAATTTAATCAAATAGAACGAACAATATGAGGAGGGGGAGATGAACGATATGAAAAGGAGAAGATGAAATGCCTTCGGGATGGTGTAATTAATTAGTACTTCTCCGATCCTTTTTACTTTCCCAACCAATTAATTAATTTTTTTATTAGTTAAGTATATACGTGGATGTAATGTTTTTTTAGGAGAATTAGTAGTAAATGCCTCACTTTCATAATTGGTTTATAAAAATATTTTTTTATTAGAAAATAATTCGAGGGCTGGATAGGCCCGACTCCTCGAGAAGCCGAATAAGTCGGTAGACAACGAACCGTCAAGGCATACAACATAAGAAGCAGAAAAAGGTGCATTACAAACGGTGATAAGCACACAAGTTCAGTCAGACAAGCGAACCTATCCTAAACAAGTTGGGGATAACATAGACTAAGACTCGACACCAAGCACCACCAAGTAGTGACACCGCTAGCCAACGGTACATCAGGAGACCCGGTGGGTAGTGAAGACGATCATCCAAGGAAATTTTCGTATCGTGGAGTCGTTTTGATACACATCGCCTCGACCCCAACTAGACCCGACACCGAACGCAAGAGCCCCAACTCAAAAGAGGAACGCCAAGAAAAACCAGACTTACAGCCGAGAATCACCCTTGTAAGACGCATCAAGAAGCCCTTTCGGGATTTAATCCAACCCTTTCGGGATTTAATCAAACGAAAGCATTTACATAAATAAATAAATATTTATGTAACTACATGTTGTGTGTGTGTGTGTATATATATATATATAAATCGGGCCCAAACAATGTGTATGTGTAGAATAGACATTGTGAGCGGAGTGGATTTTTTTTATTTGTCCGTAGGGTTCAAGGCAAAATTAGCCTTGCACGCCAAACCATCAAGCATAGCAACAAGAAGCCAACAACGGCGGCAACCAGGCGGAACCATGGTCGGCGGCGACATGGGCAATATAGAGGGTGGCAAACATAGTAATGGCGGTGGTGACGAAACTGGCAGACGAGGGCGGCGAAGGCACCGAACACCCAGAAGGAACCCGAGTAAATCCAGACACAATTGAATGAGCAAGATAGAAGTGCCGATCGAACTAATATAGCAATCAGGCAAGTGTACACTTGTTGGGATTGATTGAACTCCGCGTGAGCACACGTAGGTTGAGGCCCAAGCGGGAGTTTATTCCTCGGAGGGAGTTTCACAAGAGGTGGGCGGGGTGGACGGACTCGAGATAAGGCAGCCACCCCGGGAGACAAACCTGGCAACGACAACAACCGGAGACACTAAATGAGCCCTGAATCAAGACGAGGTAGCTCCAATCGAAATTGAGTCGAAGCGAAACCAACCAAAATGATTTGACTGAGAGAGAATCGGTTAGGAGGGGGGTAGTCCAATGAGGGAGAGGGACCTGAAGTGGAAGAGAAGGTGGCAACCGGCGGCGGCCGAGGAGGAGACGGTCGGAATGTCGTGTTTAAGGGAGGAAGGTTTGAAGCAATGTTTTGGGGGCGCGTGAGCTTTGTCCAGCGCGTTGTTTAATCCCTAAAAGGGGTTTTTTCCCTTACACCGTTTAAAAATACTTACTTTTGAAAACAATTGCAGCCACATATAAAAATTTACAAAAATACCCTATTTAATTAGCAAAACTAGCCTACCACAAAAAGGGCCGATTTGCAGAAATACACCAAATCAGTGTTCGGTTTGCAAAAGTATACCCGTTTTCTGAGAATAGCAAAAATAGAATATGTGGGTCATTTGTGCTAAAAAATAATGAGTGATTGTACTTTTAAATTTAAATGTAAAAATCTTTAAAAGGAGAATTATGAATTAAAAGAAAAGTAAAAAAATATATAAAAAATGAAATATATATATTAAAATAATGTTTTTAATATTTTTTCTCAGAAATTTAAAAATAATAAAACTAGTCGGATGAAAAACATTCTCTTAGTAATTAAGAGAATTAATACTGACAGGAATAAATTTCTTTATGACAGGATATAAGTTCTTTATGACAAAGTTGTTATTAATACTGACAGGATGAAGTCTATAATAGGGAAGAGAATAAAGATACGATTTTATCCATACCATAACTAGAAATTAAAGGCATGTCCAAGATGATAATGTTATTTGTTCCCAACGACAAGAGTAATGTTCATAGTGACAAGGCTGTAGGTTTACTTTGACAGGATGGAAGCTATAATCGGGGAGAGAATCACTAAAGATACGGTAAATCATATCTTCAGGATTATTAACCATATTTACAAAATAAAGGTATGTCCAAGATGACAAAGTTATTTGTTCCCAACGACAGGAGTAATGTTCATAGTGACAAGGCTGTAGGTTTACTTTGACAGGATGGAAGCTATAATCGGTGAGAGAATCACTGAAGATACGGTAAATCATATCTTCAGGATTATTGACCATATTTGCAAAAGGATTGTGCATATATATATATATATATATTTATATATATCTTGAAACCATAATATTATCACATTGATAGGATGAATATCGTTCTTGACAATCCCAAATATGAATATTGACAGGATATGATCAATAATCGGCAGGAGGTTGAGTAAAGATACGGTTTTGACCTAAATCATAACCTTGGGTCGGGGCTAGCTGTTAGGGATTGGGATTGGGATTTTTTTAATTCTATATTTTTTCATTATTTAATATAATTTAAAAATATAAGAAAAATGATAAATACCAAAAATATTTACCTTTTTTTTTCTTATTTTTCGGGGTGATGGGTAGTTTTGATAATTAAATAAGGTATTTTTGTAAATTTTCATATATTGATGCAATTATTTTCAAACCTGGGTATTTTTGCAAACCAATTATCAAAGTGGGGTATTTAGTAGTAATCCCCCCAAAAAAATCAAAAATAAAAAAAAGATAAAATATTTTTGGTATTTATCTTTTTTCTACTATATATAAATTTTATTAAATAATTAAAATTGTATCCTTACTCAATCTTCCACCGATTCTTCACTCTTTCTCCCTCTTAAATTTCTCAAATTTAAATTTCTCTCACCCTCCAAAATCGAGAGCACCACCGCAATATGACACTCTACAAAGAAGAAGTAGACACAAAGGAACTCGATTGAGGAAGAGTGAACGTAAATTAGTTCACACTGGCATGGGACATACTGATATCACCGGTTCTAGGCCCCTTCATAGCCCTCGTCCTTGAGTCACAACATCTCCAGCCCCATTTGCAAAAAAAAAAACCTTTCTCCTTCTATAGTTTTCCGTGGCCTTTATGACTTCTTGGCACTTAATCACATGGATCTCAGATCTGCGTCCGATGCCTTGATCTTTCCCTTCTCGGCATCCCATCCCAACCCTGTCTCACAATTCTTTAACGTTTTCGAGTCGTTGTAGTAGTTCTTCATGTCTCGATAGTGATTCTTCAACATGTACATGTTGCACTTCTTCCCCGAGAGCTCCTAAAATTGAGGCGTCAGCGTCACCCATGGGAAAGGTTGGTCTTTCTCGACGATCCGTTGGTGATGAAGGAGCACCTCAATGAACATTTTGGTATGCTCATATAACCAATAGAAGGGAGAGGTCGCCGTCTCATCATAGCCCTCTTGCTTTTGCTTTCTCTTCCCCTTCCCCTTCCCCTTTCCCTTGCCCTTGCCCTTTCCATTTGAAGCCATATCAACTTGTATAACACCAATTGGCTGCCTGAGAGGGTGTGACCATTTGGGGATCGAAATCGCAAGTTAGAAATGAAGAAAGGACAAATCAAATTATCGCAAGTTGAACAATTCACAACAAATATATGCAACAATATTCGAAAATTGAACATCTCTAAAGCAAAACGACAACTACTTTATGCGAAATTATAGTATGGGCGGTCAACTCACTTTGAAGCATATGCAAAACCAATAAACTCGGACAACACTATGTTTTTCCACCCCAATCAATACCAAAACCTATGAATTTCAAAGGTAGGCAAAACCGACCCTTGTAGACCAAGGGTAAATTGAGGGTCATTTCAGACATTTACCTCAACAGCTTTACATCACCATGCTCATTCAACCAAACACGCAGGGGGTTATTTTCTACAAATAATCTCCATCCTCTCCACCCCAAAAAGTATCTTCATCCCCTCCATCCCCAAAAATTATCTTCATCTCCTAAAAAAAAATTCCCCTCGCAAACACGCCATAATTTATCATCCGCTTAAGGGGATATACCTCTTTATTCACTTCAGGGATATACTTACATAAGATTAGTTTATATCCACTACAATGGATAAAAATCACCACTTCAAGGGTGTTCATATACTTCACGGTGCAAAATTTACAACCCTGGAAATTTGGTTTTTTTTGTAATTATCAGAAAAGTGTAGGTTGATATGCGATTTTTGAGAACTCTGGGGCTGGATTTGTAATTAAATCAAATCATCAACAAATTGATTCGTCTTCTTCATCGTTCTTTGTAGGATAGGTTTTATAGGAGCGGCAGAGGGTAGAGTCGACGACGTCGAGGGAGCGCATAAGTGTCGTGCAGAGGTGACGACATGGCTGAATGTGCCGATGAGTTGAAGGAGAACACATGGAGTATCCGACGTGCCCCTAGCACCAAAGACGGAGAGCCATGAATGAGGGCTAGCAATGACAATCGCGGGTCAATGGTTGCGAGGAGGCGCTGCCGTTGGCCACTGCTCACATCAGCAGGGTGTTTCCACCATCGGCTGGGTTGCCTCGGGCTAGTTCAATGTCGATCCATTAGGTTTCATCATTGATTCACCGTACCAATGCTATGAGAGGAGTTTGGTGGGGATGGACTGATGGAAGAGAGTGGGCTAATTGAGCCAGGTAAAGATGATGGAGGTAGAGTTGGGCCAGGTCCCAAGGTTGGGGAAAGAAGTGGCAAAGTTGGAACTAGTGCAAGAGAAGGGATAGTGGATGTAGTGGTGGAAAATGGGAATTGATGCTCGTGAAAAACTACATCTCTTAACATATAAATGCGGTTATGAATATGATCAAGGCAAATGTAACCTTTATGGTTTGGAGAGTAACCAAGAAAGGGACGTGGTGTGAAGCGAAGGGAGAGTTTGCGAGGGGGGTAGGGACAAAGTTTTGGAAAGGAAAGACAACCAAAGACTCGAAGAAAGGTGAGATCCGGGTTGCGATTGAAAATAGTTTCATATGGAGAATGATTATTAAGGGTTGGGGTGGGTAAGCGATTGGTGAGGAAGACAGAGGTTTCGAATGCATAGTCCCAAAAGTGGAGGGGTAGATGGGCATGAGCAATAAAAGCTAAGCCATTATCGACAAGCGTCGATAACGAGATTTGATGCTCCTTTTTTGCTAGTGAGCGTATGGGTAGGTGAGACGGTGGTGAATCCTAAATTTGGTGAAGATTGAACGAAGTGGTTGAATTCCGTTCTGTTGTCCGTTTGAACGGATTTAATGGTCGTGGAGCAAGCAATGCATTGAAAATAAGCAGCTTCTTTTTTGGACACAGGGAGGGACAACGACTGAAGAAGGGCTTGAGTTACTCTAACAGATGGATGGCCGAATCTAGCATGTCATAGAGAGAGACTGGTGGTGACAGAAGAGTGCGCTTGAGCTCGAAAAGGTGGTGAAGCCCGCTGCAGCTCATAGAGGCCATCTCTAGTAGCGCCTCGAAGCAAGGGAACCAAGGTATGGAGATCCTTCACAACAAAATAATCAGGGTGAAATTCAAAGAAAATATTATTATCAATACAAAATTTCCAAAGTGAAAGAAGATTGCGAGATATAGAAGAAACATATAAGAGATTTGTGAAACGAAAAGATGTATGAGGTGAGGATGGAGAGGAGGAAGAAGAAAAATCATGATGTTGAATAGGCAGAGTCGACCCATCTCCAATTGTGACCTCATCGGTGCCATGGTAGGGGGATGGTGCATTGTTGAAGTGAGCCAAATGTGGGTTGAAATGATAGTTAGCAACCGTGTCAGGTGTCCAATTTACCGCTGAGAAGTGAGCTTGAGCAGAAGGTGGAGTCGGGGCTTAGAAGGCATGATTGAAACGATTCCAACATTGCAAGGCAGAGTGGCCACGGTTGTCATACACTTGGCAAGTTGGGCGGTTGTCAGGTTTCTTGGAGAATGTGGTGGAAGTGCGACCTCCTCTGTAGTTGTCGCGACCACCATGAGAGCCTCAAGAATGTTCCTAGTTATCTCGATCGCCACAAGTGTCTGAATTATGGCAGGAGAAGTTATTTCGGAATGAGTTCCGATCTCGGCTGGAGCTCATGATATGAGGAATCGAATTGGCTCACGAATTGAGTTTATTTCAGCCACTCAAAATTGGGGGAAGATGGAGCTCATGATATGAGGAATCGAACTGGCTTTACAGAAAAAGGTTGGATTTTTGTTGCACTCTGTAGAACAAGGTTTTGAGAACCTTTGGGTAAGCTGGAAATTGATTTGAATTAAACGAATTTTGAAATGAGGATAGAGGGAAGGAGATTTGGGGTTTGTGAGTTTTAAACTTAGGAGAAAGTGTGAGAGCACCTGCAATGGGGGGTTTTTAAGAGGATTTTTAAGTGATGAATCAATTTAATAATAGGAGATGGAGCGAGAGAAAATAAAAAACGATTGAGACAATTTCTTAGGAAGAAACTGCTAAAAAAACCCAAAAAACGTACAGGTGGGGTGGAAGGAGAGAGAGTGTATGAGAGAGGGAGAGCCATGTGGGGTCCAATTTAAAGAAAAAAGGGGTAGACATTAAATGTAATCTGATTTTTTTTCTTTATTTTTTTTAAATAGGGTGAATTGCATTTTTGGTCCCCAACCTTTTATTTTTGTTTCAAAGAGATCCCCAACCTTTAGGTTGTTCTAATTTAGTCCTTAACGTATGTAATTTTATTTCAATACCAGTCCCACTGTTAGTCTTCCGTTAACCAAAGGTTAATTAGGTTAATAGATAGCTCACGTGTAACCAGGCTGGAATTTCACTAATTAATTACGTGGCACCACAAATTGAGTGACGTGGAACCACCATTGCAAGTTGGGTAACAAAGACGTAAACTTTGGGTGAGAGGATTCTAGGATAAATAGAGAAAGGGCAGTTATGTTTAATGTGTTTAACAATTTAGGGCATAATACGTTCATTGATCCATATATGAGAATTCAATCTCTTCTATCTTTTGACAAGAACTAGTCGAGATGAAGAATTAGTGTGTGAGGGACCCTTTAGGTGTTCAACCTGAATACGGTATGGATCGAGAACCCTTATTTTTTTGCTATTAACAAATAAGATAGTTGATTCCCTCATTTTCTAGGGTTTTGAAATTTTGATAGCTTTGCTTTTCTTCTTCTTCAAATTTGTTTGTGTTTGTCATTTTTGGAACAAAGAAGCATATAATGCTTTGTCTGGTTAAAATAGATTCACTATACTTGTTCGATGTATATTGTATTATGTGCTTGTTGTATCGTTCCTCTTCATTTTACGACAAAAGGATAGAAATAAGATAGTCCTTGAAGGATTTATCATAATGCATGTTTGCCGCTATTAAGTTATATAACTTCATTGTTCTGCAGGGGAAAAATCAGGTTATTTCACTCTCAAATTCAATCATGGGGGTTATTTTTTGGAAGACACCGGGAGGATTATATGCATGTATATATTGCCTATATTGACTATTGTCATGGTGATTGGATATCATTGAAGGTTATTCATGACATGGTTAAAAGGATAGGATATAATCCAGAGTATGCTTTAATTTCATGGAGGATGCCAAGTCCAGAAATGTCTCATCAACACTTGATAAAATTGCAGAATGAGTTCGACGTATCTTATATGGTTATGAATCACTTGCCAACCTATGATTTACTTGAACTATATATGGTTACAAAGTCTGCCATGGATTTAACCGGTGAAGATACACATCATGAAGCTGAAATAGAGAAAGATGGGCTAAGTGCTGATAATCAGGTTGTTGCTGACCAGTACAAGGGACATGAGAAGAATTCCTATGATTTTGAGCTAGATGAATTTGATAATGAGATTTTTGCAGATGATGGGGACCTAGATATTGAGGTGAATGTAGTTCAAACACTAGGGGAGTCAACTGGTGCTGGAGTGAGTCAACAAGAGCATGGATGCGCCCATTTGAGTAAAAGAGAAAATCAAGGAAATCAACAAGAGGGGAATAAGCAAATGGTCATGGGTTATTCATTTGATATTGATACTGAATACGAAGATTCTGATGAGCTCGACAGCTTGGATGACGCTAGTGATACAGAGAAAGAGAGGTATCCAAAATTTATCCCAAAAACTGATATGGATGATCCAAAGTTCAAGTTAGGAATGATGTTTCCTTCGTTTGATGCATTGAAGAGTGCTATCAGATTGTATGCTATCAAGAACCGATATTCTGTGACTCTGGAAAAGAATGACAAGCAAAGAGTTCGAGCTAAGTGTAAAGATGATTGCCCATGGGTGTTGTATGCTACTAGATTACATGATCGTGATGGAGTTCAAGTCAAAACATATATTGATGATCACAGTTGTAGTAGGGCCTTATCTAACAAGTTTTCTACAGGGGCATGGATTGCAGGAAAATATTTAGAAATAATTCGATCAGATCCGAACATTTCCTTGTCAACTTTGATTCATCTAATCAAGGAAGGATATAACATCAGTGTAGATAGATCAAAGGTTCACAGAGCAAAGCATCTTGCCTTAAAATGGTTGAGAGGAGATGAGACAGAACAATACATGAAGCTTGCTAACTATGGAGGAGAGTTGAGGAGAACAAGTCCAGGTTCTAGTGTCATTCTGTCTTTAGACAATTTGGTCTTTCAAAAAATATTTGTATGTATTTCTGGATCCAAAAATGGCTTGTTGGCTGGTTGTAGGCCCATAATAAGCCTTGATGGTTGTTTTTTAAAAGGAAGGTATGGGGGTCAGTTGTTGGCTGCTATAGGCATGATCCGAATGATTGCATATGGCCTATAGCCTATGCTGTTGTTAATGTGGAGAGTAGAGCTACATGGACATGGTTTTTAGAGCTACTTGGTGAGCAATTACAAATTGAGAACATCCACAACTGGACTTTTATATCCGACAGACAAAAGGTGACATTTATATATTTTTTTTAAATTTTATCATCAAATAATTGTTGTTTTACAATTCTTTTAAACCAACCATTTTTTTTACATTACAGGGTTTGATTCAAGCTATGCAGTCTATATTTCCAAATGCTGAGCATAGGCATTGTGTGAGACATCTCATAGCAAATTTTAGAAAACGGTTTTTTGGTGAAGCATTAAAAACACTATTTGGGCAGCTGCAAGGAGTACATATATGTCAGACTTTAAAAAGCACATGGATCACCTAAAATCTTTGAGTGCAGAAGCATGGGCTTGGATGGATGCAATTCCAGCTGAACAATGGTCTAGATCACATTTCAGAGAAGATAGTAAGTGTGATATATTATTGAGCAACATATCTGAGTGTTTTAATCGATTTATTCTTGATGCTAGAGATAAACCTATCCTAACATTGCTTGAGATGATAAGAAGTAAGATAATGGTTAGGATAGCAAATAAAAGGGAGAGGATGACGAAGTGGACTGGTCTTATTTGCCCTAAAATCAAGAAGAAATTGGAGCAAAATAAGGAGGATTCTAGGTATTGCTGGCCTTCGCCTTCTGGGGGAGCAAAGTTTCAAGTCAATTGCCCACAAGGCCAATTTGTTGTTGATATTGTAGCTCGTAGATGCTCCTGTAGGAAGTGGGAGTTAACTGGCATTCCTTGCACCTATGCTTGTGCAACACTGGCCTATAATGGAAATAAGATTGAGGAGTTTGTGCATGAGTGCTATCTGATAGACACATGTGCTAAGGTGTATGATAATATAATAGAGCCAATTAGAAGCATGGACCAGTGGGATGATGTGCATCATAATCCCATTCAACCCCCAACCTCTGCTCCACCTAAGCCTGGGAGGCCAAAGAAGAAGAGAAGAAGAGAATGTGGTGAACCGACACCTAAAGGAAAAATGAGTAGGCTTCGAATGATCATGCATTGTAGGAACTGTGGTGAAAGTGGACATAACAAAAAATCTTGTAAAAATCCTCCAAAACAAGCTAAGGTACATCATTGCAGTCACTTTAATTATACAGTCTTTGGTTTACTTCTAATTCACAATCTAACTTCATTGTTATTTAGAAGCCTACTACATGCAAGAGTACAAGAAGAACAACTACAGTGGAATATGGTCCAAGTCAATCTACCCATGCACTAATTGGTATCGAAGAAAGGATTGCCACAAATACAATTACTAGATGGATGCCCGATGTAAAGATTTTTTTTTGTTTAGATAGAAGAAGTGATAACTAAGTGACTTTGTTTATGGTTTACTACTCTTTAACATATATTGTTTGTCAATATGGAAGGGCACCACCCAATCTTTCCCTTTAACTTCAAGTATCCAGAATACTGATCAAGGTCGAGCCACACTTTGAAGACCAAGAGGAGGACAAGATGGAGGTAGATAGAGATTGTTCCTAGCTAGTTGCTCACTGAAAAATTAGGTTACTTAAAAAAATATAGTTGTTGCTATATCTAACAACTGGATTAATTTCTAGAGTTATAAACTTAGAAAACTACCAAGATGTGGACACCTTTTTTTTTTTGGCCTTTTGCACTCAGTTTGCAGATTTAGTTATATTTTCCAAGTTTTAGAAACTAATTTAAATCTTTTGTGATTATCTTTATTATATACATAGTTATGCCAGTACTCATTTTGAGACTAATTTATGATATTTTGAAGGGCATTTTCGGTGCAATGAGCTAGTGATGACCTATATATTTTCACACTTTAAAGAACTTTTGTTGACTGTATGAGCAATTTTTCTATACATCAGCCTAATGTCTGGTCGATAATGAATGATACTCCAATAGAGATATCAAAATTTCATTGAATCAATATCTAGATAGCTTATGTAGGATTTGAACCCACACCTTTGTGTTTTAGCACATTGCTCTACCGATTGAGCTATTAAGCTTTGTAAGATAGTTGAACCTTCAATTGAAAAATGGGTTATCAACTAAAAAATATGGTTTCTAACTAGACAGAAAAGTAGGTGAATCAGTGTGTTGATTCCAACCAGAATAGCATTCTTTATATGAAAATAAGATACCATTGTGACTTCAACAAAACCCCTAAATTTGAAATTAGAGATTAGGTTCTTGTCTGCACAACCTTGGTGCAGTTCAAATTCTAAAGGCTAAACCCTAAATTTGAAATTGCAATCCCTAATCCTAAATTTGAAATTATAATCTATTCCAATCCCTAAATTCAACCATAAAATTCTCAAATTCAAATAGTAAATTGTTAAAACAAAAATTGGAATAACATACCTACTTTGAGTTGCCACCACCTATCGCCGCCTACCGCTGTAACAGGAACAACGCTCCTGGCTTCCTGCACAACATCTGTCTGGTAACGGTTTTCCTGTCTCAACCGCGCACAACCATCCATCCTCACCGGCTCCGCTCTCGAGTCACAAGTCGTGGTCGTCCTGGGTCACGGTTTCTTCTCTCCTCATCTTCTCTGTGTCTTTTTGGATGAATCTGAGATTGAGATACAATGAATGAATTCTTTTAAATCAATTTTCCCTTTACTTTCAATTTTTTTAATTATATGACACATCATTACTTTTCATTAATGAAAATTGTAGTTGAGGCTACACGTGGACTTCACTAACGTTAGGTTAACGGCAAACTTGACGGAGGATCTGATTGAAACAAAAAAGCACATGTTTGGGACTAAGATGCAACAACTTAAACATTAGGGACCTAAATGAAACGAATTGTAAAAGTTGGGGACTGAGAATGCAATTTATGTGTTGAAGGGTTTTTAATAAGTTGTATGGATGTGGGTGTAAAAATAAGTTGGGTTTTTTAATGAGAGAGAAAGTGATAAAAGGTGATTAAGAAACCGTAGAAACCCATATGGACGCGGATGCTCTGAGTGATTGAGTTTGGGGAGATGGGAGTTTGAGCGTTGAGGAAGACATACCTCACTGTTCGTTCTCTTGAGATGGTGTATATTTGTGAAAAGGGTCCAGAAATTTTATAGGTATTACATTATTTACCCGGATAAAATTTCAAAATGACAATTTTCTACCAAAACATAAGTTTTGGGCGCGACACAATTTTTTTTGAAAGCCCAGGGTTACCCGACGAAATTTCAAAAACCTTTGTTTACCATGCGAATTAGGCTTAACCATAGGGTTACCTCGCGAAATTTCCGGAGTTAAAAAGAGGTAAATGAGTGGAGGTGAACCATCCACATTGATTTCATAACATATGTAATTATAAAATATAATCAATTAATTGAAATCTCCATTAATAAATTAATTTTAATAATATATTAATTACTGAATTTACTATAATATGTCTTTGACATTTTCTTAGCTTTTTATTAATCAAAGTTTTATTTTAACAAATCGGGTTAGTTGGGTCACCGGAGCGAAACCCATTTGACCCAGAAAAATATCAGATTTTCAGGTTAGGTCCAAAAAATTTCCGGGATCAAAATTTTCAGGTTTTGACCTAAAATTTTGCAGACGTACGGGTCGGATTGGGTTTTGACAACACGACAATACGTTGGTGTTAAATGTGTGAGGACAAATTAGGGTTCTTATTAATCATTTAGGGTGTTGCTATATACACCGCAAATCCGGATTAAGGATTTGCACGTCCTTAAGGACGTGCAAGTCTGGGACTATGCACGTCCACTAGCAAAGGCTTGCACGTCCTTAACAACGTTCTTGCACGTCGTTAAGGACGTGCAATACTTGCACGTTGTTAAGGACGTGCAAACCCTAGTAGGGTTTTAGGGTTTAGGGTGTAGGATTTCCGAGGGTTTTGTAATGTTAATTGATAAAATTGAAGTGTTAGCTAGTGGAGTTGAAGGATTTCGGGTAAAATTAAATAGAAAACAATATTTGTTAAGGTTTTCATTCGGATAATATGCGAATAACGTTACAAGGAACGGAAAAAAAAGTTTACATTCATAATTTTAATAAACTTGTGGAATAAAATCTAGGAAAATAGTAAAGGGCGGCCGGACTCGGCATGCAAGGCTCGAAATCTCTCAAACTGAGCTTGAAACGGAGCATCCCATCCTTCGACGCTCGGATGATGATGTGCGACCCATTCTGGCGGAGGCGGCGGAATAGGAGCGTTACGACGCAACCAGATCTATGAGAACGAAAAATTAGAGTTAGAGTATTGACATATATATGAAAAGCAAGAATAGGTAATAAAAGAAGACGTTTGAAGTCGTACCGCGACAAAATGGTCTTGGTTTCCGATACAGGCTACACAAAAGGTTGCTGATTGAGGGTTGTTAGCAGGTGTCGGCGAGGTCATGGAAAGACATGTGAACGGATGATGCCAAGCTAGGACGACGAGAGGAATATGATATACCGTTGCAAATACTAAACCCATAATTGGTAGCTCTATCCACCGTCTCCTATCACCATGCACAGCTCCCGCCCATCTCTGGTAGTCGACGAACTGCTGGAATTGGTACCCTCCCGTATAACAACCGGCGTACAGATCGGCGTGATCCTCCAAGTGATTGCATAGTAACGTTTTGAGTTCCGGGAAAGCAGTCTCGCCGATCGGTGATGTCAAAGCCGCCAAAGCACGGTAGCCACAATGACCATCTCCAACAGTGTCCCTCACCGTCTCAATATGACCGAGCATGAAGGGATCAACGTTGTTTCGACCCCAGTTGAACCCTCCGAACACATCATCACGTCCACGTCGAGCTGAGGTCGCTTGTGGACGATGCCGAGCAGCACGTCGAGCAGCACGCGCTTCTTCTCTCTCAAACCTTTCCCTTACCTCCTCGTATGGCAACGGGTTGGTTTTGCAGGCATTCCTCGACCCCCGAGGCCTCCCCTTCCTTCGGACGCTTGCTGATGAGGGTGGGTGCAGCTCATCCTCGCATAAATCGTTGGAAGCCGTATATGAAGATGACAGCTCATACGGCAGTGGGGTGTCGTCGATGTCAGTCCATGACAAATCCATCCAGAACGGGTGGATGTCCTCGGCGGGTATCGGAGTACCGGAGTTGACGTATTCCTGAATCTCATGGACACATGGGATCCCGTAACAAACCCTCCAATGTCGGTCCGTGCATACCGGAGGAACCTTTTGGTCCACGACGTCCTGCCACATCTTATACAGATAATCGAAGCACTTTTTGGAGATTAAAGTCTTTACCTCATCGAAAAGGTTGACTTTATACGCCGCTGTTGGCCATTTGAAGCGGTCGATCTCCAAAGCAGTTTGCAGCTCATGCAGTTGACAATCGTTGACTCTATGGATTGCATCGATCACGATGCGAAAGTCACCAGTCGATGAGTGAAGTGCCTCCTTCAGAACCTTGTGTTGACCCTCAACCCTATTTGTCGTACGGGTGCCGAGATGGAAGACATTATCTACGTAGCATCGTACGATGCTCCTGCTGTGTGGAAGCCACACCGCCTCTAAATACGCCACCACACCTGGGAATGGGTGCCATGCAGCGTGTAGCGCCCGACGACGTCGGTTGAATGATTCCTCCGACCTCGATTCGAACAGCCCCCAACAGTTGCCCTTAAAGATGCCAGCGTGGTTTAAATTCTTCGTGATCTTCAGAGCAGCTTCCTCACATTTTCTCGTCACGTGTAACCAGCAAAGGAGATGCTGGACGTCGGGGAAGACAACATTCAGCGCCGCCATGAGACCTAGCTCCCGATCAGTCATGATAGCTTGAGGCTGAACCGTCCCAAGCAAGTTTTGAAGCTGACGCAACACCCAGGCGTATGTGTCTTCATTCTCTTTCGACATGAAGGCATAGGCGATGCAGTAAGTATTGCCTGAGGGTGTGAACCCGACCACTTCGCACAATGGAATCCCATATCTGCAAATGTAAATGTGTTACATGTAAAATATTTTATAATGGGCTATATGTGGAATAATGTAATCGTTATTAAATAAGTTACGCATTTGTTTTGTACGTGCTGTCCATTACGATGACGTAATGGAACCTTCGGAGAAGCCGGATCCCGTCGGGATGCGCCAGGAAGAGGTCGCTCAAGACGTTGTCGTCATCCGGATGTCGTCTGAATTCGTAGTAGTACCCTCTTTCCCGCAGATGGTGCAAGGTATCCTGGGTCATCGTCCGACTACCTCTTTCTTCGGCGACCATCATGGTGAGCGTGTTGGTAAGGCTCTTCCTTGATGTGACGCTGGTCTCATCCAACTGCCTCAATCCGTACCCAATGGATTTTGGAGGAGTGCCAATTTCCTTCATCCACCTAGCCATCTTCTTTTCCCCCTCTGTCATCTGTCCGGCGATGGCGTGACCCTTCAAGATCGTTGGAAGCCCATGGTTATGAACACCGTGGGTTACCGTCATAACCCAGTGACCCGGCGGAGCTTCGTGTCCGTGTAGAGAGAATGGACAACCGTTTATCTTCGACTGCGTGTTCCGGAGCTTCCGCCCGCGTGGTCGGTACTCCCCATACTGCTCGCAAGCAAGACAAACCCCGCCTGGATGATTCGACGCCCCCGTCCAAGACCGCTTGATTACTAAAATCATGCAGTATCTCCGACCCAAGTCCTTGAAATGCGTAACCATTTCGTCACGGTCATTCCAAACCCTTGGGTCCGAGAACTCAGGTGTAAAGTCTCGAAACTGTATTAACATTAGTGGAATATGAACAAAACGGAAGGAATACGCAATATATTCACTATACGAAACGTATCCGTACCTCGGAAACTTGGAGACGAGGATTGCTTTGCGGCTCGGCCATAACGATTCTAACAGTGAATGAATATATCGACACAAGTCGGACTTTGTTTTGGAGTGCGGAATCAAGCTGTCTCCCTTCGCTTCAAATAGGCACTGCTGCGTCAATTGTAAGCAGAAATGCACGTCCTTAAGGACGTGCTAGGGTTTAGGGTTTGGGTTTAGGGTTAGGTAGGGTTGAACAATGAACGTCGTTGACCACGTGCTTGCGGGGGCGGGGTCGACGAGCGGGCCGTGTCTCTGCTGCCAGAGCTCAGTCAACCAAGTCACTGGAGGTCCGCCAGCGTGTCTGTATGACTTCAGGGCCTGCGGGGTGAGCTGGTAGTACTCCGCGACGGGGGGGATCAACGCGCCCGCGGGCAGATCTGACGTACAAGGGAGGCCATCAATCGGAAGTCCCATGAGGCAGGCAACATCGTGCAGCGTGATGGTCATCTCGCCCCATGGAAAGTGGAAGGAGCTGGTCTCCGGGTGCCAATGCTCCAAGAAGGCTGTGCAGGTAAACTCGTCGACACACTCCCAGTGGAGGGACCTCAGCTGCGGGATGCCGGATGGGATCAGATCCTGCACCCAGGTCCCCGGGCCCTCAAATATGTAGCGATCGAAAGGCTGCAGGTGGGTCGCCCGATGGTGGAACTTCAGCAGCGGCAGCTCAACAGTAGGATCTCTCCACACCTGATACGCGCGGTGATGTCTGTAAGACAGAAGCAGCTCTCCTGGCGGCAATAAAGGGTCGACCTGCACAGCCGGGGCGGCTGCCTGCGCAGGTATGGGCTCGGGCTCTACCTGAGGGCCCCCCTGGCCCTCAGCCTGCTCCTCCTGACCGTCGACAGCCTCCTCAACGACGTCAGGGATCACATCATCTGCAGAGGCCAAGGAGATCGCCGCTGGGGTGGGGGAGGTCGAAGGCTCGGCCTCCTGGGTGCCGGATGTAGAAGCCTCTGCAACGGCTGAAGTAGAAGTCTCCGGAACGGCTGAAGTAGATGCCTCCGGGATGGTGGGTGGAACACGAGTAGGCGGTCTACCCATGTCGCCCCGTCGCCCAACGACTACGTCAGTAATGCAGCTACTCAAAACATCAGCGGTCTCCAAAGAAGGCTGCAACCCCATCATCGCATCGCCAGAAGGATCCCAAGCTGGCAGACCCTTCCAGAAGCTGTCGTGCTCGTCGGCCGGGGGTACCCATCGACTGTTGGTACCGCTCTACAGACGCAAGCAGATCGTCGACTGTGGCTGTCGGAATGTCGGGTACCGTCTCCTCTGGAATCTGGTTGACCGCTGCCCGGCCGGCGATCGTAACAGGCCGGAGGGTACCATCACCCCTCATGAGCCTCCCTGCCTGTTATTATGAAATTTAATGTTTTTATTGTCTTTCAATTAGAATTTATTTGTATGTAGTTTAATATATTTTAATATATTTTAATGTTTTTATTTTAATTTATTTTAATGTCTTTTAATATATTTTAATATGTTTTAATATCTTGTAATATATATTAATCGTTTTTATTGTTTTTCCATTAAAACTATCAAAATATACAAACTATATAATATCTATCAAACTATATACTAAAACTAAATAATTATATAGTATCTATCAAACTATATACTAAAATAATCTATCAAATTATATTATAAAACTATATTAAAATATAAACTATATTATAAAACTATAAAAATAAATCATACAAATTAAATAAATCAAAAAACATATCGGTGGGGTCGGGACCGGCGAAACCTCTACAGACCGCCGCTTCCGCGGCGGTAATAGGTCCGCCTCCACCACTCCGTCGCCATCACCACCACCACCACTACCGGACGCCGCCGCCGCCGCCGCTGCTCCACCACCACCACCGTCACCACCACCACCCTCCTCAACCTCCATGGGCGCCGCCCCACCACCACCCCCGGCCACAGGTTCCACCGCCACCCCCTCCACCGCCACCCCCTCCCCCACAGGCTCCACCGCCACCCTCGATCTCTCCGGCTCCATCTCTCTCACTCCGGCGAACTCAATATCTCACTCCGGCAATCTCTCTCTCTCACACTCGGCAATCTCTCTCTCTCGATTTCTCTGAGCAAACGACGGGAAGACGAAGAGGCACGTCCTCTTCGTCTTTTGTAGACGGGCTTGCACGTCCTTAAGGACGTGCAAGCCCGTCCCTGGGGACGTGCAAGCACGTTTTTAAAAAAAAATAAAAACGTGCTTGCACGTCCGGGCACGGGTGGCTGCATAATACCTTGCACGTCCTTAAGGACGTGGGGATTTGCGGTGTATATAGTCGGAACGATCATTTATCGGAGCATCCACATCACTGCAGGCCTTGATTAAGATTTCCCTCTAATAAGGCTCCGTGATAAATTGTAGAGTAGAGTGTAGACCCCATCAGACCTAAACAAACAAGGGATTCAAAAACAAAAACAACGACACTCACCTTCCGCCTTTACCAGGGTTTGGGTCGTCTTCCACTGATTTGATTTAGGCTCCCCAACCCCAACTCATCATACCACCTTTCGTTCAAAGGCAAACGCACCAACCGGGCCCCTTTCCATAACAACTGTCGTAGCAATTAGCCAGCAACAACCCCCATTTTTGCTGAGAATCTTCGGCCTTGCTGCCAATTAGCTCCGACGAATTCGCGAGGGGGTTCAAGGTTCGCCGGTTGCCGAGCTGCTTCTCCATTGACGGGGTTTTGCGCTCCTGTCGTTTCTTGCAATTGGGTAATCCGCATCTTCTTTAGTTCTTTTTACTAGTTTCTCTCTTTCTGGGTTTTCGGCATTGATTGCCATCCAAACAATTAGGGTTTCTGATTGGAAATTTAGTGACTTTCTAGGGTGAACTAGGGGCTGTGTTATTTCTTCATTGATGATTCTTTTTTTTTTTTTTTTTGTAACTTTGTATGGCTTGAGGCCCTGTCTGTAGTGTTTGATTAAAGCTCATCCATGGCAATTGCAAGGTTTTTGAACTTTGTTTATGTCTGTAAAAAAAAGAAGGCAATGCTGATAGTTGGTCTGGCGGAACTCAGTTGACCATGTGTTTTGGGGGAAGATAGATTGGCAATGGACTGGTTGAAGGTGGCTGCAACTACTGGTGCTGGATATGCATCCAAGTATGTGCAGAATTTTTTGCGGGATAACAAAGGTTTATCAGGGCTGTCCTCTGGGAGCTCCATTGTGGAAAAACCTCCCGAAATGCGGGGAAAGAACTCATGCTTGCAGGAATTATCTGGAAGGGAACAACAGCCTTGTTTTGATTGGGGGAACATAACCCCCTCTGCTGGAAGCTCTCAGGAAAGAATGCCGTGTCAAACTCCTCTAGCAACGGAGATGGCTTCTGCTACTCGATTTGAGGGTGATTGCTGTGATAATTCTAATAATATGTGTGAAGCGTCAACTTTTGAAATGGGTGCTATGAATAGTCCTATAAGGGGGAAGAGTTATCTAAGAAGTAGACGATCTAATTTGCACCATCTGAAGCCTCTTAGTTCTTTAGAGAGTTGCCTGATGGCTCAGCTTTACAGAGAACACGATGGAATAAAGGAGCATCTGGTTGTTCCCTTCCCATCACCGTGTACTCCAGCTTTTAGGCCTTTTTTGGTGACTGATGGTACTCAAATAATTAGCCGATCAAGCTGCGATTCGCTTAACCTGCAAGTCATAGATGGCAAGGACAAGGCACGTATACAAGTCTTTCCTGAAGTAAATGAGGCAGTTTTTGGTGGTATTCCTTGTATACCACTAATAAAGCCGCTGGAAGGATCAAGAGAAAGGAATCTCAAGAAGAGAAAGGATGAAAATAATAAAGCAAGCAGTTCCCAAGGAATGCCCAATGAAATGGAGATTTCTTCACAAGGTACTACCTCTTTTAGTTTTATGAGGAGAGTTATACTTGTATTACTGGGTGTTATGATTAAGAATGTCATGATAAGATGATTTGGATTGTTAATGTTGTGTGTGATCTTTGATTCTTACAATTGCTCCTAACAAACTTTCATTGATGAAAAGAATATGAGAAGTATCATACTAAATTTGGTGACGACTTGTTAGAACTTAGAATCGGTAACTTTTAATTGATCTCTGATTCTTACATCTGATAGCATGGAACATTGTCCAGAATAAGATTTTATTGCCCTTTTATCTGGTACTTTGACCATTTAGGATTCCGCTCCTACTTTGGAAATTCAAGTTTGTTTTTTCAAGGACCGTCTTTTTAGAATCATGGTCTAAATTCTCTCTTCTCTTAATGTTGAAAGAAGAAGCTGTATTGGACCAAATTTATCCTGATTTTACTAATTTAAATGTGTCTGGTTTTAGTATTAGTTATGTTCTGATGCCCCCTGACTGTGATTGTAAGCGTTAAATTGTTATTTTATATTTCTGTATGGTAGGTGATAGTGATGAGTAACATTAAAGTGATGAATTTCTTCACATGCTTGGCATCCTATTTCCTGTATCATTTAATGTTAACGTTTTACTTTCTAACAGGGCTATCAAATGGTGCAGTGCTTTTCTGTCTTGGTGTCTCTGTTGGTATAATATCCAACATTTTAGCTAATAAAGCAGAAGTGACAAAGCTGCACGATCTATTGAAACAAACTGAAAATCTGGTTCAAGACCTGCAGGAGGAACTTGAAATGAAGGACTCCATAACTGTGAAGGAGCTAGTAAATGAGGATAATGTCTTTCCATTAGCGAATGAGAATTCTGCTGATATAGAGAAGCCAATAAAGGCACTAGTTCACACAGATTCTGACATGCTGACAAGATACAGTGTTGAAGCAACTTGTACCCATAAATCAGCGGAAACTGTAGAATCAATGAGTATCATCGAGGCCGAGCTTGAAGCTGAACTTGAAAGATTAGAGCTAAACATGAAAAAATCAGCACTGCCTTGGCAGTTATCAGATTATGATGAGGTAAACCAGTTTGTATCTCTTAAACATTAACATTCATTTGCTAGTGAACTGGTCTTGAAAAGGTTGAACTGCTCTTTTTACTAAATTGTAAAATGATTTAACTTGTATGCCATTTTCGACTGGCTTGTCGGAGACATCCTCTTGGCTTTTCCGGGGATGGACGCGGTAAACCTCGACCCCCTAGACTCCACCCTATGTGGATTTCACCATGTTGTTAATTTTTGCTTTGTCAGAGATTTATCAAGGCTTCACATTAACATAATCACTGGGATTTTCAGAACCCACACTGTAAACAATTAGCTAAATGCTTATATTTGTTAATTTCAATGGTATTGGTATGCAAACCTTGACATGATTTGTATTTACCAGAACACTTTTTGGCCACATCGACTTAACTTGATAGTTGTTTCTTTATATTGTCTATCATGAAAAGGCTTGATAGTTATGCCCAACTTGCAACCTTTCAAGTCACAGAATGCTTTCCTAGGTGAATAGTCGGAAAAAATAATGTCTGCATAATTTAACAGCTTTGGGTTAGTTGGAAACTCAGAAATGTGCTGACATCTTACTTTTGTTGCTAACCTTGCCATTGCTTCTCAGTTTTGCATTTATTGATCTATTTTTTCAAAATTGGTTAATGTCTCTGCTTGACATCTTCACAAGTCTGGTGGCAACAGTCGTTTCAACATCAAACTTTATTGTCTTCTGCTGATGTCCACCTTTCCATAATATCCCTTTCTGTTGGTGTATGTATATTTATCATGCTGATCAAAGTTAAAGTTTCACTCCATTCTGAAGTCATATGACTCATATGAGGACCTTTGGATGTATATGCTTTCTCTACATTATGATCTTCTGGAATAGAAATGATTTGCTGTTGGCTAATGAATTATTTTTAACATTTGATGGTCTTATTATGTAACTTTGGCTGCATTTCTCGAAACCAACACGGGTTACAAATCTTAACAAGTTTTAGACAAAAGCAAAAGTCTAGTTTGATATCCCTTGCTATTTATTGTAGTTTTTGTACAATATTTCATAGCTGATTGGATATGCTGTATTTGCTTCCTAGTTGGTGGTTTTAGACATTTTATTTTCTGTCATACAATTTTGCTCCTTTCCCCCTCTTAAACAAGCATTACTTATTTGGCTTTCTTTGTCTTGCAGCTTGAATCAGACCTGGTGGCAGACGTCGTCCAAGGGGAATTAAGAGCTGGTATGTTTTCCATAAACTGTAGTTCAGGCCCTTCTCATGACCACTGCTCAAGCAGCGTTTCGCCCCCCGGCTCGCAGAAACAAGCTGTTTCACCGCAAGAGCTGAGCCTGCGGCTCCACCAAGTCATTCAATCAAGACTAGAACAGCGCATTGCAGAGCTCGAAGCCGCATTAGAGAAGAGCCAGAAGAGGATTGTGCAGTGTCAATCAGAGCGACGGCTGAGCTCACGAAGAGGATTCTCATACACTGATATGCCATCATCTTCGTCCATCAGCAGCAGTCCAGTTACAACTGGAAGCAATACCCCTGTGGAGGCACAAGGGGAGCCTCTCGTCATCAACCTACATGGGGAAGCTCTTGAAACTTACAATGAAACTTTTAAAGAATTCAAGAACATCAACAGATCCAAGAATGAAGTACACAGCTATGTATCCTACAAAGAGATCAAAGGATTCCGCAACAGTTTAAGTTCAAAACAGAATGGGACAGAAGATGGTTTATTTCTGTTCGGGCCTGCAGCTGTTGCTCCCCATATATCAGAGAGCAGCAGAAGAATGATTGAGCAGCCTCGTAGGCTCCCCATGGACGAGAGCAAGGACGAATATGAAGATATGGCGCTGCTGATACAGCAGATTGTGGAAAAGACCAGGCAAGGCTCACCTGCAATTTTGGATGCTCATAAAGCAATGGTTTCCCTTGATAAGAATGAAGAATGACTGTCACAAAACAACTGGAAATATATTCTTTGATTGTTAGGGTATGGTATAATGTACAACTTAGAATGGAACTACTGCATAAATGCAACAGCTTCTTCTTTGTCACCATTTTTCTGTTTCCAATAGCTTCAAATAATTTAGCATAACAAACTGGGTCCTGCACTCCTGCAGTTGGTATGATCAGGCATTAAGCAAGGTCCTTTACCTTCTTCCATTGGAACGGCGAAGTTGCTCATGGGTCAGGTGACAAGTGGATGAACTTTATATTACTCCACTTGACCCCTACGCAGCCAGTCGCTTTCCCACTCGCATCCAATCAACTCGGCGATTCATCAAGTAGTCTATATTGGCTCGCCCCTGTACAGCCAGGCTAAAATGAATTTTGTTCTTCTAGAATTTGGTTGAGTTGGTATGTGTCAATTCAAAGATGTGCAGTTATTGAGATGGACCTCTAGCTTTTTGTAATGCACAGTATTAGTCAGTTCAGTGAATTTGGTCATTAAAATGACATTCGCTTACCAGCCAACTAAATAACAAAGTACCAAGTACCATCCCCACTGCTATCACTAAATAAGGTTTGTCATTATATGCAACGAGGACATGTGCTATATGCACTCAACACCAACGGATCCTAAATTTGTTTGATCCTTAATTTGATACGTGTTCATCATTAAATACGTTTGGCATTAAAAAAATGTAGCGAACGGATCAAAGATCGGTTTTTATACATACAAAAAGCATGAAAGTTTTTTTTAAAAAAACGCTCTTTGATCCGTTTGTACATATTTTTTTTATTTTTTTTAAATTTCAAACTTGTTTTTTTTTCCTAAAAAACGCTCTTTGATCCATTTGTACATTTATATTTTTTTCAAAAAATTTCAAACTTGTTTTTTTTTAAAAAAAAAACACATCTGTTTGTTATATTGAACGGATCTTTGAACCATTCATTACTTTTTTTTAATATCAGACGTGTTTATTAATGTTGGACACGTGTAAAGCTGAGGGTCAAACGGATTCTAGATCCGTTCGAGTTTAGTGCATACATCACCTGTGCTCGGTACATATAACATTTCCGCTAAATAAGTGCAGTACTGCATTGACAACAATTTTTTTTTTATGACGAGGAAACCCACCATTTGGTGGCAAACCCCGAGCACGTGACCAACCGACAAGAGTTACGCACCAAGTAAATCGGTTTTCCGACCAGCTCGACCCATTAGCAGAGAGCAAGACAAACCTTAGATTTTCACCCAAGGAAAGGGGCGGAGGTAGGGATCGAAACCGAAACCTCCTAACTCCCCCCTTGCTCCACATCAATGGGCCACCCCGTCAGGGGCAACTCTATGTTTTTATTTTGTTACAAATTGCAATTTTAATTACGGGCAACAAAAAAGCATGTAAACTCAACCGCTCTTACACATTCAGAAAAGAGTAAATGGTACCCCCTCCGATCCAAAATACATGTCGTTTAATTTTTCAACATAACATATTAACTTTTTTAATTATTTTTTTTATAATTTAATACTTATTACTAACAAATATTAAGTTATAAAAAAATTAATAAAAATTGATATTTTATATAGTATTTAGTTTATTAAAATACATGCTAAAAAATTAAACGACATGTATTTTCAATCTGATTGAGGACTAGATATACCAATCCAACAACCCATTTTATAACACCACTATTGTAAATTACAATTTTTTTCGCTTCACATTTTTTCCCTTCTCGATATATCTTACATTAAAAAAAAATTCCCCATCCTTTTTTATTTGGGGAAACCACTATGGTAAATTACCGATTCCCCATTTTATAACACCACAATCACAATTGATGATAACCAGTTGAAAGAGATGAAACTTTTCTCTTTTTTTTTTTCTCCTCCTCGTTTTTTCTAGTTCAATTCCATCTTTCTATCTTGTTAGTTCAATTTCAATTTTTATATAATTCAAAACCTGAAAATAAATATTCAAGGTTGTTCAACTTCATCTCCAAGTGCAATCGATCCCACAATACGAAAAAGGGAGAAAAAAATCTTGTTGCTTCTTCATGACAAGTTGCATTGTAGGAAGATAAAACTTGAAAAGGAAAATAAAATTGAAATTTTAGTATTATAAAGAAGCAAATAAAAAATATGGAGTAGAAGATAAGTTGAGGAGGGAGATGAAAATTTGAAGCTAAGACCATCCGCATCAATGCAGGTTTATAGAGTTTCTCAATACCACTTTATCACTTTCTTTCTCCTAAAAATCATAACTTAGTTTTTTTTATCTACATCCATATGAGTTTCTTTTTTTTTATTAAGTAAGAATTCGAGATCAGGCAATCATGATCCTCGAGAGGCCGACGAAACGGCAGACGGTTTTCACCTAAACATACAATAAGAACATAGAACGACACAATGAAACAAGCAAAAATAACTCTACAACAAGAACGAACTAAGAAGAACAACTCCCAACAGTTGCGGACGACAGCGAAGAACGAAGCCAAGCACCACCGAATAGTAGCACCGCGGGCCAGCGGTACAGCAGGAATCTATCTCCTGTGAGAGGTGCAGACAAAACTCCAAGGAAGCTCCTTCCAGGATACGGAGAGGTGCAGACAAAACTCCAAGGAAGCTCCTAACAGGATACGGAGTTGTCCTGAAAGCACCACCCCGACCCCAGCCAGTCCCGACTCCAGACTTCACGCCCCCAGCCAAGCAGAAGATCCCCTAGAAACGCCAAAAGAAGAGTCACACACTTCGAGCAAAACGCCAAAATATTTAACCAACCCGAATTTAGTCAAAACCCTTACGGGATTTGATCAAACCCTTTCGGGATTTAATTCAAGCTCTTACGGGATTTAGTCAGGCTCTTTTGGGCTTTTTCTTCTAAATATTATTCTATATAAAAATATATATAAGTATATAAAATATTGTTGCTTCTTTTTTTTTAATTGAAGCACAGTAGCTTGGCGTGCAAAAAGAAAACACCAAGTTGCACACCAAGCTAATTTTTCATTCGTCCCATTGATGAGACGGGACAACCACGGACTGCCGGGGAGGACGACAAACAAGCACCACCGCCGACACCGAACAGCCCAGGCAGAAGGTTAAGTAGTCCACGCACCGAGCGAAGTTTACATCGGAGGTGGGCCACCAACAAGCCAACGAAAGGGCTCTGATGAACACGCACTAAGCTGACGGGGGACCAGCGATGAAACATCCGATCACAAGACGAAGATTAACGACATCGATGGTGGGGGAATCTGAGGTCGGGGGAGAAATCCACCACGAATGCCATCAACCGAGCCAAGAGGCGCCGGAGATGAGGGAGGAAAAGGACGAAAATCAGAGAGATTCGGTGGAAGACCGAGATTGAAATCGGAGATTGATTCCGGTGACACCGAAGAGGAAACGGACCACCAGCAGGGACGAGGAGGATGAATCGCATAGGAATGGGTAAGAAATATATGGTTCGACATGGGGAAAGACGCACAAACAGTGCGAAACACCAACCCAGTGATTAAATCGAAATAAATTGATCGATTCAAACCCAAATTAACTAAGATTTGGGATTTTTCCTCAAGAAATTTTCACAAACTCAGCCTCCCATAAGGAGAAGAAGAGAAAGAAGAAGGGATGCATCCATTTATGTCCAAGCACTTCTTTGTAACATCTGAAGAGGTGGTTGTCAGACCTCCGAAGAGGGGTTTTTAAGCCTCCGAAGAGGGGTTTTTAGGCCTCCGAAGAGGTGTTTACTGACCTCCGAGGAGGTGGTTGGGCGGAGGTATTCTCCAACCCCTAGTTGGGTTTTTTTTCCAGCGCTGCTCTTTTTTCACATCAGTCTTTGCTTTGTTTTTGGTACAACACATCCATATGAGTTTCAAGAGTTTCTTAATTTACCTTTCACCATTTATTATATATTCAAATATACATAATAATAATAATATGTTGTACATTATTTATATATATATATATATATATCATATTTTGCATTAATTAATATAATAATAGTATATAATAATTTTTTCAAAAAAATCCATAACGTAAAAATCCACAAATTATTTAATTTTATATGTCATAAATTAATCTTTAATAATTTTTGTGAAAAAAATACTTAACATATAGATATTAGTATCTATGAGTAGATAAAAAAATATTGTTTATAATAATATCTAAAATAAATTTTAATTTTTTTATAAAGATAAAAAAAATAATAGAAAATATTTGCAAGTGTAAATAAAATACCACAATTTATACCAAATATATGGGGGCACTTAATTCTCCTCCAATGGATGGCTGCCACATAACCACATTTGGTTGACCAAAGCTTTTGAATGGGTTTCTTCAACTCTTTGGGGAGTTTGTAAATAAGAGGTTGTCAATATCACTTTTAAGCCTCAACTTCTCTCTCCCCTTTATTTTATTCTTTTTTGTCTTAAACCCCCCTAAGAACCTACAATGTGGGTACTCTAAGGACCAAAGAGAGGATTAAAAGGATGAGAAAGGAAAGGGGTTCGGTTTTTGGTTAGAAGGGTAGTTGCTTTTGGATCTGGGAATTTGAAGAGAAATTTTCAAATTCTGTGCCACTCTCTTTTTATATTTAAGATTCTATCTGTTGAATCAAAATTTAATGACTAATTAAAACACGAGTAAATTTATTCAATTATAAATTTTTGAAAATTTAATTAGGTAATTATACCATTTGATAATTTTATTATGTGTGTTATGCCCCTTTAAAATTTATTAGCCGTGGATACCCCATTCGCATGACTCTCTCTTTCTCTTCAATATGACTCTTTCTCTCCCTCTTCACGAATGCTCTCTTCCATGATGAACGATTCTATAATGCTCCCAATCAACCATCGAACCATCTTTAATGGCTCTTTCCCGTGAAATCGGTGGAGGAGAAAGCGATTGTTATTTTGTAGATGGCGGGATAAGTTGTTGAGAGATTGCACAGTAGATATTGACATCAAATTAAGGGCAAAATCGATGGAGGAGAAAGTTGTTGTTAGCCACGGAGATCGGAGATAAGAGGCTGGAGAAGCCGATGGCAGCGACGACGATTGTGATTTTAGGGGTTCGAAATTGGGTTCTTTACAAACTGGCATTTGTTCCACTGAAGCAATACCCGTTCATCCTAGCAAAACTTGCCACATTCGGGTAGGTCTAAATTAGTGCTGAATTACTTCAATTTGCCTAATTTCCTCACAATAGATTCAATTTGACTGGGTGTCTATTGTTTTTTGATTTCTCTATTGGTTGATAAAGCATGTCCTTGTAGAACATGGAGCTTTCAATTTGGATTCAAATTGTAATGTTCAGGAGTAGTTACATAAGCTTTTTTTTAAGCTTTGAGATTTTAAAGTGCATTTTGCTTCTTAGGTTGTTGATTGTGTAGCTTTATCCATGGATCATTGACATGGTGCTGATTGATGAATGAATGCCGATTTTGTAGCTTTATTGTGATTTTATTGAGTTGTTTTGTTAATTATTCTCTACACTTGGGGTATTGTATTCTAATATTTATCACAAGGTATTTGTTATGGCACGAGTCAAGGCTGACAAACTGAACTGGGATTTTATCACGAGGTATCTGTTACTTTAAATAAGTTTTTCTCATTTCTTTTATTTCTTTTTACTGTTACGAATCTGCAAAACTACTCGATATCGACCTATACAGTCAAGATCGACCGCCCCTGCACTGAAGAAATCATGTCGACAATATTTTGTGTCAACAGGAAAGAATTGACTCACTTGATATCGACCAAACAAATCGGCGTCGAGCTTTCTGTTTATTGTGCAGGCTTTGCAGATCGAGATAAGAACACTAGGAATCGACAGCCCTTGTCGATATCGACCAAACTAGTTGATATCGAGGCTTCTGTTTGACGTACAAGAACTTTCGCAAGGCTATTCAGGAACCGCTGACTCGCCTCCTCGAGGATCAATCCTGATTCCCTACTATTGCATCGAAAGGGAGTCTTGAAATATATTTGCTAAGGAAAGGGTTCAAGTTTATGTACATATTTATTTTGATATTCGATTCCCCTCCTAAAAAGAACCTCGAAGCCCAAGTTTGCCTTGCAGATTGGAAGAGGGAGGATATGCGGATGCGGACGAACATCTTATCTACTGAATCCGAGAATGACGACGGAGTGGATATAGAGTCCATTGGGAGCTCCATCGACGGCGCGGTCACGGATGGACACAGATGAGCTAGAGGCTCAAACGATCAAGCAGAATAGGTAAGCGGAGTTCAGACTTTTATAGGTAAAAGAACTACGTGGGCTTTGATTCCTCAACCCTGGGAAGATACGTAGGCAATCGAGAAACTGATTCAAGCCCTTTTCCTTTTTTCCCAAACTCAAACATAAATTATACGTAAACGCCTTAAACGGTAAACACGAAATGGTATTTTCAAAACGTCAAAACATCGCAAAGGCGCAATTCCGCAAAGGTGAATACCCATTCAACCCAAGCTCCAACCGTCGGGTTGACCCGTCGACCCTGTGACCCGTTGGGTGACCCGAACCCGTGAAACTATGAGATTCCCGGGTTAGGGTTCAGGTCACCCCTCCCCGACCCTTGACCCGGCAGGTCGAACCTCAACCCGCCGGGTCGGACTTGTGGCCATGCCTAGGGTCACCCACCTAATTTTTTTTTGGTATAATTAGCAAATTAGGTTTTTCCAAATATACAATTAGCAAAATCACCCTCAAAACTTCTTACCTCTCACCGTAAGCAGCACTTCCCACTAGATATCTCTCTTGTGTGTGTGTGTATATATATAGATAGCGTGGTTCAGGTGTACACACCCCTTAGGATGTACCTTGTACACAAATTTGGGTCTTTGATTGAAAGAAGATGAAAGACTAGGATTAAAAGAGATTTTTACTTATTTCTTTAAATAAAAAAGATGGTGGGACCCATATTTAAAAGGCTGACACGTTTTTTTTCCGGATATGATTTTGCTGTTTTGAAAAAATGACCAATTCCTCCGAATAATGTTTCACATTCTACCGAATAATGTTATGTTTTCTTTTCTCGTTTAGTTCAGATGAAAACTTCTTAATTCCACTGAATAATTTGTAACATTCTACCGAATAGAAACCTCAATTCCCTAAACAATACTTACAATTTATACGAATAATCCTTCAAATTTCACCGAATAATGTTTCACATTTCACCTAATAATATTTGTGAACAAGGTACACCCTAAGACTTGTGTCCATTAATGCTCATTGCATTAATTTTTTTTGAAAAAGGAAAGCAATTAGAACCCAGCTACCGTCCAACGGCCGTAGTGCGTCCTAGAGCGTCCTTGCGGACGAGAACCCGAAGTTCTGCATCATCCTTTAAACATCCGTCGGCAGGGATACTGTAGGCCAGATATGCAATCCTATAAGCCACAGTATTAGCTTCCCTGAAAATACGACGAATAGAAACATTAGAGAATGTCATGAGTAGCATCTTCGTGTTTGCCAGTAGAAGCTCAATATTCCACGGGCAAACCCACTCCCCAGTTAC
Organism: Persicaria maculosa; assembly: GCA_963922045.1. Taxonomy (NCBI): domain Eukaryota; kingdom Viridiplantae; phylum Streptophyta; class Magnoliopsida; order Caryophyllales; family Polygonaceae; genus Persicaria; species Persicaria maculosa. The sequence goes on from OY998271.1 coordinate 39,031,738, forward strand.
AGTTTTAACAACAGTAAGATTATCCCCTTCAATCAGCAGGTTATCTAGGCCCAAAGCTTTGGCATGAATCCCACCTTGTCTGAGGGCCAAGGCTTCCTTAAAAAGCGCCGATGAGTTGTTACAACAACCCCATCCCTGGGTGATAATATTAGCATCCGGGTCACGGATAACTAAGCCATACGTATCTCTCCCAATCAACCTATGGGATCCATCGAAGTTAAGTTTGAGGAAACCAACAGACGTTTTTTCCCACTTTGTCGTTCTCAGAGAACTCCTAGAGGACGACTTACAGCTGTACGTACCAGGCAGAGCTGGTAAGAGACCAATCAGAGATGAAGTCGAGTAATCATCAAGTTTATTCGATGCCTGCCACGTTTATTTAACATTTGAGATGAAGATAAGAAGCTCCTTAATCGAGACTGTCTTAGGCTGATCGAACAGACGTTGGTTCTTGAAAAACCAAAATCCCCACCAGCAAAGCGCCAGATCTGCCATACGAGGTAGGCCTATCCTATTCCATATCAGTTGTAATGATGTCCCATTATTTTTTCCTTGGAAGAGGCCAACAAGTAAATGTCCAGTACCTAAATTCCATTCAACGAGGACTTTGATCGTGAAGGGGCACTCGAGTAAGAAATGGTTAGTTGTCTTCGACAGACAATCGCAAGAAGTACAGTCCATGGGCACATGGATTTGTGATCGTTGGAGTCGTTCTTTAGTTGGTAGCCCATCTTTGAGAAGTTTCCAAAGGAAATGGCGAACTTTCGGTGGAACATCTAACTTCCAAATCCAGGCGCATTGGAAGTTTGGGTCCTTACAGCCATTTAGGACAAGAGTTGTAGCGGATTTTGTACTAAACCATCCTTTAGAGCTTGGTCCCCAGTACAATCGATCCTCCAAAACATTGGCCGAAAGAGTGATATTGCATAAATGGTCAATGTCGCTGGACGTGAGTACCGAGCTTAGATCAGCTCTAAGACGAGTAGTATCCCATATGTTGTTATGATGAATGAACCTATCAACCGTCCATTCCTTGTTGACTGATAAATCCTTATTGATGAGCAAGGAACTCAACGGACGATCAAAGGCCCAGTTATCAGACCAAAAGTTGATTGACTTTCCATTACCGACGATCCAGCGAAGGCCCTTCTCAAATAGGGGTCGAAGGGAGAGGAGTTTAGACCACTGCCATGAAGTATTTTTTTTTTCTTTTCATATTGGGTAATGGAGGACCCTTTAAGGTATATTTCCATGATAATACGGACCCAAACATTCCTCGGTTCTGCAATAATTTTCCAAAGTGATTTCATCTGTAGGGCAGTGTTGATCGTTTCTGCCTTATAGAGCACAAGCCCACCTGAAAGAGTATCTGTACATACTTTATCCCAGCTGATTAGAGGAGTATAGTTTGGTCCTTTGTTCCAAAAGAAATTACGATAGATTTTATCCAGTTCATCCAGGATGGACTTTGGTAGAAGAAATGCTTGCATAAGATAGATTGGTTGTGCACTTAGATTTGCTTTGATCAGCACTTTACGTCCTTCAGCCAATAAGTTGGATGCTTTCCAACGCGTAAGCTGTTGCTTAGCTTTTAGAATGATGTTAGCAAAAGTGTCTTTGTTTACTTTTCCGTTGATGATAGGGCATCCTAAATACTTTTCTAGGGTAGTGGATTGAGGTATTCCGAGATAGTTTGCAACAGATCGAATAGTGGCAGGTGTAGTGTTTGGTGAAACTTAAAAACAGGATTTCTGTCGATTAATCTTTTTACCTGATATTGTGCAGTATCTATCAATGATGGAAAAGATACGAGTGCAAGCATTTGGGGATGCTTTAGAGAATATAAGGATATCATACGCAAATGCAAAAAACGGGACCTTAAAACCATTTTGACTGAAATCAAACCCAAGATCTTTGGACACATTAGATTCCAACTGTAGAGAACGTGCTAATACTTTAGCTGACAAAAGAAAGAGCAATGGTGACAACGGGTCCCCTTGACGAAGACCCCTTCCAGGGAAGAATTGGTTAGTCGGCCCTTCGTTGACCAGAATCGAATACGAAACAGAGGTAACGCACTCCATAACCCACCCAACAAATCGCGTGTGAAATCCCAGTTTGAGCAAAGATTGTTTGAGAAATGACCATTCAATACGATCGTATGCCTTTTCCATGTCAAGTTTGATTGCCATCCATCCTTCCTTACCTTTCTTAGTACAGAAAGAATGAAAAACTTCGTGAGTAATAAGTATATTGTCATGAATAGACCGACCTTTAGTGAAAGCACCCTGTAAGGGGTGAATAGGTTTGTCTAGAAGCAAAGCCAGTCGAGCAGTCAGGATTTTAGAAATAATTTTGTACACCGTAGAGCATAGGCTAATTGGTCGAAAATGATTTATTGCTGACGTATTATCAATTTTGGGTAGCAACGTGATGAACGTGTGGTTAATCTGCTTCAGAATCTTGCCAGAAGCAAAAAAAGCTTTCACCGCTTTGATAACCGATGGGCCCACAATGTGCCAATACTTATGATAGAAACCAGCTGACATACCGTCAGGGCCTGGAGCTTTATCTGCCGCAATTGTGAACACCGCATTTTTAATTTCAGCATTGGAAACAACCGCAGTAAGGTTGTCGTTATCTTGTTCCGTGACTTCATTGGCGAGAACACCAAGATCTTGTTCAATGTTTGCACACGGATCCATGGAAGATCTGAATCGGTTTGTATAATCGCGTCGAATTTCGGTTTTAATTAGTTCACCATCAGTGATATGTAGTCCATCAGACAACGTTAAGGACTTGATAATTTTCCTATTACGTTTAGCAGACGCTATTTTGTGGTAATATCCCGAGTTAGTATCTCCGAGTTTGTAATGCTTTAGTTTGGCCCGTTGTTTCCAAAATCTTCTTTGGAAGTCAAGCAGATGCTCTCTCTCTTGTTGAGTAGTCTTTTGTGGAGGGCCAAATTGGCTTGACTATAGTCATTGAGAAGTGTAGCTTGCAATCGAAGCAATGCTTTATCAGAAATAAGTAATTGGTTGTTTATATTCCCAAAAGTTTTTTTATGCCATTTTTTTGCTAGCGTTTTTAGTAGTTTAGTTTTCTGAACTAGCTTGAACATAGGGGTACCAGGAGGGTTGACTCTCCATGCCTGCTTGACAATGTTTTTGAAGTCCTTTCTTTTTGTCCAAGCCATTTCGAATTTGAACGGTCGGTTACCAAACTGAACAGAGGTACGAAAGTCACAAGAAATCGGACAGTGATCTGATGAGGTAAATGCATGGTTCTTAACAATCAAGGAATAAAAAAAGAGGGTAACTTCATTCTGAACCAATAAGCAGTCAAGCTTAGGATAACTATTATAGATGCTAGGATTGGTCTCCTTAATACTTTTTTTTTCCAAATAAAGGCCCCCCTATAGTATTAGCGTCAATTAGACGGAGTCGATCTTTGATATCAGTCAACCGTGTAAATCTGTTGTTGTTAGGTTCGCTACCTCCAATCTTGTCAGCTGGAAAGGCAATATCATTCAGATCACCCATAACACAGAAAGGGAGAGAGAAAGAACGTGAGTAAGCGTCTAAATTGTCCCAAAACGGGCCCTTGTCTCTGTTGTGTGGAGGAGCGTAAGCAATCAGAATTGCAATAGTACTGTTTTTATCAACATTGAAGTAATTAATATGGATGAACCTGTGCTGAACTGAAACAAGTTCCAAACGACCAACTGTTATAGGGATATCTTTCCAGAGAAAACAAATACCACTTGCGAAACCTATTGCTGGGTCAAAAGTCATGTTCGTGAACCCGCATTTTTTCCAAGTCCTTTCATCAGGGCACTTGTCTGTTTTAGTTTCCATAAGCGCAATAGCATTTATGGAGTTATTTTTACAAAACGTATCAACGTCAGTCCAAAGATTACGTCTACATAACCTGCAACCGTTCCAAGTGCATGTATTCATAAAAAATTATATTTAAAATGGACTTTGATAGAAACATAGTAAACCTGCGATAGCCTTGGAAGGTAAATAGTTATTGGAGTTAAAGGTTGCAACCGATCATGGTGACACAAAGTTGTTGCAGAATATGCTCTCGTGAAGCATCTATAGAAACAAGGTACACACTCAAGCCAAAAAAGGAACCAGGGCTTAGACATAAGAGCTAGCATGATGTATAAAGTCATCAAGAAACCATAGTTAATGTCAAAGATGTAGGTAATTACACATGAAAACAACCTTAAAACCAACTGGGGGCAACCCATAGTAATCGTAAATTGAATTCCAAATAGTGGACAAGTAGTATTGCACCGTACAACACCAAACAAGAGATGCAATACCAAATAGAGAGTTGTGTGGTGTAACATGACGAAGTAAATGGTGTAGACCAATAGACTATAGGGATGTTGTAGCTAAACTGATGTTGATGTATGGTGTGGTGAGTCATATGACCAATATGGTCAAATTTAATATAATGACACCCGCCGGTTATTGGCGAAAATAGACATGTAGAATTAGAGCAAAGCCACGTGAGTGGTAAAGTAACATCTTCTTGGAATATATAATCTTGGTAAAAGACACTAAAGGGGTACACACGAACACCACCACACACATTCCACATGAGAGGAGAACGAACAGTGGAATTCAAACAATTATTTGGTGTTCTTGAAAAGTAGTTGGTTACTAAAGCAAAGGTTGTAAACCCAACTTGAAAGCCAGAACACCTTATAATAACTTGTACAATCAAGAGTGAAAGAAGAGGTGAAGTCGTGACGCCTCCAAACGAGCCAAAGGAGCAGCAAAACCATCCAGTAAGACCAAACAAACAACCAAACCGATTCATTCTTATGCCAAAAAAATTATCGGTAAAACATGGGAGATAACCAATAACAGTGACATATACAATCAGGTGTAGCTGTGGGATGACATGAGTACACGTCGGGGTTCCCGAATTGTAGGAGTAGTAGTATGGTTTGGGTATTAACCAAAAAGCCATGTAATGGCGCAGTAAGAACATGGGCTCCCAACGGCCGATACGAACAGCACAACTCGGAAAGGATGGGATAGGTGAACTGCGAGCATCGAGCAACCTACAGGCAAGGACGAAAACCGCAGCAGAAACGAGGCAACAACTTGGGTGTATATATATCATAATAACGCAATTGAATGTGTAAACAACATGTAAGCACCACAAACGAGCAGCATGAGAGGATTTATAAATCATACAACAAGTAGGAAAGTACTCGATGATAATGAAAGTGCATAAACAGAAAGCCGAAGGGTCGAACCCATCATCATGAGCAGCAAATTCATCGCTGCCAGGAATAGTCTCATCGACCAATTTCCCTTTCCCTTTGACCGTAATAGCCGAGTAGGGTTCTGTAGAAATTTTAGGATTTGGATTGTGGTTAAGGTTCGGTGAATCTTGAATACCAAGAAGAGCCTCCATGAGAGAATTCAAAGAAACCAAAGGAACGAGAACCCAGTAATTCGGAATTTGAAAGCAGTAAGCCATAATTAGGGAATTTGTAACACAGGTAAAAGCGGGGATGTGATCCCAATTGCATACTCCCGTACGATATCCCCGACAAGGGGTTATATAAACTAGACAAACGTCAAGCAATCTCAAAAGACTAGAGGTACCGACTCGATATAAATAGGCGACAAGCCCTATGAAAGAAGGATGCAATTGGATGTAAAGCCGACAATAAGTGTACCAAACCTGGTCGAAGGTCAAATTCGGAGTGTAATGGAGTAGAGGTCGCATCGAACACAGAGGAGAGCCACCTTCGGAGATCCATTTGGACCACCACCCTAACCGACGGACTTTGAGGAGCGTAGGGGAAAGCGAAAGCCCCCTCTAACCGAAACCCCAATGCCAGGGCCATAGCACACACCGACCAGACCGGAAGCTAACCATGTCGACCCACTTGCTCGATTTGTAGGAGAACTCAACCAAGGCGGTCGAGTAATAACACGCCCGGACACCAGCTAGGGCTCCGACACCATAGATGAAAGCATTCGAGTTTTTAGAACTCAGATTCGATTTGAAATCGTAGCAGGAGGGAGCTACCCCTTGATTTTTTTTGCGACTAATGAAATTGGAAGAGAACTCCATGTAGGAGCAGGTCAAGTGGGGCGGAAGGCGAGTATGAATAGGCTGGTGTGAGACGACGGCGATAGTCGGGGAAGAGGAAAGGATAAAGGGGTGTGTAAGACGCGTAGATTGTAGGGTTTCCATCTTTTACAGATTGGCTTTTTATAAACCATAAAGTTTATATGCTCATTGCATTAATGAACATTAATCACCCTCTTCACAACACCCCCCTTCATAGAGGGTTATCAAATAAATTATTTTCATACATATGGAAAAATAGAGGAAAGCCTCCACTCATGAACAAAATATAAACGAGGATCTTAATCCACGCAGAGTGAACAATGAAGATCACGGCGTAAACCAACTAGATGGAAAAAACCCCTCCATGCCACGTTTAAACTCAATTTTGATGGATCAACAATATCAAATAATGATAGCTCGAATGGTGTCATCATACGAGATTGGGAAGGTCGACCCATCCATATTGGCTATGATCGGGTAGGCACCCAATCCCAAATAAAGGTCAAGGTCTTGACACTAAGACAAGGTATTATCGAATCTTTATGACTGGGTATCAGCATATTACAGATTGAAGAAGACTCTCATAATCATAAACCACCTTATTACAAAAAGCAAATATCCTTGGGAAAATGAACTAATTATGTCAAATATCGAAACCCTATTTTAAGGGTGAGAGAAATGTCCTTGTCTCACATACCCCTTAATGACAATAGATTGGCCAATAAGGTTGCACACATTGGTAACTTTGCCAAAGTCCCGATATTTATAATGACACAGGTATTCAGAACCTCATCCGCAAGAATGCTTTCCAGTAGGGTTACCCCACCAAAATTCTTACCGGATAAAAAAAATGTTCATTGTATTAAATGAGGTCTTTAGCCTGAAAGGTGGAAAGAAGCAACCTTTTTTTTTTATCAAGAAAGAATTCGGGCGAGCGAGTTCTACCCGGCGGCATCCTTACGGATGAGGTCTAAAAGAAAAAAATCGTTGTAAATATCGACACTTTAGGCAGAGTGGCAAATGTGTGCAACCTTATCCGCCACTCTGTTGCCTAACCGGGGAACATGAAAGAAGGAAACTTCTTTCATAGTCGATAATAAGAGTTTAACATCTGATACGATCAATTCAATTTCCCAAAGACAATTAGATGTTTTGTTTAGGTGGTTTATGATTATAATGGACTCACCTTCAATGTGTATTTTGTTGATACGTAGTTGTAGAGCATGTAGGATTCCCAATTTAAGAGTAAGAGCTTCCGCTTTCAAAGGGCTTTGTTTGCCAAATTTTTGACAACGGATGTGTATCAGAAGTCCTTCTCAGTCTCGGATTATGGCTCCAGCTAAACTGTCATTGTTTGCAATTAGAGCTGGCAAAATCTGACCCGACCCGAGAAATCCGACCGACCTACCCGAACTCAAACTCGACCGAATCCGAAAATCTAGTGCTATGTGTAACCCGAACCCAAACCCTGTTTTGACCCGATACTCGAATGGGCCTGAACAAAAACCCACTCGACCCAACCTGGACCCGACCCAATCCTGACCCGGCTCAACTCTCAACCCGATCCGACTCTCAAAACACAAACAATATTCATCTAGCCACCTCATAATAATTATACAAATCTAAAAAAATCTCTTCTATTTTTAGGATATGATGAAAATGTATGGTAATTTTTTTTTTTTTGATATCCGTATCTGATTTGTGGATGTTTTTTTCCAAGCTTTCAACAATTTAATGAAAGATATGAGTAATACTTTATTTCTAATGAATTTTATATCATGAGTTTGCTATAAGGAATGAGGATTGAAGAGCCGAGGGCTCAAAAATTATTGATATAATGTAAATTTATAATGAATAAATTAATAGTGATAGATAAACCGTAAATCATTTGCCTAATAATCGAATGAGTATGAATATATGATAATCTGATATTTTTATTTATAATTTTATACATTACTTTGTTTGTAAAAATAATATTAAAGAAGATCAAAGTTCAAAGACTCAAAAGTATAAATGTACCAATGATCAATTCATCGATGATTGAATGAAAGATCAACCTAATGATGTAGAAAAAATTTGGTGAAATGTCCATTTAGAATGTTTAATTAAGTAAATGTCCATTTTTATTTAGCAATTGAGAAAGTGTCCATAATATTTTTCATAATACCCACAATACCCTTATTATATTTTACCCCTTCCCCCTCCCATATCCTTGTTATAATTAAAACCCTCATTCTTTGGCCACCATCGCTCACATCTCTTCTTCCCCGGCTCTCAAGCGCCGTGACTTCATCGTCCCTCTCATGGCCCTCTTCGCCTATCGATTGATCAAATTCGTAGGAATCGATTGATTAAATCTAACCTAGAACGATCGATTAGTTGTCGGAATTATTTCCGTTGCCGCCGAAGATAGAGATGCGACCATGTTCAGTCCGAGTTCGAGGGTGAAGCCAAAACTGGGAGATTCGGATGGAGACCGAGCAGATTCAGAAGGTATGTTTATGTTGCTTCATTAATTGCTGGAAATGATAGATCCTTTTTAGTGAAATTGAGTAATATGTTTTAGTGTTGCTGCTCGAAATTGGGCAATATGTTTCTAATGTTATATTTGGTGATGTATATGGTTTTCTATGGAATTGAAAGGGCTTTGAGTATTTTTGATTCAGTAGGAGATGTGAAATTGACTCCGTTGTTTGGGCTTCAGAGCACTCGGCAGAGAGTGGTGAACGAGGCGGCGACGAAGTCGACACTCGCTAGCTTATGGAGAGGTTAGCAGAGACGAATGGTGTCTCTGTGTTACCGTATTGCAACTTGAGTGATGCACTCATTAAGATTGATGATCAGAATCTGGGTCGATGATGGAGAGTTGGAAAGGCTTGTGAATTTATCATTGTTGTATTTTGCTGCGTAGTTCTTATTGATGGTGGGATTTGTCTTGGTGCAGTTTATATTTGTTTGTGCATTTGATTTGGACTTGAATATCTATTTGAAACTTAGATTTTTTTAAGGACTTTGTGAATGAAAATCTAACAAATTACTTGATGTGGTTGTTGTGGGAGTGGTGTGCATTGTCCTGTGTGGCTTGCTTGAGTTATACCTTTTGTGCTCCGGACTCTTGGTTTGGTCTGGAGCTATTTTCTTCGTAACTCCCGACCATAGGTTGGTGCCACTATTATGTCATTGGTGACAATATGTTACTTACAAGAGGTTGATGACAATAGTGTGGTGACATTGTTTTTGTAGTTGATGACAATAAGTTCGAGAAAATAATATGGTGCCAGTGTTCCGTAGTTGGTGACAATTTTATATAGTTAGGAAAAATAGGTGGTGACAAGTTTTTAATAGTTGGTGACAAAACAAATTGGTGACAATATTCTTTAGTTTGTGATAATAGGTATATTTAAGTGTTTACTAGTTGGTGAAAATAATTTTATACCAGTGTTTGGTAATTGGTAATAATAGGTGGTTATAGTGTTATAATTTGTGACAAATTGTTGGTGACAATGATTTCTAGTTTGTGAAAATTGATATTGACTATAGTTGGTGAAAGTTTTCACTAGTTCGTGATAATATTTGATGATAGTGTTATGTTATTGGTGACAACAGTTGGTGACAATGTATTCCATAAAAAATAATGTCGAAACCAATTGTCACCAAAATAAAAAATAAATTATCGAAAAAACTGTCACCAACAAATGTCACCAGAAAAAATGTCACAATCAACTATCACTAGAAAAAACTGTCACCAACAACTGTCATCAGAAAAATTGTCACCAACAACTGTCATCAAAACTGTATGTTGATCAGAATGGTCAATGTTGACCGGTCAAGGACAAAATTAAAATGGTCAAAGAGAAAGGAGGGGGAAGGAGAAAATGAGATAAAGGGAAGGAAGGGTAAAATTGTCAATTATGGACATTTACTTAATTTGTTTAAAAAGTGGACATTTACTTAATTATGTTCATTTTTTTGGACAATCACTAAGTTCATTTTTTTGGACAATCACTAAATTAAACCAATGATGTAAGTTCATTTTTTTGGACAATCACTAAATTAAACCAATGATGTAAGATAAATAGATAAAAGGATTATGGTTTTATATCTTGTTTTCGATAATACTGTTGTATGGGCACATACTAATAATACAAATAAGATTAGTGGGAGGTTTCATATATTGTAATCTTGTTTGTTAATTTTCTTCGTTATGTATATATAATACATTTGTATAAGTTTATTTCCACATTTTAATAGTTGATTTGTTGCTATAGACTTATTATGGGATCCACAAAATTAAAAACAAATGGGTTGAATATGATTCAAAATTTCAACTTCAAGTATTCATCTGAATCATTTATATATTCAAGTATTTTACGTAAATTAAAAAAAATTATCTGAATCATTTATTTTACATAAACTACATATTCAAGTATTCAACCAAATCAAAATCAACATAATTATCCAAACGAGCCGAATATGATTCAACCCAAAACCCAAAAAAACTATACCCACTTTGATTCGAAATCCAAACGAGATCGACTCGTCTCTCGACCCGAAACCCGAACGGTCCGACCCACTTTGACTCGAACCCGAATGGGTATAAACTGATTTAACCCGAAACCCTACTTATCTAAATTTAATTTTTGACCGAACTCGACCCGACCCCGACCGGAACAATACCCGATCACAAATTTTACCCGAACTGATCTGACCCGTCAGTGACCCGACCCGAACGAGCTTCACTCGAACCCGACCCGATCAACCCATTTGCCAACTCTATTTGCAATTGTAGATCCATCAAAATTTAACTTGAGAGTTCCCCTGGTGGTTTGCGCCATGTAATTTTACCATGCTTACTTTTCTCCCTTGGTTGATCATAGATTCTAGTGTTTAATGGGAAGTCCTCATCTAAAGTATACTCTAAACGAGATGGTTTACTTCAGTTCTCCTTATGAGTATTAATAATATGTAATAAACTGCCTCTATGAGGTATGGAGACCTGTCTAAACACATGTTGGTTCCGAATGTACCAAGTAGTCCACCACGAAAAGGCAAGTTCCTCCTTGGCCATCGAGGTAAGGTTGTTTTCAATAAATGAAATGATAGGTTTTATATATCTCATGAATGATTTATCATACCGGATATTGTTGAGTTTATGTGTGTAGGTAGGCGAAAGAAAGCGCACATATTGACATTTTGAAGAAGCAACCTTTTTGGTTTCACTAACATTAGCTGCTTTGTGGGTCACCATTTTTTTTTGGCAAAAATATACTAAATTCAAATTGTGATCAAATAAATGCAAAGAAACCCCTCATGAGTCATGAGGGGTTTCTTTGCATTTATTTGATCACAATTTGAATTTAGTATATTTTTGCCAAAAAAAAAAATGGTCCACCATCATGTCTTGTTACCCCTCCTGCTGTTTTATCAACTATATCAACATAATCCCAAAGTGTCCACTCCACCATCCACGTTTTGTTTCTAAGAAACACTCCCACTGCTGCCTTCATTAATTAGTTTGTGAGCCTGAACTCATCATCAATTTCTAAATCCTACACCTAAATCCCAAATAAATTGAAATCAAATATCACTCAATCAAAGTGACCCTAAATCTGAAAATGAATCAAGGTATAGAGAGGGAGTGAGATGGGGAGAAAACGGCGGTGGTTGGTGCAGATCGAAGAACGGAGGTGGCTAGTGTAGAACGGCACTCAGTGGTTACTGGTGCAGAACGACGCTCAAGAAGAAAAGGGTAAAGTCTGATAACCGGGTTTTTTTTAAAATAAATTATGAACCGGGGTATTTTTAAATTCTAAACCGTGTCCAAATATTTGTGAACCGTGTCCAAGCCGTGTCCATCCCGTTTCCACAAGTGTCCGAAGTTTGACCGTTTCCTGACCGTTTCTTGACCGTGTCTTGACCGTGTCCAGACGTTTCCGAGGTGTTTCGTGTCGTGTCCGTGTTTCCGACACGACACTTTGCCCCACATAGGCGTTTCCGTGCTACATAGCTCATGACACATTTGTGCACATGGGATTTGAATTAAGTATATTTCAAAACCGCCTTCAGAAAATGCTAAAAAATGTACTGAAGTGTAGAATGTTGTTTTTCAGCTTTAGTAGCGCATCTTCGTTGGCTCTTCATTATGCCCGAAAAAACAACTTGTTATACGCACGGTTCTGGTTTCACCGATTTTCGGTGTTGGTAAACTGTTTCTGCCTAAAAAAAAGTTTAGTGAAGCCGGCTTTTTGTGTAGGCAAAATGTCTATCTATTTGCCACAAGAATCAGTATGTAGACATGTGAGTTCAGGGATACAACGATGCCATACATACTGCACATACATCTTACATCTATGTACTAAAATATACAACAAAACACATTTTCATCTCATCAGGGATTTCAGTTGCTAGCAAAAGAAAGCAATTAAGAACATTAGAAACTCACAAAAATAAGAAGTAGCAATTTATCTTCTCCAAGAACTGCTTAAGGATTTTACAGACCCTTCAAAGAGATCCTGGATGAGGTCTACCAGGTCATCAGCCTCGTACTTCAAGTGCTTCTCGAGGTTATGATTCTTGCACCTGATCACGAAACCCTGGTAAGCCGGAACCAGGGTTTGAGTGATTGAGATCCTCAGCTCCTGTTTTAGCTGGGGGTCTCTGATGAGCCAGCCGGTCTGTACCTTATAAACATCCTCAAATGCAGAGGTGAAGCTCCTTAGCTTATCCTTGAGAACCGCTGTCCTTGAGGAGCCTGAACCTGAGCCAAAGCTGGGGCTGGAGCCTGAACCTGATTCGTCCAAAATCATAGGCACAATCAGGCTCCAGCTTGATCGAATGTAGCCTGTGGCGTGGTTTTTGTAGGCTGAAATCCTTTTTCTGATCCAATCATCCCCAATGTAAGCCCTGAGATCGGAGTCCCTAACCTTTTGGACTATGTAATGGATGTTGTTGAGGAGAAAGACGTGTCTTAGAGAGCTGTCTTTGTAGAGCTGAGATTTCTTCTCAAGGTTGGCTTCAAGTTTGTCAGCTATTGAACGAAGTTGATCGGCCATTAGACAGCTTTCAGGACTAGCTACATGTTCTGAAATGGATTCTGCTTCCACTACACGGCTGCCAATAGCAAGAATGTCAGAGCCATCCTTGCCATGGAGAAGCAAGTTAAGAATATCCTCATATGCTGGAAGCGTGTTGATGTAATTCATGACGTATTTGGTGAGATGGTGAATCCGTCCAGCATGGAAAGGATCAACAGATGGATCAGAGATGACGAAGTCACCAAACTCCAAGAACGTTGCTTTGGCAGAGCAACCTAGCCTAGTTGTTAGCTCCTGTAGTTCCTTCAGGACAGACGACTTGGCATCTTTGCAGAACAAATCATACAACTCCAGGCTAACCTCTCTGAGAACCTCAACCATGTTGAGGAGGCTGAACAACTTCTCTGGCCTACGAGTTCCCATAGCCACTCCATGACCGAAATTCAAGAGAGATGTCACTGTAGGACTTACTATATTGGCAAAGAAGGCGGGATCCATGGGCCCCAACTCCTCAAAGACTTGCTCGCATAGCCGCTTCTCTCCAGCAAGGTAGACTTGCACAAAGATCCTAACAGCTCGAATCCATGTCTTGATCTTAGCATCCAAAACTTTCCAATCCATCTTTATTAGCTCCTCAATGGTGAACCTCTTGATCCCAAGATCTAACAGAAACTCATCCAATGCTTCTTTCTGGCTTGCTACGAAAGCCTCACAGAACTCTTTATCGTAGTTTGCAGTGAACATCACGCGGGAAATGGATGCTATCACCGGGATCGAATCTGCACAGACTATGTCGCCAACATAGTGGTCAGAATCGCCGCTGCTACTGCTCTCTCTCCGGGAACTTCCCATGAGGGATTCATCTGAGATAACCGAACCCCTATCTGCCACCTCCTCTTCACAACAAGATGGCATGTTTGATAAAAATGACTGCAGGCTGTGGGAAAATATATCTCTTAGCTCCTCTTCAATCCTCACCATAGCAATCTGAAGAATATCCTCAGCTTTTCGGATAATCTCCTCACAATCAGCCTTCCCCATTGAACATAAGCTTCTAGAATATTCCGCCATCCGGTGAACCTCATCAACAGATCTCAAATAATCAGAAAACAGGTCAGGACAAGATTCCCATGTCATTGACTGGTTTGATCCCCATCCTTTGATCTTCTCCTCGGCCGAGGACAGCCTTTCTCTGATCTCATTCAACTCCTTTCCCTTGTTCTCATCCATCAGTTTCATTGCAGCCAACTCAGTGTCAAGCTCAGCTAACAGTTCCCTTAGATGGTCGTTTGCGTGCCTGTGGGTCGCGAGGAGCTTTACAATGTGCTGAGCAGCGGAAATCATGTGTTCCTCTCTCTCGTAGAGAGAAGGCAAATCCTCATAATAATCTTCCATTTTCAAGCTTGATTGGTGCTTTATATTCAAAGAATATCAGAAGGGGATTTCAACCTCAAAAGGAACAACTTTGTTTTTTCTGATGATGAATTATATGTGTGTATTTGTGCAAAAGCATCAAAGTTTAGAGCTTCAATGTGAATTTCAATGGAAAAGGAAAGTTCAATGGATACAGGTGAACAAAGTAGCTAAGAAAAGGAGAAGAGCTAAAGGTTGAAATTGACCATTGACCATATTGAGGTAGATGATCAATAAGAAAAACTGATCATCCAGAAGATGAGGGATTTGGTGGAGTTGAAAATTCTTACAATAGGAAAGTAAGAACAGAAATTCAGCAAAGCAGAAGTGACAATTAGAATAAAAAAAGCTCACAGACAATAGATTTCAACTCAAGATATTCAAACTGACATGAAACCAAACGATTGTAGATTTACACAAACAAGGGTAAGAAGGAAAAAAGCCCTCTTAGATTATCAGATTACAAGCCAGTACGAGAGGAATCGCAGCAGAAGAGGTAATAGAAGAAACTAAAATTGGGGGAATCACAGCAGAGGAGGTAACAGTAGAGACTAAAATTGGGGGAAAAGAGACCAGATTGTGGAGAGAAGTTCAGAAAATTTTGCAAGAACAATCAAGGCCCAAGTACAATAGGAATAGGAAAGAAACCAAACACAAAAAAAATACCTGTTTCTTCACTCTGATTTACCCCAAAATCGAATCAGATCAACCGAATTCAACAGAACCCAGCAACCAAATACTAGAAGAAATCAGGGGGAGCCACAAATAGGGAGAAGCATCAGAAGAGAAAGCTTTACAAAATCAAAGCTTTAGCTCCCCCACACACCACGAGAAGATCGATTATGAATCGGACAGGAAAATCAAACGCAAATTAAATGGAAAACCCAAACCCAAACCAAACCAAATCTCGTGACTCTTGGCTAAGCTATTTCTCTCTGTACATGCTTGTAAAGACTTTTGGAATGGAAGGGGAATTCGCCCTTTTTTAAAGCAATTGAATTGAAGGTGTGATTGGCTTGTTCAACATTTCACAGTGACCTTGACTGGCTCACTTCTCCATCACCGTACGATCTAAGCGATGAAAGAGAAAGAGGGCTTTTTAAGGCATTTCACATTTGAGAAGGGTTTATACTACTTTTTATGTATACTGTTGTTATGTGGGACGGTGGGTTTATGCTACCTCGTTTGGAAATAAATAATAAATAATGTTTTATTTTTCTACACGCAATTTTAGGAGGTAAAAATTATATAAAATCTTGTTTATTTTAATTAATTTTTTTTACAATTTAATACTTATTATTAATAGATATTAAACTATAAAAAAAATTAATTAAAATAAATAAGATTTTATATAGTTTTTAGCTCCTAAAACTACGTGTATAAAAGTCAAACATCATTTATTTATTTTTATTTTTGAACGGATGAATAGATAAGTGGGGCCCACACTCGCTGTGTACAAAATTATGATGATACCCAGTTACGAGTTAAAATTTTGTTACTGCACCAACAAAAAAAGTTAAAATTTTGTTAAGCCTCTTTCAACATGGTAGATATTTTTGCATGAAAATAATGATACTCCGTATTGGTTTTATAACTCCAAAGAATGCATATCTACTCTTAAAGTCAATATTAGTCTATTTTCAAACAAAATTAGTGCAGTATCTGTACATTATGTACGAGATTGGGAAATTATTTTTTACTACGATATATAAATATGTATGTCATATTGTAATAATATAAAAACGATAAGAAGAATTATTTTTCCAAAATATTCACTCAATAATAATTATTTATCATAATATTCACACATTTAAAATATTTATAAAAATATTTATTTTTTTGCATTTTTGACAGAGAAATACAGTCTCAGACCGTATTTCATCCATTAATCCAAAATTTGATACTAGAGGAAGAGTGGAAAAAATAATCGAAAGAAATGCAACTTGGAACTCCGTTTTATAATCAATTTCGGATAAAAAAAAAGGGTTCAAACCGTGTTTATTTCACTTTTGTCTTTTTTTTAAAGAACAAAAAAATAGTAAAGCGCGACTTCACATTTAAAAAAAAAAAAGTCGTGCAGGGGGTGATAAGAGGTATTAGACAGGGTTACTCACTATCACTCTTATTATTCATAATAGGTGCAAAAATAGTAGCAAGAAAATTATCAAAAAAAAAATAAAGCAATGAGACGGAAAACACGATTGGATTTAACATTATAAGAATGGGACCTAGAATTCCATTCATTTCCTTTGTAGATGGCATATTGATTTTCGCCAAAGCCAACCAAGAATCGGTCTAAATAATCAAGAACACTGAATATTGTGCAATATCAGGACAACTAGTCAACTTTCATTTGAAACTACTCCAAAATTACTTGTACAAACTAACTCATTAAGAGCAGTTTTTTATAGGAAAGGACAACGCTTATTAAGGTGGTCGTAATCAAAGCACTGAGAGCATGTTTAAGAGCGGTTTTAAAAAAGTGTTCTAAAAAACACAAGGACATCGCTTATTTGTAAAAACCGCTTTCATCCTTCATTTATTTTTTTTAATTGGGAGAAGGACAACGCTTTTTCATAACAATCGCCATCTATGGTAATATTTTTTTTAAAAAAAAATTAAAGCTTCCCATAGCGATTATACTAATAACCACTGTGTATAATTTTTTTTTTTTTCGTCGGCTCATACATATGAAGAGATCTAGCAATATATCACAATCCATCACACCAGGTATTCGAATGAACAAATTAACCCAAAAAAAATTAAATTTTCACACACAAGAACTTACGAAATACTTAAATTGTCCCAACAATGCCATATCAAATTGAGAAACTATTACAAGTATTAAATTCATAAGTCATAATGAAAATGAAATGTCTTATACATCTTACATCAGACTGATGTGCGCTTATTTCACCATGTTTCACGCTTACATCTATTCCATTTCCATGCATATTTTATACTTTCAGATTGGGAAAGTAGTGAATTTGTGTAGTTTGAGTACATTTGTAAGATATAGAGGTCTAGACAAGTTTTGGTTTGATTTTGCAGAAAACGGAGCCTTTTGGAGTAAAGACAAGACAACAAATAAGAGCTCGATCTCGAGCGGAGACAACTCGATCTCGACACCAGTACTCGACATCGACCAGATGACCCGAGATCAACTGAGAAGAAAAGAAGCAGATCAAGCCAAAGCCAAGTCGACCACAACAAACCAACTCGACTTGACATAGGTCACTCGATATCAACTTGTCCACTCGACATCGACTAGTGCAACAGACGTATGAGAAACGCAGATTGAGCCAAATCTTTGGAGGATATTGCTTAGCCACGAAGACATCTATCATCTACCAAGATTCATCTATCTTGGGGGTATATTCCAAGCATGTTAGGGAATATTACCTATTTTAATATTTTATTTTAGGATATAATTTAGTTTAGATAGACTTTTCATATACCAATCTTAGTAGTATTAGGACTCCAATCCTTGGCTAGCAAGGGTTAGGAGGCTATAAATAAAGCCCTAGGGGGATGGCTTTATTCATTCAACCAACCAATGATCATCCGATCACAAGCAAAGAGAGAAGGAGAAGGCGAGAGAGATAGCGGAGAAGAAGGCGGTGGTTGTACGATTAGTTTCTTTCCAATTTTAATGCAAAATTCTTATTTTTATGCAAAGATGTTTTCCCAATGAAGAGTGAGTAGTCGTCCTACTTCTAGGGTCGGGGTGAGCCCGACGATAGCCATGTAAGTACGCTTAATTCTATATTTGATTTTGCGATTTCATCTTCTACCCCGCGCCGAATCATTTCTTATTTACCTTATTTACCTTATACATGTGAATTTGGATAGTAATTAGGTTATGCATGCGAAAGTTGACTAAACCCTAATTTTGAAAAGGTAGAAACAATTAGGTTTTTATGCGAAAGCCTCTATATTCCTAATTGGTGATGAGAAAAGTTTAATCTTTTATGTGATTAAAGTAATAATGCATGCATGATTATCGTCGTGGTAAATCCCTATCTTAGGAGCTTTTTAGTTTATTAAAGAAAAAACACAAAAACATTGTCGTTCTTATTTTATTTCTTTATTTTCTACATTCGTTACTTTTTGTTTTCTGTCTGTGAACACACTCGATTTCGACCTTCCCTGTCGATATCGACCACCCTGCATCGAGAGACCCACGTCGACAGTCTTCTGAGTCGACAGGAACCCACTGACCCACTCGAGATCGACCTACCTAGTCGATATCAAGTGCTTCTGTTCTCGGTTCTCCTTTGCAGGCTTTCACAGATCGACGTCACACTAGGAATCGCCTGCACCTGTCGATATCGACTCCCCAACTCGATATCGAGGCTCTTGGTCGACATTGCGTAGAGTTCCAATGACTATTCAGACATCGTTGACCCGCCTCCACGTGTATCGATCCTGATTCCCTTCTGCTACAGCGGGAGAAAGTCTTGTATTTTATTTGCGTGGATAAGAGATTGTTTTGCATCTATATTTATATTTGTTTAACTCAATTCTTCCTCCTACATCAAATTTTGGCGCCGTTGTCGGGGAGGCTATCAATTGCGCCTTGATTAGTCTTACTTACTTGTTTACCTAGTATTGTTTTGAAGGTGCATGCGACGCGCTGATCGCATGCCATAGTTCGTTGCTTTAGACAATCCAGAATGCTTCCTTCGTCTAAAAGAAAGAGCTCGAAAGGCTTCGGAAGCAAGTGGAGGGGTTCGAAACCGAGTGCGGTCAACATACCAAGTGCAGCAAAGAATGACCGCTCGATAAGAACAAGAAGCCCAAGCTCACCGACAAGCCCATGATCAACTACACAATATCCCACAAAATGCCAAAGAGTATATCCACCCAACGGTGGTGGTGTCTGAGTCTCCTATTGTTCTCCCTAATGTTTCTTTTAGATAAAAACTACTTTTATAGTGGAGATTAGGAGACATGCTTTTGAGGGAAAGGCCTCCGAATGCCCTGTGACGCACATAACTACTTATATTGATTTATGCAACACCATTGCTGACGATGTCAACCTAGAACATGTGCGTCTAAAAGCCTTTAGATGGTCTCTTGCAGGAAAGGCTCTACATTGGTGGGAGAGCTTGCCCCCATGATCTACCCAAACCTGGGGGGAAACTTAGGGACATCTTCCTCAACAAGTTCTTTCCACCATCAAAGACAGCATAGATTCGCTAGAAGATCACGTCTTACAAGCAAAGATCAGGGGAGACGCTAGCGCAAGTTTGGGAGCGCTACAAAGACTTGCTGAGGTCCTGCCCTACGCATGGGCAACCGCCATATGTTATCCAAGAGATCATCTACAATGCCCTGTACGTGACTACACAAGAACAGATAAACACATATACCACCTATCGCTGCCTAGAGCTTAATCTTAATCAAGTCTGGGAGACGATTGAAAGGCTTGTGGAGTTCGACAACACCTATGGGACTCATGTGGCACCCGATGTGAGGCCTCCCCTATCCATGCCACTATATAAGCCTTCAAAGGAGGTGGATCCTGAGGTGAAGGACCAATTCATGAAAGACCAAGTAAAGCGTCTTCAAAAACAAGTTAGGTTTCTTATTAACAACCAAGCTTGTTTAGAATGTGGGTCCCACAAACATAACACGGCGGGTTGTCCCTACACGGAGCAAGTACAATTGGCAGAGACCCATGATGAAGTAAAGTATGCGCGGGGGCCCAACTATGGAGGTAATCAAGGGAATTGGGGATATCAACAACCCCAATATCAAAAATATCAGCAACCCCCACCATATAGAGCACCTTGTCATCCTGAGAGGGAAAGGAGGAATGATCTACACCACATCCTAGACGAGATGAGGAGGAACCAAGAGGAGACAAATCAATCCAACAATGTCATCCATACACAACTACATGGCATTAACGCTGGGCTTGGTGAAATTGATACATGGAGGAAGAGCGTAGAGACCCAACTAGGTCAATTGGTGGCAACCGTTCCATGACAACCCGGAGGGCTCCCAGGCCAACCACATGCCAATCCTAAGGGGTAACCAGCGGGCAACATCGCCGCCATACGCTTAAGGAATGACAAGCATATGCAAATCAATAATGAAGAAACGGAGTCAGCGGAAAAAGTCACTAGAGAGCCAATCGATATCGACACACCCAACTCGATGTCGACTGACCCACTCGATGTTGACACCCCAGTCGACGTCGACTCTGTCCAAGCACCCTCGAGATCGACCACAGCAATCGATGTCGACACCCCCTTGTCGATGTCGACCAGTAATCTTCACCACCTCGGGCCAATCCCACTCCACCAAAGAAGAAGCCACTTCCTTATCCCTCCAAATCTTCAAAGGACTCTGCGGACGTGAAGTTCCAATGCTTTGTGAAGGTACTCCAATGCCTTAATGTTACCATACCATTCACGGAGGTCCTTCATGAGATACCATTCTACGTCTGGTTCCTGAAAGAAATCTTAAGCAAGAAGCGATCAATTGTTGAGATCGCAGAGGAGTACAGCAAGGTGGACTACCCGGAGAAGAGGAGTGATCCCGAGAGGTTTTCCATTACTATTGGGCTTGGCCAACATCGCTACAAGGCTTTGTGCAGCGTGAGCCTCATCCCTTTGTCCACATGGTCAAAGGTCAACATTGGAGCCTTGGAGCCAGTAGATATAAAGTTATACATGGCCGGCAACAACTTTGTAAGGCCTACAAGCATCATCGATGACGTCCCAGTGAAGGTGGGTAAGTTCTTTGTACCCACTGACTTTATTGTGCTAGATATGGAGGAGCATCCTACATGCCCCACCATCTTAAAGAGGCCGTTCCTAGCTACGACCGACGCCAATATCAGCGTGCGGAAGGGACTATGGTCATTCACTATTGGTAATGAAGTCATCGAGTTCTCCTTCAACCCTACCATGAAGGAGGTGAACCAAATGGACATCAAGGCCATGCATGCAATAGGGAGAGTAATCCCTTGTGATGAACCGACGGTAAGGACCTTGATCCATGATGAGCTAGAAGAGAGGGCCATGGAGGCCCAAATGGAGGAGCTACTGGCAATTTGGCACCAAGCCGATGATGAAGAAGAGCCTGAAAAAGCACTCGATGTTGACACCCAGCAGTCGATGTCGAGTACACTGGAGCCAAATCGAGTGCCAGAAGCTAAGTATGGGGTCGACGCCAACAGAGCAT
This sequence comes from Persicaria maculosa, assembly GCA_963922045.1. NCBI lineage: Eukaryota > Viridiplantae > Streptophyta > Magnoliopsida > Caryophyllales > Polygonaceae > Persicaria > Persicaria maculosa. The sequence continues at coordinate 39,053,493 of OY998271.1, forward strand.
TTCAGATCGACCAGGGCCAGTCGATATTGACTGGGCCCACTCGAGATCGACTCCCCCTGATCAACACCCCTCCACTGACTGCACCCTCAGGAGAAAAGCCACTCGATGTCGACCCCCTGACTCGATGTCGAGTGATCCCTCAGAGCATAACCGACTCAAAGGTAAGTCCAGGTAAAGATCCTGATCCTTTAGAGCCAAATTTTAATATCCCTATGAAGTGAGTATCCTTGTTTGTATGCCTAATTAACATGATAGGTAAGCCGATAAGGGAATACAAGGCAGGAGACAAGGTGCTTATGGAGCAATGTAACGCTTTGGGATGTAAAAGAAATGAAGGGAGAAAGAAAGCATTGAAGACGATCTACAAGGTCTATCCAGGGAGGTTGGAACTCAAAGACAAGAAAGGGACGATTTTCAAAGTAGAGCTTGAAGGCCCTGAAGAGGGCATGAGAGCAATATGGTCCCTACATGTGCCACCTTCGATAGAAGCGCGGAAGAAGTCGGCCTAGCGACTATAAAATCTAGAGCTTGTACATAAGCTTTTTGAATAGCTTAGTTTCTAGGGTTTTGAATTTCTGGTTTGGTTTTGAAAACATTAAAACTTTAAACTTTTTGAGTTTTTGGAAAAGACTAACGATTTCAGGTACGAAGGAATCTGCAAAAGTACTCGTTATCGACATACCCAATCGATATCGACCAAGGGAATCGAAAGGAGCGACTGTGATCGATACTGAGATCACCCTGGGCCGAAGCAGAAGACCGATATCGACATAACCAGTCGATATCGTCACCATCACTCGATCTCGACCTCCCCTGCAGACGTACCTGTTTTGAGCTGTTGCGACGTTTTCTAGTAAGTTCTCTTTAATTCCACTTCTTATTTTGTTTTTACAGTGAGGACACTGTACGATCTAAGTATGGGGTGGGGTAAAAGAATACTTACCTTATTTCAATCACTCAATTGTTAGTTTAAAGCATAAGTCTTGTTTTTGCACACATGTTCAGTTCTTACATATTTGCATCATATACATATTTCTCATATGAGCATAAAGTTTTTTACAGATTTTGAGAAAAAGTACACCCATTGAAAAATTAAAAAATGTCATGGAAGTAGTTACAAAGCTCGGCGATGCAAAAGTAGATCTGTTAGAGATATAAAAATTAAATTGCCTAGTAAAGGGAAGTCTCAATTAAGTGCGATTTTTAGAGAAAACCATGAAAGGAGGTAAAACTTGAAGTTTGGTTTTGACATATGCATGATAAGAGGACGAAGGACTATATTTTCCATTCATGCTTCATTATTTACCTTAACCATTACTCATGCTTATTAGCCTTTACATCATATTTAAAGCCATATGTGCTTAATGTCATATTTGCTACACAAATTCTTAAATTGCCCATTTTTATACCTTTTTATCCGTTCAAGAGATTATGTTATAGAATGGATGTCATATTATGGAGTTGTTATATGGTTTGATATGTTGTGAAGTTATTCTAAAGTTGATGGCAGGAATTTTTAAAGGAAAATTTAATGAGTGAAAAGAAAATCCGTTCACCTAGGAGTTAGGTGAATCGATCCTGCTTGCGGAGGATAAAATTCACGCGAGATGGGACACAAGGTGAGATGTCTGAAGCGCTAAGTATCCGGGGCCATTCATGACACCCATGTTTGCGACTTGCGAGAAGGCAACGTTGATGTTAGAGAGGTAAAAGCAATATTAGTGAAAAAAGAAAAGCATTATGAGGAAAAGGAATATGGAAATCACAAAGGAGAAAGTGCATTAAAGAAAGAAGGTTTGGATGTTTCTCCCCGGATTAAGCACCACATTGTCAAATATAGCCCACCACTATACCTTTTACCCACTCTCCACCGTTGTGCATAAAAGTCCTCTTGTCTATTAATGCTATGTTACAAATTGTGTTTTGCATAACCCTTCTTTTGTGCGAGATGTTGCTTTTCTTTCACAGGCACGAATTTGACGGCATTAGTACCTTTGCAAGGATGGTAATTGATTGTAGGGATTTATAAGAATGGATCTAAAATGTTGAGATTTTAATCCTTCCCCTAAATGACCAATAAGAGTATTGCTTGAGGACAAGCAAGCTTAAGTATAGGGTGTTTGATGTGCACTTATTTCACCATGTTTCACGCTTACATCTATTCCGTTTTCATGCATATTTTATACTTTTGGGTTGGGAAAATAGTGAATTTGTGTAGTTTGAGTACATTTGTAAGATATAAAGGTCTAGACGAGCTAAAGCCAAGTCGACTACAACAAACCAACTCGACTCGACATAGGTCACTCGATATCGACCAGTCCACTCAACATCGACTAGTGCAACAGACGAGTGAGAAATGCGGATTGGGCTGAATCTTTGAGGATATTGCTTAGCCATGAAGACATCTATTATCTACCAAGATTCATCTATCTTAGGGGTATATTCCAAGCATGTTAGGGAATATTACCTATTTTAATATTTTATTTTAGGATATAAATTAGTTTAGATAGACTTTTCATATACCAATCTTTGTAGGATTAGGACTCCAATCCTTGGCTAGCAAGAGTTAGGAGGCTATAAATAAAGCCCTAGGGGGCTGGCTTTATTCATTTAACCAACCAACGATCCTTTGATCACAAGCAAAGAGAGAAGGAGAAGGCGAGAGAGATAGCAGAGAAGAAGGCGGTGGTTGTACGATTAGTTTCTTTCCAATTTTAATGCAAAGTTCTTATTTTTATGCAAAGATGTTTCCCCAATGAAGAGTGAGTAGTCATCCTACTTCTAGGGTTGGGGTGAGTGATGTACATATTTAGTGTCTTTTTATTCGCATCTTTTGACTTCATATCCCATTCGAATTCCCAAAGAAAAGGTGAAAAATAGTGCACATTTGAGTAGAATGAGCTAACGTGCAAAAAATAGAGTCTGCACAAGTTTTGGTCTAAATATGTAGGAATTGGAGCAAAATCGGAGTCAAAACGAAGAAGCCAAGTAAAGCTGAAAAGAGGTCGAAATCGACATCTCTAGTCGATATCGACTAAAGACCTCGACATGGACTCTGAGTGTCAAGATAGACCACAAGACCAGCATAGAAGACCACAAGCGCATCCAATTCGTGTTGCATTCCAGTCGATATTGACCAGTCAGGTCGAAATCGACCTCTCTGTTTTCTGCTCGACAAGCTTCATTCTGCTCGATAGGATATGTCTTAAGGGTGATTTCCTTTTTACCCTAAAGATGTTTACTAGATATTTACCTAATTATGAAAAAGGTAGAAACAATTAGGTTTTTATGCGAAAGCCTCTATATCCCTAATTGGTGTTGAGAAAAGTTTAATCTTTTATGTGAATTGGTCATAATACATGCATGGTTACCGTCGTGGTGAATCCCTATCCTGGAAACCTTTTAGTTTATTGAATCAAAACCCTAAAAAATTTGCTGTTTTTATTTCTTTTCTTTTATTATTGTTTTCTGCAAATGAACATCGATTGAGAGCCACTCAATATCGACCACTTCTGTCGATATCGACCACCCTGCATCAAGCAACTTCTTCTTCGACAGTTTTCTGAGTCGACAGAGCTACTGACCCACTCGAAATTGACCAACCCAGTCGATATTGAGTGCTTCTGTTGTTTTCTCTCCAGATCGACGTCGTCACTAGATATCGACTGCCCCTGTTGATATCGACCGCTCAACTCGATATCGAGGCTTCTGGTCGACTTGCGCAGAGTTCGCAGAGACTATCCAGGCACCGCTAACTAGCCTCCTCGTGGACCGATCCTGATTCCCTTCCACTACAACGGGAGGAAGTCTTGTAATTTATTTGCGTGGACTAGGATTCATTTTGATATCTATTTATATTTATTAGACTCGATTTCCTCCTACATCAAGTAGTTGTCCCACTTCTAGGGTCGGCGTGAGCCCGACGGTAGCCATGTAAGTACCCTTAATTCTATATTTGACTTTGCGATCTCTTCTTCTACCCCGCGCTCAATCCTTTATGTAAGTTTAGGATCATTCCTTACATACCTTATATGAAGTGAAAGTGGATTATACATGTGAATTTGGATAGTAATAAGGTTTTGCCTGCGAAAGTAGACAAAAACCCTAATTATGAAAAGGTAGAAACAATTAGGTTTTTATGCGAAAGCCTCTATATTCCTAATTGATGTTGAGAAAAGCTTAATCTTTTATGTAAATTAAGTCATAATACATGCATGGTTACCGTCGTGGTAAATCCCTATCCTAGGAGCCTTTTAATTCATTAAGAAAAACCCAAACAAATCTGTCGTCTTTATTTCTTTCTTTTTTACTTTCTTTCTTTATTTTTTGCATTCGACATCGTCTGAGAAGCCACTCGATATCGATCAATATAGTCGATATCGACCACCTGCAATCAAGCAGCCCTACGTCGACAGTCTTTTGAGTCGTCAGGAACCACTGATCCACTCGATTTTGACCACTCCAGTCGATATCAAGTTCTTCTGCTGTTTTCTCTTCTTCGTAGGTTCTTCCCAGATTGACGTCACCCACTAGAAATCGACTGGCCCTGTCGATATCGACCTCCCAACTCGATATCGAGGCTACTGGTTGACTTGCACAGAAGCTTTAGAGACTATCCGGGCATAGCTAACCTGCCTTCTCGTGAATCGATCCTGATTCCCTTCCACTACAGCGGGAGGAAGTCTTGTAATTTATTTATGTGGAATAGGATTCAGTTTGATATCTATATTTTATTAGACTTCATTTCCTCCTTCATCAAATTTTGGCGCCGTTGTTGGGGAAGCTATCAATCGCGCCCTGTTTAGTCTATCTCACTTCTTTTCCTAGTGTTTTCTTGAAAATGTATGCGACGTGCTGATCGCACGCCTGAGTTCGCAGCTTTAGACGATCTGGAACGCTTCCTTCGTCTATAAGAACGTGCTAAGAGGATCATGGACAATGAGGAAACAATGCAACAAAATCTCAAAAGGCTCCGAAAGCAAGTGGAGGGTTTCGAAACCGAGCGCACTCAGCATACCCAGGCACATCAAAGAATGGCCGCTCGCTATGAACAAGAAGCCTAAGCTTGCCGGGAAGCCCAAGAGCAACTTCGCAAGATCCGATAGAATGCAAAGGAATATATGCACCCCACCGTGGCGGTGCATGAGTCTCCTATTTTTCTCTCTAATGTTGCTTTTGAAATTAAAACCACTTATACTGCGGAGATTAGGAGACACCATTGCTGACGGTGTCAATCTTGAATATGTGCGCCTAAAAGCTTTTCGATGGTCTCTTTCAGGAAAGGCGCTAAATTGGTTGGAGAGCTTGCCGCCACGATCTATCCGCACCTGGGCTGAAGCTAAGGATATCTTCATCAACAAGTTCTTTCCACCATCAAAGACGGCACAGATTCGCCAAAAGATCATGCCCTACAAGCAGATACCAGGGGAGACGCTAGTGCAAGTCTGGGAGCGCTACAAGGATTTGCTGAGGTCCTGCCCTACTCATGGGCAACTGCCATATGTCATCTAGGAGATCATCTGCAATGCCCTGGACGTGCCTACATGTGAGAGGATCAACACCTATACCACCTATCGCTACCTGGAGCATACCCCTACTCAAGCCTGGGAGATGATTGAAAGGCTAGTGGAGTTCGACAACACCTATGGGACTCCTGCGATACCTGATGCTAGGCCGCCCCCATCCATGCCATTGTATGAGCTTTCCAAAGAGGTGGATCCTGAGGTGAAGGACCAGTTCATGAAAGACCAGGTAAAGTGTCTTTAAAAACAAGTTCGGTTTCTTACTAACAACCAAGCTTGTTTAGAATGTGGGTCACAGAAACACAATACGACAACTTGTCCCTAAACGAAGCAAGTGCAGTTGGCGGAGATCCACGACGAAGTCAAGTATGCGCAGGAGCCCAACTATGGAGGCAACTAGGGGAACTGGGGCTATCAACAACCCCATTATCAGCAACCCCCACCATACAGAGCACCTGGCCATCCCGACAGAGAAAGAAGGGATGATCTACAACTCATCCTAGATGAGATGAGAAGGAACCAAGTGGAAACGAAGCAATCCAACAATGCCATCCAAACATCACTACATGGCATTAACTTTAGGCTTGGCGAGATCGACACATGGAGGAAGAGCATTGAGACCCAACTAGGTCAATTAGTGACATCTATTCTATGACAACCCGGAGGGCTCCCTGGCCAACCACAGGCCAATCCAAAGGGGCAGCCATCGGGCCACATCGCCGCCATTCGCTTAAGGAATGACAAGGCGATACCAATCAACGTCGGAGAACCGGAGCCTACGGAGAAAACCCCTGGAGAGTCAGTCGATATCGACACCCACCAATTGATATTGACTGGCCCACTCGATGTCGACCCACCTGTCGACGTCGACCCTGTCCAAGCGCCCCTGAGATCAACCAATGCAGTCGATATCGACACCCCCCAGTCGATGTCGACCCTTCATCAGCACCACCTCGGGCCAATCTCGCTCCACCGAAGAAGAAGCCATTGCCTTATCCCTCCAAATCTTCAAGGGATCCAGCAGACGCAAAGTTCCAACACTTTGTGAAGGTTCTCCAAGGCCTTAATGTTATAATTCCATTCACGGAGGCCTTTCATGAGATGTCATCATATGTCCGCTTCCTTAAAGATATCTTGAGCAAGAAGCGATCAATTGTTGAGATCGCAGAGGAGTGCAGCAAGGTGGACTACCCAGAGAAGAGGAGTGATTCTGGTAGATTCCCCATCACCATTGGGCTCGGCCAACATCGCTACAAGGCCTTGTGCGACCTAGGGGCTAGCGTAAGCCTCATGCCTTTGTCTATATGGTCAAAGGTCAACATTGGAGCCTTGGAGCCAATTGATATGAAGCTATACATAGTCGATAACAATTTTGTAAGGCCCAAAGGCATCATCGATGACGTCCCAGTAAAGGTGGGTAAGTTCTTTGTACCCACCGACTTCATTGTGCTAGATTTGGCAGAGGATCCTACTTGCCCCATCATCTTAGGGAGGCTGTTCCTAGCTACGGCCGACGCCAATATCAGCGTACGGAAGGGACTACTGTCATTTACCATTGGCAATGAGGTCATCGAATTCTCCTTCAAACCTACAATGAAGGAGGTGAATCAAATGGAGGTCAAGGCGATGCATGCAATAGGGGGAGTAATATCTTATGATGAACCAACGGAGAGAGCCTTGACTGAAGATGAGCTAGAGGAAAGGGCCATGGAGGCCTAAATGGAGGAGCTTTTGGAGATTTGTCACCAATCCGACGACAAAGAAAAGCCTAACAAAGCACTCGAAATCGACACAACCCATTCGATATCGAGTACACTGGAGCCAAATCAAGTGCCAGAAGCTAAGTATGGGGTTGACACTGCACTCAAAATTGACCAGGGCCAGTCAATATCAAATGGACCCACTCGAGTTCGACTCCCCCTACTCGACCTGCCTCCATCGACTGAGAAGAAGGAACTCGATATCGACCCCGCTACTCGATGTCGAGTGACCCCTGAGAGCAAAACGGACTCAAAGGTAACTCCAGGTAAGAATCCTCCACCCTTATAGATAAATTCCGATATCCCTATGAAGCGAGTATCCTTATTTGTATGCCTCACTAACATGATAGGTAAGACAATAAGAGAATACAAGGCAGGCGACAAGATGCTTATTGAGCAATGCAACGCCCTAGGATGCAAAAGAAAGGATGGAAGGAAGGGATCGTTAATGACAATCTACAAAGTCTATCCAGGAAGGTTGGAACTCAAAGACAAGAAAGGGAGGGTGTTCAAAGTAAAGCTTGAAAGCCCTGAAGAGGACATGAGAGCAATATGGTCCCTACATGTGCCATCTTGGATAGAAGCGCGAAAGAAGTCGGCCTAGCGACTATAAAGTCTAGAGCTTGTACATAAAACTTTTAAATTTTTGCTTAGATGGTTTTTAGGGTTTTGGATTTTGAAAATTTTGATATATTGTGGCTATTTCGTTATTGCACTAACAAGAATTTCAGGTTACCAAGCAAAAGAAACGACGAAGGAGAAAAGAAGCTTCAGCAGAGGTAGTCGAAATTGACAACCCTAGGGTCGAGACATCTCCCAAAGTCGACATCGATGACTCAGGAGCCAAAGAGAGCACTTGATATCGACCAATCAAGTCGATATCGACCAAGCCCAGGCGGCCCTCGACTTCAACTTCTTCCTCGACATAGACAGATGCGGTCGACATCGACCTACTTACTCGACATCGACTTAACCTGAAATTGACCTAAATTCGTAGGTTGCTCTATGAGTTTCTCTCTACCCTTGTTTTTCTTTTAATACAGTGAGGACATTGTATGTTTAAAGTATGGGGTGGGGATGAAACATGTCTTACGGTCACAACTTGGCTTTCTTCTTCGCATTGCATTCATGTTTAAGTTTTTGTTCTTAGTTTTTACTTTCATAAAAACGGAAAAAATACAAAAAAAAAAGAAAATGTCAAAAATAATAAGAAAATGCATATTTACTTTTTAAGTTTGTTTTTAAACCATACTTAGACGTCCTATGATGAGAACTCAATAGCTGACTCGATCATGTAAATCCTATGGCATATTTGGATGGTTTATCCTAAGTCCTTAAAAAAAATTTATGTAGATTGTGAACTTGTGATGAAATTGAGCACATATGATCCTAAGCTAAAAAGCAAATCCAATGAAATTCGTCCTAGTGAGAATTTTGGCCTATAGGGAGAACATTAAAAATCCCTCAGCTTTCTTGAGTGTATTTACTCTTCCTATGCATCTCTAAAGTGATAGTTATTCAAAGCCAATACACACACACACACACACACACACACACACACACACATATATATATATGTTTATGTTTATGAGAACTAAATGATGGAGGCATCTTTTAAGCCATTTTTATCCTCTCTTTACCTACCCTGCATTATCTCTGCTTGAAGCCAGAACATTAGCCTGAGCCTTATATTGCAAACTCCATAAAATTATCCCTAACCGAATTGAGCCTAACCCCCATTTGGGAATTGAGACTTAGATTGGTTAGAATAATGCATTGTGGAAAGAAAGAGCTTAATGCTAGTTTTGAGCAAGGAAAAATTATGGGTTGGTACATATTTGCATCTTGACACATATTGTAAAAGGATTTTTGGCTCACCATATAAATGCACATTATATATATATAATCCAAAAAAAATATTGTTACATTAGTGCATGAGCCAATTATTCCTTAGTTCTTTTATACAAGATTTATACTTCTGAGAGCATATTAGGGTTTGAAGGAAGGTTGATAAGCATTATGAAAAGAAAGTTTGGAAAGAGCATCATTGTAGAGATATGGTTTGGATATAGTTGTGATAAAGTTTAGGAGTCTTGATTCCCAAATTTTATAAGCACCATATAACCAAATAATTTCATACCCTTTATTTCATACTAAGCCCCATTACAACCCCGCCGAATGGAGTCTTTTTTGATGTCTTCCATTGAGCGAAAGTCCTCCTGATGGTTCTTATTGCATTTACATAATTGGTTGCGAAGTGGATTATTATAAATTGCAATGTTTATGAGATTGTATATGGAATTGAGTTGAGAGTTGATCTTCATAGCCTAAACACATGAGAGTTGAGTGCAAACACATTATCCCTGTGAGGTTGGATCAAAATTGCATATGCCTATGGATCGCTCATATATGTGCTATGACGTTAAATTCACTTGCTTTGCTTTGCTACCATTATGATGTTGCTTTTGACAAGGGCGAAGACTTGAAGGGTGTGTTGTAGGTGTTGGTTATTGCTTGGTTATTGCTTGAGGACAAGCAAGTCTAAGTATAGGGTGTTTTGATGTACATATTTAGTGTCTTTTTATTCACATCTTTTGACTTCATATCCCATTTGATTCCCAAAGAAAAGGTGAAAAATAGTGCAAATTTGTGTAGAATGAGCTAACGTGCAAGAAATAGAGTCTGCACAAGTTTTGGTCTAAATATATAGGAATTGGAGAAAAATCGGAGTCAAAACGAAGAAGTCAAGTAAAGCTGAAAAGAGGTCGAAATCGACATGTCTATTCAATATCGACTAAAGACCTCGACATGGACTCTGAGTGTTGAGAGAGACTTGACTGGTCGATATCGATGTCACACCAGAGATCGAGCGGAATGAAGCTTGTTGAGCAGAAAACAGAGAGGTCGATTTCGACCTGATTGGTCGATATCGACTGGAATGCAACACGGATTAGACGCGCTTTTTGAAACGAGGATTGTAAGTTTTATCATGAAGGTCACGGTTTATCTTCTTAATTAGATAGGATATGTCTTAAGGTGATTTCCTTTTTACCCTAAAGATGTTTATTAGATATTTAGATATTTACCTAAATAAAGATTTATCCTACTTGTTAAGGATAGATTTTAGATAGAAGATAGGATCTATTTTCCTTGGCTAGCAAGGATTAGTAGGCTATAAATAAAGCCCTAGGGGGCTAGTTTTTAGTGAGCCCATGCAGTGATAGCCATGTAAGTACGCTTAATTCTATATTTGATTTTGCGATTTCATCTTCTACCCCGCGTTCAATCCTTTATGCGAATTTAGGATCATTCCTTATTTACCTTATATGAAGTGAAAATGGATTATACATGTGAATTTGGATAGTAATTAGGTTTTGCCTGCGAAAGTTGACTAAACCCTAATTATGAAAAGGTAGAAACAATTAGGTTTTTATGCGAAAGCCTCTATATTCCTAATCGGTGATGAGAAAAGCTTAATCTTTTATGTGATTAAAGTAATAATGCATGCATGGTTATCGTCTTGGTAAATCCCTACCTTAGGAGCTTTTTAGTTTATTAAAGAAAAAACACAAAAACATTGTCGTTCTTATTTTATTTCTTTATTTTCTGCATTCGTTACTTTCTGTTTTCTGTCTGTGAACACATTCGATTTTGACCTTCCCAGTCGATATCGACCATTCTGCATCGAGAGACCCACGTCGACAGTCTTCTGAGTTGACAAGAACCCACTAACCCACTCGAGATCAACCTACCTAGTCGATATCGAGTGCTTCTGTTCTCGGTTCTCTTTAGCAGGCTTTCACATATCGACATAACACTAGGAATCGACTGCCCCTGTCGATATCAACTCCCCAACTCGATATCGAGGCTCCTGGTCGACACTGCGCAGAGTTCTAAAGACTATTCAGACATCGCTGACCCGCCTCCTCGTGGATCGATCCTGATTCCCTTCCACTACAGCGGGAGGAAGTGTTGTATTTTATTTGCATGGATAAGGGATTGGTTTACATCTATATTTACATTTGTTTAAGTCAATTCTTCCTCCTACATCACAGACCGGTCTACATCTTACATCAAATTACCTAATTACAAAAGATATAAGAATTACCTAAACATCTAGAGGATGACAAACAACTTTTGTTGAGGTACCAGTTGTTACTGCACAAAGAAAAAGCTGAAAGGTTGAGTGACTATCTATACCAGCACTTGTGTAATAGGATCTCTTCTTATTCCATGCCCAATATTAAAACCACTGGATAATTGATCAAAACTCAAAGAAATCTTACAGAATGGAGAAGGTCGGCTGATTATATTATTATCATCAAAATACTCTTAGACATCCATCATTTTTTAACTGAACAAATTGGCAACACCAGAAAAAAAAAAAGAGGGCAAGATGAGGATGCACTATTAACAGAAAAAACCACCCAAAGGATCATGAACAGAACAAACATTTTATTACCATCATCCATCGTTTGAAGGTATCATAAGTTCCAAAATGAAGAACAACATAGGGGATGATTTCTATCAAAGTAGGGGACATACCAGAATACAATCCTCTCAAACCATGTGTATTGAAAATACCAACAATTGCAGACCTCATGTTAGGATACACCTGCAAATGTTAGGGAAGTGACATGAATAATCAAATACATAATAATATGAACCCTGAAGGTTATAAAAAAATTCAAAGGGCATTGATAGAACAATTGGGCAAACTTTAATCTCATCAGAAGTTCATATATACAGAACACCAAAGACTTAATATGGTTCACCTTGTGATCGAAGCTAGTACAGTTTTTATTAGATCAAATGGATATACAGTAACTGACATTTCAGTGAGTCCTTCTACTTTGAGAACGAGGTTCTTGACTTGGTTAAACACTAATATTCGTGATCAGTTGGAAATAATTCCAATCCATGACATGAATACATTAGCCCACACTACCATGCAGATTTACAACCAAGTGAAATGAAAAGTAGCAACTACTGTCAAGTATGCTTCTAACTCTGGTCAATTTGTTAATTCTAATGTGCGTCACCTAAGTGTATGTATAGGTTCCAACACTAGGTCAACTCATCAGAAAGCTAGTGTAGCTATTCCTCACTAGCCATTAGCCAAGAACATAGCTCCCTCCGCTTTTAACAGGTCTAAAGATGCGGAATGCTTCAGATGTGGAAGCAAAGGACACTGTAAGAGAGATTTCCCTAATGCAAAAAGGGTAATGTTTATAGACCAGGGGGGTTATGCTTCTATGGATGAAGAGGAGCAAGCCGAGCTCATTGCGGATGATAGCCAAGATCGTGCAGAGGAAGAAGAGGCTTGTTTTGTGCCATCTACTCATTAAGGCACTATGTTGTCATTAGTGAATCTAAAGGTGCTTACAGTGAAAGAGGCCAATCTTGAATCTCAACGAGAGAACTTATTCCACACGAGATACTTGGTTGAGTCTCTAGCTCCATCTATGATTATTGACAGTGGTAGCAACAACAACCTTATCAGCAAGAAGGTTGTCAATCACCTGAAGCTCCATACAGCTAAACACCCTCAACCATATACTCTTCAGTGGTTATCATCTCGATAAGGTACTCTTATTGCTGAATAGTGTTCTATTTCTTTTTCTATTGGTCCTTACAAGGACATTGTTGTTTGCAATGTCGTTGTTATAGACGCCACACACTTGATGTTGGGACGTCTATGGAAGTTCGATAGACGTGTTTTTCCCGATGGTTGTCTGAGCACTTGTGTGTTTAATTAACACGAGAAGAGTGTCAAGCTTTTATCACTCTCCTTGAGTGAGATTTTACAAGACCAGTAGAGCAAGATAGAGCTGCAGCGGCATCTATCCATCCCCCTCCCACAACGCCGCATGTAGGCCTTCATAAAAAAGTGGAACTGCGTATGATGACCATCACGACACTTTTACTAGGAAAGGCGCCTTGCTTTTTGTTGATTCCACAACCTCTTCAGGAGATTAATGTTGGAGACAATGCTTTTCTACCGATTATTGCAAAGTTATTGGAAGACTATGCTGATGTCTTCCCTGCTGGGCTCCCTTCTTGACTACCACCACTTCGGGGGATAGAGCATCAAATTGATTTGGTGCTTGGAGCTAGCTTGCCTAATCACCCTACTTACAAGGCTAGTCCGGAGGAGACTAAGAAGCTTCATTGATAGGTTTTGGACTTGCTGGATCGTGGTTATGTAAGGGAATCCCTAAGCCCTTGCGCAGTCCCGGTCATCCTGGTTCTTAAAAATGATGGTTCTTGGCGCATATGCGTCGATTGTAGAGCCATTATTCAGATTACAATGAAGTACATGCATCATATTTTGAGATTATATGACATGATGGATGAGCTACATGGTGCCTACATCTTCACTAAGACTGATTTGTGAAGCGGATACCATCAGATCCCAATGCAAGAAGGCGGCGAGTGGAAAACGACATTCAAGACCAAATATGGAGCATCTCACGCTTGCATATCATACTGAGCATCTCATTGGGTTAGCTGGTTTACTTTGATGATACTCTTGTGTATTCACCCACTCTTGCAGGTCATACTGAGCATCTCACGCTCGTGTTAGAGAGGCTTCAACAGGAGCAGCTATATGGCAATCTGGCGAAATGTAGCTTTTGTGCTCCATCCACCATCTTCTTGGGGTTTGTAGTCTCCAAAGAAGGCTTATACATGGACTTGTCGAAGGCTGATGTTATTCATGAGTGGCCCCCGCCTACTACGGCCACACATGTTCGATCTTTCATTGGGTTAGCTGGTTTTTATAGGCGTTTTGTTAAAGATTTCTCTACTATTGCAGCTCCTTTGCATGCTTTAAAAAACATAATGTTGTTGTTGATTGGAACCCGAACTTATATGTTGCTCTTAATAGGTTGAAAGATGCTTTATTTAATGCACCTTTGCTTCAATTTCCTGATTTTTCTAGAACTTTTGAGGTAGAGGTTGATGCTTCTAACATAGGCATTGGAGGTGTTTTACACCAAGGCCGACAACCTATTGCATATTTTCCTGAGAAGTTGTCAAGTGCACAGGTGAATTATTCTACATATGACAAGGATTTGTTTGCCTTGATCTAGGTGTTGAAAACACGGCAACACTACCTCTAGCCATGTGAATTTGTGATCCACAACGACCATGCAGCCTTACGTTAACCGAAGAGTCGGCATTGATGAGTAAGGGACATGCTCGTTAGGTGGAGTTTCTAGAGTCCTTTCCTTAGATCGTCCAACACAAGAAAGGTAAACACAACGTTGTTTCTAATGCGTTGTCTAGGAGGTATGTTCTCATTACTTTTGTTAAGTCATGTGTGTTAGGACTTGGCTTAATTAGTGATTTATATGCTTCTGATGAATTTGTTAAGCCCATTCTAGACATTTGTTTGAGTATTAATAAGGAGCATGCTAGTTTCTATTTACATGATGGATGTTTGTTTAAGGTTGGTAAGCTATGCATTCCATCATGTTCTATTCGCTTACTCTTGGTCAGGGAAGCACATGATGGTCATAGTTGTTTTTTTGTTAATGTCCAAGACTCTGGGTGTTATATGTGAGCACTTCTTTTGGCCTCATATGGCACAGTAGGTAATGCGCTATGTTTGAGTTTACGTCACTTGTCACCGTGCCAAGGCAAGTTCCCAACCACATGGCCTTTACCAGCCATTGCCTATTCCATCAGGCTCGTGGGAGGACATGTCTATGGACTTTGATGTATTTGTCATTGTTGATAGGTTTTCAAAGATGGCCCACTTTGTGGCTTAACTTGTAAGACCACAAATAGTGCCTTTTAGACTGCTACTATATTATTTGACAATGTCATTCATCTACATGGGATACCGCATACCATCCTTGATAGGTTCTGCAGAAGAAGCTATTAGATAGGTAATAGAACTTTGTTAGGTGGAGCTAATATTAGACATCAGTGGCGGGTCTAGGATTTTTGCCTGGGCAGGAGGGCTGAAAACTACTATACCGATCCCTTTCATTTGGTGTTGATTCTTGTTGACAACTTATGTTATACACTTTTGCAGGGGTAGGTATTGCATGAACTTCCTCTCAATTGCTTAAGTAATTAAGTTGGTTATGGATTTGTATGCAACATCTTGCTCTTTATGGCTTCTTTTTAGGGCAATTTTATATTTTTTGCAATGTTTTCTTTTGGTATAACATTTTTCCCCTAGCAAGAATTGTATTTTCACAATTTGTTTCTTCTTTACAATGCAATCCATCTTCTTTGTTTACTATCCACTGTCTAGTTTCCACTTTCTAGTTTCAACATTGAAATTAATTTTCCTGTTTGATGTTACATCACAAATTCATTTCATAAACCACAAATTTAATTCACATAAAATAATGAAATGACAAAATTTGTTCTCGAAATCACAAACCTTAATCCAAATTTCTAAAATTGATTTTTAAAATCCAAACCCTAATTTCACAATTTGATTCCTAAAATCCAAACCCAAAAAGATTTATCATATCCTATTTAAAAATTGAATCTCAAATACAAAGCTAGAGCACAAATTCAGAAGTATGAAACACTAACCAACCCTAATTTCACAAATCGATTCCTAAAATCAAAACCCAAATGTAGAAATTGAATCTCAAATCAAAAGCTAAAGCACAAATTCAGAAAGTATAACCTTTTTAATTTAGAATTCGGATATGGGATTGGGAGGGAAAGTGTTGCATCTGCATTCAGTGTACAGGAGCCAGGAGGGCACAGCCGCACAGGTCGACAGTTCGGTAGAGGAGGAGCCGAGGAGCCAAAAGCGGGGTTCGGTGGAGGAGGAGCCGTGAGCGGCGGCGGACAAGAAGGCGTTAACTCGAAGGAGAGGCGCCGCTTCGCTTGGATTCTCTCTCTCTCTCTCTCAAATCGCCCGTCTCGAACTGTCATACAAAAAAATCTGAATGTAAAAATAAAGAACAAAAAAGGGTAGGTTGTAGGCGTGAATCGAACCCATTACCTTTGGTACGCCCCCACTTTCCTTCCCTTATTATTTGCCAACTGAGCTAAGAAAACAATTTGTTTCGTTACGCATCGTACTTTTACTTATTACAAACTAACTGTTAGACATTCATGAGTGTAGCCCATCAAACAAACAAGCGAGTCTCATTCTTTGGATGCAAATTGTGTTTGCTTGTTTCTATTTATGTCTTCTCATCATAAATGAATGTTACAGGACTGTGTCGGTAATTCTGATCCCCCTCAGTGGAATGGTGTTGCTGGATATGCTGCTCAAAATCCAAACATGTAGTAGTGTCACAAGATCCAAACAGGTATGGATATGCTGCTTAACTAGCATCAACAACTTGTACAACAACAAGTATTATAATTAAACACCACTTTTGTAAGAGTGTCACAAGATAAATTTTACTATCGGCCTTCATAGTTTTTAACCTCCAAACTAAAATGTTGAATCCTCCATTGGCTGAGATAGTATTTCAGATTCTCCCCTTTCCATTAGTTATAATTTTTTTTAATACTCAACTTGTGGCAATTTTAAAAGCTCTCTTAATTACCTTTTCAATTTTTATTTGTATGCACTCAATTGATTTTGTAAATTTCTTTTTTTTTTTTGTTTGTTTGTTGTTTTATGTGTTTTGTTTCATTGGACAAAGATAGCATATTGATTTACTTAAATACTGGGCCCATATACTTCTTTCCCCTAAATTTGATCCTTCAAGATAGTGAATCTAATTACTCACCTTAAGAAGATAAGCACTCAAATAACAACTAGGAGGCACGATCAGGATCATAAGATGAGGGAAAAAATGATAGTTCTCTAAGAGCAAGCCCAACAGTTGTGTTAAAATAGAGAAAATGGAGGATTTTAGATAAAAAGACCATTTTTTCTCCCCAATAGATTCCCCAAACACATCTGCAAAATAGAGAAAGGGATGGAAAGTGAAAAAAAAAATCTACAAATTTGCAGCAAGAGAATTGATCTGTAAAATTCAATGTGCACTCCATATATTGAATTTATTGATCAAATCCTTCAACCTATCAGTTGCAACACGTTCGAAAGTATTGTAGGGTTTTTTCGAGAATTGCCGCTCCTTCAAACTAATTTGGGAAGGTATATGATTTTTTATTTCAATTTTTCATTTCACTTATGAATTTCGATTGCTTCTGAGTTGATTTTGCTTGTCCATTCTTCTGTTGATAAAGTTGTTTGTCGATGGCTTCGAAATCTCTATTTCGCTTGCATTTGAATTTCGATTTTGTTTCGCTTGCTTTTGAATTTTGATTCTGTTTCGCTTGCTTCTGAATTTCTGATTTTTTGATTTCGCTTCTGTTGCTTCTAATTTCGCTAGCTTCTAGGATTGATTTCGCTTATGATTTCGCTCTAGGACTGATTTCGCTTCTGAATTTCGAGTGCACTAGGACTGATTTCGCTTCTATTGCGTCTGGTTTTGCTCTAGGAATAATTTCTCTTTTGAATTTCGATTGCTTCTGAGTTGATTTTGCTTGCCCATTCTTTTGTTGATAAAGTTGTTTGTCGATGGCTTCGAAATCTCTGTTTCGCTTGCATCTGAATTTCGATTCTGTTTCGCTTGCTTTTGAATTTTGATTCTGTTTCGCTTGCTTCTGAATTTCTGATTTTTTTTATTTCGCTTCTGTTGCTTCTAATTTCGGTAGCTTCTAGGATTGATTTCGCTCTAGGACTGATTTCGCTTCTGAATTCGAGTGCACTAGGATTGATTTCGCTTCTGTTGCGTCTGATTTTGCTCTAGGAATGATTACTCTTTTGAATTTCGATTGTTTTCAAGTTCTTTGCTGCTGTTCGAGTGCTTCTGAATTTGTTTTGAGTGTTTTCTTGATCCTAATTTGTGTTTTCGAGTGTTGTTGAGCACATTTTCTTGCTAAATTTTTTGGGTTGTTGTTTCTATTTTGTTGCTAAATTTTTTGGGTAAGTGCTTCAGATTTCTTGCGTTTTTGGGGGTTGTTGGTGCTGTTTTCTTGCTGAATTTTTGAGGCTGTTGGTTCTGATTTCTTGTTGAATTTTTTAGATGGAATCTGAAGCATTTTTTGATCTAATTTCTTGTTTTTTAAATGTTAGAAATGGCAGTATATAACCATTCATGTTAATGAAGTTTAACATGTTAGAATTAACTAAAGTTTAAATGTTAGAATTGTTACAATTTTGAAGTAAATGTTAGAATTGTTAGAATTAAGTGAAGTAATGTTATAATTAAGTACAAAATGTTAGAAATTAAGTTTAAATGTTAGTAGTGTTAGAATTAAGTAAAAAAAAATATAAGCATCACGTTAATGAAGTTTAAATGTTAGTAATATAATGTTATAGTTAAGTAAAAAATGTTAGAAATGTTAGAACTTACGTTTAAAATGTTGTTAGAAATGTGAGACTAACACAGTACCCGATCCAGATGTAGAGCGACTGAGTCGATCGAACTGGACTAAGATCAAAAAGAAATGTGAGACTAAATATTATAATTAAGTTTAAAATAATTTTTTTACAAATATAGAATTAAATATCCTTAATAAATGCATTTATTTATTATAGTGTAGAATAAATATAAAAATCTGTAAAATAGAGAAGTCGTTGGAGTGTGAGTTAATTTTTTTTAGAGATTTTAACATTTTCATCTATATTTTAGAGATTATTTAAAACTATTGTACTCGCTCCAAGGGGAAAAAAATATCTCTATATAATTTGGGAAAGTCTTGAAGCTGAAAGGGTAGTTGTCTGAGGAACCGCCGGCAGGAAAATCTTCACAAAGTTGTGCTCCAAAATCAATTGAGAAGAAAAAAAAATCTACCATCAGATTTTTTTTTATATAAAAACATTTAAAAGAAAAAACTGCCAATACTTTTTATGGGTCAGCTTTCTAGTAACAAACGGGCCAAGGTGGGCCAGTTGACGAAGAATTAAGGTCCTCAAAATATTAAATTTTATTAACTTGCAAGCAGAAGCTAAAGTGGGGCGAAGCCGAAGGGAAAGTTGACCACTTTTTTTTTTTTTTAATTTTTAAAATTTTTTTAAATCTGACATTTTTACGTACAAAATCTATAATAATAATAATTCTTACCAAAAAAATAATAATAATCTATATACCTATAAAAATTGTTTCTCAATGCCCCTTAATGACTTTCCCCCATAACTCTTAAATCTCAATCTTAATAATTCTCTCACCAAAGGTCACTTCAATGTTTCTTTTTCCTTTTATTTGATTTTATAATTTGATAATTGCTCATTTAGTTATATACTAAATTTCAAAATATCTATATAATTTTTTCTTTTTTTATTGAACTAAATTATGTTAGCATTTGATTAATTTGAAAACCAAAAAATAATTTTTTTCTGTTTCTTTAGCAATACCATCAATAGTTTGTGTATAATCACTTTCTTTCTTTTTTTGATTGGAAAAATAATCATTTGATTTTGATTTTACAATTAAAATATAGATGAACAAAAAAATATAATGTTTGATTTAAAGATGCAAATAAAGACATAATATTATAGTTATCTATTACGTTGTTTATTTTAATCTCTATAAGTCTATCTACAAATTTCTATATATAATGATGTCTATGAAAAAAATATAATGTTTTATTTTAAAATTATAACTATTTTCTTAGTAACTAAATTGAATAGTACAATTTTATCAAAAAAAAAGTTGAATAGTATAGTATATACAAAGTACTAAACTTTTCTTAGTCAAGCCAACCAATTTTTTATTTTAGTTTAAAAGTAAAAAAAAAAGTCGACAATTTAATACAAGATAAAATAATTAACTTTTACCATGTGAAGAGGATATGGATAGTCAATTGAGAAAATATTGAAAAAATAAAATGTGAATTGAATTTCATGCAAGTATAAGATACCAAACTAGAGCATTAAATATACCATAATATGTGTCATTAACAATTAACTATAATAATATTTCTTAAAAATTAAAATATAAGGTATACAAAAAATATAAATATTTTTATAAATAACTTAAACCAAATCATGATACATATAAAATCAAGATTTACTATTTGTGTAACGGCCTGGGATTATGATTCCCGGGTTACATTTGAGGGATGAAACCCCTCGATGGGATCTTGTGCCCCGAGTACAGGTTGAAGGTTTGAAACCAACAATTGCGCTTTGAAAGTGGGATTTCATACCCAAAAACCGAGAGGGACCGTTAGAATCCCCTGTACCTACCCTATGGCCTAAGTCGCGAAATTCATTGATCATACAACCAAGAAAGATTCCAAATTCATACATAATGATAAGCATAGTGGATAATTGGTGAAGCCGGGTCAAAACGTGATGAAAACATCCAAAATCAAATCGTTAAATAATTGGTGAAGTCGGAGTCTCGACTCTCTCTTTCCGTCATGTTAGACCCCACAGTCATGGAGCCAAATCAGTAGCAATAATGATAAGCATAGTGGATACCTAAAAAAGTTAATAGTGGGCGGGATCAGATCGATGCCTACTTGGGTCTGTCCCTTCATTAAGGGTGCTGCCCCCGCAATATGTACACACATACGCTATACCTAATAATTATGCTTCTAGGTGCAAGGCGACGTATTAACACACTAGCATGCACCTAAGATCAAGTGCATAATAATAATAATAATAATAATAATAATAATAATAATAATAATAATAATAATAATAAGGCCTTATCACAGAATACCAAGTGGTATATCCCTCTCCTACCTCCACCCCCTTTCTGATAGGGCGGAGACTGGCCAGCTCATAAATGCCTTTCATTCCATCATAAACGAATCGGCTCGCAGGCTCGACCCGTAATCATATATAAAGCCCGCAGGCAAATCTCGTAATCATGCTCGTAATATAAGTAAAGGAAGTTCCATATGACTCGATTGACTCAAGACGGGACCCGATGAGACTGGGTCATCCTATGACCCTAGCAAAGACTCTATTTACTTCACAGATAACAGTCGTTCTGTTTACATACGCATAAAGAAATAGAATGCTCAATGATCAATGCAACCTAGCAGGATACTACATGGCATGCTGATCATGAATGCAAGCACCTAGTATATCATGCACATAAGGCAGGGAATATCTATTCGATCTGAGTAAGCTCCGTAGAGACTTACCTGGCTATGCTGAACAACATAATAGAAGATCCGGTACACATCAATCATAGTCACAAAGTATCACCTAGATGCATAACGGAATATATATATATATATATATATATATATATATATATATATATATATAAGTTAATGTCTAATCATTCAAGCACTCAAGGCATACATCATTCAATAGAATTAACCACATCGTAATCATCATTCCATCAAGTTCAACCATTCATCTCATTACCACATTCCGTAAGACCGCCTCATTCTCATCATTTAGAATTTCATCATATTATCATCCGTTCATCCCATATCTCATAGCATGATCCACCAAGAATCAACTCTACTCATTATCTTAATATCAACATCTCATCTCAGCAACATATGTCACGACTTCATACTCAAGACATATCAGAATATCATATTTCACAATCATCATATAACATCTCACATTCCAATACTCAAGACCCTATAATAACAACGTATATTAGCATATCATGGTTCATACTTAGCACTATATCAATATCATAGCATCATGCTTGCATTCGCACATACAATCAATCAGATTAATCACAAGTCAGATAAGGCAAGTTAATTTTCCCAAGATTCCCCAGAATTCTTTTAAAATCTCCAGTTAGATCAAATCCTCATTTGAAACACTTTCTTGAGTCATCTACATAATCCGTTCTCAAAACATTACTTTTTAAATTAACTTATTTTATTATTTCAAGGCAAATCCGATAAGTGTTAGGGTATTTTCAAAATTCCTCATTTTATTTTATAAAACCAATTCCATTTCATAACTTAAATTCCAATCTTTAAAACTATTTTCCCAAATTCCTTTAATATATTCAAGTCTCATAATATTATTATTCCTTTTAAATCACCATAATAATAATATATTTTAAACCTCCAATTTTTTTACAAGGCTATAATATATATATATATATATATATATTTAATATAAAACCGGCCCCTTTATTTATTAACCAAAGTCGGATCCTCTTTGTGGAAACTTCAACTAAATTTGTTTTGCAACTGGCCCAAAAGTCATTTTTGAAACAACACAAATTCGGCCCAAATATAGCCCAGAAGAAGGAAAGAAAGAATAGAAAGAAAGAAATGGAGGCCCAGCCCACAAATCAGAAGAAGACGAAAGGAAAGGATGCGGGCCCGGCTGAGGTGGCACTGACGTGGGCGCGAAGCTGGAGGCGGGACCCACATGGTCTTCTTCTTCCTCTTCCCAAAGGCGATCAGCCGTGCACCTGCTCCTCCCTGCTCGCTCTCTCCAGCCGCAATGTTGTCCTTGCTCGCCCGCGGTTGGCCCGCCCTCCTCCCCACTCTCCCTCGCTCGGGCTTGCTCGCTCTCGCGCTCACAGGCCCACCCAGTGGCGGCCGCAGGATCCTCCGAAAGGTGGGGCGAAATTTATAGTGTGTACTGAGATATTGGCCTTGAATAAACTCATTTTCCTAAGCTACGACTTTCAACTTAATAATGGATTGTAGAAAAGTAGACTTACATTTGCTTGATTGCTATGATAGTGGTTTCTCGTCATTCATTGGAAATTTAGGCATTTGAATTGACATATTTAGGAGTGTAAACTTATCGAAATTCAATCATGCTAAATTCAAGGCTTTTGCATATTATCTAGGATTGTAAACACATCAACTTTATAATATCTTTTAGTTCCCAAAGACATGTAGGGTACGAAAATATAAATATTACATAAAGCTTCACAAATTCAATTAATAAATTTCATTCTCAAAATCATATATACAAAATAATTAAAACACAAAATTTATTCTCAAAATCACAAACTCTAATGAAAATTTCACAAAATTTATTCTCATAATCAAATCCTAATTTCACCAATTTTATGGGGTTTAATTAGTTTATAGCTAGATAATTTGTATATAATAGGGAGCTCGGGAAGTGGGAATATAATTAAATAAGGGGTAGAAACATAGAGAGCGGGTGAAAGTTGAACAAAGAATAAAAAAAACTTTTTTGAGGGAGGTGAAATTTTTTTTTTTTAAAAAAAGGCTAATTTCACCAATTTTATGGGGTTTAATTAGTTATAACTAGATAATTTGTATCTAATAGGGAGGTCGGGAAGTGAGAATATAATTAAACAAGTGGGTAGAAACATAGAGAGTGGAGTACAAGCTGAACAAAAAATAAAAAGATTTTTTGAGGGAGGTGAAATTTGTTTTAAAAAAAAGAGGCTAATTTCACCAATTTTATGGGGTTTAATTAGTTATAGCTAGATAATTTGTATCTAATAGGGATGCAAGTTGAACAAAAAAAAGTTTTTTTGGGAGGTGAAATTTTTTTTAAAAAACAGGCTAGTAGGAATTGAACCCTCAACCTTTGGTCTCACTTTACTTTCCTTCCTTCCCACCAACCAACTACACAAAGTAGATTAGTTGATTCTATATTCATCATAGTTTTACTTATTACAACACTGCTATATATATAAATAATTTTTATTTTTTTTCCAAAGTCCAGGGACACGTAGGTCGAAGGGTGGGACGGCCGCCTACGCCCGCTCCACCCTAGGGCCGCCCTTGGGCCCACCCACTCTCACTCTCGAGTTCACCCCTTTCTCCCTCGCCCTCGCCCGCTCGAGCTCGCCGTTAGCTTCCTCGACTCACTCTCACGCTCACCGACGCTCTTCCCCGACCACTATGAATACAAAAGGGAATCGAAAGTAACACACGAGAGAGAAGGAGAGAGGGTCGAAGCTCACCGAGGGGCGTAGACTCGCCGGAGACAAGGCGTCGAAAAAGATTGTGAAGATGCTGCTGCTGCTGCTGCGTTGCCGGGGTGGTGGTGATGGTGACTGGTGTGCAGGTGCGGAGTGGTGGTGGTGGTGGTTGAGGCGTTTGGGGCTTGTTTTTCCGACGAACAGGGGCCCACTTTGGGGGTTGCTGGTGGAGCTCGTACAAGGAGGAGGATGGAGGGTGTTTAGGCTTGCCTGAACCAAAAGGAAAGAAAGAGGGGGAGCTGTTTGAAATCAGAAAAGGAGGAGAGGCAGAGTTGCAGTTTGGGCATGGGTTTGACTGGGATTGGATTTAAAGAGGGTGGAGAGGCTTATGCTGAGATGATTCAAATGGGAGGGGGAAGATAAGGCTTGTAAATTTTTCAGTCGGTAGGGGAATCTCTGCAATTTTGTTTCTTTTTTCTTTTTGGAAGGAGATCAAAAACATCAAAATCTCAAAAAAAAAAAAAAAAAAAAAATTATCCCCCAACTCCAACAGTTTTTTTATTGTACATATTTTTGCATTGATTATATACTCCTCCGTTCGGCAAAACTTGTCATTTTAGAGTGTTATTTTTGTTCAAAAAAACTTGTCATTATAGGTATTTTGCCCTTCACTTTACAAAAATGCCCTTAATATGATTGATGGTTTGTTAGTTGTAGTTTTCGATAAAGTAAAAAAGGATAGTAATAATTGAGGGTAAATTAGTACATTTGTTAATTGCCTTAAAACTTGTGAAATAAGCTAAAATGACAAGTTTTGACGAACATAGGGAGTATTATAATAAATGCAGAATTTCATAATATAATAAATAAATTTTTTAAAATTTAGGTAACTAGTATAGTTTTCGTACCTTATACGATATTTATCACATAAAATAAATAAATTCGATTTATTTATTATTTTAATTTTTTTGTTGAAAATATCAATGTCTTCGTTTTATTATTTTTCATTTACTAATTATGTATGGTTTTTAAGAATGATAATTTTTTTATAAAATATCAACCTTTTATTTTTTTTAATTTCATACTGTATAATATTTATAATATATATTAAATTGTATAAGGAAATTATGAATCCAACAAAGCTTTATATTTGAATCCCATTTTAGTTTCATATATTATATAATATTTATAAGTCCAACTAAGCTTTATATTTTGAATCCCATTTAAATCTTATTTATGACTTAAATGGTTGGCATAGAACTTGATGAAAACATTTAATTTTAGAGATTTTTCTCTTCCTCTAAATATAGAGAAATTTTTACTCTCCCTCTTCATTTCTCTATTTTACAAAACAATATAGAGGAGCCGTTGGACCATAAAATCCATCTTTTTCTCTAAATTTTTCATTTTTCTCTATTTTGGAGCTTATGTTGGGGATGCTCTCAAGAAAGGAGTGAAGGAAATAGAGATGAGATTTTACCCCAATAAGAGGAGATGAGTTGGAATGGATAAAATGGGTAAAAGATGACAGAATTGTGGTCTCGAGTCGGAAATTTAAATTTCCGATGATTGATTTTCCGAATCCCGCTCTCTCGATCAATTAGGTTTTTAAAACCGAAAAGATATTGTTATCCGAAGAAATTTTCGAATCTCGATGTGAAAGGCGGAATCAATCTTTAAAGTTAAAAATTGGGCCAGAATTCGCTTTAAGAATTTCAAGTTCGTTTTATTAAATTTAGGACGAGTTCTCCTTAAAATATCCGATTTAAGTCCTTTTAAATTCTTTTTTATCCTAAGTCATAATGTGAAAACCCGAGCATTTACAATTTGTACATTGTTTTATAGTTTTTGTGTATCCTAATGACTGTATATATATCTATACACAAGCCAACCAATTTTATATTTTGGTTTTGAAGTGAAAACAACATCAATAGTTTAATCCAACATAAAAGAATTACCTTTTACAAGAGATGATATGGATAATCAACAAAAAAAAAATATTAACAAATAAAATTATGAGTTGAATTTCATGTAAGATACCAGACTAGGACATTAACAATTACGTAATAATATTTATTAAATGCCAGACATAAAAAAAATAAACATTTTATAAATAAATTAAACGAAATTGTTATAAAGCATATAAAACCAAGGTTTACCAGTTACGAACATATATATAATTTAGATTAGAGAACAATATGACATAAAATAATCTTTTAAATAATCCTATAAAATATCAAAAGTTATATGTCCTGTGCGTAGCACGGGTAGGACTTGCCTAGTATATAATAATAATAATACATTAAAAGTTATGTTCACCTCCAATTTAATGCTCATTCCTTTAATGTTTCATCTTTTATACGTTTTGTGCTTCTATTCCATAAAATGACAAAAAAAAAAAATTATATAGCTCAATGGTTAGGATAATTGTTTGGTATACATGAGGTCTTGGTTCAAATCCCATTAGTTACATTCTAACAACATTTTGCAAAATTTTTATATCCTCTTAAATTTTCATGTTTGTTATGTGTAATTTTTTAAAATTGAATATAATAATAAATTTTCATGTTATGTGTAATTTTTTAAAATGGAATATAATCTATAATCTATTAAATTATCATTTTTCGGTTGATGATTCTTTAAGCATAAGGTTTTGGTTTCAATCACATTCGCTATCTTTGTCAATATTTTACAATTTTTTTTATCTTAAATTATCATTTTTTTAGGTTTAATTATTTAAAAAATATAATACATCTATGTATAATATAATATCTATATTTATAATACATAAAAAATTATGTTCAACCGATTGTGCGCAAACCTTTATAAATGTGTATCTAATTTGCTTTTTTTCCCCAAAAAAGTATGTTCAACCGGTTGATTGAATCCACTATAACTATAAGGCATTTACTCAGCCATTTGTACATTGAAATTCAGAATTTTTTTTCAAAATATTCACTAAAAAATAATTAATTAACAAAATATTCAATGTTTTAAAATATTTACAAAAATATTCATTTTTTGCAGATGTGCCAGAAAAACGCGGTCCCATACCGCGTTTTATTCATAAGGTGAAAAATTTTAAATTGAAATAAAAGTGAGAAAAAATTAACAAAAGAAACGCGGTTTCAAACCGTGTTTCTATTGTTAATTTTATTCTGGAGTGAAATAGGTAAATTTTTTAATATTTTTACATCAGACACGCGGTTTCAAACCGCATGTCTTTTTTTTTTGGAAAATTGAAAGGAGGGAACGAACAGACGGGGATGGAGAATTTGGGCCGCCGGGGGTGGACGGGGGGACGTCGCTGGAGGGAGGAGAGGCTGGATCTGGTGTAAGGAGAAGGCGCGGAGGAAGGAGCTTCTTTTCCTGTTGTTGTGGTGGTTCTAGCGGCGGCGGAGGTGGCTCTGTGGGCGCTGGAGGCGGCAGGCGGGCGAAGTAACTGATTTTTCCACTTTCTCCTTTCGCAGAAGAGATTGATAGCTTCACTTCGGCTTGCTGCGACTGACCAGTGGAGGAGGAAGTGGCGGTGGAGGCGCCGGTGACATCGGCGGTGGTTGCAACTCAAAAGCTGAAGCCTCCGGAACCAAATCTTCCGGCGTCTCCTCCTCTGCCAGAACCGCCACCTCCTCCGGAGTCTCCTCCATCGCAACGATCTCCTTCCTCTGCGCCACCTCCTTACACCAGATTCGGCCTCTCCTCCCTCCTTCGGCGTCCCACCGTTCGCCCCCGGCGGCCCAAATTCTCCCTCCCCGTTCCTGGCTTCCTGCTTTCAATTTTCCCAAAAAAAAAGACATGCGGTTTCAAACCGCGTGTCTAACATAAAAAAAATTAAATAATTACATATTTCACCCCAAAATAAAATTAACAATAGAATTTTTTGTCACCTTTTATTTCAATTTTAAAATTATTACCTTATGAATAAAACACGGTCTGGAATAGCGTTTTTCTGCCACATCTGCAAAAAATGAATATTTTTGTAAATATTTTGAAACATTGAATATTTTGTTAATTAATTATTTTTAGTGAATATTTTGAAAAAAATCTGAAATTCAAACATTTCATATTCCCAATTAATAATTACATTACAAGACATCTAATGCCATTAAATTGTTACAACCATACATCTTCAACCGTTTAATTTTTTTTTATTTATTTTCCAATTAATTGCATTCACTGATTTATAAATAGACGAGAGAGAACTTACTCGATCATTTGGGCAGTAAAATTTTTGTTGGCTCCTCTTCTTCTTTGATACATGATTCAACTATTTGTTTGTTGTTCTAATTTTGTTATACATTTATCCTTTCTCATATGCAATAGAGATTTAAATGTAACTTATCTATTTTTTTATATTATTTAACTTTATCATAATTTAGAATATTATGGCTATATTGTTTTTATATATTTTTCTAATTTTATTATTTTCTTTTATTTTGCAGATTTATTTAATAGTTGGGTAGAGCTATCTTCACTCAATCATTTGATGGCTAGTAAGAATCTGTTTTGGTCCCTTTTCTACCTTTCATTTTTTGATTAATCAATTTGTTTGTTGCTCTAATTTTTTGTATATCGATATCCTTACCTTACCCTTTCTCATTTGTAGCATAGGTTAGTAAGAATCTGTTTGTTGCTCTAATTCTTATTCTAACTATAATTTTATCATAATTTAAAATTTTATACTTATATCATAGTTAATTTCCTAATTCTTATTCTAATTATATTTTATTTTATAACTTTGAACAAACTTACAATCACAACAAAAAAAAAAAGTTCATTTCAGGCAAGGAAAATATCTTAAATTAATTTAGTGGCACAATTTTTGGAGTAAATTTAGTCTATATAGTTGTCTATTCAATTTTATGTAACACTTGGGTTATTTTTTCAAAAAGCTGAGGTCTGGGGTTAGTTGTGCAAAGATTTTTATAAATATTTATTATAATTTTTATTAGAGCTGGGAATTGGGATACGATGATATTATTACAAGTTAGCCGAGAGTTGAAATGACCCAACTGTTGTTTGGCTTATAAGAAAATGTGATATGTTCAAATTTTTTTAATGCATTTTTATTTCTTTATTTATGGGGATAGGTGTGTTTTTTTTAAAAAAATTGGCCATACAATTGTTTTTTTTCATTATTCTAATTTCGTATAAATTTATAACATAAATGTCTGATTTTTCTATTTTCAAAAATTCTCTCGAATTCTTTTTACTTACAATTTTGGATTTTATTTTCAAACAATGCTTTAAATAGAATAGTCAAAGGGGTGAGAGTTTTTTTTGTTAAAATAATACCGCATGTAGAATTTTTTTTTAAAGATTATAAATGTCGACAAATTAAAATGGGATAACCAAGGGATGAATGTTTATCTTTTTTTTTTTTTTTGTTAAAGTGTAGATTTTTCCTATAAACAGCCAATTATTTCAATGTCAAACTCATAAAATTTATTGTTTTGCAACCAAATAAGAGAAGAAGGATATACGGATAGATAAGCTTATATTCATCTTTTATTTTCCTTTTTCAAATTTCATTTATTTGTTTCTTTAATTTATTTTTAATTGTACTTTCTTATTTATATTAGTAGATTATATATGATTTTATTTTCCAAATTTTATGTTGTTACTTTATACGGAGTATCATATTTTTTATTTTTTGAAATGAAAAATGTTTTAGCTTCTAACGAATGCATTATGCAATTATTACCTTATTAACATACATAAATAATAACTCAATATTAAATTCAAATTTATGAGAAATGCCGTTTAAATACTCATTGTTTAAAGGTAGGGAGTTTAGAAAATGAAGTAGCTCTTTAGTTTTGTTACAAACGAATTCACCCAAATTTAATGACAACGTTGGATAGAATATGTCATTTAGCTTATTAAAAACAAACATAATTGCATAATTTATATTGCACTTCTAAAGCAAAAATTGTGGATAAAATCAATTTCTGACATGATATTTAATTTTTTTATAACATTATCAAATACATAAAAAAAAAATTCCATGTTTAAAATTTCCCTCAAATTTGATCTCTTCAATCATGGGTCTAGATTTTTTTTATCGATATTGTTTTATTTTTTTCTTTGAATAATAATATTTCAATTTAATTATTGTGTGTAAAAACTACACTACATGCTATTATTCTCTTCTTTTAAAAATTTATATTGTGTTATTTTTTGTTTGTATTTACCAAGTTCGATCTCACTATAATATTTGAAACAAAATCACATGTCCCGGACGTAGCACGGGTGTACCTACCTAGTAAAGTAAAAAATTTTGTACATTTAGAAAATAAACATATATTTAATCCATTCGCACATCTATCTATATAATATACTCCCTCCGATCCAAAAAGGATGTCGTTTGACTTTTTAACACGTATTTTAAGGAGCTAAAAACTATATAATATATCAACTTTTTTTAAATTATTTTTTTACAACTTAATATTTGTTGGTAATAAGTATTAGATTATAAAAAAATAAAAATAAAAAAGTTAATATATTATATAGTTTTTAGCTCCTTAAAATACGTGTTAAAAAGTCAAACGACATCCTTTTTGGATCGGAGGTAGTATTAAAATAGGGATTTAAAGTCCTCTCTTGTGCAATTCAACTATGTGTCATTTTGTAATGCAACCTGATTCGGATTTTTTGACACATCAATTAATAATGATCTAATATATTTAAGCCACATCAGTCAGTGACCTACTTATTTTATTTATATAGGTCGGTGTCATCCTAAGTGTCCATATTAATTGATGACTAATTACTTATTTTTAATATAAATATCCAACTCATATATTAAGTAGTTATAAAAAAATATTCCAAACAAATTATTTTACTATTCACAATTTAATTAAAAAAATACAACCAATATAGTAAAATATAATTTACTATTCTTATTACCCGCGTCGTACGTGGTTTTTTTTATAAATTTTATTTATATATAATTTTTATTGGTTTAAATAAATTAATTTTTATAATAATTTTTATTTATGCATAAAGTACTCATATTTCATTTATATATATAAAGTCATAAGGTTGTTTTGTTAACAAATTATATTTTATTATATTAATTTGTTTGAAATATTTTTTTATTAAATTTTGATGCTTGAAATATTTTAATAAAACTTTCATTCAATCGTAAATTAAATTAAAGTAAAATCATGTTCATTGAAATTCAATATACAAACTAAGAGGTTAATTTCACTTATATGTCATTTTCTCGTGTAGTCTAATTCCTTTTAACCACATCAATTAATAATTTCATATCTTTTATCCAACTTATTTGACAAAATCTATCTAAAATTATTAGAAATTATATCAAATTGAATTAGATGATATCTTTTATGTTATATATCTTTTAGTTAAATCGTTGTATAATACGTTAACAAATAACATTATCTTTTGTAAAAAAAAGGCCTATGTATATAAGGAGTATTAATTAATTATGAAAAGATAAGTTGTTGGAGATCACAACTTTTTAAGTATTTCTTTATCTTTTTAAGTTTATGATTTAAATATACAATTCAAAGATCAGAATATAGGTAGTATATGTATTAATTAAAGAACTACCTAATTAATAGATGAATTGAAAAATTCAAAGATCAGAATATAGGTAGTATAATTTTAATGTAATTTTTCATAATTAAATCATTTTCCAACCTTGCAATTGTTTTCCAAATTCCTCTTTAAAACTTCAAGTCTCAATTTATATATATTAGATCCCAAATTATTATATGATATGTTAAATACCATTTATTAAGTACTTTCAAAAAAAATTATTTTCAAATCCATTAAAGTCCCGACTCTTTTTATTTAATAAAACCGACCTTTTATAAAATCTCCGAAATAATATTTTTCCTTAAATAATGTTAATTAATTAAATAAATAATTTAAATAACAAAACCGGCCCAAGAAGTCGCGCCAAAACCGGTCCAGGTGAACAGTGCCGCGGCCGCGGCTTGGCCGCTCCCGCGACATCTTAGCCGCGCCCGCGACCTTCATCTTCTACCTCTGTTTCGACGGACTGGTTTGTCCTTGTCGTTGGAGCTCAAGTTTCCCCCATTTCCGCCCCCTCTTATCCTCTCCGACACTCATTCCCGACCCTTAAGAATGCACAACAACGAATCGAATGCAAGGAATGGTACGAACGAAGCTCACCGAGATATTCTCGTGCGTCGGAGCTTCGACCGGAGGTTTGGGCATCGTCAGAGGCTCTCGATGGCTCGTCGGACCTGCGTCGGGCATGGGTGAGCATGATGGCAAAGCTCGGGAATGATTTCAATTGAAAACGGAGGAGAACAGCTTACCGAAGCGGCGTTCGTGCTCGAACGGAGGAGGTGGAGCTCCGATGGCTCGGTGGCGGCTTCTGGGCGGCACTTGCTGCCTTTGGTGGCTCCGAGGAGGTGTCGAGGGGCTGCTGATGGTCCTTGGTGGGGAGGAGATGGTGATGACGTGAGTTGGGATGGTGATGGTGGTGGCATGGGTGGTGTTTTGAAGGTGCGGCGACGGTGGTGTGGTGAGGGTGATGTACGGTGGTGATGGTGATTGAAGTAGAAAGGGAGGGAGGGAGGGTGGTGGCTGGGAATGGAGTTGGAGATGGTTATGGTGATGATGAGTGAAGATGGGGAGGGGCATGGATGATGATGGTGAATGGTGAAATGACGGGGAGAGGGGGTGAAATGAAGGGGTATGGTGAGGAGAGGGAGTGGGTGAAGATTGAGTGTGAAATTGGTTAAATCAATACCCGAAAATAAATCCCGAATACGCGAATATCGAACCCCGAAATTAGTTTCTGAATGTTAGTTTCTCCGAATTCCGCTTCCCGATCGATTAGATTTTTAAAACAAAAAAGGTTATCGCCATCCGATAATTATTTTAAATTCTCGAGGTAAAAAGACGGAATCATTCATCAAATTTTAAATTTAGGTCGGAGTCCGCTAAACGAGTTTTAAATCCGATTTAAATTCATTTTTAATTTCCTTTTTTCGAAAAATTAGGATTAAAAAATCCGAGCCTTTACAGGGGTGAGATACGGTCAAGTGAGCGGGTTTCGGGATTTATATTCCGGGCATTTTGTTAAAAACCGAGATTCGAAGAATAACGAAAACGATTTGAGCGGAAGCGAGTGATATAGAAACGAGAGACTCAAGAAATATGCAAGAACGAACACCAAAGTTTTAGAGGTTCGGCAAAGATTGCCTACGTCCTCGGGGCCTCAAGAATCGGCCAAATCCACTAAGTAATAGTTCAATAGAGGGTACAATCAAGCATGCATGCAAAGAGAAACCCTAGATCTAGCATGTATGAGTATCAGAGATGAAGAGAGAAGAAGATCCCCCTGTGAGGGATAACAGGAGATCGAAGATCGCTTCGATGCTCCAAACCCTAGATCTCCATACATGGAGGAAGCAGCCACCCAAGCCAGGAGCTAAGCTTGGCCACCACCAAGAGATCTCCGAGACCAACCACTGCCTTCGTCTTCACTACCGCTGGGGAGGAACCCAGAGATTGAGAGCAAACCCTAGAAAACCCTAGAACCCATTTGAGAGCTTTTGTGAAGAGACGGAGGAGAGAGAGAGCTGATCTGAGGAGCCCCAGGAACTGTAGCGAGTATATATAGCTAGGTCACAAAGGTTAAGCGAAGCGCCAAGATAAAACGCTGCGTTCCAACCATCAGACAACCTGGGCTACTAAGCTCGACTCCATCTGGAGATCAGTGGGCCTGTTAGCCATTCACTAGTATCTTCTTCATCTTATATATCATACATATTATACATATATATAATATACTATAGGTTATACACTATACTCCACTATTGTCCATTAAGCTCGTTAGAGGATCAAGTCGAATTCGACTCAATACAACTCAGTCGAGCTTAACTACAACCGTGCATCCATGTATATCTAAGTATGTGTTATATATGTTATATGTATACTCATCATACACTCATACATGATACAAGCACATAACAATATTACATGCAACATATATGAAAGCAAGACATAGGGAAAATAAACACATAACATTACAACACATTTGAAATTTGAGTATTGGGACTAGACATGGCCACGGGTCACGGGTCAGGCGGGTCTCCGGGTCAACGGGTTGAAGGGTCATCTCAAGTTAAGGGTTAGGGTTAGGGTCGGGGGAAAGTGAACCCGTGACCCGGCGGGTCGACCCGACTACGACCCGGCGGGTCGACCCGTCGGGTTGACCCAATGGGTCAAAAATTTTAAAAAAAAATTATATAAAAACTAGAATTTATATTTATAATTATTATGAATTTTATTTATTCATAATATATAAATTGTCATGCATTGCATGTTATGAAAATCCTACCCACCCTTTGGTTCTTTTATAGACTTAGCACCCTCCCCCTCCCCTTTCCTCTAGTTTTCAATGTGGGATGGGATGTGGGACAAAAATAAGTAGAAACTAAATCATATCTTCAATCTCGATCACTCGGTTTTTTCATGTCAATCCATACTTATAAATTTTTATCATATACAAACACTAGTACTACACTTTATATAAATATTATTTTTTTGAAAAATATTTTACCTATCAATTATGAAAGATTAAAATAACGAACGAGTAGCAAGAAAGTGTGAAGTTCAACACAATACCTTAAACATTTGTGTTATTTGGTAGCTCCACTATGAAATCATGATATATGATACTAAGTTAGGAGTCTTTATGATATAATTTCAAAGAATACAAATATTGTTGTTGATAAAGTTGTTACACATGTATGGTATCCTTAAAGTCGATTTTCACTTATTTTGAAAATGTTATAGAACTTCGGATTTTCAAGCACAATAATGAAATATATTATTGGGCAATACTTTTCAAATGTGTCTTTTCATTTTATAACATGCAACACAAATAGGTAATTCAATAACATTATCATTATGTGTCTACACAAAATGTGGCTAATTCAACTTTAAACGAGAAAGATTATCATATATCTATATGAAGATGAGCCTAGATTTGAAATCAATGCAACAACCAAGAAATTAACATAATGCAAGTAAAATAAAACACTTATGATTAATCAATAGATCAACACAACTATCAATTGAATTAAATAGAAAGATTAATCCAACAAATTTGATATAATGTATCATGATGTTCCATCACCATGTGTTATTCATTTCATTAAATCGTAAGAGGTAAAGACTTTAATTATATTATATGTTACATCATATAATCCAAAGACTTAAATTACATTATATATTCCACCATATAATCCAAATACTTAAATTACATTACATTTTACATCATATAATTCGATTAGTCGAAACATCAATTTCTACAATTTCTTTCATATCCCATTTTTCTGTCCCACATCGAAAGTGTGCTATCTACCTCTATTTTCTCTATATATATCTTCTCATATCCCTACTTGTCATTCCCACAATCCAACCTTTTCTTTCCCACATCTAAAGTGTGATGAAATGATGGAGTGAAATGAAGGTATATATATATCTTCCCACATACCATGTTTTGTCCACCTTTCCATTTCGAAAGTGTGGTGAAAGTTAAAAGTACTCGATGGGTTGAGTTTTTTTTTTCAAAACCAATTTTTTTTTAAAATGGTTGACCCGGCGGGTTGATCTGCCAAACCCGACGGGTATCCGGTTCCTTGCCACGTGTCCCGACCCGGCGGGTCAACCCGTCGACCCGTCGACCCGCCGGGTGACCCGAACCCGTCGACTCGTTGAATTTCCGGGTTAGGGTTCGGGTCATGTACCCCGAGTTCTCGACCCGGCGGGTCCGACCCGTCGACCCGGCGGGTCGGACCTGTGGCCACGTCTAATTGGGACCACAATTGTCTTTCCCTTTGTTTTATTGCTTTGTCTGAATTAGCTATAGCAGCAGAGCATACTGCCCCTGCCCATGCCTACTGCAACACTTCTACCCCCCTATCCTCTTCATTTTGTTTCAAGCCAAAACACTACCCCTGCCAAATCAAATTTTGTAGAAACCCATCCCCTACCTTTGTTTCAACTCAAGGACAAACCTTCACCTCTGTTCTCTTTTTTTTCCCCTTTCTTTTGCCCCTCTATGTGCCCAGACAATGTTTCGTACTCAATGAAATCGATTGAGAGATGGAGCAATGAGGAGGTCTCAGATCTAAGTATGGATATGGAGGCGGACAAGGAGTTCACTTTTAACCCTCCTTCGCCCCTCCTAGGCATCGAACAAGGAGTTCTATTGTCGACGCAGCCAGATCGAGTGAATCGAGCATTTTCGGCGAAGCTTCCGAAACCTCGGTGAGCGTTTGAGTCTTCTCCCCTTCTCCTTGGTTCGTTCTTATTGTCTTTGGGGTTGGGGGTAGTTGGTAACGTCGGGTGGTCGGAGAGGTGGCCAGGCCGCCGACAAGACCTCCCTCTTCTTTCCCTTTTTCTGTGTGTGAGTAGAGAAGGATGAACGGTACGCGAGTTCTTCTTTTTCTTCTTTTATTTTATTCTAGGGTTGAACTGGGTTTGGCTAGAGTGATGGGATGAATTCGGGTTTTGGGCTTGAAATCCGGGTTTGGATCTGGGCCGAGGGTGTTTGGGCCTTTCTTTTGTTCAGGTTTGGGTTAAAATAACTTGAGGGAGTTTCATTTATTTAATTATCCGATTAGTTATTATTTAATTGAATTATATATATATATATATATTATAAAGTTATGACTTTTAAAATATTTGGGATTTAAAATAAATGGAATATAATATATAATATTATAATATTGTTGAGATTAAAATATCTTAATTGGACTTGGATTTGAAAATGAATTTGGGAAAATATTTTGAGGGTCGGAAACTGAATTAAGCACTTGAAAATGAGATTTTTAGAAATGTTCTAACTTTGTCGGATTCATTTGATATAAATATTAAGTACACGAAATATAATATAATATATAATATTATCAATAAAATTGAAAAATATAATATTATATTTGAGATTTGAAGACATTATATCATGAGACTTGGATTTTAAAGAGAATTTGGAAAATAGGTTTTAAGTGTTGGAATTGGATTTAATAAGATTTAAAAAGAGAAATTTTGGAAATACTCTAACCTTATCGGATGTATTTTGATAAAATAGTAACATAAGTCGATTTCAAGAATAATGCCTTATAAATGGATTTTTGGGTCGAGAATAACTTAAGAAGTGTTTTGAATGACGAATTGATCTAACTTGAGAATTAAAGAGTTTTGGGGAATCTTGGGGAGATGACTTACTTGTCTACCTTGTGTGTATATAAATTATGAGATGTTGATATTGTTATGATATGTTATATGATATGATGATTTGAGTATGAATATTCCTTAGAGTATGAATATGACTTATATATATATATAATAATGATGCATGATTTCTAAATGGTTGATATATGATATAATAATCAGTTGAAATGATATCTGATGAGTTATGCTGATGTTATGCGATGAGATATTGATATGAGATGAGATGTGAGATGGTATACGATGAATGATGATGATGAGTAGAGTTGATTCTTGACGAGTTATATGAGATCATGCTATAAGATATGGGATGAATGGATGATAATATGATGAAGTTCTGAATGAGGAGATCTGTAGTTCTGGGTACTTGTGTAATTGAGATATGCTTAGTGTAAATTAGAAGTAGACTCATATACATTACTTATATATGATAGGTTATCATCTGTGATGTATGACTTGCTGTATACATGGATTCTGCCTTTTGTTGTTCTGCCTATCCAAGTAAGTTCCTTTATGGGCTTACTCAAATTCGAAAGAGAAATCTCCTGCTTGTGATCATATGACATACTAGGTGCTTCATATGCATTTAAATCATGCCATGTAGCATCATGCTAGGATTGCACTTATGATTGAGCATTCGGATACTCTATGTGTTTGAGAACAGAACGACCTTTATCTGTGAGTCTTAGAGTCTTTGCTAGGGTCATAGGGTAGCCCAGCCTCATCGGGTTTGCCCTAAGTCAGTATCGTCGATATATGAGCATGATGATGAGAGAGCCCAACACCATTGGGCATGAGCACGATATGATGAGATATGATATGCTATATGATGAGATATGATATGCTATAGCATCGAACTGGCCAGTCTCTGCACTAACGGGAAGGGGTGCAGAGGTAGGAGAGGGATATGCCACTTGACATTCTTTGGGCGCCTTTACAGTTGTTCTGCATATTATTTTAACTAGGAGCATGCTAGTGTGATTTAAATTTCCGTACTGCATTAGAGCATCTTTATTATAGGTATAGCGTATGTGTATGTTTGCTTGTGGGACATAGTGCGTTGGGGGGACTCGGTCTGACCCCGCTCACATAAATTGTTTTTAGGTATGCTTGTTCTATGTTTCTATGGCGTGGGAATCCCCCGGGCGAATGCGAAGAACCTGTCTAATTCCGCTAATTGGGCTAAAGGATTTTTGATTATATGTTTTACTGATTTGGTTTTGACCCGGCCCCGCCGTGGCAAGTTGTACTTTACTTCCGCTTTCACTATTTCTCTCAGATGAATTTCTGCGACTTAGCCTTAGGACAGGTTAAGGGTACCCAACGGCCCTCCGATTGTTTTGGGGTTCGAAATCCCCACTTTAAAACACTGATCCTGGAGGTTGAAACCTCGACCGTGCTTGAATTGCAAGATTCGAACGAAGGTATCCAAACTTCGAAACATAACCTGGGTATTTATATCCGGGCCGTTACACAATGACAACGAGAGTAGATGAGCAGCGATGGGTAGGATATATACCTGAAGTAACAACTAAAGAATTGGGGAAGAATCAAGGACATTTACCCATATATCCATATTGTTTTGTCTTTTTTCTTACAAAGTGTCCACTAACTTATCCGTATTAGCTAAAAGTCAACGGTTATTACTGACACAATTGCTGACACGGTTATTCTGATAATGCTGATAGCGCCGATGGCGAGAACACTGCTAATGCTCTCACCACTAACATTACAGACATCGTTGATAAAGACACCATTTACTTCGGTGCCAATGACGTCGATATTGCTGACGCCAAACCCTAAAAAAATCAATTAGGATAGTTAATGCTGAAATATATGATACACGAGTTGATGCATCACATATCACCTATTACACTTTTTTTGCTACACTCCCTATTACGCTTCTTAAGTTGATCTAAATTATAAATTAAATTATGATACGACATCTTAGGTTTAAATTTATATATAAATCCTAAGTAGTTAACCCATAAAAATTATATTTTGTGTGTATATTTTAATGTCTTGGCTTCTTAAGGTTTATGTATCTAATTCTAGGGTATCTTTTTTATAAGAGGTTAAAACATTATAAAAATATATATTAAACATCATTTTTTTTAATGCTTTAGCTTCTAAGGTTTATAGATTTAAATCTAGAGTATTTTCTTTTCTCAATTTTATTTATAAATCATATCAATTTAAGAGATGTAACATGGAAGGTAACACAAAAATTATAACAAGAGATCCGACTCGAGGTTGATGTGTATCTTTGATGGAATCTTAAAACACAAAAACAAATCAATCATGAAATACAATAACACTTTGGGTAAAGTCCAATATAACAACTTGACACTTAAGTTGTGTTTGGAAAGGGGATGGAGGTAGATGGAGGAGATGGGGATTTGATTTTGAAAACCGTGTCATGGTGTTTGGCAGCGAGATGGAGGTAGATGGGGATGGGAATGGAACACCAAAAATTGAGGATTTTTTTCCACCTTGTAAAAGGAGGTGGGAGGGGATGAAGATGTGAAGCACCCAACATCATCTGGTGGATATAAGTCCATCAACTTTGAACCATAGTTCCTTCTTCTTATTTGTCTTAACCTGCCTGAACATCATCTGGTGGATCAACGGGAAATTGACAGTCATATTAGTGCCATGTGTCATCACCCATCACAAACAACTCTTCCTCAACACCTCATAGTGTTCGGGTGAGAACTATTGTTTTATGATGTCACAAACTTCAGGACGAAAGTATAGGTTTGATCTAGCATGGAAACGTTCTTTGTATGGAATAAAGAACTTCAATTTCTGCCACACAAGCAAACACACCCCCATACAAAAAATCCATGTCAGCATATGAAGCAAACATAATGACAGAATAAATGTGGTTATATATTAAATAGACTCACATCAAACTTGCATTTATATGTGCCAAGATCACTGGAGGGCCCTGTGCACACAAGAAAATAGATGTCAACACCGACAAATATGACACTACCCCACACACCCCAACCCCAACTAACAAGCAACAAACATACATACCCTACTGGGGGCACAAAATCACACACATTTTTTAAAACAACCAAAAAAACCGTACATACCCTACCACACATAAACAAACCAAACCCCCCATTTATGCACATAATGAACTAACTGATGGAAATAAGTCCATAAATCAACAACGACATCATGAACACCCCCCCTCTCCCGCAGAATCATCAATCACCCAAACCCTAACACATCACAACATCCAAAAAACGCGAAAATGCGTACCTGCGTTGCTGTCCATACTCACTTTTGGTCAATTAAACACACAAACACAACCGGAAATCGTTCCTTTTCAACCGAATCAGTGGAAGATCAAAGCGAGAATGAGAGAGAAGATCAAAAACGGAAATGGTTGATGACGGGATAGAGAGTTGAAGAAGAACTATTATTAACAGAAGAAGTTACCAATTTCCACAAAAAGAGCGTGTCATTTTATAATGGACACTTTCCTAAATTTTACAAAAGTATGGGCACTTCCCTAATTTAGCCGAAAATTTGCACCTCCAGCGCAAATTTTCTCTTTAATATAAGCCAAGTAAGTAGGGTCATGTATGTCTATCTTTTCGGGGGCCTATGTTAAAAAATTAAGTTCTATTTATACTATTTATGAATTAATATTTTCTACAGCTGCTTTTGTATAAAATATCTTACACCGTAACAACACAAATGATTTTTTAATTAAAAACATTGTTAATAAATTATTATTATTATTTTTGAGAACTGATCATAAGTTAATAACTCTATGCTCACAAAATATATAAAATTCACTTTTCTTTATCAATTAAAGAAAACTTAGAGATAAAGTGACACCTTACTATTTTTTTAATTAATCATCAAATTCACTTTTGTTTTATCAATTCAAAAATTTAGGAATAAGGTGATAACTTACCTTTTTTTTTTGCATACAAATGTTGTAATGATTCTTACAAAAATCATATATTGTTTAACTTACTATCACAATAATTGATTTTTTTCCCTTTAAAAAACAAAGAGAAACCGATTGCATAGGATAATATTATAGGAAAAAGGCGAAAATTTTAACAATACAGTAAAAATATATGTGGGAAAATAAAAATAAAAATTGAGTTTAGTGAGATTCGAACACATGGTTGAGAAGGATCCAACTGGACAAGTATATTAGGAGTCACACTTACTAGTAGAGCTGACATGATCAAACCTGATCCGAGAAACCCGACCGACTCTCCTGAACTGAAACCCAATCGAACTCGAAAATTTAGCGTTGTGCATAACCCGGACCCGATTGATATTGACCTGAAGACATACAAACCCGACTCAAACCAAACCAGACTCGACCCGAACTAGACCCGACCCGAGTCCCAACCCCACCCGAATACCACTGAAGAACTATTTTTTAATTAAAAGATCTTGAAAGAACTCTTCACATGTATAATTCCAATATTACCATATTTACCCTCATCGTTAGTTTGTTTGCTCTAAAAAATAATGAATTACATATTCAACTTAATAAAATTGATAACCCGAAAGTCTCGAACGAATATGATTCAAGAATTTCAACCAAAAAAATTGAAAGTTTGAAACAAATATAGACCCACTTCTACTTGAAACCTTAATGAGACCGACCCGAATACTGACCCGAAACCCGAACGAGACCGACCCGATTTGACCGAAAACCTGAATAAGTCCAACCCGATTCAGACCGTAACCCGATCAATCTGAGATTCATTTTGACCGAATCCGACCCAACCCGATCAAGCCCGACGCAAAAACGTTACCCCCGACTTATTGAATGTGATCAATCTAAACCCGACCGGATCACCCGAATTGCCAGTTCTACTTGCCATCAAGCCAAATTCAACAAATGATTCTTTTTGGTGGACAGTTATTATAAATATATAACCATAATAATTGATATTGTGTCACAAAATTTTGAGGAGTTTTTTCTGTTGGGCCACCTAAACAACCCAATGCACACGTATGCAAGTAGGTTCATTCTCAAATCGACATTGATCTTAAAAAAGCAACTCCTCAAACTTATATATTGTTAACAACTTTCATTATTTTCAACGGATCGAGATGCCAATATTCTAAACCAAAAATATGAACTCACGAGACTGAAGAGTAACCTAGCACTAAATACATCAACAAATTTTCAATTTATTATGAAACCGTACGTTGCCGCCAACAACAATAACAACAAGTTTGGTTACACATGATAGAACACGTACGAATATTTTGGATCAATCATCAAGATGATAATGAATCTTGGAAATCACAAAAATAACAATTCCGTCCCATGGAAAATAAAATGGAAAAATAAAATAAAATTCAAAGGTACGGCGTGTAATTAAGGTACGTCCGAGAACATGGGATGGGACCAAGCTGCAGGCACATATAAGATAAGTTGTATCACTTATATGCAATATTGAAATTAAGCAGGACTTGATTAAGCGCACTGGAAGCCAGAGGGAACGCCCTTGCCACAGTAGTTAAGGATCAAGCTCAAAGAGACAGGCAAGTTCAGGTTAAGACCCAAGACGTTAGCCTTAATGGCGGTGCAGAGGCAAACCGCCGCCTCAAGATCAACCAGTCCATCGAGGAGGGCGCAACAAGGGGTCTTTGGGGGAGTGCCCACAACCACGTTAACTAACCCCAACACGTTGGCGCAAAC
Source organism: Persicaria maculosa (assembly GCA_963922045.1). Lineage (NCBI taxonomy): Eukaryota > Viridiplantae > Streptophyta > Magnoliopsida > Caryophyllales > Polygonaceae > Persicaria > Persicaria maculosa. Next base: position 39,096,514 of record OY998271.1, read on the forward strand.
CCCCAACTTGAGGGCGTCCCTAGGGCAGCTAGCGGCTGCAGGTGTTGGGGACGACGACGGAGGGCTTTTGTGGTGGTGGCCCTTGGATGGTGGGGGTGGGCACGGCACATAGGTCGAGCTCACCGCGAAGAAGAAGAGGTTGAAGCATAGGAAGAGGGCAGCTGAAGCCATGGAGTTGGAAGCCATTAATGTGTTGGAGTTAGGGAAAGACTTGAGAGGTATATTGGTGGTTTGGGATGGGTAATTGGGGGAATTGGATTAGGGTTTTATAGTGGAGTTTGCTTGGAGTTGTGAAGCCATGTGAAATCAGTGAAAGATTAAGCTGGCAATTTGACGAATTGTATGCCATTGATTAATTATTATTTGCTGCAATTATGGATACAAATTGGAGTTTATCTGAATTTGTAGCCCGTGATCTATTTTCCTGATTTTTTAAAAGGAGTTGCTGTGCGTAAAGACTGGTTGGATTTTGGATTTTAGTTTTGCACAAGTGTGGATGGATCTTTGGATTTTGAAAAATCATGTATTAAATAGTAATTAAGGAATTGTGTATAGATGTGGCCGGGATCGGAGACTAATTATATATTGTTTCATTTGTCCTACTCATACGTGGTTGAGTTAAAATGATCATGTTTTTTTTTATATTTTGATTTTAAGTTAATGTAAGCACAGAAACCCAAAATAAAATTTGTGTGGGCTAGATAGGTTAAAATTTTTCATATATTTTTAATTTTCATTAACAAAATATTTATTCTAATAAATAATACGTAATTTATTATTATTTTTATTAGTATTTTTTTACCTATTTTTATTTTTTTTTAAAGCGAGACAGGCTGGAGCGGACATCAGCTCGTCCCTAATTACTTCCCTGAGTTCATGTTCATGGTAACATGTACGTTCAAACTCTTGGTTCGTTTTGATTTTTGGCACTTTAGTTAATTATGGATTAATATTTTATTTCTTTAACTAGAAAACACGAATTCAGTTTAGCGTTGAGTATTTTTGTTGTTTAGGGCATGGTCACAACTGTTGAGAGATGTGAATGAGACCAAAAAGTATTCCACGTTGAAAGTTGAACATAACAATCCCTAATATATGAGTCGGTGAGCTAGTCCTTCTATTGCCAATTGATTTTAGAATGGAACCTCACTCGGCTTGTGTGCTAGGCTACTATCGCATGTGCGCCAGTGCACACGACCCCCAGTCATCGGTTCGAGTCGGACTTTGATAACAACTATCAGGATCGTAATTATCAAAACAGCAACTGGTCACAATGACCATGATCGCAATATGGCCATGGTCATTGCGACTAGTTGTTGATTTGGTCATTACGACTATAGTCGGCTTAACATAAAAAATTCCTCCAGTGTACACAATTTCCGCCCAAAACACCTTGACTCGATGAACCTAATTGAATTTCGAATGAAATCTTATATTTTTCTTCGAAATCCGTCAATAAACTAAACAAACTTTCGTATTTAGATTATCGGTCACTTCTTATTGTAGTATCTTGCTCTTTCTCCTATAATATGCATCCGATTGAATAAGTTACGAACAACTGCAGATAGGGTTTATGTGTATTGTCAAATCATGAAAAACAACACCAACGTTGGGCAGTTACCAATTCAACAAACCATCGCATCGATCAAAGGTAGAGGAAGAATCGCAACATCAATTGGAAGATTTAGCCACATCTCAAAAGATTTTATTTGAATCAACTATGGTTTCTTGCCCATGGGGAGGTTTTGAGATTTTTTAATTCCTAATTATTCAACACAGAAGGGAATGATTTGGATTAATTTTTATCTTAAGTTAATTGATGCACACGCGCCCCTCAGATACTCACACTACGCCAAATTGCAAGTTAAGCGACGTACATAAATGGTCACCTGAAGTCGAATTGGGTCACCTCAGACTTCAGGTGACGAATAGTCGTCACCTGAATGGTGGTTGCCTGACCGGCGTGCCTTGAGATTTTAGGTGACGACTCTATCAAAGTTGGTCGCTGGAAGCGATTCAACACATTTAAGTCAAAGCCCGACAAAAGCCCGACCCGGACGGTTCAGGCGACCAAGTTTTCGTCGCCTAAAAGATAGCAAACATTGTCAAAAGAGGGCATTCAAGTGACCAACTATGTCGTCGCTTACCAAATCAAGTGACGTAAATGTTCGTCACTTGAGACTGTAATCAGGGTGGATTGAATTATGAAATTCGTCACCTGATGCATCAAGTGACGAATATAGAGTGCATATGTTGGTTGCCAGAGTACTCAGGTAAGAAGATCTCGTAGTATGTTCGTCGCTTAATTATATTTCGAGTTTTTTTTTATAAAATTAAGATGACGAGATTAGTCTATGTTCGTCGCCTGTGTTAATGACCATCCAAAATATATAGACCGTAAGTGGTTGTGCCCCTGTTTTTTACCATACCAAAAACACAAATGTACATGTACACATTCAATACCATTCAAGCATTTCACAACACACGATTTTAACTACACACATTCAATACCATTAAACACCAAAATGTATACAAGGCCACAAAACATGTCCAAAAGATGGCCAAAATGTGTCCAATACAACCACACATCTACATAACATACTTATATACATTAGAAACATGTCCAAACACAGCTGTCCAAAATCACACTAGAAGCCAACCATGGGTGTTACCTTGGGAGGAGCTGGGTTGGGAAGGTGCGTGGGATTTCACAAGGGTTGTCATCAACTCTTCCTGCAACATGGTTCTTCAAATTCAAATGTGCAACTAGTTGTTTATTTTCTTTGGCCAATACAAAGACACGTCATTTATCTTAAGTTAGAAGAGAGTGCAAGGATTTAAACAAAAAAAAAACATGCCAAAAATAACAATGATATTGAGGACCTAAATTCACACTAAACTTCAATTTGACATCAAATTCACAAAATAATTCTTTAGCATCTTTTAACCATAGCACTTCCAATTTTAGCACTTCTCTAGGAATTGGATCAGGCTATACATTCACACTTTCCACCCATTCGTTCACATCCTATACATTCACAATTCCCACCCAAATACTACCAAAAAAGAAGCATAGAGGTCAAGAGTCTCCTACCGGCTTGTTTATGAGTTGGCGAAGTTGTGCATGAGTAGATAAGCTCCAACCCCAATGATTTAGGCTCTCAGTTGCCTGCAGATTCAAAGAAGAGCAATATTTGTAGCTGTAAAAATACGAACAAGTAGAAAATCGTGAAAATAAATTTTGAATTAAACATTGACCTTGCCAATCTAATTTCCTAAAAAAACAACCAAGTTTGCTGCTGTAATATTTCAGTTGAATTCCATAAATTCCAATCAAGAAATTCAGGTAAAAGCATACCATAAACAAATTAAGAATTTCATGTAAAAGCATGTCAAAAATAAGAATTTGGTTGTATATTTTAGACACGAAGTGAGTCCACCAACAACAACAATTTTTTCTTGGTTTGCCTCTATATTTTAGACACAAAGTTGAAATTATCATAAAATAGTCTTGTGTTATACCTGAGCTCCAAGAGTATGAAGAAATGTCCATGTAGCCCTTCCAAACTCCTTAGTCACTGGTTGTGCAGAGTCACAAGATGCTGGTTTATGCTGCCAAATCAGAAGGCATATTAGATAAATTCGTGATAACTATTAGCTGAAAAATATAGCGAACAAAGTGTGAAAGGAACCTTGTGTGTTCCTTGTAAATATACAATAAAGAATGGTATGAAGCATGTCATACGTGTTCATTCAAGAAAATTAAGTCATGGAAAAAACAAATGCAGTTCCAAGAGGAAAAAATACTAATGATATGTATAATTATATACAATAAACCAAAACTGAACTAGACAATAGATTCAAATAATTCTTCAACTTGACAATTGAACACGGCTGAACTTTTCAGCTATTCCAATAGATTCAAAAAATACTGATGATATGTATAATTTTCCCCCCTTTTCTTCTTTTCAGCTATTCCACCTAAAAATGAACACGGCTGAACTTCATCTGTCTGTAAAAGGTTTTACAAACAATTCTTCAACTTGACAATAGATTCAAATATGAATGATATATATACAACAACGAAGTTAAGATTGTAATGACAAAAACTTTAAGTAAAAAAAAACTAGAGAGATTGGAATGAAAAAAACTAGAGAGAAGCATTTATCAAAGATACTAAAGAGAAAATTAGACTAAGGAGCTCTTTAGTGCATAAAGATCCAAAAATCACTCCATGATTCCTATTTATAACAACACAGAAAAATAACTAGTGCTAAATAGTTCATAGTAATTGTAACCAGACTCAGAAAATTTATAAACAAAATGATAATATGATGGTGAAAAAAACATCAACACAACAGTTCAATAGTTTCTATTACTCTTCATATACAAAATGCTTCAAATTTCTTTTGAAAAGGTTTCTAACTTGGGAATCTATGATGCATTGATGCAAGTTTTCAGTGGAGGATATGAAAACACGGGATATTGGACGCATATCAATAACTAAATTCACAAATATTGCGCAGCAAAATAAATTCCATATGATATTCTAATCAAAAGTCTCAACACTAATAACCTAAAATCTGATTTCCTATTGTCAAATCCAAGTCCTAAAACATCTAAAATAATCAGTGACAGTAATAAAACAAAGAACAGAAATTAGAGTACATAGATTGAAATTAGGGTTTGGGATTCGAAAAGGAGCCGTGGAGGGTTGGGGCGGTGCAATTGATGGCGGAGTCGTGGAGGGCTGAAGGCGGAGAACCGGCCAGACAGGAGGTTTTTTATAGATTGCTCAATAAGTCCATCTGCAAAATGAAAAAATGAAATCAAGTAAAGTTCAAGGCTTTTTATAGATTTGGATGAGAGAGAGAGACCTGTTAAGGATGAAGATGAAAAGGAGAACCGGCCAGACAAGAGGTTGCTCAGAGGAGGGCGCGGAGGTGCTCTGTTGTTGTGCTCTATGATGTGGCCGGCGGCGTAGGGTTAAGGCGGGAGCGAGGGCGAGCAAGCGTGAATGGAGAGAGCCAGAGAGGGATCGACACCAAAGAAAGAGAAACGGGAGCGAGGGCGAGCAAGCGTGAATGGAGCGAGGGCGGCGGCGTAGGGTTGAGGCAGCTCTGGAGAAAGAGAAACGGAGCAAGCGTGAATGGAGCGAGCAAGCGTGAATGGATCGACACCAGAGAAAGATAGACTTGGGCTTGGGCTTGGGCTAGCTCTTAGAGGGATTTACAAAATTTTGGTGAAATTTTAGGGGTGAATAATATCCCGCCAAATCCCCACCTAAAAAAATATCCCGCCAAATACATTAATTTATATCTATATGTTTATAACATTATATAGTTAATATTTATATGTTTATTAACTTTTGAGTTGTTGCTAATAACTTTTATAAATATAACATTATAGCTTTAAAAAAATACATGAACTCGTATAAATATAAAATTATATATTTAATATTAGTATGATTTTTTTAAAATTTTTATACCACTTATATATTTAAATATAAAATTTTGTTATTATATTAGTTCGATTATCTATAAAATTAGAAACAATATATTTTATAAAATTAGAACCCTCTGAATCTGAATCTCATTCTTAAATCTCCATTCTGCTCGATCTCAACCTTTATCTCAATCACAATCTCAAATATGAAATGTCCATATTATTGGTAATCTCAAATCTTAATCTCGATATAATCTGAAACTCAAATATCGTATCTCAATCTCAAATATTGATCTTGATCTTAATCTTGATTTCAATCTCAAATCCTAATCTCAATCACAAATCTCAAATCGCGATCTCCATCTCAAATATCGATCTCAAACTTAATCTCAATCTCAAATATCGACTCTCACTCTAGTTCTAAAATATAAAATCTCAATATCAAAAGTCGATCTTGATCTTAATCTTGATTTCAAATCTAAATGACAAATCTCAATATCAAATCTCGATCTCAAACTTAATCTTAATCTCAAATATCAAATCTCACTCTCAGTTCTCAATTCTCAAATATCAAATCTCAATATCAAATATCGATCTTGATCTTAATCTTGATTTCAAATCTCAATGACAAATCTCAAATCGCAATCTCCATCTCAAATCTCGATCTCAAACTTAATCTCAATCTCAAATATCAACTCTCACTCTCAATTCTAAAATATAAAATCTCAATATCAAAAGTCGATCTTGATCTTAATCTTGATTTCAAATCTCAATGACAAATCACAAATCTCAAATCGCGATCTCAATCTCAAACTTAATCTCAATATCAAATGTCGATCTTGATCTTAAACTTGATTTCAAATATCAATGACAAATCTAAATCGCAATCTCCATCTCAAATCTTGATCTCAAACTTAATCTCAATCTCAAATATCAATTCTCACTCTCAATTCTAAAATATAAAATCTCAATATCAAATGTCGATCTTGATCTTAAAATTGATTTAAAATATCAATGACAAATCTCAATATCAAATCTCGATCTCAAACTTAATCCCAATCTCAAATATCAAATCTCACTCTCAATTCTCAAATATAAAATCTCAATTTCAAATATCGATCTTGATCTTAATCTTGATTTCAAATCTCAATGACAAATCTCAAATCGCGATCTCAATCTCAAATCTCGATCTCAAACTTAATCTCAATCTCAAATATCAACTCTCACTCTCAATTCTCAAATATAAAATCTCAATATCAAAAGTCGATCTTAATCTTAATCTTGATTTCAAATCTCAAATCGCAATCTCCATCTCAAATCTCGATCTCAAACTTAATCTCAATCTCAAATATCAACTCTCACTCTCAATTCTAAAATATAAAATCTCAATATCAAAAGTCGATCTTGATCTTAATCTTGATTTCAAATCTCAATGACAAATCACAAATCTCAAATCGCGATCTCAATCTCAAACTTAATCTCAATATCAAATGTCGATCTTGATCTTAAACTTGATTTCAAATATCAATGACAAATCTAAATCGCAATCTCCATCTCAAATCTTGATCTCAAACTTAATCTCAATCTCAAATATCAATTCTCACTCTCAATTCTAAAATATAAAATCTCAATATCAAATGTCGATCTTGATCTTAATCTTGATTTCAAATCTCAATGACAAATCTCATGTGGCAGTCGGTTGAAATAACACATATAACTATTATTATTTATGGATTAATTATATTTTGAGCAAAAAAAATATATGGATTAAGTATATTGAAACCTTGTTATAAATTTACATAAGATTGATATATTTTGTGTTTATTTCATATATGATGTTCATAAATCTTATCCAATATAACTAATGTAATCGTTCAATATTTTAAAAATAATTTTTTTCATCATTCAATCTATTACAATCTACTACACATAAGAGATAAACTTTTTCATTTATAAGAGATAAAATCAATTAAAGGGTTTATATACTTTTATATTTTTAAAAAATAAAGATCTTTTATTTTATTATGTATTATTTATTGGATAAATAAGTGAAAAAATAATGAGTATGTAAATAAGAGTACTTATTATTATTATCAGATATAATAAAATATAATTAATTAATAAAACGCGCAAGAGTGCGGGTAACAAATACTAGTCATATATAGATACACAATACTCGATCTTCTGATTTTATATAGATACATTACTTTCTTCTCAAAAGTAGAGCGGGAAATCTTGGCGCCTTTTTTTTAAGAACTCAAGTGACCAACATATGCTATGTTCGTCGCTTGAATATCTGCAAATTTTCCCCAAATGAAGCGGGAACTTTGGCGCCAATTGTATTACTAAAAAATATCATGAATATTTTCAATATTTATCACAAGTTTTTTCATAAAACCTCAAACCAATAATATGATTTTCTTCAATCTCTACCACACACACATATATATATAGACACACACACACAATAACAACACATTTATGATTTATGTGTACATATTTAAAGTATCCACAAAAAATATAAACAAATTATTAATTTAAACCATTTTTTTTAAACTAACCTTGTAGCTCACAAAAAAATCAACGGATGAGATAAGATGGAAATGGAGAAGGAAGATGTTACACATACATTAACCACGTACAATGGTACACATACATTAAATGTCGCAAGTAACATTCATTAAAGTGACTTTAAAAAAGTCACGACTTAGGCGACGTACTTAGCATATGTTCGTCGCCTAAGTAATATAGTAATAAATGTGTCAGATCTACCCCTCCTTCAGGCGACGTACTCATTCAAACTTCGTCACCCCAACACCATGCAATTTAATGTAGGCCTACCGACTCTTACTCAGGTGACGACTCTACGTACGTTCGTCACCTGAATTTACTCAAGCGACGAACAAATGATAACTTCGTCGCCCGAGCTTCGGTCTCCTTTGACTTTTCCTGGATCCGACTCAGGTGACGAAGTTGTATATGGTACGTCGCCTGAAGGGATCTCAAGCGACGAATCCACAAATGTACGTCACCTAACTTGCAAAATGGCGTAGTGTCAAAATTCCCACTCTTAGATATATATATATATATATATATATATATATATATATATATATATATATATATATATATATATATATATATATATATATATAGATGTGGGAATCACCTGCAAAGGATGCGATGCTTGCAAGGAAGCAACACAACCTCAATTGCCATTTTCTTTTTTTTTTTTTAAAAAAAAATTATAATAACATTTAATCGCATCCATCGGTCATATGTCGGGTCGGGTCATAAGTTGTGTATATTTTATGCTCGGACATGTTCGGATCAAATGGATTTCGGGTTAGGTCACAATTATTTTCGTATCTTTATTATTGACTATTAAACATCATTTATTTAGTTATATTAGGTCTCATTATATGTACTTCACAATATTTGAATATTTAAAAGTAAGACAATTAAAGTAACTATAAGGATGAGCTAGATCTTGTTCGGGTCGGGTCAAGGGCGAGTTGGGTATGAGTCAAGTCGAGTTCGGGTTCATTCGGGTATCGGGTCAAAATGGGTCAGGCTTGGGTTTGGGTTCGGATTGTGCATGATATATACTAGATTTTTGGGTTTCGGTCGGGTCTCAGTTCGGATGAGTCGGGTTAAATTTTTGAGTCGGGTTAGATTTTGCTAGCTCTGAGAGGGAAGGAGGGAGGGAGGAAGACAAAACTATATGGATTTACCACCCACCACATGTTTCTGCGATGGGTAAAAACACAATAAAGTAGTCGGCTTCAATGGGTTTAATTTCTAACACACCGCAGTGGGTTTTTTTTTATTTCCAATCCACTCCACTGGATGATGATACTGCAGTGTGCTTTGACCACCGTAAGTACGCAGCTCTTACGGCGTATAATGTTAACAAATCTGAGCCATTGAATTAAAAAGATCAACAAATGAGATTAAAAGTAACTTATATTTATTCGGTGATACTGGGTAATTATTTGTTAAAATGAAAGTATTCGATGGTACTAGACTATTATTCTTTAGAACAACATTTATAATTTTTTACAGTTTTTGTATAGAAGAATCATTACAATGTTATAGACGAATAATCATGTGAAAACAAACAAATATTCATAAAAAACAAATGAATAATTTATGTGTACATGATAAGACTTATGTACACCATAAGGGTACAGTTGTGTACACCGGGACCTCTCTCTCTATCTGGTGAAATGAATAATACAATGTAACAATGAAACGAATTAATGTTATTTTATATTAATATGAATATGATGTGTTGTGGATATGAATATGTGAATATTATGGTGTGTGAATATGAATATGGAATTGTCTATTTTTTATTATGTGAATATAAATAATTCAAAGAACCATCTTTACATCATATTTATATTCACACAACATAATAATTCATATGTTTATTTTGATATAACATAATATTCATATGTTTATATTCATATAACATAATATATATTTTTATATTCATATAACATAATATTCATATGATTATGATCGACACAATGTTCATTTGTTTCACCGTTGCACTGTATTATCTGTTTCATTGGAACCCATACATACATACATACATACATACATACATACATACATACATACATACATACATACATACATACATACATACATACATACATACATACATACATACATACATACATACATACATACATACATACATACATACATACATACATACATACATACATACATACATACATACATACATACATACATACATACATACATACATACATACATACATACATACATACATACATACATACATACATACATACATACATACATACATACATACATACATACATACATACATACATACATACATACATACATACATACATACATACATACATACATACATACATACATACATACATACATACATACATACATACATACATACATACATGCATACATACATTACATGCATACATACATATATACATACATAACTTTATCGAATAGGGTACAATTTTTTATTGTTCAATCACACATTGGTAGATTTTTTTCTTTATTTTAACATATCGAAACGACGTTGTTTATAAATTTAATTGTTCAAAACGACATCATTTGTTGTTTTATATTTTTCATCTTTATCGTTTTAGTCTATATAAATAGTTGTTTTGCCTAAAATGGCACCATCTTTCATAACTACCGAGTCAATATTTTAATTCAATTAAGTTGTTGCTCTCTTAGCATGTAACTATAAAAACTTTCAACATGCATAACTTCTTATTGGCTTAGTTGTCGAATTCTGTAATATACCATATAATTTTGAAGTTTTTGAACTAAATTATATAATCAAATTATAAGTTAAATAAAATATAAAAGTATTGTACATACTTTATTAAAATACAATTGAAGTGATAAATCTGTGTTCATTTTTTGTTCATAAATTTTCATTTGGGTATTGATTTTAGGTTTATAAATGAATACTACTATAATCGAAGCAATCTGAATACACTGTTCCTCATAAAAAAAATTATTGTTCCCCTGTAAATTCACTTAATTCTGATCGTCCATTGTTTGTTAGTCATCTGATCCACGGCTCAGAAGTTACCATAGGTGTAGTGTCTTATTTTCCCTTCAAAGTTTCAATTTAAAATTGTTTATTTTTATGTTTCAATGTACAGTTTGGTCTTTTCAGTTGATTCATCCTTTGTTTACTCTTCATGGTCGATTCGATCTCCTTTTCGACACCGCTCCCTCTTTCCTTGTCTCCTCCTCTTTATTGATATTATTTTTCTTCCCTATCTTGATTTGAGTTCTCCATTTAGGTCATTCTCCAACACCGTCGATAAGTCATTCAGATCTCTTCATCACCTCTGTCTCCTTCTCTGTGGGAGTTCATCATCAATCCCTTGTACTTGAGTTGATCGAAGTTCTTTTTCTTCCAGCTTTGGGTGTTGAGATTTTCGTTGTTCTGTTGGTGGTTCCGGTTTCAATTTCTTAGAAAATTGGGGTTCCTGTAGTTATTTTAACAGATTCTCCCACGATTTTTGCTCTTTCTTCTTCGATCGAAGGGTTTCTAGACCTTTAATTCGGTTGGGTAACTAATTGAGAAATTGGAAGAGCATCTGTTATATGAATCCACTAATATATTGTCGTTTATCCTTTCTCAATTTCTCAATCTTTGTGTTGAAGGCTTCATAAGCAAGGAAATTTATGGGGTCTTTAGGTTGTTTGGCTAGTCTTTGCTTCTAGAATCAAACCCTAATTTGTACCTAATATTTTCCTACAATGAGGATTTTAGTATCTAAATATGGTAGGTAATCAGCTCAAATAAGGACATCCAAACCTTACTGGTCAAATAGTATTGAATTCAATAGCCGACAACGTGGTTAGGCTTTCTTTATGGGAGAGGTAGGAACCTAATACCTTCACTAGTACAGATTAGGCGTATATCGGGTGTTTTTTAATGAAACGGACGGGTGTTATATAGCTCCTTTTATTCGCTTAGCTGACAGATATCTATCAGGGGTTTTTTAAACACCCATGAGAAAAAACATTCGGTCAGGGGTTTTTTAAAAAAACTCCCGAGAGAGTGTGTTTTCCAAACAGCCTCTCAAACACACATTTTGCGGGAGTTTATAAAAACTCCTGAAAGAATATATCGGCCGTTTTTTAAAAAAAAACTCCTGAGAAAGTGTAATCATATTCTCGACCTTAATTTTAAACTTTCTCAGGAGTTTTTATAAAAACCGCCGAGACATATCTGGATTTTTTTTAAAAAAAAATATCGATTGCAATTTTGCCCTGTCATGCGAAATTCAGAAACCTGCTGTCATAACCAGTAAAAATAAGACCATTCAATATCATTCTTCATTGCAAGATCTAATCATCACAAAAGCAATGTTATCACCAACTGGAGTAGACCACTAGCTTTCAAATCTCTAGTTAGACATAAATTTCTAAAAATTCAACTATTGTCATAGTGTATGTGGAAACAAAAAAAACTTTCTAGATAATATGCACTAATGTAAACCACTTATAAAAAAGATATTTCTTAATTTCCAAGCTACCGTTGTGTGTCTAGATGTTGTAGTCATTCTTCACGTAATTCATCGAGAACAGGCTTGTCGTAGAATTCTCCTGAATCTTGAAAATACTACAAAATAAAAAATAATAATTACTTCTCAAATAGTATAAATAAAAAAATCATATTTCATGTAGGCAAAAAAAACTATATTATATCCACGTACCGTGATAGGGACAACGATGCACTCGTTATCTATATTCTCTCGCATATATCGACATATGTAATAACTGCAATCCACGTTTGGTTGCTTCGGACACTTAATAAATGAAAAGATAAAAAAATACATGTCAACCCAAAGCAATGGCATGATACTAACTAAATATATATACAATAAGTTATTTCCACACTTACCACAATTTTAACCCAACATATATTTTTCCTATGTAGCTTGTACACCGATATAGCACTGAAAAATACAAAGGCACATCATATTAGAATTGTACATTCAAATATTCACATGTAAATAACTAATTGAAGATCAACATATGTGAATGACTTACAATTCAACCATAACTCTAAAATGGAAACATTATTCAATTCCAGATTTCTGCAACTGTACATTGATTTTAAGCCATTAAATTAAGGAATTACCTGCGCTTAAAATGGTATTTATTCTTTAGTTTACTTCATTGTATATACCCATCAGATTCATAAATTATACAGTACATACCAGATAATATGTCAAGAGAACACAACTCCTTGATTTTTAAAATCTCTCTTTTATTAGATTAAATGTAACAAATAGATAATCCACCTTTGCCTGTCAAACAATAGAGCCGATGCCGATTTAGACAAATGAATTATACCCTTTTATATGTGTATTTCATTTTCCACAGCTTGTTCATTCTTTTTTTTTAAAAAAAAATATGCCAATGCTCATGCTTGATAAAATTTTATGAGTCTACCCACTGCAGGTGGTAAAAAGTTGGGAAGAAGGGTGCAACCAGCAGCAGTTGCGATGTTAATGGCACATAACTCAATTGCCTCAACCAACAGTTTTCTATTATTGTAATCCAGCACCAAAATAAACAAGCTTTTTCCCTATAGTTTAAAGCATTCATATTGAAAAAAATTAATGCCTTTAATATGTCCAAAAGCTTGCCTCTTTTATTCTAAACTGGATAAAGGCAAACCCACGTGGTTCTCCTCGTTTGGGTCCCCGAGTGTGTCAGACTCATAGGAAGTCTTTTGATTCAATCTTTCCACAAGGCGAGAACAATTTGATTAGGGTTGCCCTATAGCAAAAACGTATAATTAATGCATCAGTTGTATTGTATTGTTAAAGTCTTAAAAAAAGATTGGGGGAAAATTCATCTCTCTAGATCAAAGACCCTGCTATACATGCAACCCGGCTGTCGGATGAACCCAAAGATCGACCCCAGCAGCTTGTGCAATTTGAGAGAGCGAAACTAAGCAAGCCCATTAAGGCCCAAGGGCATTCTTGTCTTTCCTATGGTAAAACCCTCAAAACCTAATTTTGAATATAAAACATGAGATACGCCTCCATAGGGAGGAGGAATCAGAACAATACTGACTTGAGCGTCGGAGGGTACTCCGGGGGAGACAAGCCCCGCCCCGACCTCGTTTGTTCTTGTTTCACATGCTAGGGTTCGTGTTGAGATCATCATCAAGATCGATCTCTGATCTCTATCAACAATTATCATGAGCGGATTTATGCACTCACAATTGGCGCCGTCTGTTGGAAACGATCAAAAAGCACTAAGATCGGAACCCTAACGAACTAAATTGAAGAACTTTACCGTCGCCGAGGGCCAGGGGCACTGCGAGGGAGCGTACTGGCCGCCGCAAGCACCCGCAATGGATCGACGGTTGAGCCGGTGAACCTCCATGGAGTGGGCCGGTGGAGCCGTCCTCGACAAGAACTCAGTAACGCCTTCCATGGCTACACGTCCTCCCTCTTCCTCTTCCTCGAGGACGCATCTCCTCACTCTCGTCGACTTGTGAATCCGGTTATCAGCCGCAGATCTCGTGGCTCGGGGCACGATCGCAGCAGCCTTGGAGGACCCTCTCGTCGAGTCTCTCGTCAACACTGATGGACCCTCTTGTCGAGTCTCTCGTCAACGCTGATGGACCCTCTCGTCGAGTTCGATCTCGCTTCTTCGTAAACGCTCGACGGTCAATCTTCACCAGTTGAAATCGGGGAGTTTGGATCGGTGATCTGCGAACCCAATCGCCAAGCGGCACCGCAAGGCTTCCTGACATCCGCCCATCTAAGGCGAAGCTCACATGGGCCATCGAGTCGCTACCCGCCCACAATCGGTGCCGATCCGAGAGAGGCGGTGGATGCTAAAGGCGTTCATGACCGGACAAGATTTCGAAGCATTAAAAACCAAACGGTTTGAAATCAGGAAGTGCCCAGGACCATTGTCATTCTCTTAGCAAATACGATCTTTTCATTATTCACATATCTATATATTAATTAAAACCAAAGCACCTAAGCCACGTGTCACTCCCTCGTGCAAAGTTATTTTTGGCAACATTTATATTGAATATATTTAGAAATAACTTCTTTTAAACATCTATATATTAATTAAAACCAAAGCACCTAAGCCACGTGTCACTCCCTGTGTCACTCCCTCGTGCAAAGTTATTTTTGGCAACATTTATATTGAATATATTTAGAAATAACTTCTTTTAAACATCTATATATTAATTAAAACCAAAACACCTAAGCCACGTGTCACTCCCTCGTGCAAAGTTATTTTTGGCAACATTTATATTGAATATATTTAGAAATAACTTCTTTTAAACAATAGGATTAATTCAAAACTTTTTTAATAAAGTTAATATTAACTATACAATATTATTTCATTCTATCTTGGAAACTATTTTTGTTTTTTTATCATAACCTTAATTTTTATAATTTCACCTAACCAACCTAATCTGCACAGAATTTCACATGATAAAATTTTTAAATATTTTTTTGACCAATGAGATTTATTTATTCTAACTATTAAATGATAAATATTTTTTATTAATTAGATGTCATAATGACCTTAATTTTACAATTTCCTCCCAATCAACTGAACCTAGAAAAAAAATCCAACTATTAAAATTTGGACAAGTTTCTTTAATTAATCTATCTATATCTAACTAATAAACTGCAAGCATTTTTTTTATTAGGTGTTATAACTTATAAGCACCTTTATTTTAGAATTTTTACTAAACCAACCTATTAAAGCTTAAACTAATGTAATTTTTACACATTTTTCACAAATATTGATTTTTTTACTTACTTTATCAAATCAATTTTTTCTATTTTATGTTAACATATGGTAATACTTTATTTCATTTTATAGCGGTAATTTAATTTTTATACTTACAAAATTTATTTTTATTTTTTATAAAGAAAAATACGCGCCATGACGCGGGAACTGTACTAGTTTACTTGATAAGTCTAATATATCTATATGTATATACACATCATGGATAGGACATCATTGATTTGCTTACAAACTAGATCGATCAAGTTCAGTGCTCTAGGGCAATTTGAAGATATGCAACACGCGATGTTGGGCATAGTTGCTAAAGATAGTCATTAACGACCAAGCGAAATAAGAGGATATTCGTTTGTGCGTTGATTGCATCTCGATTAGTTGGGCGGATCAAACAAACGCCGACCACCGCCACCATAGTTGTTGCTAAGCAATTCGACGACGGCCACCTATGCTGGCTCTCTTTCGTCGCACCTTGATCAGAGTCTCGACGGAGGAAGAGAAGAAATCGGCGGAGCAACTAGCCCTGTCCTGCGCTAGATTTCTTTTGGAGTCTTTGAAGATTCCGTCACATTTGGTTCATCATCGTAGCCGCAGCCAACACCTTAATTACTGAATTTGCCCCTCTCTCACTCTCTTTCCAATTGATGCATGAATTTTGGATCAAATTGCAATAAATTTACACTGAGGGTCTTAGTCGACGATTCATCTACTATTCTTTCGCCGGTTCAAGTATTGAAACAAACGATTGATTAGCATTGGTTTGATCATATATTTCAAAGTGGTAGCTTACAGATAATTTGGCACATGGAGCAAGACCTCTAGAGCAAAACGGGGTCGGATCGAGCCCCTTCCATGAGGTCTAACTCTCTTTAACAGACGAAGAAGAGTAGCAACGATAGATGAAGATGGATAGCAATCTGACACCACCCGCTGACGGAGATCTCTCCCATCCCCCTCCGTGGCATCGCTGCTATATCACTGTCGAGCAACCATTGTCCGCCCACGACCGGACAATCAAGACACCGCCGAAGTCTCGAGCCCGGGCCACATCAGGCCCTATGCGCCTGTCTCCTTCCTCACTGCCGAGTGCCCGGCGTCACCGCGTTACCTCGCATCCACGACTCCTCAGTCCCCGGCGATCAACGTCGCCTTGGCACCAGGGGCATAGCGGATCGGAGTCCTCCCGCACCGTTGTCATCGTTGCCTTCGAAGCTGAGGCTAGAGGCGCACACAGCCGTCGATCGATAGCCCTGTCGCACCCTGCGAAATCACCCCGAGAGGCGAAGATGGCTTCTCTGTTGCAATTTTGGGTTAATTTTGAGACCGACACAGACTTTTCACAAATTGTGAAACCAACTTACACTTTCATGTTAATTGCAGAGAAGGGCCGGAACTTTCAGAGTTGCGGATTTTTATCCCTAAACATCAAAAGTTCCAGACGGGACCAACCAAGGATGACAAGGGGCAGTATCTTGAGGCATTGAAGTCAAGACAATCCGAAATCATGGAGTAGGGACACTCTCCTCTCACATGGACCAATCAAGCTGCCTAGGGTTGATCGGCCTCGCCAAGACATGACAACCTACTGACAACAATAGCTAATTAAGGCCAATAGAACGCCAATCAAGGCCATTAGATCGCCACTTAAACCCAAAAGTCGCCAATCACAGGCCATAAGGTATTCGTCAATTAAGACCAAAACAAGCCAATGATAGGCCAAGAAAGAGTAAGCTTTAAAGCCAATTTAAGCCATTTTAGGCCATGGATACGCCAATTAAGGCCAATAGTCGCCAATCACAGGCCATAAGGAGTTCGTCAATAAAGACCAATGGAAGCCAATCACATGCCAAATGCGTAGAAGCCGTCAAAGGCCAATTATAATCCATCATCGATAGGGGCCAATTGCTTTCGCCAACTAAGGCCAAGCGTAGCCGCTCACAGGCCATCAAGATGGAAGCCAATTAAGGTTAATAGTCGCCACTTACAGGCCAACTAGCGGACACCGACTAAGGTCAATAGTCGTCGTTTATAGGCCAAAGTCTCGGCACCAATCACGGTCAATATTATTCAACCGTTGGCAATTAAGAGAGTTTACCCGACTTGTTATCCAAGTACCCATCTACGAGATCAAGGATCAACTAAGTGATCAAAGGGAAAATCCAAGTATAAGCATAAAGATTCCCAAGGATCGGAAATTATCGGCCTCCTTCACCACTGATAAGTGCTAAAGAAGCCCGAGGGGCAATTGAGAGAGCGAAATTAAGCAAGCCCATTAAGGCCCAAGGGCATTCTTGTCTTTCCTACGGTAAAACCCTCAAACCCTAATTTTGATTATAAAACATGAGATACGCCTCCATAGGGAGGAGGAATCAGAACAATACTGACTTGAGCGTCGGAGGGTACTCCGGGGGAGACAAGCCCCGCCCCGACCTCGTTTGTTCTTGTTTCACATGCTAGGGTTCGTGTTGAGATCATCATCAAGATCGATCTCTGATCTCTATCAACAATTATCATGAGCGGATTTATGCACTCACACAATTGATGAGGCCAAACAACCAGCAACTAATGTCAACAGCCGCTTGTGCAATTGACAAGGCCAACCAACAGCTACTCTCCTCAGCAACAGGCGAACAACCAAACAACCGTCGATCAGCACTACAACACGCGAACAAGCAGCACAAGCAGCGAACAGGCTAGGAGGCGAGTTGAAAAAACCGAACATCAGCACAATCGAACAACAGCAGAACGAATTAAAGACGAGTGTGAATCGAAGACAGCGGGATGATGGAAAATACAATGAATGAAAAGAGGGGTGAAGAGGAACACATACCGCAACTTTTGTGGGTGAAGAGCTTGAACGGCGAAACCTTCTGCGGCCAAAGAAGTTGACGTGCAGTCCTGGTGATGCGAACAACAAATCCGTCGACCCTCCTCCGCAACCGCAATTGACAGTCCAATGTCGAGATTGTCACTACCGATCTTGCTCTTCAAGCACCAATTGACATTGATCAACCTCCAAGAGTTGTCTCGATCGATTGAGATTACACGTACAGTTTTAGGTTTTCTTTCCAGTTTTTTCTTTCAATCTAAAAGTAGATAGAAGACCAATCTAATTCGAGATTTATCGGGGCTATATTAAAAACCTCCGAGATAAATTGACGTTTCTAGTGGGTTAAATATTAACTCCTGAGAGATTATATCCGATTTTTAATTAAAAAAATAAATAGACTTCTATCAGGAGTTTTTATAAAAACCCCTGTGCGAAAATCCTCTTTTAGGAGTTTTATAAAACACCCGATAATTTTGTCCTGATAAACGTTAAATCTGTACTAGTGCTTGAGGTATCTGCTATGGCTTTTTAATTTGTAGAACATAGATCTCTTTACAATTTCTTGTTATACATTTTTTTGTCTTGTTTTCTTTTCATCGTGATGAAACCAATACTCACATTGAACTGTCTTTTATAGGATTCTAACTCAGAAATGGAAGATCTTACACATAATAGAAGACAAAGGATTAAAACTAGGTTCATGAAACAGTTCATGAAAACGAAGAAAACCCTAACAACGATCGGTAGTAAGAGAGAATAAGATGATCAATTCGAACCGGGAAAGAGTGAAGACGTTTAGTAAAACTGTCCGAGAGGACAATCAACTAATTTGGGCTGTCCGGATGACAATTGGTTAATTAAGGAAGGAAATTTGGCCTCCTAATTTTCTCATTCTTTTACTGATTTTTAAAATTCATATAAATATCAAGAATTTTTTCAAAATATTCACTAAAAAATAATTAATTAACAAAATATTCAAACTTTTAAACTATTTACAAAAATATTCATTTTTTGGCAGATCGATCAGAAAAAAGCGGTATGAGACCACGTTTTATTCACAAGGTAAAAAACTTGAAATTGAAGGGAAAGGGGAAACAAATACAAAAGAAACGCGATTTGAAACCACGTTTCTATTATTAATTTTCCCAGTGATTTCTCTTCGAAGCTTCCTCTTCAATCTGGATCTGTGTCGGCCTCGCTTCCTCTTCGAAGCTTCCTCTTTGATCTGATATGGACTTCGATCGGAGTCGGCCTCGCTTTCTCATTGTTCTAAGATGAGCCTTACTCTTCGATCTGAGATGGGCTTCGATTTGGGCAGATTTAAGCCTCGCCATGTTTGGAAGCGACCTTCGATATGGGCGGTATCAAGCCTCTTCGATCTGAGATTGGGGTTGCGGACCTCGAAGCTTCCGCCATTGATGACGGCTCTGATGATCTGATTCTGGCGAAAAAGGCAAAGGAGGAGGCGGACATCGTGGTGGAGTGGGCTAAGGGAGGAGGTGGAGGTCCACCGGCAGCCTGGTTTCTTCTCCTTCCCAGTGATTTCTCCCTTAAGAGAGAGAGAGATCATGGCGGAGCGGGTTAAGGGAGGAGAATGCAAAGGAGGAGGCGGAGATCGTGGCGGCAGCCTGTTTAACATTTCCCTTAAAAAAAAAGAGAGAGACGCGGAATGAGGCCGCGTCTCTAGTGTACAAAAATTACCGAATTACAAAATTCACCTCGAAATAAAATTAATAATAGAAACGCGGTTTCAAACCGCGTTTCTTTTGTATTTTTTCCCCTTTTCCTTCAATTTCAAGTTTTTTACCTTGTGAATAAAACGCGGTCTCATACCGCGTTTTTCTGATCGATCTGCAAAAATTAATATTTTTGTAAATAATTTAAAAGTTTGAATATTTTGTTAATTAATTATTTTTAGTGAATATTTTGAAAAAAAAAATTCAAATATTAATTCATGGCTATAATTCTTTTTTAGTTTTATCGTATTTCCTTGACTAATTTTTTAGGGTTCAGTCATTTCATTTGGGGATTTTTATTTCTAACAAAGTATGCTTAGGGTACGTAGAAATTGCAACAAGTGATTGAATAGTAATATATCAGTAATCAAATACATCAAAAAAAAAATATCAATTTATTATATTGAAACCTTTGCCGCCAGAAATTGCAACAAGTCAACACAGAGAACGATCAATATGATAATGGATCACGGAATATGAATCTTGGAAATCACAAAAATAAGGAAAATCAATTTAAAAAAATAAAAAGAAATCAAAGATATGATGCAAGGTTGAGTCCCAAACACGTAGAACCAAGTTGGCACATATAAGTTATATCACATATATGTTAATCACGACTTGATTACGCGCACTGGAAGCCAGAAGGCACGGTCTTGCCACAGTAGTTGAGCAACAGGCTCAACGCCACCGGCACGTTCAGGTTAAGTCCCAAGACGTTAGCCTTGATGGCGGTGCAGAGGCAAACCGCTGCCTCAAGATCAACCAGTCCATCGAGGAGCGTGCAGCAAGGGGTCTTTGGGGGAGTGCCAATGACGACGTGAACCAACCCCAACACGTCGGCGCAGACCCCCAACTTGAGGGCATCCCTAGGGCAGCTAGGGGCAGCTGGTGTAAATGAAGATGGAGGGCTTTTTTGGTGGTGCTTGTGGCCCTTTGATGGTGGGGGTGGGCACGGTACATAGCTCGAGCTCACCGCAAAGAAGAAGAGGTTGAAGCACAGAAAGAGGGCAGCTGAAACGGTGGACTTGGAAGCCATTTTTTTCAGGATTAGGGCAAATTGTGAAAAGGGTACGTGCTTTTGAGGTGATTTGATATTGGGGATTTGGGATGGGAAATTGAGGAGGTTTGATTAGGGTTTTATGGTGGAGAAGTGTAAGGAGTGCCATGTGAAATTAATCAGTGAATTGAAGACAGATCTGGCAATTTGATGAATTTTAGGCCATTTTTCTTTGCTGCAATTATGCATACAACTGATTTTAGAGTTTTTCAATTGATTTTTCTCATGATTTTGTGGCCCGTGAACTTATTTCCTGGTTTTTTTAATTAAGAAGTTTCAATGTCTAAAGATTGGATTGGTTGGATTTTGGATTTTTGTTTGTAGAAAGTGTGAAGAAGTAGCATCAATGTGTATATAATATGGGCAGATCGATCTGTGCATCTAGAGAAATCATGTATATAATTAGATATATTAATTAAGAAATTATATATATAATGAGCTAGAGTAATCTCTATGGAATAAGTAACTTTAAAAGATTTTAATTCCCTCAAAAAATATTGGGTGAATATGGTAATTATATTTTAAAAATATCTAATGAGCCAATTATATCCCAAATAAATTTGTTCACGTTGGTAACCCCACATACTAAATAAGGTCAATGGTCAACAGGTTGACCGGTCGATGGTCAAACATTACCAGTTTTTTAACTATGGCCCAACTTAGCAAGGGCAACCGAAGTGAAGCCCATCCCATCAACACGAACTCCATTTTTACAATCAACCCACTTACAACAAAAACAAAGAACCTTCAACTCTGAAGTGTACAATAACACCCATATGTGTTCAATGACGCCATAGTAAGACATGTTAGCATAGACAGGATTCTTGTCTTTTGCACTAGCAATAGGCATTGCTTGCCCTACTAATGTCACACCACTATTTTGTGTTGCACTCTTATCATGTCTTTCCTTAGTGTAGAAAGTGCAATTGTCTATCACAAACCCGGTGTAGCTCATCACCTGAACTTGTGGAAGCTTTGACCAACATTGCAAATGACTCGAGACATCTTCTCCTAACCTCATCTTCTCAATTACCCGATTACGAAACCACACAATAAATGTGTTGAGATGCTCTTTTGTTATCCATTGCTCATCCTTAGCTTGTCTTGGACAGTGGCGGATCCACGGGGGTGCTCGGGGTGGATGAAGCCCCCCCTCCTCCCAATCCATGAAGGGGTGTTTGTATATTTTTTATATCTGTGATTGTTTGTAATATATATATAAATAAAGTAGATTATGATACACAAAGACAAGTTGGCTCAGCGGTGTAGAGACGGGAGAGGCTGGGAGGATTTTTAACTGGGTGAGTAATAAACCCAGGTTCGAATCCTGTAAGCTTCACCCTTTTCTTTTTGCCAAACAGCAAAGTCCTCCCTTTTTTTTAGACAGACACATCAACCTAACCCTGAGTCCCCGAGCCGCCGCCGCCGCCAGCTCCACCTCCGCCTGGCGCACCAAGTCCTCGCTGCTCCTCTCCAGCGTGGCGGCGACACCGGTGGCTCCTCCAGTCCTCCCCGCGACTGTGTTGCAGCCCTTCTTCATTTCACTTCTTTCCCTACCACTAATTAACAGTGAGTCCAAATTCCCAATTCCCAAATTTAAATTTGTTGAAGGTTGAATTGAAAAGGTTAGTGTTTCTTATCTTATAGATTATACTTTGTCAATTTATACTCTAAATTTTAATTTGATATTCAATTTATAGGTAAGATTGAGAATTTAGGGTTTTGGTTTTGGGAAATTTTTTTTTGTGAAATTAGGTTTCAGAATAAATTTTATGAATTTGTGAATTGAATTTGTGGTTTGTGAATTGAATTTGTAATTTGGGTGATCATTTCTGAGTTTCGCAAACAAGTAAAAAATTGAAATGCAGATTGAAAATTCACTAAACAAATCGAAACAACCTCTTACCCTCTGCTTCTTCACCTTAGATTGAAGAATTTAGAATTTTGGTTGTGATATAGGTATGGTATTTGGTGAAACTCAATTGTAAAAATATTTTAAATACAAAGTAATTTGACTTAACCTAAAAATAACCTTACTTGTAATTAAATTGAAATCGGTAAAAAATCCAACAAACTAAGGTGAGTATCTTGTTATTTACGTGCACGGAAAAAATGGCTATACTGAATTTGATTCTTGATATTAAGATTAATCTCAATTCGCAACTTATCATAAGTGTTTTTTAGCCCCCCCTTGACGAAAATCCTGGATCCGCCACTGGTCTTGGATAACGTCTCTTCAAATCCATCACGTGCTCCTCAACATATGGCTGAACTTCATCCAAGTTGCGAAGGATATAAAGATGTGCTTGATCCCGTTTCTCCCGAGAAATAGTAACTATCTTACAAGCTGATATCCCTTTCCATGTGCCTTGGGATTGTCGAGTCTTTGGTAGCCCAATTGCATCAACATTTGACAAATAGTCGGTACAAAACTCAATAGCTTCTTCAACTATATATCGTTAAACAATGCAACCCTTCGGACGATTTTTATTCATGACATACCCTTTCAGAACTTTCATTTATCTTTCGAATGGGTACATCCATCGTAGATAAACCGGTCCACAAAGTTCAACCTCTCTGACCAAGTGAATGGGCAAATGCACCATTATGTCAAAGAATGAAAGCAGGAAATACATCTCCATTTCAGACAAAATCTGAGCAATATCTGCTTGTAGGTCAGGCAACTCACTTCGATCAATAACTTTGCTACATATTTTCTTAAAGAAAAAGCAAAGTTTAGTAATGGTATTCCTGACATGTTTGGGCAATATGGAACGAATGGCACAGGGCAACAAATGTTGCATCAACACATGACAATCATGAGATTTCATACCTATTAATTAACTTCAAATCCTTGAGGTAATATTTGAAGAGTAGCCTTCGGGAGCTTTCAAACCATGAAGGAACTTGCACAAAATTTCTTTATCCGCCTTACTCAAAGTATAACATGCGGGTGGTAAGTAAGTGCACTTTCCTCTTTGATGCGGTATCAATTCTTATCGAATCTTCAATGCAAGCAAATCATTTCTAGCATTCACGCCATCGTTTATTCTCCCCGGCATATTCAGCAATGTACCAATAAGACTATCACAAATATTCTTATCAATATGCATTACACCAAGACAATGTCTCACATATAGATCTTTCCAATAAAGTAAGTAAAAAAAATATCGATTTCTTCTTCCACGGATCTCTTTCAACATCTTCATCATTACCTTTATCAACCGAACATGTACCTCTACCTCCGCCTCTACCTCCACCTCTACCTATCTTAGAAGAACCAGAACCTCTATCTTTCCTTTTGTGTTTCCGTATGCCTTTCACTTGAAAAGTAGACTTAGTAGTTTTCTCAAATGTCACCTTTTTGGCTTGCACTAAAGCGAGCACCTCATCACCCGATAACAGAATCGTTTCTCTTTCTTCTTCAGGGAGCCCATTGAAAGCTTTACGGAGTCTGCGAAATCGATTGGTTATAGGTAAGAACCTACGATGTCTAAGATAAAAAAAATTTTCTGGATACAGGGCAAACGAATTGAACATGTTTTCTTTTCACAAATAGGACATGCATTGTATCCTTTCATACTATATCCTGCAAGATTTCCATATGCCGGAAAATCATTGATAGTGCAAAACAACATGGCTCGAAGACAAAAATTCTCTTTACAATGCACACATTGTGTACATCCATGCCATTTTCCCACAAGTCTTTCAAATCTTCAACAAGAGGTGCCAAGTAAACATCGATATCATTTCCTGGTTGTTTTGGCCCAGAAATTAACAAGGACGACATCATGTATTTGCGCTTCATGCACAACTATGGAGGAAGATTGTAAATCACCAAAACTACCGGCCATGTACTATGAGATGAGCTTAGATTTCCATAAGGGCACATCCCATCGGTAGAGAGAGCCAGACGGAGATTTCTATCTTCCTCTCTAAATTGGGGGTACAAGTTGTCAATTTTTTTCTATTGTAAAGAATCAACTGGGTGTCGATCAAACTTTATCATCAGTTGATCTTCCATCTCTATGCCATGTCAGATTTTCAGCATCATCAGCATTACCAAACAACCGTCGGAACCGTTTCCTTATCGAAAAATACCATAACACTTTCGCCGGAGCCCCATTTTTCTTGTACCGTGGTTGTAGAAAATCAACATCCGGGCAACTTTCCAACGACGCGTGTTCATTTCGGTATAGTACAATCATTCAGACAAGCGTGAATCTTCTCATAATTCATTCCCACGGATCGCAGAAGTTTCTTGGCCTCATATGTGCTCTAGTACTGCAGTGAAGCTCTTATCGGTCCATTCGTTGCCCGCTTTCAAGTTTCACAGTTTCAACACAGCAGACCGTCTCGTGAACTTTGAACACCCGACATACAGTGGTTTTTGTGCATCATTAACAAAATTCTCAAACATGTTAGGACGATCAATAAGCAGCTATTGAACATCTTGAACCATATCATCTAATCGATCATCATCAAAAGTGTTGGATGTGTCAAATGGTGCCGAGTCGCAACTAGTGGAATGCGAAGGTGCTTTCTCTCCATGCCATATCTATACTTTATAATTGAGATTGATGCCATCGCAAATCAGATGCTCTTTTACAACTTCGACAATATACATTCTTGAAAAATCACAATTTTTACAAGGACATTTAAACCTCGCGGGATCCACTCCATTTTCAAGGGCAAATTTGATGAAATAATCTACCCCACTCTGATATTCATCAGACATACGATTTGCTAACATCCAAGACTTGTTCATACTTCCTAACAACTTAAACCTATGAATATGGAAAGAAAAAAGTACATGCATATATTAGGGTATTACTCTACCACTTGCATGACTATAGTGTCAATCATCAAAATAAAATAAGCGCATCTCATAACATAGGCAAAGCAAACTATAAGCAAGAACCAAAACCCAAGATAGCATGAAACCAAAATCCAAGGCAAATTATCATAAACTCATCTCATAATATAATGCAGCAACATCCAAGACATCATGAAAATGCACACAAGTAGGAAGGTTTTTCTATTAATAATAAGTACAAAATATACGATTTAGAAATGTTAAATTTTGACTGTTTATATTTTCATTTCCTTTATATATGGTTTTGTAGGCTAGCTTGGAGATAGTAGGGGGTAAATTATTAGCATATATATAGAAAATATATATATGTGTGTCTATCTTTCTTTCTGGTCCAAACTGAAGTTCAGATCTGTAGCTTGAAGATTTTAGACGGTTCCTAATTCAATAGTTCACTTTGATGGAAACTGTAACATTTCTAAAAATGAAATAACCGCATTAAAAAATGTAAGAACAAATCCTAACCTTATTTAGCACAGGATCCGGACCTGAGCAAAGAAGTTGCCTTTGGATGACACTGCCCTCGGAAAGTTCCTTCCCTGAAAAGTAACAATCACAATCAGTACTACATTCATAGCCAGCAACCAAAAGCTTGTACACCAAACAATCACAAACATCATTATCAATTTTCGAATATGCATTCAGCAAACTAACAAAGTCCCCAGCTCATTTTTAGTTTTTTCTTTCTTCGAGAAAACCAACCCAAGGAAACTATCAATAAGGATGTCACCCCATCCTACCGCCCAAAAAACAAATTCTCGAACCAAGGATGATTTTAGAGCAATGCATATAGTTTTCATTTTAGCTTACTCAATAAACTATCTCTTTACACAATATATTCTAATAATGACCATGAAAATGAATAACATCAAGGAAAAACTTTGGTTTCTCATGAAGATTTAAACAAATAAAATGGATCTAAGATGTGGTAGCTCAAAAATCCGAAGGTGAACTTACATCTTGGGGTTAAAACTATGTGTATCTATGATTTCACTATGTGCTCAACTACCTTACTTAGTCTAAGGACCCCTCCACCCTATGAAGTTCAGTGTGATTGTCTTGCAGATTCACAACCACAACTGCAGACAGCTACAGGTAAAGAGCAACATAAGCTTCTGAGAACAAATAAACCCCCACCAGTCACCACTCTTGGTACGTAGCCCTAACAACGATTTTGAAAGTACTCGGGTTTCCACTTTCAAAACAGATGGATTAAATAGGCAGACAGCAAAGTCATGTTGTTGTCTTTAGTTTGGCAGAAGCTTGAAGAAGAAAATCGGGAGTTTTTTTACCCTAACTACACATTGAATACAAGAACTGATAATAAAGACAACAAAGAAGATAATAAGCAGTTGTATAACCCTTACTACACATTGAATTCAAGAACTAACAAAACCCTAACTATTGATTGAATTCGAGATGTACTTACCAAATTAAAACTCTAACTGGAGATTTGCACAACCAATTAGAGGCGGAGGTGGCAAATTGAGGGACAAGACCAGAGCCCACTGTTGCAGGAGATTGTAGGCCAGAGGTGCCGGAGAAGGAAGAGGCACCATAAGCCGGAGGTCGTGAGCGAGATTGCAGGAGTGCAAAGTCGCCAGTCGAGACTGCAGGAGTGCGAAGATGTCGGCGGCCAGAAGTTCACACAGCGAAATCGCCTCCGGCGAGATGAGAGAGAGAGTCGAGGACGACGAGTGAGGCGAGAGAGAGAGAGACAGTGTGGTGTTTGGGACGAGAGAGGCGAGAACGATGAACTGGTGTGTGGGACACAAGAGAGACGAAGTGAACCCTGGGTAAAAAATTAGAAATTGTAAAATATCACCCAAATATTCTTTTTTTTTTTCAATCCGGGATATTTTTTCGGGATATTACATCTAATATCCCGGGCGTGTTTTACATTTTTTGCCTCGTAATATTTGATTTTATTACATTTTGGAATCTACTCCTAATATTCTGGTTTTCTTTGTTAAAATCCGTGATATTAGGTCTTTAAAAAGGCCTAAAATCCGGTTTTCTTTATTTTCAATTCCCGACTTAAAAAGGCATAAAATCACGGATATATTAGGTCCGTGATATTAGGGTTATGTGATATAACTGAAGATTTGTACTAGTGTCTGCTTAAAACCGGTATGAAAAGTTTTGATCTTTTACTACATGTACATATAGATCAGAAATTTTTTTTCAAAGACATATGTTGACAATAGATGTTTAATTGCATTTTTCTAGTAGTGTAAATTCTATTAAGGAAAATTTGTGGAATGGTATCACAAATTATGAGTATGCTAAAATATTGGGAGTCTAATGTTTTAATGAACTCGCTTGAAATGATATTGGTTATGTTGCAAGTAGACTCAGTTGACATATATATAATCCCAATAAATACTATTGGATTGCACTTAACGGATTATTGAGATATCTTAAAGGCACGAGACTTATATTTCGTAGGGTGCCCTAAAGCTTTGCAGGGAAGCTATGATGCAAACCTGAGTCACCAATGATGATGTGTTTAGCTCCAAGATTGGGTGTGTTTTTACATTTCATTGTGGTGCTATCGTGAAAGTCTTCTTTGTTATATCAACTATGAAATATGATGTGATAACATTAGATTTAGTTGGATAAAATGTTGAGGAGGGATAAAATTCCATCTAATTCTCTACATTCTGGCACATAATTGCTATTTTTGTAGCTAGCAACAATGCATAAAAGGGCAAGAAGAGCCACAGTCAGATTTGACATATGAGACAGTTGATTACGAACGATGCCATCTGTTTGGAGTATGTGAGGTTTGAGAGAAACTTGATTGATTCATTGATGAAAGAACTGAACAAGATTGACTCGTCTATTTGGAGTCCGAGAGGAACTTGACACAAAACCCTCGGACCTCTCGATCTGAGAAGTCCGAGAGTGTTGTGTAACTTTGGGGGACGATACCAATAATCGACTTGCACCTCAGTTCGGGGTAAAATCACTTCTAAGAAAGTGGGCTCGAATATATAACATACCACAACCATTCGTGTTTTTAGATGAGTTTTTCAACTTTGATTTTGATCAATGAGTTACCTTTTAATGGTTTTACTAACAACAATACCACCATAGGGATTACTAACCAAATTCCGAGGGGAGGGCCAGGTTGGATGTATGGATGTAGGCAACATATATTTTCCCACCAAGGTTAAAAGCTATATAAGGCTCCAAACTGAGACCTCAAACTTTGAGCCACCTCATCATTTCGTCCTTTCGTAATACAGTATTTGTACAGGTTTTCAAAATAAATGTCGCTTGATTTTTTGCATATTTTTTAAAGATGTAAAATCTCTATAAAATATTATATATTAATCAATTTATTTTACAAATTGATACTTATTAGTAATAATCATCAATTTATAAAAAAAATTTGATTAAAAAAATAATATTTTATAGAGATTTTACCTCCTTAAAAACGTGCAAAAAGTCAAATGACATTTATTTTGAAACGGATGGTGTAGCATAAACGAAAGGTTATGAACCAATATAAAAATTATATGAAAAGTTAGGGACCAATATATGCATAACTTACTTGAAAATAAACTCACAAGATGGAAGAGTAACATATCATTAAATACCTCAACACGTACAGCTTATCAATTAATTTATTATATAAAACCATAATTCGCAACGTATACCATCAACAGCAACAACTTTGAATTGGCTACAAATTAAGAGAACACCAATATTGGGATCAATCATCAAGATGATAATGGATCGAGAGAAATGAATATTGGAAATCACAAAAATAACAAATCCGACCAACGAAAATAATGTTTTATTTTAAAATAAATAAAAACAAAATCAAAGAGATAGGTCCAAGAACAGTTGAGTTCGGACCAAGCTGGCACGTATAAGTTATATATCACTTATCCGCAATGATCGAAAGCATGATCGACTTGACTCTAATTAAGCGCACTGGAAGCCAGAGGGCACGCCCTTGCCACAGTAGTTAAGGATCAAGCTCAAAGAGACAGGCAAGTTCAGGTTAAGACCCAAGACGTTAGCCTTAATGGCGGTGCAGAGGCAAACCGCCGCCTCAAGATCAACCAGTCCATCGAGGAGGGCGCAACAAGGGGTCTTTGGGGGAGTGCCCACAACGGCGTTAACTAACCCCAACACGTTGGCGCAAACCCCCAACTTGAGGGCATCCCTAGGGCAGCTAGCGGCTGCAGGTGTTGGCGACGACGGAGGGCTTTTGTGGTGGTGCTTGTGGCCCTTTGATGGTGGGGGTGGGCACGGCACGTAGCTCGAGCTCACAGCGAAGAAGAAGAGGTTGAAGGATAGAAAGAGGGCAGCTGCAGCCATGGAATTGGAAGCCATTATTAATTAATTTTAGGATTAGGGCAAAATGTGGAAAGGGGAGGATTTTGAGGTGATTTGAGATTGGGATGAGAAATTGGGGAGGATTGATTAGGGTTTTATAGTGGAGATATCAGATATGACTTCATATGTGTAAAGTGTAATTATGAAGATGGAGCCATGTGATACCAGTGAAGAAAGAGCTGGCAATTAATTGATTAATTTTCTTCACTGCAATTATTCATACAATTTGGAGTTTTTGGATTGGTGTTTCTTTGAATTTGTAGTCCGTGAACTTCTTATTGGTTTTTAATTATTATTTTTTTTAAAAGTACCTCCGGTATGTGAATTAAGATATACATTGGATGGATACTTGGATCTTGGATTTTATTGTTGCTACGTACTGTGGAGATAGAGGTGACATGCAATACGGACAGATCGATCTGTGTATTAGATACATCATGTTTTTAATTTTATGTCAAGTTTTATTAACTTAGTTGGTATGAATGACATGATCAATAAGTTATGAGTTCGAATTTCCTCCCTATATTAATTATAATGGACCTAGTGTCTAACGATAAAAACACAAAAAAAAAAGGAAAAAAAAAGATGCTATATTTTTTTTTATTAGGAAATAATTCGAGATCAGATATACCTGAATCTTGAAGGCCGACAAGTCGGCAGACGGAAACCCGTCAATACATACACAAACGAAAACGAAAACAAAAGGCAGAGCAATACAACAAGTGGAAACGCACCCTACAATAAAACGAGTCAAGGAAAACTAAATCTAACACGAAGGGGACGTAGACTACGGAAGAAAGCCAAGCACCGTCCTAAAACAGCACCGCTGGCCGACGATACATCAGGAATCTATGTGGGTAGTGAAGACGAACCTCCAGGAAGCTCATTCCCGTACACGAAGTCGCCCCGTACACACTACCTCGATCTCAGTCAGACCGGACTCCGACTGCTAGAATCCCAACATAGAAGAAGAACCCCCAGCCGCACCAAAGCAGAGACACACGCCAACCGAGCAAAGCAAACCGCGAAGGACCGGTCACAACGGACCGGTCAAGCCCAAACGGGATTTGATCCAAGCTCTTTCGAGCGGGAGCCCTTGCAGGATTTTAAGTAAGTCCTTTCGGACGTTTTTTTATAGTTTTATTTATATATAAATAAAAACCGACAATTTTTATCATTTATATATAAATAAAAGTTTTTATATTCTATTTATTTTATTTTATTAATTAATTAATAATTTTTATATTTTTTTATAATATTCCCTTGTTTCGGGCCCAAAGTACCTTGAGCCCAAAGAAACAACAAATTGGGCCCAATCCACCAACAATCAGGCCACCAACGTTAAATGCAGAGGAAGCACCAACGCCGGGGCCGGAGAGGAAGCATAGGAGGAGATGGTCGGAGGCGACCACCAACGCCAGGGTCGGGATGGAGCCACGTCGGAAGGAGTGGCGCCGCCACCACCAAACGGCGAAGTTTCGAAACATGACGACGGCGGAGAGCCGAAGGGGCTCCACCAAGACACAAACCAACACCGTTGGGAAGAGACCATGAATGGATTATGAAAATCAGCAAACGTCGATCTGATTTGGAGGCCAACCATGGCAGAAAGCAGGAGTACGGGATTGGGAAAAGGTCGAAGAACCAAAGGGACAGGGGGGAAAAGGATTTGGGGACAAAAACCATAGATCCAAAAAAGCCCCAAATCGATTAGGTTTTGAATGGATTCCAACGAGAGGGATATCACGACCACCACCGCAACCAACGGAGGCGAGACAGAGGTGGACAAATCGAGGGTTGAGGGGCATCCGCCGAGCCGACGGCGCCAAGGAGGAGCAACCTACGGAACCGAGACTCGCCGAGGGGAGGAGTTGGGCTCTCAGAATTTTTATATATATCAAATTAGAAACATATATATTATGGGATGTTTTTAGAAATAATACTCCATCCGTTCGGAAATAAACGATGTTTGACTTTTGTGCACGTAGTTTTAGAAGCTAAAAACTATATAAAATCTTATTTATTTTAAGGAAAAACTAATTAAAATAACTCAACCTTTGGAGGGGTGTTAAAAAAATATCCCCACCTTTCATAGGTAAGAAAAATAACTCAATCTTTAGGAGATGTGGTAATAAAATATCCCGATTGTTTTTACGACTATAAATACGGGCAAAAGCGATGACATATAATTGACGAAATTAAGATTTTGGTGAATTTTAGATGATATTGACTTGTTTTAATGAGAATGAGATTATTTAACCTATTTTATGTCATTGATTTGGCCCAATTTATCGTCGAAAAAATGAGTTGGGATACTTTGTTACCATCTCATTCAAAGGTTCGGTTATTTTTCTTACAGTTGAAAGGTGGAGATATTTTTTTAACACCCCTCCAAAGGTTGGGTTATTTTAATTAGTTTCACCATTAAATTAATTTTTTTTCATAGTTTAATATCTATTAGTAATAAGTATTAAATTGTGAAAAAATTAATTATAATAAATATGATTTTATATAGTTTTTAGCTCCTAAAACTACGTACACAAAAATTAAATATCATTTATTTTCGGAGGGAGTAATAACGAAGGGACGAAAAAACCAGCAACGAATTTAAATGGAAACATTAATCGCGGTTTCATTAGAGTAACGAACACGTACATAATAACCAATATCTACAACTCATCCAAAAGGTTTTTGAAGGAATTAATTAATTTAAAATATTGAATTTGAAAGATTAATCCATATACAAACAAGAAATCTTTTTGCAGGTTTATTCCAGTGTGTGTCTAAATCTCTATTGGCTGTGTTTAATTGGCGTTTTCTGCATCAGCCAACGAATTGATCCAGTATTATTATTGTTATTTAATTTTAATTTACATATGATATAGGGTTATTTGGTTTCGTTAAATTAGTATATACACACTATATTATAATTACGCGGTGCATATTTGGACTAAACCTAGCTTTACTATATAATAATTTGATTAATATATATATATACTATCAGATCTCTACATATATAGTTGCTGTCGATGCATATTATTATTCTACTTCTACTCCTCCGGTTACTAAAATATAAACGTTTTTAGAGGTGGTAATTGGCTGAGTCGGATTGGGGTCGGATTAGACACCTGAGTAAAACTTTGCATGTTTGAATACTACTGTAATTTGTCAAATTGTGATGTTTATATCTTTTGCTAAACTTTATACTATTGTATATTAAAACCGAGAGTTTTGAATTATTAGGTTATATTATAGAGAAAATTTGCCCAACAGGCACTTTTTTTGGCTAAATTGGTGAATTGTCCAATATTTTGGACAAATTAGCGAAATGTCCAAAAAGTGATGCATCGTCTGGCTTCCCTCGTCTGAGTAATCCACGGCTTTCCTCGTCTCTCGCTCTCGGTTGACATAGATGGAGAGCAAATTGCTGATCATATGAATTGAAGAAGAAAGAAGGCAATGGAGGAAACCACCGATTTGGCGCTCCTCCTTCGTCCAGCTCCTCCCCCGGCCAGATCTGAATTCGAATTTCATGTCCAATTGATTCGGCGTGGGGAGATCTGATGAATTCGAGTTCCAATTAGTCGAATTACAGTTCCAATTAGTTGAATTCGAGACGGAGATCGAGAGCGCCGGAGAGCGAGAGTGCCAGAGCGAGGTCGAGCGAGCGGCGGAGCGAGGTCGAGCGGCCGGAGCGTGGTCGAGCGAGCGTCGTGGATCCGAGCGAGGTCGAGCGAGCGCCGTGGATCCGAGCGTGAGCGAGGTCGAGCGAGCGCCGTGGACAAGCCCAGGACGAAGGTTGAAGAAGAAGTTTTTATTAAATTACAAAACTTACCCCATAAATATGGAAATTAAATAAAACTATCTATATTTTATTATGTGATCCATAATCTATATTTTCATTTTATTTTTGCACAACAAAATGTTATACTTGGAGAACATATGGTTATATTTGCACAAGCACAACATACGGTTATATTTGCACGACAAATTGTAAAATAAAATTAAAAAAAAAATAAAATATAAAAAAATATATATAAAAAAAACTAGACTTTGGTCATATTTGCACAACTTACGGTTATATTTGCACAACGTACTCTTATATTTGCACGACAAAATGTTTAAAAAAAAATAAAAATAAATAAATAAATAAATAAACTAGACTTATGTCATATTTACTCAACATACGGTTATATTTGCACATCGTACTCTTATATTTGCACGACAAAATGTTAAAAAAAATAAAAAAATAAAAAAAACTAGACTTGGGTCATATTTGCTCAACATACGGTTATATTTGCACATCGCACTCTTATATTTGCACGACAAAATGAAAAAAAAATTAAAAAAACTAGACTTGAGTCATATTTGCACAACTTACGGTTATATTTGCACAACGTACTCTTATATTTGCACGACAAAATGTTAAAAAAAAAATTAGACTTGGGTCATATTTGCTCAATATACGGTTATTTTTGCACATGCACAACATACTCTTATTTTTGCACGACAAAATGTAAAAAAAAAACTAGACTTCGGTCATATTTGCTCAACATACGGTTATTTTTGCACATGCACAACATACTCTTATTTTTGCACGACAAAATGTAAAAAAAAAAAGAAAAAAAAAAGAAAAAAGAAAAAAGAAAAAAGAGTGAGGCTTTAGGCAAGATGATAAAATTGCTATTGCCAAGATGGACACTCCACCAATTTGTCCAAAAATGTGGACAATTCACCAATTAGGACAACTTTTTTGGACATTTCACAAACTCCCCCTATATTATAACATTTTACAACCATAGAATAAACTATACACAATGTATTGTTTCTTCTAGTTGCGTATTTATAATAGGGGGAATTGTGCTATAGGCCATAATTAGGGCCTTTATTAGGAAAATGTCCACCCTTCCCTTCCAAATTGGCAAAATGTCCACCTTTCTTCCCTTGCCCCCCTTTGCCCCTTTGCCCCCCACGCGCGCCCCCTGTGCCCCCCTCCTGTTTCAGCACATTTGATTTCAGCAACTCCTATTTCAGCGTTTTTTTTTTCCGCGCGTTGCTGAAACCTAAGTTGCTGAAATCGAAGTTACTGAAACCGAAGATGCTGGAACCGAAGATGCTGAAATTGTTGAAATTAGTTTTTTTTTTTCGCGCGTTGCTGAAACCTAAGTTGCTGAAATCGGAGTTGCTGAAACCAGGGTTGCTGAAACCGGAGTTGCTTAAATTGTTGTTGCAATTGTTGAAATTAGTTTTTTATTTTTTCGCGTCAGCGCTTCGACATCGGAGTTGCTTAAACCGTGTTGCTGAAACCGGAGTTTTTTTTTTCTGCGTCACCACTTCGACACCGGGTTTGCTGAAATCAGAGTTGCTGAAACCGTGTTGCTGGATATAAAATTTAGCCTATGCGGGATTCGAACCCACGTATTTGCGCATAAGCACATTGCTCTACCATTGAGCTAAGAGGCTTTTAAAGAAGATTTAAAGTAAGGAACATAAAAATTCATGTTGAAACTGTGTTGCTGAACATGCTTGTGTGTAAGATATAGTAGCTCATACAATTGTATAATAATTAATTTCAGCATAACGAATTTTGCTAATAAGAATTAATTTCAGCATTTTCATATCACACAAAAACACAAGCAGCTAATAAGCTCTCTAAGAGTCCGCATTTCAGCATAACGAATTTTGCTGAAATAGGGACACCCACTACGCTCAAAATACCGCTGACGATAAAAAAATTGGATACAAATCGCATTACTCACAAAAAAATCAACAACCTAAGAAAATCAGTAGCTAAAAATCATTAACTTAAAAACATAACTTATGCTTTCATACACCCTAAAACATGTAAACTATCTAAACAAATATGCTTTCATAAAAAATAAATTAAGACCAAACCTAAGCCACTATCAAGAAACTAAAAAATAAAGATAAAAAAAAAAAACACAAAGCCTACTTAAGCTAAAGCCACTACCAAATGAATTGACTATTTGACAAATCATTTGACAAAGAGCTACTGTAAATTAGAAGTGGAAGGCATCATCACAATTTCAGCACTACAAGCTTTGTCAAATTATCAAAGAGAGAGAGAGAAAGATGACCTACTCCTTGTCTTCGGTATAGCTATTTCAACACTTGCTCGATTAACTTTGTCAAATTAACAATTAAATTTGCAGAATGAATTGAAAAGATCAACAAAACAAGCTACCAACAACAGAGCATTGAAATATGATTTCCATATTTCATATCAATGTTTGTGAATCTAGCACTTCAGAGGCGTATAAGGACCTAACTACGAGCCATTATACCGACTTCCTTAGCAGAGGCGTACCACCTCCCATCAAAGGAAATTGAACTCGCCCACAAGAAATGATCAAATGCAATATCAATCATGAAAAAAGCAATAGCTTCGGATATACTTCACTATGAATTTAGGCCATCAAGTCAAGAACCCAATAGAATTGAGCAATTTTTAGACTACTGTAAACTTAAATACTCAAATTCACAACAGTAAATCAGCATTTATGTCCTTAGCAGCTAAGAATCAACGGGATCACTAAAAGAAGTATGGATATAATTCGAACAAGCTTACAAGCATTTCCAGTAGCTTAAAGAAGTGAAATTTAACATAAGAAAATTCAGGAATCAAGTATATACTGATTTGCAGATCCACCTTGATAATGCCTGATTTGCAGATCATTAGACACCGTTCCGACTTTGGAGACGGAGGAGGCCGGAACCGCAGCCGCTACTTCATCGGACATCGTACAACGGACAACGCCATCATCTTCTCCTCCTCCATGGATCTACACAGCAACACCACCATCGGTGGAGGAGTTCGAGGTCCACCATCGTCTACTCCTCCATGGATCTGCACAGGGAGCAGACAACGTCATCGTCTTCTCCTCCTCCATTGATCCGGCGATGTCCGCTCCTTCGATTCCGATCTGGCGATGTAAGCTCCTTCGATTCCGAGCAACGCATACCGCCGCCATCACAAACGCCTTGAAAATCGAATAGATGAATCGAGGGGGAATCGAATAGATGATCTGGGAAGAGTAATAGGGAAATTGAACCGAGGGAGGGAAGGAGGGACTGCTCCTGGGAAGAAGGGCGGGGACGAGGGAGGGAGGGAGGCGGATCCAGGGGCTCGAGTTGATGACGGTGAATAGAAGGGGGGCACGCATGTGATTAAAAAAAGGGTGGACTTTAACCTAATTTGGATAGTACCGTGGACAGTTGCCCAATTTAAGCCAAAAAAATGGCATGTTTGACAAATTAATTCTTTATAATATTGACAACATCATCAAAGAAAAGGTTCACGTTCCGCCACTGGGATTATCTTTATTCAAGCATTTATTCTATCAAATAGAATTCGGTTAATGGTTCAATTCGGTTGGGCGATTTTGAATTTTGATCAAACCTGGTTCAATTGAATTGGGTTGCAATAGAATCGGGTTTTAATTAAATCGGATATGTATGAATCACATCAGATAAATCAAATTAAATTTTAGTCAAACAAAACTTTGATCGATTTAATTGAAATTTCAATTTGATTTTAAAATTTTGTTATTAGTTATATCTCAAATTTTGATTTCAAAATTTGGATTATATGTTTCGATTTGATTTTTTAC
This sequence comes from Persicaria maculosa, assembly GCA_963922045.1. NCBI lineage: Eukaryota > Viridiplantae > Streptophyta > Magnoliopsida > Caryophyllales > Polygonaceae > Persicaria > Persicaria maculosa. The sequence continues at coordinate 39,134,771 of OY998271.1, forward strand.
TAATATTTATACAATTTTTTACACTTGGATATTTATCTTTTTTATACAGAATAAACTAATGTTTATCGATTCTTAACCAATCAAATACAATATTTTATTATACTATATGCATAATAATATTCATGTCGATTATTAAGTAATTTAATATTTCTGCTATTTTTTATTTTAAAAATGATATTTTAGAGAAAATAAAAAGGTTGTATTGGGTTTCAGACATAATCACATTCGGATGATTTCAGGTTTTTGATGGATTTAAGTTTTTCCATTCAGATTATCGGATTCGGATTGCATTTGAATTTGGACTTAAATTGGATTAGATCGGTTGGTTTTCCATTAATTTGGATGTTTGTCGAGTTCAGTGTCAGATTAATTGATCGATTATCTTAAGTCAAATCGGGTATTTTCATCTCTATTTGTTTTGATGAGTCTATCCTCGATTATCTCGAGTCGGATCGGGTACTATATATCATTTCTATCTGTTTTGATGAATCTATTCCTTACATGAACATAAATCACAGCAGTGATTAATTTGTGGGGTGATTTCTAAATAAGCAATAATTAGGACTTTATTAGGAAAATGTACACCCATCTTTCTAAATTGGCAAAATGTCCACCTCCCTTCCCTTGCCCCTTTTGCCCCTGTGCCCCTCTCCTGTTTCAACACCTTCGGTTTCAGCAACCCCTATTTCAGCATTTTTTTTTCGCATCAGTGCTTCGACACCGGAGTTGCTGAAACCGGAGTTGTTGAAATCGAAGTTGCTGACATTGTTGCTGTAATTGCTGAATCTTTTTTTGCATCTGCGCTTCGACACCAGAGTTGCTGAAACCGAAGTTGCTGAAATTGTTGTTGTAATTGATGAAATTAGGTTTTTTTTTCGCGTCAGCGCTTCGACACCGGAGTTGCTGAAACCGGAGTTGCTGAAACCGTGTTGCTGAAGCAGCAGTTGCTTCTTTTTTTATATTTTTTTTCGCGTCAGCATGCTGAAACCGTGTTGCTGAAACCGGAGTTGTTGTTTTTTCTTTTTTTTTCGCGCCAGTACATACTAGAGTTGCTGAAATTACAACAACAATTTCAGCACTAATATAAAATTTAGCCTATGCGTGATTTGAACCCACGTATTTACGCATGAGCGCATCGCTCTACCATTGAGCTAAGAGACTTTTAAAGGAGATTTAAAGCAAGAAACATCGAAATTCCTTGCAGTCCGCATTTCAGTGATTGCTGAAACTACAGTCCGCATTTCAGCAATTGCTGAAATTGCCAAACCCATACCATGTAAGACATTAGACAACTAAAATCAAGATAATCTATTAATTTTGTACAATTTGATAACAAAGAAAAGGCTAGATGTAACTCGGGAACGGTTGCAGGTATTGAATAAAATTCATAAAACGCTTGCAGATTCACATTTGTCCTCACATCATGCATCCAAAATCGGAAAGTTCATTGCTAGATGTAAATCGGAAAGTCATTTGAAAAAGAAAAGGCTCAATTTCAAAAAAAAAAAAAAAAAGCCAAAAACAAAGACTGAAAATCACACCTGAGAAGAGGACTTGCTCGAGGATTTCGATAGCTTAAGCCGAGCAGTTGAGAACATCGACGAAGCCGGCGGCGTGGAAGGATGAAATCCGAAGCTGCTCCAGTCATCTACTCCGGCGCGGTGAGAGAGCAAAGCAACGTCGGAGAAACTTAATGGCGCTGAATTCCAATCCAATCGGATCTGATGGCGCCGAATTCGCAGGTCAGATCGTCTTCCTATGCGATCGGCGATCGGGAATCGTTGCTCCCATGGAAACTTGCTGAAACTCGTGCAGAGCAGGCCAGGTCGTCTTCCTCCGCGGATTCAAGTCCGGTTGGTGGATCTCTTCCTCGGGGATGAGAACAGGTCAGGCCGTCTTCGTCCAGACAGAAAGCGAGCAGGAAGGACTCCTCGACGCTGTTGACGAAGGTGACGGTGATCTACTACGGCTGGGAGTCGGTGCGGTGGCTGACGGCAATCTGGCAAGCGGCTGGACGCCGTGGTCGACGGCGCAAGGAAGGCGGTGACGCTGCAGGTCCCTATCGAAATTGCCGAAATCGCAGGGGTCCCCCTATCAGAATTGTTGAAATTGCCGGAGACACCGTTGGAATCGAACATGAAGATCAAAGATGATATGTATGAAATCAAAGATGAAATCGAGATATTGATATGTATGAAATCAAAGATGAAGATCGGATGGAGTAGTATTTGGCGTTGCAAGTTGAGCGAGAGAGGCGAATGAGGAAATCCAAAGAGGAGGGGCACAGGCTTGGTTATGTTTTTCATATGGAAAAAAAAAACTTAATTTGATGGACTTGGTGGACACTCCCCGATAAAGGCCAAAAAAAGGCCGATTTGGCAAATTTTCTCTTAATTTGTTGATCGAAACGAGAAAGAGAGATTCGAGACACAAGTGAAGAAACATCCGTCTGGATGGCTTACTGGGCGGTATGGCCAGCCACCATCCGTCCAATTCGGGAATATAGACCCAAATCTTTTTGACAGTTTTTAAAAACAAAAAATGAGAAAGTGAGTTAGTGAATGAGTGGTTTTGCAAATACAACGGTGGGTTTTATGTTCATGCCATTGATGTATCTTACAATTTGTTGTTAGGTCTGTTATAAAAAAATCATTAAAAATAATTTCGTATAAATAAAAGGTTTTTGTTCTTAACCTATGTTATAAAAAATCATTAAAAATAATATTTTATAAATAAATATTTTATTTCTTAAGAAAAAACAATCACTTGAAAAACAAGACAAAAATAGTTGGTTTCTTAAAAGTTTTGAATATATTTATCTTAAAAAAATTGTTCTAAAAATAAGATTCAAGCAAAGTAAGGGGTAAAAGAAAGAAAAAATAGTGAACCACAGTCACTAATTCATTAAAGATCAAAATAATCAAAGGAGAAAACTTTGGCTAAAAGTAGCCCGCATTTGAGCTGCATTCACCAATCCCAAAATCCCTACATGATATGAGGTGAGAGCTAACCGTTTATAGGACAACAAAAGTCACATGAGTGTCATGCCTAAGAAGAGTGCTTATTACACATCATAAAATGGACCAAAGTGCAAAGAGAAAATTTTGGAACAAACGAGCCCCAAACTCCCAAAGGAAGGCAGTACATTAATCTATTAGGCACCAAGTTGCGGAATCAATTTTGCATTTAGTTGTGAAATATCTTGAATATTCTGCCACAACCTGCGAAGTATCTCAAAGAAGATGAAGGATTCCACAACCTGTTACGGAAATAGTTCCTCAACATGTTGTGGATGATACTAGAAAAACGCTTAATAGCCTCGAAGTTAGTATCGAAATTAGCCTCGAAAATGCCCTCGATTGTATTTTAGGGCGTATGCGAGGGCATTAGCCTCAATTTTACCTCTGAATCAATTCGCGTCTAAATCTTTGTAGCTATCAAACATTTTTCTAGTAGTGAAAATTAGTTTTGCAACCAATTGCGGACTAGATCCACCATTTCCCAAAGATCCCACAACTAGATGTGAAGTCTTTTCCCTTCCACTAAGGTCGTGTTTGGTGCGGTTACCTATGCATTCCGCAAGAGGTTACAGAATCAACTCCATAACAGGTTGTAAAGATTAGCGGTGTATCAAGTAAAAATTTGTGGTGTTTTTAACTTTTCCGTTAATTTATCCATACAGCATAAACTTTATCATATCCATAGATTTTCATCAAAAAGTTCATTTAAATTATAATATTAAAGTATATTTTAATGTTAAATTAGATTACTATTAACCCACTAAACATACCATAAACACGATCACCGCATATGCATCATAAAGTGTGATGGATGGGTCCATAAATTTGAATTAAGTATAACTAGAAGAAAGAAGAAAACCTGTGTTAAAATTTAAATCAGGCTTTCTCAAGCAAAGTGAGGGAGATTATGCCTATGGCAGTTATATGAACTGAATAGCTTGAGCTCAGCTTAAGATCGGTTCGAAAAAGCTCGACTCGAGCTCGTTCACTTATTTAAACAAGCCGAGTTTGAACAAAATTTTAAGCTCGGATGAAAGCTCGGCTCATTCGAATAAAGCTCGAATTCTATGGAATATCTAAAATTTTCTTTAAGTTAACATGTTATAACCAAGTAGAACTATTTAAAACTCGAAAAAAGCTCGGCGAACTCGTTCATTTCCTAAACAAGCCATGCTTGAACAAAATAAAAAGCTCGATTAAAAATTAGACTCTGATCGGCTTAAACTCGTTTAACAAACAAACTAAGGTTGAACATGTCAAGCTCGACTTATTCGACTCGAATAACACCTCTAATTATGCCCAAATGTTCCTAATTCCAAAAGGTTAATTAGTCCATATTCCAGCTCAAATCTCACCACAAAACTCACTACAAGAAAATGAAGAAATGAAGGAACAATCTCAATGTCAAAGCCAAAGCTTGCACCGTTTTCCATGGATTCCCACTAACACCTCCATTCATAAAAGTTCCAGTCCCTGCAGCTGCATACATAAATTTACAAATTAATCACACTCAAATTTCACACTAAAAGCTAAAGGATCATTTGATGCAAATGCGTTAGTTTTTCCTCTTAATTTTATCAAAGTCAAACTTGAATTCATAATTGGAGTTTATGTACATACTTACGAGCCTATATTAAAAAATCAAATACTCCATCTATTCACTTTTATTTGTCGTTTATTATTTTCGCATGTTTTCTTAGGATGATAAAAAAAATATAAAATATTTTTTTTTCATAATTTCATACTTTTTAGTAATAAGTATAATATTATTTAAAAAAAGGGGAAATTTGGTGTATTATACCCTTTTGAACATTTGATTAGGTACGTAGTTATTCCCTTTCAACATTTTATTAGTCGTGGTATACTACTTTAAAAATTAATTAGCTGTGTACCCCCCATTTCACTTTCCCTTTCATTCTCTTCGTCAGATCTGAGAAGCTCGTTTATGGCGATTCTCGATCTTCCTCTCTCTCAACCTCCAATGGCCTCCGTTCGAACCATTCCCATGGTGCCTTGCTCGCCCTCGCCCTCTCCGTTCTAGCCTAAGACACAAATTCCTCAAAACTCAACCTATTTGGCAGCATGCTGGGGTAACTACTGATTCCTCCCGAAACACTAATTCCTCCAAACTCAAAACTGAATCGCCCAATTTCCTCCCGAAATCACCTTTAATCAAGTCGTTGAATGGTTCCAGGCACAAAGCACCTGCCTCCTCCAATGCCATGGTGGGTTTGGCCTTCACAGATGGGGCTCTGTCGCCAACCTCAACTTCTCAAGCGCCTCCGCCTCTGCAAGCATTGCCATGGGAAAGTGATGCTCCTCAGTCTCCGGCTTCATCCTCTCCGCGTGATAGGAGTTTCGTTTCTCATATCTTTATTTCTTCGCCTTGTCTTGGCCTTCTTCACTTCTCAGACCTCTCAATTTCAGCCTCAATGTGAGGCCTGTGATCAAATATGTTAAATGAGATGCTACTTTATGTAGCTAGATTTGTAGCTTCCGATTCTTCCCGTGTTTGCTTGACTGTGATTTTGGTGACAATGTTATGGAATGGGTGAGAATTTCGGAGAAATCGCATGAATTAATGAAATATAGAAATTCAATGTTAGGTCTTTCATTGTAGCTACGTGGAGAGTTGGTACTGGATGTTAGAATCAGTAAGAGTTGATACATAGGTTACCTGTTGAAATTTAAACCATGATCTCTTAAAGTTTTAGTGTTATCTGTTGTTGTAGCATTTATATTTGTATCATGCTTGAGATTTAACTAAATTGAATGTTTTCTCTGTGTGCGGATAACAAGAGGACGAGTTCATGAGCCTGAAAGAACTTTCATTGTTTTCCATTTTGATAATTCATTGTTTTACTACTATAACTGAGTGAGCACCTTTTTGCTATGATCTTTGTTCAATTTGATGGGAATATGATGACATTTTTTGCCCAATTACCATACAATTTGTTCATAGTATATAAATTGCTAGGAATTGGGATTCTAGGATGTGGGATCATATCATGTAATTGTTCTTGAATTCACACCGTTTATGATTCTTTGTATATAATATGAGTTTGACATTTCTTTGCTTTGATCTGATCTGCATCTTGGTGATGGGTCTGAGTATTACAATTGTTATGGTCTATGGATCCCTCATTCACTTGGTTTTATCCGGCTCCCTCAAGCCCCTAGGCTCGGGGTTAGGTCGAGATGATACTTGATGCTCATCGATGATGGAAGACCCACCATCGACGACTAAGACCTTCTGATCAAGGTCGCCACCACAACCTTAATGAGATTCAATCAATTTCCATGACTAGCGCATCCATCAAATCATACTCGGATTTATCAGTTGCAGCGAGATCTGGCTTCAACAACGCAAGGTTCCTTGTCTATCACGGCTTTCTTTACTAAAATGAAGACTTTATGGGATGAGTATATTCTTCTTCTTAAGGTTCCTATCTATTCTTGTGGTTCTGGTGATACTTGGAACAAGATTCTTGAGAATCAACAAATCATGCAGTTCCTCATGGGGCTTAATGAATCTTTCCATTCAGTTCATGGTACAATCTTGTTGATGAATTCGTTTCCATATCTTGATGAAATTTTCAAGATAGGTTGCTGCTAATGCCAACCCTGCTTCATCTACTTCGTCGAACTCTGATGCTTCTGCTTTCACCTCTTTTTGTAGAGGAAGAGGTCAAGGATCTCCCTCAAACTCTGCTCCTACTAGCAATGGTCGAGGTAGATGTAATGGTCGACCAAATTACTTATGTGATCATTGCAAAATGATAGGTCATTCAATCTCGAGATGTTACAAGCTTAGTGGGAGTTTTGTGATCATTGCAAGATCCCTGGTCACACAATTGCAAAGTGTTACAAATTGCAAGCCAATCCTCCACAATTTTCTGATAAAAGGTTGCTGCTAATGCCTCTGAACCGTTTCATGTGTTGACGACTGAGCAGTACAATCAGTTGATGGGTCTTCTAAGCCATCAATCTTCAGAGCCTTCATCACCATCTTCACATTCATCATCCTCTACAGTTTCTGCAAGTGCTATGTTAGCAGGTACAAGCTTGTGTCTCTTTACTCAAAACGTTAATTCACTTTGGATCTTAGATAGTGGGGCAACCGACCACATTTTTCCTATCTTTTCTTCTTTCACCACATACACTCCCTTGTCCTCTCCTCAATTTATGACCATACCTAATGGCTCTCAAATTCCTATTAAACACAAAGGAACTATCCAAATTACACCTTCCATACGACTGGATAATTTTTTGCATATACCTGTGTTCCAGTTCATTTGATCTCAATTCACACCTTATCCAGAGATTTATCTATGCATATTGTTTTCACACCTGATTCGTGTTTTCTTCAGGCCCCTTCAACAAAGAAAACACAGTTACTTGGTAAACTTTCAAAAGACCTCTACATCTTGGACAGTTCTTCTTCTGCAACTTCATTTGCTAGTTTGATTTCTCAATCATTTTTAGTTTGATTGAACTCTATAACTTCAAATACTTCAAATGTTGTACTTTGGCACTGTCATTTTGGGCATTTGCCTTTTGATTTGTTGAAATACATACCATGTGTTGGTTCTGTTGTTTTGAATAAAGATGTCGGTGTCTGTCGTGTTTGTCCTCAAGCAAGGCAACATAGACAACCTTTCCCCTTAAGTGAGCACAAAAGTGATTCTCCTTTTCAATTAATACATATTGATACATGGGGTCCATACCGTTCTCCAACTTATAATGGTTACAAATATTTTCTCACAATTGTAGATGACTTTTCCAGGATTATTTGGACTCATTTACTGTCATCCAAAAGCAATGCTTTTACCATTCTCAAGTCCTTTTTGTCCTTTGTTGAAACACAGTTTCATACCTGTGTGAAGACCATCAGGTATGACAATGCACCTGATTTTTCAGGTTCAATAACCATGTCTTTTTACTCATCCAAAGGCATCTCCCACCAGTCTAGTTGTGTCTACACTCCCCAGCAAAATGGGCTTGTAGAAAGAAAACATAAACACATACTTGAAATTGCCCGTGCTTCTTTTTCAATCAAATTTACCCATTTCTTTTTGGGGAGAATGCCTTCTTATAGCTACTTATCTCCTAAACAGACTACCATTACCTTTCTTAAATCACAAATCACCATATGAAATTCTGTTTTCCAAGTCTTCCACATATACCCACCTTCGATCATTTGGTTTTCTATGCTTTGTCTCCACACCAAAGCCTCATCGTGATAAACTACAACCTAGAGCTGAACCTTGTGTTCTTGGATACCCATTTGGCAAAAAGGCTTACAAAGTCCTTCATATACCCAGTAACACAATCATACCATCACGAGATACTGTTTTTCATGAACATATCTTTCCATTTCATTCCAAATCTTCTACAAATCCTCCCACACTGCCAGTGCTTTCTCATGATATTGGACACCACATCATTACTCCATCAACATCACCAGCAGATTCATGACCATATCCCTATCTTGATCATTCTTTGGTTGTCCCTACTCTTGTTGTTTCATCTCTTTTTGCTACTTCCTCTCCTTCTGATATTTCATTCCCATCACCTTCTGTTCCATAACCTTTGCGTCGTAGCTCTCGTATTCATATAACTCCTATGCATTGAAAGGATTTTGTTTGCAATACAGTTGCTCAGGATGATGTTTTGCATAAGTGTTGTGTCACTTTTACTTCTGCATTCACAGCTTCTGTTTCTCCACCTGCCCTCCACCTTGTTGACCCACACACTTTTAAGCAAGCCTCCAAAGATCCAAACTGGGTTGATGCAATGAATAAAGAGATTCATGCTTTAACTGCAAACAACACTTGGAAATTAGTTGATCTGCCTGCAAGAATGAAACCCATCACTTGCAAATGGGTTTATAAAATCAAGCTCAAATCAGATGGCACGTTGGAACGTTACAAGGCTCGTTTAGTTGCTCAGGGATAAACTCAATCGGAAGGTGTTGATTATGCAGACACTTCTTCGCCAGTCATTAAAATGGCCACAATAAGGTGCATCATTTTTGTCGCTACATCTAATCATTGGCCATTGTTTCAACTAGACATCAATAATGCCTTCTTACATGGGGATTTACATGAGGAGGTTTATATGCAGTTCCACAAGGTATTCCCAATCCTCATAACAAATTTTGTCGCCTCATCAAGTCTTTATATGGCCTCAAAACAAGTATCTAGGCAGTGGTTTGCTAAGCTTACTCATACTCTTAGAAGTCAGGGGTATGTTCAGTCTAAAAATGATTACTCCCTCTTCATCAGACATGGTTCTTATGGGGTTGTGAATTTTGATGTGATTGTGGATGATATCATCCTTACAGGCTTTGATCATCAGTCTATCATCCAGCTTAAAGCACATCTGCGCAATCTATTCAGTATTAAAGACCTTGGCAATCTTCATTATTTTCTTGGTCTTGAATCACCTATCTGGATAGAGCTGAAATCATGTCACAGAGGAAGTTTGCAACAAAAATTGTCACAGAGGGAGCCTCCTCTTACCCCTCTTCCTCTCAATACAAAGTTACTCCTTGCTCAAGGTCCTCTTTTGCCTAATTCTGAATTCTATAGGAGCATGGTTGGGAAGTTAAATTTCCTCACCAAAACTAGACCTGATCTCTCTTATACCATGCATTTACTTAGTCAGTTTATGCGAGATCCTTGTGAAGCTCATTTGCAGGCATTACATCACACTATCTGCTATATATGTTCATGGGAGCATTGATAAGGGTATTATCATTCATGGTCAATCTCAACTTGTCCTTCATGCTTTCTCTGATTCAGACTGGGTTGCATACCCAATATCTCTTCGATCTATTACTGGGTTTCTTGTGGCTCTTGGTGGATCTCCCATCTCTTGGAAATCCAAGAAGCAGTCGACGGTGTCTCATAGCTCTACAGAGGCTGAATACAGAGCTATGGTTCAAGCTGTAGCAGAGATAACATGGTTGGTTCGTATCCTTAAGGAATTGAGTGTCCAATCTCACTCCTGCTAACCTCAGCTCTTCACATTGCCAAAAACCCGTTTTTTCACGAGAGGACGAAGCACATCGACATCGACTACCATTTTACTTGAGAACGGGTACTTGAGGGTCTCTTACATTTGCTTAAGGTTCCAACTACAAAGCAATTGGCTGACATTTTGACTAAGATTTTACCTTCTCCACAACATGCTTATATTCTGTCAAGCTTGGCATGACTTCTAAGCTTGAGGGGGGGGGTGTTGAACCCGGTTTTGATTTTGTAATAAATAAGGGGTTTGGTTTAGTTTGTGCCTTGAACCGAGCCTATATAAGGCACTGCTATAACTAACTCTAATCCCTAATTAGTTGAGCAATAACAAATTCATCTCTCTCTTCTTTGAGCTTCGGTATTTTGCATCAATGGTGTTTTGAGGTCTTCTTCCTCAACTGATAACAAAAACAAACCCTTGTAGAATGGCAAAGCATCCAAAAGGGGCTTACTGTACAAATGGAAAAGGATAAAGCAGGGCTTGAAGCCATGTATGCATTCAGTTACCAATAGAATCACATTTATGCTCCTATGTCATCAATTTTATAAAAATGTAAAAAAAATATCATCACAAATGATTGCATCAATGAAGTGTAATCACAAATGTGTCATCAGTGAATAAAAGTAAAATCAATGAAAATATATCGATACATAATTGGTTGAATTAAAAAAGTGGCATCAAACGATTTGATTAAAAAAGTAGCATCGAGTAATTATATTAGAATAGTGACATCAAAATGCTATGAAAAAAGTGGCATCACATTAAAGAAAAAATGTCATTAAAAAATGACATCAAAACACTACTTTGGAAAAATGGAATCATAATAAAAAAAAATGAAAATGAAAACGGTGGCATAAAAAAAGTGGCATCAGTAGTCAACAGTAAATAAAAGGGCATCACAAAAAGTGACATCAATGGTCAACGTGAGAGGATGGAATGAAAGGAAGTGGGAAAAGTGGGAGGAAAGAAGGGAAGAGGAAAGGAAGGGAGTATTTTTACTATTTAATATAGTTTTATCACCTTAAAAATGTACATAAATAGTAAAAATACAATTAAAAGTAAACGAAAGGAGTATATAATAATAGCAAGGTTTCATTCTAAAAATAATTGACAATTGACAGTCATATCTAGGCACGAGAGGAGGGGTGAGTTGAGCTTTGATGCAACCAACCCCATTTTTATACAGAATATGTATGATATATTTGAAAAATATGACACAAGGTAGGAATTGCCCCATTAGTATATGCCTTGCACTATTATAATCCAATGCCCAGGTTCGAATCCCTCCTCGAACAACCTCTCCCAAATGTTATTTTTTCTTTTATTACATCTAATTTTATCTATTTTATGACCATATATCTCTATTTTCATTTAAAAAATTTCACAATAATTTTTTTTACTGTGTATCCAATAAATTATATTCGAGATAATAAATCTAACTCTATCCATTTCATTACTATATTTCTCTATTTTTATTCAATTTTTTTCCACAATAATTTTTTTTCATGACATAAAGGAATCTAGCACACCTAGACTTTCATTTCTGGTTCTGTCCCTTATCATATCTTTATCATTTTTAATCCTAAAATTTTAATAAATTATAGTCGATATCATAAACCTTCCAATATATCAAGAGTTTAAAGTGATTAGGACTAATTACCGCACTCCCTGGTAGAATTGGTGGTGGAGGAGCAAAGGCAGAGCAAGCCGCCGGTCTCGGTGTCGAAGCCGCAGGTGCCGCCAGAGTGGGAGCAGCGGTCACAGCCAGTGTCGGGGACGGAGAAGGAGAATTTGAGGCCATAAGTCCAATCCATTGGGTTGATGCCGACCAAGGTATCAGTGTCGTAGACAGTGGTGAAGTGGGTACAGTCGAGGATGTCCATGCTCATGAACTTCATGGTGCTGTACCCGGTGAAGCAGCACGGTGGCGCTGGCGCGGTGGGGATGGTGGTTATCATGGTTGCGTTGTTGGCCGCCATGTGGAATACCTTGAAGGAGTTGCAATTGTATAGCTCCTCACACGAGTGCCCTGATAATTATACCGGAGTATTTGAATTTTTTTCAAAATATTCACCGAAAAATAAATATTTAACGAAATATTCAAACTTTCAAACTATTCATAGAAATATTCATTTTTTTCAGATTTAACATAAAAAAGTTCGTGTTTTACCCACAAAATCTAAATTTTAAAACCGGAAGAAAAGTGGAAAAAAATAAATAGAAGTCCAACTTTCAAATAAAACGCGGTTTTACCCAGCGTTTATTTCATTAAAAAAAACAAAAAAAAAAGTAAAACACGAGATAGAGCCGCATTTTACTTGTAAATTGTATGCCGCTAGTTCGAAGCACCAGCAGAGCCGGAGCAATAACAGAATGACTTTTATAAAATATAAAAATTGTTGGAGTTGAACTAAATACTCCCTCTGTTAATTAAAACTTGTCGTTTACTATTCATGCACGCTTTTTTAAAATGATAAAAACTATATAAAATATTAACATTTTTTTAAATTTGTTTTTATAAATTCATAATTAATACGGAGTAGTAACAAGTATGAAATTATTTAAAAAATATGTTAAAAAAGTTAATATTTTATATAGTTTTTAACACTTCAAAAAGCGTGCATGAATAGTAAAACGTCAAGTTTTAATTAATGGAGGGAGTACTTTTTAAAAGAATTTAAAATTTATTTCTCTAAAAAGTAGATTTTCAAAAGTTTTGTTGGAGACGTTTTTTTAGAATCACTCCAAATCAATCAAGTCTAAGCTTTTAAATCTATATCTATATAAAATACTAAAACAGAGGCCTGAAACGGGCTCTGGTGCGATCTCGCGTCCACGGAATTTTCTGGATTAAAGCGGGATTATTTTTGCTTACGTGGCATTTTCTGGATTAAAGTGGTATTATATTTCTGGCCCACATCAATTAATAAACGAATATAGTTAGCTAAAAACTTATCTTTTTAGATCAATAATCTATCTAATATAACTTGAATTAGTTGTTATACATATTTATTATTTTCATGCTTTTGTTAATAAACTATATTATTTATTATTTTAAAAGATGAAGAAGGAATATTTGGTGCGTTATTCTACCTTTTAGATCAAATTGAATATAATATATTTATATATGGTTTTATTTTTGTGAGCCACGTCGATTTGATTTTATTTTTTTAAGCCACGTCAATTAATTATCTAATATAATATTTTAATATAATTAATATAATAAAATATAATTTATTAACAAAACGCGCAACCGCGCGGGTAACGAATACTAGTAAAATACTAAAACAGAGGCCTGAAACGGACTCTAGTGCGATCTCGAGTCCACGGAATTTTCTGGATTAAAGTGGGATTATTTTTGCTTACGTGGCATTTTCTGGATTAAAGTGGTATTATATTTCTGACTCACATCAATTAATAAACGAATATAGTTAGTTAAAAACTTATCTTTTTAGATCAATAATCTACCCAATATAACTTGAATTAGTTGTTATACATATTTATTATTTTCATGCTTTTGTTAATAAACTATATTATTTAATTTATTATTTTAAAAGATGAAGAAGGAATATTTGGTGCGTTATTCTACCTTTTAGATCAAATTGAATATAATATATTTATATATGGTTTTATTTTTGTGAGCCACATCAATTTGATTTTATTTTTTTAAGCCACGTCAATTAATTGTCTAATATAATATTTTAATATAATTAATATAATAAAATATAATTTATTAACAAAACGCGCAACCGCGCGGGTAACGAATACTAGTGATACTATAAAATTATTGTTAGTGATTTCAACCGGAATTTTTTTTTTTAAAAAAAAACCTTTAAAACCCCTAAAAAAACAAAGAACATGTAAATGTAATCTTATTTTACAGGAACCTCAAATCCAGTAAAAATAGTTCTACTATATATATATATATATATATATATATATATATATATATATATATATATATATATAGTTTTCGTATAGTTGGCTATATATACAATTATACATACCAGAAAAGTTGAAGCAGAGAGAGCGGTAGTGATTGAGTACGGGGGAGTCGACGGAGCAGTTCATGAGAGCAAAGACGGTGTCGGGCGACGGCGGGATGATGGCGTACTGGATGTCCGTCATGACGAGGTCGTGGTGGGGCTGCAGGATGGCGCAGGTGGACATGTCCGGGTCGTACACCGCCATCGTCCGCTTGTCGTAGTCGATCGACTGGACCTTGTAGTTGCCGTTGGGTGTCGCGAAGTAGAGGTCCGTCCCGTTGCACGTCATCATCTTCCGGAACTGCGGCGCCCCGCACCCGTCGTTCACCCCGAACGGGTAGCGGATCGGGATCATCCCACATTGCGGCGGGCACTCCAAGGAGTCACCCGTTGGGAGGAGGAGGAAGACGATGAACACGACGATGAGTAAATGGAATCTCAGACACATGCTCTTTAGCTGCAGCCTGCAGTGTGTAAAGGAGTCCGTTTTTTCTACTTCATTTTGAATTATATTGATGGATGTACATTGAAAGGGGATCCAGGAAAGGACAATTTACTATTACTAATTTTCTTTTTCCCTGAAAAAAGGGGGAAAGTCCCTGAAAGGGGGTAAAGTAGGATCAGTAAATCAGCGTGATTGGAGGGACATTGATACACATACACATATATCCAAATGAACTACATCCTTCTATACACTATAATGGGATATAAAATTAATTGTGTTAAATGTTTATGTTAAAAAAAATTTTAAAAAAATATATTTATATTACAAATAACTAATCATATATATTTATATTTTTTTTCATGAAAAAACATATTTTAAAAAATATTAAAATTGAAAAGATGATGATTTGATAATAATAATTTTAATATTTTTTCAAAATATGTATAAAAATGGCCTAATTACCAAATTGGTATAAAAAAATCAACACCAAATGACAGATAGGTATAAAAAAATCAAGAGCGACAAATAAGTATAAAGAATGGCATGAATGTGACAAATTGGTATATTTTCCTTTAAAAAATCCAATTTTTAATTAATTAAGCTCAATTGACTTAAAACATCAACTAATTTATTTTAAATAAAACATTAGGTCCGTAGGGGTAAAATAAATATATATAAAAAGTAAATATTTTAAATTTATAAATATATTAGCAAGAGATTAAAAATTTATATATATTACCAAGTTTGGGCCGTTTTGGTGTTCAAGTGCAGCACTTCATTACATTCAATGTAAGAGCATGTTTATTAGTGAGCCTTGTCCCGGGCTCATAACTTACTTTTTAACTGTCACATCAACTTATGAGTCTCAACCCAACTTTTCACTTTTTCAGCAGATTATTAGTGAAGCTCTTAACTTCATTTTAATCTATTCATTTTTTTCCCTTCACATTTACAAAAGCAAGTTGTTGTTATTATTATTATTATTATTATTATTATTATTATTATTATTATTATTATTATTATTATTATTATTATTATTATTATACATGACGTAATACATATGCAAAATGGGATAAATAATGAATTCATAGGGGAAAAAATGGGATAAAAATGAATTTTTAAATGGGTAAGGAGTGAAATATGGGCGTTGATATCTTTAATTTTTTTTTCAAAAAAACATATACAAAGTGGGTGTCTATGGGTAGATAAAAATAAATTACATTCAAAAATAATTTTTATTTATTTTTTTATACCCAAAATAAGCCAAAAATCAGTGAAATACAAGCTTTTCGGAAAAATAAGAATAAAAGTGGTCCACCTTATGTACTTATGAGCCTTGCTTTATGGGGCTTATCTTTGGGAGTTATTTTTTGGGCTCATTGCCACCTCAACTTCCATCTTTATTTTTCTTTTTATTTTGTGCTGATGTTGTTTATTGGTGAGCCTTGGGGCTCACCAATAAACATGCTCTAACGAATCTAACGGGAGCTGCAGCATGGCAAGTCCATGTGTCGCTACAGGAGAGGGCTAAGAGGGGATGACTGGGATTTATTCGGGTTGGATGGTTATGATTTAATCTGCCATATCATTTTTAACAATTATAAAATGTAATTTTCGACAATAAAAATGTGTACAAAAATAAATTAAAAAAACTAAATCAAAATACTAGATTCATTTTTCTCCACACATAGACATCCATTTTGAATATATTTGATTAAATTTTGAAAAAAAATATATTTTTGTGCTAATACTATTATATGTAATAATACGTAAAAAAATTATTTTTAATTATATTTCATTAGTAATAATTATCATTTGAAGAATTTATAATTTTTTTAACATTATAAATATAAAATATGTGATAGACGGTAATAATTTTCATGATTTATCTACAAATATGGTAGAAATTTAACATGCACTAGGTTATATATAGTCTCCGTTTAGTTTATAAATAACATTAATTTATGAATAACATTTTTTTAACAGAAAATAAATATTATAAATTAATCTAGATTTGAGAAAAATAGGGATATAATCGTAAATTGATTTGTTAGGAAATTATGGAAATAATTATGGAAGAGGGGTATAATTTTAAATTGAATTGATATAAAAAGATGAGTTTTGAGATGCTAGAAATGTTATTGATAAAATGGAAAAAGTAAGAATGAGATGTTAGGATTATGTGGCGGAGAGAGAAGATTAAAAAATAAGTATTTCTAGTATCTCTAGCGTCCCTTAATAAACATTGCCTAAGGAGCACAGGGAGAGATGAGTAGTTGAGTACAACCCGGCAGAACTTTACTGAAGGCGACACCATCATGGGTAACAGCCCACCACCAGGGGATACTCCTGATGTCCCTCAAAGGTCTTGGAAGTACATGGTAGTTGGAGGACTAGGATAGAAAAAGCCATTACTGAGCCAAGGTTTTCTTGAAGGTAAAAGTAACGTCTCCTTTCATGGAGGGGACGATAGCGATCCCGTGGCAGATATAGCAAAGGAGGTTATTGACGTTCTTGCATCGGTCTGGCAGCCCTCCTTAATTATCAAGATACTAGGCGGTTTTGCTTCATTTCATATCATGGAAAGAAAGTTGAAAGAACCGTGGAAACCGACTGGGAAGATGCTCCTTGCGGACTTCCCTAACGGGTATTATGTTGTCCGATTTGAGACACAAGATGATTACATGAAGGCGTTGTCTGGGGGACTTTGGATCAGGGCTGGTTATTGGGCGGTTCAAGAGGTCTGTTTGCACAGGGCCCAATTTTGTTGGGAGCCCAATACACTTAAAGTTAGTATATATATAAAACGCATTAGTCAAATACAAGTAAAAGATTGTGGTGCAGTGGTATCTAGTCTGAAAGGGGAAACAGTCATCCCGGGTTCGATTCCTTCAAAATTGCATGCTTGTATTTTTTCTTTTGTGCCTAATTCCCGCTCTCTTCCCTTCTTTCTTCCTTGGATTGATTTTTTTTTGGGCCCTACTCCCCCTACCTTCCCTTTTTTGTTCTTAATTTTTTTCTTTAATTACTTAAATTTAATTATTGCATGACTACCTAATACAATAAGTTATACAATTAAAAAAATAATATAATTGATATTTATATAATTTTTAATATATTGAGAGTATTTTATTTCTTTAATTATCCTTTTCAAAAAGGTCATCTAGTGACACTTAAAAATTAAGAAGTATATATATAACATTGTTTTCATGTAAATAAAAGATAGATTTTTTTTCTTAACATCATTTATGTCATATACAATAAATTGATGTAATTCACTATAAAAAAATATAATTATGATCGTGACAAGCATGAAAAAAATAAAAATAAAAGGGCCTAATTCTAATTATCGCACCGGGCCTTCGAAAACATCGGGACGGCCCTGCCTTGGACGATATTCAGATTCTACCTCATTATCAAAGCGTGGACGCCAAGCTTTGATCCGGAAATAGACACGATCACGACGTCGCCCGCATGGATTAGGATAGCTAATTTACCTATCATCTTGTATGAAGAGGAGATCCTCATGAGGGTTGCAGTCGGAGTTGGTAGCCCAATTAAGGTGGGCAATCGCACCTTAGGCTCCAACCAGGGGAGATATGCTAGGTTATATGTTGAAGTTGATCTAACAAAGCCGTTAAAGGGAACGTTGACGATCAACGGGAAGAAATATTTTCTAGAGTACGAAGGTTTGCATCGGATTTGCTTTTAAGTGTGCCAGATATGGCCATATTACATCACAGTGCCCGACTGGTCAACAGCTACCGTCAACTCCAATGACGGCAATGAGGACGGATGTATCATCTGTGGAAGGGACAGTTGTTTGTGGATCAAAGGAAGTTAATATAGTGATGTCGAAACCCGCTAATGGTGGTAGTTATGGCCCGTGGATGGAAGTACCCCGAAGACCACCGAAGAGCACAACAAAACCTGTCGGCGACGAGTGGGGAGTTGCCAGTAGAGATGTCGTTGGTTTCTTTTTCAAGGCCCGGATGTGTAAAGCCTATTTTTAAAGGCCCGGGTACTAGTACTATCAATATAAAAAACTCACACTTGATGGAAGAGACGAGTGGGGAGTTGCCAGTAGAGATGTCGTTGGTGCACATGGGTACGTCTTTTATCTATGCAAAGGTTGACCAAGATGAAGTTCATGACTAAAAAGATAGGGCCGACACACAAGCTTTGGTCGATATCCAATGCCCATGTCTTAGGAGTCGGGGTTTCCCCTCCTCATGTGAGCCACCTTAATTGACTAGGTTAGTGTCCAACTCGCACAAGTTTTTGTTTTTATGAATTGCCTAATATGGAATTGTTGCGGGGCTAGTAAGGACGGTTTCTGAAGGTCGATTCGTTATATGTATAAACATCATAGTGTATATGTGTTTGCAATTTTGGAGTCGAAGATCTCAAGAGATCGAGCTAGAGATGTTTGCAACATAATGACTTTTTCGAATAAGGTTATTGTTGAAGCGCAAGGCTTTGCTGGTGGAATTTGGCTTCTTTGGCATGGTGATAGGGTTAAACTCACAGTGATGGATACAAACGAGCGTTTTATCCATGCTAAGATTATTAAGGGTACCCGTTTACTTCATTTGATTGTGGTCAATGCTCCACCAACCCCGATAGATAGGAGGCGTTTTTGGAGAGAACTAACCGAGTGCACTGACAGAATCTCAGGACCTTTGATTGTCGGGGGTGATTTCAATTGTATTTTGAGCGGTTGGGAGGGTGACGACACTTCTGGATTGTTGTCAAGGGACATATAAATTTGCTGATTGGATTGATAATGCGTGTATGTTAGAGATGGGCTTTACAGGGCCGATATTCACATGGGAGAGAGGTAAAACATCTCAAACGTATATTGTTAAACGCTTGGATCACGTCGTTATTAACGCGCTTGGGCGGTTGGTGTGGCCAGAGGCAAGGGTTCGTCTCTTGCCAAAATACAGCTCAGATCATGTCCCACTACTTTTGTCGTTGGACCCACAACGAGTCATGGATAGGAGAAGGAGGCCATTTCGTTTTGAGGCAGCCTGGATTTTGTACCCAGGCTTTCATAAGGTAGTCCGAAATTCGTGGATTCAAGGCCACGGTACTAACGAGGCCCTTGATATCTTGCTCGAGTAACTTCGTCGCTGGAATAAGGATGTTTTTGGGAATGTCAATGATCGGAAGATTAAATTTGCTAACCAGCTTGGTTTTGTCCAAGCTGCATTATCCCGTCATGTGACTTTAGAACTACTTAGCCATGAGACAAAATTGCAAAAGGAAATGAGCGACACTTTAGAGCAACAAGAGATTATTTGGCAACGAAAATCTATGGAGCAATGGCTCCAAGCGAGGGATCGCAACACTTCTTTTTTCCACCTCTCAATGCTTGTTCGAGAGCCTTGTGGTGGACTTCTTTCGTAATTTGTATACCTTGCTGCCGAAAGAGAACGTTTCAATCTAGATCATTCGAGGTGCATTTCTAATTCTTGATCAACATGTTTGGGCTTCTATTTCCACACCGGTTGTAGACAATGAGATTTCTAAGGCAATCAATCAGATAGGACCTTTGAAGGCTCCGAGCATTGATGGGTTCCAACCAGTCTTCTTTCAGAAGTGTTGGTTTGCTGTTGGTAGGTCGATAAGAGATTTTGTTCGGGGGTTCCTTGCCTCTACTGAGCTTCCACCTGGGACGAATGACACACTTATTGTTCTCCATGGAAAGATACCTAAACCAAAGTTTGTCTTGCACTTTAGATCGATTAGCCTTTGCAATGTCATTTATAAGGTCATTACAAAGGTGTTGGTTAATCGAATGCGACCACTACTTACCGCCCTTATTGGTTCTATGCAAGGTAGCTTCCTTCCTTGGCGTCTTATTTCGAATAATATTGTCATAGTGCATGAAGTAGTGCACTCAATGCGGAAGAAAAAAGGCAAAAGTGGATGGATGCTTCTCAAGGTGGATCTCGAGAAGGCGCCTTCGGTGGGACTTCATTAAGGATACGCTTGTGGAAGCTGTCTTTCCGTCTTGTTGGGTTCAGTGGATTTCTTGTTGCATATATTAGTTCCCCGTCCATGAGAGTTCTGGTTAATGGGGAGATGTCTACGGAATTCAAGCCGACAAGAGGGATTCATAAAGGTGATCCGATCTCTCCATATCGATCTGTTCGTTCTCTGCCTCGAACGCCTTAACCATATGATTGTGGCAGCTGTTGAGGATGGAAATTGGAAGTCGACTAAGCTTACAAGACAAGGGCCAAAGGTGTTGCACATTTTCTTTGCCGATGATATTGTTCTTGTTGTTGAAGCCTCCATTGCCCAACTCCAAATAATGTTGACATTGCTTGACACTTTCTACAAGGCTTCTGTCCAAAGAATTAATGTGGTCAAATCAAAGTTGTATGTATTTCCTAATGTCAGGGAGAGTGTAGTTGAACAAATGAGGAGAATGTGTGGGTTTGATGTTACAGACAATCTGGGAAGCTACCTTGGTATGCCAGTATTACACAAAAGAGTCACTAAGGACACCTTTGGTCCTTTAGTGGACAAGGTCTTGGCCCGGTTGTCCTCTTGGAAGAGTCGTTGCTTGAACTTTGCAGGTCGAGTGACGTTGACGAAGTCGATTCTCTCCTTGATTCCTATTTATTCTATGTCCACTATTATGCTTCCGAAAGAAACTAGCGACAAAGTGGACCAAATTTGTCGCAATTTCATTTGGAATAGTAATGATGGGAGTAAAATGATGCACTTGGTTTCTTGGGATGAGATCTGTACACCGAAGCACTTGGGTGGTCTTGGTGTGAGACCAATGAATGAGTTGAACCTTGCAGTTATTGGTAAGCTTGGTTGGAGATTTTTAAATAATAAAGACTCTTTCTAAGGGGAAGTTCTGAGGGCCAAGTAAGTTCAATCGGATGCAAGGAGACTCGCGAATTAGGAAAAACCTTCTTAGGGGTTCGTTGGCTTCTTGGGGATGGTTCTACAATCAGGTTTTGGTTGGACCCGTGGCTTGGCATTGAGAGACTTCGTGATGCAGCGAAGACTACAATCGACTCCAATAGATTGTTACATGTGGTGAAGGATTGGGTGGAGTCCATCGGTTGGGATTATTATTGTTGTTGTTATTTTTCTCATTATCGAAAATTTAGAATGAAGGAATACCTAGTATTTTGATGGAAATGAAATTTGTTTCAAAATAGGGAATGTATGATTCCCGAAAATCATTCATACTCAAAGTTTTTATCATACAAAACGCTTAAATCAAGAATCATCCATTACGATTCCCAATTTTGATTCTCAAGAATACATACCAAATGACCCTTACATTTCTTAAAGGCATTCACTATGACCATGCAGGACAACTTCCATCACATGTGTTATTTCCGATCCATCTTTTGCGGGTGCAACACATTATCACAAATGTCATAAGACAGGCAAAATCAGCCTTAAAGAAAGAAAGAATGGAGCTTCACACATATGAGAAACAAAGAATGGAACTTTTCGAAACACCTCTAAACATACACCAAACCTGAACTTCACTCGCCTAGGGGATGGAATCCCTATGAACTTCCTTGGTCAAGTTTCCCGAGTTCTTCAGTCTAAAGACGTGTCACTCTCATTCACAACGAAACTTCTCAAAGATGAAGAAAAACTTAGATGAGATAAATTAGGGGATCCCAAATCTGGTAGTTCAAAACACCATGATGACATATCATCGTTGAGACAACAAAAAAGAGGCACATAACATTAACAAAAGAGAAACTTTATGATGTATCTGATATTTTAAAGTGTAGCATTGGGAGTTGATGCTAAAGAGACATGCACAAGATGAAGAGCAACTGAGTTCAAGTCAATGGTCTTCATACAGCCATGTTTTCTCCAAAGTTGCGCATAATAAAGATGGAACCCAGAAAAAGTCCACCAGCTCGGAGCAGTTTCTGCATAGAATGATTCATATGAGTATTTGATTATTGCAAGGCAGAAAATTTTCACATTCACTATGAACAATACTCACCCCCATATTAATGCTAACATACTAAGAAACAAGACTAGAATACAACTTCTGAGTTCAAATAATCAGTCAAATGGCAAATTTAATAGCAAGGTGTACCAAATTACAAGATTTGGTAGATGACTTCCTATTTCCTTAACAAGACTCGTTTAGATTATGGAAAATATCAAGAGATTGCTCCATATAACTTAACAAGTTGCAAATTTAAACAGTAAAGCTAATCAGATGATAAAAACTTCTCAATTCTCATACTAAGCCACAAATTCCTAGGTGTATCCTCACTTACAACTTCAAGGGTCAATGGCAATACAATTATTATGTCCTAAAGTCACATCCCCTTCATAATTATAAAATGTCGCGCTATGATGTTGATGCATACCAGGCAGCGATATCACCCTTAGGTTTGGAGTTAAATGATTCACCACTATCCGGTTAAAATATAGAGAATGTCCCCTCCAATCAGGTTAGATTTATTTCATCATATGATGCAATCACAAACATTTATATTTCTGTCAAATATTTTCACATTCACTATGAATCATCTAGGGCAATAAGAAAAGCACAACTGAAGCATGAGATCCAGTTTGAACTTCATTGCTGAAGGATAAGGATTCCAGGCAAACTGGTTGCATACAAGGCTATAACTAAGTCAGGCAGGACAGGGATAACCATATAGATTCTTACAATTAATTGCTCCACGTATCATATCTTTGACTCCTAAAACCTATACTAGCTCTATATGCTTTTAATTCTGCTTATAAGCCCAAGCTTGTCCAATGTCAAAGAATCAACTTTTTCTGTTTGTCCGATTCACATGAAAAAAGAGATGACCAAGAATTTCAAAATTCTTCACGGAAACATTTTCTCATACACAAATTGCATCCCGCACTCTAAGCAAAAGCTGAATTTATAGTACGGAAATGGATCTGCGAAATCAATCATATCAAAGATGACAACTGGAAACGAGATCGGAGAAACTCAACCGACAGTGACGAAATCCCGATGTGTAGAATTTAACAGAAAAGGAGTGGAAATCGGAAGATTGAATCAACAAGAGGAGGTTTGCAACGAAGAAGGAAAAGGAAGAGAACAAGGATTTAGTTTTACCATGTTCATAGCCCACTTCTCTTCGTCGTGGACCTGAGAGTGCCAGAAGTTCTTCAGCTTTTCCAGTGAAATCACAGCGTCGGCCATGGCTGCTGCTGCTGCTGCGGCTGGTTGTTCGGAAGAGGGTTTAGGGTTTGGCAAAAAGGGAGCGATGCCGATGAGGGCTTTTTCTTTCTATTCTAGCGTTTTACTTATACCAGGCCAAACTCGGAGGTTTTTTTCAATTTTTATATAAATATAGTTTTAAATTATCTAAAAAGAAAAGAAAATTTAGTTGGCCTACAGTGCTGCTCCAGGGTAGTGATTGGCTTCGTCCTTCGTCTACGTCCTCGTCTTCTTCGGATTAGTTGTGTTTTGTTTCGTTTTGTAGAGCGCGTTTGTCTGTTTGTTGCACCATCTTTGTATTTTTGGTTTGTTTTTTGACTGGTTTCTGTCTGCCGACTTGTCGGCCATCGAGGTCCAAGTATGTCTGGTCTCGAATTTTTACCTAATCAAAAAAAAAAGTTGGGACATTAGTGTAGTACCCGTGCCTTGAAGTCACGGGATTTTCATCCATTTCAATTCAAACACCATTCTATATATCTCATGAAAATCATGAATATGTTATGTATGTCTACATAGCTTCAAAAGTATCTGCACAATCATGTGCTTATGATTTTTTATTCATTATGTGGAAGCTTATATTTTTCTTTTTAGTTTTATCCTATTAATTATAATTATATATGTATGTCAAGTTATATTAGGTGGCGTGTTTGAGTTTTATTACTACTTTACCTTATTAAACAATTTTGATCAATTTTTATTGTATTGTATCTCTTTAATTTATAAATTAGAAAAATCACTTTATACTTTTTTTTAAGGCCGAAAAGACATATTGGTATATTAAAATACCCCAGAGACAAATAGGTATATTTAACATCATTCGGGATAAATTAGTATATTTAAAGTGTTCAATCTTAAACCGATTTTAGTAAAAAAAAAAAACATGAACCGGACAACTTAAAAAATGCAGATGAAGGCGATTTCCTTTCATTCAACCTCCATTGTTGCTGGTGAAGAGCGTGACCAGCCGAACATAGAAGAGGAGAAGAGGGAACTGCAAAGTAAGTTGTCTTCTTCGAAATCTCAATTGATGAATTGCAGTCACCCCTCCTCCATTGTTGCAGGCGAAGCGGATGATTGATAAAAGCGATTAACGAAGGGCGAAGAGGCGAAGAGGAAGACCGAAAAGGCGAAGGCGAAAGTCGGTAAAGCAAGACTTGAGAGTAGAGCTTCCATGGCTGATTCAGAAGAATCTAGCAACAGTGGCAATCCGATTGTAATTTTTTTCGAAATTAGGTTTCAGATTGGGGAAAATCTTCTAACAAGCAATTTGTTGATGAATTTGTCAAAGGTGAAGATGAAAAGCGGTATGAATTCATGTCTATTCATACAAAAGCGGAATAATTCGGCAAATAAATCTTCGGCTCTTCTCTGTTCGGCTCTTCGCGCTTTTCTCTGCCAACAATGGAGGTTGAATGAAATGAATTGGACTTCATTTTCATCGTTTTACAGTGCCAAATGGTTCATTTAATCTTTTTTTTAATAAAACCGGTTTAAGATTGAAACCCATATTTATTTGTTGAACCCTGGTTTAATAAGGGAAATATGGCTATTTGTCCCATCGAACACTTTAAATATATCAATTTGTCCCTAATGATTTTAAATATACCAATTTTTCCCTGAGGGGTATTTTAATATACCAATTTGTCTTTTCGGTCTTTTTTTTTATTAGGAAAAAATTCACGTTATACATATTTTGTTATAACCAAGTATTAGATGGCTAAAAAGAGGGGGAAATAAATGGTGAAAACAAAGGTAAGATCTAATGCTTATAAGTCCTAAAATATTATTTATTTTTCGATGTATAAATATAAGATTATGTAAACATGCTAACAGAATTAGTAATATTGATAGATAGATAGATATATAAAATATAAGATTATGTAAAAATTGTATATTATAAAGATATTGTAATTAAAAAGTTATAAAAAAAAGTTACATAACAAAAAATTATATGATGATATGTGTGTCAATTATGGATAAGATGTGTTCACCAATTAACATATGGTTTTTTTCCGAATCAGTCTTGGACCTGAAATAGAGACTCGAGATTCACTCAAAGGAGAGTTCATATTAACCGCAATAGCCTTGGCAGCATAAGTAAAAATGACGTCATTGTCCCGCAAAGATGGAAAGTCCCTGAGTATCAAAGAAGCAGATTCAAGTTGTTTTCTCATGAGGAGAACCTCAAAAATCAAGTGGGGATACTCATGAAGAGAAGAACAACTTTGCTGCCAAGGTAACGGCAAAGCAGAAAGCACCTTAAGTCCTAAGGACCATGAATTCAACCTTGAAACTGCAGCATCTGATAAGTTTCCATCTCTTCGCTTCAGGAAGAAGTGAACAAGAAGATGCCACACTCGTCCCGTTAGGGACTCTGTGGAGGCAAGTTGTACAAACTTTATCACCAAACCTTTACAAACAAAAATTGCTACAAACCTTCTTGCAACAAATGCAATCCATATCTTTAATTTCCACTGCAGAGCTCAAACTCTTTGGAGGGCTCAAACTGATCAAAGGTGCTGGCAATGGCAGATACAAGACAGAAGCCTATGCTCTTGGGGCGCTTGGTTCCGTTCTGAGCATCCTATAAGACTTGATGGATACAGCAGCACTATATGTTTAGAACCTGATGAAAAAATTGTAAACTTTATCTCCAACTTACTTAGAAATATGCTAAAAGCTTATCTTCGTGGGAATTCTTATGATTAAAATTGCATATTGGAATGTTAGGGGTTCTAAAAGGCCTCTCTTTTGGCAAGAACTAAACCATCTCAGAGCTTGAAATCATTTAGATGCCCTTGTGCTAACTGAAACTAAAGCTACCGAGGCCCCAACTGATAAAATGATAAAATCTTCAGGGTTCCACAAAGCTATCTGTATTAGTGCAAACGGGCATAAAGGAGGAATCTGGTTCCTTTACAAAACAAAATTTGAAGAGCTAAGTGTAGTTCTTGAGCATTCTGATAGATTCATTATGATCAAAACTATAGTGGACAAGCATGAAATGGCTTTGCTATTTGTCTATGCCCCTACTGTAGAATCGGAAAAAACCCTTTTCTGGGAGGAAATTTTTTCAGTAACCCACAAACACACCCTTCCGATCCTCATTATTGGAGACTTAAACGATTTAGAAAACGATACCGAAAAAATAGGGGGTGCTACTCCATCCATAACTAGATTCAGACGTTTACAGTTTATCAAGCATGAGCTTGATCTCCAAACTGTCCCCTACACGGGTTCTCCCTTCACTTGGAGAAAAAACAAGTCAAATGTTAATAACACCTATGAACGTTTGGATAGAGCTCTTGCAAGTCGACAGATCTTCGATTGGTTTCCAAAGATTCACACGAAACATCATTCGTTTTCTAACTCCGACCATTGCCCGATCTCTCTAGAAATAGGGTCCCTAATTCAAAACAAGGGTGCTCCTTTTAGGTTTGAAATGGCTTGGACTACAAATCCTATCTATGAAACTATGGTTCGACAAGTTTGGCATAATAATTTTATCAGATCTAATGGCTTTAAACTTATACAGAAGCAGAAACTGCTTAAACAAAACACTAAGAACTGGTGCAAAACCCAAAAAAGCAACTTTTCTAGGCAACTATCCCATGTAGAGAATCAGATTTTGAATATTCAAGGTCGTTTACCATGGGGAAATATCAGCAAAAAGGATGAAGAGAAACTAGCTAGACTAGAACTCAAAAGGTACAGATTACTAGAATACAACCACAAGTTTTGGAAACAGAGGGCCAAAGCAAACCATCTTCAATTTTCAGATAGGAATACGAAATATTTTCAAGTGACTGCTAGAGTTAAAAATTCAAAAAGACCAATAAAATCTTTCACAACAAAGCAAGGTAATATCCTCTATGAAAGCGATATCATTTCAGATCAAATCACAACTGAGTTATCGGAAAGATTCATTGGTGCTCATCAGAATCAAGTAAATCCAAGGGAAGTTTGGAATATTCAACCTCAAGTCATGACAGAGGAAAATCGAAACCTTATAACCCAACCTACGATAGCAGAAATTAAAAATACAATATTTGAAATGGAAGAAGACAAATCTCCCGGCCCGGATGGCTACCCTCCTGAATTTTATAAAAAATATTGGCATATAGTTGGCCCCTCCTGCTGTAAAGCTATAAAAGCCTTCTTCCACTCAGGTCAATTATTATCAGAACTAAACAAAACCTTCATTGCCTTAATCCCTAAAACTGAGAACCCTACCACAATCAACCACTACAGACCGATTAGTTTATGCAATACTATCTACAAAGTAATTACAAAAATTCTAGCAAATAGATTAAAACCTATTCTTCCAAAACTCATCAACCCTTTTCAAGGCGCTTTTGTAGAAGGAAGATCCATCCAGGATAACACCTTGATTGCTCATGAAATCTTCCATAGCTTTCACAAACAAAAAGGGAGAATCGGTTGGATGGCTTTAAAACTCGACATGGAAAAAGCCTATGATAAAATCAACTGGAGTTATATCAAAGCAGTTCTTCAAAGGTTCGATTTTCATCCTATATGGATCAACTGGGTTATGACTTGTCTAACGACTTCCTCCTTCTCGATTCTAGTAAACAATCGTCCAGGTAAACAATTTAAGCCTAATAGGGGAATCCGACAAGGAGACCCTCTTGCACCTTACATTTTTGTTTTAGTAATGGAAGGTCTAGCAAGAGAAATGCACAAGGAGGCTTTGCAAGAAGATGCTCTAATCGGGATCAAACTCACCAGAAACGGTAATCCTATACCTTTCCTTACTTTTGCAGATGACACAATTATTTTTGCGAAAGCTGCTCATACTAGTCTAAATACCATTCAGAATATGATAAATAATTTCTCCAACCTTTCGGGCCTTACTATTAACTATAGTAAAAGCTCTCTCCAATGCTCTAAAAACGTTAACCAAAATCTAGCCAAAGATCTTGCCCAGAGCATGGGTATTCCAATCTCTAGCACTCTTGAAAAGTACTTAGGTATTCCGATAATTAATGGTCGGATTAGAAACTCGACTTTTGAAGAGGCCATCCAAAATCTGAAAAAACATCTTTCAAAATGGAAGGCTTCAAATCTGTCTCAAGCAGGCAGAGCTGTTCTAATCCAAGCTAACCTAAGTTCCAAAACCAACTATCTGATGCAAAACTTCTTACCCCCTAAAGGAATTCTCAACCAAATAGATCAGATAAACAAGAACTTTTTCTGGAATAAACTTCACACGGAGAGATATACCCCTCTTATAAGTTGGGATAACATCTGTAAGAGTAAAACCCAGGGTGGCATGGGCATTAGAAAAGCGGAAGAATTAAATATAAGCCTTCAGTTTAAATTATTGTGGAAACTCTACTCTAATGAAGAAAATATCTGGGTTAGAGTCATTAAAGAAAAATACTTGCAAAATAACGGCATTAAGGATAGACCAAATCAGGCCACCTCTTGGCAATTTGGCAGATTATTATCTCTTAGAGAAAATTTTGAAAAAGGTCTCCTTTGGATTATAGGGGATGGTAGGTCTATAAATATTTGGAATGACCCTTGGATTCCTAACATAAACCTCAAAACTTTTATGGGAAACAATGATCCAAATTTGAAAGTTTGCCATCTCTTTACTCCTCAAAAGCATTGGAATAAGCCTCTCATTGAGAGCCTATTTCCTCAAAATATAACCAAAATCGTTCTAGCTCTCAAAATCCCAACTTGGCAAACTTCGGATAAGCTAATCTGGGTGCCTGATCCCACGGGAAAATTTACTACTAAATCTGCGAAGAAAATTACTAACATCCAAAACTACAACACAGATAACCATTGCTGGATTTGGAACCTAAACCTCCCGCCTCGACTCAAAAATCTAGTTTGGAAAATTAAAGTTGACGCCCTTCCCACTACCAGCAGGCTTAATAAGTACGTCAACAGAGTTCCTAGCACCTGTTCCCTTTGTAACCAAAGTAATGAGGATGCTACTCATCTATTTACAGAATGCTCCTTTTCAAAGGAGTTAATAACTCAGTTTGAACAATCTACTGGAAAATTCTTCAACAACCTCTCTGTGCAAGGTCCCCTTTGTGACAACATAAATCTAATCAAACAAGCAAATCATCAATTTGAGGATCTAGTGGTCATTTGGCAAATGATCTGGGAAACTAGAAACAATTTGATCTTAAAAAAACAAACCCTGACTCCTTTGGGAATATTATTAGGCGAATTAAAATAAATATTCAGGACTGGAGAGATGCAAATACAGGAAAAAATAAGGATAGTAGGAAAAGGAAAAAAAGGTCTAGGTCTAAGTGGACTAGACCAGCAGGAGCCATCTACAAAATTAACGTAGATGGTTCTGTCAAACCCACTGGCGTTTGTCAGGTGGGGGGAATCATTCGTGATTCAAGGGGCCATGTTACTGAGATTTTCCACCAGGAAATCACTCAAGGTACGGTTATTCAAACTGAAGCGGCTGCAGTTCTGTTAGGAATGCAGCTAGCTCGAAGATTGGGATTAAGGAAGATTATTATAGAGGGAGATAACCAAGAGCTGATGAGAACTCTTACTCAAGGAAAGGGCAGCAGATGGGAAATTATGCGTCAGGTAGAAGAAATCAAGATTATGGGAGCAGACTTCGAAGCGGTTGAATACAGACACGTCTATAGAGAAGCTAACAAAGCTGTAGATTATATAGCCACGAGAGGCATCATTAGTGATAGATCTACAATCCCTTTTAATAGGGATCTTTGTACCATCATCCGTCAGGATGATTCCGGAGCGCGTTTACATATTTTGTAATAGCTCCGAATGTTTGCATACTGTAAAAAAAAATAATAACATATGGTTTTCGATCATTATGGTCTTCTTTTAAAAATTGAACGCATCCACTCTATATATTGATATTGAAAAAAAAATTAATTCATCTTTTTAAAAATGTCTAGTTCTTTAACAATGCATATTTAATTGCTCATTGTGATAATAGACAAATTAAAAAATATGTGACTTGATTAATATGAGAATTCTTTACATATATATAAAATCACGGTAACCTTACATATATTAGGTTCAATGTATTTAGTCATTTTTAGTACGGTTGTGATTAGACCTGTCAAAACACAACCCGACCCGGTCGACCCGACCCGAACGCCCGAAAAAATTTCGACCCGAACCCGAAAACCCCAAAATTTTACTGGGTAATCTGGGTTTCGACCCGGTGACCCGATTGACCCGGTAATTTTGACCCGATTTACCCATTTGACCCGGTGACCCGATTGATTTATAATTATATATGATTAAATTTTTTATGGAGATTCTAATTTATTACATTTTATAATTACAATCACTTGATATTTCATTTTCAAATCAACTTTTATATTTATTTGTATTGTGTAATACTCCGTCCGATCGATAGTATTTGATTTTTTATTTTTCAACGGACTTTTTCAAGAAGATAAAAATTCTAAAAAATATTAAAACATTAAAACAATTCTATGCTTATTACTAATTGAATGAAATTATTTTTAAAAAATTATATGAAAATTTGATATTTTATATATTATTACATTTTATTAAAAATTACGAGAAATAATAAAAATCAAATATTTTAGATCAAATATAGTATATAATTACAAGCACCAGAACTTATGAACAACGTCTTTAACTTTATAATTTTAAATTTATCGCAAAATTATCAAATCATGATTTTTTTAAATTTAAAAAAGAAAAAATTGACCAACCCGAAATCGACCCGAAATGACCCGAAAACCCGGTCAAACTCGTATTACCCGGGACCCGAAAATACCCGAATCCCGTATTACCCGGGACCCGAAGTGACCCGACCCGAACCCGACCCGTTTGACAGGTCTAGTTGTGATAAATATAATATAGGAAACACATATATATAAAATCATGGTAACCTTACATATATTAGGTTCAATGTATCTAGTCATTTTTAGTACGATTGTGATAAATATAATACAGGAAACAAATATTCAAAACTTCCCTTAATAATATTGATCAATAAGAAAAGAGCCTTTTGATTAAAAAATTCAACTTTAATTTTCAGAGTGACACGTAAGCAAAATGCTAACAGAATTAGTAATATTAATAGATACATAGATGGATAGATCTCATCTGAAAGGATGCTATCGGTTAGGCCTGTCCAGCCGAAATATTACCATATAAAAAAAATACATAGATGGATAGAGATTGAGTTTAGTAATAATATTATATAAAAAAATATACAAAATAAATGGACGAATAAAAATTAAGGAGATAATTGATATAATATATCTATATTTAACAAAAATTGGATAAAATCTTATAAAATATATTCATCTCTAATGAAATTGGATAAAATCTTATCATGAACATATTTGTTATATTATATGTAGAATTGATTAAGGAGAAAAAATTCAATTGGTTAAAAATACGGACGATTAAGGAGAAACCGTCATTTGGCACAAACAACTTCTTTTTTATTATACATAATAGAAGATAATAGATAGATTGATGGTAATCATAATTTAGCATGCCTTCGGAGATCACAAAGAACAACACGCACACATGGATAAGACTTCAATCAACCAATAGACAATAAATAACTTCTTTAATCATTTGAAGAAAAAGAAGGAATCACCTTATCGAAACTGCAATTCAATGGATCGATCAAGTGCGTCGGCAATGAAATCGAAACCCACGTACTGAAATGGGAGCAATAGAGATACCAATTTACGTGACCCAAAAACTAAAAAGGCAACAATATCTCTAAGAAAGGTAAAAAGACATATGATATTAAAGCCATAAATTACGGATTCCTCACATCAAACTTTTCAACACACAACTCATGGAATAGAGATGTAATAATTAAAATATGGTTTATATAAGTAAAAAACACAGCAAAAAATATAAAAATATAAGCAATTTTACAATTGTCAATAGCATGCACAGTAGTCTTTACTCCTAGCTAGTATATATTAGTGGAAACAGCCTATGAAAAGCTAATTTCTCAAATCTGCATAAATTTATACTTTATTGATAACATATGAAACAACGTATGAAAAGCTAGTATATATTAGTGAAAACAACAAAATAACATATCTTTTAACCAATCGACATGTTATTTCGAAAAGCTTGCAAAGGAAATCGTAAACAAAGTCGTAAATAACCTGCAATAACAACGCCAAAAAGATGCTAGGGAGAAAACGTCAATGTTTGTCAAATAACATTAACAATCTAAAGTCTAAACTATATATAGGTCAAAATCTAAAAATCTACCCATAATTATATATGTATTAAATCAAAAAATATATCTTATAAATATCTGTTTAAAGTTATTATCTTCTTAAAATATGTTCATATATAGCGAAAATAGGTAAAATCTTATCTTATATTATAATCTTTAAATTAAATTAGTTAATATCTTCTAAAAATATATCCATATCTAATCAAACTGGGTCAAATATACTATAATGGGTAGTTATTGTATTTGAAATGAAAAGAGAAAATTACCCCTGAAGCGGTAAATATATAGAAGATAACACAACTACATAAAAAGAGCACTGACCTAACAAAGAGTCACGCAAAGGAGGATCGTATACCCAAAATTTCCCACTATACAAGTCATCCTACTTTAAAAAACACAACGATCTACTCTAATCACTCCCTAACCCTATGTACTCCTTGCAATATTAACCAATAAGCCTCATACGCCTTCTAATTTCCCTTGGTAACTTGCACTTGCACCAAAGAGAAATTCTAGTTTTGCATCTCTCTATAATTGTGCTTGCACAATTCAAAGAGATACATGTCTCCTTATGTAAATGACTCTATTTCGCACACGCCAAGTGAAGTAGATCATTGCACAAAAGGCCAATAGTTTACCTAGGAAAATTGGGGTACTTAGCTTCCTTTTTACCTCACTAACAAACCAAGCAAGTCCCTCACTCTCCATCGCAAGCCTATGCTGGCTGCCAATCCATCTCCACACAAGGTTTTGAATTTCAACAACCACGGGGCAAGCAAACCAAATGATCTTTTGTTTACTCCGCTCGCTTACACAGCTCACAAGCAAATGCATTCGAACCCTTCGAATGCTCCACCTTATTGCTTATTTGGAGCTTCTTCTTTGTTGCCAACCATACCACAAAAGACCATTTCTTGCATTGTCCTTTCTCCACAATATGTCGCACCAAGCAACTTCGTCCTTTTGTGTTCTCATTAAGTCATATATCTTATATGATATACCACCATTCTCATTGAGAAAATAACTGAGATTGATTTACCGCTCCTCGTCGTGTACAACTAGAAGTTTGATTCCAGTTCTCACATTCAAGAGCCATTTCCAAGCCTTAAGGATCACCAACTTTCGACGCTAGCTCCAATATGCTCGCCCCTTTTATGTGAATTTTTTTAGTCCATCGAACCCATATGCTCGACTTTTTCATTGCTATGCCTTCCAAGAACTTAACAAATACAATCTTGATCCAAGCCAAAATCTCCCTAATGTCAAGTCCGCCTTTGACAAAGGGTTTAGTTACTTCTTCCTTTGCCACAAGGCTTTTCTTTCCTTCTTCCTTCCCACTCAACAAGAATTTTCTACACATCCTCTCAAGTGTCTCTATTACACCTTTTGGAAGCATGAATACATGGCTCCATAAATTAAAACACCCCACAAGAACTGATTTAATTGACTGCAATCACCTTAGGTACAAGAGCTTTCTAGTTGCCCATGTCTGGATGAGCTTCCCCACTTTGTCAAATAGCGATCCATACTTGTGCATAACAACTCTCTTATAGTTTAGTATTGTAGTGGAGTGCCAAAGTATTTTACTAGAAGATTCCCAACAGCAAACCCTAGTTATTCAATAATGTCGTTTGAAACAAATGGAGATGCTCCAACAAAGAAAACAATATTTTTTCTTTATTGAATCACAAACTGGAAGTATTGAATCAGTATTTTCTCTACAGAAAATTAGAAGGTCGCCCGAGAAGGCAAGGTGCACAAGCTTCAATTCTTTGCACTTGGGATGAAATATGAACTTCGGATTTTCTGTTACCTTATGCATCATCCTACTCAAAATTTTCACACACACCAATGACCTCTCGCTCTAGTGGTAAGAATGAGGTGCTTCTTTATGTCTCACTACCATATGAGGTTAAAGGTCATATCCCACTAGTGGCATTTGTGGTGCTAAGACGGGTACTCATGTTTTGGCTTGCTAGTCTGGCAGCTTGCCGCTTGACTTTTCCGATTCGAGCACGGCTAGTGCTCGTGGAGAATTAGTCGCTAACCTCGAAATCTCCACATCATTAAAAAAATCCATACACACAACAAATAATTATGGCGAGAGAGGATAACCCAATCGGAGGCCTCTTT
Organism: Persicaria maculosa; assembly: GCA_963922045.1. Lineage (NCBI taxonomy): Eukaryota > Viridiplantae > Streptophyta > Magnoliopsida > Caryophyllales > Polygonaceae > Persicaria > Persicaria maculosa. Next base: position 39,169,839 of record OY998271.1, read on the forward strand.
TCCCCTCAAAAATCCCTTTGGTGCCCCATAATTAGTTTTTCAAGAAAACAAAGCCATTGGAGTGCAAACGGAATAAACTCCCATCGGAAGAAGTCATATGCTTTCTGTAAGTCCAGTTTGATCGTACATCTAGCCGACAATCTTTTCGTACCATAGCCCCCTACAATCTCTAAAGCCACATCGCTTTTATGTGCAATCAATCTCCCCGAAATAAAGTCACCTTGACTGTCACAAATCAGATCAAACAGGAACAACTTCGTTCTAGCAACAATGATTTTCGTGACAACCTTCATCACTGTATCCCAAAATGAAATCGGGCGGGATGTCTTTCACAAAGTTGGGATTGTCAACCTTGAGTCGGAGTTTTCACTCTGCCCATAAGATCTCTTTTCCTCAAGATTACAAAAACGGCTCAAAATCCACCCAATAAATGATGGCCTTGGAAGATCTTGAAAAAAATCTATCCATTCAATCCATATTTTGCTAGAACTTATATTGATAAATCCATTCTGTTTTACGCCTCTAAAAATGTTGCGGTTTACCGTTTACATCTCACGGCTCTATGCAATCCTCGTTAGGAATGTGTTAGGATTGTGCTCAACTAATGAGGCATCCAAGAAACAAATGCAGAAGCAGATATCTTCCCAGCATTTTCGGATACTCGTCCTACGGAACTCAAATCAAATGTAAGGTTTGCATAGCTGCCGCAACATCGTTCAGGACCCAACTAAAAACAATGCTTTATCCAGAGCATGAAAAATAAAAGGACAAGGAAACATGTATCCGAAAAAATCAACATTTCTAGATATGCGCTACAATCAAGATCCTGAGTTACATCTACATTCTCAACAACAAAACGGCAGATAATCAAATGATAAGTGAAAAGAGCGCAACGACTTATTCGTGGGCTGAAAAATAGGCGAAAAGACAAAAACTATATTCCCGAACAATCAGCAAAGAACTACCTGCTTAATTAGCCTAATTGGGGTACCAAGGGAAACAAAACCTGTCAACTTTGTTTGTCTGTGGGGGAAATTAGCAGAAGAAGAGTTCTTGGGACTATTTTGGCCCGCCCTGTTGTTGATGACTACCACCACTGCTGCCTCCGCTACCCCTTCCAGAACCGTTGTGGTCAACCCGTTGGTAGCTCTCGGATCCCCGCCTGTGCCGGGCCACGTACTCACCCTGGTTGCTTCGGGTGTAACCACGGCCTCCACCGCCATAGCTACCGCGTCCTCTGAAGTTGTCGGTTCTATAGCCACCCACTCTTCCCCCAGGAGGGTACCTCCCTCTTCCACTGCCGCCGTTTGTGTTTGGACCAACTGCAAGGACAGGGAAATTAGATGGTGGCTAATTGTTTTTTATGGCTACATCTGTGTGCACAGTCATTAATAACGGTATATGAATACAACTTAGAAGGGGAGAACTTTGGATCTTTCAACTTGCCTCGAGTTGTTGTTCTCTTCTCCTCAACAACAGCTTTACGGTTACCAATCATAACAGGTGAGGCCTGGACAAAACAAAATTAAGCTTGTAATCAGGCTGATGATTCTGTACATTATTTCCTCTTTACGCAAGAGTTTGACATGAATCCAAATAAAATAACATTTTATATGAGCAAGAATCCATATCTAAAAGAAAACTATTTCCTCCAATGCTGCTTTAACCAGAAGTGCGCAAGAAAGTGTAAATCCCTTCAGGAGCTCAACCGAAGTTAAGCAAGAGTACGGGAAGTTGAAGGTGAAGTATGGACCAACACTACCATCAACCCAGAAAACCTACACGCTACCAAATGCCACACTAACATCCGAACACTTAAATTAGAATTCAGACAACAAACTTGCTAACAAAAGTTGGTGTTCTTATATTCAGTTTGTTCTCAGCAAAATGAATAAATAACACTCGGCGACACGCAAAAGTGCAAAACACGTGCAAAAGGAGAAAAGATTGTAGTCCTGATTCAAGTCTGATCAAACTAGTCAGCAGTTCAAATTATAGATATATCCAATGGCGGTGTTCTGGCAAGGAAAATCAAAGATCAGTTTGTTCCTTTATTAAGAAGAGATCCGAATCCTTGTGTAGCTCAAGTTCCATAGGGAGTCAGAGAGACTAATATACCAATGGAAGTTGCAAAATGTATATGAATGAAGATGGTTTAGGCAGATTCAATATTACCATGCTGCGACGTCATGATTGACACATTATATTATGCTCTAATATGAACCTCTGACCGATACTAGAGCACACCATGACTAGTACAGTCCTAATCCTCAAATGTTGTTTAGGTATTTAAGAGAGATGGTTGCTATTAGTACACATGCCAGGATGAAGCACAAAGTCACATAAATACTATCAATATAGAAGAATCAAAAGAAATGGCATTGGAATATAACCGAATTTCAGCCTGGGTAGTCAATGCCATTAAATTGCATTACACTTCTTTCTTTTTGAGCACTAAACTCTTCAAGAAACTCAATAGAAAATATATTTTAATATGTTCAAAATAAGTGACTCACCTCAAGTGCATTCGTCATAGAGCCCAGGGATTCAAACTCAACAAAGCCATAACAAAAGCCTTGCTGCTTGATGTTGAAAAAGGTGCAATCCAAAATTTGAAATGGTCAAAGCCAATACGAAAAAAAATAAAATAAACTGAAACAGATTGTAGTTAGACAGAGTTAAAATATAGATATACCTTATTACTTCTTACTTGCACTCCACCTTGCTTAACAGTTCCAAACATTTTGAAAACTTGCTCCAGTTGTTCAGCAGTTGCATTTAAAGGCAGATTCCTCACATAGATTGAGTGGCCTTCAACTAGAGAAAAAAAAAAGTTACAACTTCGGCTAGAAATAAGCAATTTAAAAAAGTAAGCTTCAAAGCAGTAAAGAATAGTCAGAAAAGCATTTCAGACTATTCTTTACTGCTTTGAATCCCAATGCTTTTGAATCCCAATGCTTCAAATAAATTTTACTTGGACAAGTTTAAGCATATGAAAGGCTTTTCAATTTCTCAAACATTTGCAAATAAGCTTCAAAGCAGTAAAGAATAGTCAGAAAAGCATTTCTTACGTTCTTCTTGCAGATTGTTACTCTCTGGTGCTGTTTCGAGCCTTTCGACGGTAGAAACTACTGGCTCAGGAACAGGAGGAACTTTTGTAGGTTCACGTGATTGCTGCTCACCGTTTGAAGGAGCCGACTTGATATCATTAGTTGAAGGATGTGCTTTTGCAGGTGTTGGAGTGGCTTTCTTGTACTTCAACTGTATGAAATTCCTATTAGAGACTTTCCAAGCAAGTTGCATTGATTATTTAAAAAAAAATGAGCAACTTAAGGGGACAACTTACAATTGACGCATAGGATTTCTTGGGTTCATCACCTTCAGGAGCAGAAGGCACTGAATCTACTGTAATATTCTCACTCTGACTTGAATAAGCTGCAGGCTCAGCCACCACGTCATCTTCAACAACTGACCCTTCATTATCTGAAGGATCACATACTTCTGCACCATCATTTGGATCCTCCTCTGAAGTTTCAGGGACTGATTCAGGATCTTCGGGAACATGAGGTGGCTGGGCTGGAAACAAAAACAAAGGCCATTTCAAAATAAGGTTCAATGTCAATGGCAAATTTAATCAAAATCATTAACATAAATTAGAATAATCCACCTGGATCTGGCACTGGAACAGTTGCTTGTGTACTGTCAACAAGTGCCCTGGCAGAAACTGGTGTTTTTTCCACCTGTTCATTTTCTTCAACATACCTAAAAACATCATTTAAGACAAAGTAGCCCTTCTCCTGTGGTGCCAGAAAGAATGATTGTGCAAATTTTTTCCTCACATTGTCGCTTCCAGTTAAGCACCCAGTTACCAGAACAGTCACCCCTTCCCCAAAAGATGGCTGAGCATCCGCGGTCTTGATCTCCGCCATAATATTCTTATAGTTCAAGGACAAAATCTTTTCATTAATTCCCTGCTCCATAAGTTAACAGAATGTCATCTTCAGCTGGCAGAAACGCACTGAGCATAAATTTGACTAGTATTATAGAGTTTCTAGATAAAATAGAATGTTATCTGTGCAATTTGCGATAAATGCAGAATACCCAAATAGTTTTGGACAATGACTGATCAACTAAATGAGTAAATGTCATGAAAAGCAAAGGAGAAAAAATAATGCAGAAAGAGAATACAAAAAGAGCAATTCACTGAACACTAGGATAGTGAGTATGTAAATGAATGTGACTTTCTTCATTAACAAAATGTAAATATATTTATACTCTAAACTTTTCAAACTATAAACTATAAAACAACTAATAAGTTCACCAACAAATCTAGCACTAAGGCATTTTAAACCCCTATAGCTCGAACTTAACCCATAATCAGATCAATAAAGTTTCAAATATACACCCCTAACAATAAAGTTCCATTTTTTAACAATCTTCAACTTCGGTTGCTTATATTCCTTTTTGAGCGAGAGGGGTGGAAATCATGGAAGTAGAGAGATATGGAAGGCTAAAGAGACAGGGAGAAGCAACAAAGGTCAAGGAAAAGGCATGGACGGCACTCACGTTCGTCATCAAGGGCTGGAAGGGCTGAAAGTCAAGAGGACCAAGGCTCCATAGTTCTGATGCTTTTTTTTTCAGATCTGGATCGTTATTTTTCCTTCACCGATTAACTGTTTTCTCTCTCTTTTTAGTGATGGATATCCACAGTTACAGATTGTTGTTGGTTTTGAAAAACTTCAAAACAATCAAAGATGCTTTGCAACTAGTTTGAGTAGCTTCCAGTTCAAGAAACAGTTCAGAGGTGTTTCAAAGGCAATTCAGAGACTAGGTATTTCAGAAAATACAAAAAATGGAGCCCCTAGAGTGTTCCATTTTTTCCAGTTGTAGACTATATCTTGCAGAAATCATTGAAGGTCAAAGCAGCAAAAGGGTCATCATTCATATCCAAATGACAATCCTGGAAAAGCTAAATTGCTTAATTCCTTGCCTATCAAGTACAAACACAACTCAAAATTATCATCAAAGGGAAAATAATCATCTTTCGATGCCAAAAACAGATATAGAATTGGACATGCCAAATTCCCATGCCACTAACTCTATTAAGTAACTCAATGACTGTTTCTTAAAACTTCCTGGGTGGAATGAATAAATGTATTGAGCCAAAAGATCTCCACAGGAAGACAAAAATGAACCTGATCTTTAGTAAACTAGAGGATTACATTTTCTTTGGGGAATAACAATTAAAAATAAAAGGAAAAAAAAATACAGAGTAACTCAGAATCCAATTGTAACAAATATATTCCATGGATTATGCATAATATAAACATAAAAGCCCTGGCATGAAAAATAAATACAGATTTCATATTTGAAATTTCAAAACCGTTTGAAAAACTTCATTTTTCAGTTTAAAATTACCTTCATAGTGGTGACGGAAGTCATGATACCCTGTGCATCAGGTCGACTTAGCATGCTTGAATCTTGATAAAATCTGTAAACCAGTTCTGGGGACTGGTGAAGAATCTGGTAATACTGCTCCACGAAGGCATTGCCAACAACTTGTGCACTTGGGGCACCAGCAGGACTATCTGCCTGCGTTGCCATCTGAAATTCAATTTAAACATGAGTACCAGAACAATCCGCTAAATTATCAGGTTATGTAATTGTGAAATATGTTGAGGGTAAAAAAAGGGTGTGCTTTGCAGCCTTTCCCGTTTATTTGTTTCATTATCCTTTTGAGAAAATAATGGATTTGCTTTTATTAACAAGGCATGACAACCAATGATGCACAGTAAGCTTAGAAAAAAGCCATGAGGATGTAAGAGAATATATCAAGTAGTAGAGCCCCTAGTATTTGTCAAACAGATAGCCATATACAATACCTGATGTACACAGTACAGTATCTATAATAGAGCAGAAAATGCATAGAGTGAGAAGGATATAATGGAGGCCACAATTTTCTCATTAACCCTTTGAAATACAGTCTCAAGAAAGAATTTCTTACAGAATGAACCAAAAGAACAATATGCAGGAACATCTTCATTGTTTGCATGCATGAAAGAAAGCAATCTGCCTCAACAAAAGAGGCGAGATTTGCACCACCATTTGATGCTGACCAGAGTGTGAAAAGGCAAGGTGAAGGCATGCCTAGGCGCTCGCCTAGGCAAGAAAGGTGTGGCAATGCAGTGTTTGAAAATACGCAAGGCACTGCTGACCAACTTCTAGGTTTTGGCAACGAAGAGGCCATGAGAGGAGGGATCTTTGAAGGAATTGGAGACCAAGTAGCACTGGGAAAGGTCAGAGGATATCCGTTAGAGAGGATTTAGCGAGAGAAGGAGAAGCGGAAAGAGGATCCCCAGCAGCGAGAACGAAGGGGGTCATGGCAATGTCAGAAGGGGGGGTAGATTTGAGGAAGTTGGAGACAGCGCTGTTGAGATCGAAGTTATGGCTCTTGGGGAAGAAGACCTCGTAGGCGGGGAAGATAGTATATGAAAAAAAAGGAGGGAAATTAGGGCACCTGATTTGATGGCAATCTTCATGAACTGCCAGGTAATGATCTTTTATTGTCTTTGTTGTAGTTTTATTATGATATCCACAGTCACAACTTCATAAATATGTCAGCTTGTACGGTGTGAAAGAGAGGTATGAATGTTTTGATAGGAAAGGAGAAGTTTGATGTAGGAAGAAGATATAACAAGTCGAGGCCTTAAGGAAAGGGTCTGGTGTCTGGCCCGCGATAGAAAGATCTAAAGAGTTGAATTGGATTGGATTGATATGTACTCCATAGTGGGAATCCCTGTGCAGTTTGAAGATTGACGTTGGTCAAATGTTAAAAGGCACATGGAAAGAATGCAGGAAAAAGAGCGTAGGAGTGGAGAGGTGCAAGGCGATCCAAGTAACTGCCTTGCCACACCTCCAAACCAAATTTATTCAGAAATGGGAATCTGCAACATATCGCCAAAAAAATTAGTTGTGAAGTGTTCTGTTTCAGAAGTAGAACATCCCCCTTGATTCCTTGAAGATTTAGTTCCAAACTTCCATGAGGTTAACTGTTAAGGTTGGAAGTTGGATGTACATAAAGCAGCTCATTCTACAAGACACTAAGTTAGTAGTTGGATATACAGCAAAGAGCATCCAAAACATCAAAGACTTAAAGGAAATATGGAAGTGAGTGAAACAATGCTCCGTATATAATATATTAGGCTAGGTTTTTGAAAGGAAATAGAGAAGTATCTAGAATAAATTCGGTTATGGTGTCATGTGGGCTAGAGGAGAGAGATGCTAAGGTCACTTGGAGGTGACTGTCAGTATATCACTGAGAGCTTAGATATAAATAGGTAGGGGTGTCAGTTAGAGGCTTATGCCATTATCTTCCTTGTTATTGGCTTCTGCCATCAAAGGGATTGCTGCTGCTGGTAGTTAATGGAGAATACTCCAGTTGGTTGATATTCTTCAACCTCTGGCTCTGGAATATCTGGATTAGCTCTACCTTCCTTCCATTTTCTACATTATTTGTGTTCTTCCTGATTTAAAATCTATCAATCAAGGTTAGATATCTCCATAAATGCGGAATGACTCAATCCATTTCACCCGTTTGTTGGAACTCTCTCAAAAGAATACTTAATTGTCTAGTTCTACATATGCAAGCAAATCCATATAAGTGCCAAAGGCTTTTGCAGATAATAAATAAATATAAAACACCCCACAATAAATGCTTCGAAGATTATTTGAGAAAAATACATGCTCAAGAGAAATACAGTTGGCTTCAATAATACAGAATCAGGTTAGCGAAACAGTAATTTAACAAGTATCAGCTTCAAAAACACTATTTCGAAAACAAGACCATCAAATGAGCAAAAAAATAAGGTCGAGAATGGGGCAAAAACAAAGCAAAACAGCGGTATTTATCAAACAATCACATACGAAGTTGCAGGCTGAAACCATTTCTTTCAATACATACACAAAACGCAAAGAAAACGGATAAAACAATGAATATCGCAGCGATTTCGTAGAAAGGAGGGCACAAAACCTAGAAACCCCGAGGATCTAAACGGGAAGAGTTCAACAAACCCCAGCACGAGCGAATACATTTAGACAATCCCAAAGAGAAAACGGTAAACAGCAGAGGTGAAAAGCAAATCCGGAAGCTAAATCAACCAACAAAATACCACATACAAGAACAAAAAGAAACTGGTCAAACTGAAGACAAATTCAAATACATTTTAGAGTTTCTAAGCTGCACGGATTCGGCAATGGGGGAGAGGGGATAGATCGTACCTCTGGGGGATTTTGTTCCGCTAGAGACGTTGACAACGGTGGAATCTGTGTGTGTGTGAGAGAGAGATCTGGAAGAGGGAAAGGGCAGAGAGAACTCAGAGAACAAGCGTTTGCCAATGAGAGAGAAAAGTGAGGAAGAGAGATCCTTTATTTTTATTTTTATTTTTGTTTTATTTTTATCAAGGTAAGAGCATGAGCAACATGTGGGTTGTCTATTTCTCCTTTTTATTTTCATACTCTTATCTTAATTTGATACCTCATATATTTTTTTCTAAATTAATTTTTATTTTTTCTACCTCTTCTTTAGAGGTTATCCCTTGTCTTATTCTCCACTTTTTTTACCGCATTTATTTTTATATATAAACAAATTTCATAAGTGTTTGACATTAATATTTTTTATTTCATGTAGATGAAAAATAACAAAACTAACAACAAAAAATAATAACATTACATTATAGGTAAATAACAACTTAATTTGGATCATTTGAAATTGAGAAGTATTGACAAGATTTAGATCATTTGAAATAATGACAAAATAATAAAAAAATAGGAAAAATAAAATGAAATATATATAGGAAAAAATTATACTCAAATTATGAAGAAAAATATATTAATACATTTGAGTTATTAAGATACTAAATAAATATAAATAAGATATAGTGACCCACTTGTATATTTAAAAAAAAATTAAAAAAGGAAGAGGGTACCTTAATAGAGAGAGGTAACCCCTTCCGGAAAACCCCTTTGGGGTTGGAGAAACACCATCGCACAATGGCCTCTCCGGGGCCTGAAACCACCTCTTTGGAGGCTCGAAACCACCTCTTCGGAAGCCTGAAAACCACTATGGTTTTCTCATCTCTCTCTCCTTTTCTTCGTGTGGTTGAGTATGAGTTTTCCCTCAAGGAAAACCCCCAAATCCAGTCTCGATTTGGGTTTGGATAATTTGTCGTGTCCTGGCTTCTTCCTCCTCGGTGGTGTTGGTTTGGTGTCTGTCCCTCGCCTTTCACCGTCGTTGGTGTCTAGTGGTGCCATCGCCACATCTGGTTCCCCGTCGTCGCTCCCTGTTGATTTCTTGGCAGGAGTAAAATCCAGATCTCTTAACCATCTGCGGATGTCGACCAAACTCAATTGGGAACTGGGGCCTTTGGAATTTTTGGATTCTTTTCCCCTATTCCCTCTATCCCCTTGTCAAAATCTACTGTTTGCACTTGCCGTCGGTGCCGCGACCTCTTGGTGCTCCGCCTTGGAGGCTTGTCGGTGTTCGTCGCTTGCTCTCGGAGTCCACATCGAAATCCCTCTTCTAATATCGGTGTGGAGCTAGTTCTCACTCTCGCTCCGGCGTGCCCCCAAATCGAAATCCCTCCTCTGATTTCGTATCTCCTCTTCTTGTCTTCGGTCGATCTTATTGTCCCGTCGGCATTGGCTTCGGTTCGCCTCTCCGTTGTCTTTCCATCCGGGGTTGTGTCGGTGTCGGCCTGGTGATGCTCCGTCGCCGACCGTCGTTGGTCCTCGCCGGATTGCTTTCGTGTTGGACCTTTGCAAAGTTACAAACATCGGTATATTAAAAAAAATAAAGATTGATATCTTTGTCATCCACTTCACATCTCCAGGAGATCTCTCATTCTCAATCCCTTGGTCTCCTTTTGGGCCTTTGGGCTCCCTTCGGGCCCAAGTTTGGTTTTTTGGGCCTTTGTCTTGATTCCTCGGGCTTGTGTTTCGATGGTCTTTAGGCCCATGTCAACAAATGTTTTTAACATTAATAAAACGTAATTGGTATATATATACACATACTTGGTTAATTATTAAAAACCGCCCGAAAGGGCTTAATTAAAATCCCGTAAGGGCTCGAAAAACCGATCGAATGAGCTTGGACTAAACCCCGTTTGGGCTTGACCGGTCCGTTGTGATCGGTCCTTTGCGGTGTGGTTTGCTCGGGTGGTGTGCGTCTCTACTTTGGTGCGGCTTGGGTATTCTTCTTCTATGTTGGGGTTCTGGTAGTCGGAGTTAGGTCGGGATGAGATCGAGGTGGTGTGTACAGGGAGACTCCAAGTTCAGGAAGGAGCTTCCTGGAGGTTTGTCTTCACTACCCATAGAGATTCCTGATGTATCGTCGGCCAGCGGTGCTGTTTTAGGATAGTGCTTGGCTTTCGTCCATAGTCTATGTCCTCATCGTGTTAGAGTTAGTTTTGCATTGGCTCGTTTCTTATAGGGTGCGGTTTCTCTTGTTGTATTGTACCGCTTTTTGTTTTCGTTTGTATGTTTTGACGGGTTTCCGTCTGCCGACTTGTCGGCCATCGAGTTTCAGGTATGTCTGATCTCGAATTATTACCTTAATAAAAAAAGAAAAAAAAGAGAGGTAACCCCTTCCAACCTCTTCCCTTAAGGTTTACCTTGCAACCGTGGGTTTACCTTTTAAGACCTATAAGGTAATAAAAACTCATGGTTATACATGGTTTAAATATTCAACCAGACACACCAGTGTTGGATAAATCGAGAGGTCGAGACGGGTTAATATCCTTTATTTAATTATACAAGTAAATACTATTCGTATCTTTTACTCTGTAATTTTGTTCGAATCATCATTTTTTATTAAACGGAAAGCGATTAGGGCAAACTACGTACGATCGGTAGTCTAGATTTTCTAGAGAGATGGAGTCCCAATCTCGGCTTCGGCCATCTCATCTCGGCTCCGACCGCCCTACCCTTTGCTTCGGTCGCCCCCTTTCCGCTATGGCATCGACAATCCGGGTTCGTTTCCTCTTGAAAAACAAGATTGTAAAAAAACATATTTTGATTTCATCTTGATATTGATCAAAAACCAAAATTATTTTGGGGCTCTTGATGACTATGGGTCTTTGTACCCTTTTTCACCAATCCTTTGTTCAATTTGAACTTCTAACCCATCCGATGGCCCTAATCTCGGTACAGACTATTCGAAAGTTGTGGCTAGGAGCCTAATGTTCTTGGCCTGTTGTACACAATCCCTTCACCGTTTGATGGAGACATGAGGTCGGTTGGAGGGCAAGAGGTCGGTTGGAGCCTAGTTTGCCTGGCTGATGCAGCCAGGACTAATTGATGGGTTGGGTCGCGACGGCTCACCATCGACCATCTTCGCCTGGCCTCGGTGGCGTCGTCTTCGACTCGTCTTTGCCAGCTCTATCTTCGGCAGTCCTTCCCTACTGTTGCATGCCTCGGCGCCATCGCCGCTAATGGGATCACCTCTCTGTTTCCCGGCTTCCCTCGGCTCATCCTTGAGCACCACGGAGTACCCGGATTTTCCACTGTTCATGGTTATGCTTGCAAGGCAAGCTTGGAAAATAAAATTAATATATATATATATATATATTAATATATATATATATATATTAAAAAAAGATGTCAAACCATTTCCCTTAAGGGCTTGATCCAAATCCCAAATGCGCCTAATAAAATCCTAAAAGGGTTAAACCAAACCCCGAAAGGGCTCGATCAAAATCTCGTAAGGGCCTCGATAAAATCCCAAAAGGGCTTTCAAGTGCTAGGGTGGCCGGTTCTCGACTGTAAAGACTGAATATATATTTTGTAGTATTATTCTATATATTAAATTACAATTATTAAATTCAAATTGTAAAAGTGGAATAAAACCCGTCCTCGAGCGTAAGTTTTGATTTTTAAGTCATTTCGGCATCATTTTGAGAATTTAGATTCTAGCGGATTTTAATTCCGCCTTCGAGCTCCGAGTTTTGATAAAAATTAATTTAATTCCATTTATCTTGAAATTTAATTGGAAGTTGATTTAAAAATTGTTTTAGTCGGGATTCGATAGAGTCGGGATTAGCGGTTTCGAATTTGAATATCGGGTATATTCTCCTCACATATTAACTTGGGACCACATATATATATATACATTTGTTTTCCTTTTTCTTTCTCTCTCTCTCTCTCTCTCAGCTCCCACGCCAACCCACATATGGTCCCCTGCCTCCTTCAGTTGCAGAGCACCAGCCTCACCTCACCCTCTTCTGCAACAGTCACCCCCTCCCTGCCTTGCATACCAGCTCAATTGGGGTCCCCCCTCTCCCTCTCTTTCTAATTGAAACCCAGTTCTCAATACTCCATTAGAAATAACCCACAGAACCTCACCCCCATCTCCCTCTTGCTCACTGTTCTCGCAACCCCTTTGCCACCACCTCCTTGTCCTCGGTTCAACGCCACCACCACCACCCGTTTTGCCACGGTTGAAGCACCCCCAGCCTCTCCCTCTGCTCGTAAATCGCAGCCACCCAAATCTCCACTCCTCGTCGCCGTGAACAACCCCGGGGCACCCTCCCTGTCTTCCGGTGAAGAAGTCGAGGCGAGCAACACCACCTCACCACCTCCATCACCTTCTTCTTCGACGTTCGAGCAGCAGCAGCACCCTCTCAGCCTCCCTTGACACCCGAAGTCGAGCCAGTCACAACCATCAACCCCGACGGCCCTTCGGCGGACCCAAGTCTCCTCGGTGAGCACTTCCTCTCTCTCCCTTCCTTGTCGTTTGAACCTATGGGTGTCGGGTAGTCGGCATCGGGTAGTCATAGCCAGATTCGGAGTCCGGGTTGCCACCGACGAGCTCCGAGCTTCCCCTTCCTCCTCCATCCCCTCCAGTACGCGGCCGCTGCACGCTTTCCCTTCTCTTCGCTCTGTTCTGTCGGCAGGGGAGGAAGAAGGCGCCTGGGGCCCACCCGTCCACCTTGGCGCTGAGTCAGCTGGCCCCCCCCCCCCCCCCTTCCTCATTTTTAGCTCTGACTTCGGATGGGTTGAATTGGAGAGGGTTGGGCTGGAGAATGGGCCTAAACCTTGTGTCACAATTTGGTTTTGAAGAAGTGTGGTTGGGCCCTTTCTCTCCTTTCCGGGTTGGATCCGACCTTGTCTTTCGGGTTTCTTTCTGGGCCGGGTCGCTGGTCTCCTTTTCTTCTTTTCTTCTTTCCCTTTTCTTTTCATCCGGATAGGGGCTTTCGGGTCTGGGCCTATGGATCCGGGTCTTGGGGCCTTTCCTTGGGCCTTTTCCTTTCTTATTTCATCTTGGTTCGGCTGGGCTGGGTTAAAAGGTTGGTTTGGGTATTTAGTTTGTATGTTGTGTTTATTTTATGGTTATAATTGTTAAATTATTAGTAGTTATTATTATTATTTTTATTATTATTATTATATTTATGGGATTTTGTGAGATAAATATATATTCTGAAATATTAATATATTATTTTACATGGTTAAAGGTAATGTTATTTGAAATGGATTATTATATGATATATTTTATAAGGGTGATTTTAAGATATGGATAACAAGTGTTGAATTATTTGAATATTATTATTTTGGGATTTGTTATAATATTCTGGAAATTTATCATTTTATATTGTGGTTGTTTTAAAATAATATTAATTGGATTATTTAATTGATGCATTTTATGAGGATTTAACTATGTGAATTGGGAATTTTTAAAGTGAATTGTTGGTTTTGATTTATAAATATGAGGAGTTATGAGGATTTAAATATGACTTTTGGAAATTGATTTTAAGGTTTAAATGTTTAATGTCGGGATTTAGATAAGCGATTTTAAAAGAGTTGTTTGATTTTCTAAGTTGAGTTCTTTGAGAGGTTGTTTTGAAAATGAGATGATGAGATGAGATGAACATGAAATGAGATATGGTTTGTGATGAAATGAGATGGAATAATCTGAAACGAGATATGAAAAGAGATGTATGATAGTTAGGGGCGCCTTGTGTGAATTAGATAGACTTATGCATTTGTATGTTATTAGGTGATTGTGATATGTTGGACATTGCTTGCTATTGGTGACTCTTACTTGGATTCTGCTTCTGCCTTGTTCCCTGCTGTTCGGCTTATTCAGGTAAGTTCCTTTATGGGCTTACTCAGATTCGAAAGAGATTACCGGCTTGTGAATGTATGACATACTAGGTGTTGCATAAGCATTAAAGCATGCCATGTAGTATCATGCTAGGTTGCACTTGTGATTGAGCATTCTATTTCTTTACGCGTATGAAACAGAACGGCCGTTATCTGTGATAGTCCTAGAGTCTTTGCTAGGGTCATAGGGTAGCCTAGCCCCATCGGGTGCCCTGAGTCTATCGAGTCGATATGAGCATGATGATAGCCCAGCACCATCGGGCATGATTTATTTATTTTAATTTATGTTATGATGATGAGATATGATGATGAGATATGATATGCTATAGCATCGAACCGGCCGGTCTCTGCACTAACGGAAAGGGGTGCAGAGGTAGGAGAGGGACATGCCACTTGGCATTCTTTGGGCGCCTTTACAGTTATTTCTCGCATTTTGTAAATTAGGAACATGCTAGTGTGATTTAATTTCCGCATCTGCATCATCTTTATTATTAGCGTATGTGTATGTTCGCTTGCTGGACAGAGCGTGTTGGGGCCTCGGTCTGACCCCACTCGCACCCATTGTTTTTAGGTATGATTGCTCTCTGTTTATATGGCGTGGGAAAGTCCCTCGGCGATTGCAAAGAAATCTGTCTAACCCCGCTAATCTGGCCATCCGACTTTAGAATTATGTTTTGGTTTTGACCCGGCCTTGCCGTGGCTTTTGTATCTGAATCATATTTTCACTTCACTTTCGTTTAAACTGAATTTATGAAACTTCGACTGATTAGCGGTTTGAAACCTCGACCCGTACCTGAATTGCAACATCCGAACGAAGGTATCCGACCTTTACTTTGTAACGGCCCGGATATAAATATCCGGGATACGTTACAAAGTAGGTATCAGAGCCAGGTTGTGCAATTCGGGTACGCAAGGGTCGAGTGTATGTTTTGGAAAACCGCCCATGGATTTCGAAGATTTGAAAGCGTTTTAAAGGGGCAAAATGAACTTAATATGTCTAACTCAATTGGACTAAGTAATGAACTTGACTTGTTATAAAAGAGGAGAACCGACTAATAAGGGATCGAGTGGGTAGAAACGGCGTTAGACCATCCCTTTTGGATGTAGTCGGAAATGGGTAGGCGAAATACTAGCTTGTTCTTTTCAGATGGGTCGGGAAGACTCCAAAGAGGTCGTTATATGTGGCATTGACTGATTCTATGTTGAATGCTTGATATGTTAAAGATTGATTGTTATATTCTGACTATCTAATGAATATTGAACGATTTGTGCGAACGGGATAGCGGGAGTACCATTCTTCTTCTTATATGGTTAAGCTCAGTTTTGTGGAACCGCCCCTTTCCTTATGAATCCTTTGTTAGTTCAATCGAGTCCTCCCTTCGAATATCGGTCTCCTCCACGGGAAATCGGGTTGGTAAGCATAGTGTTTCGGAAATCATGGTTGGATATGAGTGTTACTTGGGGAGAGTATCGAAAGTGGCTTTGATGTCATTCCGAGTTAGAAAGTAAGTGTTTCCTAGGTTGTCTTTCTTGATTCTTATGACGATCAATCGGTGTCTTCTTACCACAAAAAGTCGTATCCGAGTCCCACGGGAAAGAGGGATAATGAGTCAGTTGGGAAGAGTCAATGTTGCCCTTATGGACTTCTATCGGGTTATCTTGATTGCTCTGTCCATGATTATGTGATTCTATATGCATTACTCCTTGATCAGCAGTTTAATCCTTAGCTTGAAATTGTGCTTATGTGCCTTAATATTAATAATGACTATTGTATGGGTTTGAGATACATTTATCATATCCATATCATCCCGACGTGATTTACTTAGTATATTGCATTGTCATACTAGAGCACGAATAAACATGTCATATGCTATGAAGTTGTATAATTGATGCCCTCTCTGGGAATAGGTTCATGATAGTGTGATCGACTCCTCCTTATATGAATGTCTCATAAGATGTGCTCTTTAGCATGCTAGCCGATGATGCCTCGTTACTTATCGTTCATTTTGTGACAAGAATCTATATCATGCCCATCTACTTCGTATTCGTCAGATTAACTATTGTTGACTAATTGCAAGTTAATATGGTGTGTGTTAGTTGTGTCGAACGGAGAATATGTGTTATAATTGAACCTTGAGGAATGCATGTTTTGTCATATTATGTGTTGATTCGAGCTCATGTCCCCACATTCTAGTCATGTCGCCATGTTGCTTAGACTTGCTCTATACCTTGTTGCGTTTTCCTCTCGTGCCACTATGTCGTTGAGATGTGATTGAATGAACTCTTGCATACCGTCATATTAACTAGTCAAGTGCATGTACGTACCATATGTTATATTGAACCACTAGTAACATGTTGGGCCCTTGATTGCGACTTGTGCGAATTTTACTTTGCCTACGTTATTGTTGATTCACTCTTGAACTAGGTACCTGATAGTGTGGCTCTTTCCTCTTTCCGTTCTCTTAACATGTTTCACTCGTCCGGATGAGATAATGTTGAATTCGATGTTTGACTAGCTTTCCGTGATAGTTAAACCTAGCATGCTTACATGGTAAAGATGTCTATTATTCTATGATGGCTTCTCGTGATTGCCTGAACCTATGACTTGACACCCCGCTTGATCACACACCACTCTATATCATGATTTTGCACCTGCATGACGCATGAATATCAAAATGAATCTAGTTGAATTACTTTAATTGTACACCTGTTCGATATGTGCTATTAGTATCATGTAATCCTTATGACTCCCAATATGAACCGCTAAATGATCACGTGTTGTACTTGTTCTATGATGCGATCACTATAGTACCATATATGTACTCTATGATGGTTCATTCTTAGCATTTTTATAATCTAGCACCCATGATGTTCTCCTTGTTACTTTTGGTGATGCCTCATATTTCGTGAATATTATGTTGAACTCCTCTAAATGACTCTTGACTATGCTTGTATCACATTATATATTGCTAGTATCATGTAGGACCCATGCTCTCTAGATGTATCTCGTCATATGATTCCGTGCCATGCTTGACCTAACATATGAGCATTGTGAGGTAGTTACTATGTTGCCCTTTATATGATCTCGTATGATGCATACACCAAACTTGTACATTGTTTATATATATGATAATTGCTATGCTACTCTTATGTATTCTCGTATGACGCTTCATCTGATTGATATAATATACCTTGCCATGATATGTTTGGACTCAATTGTTGATGTGTATACCCTGTTCCTACATTGTTCATATACATGATGCTCGTTATCTTCATTAAATTCCGCATGACTTCAAATCATATATGATCATTGCTGGTTCCGTCTATCTTGCTTGAAGAATGCTAGGCATATCTGTTTCCATGGAATACTAGAATGTTAACTTGTTTTACAAACATCAGCGTAAGACTTGATTGTGTCTTTGATATGAATACGAATGTTGCCCCGAGATAGGTACATGTTAGTGTGGATTGACGTGATTGATATGCTCCACAATGATCTCGTGCGTGTTTGTCAAAATCGTAACCTAATAGACTTTCTTAAGGGCATCGTTACTATTCTCGGGTCGGAGTCTTGTCTCTAGTCATGTCGTCTTTAGCGTTGGTCTATTCCGTCTCCGAAAGAAACATTGGGTCGTCCGCTCTTGTCACTCCCCTATCTCCGCTAACTTAAACTCCTACGCGTTACCTTGGATGAGCGACCGCATGGAAAAAAGGATCGGAAAGTCGAATAGCGATAGAGCAGCGCAGCGGAAGCGTGGGCCCATAACCCACGGGCCTCAGGGTCGATAATGTCGATGGAACAAGCTCGTTCGAGGATCACGATTGTTGAGTACGATATGACTTGCAGGTGGGAACGTCCTCTATTCGAATTGCTAACCTTTTCTGAGCTTGTGATGATGATATTGCACTGACTTGATGTTGAAAAATTGCGTGTTGATGTGATGACTTGGTAATGATTGTTGTCTGATTATCCGTTGTCTATGATGATATGTATGATTCGATACCTGACAGTCCTAATGTGCAATGATGACTTGATGTGATGCTACTATGAGTTGATAAGCATGATCTAATTCCTTGTCTATAAAAGTATGAACTGCAAATGCTGAGAACCTGAACTGTTTATTTGATATGGTTATGATGAAACTTGCTAGGTTGGTTTGATTAGGTTCATATATGATGTTTTACAACACTTGTTGAGCATGATGGTATATTGAGACTTTTGATACAGTTGCAGTGCTTAATGATAAACTAACGATGCTATTGATGTAAATGCTAGTTGATATGATGTAATCTTTATGTGTAATACTGTCCATGATTGCTTCTTCTTTGAACGTGTGGGTGAGATTCTTTTGTGGAGTGGTCGGAGAATGGTGGGAGGAATTTGAGCGGTTAGAATGATCGATGGTAGTATGAGGTAAGTCACATGAGAGGGGTTTGGCTTAAGTAAGGACGAGTGAGTTTGAGATTTATAAGAGGCAGTGCTTGGTGGTTTTCGATGAGCTCCTAGGTGAATCTTGGATAGGAGTATGGTTAGGGGTAGGCTGGTTAGGTAGTGACCGAGAGAATTTTATAGAAGATGCGTGGTTAGCAGGGCATGATGCTTGCGAAATCTTGGGAAGTATGGAAGTGTAAGAAATGGCTTTTAAGAGTAGTAGAATGAGAGGGCCTCGGGTGTGAGGTTAGAGATAGTAGTTGGATTCTTAGAGGTGGATTGCTAGTGAGAGTTCTTGGTGGAATGAGGGGCGAGATTAAGGGTATTGAAATGAATTGGGACTTCTTTGAGGATGTTACCTGAGCTGATGTTGGTGAATCTAGATGAGGCTGGTTTTGATGTAGGAATTGAAATCGAGCGAGCGGGGTTTGCGTTTATTTTGCCTGGTGATGATGTGAAAGCTTTCTTGATTATGTGATTTATTAAAATGACTTGGCATGATGTTAGATAGCGACTATGATGAACCTGATATAGCTGACATTACATGTTGATATGCAATATTGAAATCTAGTTGGCAATGACAAGTGTTATTATGATATAATGACCCATTGCTATCCTACTATGTTGTTCTAAAAGCATGTTATAATGTGTTGAATGAATCATGAAATAATGATATGTTGCTATGTGAGAGCATGATGTTATATTATGATCAGGAGATGTTAAATGATGAATATTGATTTGGATCATGAATCTGACTTATATATATGAGATAATGGTGCGTGATTGCTAAATGCTCGTTATATGACGTTGTATGAGTTGAGATGATGTTTTGCGAGTATGCTGACGTTTTGGTGATTTACACATTGACTGATCTTTCCCTTTGCTGAACCTTAATAACCTGACCTTGTTGTGTTGATGTGTTGACAATTGGTTTTGGTTCATTGATTCTGTGATGAGAGATACTTTTATGATTTCTGGTGTGATGTTGAGACGTTGTTATGATTTTGTTATGTCAATGAGATGCATATTACGACCTTTAGTATGACATGGAGATGTTGATGTGACCTTGTGGCACTACTTTGGTATATGTTGAGACTTGCCTTATGATGTGTTGATTGGAGATTGGTTGGTTATACAGTTAT
Source organism: Persicaria maculosa (assembly GCA_963922045.1). Taxonomy (NCBI): domain Eukaryota; kingdom Viridiplantae; phylum Streptophyta; class Magnoliopsida; order Caryophyllales; family Polygonaceae; genus Persicaria; species Persicaria maculosa. The sequence goes on from OY998271.1 coordinate 39,189,567, forward strand.
GCATTTCTTATGACTTATGCATCTTGCTTGAATTGAGACTGATAGATTGATTCGATTCTGGAAACTAGGAAGAGAATATGGGATTAGCCCTTAGAGGTGGATGACTCCACCTCCTACCCTCGGAATTTGATTGATTGGTATGTGTGAAGCTGATTTGGTTTTCGGAAGAGTTTTGACAAAATCTTGATTTGAAAGAATTTGACTTGTTTTGGTGTAAAGTTGCTTGATTAAAAATTGAATTTGAAGATTTTGAGCGGTTTTAAAAATGGCCAACTTGGAGTTTTAAAGAGGTGAGATTTTCAATGATTGGGATGACAACCTTTCCATTTACAAACGCTTTGAGAATTTACGAACTGGATTTACATTATGACATCTCACGAAGTGGATACAAGAATTTTATAGGGGCGCTTATTGATTTCTTGCTAAGACCTAGTCGGACGCTATAATGCTTTTAGAGTTGTGATACTTCCGAAAGGTCGAAGCAAGGATGTGATAGGGGCGCTTATTACACACTTGACTAGACCAATTGGAGATGTCACGACCGTGACCAGGATGTTGTGAGAATCCCGGAAGACGCAACCGAGATGATTGCAAGATCCTTGGACATGGTCCTCGGACTCGCCGATTTCAAACTCCGTTCCATTGTTTTAAATGATTTTAGTCTCGGGGACGAGACTTGTTTTTAGAGGTGGATAAATGTAAAGACTGAATATATATTTTGTAGTATTATTCTATATATTAAATTATAATTATTAAATTCAAATTGTAAAAGTGGAATAAAACCCGTCCTCGAGCGTAAGTTTTGATTTTTAAGTCATTTCGGCATCATTTTGAGAATTTAGATTCTAGCGGATTTTAATTCCGCCTTCAAGCTCCGAGTTTTGATAAAAATTAATTTAATTCCATTTATCTTGAAATTTAATTGGAAGTTGATTTAAAAATTATTTTAGTCGGGATTCGATAGAGTCGGGATTAGCGGTTTCGAATTTGAATATCGGGTATATTCTCCTCACATATTACCTTGGGACCACATATATATATATACATTTGTTTTCCTTTTTCTTTCTCTCTCTCTCTCTCAGCTCCCACGCCAACCCACATATGGTCCCCTGCCTCCTTCAGTTGCAGAGCACCAGCCTTACCTCACCCTCTTCTGCAACAGTCACCCCCTCCCTGCCTTGCATACCAGCTCAATTGGGGTCCCCCCTCTCCCTCTCTTTCTAATTGAAACCCAGTTCTCAATACTCCATTAGAAATAACCCACAGAACCTCACCCCCATCTCCCTCTTGCTCACTGTTCTCGCAACCCCTTTGCCACCACCTCCTTGTCCTCGGTTCAACGCCACCACCACCACCCGTTTTGCCACGGTTGAAGCACCCCCAACCTCTCCCTCTGCTCGTAAATCGCAGCCACCCAAATCTCCACTCCTCGTCGCCGTGAACAACCCCGGGGCACCCTCCCTGTCTTCCGGTGAAGAAGCCGAGGCGAGCAACACCACCTCACCACCTCCATCACCTTCTTCTTCGACGTTCGAGCAGCAGCAACACCCTCTCAGCCTCCCTTGACACCCGAAGTCGAGCCAGTCACAACCATCAACCCCGACGGCCCTTCGGCGGACCCAAGTCTCCTCGGTGAGCACTTCCTCTCTCTCCCTTCCTTGTCGTTTGAACCTATGGGTGTCGGGTAGTCGGCGTCGGGTAGTCATAGCCAGATTCGGAGTCCGGGTTGCCGCCGACGAGCTCCGAGCTTCCCCTTCCTCCTCCATCCCCTCCAGTGCGCGGCCGCTGCACGCTTTCCCTTCTCTTCGCTCTGTTCTGTCGGCAGGGGAGGAAGAAGGCGCCTGGGGCCCACCCGTCCACCTTGGCGCTGAGTCAGCTGGGCCCCCCCTTCCTCATTTTTAGCTCTGACTTCGGATGGGTTGAATTGGAGAGGGTTGGGCTGGAGAATGGGCCTAAACCTTGGACCACAATTTGGTTTTGAAGAAGTGTGGTTGGGCCCTTTCTCTCCTTTCCGGGTTGGATCCGGCCTTGTCTTTCGGGTTTCTTTCTGGGCCGGGTCGCTGGTCTCCTTTTCTTCTTTTCTTCTTTCCCTTTTCTTTTCATCCGGATAGGGGCTTTCGGGTCTGGGCCTATGGATCCGGGTCTTGGGGCCTTTCCTTGGGCCTTTTCCTTTCTTATTTCATCTTGGTTCGGCTGGGCTGGGTTAAAAGGTTGGTTTGGGTATTTAGTTTGTATGTTGTGTTTATTTTATGGTTATAATTGTTAAATTATTAGTAGTTATTATTATTATTGTTATTATTATTATTATATTTATGGGATTTTGTGAGATAAATATATATTCTGAAATATTAATATATTATTTTACATGGTTAAAGGTAATGTTATTTGAAATGGATTATTATATGATATATTTTATAAGGGTGATTTTAAGATATGGATAACAAGTGTTGAATTATTTGAATATTATTATTTTGGGATTTGTTATAATATTCTGGAAATTTATCATTTTATATTGTGGTTGTTTTAAAATAATATTAATTGGATTATTTAATTGATGCATTTTATGAGGATTTAACTATGTGAATTGGGAATTTTTAAAGTGAATTGTTGGTTTTGATTTATAAATATGAGGAGTTATGAGGATTTAAATATGACTTTTGGAAATTGATTTTAAGGTTTAAATGTTTAATGTCGGGATTTAGATAAGCGATTTTAAAAGAGTTGTTTGATTTTCTAAGTTGAGTTCTTTGAGAGGTTGTTTTGAAAATGAGATGATGAGATGAGATGAACATGAAATGAGATATGGTTTGTGATGAAATGAGATGGAATAATCTGAAACGAGATATGAAAAGAGATGTATGATAGTTAGGGGCGCCTTGTGTGAATTAGATAGACTTATGCATTTGTATGTTATTAGGTAATTGTGATATGTTGGACATTGCTTGCTATTGGTGACTCTTACTTGGATTCTGCTTCTGCCTTGTTCCCTGCTGTTCGGCTTATTCAGGTAAGTTCCTTTATGGGCTTACTCAGATTCGAAAGAGATTACCGGCTTGTGAATGTATGACATACTAGGTGTTGCATAAGCATTAAAGCATGCCATGTAGTATCATGCTAGGTTGCACTTGTGATTGAGCATTCTATTTCTTTACGCGTATGAAACAGAACGGCCGTTATCTGTGATAGTCCTAGAGTCTTTGCTAGGGTCATAGGGTAGCCTAGCCCCATCGGGTGCCCTGAGTCTATCGAGTCGATATGAGCATGATGATAGCCCAGCACCATCGGGCATGATTTATTTATTTTAATTTATGTTATGATGATGAGATATGATGATGAGATATGATATGCTATAGCATCGAACCGGCCGGTCTCTGCACTAACGGAAAGGGGTGCAGAGGTAGGAGAGGGACATGCCACTTGGCATTCTTTGGGCGCCTTTACAGTTATTTCTCGCATTTTGTAAATTAGGAACATGCTAGTGTGATTTAATTTCCGCATCTGCATCATCTTTATTATTAGCGTATGTGTATGTTCGCTTGCTGGACAGAGCGTGTTGGGGCCTCGGTCTGACCCCACTCGCACCCATTGTTTTTAGGTATGATTGCTCTCTGTTTATATGGCGTGGGAAAGTCCCTCGGCGATTGCAAAGAAATCTGTCTAACCCCGCTAATCTGGCCATCCGACTTTAGAATTATGTTTTGGTTTTGACCCGGCCTTGCCGTGGCTTTTGTATCTGAATCATATTTTCACTTCACTTTCGTTTAAATTGAATTTATGAAACTTCGACTGATTAGCGGTTTGAAACCTCGACCCGTACCTGAATTGTAACATCCGAACGAAGGTATCCGACCTTCGAAACGTATCCCGGATATTTATATCCGGGCCGTTACATCGACTGCTTCTATAGGTGTTCTTGTCGCTCCTTCTCTTGTTGGAGTTCTGATGTCCAATGTCGGGTCTGGTTGGGGTCGAGGCGGTGTGCATCAAGGCGACTCTGTGATCCAGAAATTTCCTAAGAGGATCATCTTCACTGTCCATAGGGACTCCTGATGTATCGCTTGCTAGCGGTGTCATCACTTGGTGCTTGGCATAGAGTTATAGTCTACGTTGTCCCAGCTTATTAGGGTTAGGTTCGTTTGTTTGTCTAGATCTGTTAGCTTGCCACCGTTTGTATTGCACCTTCCTAATTTAAGTTGTATGTTTGACGGTTCGTTGTCTGCCGACTTTGTCGGACATTAAAGGAGCCAGGCTTGTCTAACCCTCAAATTCTTACCTTATAAAAAACAAAATGTACGATCGGTAGTTCAACCTAGAGCATTTGAGAACTTGTTGTTCTAAATCTGTGATAGGGTTGATGGTAGTGGTTGTGTGACTCAGAAAGGCTAAACACGTGACAAATTTGGATTGCTTGAAATCAACAAAGGTCCATTAGGGAATCGGAAATGAACATTTTGATTTCCCAATGACATTTTCAAATGTCTTTAAGTGCATTAATAATGCATAGATTGTCACCTTCTATTTCGATGTTTTGGATATTAAGTTCTAAAGCTTCACAAATTCTGTCTCTCGGTGTTGTACCCTCGGCTCTAATAATCGGGCATGGCAGGATACTAGCCCCCTTCATAGAGACCAATTCGCTTTATGATCGTGGATAATAAAAACAGTCGTAGAGTTTCCGTTGTCTCGTAAGGAACCATCAAAGTTAAGTTTGAAGCTTGGGCTCTTTGGTTTTTCCCATTTGATCCCTTTTTTCTATCTGTTTTCACTGCCATGTGAGTTATGAGAATGGTTTGGTATCGATGTTATGTTTGTGTCTTCCTTATCATTCTTATCCATATTCCAATTAACAATCTATTGTTTGATAAATATAACATTATTGACTGAATACGTTTCATTTTTCAAAACCATTTGATTCCTCAACTTAATCCAAAATGCTCTATGTTATATAGGAATTGAAAACCATATCACCAAATCTCCATCGTGAATGTCATTACTTGCAAATAAGAGTGGTAATGGGGACATGATAGGAACATAAGCTAGGTATGGGAAATATTTAAGTCATGTGATGATCTTGCTTTGGGTTCGAACTATGCTTAAGAGGTCGAGTTGGGTTAACTTTTAAGATTGTTAAGTCATTTTGAGACTTTGATTGTTTATATTTCTCTTGAGTTTCCGACTTGTTCTTGTAGATGGCTCTACTTATGTATCGATTTGAATTGTGATTTGAGAATTATGTCCGTGTCTAGGGTTGGACCCCCTTAGCAACCTTATTCGTGGACCCTCGATTTTTTATATATAATATGAGGCAGGACAATTTTTCAGCTCTATACAGGTTTTATTCTTACTTTTCATTGTAAGATCTGTATGTAACTCTTGGCACGCACCTATGAATACGATATCCTATTGGGATTCGGGTGCCACGTAGTGACTATGCCTATTAGGTACAATCGTTACACACTAGTAAATTCAAGAATCAAAGTAAAGTAAAGAACTTGGCACAACCTTTCGCTTTGATACCACTTGATGCGTGATGATTCCATAGAACCACCAGGTGGTATTGTAGGTCCGATCTTGCACACGTTCTTCAAGGCCTCTTAATGTCAAGACTCAACTATAATGATTAAGGTTAGGGTTTGGCGCGTGCTGATGTATTTGAATTAATTGGATGCGAGAACAATCTCAAAATTAATGAAGCAAATGTTTTGGGATTAAGATCAATGAATCCTTAGATAAGGTTTCTCTAATCTTTTCAATCTATTATTTGTTGAAGTATATAAGCGTATATATAGATGATGTAGGATTTCTATGGTGGCCAGCCTATCTTAGGAAAAGATAGAGATGACTTTGTTTTGATAAGGAAAATAATAACTTTAATTATCTGAATCTATCTAAGTAAGATGGCAACCTAGAGATTAAGGAAACCCTAAAAGATAGGATTTCCCTTTTTTCTTCTTATTTGTCCTAACTATTAAAATAATAAATGTCATAAAAATAATCCTAACAAAGAAAGACTAAAACAATTAATTTCATAAATAGACCCCAATTAACATAGGAGTTACTAAAAATGGAACTAATGAAAATAACTAAAAATAAACATAAATGAACAGGTCTCCTCTCCCTCTCTCTCTCACTTCTCAGATCGACATTTCTCCTCTCGAAACTCACAAATCCGAAACTCCGGTGACCGTGACCGGTAAGCCTCTCCTAGCTCCTTTCTTCGTCAATCCTTTGTCCTCAAATGAACATGGCCTAGGGTGTGTATGGACAACCAAAAAAGCTATTTAAAATTAATCATTTATGGGTGTTTATTTTTTAAACAGCTTTTTTGGTTGTTTGGATGACCAAAATAAACAAAAACGTATTAAAAAATTGTGTTAAAAAATAAACTACAAAATGGAGGTTATTTGGGTGTTTATTCTCCCTTTTATCTTATTTGGTTTGAAAGTACCATAATACCTCTAATAACAACCAAATAAACTCCACTTTTTACAAATAAACTGTTTTTTTCCCCATACGGAGATTATCTTGTTTAAATTTTTAACTACTTTTACCAACAGTTTATAAATTTTACCATGTTTATAATTTTAGTCAGTTTATTAACCCCGTCTCATACGAATCCCTAATCTCGTGTTTCTCGATGGCTATGGTGATTTTGCAGGGAACCCATCCATTGAAGAAGGTCGAAGCTCTTAGCTGAAGTTGAAGAAGGTAAGCTCTGTTATCTTTACCTTACGGCGTCCACCGTACCTCTACATTTAGGTAAGCTCTGTTCATCTTTCCCTAAACCCTAATCCCAATCTCGGACGATTAATCCCAATCTCGGACGATCTCTGTTCATCTTTCCCTTTATTAACCCTAATCTTTATTCATTCAACTCGGCGGCATTGGATTGCTTCACCGTTTTCCAAAAATCCTAAAAATTGAGGATGAAATTTTATCATTCGTTGATGAATGTCTTCCTTGAACTGCCATTTTGGGATGAATGGATGAGTTGTTTTGTGAAATGTGCATACTCTGTGAAGGCCATTGGGTTGTCGTTTTCTTGTCTGTCAATAACTTGTGGTTTTCTCTTCTTCTTGTAATATATCATTCATGCTTTTGTCTTCTGATGCTAATATACCATTCATGATTCTCTTATTGTATGTTTTCTTCTGTTGTTTTATCAACAAATGTGCCTGCTTTTTCAGGGTGTGTTGTTTGGTGTTTCGTCACATGTGCATGCTTTTATGGTTTGTGCAAGCTCTTTAAATATACACGTGTGCTTCTCTTTTGGCTTTGTCTTCTTCTGTTATTACATATGGAAACTAAGTGCATAAAAAGCTTGTTAAACATGAGTTCAGATCCCATTTGGTGTTGAATGATGGTCACTTATGGTTTTTTTTCTTCTCTAAAAGAACTCATCGCCTTCATGCTTTTGTGTTCTTTTGTCAAGGTTTTGTTCTGTTCAAATCCCATTTTTTTGCCTTAGCTATTGTCTTCTTGTTTTATTAAGATCACATTTTTATGCTTCTTTGTATGCGTGTTTATACTTTTCTTACGGTTTTGATCACATCCATTTCAACCTTCAAATGCTTACTTTTACAGTTTGCCTAATAGATTATGTATACTTTTCTTATTGTTTTTTGTATATTTTCTCTTATATACTTTTCTTATGGTTTGATTGTTTATACTTTTCTTATGGTTTGTTGTCCCTTTTGTCTTTAATGTTGTTGAGTTTGTGTATTCTTTACACTCACGGTGGCTATGGCTTGTCATTCATGTTTTCTTTTGTGAAATCGTAGCATGTATCCATATTCTGCCTCCGACTCAGACTCCTCCCACAACCGTCAATCTGGTGACCCTGACAAGTGCTGATGGATCAGAGGTGACCAGCCATACGGTGACCCATGGAGGGTCGACCCGAACAATGACGAGGACGTGGAGGAGGTGCAGTCACAACCCACGATGGGCCCGTCATCGAAGAGGACGTTGACGAGTATCACGAGCTCGTCAATGATCTACATGGCAAAATTGGGGAACTCCGAGCCCAAATTGCAAACATGAGGGAGTGTTGCATTACTCAGGAGGCCACCCTCCATCTGACTCAGACTAAGCTGCATGGCACCACTACAGAGCTTGCAGAAAGCGATGCCTCAAGGCAAGAGCTCATGCAGAGGTTCTCCAGCATGTGCACCTTCCTCTGTAGGTGTTGGGTCGAACAAGTTGTGTCTACCTTGAAGATCAAGCAGCTCCTTCGCGAGAGAGGCCTCACCCATTGCGTGATCGTCCTCCTGCTTGGTGTGATTGTGAAGTTGGCTTTCCGCATGTAGGCAGTTGTTGGGTTGTTGGGTTATTTATGCTACACTTCTTCTTTTGTAACTTGTTTATGCGTTTCAGTTCCTTGAACAATATTTCGACCTCCTCTTGCTCGTGTTTGCCCCATTTTGTATTTTGTATCGAGTGGCGGCATAATTGTAAAGGTCGTTCACTTTCTGAAGCTCTAGCATGATTGTATTTTGGGTGCCTGGGTGTGTCGAACGTCCAATGACTTATGATGTTACAAGATTGTGGCGATTAACTAAGTTTATGTTGTTAAGGATTTGTATTGTGATGATTGTTGGAACAACAAAGGATCAACAACTGACCCGCCACCTACACACACTCACATGAACACAAACAATCTACGAACTCCCTCTAATGGCCATCTTCCAGTAGTTTCCTCGAAAGTAATTCATACAAACTTATTATTTGTATAATATCCTTGAATGAATTTTGTATTCTATCTTTATAAACACACTAAATATTTGTATTACAGGCTTACAACTGTCATAATGGACATATAATGATATAATCTGGAATATGAAATGAGCCCACTTACAATTGATAACTTTAAACTCAGGCCCAATTCCAGATCAGAAACTTATATTCAAGCACAATGACATAAAAAGCCCATTTACCGCCAAAATCCTTTAAAATGTTGCTTTGATCGATTAGTTGTGTGCTTTATAGTATCGACGGTTTGCCTTCCACCGGATTTCTTCCCTCCCGTCTTCTCTTCTCTACATGGCATCTATGGCGTCCTCATCTGGAACACGCCCCCACAGCAAATCCATAATCTAGATCTCTGAATCATGTCATGAGCCCACGAAGTAATCGGACTCAACGGAGATAATGAAGCACTCGAACTCATCTGTTGACTCGACCAACTCCGCAGACACAAAAAGCACCGACGAGACAATGATGGAAGGAGGTGAGTGATGAGTTCTGTACGGTAACAATATGTGTTTGCTTTGTTGACATACCAATTTCTAGTTAGCTTGATTTGTTTGGAACATTATTTGATTATGCAACACTTGCATTTTTGTTTAGTATATGAGTGCAGATTTCTGGCTTTCTGGTGGTTGAATGACTAATATGTAGATTTTAGGTCTGTGAATCGTGATGAGTGGTTTAGTCAATGTTTCTATTATGCTTTGAATCATTTTAAGCATTGTTTGTATCCATATCGCCCTCTGAATTGAATCTTTATTTTTGGCCGGTCAGGTTTTGGTTATTTTAAGGTTTTAGGTTTTCGGATGAATTGGAGGCTTTAGTTTTAGGAGGGTTTGTGTCCCTTTGTGAATCTTGGACAGCAATAGGTGGTCACAATAACACTTCAGAAATTAACCAACTGTATGTTATGTATTATCTTTCTGAATTTTTTGCTGTGGTGATTGGAAATATCATATAACCTCATGAATAATAAACATATTTATATACTATGCAAGCAATGGTGGTTGTTTCGGTTAGGTTGTATGTGGATATCGTCTCTTGTTGATGTACATTAATTACTGTAGTCTGGGATGACTACCTATTCGTACTCGATCAACATTGCGAAGTCATGGGCTCTACACCCGAATACCTTTGGTCCTTCTACCCACCTATTGTTACATTCCCAGAAGTTGGATACAAAATTCAACCTTCGGCCAATACCGCACCGCCTCATCTGAAATAGACTCAATACAAGTTCAGTGACATTGTCGACTGCTTGTACAACAGGGGCTATTGGTGGGGCCGCATCGTTGACTACGACAAGATCACAGACATGTATAAGGTCTTCTTTCAATTGAAGAAAGAGACTGTTTCTTATGATATTAGTAACTTGTGGCCGCATTTCGATTGGAGAGCAACAAGTCACACATGGACATCAAAAATCAACCATTAGTGTGTCAATGGTTCTTCGATTGTTTGGCATTCAGTACAGTTTATGAGCTTGTATCTTGTCGTGGTTTGTATTCGACCGGTCTTTGAACATATGCTACATATTGTATATCTTTTGGATTTTTGGATGGCATAGATTTTATATACTCTATATGTTACTTTATCGTATTTGATTGTGTGAGCTGAAACACTCGCACAAGACACTGGGTAAGTGTCCGCGCTTCATCATTGAAGTACACTATTTTTTTTACTTTGAAATTGAAGACCATTTGTTATTTCAACTCAATTGGTTTTTGTGTAGGCAATGAAGTTGCCATTTTGTTAAATATACCAATTTATTTAGAAGCTTTTATCATAATTTTAGGATGGTAAGGTTTTATTTTTGTACAATTGAATCAGCTAGTGACCATAGATGCTCATAAGGTACATACTTTCTACAATGGTTGCAGTGGGCTACTCCTTGCTGTTCATTCGTTGGCCTAGTCATCCGGTCTTAATCTCTTTGTCATGGGTCTTAATTATAGATGATGACTTTCTTTGTGAGGAAATAAATATTGTTATCAAATTTCTCTCCTCTCTAGGCAACTTGGGTGTTCTTTGGAGTAGACAAATTCCCCGAAAAGGCCAAACTCTGCCTTTCATGACAGATTATACCTTTGCTGTGTTTGTAGGATCCATTTCAAAATGGTTTTGCTCTTGGATGTCTTGTGGGGTGTCCTTGAGTAAGCCAAGGAATACAAAAAATATTAGGTACCCTTTCAGCGACAAGCTTGCACCTAAAGTGGAGAGCATCTCTTTCTATGTTATGACAAGTCATGACAAGAACATATTTACTCTTTGGTTACTTGTTAATTTGGTGGATGGGCCTGTTGTCCCTATGCAAATTACTAGTATACTTCCCCTAACCAAACAAGTAGTCCATAAAAGATTGAAATTTTGGGTCTCTAGGTGAAGGGATTATTGTATCAACTTCCTTTCTCTAGGGATTATCTCCCTTTCCTTTCGGGTTGGTCGGGTGTTAAAATACTTACACCTTTTTGGTAATTGCTTCGGTATGGCTGTGGCATTTAGATGTGTTTCTGCTGAGTTGTTGTCGCTTTGGGCTTTGTTGAATGCCTTCATCTGGTTTTTACTTGCCCATGGTAATAATCGTTGTGGAAATGTTGTGCTATGGTTGGTTGTTGTCGATCGACCTCTTCGGAGTTTCATTGTACTGAGAAAATAACAAAATATGAGGTCAATTTATCGGTAGTATGCTTCAACTAGACATAGATTGAACAACACTTTTCTCTCATTTAGTCCATACAGTCAAAAGGGTTTCATTTTGCTAATTCATTATTTTCAATTAAATGATCTAAATTTAGTAAGCAAAGGTGATACCATGGAAATCCTTCTTACCAATAGAATCGATTACTGTCTCTCTTCAACTCTTTCAAGCTCTGCTAAATACCCATTTATGTCTCAAGTGGATTTAAACAAATCATATTATAACTTTAATTATGCCCCAATGAACTATAACAGGGGGCTTTATGTATTTGTGGATATGCTAGTGTAAGATTAAGGTTATCTATTAATGAAATAGCTAATTTCTTTTGGACCGGCAAAATCCTCTATGGCTTTAATAAATCAATGGAAAAATCTTCCACAATTAGATTATATTTACCAAATGGTTTTTTCATAACCGAATTCTAAACGGCCTCAAATGAATTACTATATATATGTTATTTTGTTTATAGATGGAAAAAGTGCATGTATTTTTTGAGATGTTTACAAGCGGAATATTATAATATCTTTCCTATCCCTCCATCTGGATATCCAAGTAAAACAAAATCCATGTCTTTAATTGATAATTATGTCTCGGTATGGTCTGATCAAATACTATTTCTAAGAACTTTATCCTACTGTTTGGTTTTAAAGTTCAAGCTTCACAAGCCCCATCTTGGGGTGTTGATGGGTTTGCCCATGAACAATTTGTCCGGGTTACAATCCAAGCTTTGGATTGGTGTTGAGGTTCATGTTACTTTATAGACCTCCTTTATTTTGTTAGATACTTGTTCAAGATCGAAATATTTCCGAAGCTTAGTTCGACTATCAGTTGGTAGTCTTACTCGCTTAAAGATTGAACTTTCTCTTTTTTTAAGGTATCCTAACATAGCTCACAACTCAGCAAAAAAGGAAATTTTTGTGCTATATGTTCTTATCACCTGTTTTATGTGTGATTCCCGCCTCCTTGGCTGCTCGTATACCTTCCAAATTCGTGCACGGATCAATATGAGAAACCAAGTCTATAAACAATGTATAGAACAAAATTCATTACACTTCCTAAAGCCCAATATATATCTAAACACAAACATGGTCTCCTATGTCCAAACTCCTCTTATACCGAGGATCACAAACAACATCATACTTCTGGTGTGGTCAAGCCATGGCTTGTGCTTGACTCTTCACTCTCAGCATCATATTTATAAAAACAAAAGAGTTTGTTTCTGGTCGTCTTGAATTATTGACTTGTTTGTTATGACTCCTCCAAGGGAGAAATGGCTTCTATGTTTTTGTTTTTACAAGTGTAGTTATGGATTTGTAAAGCAGGGTGGTGGTGCTTGGTTAATAAACACATTCAATTCAATATTTGATTGGACTGTTTACAATCTACTCTGGTGGGTTTGTTCATCCTTTCCCTACTGCAAGATGGACAATTACCAACTCGGTATAGCACAAGCACTTTCAACAATCATCCTTCGGCCTTATTGCATTTGGCATGGAGAATCTACCCTCTTCCCCCATGCTACAACCGGTATACTATGAAGATAAACTATTGGAATTGTAGAGGGATCGGGAAAAAAAAAACAATCTGGACAAGTATCAATGCGTCATGTAAAACTGACCACATCCAGTTGCTTGCTCTAGCCGAGACTAAAGCCGAAAACATCTCATCGGAAACATTTTGGAAACAAACGGGTTTTGATAATGCAATTTGGTCTCCGTCTCAAGGCAAAGCGGGGGGTCTTGGGGTCCTATGGAAAGCTAACCACCTCATAGACAAGACAATTTCAATCGAAATTCATCTTCGAATAATAGGGGTCAAGTATAAAGCATCACTAAGAGATATCGAATTAATGATATTTTTTGTCTATGCTCCTCGGGGATTACGGGATAAGGATGAATTCTGGCGTACTTTTTTTGACTTAGTTAACGGTTCTGATATCCCATGTGTTGTGATGGGGGATTTGAATGAAATTTATTGCAGTGCTGACAAAAGTGGTGGTGCGGAAATTAATACCCAAAGATTCCTAAGACTAACCAATTTCAAGAACACCTATTCTATGGTTGATCTCCCCACAACGGGGAATCAATTTACTTAGAGAAAAAAACCCAAAGGGGAAAACAACAATATTGAAAAACTAGATAGGGTGCTTGTTCACCACCAAATCCTACAATTATATCATGAACTAATAATGGAAAACGGTACTTTTTCCTCATCTGATCATTGCCCAATTACAATAAACATCACAAATGGAGGTCTCTTTAAACCTCCTCCCTTCAAATTTGAAAATATTTGGTTACAAATGAAATATTTTCGCAACATAGTCAAGCAAACTTGGAGAGCTTCTTGCTCTGGCTCTACTATGTTTCAACTTACACATAAAACTAAATTACTCAAACAAAAAGCAAAAGAATGGAACAAGAAGACATTCAGAAATATTTTTCGCCAGCTTCAAGAAATTGAAAGTAGCCTGCTACAGATACAACCAATGATGAATCAACACAACTGGTCAGCATATAGGGCCAAAGAAAGATGCTTATTGCAAAAGAAAGAAAAGCTTATGCTATTCCAAAAGCAATACTGGAGCAAAAGGGCTAAAACGAAGCATCTTAAACTATCTAATTCTAACACAGCTTACTTTCATCATGTTGCAACAGGTAGAAGAAATAGGAAAATCATTTGCTCGATTACGACTAGTGAAGGTACTTTTATTGAGGGCGATGAAAATATCAGAAACGAAATTCGAAACGACTTTGAGAGAAGATTTAAACAAGATAGATGAAATGAAAATATCTTGAGTGAATACCTTCAATTGATCACTACAACAATAACCATGGAGGAAAACAATTTTCTTACGCAACTCCCGAGCAAGGGGGAAATAAAAAGGGCGGTATTTAACTTGGGAAACAATAAACCTCCGGGCCCTGATTGAATGACAACAGAATTTTATAAAAAAAAATACTGGGATATTATTGGAAATTCAATTATCAAAGCAGTAAAAGGGTTCTTTAGGTCAGGACGAATGCTTCGTCAAATAAACCATACATTCATTTCACTTCTACCCAAATGTGACAATCCTACTATGACTACGCACTACAGAACAATAAGCCTTTGCTCCACAATCTACAAAATAATATCAAAAATACTAACAGATTGATTGATAATGGTAATAGGTAAACTGATCCACCCATTACAAGGAGCCTTTGTATCTGACTGAGCAATCCAGGACAATGTGTTAATTGCTCGAAATGAAGGCCGCAGGCAAGTTTTGAAATATAAGATCTTCCATTCATTTCGCAGTAGGAAAGGGAAACAAGGATGACTGGCCATTAAGCTAGACATGGAAAAAGCATATGATAGAGTTGATTGGAATTTTACAAAAGTTGTATTGGATAAATTCGGGTTTCATCTGATGTTCATTAAATGGATTATGGAATGTATAACTACGGTATCCTTCTCCGTCCTCGTAAACAATGGTCCAACTGATATTTTTAGACCTTCTAGAGGCCTTCATCAAGGCGACCCTCTCTCCCTTTTCCTCTTCATTTTGGGTGCAGAAGTTCTGGCAAGAAAACTTTCGATCGAAGCAAACTCGAGGATTAACCCAATTGGTTTTAGGTTTGGCAAGGATGGACTCTGTGTCCCGTTTCTCTCCTTCGTTGATGATATTATTATTTTCACCATGGGAAATTTTTCATCACGCGCTAAAGTCAAATCAATTATAGATGATTACTGTAGCATCTCAGGACAAAAATTTAATTATCATAAATCCGCCTTTTAGATAACGAGTGGTATCCCAAGATCCAAGATTGTAGAACTTGAAAGATGCCTGAGTATATCAAATGAAACAACACTTGAAAAATATCTGGGTTGCCCTATTATCAATGGGAAAGTCAATAAACAAACATTCGAAAATATAGTCTGTAAATCAAAAGAACAGCTTAGTAAATGGAGAGCAAAGGCCCTATCACAACAAGGTCGTACAGTACTTATTGGCACAAATCTGGCATCAAAACCTTTATACACAATGGAAAGCTTTATGCTACCAAGCACAATCCACAAGGAACTAGACCAAATAAATAAAACATTTTTCTGGAACAAAGATTTACAATACAAACCCTTGATTAGCTGGGATAAAATATGTAGAACAAAAGACAAAGGGGGACTGGGCATAAGGAAGTCCAAAGACATGAATGAGGCACTCTAAAAGAAACTTCTATGAAAAATTCTGGTGGAACCGAACAATATATGGGTAAAAGTAATTCGGTATAAGTATTTGAAAGAAACACACATATTAAATTATAAAAAAAAGTGGGGGCATCATGACAATGGTCTAAACTCGCCCCTCTTATTGAAAAATTTAAAGAAGTCTTAATCTGGTCGGTGGAAAATGGGAAATCAATTAAATTCTGGACCGACAACTGGATAACAACCTCACCAATAAATAAAAGAAATGATTGCCCTACCATCGAAGACGAAAATGAAGTTGTAAGTGACTATATTTTAGGAGGGAAATGGTGGGAGGAAAAATTACTAAACAAATTACCAAAAAAATATAGCAGAAGAAATTTTAGACATTCCCCTTCCTACGAGTACATTTGAGGACCGATTATATTGGTGGCCGGATGATAAAGGTTGGTTCACAACAGCTAGCGCATACAAACTGATAACTAAAAACAACAGCCAAAATGAAAGTAGCAATTCTTGAATTTGGAAACTTAACATATCGCCAAAAATTAAAAACTTCATGTGGAAACTCGATCAGAAGGGGATCCCAACAGATAACAGACTATCCCAGAAGGGTGTTGCGGTCCCAACAACTTGTACGCTCTGTAATAGTGCCATCGAAGATGAAACTCACATTTTCTTGGATTGCCATTATTCTAGAAATCACCTCCCTCCAAAGGTAGACGCAAATCCGGTTATAATCAACTTACTTGCGAATTCGAGAGAATTCTCCCCTATCCTTTCTAAAATAAAAAGCATTCTCACAAAACCAGAAATAGAAAAATTAGCTATTACTTGGTGGACAATATGGAACATCAGGAATCAAACAATATTTAGACAAGAACCTATTCCAAATCATGAATCGGTCAATCACATCATCACCAACCGTTGGATAAATTGGAAGAAAACATCTCTCCTTCATGAGGATGAAGACCACAGTATCCACAAGATCAAGAGAGCAAATCATACACAATTAAGACCTAAGAGGGAAAACATAAGGTGGAAAAAACCACATGTTAACACATTTAAGTTAAATTTTGATGGATCCACACTCAATAACAAGGACAACACTGTCGGTTTTATCATTTGAGATTGGGATGGTAAGCCGATTCATATTGGATATGATAGAATTGGGAACCAGACGCCTCTCAAAGTTGAGGCTCTTGCTTAAGACTTGGCCTTCCTCCAATCTCGAGCACTTAGCATAAATAGATTACAAATTGAAGGGGATTCTCTTATAATAATAAATCACTTAAGATTAAATACTACGTGTCCTTGGGAAATTGAATTAATCATGTCCGATGTTAAAACATTATTGTCGAGTATGAGAGAAGTCTCGTTCTCTCATGTGTCCCGCATTGGCAACAAAGTGGCTGATAAGGTTGCACACCTTTGCCGCTCTGCTAGGAGTCTCGACATTCCCTATGATACAGGTCTCCAAGACCTCATCTGCAAGGATGCTCTCGAGTAGGATCTTTCCACCCAAACTATTACCTGTTCAAAAAAAAAATAGATGCTCATAAGGTAAGCTCCATAGTTCATTGAATTCATGTCCCTTCTTTATAGTCAATTAAGTATGGAGTGATACACATCTAATATGGTCTCAGTCTGTTATATATCTAGGGCGATGAAATTTTATTTTCATCATATATGCGATTAGTTTTGGGGGACAAATTTAATTTCATCATATTAAACATATACATAATGCGATAATATTTGTTTTGTCGCACATATATCTTGGGTGGGGCGACTAAAATTAGGTTCGTCACAACTTCCCTTCATAGGGCGACGAATGTTTCCATTTGTCACACATACGCTTTCTGTGGGGGGATGAGTTAATAATTCGTCACAAATATTTACCCCTAGGGTGATGAACGCTACTTTCATCACTCAAACACATCATTTTATGTGACGACCTTGCTTTCGTGGCACAAAACAGTTATTTAGGGTGACAAAACCGTCATTTGTCGCACCTCGGCCGTCATAGGGCCACCAACTATTGTTTTTCACATTTAATTCACATTTTGGGCGACTAATGTTACATTTTGTCGCCCGAATCCCCCACCATGTGCGATAAAAGTACTCTTTGTTGCCTTTATGCCTATTTCGTGATGCTTTTACAGATTCGTCGCCCTTTTCCTATTATGGGCGACGAATGTGAATTTTGTCACCCATGCCCTATCATTGGCGACAAAAATTGAACTATCGCCCTATTTTTTCGATTTTGTCGCCCTAGGTGTACTTTCTTGTAGTGATATCATGCTCATGTGAATGCCTTGGTAATATCAATAATCATGCTCGTATAATCAGAATCATATGACTCGATTAGGTACAAACCCGATAAAGCTGGGCCGTCCTGTGACCCTAGCAAAGACCCTAGACGCACGACTTATGACCGTTTCTACGAATCGCATGGAAAAGACATATGCTCAGACACTTATGCAACCCTAAGCAGGATACTATATGGAATGCAGGATGCAACACCTAACACGCTACATGACACTCAGGCTTGAGGTCCGAATCTTGAGTAAATCCTGGAGAACTTACTTGGAGAAGAGCAAAATCCGAAGCAATACAACACTATAACAAGCAGATCCAACAAGTCACAGATCACCTAACGAGTAATACATCACTTGCGTAAGTCTATGTTCTAATGCACACCATGGCCATGACTCATATAAACAGAAAAGGACTCATTCTCATAACATCAACATCATCTCAATCATCTCATATTGTCATATATCATCTCATTCTCATCTCATCATCATCATTAACATCATCTCAACTCATCTTGGACCATTTCATATCATTTTATACCATCTCATACCAGCTCATATCGAATCATATCATTTCATCATATATCATCATATAACATCTAATTTATTATCTCATCATTTTACAATATCCATTTTCATAAATCGACTAAAATTTCACATATGAATTCATGCTTGCAACTCATATACATATTCATGACATAATTCACATAACAAGTAAGGTTCATCATACACTTAACCAAATCAATTCCAAGTAAATCGGTTTTAGAGTTTTCCAAAAGCCATTCAATCTTAAAACAAGACGATTCAACATCCAAAACAATCTCTTAAAGTCATACTCAGCCAAATAATTTATTCTAAACAATACTTAGTCTAATTTCGACACTATGATAATCAATTCCAAATAATTTATTTAAATTTCTTTAACCATTTAACTACCGTCAAATAACCAACCAACTAATCAATTTATCAAACCTTTAAATAATCCAAAAATAATTATATAATTATATAAATCGGAAAATAATAAAATTTAAATCATAAATAATTAATTTAATAAATAGATCAACAATTAAATAAGAATAAGTAAAATACTACCCAACTACTAATAAAAAAAAATACTACCCAACTCAAACCGGCCCCCTTTTTTTTTAATCGAAAATAATTTGGCTATAGAGAAGCTTCTATAGGCCAAGGGCATCCACAAGGATGAGATCACGGAGCACTGGATCGTCAGGAGGAAATACGTCGTGGAAAG
This sequence comes from Persicaria maculosa, assembly GCA_963922045.1. NCBI lineage: Eukaryota > Viridiplantae > Streptophyta > Magnoliopsida > Caryophyllales > Polygonaceae > Persicaria > Persicaria maculosa. The sequence continues at coordinate 39,208,765 of OY998271.1, forward strand.
CGGAACCCAGGTGCGATAAGCGGTCAGCAACCCGATTAGCTTCCCGGAAGACATGAAGGACTCAAATAAACTGAGAGAGATTAGACTGTCAGAGACAATCATTTCCGAGTCTCCAACGAGTGTTGCAACACCTTTAAGACTATTTATAAACTGGCCCCTTAATATCCCAAACCCGGACCAAACTTCTCAGGAAAAGAAAGGAAAAAAAAGCCCTTAACCCAACTTCTAAAACTCACAAATATATATTACTCCCTCCTATCAATTTTTATGAGCACGTATTTTAATGTGTTAAAAATTTTTATAAAATATTTTTTTTAAATTTTTTTATAGTTTGATATTTATTAGTAAGAAGTATTAAATTGTAAAAAAAATTAATAAAAAATTAATATTTTATATAGTTTTTAGCTCATTGAAATACGTGCCAAAAAGTAAAAAATCATATATTCGAGATCGGAGGGAGTATTGGACATGTAAAATGTAAATACAATTTTTATAATTTTTTATCACTAGAAAATACCCTAAATATTTTTGTGTTACATATAGTGTCACCAGACCCGGGCAAACGCAGGCGCGGGCCGAGCTTGGGACGGGCTTTACTCGAAATTTTGTCCCGTTGTTGCGGGCGCAGATCGGACTAAGTCCGCTTAACGGGTTAGAAGTCGTGTCCAAGCCCGTCTGCAAATGCGGGTGCGGGTAGCCCGCGGGTACCCGCAAACCTAATCAATTTTCCTTATTAAAGCTATACTAATTAGGTTTTTATTACATATATATATAGAGTATGGATCAATTGTGCACAAGTCTTAGGGTGTACCTTGTGCACAATTGTGGGTCATTGATCGGATGGTGATGGATAGATGAGATTAAAAGGGGTTTTTTTATTTTTTAAGTAAATCTATGTGGGTCCCGCACACTAGTGATTGAAACCCTCCATACTCTCCTATCTACTACGCGTGTGATGGTGTGGGGGAGATTGGATTTGTGATTTCCATCTTCACCCGTTTTTTGTTGTTTTGATTTACCATTAATTGGCAACTAATTTTTTTTTATATTAATTGGCAACATCTTCACCGGTTTTTTGTTTTTCTTTTTTTTTTTGAAAAAAATGTTTAATACTTTAGTGGATAACAAAAAGGTAAAATTGTTTAGTGGATAATGTAAATGTGAACTACCGGCTTTTGGATTTTTTTTTTAAAAGAAAATGGGTAGTGGATCTAAAAAATCAATAATGATACATATCCCCTCAAATAATTCTAAATCAATTTTTGTTATAAAGATTTGGCAATTCCAAATAATGTTATAAAGATTTGATAATTTTTTATTATTACCTATTTAAAACAATTTCAAAATTTTGACAATTCTACCGAATAATATTTTGCATTCCACGAAATAATGTTATGTTATCTTTTTTCATTCAGTTTAGATCACTAATTATCAATTTCAATGAATAATTTGTCACATGCTACGGAATAATGTTTTATTTTTTTCCATCAATTTCAGATAAAAGAAACCCAAAATCCTCAAACAATACTTACGATTTATACGAATAATGTTTTGTATTTCAACGAATAATGCTTCACATTTGATTGAATAATATTTAGTTGTGTAATTATACTCATGCTGACGAATAATGAATTACATTCACCAAATAATTGCATAACCGTTGTGAATAAGTAAATTTTTAGAATTATTCGGTTGAATCAATCGATTTAATGCGTACATTGAATGATAATTGGGATATTATTCAATGAAATTCTTATTTTTACTAGGTATACAGAAGCGATGAATAATTGCATTATCGTTGTAAATAAGTAAATATTTTGAATTATTCGGTTGAATCGGTCGATTTAACGCGTACATTGAACGATAATTGGTGGATTATTCAGTCAAATTCTAATTTTTACCAGGTGCACAGAACAGATGAATACTAACTACACACCTAGTCACCTAGTGCAATTGATTCCCCTTTTTTTAGCAAAGCCAGTGCCTCTGGTAGGCGGCGCCGCCGGCCACCTGTGCCCGTCTCATCTCCTAGCCGGTATGGCGGAGGGGAAGGGAAATTAACGCTGGAGAAGGAGCTTCACACGAATTTGTCTCAACGGGAGGGAGAAGGGTTCTTTAAACAGATCTGGATCGATGACGGTGGTCTGGACCTCGATGCCTCGACTTATTGCTCGGAGATCCAGGTTCCACCACCAGTGGGCTCAAATCTGGGGAGTGGTGGTGTGTGATGGGGTTTCTCCGACCTCGACGACTCATCCTCTGAATCTGAACGCGGGTACTGCTGTGGAAGAGAAGATAGACTCAAAATTTGGAGCGGAGAAGTAGAGCGAACAGGCTGGTGTGGATGTGCGAGCGTCGCCGCTTGTTCCGCCTAGAAGAAACGTCGTAGTCGCCGGAGATGGTGTTAATTTCTGAGAAAGAGGACCACTGGTTGTCGAAGACGATTAAAGCTTCGCATAATCGCAGGAGGCCACTGGTTGAGAGAGAGGTTTAGAAGAAGACAAATTGTTTTTACAATTTTTATTATGCCACCAATTGCACACGCTCCACTCTCCCTGATTTGGTTTAAGAATGAGTTTTTGTTTTTTTTAAATCACCCGGACACATAGCGAAATATAGGTCATCCGATCCACTAAGATCAATGGCTATTATTTGTGCACAAGGTATACTATAAGGGTGTGCACTCTTAAACAATTAAAAAGGTATACCAACAATTATTTGTGCACAAATTGTTTGGGTTTTAACTATAAGGGGTTTTTATTATGCCACCAATTACACTTCCATTAATGCTAATCACGTACGTGAGTCCAACAATTAAAAAGCATAACAAATCATGTAGTATTACACAATTCAAAGGGCTACTGTAAAGCTATATATATATATATATATATATATATTACTGTTTTTATTTTATTTTAAAAATAAATAATTAATATTATTTATTGCATATATATATATTAATTTTATTTTTTTAAAAAGGCGGGTACTCGTTACGGACCGTTAGGCCTGTAACGGGTTCATTGATCTGTCAACTCCCGCACCTGCTGCGGGTACAAACCAGACCTAACAATCTACGTGGGCTTTTCACCATATCCAAGCTTGCCCACAAGGGCGGGGCGGGTCTAAGTGTCACACAATGTTTTGTAGGAGATCTTCTTTCTCTTTCTCTATTCAGAACTCGGGGCTGGAAATTTAAAAAAATTAGAAAAAAGGCCCACTGATGCTGACTTGGACGCGGCCCCCCCAGGGATCTTCTTCTTCCTCCAGACGCTCTGCTAGTGCTCGCCCAGGTCCGCCTCTTTGTTCGACTGCAGCCATTTTTTCTTTCGTTCTTTCTCCTGCTCCTTTCTTCGCCTTCTTCGTTCCTCACCTCCGACCCGAGCCTCGCATCAAACTCCACCCATTCGTCCTCTCTCTCTCTCAAGGGCTCGGACCTCGCAACTCTCCCTCACGCTATTGCCAATCTCTCCACCCACACTCGACCTCGCCGGCACTCTCTCTCCGACCCGCTCTCGGCCTCTCCGACTCACTCTCCGACCCTTTTTAAACGAAAGAAACTTCAAAATAAAAAACGAAGAAGGAAGGGAGGTGGTGCGAGTTCTCACCGAGGGGTTTCGAGGTGGTCGGGCTCGCCGGAGTTTCGATTGGCTTCGTCGGTGACTTGGGGCTGCAATTAGCCTAGAACGAAGGTAGGGTCATAAAGGTGCGATTTTACGAAGTTTTTGATCGGAGAACGATTTTTGAATGAGGAAAACAGGGAAAGGAGGGGCGAGGACGATGTGGCTGCTCCTGGGTGGCTCGACTTCATCTTCGGTCGTCAAAGGAGGCGCAGTGGAGGTGGTGGGGTGTGGGTGGGATCCGTTCAGGGACTGAGTTGATGTGAAGGAGTGGAGTTTGCGGTTTGCGGTCGGTGAAGCAGGGAAGGAGGAGGGCAAAGTAAAGGGAAAAGTGTGTGGGTGGTTGAGGGTTGAAAACAAGGTATTTTGAAATAAGAAAAGAAGGGTAAGTTTGGGGTTTTATTTTGCTTTGTGAAATGAAACAAGGGAGGGAGGAAAAACAGAGGGGGGTTAGTTGGAATCAAATGAAGGAGGGGAGGAGGGTTTGTTTGTGTTTGGATTTTGAAATCAAAGGTGAGGAGAGGGAGAATGAAGATGTGAGGTGTGTAGGGGTGTGAGGGGTTGTGGGTTATGAATAAAAAATGGGGAGGAGAAGCTGTAGAGCAATGGTGTGGGGTGTCCTGGCCGGCCTTTTGCCAAAAATTGGGAGAACAATGGCTTGAGGGAATGAGGGAGGTGGGGTGTGTTTAGCCAAAAAGGGAAAGGCGTGGCTAGAGAGGGAGATAGGTTGAGTTGAGTGTCAAGAAAAACCCGACATGACATTTACGAAAACACGACAATACGGTTGTAAATGATTCGTGTTCAGATGGAAGATTTCTCCTTGTCGAATACTCAACATGAACCGTTTAATTTTTTTTAATGTAAATGTGTTAATAGATGTAATATAAATTAAGTTTCCTTATAAACCCATAAAGTGCTTACCCATGTTTTTAAACCCGTGAATTTTAGGCCCATATTACTGGCACTCATCACAGGTTTGATCCACCCCATCCCCTTTTTTATTTTTTTATTATAATTTTCACACTTTGCTTTATATATAGGCCAATTTGCACTAATATACCAAAAAAATTTAAACTTTGCATAAATGTCCATGCCATATGATAAATTGCAAAGAGTAGGCCCAACGCCAGTTTTGCAAAAAAAAAAATGGCAACTTGCTCAGCCGGTTGTAGGTCGGACATGAGGAGGAAGGGCCGAAGGAGGAGGCTGTCAACGGAGGAGGAGGCGGAAGAGAATACCGACGGAGGCGAATCAGTTCGGTGGGGAGAAAGTTGTAACCTGCGGAGGATGGAGAAGGAATCCGCCCCGGAGAAACCGAATCCGGCGAAACAAATTCGAAAAAAGGTAAGCAAATTCATTTTTGAATATGTGAAACCCTAACTAATCCGAACAAATTGTTCTGCAATGTGTGATTTTTGAATGAGGATTTCGATTTGAAACCTTAACACATTGAGAAATTTGGGTTAGAATTTCGGTGTCAAACCATAACTCCATTGAAGAGAGGGGCGATAGATGCTGGGACTCAAATTGCCATTGAAAAGAGGTTAGATCTCATTCTCTATCTCAATTCTACCTCTTTTTATGGCATTTTGTGGTTCTCAATTTATGGAAGGTCGAGTTGGGGTCCTTGTGGAGAATGGGGTGAATGGGGTTGAAATTGTTTAAATTACAAACCCTAACCTTATGAATGGTGGGCAGTTTTGGGATAGGGGTAGGGAATCACCATTGATGCTTAGTTGAGAATGAAATTGAAGGTCCAAATAGGGTAGAAAGGAATTTGTCTAGTTGTTTCATGAGTTTAATGGTATATGTAGTGACAAACAAATTATTTTCGATGGCAAGAAATATGGATATACTGGGAAGAATTATTGCTAAAATGGGTATTATGTGAACACTTATATCACATATTAAGGACCCTATGCGAAAAATGAAAGGAAAAAATGTCGCGACGCCGTCGAGCAAGAAGGTATTATGTGAACACTTCTTTGATAGATTAATGCCCCTATTTTTATGTTGGTGATGTTAATCGTGTCGTGCGATATTTGTGCAGCCGACACTAGCACTCCCTTCGGAAAATTATTTCCGAGGGAGGTCGAACCACTTCTCGAAGATGGTCTTCCTGAAAGGAATGGACAAGGCCCTATCTACGACTGACTAGAAATTGTTGAACGACAGCAGGCTAGGGGGCATTGCAATATTGATTGGAACCAATATGGCGTTGCCCCATTCCTCCTCCCACCCCAACCCCCCAACCCCCACCCGATGCGTCGGCCTGATTGTAGTGGGCAGTTTGTGGATGTTGTTATGGATTGTAGTTGTTAGGAACTTTAGTACTTCTTAGTGTTTGGTTTAGCTCTTAAACGTTTCCACCTTTTGCATGACTAGTGTTTGATGACTGGCGTTTAAATGTTTAAACGTTTCCACCTTTTGGACTTAAGTTGTTATGGACTCATTTCGTTTGGGTTTAATGTTCGATATCCTTCTGCTTGGAAGTTTCTGAGATAGATAAGATCTGTCAGGGGTTATTCTTTTATTGGCTTAGACATCGATTTTATTGGCAAGGAAAAATCATCTACTTGCTAGTAAGCAAAAATCACGAACATTCGTCTTTTGCATCGTCGACAATCTATTGTGATTTTGTGCTTTGTATTACGTAATATTGTGAATGAAGGTGCAATAGTAGTCATAGATTGCGTTCATTGTTGCATTCTACATTGTTTTCAGATGAGCGTCTGATCATCTCTTTCAAGAGAGAAATTTTATTCATTTCTATCCTGACAGGCATATTATTTTTACCGGCATGAATTGTGTCATTACTGGCTAGGTTTTTTTTTCTTTACTGGCACAAGTATTACAAATTAGAGGTTATAGTTGAACATTACTGTGATTTTGTGGTTTGTATTTCATAATGTTGTGAATAAAGCTGCAAAAATAGTCCAACACAAATAAAAGATATAACCAGTTGGACTGTTTGTTGTGAATGAAGTTGCCAGTTATGTCACCCTTACATAACCCTAAAGTTTTAAGAAAATGTGTAACCAAATTGACAGATATAAGTCCAACACAAATAGCAGTAGTAAAGTGCCAGACCAGATAAACGAATATCACTACATCTTCAACAAGGTACACGACCCATCCTTTGACATATATTCCTGTTGATATCCCCTGGCAGGAGGATTCCCTCTATGATGATGAGGAGAGCAAGTTTCAACCTCCGTGTGTCGCTCCTCTCCTGGCCCTTGGCGACTTCCCGCATGAATTGAAGGTTTTTGACCTTCACCTTATCGCAGCCGAAGAAGCGTTTCACAATGTCTTTGTGATCTTCCTTCTCAAAGTCACGGTTGCGGCGTCCACAGTTTAGGCTGGTTACGAGACAGAATTTCTTCATTGATAATTGGAGCAGCTTCCCCTAGACCTAATACCAACTCTCATACTTCTTCAAGGTCTTGGGTTGCCGCTCAAGGAAGTAGTGAATGAGGGCACAACAGTAGGGGACGTTATTCCCGATCATCACAATACCTCCAAGCCTGCTTTCCTTCAACATCTTCCAGTCTAGCAGTGATGCCTTCATCCATGCGATTCAGGAGGGCTATCTTGGAGAAGTGGTTGGACCTCCCTCTGAAGTACTTCTTCGGGGGGAGAGCTAATATCGACTACACATATATCCCACTTCACGATTAACATCACCAACACAAATACAGGACATCACTTATCTACAATATACAAGTATTTACCTTTTCGCTCAACGGTGTGTAGACCTTCCCTTCTTTAATTATAGGCATGGATTCGGGGGGGGGGGGGGTTCAAACCTGTGACGAAATTGTACAACTTAGTATCAGGTTGGTAACACTAGTTCCAGTAAAGAAAACATCCATGCCCGTAATTCCATAAATCGTGCCAGTAAAAAAGGTATGTCTGCCAGTACATAAAAAATTCTATGATCATCTACAAGCCCCAAAGGAGACTCTTGAAATATATACTCAAATGCTCATCTCACAACAATGTAGATTGCATGGAATGACATAAATATACAACTAATTTGGCACCTTACTTCACAACATAAATGTACAACTAATGTAAGAAAATTTTGCACCCAATTTCGAAAGGTCAGATGCTCATATGACAACAGTGCAGAATGCAACAATGAACACCATCTATGACCACTTTTGTAGCTTCATTCACAACAATATGAAATACAAACCACAAAATCACAATAATCTACAACTATAACCTCTAAATTGGTAACAACAGTGCCAATAACAGTAAAAATTTGGCCAGTAATGTCACAATTCAGGCCATTAATTATAAATTGCCTACCATGACAGAAATGAATAAAATTTGCCTTTTGATAGAGATGCTCATATAACCAAACCGCCCTATTTCGACCTTATCTCTGTCGAAGAAGCGTTTCAATTCCATTCTACCCTATTTCAACCTTCAATTTCATCCTTCAATGGTGATTTCCCAACTATATCACCAAACCGTCCAACACCACAAGATAGGGTTTTTTCATCATCTCTCCCCATTCTCCCTAACGTCCCCACTTTGAGATTCAAGAAATTCAACACTCCAAACCGCTTTTTCAAGAGAAGAGATCGAGGATGACGACTTACTTGATTTCACACGAGGGGTTCTTCTTCAAAAGTGTTGGAACTGTTGTTCTCTTTGTTTCCCCTTTTCGATTCGCCTGGTCCACTTTTCTTTCTCTCTCTGTTGTGATTTCAAAGCCACCCTTGCTACTCCTTCAACGACGTTTACCCGGCTTCAATGAAGGTGCTTCAATGGCGGTTTCGGTTTCCCTCTTTCAATGGCGGTTTCCACTTCTCTTTCTCTCTCTGTTGTTCTCTTCGTTATCCGGATATGTCTATTGCCTATCTTTTTTGGTATATTCCATACCATTTCCTCTTATATATATATATATATATATATATATATATATATATATATATATATATATATATATTGCCTAAACCCTAACGAGCCTAACCTACCTCATTTCACCAGTCCGCCGCCTGCCTTCAACTAATGTTCTTCTTCCCCAGTTTTCAACTACTCTCTCAATCGCTCTGCTTCTCGGCCCTCTCAAACTCAAGTCTTCGTCTTCGGCGATTATTATCCAGATCCGGCAAGAGAGGCGGCATCATTGGCCGATTGTTATCATCGTCGACATCCATGAGGTGTCTTTCAACATTGAATACGAGTTCGTACTCATATTTTTTGCTTCAATGACCTTTTGACAAATCTCACTTGAAGGTTCGATAATCTAAAATAAAGTAATATAGAAATACTCTAGAAGGGGGGTTGAATAGAGTATGCCGGTTTTTCGCAGATTATCAAGACTTTTGATGCTCGTGCAAAATCCTTTGAGATTAGACTTAGTCTTTTCTCTGAAAACCTGAATCACAAAGTTAAACAGTAGAACCAAGTGCGGAAATAAGGTAAAGCAATAAGTAAAGGAATCGATGAGTTGTTTACGAGGTTCGGCACGAACTTGGCCTACGTCCCCGCCTAGGGTTCTTCCACAACCCTAGGATTCAACCGGCTTTTATTGATTCACAAGACTTAGGATCCTAGTAGCTCCCCGAGAAGCCTCTCTCCTATACAATTGCAATCTAGTCAACTCACGTTCCCTTGGAGTCCTAGACCAATCTAGAAGAGCCCCACCTCTCTATGCTATCTAGTACAATACTCTTACACTTAGTGAATCAATCGCCTAGTGTCTACTTCCTGAGTTACAAACTCTTGAGTATAACACTCTCTCGAAATATATCCTATAAGCTCACAGTGTAACTCTCAAATGCTTTGAAATGAAATAACAGACTCTTAAGGACAAGCAGAGAGCACACGAAGAAGACAGATTTCGCTTGAAGGCTTGAGTGTATGAAAGCTTGTGTTCAACAGGTGTCTGTTGTCTTCTTCTTCCTTTCCTTTATATAGAAGCAACATGGCACCTAAGGATCTTCAACCACGGCTAGTTCGGATCATGGCGCGCCCAAGGATCTTCTATTTTTGGACACTTCGAAGACATGATCTCTCCAATTTGGATCTCCTCAATATGCACCATAAGAAAAGAAGTAATTCGAATAATACTTCATGAAAGGTTAGTTAGGCATATAATATAATGGAAGTATATAATATTAAATAATATTCGGACATAATAATATATAGAACAGGTTTTGTATTTCATCAATACTGTTAAAGCTCCAAGACCTTTGACACAGACAAACTGTCAAGGCCTTTGAAACTTTATTTCGATTTTCATCAAGGGAGGGAGTTATCAATCTCCCCCTTGATGAAAGACAAAACCTGTGCATCCCTGCAACTTAGTCAAGCATATATAATATAAGTAAAATCGGACTAAGTACCTGCATGGGTTAGACAAATGTTGGATCAAAAATTTAAAACAATAAGACCATCCAACTGAAAATAAAACCAAGGTCTTCCAAGACCTTTAAATCGCAACAGTTTTAAAAAGTCTAACACCACCACAGATCATCTCCCCCTTTTTGTCTTTCAACAAAGGGAGGAGGTAAAACAGTCACCAAAAGTTTTGAAAAAGTTTCCAAAAACCAGCAATGTATCAGATGTCAGGGATGGGATAGGGTAGGGTAGGGTTTAAGCTTCATCGTCCGGAGCATCATCAGTGAGCCTCGTCCACAGACCTTGCAGCATCTTGGTTATCCCGCTCATCTCCGTCATAACCTCCTTGTGCAGCTCCTTGATATCCAGGCGAACTTCCTCCAAGCCCAACTCCAGGTTGTCCATGCGTTCATCAACGGCTGAAGCAGTGGGAAGAGCTTTTGAAGGAGTGGCAAGACTCAAAGTCCCTTGGGGAGACCGAGTGATGCCAATCTTTTCAAGGCTCTTGGAGTCGAACTTACCCATATGACGCTGCTGTTCTTCATTTTTTAAATCAATTCCAGAAGCTTTGAAGAGTGGGGTCAAAAGGGTAGCAAAGGGGAGGGGGGTTCCTTTCCTGGCTTTTCTTGTGTGAGCCATGGATCCTAAAATAGTGTTGGCCAGATCAAGATCAAGGCCATTGAGGATACAGTAAAGGAGGACCATGGCATTGTCAGTAAGGAGCGAGCCAGAGTTAAGACGGGGCAAGAGGCATCGAACAATGATGTTAAATATGATTTTCGCCTCAAGGGTAAGGGATGAGTAGGTGAATTGCTTTGAGGTGCTGTTAGATGCTTCGGGTAGGAGGTACTTGGCTCGGGCAAGGATGATGCAGTTTTCTTTTGAGGGGTGTATTTCAGAGGGTGGACATGGGCTAGGTAGGCTAAGGAAATCTGCAAAGTCATTGGAGTTGAAAGAGATTCTAACCCCTTTGACAACAGAATCCAAAGACCAACCATTGGCGTCGTGTTTGGCTTTTAGGTTTATGTAGAACAGGTGGGTAAGCTGGGGATAGTAAACGGTTTCAAGATTGAGAAGGGTCCATGCTGGGGATTTTTTGAGAAGATCAATGCAGGGTAGTTTCAAAGCTTCGAAGAACTCAATATCCAAAAAATCAGAACAGCAAATCCTACGAGTTCGAAACTCATCTACCCACTTACCAGCAGTCTCAGCATTTTCAAACCAAGAGGAGGGCAAGGATTGGTTTACCTGGATGTAGGCAGGTGGATCGGCGTTCTTCCTGCGAGCAATCATTGGAGCGGCTTTCTTGGCAGGCGCCTCAAGGCTCTTGAGGGTGCCCTTCCTGGTGCGCTTGGGAGAAGGAGGCTTGGCTGTAGAGGCTTTCCACTTCTTTGGAGACGGGGGAGGAGGAGGAGGAGAAGGAGAGGGAGCATGCTCGGGCTCCTCTTCCTCTTCTTCCTCTGACCCCGAGTCCTCAGCGTTGTCTCCATCGGTATCCTCCTCGTCCTCTCCGGATTCGTCTTGCTCCTCGTCCTCTTCCTCAGGCTCCTCTTCAGAAGGAACCTCCTTGAGAGTCTCCGCCTCGGCTTCCTTCCGGATTCTCTCAGCTTCCTCCTCGATCAACTTCTTTGCAAGCTCGGCCTCCTCCTCGGCCTTCTTCTTCCTTAAAGCTTCTTCTTCGGCATCCTTGGCTGCATCCTTTTCCAGAATAGCATCAAGATCCTCCTCTTCTTCTTCCTCATCCACCTCCTCAGCGATGACCTTCTTTTTCCCTTTCTGCTTCGCGCTGAGAGGCTTCTTAGCAGAGCGTTTTTTAGAGCCTTTGGTTACTGTAGTCGTGCTCTCAGTGATGGTGCTTTGGACAACAGCAGGGACGATGGCTTGAGGAGTGGGTTCAGGTGTAGGAGAAGTAGCAGTGTCCTGGCGTCCCTTGGGGGTGGCGCCAAGTCTTTTGGGTGTGGAAGCTTTCTTTGATTTGGGAGCCATGGAGGAAATCGGTTAGGGTTTTCTTAGAGCAGGTTGAGAGGTTGAAGAAGAAGAAGGTGAAAGGGTTTGGAGAGGTTCAGAGTTGTGAGGGAATTGGGTACAGAATTGGGTTTAAGTAGAGAGAGAAGATGATGGAGTGATGGGACGGGTTTAGAGTTCCAAGGGAGGGTAATGATATCATTGCCAAATTTGAAAAATTTCCAATTCAAAATTCAAACTATTCCATTAAAATAGGATTGAATAACCGAAATATTTAGTTCCAAAATTAAGATATCTCAACGGAAAGAAAATATAACATAAATAGGCAATTTTGAAATTCGATAAAAATATAATTGATTAAATATCTAGAGAGATATTAAAAAAATATGTGATCCGATGTGTGTAATCTACCATTTAGTTCACAAACCTTGACATAATTCTCAAAGGTCTTGACACTAAGTAGATATTATCTTTCCTAAAGGGAAAGCTCCCCCTACGAAAGTGCATCCTTGTTAAGCATCCCAATCTCTCGTCTTATGAAGGTGAACCTGTCCTCTGCCAAAGGCTTAGTAAAAATGTCAGCCCATTGATAATCAGTTAAAATAAACAAAATGGACACATCACCTTTTTCAACATGGTCTCTAATGAAATGATGCCTTACATCAATATGTTTGGTCCTTGAATGCTGAACAGGATTCTTAGTGATGGAGATGGCACTTGTATTGTCACATTTAATAGGAATGCCTTTGAGGTTGATGCCAAGATCTCGCATTTGTTGAGCTATCCAAAGGATTTGGGAGCAACAGGCTCCAGCTGCAATGTATTCGGCTTCTGCAGTGGATAGAGCGACTGAGTTTTGTTTCTTTGAGTGCCAACTGATCAAGGATGCTCCTAAGAATTGGCAACATCCTGATGTGCTCTTCCTATCCACCTTATACCCTGCAAAATCTGCATCAGAATATCCAATTAATGTGAAATCCTTTTGCTTTGGGTACCATAGTCCAAGCTCCTTAGTGCCATTGAGATATCGAAAGATCCTCTTTACAGCTACGAGGTGAGATTCTTTAGGATCAGCTTGAAACCTAGCACACATGCAAACACTAAACATGATGTCAGGTCTACTAGCCGTGAGATATAATAAAGATCCAATCATTCCTCGATACTTCTTTTGATTGACACTTTTCCCAGTCTTGTCTTGATCTAGAGATAATGTTGAGCTCATGGGAGTCTTGGCTGCTTTGGATTGATCCATCTTGAACTTCTTCAAGAGATCCTTAGTGTACTTGCTTTAGTTGACAAAGATCCCTTTCTTGGATTGATGAACTTGTAATCCCAAAAAGAAGTTGAGTTCACCCATCAAGCTCATCTCAAATTCGCTGCACATGATGTCAGAAAATTCCTTGCACAAAGATGTGTTAGTAGCACCAAATAATATATCATCAACATAAATTTGAATAACCAAAATGTCCTTTCCTTTGGTCTTGATAAAAAGAGTCTTGTCGATCAACCCCCTTTTAAAATCATTTTCTAAAAGATATTTTGACAAGCGCTCATACCAAGCTCTTGGGGCTTGTTTCAAACCATAAAGCGCTTTGTGTAGTTTATAAACATGATTGGGAAATTCCAAACTTTCAAATCCTGGGGGTTGAGTGATGTGCGCGCATATTGCCATATTTTCTATGCACATATGAATTCATTTTGTTGTCTTTTGCATACACATTAATGGGAAAACATGGGAATAGTGTAGTTTATGCTTAAATGTCAAATATATGGGTTTGCACGAGTTTCCATGTGATTTCGCAGAAAACAGGATGAAAATGGATGATTTCAGAAGAGCGAAAAAGGAACTCGAAGTCTTCTGAAGAGGTCGAAATCGACTGAAGACCTCGACATCGAGTACATCGAGACATAGGAATCGAGCAGAAAGGAAACAGAGCATCTCGACACAGAAGAGGTCGATATCGACGTCTGGAGGTCGATATCGATCATGCCAGATCGACCAAATTGATAGAAGTCGAGTAGGAGAAGGAGAAGCTCGAGATAAGATTTTGGAGGGGTCGATATCGAGTGGAAGGGTCGATATCGACCATGCCAGCAGAGGAATTCGACTCCGATTTTGATAGAATTATATCCAATGCTTGCAATATCTATCCAAAGGTCGAAATTTCCTATCATCCACATCAGGTTTATCATGAGGAGGCTGGTTTCACCAAGGAGTTTTAACTTTTACTTTTTTATTTATTTATTTTAGTTATCATAGAGAATAAAGATAAGGTTTCGAGTCCTTATCGTCATCTACAAATAGAAGCCATTAGGGCTGAGTTTAGGCATCCACGCACGCAGAGAATTCAGTTTTCAATAGAGAGAATTTGTAGAGAGAGAGAGAGAGAGAGTGGCCGAGTGGAGTTGTAAGGCGAAAGCGGAGTGGCTTGTTCGGTTGTACTTTCTTTCGGAATTTTAATTCAAAGTAGCTTTCTTTCAATAACAATGATGATGATGTGCATGATGAGGAGCGAGTAGTCAACCCAATTCTAGGGTCGGGGTGAGCCCGACGATAGCAATGTGAGGTAAGTGCATCAAAGGTATGACTTTTATGCGATTCCGTCTTCTACCCCATGCATGATCCTTTGCGAAAGTCAGGGAGATTCATTATTTGCATTATTGAAGCGAAAGCCACTCATATTGCGAACTTGAATTACTCATGAATTGGATAGTAACTCTTAGGAATTATGCGAGAGCCTCTAATCACCTAAGTGTTGATAACGAAAGTTATTTGACGGAAAGACATTAAGGTTCATATCTTTAGCATGAAACTTGCATTGTTATCGTTGTGGCATAAAACCCCGACTTTGGAAGCCTTTTAATTAATTAAATTCTTCATAAAAGTCTTAGTTTTGCTTCTGTTCATCTTCCCTCTCCATTCTATTTTCTTCGGATCCTTTTCCGACAAATTGGTTACAAAAACAGTTTCTGTGACAAGCATCGAAATCGACCTTAAGGGTCGATATCGAGTACTAACATCGATATCGAGGTCTCTGCTCGACGTCGACTTGCTGTTTTGTCTTCTGCAGGAACTGCGCTAGGAAATCGACCAGAACTGAGGTCGATATTGACCAGTATACTCGATATCGAGTGTCTGCTGAGGTCGAAAGCATTGATCGTGAGTACAACAAAGGAAGCGCTGACATACCTCCTCGTGGATTCGATCCTGAATTACCCTACTACTACAAGGGAGGGGATTCTTGTATTATTTGTTTGGGACAGGGAGATAGTCTAGTTGTGCTTTATTTTATTCTCCTATTTTACATACACCTATACCCCGCAACCCCCGTAGCGAACAATGAGCCACATATACTTCTTCCTCTAAGAAACCATTAAGAAAAGCACACTTGACATCCATTTGATATAACTTTATGCTCATAAAAGATGCAAATGCTAATAAAATGCGAATGGCTTCAAGCCTGGCTACGGGAGCAAAGGTCTCCTCGTAGTCAATACCTTCCTCTTGATTGTAGCCTTGAGCAACAAGCCTTGCCTTGTTCCTCACGATCTTACCATTCTCATCTAGCTTGTTTCGAAATACCCATCGTGTGCCAATGACTGATTGATGCTTTGGCCTTGGCTTCAAGGTCCAGACTTTGTTTCTTTCAAATTCGTTAAGCTCGCTTTGCATAGCAATGATCCAGTCTGGCTCTTGAAGTGCCTCATCTACCTTCTTTGGTTCAATAAGAGAAACAAACGCGTGAAAAGCACAAAGATCTTTAAGTTTAGAACGAGTTTGAACACTAGAAGTAGAGTCAGAAATGATATCCTTTAATGAGTGTGATGAGGAGTATTTGAATTTCCTTTTGCTAGTCTCAGCTCCTTGATTCGTCACACCAGTAGGATTGACTTGTGGTACATCTGACTACGTGGTCCTGTTAGGTTCAGTTACAGCAGTTTCTGACGTCTCAACACTGTTGGATTGGACACCAAGGGCTTTGGACGAATCTTCAACACCTTGGGCCAATTCTTCAGTGTTAAGAATCTGTTCCTACATGTTCCTCTTCTCTGTGTTCTTGGTAGCAGCATCATCACCTTCCTCGTTCTCTGCATGGATGTTAAGATCTATATCTGCAACACTTTCACTCAAAGAACCGTCATTGCATTCATCAAATATAACATGTATACTTTCTTCAACTAACTGGGTCCTTTTATTGAAGATTCTATAAGCTTTGCTACTTGTGGAGTAGCCAAGAAATATACCGTCATCACTACGCGCATCAAATTTTCCAAGGTTATCTTTTCCATTGTTATTAACAAAGCAAGTACAGCCAAAGGGTTTAAAATAAGATATAAGTGATTTGCGGCCTTTGAAAAGTTCATAAGGAGTTTTCTTTAAGATGGAACGAATAAGACAACGATTCAAAATGTAGTTAGCTGTGTTAACAGCTTCAGCCCAACAGGTTTTAGGTAATGCATTCTCTAAAAGCATAGTCCTGGCCATATACTCTAAGGTGCGGTTCTTGAGTTCCACAACCCCGTTTTGTTGAGGTGTCCTAGGAGTAGAAAAGTTATGGGAGATGCCATATTTAGCACAAAACAAATCAAACTGAAGTTGATCAAACTCCCTACCATGATCACTTCGAATTGACACTATGGGCTCGTTTCTTAAAGTTTGCAACTCCTTACAAAGTTTTGAAAACTCAAATAAGGCCTCTGATTTTTCTTTTAAAAATGCAACCCAAGTATATCTAGAAAAATCATCAACAACAACAAGCATGTACTTTTTACCATTGGGAGATTTGACTCGCATAGGACCACATAAATCCATATGTAAAAGTTCAAGGGGTCTAGAAGAACTTACAACCTTTTTGGGTTTGAAAGAGCTACATGTTTGTTTACCTCGTGTGCATGCATTGCACATATCAATACCTTTGAAGTCCATCTCAGGTAGCCCTCTTACAAGCCCTTTGGACACAAGCTTCTGTAGTGTATGTGGACTCACATGACCGAGTCTCCTGTGCCAGAGCTTTGGATCGTCCGTCAAAGCCTTTAGACAGGTTAAGCTTCCTTGTGCCACTTGATCAGCATTTACATCGTATATATTGTTGTAACGATATGCAGTCAATATAACTTCACCTGTATCTTCTCTGCACACTAGACATCTGTTCTTGTTAAATCTGACATAGTTGCCACTATCACATAGTTGAGAGACACTAAGCAAATTATACTTTAAACCATTAACAAGATAGACATTTTTAATACTATGGCTGGAATCACTTCCAACACTACCAATACCAACGATGTCACACTTTCCTTTGTCACCAAGAGTGATTGTTCCCGTGGATTGCTCCTTTAGATCATGAAAGAGAGAACTCTTTCCACTCATATGCCTCGAGCACCCACTATCAATGATCCATTTATGTTCCTTCACCTTGGTGTTCTCCTGCAAGACAAACATCAACCTTTGTGGCTAGACCAATAAGCAAATTTGGATCCATTGTTGGGGTAAACCATGTTTGGTAAAATAGTGCCTTTTGGAACCCAAACTTGTGTTATCCGTTCTTTTCTCAAATGAACAGGAAATGTATTGCGAATAATATATGGATCCTTTCTTCTATAAGGGCAGGTCTCTTTTACATGTCCCTTTCTAGCACAGTGGTGACATATAGGAGAGGTTCTGCTTCCTTTTGCCTTTACAAAGGTGGTAATGTGCTGCTTCTTTAAAAACCTTGGATTGTAACCAATACCACTTTTGTTTAGAGAACTTTGTTGCTCGCCCAACATCCTATCAAGAGTGCCTTTGGATTTGGTAAAACTTATGAGGGCTGTCTGTTGGTCTTGAATCTTATTATTCAGGGAGATCTTCTCGTTCTCTAAGTCATGATGCTCATTTCTTAGAGAGGAGAGATCTTGCTTGAGTTCAGATTTCTCTGAGTCAAGCGTCTTGACTTTAATGTCAAGACCTGAATAAGAAGCTTCAAGACTTTTAACCCTCATAGACAGATCCTCAATAGTTCTTTCCTGATCCACAGTTCTCTTAATAAGAATGTTAGTTTGGGCAATAAGTTTCTCTTCATTGGCAATCATATTGGAAAGGAATTCCGATAATACCTCTTTTGGACTTGCCATAAGTTCTCTTACAGTAGCTTCAAGCTTTTCATCGTGGGATTCATCTTCTGAGGCCATAAGACAAATATTGGCCTTCTCATCATCGGAGTCAGAGTCAGAATCGCTCCAAGTTGCCACCATGGCTTTATTCTTCCATTTGTCACCCTTCTTGGACTGGCTCTTTGTCTTTTGAGGGCAGTCCTTCACGAGATGATATGTTTCACCACATTCAAAACAAGACAACGGTTTAGTCTTCTTTTCATACTTGTTGTATTAAGGCTTACCTCGAAATTTTGAAGACTCTGATCCATCCTTGTTGTTGAATTGCTTCTTCATTTTGAGAATTCGAGCAAGGCCTCTTGTGATAAGAGCAAAAGGATCATCCTCATCGTCATCCTCATCTTCGGAATCAGATCCATCTTTAGGCTCATCCTTCTTAGACTTGAGTGCCAAGTTCTTAGTGCTAGCTGGAAGTTCTCCATCGTCTTCATTAAGGATCATCTCATGCGTGATCAGTTTCCCAAGCAGGTCGTCAAGAGGCAGAGTAGTGAGGTCTTGGGCTTCCTCTATAGCTGTTACTTTAGGACCCCACTTTTCTTTTGGGAGACACCTCAATATCTTCCTTACTTTCTCAACGTTTGTAAAGCTCTTGCCGAGAGAGTCAAGGTTGTTGGTGATTTCTGTGAATTGTGTGAACATGACCTTGATAGACTCATCAGGCTTCATCTTGCAAAGTTCATACTTTCGAAGGAAGATGCTGATCTTGGTGTCCTTCACTTGGCTGGTTCCATCATAGGTGATGACCAGCTTGTCCCAAATCTCTTTAGCTGACCTACAAGATGAAATACGGTTAAACTCATCAGTGCTGAGACCACAATAAAGTAAGTTAATAGCCCTGTAGTTTTTGGAGACGAGTTCAAGATCCGCTTGGATGTATTCAGACTCCTTCTTTGCAACTTTGGTTCCATTTGGTCCGTCTTTCTCTGGAATCTTTGGCCCATTCTCTATAATGTTCCAAAGTTCCAGATCTTGGTCTATGATGAACATCTTCATCAATGATCTCCAATGGACAAAGTTGTTTCCTACAAAGAGTGGTGGTCTACTGGTAGACCTTCCCTGTGCAAATCCTCCGCTTGCTTCACCAGACATGATCGAAAACTCACAAGATTGTTAGATCAAAAACAGTGAGTAAAGCTCTGATACCAATTGAAGGTTCGATAATGTAAAACAAAGTAATATAGAAATACTCTAGAAGGGGGGTTGAATAGAGTATGCCGGTTTTTCGCAGATTATCAAGACTTTTGATGCTCGTGCAAAATCCTTTGAGATTAGACTTAGTCTTTTCTCTGAAAACCTGAATCACAAAGTTAAACAGTAGAACCAAGTGCGGAAATAAGGTAAAGCAATAAGTAAAGGACTCGATGAGTTGTTTACGAGGTTCGGCACGAACTTGGCCTACGTCCCCGCCTAGGGTTCTTCCACAACCCTAGGATTCAACCGGCTTTTATTGATTCACAAGACTTAGGATCCTAGTAGCTCCCCGAGAAGCCTCTCTCCTATACAATTGCAATCTAGTCAACTCACGTTCCCTTGGAGTCCTAGACCAATCTAGAAGAGCCCCACCTCTCTATGCTATCTAGTACAACCCTCTTACACTTAGTGAATCAATCGCCTAGTGTCTACTTCTTGAGTTACAAACTCTTGAGTATAACACTCTCTCGAAATATATCCTATAAGCCCACAGTGTAACTCTCAAATGCTCTGAAATGAAATAACAGACTATTAAGGACAAGCAGAGAGCACACGAAGAAGACAGATTTCGCTTGAAGGCTTGAGTGTATGAAAGCTTGTGTTCAACAGGTGTCTGTTGTCTTCTTCTTCCTTTCCTTTATATAGAAGCAACATGGAGCCTAAGGATCTTCAACCACGGCTAGTTCGGATCATGGCGCGCCCAAGGATCTTCTATTTTTTGACACTTCGAAGACATGATCTCTCCAATTTGGATCTCCTCAATATGCACCATAAGGAAAGAAGTAATTCGAATAATACTTCCTGAAAGGTTAGTTAGGCATATAATATAATGGAAGTATATAATATTAAATAATATTCGGACATAATAATATATAGAACAGGTTTTGTATTTCATCAATACTGTTAAAGCTCCAAGACCTTTGACACAGACAAACTGTCAAGGCCTTTGAAACTTTATTCCGATTTGCATCAAAGGAGGGAGTTATCATCACTTGTCTCTTAGCTCCGCCCTTGTTCTTTCTCTGGTCGCCCTTGTCCTCTCTCACCCTTGTTATTGTAAAATTTTGGTGAAATTGATTACCTATTTGGCTATTAAGGGATTTTTTAACATGAATTGGTTCATTAGGGCTTGTAATTGTTTACTTGTTGTTTACTGTAATTGTTTGAACATGAATTGGTTCATCTATTCATCGGGAATTGTTTACTGTCTTGTGTGAAGGAAAGGCTAAACGGATTGTGTCGGGTATTCGTCGAATACCCGAATCTTTTTCGGGTATTCGTGTCAGATACCCGACAGTTATCAGATCGTGTCTGTGTCATGCTTTTTGGGTGTATCATTTTCGGGTCTCCGACACGGATATTCGTGTTGTGTCGGATACCCGGATATGCACATCCCTATTGAGTGCTACTGCAAACATCGAAGGGAGAGGAGGGAGAAAGAAGACAAATTGAAAAGGGAAACAAATGTGGTCCTAGAAATAATACTCGGAAAATAAATTTCAAAACCCGCCCTCTCGACTTGATCCAACCCGATTCAAAATAAATTAAAATTTTCAAATCTGATAAAATAAATTTCATTGGCCGATAAAATAATAATAGGATCTGAGAGATATTTTCAAAAGACTCGGTATATGAAAGCAGAATAAATCCGTTTTTAAATCAAATTTAAATTTATGCCGGAATTCGCTTTGAAAGAATTGGAATAAATTGCTCGAGAATGGAGATTTTCAGAATTTTTGGAATCTTATAAATTAACTCGAATCTAAATCAATATTAAATCATAATTTAAATCTTAATTTAGTAATTAATATTTTCAAATTCCGAGTCTTTACACTCAGATTGAACTGATTTTTATAATCTTCTGAAGAAGAAACACTACTGCCTGCCATAATAAAAAACATTAGAAAGCATTAACCCTAGGTTAAAAAACTTAAATATTACAACCTTTATTTAGCCATAATCAGAAACAAAAACCTAAAAAAATAATACATTGCAACTAAACTAACCTTCATATGCCATTGTCACTTCAGTAATAAAAAATGAAAACGATGATCGAGAGGTAAAGGGAAGACGATGATCGTTCGAAACCAAAGCGATAGAGAAGCGATGAGAAACAGAGCGAGAGAGAAGAAATAGGTAAAATATTGATCAATAGGACAATTGCTTAATTTGGACAGTCTGATAGATATTTGCTTAATTGGGTTAGGAAATTGGGCCTTCCGGCCTAATTTCCTCTAATTTGGTATCTATACCATTAATCATTCCCTTTTTTTAATTTTCTAGGCTCCATTAATTAATTTAGCAAACTTTTGCTAATTGTCCAGATTTTGGACCCTAATTTGCATTCCATCCACACCCCGAATTTAATTAACAAAATATCCACCCGCATGTAACCCACATGCCCCCTCATGTGTCAGCATTTTTTTTTACGTCAACGATTTTTATTAAAACTATTATTTTTTCTCACGTCAACAATTTTATTTGTTTTGCCGATACCAAAAAAAAATTGCTGACACTAACACCTATAAATTGCTGACATGATTAAAATTATTTTTTTCATAATTTTTTTCTTTTCTTTTCTTGTGTCACGATGTCAACAATTTTCTCTGTTTTTTCCGACACCAAGATAATTGTTGACACTGACACCGAGAAATTGCTGACACGATTAAAATTAATTTTTATAATTTTTTCGCGTCAATGATTTCTATTTTGCTGCTTTCAAGTCAGCAATTTCAACTAGAATTTCGTGTCAACAAAAGCCACTAGGATTTCATGTCCACTACATGCAAACACCAATGCTTCAAAAACTTACTCAAAATTAATTTGCTAACACCGACTTTGATGACACCGAAGTTGCTAACGTTGCTGATGCCTACATTGATAACGTTGATGTTGTTGATATCAAAGTTGTTGATGCTAACACCGTTATTGTTGGTGGTGTTATAATATTTTTTTTTTTCTTAGTAGCTTGCCATATTTTACTAAAATTAATTTGCTAACATCAAATTGACTTTAATTTGCTGACACCATTCACTCCTCTTGGTCAACATGTAGGTACAATACTATAATCAATCCAATATTGCTGACGTTGTTGATGATGGTACTGTTAATGCTGACGTCGATATCGTTGATACCATGAGGACACAATCATTCCAATATCATTGACACCATTGTGACAATAAATTACTTCCTAATTAATGTTACCAAGAAATTACGGACATCAAACTAATTACAAGGGGGAATTTGCTTACAGAAAAATCATTCATTTTTTTTTAGTTATTAAGGGTGTCAACATCTACAGTTAGAATTTCTCCATTGAAAATCCATTATATCAGCAAAGGTATTACAACTTATGACATTTCCACCAAATCAATATCATTTAGCATGTTTCCTCCAAATTCCAAACTCCAAATGGTACACGTAGACTAGTTCTTAAGTTTTGTCAATGAGTTGAGTAGGTCAACGTACAATTGTAAATATGATAATCTTAGTATCTATCATAAATTGATTTTAAATTAGCTAATTGAAGGTTTCTGGTTATATAAATGTTCTGGATTTTGCAATGAACCTTAAAACAAGTATTACCAACTCAGATAATACTATTCAGAAGTAAAATCATCGATAATTCAACGTCAGTTTTCACCACTAATAGTACGTACATGGTAAAAAAAACTCAAACATTTAGTGACAAAGCTTGGAAAACAAACAAAGCACAATACAACATAATAGATAACAACAAAGTAGTGATTTGAACCAAAATTCTGCATCAAAAGAAAAAACTTCTAAAAATCTCAAATGAATTGAAAGCGAGAAGCTCACAATTTCTATAAAAAAGATCAGCAGAAATCCTTAGACCTTACAGCTAACACAAAACTCAAGAAACTAAGCCAAAGCAAGTGACAAATTAGCTTCACGGATAAAGCAATTAAAAAAACAGTGAAAGAGAGGAAGAGTACCAAGCACACACGTTGAGATTGAGAAACAAGAAAGACAAAAATCTGGTGGTGGCAGAGCAAGCGTCGATGTCTTTGAATTGATCTGCGAGAATTAAGAAGGGGACGAGGGGGAGGAGGAGAACAATGCAACCAGCCGAACACAATGTCAATGAAACAAATCTGCGAGAATTAAGAGCCTCCGCTTTTGGGCCATTGCCCTCATTCACGCCATTGTTGCATGATGTACATATTTGTACCTCTTTTTATTGCATCTTTTGACTTCATATTTCATTCGATTTCCAAAGAAAAGGTTCAAAAGAATATAAACTTGTGTAAGAATGGGCTAAAATACAAGAAATAGAGTTTGCACAAGTTTTGAGCTAACCATGCAGGAATTCGAGCGAAATCGGAGTCAAAACGAAGAAGCCAAGTGAAGCTGAGCAGAGGTCGATATCGACCTTGAACATCGATATCGACCATAGTTGTTGACACACCTTCTGAGTGTCGAGATAGACCACACAGACCAACCAAGAAGGCACTCGATATCGACCTTAAACATCGATATCGACCTCAACATAGACATCGACTGGAGATGGACAAGTCGAGCAGAAATACAGACATCGATATCGACCTCCAACGTCGATATCGACCTTATCTCGACAGAAGATAGATCCGATTTCGAGACTCGGATTATGAATTCTATCATCAAGGCCACGGATTATCTTGTACTTCTAGATAGTTAGCAGTTGAAGTTATCTTTTCCTTTAAGTTTTATCAAATTGTTTTATGTTTTATCAAAATAAAAGACCTATCCTAATTGTTTGGATAGAGTTCATAGTTTAGATAGAAGTTACAATCCTTGGATAGCGAGGATTAGTAGCCTATAAATAAAGCCCTAGGGGCTGGTTTGTTAGATCATCCAAGTGAGAAAGACAATAGCAATAGGCAATAGAAAGTTTTAGTTTTGAGCTTTAAAGTTTCAAGCGCTTACGATAGTTGGCGTTGAGATTGTAATGATTCAAAGTTTTCCATTTATGCAAGTTTATTCAATTCAAAGCATGTCGATCTACATTCAACATGAGCGAGTAGTCGCCCTTTCTTCTAGGGTCGGGGTGAGCCCGACGATAGCCATGATGGTAAGGTTTGTATGTCGCTAAAGAAGGTATCTTTTATCTCGCTCTACCTTGTGCTTCATCTTTAAATGCGAATTTAAGGAACTCATGTTGTAAAACTTGGGTAGTAATTAGGGTTTCTATTCGAAAGATTATAAACTCAATTATGACAAAGGTAGATGCAAATTAGGTTAAGTAATTGCAAGATCTCTTTTCCTGTTTGTCGGTTTAGGTGAAAGCCTTTTCCCTTATGATAAAAGCATGCATCTTTAGTCGATTCTTACTTATTCTATCATGGTTGTCGTCGCGGTAATCCTTGGCTTTGGAAGATCTTTTCTTTCTTAAGTTTACATTCATATTTGCCCGTCGTTCGTTGAGTCATCGAAAAACCCAACACCTTTGTTTATTTCTGTTCATTACTTCTTTTCCATTCTTAAATCTTCGGCCTTTCTTTGCCGACAAAGAACTAACCCACTGCAGGAGAACATCGATATCGACCTTAAACGTCGATATCGACCACGCTGATAGATCGACAGTCTTCTGAGTCGATCTCGAGATTCCTGGGTCACTGCTGCAAACATCGAAATCGACCCCCAACATCGAAATCGACCTTCTGTATCGACTGGCAGACTTCTGAGCCAGTCGATTTTGTTGACTAACATCGATATCGACCTTTCCAATCGATATCGACCACCGTTTTTGTCTCTGCAGGTCTTCTGTTGCAGAAAGCATCGACAGCCAAGGTCGACATCGAGGTCTGAGCTCGAGATCGAGGCTTCTGGTTGAACAATTAGGTCGTGTCTTCAACGCTACTAGGATCCCGCTGACTCGCTTCCTCGTGGATTGAACCTGATTCCCTACTACTATAGCGGGGAGTCTTGAATTTATTTGAAGAGGCCAAGAGTTGTATTGCTTTATATTTTATTATATATTTCGATTCAATTCTCCCCACGTCATTGCAAATAATGGCCCGAGTTAAAGAACCCGGATTACGTTTCGAAGAATTGGATACCTTCGTTCGAATCTTGCATTTCGAGTACAAGTTGAGTTTCAAAACAAAGTGTTAGTACTAAAAGAAGGGATTTTGTAACCTAAATTCGTGATAGGTCCATCGGGGACCATAATCTGTCCTACTTCTAATTCGCGTAAAACAAGTTTAGTAAAAAAACAACAACAAACATAAAATGATACATAGTTGCCACGGCAGAGCCGGGCCAAAACCAAAATACGGGGATAGTATAAAGTAGAAAAAGGGTGGAATCCATAATAAGTCTCTCTCTCTAACTGTGCCATAAAGTATCCCCGCCGAAACAACACGAAATCAAACAAGGGAACGGGTACCTAAAACTATACCACGAATCAAGGTCGAACCACTCATGAGGGTTCTAAAGACCTTGCTGAGGATATATAATATGCTTATACCTAAATAAAGGATGATCTAATACAATGCGAAAATATTCACACACAAGCATGCTGGCAGATATATATAATATGCAAAAAAAACTATAATTAAGGCGCCCAAAGAATGTCAAGTGGCATATTCCTATAATCCTACACATACCTATAACCCCATCGAGGGCGTCTGTGGGTAGAGACAACGGAGGCCAAGCACGTACCCACAACATAATAGTCTATGAGCTGAGGCATTGGAGGCCAATGACTCAAGCATGCACCCACAATAGATTCGTCTATGGGTCGAGCCAACGAAGGCTAATTTCATCATGCTCAATATTCTATCTCATATCATCTCCATTTGACTTGATGAGGTATGAACCTGATGAGGTGGGGTCGTCCTATGACCCTAGCAACGACTCTAGACTCACGACTTACGGTCGTTTCTAACATTCACATTGAGAATACAAATGCTCATTCGTTAATGCAAAACCTAGGCATGCTACTATATGACATGCTATTATAATGCCTACATACTATATGACACATCAGGCATGAGGTCCAATCACTTGAGTAAGCTCCGGAGGACTTGGAAGCGCAAAACAATAAATGCGATAATCAAGCATACACTACTAGAAATCTATCATTTAACATCAGGTAATAACCAATGTCTTTAAAAAAAATCGATGTCTATGTGAGTGATGTAAAAAGTCAAAAGTTTCTCACATCGGTTATAGTCCGATGTCTATAAAGTTTATAACATCGTTTATATTTTGGCAAAACTAATTAAAATAACTCAACATTTACATAAGTGTTAAAAAAATATCATCACCTTTTAAATGTAAGAGAAATAACCCAACCTTTGGGGAGATGGTAACAAAGTATCCAAACTCATTTTTTCGACCATAAATTAGGCCAAAACAATGATAGGAAATTGGTCAAATGGTATCATTCTCATTAAAACAACTCAATAACACCAAAAATTCACCAAAATCTTAATTTTTCCTGTTATATATCATCGTTTTGGCACGAATTTATGGTCGGAGAAAAGAATTATGATACTTTGTTACCACATCTCTCAAAGGTTGGATTATTTTTCTTACGGTTGAAAGGTGGGAATATTTTTTTAACACCACTCCAAAGGTGAGGTTATTTTAATTAGTTTTTCCTTATATTTTTAAATCCGATGTCTTTGTATGTTATAACATCAAGCTTTGGCCGATGTTAAACATTTTTTTACTTTTAACATCACCCACATAGACATCGATATTATTTTTTGAAAGACATCGGTTATTATCTGATGTTAAATGATATATTTGTAGTTTTTTTTATTATGGTAACCTATGCGGGATTTGAACCCGCATCTTTGTGCTTGAGCACAACGCTCTACCAATTGAGCTATTAGGTCAAATCCCAACAATGCTTAAATCACAACAATGCTTAGATCACTACTAGAAGTTTCAAATCAGCCCCAACTAACACCCTTAAGCACAGCTACAGCAGAAGGAAGAAATCAGCCTGCAATCAACGAGCAGCCTATAACAGCAACTTATACATTATCGCAACCCTTCGAAACAGAAGAAGAACAATGGGCTAAATCCAGAAAAGACACCTTCGATCAAGAGTAATAACTAGCCTCGAACAGCAGCCACAAGGTCCCAAAAGTAGCAGCTGCAGGAAATGACAACAAGGAGTGCAGAAGATAGCAACATGATCGACTTTGCTTACAAAAATTAATTGAATTTTATAATCCCATAGCCCTTCTACTTGATTTTAACTTTCTTTAATATACAAGAGTTTAACTTTCTTCTTTTTTTTCTCTTGTATGGGTCAATTCAAATAGAGGGTTCTTGTAGAGGTTAGACAAATAAATGAAATTGTGGACACAGAACTTTGAGTATAAGTTTAGAGGGAATTGATCATTCTTCTTGTCTTTCAGGATTAGGGTGGAACATAAAGAGAGGTAAGTTCCAAGTTCAAATAGGAATGCATCTTAACTTCTCAGCCCTAAAATCTACCTGATCATACAAAGTAAGCACAAATTGATCCAAATCATATTTGTTGAGTACAAACTATATGCATAAAAACTCAGTTACACCCAAAACATGTAATCTACACAAACTAATTCAAATCAAAATGTATATAATATGCATCCACGGAGAACCGCAACATCAATCAGGTAAAACAATAACAAAAATAATGGGAAAACGCAAATATAACTCTTATTAAACATTCAAGGCAGCAAACCTAGTTTCATAAATGAAAGATATAGAGAAACTTAACATTCATGCTTAGAGATGTTGTATCAATGAATGTCTAACTAACCTTTTTCTTGAGGATTTCCAACTGCTCTGTCTGCTGTTTAGCTTCCTTGAGAAATGCAGAGATGTCAAAATCTGAATCATTTTGCTCTTCTTATTCATTCAAAAAATCATGTTCAAGAGTCCCAACTGAGATAAAAGAGTATCTTGAAAACCCTATTACTTATCAAATTAGCAGCCAATGTTAATCAGCCCTATCATTTCTGAAATAGAGAAAAGCAACATAAGATATCACATTCCGAGTGACATTAGTTTAAAAACGAAAAAAAAAACATGCTGGTTTGGGTGGCCAATAAGGGGATGCTAGGGAGTGTAGAGCGATAACAGGGGAACTAGAAGGCCTAGTAAAGGGAAAACGTAAAACTGTATAGACCATGGTATCAATCCTCAAGCTATGAAGTATGAACAACTAGGAAACAATCGATCAACTACCTATTTTGAAGAATTTGTGCCATCAGATGAAACAAAATCTGCAATTCCTATATATTTTAGAATAGCTAAAGCAATAGAGAAGAAAAAAGTGTAGATATCAACACATAAGACATACAAATCTGAATGGAAAACACTTCAAATATCTCAAAAGAAAAGCACATCACCTTGAGATGAAAGTCAAAATCCAAAATTTTCCACAATTCATACCCATACCGAGGAACTCAACTCTGAATAACCAAGAAATACCCATTATGACAGATATGTAAGTTTAGAGATTCAATTAACATGAATTCTTTTAATCCAATCATAAGAATTATACTTAAAGATTTCAAAATTTGGTCCTTCTTTCATGCTAGTAGAATCTGCAGCACGTGATATGGATGTATGAATGTCTTCACATTCTGTGGCATCGAATAGATGTTGACTTGCATCAAAAAAGATGAACATAAGCCATTCTGTCTTGTCAACTGTCAATATGAGATCTGTTACATTTTTTTAAGTATCAATTTGATAACCTACTAATTGTATTATCAACACATCATCAACTCACAATGCAGACAGATAAGCTTAAAGAACAATAGAGAAATAACAACCATTAAAAACATGTATTGAGGATATAATCAGTTTAATCACAAGCCAAAATGATATATATGTATATATATATATATATATATATATATATATATATATATATATATATATATATATATATATATATATATATATATATATATATATATATATATATATATATATCCAACAATTATTTTAACAAACATGACATATCATATCTTGTAACTAGTAGTAATATATCATTTCACCAGATGACTAGAGCACTAAAACTACATCATACAAATCAAGTATAAGCTTCGAATCTTGTTATTTAGAATATGTCATTTACCTCATCTGAATTTTTATAATAATCATGTTCATTAAAATTGATAGATCCTACACCAAAACTTGCGATTCTGAGAGCATGTCCAAGAAACCATAAACAAACCTTCACCAAATTCAGCGGCAAAATGAAAACTGAATCAAACTGATTCACACAAATAAACATTCATCAAACCCTAAAGAACCCTAAATAAAAACTCAATATCAACATCAAGTAAGCCCCACTAAATCAAACCAATTCACACAAACCCTAAATAAAAAAAATATGAAAATTGAAGGCGGAATTTCATACTGGTGACAGAGAGGAGGAAGCAAGGGTTTCGACTACTGGAGTAGGGATTTCGACAGCTTAAGGGATATCAACAGCCTGGCTCGGGTTCAACGGGTAGAGAGATAACTAGTGACAGAGGCAAGGCTCGGGTTAGACAGCCGGAGAGATGGCCAATGATAGAGGCTAGGCTCTAGTTCGACAGCCGGAGAGACGATGATGAAAACAAAAGAGGGATTTCAACAGGCTGAGGGATTTCGCTGAGTTCAACAACGTGAGGGAAGAGCGAAGAGATAGGAATGAGAACAAAGAATGGATTTCGCAACCGAAGTCACCCTTGAGTTCGAAAGCCGGTTAGACTACATTCTCACCCTAGCTTCCATGGAAGAAAAGAGTGGAGGAGGAAGGAGTCGGGTGTGAACAGGAAGGAGTCGGGATGAGTTGTGAGTGGAGACTGGTGATGGGTGAATGTCCTTTTGGTTTTCTGAGTGGAGAATAGACTCATGGGATTATTGGGATTGTATTTGAGACGAGCGGGATTTAACATAGTTCAAATTTCAATATCGCGCGCTTAATTTTTTTCCAAAAAAAAAACTTTTAACATCGGTAAAAAAAAATAGAGCAATGTCTGTTTTATTTTCAACATCACAAATTTATGAACCGATGTTAAAAATCTATTTAACATCACGCGTTTTTTTGACTGATTTTAATCGTCCGATGTTGCATGACAGAATTCTAGTAGTGAGAGAAACCAATCGGTCACATATATATCACCTAACAATCGTAAATGAACAGGTGTAAGTCTATCTTTAAGTCATGCAAGGCACATTAGCTATCATACATAACTTCACATAATCATAGAATTCATCATCACATCTTCATGCTTCATAATCATTTCCATATCATATCATATTTTGCATAACCTCACAAGTAAGATTCAATAAGTTAATTCAAGTAAGTCATTTTCCCAAGGTTTTTCAAAACTCTTAAATCTCAAGTTAAGTCAACCCGATAGTCAAACAATTCCTTCAAAATCATACTTGGCCAAATCTCGACATTAATCATTTAAATCCTTAAACCAATTTCCCAAAATTATATTATTATTAAAGTAATCCCGGCATATCATATTTGATTTTAAAATCATTACCCTAAGGTTTTAACAATTTCCTAAATTTCAAGAAATAATTCAAAATGACATGTTATAAGCCAACCATTCAACATCGCAAATAATCACACAAGTATTAAAACAGTTTAACATATGAGAAAATGGACAATTAACAAATAAGTACTAAATAAATACCTTCTGAACTTATTAAGTAAATAATGTTGAATAAATAAACAAATAAATCGGAATAATCTATATATACATATACTAAAACTGATGCATAGCGTCCTATGTGACTCGTTGTGGTTGATTCTAGAAAAAAAATCCTATGTGGCGCGTTGTGATTGATTCTAGGGAAAAAATTAATAAAATAATATGTTATCATAATTTATAGAAAGTTATATAAGGCACAATATATATATAATATGTTATCATAGTTTATAGAAAGTTATATAAGGCACAATACATACATACATATATATATATATATATTAGTTAATTGAAAGAATCATAAATAAAAAATATCATAGTCGTACTTACCGAAAATATGAATAGATAAATATGTAGTATTTGATAAGTACTATTTTATTTATATCTAGATTTTTTTGGTGGAAAAAATATTTATATCAAAATTAATTATTTAATGATTGGTATTTATTTATATCTATATTATTTTTTAGACCAAAATAATTTATCAAAGTATTACGTAGCCACAATCCATCAGTGGATAGATATTTTAGTAAACTAACGTAATAAATATATACTATATATTTAATAAAAACAATGTTAAAATATTTTTAAAGAACAGTTATCTATTAAATTACATAAGATTCAATTAATTGCAGATTAGAAAAAAAATTACCTTATAAATATGAATTATATATGTGTGTGTGTGTGTTTTGAGAGGATCTAAATAAAAGATATTTAGATTTTTTATAAACCGTCTAACTAATTTTATTTATATATATATAAATATATTAATGTATTTTTCGTACATGGAACGTGACCTACACTAATATAATAATAAATAAACTAACCTTATATAACAATAAATATGAAATAAATTGGTTAATAAAATCGAATTAACAAATCCACTCAACACACCCAAACCCAGCCCAAAGGAAACTAGAAAAGAGAAGAAAGAAAGAAAGAAAGAAAAAAAGAAAAAAAAAAAAACAAGTCTGGCCCATCCCCTAATTCGTTCCCAATTCATTGCAAAACCCGGACCCATCCCTATACTAGCCCAACCCAAATCTTCTACTGGTTTTGATAACAAGACAAAATAATTAATAATAACTAGTACAATTCCCGCGTCATGATGCGATTTTTTATAACTCAAATCTTAATAATATAAAAAAATATTATTGTAAAATATTAATAAAAGTTAAGATAAAAATCATAAAAATATTTACCATAGATTTATCTTATAAGTCTCTTAGAAAGTTATTTTTTAAAAAATATATATAAAGTACAATACATAAATATAGATATTTTAAATCACTCAATATTAACAACAACAACAACAACAATAATAATATCATTGTAAGTTTGTTTAAATTTGATGTGTCATCACCAATAGTTATATTCAATTTTTTTTTAATTAAGCTCAATAGTTAGTAAATAAATTAAGCCCAATAGTTAGTAAATAGGGTTTTGGTTGGGAAAATGAAAAAACAATTTGAAAGGAAAAAAAGAAGAAAAAATATGATTGGATGGAAGAGAGAGAAGGGTGTAGAGCGCGCCACATAGGCACAAAGTATTAAGTATATATAGATAGGGTAAACTGCATAAAACCACCCCTTAAATACTAGATATTGCCCAAAACCACCCTTTAGATGCAAAATTATGGCAAACCACCCTTTATATCTAGTCCGTTAGCAAAATGCCACCCAACCCTATATTCTGTCAACTTTCCGTTTAAATTTTTCAAAAGTTACTATATTATCCGTAATTTTTTATTATATTTTACACCCTAAAATAAAGTTATTTTCCCTACTTTCCATTGCCCTTGTCGATTTTCCCATTGAGAGAAATACATGAAAGTCAAAGCTAGAACAAGTGGAGTAAGAGAGGAAGGTAAATATTTGTGTGTGTTTGTTAGCGACATCTTCCGTGGCGCAATCATTCTCCATCCTGTGCCATAACCATTAGTGCCACTGTTATTCCTTGCTCGCCTACCTCCACACTTGTATATGGTGCATCAAGGCATCAATTTTTTGTGAATTTCGATTTTCGAATGATTTGGGCATGAATTTTTGCTAGTTTTGATTAATTTCATATTAATGATGCTCTAGCGTTCGAATTTGGGTGGACTGTTTTCAGATTTGGGAATTAGGATTCTTGGTCTTCATCAGCCCTAAATCCTAAATTCGAAAATTTGGTTGCAGTTGTTTCAATTTTGCGTGGATATTGATCGGTTAATGAATTGCACCTAGAAGTTTTGACAGGGGATACCTTAATTTCATCTTCTTTTTTGTGGGGTTTATGGTCAGTTGATATCCCTAATTTCATGTTACGATTACTAATTAAGTTTGCATTAGATAGATTATTAGGGTTACAAATTAGATGGAAGGGGTATGGAGGGTGATGAAAACATGGGAGGTCGAAGGCAACAAGGAGCAATACTCCGTAATCTGTGTTAAAAAATTCCTTGTTTCACATGAAGAAGATAATGAATAGTGTGATGGTGGGATGTTAAGCGCGTGGCTGGCAATTAAGGGGTTTTCAGGGGTTGGATATTTTTTTAGGAGGTGGAGTTTATTTCGTGTATTATGGAGGTGTGGAAGGTAGAGATTTTTTTTAAAAAATAACTTTGTAAAAAAGATGATTGATGTTTGGTGGGTATAAGGTTTGCAAGTGGGTATTGTGGATGAAAAGTCAAAAATACCCTTCAGATATGAAAAGGGGGAAAAATGAGCAGGGGCAAAAGTGTACAAATTTCCATAATCTGATTAAATAACCTCCTAAAGCTACCCCTCTCAGCTTCCAAAATTAGAAAAAAATAAGCTCCACCTCCAACTCCATAACCTCAAGTCAAAGCTGCTTCCAAACATGGAGCTTCAAAGCTTATTTTTTTAAAAAAAAACTCCATAACCTAATCTAATACACTATCAAACACGGCCTAAATGAAAATACAATAAACGTTCGGGGGTATAATGGTAAATTTCAACATTTTTAACAGCAAGCAAACAAAATGTAGAGAGTAGGGATAATGGATTCTTTTTTTTCTTTAACAGACTATATATAACGGGTGGTTTGCTGTAATTTCGCATCTAATGGGTGGTTTTGGGCAATATGTTTTATTTAAGGGGTAGTTTTCTGCAGTTTACCCATAATAATAATAATGAAAAAAGAAACTAAACGGATACGGGGCCTACACGAACAACTCACCCATCTTCAACCTCGGCTTCCCTTTCCCTGGTCACCCGGCCTCCGTCCACTCGCTCGCTTGCTCCGCCTTGTCCTCCCTCGCTCCAGGGCCGGACCTGAGATTGGAGCGGCATGAGGCGAGAAACGAAAATGGGCCCTCTTCATTGACACCTTACTATTGATTAGTAGTGAAATACCTCTTGATATTATTTGCTAGACTTTGAGATTGTTTGAGTTCATGCCTCTCGTGTGCTGTCATTAAAAAAGAAACATGAAAAATTTTTCACATACCTTAATCACAAACCACATCCACCTAAAAAAACAACCACAAAAAAACAACCACAAGCACCCTACAGGAGCTACAGCTAGTTAATCACCCGGGGTTGAGAGTTCAAGTGAAGGAAGGTGCTGAGAGCATCAATTTTGTAGGCACATTTCCTTGTTAATGCTCCGATTTTAAGGTATTGCTTCCATGGATGTTTAAACTTAAATCTCCCATTGCATGGTTCCCATCTTGCTAGGTTTGCCTGCAATACAAACTCAATCATATTCTTCATTTTAATTAATTAGATACCAAAATCAAATATGTATTTGTATACTATGGTTCTCACCAAATTCCCTTCATTGCATTTAGTATCAATTTTCGACACCATGCAGACAGTGGGAATAGGTTCAATTTCAACTTTTTCATGTGATGAAATCCAAACATTTAAGAACAAAAATTTTGAAATTCGGCCTTGACACCAATGGTAGATAAGTTTAATAATGCAATCAAGAGAACAGAATCAAT
Source organism: Persicaria maculosa (assembly GCA_963922045.1). NCBI lineage: Eukaryota > Viridiplantae > Streptophyta > Magnoliopsida > Caryophyllales > Polygonaceae > Persicaria > Persicaria maculosa. The sequence continues at coordinate 39,243,669 of OY998271.1, forward strand.
CTCAAATCCACACCATCTCATCTAAATTGAATTTAGTCTTAACCAATTCAACTTAAAAACAATCAAATTAAAAGTTGAGGAACAAAAACCAACCTAGAACTCTTGAAGAAGGAAGGTCTAGATTCTAGAAGAAGAAGAGGTCGGCGGCTGCTGCGACCTGCGGGAGACGGTGCGGGGGGTTTGCCGACTGCCGAGGGGCTGGGTGCGGTGCACCGGTGCCCAGGTCGGTCGAAGGTGGAGCTTGCGGCGGCGGGTCACTAGCTCGGGGACTCTCGGACTCAGATTTCTCCCTTCTCTCCTATGTCGTTTGTTGTGTAAAATAAAGGAGGTTCGAGTGAGTTTGCTGGGTGAGATAAAGTAGGGTTTTGATGTGTAAAAAAATAGATGTTGAATGGTCGAGGATTGAATTCGAACCTTGGTCTTTGCAATCACAAATGCCTTCCGTCCCTTACCAGTGAGTCAAGTCGCCTCTTTGTTTCATAACCCACTTTGTTTCTATTTATTATACAAATACCTGATATATATATATATATATATATATATATATATATATATATATATATATATATATATATATATATATATATACTATTGGCCCCCTAGGCTGATTGAGCCCGAGGCGAGCGCCTGTTGGGCCTCGCCTTAGGTCCAGCCCTGCCTCGCTCGACCTTCCGCCTCGCTCTTGCTCAACTCGCTTGCATTCACACATCCTCGCTCATGCCCTCGCTCACGCTCTAGTCGCACTCGCTCGTACCCACAAGCTCTCTCTCGAGCTCACCCACACTCTCCGATACACTCTCACTGGTCAGTCCAAGTACCAAGGGATGGGTCGAGCTCAATGGAAACGAAATGTAGAACGAAGGCACAACAAAATCAAAAGAGGTTTAGGGGAAGCTCCCCGAGGGTGTTCGCGGAGTCGAAGCTCTCGATCGGAGTTCTAGGCATTGTCGGAGACTCGGGATGGGTTCTCGATCCTGCATTGGGTATGGGTGAGTGTGAGATGGTAGAGCTCGGTGGTGGTTTCGATCGAAAACGAATTTGAACGGCTTACCGGAAGAACGTTCGCGCTCAAACAAGGTCGACGGAGCTTCAGTGGCTCGGGGGTGGCGCTGGGAGCTCCAGAGCTCCTGTAGGGTGCTTGTGGATGTTGGGATGATGGAACTTAGCTACTGTGGCCTTGGATAAAGGATGACGGAGGTGGCAGAGGTGCTCGGTGGTACTTCAATTTGAAAATAGAGAGTACGACGTTGAGTTTGGTTGGAACATGGTGATAATGGAGGAGGGGAGCAGTAGGATGGTAGTGACAGATGAATGGAAGAAGGATGAGGGATGGAGGAGAGGGAATGAAAAGAAAATGGAGGGATGGAAATGGTGAATGACAGATGAAATGGGGAGGGGATGGCTGAACAGCTAGTACTAGGGGGGTTAGGGGCGCTGCAATGTTAGGTGGTGTAACGGCCCGGATATAAATATCCGGGATACGTTTCGAAGGTCGGATACCTTCGTTCGGATGTTGCAATTCAGGTACGGGTCGAGGTTTCAAACCTCTAATCAGTCGAAGTTTTCATAAATTCAGTTTAAACGAAAGTAAAGCGAAAATACGATTTAGATACAAAAGCCACGGCAAGGCCGGGTCAAAAACCAAAACATGATTCTAAAGTCGTATGGCCAGATTAGCGGGGTTAGACAGATTTCTTTGCAATCGCCGGGGGACTTTCCCACGCCATATAAACAGGGAGCAATCATACCTAAAAACAATTGGTGCGAGTGGGGTCAGACCGAGGCCCCAACACGCTCTGTCCAGCAAGCGAACATACACATACGCTAATAATAAAGATGATGCAGATGCGGAAATTAAATCACACTAGCATGATCCTAATTTACAATATGCGAGAAATAACTGTAAAGGCGCCCAAAGAATGCCAAGTGGCATGTCCCTCTCCTACCTCTGCACCCCTTTCCGTTAGTGCAGAGACCGGCCGGTTCGATGCTATAGCATATCATATCTCATCATCATATCTCATCATCATAACATAAATTAAAATAAATAAATCATGCCCGATGGTGCTGGGCTATCATCATGCTCATATCGACTCGATAGACTCAGGGCACCCGATGGGGCTGGGCTACCCTATGACCCTAGCAAAGACTCTAGGATTATCACAGATACGGCCGTTCTGTTTCATACGCGTAAAGAAATAGAATGCTCAATCACAAGTGCAACCTATCATGATACTACATGGCATGCTTTAATGCTTATGCAACACCTAGTATGTCATACATTCACAAGCCGGTAATCTCTTTCGAATCTGAGTAAGCCCATAAAGGAACTTACCTGAATAAGCCGAACAACAGAGAACAAGGCAGAGCAGAATCCAAGAAATGAATCACCGATAGCAAGCAACGTCCAACATTCACAAACACCTAATAACATATAAATGCATAAGTCTACCTATTTCACACAAGGCGCCCCTAACTATCATTCATATCTCGTTTCAGATCATTCCGTCATATTTTATCATTTCAGGTTCATCTCATCTCAGCATCTCATTTCCAAAACAATCTCTCAAAGAACTCAACTTAGAAAATCAAATAATTCTTTTAAAAGCGTACTTAGTCAAAACCCGACATTACACATTTAAACCTTAAGGCCCATTTCAAAAATCATATAATAGAAATCGTTCCGGCATGTCTCTTATCTCAAAAACCATATATAAATAAATTCCAATATTAAATTATTAAAATAACTCTAAGCTCACAAATAATATTCATAAATCAAAACCAACAATTCACTTTAAAATTCCCAACTCACATGTTTAAATCTTCTTAAAAGGCATCAATTAAATAATCCAATCAATATTATTTTAAAACAATAACAATATATAAGGATCAATTTCCAGAATATTATAATTATAACCAAATCCCAAAATAATACTAATATCAAAATAATTCAACACTTACCATTCATAAAGTCTCAAAACAATAACCATAAATATATTTATAACTCCCTATCAATTAATCTCACTTTTAAAACCTTTTAAATACAAATATTAATAATTTCAGGACTTATAAATATATATATATTACTAAAATCAGGAATAGTAATAATTATCACACATATAAATATATAATACCGAAAACAAAATAAATAAATAAAACAACAACCCTATATAATCCAATCAAGCCAGCCCAACCCTTAACCCAAACCCGGATCCCTGGCCCAAAACCCAAGCCCAGACCCGCACACCCCCTATCCGGATCCCCTTCCCCATTTAAATTAATGAACCGGGAGAAAAGAAAAGAAAAAAAAAATAAGAAGGCCAACCGGTTCAAGAAAGAAAAGGAAGAACCGAACCCGTCTTCCCAAGCCAACAGAAGCTCTATTCTGCCGGAAACGAAGAAGGGAAAGAGAAGCTCCGGCTCCTCCGGCGGCTCCTCTCCGACCCAAAACTCCCCAACCCGACCAGAATCTCTCCCCGACCACCCCGGACACGAAAAGCTCAAAGCGAATCTAAAGAAGAGGAAGAAAAGGGGCTCATCGAGGTCGAAATCGGATGACAGGGCGGGAAGAATGCGGCGGCGCTCCGGGGGTCTTCTGGCGACACGGCTAACAATCTGGGCTGCTGGAGGCTCCGGGAAGGTGGTGGGCTGCCTCTACCGGTGCCTCAAGGAGGAAGAACGAAGGAGGGAGGAGTGGGGCTTGGGTTCCCTCCTCGGCAAAACAGAGGAGACAACGGGGGCGGCTGTGGTGGTCCGATGGCGGCGACGACGAGGAAGCAGAGCAAGGAGGTGCGAGGACGAGGGTGGAGGAGCACTGGCGCTTCTGGGCTTCCTTGGTGGTAGGGGATGGTGTTGGCTTGAAGAAATTGAAAGGAGGAGGCGGTTGTGGTGGTTTGAATTGCTGGGTTACAAAACAGAAAACGTGGGAGAGAGAGGAGGAGATGGAGGATGAGGGCTGCAGGGAAAGAATACAGAAGAAGATGGAGAGAAGAGGAGGTGGGAGGCTGCGGCTTCAGAGAGAGGAGCGGGTGTGGGGCGCTGTTGGAATGAAAAGGGGGAGGAGGGACCAATGCAAGTTGTATTACAGGGGAGGGGGGGACCAAAGGCAGCAGACAGGTAGGGAGAGAGAGAGAAAGAGAGAGAGAAATAAAGAATAAAGAAAAGGGAAAATAAAATAGGATTGGTCCACTAAAGAAATTAAATTAGCGGAATAAACTCGAAACCCGCTCGCCCGATCGAATCCCGACCAAATCAAATATAAATAAGATTTAAATTACAAATCTCAATATAACGAAATTAAATAAATTTTTCTCAAACTCGGAGCTTAAATGAATTTTATTAATGCTCGATCTCCGAGAATCAAAATCCATTTCTAACCCAATTTAAAACTATATAAAAGTTCGTTTAAATAAAATTCAGTTGCTCGAGGTCGGAAATTTCAAAATTTCTAGAATCTAAATTTTAAAGTCGAACAAAAATTAATATTTTTTTTAAGACAATAATATTTTAATTTTTCCGGTCTTTACATTTATCCACCTCTAAAAACAAGTCTCGTCCCCGAGACTAAAATCATTTCAAGCAATGGGAAGAAGTTTGAAATCGGTGAGTCCGAGGACCATGTCCGAGGATCTTGTAATCATCTCGGTTGCGTCTTCCGGGATTCTCACAACATCCTGGTCACGGTCGTGACATCTCCAATTGGTCTTGTCAAGTGTGTAATAAGCGCCCTTATCACATCCTCGCTTCGACTTTTCAGAAGTGTCACAACCCTAAAAGCATTATAGCGTCCGACTAGGTCTTAGCAAGCAATCTATAAGCGCCCCTATAAAATGCTTGTATCCACTTCGTGAGACGTCATAATGTAAATCCAGTTCGTAAATCCTTAAAGCGTTTGTAAATAAAAGGATTGTCATCCAAATCATTGAAACTCTCAATTTCTTTAAAACCCCAAGTTGGCCATTTTTAAAACCGCTCAAAATTTTCGAATTCAATTTTTAATCAAGAAACTTTACACCAAAACAAGTCAAATCATTTCAAATCAAGATTTTGCCAAAACTCTTCCGAAAACCAAATCAGCTTCACACATACCAATCAATCAAATTCCGAGGGTAGGAGGTGGAGTCATCCACCTCTAAGGGCTAATCCCATATTCTCTTCCTAGGTTCCAAAATCATTTTTTCATCATTCACAACTCATCATGAACAAAAGTAAATCAACTCATCAACTCATAATATCATCAACCACCTCTCATATGGCAATCCTCAACATCAATCATGATAATCTCAACCAATCAACATCATAACCGCATAACATGTTTACCCATAACCTAAAGCATACCATTCTTTCAAACACATCAAAAGCAACAACAAAATCTCAACGTCATATCACGAGTCATAAAGTGTATCTATATCATACCGAAGGCATCACAAGTGTATCATTGAATTCTAATAATCATGCCAGCACACATGTCAAGAGATCAAAGAGGTTAGGTGTCATGGAGTCAGTACACTACTACAAGTCAAATCTCACGATCGCATCTCAACATCGCATAATTAGCAATCACGCACCATTATCTCATATATATAAGTCAGATTCATGATCCAAATCAATATTCATCATTTAACATCTCCTGATCATAATATAACATCATGCTCTCACATAGCAACATATCATAATTTCATGATTCATTCAACACATTATAACATGCTTCTAGAACAACATAGTAGGATAGCAATGGGTCATTATATCATGAGTATAGTTGTCACTACCAATTATGATTCAATATTGTATATCAACATGTAATATCAGCCATATCAGGTTCATCATAGTCGCTATCTAACATCATGCCAAGTCATTTTAATAAATCACATAATCAAGAAAACTTTCACATCATCGCCAGGCAAAATAAACGCAAACCCCGCTCGCTCAATTTCAATTCCTACATCAAAACCAGCCTCATCTAGATTCACCAACATCAGCTCAGGTAACATCCTCAAAAGAAGTCCCAATTTATTTCAATACCCTAATCTCGCCCCTCATTCCACCAAGACTCTCACTAGCAATCCACTTCTAAGAATCCCACTACTATCTCTAACCTCACACTCGAGCCCTCTCATACTATATCTTCCCTACTCTTAACAGCCATTTCTTACACTTCCACACTTCCCAAGAGTTCACAAGCATCATGCCCTGCTAACCGCACATTCTCTAGTAAAATTCCTCGACCACCGCCTACCCGACCTATTCCTAGCCATACTCTCACCCAAGATTCACCTAGGAGTTCGTCGAAAGTCATCAAGCATTACCTCTTAATTCCCGAACCCACTCGGTCCAACCTAAGTCAACACCCCTCTTCTGCAACTTTCCCTTACCACCGTCGATCATTCTAATCACTCAAAACCTTTCTCCATTCTCTGACCACTCAGCCAAAAGGACCTCACTCACATGTTTCAAGAAGAAGCAATCATGGACATTATTGCACATAAGGACTACATCATATCAACTAACATTTATATCAATAGCATCATTAAGCATTGCAACAAGTATCAAAAGTCTCAATTTACCGTCATGCTCGAAATTATCACATAACACCATATATGAATAAAGTCAATTCAACTAGCAAGTTTCATCATAATCTTAGCTAATAAACAGTTCAGATTCTCGGCATTTGCAGCTCACACTATATAGGACAGGAATTTAGATCATGCTTAGCAACTCAGAATAGCATCACATCAAGTCATCAAGGCACATTAGGATTGTAAGGCATCGAATCATATCATCATAGTCAACAGACAATCAAGCAACAGTCATCACATCAACAAGCAACTTTCAACCTCAAGTCAGTGCAATATCATCATCAACAAGCTCAGAAAGGGTTTGCAATTCGAATATAGAACGCTCCCGCTTGCAAGTCATATCGTGCTCAACAATCGTAATCCTCAAAGCGAGCTCGTTCCGTCGACATTATCGATCCTGAGGCCCGTGGGTTATGGGCCCACGCTTCCGCTGTGCTGCTCTATCACTATTTGTCTTCCCAGCCCCTTTTTCCATGCAGTCGCTCATCCAAGGTAACGTGTAGGAGTTTAAGTTAGCGGAGATAGGGGAGTGACAAGAGCGGACGACCCAATGTTTCTTTCAGAGACGGAATGGACCAAAGCTAAAGACGACACGACTAGAGACAAGACTCCGACTCGGGAATAGTAACGATGCCTTTATGGAGTCCATTAGGTTACATTTGTGACAAACAAGCATGAATTCATTATGGAGCATATCAATCACTTCAATCCACACTATCATGTACCTATCTCGGGGCAACGTTCGTATTCATATCAAAGACACAATCAAGTCCTACGCTGATGTTTGTGAAACAAGCTAACGTTCTAGTATTCCATGGAAACAGATATGCCTAGCATTCTTCAAGCAAGATAGACGGAACCAGCAATGATCATATATGATTTGAAGTCATGCGGAATTTAATGAAGGTAACGAGCATCATGTATATGAACAATGTAGGAACAAGGTATACACATCAACAATTGAGTCCAAATATATCATGGCAACGTATATTATATCAATCAGATGAAGCGTCATACGAGAACACATAAGAGTAGCATAGCAATTATCACATATATGAACAATGTACAAGTTTGGTGTATGCATCATACGAGATCATATAAAGGGCAACATAGTAACTACCTCACAATGCTCATATGTTAGGTCAAGAATGGCACGGAATCATATGACGAGATACATCTAGAGGGCATGGGTCCTACATGATACTAGCAACATATAATGTGATACAAGCATAGTCAAGAGTCATTTAGAGGAGTTCAACATAATATTCACGAAACATGAGGCATCATCAAAAGTACAAGAAGGACATCATGGGTGCTAGATTATAAAATGCTAAGAATGAACCATCATAGAGTACATATATGGTACTATAGTGATCGCATCATAGAACAAGTACATCACGTGATCATTTAGCGGTTCATATTGGGAGTCATAAGGATTACATGATACTAATAGCAGATATCGGACAGGTGTACAATTAAAGTAATTCAACTAGATTCATTTCGATATTCATGCGTCATGTATATGCAAAATCATGATATAGAGCGGTGTGTGATCAAGCGAGGTGTCAAGTCATAGGTTCAGGCAAGCACGAGAAGCCATCATAGCGTAATAGACATTTTAACCATGCAAGCATGCTAGGTTTGACCATCACGGAAGGCTAGTCAATCATCGAATTCAACATTAAGCTAATCAGGACGAGTGAAACATGTTAAGAGAACGGAAAGAGGAAAGAGCCACACTATCAGGTACCCAGTGCAAGAGTGAATCAACAATAACGTAGGCAAAGTAAAATTCGCACAAGTCACAATCAAGGGCCCAACATGTTACTAGTGGTTCAATATAACATATGATACATACATGCACTTGACTGGTTAGTACGACGGTATGCAAGAGTTCATTCAATCACATCTCAACGACATAGTAGCATGAGAGGAAAAATGCAACGAGGTATAGAGCAAGTCTAAGCAACATGGCTAGAATATGAGGACATGAGTTCAAATTGATGTATACTAGGATAGAACATGTATTTATCAAGACTCGTTCACACTATCATGTACCTAATCCAAGGGAAGCAACAATCATATAGACTCACATCATGTGGTTCATGTTTTCAATCAATCATACAATCAATATGCTAAGTAAACATGCTATAACAACATACAATCATGATAGAGGACAAGACACAACACGAGACTTAAGCAATGGGACAAGTATGGGTACAAAATGTCATACAACTACAAATTCACATTAAAGCTCATCATCATAACATGTACCGAGAGTTACGTAGCATATAAGGCACGTCGACATCAATTTATAACACGTATCCACCAAGTAAGGGGCTCACTCTATCATGATACTAGAACCGAACTATCACACTATCATGAGCCTATTCACAGAGAGTACATCAATTGTACAACTTCCTAACATATGACATCTATAATCGTGCCCTAGTATGACAATGTAATATACTAAGCAGATCATGTCGGAATGATATGGACATAATAAATGTAGTTCGAACCTATACAATGGTCATCATGAGCATCAAAGCACATAAGCACAAATTCACACTAAGGATCAATTGTAGGTCAAGGAGTAGTGCATATAGAATCACACAATCATGAACAGGGCAATCAAGATAACCCGATAGAAGTCCATAAGGGCAACATTGACTCTTCCCAACTGACTCATTATCCATCTTTCCCGTGGGACTCGGATGCGACTTTTCGTGACAAGAGGACACTAATGGATTGTCATAAGAATTGATAACGACAGCCTCGTAAACATCTCACTCTCTAGCTCGGAATTTCAACAAGGACCGTCTTCCAATACTCTCTCGGACAACCTCTATATCCAATCACGATTCCCGACACCATGCGTTTACCAACCCAATTCCCGTGGAAGACCGATATTCGAAGGGAGGACTCGATTGAGTTGTCAGAAGGGTTCATAAGGAAGGGGACGGTTCCACAAGGCTGAGCTTAACCATATAAGAAGAAGGGTACTCCCGCTATCCCGTTCGCACAGATCATTCAATATTCATCAAATAGTTAGGACATAACAATCAAATCTTTAGCATATCAAACACTCAACACATAATCAGTCAATGGCAATTACAATGATCTCCTTGGAGTCTTCCCGACCCATCTGTAAAGAACAAGCTAGTATTTCGCCTACCCATTTCCGACTACATCCAAAAGGGATGGTCTAACGCCGTTTCTACCCACTCGATCCCTTATTAGTCGGTTCTCCTCATTTATAACAAGTCAAGTTCATTACTTAGTCCAATTGAGTTAGACATATTAAGTTCATTTTGCCCCTTTAAAACGCTTTCAAATCTCCGAAATCCATGGGCGGTTTTCCAAAACATACGCTCGACCCTTGCGTACCCGAATTGCACAACCTGGCTCTGATACTAACTTTGTAACGGCCCGGATATAAATATCCGAGATACGTTTCGAAGGTCGGATACCTTCGTTCGGATGTTGCAATTCAGGTACGGGTCAAGATTTCAAACCTCTAATCAGTCGAAGTTTTCATAAATTCAGTTTAAACGAAAGTAAAGCGGAAATACGATTTAGATACAAAAGCCACGACAAGGCCGGGTCAAAAACCAAAACATGATTCTAAAGTCGTATGGCCAGATTAGCGGGGTTAGACAGATTTCTTTGCAATCGTCGGGGGACTTTCCCACGCCATATAAACAGGGAGCAATCATACCTAAAAACAATTGGTGCGAGTGGGGTCAGACCGAGGCCCCAACACGCTCTGTCCAGCAAGCGAACATACACATACGCTAATAATAAAGATGATGCAGATGCGGAAATTAAATCACACTAGCATGATCCTAATTTACAATATGCGAGAAATAACTGTAAAGGCGCCCAAAGAATGCCAAGTGGCATGTCCCTCTCCTACCTCTGCACCCCTTTCCGTTAGTGCAGAGACCGGCCGGTTCGATGCTATAGCATATCATATCTCATCATCATATCTCATCATCATAACATAAATTAAAATAAATAAATCATGCCCGATGGTGCTGGGCTATCATCATGCTCATATCGACTCGATAGACTCAGGGCACCCGATGGGCCTGGGCTACCCTATGACCCTAGCAAAGACTCTAGGACTATCACAGATACGGCCGTTCTGTTTCATACGCGTAAAGAAATAGAATGCTCAATCACAAGTGCAACCTAGCATGATACTACATGGCATGCTTTAATGCTTATGCAACACCTAGTATGTCATACATTCACAAGCCGGTAATCTCTTTCGAATCTGAGTAAGCCCATAAAGGAACTTACCTGAATAAGCCGAACAGCAGAGAACAAGGCAGAGCAGAATCCAAGAAATGAATCACCGATAGCAAGCAACGTCCAACATTCACAAACACCTAATAACATATAAATGCATAAGTCTACCTATTTCACACAAGGCGCCCCTAACTATCATTCATATCTCGTTTCAGATCATTCCGTCATATTTTATCATTTTAGGTTTATCTCATCTCAGCATCTCATTTCCAAAACAATCTCTCAAAGAACTCAACTTAGAAAATCAAATAATTCTTTTAAAATCGTACTTAGTCAAAACCCGACATTACACATTTAAACCTTAAGGCCCATTTCAAAAATCATATAATAGAAATCGTTCCGGCATGTCTCTTATCTCAAAAACCATATATAAATAAATTCCAATATTAAATTATTAAAATAACTCTAAGCTCACAAATAATATTCATAAATCAAAACCAACAATTCACTTTAAAATTCCCAACTCACATGTTTAAATCTTCTTAAAAGGCATCAATTAAATAATCCAATCAATATTATTTTAAAACAATAACAATATATAAGGATCAATTTCCAGAATATTATAATTATAACCAAATCCCAAAATAATACTAATATCAAAATAATTCAACACTTACCATTCATAAAGTCTCAAAACAATAACCATAAATATATTTATAACTCCCTATCAATTAATCTCACTTTTAAAACCTTTTAAATACAAATATTAATAATTTCAGGACTTATAAATATATATATATTACTAAAATCAGGAATAATAATAATTATCACACATATAAATATATAATACCGAAAACAAAATAAATAAATAAAACAACAACCCTATATAATCCAATCAAGCCAGCCCAACCCTTAACCCAAACCCGGATCCCTGGCCCAAAACCCAAGCCCAGACCCGCACACCCCCTATCCGGATCCCCTTCCCCATTTAAATTAATGAACCGGGAGAAAAGCAAAGAAAAAAAAAAAGAAGGCCAACCGGTTCAAGAAAGAAAAGGAAGAACTGAACCCGTCTTCCCAAGCCAACAGAAGCTCTATTCTGCCGGAAACGAAGAAGGGAAAGAGAAGCTCCGGCTCCTCCGGCTGCTCCTCTCCGGCCCAAAGCTCCCCAACCCGACCGAAATCTCTTCCCGACCACCCCGGACACGAAAAGCTCAAAGCGAATCTAAAAAAGAGGAAGAAAAGGGGCTCACCGAGGTCGAAATCGGATGACAGGGCGGGAAGAATGCGGCGGCGCTCCGGGGGTCTTCTGGCGATACGGCTAACAATATGGGCTGCTGGAGGCTCCGGGAAGGTGGTGGGCTGCCTCTACCGGTGCCTCAAGGAGGAAGAACGAAGGAGGGAGGAGTGGGGCTTGGGTTCCCTCCTCGGCAAAACAGAGGAGACAACGGGGGCGGCTGTGGTGGTCCGATGGCGGCGACGACGAGGAAGCAGAGCAAGGAGGTGCGAGGACGAGGGTGTAGGAGCACTGGCGCTTCTGGGCTTCCTTGGTGGTAGGGGATGGTGTTGGCTTGAATAAATTGAAAGGAGGAGGCGGTTGTGGTGGTTTGAATTGCTGGGTTACAAAACAGAAAACGTTGGAGAGAGAGGAGGAGATGGAGGATGAGGGCTGCAGGGAAAGAATACAAAAGAAGATGGAGAGAAGAGGAGGTGGGAGGCTGCGGCTTCAGAGAGAGGAGCGGGTGTGGGGCGCTGTTGGAATGAAAAGGGGGAGGAGGGACCAATGCAAGTTGTATTGCAGGGGAGGGGGGGACCAAAGGCAGCAGACGGGTAGGGAGAGAGAGAGAGAGAAATAAAGAATAAAGAAAAGGGAAAATAAAATAGGATTGGTCCACTAAAGAAATTAAATTAGCGGAATAAACTCGAAACCCGCTCGCCCGATCGAATCCCGACCAAATCAAATATAAATAAGATTTAAATTACAAATCTCAATATAACGAAATTAAATAAATTTTTCTCAAACTCGGAGCTTAAATGAATTTTATTAATGCTCGATCTCCGAGAATCAGAATCCATTTCTAACCCAATTTAAAACTATATAAAAGTTCGTTTAAATAAAATTCAGTTGCTCGAGGTCGGAAATTTCAAAATTTCTAGAATCTAAATTTTAAAGTCGAACAAAAATTAATATTTGTTTTAAGACAATAATATTTTAATTTTTCCGGTCTTTACAGGTGGGAGGGGAGTAGAGATACTTTACAACTTAACTTTTGTATGACACTTTATTATTTATGTTATAAAATTATATTTAAAAAAATTTCAAAAATTATATTTATCTTTTGAACAGCTATAAATATATATTTATAAAAAAAATTGATGAAAAATCATGACTTAAAATTTTAATAAATTCATATTGGAAAATAATCGATCTTTCATTTATATAAAATTTTAAACATGATTTTTCATCAATTTTTTTTATAAATATATACTTATAGTTATTTAAAAGATAAATATAATTTTTAAAATTTTTTTAAATATAATTTTATAGCATAAATAATAAAGTGTCACACACAAGGTCTCACATTGTGTTGTAGAGGATCTATACTCGTGGGAGGGTGGCTGGGATGTGAAAGGTATTGAACTGGAGTGCAAGCCAATTTAAATACCCGATAGTAAATCCTGAAATTCACTTTTCGATCTTAACTCGATGCGATTAAAATAAATTAAAAATAAATTTTCGAATCCGAATTAAATAACGAAACTCAAAAATATTTCCAAACCTTGGAATAATAAAGCCGAATAATTTCGTTTTCAAATTTGAATAACAAGTGTATGCCAGAATTTATTCGAAAGAATTTAAATAAATCGCTATCTCGAGGACGAGACTATTAAAAAATTTCTGGGGTCTTAGAAATTAAATAAATTTTAATTCGAAATACAATATATAATGATAAAAAAAAACATATTTTAAAAATCTCAGTCTTTACACTGCATGAGGTTCCCCACGCCATTGCTCCGAGTCGTTGCCCTTGGCCTCGTTGCACCACAACGCTACCCAACGAGAAGAGAAATTAGGTCTGTGATTTAGGAGGATGATGTCTTGGAAGGAAGTGGAGAGGGGTTCGACCTCTCATATCCGGATTTGGGGACATGGATATTTTGCAAATTAAAATACAAAGATAGATAGTTTGTTAATTTGGCTAACCAAAACTGCATATTTAACAAATTTTCTCATTAATTTATTCCACCAAATCTAATATAGTTTATTATAGAAATATTAATATAAATAAGAAATTTTATCATGTTTTAATTAGTTACGTTTGATCATATTTGATAAGATATGATACCAATTTATTATTTAAATTAATTTTAATTATTAAAAAAGTGAACACAGGTAAAATGAGGTGGTTAAATTGGCCGAAGTGGCTTAAATATATTGGATCATTGATTGACATATCTAAAAGATATAAGGTTGAATTGCACCAAGAATCGACACATAAACGAATTTGACCAGGGTCTGTCACATATAAATTCATGCTTCTGTTTTAGTATTATACTAGTACAATACTCGTGTCTTAGGCATGGCTATTAAAATCTAAATCATTCAATATTTTTGAAGCGGTTATAATTTTTTTTTATCTCTATCCATAGTTGTTACACAACTCTACTTTAACTTAAGATATAAAAAGCATCTAAATAGTTTGCTAAATATTTGTCACATCATTTTAATGTCGATTTGTTTGAGTTATAAAAGAGGACTAAAGAGCAAGTTTATTCAAGTAAAACTTTTACAATTATTCCAATAATTGTATCTAAGACACACATACACATATACACACCTTTGTATAAATTAATTAATAACTTGGGGATTAAAGTTTAATTGTTTAGTTTTAATTTTTATTATAGTTTCTTTTTCTTCTTGTCTACTTATGATTATAACAACCAAACAAAATCATCATTTTATGGGAAAATTGATTTCGAAAGAAAATAAAAAATATGAAATTAACTACTCCTAATATTTTAATATTTTACTCCTAGGATTGCTAAAACAAAATATAATAGTGACACAAAAGACTTAGAAATATAAAAGAGAACACATGGCCTTCTTCTAACACGCAATTTTTTTTTTGGGAAAAAATTAGTCAAATAAGCACCGCAAAAGAATAAAACATGGCCAAAGAAATAAAAATTACACTATAGTTGTAAATAAAGGTAAATAAAATCTCTAAAAATAGATTTTACAATTTGCAAAGTAGAAATGGATAGATGATTTATTAAATATCATTGATTAATTATTAATTAGAATTGGTTTATGCTTGGAAGATGAAATAATGCATTCCAGATATTTGGGCCTTAATTTATATATATATATATATATATATATATATATATATATATATATATATATATATATATATATATATGTATGTAAATTTTGGATTAGTACATTAAGTTCAATCAAGTGTTTATCATTACTATATAAAAGCATGAGTTCCCTTGTACTATTCCTAATGCTAATTACTTTTTTGCCCCTCAGTTTCTTCATCAAGGTGGAACCAATTCAAGGTTGTTTTTGGATTTTTAATTTGTCTTGTGTTCCAACTGTAGGCCACCAAAAGCCACGACCTCTTCTATCAACAAACGTCTGTCCGAGAGATCCCCACCCAAGATCGCTTCAACTCGCCTATTCCGTCCGCCATCACTCCTACTTCTCCGTCTCGTCTCGGCGTCTCCATCCGCCTACTTGCCCCTTTATGTAAATCCTCCTCCAAATTCTACTGTTCTCTCTTCCTCTTCCTCTTCACCTCTATGGCTTCATCTTTAATTTCTTCTTCTTCTCTTTATTTACACATGGCTTATCCCCAACCCAATTTTGCCCCTATTTCTAATTGAAATCCCCTCTGTTGCTTTCCGTCTTCGACTGGTTCTACGCAAATGGCGATGTGAAGCTATCGGTGAGCAAGTGAGATGTGAAGTGGGTGGCACCAACAAATTTTCTTTTGCTCGACAGAAGGTATGACTTCGATTTTTCATTTGAAATTTCAATAATTTAGGGTTTAGGTGTTTGACTTTGGGATTCGATTGGATGGAAAATTTGAATTTAGGTTTAGCTTGTTTTGAATAAAGGGCAATCAGATTTAGAAATTTAGGAATGGAATTTAGGGTTTAGGTGTTGTCAAATCTTATTCATTCGATTTATTAAATTTAGAAGTGGAATTTAGGAGTGGAATTAACCGTCTCTTAGACTTTGTTCTCTATGATGACTTAGTTCTCTATAATTGATTTGGGTGATTGTCGAATACACCAACTGGCCTCCCTTTGAACTCGATCAATTACCGGGTTTCTAATTAAGCCGACCCAAAGTTTAATTCGGAGGTCCTGTTACATCTTGAATGAACATGGATTCCTGCTCAAATGATTGACATAGCTTTATCAGTTGTACACTTGTATAGTTAGTGTTGCACAAAATTAAGTTCGATTTATTTAAAAAAAAATTGAAAAGCAAAACAGATTGATGGTTTCTGTGATATGACCTCATCCTTGAGTTATCAATTTAAGCATTCCATAAGTAATTCAACTTTTTAGATTGCAGTAAGTAGGTCATATTAAATTATGTGGTGTAACCTATTACTATTAGTTCATTCATAACTTAACTGTGTCTTAGAAATTGATAAGTTATTTGCTCAGCTTTGTGTGGACGGTAAGTATACCTTCTCACCTTTCAACTTGTCGTTCGTGAAGTGTTTTTGTTCCAACTCTGTGTGAATTTCAAATTTGTGAAACTATGTGTCAAACTGATGGCGGTGTGAATTTTATATTAGTGACACTCTGTGGGAATGTTTACTCTATCAGTTTTTGTGTCAATTTGATGTCTATTTCAATTTTATTGCTGTGTGAAGTTGATGTCTATTTCAATTTGATTTCTTTCAAAAAAATTACTCTTGTCAGTTTTTTACTCTGCCAGTGGTGTTGTTTTACTTGATCACTGACAGTAGGAATGTTGCTTCAGTGGTGTGAAGCCGAGATAATGAGATAGGTCTATAAACAAATTCGAAATTCATAATGAGATAGCTCTATAAGTCTATGTTCACTGGATACTATTTTGTGAAGCCCCGATGTTTGCAAATAAGGCTGTGGAACCTAATTCAAGACAAAGACCTAACTAGGCACACAAATTGATTGCTTTACAGATTTCTTTTTGCTTTTTTTTTTTGAGTTAAGGCTTGAACATTTAGTTAATCTACATAACCAAACATAGGCACACAAATTGATTGCTTTACAAATTTCGAGTCGGTTATCGCCTTTGTGCATGTTTATTGGCTTTTTATATGAGATTCTTATATAGTTCAGTATTTATACATGTTTATTGGCTTATTATATGAGATTCTTATATAGTTCAATATGTATTCATGTTCAAGTACATGAGATTCTTATGTAGTTCACTATTTGTACATGAGATTCTTATAGCATATTTTTAAATACATGTTTATTGGTATAGATATATGTAGTAACTCTGGTATAGTTTCTTATAAGTATAGATATACATAGTTTCTTATATATAGTTATAGTTATATATACTTATAGTTATATAGTTCAACATTTTTCAAGTACTAAAATAAAATTGATCTATTAATGAATACTGTTTTTTTAAACGGGCAATTACCTAAACCTTGCAGCAACACAAGTTATTAAAATTTCCAATTAAATATTGGATGAAAAAGTTGTTTTGAATCTAATAATTAGCATTTTAGGCAATTTTCTTAGGAATGTTCTTTAGGTAGTACACTTGATTGCTTTGAGTTTGATTGCATTTTTAAGTCAATTAGATTCGTTGTAACTTCATACTCATGGTGCTTTGAATTGGGAGAGGTAAGGATGCCTTCAAGGTGTTTGATCAATTGCCAAATTAAACGAACTTTTTTTTATTGTTTCATGAAGATTTTTAATTGGAATAAAATCACAAACTCTTTATTAATGGTTTTCCAAGTTTTAATAAAATTTGGAATTACCCATCTAATTGAATTTTGATTAAATTAATTAGTTTTGGTTTCCTCTTTTTACTCATCGAGAAGTTCAAGGAGGAGATTGAATACAGAGAGTTGACTCAGCAGATTTCTGCTTATGCTTGCTCGCACATTGGTGGACACAAGTATGCAGGAAATGTGATCATTTTTAGCACAAGCTCTGAGGGGAAAGTTACTGGTGACTGGTAATATTGCCTGATTCCTTTTTTTAGTTGCTAATATGTGCCTTGTATGTGTCTTTGTTCATGCATTTCCTCTGTCAGCTACCACTGTCTGGAATTGGGACTTATATTCATGGTTTTGCAGGTTTGGGTATGTCACTCCCAATGATATTCCCGTCTTGATTGATCAATACCTTGGTAGAGGAGAGATCATTGAAAAGCTTTGGAGGTATATTATCTCCCATCTTTGACTTTGTGTTTCTTTAATGCTCGGTTATTGATCAGGGTTGAGTGTATTACCATTGAGACTAATTATACTTTATAAATAAATTGGATAATTTGGATGGCCTTATATCATTCTCTGATGCTTTTGGTGTTTCACGTTTAAGATATTTATAAGCACATAATATATATCTTATCAAATCAAGTATATAAAAGTCCTATGAAAAGTTAGTCTCTATACCCTTGCAAGGATTTTGAAAAAAAAAATAGAAATGAAGGTTATAATATGCCTAAAAAGTCCAAATCAACTTCCTAGAAACAGAATGTTCCCCCATTTCTTTTTCCGTTTTGTTTCCATTTGCTTTGTCTATTATAAATAAATTGAAATGCAATTCCAACGGTGACTTTGTTTGATAAAAGCCGCCAAGTAGCTTAATGGAGGTAGTGGTAGATTCAGAAATTGATTGTTTGAAATGCTTGCACATTATTGTCCAACTAATGCATAATTGAAGAAAAAGGATTAGAAACTTTGACCGAATGCATCCAAGATACAATCCTCCCCAAGTTTAGTTGAGGAGATCAAGGCATTTGTATAGGGGTACAGTCAGCCATAGAATGTACAACCATTTTTTCTAATCTAGATCCTTACACAATAACATTACCAATAAAGCTAAGAAATTCTCATTCCTTTCTTGGCTCTTGGTATTAAAACTCACATGGTGGTAACTTACAAACTAGAAAAAATCATTGCATTAGCAGTAATCCCCAAATTCAAAGCAACCCTTCATACAGGAGGATCGAACAAGTAGAAGTTCAGAAATTGCCATTTGGTGTTGGTGGGTTTGTGTTCATCAGTTTTAGGGGTTACTCATTATATTTAGTAAGGAAGGCTATATATCATTCTTTTTCCCTTTTCCCCTTCAAGTTGTGTAATTTTGTGTCTGATCCAGTTGCTGCAGCTGTAGTGAATTGTAAATTTCCCAGTTGAATGCAGAAACCAACTCTTTTTTTTTTACAGTAGTAAAAAATTGGGAATGTCTTACGCTTGGCGTAAAACAAAACCCTGATCATCCTTCAGGATGATGGAATACAGTTCCCTATTATAAGGGATTGTTGAGCTATTACAAATAACACCATGTCTAGCTATGTAGTCTGCTACTCTGTTTACCTCTCTAAAACAATGGGCAAATTCTACAAAGTCAAAAGATGAAACTAGGTTTCTAATTTGCTCCACCTGATGGATGATCTCCCATGTGACATCGTTTCTTCTTTTTATTGCTTTGATCAAATCTTGATTATCCCCTTCAATGATGACCTTCCGAAGACCTTTCGATATAGCTTGTTGCATTCCAAGGATGATTGCAGCAGCTTCTGTCTGTATCACCGAACTTGTATGAACTTGTTGATAGAAAGTATCAATCACAATACCCCTGGAGTCTCTGATGACTCCCCCCACCTGGCAAGAACCCGTGGGTTTAACCGATCCATCTACATTAATTTTGTAGATAGCTCCTTCTGGTTTAGGCCACCTAACTTTTTTCCTATTCGTCTTAGATTTTGCAGGGTGAGGTTTCCCATCATTATTTTTCCAATTATTAATATCAGTGATCACTTGTTGGACAATGTTCCTAATTGCAGAAACCAACTCTTAATAGAGGCAATATCTGTATGTGCTAATGGTTTTTTTAGGTATGAAATTTCAAAAATTAGATGGGAGAAAAATGGAGAAGAAAATATTATTTGTGGCTACTTATAGGCAGACCTCTCTCATGATTTGTAGTTTAGGTTTACTTGAATAGGAGGTTTAACAATGGTTAAAATATAAATTAAGATGAGTCAAGTCAAAGTATTTAGCCAAAAAAAAAATCAGGATTCCTAAGAATTTGAGGACTTAATTTTCCGTTTTTGCTCTAACTCTTTCGAGTTAATTATGCTTTTCCCTTCTGAAAATTTCCTACTTTAATTTTTTTGGGCCCGGAGGATTGTGCCTTTTTAGATCAATTGATGATACAGATGAGAAATATGTTGTTCCGATTCCACCAGTTAAGCAAGTCAACGTGATTGAATTGTTCTAAACAACTCTCAAATGTAAGAGAAAGACTTTTAATTATCTCTGATGATATATAAGAAGAGTTGTCATCTTATGCAACCTTTCTTCCTCAAATCTTGCTGCGAAAGTGGTGGTTAAGGTGAAAATTTAGCTTGTCTAAGAGCTCTCGTACTTGGGGTTTTCCATATCCACTATATATACTTATTTGAGATCACGAGGATCACGAGGACGGGAGGGTGTACACATCAATTTTGTTTCATTTGCTGGATTTTCTTGTGAATTTGTGTTAATTTTTATTTTATTGTGCAAAAAAAAAACTTTTTACCTATTAGCATTCAATTTTCAGGAAATTACCCTTCAAAATATAAATGGTTCTCCTCTCTTGAATCTTCTTGCTTACTCTCTATATTGATATATTTTGCTACTTTATACCAGACAATGTCTCAGCTCAATACTACAATGTTTCAGCTCAACACTTTGCTCCCTCACAAGTTCATATATTTACCTATTTTTGTCTAGAAATCTCTGTATCTTCTCATTTAGGGTTGGGTGTAAAAGTACTTCCTTGGAGTCACCTTGAAATTTTATGTTTTATTACTATGTTGCCAATCTTCTAAAAATACCATCTCTAATTGCCTGCATATTCTCCTAGATGAATTTTTTTATTAAGGAAACTGCTGAGAGGCAGCTATTTTAGTTTTTTTGAGCTGAAACTTGAAATTTGACTATATTTTCTCCTTGATAATATAATAGCATTCTGGTATAATGTTCTTCAATTTCTTGCAAAATCTATACTTGTACTTCAACCAAAATGAAAGCAGGTGCCTCGGATTTTCTTTTTCAAGTATTGTGCACATTTATGAATGTTGCTTGGAAATCTTCATATTGATATCATCTCGTTGCTTTTCTATGATGTTGAATTCTTATTTAATTATTTACAATTTCTGATTTTTTATGATTCCCATTTACAATAGAGGATCACTATTCCTGAAATCAAGAAACATGAATGGTTCTTGAAGAACCTACCAGCAGACCTCATGGATGAGAACACAATGGGGAACCATTTCGAAGAACCCGACCAGCCTGTGCAGAGCATTGATGAGATCATGCAGATCATCTCTGAGGTGGGATAGCCTGCCGGCACCCGGTGCCTGGACCAATTCATCACTGACAGCCTGGACATGGATGAAGACATGTTGGACGACTTGTCCGACTCCGAGATTGATATTGACAGCACGCGGGGAATTCGTATATGCAATGTGAAAGCCTCTTGCCTTCTAAGTAGTTGGAAACATCACCTTCTCGGGTTCGTGTAATCTGCTGATATATGCAGGGGCTGATACTAATTATGTTGTGATGTTTGTTTGTTTGTTTGTAGCAAGCACTGTTTTAGCATGTGCTCTGTAGAAAATTAGTGTTTGTAGTTTCCGGAATGGGGGAGCTTAAATGAGGAACTCGGATAAGAAGAAACAATTCTGCTGGCGGAGGAAAACATTTGGGATGCTGATGCCGAAGCATTGTTATAACAATATACACTTTTATGGTTCCATATCTGTATCAATTCATGTTGTATCCTGTGAAGAAGTATATGCATTCGATTCATCAACAACATCCGATTCCACATCTAGGTACCCATACAACATAAACCCGCGCGCAAGATGCGCGCGGTTGTAAAACTAGTTTTATTAAAGATGGATTGTGTAATTAGAAAATTAAGGTAGGAATTAATTAAATTAGATTAGGTAGATTAAAATTAAGAAATGGATTAAAACTAATCTATGATTGTTTAGATAATCTATTTTTAAGGTGAGATTGCCAAGTGACACATTCAACATCTGCTTTAGTATATAGATAAGAAGATAAGATATTGATTGATTGATAGAGTGAGTCTAACGGCAAGATGGGTTTCATCTAACGACAAAATAAAATTTATGTATTTGCACTTAGGTCCTTTTTTTTACAAGGGATTGTTTATACATTATCAAAGAAACCTTTCGAAGCTATTGAATTTACTTTCATGTTTATACATCATCAAACTCACTTTTTTGAGAAGTTTATACATTCATTGTCATGTTGTAAACCGTAGTTTTTTGGCAAAATCTGCAATTTGAACGCATAATTTAGCAGTAATCAATCAAACCAGGTCAACAGCACCAAATTCAAAGTATTGATGCAATTTACAACAACTAGATGTTGCAATCCAAACAAAAGCAAGATTATATACACCTATTTGCACAATCAATAATACAAGTTGTTCAAGCATGGAACAATGTCGAATTCAGAGTAATTGATTCATCAGCTACATCGATCGATATGTTGTAATCCAAGAAATTTCACTTCTTGACAAGTTTATCTACAGATTAAACCACTTCCCAAAGAAAGAGAAGAGTACAACTAAGAAACCTATACGACATCTACAAGATCGAGAAGTCCTTTTTTTTTTTCTCATCTCTAGACCCCTCAGTTTGCAAAATTCAGATACAGAAATTGCTGACCAGGACACGCCGAAACCCTAACTCAATTTTGAGGGAAAAAAATCAGGCGGTCGAGGCAGCAACGGCGGAAGAAGAGGGCCTCCAAGATTTGGAGGTGACCGAAATGGGTTTCTGAAGGGCACGGAAGGAGGCGGAGAGGTCCCAGCAGGCCTTCTTGGGTTTCCATGGCGGGCGGGAGTCGATTTCGATTTGACTTTGCCTGCATTCGTCACTACAGAAAGCATTAATCCCTTTGTACATGAAGATGTCGCATTCGGCAAGAGGCCTCCGACACCAGCAAAAGGTATCTAGGAAATGCGCCTCCTCCGCCCGGTGGTAGCCGTACGATTCCTCGACCTCGAAGTAGAACAAGCTCGATCTCATTGCTTTGATTGGAGAAATCAAGAAATTCAGAGTTGGGGATGGTTGAATTTGGTGAGGAGGGGAACTGAGGTCAGGGAAGAGAAAATCAAGAGGAAAAAAAAAATCGAAGGACTTTAAGTGAAATTACTTACAATTTACGGAGTATCTTGTAAATAGATTGATTGATTAGATATTTACAATGTACTGTGTACCATAAATAATTATACTCCTTATGTAATACTCTATCCGTTCAGCAAAATTTGTCCTTTTAAGGTGTTATTTTTGTTCAAAAAAACTTGTCATATTTTTTCTTTCACTTTACAAAAATGCCCTTGAAATGATTGATGGTTTGTTACTTGTAGTTTTCGTTAAATTAAAAAAGAGGTAATAATTGAGGGTAAATTAGTACATTTATTAATTGTCTTAAAACTTGTGAAAGAAACTAAAACGACAAGTTTTGCCAAACAGAGGTACCATATGTTAAATTAAGGGTAACCGGTATATGATTTCCTGCACTGCCAGGGTATGCTTTAGAGCATCCACAACCCCAGTACTTTTATAGAGTGTCTTAACCTAAAATAAAAAAAGAAAATTAAAAAAAATCAGAAAAAGTCAGAATTGGGTGTTTTAAGTCAGAATTATTTTGTTGGAAGAAGAAACTTCTCTCATATATTAAGACACTTTTATAATGATTCCACTGACACATTCTGAAAACAAATTAATTTTCTTTTTTTTAAAAAAAAAGTGAAGACACCCACAGTATAGCTTGTTGTGGGTGCTCTTAATGACAATGGTTAATGTTTGGAATTTGGAGTTCGAGATCGGAAAGGGTAAACGGAGGAGTAAGTTGGTTATGCATTAAAAATCGCGGAAACTATATATTCTGTAAGTTTTCAGTTTTTTTTTTTTTTACATTATTAAGTAGAGAAGTTGTCGACGTTATTCAATAGCTAGCGAAAGATCAGGTCGAATTGAACAATAACGTTAAATTGGATGTTACTAGTACAGATCATACCTAACATATTATATTAAAAAACAAATTAAAAAAAGGTAGAGTCAACAACGCCCATTTTTTTTGTTTGTGTGTGTGTGATTGTTTCTTTATAATAAAATATTTAGGGTGCTGTTTTTTACACCCACAAAATTTACTATTTACACTCAAAATCTAAGTTTTTTTTTTAAAATAAACCCTACGCCTCCTGAGTCATAGACGTGTGACTCAAGAGGGGCAGGGTATGTATATAGAAAAAAATAGCTGCGCCTCTTGAGTCACACACCTATGACTCAAGAGGCGTAGGTTTTATTTAAAAAAAAAAACAAAAACTTGGATTTTGGGTGTAAATAGCAAATTTTATGGGTGTAAAAAACAATGTTCGATTAGATGTTAGTCCGATCGGTCAATTTGTCTAATCAAGCACTACCAATAACTTTTCTACTCAACAAAGTTAACGTTTAATTTAACGTTGCATAACGTATGTTTCAACGTTAATTAGGTATATACAGGGGCGGAGCTGAAGGGGGGCCTAGGGGGCACGTGCCCCCTCTCTCATTTGACGAACTACTTATGTGTATTCTTCTCGTCGATAGCTTCGTTTTGATATATAATACGCCTTAATCCGACATTTGAGTAAAAAGTTATGACTGTTTTAAAATTAAAGGTATATTAATCACTTTAATTTTGTTTCAATAAACTATAATGTTTTTATATTTTACTTAAATTAAAATTCACATACTATAATTCATCTCGAGAGCTTCGAAATGAGAGGTTATACTAATCATTTCGACAAGTAGATAAGAAGTTATACAAGTTTAAAAATTTTATATCTAGTTATACATTATTATATATTATGAGTGCAACAAATTATATATTAACTAGGTTGTTATTCGAGTCAAACAAGTCTAGTATTGTTTGATTATATTTTTAGCTCATTTAGAAACAAGTCAAGCTCGAGTCGAACCTATATTTGAACTTGAACTCATACTCGACTTGTTTAGTAAGTGAACGAGCTTGTGTTGAGTTTTTTTCTCAAGTATTATGCAACTTTACTTGCTCATGGCATAGTAAGTTAAAAGAAAATTTGTAAATTTCACATAATTCGTTCTATTTGAGTTTCAATGAATCCGAGCTTAATCGTGAATTGAGCATAAAAATGTGCTTATAATCAACTCATTTTGTAAATGATGCTCAAGCCGAGCTTTTATTGAGCTAAACTCGAGCCAAACTTTAGCTCATATAACAACCATAACCTTAACTTACTGTTTATTAGATCGCGTTTCTTATACTTATTTAGTTAATTTTTTTCGGATATTTCATTTATATATTTATATTTCTTTTTTTTAGACGCGAAAAAAATGAAAGCGTTTTATCATACACCGATAACATTTTATCTTAAAATAACATAATTTATTATCGTATTACATATAACTCTTTATGTCAATTTAATCCACAACTATATCGTACATGTATAATTGTGCCCCCCTTCGAAATTTTTCTGGCTCCGCCACTGGGTATATATATTACTGATCGAATGTACGGATCCAGTATATAACAACATTACAACAATATTACGTAGTAAAAAATTGACATATTTTAGGGAAAAGGCCATCTAAAGAATCTAAAGATGGTAGCCCTGCAATTAAGGATGAAGTGGCTTTGAGTGATGTCGACTTGTGTCAATTTGTATGAATCGTCAACACGTCTTTACTTTTCTACCGGTGGTAGGCTCCATCAACCGGACGGGACATATGCGACGTGTTCCATACTCGGTGACCGCCGATGGCTTTGACCGGCCAGCACCCTCCCGCCTCCTTCCCATGATTTTGTTTTATTTTATTATTATTATTTTTTTATAATTTAGGTGGTGTTAGACTACTAATCCACCATCCAATAGCGTAATTTCAGGCGATAGCAAGAAGCTCTGGGTGAAAAGCAATCAACCCGAGAACCTGCCGTAGTCTGAGATGCGCTGCTTTGTCCGCCATTTGGTTGACTTTCCGGAAAACGTGAGTGACAGAAAAAGGACTCAAAGGAGTTGAGCAAAAGAAGAGTATCTGCGATCACCAAATCAATCTTCCAAGGGCACCTCCAACTCCATTTGATTGAGTTGATAACCGCAAGATTGTTCCATTCCACTTCAATATTCGAAATCCCCATCGATCTCTAAAACAACAGCCAGTCCTAGACGAAGAGCCAACGCTTCTGCCAACAGTCTTGAAACAAATCCACACAACGAGGCGTTGCAAGCCTAGACACTACTATGGTGGTCTCGAATAACAAAACTCACAACAACTTTTCCTGTGCATAATTTTGACCCATCAAAATTAATCTTGAAATATCCATATGCGGGTTTCTTCCAACGAAGATTTTTTTTTTCTTCTTTAGTTAGGGTACTAAGTATAGATTTAATTTTTTTCCATTTCTTCCCAATGATCGATTGGTTCCAGTTTTGTAGCTGAAGTCTTATATATATGAGATAGGGAAAATCTCGTCATCATAGCACAAGAGCATTCTGGTCTTTTACCAAGTAAGTCAATCATTTTTATCATACGAAATTATCCTAAATAACAGTTAAAAACGACGTCTATTATTTATGCGGTATCGAATATTCAATACGGCATTGACCAACATTAATGCAGTTACCGTTTCGCCTATTGAATACGGTAACGTTTCATGCATTAAAGGGCCTTGACCGAATTAAATATGCTAGTGGTTTCTCTCATTAAAGATCATAACCGTTTCTTTTATTTAATACTCGATCAATATAAATAAGAGGAGATAGATTGATATTGAGGGGGGACGAGGACTGACTTGAGCGTCGGAGGGTCCTACGGAGGAGACAAGCCCCGCTCCGACCTCGTTTGTTCTTGTTTTACAGGCTACTGTTCGGATGGAGTTCATGGTCAAGATCGATCTCCTTCCACCACTATGATGCAAATTCTATGCATCACATTTGGCGTCGTCTGTGAGAAATCAGTCAAAAAGCTACAAGATCGGATCTCCCAATCTACAAAGCAACAAGAATTGACTGTTAATAATGGGGATTTATACCGCTGCCAAGATTCAAAATCGAGGTGATTGAGTGCATAGGAGATGTTGCGACCATTGGGGTAATGATGGCCACCAAGATTCCTATTACTCAAACCAAGGAATGAGCTAAGTTTTCTACTCCCATTGCTTGCGAAAAATTTCTTAGTGAAGACATGGTTGTTTATTAATATTCTCCTTTAAAATGTTTATTGAAAGATGAATGTGTAGCTCTTGCAAGCTAGATTTGTAGCATACTACTTCTCCGCAAAAATATATAAATTGTGTGCAGAGGCATATAACATGCTAGGGGCACTACACATTACAAGACCACTCTTCAAATGGCTTGATTGATATAAATTATGTAGAAGTACAACGTTTTTTACCAGGTCAACGCCTATAGATGTCATGGAACGATGTCTTCAAAGCTACAACAACTATTCAAGAAATTGAAGAACCGCCACTTAAGGCCAATGAAATCGCCACTTACGGCCACAACGAAATCGCCACTTACGGCCACCGAATCGCCACTTAAGGCCAACAAAATTGCCACTTACGGCCACTCAAAATCGCCACTTAAGGCCAACGAAATCGCCACTTACGGCCACTCTAAATCGCCACTTAAGGCCAACGAAATCGCCACCTACGGCCACTCAGAATCGCCACTTACGGCCAACGAAATCGCCACTTATGACCACCGGAGATCGCCACTTATGGTCACCCGGAATCGCCACTTACGGCCACCGAAAATCGCCACTTACGGCCAACGAAATCGCCACTTATGGCCACCAGAGATCGCCACTTATGGCCACCCGGAATCGCCACTTACGGCCACCAAAAATCGTCACTTACGGCCAATAGCCAACTACGGGTCAAGCGACTAACGTCTACAGCAAAATCATCGCTCACTTGAAAAACTTTGCCATGTACTTTTTTCGGCTTCCTTCATCATCGAGACACGAAGAAGAAACCCGAGGAGCAATTGAGATAGGGGAAATCCCGTCATCATAGCACAAGGGCATTCTGGTCTTTTACCAAGTAAGTCAATCATTTTTATCATACGAAATTATCCTAAATAACAGTTAAAAACGACGTCTATTATTTATGCGGTATCAAATATTCAATACGGCATTGACCAACATTAATGCAGTTACCGTTTTGCCTATTGAATACGGTAACATTTCATGCATTAAAGGGCCTTGACCGAATTAAATATGCTAGCAGTTTCTCTCATCAAAGATCGTAACCGTTTCTTTTATTTAATACTCGATCAATATAAATAAGAGGAGATAGATTGATATTGAGGGGGGATGAGGACTGACTTGAGCGTCGGAGGGTCCTATGGGGGAGACAAGCCCCGCTCCGACCTCGTTTGTTCTTGTTTTACAGGCTACTGTTCGGATGGAGTTCATGGTCAAGATCGATCTCCTTCCACCACTATGATGCAAATTCTATGCATCACAATATCCTTCATATTGTTGATTGTTCATGTAGTTTTGATCGTCGAATACTACTTTATTACTTATTGTCCATAAGCCCCACCAAATCAAAGATAACAAGGTTGTTTGAGTTTTAGTTAACCTAGAGAATATTTTCATTACAACTTGTTTCGTATTTTTATTGGTCATGTCCACCCTTGAAATTTTTGTTTAAATACATCTATCAATCATTCCGACCAATCACATCAAGAGAATGGATACATTTTGTAAACAAGTGTTCTGTGTCCTCAACCAATGGTTGCAAAAAGCACAAGTCGTTTCTTCGTTTTGATTTTGTTCATCACTAATTCTCATAGAAAGTTTTTCACTTCTGATGATTTTAATGATCATATTGATGTAGTAGTGTGGACAGTGGATTATTACCGTATTTTATTTCAATTGGGATGTTAAAAAAGATAAAAATAGTCTCATGACCTAAGCACATCTTTAATGGCGTTGTCACATCATTTTAAGATACTCGAATCTATAATCATGATATTTAAGAAAGTCTCTATATTGCATTTTATTTTATTTTAAAATTTTGGTGGTTGAGAAAAAAGAAGACAGTGATCCTACATGTTATTATTCATTGGTCAAAAGTATTGATATTATGTAAGAGTGATTATCGTCTCAGTCCGAATCCTCTAGTCCACTCCAGTGGTCCCTCCGGTGTATAGAAAAATTATTTCGAGTATAAATAAACATTGAAAATTTTTTTAAATATATTTTTAGATTCTATATCATTATATTAATATGTTTATAAAATTTTATTATGAAAAATCATGTTTAAAAAATATAGATAATTAAAATATCAATTATTTTAGAAAATAATTTTCATTATTTATTAAAACATGAATTTTCGTAATAAAATTATATGAACATTGCGATATAAGGGTATAGAATCTAAAAATATATTTTAATTTTTTTCAATGATATTTATACCCGAAATAATTTTGTGATACGCGGGAGGGACCACCAAAGTGAACCCGAGGATCCAGACTAGTATCATCTACATGATACTTGATTGTAATCATTTCTTTCAGTTTATAACATTTACGTGGTATATTTTAGTAGATTTTACACTTTAAAGGATTTTTTACATGTTAAGAACATTTTACACTTGAACCATTACCTATATTCGTAGTCCCGTTCATATTTTTTACCTAAGGCTCACAAGTCGCAAGTGCTCTTGATCCTTAACGCCCAAAATCGAGACTGTAGAAAAGGGCTTGTCTTTCTCAGTTTGCAACCAAAATCAGAGTTATAGGAGAGGGCCTGGTTTTCTCCTCGCTTCTTTCTCTAACTATGCCTGGTGGTGGCACCTCTATTTCTTGTTGCTCCGACATGGAGCGCGGTGTCATTTAGGGGTATGCAGAAAAATCCGACACGACTAATCCGATATGAAAACATGGCGATACGACACGAAAAAACACGAACCAAAAATGCCATGAACCGGTAAATCACGAAAATAAATGGTTCGTGTTTGGATCGGGCAAATCCTGTTATCGAATACCCGATACGAACCATTTTTTTTAATTTAAATATAAATTTTTTATGGATTAGTATAATTTATTTGTCAAAGGAGAGTAACAAGGTTTGAATTGCCAAGGTGGTAGGCGCTCCATACCATGAGCCGAGAGGTCAGCTGTTCGATTCCCAATTAAATATGTCACTTTTCCTAATTTTTCCTATTAATGGCAGAAAAAAATATGAAACATAATGCATTTAATGTTCAAAGTAACATGAAATGGAGCTTGCCCAGTTGGTTGTGTTGGGTGGGAGTGTGCGAGATGGTTGGGGGGCTCACCCCCCTAAACACACTTTCTTAAATTATTTTTCTAAAATAAAATAAAAAAGAAATTGGCATTTAATTTCTACCGGGTATCCGACACGATCCGGGTTATCTGTGTCAGGTATTCGACATGAGTATGATCTTGCCGGTTCGTGTTCGGATCGGCTATTTGGGGTAATTTCTTACCGGATACCTGACACGTACGATTAACCGTGTCGTGTCGGGTATGCGATAATGAACACCCCTAGTGTCATTGCCTCCCACTGCTCCTTTCGCCGATCGCCTTCTTGGTTGGTCAGGGGCGTTTCTCCCCTCCACTTGGGTTGTCTCATGCTATCTACTGTGTCAGTGTCACCCCTCTCCATATGTCCTCGACGGCACCTCCATCTCCTCGGCATGGGTAAACATCAACTTGCATTCTAAGCTCATTTGGATTAAATTAATATTATATATATATTTAGTTTCTCATATTAATTTTATATTTATGTACAAGTCCTACAAATCCTAGTAGGGCTAGAAGTAAATCACGAAAGGCCTTGACTAAATTTCATGTCTGTTTCGACCCGTTTCTTGGTGCAGTTTGCTCGGGTGGTGTGGTCTTTGCTCTGGTGCGTCTAGGCATTCTTTTTCTTCATTAGAGTCCTGTCAGTCGGAGTCAGAACTGGTTGGGGTCGAGGTGGTGTGTACGGGGTGGACTTCGTGTTCGGGAAGAAGCTTCTTTGGAGGCTCGTCTTCACTTCTCACATGGATTTTTGATGTATCGCTGGCCAGCGATGCTGTTTCTAGATGGTGCTTGACTTTGTCCATAGTCTACGTCCCCAATTTGCTAGATTTAGTTTTGACTAGATTCATCTTTGTAAGATGCGTTTCCGCTTGTTGTATTGCACCTTTTCTGTTTCTGCTGTATGTTTTGACGGTCTTTCATTTACTGACTTGTTGGCCATCGAGATTCAGGTATATCCGATCTTGAATTCTCACATAATAAAAAAAGGGATCAAATCAAGGCAATAACAAAGCGATTCCACCGAAACCAATAGCGAAAAACAAGGAGAACCAGCAGGTAAGGGTTATGCTCTAATTTTTCTTGCTCTAAGCATTCAAAGTGAGAGGCAAGACAGAAATCAAAAGAGGAGAAAAAAGGAGCGGTGTACGTGATTTCAATTTCAATATTCGGCTTTCAGTTGTTGTTTTCTCTTGTTGGGGTAGTCAAGTAATTTTTCTCTATTGTTTCTTCCCCTTTCTCACTCGAAAGGGGATGTTGTTAGTTCAAATTCGAGAACCAAGGTTCCTAGAAGAAGTGAGACTCGTAAGAGAAGTCGTGTACAACCCACAGTCGTCCCACACCAACCACCAGGAGAGGGAGACAAGAGAGATAAATGGAACCGCATCCACGGACACCAGCCCCCACCACCACGATGAACACCGACACCCCGAGTGCAACACCCAGATCTAAACTGATTTTGGCACATCGCCGGATCTCTTCCATTGATTTTGGTTTGATTTATCACTAGAGTCTTTTGACTTTTTGGATATTGTGGCATTTGGAGGATCTACATACGAAGTGTTGTTCAAGATGGATCTGGATCTCAGTCTAATTTGGTGATTTGATTTGGGGTTGTTTTGTCGACGCTCAGGTGGCTTAGGGTTTTTAGGTAAATGCTCTCATTAATTTATTCTAAAAATTATAGGATACGTTTTAAAAAAAATACATATATTGCAATGACTATTTTACCTCCGATTATTTAGTTACATTACCATCTTATCTCATTTTTTTAATTTATATAAATTTTTAGAATCCAAACACTCCTAATTACTTCTTGTAATGACATTTTTTTTAATCGAAAAGAAGGGAACCCTTAAACTTAGCTAAGGGCATCCTGGTGGATGAGCATATAAAGATCAGAGTCGTCAGGGATAGAAGAGCTAGAGAAGACAATATCTATATGCGATAAACTGTTAGGTACTTGATTGGCTTCTTAGAAAATGTGACGAATCTGGAAATAGACAAAGGATTCCAAAAAGAGAGAAGAATCGCATATGATCATTTCAATCTCCCCCGAAATCGACCAAGTGCCTTGGAATAGATAACACTTCTTGTAATGACCTTAATTCTCTATTTTTTTTTAAGCAAGATAAGAATTCGATTCTCTAGACAAGCCTAGAGAAACTGAGAGACCGGACAAGCCGGTAGATGGACTAACCATCATGTACAACTGGAAGCAAAAACTGAAGCAAATGACAGAAAGGAAATTACAGAAGCAAATGACATAAATAAAAAAACAAGGAAAGTACAATCCATCCTACACTGCGAAACACAAGCCAAAAGACAAACGAAACGATCGGTCAAAGGGACAACGCACACAGCGAACTCTGGGGACCAGCGGACACCTCAGATTATGGACTCAAAAGAGCCTTCAGATGCCAATCGCACATCCACGACGTCATCGAACATGACAAATCAACCATCGTTCACAAGAAGTCTAAACACAACAAACAACACAATACACCAACCTGCAAATTCAAACCCTAACCACACCAATGCTCAATCAAACCTCCCCACACACCCGTCTCAACCCTCAAGGACGATAACAAGATCGAAAGGTTATCACAAGGATAAGCCAAAATAGAAGCAGTTAAAACGAGACAAGGAAGCAAAAAAGAACATAAATGAACCGGAAAAGCGAATGAAAGAGCGGATGAAAAAAGGCCACAAGGACAAAGATCGAACACAAAAAGGATTGGAAAAGCCTAAACAAAACGGTGAACGACAAGCACAGGCCAAGGTCGAACAATTGTCTGGTGGACTGCAACAATGGATGAAAGGTAGGGCTGCTCAGAAACGAATTCGAGGAGGAGCCATCACCCGAACCACCGATGGAAGAGCCGCGGGTGGGAGGCGATTGAGGCGGTGAACCGCCGGACTTGTAGCAGGGCGAGATTATTGAGCCAAGTCGAAGCGGTGGAGATTCGGAGGCCAAGATAATGGTGAGAGGCGGCGCCGGAACAACCGAGAAGGGCTGAGCCAAGCCGAGGCGGCGGTGAAACCGAGAAGGGCTGAGCTAAGGGTGGTGAAGCCAAGAAAAGCCGAGCCTAGCCTAGGCAACAGTGGAATCGAGAAGGGCTGAGCAAAGGTTGGTGAACCTGAGAAGGGCTGAGCGAAGCCGGGCTGGCGAAGAGTCGAAGGCGCCATGGTGATGGAATGATGGTGGAGGCGGCGGTGGACCAGCGCTCCAAAAAGGGAGCGTTTTACCTTAATTTTTCAAAGGGTGTTGCTATATACACCGCAAATCCGGATTAAGGATTTGCACGTCCTTAAGGACGTGCAAGCCTTTTGACTAATTAACATTTAAAAAATAATAATTAACCCCTTTTAATCATGCACGTCCCATGATTTGGGGTGTATATAGCCACACCGTTTTCCAAATGAAAGAGTGCTGTTCTTCCACGCGTTATATTATTGACATTTCATATTTTTGTTATGGGTGTCCGTTACTATCCCATGATCTAAATCCACTAACTTTTAAAATACTATAAATACCCAAATCAACTATTAAAAAAAAATACAACTGATTGAACATATGTTTTTTAAAAAAAAATTATTGGAAGAAACTTATGATTAATCGCAACTGGATAAAAGTAACAAAAATGTGAATTTTGTATCATTCACCATCAGTTTATATCAAATAAAGCTAATCATTTAATTAGGATTAAAATAATATTAGTTTATCTTCGCCTATGATTGAATTTCTATTTATCCCTCCACTAGCTTAAAAATGTGAATGGATTTTCTAATATCGGTACAAAACTCGTTTTTTTTTTTCATAGGTAGACACAAAATTCATTACAATATGTGGGAGAGGGGATTCAAATACATAATCTACTGGTCACTACGTGTTATCTTTACCAACTAAGTTAGTAAGGTTTGACGGGAGAAAAACCGTTATAATATATACCCAAGAACATAGATTATGTTTTTCTATTTTGTAAAAAATGTCTAAACTAATTGATTGATCCAATTTTTAAATATAATATGTTATAATATTTTATTATGTGGTGAATATTTCACCTTATTGTAAAATATCCTTCAAAATCAGGAATATTTTTGGGGTTATGGGTGTGGATCTTCGCTATAAAAGGAGCATCCTAGATGTTGTAAATTAAACAAGAAATCAGATAAACAAAGTACTATTACAATTACAAACAATCTGGTTCTCTTATTTACCACTATAATTATCACACGTTATCAGCACGAAATCTAAAAACCAACCGAGTTTCTCATATCTAAAGGTAAAACTCTCATATCCCAAGTCTTTAATTATGAGAAATGTTTTATCAAAATTGGTTTTGGAGTAGTATGCTCTATAGTTGCCCTATAAACATGATGGTTTTCACTTAGTGACCCTTTAATTTCAAAATTACAGAAAACCACCATTTAAATGGTCTTTATTACAACTCACCACCCATTCACCTATTTTAATATTTTTAATCTCAAATTTGATTATAAATATATTCAATTTAAGGGATTGATTATGGTTAAGAGATCATTTTATTTATTTTTAAAATATAATAATAAATATAACCTAGAATTATTATCTTAATTTATGTTCGAAAATGTTTGTAAATTTTTAAAATATTATGTAAATTACTATTTTCTTTATAATATAATTACAAATCATAATTTCTATTTATAAAGTTAAAAATAACCTTAGAATTATTATTTATTTATAGTTGAAATATTTTTATTAAATAATTAATTTTTTTTAATATTCAAAAAGATCGATGATTATATTTAAGTTATATGATTAATCGATAACCTAATATTTTTTTAAAAAAATTAGGAAAATTTAAAGAAAGAAGTTATCTACAACAAATAAAATGGGTCAAACCCATATTTTAAGTTGAAAAATATGAACTTTTTTTAATAGATAACTTTCTTGTTCATATAAAAAAAACTTTATATACATATGGGACAATTCACTTGCCTTTTACCTCAAATTAAAAAAAAATAGTTTATTGATTTATCGTATAACTAAAATATAACTATAGACCTTTTTGAATTTTTATCAAAGCTAATTATTGAAAAAAAATAAAACTATATATATAAATAATAATATTTTTAAAATATTTGAAATATAAATAAATTAGAGTAATTTATGTAATATTTTTAAAATTTATAAATATTTTCATACATAAATATATTAAGATAATAATTCTAGACTATATTTATTATTATTTTTTAAAAATAAATAATTAAAGTCAAATTTTGAATATATTTATAATCAAATTTGAGTTTAAAAATATTAAATATAGTGTATTTAATGATAAATTAGCAAAAATAGATGAATGGCAACAAGTTATAAATAAAGACCATTTATAGGATGATTTTTTATAATTTTGAATTTAAAAGATGGTTCAGTTAAAACTCTCATGTTTAAAGGACGATTTTTATAAATTTCTCTATATAGATATAGATATAGATAAAGATATAATTATATAGATATATAGATATAGATATATATCATACCAATCAAAATAAGAAATACTCAAATCAACTATTATTCTTAATTAAAATGTATTAGCCAAATTTTAAATTAGATTCCTTGGATCAAAGATGATTTTTTTTAAATTTTTTTTATCGAAAGATGATTTTTTTAAAATTTTTTTTGAAAAGAAAGTAATGAATAAATGCAATTGAATCAAAGTCAAAATTTTGTAGAAATCACAATCAAAATATCAAAATATATCAAATAAAAACAAACCATGGAATTAGGGTTAAAGTAAAATATTTCATCTCCATGAATTATTGAATCATAGAAACGTCCATAAATACAACACAACACCACCCCTCTTCTTCCGCGTTGACGATCCCATAAACTCCTCCTTCCTCTTCTTCACAATCTATCTGACCAGATCTCTCCAATGGCGGCCCCGGCGACGCCCCTCCTCAAGGATGAGCTCGACATCGTCATCCCTACCATCCGAAACCTCGATTTCCTGGAGATGTGGAGGCCTTTCTTCCAGCCCTACCATCTCATCATCGTTCAAGACGGAGATCCCTCGAAGAAAATCAATGTCCCCGAGGGATTTGACTATGAGCTCTACAATCGCAACGATATCAACCGGATCCTCGGCCCCAAGGCTTCCTGCATCTCCTTCAAGGACTCCGCTTGCCGCTGCTTCGGCTATATGGTCTCCAAGAAGAAGTACATCTACACCATTGATGATGATTGCTTTGTAAGTCTTCGATCCCTTCTAGTTTGTTCGGATTTCGATTTTAGGGTTTACCTGGTGTCGGTGTTTGAGGTCTCTGGATTTTGGTATGATTGTGAGATCTGATTTGGATTGGCGTTCTTATTGTTGAATTTTGCCCTTTTTGGTACTCTAATCTCAATTATTTGGTGGTTAGGATATTTGGAGTATCTGTTTTGACTAATTGGATCTCAAATCTGGCTTGATCCGAGCCTTTTTAGTACTGTACTGGATTGCTGCTTCCCTACTCTAGTGCTAATCTGCACTTTTGTGGTTGTTTTTGTCCCCATCAGACCAGATCTATCTTGTGTTTGAAGGTTTTCTCTCTTTTTTTTTTTTTTTTTTTTTTGAATTTGACCTGTGAATTTTGATCAAATCTGTGATCTTATTTTTGAAACTAACCTGGTCAAACTCTTCATTAATACTCATTATCACTTCTTTTAAAATATGTTCCTTGGTCCCCGTTTTTGGATAATTTAATCGTGCAGTTAGTGATTTACAATGGAAGTTCATACAAGTATATATCTTTTTGACAATGCATAAAACATAACTAAAATTTTGCATCTCTTTAAAGCTTCTGTAAAGTACTGTCGTTTGAGGGGTTTCCTTGCATTGAATTAATGATGTAATCTTTTCAGAAAGGAATTTAACTTCTTCCGGTAACAATTTGAGTACTGATCTCATATCTGGTTGTCTCAATGTGACTTCTTGCTTCTTGGATTTTATTCTAGTTTGACTACTCAAAACTCACACTAATAGTGCTTTTGTTATGTGTACATATCTGATCCAATCTTTCAAACTCCGTTTTTGATAATGTATGAGATTGTTCTGTTCTCCTAACATTGCTTGTGATTCTAATTGTGAAATCTGATCAGGAATTGCTTGTTCTATGATTCCTGTATGATCTTATATAAGCTTTTGATTGATCTTTTGATTTGTCGATATCTTTTACTTCTATTCTTATGCAGTACTTCTTGCTGTTATGTTGTTACTGTATTCCAGATCTTATTGTTGTTTCTCTGTGCATGTGTAGGTTGCTAAGGACCCATCTGGAAAGGATATCAATGCTCTTGAGCAGCACATCAAGAACCTCCTATCCCCATCCACTCCTCTTTTCTTCAACACCCTATATGACCCATACAGAGAGGGAGCAGATTTTGTCCGTGGATATCCTTTCAGCCTCCGTGAAGGTGTTTCTACTGCTGTCTCCCATGGCCTGTGGATGAACATCCCTGACTATGATGCACCTACACAGCTTGTTAAGCCTCTTGAGAGGAACACCAGGTATATATAATAAAGGCCTCAGTTGATCTTTTAATGACATCGCGCTTCTCTTTACATCGGAACGTATTCTTAACAAGTTACATTTGTGTATATCAGGTATGTTGATGCTGTCATGACAATTCCCAAGGGAACCCTCTTCCCTATGTGTGGCATGAATCTGGCTTTCAGACGTGACCTCATTGGCCCGGCCATGTACTTCGGTCTGATGGGTGATGGTCAGCCTATTGGTCGTTACGACGACATGTGGGCTGGATGGTGTGTTAAGGTAACTATCTAGCTCAATGCATTGTATATTTTAGTTCCCTTTTTGTGTATTTGCAGACACCTAAGCCTAATGAAACAACTCTTATTGCTTGTTGAATTGATGCCAGGTTATCTGTGATCACCTTGGATTGGGGGTCAAGACCGGTCTTCCATACATCTGGCACAGCAAGGCTAGTAACCCATTTGTGAATCTCAAGAAAGAATACAAGGGCATCTTCTGGCAAGAAGAGGCGATCCCCTTCTTCCAAAACGCGACCCTCTCCAAGGAGTGCACCACCGTCCAGCAATGCTACATTGAACTCTCGAAGCAGGTGAAGGAGAAGCTCGGCAAGGTTGACGAGTACTTCATTAAGCTCGGTGATGCTATGGTCACATGGATTGAAGCATGGGATGAGCTCAACCCACCCCCCACCGTCGCCAACGGAGCCGCAAAGTGAAGATCTTCTCAGCTGATAACGGGTCCTCACCCATCGAATACAGCAGATTCGCTTAAATGGCCGGGCATTCTTTATCATCGTAGTTTTTACCTTTTGCAGATGAGGCTCTCGTCAACATTCTATGTTATTGCTTTCGTTCAATTTCGCATCGAGTTGAGACACTAGTGAAGTTTTTGATTGAGTTTATGCATTCTACTTCAGCATTGCTTACTAACTTGAGCTGAGAATTATTCATTTAATGGTGGTTCTGTGCCCCATCTGGTATTTATTCATTTGGTTGAAGCATCAGATTTTTCAACTTTTGTATTTGATACCAAATTTCACACAAATGTGTCAACAGATCAACTTAACAGACAGCTTGTAAAACATGAAATCAACCAGTTTAAGGCAAAAAGAATAAAGTGTCAACAGATCACCTCAGGTCCAACTGACAGCTTGTAAAAACATCATGAACGCAACCAGTTTAAGGCAAAAAGAATAACAATCGCAGTTGGAGATCGAACTCGGATCAGCGTGGACAGGCAGGAGTATCTATATCTTTATACACATAGGTGTGTATGGACAACCAAAAAAGTTGTTAAAAATTAATCAGTTGTGGGTGTTTAATTTTTAAACAGCTTTTTTTTGGTGTTTGGAGGACCAAAATAAACAAAAACGTGTTTAAAAATTGTGTTAAAAAATAAGCTACAAAATGGAGGTTATTTGGGTGTTTATTTGGTGTTTATTCTCCCTTTTATCTTATTTGGTTTGAATGTATCACAATACTCCTAATAACAACAAAATAAACTCCACTTTTTACAAATAAACTGTTTTTCTCCCCATACGGAGATTATCTTGTTTAAATTTTTAACTACTTTTACCAACAATTTATAAATTTTACCCTATTTATAATTTTAGTCAGTTTATTAACCTCGTTCCATACGAACCCATAGTAAAATCGATGTATAGCGTCCTATGTGACATCTTCTTGTTGATTCTAGAATTTTTTTTTAAATAACATGTTGTCATAATTTATAGGGAAAATTACATAAAACCACCCATTAAATATAGTTGTTTTCACTTAGCCACCCCTTAAATATTAAATTACATAAAACCACCCGTTATATAAGTCATGTTAACAAAACACAACCCATGACCATACCTATCAGACCTCCATTTTCCCATCAAATTGATGCGAAACTACAAAAATACCCCTTTTATTATTTAAAAAAAAGAAAAATGTGTCCATGCCCTTGTATATAGCCTTCGGCTTCGAGGCTTTTTTTTCCCAATCCCCCCATTGCCTCTGAGCATTCCCATCTGCCACCATCACCTCTGATGTGTTTTTATTGCCATCGGTTGCCATCACCTCCGTTCTCCGATGTGCCTCTTGAATACCGGCATCGCACTTGCCCTAATTTGACGGGTTTAAAATTAAACCCATAATTAACAATTTACAAATTAACTTGAATCACGTTTTGTGGAAATTGGCACTTGGATCCCAATGATTAAAGTGCAAATTTGGTGCTACTCATTGGATTTCACTTATTATTTAGCAAATTTGTGGACTTAGGAGAAGTGAGACGGAAGCTTGGAAGGGTGAAGAGTAAAAAATGGAGGTTTTGATGGTGGGAATTGAATATGACATACAATAATTTGATTTGGGGCAAATGATGAAAAAATCAATTTGAGAAAGTTTTTTTTTAATACACGGAATTAAGATGTCGCTATCACTAACGAAGATAACGCCATCCTAGCGCGTCCTTACAGACGAGATCCCAAAGAACCAGATCAGCAAGCAGAAGATCGTCGGCAGGGATGCTGTAAGCCAGGTGCGCGGCCCTATCATCAACACCATTAGATTCCTTGAAAATCTGACGAATAGAAACATAATTAAATGACGAAACCATAAACCGAGTATCAGATTGTAGGAGCTCGATATTCCAAGGGCAACTACAATCCCCATGCAGGGAATTGACAACATGTAAGTTGTCACCCTCAATTAGAAGGTTTTGAATACCCATTTGTTTTGCCTGAAGCACTCCATTTCTAAGAGCAAGGGCTTTCGCAAAAACGCATGAATTGTTATTACAACGACCATAATCAGCAGCGATGACTTCTGCTTTCGAATTCCTAATAACAGATCCGAAAGCAGCATCCCCGGAGCCTAGGAGGGAGCCGTCAAAGTTAAGTTTGTAAGAATTCAAAGGCGGTCTAACCCAATGATGGGTGGATTGTCGGACCTGGCCTCTCTTGCAATGCTTCAAATTACAAATCGGATTCTTGGGCGTACCCGGAAGAAAGGAATCAGAAGCAAGATCGAAACGAGCAGCCTCAAGCCGTGTCTGCTTGGATGTAAGCATGTGAAGTTGAATTTATGTAATAGTGACATGTGCAGCATTCCCAAACACCAATTGGTTCCGGAAGAACCAGAGTGCCCACCAGGTATAGAATAAGTCATGTAACTCGTCCTTGCTGACTTTTAAGTAGATGTTGTTTAGAACCGTGCTAGGTCGTTGATCATTGAAGTTGTCGATTTGCGTAATTTGGTTGAGACTAGTATTGCTACAAAGGACCCTTCTGCTAAAAGGACACTCGAGAAGGAGATGTTGGGTTGATTCAAAATGAGAGTCACAGAAAACGCAACCCATAGGCACACTTATATGAGATCATTGTAGGCGATCTTTTGTAGGTAAGCTATCTGTAGCCACTTTCCATAAGAAATGCTTAAGCTTCAGAGGTACATTTAAATCCCAAATCCAATGACAATGGAAACGGTAATTCTGGGCCCCGTTAGGGATCAATGTAGTAGCTGATTTTGTAGAAAACCATCCAGAAGAATCAGGAGTGATGGATGGAGCAGACCGGCAAGGTCAACATAGAGGAGAGCCAAATTCCAAGTTTTATTCGGAGAGATGAAACGACTGACCTTCCAGGAGAGTTGCTCAGGGGTCAAAGGCACGTCCGACTGAAGAGCAAGAGACCCCTCAAAGGCCCAGTTATCGGACCAAAAGTTAATGTCTCTACCATCTCCAACACTCCACCGGAGACCTTTCTCGAATAGTGGGCGCAATTGGATCAACTTACCTCACTGTCAGGAAGTACTTCCCTTTTTCTTATAATTTCGGATCAAAGTCCCTTTAAGATATTTAGCCAAAATGACCCGGACCCAAATATTAGATGGATCTGCAAGTAGCTTCCAAAGCAGCTTCAACTAGAGGGCAGTATTCATTGTTTTGGCTTTGTACAAACCCAACCTGCCATTGAGGGTGTCAGAGCAAATTTTATCCCAACTAATGAGGGGGGAGGGGTGTACTTGTCTTCTTTATTCCAGAAGAAACGACGGTAAACCTTATCAAGTTCTGTCAAGATTGAAGTAGGTAACATGAAGGACTGCATTAGGAAAACAGGTTAGGCACTAAGATTTGCTTTAATGAAGATCTTACGACCTTCCGCCGACAAGGAGGATGCCTTCCATTTTGTGAGGTGTTTTTTAGTTTTGAGGACCACATCAGCAAACGTGTCCTTATTAACTCGACCGTTAATGATACGTCATCCTTAGTATTTTTCCGATGTCGTAGAACAACCAATGCCGAAATGGGTCGTAATAGTTGCTTTAGTGGCTGGTGGTGTATTCTTGGACACATGGAAGGTGGATTTATGGTAATTGATTTTCTGTCCAGAAAGCTTACAGTAATTATTAAGGATTGATGTAATCGTTTTGCAGGCAGAGACAGTGGCTTTGATGAAAATCATCATGTCATTAGCAAAGGCTAGGACTGGAATGGTCAGTCCATTTTTGTTGATAGGGAATCCAATATCCTTATTGTGGACAGACTATTGCTGGATAGATTGAGCAAGAAATTCAGAGGCTATAATAAACAGTAGGGGTGATAGGGGATCACCTTGTCTTAATCCCCGTTTGGGAAAGAATTGTCGTGTTGCTGCGTCATTAATCAGAATGGAATAGGAGACGGTGGACACGCATTCTATAATCCACACAATAAAAGTCTTGTGAAAACCCATTTTGGTAAGAACTGCTTGGAGATACAACCATTCAATCTGATCGTAGGCTTTTTCCATGTCCAGTTTAAGAGCAAGCCACCCACCTTGCCTTGCTTTGCTTTGAAAGAGTGAAAGATCTCATTTACAATGAGGATGTTATCATGAATTGAGCGGCCTTTTGTAAATGCTCCTTGGAGAGGGTGGATGAATTTCGTAAGTATAGGAGCTAGTCTATCTGTTATAACTTTGGTTATGCAAGATGGATCGTCAATCTTAGACCCGAACACCTCTCTTACACAGCAACTCAGCAACACTTTTATACCACAGCCAGAGCGAAATTGTGATTAAAATTCGATTAGGGTTTGGGATTCGATTAGGGTTTGGGATTTTGATAATAAATTTCGAGAAATTGTGATTAAAATTTGTGATTTTGGGAAAGAAATTTATGAATTTCTGGATGTCGTTTTGAAAAGTAAATTTGTGAATTGTGGTTTGCCTACAAATGTATTTTTTATTGTTTTCTATTGATATTGCTGAAAATTTGTTCTTTTGCGTTTGTTCTTTTGCATGTGTTTTATGGTCTTTTCTTACAATAATTTGCAACACTGGCAGCAAAACGACCATTGAATTTTGAGCTACTCAATTTGTTAGTGAAGCCATTGATAGAGATTAATGTAGAGATAACATACTTTTCAGGAATATGTGCACGTTAAAGTATATTAAGAACCAGAACACAGTTTTGTGAGGACTGTAAAGACGAGGTATCCACCATTGAATTCGCTTAACGCTATATTATCTTTTATGTTGTATATTTCATTTAGTTCTGGTTGCTTCTGCTACACAAAAGATGATCTATTTTAATATTACATTGTGTGTAGAAAAGAGATGTTGGCTAGCTTCCCTTAAAACATTACTCTTGTTGAGATTGTGGTCAATGATATATCCTTGCTCAGCCCCCCTTAACTAAAATCCTTGATCCGCCACTGTATCCAACAATATATACCTCTTTTTTTTTATCATGAAATAGTAATTGACGACGTTCTAGTTCACACCATACATGTTTACGATTCCTAAGATGAACACCTTAGAACTATCATAATTGATGTCAAGATTAAATATGTGGTTGAGCGGTCTAGACATATATGCAATGGTGACCTATAATATTAGATGCTTAAAATTAAATGATAAATTGAATATGAGGCCCATTTTGGCCATATGTTTACGCGGAAACTATATACACCGCAAATGACACTTGAGGAGTTGCACGTCGAAATTAACGTGCATGCACGTCCAAATGAAGGTGCAAGTGGGGCATACACCCAGCATGCCCTTCGACGTGCATACACTTTTAAAAAAAACGTGGGGCATACACCCAGCATGCCAAGAAGTGCAGACACGTTTTTATTTTTTTTAAAAAAAGTGTATGCACGTCGAAAATGACGTGCAAAAATGCATGTCATAAACGACGTGCAACGTTGCATGTCATTCGATGTGCTAGGGTTGGGCCAGGGTTTAGGGTGGGGTTGGGTTAGGGTTGGGCTAGGGTTTAGGGTGGGGTTGCACGTCGTTAACGACGTGCATACACGTCGTTGACCACGTGTGTTTGTCACGTTGTCTTGAACGTGCACCTTCGCGTACCTTTGACGCACAACTGCCTATTTGAAGCGGAGCGGGATAGCCTGAATCCACATCCTCCAAAACAGAGTCCGACGTAGTTCGACATATTCCGTCACAGTTATGGCCAAGTCGCAAGGCAATCATCATCTCCAATTTTGCCAGGTACGGATACGTTTCGTATAGTTCAATATATTCCATATGTCTTGCGTTATGTTTATATTTCCACTCATTTTATTACAGTTTCGAGACTTCACACCTGAGTTCTCGGACC
This sequence comes from Persicaria maculosa, assembly GCA_963922045.1. NCBI lineage: Eukaryota > Viridiplantae > Streptophyta > Magnoliopsida > Caryophyllales > Polygonaceae > Persicaria > Persicaria maculosa. Next base: position 39,288,193 of record OY998271.1, read on the forward strand.
CAAAGGTTTGGAATGACCGTAACGAAATGGTTACGCATTTCAAGAATTTGGGTCTGAAACACTGCATGATTTTAGTAATCAAGCGTTCTTGGACGGGGGCGTCAAACCGTCCAGGCGGGGTTCTCCTTGCTTGCGAGCAGTATGGGGAGTACCGACCACGCGGGAAGAAGCTCCGAAGCACGCAATCGAAGGTAAACGGATGTCCATTCTCTCTACACGGACACGAAGGCTCGCCGAGTCACTAGGTTATGACGGTAACCCACGGTGTTCATAACCACCCGCTTTCCACGAGCTTGAAGGGTCACACCATCGCCGGACGACTGACAGAGGGGGAAAAGAAGATGGCTAGGTGGATGAAGGAAATTGATACTCCTCCAAAAGCCATTGGGTACGGATTGAGGCAGTTGGATGAGACCGTGTCACGTCATCACATTCCCTTACCAACACGCTCAACAAGATGGCCACCGAAGAAAGGGGTAGTCGGACGATGACCCAAGATACTCTGAATCGTTTGCGGGAAAGAGGGTACTACTACGAGTTCAGACGACATCCAGATGAGAACGACGTCTTGAGTGACCTCTTCTAAGTGCACCCTAACGGGATACGGCTACTCCGAAGGTTCCATTACGTCATCATATTAGACAGCACGTACAAAACAAATGCGTAAGTCAATCAATTACGATTACATTATTACATATGTACGCAATTATAAAGTACTGCACATGTAACATATTTACACTTGCAGATATGGGATTCCATTGTGCGAAGTGGTCGGGTTCACACCCTCAGGCCATACTTACTGCATCGCCTATGCCTTCATGTCGCACAAGAATGAAGACACGTACGCTTGGGTGTTGGGTCAGCTGCAGATCTTGCTTGGGACGGTTCAGCCTCAAGCTATTATGACTGATCGGGAGCTAAGTCTCTTGGCGGCGCTAAATGTTGTCTTCCCCAATGTCCAACATCTCCTTTGCTGGTTACACATGACGAGAAGATGCGAGGAAGCTGCACTGAAGATCACAAAGAATTTAAGTCACACTGGCATCTTCAAGGGCAACTGTTGGGGGTTGTTCCAATCGAAGTTAGAGGAATCATTCAACCGACGTCGTCGGGCGCTACACGAGAGATGACACCCATTCCCAGGTGTGATGGCGTATTTAGAGGCGGTGTGGCTTCCGTACAGAAGGAACATCGTACGATGCTACGTAGATGATGTTCTACATTTCGGCACTCGTACAACAAACAGGTACGCCGTACTTCCTAACTCCCATTGCAATATGATATGTCATCAAACATTTAGTGATATGAACTTCAATGTTTACATGAAACTGTGTACAAAGTTGAGGGTCAACACAAGGTTCTCAAGGAGGCACTTCACTCATCGACTGGTGACTTCTGCATCGTGATAGATGCAATCCATAGAGTCAACGATTGCCAACTGCATGAGCTGCAAACCGCTTTAGAGATCGACCGCTTCAAATGGCCAACGGCAGCGTATAAAGTCAACCTTTTTGATGAGGTAAAGACTTTAATCTCCAAAAAGTGCTTCGACTATCTGTACAAGTTGTGGGAGGATGTCATAAACCGAAACATTCCTCCGGAATGCACGGACAGACATTGGAGGGTTTGTTACGGGATTCCTTGTGTAAATGAGATTCAGGCCTACGTCAGTTCTGGGACTCCGATACCCGCTGAGGACATCCACCCATTCTGGATGGATTTGGCATGGACTGACATCGACGACACCCCACTCCCGTATGAGTTGTCATCTTCATACACGACTTCCAATAATTTATGCGACGATGAGCTCCACCCACCCTCATCTGCAAGCGTCCGATCGAAGGGGAGGTCTCGGGGGTCGAGGAATGCCTGCAGAACCAACCCGTTGCCATACGAGGAGTTCAGGGCAAATTTTGAGAGAGAAGAAGCACGTGCTGCTCGACATCATCCACAAGCGACCATAGCTCGTCGTGGACGTGATGATGTGTTCGGAGGGTTCAACTGGGGTCGAAACAACGTTGATCCCTTCATGCTCGGACATATTCAGGGTGTGAGGGACACTGTTGGAGATGGTCATTGTGGCTAACGTGCTTTGGCGTCATTGACATCATCGATCGGCGAGTCTGCTTTCCCGGAACTGAAAACGTTATTATGCAATCACTTGGAGGATCACGCCGATCTCTACGCCGGTTGTTATATGGGAGGGTACTCATTCCAGCAGTTCTTCGATAACCAGAGATGGGCGAGACCTGTGCATGGTGATAGGAGACGGTGGATAGAGCTACCCATCATGGGATTAGTATTTGCAACGGTATATCAGATTCCTCTCGTCGTCCTAGCTTGGCATCATCCGTTCACATGTCTCCCCATGACCTCGCCGACACCTGGTAACAACCCTCAATCAGCAACCCTTGGTTTAGCCTGCATCGGAAACCAAGACCATTTTGCCGCGGTACGACTTCAAACGTCTTATATTATTACCTATTCTTGCTTTTCATTTATATGTCAATACTCTAACTCTAATTTTCCGTTCTCATAGATCTGGTTGCGTCCTAACGCTCCTATTCCGCCGCCTGTGCCAGAATGGGTTGCACATCATCAACCGAGCGTCGAAGGATGGGATGCTCCTTTTCAAGCTTAGTTTGACAGATTCCGAGCCTTACGTGTCGAGTCCGGTCGCCCATTACACTTTGTCTAGATTTTATTCCACCTTGTAATATTATTCGCATATTATCCGAATGAAAACCTTAACAATTATTGCTTGCCATTTAATTATCACTTGGCAATTAAACTCACCAATGCTCGGAATGACTTAAACCCTAAATCCTAAACCTCCACTAGCTAAACCCTTCAATTTTTTTTCCATTAAACCCTAAACCCTAGGTAAACCCAAAACCCTAAACCCTCGGTAAATCCTAAACCCTAAACCCTAAACCTTCAACCCTAAGTAGGGTTTGCACGTTGTTAATGACGTGCACATTTGCACGTTGTTAATGACGTGCACCTTGCACGTTGTTAAGGACGTGCAAATCCTTAACCATCATTTGCGGTGTACCTAACAAGACCCTATGTTTATGATACCTAGGATACGTGTTAGTGTTCAGATGATCATAGATTAATAAGGGAAGAGTGGACCTGATATGGTGTATGAGGTTCTCGATTCTGGGTAAAAGATCTATGAGCACTCCCTCAAGACATCGCGATCGAGAGGCAAAATCGCAGCCGTACACGGGAGACTTTGCATATCCCTCTTGAGCCTCTAGCAGCGCCAACGAGAAGCTAGCATCATATCCAATTGGTATTTGAGCTGTTAAGGAGGCTGCCCACAACAATGCCGATCAACAGAAACCAACCCCGGGCGGATAGGCTTATAATATCTGTTGCATTTGAGGGTTTTGAGTCTGAACCACGGAGGAATGAATTTTATAAGACATTTAAAATTTATGTTTGAGCGATTGGGTTTAGATTTAGATTTAAAATTGTGGAAGATGGAGAGATGGCAGCTGATGCCACTAGAGAGGGCGCCGGAGAGGCGGGAGTGGGAACGGTGGGAGAGGCGGAGGTCATCGAGGAGGTAGTCGACGACATTGGCGAGGTGGTGGAGGAGTGAAGAATTCGAGAATTGCAGAGGAAATGGAACAAAATTTCTATTGAAGAAGGTTGATTATTACAGATTGCAATATAAGAAATCTAACAACCATATTTATAGGCAAACTACTATCTAATCTAACGATCTAGAATCATCCACGTGGAGCTGGTTTCCCGCCAAACTCAACCGCCGTTGACTGGGCGTTGAATCTCCGGGGAGCTTGAGCTCGAAGGTGAACGAAGCTGATGAATGTTGAAGAAGGTTGCAACGACGTCGTTTCTCATTTGTTTCCTGGTGTTCTTCATTTAACCAAACGGTGCCGTTTTGGTCGCGCGCCTTGTTTTGTTTCAAAACTGATTTTATGCTCAAACGACGTCGTTCCACTTCTTCTTCTTCTTTTGTTTAAACTGTAACACACAGTACTCAACATCCCCCCCTCAAATTGGAGCCGATTGGAGACCCAATTTGGCGCAAAGAAACTCAAGCTGCGCCTGAGAGAGGCCCTTGGTGAACATGTCAGCTAATTGCAGCTGAGAGGGAACGAAAGATGTGCATAGAAACCCTGATTGGACCTGTTCCCTAGTGAAGTGACAATCAATGTCTAAGTGCTTCGTTCTCTCATGGAAGCACAGATTTGCAGCAATTTGTTGAGCAGCTCGGTTGTCACAAAAAAGAGTAACCGGCAGGGAGACTGGAATCTGAAGGTCACGAAGGATATAAGAAACCCACATGAGTTCTGCAGTTGTAGTGGCCATACCTCGGTACTCAGATTCAGCAGAACTCCTGGACACAGTAGCTTGTTTCTTGGTCTTCCATGAAACCAAGGCATGTCCCAAAAAAACACAATACCCAGTAAGAGACCGTCTTGTGGTTAGGCAAGAACCCCAGTCAGCATCTGAAAAACCCACGAGCTTGAGGCTAGACTGTACTGGATAGAACAATCCTTTGGAGATAGTACCACACAAATAGCGCAACACATGTTGAGCCGCATGCCAATGAGGAAGTCTCGGAGATGACACAAATTGACTTAAGTGCTGAACTACATAGGAAAGATCAGGGCGAGTCAATGTGAGATAGAGCAACCTACCAATTAGAGTCCTGTAAGTCTTTGGATTGTCCATCAATTCTCCTGAATCAGCTGATAGCTTCAACCCTGTAGGAAAAGGAAACCCAGAAGCTTTTGCTGAGATCATGTCATAATCAGTGAGCAAATCAGTGACATACTTGCGCTGAGTGAGGTGAGTGCCCTCAGTTGTTCTGAACAATTCAATCCCCAGAAAATACCGAGCAAAACCCAAGTCCTTAATGGTGAATTTGGCGTGCAGAGCCTCCTTGATTGAATCAATATGAGACATATGAGTTCCAGTGAGGAGAATATCATCAACATAGACTAAACCTGCAGTAAACACCCCATTTTTGTTGTATACAAACAAGGAGTAATCATGAGTTGACTGAACAAACCCCAGAGAACAGAAAAATCTTGTGAGCTCAGTGTTCCATTGCCTTGATGCTTGTTTGAGGCCATATAATGAATGTTTGAGCTTGCATACCAAGTCAGGAGAATCAACTGCATACCCATCAGGTGGCTTCATGAAGATTTCTTCATCTAGAAACCCATGTAAGAAAGCATTGTTTACATCAATTTGACATAAAGGCCATTGATAAGCTGTTGCCATGGCTATAAGAATTCTGACAGTAGCTATCTTAGCAACAGGGGAAAATGTGTGCTTATAATCTTTTCCCAACCTCTGGTTATAGCCTTTAATCACTAGCCTAGCTTTGTACTTGTCTACTGAGCCATCAGGTTTGAATTTTACCCTGTAAACCCACTTGGATGGCAAAGCTTTCTTGTCAGGGGGTAAGGGGGTGACTTCCCAAGTGTGATTCTTTTCCAAGGCCTTAAGTTCAACATCCATGACACCTCTCCAGCAATCATGCTTCACAGCTTCTCTGTAGAACTGAGGCTCATTAGTGCTCATGACATTAGCCAGAGAGACTGAAAAGGAAGCAGAATCATCAACCAAGCCTGAAGCTAGAGCAGTGGTGTTCATGACAAAATCATTGTGCCAAGCAGGTGGTTTACCAACCCTTTTGGAACTAGAAGGAACAAGGAGTGCTTCAGGAGAAGTGTGATCAGCTGAAGGTAGTATAGGAACATCCTCAGAAGAAGATGATACTAATGGTGATGATGATACAGGGGATGTCGGTACAACTGGAGACAGTGAAGCAGAGGGCAAAGGGGAATCATGAGAGTTTTGTTGTGAAGAAGTAGGAGATAGATGACCTTTGATTGGAGCACAAATCACATCCTCATCTGAAGGGGCAGGCACTGAAGGAAATAAGGCCCCAGGAGATACTGATGTAAGAACTTCATCTGTCATACTTCTGAAGAGGAACTGATCCTCTCTAAAAAGAACATCTCTACTACAAAATAATTCCCTTGTAGTAAGATCAAGAAGACGATAACCTTTCTGATTAGGAGGATAGCCTATAAAAATGCATTTACGACCCTTGACAGCAAACTTATCAGTTCTAGGACCAGCATGAGCAGCATAGCAAAGACACCCCAAAATCCTCAGATGATCATAAGAAGGAGCCTTGCCAAATAACTTTTCAAATGGAGTTAACCAATTCAAGGCTTTTACTGGCATGAGATTGATAAGATAAGTAGCTGCTAATATGCACTCTCCCCAAAAAAAAGAAGGAAGATTAGCAAACACAGATAAAGATCTAGCTGTATCAAGCAAATGTCTGTGCTTTCTCTCTGCACAACCATTTTGCTGAGGAGTGTAAACCATAGATCTTTGATGTAAAATCCCTAGGGAAGCAAATAAAGCAGAACATGCTTTATTCATAAATTCAGATCCATTATCAAATCTAATAAATTTGGGTGTGATCCCAAAATGATTCTTAACATAAGCAAAGAAGGACTGCAGCAAGGCACAAACTTGATCTTTTGATTTCAATAGATAGGTCCAAGTGGCCTTTGATCCATCATCTACAATAGTGAGGAACATCCTTTCATCATTCAAGGTACAAAACTTGTAAGGACCCCACACATCTACATGAATAAGCTCCAAAATCTTGTGAACAGAAGAACTAACAGGAAATGGAAGTCTGTGCATCTTGGACATATCACAAGTATCACACACAAAATCCTGAGCATTACATGAACTAGACACTGGCAAATGCCTTATCTTCCCAACAGAGGGATGTCCTAAACGATTATGAATCATAGACATAGATTTCATGACAGTAGAAGCTCCAGCAAACTGAGAAGCCACACCCTTGGATCTCTGAATGACACCATCAAGCACCAACTTGTATATGCCATTAGCTATCCCTCCTTCAGCTAAGATTTCCTTACTCAAAAGGTCATGTATGCAACAGTAATCTTCAGTGAAATAAGCCCCCAACTTGTGAGTTTGAAGCAACTTGTGTACAGAAATCAGATGATGATGAAAATCAGGAACATATAGCACACCAGTCAGCACAATATTGTTCTTGATACGCACAGAACCAGTAAGCTTAACCTCTCGTCGAGAATGATCAGGCAAAACCACATATATAGGATTTGGGATCTTTTCAACAGTCATAAAATGATGCATAGAACAAGTGACATGATCAGATGCACCAGAGTCAAGAATCCAGGAAACACCATGAGAGTCACACAAGGTAGCATTCATGACAGATGATTCAGAAAAGATAGTACCTGCAAATCCAGAGTTACTGGATGAGGGACCACCATTGAAATATCCAGAATTATCCACTCCTTTCCCTTTGATGACACGAAAAACTTCCTGACATACAGCCTGCACAAAATCTGGATTCATATGCACATTAGAAGAAGGAGCATCATCTGACATAGGAGTATCCTTCATTTCTTGACCATTTGTGCTCACTTGAGCAATCACTTTCCCTTTCTTATTCTTCTTTCCTTTGTACCAGTCTGGATAGCCAATTATCTCAAAGCACTGATCGATTTGATGACCTTCCTCCTTGCAATGATCACAAAACCTCTTCCCTCCAGTTTTCTGCTTCTTTGAATCCTTCTTAGATCCTCCTCCACTGGATCCATTTTGAACAGTGAAAGCTGTTGATTCTGAGGTGATGTGCACCACTTGATTCTGCCTTTCAACTTGCTGCAGCAGATAATATGCCTTGTTCACAGAAGGCAAGGGATCCATAGCCAAGATTTGGCTTCTCACTTGATCATAATCAGAATTAAGATTCATCAAGAACTGCATAAGTCGGTTTTGATTTTCCATTTCCAAAACTCTTGACAGAATAGCACATGAACACAAATCCAGATTTCCACAAGTACAAGTAGGAATTCCACACAGATTATCCAGTTCATCCCAACATCTTTTCAGTTTTGAGAAATAAGCAGCAATTGACACATTCACTTGCATAACACGACCAATTTCTTGTCGTAGATGAAATATAAGAGGAGCATTAGACTGACCATACCTTTCCGCAACCTCAAGCCACAGTTCTCTAGCGGAATTCGCATACAGAAAAGCACTGGAGAATTCCGGAGCCATGGAGTGCAAGATCCAGCACGTAACCATGTAATCGCACCGAATCCACCTCTCATAATCAGCACTTCCTGGTTCTGGCTTGACACAGGTTCCGTCTATGAGTCCAAGCTTCTGTTTAGCACCAAGCGCCATCCGAATCTGTCGCTTCCATCCTAAGTAGTTCCCTCCATTGAAAGGAACTCCTGTGAGGCTCATTCCAGGATGATCGGAATTAGACAGCGACAGCGGATCACTTTGCATCGCATGATTGAGTGCATACGCTTCCAGATTCCTTCTAGAACTGGATCCTTCTTCAAACGCCGAATTGTTCTTCTGCGAACCTTGACCACTTGGCTTCGTGTTCGATCCTTCCTCGAATGTCGTCTTCATTGTTGAAAGGTGCAGCGGAAAAACGATCGACAACTCAAAATCTCAGAGAATTCTTTGAATGAGCTCTGATACCATGAAGAATTCGAGATTTGCAGAGGAAATTGAATAAAATTTCTATTGAAGAAGGTTGATTATTACAGATTGCAATCTAAGAAATCTAACAACCATATTTATAGGCAAACTACTATCTAATCTAACGATCTAGAATCATCCACGTGGAGCTGGTTTCCCGCCAAACTCAACCGCCGTTGATTGGGCGTTGAATCTCCGGGGAGCTTGAGCTCGAAGGTGAACGAAGCTGATGAACGTTGAAGAAGGTTGCAACGACGTCGTTTCTCATTTGTTTCCTGATGTTCTTCATTTAACCAAACGGTGCCGTTTTGCTCGCGTGCCTTGTTTTGTTTCAAAACTGATTTTATGCTCAAACGACGTCGTTCCACTTCTTCTTCTTCTTTTGTTTAAACTGTAACACACAGTACTCAACAAGGAGGAGGTCGATAGTGGAGGATGCATCGCACAAAGGGGCGTAGATGGAGAGCTTACGGTGGGAGGAGGGGAGGCGTTGAGGAGGAGGACATTGGAGAATTGGGAGATGCTCATATGTTTCAATCGGAATTTTATACAGCCCGAAAGATCTAAAATACTGATGTGTCGCGAAGCTGTTTTCTTAATTGAAAGTTTGTGAATTGTGAGGCTCGAGCTCATATGGTAAATTGGTAATATGATCACATAAGCTGCTTTCCTTGCTTTGCTAATCTGCACCTGGAGCCCAACTCTAAGCTATTTTGGAGCCACCACGTATCAATGCCAGACCTTCTTCCCAATCTCCTCTCGTTGTTGATCAAGGAGAACAACCACCGAAGCCGCAACCTTCTTCCGAGTGGGACGCAAACAACTGGGCTCCGATGACCTCTACTTTGGCTCAGTGAACCTACGTCTCAACCCCCTTGCTGCTACTACAACTTCCTCTGTCCAACTGATCTCGAGCCCTAGTTTAATGAACTTTGGAAATTGGGGTTATAATTCTTGGTCTTTAACTTTGAATCACGTTGGCTTAGTCGTTTATTTGTGTTATACTCCCTCCGTTCGGCAAAACTTGTCATTTTAGCTTATTTCACAAGTTTTAAGACAATTAACAAATGTACTAATTTACCCTCAATTATTACCCTCCTTTTTTACTTTATCGAAAACTACAACTAACAAACCATCAATCATATCAAAGACATTTTTGTAAAGTGGAGGGCAAAATACCTATAATGACAAGTTTTTTTGAACAAAAATAACACCCTAAAATGACAAGTTTTGCCGAACGGAGGGAGTAGTTAATTGACTTAATGGATGGGCACTCTGGCCGAGTATTTGTGTTTTATGTGATTGAGATTTGGCTAAGATTGTGTGTTGTTGATTTTAGTTAGTTGTTAAATGGGAGATGAATAGGGGATTCAATGCTTTTATTTATTTATTTATTTTATTTTATTTGTTAGTATCATCTCCTATTCAATTACCATATCTTATATTTTTTCTTTCCACATCTTACATTTAACAACTACATCTTTATCTATGGTACCCAATTCAAGTATCATATCTTACATTTTTTCTTACCACATCATTTTAAGATACTTGAATACACAACCATGATACTCACAAAAATATCTTAACATATATTTTTCATTTTATTTTTAAATCTTTGTGGGTGTAGAAAAAAAATGGTCCCCACATGTTATTGTTCATTAGATAAAACTAAGATATTGTGTAAGAGTGAGTATCATCTTAGAGCATGTTTAATGGTGGTACTTGGAGTATCATAGCCCTATTTTTAAATAAAAAATAAAAATAAATGTAAGAGTTGGGGTGAGAATCAAGACAATCATTACAAGTGAGTACCATTAAGATGATACTCACTTTTGTGAGTATAATGGTTGTACATTCAAGTATCTTAAAATGATATGGCAAGAAAAAAATGTAAGATATGATACTTGAATTGAGTACCACGGATAAAGATACTCTTAATAGTACTCATTTGTAATGATTGCCTTGATTCTCACCCCAACTCTTACATTTATTTTTATTTTTTATTTAAAAATAGGGCTATGGTACTCCAAGTACCACCATTAAAGATGCTCTAAAGCCTCTTGGGTAATTCTAGTATTTGAAAAATATATATAACTAGTCTTATTACCCACGTTTTCGCAGTTTTTTAATAAATTATATTTCATCATAAAACATTTAATTACATAGGGGGGGTTTAAATGAAGAATTTAATTTCTTTTAATTTTGTTAAATGTTTAAAAGCTTATTGGAATTCATAAACTTTCCAAAAAAAAAAAACACATTATATATTAAACATACATATTGGATTAAAATGTTGATGTGCACAAGATTATTAGAATTTGATAACTACAAATAATTTCAATAAAAATATTCAATCTCAAATCACATATTTTCTTTTTGTTTTTTTTTTTAATCTCAAATCACATATCTTAAGTGGTTACAAAACCTATCATTTTGCCTCATTTTATAAATATTTTATATTAAATTATTTTATCTTTATTAAATAAAATTGGTTAAGTTAGTTCATATGTAATAGTAAGATTTAATAATCCCCAACCTTAATTTCAAATCGAATTAAAAATCTTGAATTTCAAAACCATCGATAAAAAGGTGTATAATTGAAATGCAATCGGAATGAGAATAGACTAAAAAAATCAATTAAAGCAACATTATCTGATTTTGATCGGTTACAGACTTGCAACAAATATAATCCTAGATTCCTAGGCATTAGGACGGTTACTACAAATAAGATCCATAATTTCTTTTACGCTCTCAATTACAAATTCATCACCCTTATACTTGTTAAATTAAAAAAAAAAACGGTTTTTCTATCCTATGCCCAAGGAAAGATACCTTACTAAAAATAAGCGAACCTAAGAATCTAATTTAAAATTTGGCTAATAGAATTTAATTAAGGATGTATTTTTTCTAAAATGGGCATCTTATCATATGCCCTTGGGGCATATGATAGAAAAATCGTTAAAAAAAAACTGAAATTATTTTCTGAATCTATATCGTTGATTTGCTTTGATCCACTAGCCACAATTCTCCACATGTTACACGTAAAAGTTATTTCACCAGAGAGTTCTTTTTTATATATTGGTAACTAGTTTTATTACCCACGCGTTTTGCGGTTTCTTAATTAATAAATTTTATATATTATTATATTATATTTTTTTCATCATATTAATTACTAATAAATATGAGATTGTAATTTTTTATATTATTTTTAAATTATACACTTTGAAATTTTAGGCCTAATAAAATGAATAAGATAACAAATTTCTCTGGTGCATTATTCATATTTTTATTAGATATGATTTAGTACAAATATAGACAAACTTTATCATATAATAAGTTTAAAATTAATAAAAATAATAAGTTTGAAATTAGATATGAAAATTTATCAATTTGATATAGGGGTGTTTACTAGATACTAGTTTAGTACCGCACTGTGTGCGGTTTTTTTAATTTAAATAAATTTAATTATAAAACTCATTTATTCAATTAATTAATTTCTTCCATACTTCTGATTTCTCAAATCTGAATGAATTTATACTTAATTAGTATAAAAGCTAATTTCTCCTTACTCCGGTCTTACTCCTTAATCTTTGCTAGTTAGTGCATATTAGTGGAAACAACATATGAAAAGCTATAATTTCTCAAATCTGAATGAATTTATACTTTATTGACAATATATGAAACAACATGTGAAAAGCTAGTAAATATTAGTGGAAACAACAAATTAACATACCTTGTAACCAATCAACACATTATTTCAAAAAGCTTACAAAGGAAATCGAACAAAGTCGTAAATAACCCGCAATAACAACACCAAAAAGAAGGGAAAAGACGTCAACGTTTGTGAAATAACATTAACAATCTAAGCTATATATAGGTCAAAATCTAAAAATCTATCCATAATTATATATGTATAAAATCCAAAAATATATCTCATAAATATGTCAATACCTTCAAGATATATAGGAAAATTTTATTTCTTATTGAATTCCATAAGTTGATAACTTTTACACGGCTAAATATTATTTTTTCAATTTACCCAAAACCTTTTATCTTCTTCATATTGATAAAGTTATTGATAAATTTATTTAATTATTATGGCCATACTAAGTATTATTTCAATTTCGTCAAAACTTTTTATCTTCTAAAAACATGTTCATATATAGTGAAAATAGATAAAATTTTATCTTATATAATAGTCTTTAAAATTAGTTAATATGGAGTATCTTCTAAAAATATATCCATATCTAATCAAATTGGGTCAAATTTTATCTTATGTATATATAGATATACTGATTAAATAGAGTTAGAATAAAAATTTATCTTATGCATATATTTTAAAATTAGTTAATATCTTCTAAAAATATATCCATATTTAATCAAATTGGGTCAAATTTTATCTTAGACATATATAGATATATTGATTAAATAGAGTAAGAATAAAATTTTATCTTATGCATATATTGATTAATTCAAAAATTTGTGATTGGTTTATACGACTACGATTAAGGAGAAGCCTCCATGTGTCTCAGACGACTTCTCCTTTATTATATATAATTTATGTCATAATTAGGGCTTTTATTAGGAAAATGTCTACACATGCTTCCAAATTGGAAAAATGTCCACCTCCCTTCCCTTGCCCCCTTTGCGCATGTGCCCCCCGTGTGCACCCCCTGTGCACCCTCTTGTTTCAGCAATTTTTTTTCATCCGTTGCTGAAACCGGGGTTGCAGAAGAATCCCTCCTGCTGTAGTGGTAGAGAGTCAAGATCGATCCCCGAAGAAGCGTGTCAGCGGAATCCTAGATAGCCTTGAAAAGTCACGTCTGTATTGACCAGAAGCCTCGATCTCGAGTAATTGTTACTCGACGTCGACAAGGGCTGTCGATTTCTACTGCAACAGAAGACCTGCAGAGACGAAAACAAGAAGTCGATATCGACTAGGAGTGTCGATATCGAGTAGTCAGTAGCAATGTCCACCTGGCTCAGAAGACTGCTAGTCGACCTCAGGGGCACTCGATGTCGAGTTTAGATAGAAGCAACAAAGGCAGAACAGGCGTCGACACAGAAGACCGTGGACTCGATTCTTGGTGTCGATATCGACCAGATGTGTCGATCTCGAGTAGTTCCTGCAATTGTTTACGGATTCGTCGGCAAAGAAGGTCGAAGAATATAGGATAGAAATCGAAGATGTGAACAGAAAGAACAGATTTTTATGTGAATAAAATATATAAAAGGCAACTCCTTAGGCTGGGGTTTACCACAAGGTTAACCAAAACATGCATAAGGTAAATAAGATGGACAATTGCGCTATCTCACCCGAGGGACAAACTTTCACCGTACACCAACGATTAGGAATACTCTCGCATATAAAACTAATTGTCTCTACCAATTTTATGTTTATAACCCAAGTTGTTAACATGAATTCCTTTTCTTGCTATAAGGACTAAACATATATAGAATCATAGGAGATGATCATGACACAACGATATCAACATCAAGTACTTACCTCAGGCACGCATGGCTAACATCGGGCTCACCCCGACCTTAGAAGCTTTGAGAAACTACTCGCACTTAATCGCAAAAAACACCATGATTGGAAAGGAAATAACTTGCATTAACTAATTCTTCAAAGCTTTATAACTCAACGACGGCTTTTGCAAACGCCAAACTCTAAAGCTTCTCCTACTCTCTAACTCTATTGATTATTGTCTTGTGGAATTGAATGTGGAATTGAATGATGAATTCCTAAAAGCCAGCCCCCTAGGGCTTTATTTATAGCCTACTAATCCTTTCTAGCCAAGGAGAGTAGTTCTAATCCTACTAAAACTCCTATTTAAAATTCTATCCCAAAACAATTAGGATGAAACATTATTAAGGTAAATATAAAATATCCTAGGGTAAAAAGGAAAGTTCCCTAGGACATAATCTATCTAATAAAGAAGATAAACCGTGGCCTCCAATGTGGATCTTAAAATCGGATTGCTCACACCACATCTCACCCGTGTCAACTTCCACTGGATATCGACCAGGTCACTCGATATCGAGTGCTCCATCTCGACTCGATCTGTCACACTTCACTCGAGCTCTGGGGTCTAGTCGATGTCGAGCTCATAACTCGATCTCTAGTCATGTCGAGTGGTCTTCAGTGGGTCTGTGTGGTTTGTCTCGACTCTTAGTATCTACGTCGATGGGTTAAGTCGATCTCGACCTATCTGGTCAATATCGACCTCTTCTTTTCTTCACTTGGCTTTCTCGTTTTGACTCCGATTCCGCTCCAATTCCTATACATTTAGACCAAAACTTGTGCAAATTCTATTTCTTACGCGTTAATTCATTCTACACAAATTTGCATTATTTTCAACCTTTACTTTAGGAATCGAATGGAATATGAAGTCAAAACATGCAAATAAAGGGATACTAAATATGTACATCAGAAACTGATATGATCGTCTCTGATGTTCTTTTCTCCTTGAGTTGTATTAGCTCTTCTCAGATTCGGCATGTGTACAGGGAAGCTAACCGAGCTGCTGACTTTCTCTCGCACCTCAACTTCTCCTTCTGGACCCCAGTGTCTTGACAACTCTGAACTTTCTGTCATCATCCGTAGGGATGCCCTTGGCAAGGGACGTACTCTACTTACTCTGCCAAATTCTTTTCGGTTAAAAAAAATGTAGAAACGACATCATTTTTTTTTGAAAAAACTTATATAAATATGAAAAATGACATCTTATATATATACAACGACAATAACAGATTGTTTTAAAACAATATAATGAACATATAATGAACATGAAATTAATGCAAAAAGATTGAATACTCCGAGAATGATGTCGATAATATGGAAATACATCAATTATGACTATATTTCATTTGGTGGGTTATTTAAAACAATATAAAATCATAAATTATATATATAATGTTAATACACGTGATCACTATAATAAAAAAAAAAGATGTCTATTTTGCCTGAAGACATTTGTTTATTTTAGAAATAATGATGTAAATGTTACTTTTTTGCTTTGGGTGGACATCTTTAAAAGTTTTCAAATGAAAAATCATGGATATTTATCAAAAAGAGAATATGTCATAATCAAAATTGAGGGGTTGATTTATATCTATATTCGAAATAAAATAGATGTTTTAATAAAGAAAAGACATCAGCTTAAAACCGATGTGGAAAATTTTGATCTTTTACTACATGCACAAAGAGGTCGGAATTTTTTTTCCAAGACATCGGTTGATAACAGATGTGTAATTGCATTTTTCTAGTAGTGATTTATGTAGCTTTTTACGCATAGTATTGAGTTGAGAGATATGCTTTAAAGCCTAATTAAACACATGAGAGCAAGAGAGAAATACATTATCCCGGTAAGCTGGACTAAATTTGCCTTGATTAACATCAGATCACTCATATTCTTGCTAGAATGTTTGTTCTCTTATTCATGCATGCCTTCTACTACTTTGATTTTTCTTTTGATGGGGTTATAGCATGAAGATCCTATTTATGGGACGACTAATTCTATATTTGTTTTTCATTGCTTGAGGACAAGCAACATGTAAAGCGTGGTGGTATGTGATAATGCATAGTTTGACATACATGACAGGATAGTTTTACGTGCATTTGCATTGTCATATAGTCCTTATTCTAGCTATAATAATTACACTCTTTGTGGAAGAACTCGGAATCTACGCGTTATTAGTGTTTATTTACAGGAAATAGATCCAGGCTCAGAAGGTGGAGAAATCATGGAGCAAAGGGAGTTAAGGGGATCCAAGACAAGCGGAGGAGAAGGGGAGCAGGAATCAAGGTCTAAGAGTCGAAACAATAGCGAGCCGCAAAAGCTGTATGTGGAGCAAACTGAACTTAAAATGCAATTTTCCAAGGCCTCAAATGTCTGATCGACTATTATGACCATGCGTTGGAAATCTCTCGATGAGCATTATGTCATAAGGAATTCATAAAATATCGATGCCTATCAATGCCTTACGGCGCCCGTTGTTGAAGGATAAACACGGATTTCTGAGAGCTTATCTAATAGAGATTTGTTTCTATCCTTTAGAGATTTGTTCTTACCTATTAAGTGATGATATCTAGAGTTTTCTCAGCCCATATGATCACTATAAATACCTATGTATCATAGAGTTTCAATCATCGATTAGAAAACGATTACGCCTCCTAGGGCGAACCCCTTTGCATCTTCTATAAGCCATGTTTAGCTAGACGTTTTGTTGTTTTGCATGTGATTCAAGACATTGGTTTGGTGTATCGTGAGGGCTGATTCCAGGTTTTATCTATCTATGGTTATTTCAGACTCATTTGCTTTATATTGTTATGTTGTTTCTTTTTCGTGATTAACTACCTCGACTAAGTTGCATCATGCTAGGTTTCATACTACCTCCGCCGCCGCGGGTCGAATCTATCATAGTGGAGAATCAAATCCAGTGGAACAGGTAGGAAAACTGGATTGTGTAGGGAGATTGACATCTTGATTGCAGGTATTCTTAGTGAAAGCGACGGATGGGTTGACAATCAGGTGATAGATCCGACAAGATTGGGATATCCAATCAAGATGTCGTTGCATTCCTGGACCTAGTGCTACTCGCCCCCCATGCTAGAGTTTAGGGAGTTAGGTGGTGTTATTGACAAATTCGGCCTACCTAATTGTATGTATAAACCGGAACGAGGGCAATAAAAAGAAGCCTAAGGATCGAGAAACCAACCATGTTGAGATGAGTAGGGTGAAACTATCCATCAAATCTCATTACTTTCTATTGTTTAATTGTTACTTTAACTACACTCTGAACCATTGCTTTGTTTTACTCTATTTTTGTCTGAATTGTTAACAAGAGAACAACTAATCACACGCTCTTTAAGGGATGATACCCTTACTTGTTATATAGTGTTTGAGTTTAGGGATTTCTTTGGCGAGATGATATCCAACGACCGGTTTACCGTTCGTCATTACGTTTATTGAAGCGATCATTATATAGCCCTAAATAGACGTCTAGACAATGGAACCTGGAATTATCTAAGTTCCTTTAGAGTATTGGCTTCTTAGAGTAACAATATAATTCTTCCCTTCAATTATGTAATGCAATTGCCAAATGGAGGGATCATTGTTGCTTTAGTTTACATCGACAATCTTATCCTTATATGCATCGATGTAGTCTACCATTTTAAAGCAGGTTTTCACAATGCTTTCAAAATTAAAGAACTAGGTCTCATCCGTTACTAGCTTCCATGGACTAGAGGTATCTAAGAGTTCAATTGGCACACTCTTTAACCAATGCAAATATGTACTATATATCCCTGAAGACAACTCCTTGACCATCCAAACTTACAGAAGACTTATTGGTCAACTCTTGTACCTCAACTTGACTCATTCAAATCTATCTTACACAATCCAACACCCCAGCCACTTCAGGTCAACACTACCTGAAAGGCAACACATCATGTGCTTCGTTACCTCAAAGGCTCTCTTAATCTTTGTCTACTCCACTCTATTTATAATGAACTTAGCTTATCCACATTTTATGATGCGGGTTGGGGCACTTGTGTGTACGTTCTCATGAAGGTTGTCCCTAGTTAAAAGATTACACAAAGGCTTGGTTGTAATCTCTGTTGATCTCTTCAATAAGAGATACATTATATTTATAATAGACTTTACAAAGTATAAGATAAGAGGAGATTATATACAAAAGATATGGAAAGAATAGATAGATACAAATCATACAAATCTTTTACAATTATCCTTCTAATACCCCCCCCCGCAAGCTCATGGAGGGGCAACGACATGGAGCTTGTTGCGCAACGACTCAAATCGGCGATTGCTGAGGGCCTTGGTGAAGATGTCTGCAGTTTGGTCATGAGACCCAATATGCCGGATCATAAGTTCACCAGCTTCGACCTTTTCCCGGATAAAGTGGAAGTCAACAGGAATATGTTTGGATCGACTAGAGAGAACCGGGTTCCGGGCCATGAATGTAGCACTTCAACTGTCACAGAGGACAACAGGGACTGCTGGGAGATGTTGACGAAGATCGAGGAAGAGCTGATGAATCCAGCTGAGTTCGGCGATAGTTTCAGCGATTGATCGATACTCCGCCTCTGTGCTGGAGCGGGCAACGACACGTTGCTTCTTAGATGTCCAACTGATAAGAGAATCTCCAAGACAGACAGCAAACCCGTATTGAGAACGACAGTCATCAGAGTCTGACACCCAACCGACATCAGTGAAGGAAGTGATGGTGAAGCGGGTGCACGGACGGATCTGAAAGGTGTAAGGTAGAGTACCTTTTAGATAGCGAAGGATCCGTTTGACGGCTGACCAATGATCCTTTGTTGGCGACTGCATATACTGACACACTCGATTGACCGCTGATAGCATGCATTTAGGTAGGCATATTAGGTTGGATTTAGCATGATTTAGATTTATATAGTGCATAGATTATGCTAGATTTGCATTTATACTTGTGTTGTTGGTGAAGTCGGAATCTACACGCTTTTATGGATTATTTCAGGTATATGTGGATACGACGAGGAATGAGGAAGCGCATGGATGAAGGAAGAGTGAAGAGGAGAAGGAAAAGTGAAGAGCACGGGAGCGAAGTCGAAGTTAGAGAACCTAAGTGAAGAACAAGTCCGTAGAAGTTGTCGTCAGACATGCTAAACTTGTTTTGCACTTTGTGGAGGCCTCGGTGGTCCGATTGACTATTATAAGCATGCTTTGGAAAGCTCTTTCCGAGATCTACAACTTTCGTGTTGACATCGAGACCAGATTCGAAACAGAAAAATCACTGTGAACAGTAATCGCCGCCCCGCGGCCCGAAGCTCTAACGAAGGATTTCGCAATCGCGCGGCCTGGGTTAGCTGCCCCGCGGCCTCTACAGAAACGCCGAATCTGCTGAATGGACTTTTTATCCACTTAATTAGGTTTTTAGAATTATTATTTGGCCGACTCTTTTGAGGCTTTTTAAGGACGTTTTAGGGTTTTATTTTAATCATCTAATTCCATAACTCTTATACACTGTGAGATTATCAATTGAGAGAACTCTAGAAGGGAGCCTCCATGGTCATGGAGTGCTAAACTCTTCCTTTTCGTCTATGGATTGAAGCTTTGGTTTGATAAAGTTGTGAGATTTCTATTCTTGTTCTATTCCTATTGATTCGTATTGATTCTTTTGCGAATATTGTTAATTTCTTCTAGCCCGTACAACTAGTTGAGATTATTGCTAGGATTTTGTAGATTCCTCGTAGCGAACCTTAATCCATAGTAGCAATCATGCCTTTTTAGGACTCGTAGTACTAAATTGGTGTGTAGAGAATCAATTATATGTTAAATGCTGACTCGTAGCTTGATGTTGCATGTATCCTGGTTAATCCTTAATCTTAATGCTACTATTAGGTTAAATCTTGACCGTGTTAGGGTTATCCAATTAGTAAGGGTTGCTAGGACTCGTAGGACTAGTAATTTACACAAGATCAGGACAGGAACAATAATAGGATGAAAAGAGAACTTAAAGAAGAATCGATGATCAACTAATCAAACTAAAGTGGATATTTATAGATGAAACTATTTTCTCTATTGTTATCTCTACTAACTTGTCCATAGTTTCCGTTATCTACTTCAATCACCAAATCCATCTTTTCTACTAATTGGTAAATATACATTGCTTAGAAATACTTGATTCTCTGTGTGATCGAGCTCTTACTTGCTTGCTATACTAGTTTGTGGGTTTGAGTTATACTTTGATAGGAACAACGACAGTTTCCTCCTGTCAACCGCATAGGCGATCTCAGGACGGGTAATAACCACATATTGAAGGGCACCGACGATGCTCCTGTAAAGTGACGGATCAGCCATAGGATCTCCTGCTTGCTGAAGACGCGAGTGAAGTTCAGCCGGACTGCAGATCGACTTAGCCTCATCCATCTTGGACCGAAGAAGCAACGATCAGATGTATTGCTGATGTGACAGGAGAAGCCGATCTGAGGTACGAGTGACCTCAACTCCTAAGAAGTAATTCAGCGGACCCAAATCTTTGAGGGAGAACATCTCGTCGAATCTGGCGATAAATCGGTGAATAGCATGCAAGGAGCTTCCTGTTATGATAATGTCATCCATATAAACAAGGATGTAGATCACATCAGAGGGTGAGGAGAATACAAACAGTGAGCAGTTCGACTGACAAGCTCGAAAACCAGACTGAAGTAAGAAAGACTTAAGTTTGCCAAACCAAGCCCGAGGAGCCTGCTTGAGGCCATAGAGGGCCTTGCGAAGGTGACAAACAAACGACGGGCAAGAAGGGTTGATAAAACCTGGAGGCTGATCCATGTACACGTCCTCAAATAGGTCCCCATTTAAAAAGGCATTATTGATATCAAGTTGCCGAATAGGCCACCCTTTCGTCAAAGCAATGCAGAGAACAAGGCGGACAGTGGTGGGGCGGACGACGGGGCTGAAGGTGTCAAAGTAATCAATGCCTTCCTCCTGATTGTATCGTTTCGCAACTAACCTGGCTTTATAGCAATCAACAGAGCCATCGGCTTTCCGTTTGATCTGAAAAACCCATTTGCAGCCGACAACGTTCATGGACGACTGTCGAGGAACAAGAGTCCATGTACCTGATCTGGAGAGAGCGTCAAACTCAGACTGCATGGCGGAGACTCAATGAGGATGTTTCTCGGCTTGACGGTAGGTTTTTGGTTTAGTTTCAGGGAGAGAGGATGGGGGTAATGGGTGTTTGGATGCAGTTAGGGCTCTGGGTTTAAGGTGGCCTTTTTGAGCTCGAGTGTTCATGGGATGAACGGAGGTATCGGAGGGACGGAGGTGAGGCAAATGAGATGGGGGAGACGGTAATGCAGTGGTCTCGGGGCTGGTGGGCAAAGCCGAAGCGGGAGTAGATTGGGAGCTGTCAGAGGAGGATGGTGAGATAGGTAAGGGCAAGAGTTGATGTGATGAGGATGAGGAGGATGCGGACTCACTAGGCAAGGAGGCGGCTGTGGGAGCTGGCGAAGGAGAGGGCACCACTGGGAAGTCATCGACAATAGGCGCAGCTAGTTCAGAGGGTGTCGCGATGGAGGAGGAGGCAGCGACTAGCAAGTCTGCCGGAAGGGACGACTGAGAGGGAGTGGAAGACGAGGAAGATGTAAGGGCAGAAGTGGAGGGAAAGACAGACTCATGGAAGACAACATGACGACTGACATAGACTCTTTTAGCGAGGGAGTCATAACATAGGTATCCCTTGTGACTGGAGCTGTAGCCAATGAAGATGAAAGCTTTGGTTTTGAACTCTAGTTTGTTAGCGCGATACGGGCCAAGAAAGGGAAAGCACA
The DNA here is from genome assembly GCA_963922045.1 of Persicaria maculosa. NCBI lineage: Eukaryota > Viridiplantae > Streptophyta > Magnoliopsida > Caryophyllales > Polygonaceae > Persicaria > Persicaria maculosa. Next base: position 39,310,100 of record OY998271.1, read on the forward strand.
AGCACCCAAATGAGCGGAGAATGGAGTAATCGGGATGCCGATCATAGAGGCAATGGTAGGGAGATCGATTGTGGAGAACAGGTGTGGGGGTGCGGTTGTGAAGATAGATTGCCGTGTGAAAGGCATGTTCCCAGAACTCAGGTGGAAATTTAGAGTGGGCTAACAGAGTCAGACCTTTCTCTTGAATGGTGCGGTTGCGGCGCTCAAACATTCCATTTTGACTAGGGGTGTGAGGACATGAAACTCGATGAATGATTCCCTGTGTTTGAAGAAAAGAGGAGACATTGCGATATTCGCCACCCCAATCTGTTTGTAAGGCCTTGATGTGTTTCCCAAATTGAGTGTGCACCATTGATTGAAAGAGTTTGAAATAATGAAAGACTTGAGAGTTGTGAGACATAAAATAGATCCATGTGAAGCGAGTACAGTCATCCACAAAGAGAACAAAATAGCGACATCCATTTATTGATAGAGAAGGGGCAAGCCCCCAGACATCTGAATAAACAACTTCAAACGGAATAGTTTTGGACACATGCGTAGAAATAATAGGTAACCTATGACTTTTTCCTAAAGAGCAGGACTGACACTGAAGCAATGAAGTGTTTCCAAGAACGGGAAGCTAAAATTGACGGCAAAGAAGACGAAATAGTTGATGACTTGGATGACCTAGACGATGATGCCAGAGATTCGGACTGGTGTGTTCACCCACGAACGCACGGGGAGGGACGGATAGCGGCAGATGGTAGAGCCCATTGTCAACGATTCCTTTGAGCAGCACCCTTCCCTGCAAGGTCTTCAAAAGACAATGTGAGGGGTGTAGTTCAAGATAACCATTAATGTATTTTGTTAAACGGGATATGCTAATAAGATTTTTCTGCATAGATGGAACAACTAAGACATGGTTGATCTTGATCGGATTGGATGATTGGGTTAAGACAGTATGACCAATGTGAGAGATAGGAAGGGTGTTACCGTTGCCGAGAGACAGTTGGTCACCTCCGCCATAGGGTGAGTCTAGGGACACTTTGCTGAGATCACCAGTGATATGATCTGTGGCACCAGAATCAAAGTACCAATTCTGATCAGTGATCGTCGATGGAGACACCATTTAAGCCGAAGGATTGGAAGATGAAGGTCGTTGCAGACGTTCAGGAGGATGTCGTGACGGAAAGGCCTGAGTATCAAGCTGGCAAAAGCAGTCCTTTGCAGCGTGACCAGTGCGATCACAAATCTGACAGGGGACCTTCGATCGAGAGCGAGGACCCTGAGTGGAGGAGTCTGAGCGATCCGAGGGGTCTAAGGAACCGGACAGCCTGGGCTGGGAAGACCGACCAGAGGAAAGATCGGAAGAGGGGCGCTGCTGAGAAGACGCCGGAGGACGAGAGTGGCCATAGTTGGCCGAAGGCTGGTCGACACTAGAGCCACGACTCTCATCAGCGAGTCGCTGCTCCTCTCGCAGAAGATGGCCAAGCAGAGCAGTCGGGGTGACCGGGTCAGAGCGCATGTTGAGAGCAGCTCGAAAAGGACCATACGATGCATCAAGACCTTGAAGCATATAGGCAGCAAAGTCGTCGTCTGAAACTGGTTGAAGACAGTTGGCGAGGGCATCAGCCATGGCCTGCTTCTTCTCGAAGTATTCGAGCATAGAGGAGCCGACCTTGGTGACGCTGTGGAGCTGTTGTTTGAAGAACATGGCTCGAGCACGAGCCTGGTGCTGGAACATATCATTGAGGGCGACCCAAGCCTGACTAGCAGTGGTCGTCTTAACCAGATAGCAGGTGAGGGTTGCAGAGACGGTGGTGCGAAGCCAGATGAGGATGAACTTGTCCTTCTTTCGCCAAGCGGCGAAGTCCGGATTGGGAGCCGTGGAGGCAGGAGCAGTGTCAGTGGCGGCAACCGGAATGGTTTGAGATGGTGCTGAGTCACTGAGCACGAAATCCTTCAGGTCGAAGGCATCGAGAGCGTCGAGGACATTGGCGCACCATACAGATAAATTGGAGCGATCCAACTTGACTGAAAATTTTGGGAACTGTAGGCCGAAATTGGGATTGAAGTCGGTGGCAGCCGAGAGGAGATTGGCGGAGCTGTTGGATGTGTGGGTGGGAGTGGGGTCACCGGAGCCGGAAGGGACGGTGGTGGAGTCGTTGAACGATATGGCAAAGGAGGAGAAGGGGCGGCAGTGGGAAAAAAAAAATTAGGGTTCGGAACCTGCTCTGGATACCATAAAAGATTACACAAAGGCTTGGTTGTAATCTCTGTTGATCTCTTCAACAAGGGATACATTATATTTATAATAGACTTTACAAAGTATAAGATAAAAGGAGATCATATACAAAAGATATGGAAAGAATAGATAGATACAAATCATACAAATCTTTTACAATTATCCTCCTAATACCTTGGAACTAGCTCGATCTTCTTTAAGAGAGAGGGAAAAAAAAACAAAAGAGATATAGCACAAAAGTACATTGGGGACACACAAAGGCGGAGCTAGGGGGTCCTGGGGGTCACATGACCCTTCCCTCATCCGAAAAATTACCTAGGTGTATTCTCCTTGTCGATAGCTTCGTTTTGATATATAATACGCCTTAATCCGACATTTGAGTAAAAAGTTATGAATGTTTGAAAATTATAGGTGTGTTAATCACTTTAATTTTATTTCAATATACTATAATCCATTTATGTTTTACTCAAAATTGACATTCACATATTATAATTCATCTCAAGAGCTTCGAAACCATAGGTTATATTCCTTATTTTCAGAATTTGATAAGAAGTTACGCAAGTTTAAATTTTTTATATCTAGTTATACATTATTACATGTTAAGAATATAATGTTTATTTATTTCATTTTATATCCTTATTTTCATTTTATATCCTTATTTTTGCTTTTATATCTTTGTAGTAGTTTATAATATCGTTTCACACTAGTTTGTATTACCCTTTGACACTAGTTTGTACTATCGAACATGTTGTGTGTTTTACGACTTTTTTCTCGATCTTATTGTCTACTATTATGGTGATCCCCGCTCAAAACTTTCTGGCTCCGCACGTTCCTAGGGACACACCCAAGTCCAACACGAGGAGAGGACGTAGAGATATAGCACAAAAGTACATTGGGGACTGTGAAGCTTTGCTGTAACACCAGAATCAAGATTCATTCATCACTAGAAAACCAAAACTATCGAATACAGAGAGAGAGAAAGGTGGAAGAAGAAGCTGTTATGTGTTAGTTAGGATCTAAGGGTATTTATAGACATTACCCTCTAACTTGTCCTAATTACAGAAACACACACTTAACTTAGTATTTACATAATAAGCCCTTACATTACATATACTTATTACCTCCCTCAAGTTGGAGATGGTGTTTGAAATACCATACCCAACTTGATTGACAAGAACTGATGTTGATCCTCTCCAAGTGTGTTAGTCATCAAATCCGCCAGCTGAAGGGATGAAGGAACATGATGAGTAAGCAAAAAACCATCTTGTTGTTGTTCTCTCACAAAATGACAGTCAATACGTAGGTGCTTGGTTCATTCATGGAATACAGGGTTCTCTGCAAGATGCTGAGCTGATCTGTTATCACAATACAGAGGAATTGGATGTGGAAGCTTCACCCTTAGCTGAGCAAACACTCCATCAAGCCATATCATCTCACTTGTTGCATATGACATGGCTCTATATTCTGATTCCGTGGAGGACTTTGAAACTGTCTTTTATTTCTTAGTTTTCCAGGAAACCAAGTTCTTTCCCAATAGCATGCAATAACCAGATAAGGACTTAGCTGAATATGCACACAAACCCCAATCTGCATCAGAATATGCAACTAAATCCATATTGGAATCCTTACTGTAGAATAAACCAGCATTCAAGGTCCCTTTCAAATATCGAAGAACATGCATAGCTGCTTGGTAGTGAGGCACCTTGGGAGAACTGATGAATTGGGAGAGATGCTGGACTGCATATGACAGATCTGGTCTTGTCATATTAAAAAATAGCAGCCTCCCAACTAATCTTCTATAGATCTCTGGATCTTCAAGTGGTGCACCTTCATCTGGAGAAAGCTTTAATCCTCATGGCAATGGAAATGCTGCTTCCTTAGTGTCCAACATCTGTGTGTCTCTCAACAGATCCAAAACATACTTCCTTTGATGCACTGTCATTCCAGTTGCAGATCTTGATATTTCCATGCCTAGGAAATACCTTACTTGACCCAAATCCTTGATGGTGAACTTGTTATGTAGTTGAACCTTTGTATTGATGATAACTTCCTCATCATCTCCTGTCAACAAAAGATCATCTACATACACCAAAGCAGTCACAATGCCTTTGGAAACTTGTTTAATAAACATAGAATAATCTAGTTTAGATTGAACATATCCTAAAGAAATCAGGAACTTGGTGAGTTCCACATTCCACTGCCTACTAGCCTGTTTTAAACCATACAGAGACCTTTTTAATAAGCAAACCTCATATGTGACACCCTTATTATACCCATCAGGTGGTCTCATATAAATTTCCTCATCGAGAAATCCATGTAAGAATACATTATTAATATCTAACCGATGAATAGACCAATCTCTAACAGTTGCTAAAGCTAACAAACATCTGACAGTAGTAAACTTTGCAACAGGAGAGAATGTATGCTTGTAACCTTTATCCTTTACCTGGTTGTAGCCCTTAGCTACTAACCTTTCTTTATACCTTTCAATGGAACCATCTGGTTTGTATTTCAACTTGAATACCCACTTTGATCCTATAGCTGTCTTTCCAGGAGGTAACTTAGCCATTACCCAAGTTTTATTCTTCCCCAGTGCTTGTAACTCTTTATTCATAGCCTCTATCCAATTAGGATCCTTCTTAGCTTGAGTATATGTATGTGGTTTAAAAATCTGTACCATACTTGCAAAGGAATAAACAAAATCATCTGAATAATTGTTAGTATTCCCAAGAACCATAGATAAAAAAATCTGTGACATTGAATTTGTCCTCTGCACAGAAGGACATAAAAAATCCTTCAACTTTGTAGGTGGCTGATGATTCCTTCCAGATCTCCTAGGTTGTACTGTCACCATATTCTCATGTCTTCTAGGAATTACCTCCTGAAACTGAGCATCATCCCTCGACCCTGTAGCTTCATCAAACTGATGATGAGACTCAGATATTGACCCTGCAATCTCATTGTAGCTATTAGATTCATTCACAACCTCATTCAATAAATCATTATTGACAGAATCATCTATAATCTCATTCATAAAGTCATTACTGACATTCCCATGAATACTTGGACATATCTGAAGAGTTAGCAGGATTTACTAAAGGTAACCTTACCTTGTCATCACCTGACACCATCACATCCTTATTTCCTTTAAAAGGAAACTGATTTTCAAAAAACTGAACATGTCTACTAATAACATACTTATTAGTATCCAAACAATACAACTTATATGCTTTCTGAGCAAAAGGATATCCAACCAGTATGCACCTTAAAGCTTTTGCACCAAACTTATCCTTCTTAAAATGAGGATTTAGAGCAAAACATAGACATCCAATAGTTCTTAGTTCATCCATAGAAGGAGGATGACCAAATAAAATTTCAAAAGGAAATTTCCAATCCAATACAGAAGAAGGTAACTTGTTAATAATATGTGTGGCAACTAATACACAATCTGCCCAAAATCTCAAAGGCAAATTAGCATGAATCCTAATTGCCTTTGCAATCTCAATCAAATACATGTGCCTTCTCTCCGCTCTACCATTTTGTTGAGGTGTATAGGGAGCACTCTTCTGATGCACAATACCTTTTGAAGCAAATAAATCTATACAATTCTTTTGAACAAACTCAGATCTATTATCACTCCTGAAACACTTAATACTTGCATTAAACTGAGTAAGCACGTATGAAATGAAGGATGATAATATCTGAAAAACATGAGTTTTATTGGGCATTAAAAATGTCCAAGTAACCCTGCTTTTGTCATCCATTACAGTAAGGAAATAGGAGAAACCTTCCACACTTTTTGTCTTATAAGGACCCCAAATATCTAGATGAACCAAATCAAAACAATTCTTAGAAACAGACTGACTTACAGAGAAAGGAAGTTTATGCATTTTGGCTAACACATAAGTATCACAACATGGTAAATTCTTAGAAGAAACACCTTGCAAATGACTCAGCTTACTCATAGATGCATGACCTAACCTAAGATGAAGTTGTAGCAACAACTCATCTTCTTTACTCAAACTAGAATTTACTACAACAGATACATATTTATTCATGACAGCAGACAGACATGTATCATTGATCTTGAAATCCATTTGCTTTGCAGCCATATGTTCAGAATTCAGCTTGTACAACCCATGATCCTTAGCTCCAGAACCAATCACTTGATTAGTGCCAAGGTCTTGGAAAAACCAACCATGGGTTGTAAATACAGTTGCCAAATTTGAATCATCTACTAATTTTCCAACAGACAAGAGATTATGTTTAAAATTAGGAACAAGCAACACATTTTGAAGTATAATTGCATTTGTAAGCTTTAAAGTACCCACTTCAGTTACAGAAGACACATTACCATCAGGCATACCCACAAATATAGGCTTACTAATTAACCTCCTTTTATCACTCAACAGATAATCATATGCAGTCATATGATCTGTTGCTCTAGTGTCAATAATCCAATCAGTGTCCCTTGTAAATCTAGCTAATAAAGCCAAATTATAGACCCTGGAATTACCTGCCATGTTGGTAACTATGACACAATTCACTTGGCTCCTTTCCTACATAGCCTTTATCAACTCCTGACACAAAGTATTCACCAAAGATGGATCCATCTTTCTTGCAGTGCTTGAACCTGCACCATTGGCATTGTTGAAACCATGATCTTTGTCATCCCCATCCTCTAATGGATTGTCAAAATCCCCATCGATCTGATGTATCAAACACATTATTAACAGAAGCTTTCCCATCTTTAGGCCCCTTGTACCACTCAGGATAACCATGTAGTTTGAAATAATTCTCCATAATATGCCCCTTTTGTCTACAATGATAACAAACCTTATCTCTGTTGTCCTTCTTATACTCTTTCTTGTTACTCTGGTATCTGTCACCCTGCTGCTGCCCTCTTCTTGCAGCCACTAATGCCATATTCTCATATTGACCCACAGAAGATATCCCTTTACCACCTTCAACCTGATTAACCAAGTAATATGCCCGATTCAGTGTGGGCAGTGGATCTGTAGCCAGAATACTATTGCATACAGATTCATACGCATCACCCAAGCCCATCAAGAACTGCATCAACCTATTCCTCCCCTCTTGTTCAGCCATTTTCTTTGACAACTAACAAGAACACGTTTCCATGGCTCCACAATCACATATAAGCAACCCTTCTACACTCTGCAACTCATCCCAAACACGTTTCAACTTGTTGAAATATTCAGCTAAAGTTTTATCCCCTTTAGTAATCTCCATCAAATCTTTCTTTAATTGAAATATTAAAGGCGCATTTGATTGCCCATACCTTTCTGTCAACTCACTCCACAATTCCTTAGCCGATTCAACATACATGAATCCTTCTGCAATCGTGTTCACCATGGAATTCAATACCCAGCAACAAACCATGTAATCCGCTCGTATCCATCGTTGCAGATTCGGCGACGTCACTGAAGGCTTTCCACACAGACCATCAATGAATCCTAATTTGTTCTTCGCACCCAACGCCAACCTTATTCCCCGACTCCAACCCAAGAAATTCGTTCCAGAAAATTGAAATGACATCAATTGTGCCCCTGGATTGTCCGAATTAGCTAACGCTAATGGATCATTACCATTTTGCGGACCACCATCCATCATAACCCCAAAATTCCCACCATCTGCCATCGCAGAAACTCAAGATCTCTCACGAATACGAAAATCACAAAGATTTACCCACAACACCAAGCGAAACCAAATCACCGCAATTCAAAGCTTCGAAGCTCTGATACCATGTGAAGTTTTGCTGTAACACCAGAATCAAGATTCATTCATCACCAGAAAACCAAAACTATCGAATACAGAGAGAGAAAGGTGGAAGAAGAAGTTGTTATGTGTTAGTTAGGATCTAAGGGTATTTATAGACATTACCCTCTAACTTGTCCTAATTACAGAAACACACACTTAACTTAATATTTACATAATATGCCCTTATATTACATATACTTATTAGGGACACAAGTAGCAGATAGATTATAACTAATTACACAAATGAAGAAGAGTTAGTTAGAGGGTGGAGATGCATAAACATCAATCTAGTTCTTCGATCAGTTTCTGGCTTGCAACCGCTTCACTGCTTGAACTGTCACATGATGTTTTCATCTCTACTACTTTCAGCACTCTAGCTTGTAAACTTTGACTTGGGTGATATTTAAGTGAATTTATTGTTTCTCATAATTTTATGCAACTCAGTGGATATCGAAAATGAAACCGAGATAGTAACGTTTTACGTTGAGTTTAAAAAAAACGTTCAGTAAATAAAATAATACGGAGTATTGAGTGCAACATAAAATAACGTGGGATATTTTCCTGTGTCCGGAAAAAGAAAATATTCGAGCTCAGAATTAATTTCTTCATATTGTTTCGTTTACTGTCAGGTTTGTACCACAAATAAGAGATGTCAATATTCAAATAAGAGATGTCAATATTCAAGAGCCATCCCTCCTTTACCTTGTTAAAAAAAAAAACCAAAAAAAATACCATCTCTTCTTTCATGTTTGAACCAGGTCAGTTAACCAATCAGAAGTTGACAACCCATTTCTCAAAACCACTCCGGTTTTCAGAAACCGCTTGTACTCCTAATCTCTCTTTGTTCTCTTACACCCAGGGTCACCCTCGTGACGACAGCGCATTTGACGAAACCACTCCGGTTTCATAAAACCACCATCCTATGATAAATAAAAATGATATTTATCGAAATCCATCATGTACTACATTGTCTTGCACTATTTATTTCTGTGGCTGAAATAAGGGAACTTCCGCTATTTATAGTATATATTCTCAAATCTTAATATATAGTCATCCATCAACAATTAGGGATCCATATATATAATATTATAAATAGCCTATATATAAATAAAAAATAATATAAATATAAATAAATTTATTTTGACATGATATATATAATTTAAATACATTTTATTTAGATTCTTTCAAAATATAAATTAAATTCACATTTATAAGGTAAAATATTTTTTTTCTAGTTATTTAAATCTCATATAATTTAATAGTGAGCTGAATTTAATAAAAATTTAATATTACTTTTTATTAAATATTTAGTATATCTTTATTACGTTATTTTACTAAAATATCTATACACTAATAGATTATTACTACATATTATGGCTACATAATATTTTAATAATTTATTTTGGCCTAAAAAAATAATATAGATATAAATATAACAATAATTATTAAATAATTTATTTTGATATACATAATTATTTCCACCAAAAAATAAAATAGATATTAATAAAATAGCACATATCAAATACTACATATTTATATATTAATATTTTTTATAAGTATGAGTAGAAAATAATTTTGATTTAGATTTTTATCAATTAATTAAAATATGGGTTTCTGATAACTTTCTATAAATTATAAAAACGTTATTTTAATAAAAATTTTCCCTAGATTCAATTACAACACACCAAATAGGACGATATACATCTGTTTGAATATATGTATACATATTACAAATCCCTTTCAATGAGCCAAGATAAGCGTGCCTCAACCCTAGATGATCCATGCATGCATCCATCTGTTCAAATTTGTTACGGAGTATAAATTTATACCTATTATTATTGTGACATTTTTAATTAACATAATAATAAACGTTAACCCAACTCAATACTTTTTTATAGTTTATGATAGATTTTTTATTGTTCAAGAAAAATACTCCAAACCTTAAAGAGCACAATTTTTTTTCTCAATTTATGAATCATCCTTTTTATTTTATTTTCAATTTTAGGTATAATAATAATAATAATAATAATAGGACGGTAAAAACTATATAAAATATTACTTTATAATAGTAATAATAATAGGACAGTAGAAACTATGTTAAATATTATTTTTGATTAATTTTTTAAATAATATCATAATTATTACGAATAAGTTTGATATTTTTTTTATAAATTGATTATAAAAAAAATCAATTTAAGAGGAATATTATCGCCTCAAGTAACTCCACTCCATAAGAAGATATAACGCACCACTCCATAAGTAGCGCGTTAAGCCAAGTCTTATCATTCACTAGGAAAGTGAATCACCCGCTGAGAGTTAATTTGAGGTAAAAATAGAATATTTATATACTCCTTTGAAATTTTGGTAACACTAAACAAATTACTACAGTAATATTTAACACAGATTTCCTAAATAAAAGGTCTTGGGTTTTTTTTAATAGAGAAAGAAAAGGGTGTTGCTATATACACCGCAAATCTGGATTAAAGATTTGCACGTCCTTAAGGACGTGCTTGTACGTTCTTAAGGACGTGCAAGTCTGGGACTGTAAACAAGCACGTCCTTAAGGATTTGCACGTTTTCAAGGACGTGCAAGCACGTTTTGAAGGACGTGCATGCACGTCTTTAAGGACGTGGGGATTCGCGGTGTATATAGCCGAAACAAAAGACGTATAATTTAAATTAAATGTGTAAAGTACTTAATTGGTTGGTGAATGAGGATGTCGTCCTTGATGCCTTGTTGGTGCCATTGGCTAGCACTAAAAATTAATTCCCCCAAATACCCTCTCTTCTGACTGCTTCCCATGTAAAGGGCAAACTCCATAAAAACCCTCCATTTCTGGCAATTTAGCCCTCTCTCTGTCTCTCTCTTGCCGCCAGCCATTAACATAGCTTGGAAGTAAGCTAGCTAGACAGGTTACATATATACATAAAGATCGAGATCGATCGGATCCAGTATGGGGAGAGGGAAAGTGGAGATGAAGAGGATAGAGAACAAGATCAATCGCCAAGTAACCTTCTCGAAGCGCCGCACCGGCCTTCTCAAGAAGGCGCATGAGATCTCCGTCCTCTGCGACGCCGAAGTTGCCCTCATCGTCTTCTCCGGAAAAGGCAAACTCTTTGAGTATTCCACTGATTCTTGGTATGCCCTTTTTCTCTTTAATTCTTTTTTTTTTAATACAGTAATTAATTAATTTATTTTTATTTTTATTTTTTTATTTTTTGGGGGTATGTGCACATATGTGAGGTATAATGAATCAGTTCATGCATAACTCTATCGGATCCCTAAAAGGGATTGTAAACAGATTTTGCTATTAAAATTTTGAGTTATCTTTGGTTGTTTTTGTTAAATCTCCATATCTAAATTAAAAGTACAAGAGTCATAACATAACCAAATTGAAGGCTGGTTCAGTTGGCTGGGAAATCTTTCCGTCCATCTGTCAATCACTTCTCAATTAAGCTAGTACACCCATGTTTATAAATTAATTATTACTACTGCGTATATATTATACTAGTAAAAACATCACTAGTTCAGAAATAAAAACACAATTGGAATAATTAAACATAAACCATGAGTGCAAAATGAAGCTATATAGCTAGCTAAATACTCCCCTAGCTCCAATAAATTTTATTTATTAATGTTTTAAGTGGTAAATTTTGATTAAAAACGATTTATATACATATATTTTAGATATCATTTATACCGAGTATATGCATTTCGTTCAATTCTCAATGTTGAATTCTACTTCAACAGAGCGTTCTTATATATTAGCAAATACAAGTTAATAATTGGTTTTATAGATTAAAAGGGCAAATTTAGTTTTCTGAAAATTTGTGTTAAACTCTACAACATCAAATTTAGTTGACTGGAGGGAGGAATCAGGAATTATCTAACGAGCTAGGTAATTACTAAGTCAACTATATATCAAAAGTCTTGCAATATACTTCGATCACAACCTCAGAAATTAGCTAGCTAGCACATACACATGGTTTGAAGGTTAGTTTGGCTGTAGTGTTAGGGTTTATATAAGGCATGGTTTTGGTGAAACAGAATTGTGGTAAAACTGTGAAATAAATATATTGTACATGTTATGTGAATATAAATAATATTATATTTATATTCGATCTATAATTTGTAAATATATATATATATAATATATATAATGCAATCTGTAAATATTAAGAAATGTATCAGTTAGGCTTGCACGAGCTAATTAGTTCTATAAACCCCAATGTAATACTGAATTAGCATCAAGTAATACAAAATTTTCTCTCTCTTTCCCTCGTCTCAAATGAATTCTCTCTTTCTCTCCTCTTGCAATCTTCATCCACAGATTCAACAGATCGACTGCCATAATATTCACATTAATGCAATACAATATTCATTTATTTAAACATTTCACTTTAATTTCAGTTTTTTCTAAACTTGAATTACTTGTGTACGTTATGTAATTTCATTGTAACATATATAATACTCCGTATTCAGTTAATGCAATACGTGCAATATTCATTTATTACTCCAGAGAGACCAGTTAGTACTTATTCCCCTCTTTCTATGGAGAATTAATATAACTGTACAAGTAATTTATATATAGACTACATTATACTTCAGTTATAAGAGGTTATGTTCAATTAGTACAGGACTGCTGGCTATTTAATATCGGAATCTTTTGGCTCTTTAATTTAATTTGTAAGTTATAAATATATATACTCTCTTTGATTAACAACATAAGATATTTTATTATTATGTATGTATTTTAAAGAGTTAAAAGTTATACTATATAATATCATTTTTTTAGTTATTGTTATTAAGTATTGAAATATTTTTAAAAAAATATTAAAAAAATAATATTATTTCATACAATTTTTAATTTCATAAAGTAAACATGTTAAATAAATAGTAAAGTGTTTTATATTTTAAATGAGTATGAATATAAATACACTGAGCAAACTCAGACATGCTGAGAAGTCTATGATACTTCTACTACATTCTTGCAGCTGAATTTGATTGATAACTTTGTCATGTTTTTATCAAAAGAATACAAAAGAAATTTTACAAAAAGTTTGAATGGTACTTGATCCTCCCTGGCTTTCATTTTACTTGTCGCTTTAGCTTCAAGAATGACCAACTTTTAAATGTATTGGATGAGGTTTGGAACTAAATGAAACGTTTTAAATATTGTTAGGAAACACCATAGTATGATTTTTCGAATTAGAATTACTTATATATCTACAACTCTAAGAGAACAATATATATATAATTATGGTTGGAGAAACTAAAACTAATCAATTATAGACAACAATGCTAATTTTTTTTTAAAAATTGTCTCGAAATCAACCAATTATAATTATAAAGTAAAATAATATTTTATTTGTTAAGAAAAATATGTCGTTTTATAGAGAAAATCTTGTTAAAAAAGTCATTTTAGGTATTTTTGTGTCAACTTTCCAAAAGTGTCCATTTAATAATTAGGAATATGTTAATCAATTGTAATTTTTAATAAAGTAAAAAATAGAATAATAATTAGAAATATAAGTGTATGTATATTTGATTCCTTAAAAAAATGTGCAAATTTCTAAAATAATAATTTTTAATTAAGGGATGGAGTAACTGTTCTTAACTATTATTGGTGCATTGGTTATCTAAAACCACAAATAATTCAGAACAAAAGTTGTTCTCAAACGACCAGTTATGTGTGAAAGGGAGGGAGTATCTGTATCTTATCAGCCATAACCTTAATTTGTTAATCTTTTGCCTTTGTATGGCTAGCTAATATATAAGCTAAGATTTCCCTTTGTCCTTATATATTGAAGCTGCTGCCACATTGAATTGGAAAGAGCTTTTCTCATCCATATTTTGGTTTGAATAAAACTGGAATGTAACTAATACTACGTGGGATACTATGCCAGACAATGTGCTTATTTTTCCTTCTTACTTAATCAAGTCCGATGGGACTATTTGTAACCGATCAGCAATGTTCTAAAAATCGCACTTAACTTGTTCGATTAAGTGTCATCATGTCCCCAATTACAAGTAAACATGCTTAACCAAAGGCTTCTTTTATAACACTGTACTGAACACACCTATAAATGATTAGTAAATCATCAGGAGGATCATTTTAATCTGCTTAGGCGACCAGCCACATAGCAAATCAGCTAGCGCTTTTTAGAATTCTGCCAATTGACGAGACTACAGTAGGAGGTATAAACCATATATGTTTGATCTAGTAATTATATAATCGACGTGACATATATATAGATGTTCTCATCATCTCAATTAAGATTATTAATGCAACAGCGATTTTCATTAAAAACCTAAATAACCAGTTGATTACGTTTCCTTCTCGTGAACAGCATGGAGAGGATTCTTGAACGATACGAGAGATACTCCTGCTCGGAGAGGCAACTGAATCTGCCCGAAGAAACAACATATGTATGCCTATTAATTATTTGTTCATCAAAACACATGTTGAATTTCCAATAATTATTTGTTTGACGTAATATAATTATTCATATGTGTTAATAGTTTTTTATATAAAAATTATTCATCTTTTGTAACATGATTATTCGTACTTATTTTTGTAAGTTACGTATGAATAATCATGTTGTTACAGACGAATAATTTTTCTCCTGAAAATTTCCTACAAATTTCAAATGTTGATCTTTTTAATCTAATGCTTCAGATTTGTTCACAAATTATACTTTAAGAAGGGTTCACAAAAGATATACATATAACCTAGCTAGCTAACTCGATCATGTGATCATACGTATAGGGAAGCTGGAAGTTGGAAAAAGCGAAGCTCAAGGCTAGATTGGAGGTCCTGCAGAAAAATCTCAAGTAAATTCATAACCTGTATGTTGAAGTTAAACAAACGAAACAAATCAATCGCATGATTTTCCTTGACTTATTGCAGGAATTACGCAGGGGAGGACCTCGATAGCTTGAGTCTTAAGGAGCTGCAGAGCTTAGAGCAACACCTTGAGAATGCTCTTAAGCATATCCGGACAAAGAAAGTAGGTGCAAAGTCGACAAATTCGTTTATTCTACGCATCATACTTATGATATAGTTATAAGTACACACAATGTGAATAAGATGTTGGCTGTTTATTGCAGAACCAAATGATGCATGAATCAATCTCAGCGGTTCAGAAAAGGGTAAAAACTCCTAATTAATTAAGGAATTTTGTTGTAATTGGGAATGGCTGTGTTTTAAATTTATATGTTAGCTAGCAATAATTATTTTTTTTTTTCGGATGTGGCAGGCAAAAACACTTCAGGAGGAGAACTATGTGCTTGCAAAGAATGTTGGTATCAAGCTGATTTGTCGAGTTCTTGACCCCAAACTAAATATATGTCGCTAACTGAATTGCTGTAATGAATAACAGGTGAAAGCGAAGGAGAAGGAGAAGGAGAAGGAACTGGATCGACAAACTCATCAGTTGGATCAGCGAGATGGCGACCATAACTCTTCCGCTTTCCTTGCAGACAACATGACAACCTTAAACATTGGGTCAGTTCTTGTGTTTTTTTTTTTTCCGAATTGATTTGGAATGTAGTGCATGTATATTCTGACAACACCTTATCCTTGTGTATACCTTTAAAAGTAAAGGTACATATAACTAGATAAGGTGTTGTTGGAATAGAAGCAAGACAAGCAATCTTATAATTAACAAAAGTACTTCTATTACTATGACCGTAATAAGATTGCAGCCTAGACATATGTATTGTGTATATATATATACCCGAATGATTAATTGGCTGACTAAAAACATGTAGCAGAAGCAACAGGTATCAACCCGGGAGAGCTGGTGAAGAAGGAAGTGAAATGCAAGACCAAATGGGGACGCAGATGCCCTCCTGGATGCGCGGCCCTTGGGAGATGAATTAGTTAACGTCGCAACCTAAACATGTTCGATCATCATCCCTTTCATTAACAAACTTAACCATACATGGAGATCCACATGAAATTAGACCTTGAGAGATGGGAACCTAATATATATGAACGTGTTATATATACATATGCATATGTATAAGTCTTCATGCAGGAAAGGATAATCTTGAAAACAATTGCTATGGTCATGGAGTAGTCTTTGTATGATTGTAAGAAGGTTGCTGGACTTGCAAGTTGTAGGATAAATATGCAGCCAGTTCAGCTTCTCTTAATTAAATTATGTGGTAGAGATGTTTCTACGTATCACTGTATCTGCATATATGTATGTTGCACATTTTTACGATGTGTAGGGATTGGGCGGAATTAGTCTTTTGTTTTCAGACTTGACTCCAAACTCGAGACCTCGATCTAGTTAACGAAAGATAGAGGCATTGCTAACACAACTTCACAACTCACTTTTTTTTAATACAAGTAATGATTTAATAATGGCTAGCCTCTGCTAAACCACCAACCAATAGCATCCCGACGGATGTAGATGCTAAGTTTTTTATCCTGGAGCAGCAACGGTGTTGTAGTTGTCTAGAAGATTCTGGCAACATAATATGCACACTTGTTGATTTTCCTGAAGATATGGTGAAACTCCACCTCCTCGAACTGCCTCAATATGAAGAGAATGTTTGTCATCATGATCTCAATTTTCTAAGGATAAGACCAGGACCTTTGAGGAAGTTGATGATGTTTAGGTTATCACCCTCAATTTGCAGCCGTAGAAGACCAAGTCCCTTGCCTTAATTTAAAGGTGCCATCTTGAGTCCCAAATCGTCCTAGAAAAGTGCACTCTTCTTGCCAATTTGTACCCCTCCAATAGCTAGCTGTTTTCCTTGGGTCACGAATGATATACCTTACCGAGAAATTTCCAGTGTCTCTATTACTACCATCAAAGTTTAATTTATGTGTTCCTAATGATGGCTTGTTCCATCGATAAGTTTCTTTTCTTTCTCGTCGTAATTGGACCTTTAATCCTTGTCTAGTGGTTTTCGTCCATGGTCTTAGTTTTGGTCAAAGATCCATGTGGTGTTATTTTGGTCAAAGATCTTTCTATTTTTACATGTCTACCTGCACCACCAAGTTGTGGCTAGTGTTATTTTTTACTTTAGTTTAGTTAATTATCCAATGATTTCCGTTCCAAGGTATGTCTACACTTGATAAATTCATTTTTCTAACCAGTTCCAAGGTATGTCTATACACTTGATAAAAAAAATGTTATTTGAGGTCTCTTCAATTAAGTCGCACAATTCACAATTTGTCGGAATTACTGCTTCTTTACTAGTCTACTTTTAGTGGCCGGGAATACCATCTCAAAACAGTTTCCCTATGAAGTTTCTATTTTTCAACACTACTTCTATTTTCCAAGTACAGTTTTTCTGGTTTTGATCATTTCTATAATCCTATTTGCGGTTGTGACATTTCTTAGTGCATTGCCAATTGAAAACTCCCAATTTCTACCTGCTTTCCACTATACTCTTATCTTTTATCGGGTTATTTGGTATACATATATTCTCTGTTTTCATAATTAAATCCATCGGCAGGTAACAAGCAAGTTCACTTTTTTTTTTCCCATTTGTTGTTTTCATCAATAAATTATCCGATATTTGTATTTTTGTTTATTTGGACATTTGGTAGTTTCCTTCCTTTTAATAGTTCACTGTCTAACCATCTATCTTTCTAAAAATTAATTGTTCTGTTATTTTCTATTTTCCAATTAAGGTCCTTAGATAATTCATCTTTTATGGTCATTAATTTCCCCTCATTGTCATGAGCTTTGTCTAGTTTTTTTGGTAGGTTAATATGTCTTTATCCTTCAGATATTCGTGTTTTATAGTTTGGACCATGGGTTTTCTAGTTGAACTGATATTATCCATAATAATTTCATTTGTAGTGTAATATTCTTATCTTTCGTTTTGTGTATATTCTTGCTCCATGATGATGCATGTTTTGCATAGGCATTTTAGGTATTTTAAGGTAGTATATGCTACATATTTACATGTTTTAAGCATAATACGCATTCATTGTCCTTTATTCGTAAAGTTTGGAATCTACGTGTTTTATGCCCATTTATGCAGATTCTTAGAACCAAGCATAATAAGAGGAGCGATGCTATACTCTGGAGCTATGGAAGAACCTAGAAGAGTCAAGAATCAAGAGAAGAGATCAAGCTAAGAAGCCAAGACAAAAAGAAATGAAGAGAAAAGGAGTTATGCAGGAGCGGCGCCCGTGGCCAACTAGTGATGCCCGCCGATCCTCAGTCCCCCGTGGAAGATCTTGAGCACCCACTAGAGTCGGTGCCCGCCGCTACCCATCGGTGTCTACCGATCCCGTATCTTATTAGATTTCTTTAGCTACCGAATCCAACCCATTGGAGTTTGCTTTCACACTAAGAATGACAACTCCTAGGGTTCCTAAGTACTATAAATAGAGGCCTCTCCTCAGCCATTTCACACATCACTCAACACACAACATCTCTCACAACCACTTCTCCTTCTCCTTCTTTTCATCATTTTAGTCTTTCAAATAGGACAACAAATATTTTTAATATTTGCTGTCCTATCTGAAGTAACTGTGTGCTTACTGTTTTTGCACGATTATTTAGAAAAAAGATTCATTTATTATTTATTTATTATTTATCCTTCTATTGTGTTTAATGTTAGTAATTTTTTATGTTTAACTTATCTATGTTACTCTATGTCCTAAGAGAAGGTTAAATTTTAACAGTGCATAAATATTTTTTCGGATCTTAACAAATAAAGGTGCATAGATATTATATCTATCTGAAAATTGCAGTTATAATATTTGGGAAGTTCTAGTATAATAACAAAGTCCAATGATTATAATCAAAATGGAGGCGAGCAATATTTGCATATATTGGTAGTTCAACATCTGTGACTTCTTTTATTTGGGTGTGTCTTGGAAAAGAGAGTTTTTCAATGCACTTAACCCTCTTCAACTTCCTTCAACTTTAATAATTACTTAAGTCCCATCCTAAACAACCGTGTGATTAATGTAGGGACACAAATACTCTTTTTATTGTTGTTTCACGGTTATTTACAAAAGCTTTCATTTATTTCTTCTCTTTATGTCTTATTAATAATTATAGGGTGATTTGCAAAACTAGACAAAAAGAATCCAACTTTGCAAAACTAGCACCACACATGGAAAATTGGCAAAAGTAGCACATTGCCTACTTTTGCAAATTTTTTTTGGTAACCGGCTTGGGAAGTGACAGGTTAGAATGGGCACTGTAGCATGACATAGGGAGAGATAGGGAGAGGGGTGGAGCATTGTAGCCGTCAGTGGGAGTGAGTGGGTTTTCGGCACCAAAAAGGGTCCTCTATGGGGAAAAATGGGGGAAGCATTTATGAGGGGAAAAGGGAATGATGGCATTTAAGGGTGTCAATCAAAAAATATATAAGCTGGATTGATGGATGTCAATCACCATTAAATGCTCTGCAAAAAGAGAGGCAAAATAGGAGAGGAGTGGAAATGTGAGGGCAAAAGCCTCCCGTTCATTTCCGGAAACTGCATACTTCACATCTTACCAATTGAAGGATTTGGTCCTACCAATAGGCTAAACCTGTCCTTCCATACCTGGAGAGATTTTGGAGAGAATGTGGAGTGGAGTCACTGTAGCTGATGTGGCGGGCTGTCAGTGTAGTTTTGGCGCCGAAACATGGTTCCTCCTTGGGGGAAAGGGGGAGCATTTATGAGAGGAAAATGCAATGATTGTATTGATGGGTGTCCCCTAAGAACATATATAAACTTGAGAGGAGGATCTGAAACACCATAACATGCTCTGCAAAAAGTGAGGCAGAGTAGGAGAGAAGCGCAGAAAGGACGGGGGAAAAGCCACACGTGTATCCCATAAAACGATACAGTCCCATCCTACCAATAGCATATATCGATCCTACCAATAGTGTACAACTGTCCTTCCATACCTAAAAAAGTGCAAGAAGTTTGTCCGGTGGCAGTGGCAGCGATGGGTAAGTGATCTTGTACCTATCCTTTATAGTTGTTCCTTTTTCTTATAACAGAACTACCCCCCAGGCTGATCCTCTGTTCCCGTGTTGTACCCCAGGTGATAGGGTTTGTCTGAAGGTCGTGTTCAGCGGTTGGTGGGCTCCTGGGAGTGGGAGCTTGGTGTTCAAGGGAGAGGCACGTAGTGCAGCTATGGTGGTGCCACATAATATTGTCTACGACCAACTGAAGGAGAAGATCGTTTCCAAATTCGACGTAGACATGGTCTTATACGACATTGAGCTCACCTACCTCCCTCCTTCGATGGGGTAGGCCACTCCGATTCAGGTCTGGGACGACGATGACCTAGAAGCCTACAAGTTCTACAACACTGAATCCGACGCACGAGCTTGGCCAATCACACTGCACATCACCTTACGGTGGAAAACGAGAAGCTCATCCACTCCCTCCCATTAACATCAGTCGAAAGACTATGAAAGGGTGGACGACGTCTCGTCTCCCACCCAAGGGGAAATACTCCAAACCAGGCCTCGATCTTGATGGAGGAGGAGGGGCGGATGAAAAGGTTCGAGGATCGAGCGAGGAGAAAGGGATATTGGATGACCGTAGCAATGAGACTGAAGGGCCCTGCCTGTGTGATGAATGTTTATTAGGGGAGGGAGACTCTTGTAGGACTGCAAATGACAGCGTGAGTGGGAAGCAGGGGGGGCTTGATGTGAGTGCTATACAATCTGGTATTGGTAGGATGGATTACAACGTAATTGTAGGACAGAATGACACAGTTGGTAAGCTTGACAATCTGGATGCTCGAAATGAGGGTGGCGACGTGAGCAGGGCTGATGCCATCCGACGTGGAAAGCAAGTTGTGATTGTCGAAAGCGACGACGTCGTCGAAAGCGACGACGATGTCGAAAGCGATGACGATGTCGACGTCCTTCTCCCCCACGGATTTAAGGAAATAATAGACGTACGAAGCTCCGACAATGACATGATCGAGGGTGGTTTCCCCCATGAAAGTGGAGGAGGGAGTGGGGACGAAGAAACCGTCAGACTTATGGGATGAGGAGCATGAGGCAGCGCTAAGAGAGATAGAGCGTTTGTATGAAGGAAAGAAACGGACTTTCCCTACATTGGAGCAAGTGGATGAGAAGGTATCTCGGTACATGCCTCGACTCGGAGACCCTCGGGAGAGTGTGAAAGAGTTTCTTGAGGGGGAGATGTTCGATACCAAGGCTGAGATTCAGGACAGGCTGAAGTGGGAAGCTCTGCGGGGGTGCTACGTGACCCTAGTGAAGCGATCGACAAGAACAATGTACGTGGTACAATGCCCCAAACCGAACTGCTCATGGTATTGTCGAGCTTCAAAGTTTCAGGGAACTAACAAGTGGTTGATTTGTAAGCTCATGGACGAACACACCTGCAAGGTAAGTGTCGTGAGCAACTACAAGCAGAATGCCAATTACAAGCTGATGGGGCAGAGTATAGTGTTCGAGTAAGTTCCTTAACCACCGTCTTGTTCTCCGTTTATGTACTATGTCTTGATGGATACACAAGTAACTTGTCTATTGCATCTATTCAGTTTCGGTGGATCACGAAAGGACCTCATTCCGCGTCAGATCAAGATGTTGATGAAGTCCCAATTGGGTGTGGACTGCAGCTACTGGAAGGCTCGCAGGGCAAAGGGCTCCGCAAGGGAAGGCTTCTACGGGACCGACGAGGAGTGCAACGATCGTATGGCCTAATACCTTTACATGCTTGAGCAAGCAAACCCCGGCCCGGGACCATAACCACACTAGTATGTGATGAAAACCAGAAATTCAAGTATGCGTTCGTTAGCTTGGGGGTTTGGAGGACGATCATCCCACACTTGAGACAGGTACGCCCCTGCCACTTGATTATCCTACCAATTGGCCAATCTTATCTTACCAATAGTGAAACTCTATCCTACCACTATCCATCCATAACAAATATTGTCAACTGTCTAGAGTTATCCTACTTATAGTGAAACTCTATCCTACCACTATTCTTCCATTACAAATATTTCCACATGATTCGTTGACATTGCCAGGTATTCTCGGTGGATGGAAGCTTCATAAAGGGGAAGTATCGTGGATGCATCATGTTTGCAACGACCCAAGACCCAAACCACAACATATACCCCGTTGCATTTGTCATTTTGGACGGAGAGAATGATGCCTCTTGGGGGGTTTTTTTCCATCAAATGAGACGTGTCGTCCCGGATGAGACCCATGTTGTGTGGGTCAGCGACAGGCACATGAGCATCACCAAGGGGATTCGAGGGAGCTACGACTTTACAAAGCATGGCTGATGCACTTACCATCTCTTTCAGAATGTGAAGGCTTATCATAAGGCAGGTGGGCTGCAATCCCTCCTCTTCCATATGGAAAAGGTGTACACCGTTGTGGAGTTCAATGGGTACTACAATGCCTTCAAGTCTAAGTCGGCCAGTGGGGCAGATTACATTAAGCTGGCGGGTTTTTCCAATTGAGCCAGGGCTTTCTATCCCACCAATCGGTTTAACATCACCACGACAAACCATGCGGAGTGCTTGAACTCGGTATTCCTTGAACCTCGGGACCTGACTGTAACCGCCCTGATGGACTACATACTTGATACCGTGGCAAGATGGTTCGTCGAGCAATGGGAGCTCAGTTCTAATCCTGAAAAGGTTGTGACTAACCACGTGGATGCCATTATCAGGGAGAACTCCATGCAATCTATATGTCTTCAGGTGAACACTTTGAGCGAACACGAGTTTGATGTCTGCAAAGGGATCTCCTCATTGCTGGATAACCTGTCCGCTCGGACCTGCACATGTAAGCACTTCGATATTGACCAAATCCCATGCGCACATGCCATCGCGGCGGCCAAGGTCCTTCGGATCGATGTCTACTCCCTCGTCCATCCTCTGTACAGAGCTTAGGCTTGGCGAGCGTGCTACAAAAATGTCGTCTACCCAGTGCCAACTCGTGACACCTGGACGATGCCTCTAGAAATTGCTGTGAAGTGTTGCTTTCCCCCGGTTGTGAAGCGTACGCCGGGAAGGCTGAAGACCAAGCGCTATCCGTCCAGGGGTGAGGCGAGGGGGTCAAAGCACCTTCGAGAGTAGTGTGATTTGGTGAACGATCATGTTAGTTGTCGCCTTTATTTTAGGGAGTCCTCGGTATGTGCTACAACTTTTTGGGGAAACTTGTAATTGCGATAATATTTTGTGTCATGTGTCGGATATATTTTGGGAAAACTTGTAATGGCTAGCCTATTTCGTCTCAACTGTCGGGGATATTATGGGGATAATCGTAATGGATACAATATTTTGGCCAAAGTGTCTTCAAGCGTTAGAGATAATATGTATTTCTAGATTCATCCTACCAATAATGTTTTTTTCATCTTACCATTAGTGTCTAAATGTTCTACCAATATCATACGTTCATCCAACCAATATTATGCAACCATTATCATCCTACACTTGGGAATTTGGCTAATTACATTAGAATCCTTCAAATAGCATCTTTTTTTCTGGCCATTAGGTTTTAAATATTCTACCAATATCAAACTTCAATGCTACCAATATAATGCAATCTATTGTCATAGACTTGTCAAATTCGGTGATTAAATAGTCATCCTACCAATAGGGTATTTTTGTCCCACCAATAGTTTGAGAATACTTCACCAATTTCATCCTATTATCCTACCAATATCATCGTACCATTATGGCTACACTTGAAAATTTCGGTTATTACATTAGAATCCTACCAATAGGGTTTCTGTATCTTACCAGTAGTTTCATAATAACTTACCATTATCATCCTATGATCCTACCATTACTATGATTCAAGAAAAAATAAAGGAACAACCACAAACATAAAAATCGTGGGTGTATGAAGGCAACATTGACGACTAACATAAAAACCAGTTCAACCCATTACAAGCACAACACCTTCAAACCATTCACATAAGACATTACAACCAACAACATCATAAAACAACAACAACATAAGGTTCCAAACAACAAGTAAGTGCACGAATTCACAAAACAACAACAAAAGCAGTTCATAATGTCACTTCACTGGATGCATAAACCACAAAAACAGGTTGGGTAGAGCCTAGAAACTGTTGCGCTAAATGGCGACTCCCAAGTATTGGTGGTACGGTGCAATAAAAGTGTCGTTGATGCTCTCGAATGTTTCAACACCCTCGACCGCCAGCTGCAACGTCCTAATAACGTACACTCCATAGTCACCCCTATAGAATCACATGTAAGTGAGGGAGAAATTTCTGGTGTGCCAGATGCGAGACATAAATGACGACAGAAGAAGAGGTGTAAGACAGTTATGATTTTTCATTTCGGGGGATCTTGACAGTGCGGGCAATGGTGAAAGGTTGCGGGATGAAGATGGTATGCCTAGCACGGAGCTCCACGTTGAACTGCATGAGCGCCGGGATGACCTTTGCGACGAGCTCGAGGTATTTCTGAAGCTCCTTCTCCTTGATTTGGTACCAGTCGCAATCCAGCACTTCGACTCTCCACCTGACGAGGTCGATTAGGAGCCCGATCCAGTGCTTGCCCTTGTAATTGTATGGCGCAAGGATTTTGGGGTTTAATACACACCAGCTCATCCCGTGATCCTCTGAAAGAGTCCTAGAAAAATACTTCAACAATTCCTTCGACACGTTGGTCTTCGTGATGCGCCCCATATCCCCATCATAAGTAGATCATTGTTTGCCCACCTGTTGCTGCCAATAGGGGTCGAGGAAAACCACACCCGACCTGTTGTCACCCTCCCTCGCGTCCAAGGCCTTGCTAACGAGAACCAGGGCCTGCTGGATGTGTTGCGTTATGCGGTAAGTTCCAAAATTCCATTAGTTTGATTCCCATTAAATAAGTGAAGAAACAAACATATGTCGGGTGAGATCCCTTACCTCGGTTGATGTCCATACATCGGGTGATATGAGGGTGTTGAAAAACTCCTTCCCCAATTGGGTCCCATCAGGGCCTTTTAACTGGGCGGGTCCCGTCTCCAGCCAAGCTAAGAACCCGTCTCTCTCTGCAGCCGTCACCAGGCCCACCTCTGCCGCGTCAGTCGAGATCGAACCATTTCGAACCATTTTGGAGCGGAATCGAAGTCAAAACGAGAAGCCAAGAGCCGTTGAAGAGCAGTCGAGATCGAACTATCATCTCGAGATCGACTGGATCAAGTGGTGCAGAGGCTAAGTACCGAGAGCAAAGAAAACACAACCTACTGGAAAAGCACTCAACACAACCCTAGATCGAGTGAACCACTCGATATTGACATGATGTCCGAGCTCGAGTAGAATCGAGTGTGATTGAGCAGAAGTGAAGCACTCAACATCGACTGCTCAAGTCGATGTCAACTGAAGATGCCCGCGGTTCAGACACGGTTTGAAGAATGTGAGATAAAGAGATATAATAAAGCCACGATTTTATCCTATAGTTTAGATGGATTACTTCCTGTGGGTACTTTCCTAATTACTCTAAGAGTTTTATTATTTACCTTAATAATGTTCTATCCTATTTATTATTGGATAAAATTTAGATAGAGTAGTTTTACTAGGATTAGGACTCCTACCCTTGGCTAGAAAGGGTTGAGAGGCTATAAATACCACCCATAGGGGCTGGTTTTAGGGCATCCAAGCATCCAAAAATTCAATCTCAGCAAGAAACACAATAACAAAGTAGTAGTTTTAGGTTTTAGAGTTTTGAGAAGCTTTAGGGTTTTGGCGTTTGCGAAAGCCGACGTTGGGATTGTAAAGACTTCAATTTTCTTTTCAATGCAAGTTATTTCCTTTTATGCAAAGATGTCTACTCCTACCATGAGTGAGTAGTCGCTTAAGCTCTTAGAGTCGGGGTGAGCCCGGCGTTAGCCATGCATGCTTGAGGTAAGTATTGATGTTGATATTTGTTGCATCTTGATCATCTCCTACTCTTTTGTGTTTAGTCCTTATCGCAAGAAAAGGGATTCATGTTAACAACTTGGATTATAAACATAAAATTGGTAGAGACAATTAGGTTTATTTGCAAGAGTATTCCTACTTGTTGGTCTACGACAAAAGCTTGTCCCTCAGATGAGATAGCGTAATTGTCCGTCTTACTCATCTTATGCATGTGTGGTTAGCGTTGTGGTAAACCCTGGCCTTAGGAGTTCATTTTTATATTTGATTACATTCCTTTAATCATTGATTTACCCTTAGAATTTCTGTTTAAAGCTTCTACTTCCATCCTACATTCTTTGACCTACTTTGCCGACGGTTACTAACTTTCTGCAGGAGCACTCAAGATCGACCACTCTGATCGATATCGACATCACTTATATCGTTCGATGTCTGCTGAGTCGACACATATCTGCTTCTGCTCTGAACTCGCGATCAAGTACACTACTCGACATCGAGTGCCCTAGATAGACCGACAGTCTTCTGAGTCGGTCGACTTCTATTGCTAACGTTCGACATCGACTCCTTAGTTCAAGGTCGACTGCTTGTTTTTGTCTCTGCAGGTCTTCTACATCGAGATCGACAACCACCTAATCAACATCGACTACTCTTTTCGAGATCGAGTGACTTCTGTTCGACATAAAACGTGAATTCAGGCTATTATCGGATCCCGTTGACCCGCTTCCTCGAGGATCGAACCTAATTCCCCTACCACTACAGTGGGGAGTTTTGAATTCATTTGAAAGGCTAGGGTTGCAATTGTTCTTATATTATTTATATATTTTCAATATCACTTCTCCCTATATCAGAAAACATTGCTAAGAGTTGCAGCCTTAGTCCAACGAGTCAGTAAGAGTGTGTCCGGCAACATCTCTATTTGTAAATCTTTCAAAAGAGTTAATATATGGCGACAAGGCATGCCTAATCTGATGAATAACTTACAAGAACAACAGCAATCATGATCATCAATTTTGTGCTTGACAGTGTATATCTTGTTGTTTTCCTGTTTGAGAGTACATATCTCCAAATTCTCAAGCTCTGTCACATTTGTCACCCTGCAGTTGTACAATGTTGCACGCAACTCTTCCTGAAAAATTTCCCACATTTTCAACGTATATAATGTGGATGCATGCTTTTTTAAAGGAAGTGGGGAAATGAGAATTGGTTTTAGTATTTCACAGTCATAGTTCTTCTTCCCTTGCAAATGCCTTTGAGTTTCTATTGCATTATTAAAATATAACACAAACTCAATTAAATTTGTTGTACATTTGGAGAACTTACGGAAGAAGCTATTCATGCTTTCTGAAATTGATGTTATTTTAATTAATCCACTAAGCTTCACATTTCAAAAGTAAGCATGAATCCACTTCTCCCTGTTAAGAAATAAATCAAACAACCATGAGTGATTTGTCATACCAAACTCCTCCATTAAAGTAATCCACTCTCTGTCAAAATCTTCTACCATAATCTCTTGGTTCTACACAATTTTTCTCAGCTTGTCAGTAAACTTGAAGTAATTATTCATTGAGTTGTCAATTTTCTGCGATAGCTTATCTATAATATGCCACATGCATAATATGTGTCTAGCCTCTGGAAACACAGTTTCAACAACAATTTTCATCGATGGATCTTGGTATGTTGTGAAAATTCTCAGACTACAACCCAATTTCATTCTTAAAGTGCTCAAATAGCCACACATATGATTCTGCATTCTCATTCAGCAAAAGCCCTAATGCAAATAGTACCATTGATTTGTGGTGGTCATATCCTGTGAAGGGACTAAACACCATTTTGTACATTCAAAATATGAAACATATAAACATTAGATAAAGAAGAAACCATTAATTCAGTTATAAATGACATATGTGCAACTTTTTCGTTAAAGGATCACATATAGAAGATAACAGTAAACTATGTTCAATTTCTGTATAACAACGCACTTCCTGAGTGAACTTCCTAAACTATGTTCACTTTTTGTGTAACAGTGCACTTCCTGAATCCGGATGTGCATATATAAGATTAAATTGTGCAGTTATAAATGACTTATTTGCAATATGTTTATTATAAAAATGTGTGAAGAAGGAATCAGTACTTTGGTTTGTATTATAAAGTAAAATATAGATACCCTTTTTACAAAACATAATAAGATTAGATTAATTATAACAGAGAAATGTAGATACATGTTTGTATTGTACGTTGAATCAAATGATATAACATCCCCAAATAATGAGTAGTTCTTCCTACATATGGCATCACATCACAATAATCTATTCAACTAATTGTCTTCATCCACGTCAAAAGCAAAATAGAATGCACTGCACATTTTTTGCTTGTGGAAGAACCTATCAATGACAACTTGAGCATTAGAACCTTTGAAAAAGCTAGAAGATCTCTTCTATGGTTTTTGAAATCAATAGCCAATGGTCCTACATTGCTATACCCCCCGCCATTTCTTTCAATAATCTGTAGGATTTTGCAGGTCCAACTCTTTGCTTTGCACAATCAAGTACAAACTTTTGATGATGCTTGTGCATCTTTCTATTCTTCTTCATATATAGACCTTATAGATGTCATCAACAAAAGGATGTGTGTGCTTCTCCTCAAGCCTTTTCACCACATATCTTTGTCCCTCAACATACTTGAATATGATTCTAGCACTACAACCAACTAGTGCAGATATTCTTTTTCTTACATTCTTCCTCACCTTATCATTCTTGTATCCAGATCTGTTGCAGTATAAGTATTCCAGCCTCTGCACACCGTCAATCTTACCCGTTTTTCCATGTCTTACATCAAATCCCACTTTATATGCATAATCTGTGTATGCCTTCACAGCTTCATCAATTGTTTGGAAAACTTTTCCTTCTGTTGGTTCTATTTCTTCACTATAGATGGGGATCGAGTATTTTGTGATGTTTGGTGAGACAAATATTCTGTATGACAGCTGTTCAGATTCCCTCGTATTAGTAATATTGGTTTGCGGCTCTTCAATAGTAATATTTGGTGTGACAGCGACTATTGCAGTAGTAGAAGCTGCTGAGCTTTCTTTGTTTTCATTATTTGAATCTGTAACACACTCCATAGGTTGTGCAATCTGTAATTTTAATTTTGAAACTAGTTAATAATATGTATTTTTATAAACTGTATCCACAATTTGTCTAACAGTGGAATTTCGGAACTAATAAGTGCATATATAACGTTACAAAGTGTAGTATAAAAGACACATGTGCAATCTGTTTAGTATATAAAGTACCTAAAGAAGAGAATCAGTAAAGTGCATTCACAATCTGTGAAACAGTGGACTTTCTCAATCCAGAATTGCATAAACAAGATTAAATAATATAGTTATAATGGAAATATGTGCACTTTGTATGACAGTGTAAACATAAGAAATTGGAAGAAGTTGCTATATGACAGTAAATATTAACAGAGTTTTTATTCACAAAGTCACCTAAATATCAGTCAACTATCAGAAAGTTTGGTACATCTCAATTACAGATACTCATATAGCAAATAATCATACACAATAAACTTGTTTACTGATTGTATACAAACAAAAAATGTAGAAGTATAGTTATTGGAGATCAAACCCTAGGTTTTCGGCTGTCACTAGGTCTGAGAACATCGTCGCCCTCCACCTTCAGGTTGCGGTTGTGGCTACGGTGATGTTGCTTGGTGGCGACGGAAAATAACCTCTCGTTGAAGCAAAAAGTTGAGAAGGATGAGAACTCAAGAGGAAAGGAGTAGCGACGATAGTCGGTGGGCTTCTCTCTCATCTGCTTCCTTCAGTTGGAGACGCTTCTTTCAAATGAGCCGGTTCAGAGATTTTTTAAATGGGTCGGTTCACTTTTTTTTTTTTAAATACCACCCACGTCCGGTTTTGCATTACAAAAGAAAATTTTACACCTTAAGCAATTTTACACCTTAAACTATTATAATAACTAACTACATATTTATTTAATATATTTTAGGTTAGTTAATTATACAATGAATATATTTTCACCAAAAATAATAAAAAATAATTTTAAATTAGTAACTATTAATTTAATCTTTTATATCTTATGGGCTAAAGTTTCGTCTAAAAGCACTTGACTGCCACCATGAAATAAATATGCAATATTTTATTATTATTATTTATATAATTTTATATTTTTAAATAATAAATGAAATAAATATTATTTATTCTATTGTGTTCAATGTATGTTCTATAAACAATATATGATGGGAAGATAATTGGTTTCATCCGACCGGTATGATACATAGCTGCATTTGTTCAGACAACATCAATCTCACTGAAAAGGTTAGTGAATATATTAATAATAGTAGGTGGAATATAGGAAAACTCCAATCAGTTCTGCCACAAAATATAGTCGATCAGATCTTTGATATAACTCTTCCTGTAAACCCTGTTGAGGACCGACTATATTGGTGGCCGGATAGGAAGGGTTGGTTTACTACATCAAGTGCTTATAACTTAACAACCCTATCATCCAGACATACCCATGATGACAATGCCTGGATATGGAAGATTAACGCTCCTCCGAAAATAAAAAATTTATTGTGGAAAATAAGTCAGAACGGTTTACCAACCGCATCGCGCTTATCTAAAAGAGGGATCGATATTCCGCCATATTGCCCAATTTGTAACCACCACGAGGAAGATGTTGTCCACCTCTTCTTTGAATGCAAATTTAGTACTTACTTTCAAAATATAAATACCCATCATAAAACCTATATTAAGAACTGCATTTCGCTGACTAGAGACTGTAAGCAAGTCCTCGCTTTCTTGGGGCGGACATTATCTAATAAAGATAAAATTAAATTGGCATTTAGTTGGTGGACTGTGTGGAATGCCCGAAACAGCTATGTTTTCAGAAATGAAAAGCTACCGTCCACTGAGAGATTTAACATAATTGTCAACAATCTTATGTCTAACTGGGGTAGGGCGAATCTCAGCAATGAGAAAGACAAATCAATCAGCAGTAAGATTAGGGGCAACTTCGGATACACGAATGGTTCACAGAAGCAAAAACCCTTTAGGTGGAAAACACCCCCTTTCGGGATATATAAATTGAATTTTGATGGGTCATATTTACCCAACAAAGATAGCTCGATAGGATATATTATTCGGGACTGGAAGGGTAATCCTATTTATATTGGAGGCCGGAAAGTGGGCAAACAAACTCCAATTCAAGCTGAAGCTTTAGCCCTTAGAGAAGAAATTTTGAGAGTAATTGACTCAAAAATTCAAAACATCATTATCGAGAGGGACTCACTCATTATTATTGATACCTAAAGCATGGTTCTAAATGCCCTTGGGAGGTGGAACTTCTCTTGACAGATATTAAAACGCTTCTCTTAAAGATTAATGTGGTTTCATACTCACATGTTCTACGAAGTGGGAATTGTGTGGCCGACAGGGTTGCACACCTTGGCCACAAGCTTAGTGATCGATCCTTCATTTATGACGTAGGTCTTCGTGACCTCATTCGCAAGGATGCTCTCGGTTAGCAATCCTTTTGGGCCACATCCGAATTCTTACCTAATAAAAAAACAAAATATGATAGAAATATTAAAAAAAAACCCTTTTCGGGGTAATGGAGAACGTACCTGTGCTTTGCCCCATGCGCCCCCCATCTCCTTCCCTCAAATCCTCATATTCAACCCTAATTTCCTTATCATTTCCTTGAAACCTCTTGTTTTTGGGCTTCATCCTTCTTAAATCCATCAATTCGTGCAATTGCTAGTCTTCTCCTTTCCGGGAGTGTTTTTTTTGTTGCCCGATTTGGCCATGCCATGTGAGCCCAGTGGCTCCCCTTCCTTTTTCCAAACAACTCCCATGTTGACCTTTCTCTCACCTTCTTTGTTCGGCCTGGGTTCGGTTTGGTGGTGGCTTCTGCCTTCGTTTCGTTCTTGGGTGGGCGAGTCGAGTCTCCTTCGTTTTGCCAATCGATTTAGGGCTTTTTGTCTAGGGGGCTTCCACTTCTCGGATGTCGTCTCCGATTGCTCCCTCACCGGTTCTGGGCTTTCTGTGGTGATAGGGTTGGTTTTGGGCAGTGCTTTTGTACGTCCTTCCCTTCTCCCATGTTTGCCTTTGCCTTAGGCTCAAGTCTCTGGCCTCGGCGTTTGTTAAGCAGGAGGAAGGTCGAATATCTTAAATTCAAATGATAAGATGTATAAATGTAAACCGACTCCTAGCCTATGCAAATAATTACAAGACTTCCTCCCGTTGTAGTAGAAGGGTAGTCAGGATCGATCCACGAGGAGGCGTGTCAGTGGGATCCTAGTAGCGTTGGAATCTCACATCTTGTGTCGATCAGAAGCCTCGATTTCGACCTTGGAGCTCGATGTCAACCTCGGCTGTCGATCCTTTCTACAACAGAAGACCCGCAGAGACAAAAACAAGCAGTCGATATCGACTAGGGAAGGTCGATATCGATGTTAGTCCACGAAATCGACTGGCTCAAATGTCTACCAGTCGATACAGAAGGTCGATTTCGACATTGGGGGTCGATATCGATGTTTGCAACAGTGACCCAGGAGTCTCGAGATCGACTCAGAAAACTGTCGATATATCAGCGTGGTCGATATCGATGTTCAGGGTCGATATCGATGTCTTCCTGTAGTTGGTTAGTTCTTCGTCGGCAAAGAAAGGCCGAAGATTTTAGGATGAATGAAGATGTGATGATCAGAAATAAGACAGGGGTTTTGTGTGTATAAACTATGTAAAAAGCAACTCTTAGGATTAAGGTTTACCACAACGTTAACCAATGCATGCGACGAGATAAATAAGACAGACAATTGCGCTATTTCACCCGAAGGACAAGCTTTCGTAGTACACCAACTCTTAGGATTATTCTTGCAAATAAACCTAATTGTCTCTACCAATTTTATGTTTATAACTCAAGTTGTTAGCATGAATCCCTTTTCTTTCGATTAGGACTAAACATAGAATCGTAGGAGATGATATAGACACAACGATATCAACATCTAACACTTACCTCGAACACGCATGGCTAACGTCGGGCTCACCCCGACCCTAAGAGCTTTGGGGGACTACTCGCTTCTCATCATGGAACTCATCATTGATTGAAAGAAAGAAACTTGCATTAAAATATAAACTTCGAAGCTTTACAACTCAACGTCGGCTTTCGCAAACGCCAAACCCTAAAACTTCTCTCTAACTCTATTGAATGTAATTGGATGTGTTGTTTGATTAATTGATGATTGAATGCCAGCCCCCTAGGGCTTTATTTATAGGCTACTAATCCTCGCTATCCAAGGATTGTAACTTCTATCTAAACTATGAACTCTATCCAAACAATTAGGATAGGTCTTTTATTTTGATAAAACTCAAACTAACTTGATAAAACTTAAATTAAAAAGTAGAAAAATCCCAGCTGCTAACTATCTAAAATTACAAGATAATCCGTGGCCTTGATGATAGAATTCATAATCCGAGTCTCGAAATCGGATCTATCTTCTGTCGAGATAAGGTCGATATCAACCACATAGGTCGATATCGATGTCTCTGTTCCTGCTCGACTTGTTCAGCTTCACTCGATGTCTATGTTGAGGTCGATATCTATGTTGAAGGTCGATATCGATGTTGAAGGTCGATATCTATGTTTAAGGTCGATATCTACCTCTGCTCAGCTCTCCTTGGTTTCTCCGTTTTGACTCCGATTTCACTCGAATTCCTGCATGGTTAGCTCAAGACTTGTGTAGACCCTATTTCTTGTACTTTAGCCCATTCTTACACAAGTTTTATATTCTTTTGAACCTTTTCTTGGGAAATCGAGTGAAATATGAAGTCAAAAGATGCAATAAAAAGAGGTACAACTATGTACATCAGCGTTTTGCCGCTGTCATTAGCATGAGTCTTGATCTCCACTCGTCGTATTTGTCCATCCTTGTCGTGTCGTGCATGGGTGTGTTGGGTGGTCTGACACGCCTCTGTGTGTTGTACTGTTCCTGTTCCTTGCACATCAAAATCCTTGGCTTGAAAGCTATTAATTTAGCCTTGCATGCCAAGCCACACAATTTTTATTTAAAAAACAACAAACACCCGAAATGGTTTGAACAAAATCCAAAAAGGATCATGGAGTAAATCCCGGAAGGGCTTGAATAATCTCGTAAAGGATTGGAAAATCCAAATTAGAACATAAAATTAATAGTACAAACATTTTTTAATTAACCAAATCCCTAAAAGGTTTGAAGAAAATTCCAAAAGAGTTTGAACAAAAGCCTGAAAAGATTTTGACCAAATTCCCAAAAGGGTTGAATAAATCCCGAAAGGGGTTGGAAAATAATCTTAGTAATAGTAATAATATTTCCTCCCCGAATATTCAACTTCTTCTCAAAGGCTTGCACACAAATTTTCATCTGATGTTTGATCTTCCCTTTTTGGCCCGTATTTGTTCCTTTTTTGGCGTCGGGTCGTTGCTTTGGCATGGGTGTATTTTGTTCCGAGTTGGGTTGTAGTATCGAGCGTCTTATATGATTGAGAGGATCGTGGCTATGTTTGTGGTCTTCGAAGATCTCTCATCTGGGTGGGAGCAACTTCGGTGATTCGCACTTCTCCAGCTTTCGCCCTTTTCGATGGTGGCTTACTATTCGATCTCCACCTTTTCGGTGTTGAGACGTAGTGTGAGTCGTTGTACTCTCCCGTGTTCTCGACAATTCGTGACTCGCCTTGGATTTCCCTCGAGTCATCTACTAGCCGACGACTTATATGGGTTCTTTGGGTTGTTTCTTTCATCGATCTGTGTTATTTTGTGTGTTTATTATATTGTATGTTGACGGTTAATCCGCCTGCCAATTTTTCGGCCTCTCGAGTTTCATACCTGTCTGATCTCGAATTTTACCTAATAAAAAAATGTGTTCTATAAGTTTAATTATACAATTTATTTTTATTTTAAATGATAAATATAGTAACACTTGTTGGAAATAGTAGTGAGATACAACGTCTGATTGGACGTTATTCAACGTTTCTTCTAATGTTGTGGTCCCATTACCTTACAAATACAAGTGATATACAACATCTAATTGGATTTTTTAGTTGACCCACCCAAGTCCGCTATCAGTGGCGGAGCCAGAAGGGGGGGGGGGGGGCACAATCGGCGGTGGTTTGGTTGGTCAAAGCTCTAGTTTATACATGTATGATATAGTTTTGGATTAAATTGGCATAAAGAATTATATATAATACAATAATAAATGATATTATTTTAAGATAAAATGTCATCTGTTTATGATAAAACGCTATCATTTTTTTTACGCCTAAAAAAAAGAAATATAAATATATAAATGAAATATTCGAAAAAAAAAACCTAAATAAGTATAGAAAACGTAATATATAATAAAAATTAAGTTAAAATTATGGTTGTTATATGAGCTAAGTAGCTAGAGTTTGGCTCGAGTTTTGCTCAATAAAAGCTCAGCTCGAGCATCACTTACAAATGAATTGATTATCAACACATTTTAAAGCTCGATTCAAAGTTCGGCTAGGCTCGATTGAAACTCAAATAACACGAATTTTGTAAAATTTATAAATTTTCTTTTAAGTTACCATATCATGAGCAAGTAAGGTTGCATAATACTTGGAAAAAAACTCAGCTAAAACTCGTTCATTTACTAAACAAGTTGAGTATGAGCTCAAGTTCAAATATAGGTTCGACTCTAGCTTGACTCCTTTCTAAATGAGCTAATTATAATCAAACAATACTAGACTTGTTTGACTCGAATAACAACCCTAGTTAATATACTCCCTCCGATCCATATTGTAAGATGTTTTAGGTTTTAAAATTTGATCACTAATATTAGATGTTTTAGGTTTTAAAGTACATTTTCTTACTTTTTTGCAATCATACCTTTTTAAATTTTGTACTTTTTCCTCTCTTTTCTATTTACTTCTTTAAATAAAAAAAATTATTTACCCTAAAATAATTTGCTATTGGTCAATTGATGCAATGAGAGAGAGATGAAAATAGTTGATTATCTAATTAATGATGAGAGATATGTTTCCTTAATTATTGTGCCAAGGTATAAAACATCTAATAATAACGATAGGAGGGAGTATAATTTATTGCACTCGTAACATATAATAATGTATAACCTGATATAAAATTTTTAAACTTCAGTAACTTCTTATCTAATTGTCGAAATGATTAGTATAACCTTTTATTTCGAAACTCTCGAGATGAATTATAGTATGTGAATGTTAATTTAAGTAAAATATAAAAACATTATAGTCTATTGAAACAGAATTAAAGTGATTAATATACCTTTAATTTTTAAATATTCACAACTTTTTACTCAGATGTCAGATTAATGCGTATTATATATCAAAACAAAGATATCGACGAGGAGAATATACCTAGGTAGTTCGTCGAATGAGAAGGGGGCAGGTGACCCCAAACACCCTCAGCTCCGCCTCTGTCCGCTATACAACGTCGAATTCGACGTTCTAATTTGGGTCGACTCGATCAACCTTCTCCCATTTTTAATGTTGAAATTTTTTAACTGAGAAAGTTGATTAATGGTTAAATTGAGCCAGAAATTAGGCCGTGGATTCACAGCGGTGAAATTGAGCACCAAAATCGCACCCAAATTTGATGCCACCAAATAAAGAGTGAAATCTAAAGAATGGAGTGAGCGACCGACGATTTTGCGATTAGACTGTTGCGATAGAAAAGGGAGCAAACCAAGTGGTTTCCATGGCAGGATTGATGACGTAGCAGTGGCACACTCTTAATTGCCTTTGTCTGCTGCCAATGCCATTCCCCCTTCCAACTCCCACCCAGCTTTCCATTGACCCTGCCCCGCGTTCAAACCCCAGAGCCTCGTCGACTAAACTCCACTTTCACTCTCTCTCTCGAATTAATTATACACATTTAACAATCAATTGTACTCCCTTTACAAGTCCGACAAGGATCTGTCTTTGCTCTTCACACACTTCATCTCCCTCTTCTCAAATCATTCCCGATTATCAAATCTGGGTTTGTGTCTTGCTTTTACTCCACTTTCCAAATTTGCCCCAATCTCTTCTTTTTCCATTTCCGGAGGAAAGATCGAATTGGGGTTTTTCCTGATATTCGGGTGCGTATCGAATGACAATCCAGATGCATAGACTGTGATTGCAATTTCAGAGTTTCCATTGGATTTGAGTCTGATCAAGAGTGAATCGTAGATACAGGGTGAAATCTGTGGGAGGCAGCGTGGACTCAAGATGCTGCGGCGGCGGGGTGCCGATCACCGGCGCCCGGTTCGAAGACGGGGTTCTGTTTGGATCTGGGCGCTCTTTGGATTGTTTTCTTTTGCCGGCTTACTTCTGCTTATATTTCATCATAACCATGATGATCAAGATAACACCGCCCAACATGTGCTGGTTAGTCAACAACTATCCGCTTTATTCTTCAATTCTTGTTTTCACTTTTACTGTAATTTTTTCCCATGAATCCTATTGATTGGTTCAACAATTTTATTTGATGGTTCCATTTCAGATATATCCTTGTGAAATTAAGAGACGAGTTAAGAAGTTTGCACTGTCTTAGTTATCTTGTCCAAATCTTGTTTAGTTTAGATCGAAAAGTCTTCAGGAGCAGAATTCGTAGATACTCATAATAACAATGTGGATAAATCTTGATCTGATAGGAACAATTAGTTTGAGTCAGAAATGAAATGTTGGGTTGGTTTTGTACTAGTTAAAGACTTGAAAATTCTGTTATTGTGATACGTTTTGAGGCCTTCATCTCTTGTTAGGTCACATATGATTCTCATAGGGGAATAAGATTACTATAGTGATTGATTTGTGGAAAATAATTAAATGGTAGTTGTTATGACAGCTCCTTTCACAATTTTTGTTTCCTGTGTTTGTAATGCCACCTTGAAATGAAACCAGTGGAGTTTTGACTATTATAAGTTCTTCGATCAGAAGCATCCAGCCAGTTGTGCAGAAATACCTTCTCTACATTTTTTTATTTATGCATATGCTTATATCCAAATGTTATGGGTTAATTCTGCTGTATTGCATCAATGATTTTTCAATGATTGAGGGTCTGCATTTTTGTCATATGGCTTATGTTGTTCTTCTGTACAGTTTCGTAACCTTTCCATTCATGTTTCTTATTAGTATTCTTTGGGCTGCTTGCATGAATGCGATTATGCATTTTCTTTAGTATCTTTCTATTGAAGAGGTTTAAGTTGCATATGTTTATAATTCACACCAAAACAAGAACCTTATTATTGCAAGAGTTAAAATGTGTCTAGATCAGCAGGGCCCTTCCTCTGTCATTATATTATTGCTAGTGTGGGGAGGAAATTGGGTTGCTAATTTGCTATCTGGATCTTCAGGTTGGAAAATGTCATCTTACCTGCAATTTTTAATGGCAAAAAGAACCAGAGGGCTAGTTTGTGTCGCTTTGGGTTGTGTGGAGTTATAACCTTTATCGTTTTTTTTATCGAGTTTATTCTTCTTCTTTCTTTCCGTTCCTTGGTCATCTTTATCTTTGCATTTGGTTTATGGCATTACTAGTTCAGTCATAAACACCCTCTCGACACAACTCAACGCCAAGATCCTGCTTTGAGCGGGATATACTGGGTTTGTTGTTGTTATATAACATAAAAGTGCAGGAATTGCTTGATAAATCTGAGGAGCTCCATGTAGGTATGACTTCTGGATGTACAATTTATATGCACTCAACAGTGTAAGTGAGTTCCCAGAAACAGGTTGTGGAAGTTAATCTTCTTGGCTGAAAATAGATGAGCTTCTTATTTATTAGCTACTCAGATCCTAGTATGGTTTCATTCAAAATAGTTTGACTCAGAAAGAAATCTTTAAAGAATTGTTTAATTCCTGATATCTTTTAGTTTCACCTCTTGCTTCCTTGTATGGGGAAAAAATGCCCCATGAAAATTTCCTTATTTTGCTTCGTAGAGGCATCTGTAGCCTGTAAGTACTATATTATATGCAGTAAGGTCCTATGTTTGAGCTATTATGTCTCATTTATAGATGTACATATGACAAGTCAGATTGCTTCATTAACAAATAAGAAGGTAAATATTTAATGTTAACTAGCCAAGTTCACCACGAGTATGTGGATTATGAAATTCCCTTTTCCTCTTTGCTTTCTGTAACTTCTGTGATCTTGATGGTATGCTGGTCAATTTCCACCTTTTCTGGTTGCTTTCTGTTAATGCTCAAAATGCCCTGTGTTTATTAGTGGCTACATTTTGCCTTGTATGTAGAAGTAGTTGGTAACTACAGAGTATTTAGCTGCATTTTCCTTCATTTATGCAATCACTATCCATTGAAGCCATATGGAATTTAGCAATTCCTATGGTTATATACCAGATGTCATCTGAATAGTCATGATTTTGCGCTCTCAGTTTTTGGGAGTTTCCATGTGTGCTTAACTTTGATCAGAGGCCACTTTCCACATTGATTCCTTTTTCACTGTTCTTTCATGTTTTTTGTTATGTATATTTTTCTAGGAAATATTCATCAACATTTTTTTTCCTTCCAAAAACATTGTGCATGATTATGTTTTAGCTGTAATATAGATGGGCATTGGTTGCTATAAATATAATGTTTAGTTGCTTTGTCGAAATAAATATATTCATGAACAAAAGAAGACAGGGGGAGGAATAGAGAAAGATAAGTATTTGGGAAACTTAGCTTTTAAAATTTATTCAGTAATGTTTCTTCTCTAACAGTTGTATCAAATTGAACCCATTTGACAGGAAAAGGCTGAGAAAAGTGAACCGCCTCCCAAACATGTAGATTTTAAGGAAGAGTTACAAAGTGCAACATCACTTGCCAGGCAGTTAGCGGAACAGATGACCCTTGCCAAAGCATACGTTATTATTGCAAAAGAGCACAGCGACCTCCAGCTAGCTTGGGACCTAAGCTCAAAGATCAGAAGCTGCCAGCTAATACTCTCAAAAGCTGCTATGAAGGGGGAACCCGTATCACTGAACGAGGCAGAGCCAATAATCACGGCCCTTTCATCTTTGATCTACAAGGCACAAGATGCGCATTATGACATAGCAACGACCATAATGACCATGAAGTCCCATATTCAAGCTCTAGAAGACCGTGTTCAAGCAGCAAATGTACAGAGCACCATGTTTGGGCAGTTGGCTGCTGAATCCGTACCAAAGAGCCTCCACTGCTTGAAAATTAAGCTCATGGCTGACTGGATTGAGAAGCGGTCCCTAGAGAAGCTTGCGTATGAGAGGAAAAACTCTCCACGTCTTGTGGATAACAATCTCTACCATTTCTGTGTGTTCTCAGATAACGTGTTGGCTGTATCCGTGGTAGTGAACTCCGCTGTGTCTAATGCTGACCACCCAAAGCAGTTAGTCTTCCACATTGTTACAAATGGTGTTAGCTATGGTGCTATGCAGGCTTGGTTCCTCAGCAGCGATTTCAAGGGTGCTACGGTTGAGGTTCAGAATATTGAGGTGTTCTCTTGGTTGAATGCTTCATATTCTCCAGTTCTGAAGCAACTGGTGGGGCCGGATTCACAGGCTTACTATTTTGGTGGCTCAGAAGAATTCAGCGTTGAACCCAAGTTTCGCAACCCAAAGTACATGTCGCTATTAAATCATCTTAGGTTCTACATCCCTGACATCTATCCTCAGCTGGAGAAGGTCGTTTTCCTGGATGATGATGTTGTTGTGCAGAAGGATCTCACACCGCTTTTCTCCCTGGATTTGCACGGAAATGTAAACGGAGCTGTCGAGACTTGCTTGGAAGCATTCCACCGGTACTACAAGTATCTCAACTTCTCAAACCCGATAATCAACTCAAAATTTGACCCGCAGGCATGTGGGTGGGCATTTGGGATGAACATCTTCGATTTGATTGCTTGGAGAAAAGCAAATGTGACTGAAAGGTATCATTACTGGATGGATCAAAACGCCGATAGGTCACTCTGGAAACTGGGAACGCTTCCTCCTGGTCTTCTCAGCTTCTATGGACTCACAGAGCCTCTCGACAGAAGGTGGCATGTTCTTGGATTGGGATACGATCCAAACATTGATGGCCGCTTGATAGAGAGTGCAGCTGTGGTTCACTTCAATGGCAACATGAAGCCTTGGCTGAAACTCGCAATCGGGAGGTACAAGCCCTTATGGGACCGGCATGTCAACAAAACCCACCCTCATCTCCAATATTGCATAACGAGCTGAAATGATATTTATTCGCTTTAAACTTTCTATAGACATGACCATATGTTGAGTACACACGGTTACACCAGGAGAAACAACTTGTAGAGATAACAAATCGACTGAAGCCCTTGGCTTAGGGAGGTCGGATTTTTTTCCCGCCGAATTCAGTTTTGTTTGATTTGGGTATATCCTGGTAGGAAGAAGGCAAGGCACGGTTTAGGCATTTTTTAAAAGCATGATCTATGTTAGGTTTAAGCAGGGTGAATGGGGCATTTTGTGTTATGTTTTGATGGGCGATTTGTATGAAGAGGAGACATTGTATTTGCCTTAGTTTTGACAAATTCAGTTGTAGAATCGTCCCTTTATACTGTACTTCTGTACCAATAAGCCAATTTTGGATTTAGACATTTGGATGGTTTGCTCTTCTCAGCATTAGCGTTTCCAGGCGAATCTGAAGTCTAAACCAGAGAACAGTTGTTTCCAGGCGAATCTGAAGTCTAAACCAGAGAACAGTTGGTGACAAATTTGCATCGACAATTTCATCACCCGATACAATTTGATCACCTACGGGTGGCCACGGTAGAAGCAGGATTCCCACACTCAATCCCTCTATGACCGCATTCCAACTGCAGTGAGTCAGGAGTGTGCCCATCGCTCAAGTGTTTTAGGATCAACATCTTACAGCACAACATCCAAATTCAAAGCAATGTATAAGCAAAGTTTCGAACAATTGATCAAGTCCTTGTAGCGGGATAGTTGATCTTCCATGCGAGCTTGATTCTACTCGTCTCCAAAGTGACTGCCAACGCGTATATTTGCTCTTCTCTTACCATAGTTTGAGCATCCAAGCCAAGGAGACATACATGATTGATGATACACCACTTCACCATTCCCAGACTTGTGAAGCAAGCAAGACAACACCCGGTCATCAAATGAGCCGGATCAAACTTTCTCATTGGGCCCATAGCCCACTTCATTCTCTATAGAAAACAATGGGCCAACAGCCAAATACTGTCATGACCCGCCAAATCAGTCTTATTTCATTCTCTATTAAACCGAATCAGTTGCAATTAGGGATGACAATGGGACGGGTACTCCACGATTCCCATGAGAAATATCTGTTTCTAGGATAGGGATGGGGAAAATAAATGGGACGGGGATAGGGATGGGGGCTAAAGTGATTCACCGCACGGGGACCAAGGATGGGGCGGGGATAATAGTCTCCACCCCAATCCCTGCCTTGCCCTCGCCCTCTGTTGAGGAACCTTGCGGGGATATCCAATGAAGAGTACGAAATATCCATTTTTCTTTAGATCTTATATAATTTTATGCAATTTTTCTTTCACTTTTAAATTTTTATCTTATAATTTACATTTATCGGATATTATATGTAATGTTTATATTATATATTTGGCTTAACGTTAATAATATCTTATAGTTTTCTATTAAAGGGAGAAAAACTATGAGTTTTAAACGGGGAACCTGATGGGAAACCCACAGGAAACGTAAACAGGAAAAATTAAGTGGGGATGGTGACCCGGCGGGGATGGGGATGGATATCTTTTTTCATCCCCGAACGGAGATGGGGACGGGGGACTTTTTATAAACGGGGATGGGGATGGAGAGGTACTCCCCGCCTCGAACCCGCCTATTTGCCATCTCTAATTGCAGAGAACGGGTTGAACACATAACCCCGAACTCGACAACATACGCATTGGTTCGGGTTTCTTAACCCATTTTATATTTTTTTTCTCTCCTTAAAAGACATTATTTACTTTTTCATCAACATCCCTAAAACTCAACTCAATATATAATTTAAAAAAAATTAATGAATGTGGATCTCATTCCATCTCTCATCATCCATCTCTCATCGTCCATCTCTTTCTCTCCTCTTTCCCACTTTCTCTCTTCCATTTCTTGGGTTATTTGATGAGTTTACCCCTACAAAACGCATTGCATATAGACACCGCAAATTATCATTCGTTTGAACAATGTTCAACGTCTATTCAGACATTGTTCAATATCCGAATGGAGGTTTTAAGAGATGATTTTTTACACTTACAAAAAAAGTGGATGTTACCCAAACGTCCGATTTGACGTTAGTAGAAACGTCAAGTTGACGTTGCTATGAGAAAGCCCAATGGGCTTAGATCGGGTATGGGTTGGATTTGGACGTTGAACAACGTTGAATCAGAGGTCATATTACAATATCCAATTGGACGTTGTAGTTCCACTTTAAAAAAAATTGGGGATATATACAACATCATATACTACATTATTTACAACGTGAATGTGGACGTTGCTCCTTGTAGTTTATAAAAAAAAAACTCATCCATAGCTATGTTAACATATTTATGGATAGAGGTGGCATTCGGGTTGTTCGGGTCGGGTTCGGGTTTACCCATTCGGGTTCGATCATATATCGGGTCGGGTCATATGTCAAGTATATAGTATTTTTGGTCGGTTTTGTACCAGGTCGGGTAAGTTCAGTTCAAATGGATTTTGGATTAGGTCGGGTCTAGCTTGAATTTATGCAACTTGGGTGGTTAGGCTCTTCACTAGCTTTGTGAGCCTTCCAATATCATCCTGACGGTTCGACCCAACGCTTGTGTTGTTGATCATATGATGCACTCCTCGAACACCTAATCAGGTCCGTCTATACTGTTGTGAGGCATTAGCAAGCCCCTTAAAGATTTTCATGGCTTCTTTTGGCATTTTATCTAGCATATCTCTGTCGCTTGTTGCATTGATAACACCCCGCTTCTGGTCCAGTAAACTCTCATAGAGATAGAGGACTATATCATTCTCTGTGATGCCATGTTGTGGGCAACTAGCCTTCAGTTTATTAA
Organism: Persicaria maculosa; assembly: GCA_963922045.1. Classification (NCBI taxonomy): domain Eukaryota; kingdom Viridiplantae; phylum Streptophyta; class Magnoliopsida; order Caryophyllales; family Polygonaceae; genus Persicaria; species Persicaria maculosa. Next base: position 39,354,016 of record OY998271.1, read on the forward strand.
AGCGTTCAACGTACTCATAGAGCGATTCAATTTTGGAGATTGCTCGATACTTGAGATCTCCTTCTTGACTTTGTTGCGGCGAGTGGTGGGAAAATACTTATTTAGGAACGCCTTCTATAGCTCTACCTATGTCTGGATAATTTTTGTTGGCAAGTAGTATAGTCAATCGTTTCCAGAGTACTTGAGGGTGAAAGGAAAAACGTAATGACCATATTTTTGTTTTTATTTTGCTGCATATTATTAGTTATAAATTAGTGCTTTTTTGGTGGTTTGAGTCAAGAATGTTTGGAAATTATGTAGAATGTTATAAATTCCAAGATATAGAGATCTACACGAATCTGGTGTGATTTTATAGGTTCTGGAGTTGAAATGAAGAAAGTGAGGAGTTGAACAAAGAACCATGAAAAACGTGGAAGGAAACAAAGTCAGAAAAAGCCAGAATGGAGAAAGACAGTTGACGTCAAGGAGAGAGGTCGACATCGACCAAGATGATCACCAGAGCTTAACAATGGAAAGTTCTCTGTGGTCGACATGCGCCTAGCATCGACTGGAGTACTCGATGTCGACCACCCAAGCATAACCCAAGGATGTTCTCTGTGCTTGACATAAGCCTAGCGTTGACGAGTCCACCCGACATCGACTAAAACTAAAAGCCCTCGATATCAGCCACCCTAGTTGATATCGACTAGAGGTTTCCGCGTAGCAAATGCATTTGGAAAAGTCCGTATCTTTGAGGATTGCCATCTTAAGATTATGTATTTATGTTTTCTAGCATTAGATAAACTTTCATAGTTAGATTAGATTTTATTCTTAGAGGTTAAGTTAAGATTAGTATAAATTAAGCCCCTAGGGCTACGGTTTTATCATCCAATTCATAGAGAACAACAAGAATGGAGTTTTATTCAAAGCTTTTCAGTTTTTCAGCGTTCATACGAGAGTTTGAGCACTAAGATTGTGAAGAATTCAGGCTTTATTTCTGTTTTAATGAAAGTTGCGTATTTCTTTAATATGAGTTATCCTTCTTCTACCATGAGCGAGTAATCACTTTTCTTCTAGGGTTGGGGTGAGCCCGACGATATCCATGTTTGTGAGTTGAATGAATCATTGATATTTCTCTGTTTTTATCATGTTCTACCTTGTCCTTAACCCTTCAATGCAAGTTTAAGGAATTCATGTTGAAGAATATGGATAGTAATCAGGGTTTTTATTCGAAAGATTATAATTCCTAATCATGAAAAGGTAGAATAACAATTAGGTTAATTTGTCGTGAGATTGATTGATCTATTTGTTGGAATATGTGAAAACTTGTTCCTTGATTGATAAAACATGATTCTTTGTTGATTTTCTGAAACTGGCTTTGGAAGACTTTTTATCATTATTTTGAAACCCTAAAAATCTGATTTTTGTGTGCTTTTTGAACCCAAAAACCTTCTGAAATTTCTTGATCACCACATCTCCCATCACTCTTGTTTCTGTTGGCCTCCCTTGTCGATGAAACTTTACTGTCTGCATTACTACTCGATATCGACCACTCTAGTCGATATCGACTGAGTTGCTGTTCTGTGCTGATTTAAGTCGACGATCTACTTTGTCGACCACTTTTGCTGTTACTCAATATTAACCACACTAGTTGGTATCGACTACGTTTGTTCTGCTTTACTTGGTTATTTTGAAGGTATTCCAGTCGACATTTCTGCCCGATATCGACCAGTCTACTTGACACTAGGAGTACAGAGTCGCTGCTGAGGGTTACTTCTAAGACCTGATCCCGCTGTGCAACTACTAGGAAGCGTTGACATCCTTCCTCATGGATTGAACCTGATTCCTCTATACTCAACAGGGGAGTCTTGTAATTTATTTGCTTGATCGAGTTGATTGCTTGTGTGTGCCTATTTTATTTTATTGCTTAGAAAAACTCCCTCAACAAATTTTGGCGCCGTTACTGGGGAAGACAATCAATCATGCCCAAGTAATTGCTGTTTTAGGGTTGGGACTAACCCATCCCTATCTGGTTATCTAACGCTCTATTTTAGTGTCGTTTTTATAGGTGCATGCGAAATGCTGATCGCACACCGAAGTTTGAACAATTAGATGAACTAGAATGCTACTTACGTTTAAGAGAAAGGTTAAAGAAAGAAATGGTTGATTAAGAGACTACTCAACAAGAACTAGAGAGGCTCCAAGGGAAGTCCAGGAGCATAACACAAGAGAAGCTGAGATCACTCGGGCTTGCCAACAAGCTGAGGCGAGGGCCAATCGGGAGGTTAGAGCAAGGACACAAGCTCAGGAATAGCTGAATTTGATTCCTTGGAATGCTAAGCAATATATACAACCAACGCTGAGGGTGCTGTAATCACCTATCGTCGTCCCTAAAGCAAGATTCGAGATCAAAACCAATTTCATCGCTGAGATACGGAGGCATACTTTTGAAAGGAAACCCACTAAGTGCCCTATGTCATATATTTATACTTATTTGGACTTATGTGACACCATCACAGATGGTGCTAACCTTGAATATGTGCGTTTTAAGGCTTTCAGGTGATCGCTCAAAGGGAAGGCGCTACAATGGCTGGAGAGCTTGCCACCATAATCCATCATCACATGGGTGGAGCTCCAGGACTTGTTCTTAAATAAGTTCTTTCCTCCTTCGAAGACGACACAGATCAGACAAAAGATCATGTCTTTCAAGCAACATCACAATAAGTCTCTCGCACAAGTGTGGGAGAGATACAAGGAGTTTCTTTGATCATGCCCTACTCATGGGCAACCACCGTACATGATCCAGGAAGTCATCTACAATGCTTTGGATGTGGCCATAAAGAAGAGGATCAACACATACACCACGTACTGGTTTCTCGAGCTTACACCACAACAAGCTTGGGATACCATTGAGAGGTTGGTAGTGTTTGACAACACTTATGTGACCCCGATAAATCCCCTCGCGAGACCTTTCCTATCCATGTCACTCTACGAGCCATCCTCTGAGATCGATCTTGATGTCAGGAGCCAATTCCTCAATGATCAAATGAGGAAGTTACAAAAAGCAAGTACGGATCACGGAGACCCATGAAAAAGCCAACTATATGAGGGGTCCCTACCATGGTGGATATCAAGGGAATTGGGGCAATCCACAGCTTCAACGAGACAATCAGGGGCCCACTCCTCGATATAGAGCTCCTGGCCATCCGGAGTGGGATTCAAGGAAGGATGATCTGAAAATCGTCCTAGATGAGATGAGAGCCAGCAATGCAAGAATTGAATAATAATCCAACAACGCCGTCTAGGCTCAGCTGCAAGGAATCAACACTTGATTGGGCAATATGGACATTTGGAGGAAGAATATGGAGACTCGGATGGGGAAACTAGCGGCCCAAATTCCAAGACCATCAAGGACCCTTCCGGGTCAACGAGTGGCCAATTCGAAGGGACCCTAGACTAGAAATACAACCGCCATCAATCCGAGGAGTGGACAGACTTTGCCAAACCAAGAAATTCCAAAATAGGACAATGAACAAGACGCTGGAACCAGAAAAGTTGTCAATGTCGACCAGCCCACGCCGATATCAACCTCTCAAGCGCTTGAGCAAGTTGACAAGCTAATCGATATCGACCAGCTAGTTGTTGTCAACCATGTAGTCGATGTCAACCATCTTGTCGACGTCGACCACTCTGTAGTTGTAAAGACCGGAAATTTAAACAATTATTTAATTGCCAAAATGGAAAAGTTTTGGAAAACCCGTCCTCGAGCGCATTTCTAAAATTGGAAAGTCTTTGAAATTCATTCCAGCATGTTTTAAAATGTAAGTTGTCGAGTTCAATTCCGCTATTATATTTGGATTTTAAAACTTGGAGTCTTGAGAGTCGTTTGAAATGAATTTAAACTCGAGTCAAATTTCGAGATAGGTAGTTGGGAATTGAGGTTGGATGAGCGAAATCTCTCTCTCTCTCTCACACTCGACGCCATCTCTCTCTCTCTCACACTCTCTCTCCCTTCCTTCCCACCATTTTAATTATTTTGTCCTTTTTCTCATTATAACCCTAATGTGCCAAATTGCTCCAGTATATAAGGGAGGCTCCAATCCCTAAAAACCTAAAATATCATCATAAAAATCTGAGCCTCCTACCTCAGCCCTCTATCTCTCTCTCCATTGCAATTCAAAATGAAACCCTAAAAGAATCAACTTTCCACTCTCTCTTTCATGTTCAATCTTGTAACCCCCCCCCCACAAATCCCATTTTTTGTGTTTCTTCAGTCACAAAATGCTCCAAACACACCTCAATCATCACCCCTTCGAAGATCGAGCCTAGAAAACGAAGGCCGGACGTCGATTCAAGCAAGATCAACAGTTCATGGAAGTTTCACTGCCGCAATGCCGCCGCGTGTAAGAGCCCAAAAATAGGAAAGCGCCTTTCGCGGTTGCGAGTTCCTGTTCGCCGTCGCGAGTGGAATTCAGTTCCGTTGTAGCCTCGATAAATCGCCTCGTTCTCCCTTGTTTTAACTCCTTTCTCTTCCCCATTTCTTCACCTTGATCCTTACTCTCTCCTCAACCTTCCAAGACTAAGAAACAGAAGATCTAACATTCGAGGGAGCATCATTGATCCCATTGTCATCCTTTTCCCTTGTTTTGTGAAGGTGAGCTCATTTCTCTTCATTTTCCCTCGTTTTTGATCTGAAACTCCGTAAAGGTACTCTTTTAACCATGATCTATCATTCCTAGTTCTTGTCATACTCATATCTCATTCGATTGGAGCTCAAAGGACCTTCTGATGTACATATTTATATCTCCTTTTATTGCATCTTTTGACTTCATATTTCATTCGATTTCCAAAGAAAAGTTTCAAAAGTATATAAACTTGTGTAAGAATGGGATAAAATGCAAGAAATATGGTATGCACAAGTTTTGAGCTAACCATGCAGGAATTCGAGCGAAATCGGAGTCAAAACGAAGAAGCCAAGTGAAGCTGAGCAGAGGTAGATATCGACCTTCAACATAGATATCGACCTCTGGTGTCGATATCGACCCTCATATCGACCTCAACATAGACATCGAGTGGAGCTGGACAAGTCGAGCAGAAACAGAGACCTCGATATCGACCTCTGGTGTCGATATCGACCCCTTATCTCGACAGAAGATAGACTCGAGTTCGAGATGCGGATTGGGAACTTTATCTTCAAAGAGGCACGAATTATCTTACACTTTAAAGATAGATGGCAGCTGAAGACTTAGTTTTCTTTTACCTTTAAGTTTTTATAAAAAGAAAAGACCTATCCTAATTGTTTGGATAGAGTTCATAGTTTAGATAGAAGTTACAATCCTCGGATAGCAAGGATTAGTAGCCTATAAATGAAGCCCTAGGGGGCTGGCATTGAGGCATCCAATCTTTTAATCATCAATCAAGACAATCAATAGAGTTAGAGTTAGAGAGAAGTTTTAGGGTTTGACGTTTGCGAAAGTTGACGTTGAGTTGTAAAGCTTCGGAGTTTATTTTAATGCAAGTTTCTTCTTTTCAATCAACAATGAGTTCCATGATGAGAAGCGAGTAGTTCCCCAAAGCTCTTAGGGTCGGGGTGAGCCCGACGTTAGCCATGCGCGCTTGAGGTAAGTATTTGATGTCGATATCGTTGTGTCTATCTCTCCTCCTACGATTCTATGTTTAGTCCTAATCAAAAGAAAAGGGATTCATGCTAACAACTTGAGTTATAAACATAAAATTAGTAGAGACAATTAGGTTTATTTGCAAGAGTAATCCTAAGAGTTGTTGTACGGCGAAAGCTTGTCCCTCGGGTGAACTAGCGCAATTGTCCGTCTTATTTATCTTATCGCATGCATTGGTTAACGTTGTGGTAAACCCTAATCCTAGGAGTTGTTTATTTTATATAGTTTAATTTACTTAAACCACTGTTATTTCTGTTCATCCCTTCTCATCCATTCTTAAATCTTCGGCCCTTCTTTGTCGACGAAAACTAACCCACTGTAGAAAGACATCGATATCGACCCTGAACGTCGATATCGACCACACTGATATATCGACAGTTTTCTGAGGCGATCTCGAAACTCCTGGGTCACTGCTGCAAACATCGATATCGACACCAGACATCGATATCGACCCTACTGTGTCGACTTGCAGTCTTCTGAGCCAGTCGATTTCGTGACTGACATCGATATCGACTCCTTTCAGTCGATATCAACCACTTGTTTTTGTCTCTGCAGGTCTTCTGTTGCAGAGAACATCGACAGCCGAGGTCGACATCGAGGTCCAAGGTCGAAATCGAGGCTTCTGGTCGACGCAGACTTGAGATTTCCAAAGCTACTAGGATCCCGTTGACACGCCTCCTCGTGGATCGATCCTGACTACCCTTCCATTACAACAGGAGGAAGTCTTTTAATTATTTGCATAGGCTAGGAGTTGGTTTACGTTTATTACATCTTTATTATTTGTAATTACTCGACATATCATCCTCCTGCAACAACACCTTCCCCTTTGAAGATCTTGAAAAAGCCTCTAAGAGGCTAGGTAATCTGTCTTCCGCTCTCCCCTCTAGTCCTCGTTTGTGTTTTTTGATGTTGGTTGAGGTTGGAATATGTTTACCCATGTTTTGAAACATGTTTGGGATGGAATAGAAGTGATTCAAGGAAAATATGAGTCAACAACTTCGAATCTCACCGTGGCAAAACCATGGTCGTCGCGGCGAGTTAGAACTGAACCCAGGAAGAGGAAGGTCATCTCGCGGCCGCGAGTGCGGCTTTTTCCGCGACAAAAGTGGCCTTTCACGGTCCACGAGTGCCCTTCCTCACGGGGAGTTTGGGTGGGTTTTTGCCACGGCGAGTGGCCATCTCGCCGCCGCAAAAACCCCCACAGTAGCCTAATGGCGGAGGCTACTCCCTTGTCCCTTGGGGTTTTGGTTGGTTTTTGGGTTGAACCATTTTCTGTCGGATTTTAAGTCAAAGGTCGATTTTGAGATTTGAGTTTTGGAAAATATTATTTAAAGGATTATTTTAATATTAAAAAGGGTTTTAACGGAAATTGTTAATATTGACTTATTGAGTTAAATAATTGAATAACATTTTGGAATTTCATTTCAAGTGCCGGTATTCTTTATACTTGACTAAGATTTAATGATGGATACTTGAAAATGGAAATGGACTCAAGTATTAATGGATTTGGATTGTTCGGATGACTTGGTTTTTGATGTTTTCTGATTCGAAATGATTTGAAATGGTTGGACTTTGGATTGGTTTTGGAGATGATATGGGGACATGGTCTTGGTGTGTGTGAGACTAGTAGTCTTGTGCCTTATCGCTTTCTTTATTAATATACTAGGTGCTTGTTGATTGGGTGGATTCTGCTTGTGCTATACTTTGTTGTTCGACTTTTCAGGTAAGTTCCTTTGTGGACTTGCTCAGACTAATAAGATAAAACCTCTTACATGTAGTCATATGACATACTAGGTGTTGCATAAGAATTAAAGCATGCCATGTAGTATCATGCTAGGATTGCATACTTGAATGAGCATTTAGTTACTCTATGTGTTTGAAAACAGAACGTCTGTTATCTGTGAGTCATAGAGTCTTTGCTAGGATCATAGGATAGCCCATCACCATCAGGTTTGTCTTGAGTCATTATTGTCAAGAGATATGAGATGAGCTTGATTGACTAATGAGCATGAAATGATGAGCATGATGATGATATGATGATGTGATGAGATTATTGATGTGCACATTCACCACTTGCGGGTGGAATTGCTATGCTATAGCACTGAGTTGGCCAGCGTTCGCCCTAACGGGAAGGGGGGCGAAGGTAGGAGAGGGATATGCCACTTGACATTCATTGGGCCATTTATCATATTTCTGCATATTATATCCCGATAAGCATGACTTGTGTGTTTAAATTCCGTACTGCATTAGAAGCATCTTTATTAGCTATAGCGTATGTGTATGCCTGCTTGTGGGAACAGAATGCATAAGGGCCTCGGTTTGATCCCTTGCCCTACATATATTTTTTAGGTTTGTTTGTAAATTATGTTTGCTCCGTGCTTCTATGGCGGGGAATTGCTTGGGCGATCGCAATTGAAACTCACTTTATCACCTTGGCTTAACTATTTCGTAAATCCGAGATTTCGTGTTTTGGTCTTGAACCGGCCTCGCCGTGGCAAGTTGTACTATACTTTCCTTTTGCGCTCTTTTACTCAAAATGAATTTAGCAATGTAGCCTCCTAAGACATGTTAAGGGTACCCAACGACCCTACGATTGATTAGGGATTTGAAATCCCCACTTTTAAAATGAGATTATTTGAGTTTTGAAACATCGACTTGTACCTGGATTGCAAGATTCGAACGAAGGTATCCGACCTTTGAAACGTAACCCGAATATTGATATTTGGGCTGTTACAAAGTCGGTATCAGAGCGATGGTTGTGCAATTCAGGTACCAAAGGGTCGAGTGTATGTTTTGAAAACCGCCCATGGATTTCAAAGGATTTTGACAAGTTTTAAAGGGAAAAATGAATTTAATATGGCTAGTGTAATGAACTCAACCTAATATACTTGAGTTAGGATAATAAAATTGAAAAAGGGAAACTCGAGTGGGTAGAACCCTATTGGATGTAGTTCTTGGGAATGGGTAGGCAAAAATTAGCTTGAACTTTACAGATGGGCTTGGAAGACTCCAAGGAGTTTGCACCGCGGTGGTTGGAGTAGCGGGGTTAAGACAAAGAGATCGGGAGGTAGTTTCCCCTTCCGGTCAATCGCTTCTAGATAGCTTGTGTGGATATATAAACTGGGCCCAAGGGCGATCCCCCTCGAAGGGGATCATTATAATTCTCGTTGAGTGCTTCCATGCTGGGTGTTAAACTAACCTTTCAATATGCAGTAGTTATGGTCGACACGCGTCATGGACCAATTGGGGGTGGGGGCCCAGCATATAGGGGGCGAAGACGACCTCACCAAGCTGTGGCAGATGAGATAGATGAAGGGGTTCAGACCCCTGAGGGTGCGGAGATTCCGATTCTTCAACCGGAGGCTATACTTGGACAGATGGATCGAGCAAGACTGATCGAGATGCTGAGAGGACTTATGGAGACCCTCCACCAAAGGCTCAGATTCCCGTTGATCAGCCAGCTAGACTGGAGGGAGAGATCCCCATCGGACAGCCAGTTGAGCCCGTCATCGCTGATGCGTGCCCTGAGAAGCGTGTTGATTGGGTACGAGCGTTAGGGCACTGTGACCCGCCTCACTTCTTTGGAGTGGCAGGAGAGGACATCGAGGCTTGGCTCAGACAGATAGACAACACTTTTGACTTTATTGGCGCTCCTACTTTCGAGCATTAGAGGCTGTTTGCAGGACTTCTACAGAAGGACGCCTTCAATCGGTGGTCCGTCTATAAGGCGGACCGAGCTGAGTGGAGATATAAGGAATTCCGAACTTTGCTGCTTCGAGAGTACTGTCCACCTGGGACACAGACTGCCCGAGATAACACCTTCATGCGTGCGACTTATGAATCTTCACACTCCGTATATGAGATCGCCTGTCAGATCAAGAGGGAGCTGATCTACCGTGCTCACCTCTGTGTCACAAATGAGAGTCGCATTAGGATGCTATCCATAAGGCTACCACCCGCAGTTCTTCTTCACACCTCGGCCTAGGAGTTGTACCGTTTGAAAGATTTTTGGAGGTTATACTTTGATACGACCAGAAGAGGATTATCCCCATCACTGTTTATGGTCCCTCTTACCCTAAGGTGAAGAGGTCGAGTCCCCTAGACAGTAGATGGGATATGCGACACCGAGAAGCTCTTCGCAGAATATTCAGAGGAGGAGGATCAAGATCTCCTCTACCATCAGCATTAGCAGCGAGGGTTCGAGGAGCTAGTGTTCGGAGCATTACATGCCATGGTTGCTTTGAGGATGGAAATTTTGTGGTGGACTGCCCAGACAGAGCTATCAGATGCTATACTTGTGGAGGTACGGGACACAGAGCTGCTTGTTGTCCCCAGGGTGGTAGGACCCCACCATCTACATTTGCACCGAGACTTCCTACAATTCCCTACCCCCACTTCTGACTTACCCTCAGGGTCAAGGGAGAGGCGATTCATCGACTAGAGGCAAATCCAGAGGTAGAGGCAGAGGCTCAGGGAGAAGAGGCCGCAGACCATCTAGGTTTGGGATAGGTACAGGATCATCATCATCCGGGCCATATGGGTCCGGGATAGGTAGAGGATCATGAGCAGGACCATCTGGTTCCAGTTTTGAGCGAGGACAGACTTTTGGAGGATCTGGTTCTATATTTCCCCCACCACCCCGCCTCTTCTAGATGAGAGTTGAGGATCGATCCGCTCCGAGTGCCTCAGGTAGTATAATTCTCCGTGATGAGTGCTTGAGTATTCTTTTTGACACGGGTGCCACTCACTGCTTCATAGTAGAGTCGTGGATCGCTAGGATAAGCTTGAGCAGCACGAGGGGTCCGTCCTTTACTGTGGGTATGCTGGATAGGGCTAGGATTAAGACAAGTCGTGAGATCTTAGGGTGCCCCGTCCGTATAGGTGAGCGAGAGTGGCCCGCCGATCTGATCGTGATGATGTTGTGGACCCACGACTTAATTCTTAGCATGGATTTCATGGATCACTATGGAGTGATCATCGACTTGCGGACAAGGACCGTGACGATTCTAGTAGATGATGGCACCGAGCACCAGGTTTGGGGTAGTGATCCCAAGAGGAGCGGGGCATTGATCAACGGAGTCTGAGCAGCGAGGCTTATAGATCAGGGTTGCACGAGTTATTGGTGTTACGCCTTAGAGGTGGATCGAGGCCGACCCAGCATGACCAATGTGCCCGTGGTTCGAGACTTCACCGATGTCTTCCCATATGAGCTACCAGGGTTACCCTCGCATAGAGAGGTCGACTTCACGATCGAGTTGGAACCGGGCACCAGGCCCATATTCATCCGAGTTACCCTACAGGATGACACCAATAGAGATGGTCGAGCTTAAGGCTTAGGTGTACTCATTCCTTATTGTGTTAAATGTTAATAGGTCTAGGCCATTGATTGAATGCAATGGGTGGCTGAGATTATTTGACAATTTTGGCTTTATTCTTTAATTAAAATTCAATGCTAACCACCTATTTCCTTGCCCACTTGCTGAATTACATGGGCGTGTGTTGTACTCCTTTTTTTTGTGGCGTAACCTTTTTTTGGTGGGGTAACGTTGTTTTTTGTGTGGCGCACTGTTTGAACTATTCAATAAGGTAATATTAATTATTCACTAACTTGTAGTTATTATTCATGTGTAAAGAGGAGCTATCATTTAGATAATAGCAAAAGGGTTGGTCAATTTTGCAACTATTCGCTAGGTCAATAGTAATTATTCGCTAAATTGATCGTTATTATTCCTCTGTAAAGAGGAGTTATCATTTAGATAATAGCAAAAGAGTTTGTCAATTTTGCAACTATTCGCTAGGTTGATAGTACTTATTCGCTAAGTTGATGGTAATTATTTTCTAGGTTGAAAGAGTATGTAAATGTAATTCTTGATTTTCCACATCTAATTAACCATATACATATGAATAAGTCCTTATTATCAATGAATAAAAACTCTGAACTTGCTTAATAGTGACTCTGAACATGAAATTAATAGAACAAAACTAGAAAATATATATTTGAACACAATTTGCATTTGCAAAAAAGATTTGACATTGACAATAGAGATAAACAATAGAATCAGGGATACTAATTCAATGTATATCACCGAATCTACAATTATCCAATAAATTAATGTTGAAAATTTTAACATATGAAGAATCAGGGATACAAATTGAATGGATAAAAAAATAGAACCAGGGATACTAATTTAATCGATGAAGAATCGAGGATACTAACAGATTAAGAACCAGGGCTAGAAATGAAAATCAGCTTACAGAGATGCAAACAATAGAAGAAGAAATTAGGGCAATGAAAAGAGAGGCACACAATAGGCAGATCTGCTAAGGACGGAAAAGGCGAAGCAATTATCGGGGTTGATAGCAAGGTTGGAGATTATGAAGAGAATGATGGCATGCAAAGCGATGATCGGCGATAGATTTATGCACACGCTGAGTGACCGGCGAATAGAGGCGCTGCAAATAGAGGCGACTGGGCTCGTGGAGCCCATGCGATGGAGCTGGGCATCTAGGCTGCTTCTGCTCATCGAGTTATCACTCCAGTCCTCGACGGACGACGACACCTGGGCTGCTTGAGTGGGGAGTGCGCCTGGGCTCACCGGATTCACTGGCGACAACGGGAGGGAGCAGCAAAGGTTCAAATCCGAGTGGAGTCCGACGGTGACTGGGCGAATGGAGGCCGAAGGGAGCAAGCGATTGTGCGAAGGGCGAATGGAGGCTGGTGATTTAATACACGCGCTTTAGGGTTAGGTTGGGTGTTTTTATTTTCAATTTAATTTACATTTAAACTAATATATTAGAATTATCTGGGCCAACCATCTTTCCTCAATCAAGGACCCAGATTTGTTAACATTTAACATCGTAAGACTTGTTAACATTTGATCCATACTATATATATATATATATATATATATATAGAGGTTGAGTCATGTGTTAACAACTCTTACGGTGTTAAATGTTAACAAATCAATATTCGGCAAAATTTATCAAATATTCATCACAGTCACTCAATTATTCATCAAAGCTTTTGTTAAAATTAATCAAATATTCATCACAGTCACTCAATTATTCACAATTTCCCAAATATTCATCAATATTCAGCAACATTTAAGAAATATTCATCACAATAACACAATTACGGGATTGGGAGTGGATACATGCGCAAGAGTATGAGTTTTTTGGGTGATAATTTTTTTTAATTGGCAATAATGATTAATTGAAATGAATCTCTTAAATGTTGTCGAAAAGCTTTGATGAATAATTGAGTGACTGTGATGAATATTTGATAAATTTTGCCGAATATTGATTTGTTAACATTTAACACCGTATGAATTGTTAACATTTGATCTGTATTCTCTCTCTCTCTCTATATATATATAGGCAATAGATCAAATGTACACAACTCTTATTATGTATCATGTTAACAAATCTGGGTCATTGAATTAAGAAGATCAACGGATGAGATTAAAAGTAACTTCTGATTATTCATTGGTATTGGGAGATTATTCGGTAAAATAAAATTATTCGGTGGTATTGGACGATTATTCATTAGAATAAAATTTAAAATGTTTAAATTTTTTTTACAGATGAATAATTATGAACAAATAGACGAATAATTTCTGAGTACATAATACATGATAAGGGTTGTGTACACCGCAACTAACCTCTTATAAAAATTTATAAATCCACACTATATATATAAATTTAGAAATCGACATTATACAAGTTCCTTAATTAATTAAGTATTGTTTAATACGAATAAATATCTTGTAAACAATAATTAATTAGTTTACCGGACCAAATAAAACTCACAATAGCCTAATTTGTCAATACCTCGGCCGGCCAATAACAATCTTTGCCCCTAAACTACATTATTAATATTAATTAATTATCGTTTCGGCTATATACACCGCAAATCCCCACGTCCTTAAAGACGTGCATGCACGTCCTTGAAGACGTGCTTGCACGTCCTTAAGGACGTGCAAATCCTTAAGGACGTGCTTGTTTACAGTCCCAGACTTGCACGTCCTTAAGGACGTGTAAATCCTTAATCCGGATTTGCGGGGTATATAGCAACACCCTTAATTATTAAATTGATTTTTCTACTCCATATTAATTTATAATAAAAGCAATAATTGACATCCAATAATTGAAAATGGGTCATTTTTGCTGTATACAAACTTCATCTTTATATAATTCTAGGGTAATGCGTCAGCAAGTACATATACACCCTCACATATCTTTATAATATACATTTAATCTCTTTTCCATACACCGCCCCACACCTCCCAAAATGGCATCCATCAACCCTTCAAAGATTTCTCAACCTCATGAAGATCATCAACAAGCTCAGACACAACCAAAACTCAATCACCAATCTATAATCTCAATACTTCCACGAGAAAATGGATGGTTATCTGCCGACGACGTTCCAATGCAACAATACCAAGGATTTTGGTATTGGGGTCCTATACTTGAAGGAGTTTTGTCATCTCAAGATCCCTCCAAATTCAACCCCTTGCCTTCCGGCATTATCATATGTAGCAACCCTAAGAGTGGAACCACTTGGCTCAAGGCCTTAGCTTTTGCGATTCTAACTAGAAATCGATTTGATCTCTACTCGGAAAAACACCCGCTTCTCACCACAGTCCCCCATGCCCTAAACCCAACCATAGAGAAACGGATGTCTCAACATCTCCAAGTCCATGATTCCGAACTCAACCTTTTGGCGACTCACATGCCTTACACTTCCTTACCAAAACAACTACTCGATTGTGGGTGCAAAATTGTGTACATTTGTAGGGATCCAAAGGATGCTTTCGTTTCGCTTTGGCACTTTGTGCACAAAATGAGACTAAATAAGGATTCCGCCGAGCCCATATCGTTAGAAGTAGCTTTGGAACTCTTTTGTCAAGGAATATCACCTTACGGACCCTATTGGGACCATGTCCTAGGATACTGGAAGGCAAGCCTAGATCAGCCTGACAAAGTATTGATCTTGAGATACGAAGCTATGATGCAAGACACGGTTTCACATCTCAAGAGACTAGCAGAATTTGTTGGAAGTCCTTTCTCAAATGAGGAAGAAACGGAAGGCGTGGTTATGAGGATCGTTGAAATGTGTAGTTTCGAGAGTTTAAGCAACTTGGAGGTGAACAAGAACGGAGTAACTCCTTCAATGTTGGGGTTTACCAGTCTTAACAATGATAGGTATTTTCGAAAAGGTAAGGTTGGGGATTGGCAAAACTACTTGACCGTCGAGATGGCTGATAAAATTGATCGAATCACTGCTGAAAAGCTCAATCCATTTGGGTTCTAGTGTTAGTGAGCATCATCAACGTCCATTTAATATCTCAATTTGCATTTTTCATATATATATGTAGTGCCGAATGTATCAAGTTTTACTTATATTGTCATCATATCTGTGTTTTACTTCCTTTGTGTGATTTTTAATAAAAAAAATAATGTCATGAACATTGTTTAGGGTTGTAAAAGTCTCCTATTACGCAAATTTATTTCAAAAATAAAAGTTTTAATATTTTGATTGATTATGCATAATATATTGTTTTATTATTCATTAATCAATATAAATATTTTATTACGAAATAATTGAATAAATAATGGAGCAGTGTGGGGTAGGTGATCATAATTGGATCTGAAGTGATCTTATATTGGCGGTTTTGCAAAACTAGCCTAGTTTGTATTGTGGCTTGCAAAAAAGTCCGATATGGGTGAAATTAGCAATGTTGTTGGTGGGGGTTATATCTAGAAAAGAAAAAAATTAACAGGTTAGGCCGATTGCAAGTGAGAAATAGTATGTGAGAGTTAGGGGTGATATACGAGTCGAACGAGTCGAGCTTGACATGTTCAAGCTTGGCTCGAACAGTAAACGAGCCGAGCTCGAGCCTAAAATCTATTCGAGCTTTTTTTGCGCTCAAGCTCGGCTCGCGAGCCCAGGGGAAAGCTCGAGCTCGGCTTGTTAAGGGTCGACCAAGCCGAACGAACGAGCTTAGGCTCGTTCGAGCTCGTCATCTGGACTCGTTTGGCTCGTTCCAGCTCGGTTCCGAGCTGAGCTTAAATGAAATTACAACGATTTTATACAGTAGCTGTGCAAGCAAAAAAGGGTTAAACATTTAATGGATATCAAACCATTAGAATCCAAAAGGGTCGGAATACAACATAAGTTCAATGACCAAATACATAATACAACCCTAAGTTCAATGTCTCAAGGTTCATAACAACTTCGAAATAAATACTCATAAGTACACTACAAACAGAAAATAAAAGTAGAAGCTTGTCGGAATTGGATTGCTTCTTGCCTTGCTTCCTCCATAACCTAAATAGAAATATAAAATGAGTTCAAATGAGGTTGTGGTATAAAATGTATACAAACAATGAAGAGAGGGCCGACGCTGCACAGATCCGAGGGCCGACGCTGAACAGATCCGAGGAGGGCCGATGCTGAACAGATCCAAGGGCCGGCCTAAGGATGTGACAGAAGGAGGGCCGAAGCTGAAGTGCTGAACAGATCCGAGGAGGGCCAACGCTTTCTCCTTTCTTTCTCTAGTAGCCAAGAATTGAAGATTGAAGACGCCAAAACACTGAAGAGATCTGAGAAACCATAAAGCTCTTCAATCTCACAACCCAAGGGTATTTTAGTAATTTCCGGGATCGAGCTTTCGAGCTCGGCTCAGGCTCGGTTCGAGCCTAAAAGTATGTTCAAGCTTAGCTCGTTTTTCCTCTACGAACGAGCTCGAGCCCAGCCCGAGCCGTTCAGCTCAAATAACAGCCCTAGTGAGAGTTGCCCAAATATGGAGAGACGTTTGGCGCCAAAATATTGACAAGACACCCATCAAGGACAAAGGGATGTGGGGATGTGATAGGGGGATTTTTCACCCTTTTGTATAGAGTTGGCAATGCGGTCGTTCGGGTCGGGTCGGGTCTGGTCAAGCTTGGTCGGATCGGTTCCCTGACGGGTCGGGTCAGTTCGGGTAAAATATATAATCGGGTACTGGTCGGGTCAGGTTCGGGTCGGGTTCGGTCATGATGACTTTTAGATTGATCAGGTTTCGGGTTAAATCGGGTCATGTCCATTCGGGTTCGGGTTGAAGCAGGTCGGGCTCGTTCGGGTTTCGGTTCAAGAGACGGGTTGGTCTCGTTTGAGTATCGAATCAAAGTGGGTATAGTTTGTTTGAGATTTCGGTTGAATCATATTCGACCCGTTTAGATAATTAGATTCATTTTGACTCAGTTGAATACTTGAATATGTAATTTACTTAAAATAAATGATTTTGACTCAGTTGAAAACTCGAATATGTAATTTTGACTCGTTAAATACACTTAGTGACTCATCGTCTCATCAGTTGTCGGCCGATTTTCAAAAAAGTCATAATCCGAAATTCGGCATTCAACAACCTCGTCCTTTGTTTAATTACTATTAGTTTTTTACAAAATAATCATTTGTTAAATTTTGTGTTTTAATAAGTTGGCCCATCTCATTTTTTAGCTTTGGCCCATTTGATTTTCAACTTTGGCCCATTAGTTTTTTTTCATTATTATTATTAGTTGTTAACAAATCTAAATATAAATGATTCATTCTATTAAAACATAATAATATATATAAATATAAATAAAATAACAACTATAAAATTATTGATTTGGATATAAATAATTCTTTCCAGCAAAAAATATCATAATTCATCCAAATTATGGAATATGGACAAATAGAATAACCTTAATTATTAAAACTAATGGAATTATTATATTTATATCTATAAAAAGAAATCCATTAATGAAAAAACAAAAACTAATAGAGTTATTAACACTAATAGTCTCATAGAATTTAGTAATGGAAGAGACCAATTGTGAAAAAGGTACACAATTTATAATATCTATAAAGTATATCATATTGGTATGAACTTATAGATCAACTCTTATATAAACTCATAAGAGTTACATATATATATATATACACTTATACGAACTTATATAATCAAATTTAATCAAATTTCTACTTATATATATAACAATTGATCTATTAGTTCATACCAATATATATATTGGTATAAAATTATAGATCAATTGTTATATAAACTCATAAGTGTTACTTATATATTGTATAAACTTATAAATGCTATTTATAGTATAAACTTATACAAACTAATATTCATAAATAAAAAATCATAGTTTTTAGTTGAAATAAATTGATATAAGTTCCTACATGTTAGGTTTACTTGTATAAGTTCCTACATTATAAGATCTATGCAAACCAATATTCATAAGTTTTAGTTGAACAAATTTATATAAGTTCCTACATATATAAAACTATACTAATATAAGTTCCCAATTAACTAAACCCATACAAATAAGATATATATTGCATAAACTCATAGTTTTCGGTTGAACTAATTTATACAAGTTCCTACACATATAAAAGTATTCTAAATGTTAGCTTTCTATTTATTAATATTTATTACTCCATAAGCTATAATAATAAATTTATAATTTATATTATAAATCAAATTATCTTTTTGATAAATAAATTATAATAATATATTTAAAATTTATATTTCTATATATATTAATATTGTAATTAAGTTATCAAAACTGGCTTTATAAGTTTTCAAAATTTAAATTGAAATTAGAATAACTTAATCTTATACAGTTAAATTAAGTTGTTACTTTAGAAGTTTATAATTGTTAAATTACGTTAGAGGTTTTTTTAACTTGTTTAGAATTGAATTAAGTTATTAAGCTTAGAATTGATAAATGACCTTAAACTTTATAAATGCATTTATTATATTATGAATTTATGCATTTATTCTAATATATAATAAATACAAAAATTTGTATAATAGAGATACTGTAGGAGTTGAAGTGTGAAAATTTTAGAGATTTTGCTATTTAGTTCTCTATTTTAGAGATTTTTTAGAGGAGCTATTGGAGATACTCTAATTTCGTGTTAAAAAAAAATTAACATTAAAGCATCAAAATATTGATGTTAAAAAACCATTTCAAGTTGGGTCGTGTTGGGTCGGGTTGAGAGTCGAGTCGGATTGACAGTCGAGCCGGGTTGAGAGTCGGATCGGGTTGAGATGTCGGATCGGGTTGAGACTCGGATCGGGTTTGGGTCGGTTCGAGTTTATCTATGTTCGGGTCTATTTCGAGTCGGCTTAGGTTCAGGCCAGGTTCGGTCTTAGGTTCGGGTTACGGATGACTCCAGATTTTGGGTTTCGGTCGGGTTCGGGTGAGTCGTTCGGGTTTCTCGGGTCGGGTTAGATTTTTCCAGCTCTATTTTTGTAGCATATTAAAGGATATGAGGGGAGAGGCCACTCAGTTTCTTCCTCCATGTGCATAAACTAAGACAAAATGGTTAGAGAAGATTGCCACCATGAAAAAGAAGCAGTCGTCCTGAAGTTCCAATTGCAAACCACTTGTCGCCCTTCTTCTTGTCAATAATTAGAATCCTCCGTGTCACATAGATTTCCTAGAAACCTTTCTTGGGCGCGAATCTCATCCCTCATTTAATTTTCAGGTGGAAAAGGCTTGATTTGTGTCACTCTCATTTTCGATGGTTGTTGGGTATTCAAGGGGGCGGATGAGTGTTTGCGGGTTAGAATGTGCACAAGAATGTAGTGATACAAGAGAGCGTCGACTATACATATCTAAAAAAACCTAATTAAGCTCAAGGTCACCGATGGTGCTATATATGAAGAGTGGGCATTGTCTTATGTGCCATCCTCGAAGGGGGGGGGGGGGGGGAGGGTCATCTGATCGTGATAGTTAACGATGACGACCTTGATGCGTTTCAATTCCTAAACTCGAAGTTAGGAGAACATTAATGGCCCATCGCGATATATATCGGTTCGTTGTAGAAAAAGAGTTTTGAAGTAAAATAGCTCATCTGGGACAGTGCTTGATGAGTTAGTTGAGATTGTGATATGCGAAGTAGAC
Source organism: Persicaria maculosa (assembly GCA_963922045.1). Classification (NCBI taxonomy): domain Eukaryota; kingdom Viridiplantae; phylum Streptophyta; class Magnoliopsida; order Caryophyllales; family Polygonaceae; genus Persicaria; species Persicaria maculosa. The sequence goes on from OY998271.1 coordinate 39,373,623, forward strand.
GGTATGACACCATTAACCCTTGTTTATGTAAATGTTGTGTTATATGCTGGGGGGGGGGGAGTCTAGTGAGGCCATAGGGATAAGCACTGAGTACGTTGAAGATGGGTTGGATATGATCCATGTACTTGATACAGGTATGTGTTTGGGTGATATGGGTATGTGTTCAGGTGATAGGGGACATGGTTTAGAGGTGATCTGGTTGGATGACAATGATAACTCTTCAGGTGACATTAATCAAGGGTTGGATGTGATATCCATCAGTAGGGAGAAGGATGATGAGGATGGGTCAAACCCCTTGATTGACGTTGGGGGCTCAGACGAGGACGAAGGTGTCCGAGTCAAGCTCAAAGAAGACTAGTCTGATTCGGAGTGGTGCGGTCTGAAGGAGGATGACACGGGTATAAGGGTTTTGGTGGAGTGGGTTGAAGTTGAGGATGAGGTGATGAGAGAAGTTGAAGAGTGTTATCCGTGGTGTAACACATCCCCAATTACGATGGAGCATGTTGAAGGCATGGTGGACAAAGTAACCCTCCACTCCCAGCACCCCCGACGCAACATCATTGAACTTTCCAAGGGGCAGCTATTCGCATCGAAGACGAAAGTGTAGACTCGCCTTCTGTGGAATGTGGTGGAGAAGTGCTTTGAATTTACTGTGAAAAGGTCAACCAAAACATTTTATGTCGTTGGATGTGTGGACAAAAAGTGCATGTGGATGTGTAGGGCCTCGACTCACCGACGGACCACTATGTGGACGATCCAAAAGTATATCTAGTAGCATACATGTGACATCAACATGAAGTACAACCATAACCGACATGCCACCTCCACGATGATTGGATGGAACCTCGGGTCCACGTAAGTTATATTGTAGTTGTGAAGATTGTTATCCTTGTCACCTGTTCATATTATACTTACCACCTTGTGTCGTTATACACAACAAACTAATGGAAACATTGTCCTTGTAGTTTCACAAGCACTTGAAAAAACCTCATTCTCGAGCAAGTCTAATCATTGACGAAGTCCTATTTCGGTGTCACATTTAGCTACTGGAAGGCCCGAAGGGCACGCTTGGTTGCGAGGGAGGTTAAGCATGGGACCCACGAAGATATTTACCGAGATATTATTCCATACTTGCACATAGTGGAGCAGAATAACAACAGGACATTTACTACGATCAAGATGGACTCATCCCAAGCTTCGGGGTATGGTAACATGCTCGGGCCCGGGCTCGAGCAAAAGGATCGGCGACAAGAGTTCCGAGAAGTTAGGAAGGTGTTGGCAGTTTCTGAAGCAACAGATCAATCATCGAAGAATGTCGATTTTCCGTCGATTTCCATGGCTCTGAGGGCGTGTAAGTACTAATTTTGTAGATTTGAAGTCGCGGTCACATATTGGGGAAGATCTTGTCAATCGGAGGTCAGACGAAGCGGAAAACAACATTTTACCGAGACGTCGCCTGAGCAGAGACGATTCTGAATGGGGCTCTTTTGAGAGGGATTGAGGGGCTGTTTTGAAGTGACATTTTGGGGGTGATGTGAGGGTGATGATGGGGCCGTGGAAGGCCTTAGAATGGTGGTAAGGTAGGGGATGGGGTGTGAGGGATATGTGATGCAAGATCGCTCTCGGCCTAGCACTCCGAGCTCTCTCAAACACTCGATCTTCCACACTCTTGGCCTCGCACTCTCAGTGTTTCCGACCCTTTGATTCCGTCGTCTCTCACTAAGGAATCTCCTTCATCCTCTCACCGAAGGTTTTATTCCCAGCCTCTCACCTAAGAACGAGATTTTTCACCCGAATCACTGGAAGCTAAAGGCTCACTTTTTCTCCGAAATTCAACTTGTGTCAACAAAAACACCAACGTACACTTATATAATGGCTTCAGCATTTAGTTCAAAATAAAAAAGAAAAGAAAAGAAACAAATAAAGAAAATAACTAATATAGCCTAGTTAGTCTTTAATCCGAAGTGTAGGATCAAGGTGGGCCAACCCCTTGGTTGGATTGAGCCCGTTATGCCAAGCTAAAATAGCATTCAAATCTTAATAGGATCGGCTAAGGTTGACGAGAGGGTTTCTCGACCAAATAAATTTATAGTCAAGACCCCCGCTATAGTATAGGGGAGTCAGGTTCGTCCTCAGGAGAGAAGTCAGCGGTTCTAGGTTTAGTGTATTTTGGGGTTTGGGAGTAGCGGGAAAAGGTGGCGGTCGGTTGCTGTCGATATCGACTGAGACTGGTCGATGTCGAGGGATGGAGAGGGAATGATGGTTTGATGTCGAGTGGCTTTGCAGGATAAAAATAATCAAATAAAATAAATAAAGATGCAAACTTCCAAGGTTAGGGATCACCACAACAATAAACATATATGTAACTCATAAATTACATAAAGATGCATGCTTTATATCAAAGAATCGACTTTCGCAAATTCCAACAATTTAGGTAATAGAGGCTTTCGCATAAAAACCTAATTTGTTTCTACCTTTTCTTAATTAGGATTAACCAACTTTCGCAAGCAAAACCTAATTACTATCCAAATTCATAATTAATTCACTTTCGCTTCATAATTGCAAATAAGGAATTGTCCTCAACTGTAGCAAAGGATTAAGCACATAGGTAGATGATGATAAAGACATATAAATTCGTGGATTTATAAATCAAACACACATATCTATGTTGGGATCACCCCAACCCTAGAAGAAGGGAAATTAGAAAGCAAACATGATGAAAGAAATTAACTTTAACATTAAACTAAATCTAAAACTTACAAAACCTTCCAAACGTTCCTCCTCTCTCTCTCCTCTCTCCTCCTCCTTGCTCCTTCCTCTCTCCTTGCGCCCGAAGACGACTTTGCTTGAATGAATAAAAATCAGCCCCCTAGGGCTTTATTTATAGGCTCCAATCTAACTATTCTAGGAAAGGAACAACTATATCTTCTATCTAATTCTATCTATCTATATAAAGATAAAACATGGAAATAAATAATTAAAGGAACTATATCTAAAGTAGATAAATCTTCTCTATCTTGATAGAACTTGATAAATGTGGAAGGAATCTTCTCTCGAAAATATCTCCATTGGACTTTGGATAGAACTTTGAGTAGAGCTCGGATATGCTCGAAATCGGCTACTGGGCACCAGTCGATATCGACCAACATAGGTCGATATTGACCTCGTCTTCTCAGCTTCAGCTCTGACACTCGAGATTGGCCTCTGGAGTGAAAATCGACCAAAGTCAGGTCGATATCGACCAACTCTGGTCGATATCGACCACCTCTTCAGTTCTCAGCATTCTCTGGTCGACTTCTGGGCTTTCTGGCCGATTTGATCCACTCGATATCGACCAAAAGTGGTCGATATCGACCTCTTCTGCAGTTTCCAGCATTCTGCTCTGTTCTTGAAACGCACTTTCCCGATTCCTCGTTCATCGGATTGACGCATATGAGCATGCGTTGGAAAACTCTTTCCGAGGGCTACAACTCTCATGAAGACTTCAAAGCTTGATTTGGAATGATGAATGGCGAAAAGTTGGCTTTCCTCCAGCTGCACCATCCTTAGCTTCTTCGTGACTTTCCTTTAAGCTCCAAAGTGCGTCCGATTTCTGTGAAATTTAACAAAAACTTGTGTAGACCTCCATATATTGCAAATAAGCATAAACTACACAAATTCTGTGCTATTCTAACCCAAATGTATGAAATGTTTGCAGAAATCGATATAAAAGATAGTAGAAAACATGGCAAATTAGGCTCACATCAAAGGTTCAGTGTCGCCTCCAAGCTAGCTATGAGGAGCCGATTCGGAAATCAGTTGTAGCAAGGTCACCTCGTGCGGTGGCGACTCCACTAAGGTAAGAACTGACTGACCAAGTAGGCGAGCTCGAGCTCTCGTCAACGGTGGAGTAGTGCGAGGTACAAATGACTCTACTTCGATTTCCTCATGGTTAGCATCTTCAATAGCATCCATCAGAGCTCCATCCCTAGCATCTAGATGACCAACCCGATCGTCAGATAAGCTAGCTCCATCGAGGGTCACATCATATAGTGCAAGGCAATCCCCCACCTTCGAAAGGTAAGAAAACTATTTCGCGCGGTTGTTTAATTGTACATGTCACCTAATTAGAAAGAACATGTCACCATACCGACAATATTCGATTTGCATATTCAGGTCATTTTGGTAGATGAAAATTTCCTCAAAGGGAAGTTCAGGGCACCCTTCTATTTGCCACAGCCTAGGATACAGACCATAAAATATACCCAATTCCGTTTGCGACTGTCAATGGCAAGAACCACGGGTCATAGGGATTCTTTTTTAAGAACATGCTACATGTTATGGAGGACACACCAGACTTAATGTTTTTGTTTGATTGCCATTTGAGTATCGTCCAAGGCATAAGGGACAATTATATGTTTGGGAAGCAAGGCTTCTGTGTCTGGCATCTATTTCAGAATGCGAGGTGTAGGTACAAGGGGGTAGGGGACTGAAGACATTGTTCTTCAAGATGGCTAATGTGTACACGAGGGAAGAGTTCTAGCAGCTGTTCATTGACTTTTGCGCCCATTCCGCCTCGGCTTGCCAATATGTGAAAGAGTTTGGTAACCGCAATTGGACCTTGGCATACTTCTTGGTGAATCGCTACAAAATTATGACCACTAACAATTCGGAGTGACACAACTCCATGTTCAAGGAGCCCCACCACCTCCCTGTCACTGCCTTGATCGATGCCATCATCGTGACCATATCCAAGTGGCTTTATGAGCGGTGGGAGAAGAGTAGAATACCAGGTAAGCTGGTGAGAGATTACGCCGACGATGCGCTAAAAACTAACTATAGCATGGCAATATGTTTGGAGGCCAGACCGCTCAGCCCTCATGAGTACAATGTCCACAAAGGATCCTCCTCCTGGGTTGTCAACTTGACTGTCCGTACTTGTACATGCAAGCACTTAGACATCGATCAGTTCCTCTGCGCGCACGCTATAGCCTCTGCCAAGCTTCGGGGTACTAATGTATTCACTTTGGTTAATGACTTCTATAAAGTTGCGGCATGGAAGGCGTGTTACAAGGATGCGTTGTATTTGCTCTCTCCAAGATTTGAATGGAGGATTCCTCTATGGCCCCGGCATGTTAGGAATGGCGTGTCTCCCCTTGCCCATGAAGTGAAGGCTTGGTCTCCCTAAGACATCCAGGTACCCATCACGTTGAGAAATCAGGGTATGAAGAATTGTTGTTTATAGTTATGTTCCTCTATCGGTGGTCCAACCGTGTATCTCATAAGCTAGGTTTTATTTTGCATTTTCAGTTTGGGGTTAAGGGTTGGACCATTTTCATGCAAATTGGTAATGAACTAGTTAAGGGGTTAAGTGCTTGGTAGTATTTTAGGTCCATGCACATATGTCAATCCCCCTAAAATCCGTGTTTGAACTGGGCATCTGTTATATTTTGTACTTGGTAGTACTTGGTAGTATTTTGGGTTCTTATGTAAATCATCGATGTCAACGTTTTGTATTAAACTTGTTGCTTGTTTTATTGTCACGAATTACCCATCAGAGACTGATTTCCAATTTCTTATGGACATCCACTATGTCACCTGAATGATTTGGGCAAAACAAAGATATGCGAATGACGTACCTTGTCATCCATTTTCTACATCCACGTTGAAATGGTTGATAATCTCTCCATCATCTGCTTAAGTGTCTTCGCCACCGTAACACCCCCGACATCCCTATCCTAGGCACGTCTCCCTGTATTTGGACCGTTCTTGCTGGAGCTTCCACCAGTGCCATAACAACGGGGCGCCAAGACAGCCAAAACGTAATCGTATAAATAGTCAAGATCCTCATTCCTGTAGAAGTAACCATCCATCAACTCGATCTCGTCATCATTCGAGAGCATTATGGGGTTCTCTTCAACCTTTATGCCATCCTTGTGGTTTGGGTCTATGCGGGTCTAGATTGTGTTGTAATTGAGATTATCGTCATCAGCAGTCCACCTCACACAACAAGGCAACGCCCTCAACGACAATCTCCTCGTGAGCTGCACCCCAATGTTCGGTACTACTTTTTAGAGTCAAATCTACAAGACACACGCGTTGAAAATTAGAAATTAACACTGCGTATAAACTATGACTGAAATGCTTTGCAACAAAACATGTAGACTGGAAGCCATAATTTGCAACTGATAGTTAAAAAAGTACTTCATGTGAAATGTAGCAAATTGATTATAAATTTCAAAACTTAAAAGTGATTCTTCAACATTTTTGTTGAACAACATAAATTCGGTCAAGAAGATTACCTGGAACGCAAAAGGAAAACCCATGAGCTCGTAACTAGCCCGGTCGATATTCGGCTTCAAATCAGCGACCCGCCGTTCTCAACAAGCCTCACATTCCATCCTCATATAGGTTTCCTCATATAGGTTTCCTGCTCACCCCCCCCCCCCCCTAAACAGAATTCTCAACAAGCCTCACATTCCATCCTCAAACACAACCGTACCTTAGGAAAATGTCAAGAATCGATCGCCATTCTCAACAAGCATCACATTCCATCCTCATATAGGTTTCCTGCTCACCCCCCCCCCCCCCAAACAGAATTCCTTCCGTGATGAGGAAGAGAGCAAGCTTAAATCGTCTTCTAGCATTGGGCTCCTTCAACATCAAAGTCTCGAAAGCATACTCTAGTTCACCCACCGTTACCCTCTCATTGGTGAAAAAGTCCCTCACGGCCTTCTTGTCCTCCTTCACGTCTCCTCCCCGAGGTCGGCCATAATGCAGTTCAGTCCACAGAGAAAACTCCTTGACCGAGAAGTAGTAGAGCTTTCCTTGTAGCATATACCAAGTCTCCCATTTCTTTTTCATCACAAGTTGTCGTTTTAGGACGTAATGAAATAATTCTGATGAGAATTGTACTCAGTTTGCCAACTCGACAATCCCTCAAAGTTGGCTTCCCTGCAGCTTCTCCAAATCAAGCGGGTGCAGCCAATCATCAATGTTTGGTAGCATCGACGCTCTTACATTTTGTTTCACCCATCCCTGGACCCCACCCCTTTCTTCTCCTTCAGCCCAACTTCAACCCCGCCTGCTCTAAACTCATCTCGGGCGTCACCCTCCAAATCTTCCGCTCACACACCTCTCGTTCAGGCTCACCCTTGACTCGCCCTCGCTCGTACCTCACTACCCGCTCCTAGCTCCCTCCCTCTCTCTCTCTCTCTCTCGCCATTTTAAAGCGAAAAACAGATAGAAAATGGATCGGGGAAGGAGGGGCAGTCGGGTGCTCACGGTGGGGTTCGAGGCTTCATCGGGTTTCGATTTGACTCACCGGAGATCCTTCAGTTTCATCAGTGGCTCGGGTCTGCGATTCTCGGCCTAGGACGAAGGTGATAGGAATAAAGGTGGAGTTTTTGTATGAGGTTGATCGGAAAAGATGGAAATGAGGGCCTTACCGGAAGCTTGATCAGAAAACATGGGTGGTGTCCTCGGCTCGTGGGGACATCAGAGATGGTGATTGCTGGGGCCACTGCTCGACGGAACGGGCGAGAGGTGGAGGAGCTCGGATGTTTCCCCTCTAACAAGGATGAGGTGCTTGGTGGCTCTCGGAAGGAAAATAGAGGAAGGGGGTGGCGCGGTGGCGTCTCCAGCATACTTTTGGGCGGCTCAGGCCTGTCCTCTGTCATCGGGTAGCTGCTGTTGTTGCTCAGAAATGAAGGAGGAGGAGAGGAGCCTGAATGTCACTGGCTTTGAAAGAGAAACAATGGTGAAGTGTTGGAGGTTGCGGTTTCAAGAAAAGATCAAAGGAGGGGAGGAAACAAGGTGGCATTTTGTGGAGGGCGAGATAGAGGGAAGAGGAGGGGGAGATGGAGGTATGGTGATGGTGGTTGTGGCGGTGACTAAGAGGTGAAGGACGGGAGATGGCAGTGGCTGGCGAGGCCCAACAGGGGAGTGAAAGGAGGGAGTTTGTGTGTAGGTGTACAGGGGATTGTTTGCTTGAAGCAAAATGGGAGTAAGGAAAGGGGCTTTGTTGGTTGTGGGTTTTAAATCATAAGGGATCACTGCAGGGACTCCCTCTGGCCTCTCAAATGCAAAAAATGGGTTGCTGTTGAAAAGTAAATGGGGGAGGGTTGTCTCATTTGTAAAGGAAAGAAGAGGAAAAAGACAAGGTTGTAGCTGGCAATCGGATAAAAAGTAGGGAAGAAGACAAAGAGAGGTGAGGGAGGAGGGAAGAAAAAGAGAAGGGAAGGAAAATAGAGTGGTCCCAATAAGATATTTCAAATACCGAATAAAATATCCCGAGACCTGCTCTCTCGACGTTATCAGACCCAAATCGAAATAAATTTCCAGATTTCCAAATTCAAATCTACTAATGAAATCAGAACATTATTTTTCGATTCTCGGCAAATGAAGGCGGAATAAAAACATATTTTAAATTCTTAATTAAATAATGCCAGAAATCACTTTGAAAGGCTTAGAATAAATCCAATAGCTCGAGGACGGAAATTTCAAACCTCCCGAATTTTAGAAATCGGCCCGATTATAAATCACTATTTTAATAAAATAATATTATAGAATTTTTCGGTCTTTACATACTACGCCTCCTCGTCCTCCCTTCAACCTCCGTCCTCCCTCTCCGACTCCATGACCCCGCCCAGGCCACTCGCTCGCTCCCCAACGCACTCTCGCCCTCACCGCACTCGCGGCTTCGCGCTCGACCTTACCGCTCTCGAGCTCTCCGGAGCTCTCGTGCTCACCCAAGCTTCCCGCACTTAGGTCTCGCTCACTCTCTTTGACTAATCTAGGCGGAAAAGGAAGAACGAATTTGAAACAAGGAAAGGAAGTAAGGTTCGAGAGCTCAACGAGGTGTTCGCAGAGTCGGAGCTCTCGACCGGAGTTCTAGCATCGTGGGAGGCCCTCGATGGCTTCTCGGACCTGCGTCGGATGTGGGTGAGCAGGATGATAGAGCTCGAAGGTAGTTTCGATAAAAAAAACGAATGAGAACGTCTTACCGGAATGTCATTTGTGCTTGAACGGAGGCGACGGAGCTTTGGTGGTGGCGTTGGGGGTTTTCCGGGCTGCCTCGGGGCGTTGGTGGACGTCGAGGGAGGCAGGGATCAATGCTGCTTCTGCTACTCTTCGAGGAAGAAGGAGGGACGGGGCGATGGATCTTGGTTTTGGCTTGGAAGAAGAGGATACGAGAGCGAGAGAAGAGTTTGGAGTTGTTGGAGGCGTCACTGGGATGCCTTGGGGCAACGAGCAGGTGGTGTTAAGGAGCCAAGAGTTGTTGTGGGTTTGTAATTGTGACAGAGAAAGAGGAATGAAAAGAGGAGATTGGAGGTGTGTGATTGAACGGGTGATAGTGGTGAAGAAGGAGGAAAGCAGGAGTAGGATTGTAAGGTGATGGTGGTGATGAATTAATAAAAGAGGATGGTGGTGATGGTGGGTTGACAGATGAAATAGAAGAGAGGTGAGGGAGTAGGCACGACAGGGTGAGGCCGGGTGAGGGAGTGGGGAAAAGAGGTTGAGTGTATAAGTGGAAAAAGTTAAAATTAATACCCGAAAATAAATCCCGAAATCCGCTTTTTGACCTTAACCCAACTCAATTCAAATTAACTTTCAAATTCAAAATAATGAAATTCGACAAATATTTTCAAGTCTCGGTATAATAGAGTGGAAGGAATTCGTTTTCGAATTTAAATAACAAATTTATGCCGGAATTCAGTCGAAAGAATTCAAATAAATTGTTTGCTCGAGGACGGAATTATTCAAAAAAATTTCGAATCATTGGGAATTAAATCAATATTAAATCAAAAATTAAATCTTAATTTAGAAAATAATATTTTAAAATTCCAATTCTTATCATTCGCGTGGTTTATGTCAAGGGGACCCCCTTTCCCTGTTTCTCTTTATTCTTGGCGCGGAGGTTTTAGCTAGAAATCTGTCTTGGGAATCCACGTCCCCTTCAAGTGGTATTGACTTTAAATTTGGTCATTCGGGACCTTGTTTCCCCTTTCTTTTCTTTGTTGACTACATAATAATCTTCTCGCGGGGAAACGTGTCGGATGGCCTTAAGGTCAAAGAAATTGTCAACAAATACTGTCATATGTCGGGACAAAAGGTCAACTTCCATAAATCTATTTTCCAAGCTACTTCGGGTATTACTGCAGCTAAGATTGCTGAATTTTAAGGTAGTCTAGGTATCTCTAATGTGAGGAATCTTTAAAAATATCTGGTTGTCTAATTATCAATGGGCGGGTAACGAACGAAACATACTTTCAATGAAATTATCGAAAAATCAAAAGTTCAACTAAGCAAATGGCAGGCGAACTCACTTTCCCAACAAGGTAGAGCTACTCTAATTACGACAATCTGGCTGCCAAACCACTCTATGTAATGCAAAGCTTCATGCTCCCAAGTTCGATCCATAAACAATTCGCCCAAATAAACAAATCTTTCTTATGGAATAATGACTTACAATATAAACCTCTTATTGGTTGGGATAAAATTTGCAGGCCGAAGGGGTGTCGTGGATTGTGCATTAGGAAAACGAAGGATATGAATGAATCACTTCAAATGAAATTACTTTGGAAAATTTTAGCTGAACCATGATACATGTGGGCATAACTTATCCAATACAAGTACTTAAAAAATTCCCATATTCTTAATTACAAGTGTAATGGTGGAGCTTCTTGGCAATGGTCTAAATTGTGCTCTCTTATCCCTAAATTTAAAGAAGGTCTCATATGGCGTGTTGGTAATGAAAAATCTATCAATTTTTGGGCTGACAACTGGGTCTCTACCACCCCTCTAAAAGACAGATGTGGTCCTCTAGATAGCGTTGACCTTAAGAAATTTGTTAGTGAATATATTATTGATGATATATGGTGGCGAGAAAAGCTAGAAAATGTGTTACCTTCTAACCTTGTTAAGGATATTATGGATATTCCTCTCCCCTCAACCCCTTTTGAGGATAGACTCTATTGTTGGCCTGGCAACAATGGGTGGTTTACCACTGCCAGTGCGTTTAAGTTAATCACAACTAAAGATGCAACAACCGCGGACTCTTAACGCCTGGATATGGAAAACTAATGTTCCTTCAAAAATTAAGAATTTCCTTTGGAAGTTAAGTCTTTCTGGTCTCCCCACTGCTCTTCGTCTGGCGCAAAGAGGTGTCTCTGTGCCGACTACATGTTGCCTTTGTAATCACTCTTAGGCGGATGATATCCATCTATTTTTTTAATGTCCTTATAATAATTTCCAACCATTATTTTCTACAAAAATTGCGCGTGTGATTTCAGATTTGATTTCTAACTCTAGAAACATACATCAAATTCTTGATGTCTTAGGATCCATGTTATCAGGAAAGGAAAAACAGAATATTGCTTTTCGTTGGTGGTCGGTCTGGATTGCCAGAAACCAATTCATTTTCAAACAAGAGAGACGCCCCCTCTGGGGAGAGAATCAAACATATCATAGAAAACCATCGACACAATGGATAGAAAGCTTGCAGCCTAGATATACACAATCTCGATGGAGGAATATGACCTTCTATAGGAAGTGTTAAAAACAACCCCAAGTCCAAACTTAAAAATTACAAATGGAGAAAACCCCCTAAATGAACACTTCAACTGAATTTGGATGGATCTACCCTTTCATCTTCGGAAAGCACTATCGGTTTTATTATTCGTGGTTGTGTAGGGTACCCCATTAGCATGGGTAATCAATTAATTGGGGGACAAACTCCGATCCTTGCAGAGGCTCTTGTACTTCGTTGCGGAATCCTTAAAGCGCGTGAACTACGTTTAGAAAAACTCATTATTGAAGGAGACTCTTTGATTATCATTAATCACCTAAGCCATAATTCCAAATGCCCGTGGGAAATTGAACTTAGTATGTCCAATATTAAAATACTTTTATCCGGTGTGTAGGAAGTCTCTTTCCTTCATACGCCCCGTTCTTGTAATTGAGTGGCTGATAAGGTTGCACACCTTAGCTACTCGACCAGGGGCTCCAACTTTCAAAACGATTCAGGTCTTCTGGACTTCATCCATCAGGATGCTATCGGGTAGAGTCTTCTCACCCGAATTCCTACCGAATAAAAAAAATGCATAATTTACCTTACTTCGAATATTTCCAATACACAATATCCCCTAAATTTGGGAATTTTTTCCATTAAACTACTGGAAAATGAGAAACACTGTAAAACTATTATAACTAAAACTTTCTTTCAATTATGCTTATATATATAAACTCTCTTTCAAATACAGAGTAATTACCTAGCCTATGACTCTATTTATGCTTAAAAGTTAAAACAACTACTATAATTATCAAAGTCAACATTGTTATGAAACATATAAGACCATGTGCAACATAGAGTCACACGACTCTTAACTCATTTCAGCCACATCAACAACTATTCATGCCACGTCAGCTTTCCACTAACTTTTCTGTTTTTTATTTTTTCCATTCATAACAGAGAGTCGTGCGAATCTTATTTCACTTTATACTTTTATTTATTTATTAAGATAAATGTTAATTTATTTTACTTAAAAAATTTTGTTAATGATATTATTAATATTAATATTAATACATATAATTAAAATAAAAAAGGCACACAATTAAATTTATAAATATTTTATTAAATTGATAAACTGGAAAAACACGAAAACAAAAAAAATAAGGCTAACTATATGTAACTCAATATTTATTTTTAAAAAAAAAAAGTTTACGTTTATGTGTAATTTTATGTTTATGGTATAGTTGCTAGTGTTATTTTATGTTTAAGTTTATGTATTGTAATGGTGTAATTTGATGTGGAATTATAAGTTAATATTAGTGTTTATATAAGTCTAAATCCTTAATACGGAGTATATGTTACACTTAGTGAATTTTTTTTGCCTCCCAAACATATGCAAAATGAGTGACATTGGATAGATAAAAATAAATCATATTCAAAAGTAATTTTTTTTTATTTTTTGAATTTTATTTTTGTGTGAAATGGGGTTTTAGTTAAATGAAAACCCTCCTCCCATCTGATGCAAAACGCAGTGTTTTGGGCTTCAATAGCCCAAAATGAATTCGTTTCATCCCGTCCGTAGAAAAAAAATTACACCGCCTTTCCCGGAATTGATTCGACGCATATATTTGAGTCGTACCCATCGACTCTTCTCTCTCTCTCTCTCCTCTCTCTCATATTTGTGGGTGACATGGTACCCCATTTTAGCCGTGCAACTCTCTATTGCTGCTGGTCTAACAAAACCTATTTAAGAAAAAAGAGTGATGAATACAACATTTTAGAAATATTTTTTTGAAAAATACAAGTGTTTGGGGATGATATTTTACGACAAAAAAAACTATACATTCAATTCCAACAAAACTTCAATACAACTGATCGAGGCTCAAGGAAATCCGGAATGCAGGAGGTCTCGTTTGGCATAGGAGGTGCTCAGTGCAGATTCGGGATTACAAACGCCGGTTTAGACGAGGGCGGGGGATGGGTTCTCAGATCTGAAAGGATCCACGCAAATAAGAGAGAACAATTATCATGGTGTTGCCGTTGGCAATGAAACCTTTCTCGGTGCTTCTAAATCTGAGGCGGAGTAGCTTCGTTCCTCAACAAGGGGTTGCTAGATCTGAGGAAGAGTGTATAAAGGCTCGGATATTCGAATCTTAATTTTTCGGAAAAAGGAAATTAAAAATGAATTTAAATCGGATTTAAAACTCGTAGAGCGGATTCCGACCTTAATTTAAAATTTGACGAACGATTCTGTCCTTTCACCTTGATAATTTAAAATAAATTTGGATGACGATATCCTTTTTCGGTTTTAAAAATCTAATCGATCGAGAAAGCGGGATTCGGGGAAACTAACATTCGGGAACTAATTACGGGGTTTGAAATTCGCGTATTCGGAATTTATTTTCGGGTATTGGTTCTAACCAATTCCACACACAATCCCTCATCCACACCCATCATTCACCATACCCCTTCAACCCATCCCTCACCCTGTCATTTCATTCACCATCATCATACATCCCTCTCCCAATCTTCATTCACCATCACAATCCTAAATCTCCCGCTCTCTCGGCTTCGCCATTCCCATGCCACCACCGCCATCCTTTCTTCACACCATCACCACCATTCACCATATGTCAACTCTCCTCCACCACCCTCATCTACGATGCCACCACCTCCATTTCCCCCTGGGCCTGACAGCAGCAGCAGCACCATGCAACCCACCTCACCTCCGCGCCTCTGTTTTCCCGAGCCCGAAACCAGCACCACCACCCTCCCCCTCTGCATTTCCTCGATGAGTAGCAGGCCAAAACACCCCCTTCAATGTCCAAGAGCACCTAGGTCCGCTCAGGAACCACCAGAGCCGCCACCGAGCCACCGGAGCTCCACCTCCCCCGTTCTAGTGCGAACTCTGTTCGGTAAGCCGTTCTCCTCCGTTTTCAATCGAAATCATCCATAAGGTCTACCATCATACTCACCCATGTCTGACGCAGGTCCGAGAAGCCATCGCGAGCCTTCGACGATGCCCAAACCTCCGATCGAAGCTTTGACGCCTGCGAATACTTCGGTGAGCTTTGTTCGTTTCGTTCCTTACCTTCGATCCATTGTTTCACATTCTTAGGGGTCAGGAAATGAGTGATGGAGAGGATGAGAGGGGGAAAAAATGGAAGAAAACCGAGCCCCAATGAAGAGGAATAACCAGTGCGTTGAACAGAGGTTGAAGACGAAGGCCGGGGGTGCGACATTCTAGCCGCGGCTGCGACACTGTTTACCTGGGTCGGTTGGCTGCGATCTCTTTGGCCAGTTTTGTTATATAAATTATTGAATTAATTAATTAATATTATTTGAGGATTAAAATATAAAATATTATTTTGGAGATTTTATAAAGGGTTGGTTTTATTAAATAAAAATGGTTGGGATTTTAAAGGATTTGGAAATATTTTATGAAAGTGTTTAATAAATGGTATTTAAACTATCATATAATATTATTTGGGATTTAAAATATATTATTTGGACTTGAAGATTTAAAAAGAAGTTTGGAAAAGAATTTCAAGTGTGGGAGGTAATTTAATAAATAAATTGAAAAAGGAATTTGGTGAGCACTTTCAAGGGGGTCGGAATTCCTAACTAATTAACTCGGATTTTGAAACGGTTTTGAAACTAATTTGGGAATCCGACTTGTTCGATGACTAACTAGCATGATGATATGATTGTTTGACTAACGGTATGATATATGTGACTAATAGCATGACTTGTGGTGATTTATTATAAGAAGTTAAAAGTTAGTTACTTAAGATGTTGATGATATATTCATATGCTAAGCATGAGTATGAAATGGTAATATGCGAATTTGGCTATGTATGATATGGAGATTGTCTTAAGCTAATGAGTTGACAAGTGATGTTGAATATTGTATGAGATAAGAGATGGTTGATCATGATGAACTGAAAGTATGACGGATGCGAACTTTTTATTTATCTGCTTGTATGAGTGTGTGATATATGTGTTCAAAGTGACTATAGAAGTATACCCAGCGTATTCTTGTTATGTATTTAGGTGATACTTTGTGATTTTGCTTGCAGTGTGCCAGGTTCCTATTTTACCGTTCTACTAGCCAGGTAAGTTCCCTCGGGGCTTACTCAGATTGATCAGACCTTTCCCTGCTTATATGTGCATGATGTACTAGGTACTGCATTTCATAATAGCATGCCATGTAGTATCATGCTAGGTTGCATTAGTGTATGAGCATACTTATTCTTTATGCGTTTGTAAATAGAACGGTCGTTATCTGTTAAGTCACTAGAGTCTTTGCTAGGGTAATAGGACAACCCAGTCCCGGCCCATCGGGTCGCATCCTGAGTTATTCGAGTCATATGGTATCACCTTTACATATACTGTGAGCATGAGTATTATGAGCATGACTACGGGAGTTGCCTGCGGGCTTTATTCATCTATACAGTTATGGATTGGGCTAATCGGCTTGATCCAAATATTATGTAATGGAATGCATTCATGAGCTGGCCAGTCTCCAGCCTATCGAGAAGGGGGACGGTGGTAGGAGAGGGATATGCCACTTGGCATTCTGTGCTAGGGCCCTATTTATTATTCTGCATATATATAAACTACGAGCATGTCTTGGGTGTTAATATTCCTGTCTTGCATTAGAAGCATGATATTAGGCTTAGCGTATGTGTGTGCTTATATGTGGGGATCAGCCATGCAGGCTTCGATTTGATCCTATGCCCACTTTATATTTTTAGGTATATGTTATGTTTATGATTGCTGATGTTGATTGACTCTATGAGCGGGGTTCTTTTACATGGCGGAGAGAGAGCGCCTTGAGACCCTGACTCCACCGACTATCATGGTTTTTAGATTTCTTCACTACATGGACTATGTTTTGACCCGGCACTGCCGTGGCACCCTATGTATCGTTTTTAGACTTATGTTTCGATTTGCATGCTAAAAGGGTTTTCGCTGCCTAATCTTAGGACAGGCACAGGGGTTTTACCCCAGAGTTTCCAACCGACCTTACGGATTTGGGTTCGAAATCCCACTTTAAAATACGTACTCATCTTTGGTTTCAAACCATCAACCTGTACTCGGAGTGCAAGATCCAACGAGGGGTTTTATCCCTCAAAACGTAACTCAGAAATCATAATCCCGGGCCGTTACAAAGGGGATGGTGACATCTCTCACCGGAGGCGACCTAGAGAGTAGAAGAGGCTAGCGGCTGCGATGTCGGAGTAATGGAAGCTGGCGCGGAAATGAGATGAGCCTGCGGGGCGGGACGAGGAGGACTGCAATTCAAGAAGATCAATGGAGAGAGAGGTGGGGAGGGAGTAGATTAGGGAGAAGCAGAGGAGAAGAGGAAGGTGAGCGATGTTATTCGAGCTGAATGAGCCGAGTATTGCCTATTCATATTCTGTTCATTTAGAATATGAACGAGCTCAAGCCAAGCCTAAATTTTGACTCGAGCTTAAAAATGTGTTCATACTCAGCTCATTTAGGAAATGAACGAACTCGAGCCGAGCTTTTTTCGAGCTTTAAGCAGTTCTACTTGCTTGTTATACAGTAACTTAAAGAAAATTTTAGAAATTTCATAAAATTCGAGCTATTCGAGCTTAATTCGAACGAGCCGAGCTTTAGACAGAGCATAGAAATGTGCTCATACTCGGCTCATTTAGAAAATGAATGAGCTCGAACCGAGTTTTTATCGAGCGAGTACGAGTCGAATTCGAACTACTCGTGTTCACATAACACCCCTAGGCGTCGTTTCCTCAAAAAATGGAGTAGACAGAGAGGGATGAATGGAGCTCTGTTAAATATTTTCAACTTTTCAATTTGATTTTGAATCCCCGCCTCAATTTTCCGCTTCATTTTCATTTTTAATTTTTGGTTGCCGCTTCAATTTCATTTTTGTTAATTAATTGAATCCCGCTTCTATTTATCGCCTCAACTCTCCACTTTATTTTTTTTTGGTCTTCTATCCTATACTTTTAGAGAGAATGGTAGTAGATATACCAAAATATTTTTCACTTTGCATAAATGACTCCCCCCATGTAAAATATGGTAAATGTCAAAAAAGTGATTTTTTTTCAAAACTAACAGGTCACCTTGACTAGGCCTGTGCACCGGTTGAAACCGAACCGGAACCGGCACAAAACTGGAAAAACCGGAACCGGAATATTATAAATATTCAAACCGATAACCGGACCGGTAACATTTCGGTTCGGTTTAAAACCGACCCGGAATATAGAAAGCCTATCCGGATCCGGAACCGGGACAACCGAAAGATGTTTTTTCACTTAATACAGTAACAATTATATGTATAAAAAAATATTAAAATGTTAATAAGTGATCTTTATTGTGAGTTGTGACCAAACTAGAATACCCATTAAACAAACTTACAGAGATTGGACATAACAATTAACTTAAAGTTAAATAGATTGGGAATGATAACAAATTCAACGTTAATTTAACTTAATTCAATGTTAATAAGTGATATATTTTTTTATTTAAATTTAGAACGGTAAAATTGGGTATCTTAACTAATTAACTTAATTTAACGTTAAATAGATTTAACAATATTTTTTAAGAAAATAAAATTTTCGGTTCTCTCTGGTTTAAACCGGTAAACCGCCGGTTATTACCGGAACCGAACCGGAACCGTAATTCACCAAAACTATCAACCGAAAACCGGTCCGGAATATTCGGTTCAGTTATAAAACCGGTTTTACCGGTTCGGTTCCGGTTGATTTTCCGGTCTAAACCGAAATCTGCACAGCCCTAACCTTGACCTTGTATTTTGGGTTAAGAGATTTAGGCGGGCTTTTAAACATTCGGAGATCTTTGGGTGGGATTTAAAGGATTAGGAAAGGAGAGAGAGAGAGTTCACATCTGCACAAAATCAAAATTGTAATCTGGCGATTGAGAGAGAGAAGAGCGGCGAAGGAGGAGGAAAGAAGTGGAGGAGGAGGCGAATTCCGTCGAGTAAGAAGACGGCGAGAGGAGGAGGAGGAGGCTAACTATAAAGAAAGAAGATGGCGATGAAAGGAAGTGAAATCGGAGTTTCAAAGAAGAACAACCACCAACCTCGGTGAGAGCGAGGGATTTAAACCCGGTGAAAGAGAATCAATCGAAACAACCATGGTCACCCTTATCTGTGATAACCATTTGCAGAGAGAGAGGCGGGAGGATGCGAATTTAAAAGGAAGAAGATGACGACGAAGGGAAAGCAAGTAAGTAAGCATTCACTCTCCCTCTCTCGAACCCTAAAACGTTGTAGATTATCCCATTATAGGTAGTCAGCCTGGTTGGGGAGAAATCGGGTTGAATTTTTTTTTAAAACCCTAACTTTGTGGGAGTTGGAAGGTTTGGGGGAAGTAGCCATTGGGGAATTGAGGAAGTTGTGATGTGCAAATGATCATGAAAGTCATCGGGTATGGGAAGACGAAGTTGAAATAGAAGGTCTGAATGTGTGTGAATCGAATTGAATATCTCGATTAACTGGTGGATTTTGGAATTGGAGAAATAATTGTTGTCATAGATTTTGTACTGTCACGGATTTTTTCTTTACTGAAACGGATTTTGTAATTACTAGCACTTGTTTTATCAACATGTACCTTTTAGTGTACACACTTGTATCTCGGGTATAAAAACAAGTGAGTCATGGTTAAACCCAAATGAGGGAAGGTCGTGCTGATGTCGTCGAGAAAGATTGGAAGGATCGGCCATTTCTCCAAGATTGGAAGGGCCGACCATCGCTCGAAGATGGGGCTCTTTTGTCATATGGACGACGCCCTTGCCGCTGCAGATTGGGTGAATATGCTTGTTTGTTCTTTGTTTTAGGACTGCAGGTTTATGATTGTGTTAGGTCTCATACATTTGCTCACTTTTCATGGTTTTAGGACTCGTAAGAATTGAAACTTCCTATTGTTGTTTTTATAACTGTAGGAGTATGTTGACTTTATTTGATTTTAGGACTCGTACAGATCTGGCCTTGCTTGTTCTATTTAGACTTAGGTGTCTCGGTCGTATTCGTGAGAGTTGGCACGAGATATTCATATATTGGCATGTAAATAGACGTTAGTGGCACGACGACCATATTGAGTGACACGTAAATGACTTTCATGATATGCATTAAGGTAATTGTTATATTCAGACTTGGGTTTATCTGTCGAAGTCAAAAAAGTTGGCTCAGGATGTACCTATACTGGCACATAAATAGACATTAGTGGCAAGAAGAACGTATTGACTGGCATGGAAGAAAATGTCAGGAACTTCCAATTTTGTGCATAGACAACCGTGTTGGGAGTTTGCGTACAAAAAGATTCTTACATACGTAGATAGACGTGAAGGCCTAAAATGCATACTTCAAAAGAGGAAAATATGATGAGTATTGCTCTGTGCAAATTTCGCCCTTCCCAACCCTCTCCTCGACGTTCCCACCGACCATCAGACACGAGATTGAGGAAGACCACCCCTTTCTCCCATGCGAAAGTAAGATAATAAGATGGTCTTATCACTATCGGTTGGGGATAAAAAGAGGATGGGGAGTACCCATGACTGTAAATTGAATACCAAAAGCATATTTACCCGTGTTCATTGTTATATAATGTCTAAAGTTGGCACGTGTTTCCCTTTGTATGGCATAAAATATTCTATTGTTGTCCCGAATTCCTTATTGACTGGCTAGTAACTGTAATACTGGGTTGTGTCCTCCGAACTCCACCTTCAATGGCCGACTATCAAGATTCCCTTCCCCCTGCAGCTTTTTGGAATTTTTTATCCACATGTCATCACCCCACGTCTGCTTTTATATCCTCTCTCCAAACCTCTCATATCTCAAGTCAAACTCCCTCCATTTTTTTGGGCGGGAAATTGTGAGCATTAATTATGCTCTGCAAGCATTTAATGTTCATCAAGTCATTCCCTTCTCTCTCTTTGTCTCTGCAGATTTTGCCCTTTTTTGGCCTTGCCTCTCACGGCTCGACAGTTGGACATTCCCTCTTCTTTTTTTTAAGGTTTATCTTCCACCGGTTATAAGGGTCACAATTTTATTTGCAAAAATGACATTTTCCCCCCTCCATGCAAATTATGATATGGCAATGCCATTTTTGCAAAGTGGCCAAATTTTTGGTATAACCTTTCAAATTGGCCATACTTTTATTAACTTTTCCCCTTTTGTTTTAATTATTTAACTCCGTTGGGGCGATTATAATTTTTCATCTTGTACGAAGTTTGTGCAATTCAATTTTATATTTCCATCTTTAGTTTGTAGCTAGTTTTTTTTCAACAGCTATATACTTATTTAAAATATTCAATTTTTTTCTGGTATAAAAATCAATATAATATTAGCTTATACTATTAAAATAAAAAATATTTTTATAAAAAAAGTTATCTTCCTTAAAAATAAAACTTTTTTTTTGGACAAAATCAAACTCAATAGGTTTGAAAACATACTTGTTAAAACAAAATCTCTTCTATAAGTAATAATGGGTGGAGCTTTAATTGACTTCTTTTATACTCCCTCTGTTAATTAAAATTTGTCGTTTACTATTCATGCACATTTTTTTAGAATGATAAAAACTATATAAAATATTAACATTTTTTACATTTATTTTTATAAACTCATACTTAATTGTAATAAGTACGAAACTATTAAAAAAATTATAAAAAAATATTTATTTTCAAAAGACCACCCATCCATTAAATCTCTATTTGTTTTTTTTTAAAAGACTAAAATACCCCTAATTCAAACTTATTTTTTAAAGGAAGACTGAGGTGGCAATTGGGCGAGTCGGGTCGGATTCGGTTAGTCGGGTTTCGGGTCATTCGGGTTTCGGGTAATGTCTAATAATTTGATCATTTGGTTGGGTCGGGTTCGGGTTTCGATTGACTCGGGTTTCAGTTATTTCAGGTTTGGATTGTCTCAAGTTTTCATTATTTCAATATTCATTTTAAAATTTTTACTAGAATCTATCTTAAATTCGAGTTATATCGGGTTTCAATTATAACGGGTTCGAGTCTTAATGAGTTTCAGTTGAATCGGGTTCGGTTCATTCGGATTTGGATGAGTTTCGATTATCGGTTATTCGGATTTCGTGTCCAAAATGGGCCGGGTTGGGTCGGTGTTCAGGACAATCGGTTCCAAAATACATACAATAAACCTAAAGCGGGCAAAACCCGACCCAAACCCGAAAACCCGACCTGGTCGACCCAAAACCGATTGTCCTGAACACCGACCCAACACGACCCATTCTAGACCGGAAATTCAAATAATCGATAACCGAAACTCAACCAAATCTGAATTAACCGAACCCGATTCAACCGAAACCCATTACGACTCGAACCCGTTATAACCGAAACCCGATATAACCCGAATTTTAAGATAGATTCTAGTAAAATTTTAAAATGAATATTGAAATAATGAAAACTTAAGACAATCCAAACCCGAAATAACTGAAACCCGAGACAATCGAAACCCGATACAACCGAAACCTGAACCCGACCCAGCCAAATGATCAAATTATTAGACATTACCCGAATCACGAATGACTCGAAAATAAATATAAGTTTGAATTAGGGGTATTTTAGTCTTTCCTTTGCCACCTCAGTCTTTCCTTTAAAAAATAAGTTGGGTCCGACCGAATCCGACCCGACTCGCCCCAATTGCCACCTCAGTCTTTCCTTTAAAAAATAATTTTGAATTAGGGGTATTTTAGTCTTTTCAAATAAAACAAATAGAGGTTTAATGGATGGGTGGTCTTTTGAAAATAAATGTAATTTATGGGTGGTTTTCTGTAATTTATAATTTTATGGGTGGTTATGTGAAAACTAGTCTAATTTAAGGGTGTTTATGTGTAATTTACTCTAGGATATATTATGATCGATTTATATGAAGGTTTTTTGGTTAAAAATCTAAATAGAAGGTTTGAATCTAATAATCTATTTACTCCATCCGTTCGGAAATAAACGATGTTTGACTTTTGTGCACGTAGTTTTAAGAGCTAAAAATTAATTAAAATAAATAAGATTTTATATAGTTTTAGCTCATAAAACTACGTGCACAAAAGTCAAACATCATTTATTTCCGAACGGAAGGAGTATTTCTTTATTGGTTAAATGAAGGCAAGTCCTAAATACGCAAACTTATAGGATATAGACCCAAATGTTAAAGCCACGACCTTTGAGTAAGTTCATCACTCGAACAACATTCACGCAACGGACATCGAGATATGTTCGTCACTTGAAACTATGTTTTTACGTGTCATGGCTATGATATTGATTCAAGGGACGAACATAGTTATGGTCTCCTGAATTTAATTTAAGAGATGGACATTTCTATCTTCATCTCCTGAATTAATTCAAGAGACGGCATACCTAAGTTCGTCGCCTAAATGTAATTCAAGAGACGACGTCTAAGTTCGTCGTGTCAATCATAATGATGCGACGAACAAATAGGTGTCCATCGTCCGAGTGTAAATTTGGCGTAGTGGTATACATATATATAATATATTTTCTATATAGATATAAAATACAACATTCACTGGGAGATTTTCATTGCGTTAAAAAGAACTGAACCTTATTACATGTTTTCAAGAAGCAGAAGGTACACTTAAACTGATACATTTCCATATACCAACAAATTAATCCCACGAAATCAATGAAACAATTAATGAATCACCAACAAACTTATTTAGTTCGGAAACACACCACAGACATTTAGAAGATATATACTTGTTACCATATATATTGGGACACCGACCTTCATCAATCGTACCGGGAATGGTTAGGAGGATACGTGGAAACACCAGAAGGTGGTGCGGGGCCGATTCCATCGTATGCGCCACCACCACGGCCGGCTCCTACTTGAGAGGTGCCCGCGGCTTCTGCATCAATAGTAACCTCTTCGAATTCGCCATATCGGGCAGGCTGCTCGCCGTATGGAACCGGTGGTGGGATGAGGATAGCCTTCTTTTTCCTAGCAATGCAGAATAGGCAGGCTGCAAGGAATGCAAGCAATCCTACAACACCTAGGGATGCAAATATAACCACCATCACTCCATGATGGTTGACCCCTCCGGGTGGAGGAGGTGGGGTCCAGACACTGATTGGTGCTGGTGCTGGTGTTGGAATGGAAGGGTAATGAGGCGGAGGCACACCATAGATTGGTGTGCCTGGTGTTTTTGGAGGCCACGTGTAGGGTGGAGATGCTTTGGTTGGAGGGTTTGCCGGGTGATTAGGGGTTTTCGGGGCATATGGGTATGATGGAGGCAAAGAATTCGGTGGCGGCGCTTTTTGTCCGTGATCGAATGCAGGCGGTGGAGGTGGTGGTGGTGGTGGTGGAGGGCTCATGTGCGTTTTACATTTAGGCTTTGGAGGTGGAGGTGGAGGTGGAGGCGGAGGCGGAGGCGGAGGTGGTGGCGGTGGAGGTGGAGGTGGAGATGGAGGTGGTGGCGGGGGAGGGTTCATGTGTGTGTTGCATTCAGGCTTTGGTGGTGGAGGTGGAGGTGGAGGTGGAGATTTTTGTCCGTGGTCACATGTCGGCGGTGGTGGAGGTGGAGTTGTTGGTGTTGGTGGGGATGAGGAGCCGTACAAGTCACGCATATTGATTAGAGGAGATATGATGGTAGTTTGGCTCAAAGCACTTACAGTATGAGAGTGGGATGTGTCGAAGTAGCTCGAGTCTAATGCTATTTATATTGTGAATAGGGGCTAAACCTCTTTGCAAGTAATTAGCAATATAATTGCGTAAGACAACTAATTAATTATATAATATAATTTGTAATGGTACGTACGTACGTTATGCATGCATTAACAATTTAAACAAGTAACATTATTTTGAATGAATGGAAGTCTTCAAATCTTTTGGTATTATATAAAACAAAAAATGGTAAGGAGATCTCTTTCGAATTTCAAAGAGACTCAAACTCGCGCGATATCCTTAGGTAATCGTATGTATGTATATGTATGTGTGTGTGTATATATATATAATTTTTTAAGGTGTAAAATTTTGTCATTTAGCAAAAACCGGCACGTGTGTCCTTTTTTTTAAAAAAAAAAACTGAACTGGTTTGTTAAATAAAAGCTCCGAACCGGCCCCCTCTCTCTCGTTCTCGTTCTTGCTGCTTGACGTTTCTTTCCTTCCTTGCGGCCAGTCGGCGCTTCAACAGATGTTGGTCGATCTCGGTTAGACCTGTCAAACAGGTCGGGCGGGTCGGGTTTGGGAATCTGACAAATATTTGTAAAATCTGCGCCGTGTGTAAAACGCGGTTTGATACCGCATTTTTTCTGTAAAATCTGACAAATATTTGTGTAAATAGTTTAAAAGTGTAAATATTTTGTTAAATATTTATTTTTCGGTGAATATTTTGAAAACAAATTCATTGATTAAAGCTAAAACAAATCCCATGGTATGCATGATATACATATATATAGTGTTACATATACTGATACACATATAAATATTTTAAACTAAAAAAACGACCGCATAAGGTGGGGGTACTGTACTACTTAATAATACTAAAGGAGAAGTCGTCTAATCCATGTAGCGGTTTCTCCTTGAAAGTAGGTTTTTATTATTTTTATATATGGGATTTGTTAATTTGTTAGGATTTGTTAATTTCTTAATGACATTAGTTGTAAATTAAATTAATTAGATTAATAATAAAAATGAATTAGATTAATAATAAAATTAAAATTAAAATTAAAATTAAATTAATTGCTTGGCCAAAATAAAAAGGATATGACATAGGATTTGTGGTGGTTAGTTGCTACAAAAAATGAGAGATATGCTAGGATTTGTTTGTTATTAATTGATAAGAATTGTTAGTTGTTAATTGATAAAAACTAAAACAAATCCCATGGTATGTCAATAGATATACTAAAGTAGGTTTTTTATATAGGATTTGTTAATTAGTAATTAATAATAAAAATAATTATAAAATAAATTAATTATTTGCTATCCGGTGGTTATTTGCTAAAAATATGCTAGGATTTGTCTTATGATTTGTAGTTACTAATTGATAAGGATTAATAATAAAAATAATTGTAAATTAAATTAATTGCTTTCTATCCGGTGGTTATTTGCTAAAAAAATTAAAAAAGATATGCTAGGATTTTTCATAGGATATGTAGTTACTAATTGATAAGGATTGCAATTACGTGCAAAAAGAATAGGAAGCTTATTAATTACGTTAGTGATCTCATGGTTTCGCCTATGCTATGTTTTTTTTCTTTTCTATATATTAGTTAGTGATCAGTGATATGTCGTATGAAAAGTTTTTTTCAACCAAGCTAGATTAAATTGCTCACAATGACAAATGATAAAGGTAAGACACTCATAGAGAAGAATAATAGGAAGCTTCGAAAAAAGGTACGTTAAATATTATTTAGTTTATACGTTTGTGCGATTTATTTTGGTTTGATTGAGTTCAATCAATTGATGATAAAGTTCATTAATCACGTTTGTGCGAATTAGTTTAATTTCGAGTGTTTGATTGAGTTCAATCAACTGAGTTTTTTTTGTCAATAATAACTACAGTAATAATCTAAATAAGCATTATATACATATATAGTGTTACATACATTAATAAACCTATAACTATTTTAAACTAAAAAAACATCCGCACAAGATGCACCTCGTTTTTAAAACGTTTATAATTAAGTTGGAAGAGATGAAATAGAATTGCAGTTTACTCCAACCTAATGGGCATTTCTTGCACATGATTCATACTTGTTTTACACTCCTTGCAACAAGCTGTGATGTTTGATTTTGGAGCCGGTCAAGGTCAATGGTTGTGTGTTCGATGAAAAATCAAGTAAATATATACATATCTAGAGAGAGAACAAGTTAACTCATCTTAGGTACTAAGACATAATGTAAATGTGAAAGTTTATAGTCATTGGAAAATAGTAATATTAATCCTTTAATTAAACATCACTTTCAATTATATATATTTTCCGTTAATCTAAGGTGTAAGATATCGATATCGAGTTGTGAGTATGCGTATACATACAGCTAGAACCGAGGGGCATTTTAGTAACTTCAGGTTGTCAACTTGCTCCTAATAACAAACATTGAGAGTGAGCGGAGAATTAGGGTTCGTATAGAATGAGGTTAATAAACTGACTAAAATTATAAACAGAGTAAATGTAAATGATAGAGATGATAGACGAGGAACAAGTGGGACGGGCCAAGGCCCACAGTTAGTGTAATAGAGGCCATGTAGATCAACCCAATAAGTGGCCCGGGTTAGTTGTAGTGGGGTTAGTCGGTTAGCTTAGCTCCTCCATGTATATATATACTTGTCTTCTTCCTGATGATATCAATATAACAGCAAATTCTCAGATCTAGAATCTCCACATGGTATCAGAGCCATTGGAGTAGAATTCAATGCTTTCGATCGAGATCTTGAGCTCTTTGAGGCTCGTAGTGCCTGGTTTTGGAGTTGCAGACCTTTGGTTTCTGAAGATCGGTGAAAATGGAGGACAATAATGTCAGACGTGAAGGAGAATTGGGGGAGGTGCTTCGCCAGAATGCGATTGCATACAATCCTTTGTTTCTTTCGGGATCAAATCAACCCGGAATGCAGCTCGTAGCTGCTAGATTCAAGGGATCCAACTACTGAAGCTGGAGCAGGGGGATTCCAATGGCTCTCGGAGCAAAAATGAAGCTCGACTTCATCACAGGTGCGTGCGTTAAACCTATTGATGATGCAGACGACTCAAAGAAGTGGACTAGAGTAGATTACATGGTGATGTGTTGGATAATCAATTCCATGACTCCTGAGGTAGCAGAAAACTTCATGTATGTTCAATCAGCTAAGGAATTTTGGGACAAAATCACTGAGAGGTTCTCGGAATCTAATCCTCCTCTAATCTATCAATTGCACAGAGAGCTTAGTAATTTGAGGTAAGAAAATCTGAATGTGGCTGCGTACTTTGGAAAGCTTAAGAGGCTTTGGGATGAATTAAACACTCTAGAGGGACCAATCAATTATGAATGTGGGGCTCTTACTCAGTGTAGATGTGTTGTGGTTAGGAGGATGCTTGATAGAGAGGCAAAGGCCAAGCTAATGTAGTTTCTGATGGGGCTTACTGATACATATGAACATGCTAGAAACCACATACTGTCTATGGAGACTCTGTCGTCAGTAAACAAGGCCATTCACTTGGTTACACAGATAGAAAGGCAAAAGGATATCACAGGAGGAACGAGCAACACGACATATGCTAGTGCTTTGAACGTGAGCAGAGGTTATCAATAGAGGCAGCCAAATCAGTTCAAAGGAGATACCAGTAGATATGAAGCTTTCAAAAAAGAACAAAAAAAGGCAAAGTATGAGCAAAAGTGCACCTACTGTGGTGCAAAAGGACATGTCAAGGAGACATGCTTCAAGTTAGTTGGATATCCGGATTGGTTTATAGGACCACGTGGTGATGACAAAGGAAAAGGTCAGATGTAGCAATCAAGGAATTTTGTTGCACAAGTTGAATATGTGCCAGCAATGGACAGTCCACTGGGGTCAGGATAGAGCAGTGGTCACAGAGTTGATCCAAAGATAGTTGCAATTGTTTACAGTAAGGTTGTGAGAATGATGAAAGGCAAGGCACCTATGAATCTGAATGATGAAGAACTGAATCAAGACGTGGTCAACTTCGCAGGTAACTTACACACTCATATTAATTTCTTAAGCCAAAAAGGTGACAAGAATGTGTGGATTATCGACACGGGAGCCACATACCATATTGCCTTTAATGCCTCGGTGTTTACTAAGCTCAGTGCATTAAAGAAATTGGTTCTACTGGGTTTACCTGATGGCTCCATTAAACCAGTGAAGTTCTCTGGCACAGTGGTGTTGTCAAAAGATCTCGTGTTGCACATAGTCCTCTTTGTTCCTGAGTTCCACCATAACTTGTTATCTGTGTCTAGATTACTGAAGGATACTTCTATGGAGCTTAGATGTAACTCAACCGCTTGCATTTTACAGGACCTTACTTCTAAGATCACTGTTGCTAAAGGAAGAGTTGATGGAGGTCTATACAAGCTGGATACAGTTGAAGGCAAGTTAGTTGAATCTCAGAATAAGAATGCTGCTTACTCTTGTAAGATTGCTAAAGCTTCATTACCTCTTGCAATTTTTCATGCTCGTCTTGGGCACACATCTTTGGCAAAGATGAAACTACTGCCTTTCTATGATTGTTCACATTTGAATGATTTTCACTGTGATGTATGTGCTATGTCAAAGCATCACAAACTTCCTTTTAATCAAAGTACTTCTAGAGCAGTTGCTATGTTTGACTTGATCCATAGGGATCTATGGGGGGCCTTATAAGGGACAGTCCATCAGTGGGGCTCGGTATTTTTTTACTATCCTTGATGATTTTACTAGGTGTACTTGGACCTTTCTCTTGAGAGGTAAACTGCAAGTGTGTAACGGTTCGGATGTAAATAGCCGAGTTACGTTTTGAAGGTTGGTTACCTTCGTTCAGATCTTGCAATTCGAGTATGGGTCGAGGTTTCAAACCTTAAAGAATCAGTATTTTAAAGCAGGGATTTTGAACCCCAAAACAATCTAAGGCCACTAGGAACCATTAAGCTGTCCTATGACTATATCGCGGAAATTCATTTTCGAAACCGGTGAAAGCGGAAGTAAAGTACAACTTGTCACGGCGAGGCCGGGTCAAAACCAAATTATTAAAACATATATTCTGAAATTATATAACCAAGTTAGCGGAGTTAGAGATGTTCTTTGCAATCGCCCGGGGGATTCCCACGCCATAGGAATAAAGAGCAATCATACCTAAAAACAAGTTGTGCGCGCGGGATCAGACCGAGACCCCAACGCACTCTGTCCCGCAAGCAAGTATATACAAACGCTATAATAAAGATGCTTTGATGCAATACGGAAATTAAATCACACTATCATGCTCCTAGGTGATAATATACAGATAGGACTATAAAGGCGCCCAAAGAATGTCAAGTGGCATATCCCTCTCCTACCTCTGCACCCCTTCCCGTTAGTGCAGAGACTGGCCAGTCCGATGCTATTGCATATCATATCTCATCATAGCATATCATATCTCATCATCATATCGTATATCATGCTCATGCCCGATGGTGTTGGGCTATCTCATCATCATGCTCATATATCGACAATACTAACTCAGGGCACCCGATGAAGCTGGGTTACCCTATGACCCTAGCAAAGACTCTAGGACTCATAGATAACGGTTGTTCTGTTTCGCAATCACACAAAGTATTCAAATGCTCATTCATGTGTGCAATCCTAGCATGATACTACATGGAATGCTTTAATGCTTATGTAACATCTAGTATGTCATATAATCACAAGCAGTGATTCTCTTTCGAATCTGAGTAAGCCCATAAAGGAACTTACCTGATTAAGCCGAACGGCAAAGAAATAAGGTAGAAGCAGAATCCAAGCAATGATCACCAATAGTAAGCAATGTCCAACATATCACAATCACTTATTAAATATACAAATATGCATAAGTCTATCTAATACACACAAGGTGCCCCTAACAATCATACTTAACTTCACATATCTCATTTCAGATTATTCCATATTATCTCATCACAATTCATATATCATTTCATGTTCATCTCATCTCATCTCATCATCTCATTTCCAAAACAATTTCTCAAAGAACTCAACTTAGAAAATCAAACAATTCTTTTAAAATCGTGCTTAGTCAAATTCTGCCATTAAACATTTAACCTTAAAACCAATCTCTCAAAATCATATTATAGAAATAATTCCGGCATTTCGTACTTATTTAAAAGGCATCATCTTAAATCACTTAATAACCATTTATTAATAACACTTCTCAACTACTATTACTTTAAAATTCCATTTTGAACAACATCTAATATCACACTCCAAATAATATTTAAATAAAATAAATTTACCAAAATCAATCCCTTTTAAAAACCCACATCTATAGATCAAAATACTAAATAATACTAATATATATATGTATATCAAGTAATACTTACTTTTAAACACTTTTATAATATATAATAATTTCAAAATTTATATATTAACCCAAAATCAGAGATGATATATAATAATAGTAATAACATTAACAACTAGAAATGATTTAATATAAAATACACCATATAATCAAACATATATAAAACCATTAACATCCCAACCCAAAACCCAGCAGCCCAAAACTGAAACAAGCCCAACTCGAATGATGCCCAGACCCAAGTCCGGATTGAAAAGGAAGAAAAGAGGAGTCTGGATCCCATGGGTTAGAGAGGAGGAGGATCCGATTGCAAATGATATAACCCGAAAGAGCAACGGATCTGGCCCAGCCCAGCAGAGAAAAGAAGGTGTCATCGTCTCCTTCCTTCAGCAAAACAGAGCTCGACGGCGGGAACGAAGACAAGAGAAAGGGGAAGGCTCAGGCCATGGGGTTCCGTTTGGCTCGAAAATTTACTCAGGCACTCGCAATAGGATTCCGACCACACCCAATGTCGAAAGAAGAAAGCGATGAGCAATGAAGGAGAGGAAAAGAGGGCTTACAGTGGCGACTCCGAGGGCGACTCCGGGGCTCGACGGCGGCGCTCCGACTGCAAATCGACGGGAAAGAGCTTCGGGGCCTGGGTCGAACAGGAAGGCTTATAAAGGCGCACCTTTAAGGGTTGAACAATCAAAAACGAGAGAAAGGAGCGCAGACCGACCTTGGAGTGAAACAAGCGAGAGAGATGGCGCGTTCGGCTCCGATGGTCGGCGTCGGTGGTGCTCCTCCGCCTTTTGGCTTCTGGGAACGCATGAGAGATGAGAAAACAGTTGAACACGGTTTCGAAACGAAGAAGGAAGAATCGAGGTTCATTACCGTCTTTTAGAAAATGAACAAAGGCGGTGAAGGGGGAGAGCAGTTCTCGACGACGAGGGGGCCACTGGCGGCGGCGTCGGGCTCCTGACTGCATCCTTAGGTGTCGGAGAAGGAGAAAAGGCTGAGGTGGCTCCCTGGGATTGAAGACCGAAGTGGAAGAGAGGAGGCTACTTGTAAATGGCGGTGGGAAAGCTTGGATTCCTCTGAATTTTTGTGTTTCTGCAGAGATGAAAGGGGGAGGAGAAAGGGCTCCTCTGTGGGTGGTTTTGGTGGAATGCAGTGCAAGAGTGAGGATAGAGAGGAGGGTGCTGCCTATATAGGGGAGAATGGGCATTAGTGTGGTTTTGTTGGGTGATTTAGGTGCTGCAGAGGGAGAGAGGGTGCAGAGTTGGTGGGTGCAGGCAACGGCCAGGGAGGAGAGAGAGAGAGAGAGAGAGAGAGAGAGAGAGAGAGAGAGAGAGAGAGAGAGAGAGAGAGAGAGAGAGAGAGAGAGAGACTAAAGGAAAGAAAAGAAAAGAAAAAAGAAAATAGAAAATAGAAGAGGTCCCCGTAATATTGATTTAATATCTCGACGCTCGACTTTTAATCCCGCTCACTAAACAAATCCCGACACTATAACATTTGAATCAGATTTATAAATCATTATCGAGAGTAAACTAATTTATCAAGACTCGGACTCCGAAAGCGGAATCAAATTCCGCCAAATACCAAAATTTAAAAGGATGTCGGAAGGATTTTAAAATTGAAACTTGTGCTCGAGGACGAGTTTTCTCCACTTTTACAAATTGAATAAAATAGTAATATATTTAATTAAAATAATAATAATATAAAATATATTCGGTCTTTACATTCATCCACCTCTAAAAACAAGTCTCGTCCCCGAGACTAAAATCATTCTAAAGCAAAGGGGATGAAGTTTGAAATTGGTGAGTCCGAGGATCATGTCATTGATCCCGTAAGTACCTCATAAGTGCACCTATGAAGCCCTGACAGCATCTCCGTCGTGATCATGATATCCCCAAGTGGTCGTAATAAGTATGTGATATGGTCCCCTATCAAATCCTTACCCCGACTTCTCGGCCATATCATAACTCAAAAGGCATCATACATAAATAAGACTCTGAAAGGTTCAAAAGCGTTTGAAATGTTAAGGTTGACCTCGAAATCTTGAAACTCTCGATAGTATTTATTCTTTCAAAATCCAAGCTAGTCCTTTTCAAAACCGTTTCGAATCCTTCAAATCCAAAATTAGTCAAACATTTTCACAACACAGGAGGTGAAGTCATCCACCTTTAAGGGCTAATCCCATATTCTCTCCCTAGGTTTCAGAATCAAATCAATCTATCAGTTTCAATTCAAGCAAGGTTCACAAGCCACAAGAATTGCATAACCACATAACCAACCAACCTCCAACTAGTACATCACACGACAAGTCTCAAAACATACCAACACAGTGCCACAAGGTCACATCAAGCATCTCTATATCATACTAAAGGCCATAATATGCATCTCAACAATATACCAAAATCATAACAAATGTCTCGACATCACACCAGAAGTCATAAAAGTATCTCCTCATCATAGAGTCAACGAACCAAAACTCATTGTCAACACATCAACACAACAAGGTCATGCTACTAAGATTCAGCGAAATGGGGGATCGAGGTCAAGCAGTATATCAATCATCGAATGTCAGCATACACAATAGACATCATCTTAACTCATCACAATACCATATAACGATCATTTAGTAATCAGACATCATTATCTCATATATACAATTCATATTCATACTCAAAGTCATATTCATCATTAATCATATCCATAATCATGCTTGCCAACCATATAATTCAACCTCATATTTACTACCACATAATATAACATCATGCTTCACACAATAACTCATCATTATCTCATAATTCATGTATCATATCACAACACATTATAGCATGCTTCTAAGACAACATAGCAGGAAGCAGTGCATTAATATATCATGCCAGTTCATAATCACATAATCCATAAAGTCTTTCTCATCATACTAGTCAACATAAAACATAATCCCCGCTCGCTCATCTCCAATTCTCAAGCCAAAACCAATCTTCCTCTAAACTCACCAACATCAACTCGGATAATAGCCCATAGAAGAAGTCCTAATTCATTCCGACACTCCAATCTTACACCTCTTTCCACCAAGCTCTCCCACAAGCAATCCATCTCTAAGAATCAAACTCCTATCTCTAGCCTCACACCCGAGTACCCCTCATACTATGTCCTCGATATCCACAAAGGCCATTCTTTACGCTTCTCGTACCACCCAAGACCTCACAAGCATCATGCCCTTCTAACCACACCTCTGCTGTAAGAATTCCCCGATCACCACCTAGCCGATCTATTCCTAATCGTACCCCACCCAAGATTCACCTAGAAGCTCATCGGAACCACCAAGCATCGCCTCTTATAGATCCCAAAACACACTCAGTCTTACCTAAGTCAACGTCCCTCTCTTGCGATTTACCTCATAGATCATTCTAACCGCTCAAATCCTTTCACCACCCTCCGACCATTCTTCAAGAGAATCTCATCCACAAGTTCAAAGAAGAAGTAATCATGGACATTATTACACAGAAGGACTACATCATATCAACTAGTCATTTATATCAATAGCATCATTAATTCATCATCAAGCATCGCAACTGTATCGAAAGGTCTCAATTTATCGTCATGCTCAATAATTATTGCAAACATCATATATGAACATAATCAAATCAAGCTAGCAAGTTTCATCATAACCTTATCAGATAACCAATTCATGCTCCACAACATTTGTAGTTCACATTTATAGGCAAGGAATTTAGATCATGCTTAGAGACTAAGAGTAGCATCACATCAAGTCATCATAGCACATTAGGATTGTAAGGCATCGAATCATATATATCATCATAGATAATGGATAATCAAGCAATATTCATTATCACGTCAACACCTCAAACACGTTAACTCCATCGTCAGGTCAGTGCAATATCATCATCAACAAATTCAGGAAAGATTAACAATTCAAACGGAGGACACTCCCGCTAGCAAGTCATATCGCACTCAGCAACCGCAATCCTCGAAGCGTGCTTGTTCCTTCGACATCGTCGATCCTGAGGCTCGTGGGTTATGGGCCCATGCTTCCACTACGCTGCTCTACCTCTATCCAACTTTCCGTTTCCCTTCCCATGCGGTCGCTAGTCCAATGTATCACGTAGGAGTCCAAGTTAGTGGAGATAGGGGAGTGACAAGGGTGGACAACCCAATTTCCTCTCAGAGACAAACACGAATTAAAGATAAGGATGACATGACTAGAGACAAGACTCCGACCCGGGAATAGTAATGATGCCCTTATGGAAGTCTATCGTGTTACAATTGTGACAAACAAGCACGAATTCATCATGGAGCATATCAATCACATTAATCCACACTAACATGTACCAATCTCCAGGAATAACGACATACGTATTCATTCCAAAGACACAATCGAGTCCTACACTAATACGCGTGAGACAAGCTAGTAGTCTATTATTCCATGAAAGCGGATATGCCTAGCAACTTTAAGCAAGTTATGTAGAACCAGTAATGGTCATGCAGGGTTTGAGGTCATGCGAGATTTAATGAGGATGACAAGTATCACGTATATGAACAATGCACGAGCATGGCATACACATCAACAAATGAGGTCAAATATAGCATGGCGAGGTACATAATAACAATCAGATTAAGGTCATAAGAGAGCACATAAGAGCAGCATAGTAATTATCACATCTGGCAACAATGATCATATAATAAGTTAAGAATGGCATGTCATCATACGACGAGGTACCTTTAGAGAGCATAGATCCTTCATGATGCTAGAGATACATGATCGGGCATGGCATAGTCAAGAGTGATTAAATGAGTTCAATATGATGTACAGGAAAGAAATTGGATCACCACGGAGTAAACAAGATAACATCACGAGCGATAGATTATAATCACACTAGGAATGAATCATCATAGGGCACATAAAATGGTACAATAACTGTCACATTATAGAACAAGCACGACATGTAATCATTTAGCAAGTCATATTGGAAGTCATAAGCTTTATATGATACTGATAGCACACATCGGACATGAATACAATTAAAGTAATTCAACTAGATTCCTTCTAATATTCATGTGTCATGCGTATGCGAAAATCAGGATATAGTGTGGTGTGTGATCATGCAAGGTGTCAAGTCATACATTCATGCAAGCACGAGAGAATATCATAGAGAAATGGGGAAATACCACCAAGCGATAACATGTAAGCATGCTAGGATTAACCATCACAGAAAGCAAATCGATCTTTGAATTCAACATTAATCGAATCGGATGAGTGAAACATGTTAAGAGAACAGAAAGAGGGAAGAACCACACTATCAGGGACCTAGCTCAAGAGAGAATCAACAATAGTGTAGGCAAGGTAGGATTCGCATAAGTCACAACCAAGGGTCCTACATGATACTAATAGCTCCACACAACATACGATGCATACATGCATTTAGTTGATTATCACGACCATATGCAAGAGAGTTCAATCAATCAGATTCCAATGATATAGTAACATGAGAGAAATGTAACGGTGTCTAATGCAAGTCTAAGTAACGGGCAATATGACTAGAATATGGGGACATGAGTTCAAATCAGCACATACTGGGATAAAAGATGCATTTAACAAGACTTAACTATACCAACCTATTCTCTACCTAGCGCAAGTAACACACAACAATATTAATTACAGAATAATCAACAATAGTCAACCTGAGGAATGCAAATAAACGGGAATGCTAAGGAGGTCATTTATGGGCATTCATTTCAGAGGAGTTGGTCACACTATCATGGACCTAATCTAGGAGAAAGCGACGATCATATAGATTCATATCACGGGATTCATGCTTCGATTCAATCATTAGCACGATCAATACAATAGGTCAAGTAGACATGCTATGACATCATATAATCATGATAGACAGTAAGGCACAACAAGAGATCTGAGTAATGTAACTAATCATAGATGTAATGACATGAGTAGCTCTTCTCTAATGGTCAGTCACAAGGTACATGTCGGAGATCACAAAATCATATTATGTCATGCAATTCCAGAGAGAGTCACAATCACAACCAGACAGAGATCCCTAAGGGCAACCATTGACTCCTCCCAACTAACTCATCACCCCTCTTTCCCGTGGAATTCTGGTACGACTCTTCGTGGCAAGAAGACACTGATTGATCGTCATAAGAATCGATAAGGGCAACCCCGGAAACATCTTACTCTCTATCTTGGAACTTTACCAAGAACCATCTTCTAATACTCACTCAGTCAACCCTCAAAGGCAAACATAACTCCCGAAGACAACTTGTTTACCAACCCGATTTTCCCCGTGGAGGACTCCAATATCCGGGAGAAGGACTCGATAGGATCATCAAGGAATTAACATAGTGGAAGGGGCCATTCCACACAAGCTGGGCTTGACTATGTAGGAATAAGGGTACTCCCGCTATCCCGTTTGCACAAATCATTCAATACACATTCATAGTTAGGATATACCAATCAGATCTTTAGCATAACAAGCACTCAACATAGAATCAGTCAATGATGATTATAATAATCTCCTTCGAGGAAGATCGCCCTCAGGCCCAATTGATGTAAAGCACATCAAGCTATCTAATGCCGCTCTTCGAGGAGCGACTGACCGGAGGGGCAAAACCTCACGATCTCTACCTAACTCGCCACTCCAACCACCGCAGTGCAATTCCTTGGAGTCTTCAAGACCCATCTGTCAAGAAAAAACTATATTTCTCCTACCCGTTCCCATCTACATCCAATAGGGATGGTCTAGCGTCCTTTCTACCCGTTCGATTCCCATTGTTCGATTCGTCTTATTTATTAGGCCGAGTTCATATTTAATCCATTTGAGTTAGTCATATTAAGTTCATTTTTCCCCTTTAAAACTCTTCCGAATCCTTTTGAAATTCGTGGGTGGTTTTTCAAAACATACACCCGACCCTTGCGCACCCGAATTGCACAACATGGCTCTGATACCAACTTTGTAACGGCCCGGATATAAATACCCGGGTTACGTTTCGAAGGTTGGTTACCTTCGTTCGGATCATTGCAATTTGAGTACGGGTCGAGATTTCAAACCTTAAAGAATCAGTATTTTAAAGTAGGGATTTCGAGCCCCAAAACAATCTAAGGCCACTAGGACCCTTAAGCTGTCCTATTACTATATCGCGGAAATTCATTTTCGAAACCGGTGAAAGCGGAAGTAAAGCACAACTTGCCACGGCGAGGCCGGGTCAAAACCAAATTATTAAAACATATATTCTGAAATTATATAACCAAATTAGCGGAGTTAGACATGTTCTTTGCAATCGCCCGGGGGATTCCCACACTATAGGAATAAAGAGCAACCATACCTAAAAACAAGTTGTGCGCGCGGGATCAGACCGAGACCCCAACGCACTCTGTCCCGCAAGCAAGTATACACATACGCTATAATAAAGATGCTTTGATGCAATACGGAAATTAAATCACACTATCATGCTCCTAGGTGATAATATGCAGAAAGGACTGTAAAGGCGTCCAAAGAATGCCAAGTGGCATATCCCTCTCCTACCTCTGCACCCCTTCCCGTTAGTGCAGAGACTGGCCAGTCCGATGCTATAGCATATCATATCTCATCATAGCATATCATATCTCATCATCATATCGTATATCATGCTCATGCCCGATGGTGCTGGGCTATCTCATCATCATGATCATATATCGACAATACTGACTCAGGGCACCCGATGAAGCTGGGCTACCCTATGACCCTAGCAAAGACTCTAGGACTCACAGATAATGGTTGTTCTGTTTCGCAATCACACAAAGTATTCAAATGGTCATTCATGTGTGCAATCCTAGCATGATACTACATGGCATGCTTTAATGCTTATGCAACACCTAGTATGTCATATAATAACAAGCAGGGATTCTCTTTCGAATCTAAGTAAGCCCATAAAGGAACTTACCTGATTAAGCCAAACGGCAAAGAAATAAGGTAGAAGCAGAATCCAAGCAATGATCACCAATAATAAGCAATGTCCAATATATCACAATCACCTATTAAATATACAAATATGCATAAGTATATCTAATACACACAAGGCGCCCCTAACCATCATACTTAACTTCACATATCTCATTTCAGATTATTCCATCTTATCTCATCACAATTCATATATCATTTCTTGTTCATCTCATCCCATCATCTCATTTCCAAAACAATTTCTCAAAGAACTCAACTTAGAAAATCAAACAATTCTTTTAAAATCGTGCTTAGTCAAATTCCGCCATTAAACATTTAACCATAAAACCAATCTCTCAAAATCATATTATAGAAATAATTCTGGCTTTTCCTACTTATTTAAAAGTCATCATCTAAAATCACTTAATAACCATTTAATAATAACACTTCTCAACTACTATTACTTTAAAATTCCATTTTTAACAACATCTAATATCACACTCCAAATAATATTTAAATAAAATAAATCTACCAAAATCAATCCCTTTTAAAAACCCACATCTATAAATCAAAACACTAAATAATCTATATAAACTCTTAATTTAGAAGAGTTTATGCTGAGGTGTCAACATTAGAGAGATTTTAGGGGTTTTGACCAATTATAATTTTTTTTCTTTAATCCTCTTTTTTTTAATTCTCCCTTTTTCTTCTTTTTCTTTTAATTCTCTTTTTTTCTTTAATCTTACTAACTATTGGACTTAATTCAAAACATTGAATTCAATCTAATATAACTATTGGGCTTAACTCAAATTCATTTACTAACTATCTATATCTATATCTATATACTATACAATATTAATTTATGTCACATGTTCTCTTCATGTTTAAAGTTATTTGTGGAAATATTATTTACATAATATCATTTTATTATGGTAACTATATTTTCTAATATTTTTTTAAAAAAAATATTTTAATATTAATTACCCAATATTATTTGATGTTACATTTTTTAACCAATGAGATTAATTCAAAACTTTTATCTTTCACTATTTATTATTTATTTTTCTCTTTATCTCTATAACCCAAGTGTATTTTTTTCTATTATTTTTAACACATTTACTAATCAATGGGTTTAATTAAAAATATTGAATTAAATCTAATGTCTATGATTTATCTATATCTAAATATTATTTATAAAAAAATCGCGCCATGGCGCGGGGATCGTACTAGTACTAATATATATGTATATCAAGTAATACTACTTTTAAACACTTTTATAATATATAATAATTTCAGAATTTATATATTAACCCAAAATCAGAGATGACATATAATAATAGTAATAACATTAACAACTAGAAATGATTAAATATAAAACACACAATATAATCAAATCTATATAAAACCATTAACATCCCAACCCAAAACCCAGCAGGCCAAAAATGAAACAAGCCCAACCCGGATGATGCCCAGACCCGAGTCCGGATTGAAAAGGAAGAAAAGAGGAGTCTGGATCCCATGATTTAGAGAGGAGGAGGATCTGATTGCAAATGATATAACCCGAAAGAGCAACGGATTCGGCCCAGTCCAACAAGGAAAAGAAGGTGTCATCGTCTCCTTCCTTCAGCAAAACAGAGCTCGACGGCGAGAACGAAGGCAAGAGAAAGGGGAAGGCTCAGGCCATGGGGTTCCGTTCGGCTCAAAAATTTACCCAGGCACTCGCAATAGGATTCCAACCACACCCAATGTCGAAAGGAGAAAGGGACGAGTAACGGAGGAGAGGAAAAGAGGGCTTACAGTGGCGACTCTGAGGGCGACTCCGGGGCTCGACGACGGCGCTCCGACTGCAAATCAACGGGAAAAGACTTCGGGGCCTGGGTCGAACAAGAAGGCTTATAAAGGCGCACCTTTAAAGGTTGAACAATCGAAAATGAGATAAAGGAGTGCAGACCGACCTTGGAGTGAAACAGGGGAGAGAGATGGCGCGTTCGTCTCCGATGGTCGGCGTCGGTGGTGCTCCTCCGCCTTTTGGCTTCTGGGAACGCAGAAGAGATGAGAAAACAGTTGAACACTGTTTTGAAACAGAGAAGTAAGAATCGAGGTTCATTACCGTCTTTTGGAAAACGAAAAGAGGCGGTGAAGGGGGAGAGCAGTTCTCGGCAGTGAGGGTGTCTCTGGCGGCAGCGTCGGGCTCCTGACTGCGTCCTTAGGTGTCGGAGAAGGAGAAGAGGCTGAGGTGGCTCCCTGGGATTGAAGACCGAAGTGGAGGAGGGGAAGCTACTTGGAAATGGCGGTGGGAAAGCTTGGATTCCTCTGAATTTCTGTGTTTCTGCAGAGATGAAAGGAGGAGGAGAGAGGGCTCCTCTGTGGGTTGTTTTGGTGGAATGTAGTGCGAGAGTGAGGGTAGAGAGGAGGGTACTGCCTATATAGGGGAGAATGGGCATTAGTGTGGTTTTGTTGGGTGATTTAGGTGCTGCAGAGGGAGAGAGGGTGCAGAGTTGGTGGGTGCAGGCAACGGTTAGGGAGGAGAGAGAGAGAGAGAGAGAGAGAGAGAGAGAGAGAGAGAGAGAGAGAGAGAGAGAGAGAGAGAGAGAGAGAGAGAGAGAGACTAAAGGAAAGAAAAGAAAAAAAAAAAGAAAATAGAAAATAGAAGAGGTCCCCGTAATATTGATTTAATATCTCGATGCTCGACTTTAATCCCGCTCACTAAACGAATCCCGACACTATAACATTTGAATCAGATTTATAAATCATTATCGAGATTAAACTAATTTATCAAGACTCGAACTCCGAAAGCAGAATCAAATTCCGCCAAAAACCAAAATTTAAAAGGATGCCGGAAGGATTTTAAAATTGAAACTTGTGCTCGTGGACGAGTTTTCTCCACTTTTACAAATTGAATAAAATAATAATATATTTAATTAAAATAATAATAATATAAAATATAAAATATATTCGGTCTCTACAAAGTGTTCTCTGAGATAGAGAATTTCCTTGCACTTGTTGAAACCCAGTTCAACAAGAAGGTTAAGTGTGTTAGAACAGACAATGGCATTGAGTTCACTCAGAAAAAATGTGTTGATTTGTTTGCAACTAGAGGGATTACACATCAGGGGGAAGCTCAGAAAAAATGTGTTATGTTCGTTTAATGTTGCTCTCTTCTACCTAGCCAGCTGTGATCTGCAACTTCGTGCCTATAGTGACCCTGACTGGGGAAGTTGTGCCTACACTACTCGTTCCTTGAGTGGTTACCGTGTGTTTCTGGGAGGCTCAGTTGTTTCTTGGAAGACAAAAAAAAAGCAAAAGACGGTCTCGAAATCTACTGTTGAAAGCGAATACCGCAGTATGTCTTCTTTTGCAAGTGAATTGGTATGGTTACACGGCCTCATGACTGATCTCCTGGTTCCAATTTCACTACCCATTCCCCTTCACTGTGATAATAAGGCAGCTCTTCAGCTTGCCATCAACCCTATCTTTCATGAACGTACTAAGTACATCAGAATTGACAGTCGTTTCATTCGTGAAATGGTCGAAGATGGGTTTATCTCGACGTCCTTTGTCCCTTCAGGCTTGCAATTGGGTGATGTGTTTACCAAGACTCTTGGTGCTTCTCATCACCATTATCTGTGCTCCAAGCTCGGACTCCTCTTACATGTACGTCCAACTTGCGGGGGGATGTAGATGATAGAGATGATAGACGAGGAATAAGTGGGACGGGCCAAGGCCCACTAGTTAGTGTAATAGAGGCCCAGTAGATCAACCCAATAAGTGGCCCGGGTTAGTTGTAGTGTGGTTAGTCGGTTAGCTTAGCTCCTCCATGTATATATATAATTGTCTTCTTCCTGATGATATCAATATAACAGAAAATTCCTAGATCTAGAATCTCCACAGTAAAAGTAAAAAATTTAAACACCAAAAAAGCTGCTTCCATTAGCTTATTTCTTAACTCAAATTTTTAACCACAATAAGATTAATTTGGGTGTCGTAGAACTTGTTAAAATTTTAAACACCTAATTGTACCTTTTTTTTAGCTTTTTTTTTTTTGCATCCATACACACCCTTAGTTCTGTAACAAACCTTTTCTCATGCTGTAAACTCTCTCTCTCTCTCTCTTCAATCGAGTTTTCCTGTGATTTCTCACCTTCATTTCCATTTGTTTCGTCTTTAATCCCGGTTTCACAAAACTTCAAATGAGTACTTCATGTTAAACTTGTAGACGTTGAGAAGGCGATCAGGTCTACTCATGAGGCCCAGTTTATTGACCTGTAAATATTTGATATTCGGGTTTCACTTAAGGGGAGGGCCGGGTAAGGTGAGAATACGTACATGCATGATATATGTGTCAGATCACAGCACATTGGCACTGACGGAAGGAACCTCGACTTACAAATATTCTTGTCATGAGATCGAAGTAAAAGATCACACAAAATTAACTGTTTGGCTGGCAGTTGATTAATTAGTTGGGAGTTGGAAGATATGCACAGCTTGTGCCAATGTCAAGATGGCATTGTGTAAAACAATGGTTGATCGATGAGAATTGAATATAATAAGGCAATGGCATGTGCAGTTTCACATATATAATAATATTCATATCCATAGATCGCTGTAGTTCTTCAAGAGAAAGAATTTTATTGTATTACTCATATATGGTTCGTCTTTTCAATGTTAGATTATGGACTTGTTCTGCATATTAAATAAGTTTAGTAATTTCTCTGAAGGTAGGTGTAATCTGTATTAAGGATAAGATGTGTGAGTTCAAACCTGGTTATCGAAAGTGTTCGACGTTCTAGAGGGTGGTCAAAGAATAGTTGAAATGAGGTGATCAGACACGACCTTATCGTGTTAGAAATCATTAAAGAGTTGACACAAGATAGAAAAGAGTGCAACTGAGCAATTGGATAGTAATAGGGGCTTCAGCCACCTCCGCCCCGCACCCCTGATCCGCAAATGCTTTATAACCGTGACATAACCGCAAAAAAAAAATCATCGGATATTTCACACTTCCATGACATGGTGACATGATATAGGGTTCATTAGATGTGGTGTGCTAAATACTATAAAGCGTTTTATCTATACAAATCATCGATAATTAAATTGGAGAATTCATTTGTGTTGATAAGGGATTGAATAAATTTGATCATTTTAATTTTGTGAGTTATATATATCTGCATAAATTATAAAAAGCTTTTTTATTCATTGTTGCAGAAGCTAATTAAATTTGTTCCTATAGTAAAAAGGCATATAAGG
The DNA here is from genome assembly GCA_963922045.1 of Persicaria maculosa. Lineage (NCBI taxonomy): Eukaryota > Viridiplantae > Streptophyta > Magnoliopsida > Caryophyllales > Polygonaceae > Persicaria > Persicaria maculosa. Next base: position 39,417,306 of record OY998271.1, read on the forward strand.
GTTTTTTCCTCCTAAACTAGTGGTATAATTCAATCCATACCGGCTAAATTTATATTGATAATTAACTGCACAAATTTAAGCCAGAGTGAAATATATTCCATAGATATTTGGGAATGTTTGGCACAAATAAACCATTCTGGATCCCTTATAATTCACAATGGTACCCTTTCGGCTACATAATTTCTTATAATCCACAATGTAACTCTTTCAGTTACATAATTTTTATTTCCATTGATTCGTCTATATATCAATTATCTAATTAGATAAAAAAAAATTATTGAGGAAATCTTAGTTCAAATATAAATCTTATTTTCTAAGTTAAAAACAACTGGATAAAAACATTAAATTACTCTCTCTCCCTCTCCCAAGTTCCCCACGTACGTTATGTCTTTCCTCCAGCCGTAGAGACCAAACCCTTGTCGTTTCCGTTCTTCATTCTAATGGAGCACCGACAGAGGAAAAGGCCCGACCTCGCCTAGGCTTGACCAAACCCTTATCGTTATGTCTTTCCTCCTTCCAATTGGCGGATCTACAGGGGGCTCGGGGTGGCTGAAGCCCCCCGTAGCCCGGAAGAGAAGCGTAGGAAAAAAAAATTTTATATGGATTTTTTTGGTAATTTTTACTAATTTTAGAGATAAAACAATGTAAAAAGAGTAATGAATTGTAAAGATAGATTAGCTTAGTTGGAAAGGAGGGGTATTTATTACCTTGAGGTCTAGGTTCAATTCCCATTAGCTTCACTTTTTTACAATTTTTTTTTCATGTTAGTTTCCTACTACTAAAAATGCCTAATTAAATACCAAATTTAAAGTTTTCTCCAATATACTTAAACAAAAACTTAAATTTTTGTTTATGATAAAATTCTCAAATTTTGTTTATTGTTTTACATTTTTCCTACTAAAAATGACTATTTAAATAATAAATTTAAGGTTTTTCCAATACATTTAAAAAAATATTCTCATATATACATGCAAAAAAAAATTTCTCAAAAAAAATTTTTAGCCAAATTTAAGGTTTTCTCCAATATACTTAAACAAAAACTTTCTTTTATACATATATATAATCCTCATTTTTTAAAATAATTTTGTTTTTTTTAAATTCTACTAAAAATAACTATTTAAATCATAAATTAAGGTTTTTCAAATATATTTAAACAAAAAAGAAGTATTTTTCATACATACATGATACATGCGATAAAAATTTTCTTGAAATTTTTTTAGCCCCCCTTAACAAAATTTCTGGATCCGCCACTGCTCCTTCTTGCTTCATATATCGAAAAACGACCAATAAAATGCAAGGAATTTTAATTAGACTACAAATTTGTTGCGGATTTTTAGCCTAAAACTCGTTTAGGGAATGGCTTAGTATTCTTTACTGTGTTTGTATAGAGCCTAACCAATTTTAAAGAGCATGTAGGAAAAAGCTTAATCAGATTATATTGGATCATGAATTTGATGAAGTAGGGAGAAAGAAGATGAAATAAATAAGTTAAGGTTGTTTAAAGAAGGTTACTTTGGGATGTGGGCAATAACACGAAAATACCACAGGGAAAAATACAAAACTGAAAAGACACCATACGAAAATGACAGAACCGAGAAAACACGACATTAAACGGTTCGTGTTCGGATCGGGCATACCCTCTTGTCGGATACCTGATATGAATCATTTAATTTTTATAAGTATAATATTATAGAATTAGTATAAATACAATCCACAAAGTGGCAACAAAGTTTGATAGCTCAGTTGGTATTGGGCTGAAGCGGCTCGGATCCGGTAGAGTTTCTAATAACTCTATCCATAGAGTTGGAGTAATCATATCCTTTAATTTAAATCTACGGCTCTAATTTATCAGCCTTTGAAAGATTAAAAACTAAGATTACATCATTTAAATTTTAATGGAAATAAAGATTACCATATCCAAATCTTTCCATTTACAAGATCTTCCTCCTTAGACTATCTTCCATCATCGTTAACAATCGTCAAAACTTGTACTGAGTGTTCTTTCAAGCTTCAGTGTAAGACATTACAAACCATAATTTATTTGATCTCAATGTTGTTAAAATTGTGTGAGGAGTGACTTGCCGTCTTCAGTTAATTGTCATGGAGAAGGCATCAGTGAATTGGATTCCTCAAATAGGCATGGAGTTCGATTCAGTTGATGATGTTTGGAAGCTTTGGCTAGAATATGGAGGAAGGATGGGTTTTAATGTTCGTAAGCATTACGAGAACAAAAATAAGAGTGGAGTTGTCAGTTCAAGAAGATATGTCTATGCAAAGGAGGGTCATCGGTTGATTGGTTATGGAAGCGGTTTAGGTGAGCGTCCCCGAGCGGAAACGAGAACAGGTTGCAAAGCTCGCATCGGGATGCAACTGAATAAGGATACAGGCAAATACATTATACATGAATTTGTATCTGAGCATAATCATGATCTCCATTCAGCACAAACTAGTCACTTATTATCTTCACAGAGGAACATTTCGGAAGCCCAAGGAACTGAAATTGATTTAGCTGATGATTCCGGGGTCAAGCCTAAAGCAGCTCATGAGCTTATAGGGGCACACGTTGGAGGATCAAGTAATCTAGGCTACACACACCGAGATCACAAAAATTACCTCCGAAGAAAGCGTCAGCGGAACTTGATGTATGGGGAAGCAGGAAGTCTATTGAGGTACTTTCATATGCAAACTATAGAGAACCCATCATTTCAATGTTCAATTCAGTTAGATAGTGATGAACAAATAACAAATTTTTTTTGGGCTGATGCGAAGATGCTTATAGATTATGCTTCATTTGGTGATATGGTTGCTTTTGATACAACGTTTGGAACAAATAAGGAGCACAGACCTCTTGGTATATTTGTAGGCTTTAACCATTTCAGAGAAGTAGTTATTTTTGGTGCCGCACTTCTGTATGATGAAACTATGGAGTCTTTTAAGTGGTTGTTTGAAACTTTTGTAGCTACACATGATAATAAGCAACCAAAGACCATTTTCACATATCAACATATTGCCATGGGAAAGGCCATTGATGAGGTTTTGTCGGGAACTTTTCATGGATTATGTACATGGCACATAATGCGAAATGCGACCAAACATTTGATACATGATGGGTCGAATGTTCTTCAACATTTCAGAGCTTGTATGTATGACTATGATACGGAGGCTGAATTTGAAGAAGCTTTTACTACATTGCGTGGGAAAGTTAAAAAAAAACTTCTTGGTTAGATAGTATTTATGCCGTGAAGAGAAAGTGGGCACAATGTTACATGAGAAACGTTCTTTGTTTGGGGATGCGGAGCACACAACTAAGTGAGAGCTTGAATCGGGATTTGAAAGATTATTTGCATTGCAGCATGGATATAATGAGGTTCTTTAAACATTTTGAGCGGGTTGTTAGACAAAAGCGTGAGAATGAGATAAATTCAGAATTTGATTCTCGTGAAAAATTGCCCAGAATGAAGATGAAAAGGACATCATTGCTTCGACAAGTTGGCCAGCTGTACAGTCCTAAAGTTTTTGAAGCCTTTCAAGATGAATATGATTGGTCAACAGCTGCTTATATCAAGCCACCATCTGAATTTCAGCCAAGTGATGAGTATATAGTTGCAATTTCTAGTTTTGGTGATAAGAAAGAAGCTGATGTGGAGTATAATGTTCTGGGTGATCCTCTAGCTCAAACAGTTTCATGTGAGTGCAAGATGTTTGATAGATTGGGAATATTATGTTCTCATGCTCTAAAGGTTCTTGATGCAATGAACATTAAATTGCTTCCTGAAAAATACATTTTAAAACGATGGACTAAGGAAGCAAGAAGTGGTGTTGTGCAAGATACTAGTGGGAGAGTTGTTGTTGAGGACCCTCAGTTGAATACTACACGAAGATATAGAGCTTTATGTCGGAAATTTGTCAATATAGCTTCTCGAGCTGCCAATTTTGATGATTCAACAGTTTTTTTAGATAGTAAGTTGAATGTCGTTATTGAGGAGGTTGATAAGATGTTATCAAGCATACAAGTTCAAGGGAATGGAGCTGCTGTAATGATTCCAGATCTGAATGCAAGTGTTCAACAGCTGATTCCCCAACATGCTACCTTGAAGAAAAAAGAGGGACGAAAAGGAGGGAAACGAATACAAGGATGGAATGAGAAAATACATAAGAGGAAGAGGAAGAATGCAAATGATGCTACAGAAAATCAACTAGCTGTATTAAACCGGAAAAAGAAGCAACAAGCTCATCCCCACCATCCATTGAAGGTTAGATACTTGTCATATTGCTCATTACTATAGGCTGAAATTGCACGAAGGATGTCATCTTATATTTCATGCATAAGTTAATATGAATATTTTTCTATTATTAGAGGTAAAAACTAATGTTTTTGTTCTCTTGTTACTAAGCAGGAAGGAAACAATCAAACAGTGTCTCACCAACTAAGTGAATCAACCCAAAACATTTCTGAGATCCCTCAAATTTATGGCAGTACATGCCAAAGGACATTTGATAACAATTTTTCAAATCAGCCTTTGAGAAGTTGTCATAATAGCTCTGCTGATTTATTTAAGGTAAAGTGCATTATGCATTATTTTATTTCGTATAATTTCTCTATCTTAGTAAGAAACTTATAGTTTCGTCTACTAGAGACAATACATTGAAAGTGATAAAGTGATATGATATCTTCACCAATCATTAGAGATCCATGTTTAAATGAAAGTTGTGAATTGGAAAAAAGGTACACATAATCTTGTGATTATAATTGCCCCCCCCCCCCCCCCCCCCCCCCACCATGTTTTTTATAGGATATGAATGCGGAGTTTACAAGTCCAAATCCTTGGGTATTTTTCCAGAGTAGTTTAGATGGCAACCACTTGCATCATCCTTTATCCGGGGAGTGGCCAAGAGGATTCCAACATTGAGACATCAAAGCCAAGTGAGATCAAGAAGGAAATGAGGAATGCAGTCCATAGATTTGATGAAGCTTACAGAGATCTGCTATGGATTCTAAATTCATTTGAAACTGAATTTTTTTTTGCTGTAACTACTTGAGATATAAACCCATACCTTCATTCCCATCACCGACTTTTCTTTCCAGGTTGTAAACTCTTTCTTTAATCAACATTTTATATTATTTATGAATATGCTGAATTTGTTTAATTGTGAAGTTAATTTTTTTTTTACTGAAGTTGGAAAAGGTTAGAAACAAGATCTTAAGATCACTGAGATGGAGATGACTGAGTAAGAAAGAAAGAGAGAAAGAATGAGGTGAATCAGATCTCATTGTGTACTGAGTGTATATTGTTCTTGCACGAGGTACAACTCAGGGCTCAGCTTATATACTTGCTGAGATAAAGATGGACCACATGTTTCTAACAAAATACAACAGCTTATCTCAGCCTTTTATTTATTTCTAACAGTATTCCAATACTACGATCATTTTTTTATCTTAATTTACCTTTCAACAATCTGCTATACAAATGCATAATTGAATTTTAATGTTCCTGTCCAGAACCATTTAAATCAAGATTAGATAACAGCTGGTTTCAGTTGGCAAGTTTAATAGTTCATGAATAACAGCATAACATGATTTTGCTCAGTTTTGTCAAGCAACATTTTCCCAGTTAGGTAGCCCACACTGAATCAAGAACAAAATACATCTCAAATCGAATTGGGTTTGGTGTGTAGCTGTATAATTTAGAATGATATGCACTAAAAATTTAGATTGGAAACAAACTTTGTTGACATAACATCTTCATATCATCATTCGTAATGAACAAAAGACACCAATTACAATTCGCAACAGCAGAGGTGCACACAACACCATCCAAGCAGGAATCACAAACCTAGATACATAAATCATATAGTAATGTCATATGATAAGTGCCAAGAACACCACACTAATCAGTCTAAAGCCCCATCTAAATTAAACATGCCACCTAAATCTACCAATCGAACGATCTTTTGCATTGCAATCTGAATCCATTTGCAGGCCTCAAAATTGGACAACATCAGAGGTCGCCAAGATCAGTAAGAAGGGGCAAAGAAGTCGTCGTATCTCCATTAGGAAAAGTATAACTGTCAACATCCATTTTGATCATCTGTTATGATTCTCATTGGCATCAATGCACAGGAGCAAGACCTGTTCAGGAAAAGTAGAACTGTCAACATTCATTTTAATCATCTGTTATGATTGAACATATTTGTCAATTAACTTAGAATAAGATGCCATACCAATATCAATGCCATCAAATTTCCACGTGTCATGGCCAATCGAAGCAATACATTGTCACAGAAGTAGGTGCACTATTAGGCAGACATCGGGATCAGGATATGAACTTGCAAAAATCAGGATATGAACTTGCATTGCACTACAGAACAAGAGTAACTAAAAGATGCAACAGAATAACGGTAACTAAAAGAAGCCACAAGTACACACCTCTAATTTCCCCCTGAAGTTACTCTGGGTAAGGATAGGAACTCGTTCCATATCCGACATATTTGCTGCGATCACAAGTAATATCCATTACAAGGTCGCTGGCCTCTTCAATGATCTGAAGCACTAAACTCAAAGACCTAATCCAATCAACCTCCTCCATGAATTGGACCCTCAACATATTGTTCTCCGATTCAACGGCCCCAAGCTGCGATATTGCCTCTTCATCCTGCGATAAGGTCAGCATCACCACTGAAGGACCCGTTAGAGACTTAGAAGGAACTGAAAAAAAAAAACAAATCAGAAGCTTGATTGGTCCGACAGGTTTTACATGTTCATCAATCCTCTTTCGTTGCGTAAGCCTCATCTCTTTCCGATGCTGCCTTCATCTCTCAAAGAGGCGTTAGACACCTACATCATGGAGATGCAAAAGCTTGCGATGAACATAATGGGGTCTGTCTTCTTTCCCAAGCTCTTAGCAGAGAAGATGGAGGACGAGAGAGAAAACAAAAAATTGGGGCCAAATTATGATTTGAAGATGGAAGATGATGCGAAGAATGGAAAATTGGGGTTGTAGACTCATCGTTCGAAGATGGAGCAGAAGAAATCAATTTAGGGTTTTTTTTTTGTTAAAAGAAATCAATTTAGGAGAGGAATTCCAGGGATTTAATTTCTTATTATTTTAGTTTTTAATCTTTCAAAGGCTGATAAATTAGAGCCGTAGATTTAAATTAAAGGATAGGATTACTCCAACTCTAAGGGTAGAGTTATTAGGAACTCTACCGGATCCGAGCCGGGGCTGAAGATATGCCATGCGTGTATTGTGCCTCCCAGGTTCGATTCCTTGCATACAATCCACAAAGTATCAAACAAACTTTGAACTAGCAATTAATTTTTGCGTTCTCACAGTAGGATACTATTAGTATAAATACAATCCATAAAGTATCAAACAAACTTTGATAGCCCAGTTAGTATTGGGTCCATGTGTGTTCGGGGCCTCCTAGGTTTGATTCCTTGCGTTGGTAACAGTAGGCTCACATACACGTTGTTTGTTCGTGTCGGATAACCGCCGACCCAACACGGATCCGATTAGCTTTATCGTGTTGGATATCAGGATGTAAATGGTTTGTGTATGGTTTGACACTTTGACCCTAAACGGTTTCAGATATTTGATACGATTACCCGATTTGTATTAGATATCTGGATGTGCCCACCCCTACCGGGTTGCAAATAGACACGAGTTCTTCAGACTTTATGTGCATTTGTGAAAAAAATTCAAGTCACACCAACTTTAACTAATATAAAGACAGAATTTACTTTTTCTTTTTAATTTAATTAATTCATAAATCAGCTAAAAAAATTCCAATTCAAATTAAGAAGTGGGCCACGCGGATAGTTTAAAGAGGTTTTTCAATTTGGGCTAAATGACGGTTGTATTGTCGTTTGATGAACAACTATAGTAGGTGGTAACCCATAGATATTTTGGCTAGACCTAAACAGTTATGGGCTAATCCATCTAGTCCGTCCAACCCTTCTCACTAAAGTTGCGAGCTTGGGTAAAGTAATTGTCCTAAATGGGCCAATAGGCCCAGTCCAATAAGTCCAAAAGACTGGGCTTGGACTAAGGATCAAGCTCAATCGGATCGGTAGGCCCGTCCTGCTTATATATATTAATTGTATTATTTATATAGAATTCTACTAAAATACTAGATATATTGAGTATATAATTTATATTGGCTTAATTTAGTGGATGCCTAAAAAATTGTCATAATTAAATAAATGACCACTTTTTAAATAAATTAAGTAAATGTTTATTTTTGACATTTTTACCTTCCTTCCCCCATCCCTAACCCTCCCTCCTTCCCTCTTTGACTAGAATTGGCAATACCCGACCCGGCTCGAGAAAACCGATTCGACCCGAACTCGTCCGACACCTGAATAATTGAAAAAAAGTTTGGATACAAGACCAACCGACCTGGTCTAAGTTAAGCCCGAACCCGAAAGCAATCTAAACCCAATAATAACTTGAACCCAATTATATCTGAATGGACCGACCTGAAATCAACCCGAAACATGAAATTGTCCGACCCGAACATATCCGAAACCCAAAATTACCCAAACCTGATTATACCCGACACCCGAAACAAATCAAACCCGATTATATCCGAAACCAACAAAAATCTTAGCATTTTCCCTAAAGTAGTCAAAACAACCTAAGTATTTGATTACTTAATAATTGATGTTAATATTATCATGCACATAGTATAATTAAATATAATTTTGTGCTCCCTTCATTAAAAAAAGTCATTTAAAATTTTGGCATTTTTAAGACGCTAAAATTATATAAATATTATTTTTTGTTTTTTTTCAATAATTTCGTAGTTATGACGTATGAGTAATAATTATGAAATTAATATTAAAAAATATTTTTATATAATTTTGAATTAAAAAAAACATGTTCTAAAAAGTGAGAAGACTTACATTTTCTAGACAAAATTGCAGGAAACCACCATTTAAATAGAGTAGTTTGCAAGAAACCACCCTTTAAATTTAAATTTGCAGCAAACCACCCTTTAAAATATATTCATTTAAAAACACCTATCAACACTTTACATTAAAAATAGGCAAAATTACAGAAAACCACCCTTTAAATATGGGTGTTTTCACTTAACCACCCCTTAAATTCAAAATTACAGAAAACCACCCTTTAAATAGTATTTGTTTACAACTCACCACCCATTCAACTATTTTCTCTAATTTATCATTAAATATATTATATTTTAATATTTTTAAATTCAAATTTGATTGTAAATATATTCAAATTTTTAATTTAAGGGCCCAATTATATTTTAGGGATCATTGTATTTATTTTTAAAAATAATAATCAATAAAGCCTAGAATTATTATCTTAATTTATATTTAAAAATGTTTATAAATTTTTAAAACATTATGTAATTTACTCTTATTTAAAATATAAATAAATAAGAGTAATATCCATAATATTTTAAAATTTTATAAACATTTTCAACCATAAATTAAGATAATAATTCTAGGCTATATTTATTATTATTTTTAAAAATAAATACAATGATCCCTAAAATATAATTGGGCCCTTAAATTCAAATTTTGAATATATTTATAACCAAATTTGAGTTTAAAAATATTAAAATATAATATATTTAATGATAAATTAGAGAAAATAGTTAAATGGGTGGTGAGTTGTAAACAAATATCATTTAAAGGGTGGTTTTCTGTAATTTTGAATTTAAGGGGTGGTTAAGTGAAAACACCCATATTTAAAGGGTGGTTTTCTGTAATTTTGCCTTAAAAATATATTAAGTGAACCGAAGTTTCAAGGTTGTTAGAAAGAAAATAAATTTTATTTTTATGCTTTTAATTGCAATCTAATGAATGTCATACATTTGAAATCTCTTCTTTTTATTTTCTCAAACATTTTGTTTGAAATCCTTTGAATATATATTTAAATCTTTATATATTATATTAAATCTATATTTAATAATAATTTATAAGAATTGAAGATGATTCGTCATCTATATCTGCTATTAATATATAAGTTTTTATGATGATTTGTCATAATCCACTTTTTTTTAGAATCCCATAACCAACTTATTTTTAGGTGTTTTAATCAATAAGCTTCAATTACAATTATTTAAAAACAATCCTTAAGATATGCTACATTTTTTCAAACCAATGAGTTGAATTCAATACATTGAATTAATATATAATCTATATCTATATGTAAAGATTTATATATTATATTAAGGCAAAGCATTTTTTAATGTTTATTCTCTCCTTGGATTGATATAAAATTATATTTCGTTAAATCTTTTAAATAAGGTTACAATCGCTATATTGATAATGTAAAAATATAACAAATTTTTTTTTCTAACAACCTTAAAATAATATATATATAAGGGGTAAAAGGGTAATTTTGATTTACTTAATAAATTTTTAATGAAAAATGATGATGGGTGGTGTTTTTTAAATGAATGTATTTTAAAGGGTGGTTTTCTGCAAACTACTATATTTAAAGGGTGGTTTTCTACAACCTACACTATTTAAAGGGTGGTTTCCTATAATTTTGCCTTTTTAACGAATGTAGTATTGATTAAGAATTGATAAAAAAAATAGCTTAATCTATATAAAAAGGTAAATACCTCATAAGTAAAAAAAAATTAAATAAATTTGATTTGATTTATCCAATATGATTCTTGCGGGTTCGATTTTACTGAACCCGATTTGAACGAAATTGATGTGATCGAAACCCGATTAACCCGAAACCATTTAGACCGAAACCCCGATTCACCCGAACCCGTTTAGATCGAAACCCCGATTCAGCCGAACGCGTTTAGACTGAAATCCGAATCACCCGAATTGAATAGGACCCTAAAACCCGATTATATCCAATAAATTAATGCCCGAATAAACCCGACACAAACCCGACATACCTAAATTGTCATTTTACCAAATATCAACCTGAGTCTGATATGACCCAAAACCGAATAACCCGACCCGAACCCAACCCGACTCGCCCGATTGCCACCTTACCTTTGAACATTTTTAGTTTTGACATTGACTAGTCAGCATTGACCATATTTTTAGTTTTGGTCAATGCCTACATTTGGTGACAGTTTTTTCGGTCACAGTTGAGTATATTTTTCTGGTGATAGTTGTTTGTACAATTATTTCGGTGACAATTGAATTTTTTGGTGACATTTTATTTTTTCTATTGACAATTTGGGGAAATTTTTTCTGGTGATAAATGTGGGTGACATAGATTTTTTTGGCGACGATTGATTTTTTGTGACAGTTGCTAGTAATTTTTTCGTTGACTCTTTACAAAAACTATCACCATGATACTAGTTCGATTAAAAAAAACATCACCATGATATCGTAACCTCAAAAAATAGCCACTACCAAACTATTTATTACTAAGATATTGTCACCAACTCATATTTTCAAAATTTGACAATTGACTAACTCTCTATGAAAATTGTCACTACAATACTCAAGTGACATCATCTTTGTCACTTGATATTGTCATTACCATTGTCATCAAACTAAAATCATATGACAAGGGAAGCATAAACCCTATACTAGTGAGACTATTAACACCACAATTATGACCACATATATTGTCACTAACTATTGTCATCAAATAGTGTCACCACTCAAATATTGGCAGAATAACATATATAATTAATTCATCACCAAATAAAACTAATAATGATCTTATTTTCACCAACTATATAATAGTACGTGTCTTCGGAACATTATCACCAATTATAGAACATTGTCACATATATTCATTAGAAATAACTTCAATGTCACCATGAAATGCAAGACACTTGATGTATACATAGTAGTATAACACTACTTCCACTACAATTGAACACAAGGAGAATGAAAATTAGATTATAACTAAATGAGATATTAAAAAATAAAATCTATCGTAACACATGGGAACAAAACATGCCCACAACTATGAGTTAATGCCACCATAAGCATAAGTGATTAATCGACACTAATCTAAAAAAGCAACAAAATAACAACATAAATTTGACTTAAAAACCAACAGAAACATAGTCTCAGTTCAGTTGATGATATAGACTCAAGATACATAACATTTGTCACCAAATAAACCATTATCACTAAACAAATAAGAAATGTTTAACCCTAATAGTCTCAGTTGAGCTAATGATATAAACTCAAGATACATAACATTTGTCACCAAACAAAAAAGCAGTGCTAAACACTTGATACTCTCGATCAGTTTAGTTGATGATATAGACTCAAAATACATAACATTTATAATCGAACAAACAATTCTCACCAAATAAACAAGAAATGTTAAACCTCAGAAATTGAATAATACACAAAGCAAGAACGAAATTAGAATCATAAAGAACATTAACCATTTGGATGATCCATTTGAAGAAGCTAAAAACAAACAAACCCTAAAAATGAAAACGAATTGTCATCATTGAAATAAAAACATGATACAAAAACTTCAAAAATCACAAAGTGATTAAAAAAACCGAAAATTGCTCGAATTCCAAACAATGACATTGCAATTTCACATAACCATCACACAATTTCACAGGGGGGTCACAAAATTGTTTGAGTGTGGTCGAATTTAGGGCAAAATTTCCCCCCCAAATTTTGCACTTGAAACATATTGAGTTAGAAGTTAGCCTAAGCATGTGCATATATGATATATTTCAATTAGCACTGTGATAACATAGTTGTGGAAATTGAAATCCAAAACAACACTATACACAGATTAATTGCAGAAAAATCTTTGCGAAGAAAGTGTGTGAGGAATTAGAGATTTAGAGACATACTTTAGCAACAGGAGTGAATCAGCGGAGCTTAAACCTGAGAATGGAGCCAAGTCTTCTCTCTCTCTCTCTCTCTCCCCTCCCCCCCTCAACAAACACACAGCCGTTGGATTCCCCTTGATTGCCGACTCGGTGAAGGAGTCAACTTATAGCACACGCCCGATTCGATTGGCTTCAGCAAACTCAATCGTTGATAATCACAAAAGGCTAACAGAGGAAGAGACTTACGATAACGTATTTCGCACCTAGCGATTAGACTTCACCATTGGAGGTGGCATATTGAAGGTCGGGTTGAGTATCCATATTTGTGATTTTAGAGAGGTTGAATTCCTAAATGACGGCAAAAGGCGTTTACTTTTTATATCAGGGGTAGGGTTAGTATAAGTAAAATTTATGGACATTTACTTAATATCCATTTCAATGTGGACATTCACCTAATTAGACTTCTTAAATGGATATTTAAGCAAAATTCTCCATTTATATTTGTACATCTATTAATAATAATAATAACAATAATAATAATAATAATAATAATAAATAAAATAGTGATAAAAGTAACAATATTAATAGAAATATATTATTATTATTATTAAAAATAAAAATATAATATAATATAATTAATGATAATAATAATAATAATAATACAAACTAATATATATAATAATAAAATATTGTTAAAAATAATATTGTTAATAGAAATATATTCTTATTATTATTAAAAATAAAAATATAATATAATATATATTAAAAAATAAAATATTGATAATAATAATAATAATAATATAAGTATAAATATAATACAATATAATATAATTAATAATAATAATAATAATATAAAACTAATATATATATTATAATAAAATATTGATAAAAAATAGAAATAGAAATATATTATTATTAAAAATAAAAATATAATATATATTAAATAATAAAGCATTGATAGTAATGATAATATTAGTATAAATATAATATAATATAATAATAATAATAATAATAATAATAATAATAATAATAATAATAATAATAATAATAATAATAATAATAATAATAATAATGACCTACAAAATTGGGAATGGAGGATCACCTAGTATTTTGATGGGAATGAAATGGGCTATTACGATTCCAAGTTTTGATCTAAACATTTAAATCGGGAATTATCCATTACGATTCTCAGTTATGATTCCCGGTAATGGATACCAAACAAGCCCTAAATGACTAATAATATTCGAGTCATATATAAATTAAGGAATATAATACTATTAAATAAATTATTTTCATTGAAACGAACCTAAACTAAAGATTATAGGAAGTCATTTCAAAGTTGTGTGTAAGGACTCGAATTTATAAAAAATTATTTCATGAATTTAAATTTGAAAACCATTTTGGTTTTGCAATTTTTCTATCTTATGCCCGTAATAATCTTGATTGTGAAAGATTTTCCCAAATAAAATTATTTTAGCTTTTTTGAAAATTACTTTTCTAAGATTCATGCTATATTTGGTAGGAAATCTTTCCTAATTAAAATTTTTATCTTATACTCTCAAGACATAGGATAAAAAGACCGTTTCTTTAACACAATGACCTTAACAACTGATTGGAACTAAAAAAAATAAATTACCAAAATCCAAGAGATGCCCCTAATGTGAATGATTATATCTATCACCATAAATTTGCCAATTCATTGTTCCTTGATTTACTCCCATAGTTACTACCCTTCAAAAAAAATCCAATTGTTTCACTTCATAAACAAGGTAATTCAAATTTAAACACTTGCATGTTTGGTCCCTCTCCTTCATAAGTCCTACCCTTTAACACTGCACAATGCATCGGCTATCATCTGAATCTCTCTTTGTGCAGCACACAGGCAATCTCCAGCGCCCTCCTCTTCCAGCGAACACACCCAAAATGTGCACACCCTGGACCCTAAGAAAGCTTACCCTTCGACATGGCCATCGCAATCTATCGAAATCGAGATTTCGACCGGGTAAGTCATTCGGTTTATTGAATTTTATCTAGCTTTTCATCACATTTCTCCTTGATACGCACCTATGTTTAGGCGGTTTTTCGATCAATGTATCAAAATGCTTTATTCAACTACGATGTCGAATTCCAAATCTTTGGGTGATTATAATATTGTAAGAGTATCTTAATTTTTAAATAAACCTAACTTCATGACCATGATGTCAAAACATGGCAGCCATAACTAACAGGCCAAGCAAAACATCAAGAATCAAAATTCAAAACCCTTCAATTAGTTCTTCAAACTCACAATCTATTGCATCTTTCTATGCATTACCACTCTTTTCTCTTCTCTGTAATGTGCAAATGTGCATACATAATCACAGAGGACGACTCGAATAGGTCGATTTTCCCAACAACTCAACCATCTCACGACCATGACCACCAACACCGGCAGTCAAACAACACGCAACCGTCCTCATCCTCCTCCTCTCCGAGGCAAGGCAGAACAACAACCACGGCGTTGGTCACAAGGTATGATTACTCGAGGAACAATGAGGTCCCTTCAAGGGTCTCGGTCGTTAAGAGAGGAAAACATAAGAGGAGAGTGACCATAGGGTCAAACCAGACCTCAAGCAGCGCTAGTAGCTTAGGTGGTGGTGGTGGTGGTGGTGGAGCTGAAGAGGCTGACTGGCCTCCTTTCACCGACGAGGATTACATTGTCTTCTGCTTCGAAGAGGATGGCGATTTTCATGTTGTGACGGAGGAGAATTCAAAATCTCAAGATTGCTCCGAGCATAGGCCTTTGAACCAAAAGGTTTGTTTGTTTGCATCAATGTTTGCATATATATGATCTTTGGTTCTGTTTTTATTGTGTTGCTTCGGTTTCTTGCAGTGTCAAGGTGGCGATGATTTGGCCTTTGCCGGAGTTTATAACAATGAAAACATGGATGGCAATCAGATGATCCGTAGAGATTGTTTTCTTCCCAATAAAGCAGTAGGCATTTCAAGCTTGTTTGCTTTCAAGTTTTCTTGGATGTTTGTTCTTCTTTAGACATGAATCTTCTTTCAGGTGGAGGAAGAGCTTTTCTACTTCAGTCCAAGATTGCAATCGGATGGAATTAAGAGCCTTACTCGCTTCAAGGAAGAGGTTGATGATGAAGATGTGAGTATTGTCAAAGCTCGCAGTAGAGTGGATGAAGACATGGATTACGAGGACATAGATGGAATCAAGAACCGAGGGCAGTACAATGAGGACGAAGAAGATGTGTTGTTGTGTGAAGACGTTCTTGAATGTCACAAAACATTCATGGAGAGCAGAGATGACTCTGTTGAATCCACAGAGTCGAGTCAATCAGATTGGGCACTACAGCTTCACTTGACTAAAAACATCCAAGAAGTTGGTCTACCATCTTCTCAAGCTCAGGAAGATCCTTCATCAAGCCAAAGGGGCAAACTCGAGAGCCCCTCGTACACGCAAGAGATCTTATTATGCAGTAGAATGGTGAGCTATCATCCCTCTTTGATGTTTTTTATTTTTTTTGTTCATAAGATCATGTCTGGACAAATTTGACTTTTTTCCCTTCATAATTGGCAACGGTTTGTAGGCTGATGATGAAGATAGTGTCTACCTGAGCTCAGAGTCGCAGCAAGGTGGGAGTCAGGGTGACGACGAATCAGCAAGAGTATCAGCTGAAATAATCACCAGCCAGTCAGAAGCAGGAACGGTGCAGTTACAAGAAGAAGAGGAAACAATACTAGAATCAGATTCTGCTAAATCCGAGTGCAGCATAAGTAGCACAAGCTCCTTCGAGTTTCCAGTGTAAGTTATACGACGTGCATACAACCGAACCACCATATATATATCCTTTTGTAATACAGTATAAGATTGAGAAGAAATTCTAAAGGGAGTTTGCCTTGCAGGTTGCAATGGGAATGGACTGGTAGTCCGGTGAAATGGCCAAAGTCTGAGACTTCACGTTTACGAAAGCTCAAGTTGCGACGAGTGTGTCTTCGCTGTTGTAGATTCTAACTTCCTTAGATTTTGCCCAAAATAGGCAGTGTTCCTGTCGATGATTCATCCTACTGATGTCAGTCGATAATCCATAGTACTGATATTGACATTTTTTGTAGTAGATCATACTTCTAGTTCTACCTACATTACAGTACCAATTTTCACGTCCACAAGTTTTATCCTTGCAACGAGAAAGCTACAATGCTTCCCTATCTATGGCTAGAACATCGGCATGGAGATATGATTCAAGGGAAGTAAGCTTAGCAAGCAAATGTTACTGTTTGTTTCATATTAATGAAGCACCTTACAGGATGATGACAAACGAGCCAAGTGTGGAATCGTAAGCACATCCAAGGGGCTGACTGAATATACAGACATAAACAGGATAAAGAACCTGGTACACAGCAGCAGCAGTAACTTCCAAGGAGTTCTTGCCAACTATCAGTTACAGATTTTCTAGAAGACGAAAGACTGGAGGTGTAATCTTGCATTTGCTGCAGCTTGGAGAGACTCTTCATCCGGGCTTTCCTTGGCTGCTGCTACAGCAGCAAGATAAGATTTTGTGGCTGCCTCCATTTCCAGTATCTCGTTCTCGTCCATGTCATCCTATTTGAAAAAAATTAGCTTATTAATGTTTGATGTTTTATGACAGTTACAAGTAGAGGATCTTTATCAAATAACAAAAGGACATGCGTACACATTAAATCAGATCAAGGATCTTATCAAATAACAAAAGGTTCAGAAGAGCACAAGCAAAAATTGCCATAGAAACAAAAGATGCATAATACATACAAGCATTGAAGTTGAAGGTTTGTGTATACTCACTATGCCAGGAAGAGGATCCATACAGTAGGGCTCAACTTCATAATCTTCTCTATCGAAAATCGGATCATCTTTTGACAAGCTCTCAAAAACTGACATGAATGATGACATCTGTGTTTGCAAGGAATCTATTTCCTCCTGGAGCTTATCCACTTTCTGTTTAGATGTCATTGCTTCCCACTGCACCTTTTCAAGAGCTGCTTGTTTGTCTGCTAGCTTAATCTGTAACCGCAAAAGATTATCAGTTAAAAATTATCCATACAGAACCTCTTGGAAAACATACTGAACTCCCCGGATAGTTAATCAAACTAATAGCATCAACTATTCAACATTTAAAACAAAAGCAGGACCCATGTTGAAAGGAAGGTTACAAAAACCTTTATCCAAACAAATAACCAATAAGATACATGAAATCATCCAAGTGACCAAGTCCAAACAGATGATTTTCTAATTGATGAAGTAATGGATAATAAAGAAGCTTCACATGATGCAAATTAACTACCAGGTTCCGGAACTAAAAATTACTTATTTTCATGATACACTACAAAAGGCATAAAGCATGGCTGAATTAACTGCAAAAGAAAAAACAATGTAAAAACTTGCATTCTCAAAATGGATGTGACATTGGGCATACACCTGAGGACAAATCATGCAAACAAATCTTCTTTTAACATATCCATGCTATCCATCCATGCACGACAATCTCAAGCCGCAAACATTGATCAGTAAGAAGACTACTGAGTGATAATAGAAAGAGAATGATAGTGAAGCGAAGTTTGCATGAGAAATGCATCTTAGGGTCAGTTTGGTAACACGTAGTTGATGACATAGCTAAAGATCATGGATTATTTGTGTTAAATATATATTAAATTAAATTGTTCATAAGCTAGTATTGTGTTTGGTAACGCTAGTTGTTAGGGTAGTTGATACAAACTAGCTGATGAGAGAAGGGAAATGGTAGATTTGTGAATAGAAAAAGAAAAGTTATGAAAAACTTGGAGTAGGTAGCCGTTGAAAATATAATTCCAAAAGCTAATTAAATTAAAATCTTATTTTTATCCCATTTAAAACTATATAATGTTAAAACCAAAAGCTATGAAAAGCTACTTAGATTACCAAACGGAGCCTTAAACCATTGGCACATTACAGAAATAGACTATGAAAGCAAGGCCCAATCAAGATCAACACTACACTAACTTAAGTAATCTAGAGAACTTGAGAAATATGCTTGATGCAGAAGCGGAACCATTCAAGTTCTTTCTTAACATGGGGAATCAAATTGAGGGACCGTGATCAGCTTGAGATCCTTCAAAACCCTGAATCTTCATGGCTTAACAAAGCCAGACAACATTATTTTTTTCTCTTAGCACCCCCCTCCCCCATCTGAAAACATATCTAGAACATCAGCAATTAGCAAGTATCAAATGGAGCTCCAATGAGTTCAGAAAACCACTAATGCCAGTTAGCATATTCGGTAGAAAAAAAGGATATATCTAGATTCAGCTACAAAATAGAATATAACAAACAGCAATGAGCAGAGAGAATGGAGATGCACCTTTGCATCAGATAAATCAATTTCTGTAGATTGTACTAACGATTCCCTCTGTGCAGCCTGCTGTCTAAGATCATCATAGTTTGCTTGTAGTAAACTCATTTGATTCTTAGCATCCTCTGCCGCTTTAAGAAGTTCATCTTTCTCTAATAATTTCCTCTGTAGATCCTCTGCCTGCTGCTTCAGTGCAATTAGCTCTTCTGAATTTTGTTCTATGGAATTGAGAAGTGAGAACTCATCAGCTCCATCTGCATCATTGTCAGAAGTCTTACTCTGGTCTTTCTCTGCAAGATCTCCCCGTCTCCTTCCAGGCACAGACTTAGCAGCATTATTCCCTCTTGCATCAATACTCTGGAACAAATAAACAAATAAAATAAACTAAGAACCAAGTATAACTTTTGCAGAGGAATTAATCACTATTTAATGAAATCTAATCCGCTTCTTATTAAGTGAGAGCCTTGTGAAATGCTATAATTGTCCAAGCATTGAAAACTGATATAATCGAAAATCATATAATTATTCCATATTTTCGTCATGGTAAAGATCACGACCACTACTGCTATTGACAGGATTGCGATCACAACTTCCAAAATGAGACAGAAAACAACAGTTCATTATATATAATATATATACTAGTGTATGACCCATTTTCTTTAATAAAATAAATTATAAAAATTGTAATTTTTTTAACAAAAATAACTTTTCCCTGTTTTAAACTTTTTAAAACCAATTGAACCAAAACTTTTTTCTATAAGTTACTACCCTTAATCTTAAAATAATAGTTTTTAAAATTTTTTTTTAAGGTATACAATTAATTTTTTTATTTGAGTAATATAATAGTGACAAAATTATTCTAACAGAGTTGTAAATTATAATAGTAAAAAAAATTATTTCAAAAAAAAAATAACTTAGATATAAACAACTACATAACGCCATGTAGTATGCTATGCATCGACTTTAGTACATAGATATAGCTTCTTTGGCCCAGGTTACACCAGGCAATTGTCCTTATGAACATATACTTTGGCACAATTTGCAGTTCATATATATACTTTGGCCCAAGTTCCTTTCTGCTTCACCATGGGGGCAAGTGCAAAGTACAGGGTCAATAGGCTGTGGCCTAACTGCACAAGATATCTAGTATTACTATACTCCCTCCGTTCGGCAAAACATGTCACCTTACTATTCACGCACGCTTTTTCAGGGGATGAAAACTATATAAAATATCTAGTTTTTTAATATTTTTTTAACAATTTCGTAGTTATTATTAATAAGTACAAACTTGTTAAAAAAATTTTATAAAAAATAAATATTTTATATAGTTTTTATCATTCTAAAAAAACGTGCATGAATAGTAAATGACATGTTTTGCCGAACGGAGAGAGTATTAGTTACTATGGCACACTCAGGAACGATACCTAAACGATTTAATAATTGGAAATTTGATAGTTCCTTGAAACCAAATCACAATGTGTTTGGAAACGCTAGCTTGCAACTCCATGTGGTCTTCCAGATATATAACTAGGCATAAGTGACATACAGAAGCAGTTGAAATGGATAACGACTTCCAGGAGAATAACAAGGGAAAAACAGGGTAGCAGCAAAAACAGAACGCTTTGCCTGTCAATTGCAGGAAAGGTAGGTCAGTGGGTGTGTTGAGGAACTAAACAGCTTTGTAAAGAAAGGAAAACTCAGAAACCAGCAACGTTTAGAATACCTGGATGCAGATTCACCTATGAACATCATCAATGTCAGGTTTTTGAGTTAATGATTACTAACACAAATGTATATGACAATGCATTTTGTTAATAAAGTCACAAGTCTATTGTATTCGGATAGCTGAAATGTACAAATTAAATGCCTGAAAAAAATCAAATGCAGGAGTAGATATTGAAGAGACTAGAGAGTATACTTTTTTAGATATAATGTGCACAGTTTAGCAGCACCCCTGGGGAGTCGGTTATTAACTGCCCCATGTTGACATCAAACTTTATCCGGTGAAATGCTATACTGAAGGTCATTGCTACACACCTTAAATGTCTATAACCAGTATACAATATTTTCAAACATCAGATAAATAGGTACTTTCCCAACAAGATTTTCACCACTTGAAGTAACATATTACTAGTCCAATATGGGTTCTGCTAAAAAAAAGCCCATTTCAGGAAAATATTCTCATACCCTACCCTCGAGCCACAAACCTTGCAAATGGATAATATGCTATCAATGCCTGAATGTGATGCAAGATATAAGTCTTATACTGCTATCAAATAATTTAGAATGTAATGTCAAGATCACTCATTTGGAATGCAAAGTCACTTTCTTCAACAATGTTCAAGTGAAGTTACCATGAATAACAACATTTAAAGATTTGAACCACTTTCAGTTGTTGGAGATAGAATCAAATATATCATAATATCATATATGTCAAACATTAAGCATGCTAATTGTGTGAAACAGTTGAAAAAATTAGCAAAAAAAAAAGGCTAATAGAACTCCTAGCAAGGGTGGAAATTTTCTCATCACAACAAAATTGTCTCAATAAAACCAAAACTGTTCCACAACAATTGCAAATGTTAATTAGGTCACAACGGGTACACAAATTCAAACTTGCAAGTCAATCCTATCCTACAGACCAACATAAAGCAATTCAAAATTGAACTGCTCTTTTTTCATATATGATAAAGGTTTAATAGTAGGCGAGTAATGCAAAGCAGCCTCTACAACAGAAATTGAAGTAACCACACAAATTAATATGATTAGTTGCACCGAAACAATGAGAAATTGCATTACCTTCCTGGACAAATCTCTAGAAGGTGTCTTGGTGTAAATCACGGAACTCCTTCGCGTAAACGAGTTGTTAGGTTTTTGATCCTTCTGAAAGTAAAAGGGAAAAAAAAGACTATTCATAAAATAATACAGTACAACCAAACAAGCAAAGAACACAAAAAATTCGAGAGAATGGAATGTCGCCACAACACTACAACAATAAAATTGAAGTGGATCGAATTGATCTCTTGCTCTTTTAGTTTCGGATGGAATCTAGAGCTCGGAAAGAGATCTGTCGGCGAAAAAAAAAAGAGGAAAAGGGCGACGGAAATTGAGAGATCTCTAGAGTAGTAGGAGGAAATTACCATGAGAGATTCAACGAGACTAACGACATCAGCGAGTTCGTCCATGAGAACTCGATCGACGTTGGCAGGAGGCGGCGGGTGAGGAGGAGGAGGAGCGGCGGCGGAGGAAGCGGAAAGAGAAGGAGGAAGAAGCTGGAGAGAGGAAACAGAGCCGCCATAGTCGCCTGGATTTTCGTCGGAATCGGCGTAGTTACGGGAGGGTTGCTTCTTGCTGTGCAGTCTCCTGTTATTCATCGCTCTTCTTCTACGTCTTCGTCAAGAGATGGAGTGTGGGTGTGGGAGAGAGAAAGGGGGCAACAGACGAAGATGCCTGATTTTGAAATCTTTTTATGTTTTTTTTTTTGATAAATCACGTAAAACCACTTTTTTATATTAGGAAAAATGATTTAAAATAATACGAACGTAACCACACATAATATAAACTTTAAAAATTATAAATTCATATACAAACTTTATCCGATTAAACCATTAATGGTAAAAATTTGCAAACTAAAAAAGTTTAGACTTAAAATATAATTAATAAAAAAGATTGGGGAAAATTTGAAAATTTAAGGGAAATGAATGTTCATCATCTTTCTCTCGTACTTATAACCGGAGGTTGATGACTGACATCGGCGGTGGTAGAGATTCAGAGGCGGCATGGTGAGGATGGATCTGGGGAGTAGTCGAAGCCAATTAAAAGGTTGTTGGTGGAGTTGTGGGATTGAGGATTGTAGCAAGAACAGACCCAACAACTGATTTTCCCCAAACTAAACAAGCAAAAGATTCGAACTTTCAAGAACTTTACTGTTGTACAGAAATTCTCTCTGGCTCATTGAATTAAGATTCTTGTTTTTGGCTCTACCACTTAAATTAAGATGCGGAATGTATTGGATCGAGACAATAACAAATTCGTTGATGTAGCTGGCTTCTAAAAAGCATCTTATCATTTCGATGCATCAAGACGCTACGTAATCAGCAGATCTGGAAAAAAGGGTCCGGCAAAGACAAGAGGGGATGGTGGAGGCGAGAGATCTGGGAGCTAGAAAGGGAAGGGAGAGGCCGGTGAAGATGAAAGGGCCTGCCGAAGGTGAAGGAGATGTGAAGACGACGATGCACATTGATTTTTTTTTCCCCTTAAAATTTCAAATTTTAACTCAACTTTCTAATCAATTACAATTTGATTCCAAATTTATCTTTTGTTTAAGAATTCTGACCATTATATAAATATTAGTTTAATTGGTTATAATTTGTATATAAATTTACAATTTTTAAAGTTTATATTATTTTCGGTTCACCGCTGATAGTTCATATTATTTCTAGTAGTTTTTCCTTTATATTATGATTAGTTCATATTGTAGTGGTAGATAACCTGAGTTTGAATTGATTATGCAGATCGCACAAGCGAATTTTTGATCAATTTTCTTACAAGGGTCCAAGTGCTTAAAGATCCAACTTGATTAAGTCTACAACTAGCGTAAGCTAAATGGTAGTTCATTAATCTAGACATATATTTATTACGACACAAGCATATGGTGAGTAATAATGAATTTATATAGTTTACCTATATTTTAATTTGTTCAAGCATGAAAATTTTATTGGTCTATTAATGATGCATTGTTGTGATGAATCCTAACTCTACAAAGTGACCTGATTGCTGTCATTTTATCTTCATAGTTGCGATGAATTCCCTTGTGAGGTCGGGAAATGTTAGAGCGCTTTTCTGCATGAATCCCTCAAGGCCTCCTTTCTTGAGTATAGCATGTGTGACATCAAAAACACACAAAACCTATAAAGTATCATCGGAAAAGAATTTAGTACTTGAATACCAATGAGTACCTAAGCTATCCCAATTTAATACTCCCTCCATCCGTAAATAAATGATGTTTGAATTTTTCGCACGTAGTTTTAGGAGCTAAAAACTATATAAAATCTAATAACTATTAAACTATGAAAAAAATAATTAAAATAAATAAGATTTTATTTAGTTTTTTGCTCCTAAAACTACGTGCAAAAAAGTCAAACATCATTTATTTCCGGACGGAGGGAGTATCTCACTAGGTGTCAAATTTCTGGGTTCAATCATATTCACGACCTTAGACATGGTTCAGAAAGAAAAGAAAAAGTAAAGTTTGAAAGAAACTCACAAAATTTTCATACAAAATCACCATAAGTCTTCCTCTGCTACGTCAACGGGCGCCAAACCATGATCATCGCTGCTAGGTTGAATGCGGTAGGCGCCGGAGTTCCTTCGACAGGTGTTGAACCTACTGTGTGTTGCTGCTATCTTCGAAATTCATCGAAACTCGATGAACAAATGATGAAATCTTGAATCTTCTTCCAAAGACAGAAAATAAAGCACAAGAAAGGTTGGATTTTGGCTATGAAATCTCAAAATTAGGATTTAAAATCTCCACAAAAGAGATTGTGAGTGGATAGAATTATATAGATTGAATAAAAGATGGAAAAAGATAGAAATTTAAGATGGAAAGATTAAATTTTAGACAGAAGGATAGGACACATTTACCATAGATAGATTTTCAACCAAAACTCACTTACCAAGATCAAATCAACTCCAAATTGAATTATGGTGTGAGACAACCATTTCCGTCATCAAAACTCGTAATTTTTAGAAGATTTGGGAAGCGGGTGACAGGATGAATATTCGCTCCTGGGCTTAGGCGGTGGGGGCCAAGGTTCCTTAGGCGGGCACCGCTCCTCGGATTTATTCTTTGTGTTGTTGAGCGGTGGGCGCCGAGGCTCCTCCGGCAGGCGTCGGTCCTGCAGATGTCCTTTTTTTCCTCTTTTCCTTGAAACCTATACCATGTAGATGATCAACACACACAAAACACAAATTTTCTCTAGAAAAGATGGAGTTCTTTATTCAATGAACTAATTCTAATGCAAAATAAGAATTTCACATGCTAGTGATGGCTAAAACAAATGCAATGAAATGAAAACAATTATCGGGTTGCCTACCGAGAAGCGACTTTGGTTCACGTCATTAGCTCGACGTAATGACCCCTCAAGGGGTCTCCTTCATAGCTTTCTCCTTTGGATTCACTACCACTTGGGATGGTAGCTTTCCTACATTTTGTGCCTCAAGCTCTCTTATATTTTGAGCCATCTGTTCAACCACCTTTTCTGTTACTATGAACTTATCCATAATGAGGTGAAGTACCTCATCTTGTTGTGGCTGATTGGCTTGTAATGGATTTCTAGGAAGAGCCTCGAATTGACTTCTCCCTTGATATGATCCTTGAGCATTCTTGTTTCCAAAACCTTGATAGAAATTAGGATTGAAGTTAGGGTTGAAAGAATAATTACCTAATCGTCGGGGATCATAGTCTCCGATGGCGTTGACTTCCATAACTCCTTCCTGCACTTGAGGGCATAGATCATTGGAGTTCGATAGATCCTCGCAAACCCCGAAAGGTCTAGCTTGCAGTTGAGCAACATGAGTGGATAGGACCTTCACCATTTCTGCGAGCCTTTCCATTTGATCCTGACGATGCGGACCGATGCTTGCAATGTTTACATGATGCACTCCTCGCGCTCCATGGGTCCGTCTATATTTCTAAGAAGCATTCGCAAGCCCCTCAATCAATTTCATAGCCTCCTTAGGTGTCTTGTCTAGTAGGTCTTCTCCACTGATAGCGTTTTTAGTATTCTGCTCTTGGTCTAACAAACCCTCATAAAGGTAGAGGACAAGATCATCCTCCATGATGCCATGTTGTGGGAAACTAACCTTGAGCTTCTTAAAGCATTCGATGTACTCATATAGTGATTCAGCTGGAGATTGCTCGATGCTGACGATCTCTCTTTTGACTTTGTTGTGTAGGGTGGCTAGGAAATATTTCTTGAGAAACGATTTCTTTATTTCCACCCACGTCTTGATACTCTCCACTAGCAAATAGTAGAGCCAGTCATTTGCAACCTCCTTGAGGGTGAAAAAAGGCACCCTGAGCATCATCTGGTCATCTGTCATGCTTGTAGGTCGCAAGTGATGGCATACTACTGTGAATTCTGAAAAATGCTTTTTTGGATCTTCTCCACTTCTTTCATAGAAACTAGGCAAGATGTTTACCCAATTAGATTTGAACTCAAACTTTGAATTCACTGCAAGATTGGGAGCTTGATTTCCAATGGTTGTATCCTAAGACCGGGCTCCTTGAAATCTCATAGTGTTCTTATTTCTCCTCCTTCTTCGAGTGCCATTCGACTTGAATGCTCTCTTCTTAACCTAGAGAAAGTCTTTTCAATTTCTGTATCATAAGGTACTGTAAATTGATTAGTAGAATGAGTATGAACCATATAAGATGGATCACACTAATGCTTAAAACGTACTTAAGAAAAATCGGTGTTCCTTGGCAATGACGTCACAAATTTGGTGGACGATTAAATATCGTGGTTTAATAATCCCCAAATAAAATACCGAAGCCCAATAAATAACTAACAAGTAGTATAGAATAAGCAAGTGATCGATCCCACGAAGAACACGTACGACTCTTAAATGCGTTTGTAAAGCAAAGTAACCAAGCAATGAGAGTAGTATGAGAGAAATAAATAAACTAAACTAGAAAGGATTAGATAGCAAATAGAAATATGATGATGATGATATAGTTCCAATTACATTTGCAACAATGGTAATTCCATGATCATTGGGTTGTTGTGCAATATTGGTTATGCAATTATTCTGGTTGTTAACCCCAATCGTCGCTTCCACTAAAAGAAATAACATTTACCTGTCAATTCTCCTACAACATCATGAGTTCATAGCCATCGCTATATGATATGCTGGCTGATAATGGATTAAGACCCCCAATAGCGGAATGAAGATATAATCCTAGCATGATGCAAATCTATTCTAATGGCCAGTTAAGATAAACAAACAACACTTAAGCAATATCAGCACAAAGATAATTGAAATAATCATAATGCATAACTCATATAAAAATAAAATAAAACACAATCTTCACATGTCCTTAACCATTGTATTGAAATGCAAGCAAAACTATCAAGAAAAGTTAGCTGAGCATGGCTTCCTTTGAAAAAACTAATAAAAGATGCAAAATGTGATGTCTATTTATGTGTCTCAAGGGTGTTAAAAACCCTAGATCTAATGGGGTATTTATAGGTCTCCAATGTTGTGAAAAACCCTATAGAGTCGTGCTTATCCTCAAAGCAAAGGATTTTGAAAAGATAGGAAAAAATCTTCTTCGGATAAGCTCTTGAATTAGTGTCTCTATCTGCATTGACAGACGTTGCGTCACATTAGGTCCTGATGGTGCCGCTCTCAGAGGGTGTTGGATTTTTCTACGTGGGCGCCAGGCTCGGTAGGCGCCGGATCTGATCTCCCGGGCGCCGCCTCATCATCCATCGTGTTATCGACTCTTGGCGTGTGTGTGGATTATCGTGCTATTGACTAAATAACAGTAAATTATTGACACCCTATTCCTTCTCTTGATGATTTTCATGATGAATTGCATAGTGCTACTTTGTTTTCTAAAATTGACTTAAAATATGGTTTCTATGAATGGTTAGTTATGGCTTTTGGTTTTGACAAATACACCTAGCACTTTTAGACTAATGAATCATATGTTGTGACCTTACTTGGTAAAATTTATAGTTGTTTCTTTTTTATAACAGTTTGGTTCATAGCAAGAATTTTGATGAGCATTTTAGTCATCTTAGGTTAGTGTTTAAGTGTCTTCGTCAAGAGAAGCTTTTTGCTAACATAAAGAAGTGCACATTTTATTTTCCATCTAACGTGTTTCTTGGCTTTGTGGTATTGCAGGTTGTTCTTCAGATTAATGATGAGAAGTTTCGAGTGATCAATGAGTGGAAGCAACTTAAGACCTCCATGCAAGTACGAAGCTTCCTTGGTCTAGCAAGGTTCTATCATCATTTTGTTAAGGACTTTAGCTCTATTGTCGTCCCACTTACTAAGCTCACCAAGAAGGCATCGATATTCACTTGGACCCATGCACATGAGGCCACTTTTGTGAAGTTGAAGCGACACCTTACTAATGCTCTATTCCTTCAACTCCAGAATTTCATAAAGACCTTCAAAATCGAGTGTCATGTTTTCGGCATCGACAACAGCGATGTCCTTCTTCATAGAGGTCGACCCATCTCTTATTTCAGCAATAAATTGATGGGAGCCAAGCTCAATTATCCGACTTATGACAAGAAGTTGTATGCTCTTATCTGGATATTGAAGACTTGACAACATTGTCTTTGGCTAAAGGAGTTTGTGATTCATTCGGATTATGAAGCTTTTAAGTACTTGAAGGGCCAATCTAAGCTTAGCTTGTCGGTGTCATGCTATTTGGGTTGAATTAATGGAGATGTTTCCATACATCATCAAACATAAGAAAGGTAAAGAGAATGTGGGTTGCATTCCTAGGACATCCATGTGGCGATTATTGGTTCAAGATGTGCATGCGGGAGGTTTGATGGGACACTTTGGTGTTGCAAAGACTTTTCATCTACTATAAGAGCACTTATATTGGCCTAAGATGCATTTTTATATGCTTAAAATTTTTGCTTCTTGTGTTACTTGTAGGAAGGCAAAGGTAAGATTGAATCCACATAGGTTATACTCCCCTCTTTCTATCCATATGGCTCCATGGGAGGACATATCTATGGACTTCATTGTGGGACTTCCTCGGTCTAAGAAAGGGATTGACTTTATTTTTGTAGTTGTTGATCATTTTTCCAAGATGACTCACTTTATTCTTTGCAATAAAATGGATGATGCTTCTAATGTTGCTAACCTCTTGTTTGATAACATTGTTTGTTTGCATGTTGTTCCTTCTTCTACTGTGTCCGATAGGGATGCCAAGTTTTTGAGCTACTTTTTGAAGACGTTATGGTCCTAGCTTGGAATAAAGTTGCTTTTCTCCACATCTTGTCATCCTCAAATGGATGGCCAAACTAAGGTAACAAACCAGAAGCGTGGGGCATTACTTCACTCTATCTTGAAGGCCAACTTGAAGCGGTAGGAGGAATGCTTACCATTCGTAAAGTTCACTTACAATCATTCCATGCATTCATACTACTAGAATTATGTTATTTAACATCATGTCATTTACATTGGTTAGAAAAAGATGTAGTGTTAAATAGTTTTTTAACATTAGTTTTAAAATTTGAAAAAGAAAACAAAAATATCACTCTATTTTTTTGACCGACATTAAATCCTGCATATTGGTGACTAATGTAACTACAAATTCCTTTTACATGCGTTTTTCACATAGTAGACTTGGTAGAATAAACTTTGCAGATAAAGGCAACTCTGAACGATCTGAAACACCATTTAAAGCCTCTTGGCTCAAATTGGTAGAGCATTGTGCTGAAGCACAAAGATGCGGGTTTAAATTGCTCATAGGCTATAATAACAAAAAAACAAATATGTCATTTAACATCGGATAATAATTGTTGTCCGTCAAAAACAAATTGAGGTCTATGTGGGTGATGCTAAAATTCAAAATTTTTTAAAATCGGTCAAAGCCCGATGTCTTTGTATGTTATAACATCGAGTATAAATATATAATTGATGTTATAAATACTATAAACATTTGGCTTTGACCAATGTGAATAAATTTTGACTTTTTACATCACCCATATAGATATCAAATTTTTTTTGGCAAAACTAATTAAAATAACTCAACCTTTGGAGGGGTGTTAAAAAATATCCCCACCTTTCAACAGTTAGAAAAATAACCAAATTTTTGGGAAGTGTGGTAACAAAGTATCCCAATTGTTTTAACGACTATAAATATGGGCAAAGATGATGACATATAATTGACGAAATTAAGATTTTGGTGAATTTTGGATGATATTGACTTGTTTTAATGAAAATGAGACCACTTAACCAATTTTATGTCATTGTTTTGGCTCAATTTATGGTCAAAAAAATGAGTTGAGATACTTTGTTACCATCTCTCCCAAAGTTGTTGAAAAAAAATGCGCAAATAATTATACAACACATTTTATTTAATTTTTTAATATTTGAGTTCGACCCCTTTTGGTTATCCTCTTGATTCGAAGTCGTATCGATACCAAGATTTGAATGGTTTTGGTGATTTGGGCTGCACCCGAAATTTAACGGGTTGCCTACATATCTCTTAGAAGAGAATCAAGCCTCACGTAGTTCAAAGTAGAAAACCAATTTGATCTTTTTGATCGGCGATTGTACCCGACGAGCTTAAG
This sequence comes from Persicaria maculosa, assembly GCA_963922045.1. Classification (NCBI taxonomy): domain Eukaryota; kingdom Viridiplantae; phylum Streptophyta; class Magnoliopsida; order Caryophyllales; family Polygonaceae; genus Persicaria; species Persicaria maculosa. Next base: position 39,447,766 of record OY998271.1, read on the forward strand.
CTTTATGTCGAGCTACCTACGTACCCGTTTGAACGGGATCAAATCACCCGTAGTTCTTTTAGAACCAATTTAATTGGTTTTGTTTTGACCTCATATTCATTTAAAGTGAACTTAGAGGTCGACGACTGTACCCGATATATTTTTAGGATTTAATATCGAGTTACCTACGTAGCCGATATGAGGCGTCAAGTCTTTACGTAGTTCTATACGGAACCGATTTAATTTTTATTTTGGTTTGGTGATTGAACTCGACGAGCTTGAGCTTTATATCGAGCTTCCTACGTACTCGATTCAACGAGATCAAATCATTCGTAGTTCTTTTGTTGAACCCGTTTGATTTTGGGCATGTGATTGAATCCGAGATACATATGATTTTACCGGATTTCCTACGTAGCTCGTAAAGAGCATCAAATCTTAACGTAGTTCTATACGGACTAATTTAATTTGTTTGGTTTTGACCTCATATTCATTTAAAGGGAATTTAGAGGTGAGCGACTGAATCCGATATATATTGAATTTGATATCGGATTTCCTACGTAACTCATAAAAGAGTATCAAGTCGTTACGTAGTTCTAAATGGAAAACAGTTTGATTTGATTTTGACCTCATATTCATTTAAAAGTGAAATTAGAGGTTGACGACTGTACCCGATATATTTTTAGGATTTAATATCGGGTTACCTACGTAGCCGATATGAAGCGTCAAGTCTTTACGTAGTTCTATCTAAAAACCCATTTGATTTGGTTTTGAAAATTTGATCGTTTGATGATCGTGTGATTGAACCCGACGAGCTTTAGCTTTGTATCGAGTTTCCTACATATCCGGCAAAACGGAATCAAATCTTATGTAGTTCTTTTAGAACCAATTTAATTGGTTTTGTTTTGACCTCATATTCATTTAAAGTGAACTTAGAGGTCGACGACTGTACCCGATATATTTTTAGGATTTAATATCGAGTTACCTACGTAGCCGATATGAGGCGTCAAGTCTTTACGTAGTTCTATAAGGAACCGATTTTAATTTGGAAAAATCCGGTTTAAGACTTTGACTCCGTTTTTTTTATTTAAGAGCCGATTTGAGATTGACCCACTAGAATTAATTGACAAAGAATTTTATAAGTCAAAATTTACAGACTCGAATTCTTAATGTGTGCCAATTATAATTTTTATATTTTAGTGGGTCGATTTCGCAATTAAATGAAATCTCTTTCAAATGATTGCACGTGTGTGACAACTTCTTCTTTGTAAAGCCAAAAGCTGGCTTTTGTTTGGCACAAGCCAACAGGCTGAACCCAATTCAATTTTATTTTAATTAAGTCCAATCCCTTTTATGTAATTAATCCAGCCCCATTCTCCTTCCTTAGCCCAAAAAAAATTTAGCTGATGTGCCAGCAACGCCTTCACTTTCCTATCTTGTGCTTTGCGTTTTTTTTTAATTCTCTGACTTCAGCGGCTTCGACGCAGTCACGCAGAGATGGCACACCGCCATATCCGCACGAAGCTCGCTTGGGAGAAGAAGCCAATTTCTGAGTCACATCGAGGGGGCTTGGAATCAAGTGCTCTTCCTGAGCTAGACTCGAAGGCCGATAGAAAAACGGGAGGGCTTTCGGAGAGCGGAGATCCGGATCAATTTGTCGTCGATCGGAACCGAAAGCTCTTGCAAAGAGGAGAAGAAACAGGTTTGTCTTCCTATTTTTCCTTCAATTTTCCTCTGATTCGGAGGATTTGGGTCTTGGAAAAGTTAGGGCTGATTTTAATTTGCAATTTGGGGATTTTGGGCTTGGGACAGTCAGAATTGGGGGGTTCGGGAAGCCTGTCGTCCGAATTTGAGCATCTGGGAGGAGGAGGAGCTCTCAGGTGCAGCAAAGACACGCCTGAGCTCTCAGGTGCAGCACTGCGGTGTCGGAGGCGACCATTACCTTGGTTTCCCGGCTCAAGTACGCTAACCTCCGCTCCTTTCCCTTCTTTTGTTTTGTTTTTAACTGAGTTGAAACATCAGTTTGTTACAGACATGAACTGGTTTTGATTTGTTCTGGTTTCTGAATCTTCTCCCACGAATTTGTGTTTGCATTTTTTTTATGCTTTCCATGGAGTCCAGATTGATATTTGTTTTGCCTGCTTGTGGCTGTTTTAGGTAGACAACATTTTTTGCCCAGAACGTCAATTAAGCAGTGAAACATTATCTGTGTCTGCATTTGTTAATTACATTCTGGTAGAATTTTGGCAGAGTTTCGCCTATGTTTAGGGCGATTTGATGATCCCGGAACCCAAACCCTTACTTAAAGCCCATGCTTTGTAAGAGGGGATTTCGAGGATCGAATTCCTGCAGCGATTGGGGCAGCATTTCACCCTATTTTAGAGCGATTTGATGATCCCGGAACCCAAACCCTTACTTAAAGCCCACGCTTTGTAAGAGGGGATTCCGAGGATCGAATTTCTGCAGCGAACCAGTTCCTTTAGGCAAAATTCAGCAGCACTTTCCCCCTAATTTAGAGCTTAAATGATGATTCCAAAACCCAAACCCTTACTTAAAGCCCATGCTTTGTAAGAGGGGGTCTAAGAAGCCATTAAAGCTACCTTGTTTCCTTCTTCTCTGCTGCTGTTGGATTTGTATTTTGTTTTGTTTGCTGATGCACCTCTCTTTGTGTGTTTGCAGGTGAACCGCACCGAAGCAAGAAGGAAGGGAGCAGTTAGATGCAGGAAGAAGAAGACCAGCCCGGCCCCAATTGTAGATTGCAGTAGCCTTTTTATAGGGTGAGTAGGTGGAAGTTACTTGAAGGAAACCACCCTCCCACGTACTGCATTTTCAACCTTTTTTTTTTAATGTATTTTTTCCTCAACTGCCTTTGATGGTAACTGTAATCAAAAGCCAGCTACTGCTTAGATTTTGCCAATGTGTATTGGGCTTTTTGTTTGCCATGTATTTGGGCTTTACCTTCCTTTTAACTTGAAAGGTCCAATTTCTCTTAATATCAAGCTTTATGCTTAAATGGAGAAAATTTATCACATTCTTAACATATAAGAAAAATGTGATGATATTTTTATCAAATCATGAATTCATCTAATTCACGAAAATTTACCCTCTAACAGTCGGATTATTTTTCTTACAGCTGAAAGGTGAGGACTTTTTTAACACCCCTCCAAAGGTTGGGTTATTTTAATTAGTTTCACCAATTTTTTTTAAAGACATCGGTTATTACCTGATGCTAAAAGATAAATTTGTAGTAGTGCATCTACAAAGTTGTTGCCATTCGAGGTTGTGTATGGGTGTAACCCTCTTGCTCAATTTGATCTTATTCCTTTGCCACTAAAGGAGCAAGAGAACATTGAGGGCCGCCACAGTGTAGAGATCATCAAGACACTTCATGACTGCACCTATGCTCAATTAGAGAGATGAGTCAAGCAATGCACTCGTCATGATAACAAATGGCGTAGGAAGATATTCCAACCCAATGATTTGGTATGACTTCATTTACAGAAAAAGCGCTTCCCTTTTAAGTGCAAGTCCAAGCTCGATGCTCGTGGTGATGATCCTTTTAGGGTAATTGAAAGAATTGGGACAATGCCTACAAGTTTGATCGAACTCCCAGATGACTATGGCATTCTTGGGACATTCAATTTCGTTGACTTGTCTCATTATGTGCCGGATGACTTTTTCGTTGATGACTCAAGGACGAGTCACATTTAAGAAGGGGGGAATGATGATATCAAAACCAAGGGTTCGACAAAGGATGCGGTTGGCCAACTCGCATTACCACCGGATGGTCTGATGACCCGAGGCATAGCATTTGGAGTCAAGGATAAGGATAAAGGCATAACATTTGGAGTCAAGGACAAGACACACTGTTCGAAGTCCGTGCACATCGAGGCACCTCCGAGGATCATCCATTGGACCGACATTTTAGCATCAGAGCACAAGGATGGAGGGACGTAAATACGTGCAAGCTCGCGCATCTAGGGTTGCATACCCACTTAGATGGTGCTCTGTCTGCACACCTTGACTCTCACTACTGCGCGCCTGTCCTAGGCTGTGTGGCTTGGTGTTGGGTGTTAGGTCCCACTTTTGACATCTATCATATTCTATCTAATTGCATTATTGGATTTTATCTATTTCCATTATTCATGAATTTTGCAAATTAGGATATTACATATCTATGTGTTTGTCTTTCTTTATAAAGATAGATTTATTTTAGAAAGTAAGAACATCGTCTTTTTTCTTATCTAGTTAAGGTTGGTTTTCTATAAATTTGAATGTAATTAGACATTAAAATTAAGTTTTGAGAATAATATTTTGAATTTTTTTTTTCAAAATAGTCGAAAACCCAAAAATAAATTAAGAAAATGGTCAGTGATCGAAACTATTTTGAGATTTAGCAAAAGTAGGGCTAAGTCGTTGTTTCGAGTAGTGACTTTAGCCCAACTTCAAAAACAAAAAGAAAAAAAAATCAAAGTCAAACAATGACTTTGTAATTTTGTTTTAAATTCTCGACTAAATTTTTTTTTTATTAGGAAAAAATTCGGGCGAGCAAGCTCTACCCGACAGCATCCTTACGGATGAGATCTAAGAGACCTAAATCGTTGTAAACATCGACACCCCAGGCAGAGTGGCAAAGGTGTGCAACCTTATCCGCCACTCTATTGCCTAGCCAGGGAACATGAAAGAACGACACTTCTTTCACAGTCGATAAGAGGAGTTTGACATCTGATAAAATCAGTTCGATTTCCCACGGACATTTAGCTTTTCCTTTTAGGTGGTTTATGATTATGAGGGAATCACCTTCAATATGGATTTTGTCGATACGGAGTTGTCGAACATGTTGGATTCCCAATTTAAGAGCAAGGGCCTCCGCTTTCAAAGGACTCTGTTTACCAAGTTTTTGATAGGAAATATGAATATGACGTCCCTCCCAGTCCCGGATTACAGCTCCAGCCGAGCTTTCATTATTTGTGGTTGTGGATCCATCGAAATTTAGCTTTAAGGTTCCCCTAGGGGGTTTGCGCCATGTAGTTTTGGCATGCTTTATTTTCTTCATCGGGTGCTTGGATTCTCGTGCATGTAGGGCGAAGTCCTCGTCTAAGTTATACTCTAAGCGGGAAGTTTTACTCCAATTCTCTTTGTGCGTTTTAATCATTCGTAAAGCACAATCTCTATTAGGTACAAGGACCTGTCTAAACACACATTGGTTCCGAATGTACCAGGTCGTCCACCAAGACAACGCGAGCTCCTCCTTGGACATAGAGGAAAGCTTGTTTCTAATGAAAGAGATGACTGGCTTTATATCTCGTGAATGATTTATCATGCTAGATATTGCCGAGTGTATGTGAGCGGGTAAACGGAAGAGGGAATTTACATACTGACATTCTAAGAAAAGGTGAACATCATCTTCTACTGCGCAATTGCACAAGCTGCAGGTGGAGGGAATAAAAGTCTCTCGTTGAGCTAACCTAATTCCAGTTGGAAGGCCATCCTGGCATATTTTCCATAGAAAATTTATAACTTTAGGCGGGATGTCCAATTTCCAGATCCATGCATTAGAGTCTAAATTTAGAGCAGATTGAGAAGTGATTAGTCTATATGCACTAGATGTGGTGAACCAACCAGCTCTATCAGGCCACCAGTATAAGCGATCCTCGAAAGACGAAATGGGAAGTGGAATATCCAGGATTTCTTTGACTATGTCTTCAGGTAACACATTGTTGAGTTTTTCCGTCCACCATTTACCACCTAATATATAGTTACACACAATTTCTTCCGTATTATTAATTTGAGGACAATTCACCCTTGATAGAATAGGGGAAGTTGTGATCCAATTGTCCGTCCAAAACTTGATGGAATTTCCATTTCCAACAGACCAAATAAGTCCAGTCTTAAATTTCTCAATGAGGGTTGTTAGTTTGGCCCATTGCCATGAGGAGTCACCTTTTTTCTTGTATTCAAATATGTTAGCTGAACGCAGATACTTATGTCTGATAAGTGTAACCCAGACATTATCTGGTTCAACCAAGATTTTCCATAGGAGTTTCATTTGGAGGGAAACATTCATCTCTTTTGATTTCCTTAGCCATATCCCTCCACATTTCTTCGGTCTGCAAACCCGATCCCAACTAATAAGAGGGCGGTGTTGAAGGTCCTTATTCCAAAAGAACATTCTGTTGATCCGGTCCAGCTCCTTATGAATTGAAGAGGGTAACATGAAATTTTGCATTGTATGTAACGGCTTGGCTGATAGGTTTGTATTTATTAGGATTGCTCGCCCCTGTTGTGATAAAGTGTTAGCGCGCCATTTACCAAGTTGTTCTTTAGATTTGCAAATGACGTCTTCAAAGGTGTGTTTGTTTACTCTACCATTTATAATCGGACATCCGAGATATTTTTCCAATGAATTTTCATTAGTAATTCCTAAACAATTGCTTAGTACTAAGATCCTAGAGTTTGAAATACCTTTTGTCGCTTGGAAGCTCGATTTATGATAGTTAACTTTTTGTCCAGAAACCTTACAGTATGAATCAATTATTGCTCTAACTTTTTGTCCCGCAACGACACTGCCGCATGAGAAGATAATGATGTCATCAGCAAATGATAAGAAGGGAACCCGAGGACCGTTCCTGCCGAACATAAACCCAATTGGACTGTTATCCACATTTGTTTCTGCGAAGAGTTTCCTAGCTAGGATTTCGGCTCCCAAGATAAACAGAAAAGGGGATAGCGGGTCCCCCTGACGAAGGCCACGAGATGGGAAAAACATTTCTGTAGGTCCATTGTTAATTAAAACTGAGAAGGAGACAGTCGTTACGCATTCCATAACCCAAGTAATAAAGGCAGGGTGAAAGCCGAATTTTTCTAAAATCTTTCTTGTGAAATTCCAGTCTACTCTATCGTAGGCTTTTTCCATGTCAAGTTTAATTGCCAACCAACCCTCCCTACCCGTACGTGATCTGAAGGAATGGAAGATCTCATGGGCAATTAAAACATTATCTTGGATTGCCCGGTCGGACACAAAAGCTCCCTGAAGAGGGTGGATAAGTTTACCTATAATTACTTTGATTCTTTCTGTTAAAATTTTTGAAATGATTTTATACCATGTAGAGCATAGGCTGATTGGGCGGTAGTGACTTGTATTAGTCGGATTTTCTCGGTTAGGGAGAAGAGATATAAACGTATGGTTTATTTGTTTTAGGAGCTTTCCAGAGTAAAAAGAAACTTTTTACAGCTCTAATGGTGGATGTGCCGATAATGTCCCAGTATTTCTTGTAAAATTCGGCTGTAAACCCATCTGGGCCTGGCGATTTGTTGTTTCCAAGGCTAAAAACAAATAACGATGACTCTCCCTAATGTTTTTTTAAAAGCCCACGTAATTCAAAGTGGGCAAAGTCCACATGATCTTCCCAAGTGATTGGGCGAATTCCAACACCATCAGGAGATTCAGGACATGTGTCCCTGTACAGATGAAATCCCCTACAACACCCATATACTCCCCTCCCTACATCATAAAAATATTTTAACATATATTTTATCTTTAAAAAATTTTAAAAATTATATTTATATTACTAACATCTATTTTTATATATTTATAAAATTTTATTTTAAAAAATTATGTTTTAAAATTTTAATAATTGTATTTTGTTAAATAATGCCTTTTTAATTTTTAAAAAGGGTAAAAAATGATTTTTCAAAATAAATTTTATAAATATATAAAAATAGATGTTAGTAATATAAATACATTTTTTTAAATTTTTTTTTAGATAAAATATATGTTAAAATATTTTTGTGGTGTAGGGAGGGGAGTAGGGGCGATGTAGAAGATTTGCACTGGTCCCTGCGGGTAGGGGTGGGCACAAATCCCGCAAATTCCATCCCGTCCCTCATCCCGTCCCGATCCCGGTGGGATTTCGAAAAAAAATTTTCAATCCCGTCCCGATCCCGTCCTGAAAAAATTACGAGGGACGGAGAGTTCGAATCCCGCAAATCCCGTCCCGTCCCGCATATATATAAAATTATATATATTTTATATATTTAATTAAAATTAGTAAAAAATATATAAGATTTATTTACATTATACCTTAACATTAAAACATAAAATTTAAAATAATAATAAAAAACATTAAAACCTAAAATTATACGTAGTATAAGAAATAAATAGTTTTGTTTGGTCTTACCCAATACCCACTGTTAGTATTGGGCTTTTGGCTTTTTAAGAAATAAAAATTAATGTACGTGTTCTCTATTTGGTAGCTCTGGACTATGGAGTACAGCAAGTCACAGGAAAGCATCCAATTTTAGGGTTCCCACTTCCGATGGTTTGAAGCGGCGCTGTCGGGTGAAGACTGTTGTTCGATCACCTTCGAGTCTCCTCTCTGTAACGACCAAATATATTTTAGATATCATATTAGTAGTATTTTAATTTAAAATGTTATTATTTATTTCAATTTATAAAAATGAGAGAAAAATCGTCCTCGAGCACGACTTCAAAATTTAAAATCATTCCAGCATCGTTTTGAGAATTTAGATTTTAACGGATTTAATTCCGCCTTCGAGCTCCGAGTTTTGATAAAATTAATTTAATTCCGTGAAACTTGAAATTCATAATTTAAATTTTATTTAAATTCGACTTAGTCGGGATTCGATCGGCGAGCGGGTTTCGAGTCTTTTACGCTAATTTAATTCTTTAGTGGACCCCAATTCTTTTATTTTATTTCCCTTTTCTTTTATCTCTCTCTCTCTCTTTCTCTCCCTGCGGTCCCCCTTCCTCTCACCCTGCAATCACCCAGCTGCATACAAACAGCACCCTCCCCTGCCTCATTTCAGTGCAACAGCCCTCCTCCGCACTCTCACTCTCTTTTTCATCCCTTGCAGCTGCCAAAACCCAGAAAACCCACCCAAACCACCACACCTATGCCCCTCAGCCACCAAAGTCACCAACTTTGCTCCACCCCCCCTGTCGCATTTCTGAGCTTCCCCTGTTCGCCGCCGAAGGCGAAGCCAAAAGGCATCAACACCACCACTTCTACCTCCCACCATCACCTCCCAGCAGCTGCTCCTCCACCCTCGTCGTCGCCCTCCATTAACGCCGAGAAAGGGGCTCCTCCTCCTCCCCTGTTTCCATCGAGCCGCCGCCAATGCCGGGAGCTGCTCTCCTCGATGTCCCTTTGTTCATCCTTCCAAAATCGAAGGGAAGAAGACTTCCACGAGCAGCCGACGAAGCCCAGACGTCGCTGGAGGCCAATCGCTGCCGCAAGCCGCCATTGATGCCGGGAAACTCCGAACCTCGGTGAGCCCCTTTTCTTCCTCTTCTTTAGCCTCGCTTTGAGCTCTTCGTGTCCGGGGTGGTCGGGGAGAGATTTCGGTCGGGTTGGGGAGCTTTGGGCCGGAGAGGAGCCGCCGGAGACCTGGGATTCTCTTCTTCTTCCGTTTTCCGGCGTCACTCTCTGCCTCCCCTCTGTTGCCTTGAAGGAGACGGGTTCAACACTCGGTTCACTCTTTTCTTTCTTTTCCGGTTCGCCCTTTTATTTTTTCCTCCTTTCTCCCGGTTCATTTAACTCAGCTTCTGGGTATGGGTTTCGGGTATGGACCGGATCCGGGTCATGGGATGGACTCAGGTTGGGCTTGGCAATTCGGGTAGGGGAGTGGGCCTCTGGGTTTTGGGGTTGGGCTGGTTTTTAATTCTGAATTGGTTTATTGTTATGGGTTATGTTTTTTTTATATTTCGGTAGTACATATATATATATGTTATGTGTTAAAGTATAGTATTGTGTTATGTTATTATATATATGATATGTTATATTAATTGTTATTTTGGGCATTGGGAAAATAAATAAATATATATATATATTATGAAATTTTAATATATTTAAAAGGTTTTAAAAGTGATATTATTTGATATTGGGTTATACATATATTATAGGTATTGTTTTGAGATGATATGATTAGTAAGTGTTAAATTATTTGAATATTATTATTATTTTGGGATTTGGTTATAATTATAATATTCTGGAAATTAATCTTTATATATTGTTTATTGTTTTAAAATAATGTTAATTGGTTTATTTATATATGACGCATTTTATGAGGGATTGAATATGCGAGTTGGAATTTTAAAAAGTGAATTGTTGATTTTGATTTATAAATATGAATTTTTAACATAGGATTATTTTGATGATTTAATATTGGAGTTTATTTATATAATGTTTTGAAATGAGAAACATGCCGGAATTATTTTATAACATGATTTTGGGAAATTGGTTTTAAGGCTTAAATGTTTAATGTCGGAATTTGGCCGAGTATGATTTGAGAAATTATTTTGAACATGAGTTGACTTAATTTTGGATTTAAGATTTTGGAAAACGGTTTTACTATCGGTCGGTTTTGAGGATGTGAGAACTCGGGTTCGTATGTATGAATGTTGGTCTGGTAGCTTATGGAAATGGCTTGATGATAGGTGTGTATGGCTTTTGGATTGCTTTGGACTTGTATTTGGACCCTTGCTTGTGTTATCTTGCTGTTCTGCATCAACAGGTAAGTATCCTACGGGACTTACTCAGTAACCTGGACCTCCTGCCTGATGTGTCATGTAATGCGTAGTTTTGTTGCATATTAAAGCATACCATGTAGTATCATGCTAGGACTGCATTGAACTGAGCATGTGTTTACTTTGTGTGTTTGAAACAGAACGACCGTTATCTGTGATAGTCCTAGAGTCTTTGCTAGGGTCATAGGGTAGCCCAGCCCCATCGGGTGCCCTGAGTCTATCGAGTCGATATGAGCATGATGATAGCCCAACACCATCGGGCATGTTTAATTTATATTTAATTTATGTTATAATGATGATACCGTGGGTGAGTGCACCACCACGAGGATATGCTATGCTATAGCAACGAACTGGCCAGTCTCTGCACTAACAGGAAGGGGTGCAGAGGTAGGAGAGGGATATGCCACTTGGCATTGTCTTGGGCCCTTTACAGTTCTTTTCCGCATATTATATATACTAGGGGCATGATAGTGTGATTTAAATCTTGTACCGCATTCGTCATCTTTTATTTAGGCATAGGCATGTTATGTGGCCTCAGCGCGGTCAGAGGACCCGCAGGCGATCACCGGGCCTGACTTCGTGGATAGTGTTAGGTACCGCTCTTGTTGCTCCATGCTTCTGTGACGGGGAAATCTTTTGGCGAATCGAAGAATCCGGCTAATATATTCTAACTTGACAAATGGCAATCACCCACTTTGTTTTGGTTTTGACCCGGCTCTGCCGTGGCTTTTGTATCTAAACCGTACTTTCGCTTTATTTTCGTTTAAATTGTATTTCTGAGACTTCGACTGATTAGAGGTTTGAAACCTCGACCCGTACCTGAATTGCAACATCCGAACGAAGGTATCCGACCTTCGAAACGTATCCCAGATATTTATATCCGGGCCGTTACACTCTCCATCTCCGAATCCAGGTTATTCTTCTTCTTCTTCCCCTCTTCTTCTTCAGTTCTTCCCCTTCCTTAGATTCTTATTATTAGATTGTATACGGTTCTTTAAATTGCATTTTATTCAGGTTTTTTGAGTTATTCTGTAATTGTTCTAGGTTCTTCAAAATTTGTCTAATTCAATGTCGAAAGAAACAAAATCAAATGCTCCAGTTGGCAGCTCTGCTTCCGGCCTTTTGATTGTGTCAACAGCGACCTCATTCGCTTCACCATCTCCTCCTACTGCATCTCTCCCTTCTGCGGCGCATAAGGGTGGTGAGACTCCTACTGCATCTGTTGGTGATGGTCATGCTACATCAGGAGATGAGGTTGGTAAGAAAACCTCTGAAACTTCCTCATCCTTGAAACGAACTAGTTCTGTATGGGAACATTTTAAAGCATATGAAAAAATTGAGAAAGCTAAAAATGCTACTGGAAAGACAGTGGAGGTCATTCAAAGAAGAGCTCATTACATACACTGCCCTAGAGGAAAGATTGGGGATTTCTTAGTGGAGGGTAGGAGTGGTACTTCAGGTATGCTTAGGCATATAAATCAAAGCTGCAGGTATATTCCACGATCAGTTGACAAGGCACAAAAGGTTTTAGGTGGGGATAAGTCTAGCTCTAAGACAAACAAATTGACAACGGTTGCTTATAGCCAAGTTCATTATTTGGAATCTTGTGTGGAAATGATTGTTATTGATGAGTTGCCTTTTAGCTTCGTCGATAAGAAAGGGTTTGGTAGATTTTGTTCAAAAGTGTGTCCATTGTTTAATATTCCAAGCAGAAGAAAGTTGTGCAGAACCTTCCTAGGTATGTATGACACCAAAAAAATAGAGATGAAGAAGATGTTTAGGAAGTATAGGTTGAGTCTTACAACTGACACTTGGACAAGTGTTCAAAATGTCAATTACATGGTGATTACTGCACATTTTATTGATGAAGACTGGAAAATGCACAAGAGGATACTCAATTTTTCTATTATTCAGAATCACCAAGGGCCATCTATAGGGAAGCTTATTGATTCTTGTTTGGTGCAATGGGGGATTGACAAGGTGATGTGCATTACTGTTGATAATGCCGCTGCAAATAAATCTGCTTTAGAGTGGCTTGTTGCGAAAATGAATAAATCAGCTTTCTATCGGCAAGTTTTATATGGAAAATATATGCATGTTAGATGCACTGCGCACATCACTAATTTGATTGTTGGGCATGGTTTGAAGAGGTTGCAAAAGTCAGTTATGGCAATCAGGAATTGTGTCAAGTTTGTGAGATCTTCTCCAAAAAGATTAGAGTCATTTAAGAAGGTTGTCAAGCGAGAGAAGATAGGATGCAAGGGACTTGTCTGTATGGATGTCCCAACAAGGTGGAATAGCACCTTTTTAATGTTGGAAGCTGCCCTGAGGTTCAAACAAGCTTTTTTAGTGATGGCTGAAGATGATGAATCGAATTTTGGAAATTACTTTAAAGAACCCGAAGATGAATATGATGATGATGGTGTATTAATACCGGGCAGCGATAAAAGATTCAGGGTTGGACCTCCCGATGAGGAAGATTGGTTGAAGGCTAAAGTATTTGTTGATTTTTTAAGAGTCTTCTATGAAGTGACTTTAAGGAATAGTGCATCTCTACACCCTACTGTGCACACTGTTTTTGCTGATGTTATTGACATGGAAAATAACATCAAAAGCTTATTTGTCGTACCGGATTTGGCAACTTCACTTGAAACACAAAAGATTTTGCAAGATATGGCAGGCAATATGAAGAGTAGATGGATCAAGTATTTTGGCTCATTTGGGGATCTTAACAACTTGTTGATTATTGGACTCGTTCTTGATGCACGTTTTAAATTGAAGAATGTCACTCACTTGTATATAGAAGAAAAGTTGAGTGGTGAGGAGGTGACAAGAAGAACAAATGTGATCAAAAGCCTTCTTATGGATCTCTATAATGAGGTATACACATGAATTTACTCACTTTGTCAATCCAGATTTTTATTAGTATGATATTCTGGTTTTTATTAGTATGATAACCTTTTATATGTACAATTTTACTCACTTGATGAATCTGATTTTTATTCACATGATTTGTATTAGTATGTTGTTCATGTGGATGGAGGCATACGCATGCATAATCCAAAATCCGAAAGCTCTTCTTCCACCCTCACATGCCGAAGCACTACAAGTAGATCTAACCGGCTAAGTAACTGGAAGAAGGTTGTGCAAGACAATGATGAGACGGTTGCAGCTCATGAAGTTGATCAATATTTGGATGCCCCATTAGATCCAACCGAAGAAGAAGATCATTTTGACATCTTGTGCTGGTGGAAGATTAATGGATGTCGATACCCTGTTTTGGCAGCAATAGCAAGGGATATTCTTGCCATCCAAACTTCAACCGTGGCCTCCGAGTCATGTTTTTCAACTGGAGGCAGAGTTATAAATCCTTTTAGGAGTTCATTAACTCCTAAATCAGTAGAAGGGCTAATTTGCATGCAAAACTGGATGCTAGGAGATGATATTGCGGATGTTGTGGATGATATTGATGAGCCAACCATTGAAAACACCGAGTTCTATTACGACATTGAGCGAGGTATATTCGTTATTAACATTACTCAAGTGTTAAAACTTGTTTTACTTGAATTATACCACCTGTTTGTGGATATATATATATATATATATATGTGTGTGTGTGTGTGTGTGTGTGTGTGTGTGTGTATGTATGTTGTCAACAAGCTTCATTATTATTATTTCTTTGTGTTGTTTTTGGATGAAGAGCACGAGGACACTGGTTCAAGTAGGAACACATTAAAACATGGCCAACCTCAAGTTCCAAAAGTGCCAGCAAAGGGAAAAGCTACTGTGGTGATTAATGTTTAAAAGCTTTCTAGTGCTAATGTATTATGACTTTCACTCTTTGCCTTCAATTGTAATGGGATTCCACATTTGTAATGCTTTAATTTAGCATGTTTGTCTAATGTTTTTTTTTATGTAATGTCATGACTATAATTTGTACCTCATTTGTAACTTTATACTTGTTATTTTTGGATTGTATTTTAATCTTTTTTTACGAGGGACAAATCCCGTCCCGTCCCGATCCCGTCCCGTCCCGGGAGGGATAAGACCCGGAGGGATTTGAAAAAAAATATTCAATCCCGTCCCGCAAAAAATACGCGGGACGGGATGCGGGATTACCCCAATCCCGTCCCGTCCCATCCCATGCCCATCCCTACCTGTGGGTGTCCATTTACAACACTATACAAAGTCCTATTGTTTTTTTTTTATTTTTTAATCAGGTGGACTTGCTATTTGAAACGACTCTACCTATATATATATATATATATATATATATATATATATATATATATATATAGAGGATAGATCATGTGTAAGCAAGCCTTACTGTGTAATTTGTGAGCAAATCTGGAGCGTCGGATTAAGAAGATCAAACGGATGAGATTAAAAGTAACTTGTGAACAGTGACATTATTCGTAGGTACCAAGTGATTATTCGTATGTACATACATATGAATAATCCTTTGTTGCATACAAATAATTACATTTGTTCATACATACGAATAATTACATTATTATACATGAATAAACGCTTCGTACCTACGAATAATTTCTCTGCTCACAAATTACACCGTAAGGGTTGCTTACACGGGATCCAACCTCTCTCTCTATATATATATTTGTTTTTTTTCTCTTAAATATGAATTTTGCTAAGAAATTTAAAAAAATATATAGAAAGTCGTTGTTTCAATCAGTGACTTTGATATTTTATTAATTTTTTTAACGATGGGCTAAATTCGATATTTAAAATAGCGACTTAGCCATACTTTGGCTAAATCCCAAATTAGTTTCGATCAGTGACCGGTTTCTTTTTTTTTTTTGGTTTTTTTTACCATTTTCAAAAAAATTCTAATATTTTATGCACACATTGCTTATCTTATTTTCTTGGCGCACAATGATTTTGTGGACTCGATCAAGGTTCCAAACCCCATTGAGATTGAATAGTGACTAATAATTTATAAACTCAAGTTGTTTGATCTATTCGATTGCAACAAAATCGCTTATACAAATTCGAAAATCAGAACCTAGCAATTCAAATACGCAAAGAAGCAATTCCTAATCACTCTGATCGGTTGTTCCCCTATTTAGATTGTTGTTGATGATGATGAATGTGGTGGTGAACCAGTGGCGGATGTACTGTTGGGAATACTTCGATAAAACTCATTAGGTAAGTGTATGAATATTTTATTTTATTTTTGTTAAAAAAAGTTGTACAATTAATTTTTTTATTATAAGAAATTTAAGTGTCCTCGCACTACAATTTTTAGGGATCCGGCTCCGGTACAGTTTCAATTGAAATTGTACTATGCATTTGGGCCAATCTCCACCATTGAAACTAATGAACGACTGAAATCATTCTATATTTAAAATAATGGCTACTATGCACACGGTCAATATATCGCCCAATACACTGTAGTTAACGTCAATCGCGGATTACGAGTCCGCGCTTTATTATTATTTTTTAAAAATTTTCGCAACCTCTAATTACGAGTCCGCGGTTGCAAATTTTTTTTTTTAAATTTTCGCAACCGCGGATTAATTACGAGTCCGCAATTGCAATCTATATCTATATAACTACTTAATTGCAAAGAGTTTTTTACACGTGTCCTTCACTCCATGTTTTTTGTGTTTTCAACCAATCACCTTATTTCGTTTTTTTCCCTCCTTTTCCTTTTTTTTTCTTTTCCAATTATCACACATTGGACTAGGGTTCACCTCATCTGCCTCATTCACCGCTTCCCTCCTCCTACCTCTGGTGATTGTCCTTGCATCTGTCGATTTTCCTTGCATCTGCCGATTCAATGACAGGACTTCGTTTTCCTCCTCCGCCGATGTTCTACCAGAGGTTCGTTCCCCTTCCTCCTCCGCCGGCTTCGATAATGGCATCGTTCGTGCCTCATGTCTTCGTCTTCCTCCTTCGCCGAAGTTATCCCGCTCAGGACTTTGTCTTCTTCCTCCGCTGAGGTTAGATCGCCTGCCCATCTCCATCTTCCTCTGCTGGATTTCAATTTCATTACTTAGGGTTCATGCTTCATGAGGATTTAATTTTTCCCCCCTTCTTCACAATTTGGAACGAACGGTTCCTTAGGGTTCATTCCTCCTCCGCCGACTTCGATCATGGCGTCCTTCGTGCCGATTGGGGATTCGCTGGTATCGATTGGGGATTCGCAGATATCGATTCAATGGCGTCCTGCCGATTCAATGCTCAGGTATCGATTCTTCTTTTTTAGATTTTAATTTCCCTTTTTTTTCTCCAAGCTTCATGTGTATTTTTTTTGATTCTGCGTTTTTAGGAGGATTGAGCACTTGGAAGTTGGAAGTTCGGCGGAAGCCCCGAGCACCAGGGTATGTTTCCTTGTGTTCATGGTTTGTCCTACTTAACTAATTACATGTGCTATCTCTAATTTTGAACCTCGATTTCATGGACTTTATCCTCTTTATTTCAGGTTTGAACATCGATGGTTTCATGGATATTCGCTAATTTGTTTCAAGTTTCCACATCGACGTTTATCAGAGTTCCGCGAGGCACCACAATGAGGCCTTCGTCTTCCTCCTCAGCCGATGTTACGCCGCCTCCTCCTCCATCTTTCTCCGCTAGTATTGATGCCCATCGTCGCAATCCTTTGAGTTTCATCCTTTCTTCTGTTCTTTTTGTTATTCTTAG
Source organism: Persicaria maculosa (assembly GCA_963922045.1). NCBI lineage: Eukaryota > Viridiplantae > Streptophyta > Magnoliopsida > Caryophyllales > Polygonaceae > Persicaria > Persicaria maculosa. The sequence continues at coordinate 39,464,954 of OY998271.1, forward strand.
CCGATGTTACGCCGCCTCCTCCTCCATCTTTCTCCGCTGGTATTGATGCCCATCGTCGCAATCCTTTGAGTTTCATCCTTTCTTTTGTTCTTTTTGTTATTAAAAATTAGGGTTTGCCTTTGTTTGATCAGTTTCAGTTCGTATCTTTGTTGAATTGTCTTACAGTTTGGATTTTTTGTGTTTCTCTGGGCGTGAATTGTCGAGAAGGCATCCCGTTGCCTCCTTGTGTCATGCCCACTCCGAGGGGTTGCTTCAGCCGTGCCCTACACCTAAGGTTTGTCCCTAATTTCTCTTTCTTCCTTCATTATGTTTCTAATATTCAGGATCTTCAAAATTCTTCTTCATTTCTGCCCAGTTTGATCAGTTTCAATTCGTATCTTTGTTGAATTGTCTTACAGTTTGGATTTTCTGTGTTTCTCTGGGCGCCAATTGTCTTAAAGGAATACCGCTGCCTCCTCGGGTCATGCCTACTCTGAGGGGTTGCTTCAGTGGTGCCCTAGACCTAAGGTTTGTCCCTAATTTCTCTGTCTTCCTTCATTCTGCTTCTAATATTCAGGATTTCAAAATTCTTCTTCATTTCTGCCCAATTTTGTATTCAGTATCTTCAAATCATATTTCAAATATTCGAATATAAAATGGTTTATCTGGTGCAGGTTGAGCTCCTAATAGTAGACGGATCTGGTAAAGACAAGACCCAAAGCATGTGCGCCTAATTAACCTTCATTGCTTCATGCCTCTTTATAACAAGGTATTTAGAGATCAAGTATTATTCTGTTTTTTTTTGGTCCTCTGAATCTCTTCACATTGTATTTACTACATGTCTCAATAAGGAAAATTTATATATTTTACATCTTCAAATTTCTGTATTTTACAGCTCTAACTTTCTGTAATTTACAACTTCATTTCTGTATTTCTGTATTTTTACAACTGCTGAATTTTTTACAGCTGCTGCATTTCTGTATTTACAGCTTAATATTTCTGTATTTTTTACAACTGCTGAATTTTTTACAGCAGACAGATTTTTACATCTGCTCAATTTTGACAGCTTCTATTCTTAATTTTACAACGTATGTTCAACAATTTCTGAATATTTACAGCTTCTTTTCAACCATTGCTGTCATGTATGGTTATGACTTCAGCTTCTATTTTTTTTTATTAATTCTATAATTTCAGATATGTGATTTCAATCTTTGTGTCTGGAATTTTTTTTTTCAGAATTCTATTTCAGTTGGTCACAAAAGACCAAAAGCTAACCCACATTAAAGAACAACATTTAATGAGGATGTTGGAGGATTGCTGGTGGTTAACCCACATGAAAATTGACCGGCTAGATGTTTAATTAGACAGAAAAAAAAAATTAAACTGATTTTTAAAGTTTAAATATTTCTTTTAATTACTTTAATTTCAGAAAGGTACTAAAGAAAGCCTTCGTCTTCCTCCTCCGCCGAGGTTATACCACCTCCTCATCTCTTAAGTATCCAAGGCTAATATCTCATATTCTTTTGTGTGTTTGATTCTTTGTGATTACTTTCATTGCTAATTCTGATTTAAAAAATTGCAGACTCCAAAAACTACCTTAGATATTAAAGAGTTCCGAGTAGGTCTAATGATGGAAGAAGAAATCCAAAACTATTTTTTAAAATTGTTTGTTTGATCTATTACTGCTTATATAGGAGAAGAACGAGTTGGAATTGACAAGGCTTCAATTAGCACCAGTAAAGGAGGTGTTCTTAGTAGCCAACATTCTGCTACGGAGGGAAGGACGTCTTCTCTATTTCACTGGGAGGAGCTATCTATCTCTTGTGAGTTTGGTCATGATATGCAGGCTGCTAGCTTTCCTTCTGTCCATCTCCCCTATTTAATATCACGTTCTGCTCTTTAGTTTGCATTGTTAGGTCCACATGATATTATACTTCATATAGGGCTGCTAGAAATCTTATATGCCATACATTTCATGATATTGAATTGGGTTACTGCTGATTACTGATACCCCTAGATGTTTTTGTATCTTATATCATTGTATGACATTTCAGTTAGAGAGCAATCTACATTTGAGAACATCAATTAAGCTCCAACCTCAAACATTCAACCATTTTAACTTACTTTATAAAAATTTAGAAAACTTTACCTTACTTCTCTTTATTAATTTTGGTTCTTAATTCTAATTAATTGAATGAAAACATATAGAAAAACCAAAAGGGATTCAATGAAACACTGCTACCTCCAACTCGCCATTTTGTATATTTGTTCAACAAATACAAAACATTGCTAACTGCAGCCCGACTGCGTGATTTGAGAAAGATCATCGTTCCATTTAGTTGTTTCTAGGATTTGTATGGACGAAGCCTCGATCACCACCTTTGTGCTTTTTTTTAGCACCTATGTCGTTCCCGAACATTATTATTGTATTAAACTTTTCAAACATTTGTTTAGATTGTTAATTGGCTATTTCTTAATATTTTATATTCTTTTTTTTCTTTTCTTTTTTTTTCCTCACAAACGCGCCATGGCGCGGGAATCTCACTAGTTATACTTTAAATGAGAAGCAATTTTGACACATGTCATCATTTTATGCCAAGTTATTTTAGGTAAGTGTATTTTCATAATAATCTAATTAATAATTAGGTTAAATCAATTAACATATTTATTATTTATCCACAAATCTCAATCTTTCCGTATATATCTATAATTTATTATAACTTATTCTATTTAATTTTAGACAATATTATTAAGGCATAATTGAATATATATTCATATACCCATTAAATTTTATTAATTTATCTATATACACATAAAAAAATTCAAAATTTTGGTTTATATACATCAAAATATAATGATCTTATTAAATTATCCAAAGTATGATTTTGGTTTAATGATTATAAATTAAAGTTTTCATTTAACATATCATTTTAAGAAAATACATGAATTTTATTTCATTACCTTCCTTTCTATATCTACCCAGCTTCGAACCTATTTAGTTTTTGAGAAAATAAAATAAAAATTAAAATGTTAAATAAAATAATAGAAGTTGTGTCTTTTGTTTTAAATTAATAAAATTTATTCATTTCTAAAAATTGAATTTTCTATCTATCTATCAATATATATATTAAACCCATAATCCTACTACCACATGTCGCCTCATTATGCAAAGATATTTTTGGTCATTTTTTTCAATTCATTATATACTCTATTTTCTCACCAGTGGTCCAATGCTAAACATTGAATTAATATTAATGTTAATGTTAATATATAATTTTAATGAAAAGTAAGTTTGAAGAGGTGAAATCATCACATTAATTATAGTTTTTTCCTTAATATATTCTATAATTTCTAACAAAGGGGTTGAGTTCAAAATATTGAATTAATAAATAATCAATACCTATATGTAATTCTTTATCTACTATATTAAATTAAAAGCACAAGAACATATCTTATAAATTCTCTTTTTCATCTAACAGATTTTCGTAAAATTATCTTTAGTTAAATCTTTAATATAATATTATAGTGATAGTAATTTCTTTTCTTTCTAATAACATTATTTTAAAATATCTATATCTATACACTTCTTTAAGTGAGAATCATTTTAATGAGGTGTTATAATTACATTTATTTGTAGTTTTTTGAATTTACATGGGTATCCGGGGCTACTGGCACCTGACTGATCCCATGGACCCTGAAGTTAACAACTAGGTAAACCCTTCAGTGGCCATCCGGGGCGGGATTCAAACTAGGGACTTTTGGGTACTTCTCGCAGGTCCTTTTGAGCTGAACCAACCCGAAATGGTTTAAATTAATTGTAGTTTTTTCAACCAATAAAATTATACAATTTTAATTTTATACTAGCTTTTATAAAATTTTACAATATTAAATTATCATATTATTATGATTTAAAAAATGAACCGCGCAATGGCGCGGGAACTATACTAGTTTTTTTTTATTTCCGCAACCGCAAACCGTGAATTTGCGGATTTCCGCAGACTCATAATCCGCGATTGCGGTTTTTTTTAATTTTTAAATACGTTAATCAGATTACGATAATAAATATTCTCTATGATTACGGATAAATATTAACGATATTTGACCGTATCGCGTTGATCTAAATTTTGGATATGCGATAAGATATCGCGTTTTAAAGATAATTTAGGATAGATATATTTAGATATAAATATATTTTATTTCCTAGAATATTTGTCGACGATCTCTATATATACCATGCGTGTTTAGAACACAAGTATCTCAACAATTTAACCTTTCTCGCGAAGCGAATATTTCCAATATCCTAAATTTCTCCCTATGTCTTCGTCGGATGAAGATGATCTACCATTCAACCCATATAGTTACAACAATCCGCAAGAACTTCTAACTCACGTCGATGTAAGTCTACTCACGATTCTAGTAAAATCTCATATATTCATATATATTATATATATGATATATGATAACATTAGGGAAATTTATTTTACATCTATATTTTTTGAATGTGTTTGTTTCCCGTGTGTATAGTAATATTTATGCATATACCATCAATATGAGGGAAATTTATTTATGCATAGACCATCAATATTTATCACAATAATAGGGACATTTTTTTCACATATATATGTTTTGAATGTGTTTGTTTCGAATGTGTGTATAGTAATATTTATGTATATACCATTAATATGTTTTTAATTCTAGGATCTCCCCGACCTTCCTCTAGTCTTGGGTACCGATTATTCGGCTATGTTTCAGATAGGTGGATATTTCTTTGACTCAAAAAACGCAAAGGAGTGGGTTCATTTTATGGCTAGAATTAGAAATATGGTGTTAATAACTCAAAGGTCTTGGAAGAACAAGCGAAATGGGTTAGGTGTTTTTCGTTTGGTTTGCGAGTACTATGGCTATGCTAGAGGCAAACCCGATGTGGATAAGGATTTCCCACCATCATCAAACAGGGAAAAAAAGTCAAAGAAAAGAGGATGTGCATTTGAGCTCGAGGGTCGGGAGTACGAGACAGACAAATGGAGATTTTTGGTTGTATGTGGTTCTCACAACCATAATCTTCCGGATAACTTGTACGGACATGTCTTTGCCGGAAGGTTGACTGATAAGCAGCATCATAAAGTACGCCGAGGTGCCATGATTGGGTTAAAACCTCGGCAATTGTTGGGTATCATTGAAGATGAAGATCCCAAATGTGTGACAAGTATCCGACAAGTGTACGACTCTGTCGGAAAGATGAAGAGGGAAGAGGCAGAGGGTCGTGGGGATATACAACAAGCATTGCATTCACTTGAAGGAAAACAGTACGATGTATTCGTACATAGAGTGCACGAGTCTAATCAGCTGAGTGATATGATGTTTGCTCACCCAGACTCCCAATATTTATGGAGGTTATTTCCCTACGTCGTCGTGATGGATGCAACTTACAAGACTAATGAGTATGTTTATCCCTTTTCATGTTTCCTTATAGTTGTAAAAATAGATTTAAATTTTTTGATCTTGTCACAGATGATTTATTGATCATCCTCCTTTCATGTAGGTATAAGATGCCATTGTTGGAAATCGTTGGGATCACTAGCACAGAGAAAACATTTGCGATAGCGTTTGCATTCATGGCTAAGGAGACTACGGATCACTATAGCTGGGTGATGAAGAGGCTCCGAGATCTATGTAGACATAGAATGCCAGATGTGATTGTCACAGATCGAGAGTTAGCAGTAATCAATGCCATCAAAGAAGTGTTCCCCAATGTGAAGCATTTGTTGTGCAGATGGCATGTAATGTCAAATATCGAAGCGAAGGCGAAGATCCTATGTCCTTATAAACATAGAGAGTTTGTTAGCAAATGTTATGCCTTGGTCGAATCGAGGTCAGTGTCAAGCTATGAGCAACGTCTACAATCGATGAAGGCCAAGTGGGGTACGCGTTGGAGTCTAATGGAGTACCTTGAAACGACATGGCTCACGAACTTTAAGGAGGCACTTGTTAGAGCATGGATTGACTACTTTGCGCACTTTGGCACTAGAACAACAAACTGGTAAGTGTTTTCGATGTTTGTTTTAGTCAATTACGCATGTCACGTTAATTTGAATAAATAGTTTTTTAACTGCCAATCTATTGAAACCCCTGCAGTTGTGAGTCACAACATGGAAGGTTGAAGGGTATGCTGAACATGTCAATAGGGGGGTTTGCAAACCTGGTCAACTACATCGACAGAATGGTCAACGATCAGATCAAGCAAATAAAGGGTTCCCTTGAGATGTCACGCATGAATGTTCGTAAGAGAGTTTCTAGCAACCCAATCTTTGCTCCACTTGTTATGAATGTGACGGATGAGTGCTTCAATCTATTGGTGGCTAATTACAACACGACGATGGGCATACGTAATCATGATGGGGTCTGTCGAGATCAGTATTGGCGAGATGTGCATGGTGTGCCATGCGTGCATGAGTTTTTAAAAGCCATATCCACCCGTAGCCCGATAAGCTTGCGTCAAATTCATCCGTTCTGGAAGCAAGTGATGTGGAATGGACCTATTATGGCAGAGGAGGGCATGGACCCTGTGGAAGATATAAACCCGACCAGTTTAACGTTACTGAGGTTGAAGAGAAGGCTTTGAGGCAAATGATCTCACTCCTCAGGAACGTAATTTTATTGCCACGACATACAGTGATACAGAGAATCCCGGATCAAATAACATGAAAGCACCACCTATAAGCAATCCTAGAGGTCGACCAACAGGGAGGCGCTCAATGATGCGAGATCCAACGACCCTTGAGCATGCAATGCGATGGTCAGTAACCCGAGGTAGAGGGCGCAGTCGAAGTAGAGGGAGAGGTCGAGGTAGAGGGAGGGGTTGAGGTCGTCCAAGTGGTTGAGTAGTGGAACTGGTCGAGGTGGGCCACTTGACCCCGTCACATTTTTATCCGACCATGTGGATTGGTTTGTCCCGCGCTATATCGACCGCATTGAAAATGTGAGTTCAGATGGGCATTGTGGGTATCGAACGCTTGTAGTGTTGCTTGGATATGGGGAGAACCAGTATATGAGGGTCCAACAAGAGATGGCTGAAGAGCTGCGTAATAACAAGGAGTTGTATCGAGCTGCATCGATGATTGATGATATTGATGGGATGATTGCTAATGTTGATGTCAAGGATCCTGGCCCATGTGATCCGACAAGGTGGATGGAGGCACCGTTGGTTCCTTTGGCAGCTGTGACACGATATCAACTTGTTGTGGTTGTCCTTAGCAGGGATGGTGCGCATACATGTATCCCGATGATGGCACAAACAACGACCGCAAGGCCACCAACAGAGATTATTGCAATGGCGTGGTATGGGCGAGTGCACTGGGTACCGGTTAGTTAAATTCCCCCATAACCATCACTATACCTACATATTTTATGGATTATAAATTATTGTACTTCTTAACCAAACAGGTATGGCTTCAACCAGACTTCTTAACCAAATAGGTATGGATTATAAATTATTGTACTTCTTATCCACCTCACCTGCATCCATCATCATAATGGCGTGGTATTGTACTTCTTAACCAAACAGGTATGGATTATAAATTATTGTACTTCTGAACAACATAATGTCCCTAACATTAAAAACCAAATTATATAAAATATCACATTCGCCATTGTGATGCCCGGACTTGAGTGGGGGTGAGTGGAATTGGGTGGCCCATTGCCTCTCTATAGTAACTGAGGATCTCCTCATGGCTGTAGAATTCCTCACGACGTTCTAGCATCCTCCTGAGCCGCTCCGATAATACAGTGAATCGCTATAAAATGTAAAAACAAATACATTGTGATGATCATATAATAACCATTGTGTCAATCGCGAACGCGCACTGCGCAGTGGCGAGCCCTCCCTGCTGGCACATCGGCGGATGCGGGATACGCTATTGCTGGCATCCGCGGACGCGCACTGCGCAATTGCATGCGGGACCCACCTTCGTGCATCCGTTCTACGGGTTTGCGAACGCTTTCCGTACACCTTGCGATAAATTGCCCGTGCACATAGCAATTCCGTTAAAATAAATCAATAAACTAAACAATTTTACAAAACAGTAAAACGGCAAGATGACTCGATTAGTACCTCCTTCCCCATTCTTATGGCGATGACTCTACTACTGAAGACATTCAGACGACAACGCTGGTGTTGATGTGTTGCGCGAGGGAGGATGCCAACAATAGGTATGTTTATCCATTAATTTGGGGGGTTTTGAGAAAATTAGGATTTATGGGTTTGGAAATTCGCAATTTTTGGTTGAATTTGTGAAATTGAATGGATTCATCGGTGAAATTTTGGGATTTTTGGGTTTCATGGGTTTGAGAATATTAGAGTTTATCAACCGGTTGAGAAATTCACAATTTGTGGTCGAATTTGTGGATGGAGTTCAGAATATGTTTCTTATGTCGAATTCAGGGATTTTTTCGGTTTCACGGGTTTGAATGTGATATTTGGTTTCTGCATTGAATTTTTGGAATTGAAATGGAATTGAATTTGTGGAATCAAACGAGTATTTGGTTTCTTTATTATACAAATTGCAATTCGAAAGAGTGTGTTGACTACTCGTGAAATCTGCTGTCAAGAATTTGCACTCCTGAAATTATTGGTGGTATGGAACTGAAATGAAGAAGATGAGCAACATCAGGAACATCAATTTCATATTTCAAAGGTATATTAATTAAAAAAATTTAGCCTATTAGCTCAAATAGTAGAGCGGTGTGCTCATGTACAAAGATGCGGGCAAGTCTCGCACAGGCTAATGTTGTAAAATTTGTTGAGCATACATGGATAGACCCAAAGTTGCAGATTAAAGACAAATGCTACAAACTGAGTTTGGGTTATCACCCATGATAGGCACAACAGACTTCAGTTTACATTTGTAAGTCTCAATTTTAAGACAAAAAAAAAACACTAATTATAAAAGAAAAATGTTAAGATTTCATAAAACATTGTTCAGCTCTATTTTTGAAAAAGATATAATTCAAGTACAAGGAATATATAATAAAAATTCTTTAAACTAATTCTCAAATCTCAATGTAAGTTTCTTGCATGATGATCACTTGTCTTAATGACAAATTTTTAAGCCCATAAACTCTAATTTATCAAATTCCCCAATTTGATACGTACACATACCTGTCGTCCCTCACGCAAGACAAAGACGATGGCGCCACCTTCTTTCCATGTCCAGTTGCCGGCATCGTCCTCTAGTAAATTGATATACTTTCGATTTGCCATTGATAAGCACAAATTTGGGTGTTCGAAAAGGCCGGTTAGGATCATTGATAGAAGGGTTCAAGGGTAAGAGAAGACTGAAAGAGAGAGACGGGCAAGGTAAATTAATTTTTTATTTATAAAATAAATAAATAAATAGAGAATAATCTTAACCATTGGTTAAATCAAGGGTGGATATGAGCCAAACTGTATGCTACGGTTAATATAGAACTGGATGGGAGCCGGACCCAATTTTTAGATGCCTGGGTTAATCTATATATGGAAGTAAAAGTTGTGAGATTTGGTGCTGAATCACAGACTTGTTTCTATTCATCCAAATTCCAAAGGTTTTTCTAATTGAAAGGAAAAAAGGGTTCAAAGATCATTTATAACTTTTATGAAATGTAATCGGTCATTTAACTCTTGAGCTTGTGAATCATGATCACATAGGCCATACCCATGGAGCTCGCTAGGTAATTAAGCTAAGGGGCTTTAAAAAAAAGATTGTATTAGGTGAAATGGTCTAGTACTCTAGTATGGTTGGTTGGTTGGTAGGTAGGAGGTTTAAGAAGAATAATGGAGTATGAGGTTGGACCAGTTGTTGCGACTGTGACTAACCCTTTGAAATCCACTCTTCCCCTATCTCACGCTCTGAATTACGTCTAACCTTCCGAGGCCTTTAGATCGAGTGTATCAATGGCTGCTAGTTGGGCCTCAGGGTCAGGGTCAGGGTCAGGGTCAGGGTCAGGGTCAGGCAAACTAGCACGGTTGGCGCAACAGCTCCGGTTGTTCGATCCTCCACTATCAGCAGACAAACTGACCCTTAGCTTCCATAGTTCCGAAGCTGCTGGTCCTACAAAGGATGGCAAATTGGTGATTTCTGAGGGATGCGTAGCTAACAATCCCAAAAGATCTGCTGTTCTTATTTGCGTATTTGAAGGCGACAATGGAGATCTGCGTGTGATACTCACCAAGCGCTCCTCAAAGCTCTCCTCCCATTCTGGTTTGTACAGATTAGTCGTGGATCTTTTTTATTTTTATTTTTGATGGATCGATCAGTGGGTGGAGTTTGCAGAGATATATTAATTATGATGTGTTGGAATAACTTGAATCTATCTAATAGAGTTTATCTTTAGGGATATATTTATTATAGGTAGATTTATCTATAATAAGATATAGATAAAGATATATTTATGTAGATTTAGATTTATCCCTTTAGGCCTTATTGATATACTTATCCTAATAGGATTAGAATTAGGTAAGGCTATATAATCTCCTACAGGCCTACCCTAGAGGAATTAAATCTTGTAACCCTAATCTGTTTTGCTTCCTCTAATAAGAAAACTGGTTCTCTGCCCGTGGATGTAGGCAACACACCGTTGCTGAACCACGTAAATCTCTGTGTTGTTCTTCGCTAATTTCATTCTCGTTATAACAAACTGGTATCAGAGCTTGGTTGTGATTTCTGTTGAGAATGATGTCTGGATCTGTAGTGAAGATTGACAAGTTTACTGGAAGAAACTCTTTCAGTCTGTGGCAGATCAAGATGCGGGCTTTGCTGAAACAGCAAGGTTTATGGACACCGTTGGCCGCCGACAAGAAGGGGGCAGATACAACCACCGCTGAGTACGGCCTTCTGGAGGAGAAGGCTCATTCGACGATTATGTTGTGTCTCGCAGACGATGTCATAATAGAAGTTGCTGATCAGGAAACCGCAGGCGGCTTGTGGCTAAAGTTGGAGTCTTTGTACATGACAAAGTCTCTGACGAACAAGTTGCTTCTGAAACAACGGTTGTTCGGGCTGCGTATGCAGGAAGGTACACAACTCAGAGATCATCTTGATCAACTTAACACTCTATTACTTGAATTGCGTAATATTGATGTTAAGGTGGAGGACGAAGATGCTGCCCTAATTCTGCTGGTATCCCTATCCCCCACATACGAGAACTTCGTTCAGTCGTTCGTCGTTGGGAAGGACATCATCACGTTGGAAGAGGTTAGATCGTCACTTCACAGCAGAGAGTTGCGTCTGAAGGCAACCGCGTCAGTTACAGACAATCAGGCTTCCGGGCTTGTGGCCAACGGAGGCAATTCTGATGGTAGAAGGGGAAAGAAGCAAGGTCGCAAATCAGGCCCTAAACCAGACGACGTTTGTAACTACTGTAAGGAGAAAGGTCATTGGAAGAATGACTGTCCTAAGAAGAGGGAACAAGAGCAGAAATCTGGATCTGCAGCAGTAGTTCATGGTGGAAATACTTCTGAGGAAGATATTGTTCTACTAGCAGGTAATCGCATAGATCATGATGTGTGGTTTCTTGACTCAGGTGCGTCCTGTCACGTATGTCCTAGAAGAGAGTTGTTTACAACATATAGATGTGTAGACAAGGGCAATGTTTCTATGGGAAACGATGTCATCTGCAAGGTTGTTGGGATCGGCTCAGTCAGGCTTCAGACAGATGATGGGAAATTTCGCACATTGGAGGATGTCAAGCACGTGCCATCCATGACGAAGAATCTGATATCCCTAACAGTGTTAGACGACAAGGGGTTCAGTTACACGGGTCATAGTGGAAAGCTGCGTGTGTCTAGAGGTTGTGATGTGGTTCTGCATGGAGTCAAGCAGGGAAAGGGAACTTTGTATGCCTTACAAGGTTCAGCAGTCACAGGTGCTGCAGATGCTGCTTCAGTCAAGGTTAGGGAGACTGTTGCTGAGGAGGTGGAGTTGAACTTCACTCCAACAGAGACTCAGACACCTGAGTTGGTCACTGACCAATCATCACAGACATGTACTACTGAGTCAGATACTGGTGTGACAAAGAATATACCACTAGACACAGGAACAGGTGGAGCTGTACATCAGAGTATTGCTCTAGATCGACCACGAAGGGTTGACATCAGGGGGGCTGCGAGATCCAGGTCTGACGATCTGGTGGGATATGCTTTGCATGTGGCCGAGGAGGGGAAGGATGGTGTTCCATCCAACTACAAGGCTGCTGTTTCTGGAGGTGAGTCAGTACACTGGCAGGCTGAGAAGAGAATCAGGGTGAAGAAGGTGGGGACAGCTGATAATCCCGCTGGTATGTTCACCAAGCCAGTTCCGAAGAGCAAGTTCCAACATTGTTTGGACTTGCATAACATCACCAGCTGTTGAGTTGCTCTGCGGAGCAATCTGGGTCCTCCTACGAGGACAAATCTGAGGCAGAAGAACGTCTGGCACTTGTCATGGTGCATCTGTTTCTGAGAGGAGATTCTGGTACATCCGGCATTGAAGCGCATCTGGTACATCTGGCATGGCATTGCATCTAGTACGTCTGGCGCTACAATGCGGTTGGTACATCTGAGAGGATTCAAGTCAAGGTGGAGATTTGTTGGAATAACTTGAATCTATCTAATAGAGTTTATCTTTAGGGATATATTTATTATAGGTAGATTTATCTATAATAAGATATAGATAAAGATATATTTATGTAGATTTAGATTTATCCCTTTAGGCCTTATTGATATACTTATCCTAATAGGATTAGAATTAGGTAAGGCTATATAATCTCCTACAGGCCTACCCTAGAGGAATTAAACCTTGTAACCCTAATCTGTTTTGCTTCCTCTAATAAGAAAACTGGTTCTCTGCCCGTGGATGTAGGCAACACACCGTTGCTGAACCACGTAAATCTCTGTGTTGTTCTTCGCTAATTTCATTCTCGTTATAACATGATGATGGATGCAGGCGAGGTGGCATTGCCCGGTGGGAAGACAGAGGAAGGTGATGCTGATGATGGTCACACAGCTCTCAGGGAAGCCAAGGAGGAGATTGGACTACACCCTTCCCTTGTTGATGTTGTCACAGTTCTTGATCCTTTCACGACCAAGGTAAAATATGTATATATATTGTCCGGCTCCGGCGAGGCCAGGATATCATAACATCAACATACATGTATAATGTAGTTGCATTGATGGATGCGTTGCAGTATGGAATGATGGTGGTTCCGGTGGTTGGATTACTTGTGGACAAGAGCTCTTTCCAGCCCACATTAAATCCTGATGAAGTGGATGAAATATTTGATGTTCCCCTAGAAATGTTCCTCAAGGTTCTAATTTCTTTCTTTGTGTTTCTTTCTTTCTTTCTTTCTAGTATGAGATGATATCTGTACTTAATTACCTATACTTACAATAGCTAATTAATCGATAATCAGGATGGAAACAGAAGACAAGAGGAGAAAGAATGGGAGGGGGAGAAGTATCTGCTGCATTACTTTGATTATGAAGCAAAGAATGGTAAGTCGTACGTAATATATGCATTGACTGCAGGTATCTTGATTTGCGCTGCTTCTGTAGTTTACCTGAAATCCCCAGCATTCCCTCTACGCAAACCAAACTTCTGGACCCCTTCCCCGCATTCATCTTCATCTATTAAATTAGAATCGTCGTCATTTCTGACATCAAAATCGCATACAATTGCGCACACACTTGGTGACCACAAACTTAAGTGAACTATTTTTCAGTCTTTTACCAAATACACCCATTTAAGAATACTACTCCCTCCCTCCGTCCCACAATAATTGTCTTTAACTATTCATGCACGTTTTCTTAAGAAGCTAAAAACTATATAAAATATCAACATTTTATTAAATATTTTTAAATAATATCATGCATATTACTAATAAGTATAGAATTATTTTTAAAAATTAATTAAAAATGAATATTTTATATAGTTTTTAACTCCTTAAAAAGCGTGCATAAATATTCCAAAGACAATTATTGTGGGACGGAGGGAGTACTGCTTTTTAGTTTTTAGTACATAGTTTAAACTATATATAAAATACTGTTATAATATTATATATTATATATATTCTGGATATTTCCGTTTTACCCTTCCCTCGAGAGAGAAGTTAATTCCAGTGTATGCCTCATTTATCGTGTACACATGTGTTATTGTATACGCAGAAATTATTTGTTTATTTGCTCTTACTTATTTGTCTATTTGTCTATTAGCTCATAATTATTCGTCTGTTTCCATGTGATTATTCATCTATAATTATATAATTATTCATCTGTACAAATAGTTCAAAAAATATAAATGTTATTCTATCGAATAATTATCTAATACCACCGAATAATTTTATTCCAACGAATAATCTTTCAATAACAAAGACTAATAAGAAATTACTTAGGCATTGTTTGGTTACACTTTTTACTTCCCGGGAAGTACAAATTCCTAGGAATTGGTTTTCAATTAATGCGTTTGGTATAATTTTTTTATGCTAAAAAACGCAGAAATTAGAATTCCCAGGAATTGGAATTCTTCAAAATGGAGTAATTCAACTTACCATGAGGGGGTGGGTAAGATCTACTTCCCCCTTTTCTTCCCCAAATCTTTTATTTATTTTATTATTTTCATAAAGAAAATCTCTAATTTATCCCTATTAATAAGATGAATTTATTTATATATAAAGGTTATAAAAGTAATTTAAAATCAATTGCTATTAAATATCCGTGTTGAACCAAACAAAATGCAGTAATTGAGTTCATTGGAATTTATTTGCAAACAAACATATTTTCATACTTCCCGATAAGTATAATTAATGTGAATTCTATTTCCCGTAAAATAAGTTCTCATGAATTGAAATTCCTACATTTAATCAAACGAGCCCTTAATAAAAAAAAAAAGGCACGGGCCTGATTTAATCAAAAATAAAAAAAAAGGCCAATTTGGCCCAACCCGAAGAAGGAAAAAACCACTGTTCTCGAACAGGCCTCGATCTCCATCTTCCTCAAACCCTCTCGATTCTCAAACCGTCGAACCCTTGAAGCCGCCGGCGACTCACTCGATCCACCTCCTCATCGCCGGCGACTCGCTGCACCTCTCGACCTTTGTCACGTCGGCTTCTGGTGGTTGTCCGAGCTCCCTCCTCCACCAATTCATTTATCAGTCGGCCTCTGTCAAACAACGCCTCCAGTTAGGCTTGGTTAGTTAGATTTCATTTCCATCTCGTTTTGCTTTCAACTAGATATGCGAATTAAGGATTTTGACATTTCAGTGCTCAATTTCGATATGTTGATCGATTGAGACTATAGTTCAGATTTTATCGGTCTTTGGCTTTACATTGGCGGATTTATGAGGGAGATGGGGTGGCTGAAGCCTAGGGGTGAAAACCCATCACAAAAAAATTTCACCCGACCCATCACCCGTCCGTCTAATGTTTCACCCATCACCCGATCCGTCGGGTGAATCGGATGGGTCGAGTGGGTAATCGGGTGAAGTAAATTAAAGGAAAATGAGTCACAAGACATACTTAGAAATCGATCATATTCGATAATTTCACAAACCACGTCAATGTGGAAATCTTATTAAAGGTATAAAAGGTTTATTCATACATTATATCACTATCCTCATCTTACAAAGTTAACATTAAAATTTTAATATCAAATTAAATCAGAAAAACTTTAGTTTGTTGCTAGACTCATTGTTAAAAAAAAAACAATTTGGCTAAATCATGCTTTAACACACTAAATACTAACCAAGTCCCTGAAACGAGCGAAATTGCTAACACTCTAATAGTGTATGTAGTTATGTTAGAAAAAAGATTGGCTAGAATTGGAAAAAGGATAAATATGTAGTTATGTTAGACTATATTTTTTTTATAAACTATGATTTTTTTTTACATAATTGGGTTGGTTAACGGGTGGTTAAGCGGGTCGGGTAATAGGTCGGGTGATGGGTCGGGTAATGGGTGAAAAACATATCATCCATCACCCGATCCATCAGCTGTTTCACCCACCCATCACCCATCCATCACTTTTTTTTTTCGGGTTTTCACCCATATAATCGGGTCGGGTGGGTCGGGTGAGTCGGTCACCCATGGGTGATTTCCAACCCTACTGAAGCCCCCTTAAATCGGAAGAGAAACGCAAAAAAAAAAATATTTTGGATTTTTTTTCGTAATTTTTACTGATTTTATGGGTAAAACAGTGTAAAAGGAGTAAAAAATTATAAAGACAGCTTAACTTAGTTGGTAAGGAGGTGTATTTATTACTTGAGGTCATGGTTCAAACCCCTATAGCCTCATTTTTTAAATTAATTTTTGTTTTTTTAGTTTTATTCTATTAAAAATATCTAATTAAATAACAAATTTGAATTTTTCTCCAATACAAACAAAAACAATATGTCCTATATATAAATACAAAAAATCTATTTTTTTTTAATTTTTGTTTTTTCCTATAAAAATTGACTATTTAAATCACAAATTTAAGATTCTTTCTAATATATTTATAAAAAAAGTTATTTTTCATATATACATATATGTGACAAAATTTTTTGGCTATATTACAAAATGACATAAAAATGAAAGTAGAATGAATCAATCTTGATCATACAGTTGAGATTGATCAATACTTATTGATAATGTGTTTGATAAAACGTGTTTATACCAAGTGGATCAGTGGTTGTTAAGCCTTTAGGGGTATGTCGATAATGTGTTTGATAAAATGTCTCAAAGATAAGAAGAGAAGGCGACCTCTCGAGTGAGCTCGACTGATTGGTAGACTCCAAGGTCGCTCTCTTCCTGGCATCATCATGAAGGAGAAAGTACTAGTACTAGCTTGGACAAATCGAGGTTTAATCATCTCAAAATCCCCCAAATGATCTTTAGGTTTTTACTTCATTCAAGCAGTTTCAATCCATTTCACTTTTGAATTAGTAGGCAATATGTTTTAGCATCCATCGACGTTATAGTGAACTCTTATTACACTGTACAACAATCACGATGAATCAACCCTTCCATTGCAAATTAGTACATACATATGTTATTGTCATTTGGTATTTTAATTATTCCATTTTATCCTCATATCCCATAGCTTTTTATCCTCTAATTAATTGTAATCCCTGCCTAAATAAGCTTAAAGAAGTACTTTTCAGCGAATTGATTATGGTTGCTTTCGCATAATGTGCTGATCTCGCATAAATAACACCCTTGGATTCTTTACAATTGACTATATGTTGAACCAACTTGCCAATGTATCTTGTAAGTGAATATAGTATGCTTGGTTTTTCTTAAAATTCCTTGTCCTCTTGCTTCCTGGTTCAATAGTACTATTTGTAGCTTCATGGAAATCTTATAGTTTTTGTCCTAATTTCTTAAAATTCCTTGTCTTATTGCTTCCTCGTCCTCTAGGATAAGATATGTTAGATTCTGTCACTCTTTTTTTTAGTAGTTGTTGTATGCACACTTGTATTCTAAATCTGCACAATTGTATCTTCCTTTTGCACGTTTTAATATTAGTCATTGTTGTATGCACACTTGTATTCTAAATTTGCACAGTTTATCTTACTTTTGCACAGTTGATTGAGATAAAATATGCGAGATTCCTTCACTTTTTTTTAGTTTTAAATATATGAAATGAGTCACTTGTATATATAATGTTTGATGATCTTTGCTTATTTATAGTCATGTTATGATTTTCCTCTTATTGTTCTTAGCATGACCAAATATGAGTTAGTGTGTTGCGTGCACTACGGTCCATAAGCTCAATTAGGAAGGAGGGCACAGGCAATTGTTGTTCAGGAGTTTGGTGGATCGATTCCACCTGGATCTAATTGTTTCAATGTTCATAATTTCGATGTTCTTAATAGTTGGATGACACAAGATATATATATATATATATATATATATATATATATAACATTAAAAATTTATATGGCATGGATAAAATGTGTGATATTGCTTTGGTATGGTGGTTGATTTAGTACTTTCGTAACCAACTAGCTTTTGGTCAAGTTAATACAGTGTCTGTGCAAGCTATTCGAGTCTTCTCTCAGACAGCAAGACAGTCATGGGATGTGGCAAAATGCTTTGATCAAGACTAGGACTTGACTATAAGGGCCCGTTCATGTGCTATTCTACCTCACCATCATGTACGAATATGAGTTATTGGGGGGGGGGGGGGGAAGAGGGGCATATCTGAAACATAAGCTGGGAAAAACCAATAGAGGGGTATTTTAAGTTAATCTTTGATGGCTCCAAAATCAAGGATGAGAAGACAATTGTTGGATTTGCGATCCGGGACCAAAATCCTAGGGTGGTTAGTATGACCTAGGGGTAATGAGGGGGTCTTTTATCACTCAAACACTCGGTCAATCAAACAAATCAAGACTCCACTATAGTAAAGTGGGATTAGGTTTGTTCCATGGGAAGCTGGTCAGTGGTTTTAGGTTTAGCTTCGTTTTGGGGTTCAGGAGATAGCGGGAAAAGGGTGGTCAAGATGTTGTAGCTATCAACTGGGTGAGTCGATAGCAGAAGTCGACGTCGAGTAGGGTAGTCGATGTCGAGGCCAGGGGATGGGATAAGAAGCTTTGGTCAATGTCGGGGTACCTATGCAAAATTGAACAACGAAAATCGCAAAAACAAAGCAAATAAAAGTGCAAACTTCCAAGGTAAGGGATTACCACAACAATAGACACAAGTGTAAATCACGAATCACACAAAGAACTATGCTTTTATTACCAAACAATTGACTTTCGTCAATCCAACAAATAGATCAATTATCTCCCGCAAATAAGACCTAATTTTTTTTTTACCTTTTCTTAATTAGGATTATAGACTCACGAATATATATATCCTAATTACTATTCAAGTTTTGCAACATGAATTCTTTGAATTCTCATTTAAGGGTGCACACATAGGTAGATGATGATAGAAACACACAAAATCATAGATTCATCGATTAAGCACACATGCCTATCATTGGGGTCACCCCAACCCTAGAAGATAGGAATTTAGAAACAAAGCATGAGGGGAACAAACAACTTTATTATAAGTAAAACGAAACTCACAAAACTCCTCCAATCGTCTCCTCCGAACATTGCCCATGAAGGGCCTATCTTGCACGCCTAACAATGACCGATAAGGGCCTTATTTATACTAAAATCTAAGCTTATTCCCCAAGTAATTTTAATAATAAAATAATAGCTAATCCTAATTACCTAGGGGTAAAGTGGAGTTTACCCTAAGGGAAATCTCAATCGAATCTATACACATCTCGGGTAAGGTAAGATTCCAAAAGATCCGTCATTATCTGCTCGAACAAACGCGTTGCCTCTGTCTAGAAATTTGATCAATATTGAGGACTTCAGTCGATATCGAGTACTCTAGTCGATATCGAGTTCTCCAGGTCGATACTAGGTGTATATCGATCACAGAGATAAATCCTATGTCTTTCTCTGGTCTACGCAAGTGGTTGATGTTGACCAAAACAGGTCGATATCGGCTGAATCAGGTCGATGTCGACCTCCTTTAGGCTTTTTCAACATTCTGCTCCATCTTGAAACACACATTCACAAATCCTCGTTAGTCCGATTGATGCATATGAATATGCTTTGAAAATCTCTTTTTGAGAACCACAAGATTCACGAAGGCATCAGATCTTGATTTAAAGTGATGAAGAGCGAAAATAGGAATTTCCTCTAGTCATCTTCACTTTTACTCTTTCTTAGCTTCTCAACTGCCTTCATGGTTTTCCGTTAAGCTCCAAAGTGTGTCCAAGCTTCTGCAAATCAGCTCTAAATCCCTAAAAATCACACCAAACTTTCACTACTAAAAACGCAAGAAATAGCAACGGAAAATAGCAATGGATTTAGCCATGAATGTCCGTGGCTAACCGATTTAGCCACGGAATCAGCCACGGGCGGGCCATCCGTAGTCATATGCCTCGTGACTGATAGCTACGACCTATTAGCGATGGATTTAGCAACGAAAAAATATTGGCGTGGCTACGCCCGTGGCTAAGCATGGACGAGCTATACTGTGGTTGTGGCAACAAAAACAACTGCGGAATGCGGGCATTGCCAAATTCGTGGATGGATTCGTTTATGCAAATGGGTCATTGGTCTAGCTGATTGCTTTGATGCGCAGTTGCTATGGTTATTGCTAACGTTGTTGGTCGTTTCATTGGTAATGTTGTTGTTAGGGTAGTTGGTATCGCCAGTATTCGTGTCATTGGTATTTTTGAGGCTAAATAATATAAATGTATTACAAATAGAACAAACATACCAAATAATACACAAATAGAACCAATAATACACAAACAGACCAATACTTTTTGATCTAAACTAGTTAAGTCATTAAGTACCCAAACAAACCAAATAATACAAATTTCCCCTTTCAGCTTTCCCGATACTTTTTCTTGAACTCTATTGCACATTGCTGCACACCTAAAACATGCACAACAAAAACATCTCTCAATCGGGGCCGATGGAGAATGGAAGCATGGTTAATTTGGGGCAGCAACAATGGTGGTGGTTCTGGTCCCTCTGGATCTGTAGCACCGACAAGGGTGAAGGACAACTGACCTCTAGCGCCCAGGTGCAGCGGTGGTTGCTTCGACGTGGGCGACGACGAATTTGATAGTTATTCAGCCAAATTTATGTAGACTCCATATTTTTTCAAATAATCAACAACTACACAATTTCCATACTTTTCCGACGTAAATACACAAATATATACAAAAATTGTGCTAAAAACTCGACACAAAACATGCCTAAAACGAGGACATCAAAATACCACATACTTAGACTTGCTTGTCCTCAAGCAATACCCTTAAGTCATCACACAGATTAAGCCAAAAGGACTTTCAACATCATGGATATCATTCTCACATTACCACAAACAACTTATGCCATCGTCGAATCGGTATTTTGCCATCATCCATTAACTTTCCTTCCAACCATTCACACAAAAGGAGGGTTAAATAAAAGCTCAATTTTCCAAGATAAATGCAATAATAATCAAGAAGACTTTTAGGCTCACAGAGAGGCAAAAGGGTAATAAATATGAAGGTGGGAATACTTTTTGCCATGTGATGCTAATGATTTGGGGAAATAGAACACTACTCTCATTAACTTCATACCACATTCCTTATTCTTTTAATTTCCTCCCTTTTCACTCGTCGCTCTTTGTTCTTTTTTTTTCACTATTTGCTTTTATCTCTCTAACCTCTGCACCGTTTTTTTCGCGAGTTGCAAGCATGCTTCCATGAATGACCCTGGATATTAGTACTTTGGACTTCTTACCTTGTTGTTCCATCTCGCGTAATTTTTATCCTCCACAAGCAGGATTGATCACTTACCCTTGTGACCGGATTTTTTTCACTCTTTAAATTTTCCATTAATAATCATCTCCAACTTGCCATCAAACTTGAATACGATTTCCACAACATAAAGAAACCATAAATTCTCCAAACATTTTATCCATTTTCGATAAGCAAACATTAGGCGGGCACTACTAGAAAAGTAAAGCACCACATTGATCATCCTAACAGATGATGTTACAAAGATCCCTACTCATAGTGAGTGTCAAAATATTACAATGATCAACACTTCTAGCTATGTAGTCGGCTGCTTTATTTGCTTATCTGAAGCAATGTCTAAACTTGATATGGTCAAAACTTGACTTCAATCGCTCAATCATTTCTAAGTGACGCATAATTTCCTACTTGATCTTGCTCTTATCATTAATTGTTGTTACTCCTTCCAAGCAATCCCCTTCGATAATTAAGCTCCACAAGTCTTTGATTGTTGCTAATTGCATACTTGCACAGAAGGCAAAAGCTTCCGTTTGGAGAGTCGTTCCATTATAGGTCTCATGTTGAAAAATAACCATAACCCTTCCATTGCAATCCCTAGTAATCCCCCCAACCTAGCATAAACCAATTGGTTTTACTGAGCCATCCACATTAACCTTGTAGATAGCCTTTGGTGGTTTACACCATTTTGATTTTTTTTTGCCGTCTTTTCTTTGAAAGTTCGGTTTTCTTTTTGTCATTTGCTGTTACAACATGGTTCCAATCTTTTTTATTAAAGATTAGTCTATTCTTGATTTTCCATATAGCTTGTCATATGAAACACAGTTATTCGAACCGGTAACTTTCATATTTCACCTGGATGATGTCATTTAATGTAACGTGTCTACCTATCAGGCATAGGAATGTCCTACCCATTGTTTGTTCATAATTAGAGATTATAGTTTTTGTGAACGGACAATTGAAAAAGAGATGATTATTGTCCTCATCATCACCATATTGCAGAGGCGACATTGGAAAAGAACTCTATTTATGTATCTATTCAATCTTTATTTTGTCGGAAGATCATCAATAGCCATCTTACAAGCAAAAATTTTCATTCTTGGTGGAATCTTAATCTTCCAAATCCAATTGAAATTGACATTTTTTTTGTGGGTTGTTGCTTGTTAGCTCTCTTGTTGAGTTTGTTGTAAACTTCTATCTGGATTGAGTTTCTGAATTAGTTTATCTGGTGCAGACCAGTTTGGGGTTGAAATATTTATGATTTTTTGGATAATATTAGGAGGAGACAGTTGTTTTAGAAGGTCCAAATTCCATTGTTTTTTAGAAGTAAAGAGTTAATTTATGTTTAAATTGGGATCATGGTGTGTTTGAAGGTTGGCTAGAGTTTTACCCGGAATTGAAGGTTCATTTCTAGGGGTGGGCGTGGGACGGGATGGAACGGGACAGGACCAGGATGAGGCTCGTCCCGCTTTAATTTTTCCGGGACGGGATTCACCTTTTTTTTTTTAAATTCCACACGGGCCTTATCCCACACGGGACGGGACCAGGATGAGGCCCGTCCCGCTTTAAAACTTTTGTCCCGTATAAATATAAATATAAATATAAATATAAATATAAATATAAATATAAATATAAATATAAATATAAATATAAATATAAATATAAATATAAATATAAATATAAATATAAATATAAATATAAATATAAATATAAATATAAATATAAATATAAATATAAATATAAATATAAATATAAATATAAATATAAATATAAATATAAATATAAATATAAATATATATTTGTATTTATATATATAAATTATATAATATGTATATATGCGGGACGGGACTGGGATTTGCGGGATCCCATAGTCTTATCCCGCATCCCGTCCCGCATAATTTTTACGGGACGGGATCGGGACGGAATTCACTTTTTTTTCCTTAAATCCCACCAGGACCGGGACGGATACGGGATGGGACCAGGACGGGACCGGGATTTGCGGGATTTGTGTCCACCCCTAGTCATTTCAGACATTAATCGAGACTCCACATTTCCAATATCTTATGAGGTTGTTTAATGTGAATTTATAGACACAAATATCACAAAAAAATCATTTAATTTATTTCTTCATCCTATTACAATAACTTATCCTAGTGACTGTCGGTTGATGGTGACCAAATTTTTTTTCTTTATAGACCAAAGTTGAAGAAATAAAAAAATGTCTGGTTGAAACAGGCAATCTAAGTACGATTATCATGTTCGAATAAGAAATAGCCTAAAGTTTAACATAAAAGAAGCAATACAATATAGTATAATTTGATACCATAATTTATCATACATTACGGTTTATATATACAGTCAACACTCAACTACAAGTTATACTCTATTGTCCAACCGAATTTATCAACTTGAGAGCTACACTGTAACGATTAGCAATTAATTCAATCATGTGCCCTTGTTTTTCAAATATTTTTCTCCTAATTTATACTGTATTCATGTTTTCCAATTGTACGTATATATCCAGAAAATAATCATTGGATAAAATGAATAAAAGGAAGAAAGAGATGGGAAACTGCAAAATATATATTTGATATACTTCATATCTATTTACTTAATGACCGTACATAAAAGTAAGAAATTACATTAGAGAGAATCAAACGAATTAACCCCCCAAAAAAACCGGGCAATTACTAAAAATAAACCAAAAACAAACAGAAGCATAGAAGTTAGTAGCAGCAATCTACGATCATAATCATCAAATAATAATTTCTTCCATTCAAAATCATATGTTCCCTCGTTCTCACGGAAAAGTGATTTTTTTTTAAAATTTATTTTTTGATTTTATATAGTTTTCATGCTTCACAAATTAATTTTGAAATTCAGTTTGCGTGCTACGGAGGAAGATAGAGATGGTGATCACTTTCATGCCACTGCGACGATTGGCTCCAATCACTACCAGGAGTTAAATCAAACATACCTAAGTGGCCCCCGCCATCACCCACACCTCCGCCACCAGGAACGCCGTGCCAATTGCCTCCGGCGAGGACTCCATCGCCGGTCCGATCGTTGGAAAGAAGATCAACGTGGACCGTCTGATCAAACACACCTTGCCCCCAGTTATCTACACCGTCCATCTTCTCCTTTTGCCAATCCCGAGAACTCAGATTCTGTAACAATAACTGATTATTCACCTGGCTTTGCTGGTGCATCCCAAACGGCGTCGTTTCCGAGTTCGTGAACCCAAGCATATTCTGGTTCTGATCCCCGTTCATTAGGCTCACAAAGCGTCCGGCCTCCGTGAACACCCCGCCGTTCCCGGAATTGCTTCCTTGAATCCCCGCGCCTCCCTTGAAGTTCGAATTGAGCGCCACCGGCGTCGTTGCAAGGCTATTAAACGACGCCGGAGGCTGTTCGGAGAAAGAGAAAAGCGGAGACGACGAGTAATCCGATCCGGCTTCGCTAACCGCCTTCGGGACGCCGATCGCCTTTCCGGAAAAACCGATGTCGGCTTTGGCGGCGTTGGCGGAGGTGCTTTCGCTGCTAGAGCCGGAATTGGATAAGTGCCGATCCTTAGCGGCGATCGACAGCGGCTGCGAAGGGGAATCGGATGTCGGCTTACGCTTAGAGCGCTTGGATTTGCGGCACCCTCCGCCGACGGGGACGTTACGGAGGACGCCGCCCTTGGTCCAGTACCGGCGGCAGTTCTTGCAGAAGTGGCGCGGCTGCGAGAGATTGTAGTTGTTGTAGTAGCAGAACTTGGTATTCAGGGAATCACACCGCGGACACTTGAGTGCCTGCTGGTGATGGTGACCGTGCGGCGCCGCTCTCATCCTCCGATCACCGAAGATCCGTCCGCCGCTGCCGACACCGCCACCGGCCCCTCCACCGCCTAATATCTCGTGCACATCCTGCATACCGGTTCGATCCAAATCAAAGCAAAATCGGAATTGAGAGAGAGGGGAAATTGAGGAAGAAATGATATGGAGGTAGCTCCTCGTTCATCAATGGCGGTACATTGTGCGACTTTGACAAATATCCTCTCCCACTCTAGATACTTGATCACCTGTCCTGATCCCATACCCCTATCAGTGACCCCTAGGGAGTGACGAAAATGCCCTTACCGCCATTGCTCATAGTAGTGAACGGTGACGTAGGATTGATATTGAAAGGACAGGAACGGACCTACTATATATATCCGTGTAGATTATGGGCAAGTACATAGGGGCATCGTGGTAAATTCAGCGTGAATGTGGCATGACTCGTATGACTTACCGGCGGGGGTGGGACGTGGACAAGACCGTACCGGAGCCGTGGCTGGGGAAGGGGCCGTTGGATGAGAGACACGTGGAGGGCAGGAGATGAGAAACGGAACAAAGGGGAGGGTGGGGAGTTGTCGCCTTGTCGGCCACCTTAGAGAGTCCGATCAGGTTAATAGTATTAGTAGGCACTATTGATTGAAGGAGGGAGAAGTGCGCATCCCTCTCATATCCTCTCTGGTAGGCTAGGGTGAGTAGGGGCCCACCTCTTGATCGAAGAAGGTACGAGCTTCAAATGGACCATAGGGTCGACACGTGGCTTCCTCCAATTGGTGGATGGGACTTGTACATTGTACTCCTAGCTAGGCAAGTGGGTGAGGTTTGGCTCCACTCCGATCCATATATTTTCCCATTCATAAGTCAAGCTACTATGCATGCGTTACATTTTTATAACACTAGTAAACTTGGGGTAGTTGATGCTCTATATGGTTTCGTTTGGATTAGATTTGTGGTGAACATACGGTTAGGATTTTATTCTAATTATAACAACTATTGGTGTAGGTCACATCCCGTGTATATAATGTACATTATTAAAATATTATAAATAATCAAAATATGGTTAGAATTTTAATCGTGATGTACATTATTACAATATTATAAATAATTAAAATATACTTTAATAAATATAAAATAATAATTTAAATATAAATAATTTTTTTCACCAAAAATAATAGAGTTATAAACAAAATTCTTTTAACAAATTATATATAATATAAATATCTTTTATTTAGATTCTCTCAAAATATAAATAAAATTCACATTTATAAGGTATTCTTTTCCTAATCTATCATTAATTAAATGTCATGTAATTTAATAGATAGGTGATTTTTATAAATATTTTAATATTTTTTTATTAAATATGTAGTATATCTTTAATACGTTAGTTTACTAAAATATCTATGCTCTGCTAGATTGTGGCTACATATTATAACAACATAATATTTAATAATTTATTTTTACCCCAAAAATAATATAGATATACATAAAATAACAATTATTAAATAATTAATTTCAATATAAATAATTCTTTCCACCAAAAAATAATCTAGATATAAATATATTTATCTATTAATATTTTTTGAAAGTATGGTTATGAATAATTTTGATTTATATTTTTATCAATTACCTAATATATATATATATATAGAGAGAGAGAGAGAGAGAGATAGAGAGAGAGGTTGGGTCAAGTGTACACACCCCTTACGGTGTTAAATGTTAACAGATCTGGGCCATTGATTGATTAGAAATGGATGGGTGAGATTAATTGAGAATTTCCATTTTTATTTAAAGAAAAAAGAGTAGGTCCCACAACTTTTATAGCCAACTTGCTGAAGCAAAGCGCGTGTGTTTTTTTAGAGAACGTTTTTTTTTGGGGAGGAGGATATTTTGCTTGCACTGTGTGTTCGATGAATAATGACGAACAAATTACCGAATAATTCTAGATTATCAACGAATAATGACTCTAAACTTCCAGATTTTGCTTGCACTTGTGGCGTAACCTTTTTTTTTGGTGGAGTAATGTTGTATTTTTGTGTGGTGCACTGTTTGAACTATTCGATAAGGTGATATTAATTATTCGCTAACTTATAGTTATTATTCGTGTGTAAAGAGGAGTTATCGTTTAGATAATAGCAAAAGGATTAGTCAATTTTGCAACTATTCACTATGTTAATAGTAATTATTCGCTAAATTGATTGTTATTATTCGTTTTTAAAGAGGAGTTATCATTGAGATAATAGCAAAAGGATTGGTCAATTTAGCAACTATTGGCTGATGTGCGCGCAAATTGCCATATTTTCTATGCACATTTATGACCATTTTGTCGTTATTTGCATGCATATTAGTTGGGAAATCATAAGATTAGTGTAGTTTATGCCTATTTGCAAAATATAGAGGTCTACACGAGTTTTTATGTGATTTTGCAGAAATCGAGACAAAAATGGATCAATCTGGACAAGAGAAGAATAGCGAAAAAAGAACTCAAAGTCTACTGAAGAGTCGAAATCGACCTAAAGACTCGACATCGAGTGAAACAGAGTACCAGAAATCGAGCAGAGGAAGAACAGAGCATGTCGAGATGAAGAGGCCGATATCGATGTTACAAGGTCGATATCGAGTGGCCGAGATCGAGGATAAAGATCGAGTGCCAATCCGAGGTCAAGTAGGACTGCTCGAGATAGAGAAAAGAAGAGGTCGATATCGAGGTTCATGGTCGATATCGACTGCTGCTGCAGAACAGATCCGACACTGATTTTGATAGAATTCTATCCGAAGCGTTCAAGTCTATCATAAAGTCGAGATCTTCTATCAAATACCACCAGACACTTCATCCTTTATGATGTTTATCTAGAGTTTTAGTTATTTACTTATTTAAAGTTTTATCTTAGGAATAAAGATAGAGTTTCGAATCCTTGGATAGAGAGGTTTGAGATCTATAATTAGAGGCTATTAGGGCTGAGTTAGGATCATCCACATACAGCAAGAAAAACATTCAATTACAGTAGTAGCGAGTAGGGAGAGAGAGAGCCGAGTTGAGTTGGAGGGAAGCGAGGGCGGAGATTTGGCTTTATTCGGTGTACTTTCTTTCTTTTGCAAATTTTAATACAAGTAGTTTCTTTTCATGATGATGAGTTCCATGATGATGAAGCGTGAGTAGTCAACCCACTTCTAGGGCCGGGGTGAGCCCGACGATAGCAATGTAAGTTTATGCATCAAAGGTATGATTTTTATGCGATTCCGTCTTATATCCTATGCATGATCCTTTGCGAGAGTTGAGGAGATTCGTTATTTGCATTATTGAAGCGAAAGCCAATCATATTGTGAATTTGGATTTAACATGAAATTGGATAGTAACTCTTAGGTTTTATGCGAGAGCCTCTAATCACCTAATTGTTGGTAACGAAAGTTATTTGACGGAAATGCATCATCTTTCATGAATTTGGCATAACACTTGCATGGTTATCGTTGTGGCATTAATCCCCGACCTTGGAAGCCTTTAGTTTATTGAAGTTCATATACAAAGTTTGTGTTTTTATTCTGTCCACCCTTCCATCATCAGTCTACGTTATTCGGACATCTTTTCCGACACAAATAGATTCTTTTACAGTTACTGTTGAAGACTCGATTTCGACTGCAAAGGTCGATATCGAGAGCTAACATCGATATCGAGTACCCAACTCGACGTCGACTTTGCTTCTGTCTTCTGCAGGAACTTTAGCTGGAAATCGACCAGACACCTCGATATCAAGTGGTCTTCTGGAGTCAAAACTTGATCGTGATTGCAAGCTTAGGAAGTGCTGACATACGTCCTCGTGGATTCGATCCTGAATTACCCTACCACTACATCGGGAGGGATTCTTGTATTTTATTTGCTTGGACAAGAGAGTCGGTCTAGTTAGAGATTTAATTTGAGTATTTTTTTTAGCGATCCCTCCCCTACGAACATTGGCTAGGCTAATAGTAATTATTCGCTAAATTAATTGTTATTATTCGTATGTAAAGAGGAGTTATCATTTAGATAATAGCAAAAGGGTTGGTCAATTTTTCAACTATTTGTTAGGCTGATAGTAATTGCCCCTATACATATGAATAATTTCTAATTACCAACGAATAGTGACTCTGAACTTGCCGAATAGTCGATAAATTAATGAGCTTGAATTCCAAGAAACCTACATCTAATTTCCTCCATATATGAATAATTCCTGATTATCAAAGAATAATTACTCTAAATTTAACAATGAATAGTGCCACTGAACTTGTCGAATAGTTGATACAACAAATTAGTACACCAACTACGAACAACAAGATACCTCAACATAAAATCTGCCATTGAGTACGTACACCAATTGCGAACAACAAATTGATGAGCAAGTAAAACAAAAAATTGAAACCAAAATTGGTGAATTGAACATCAAGGCGAAGTACAACTCAATTGCTTAAAATCAGAGGACAATCTAATAACAAATCAAAACAACTATGAACAGCAAGTCGGAAGACAACACATCAACTTACAATCGAACAACAATCCATTGAAAAAACACCTACTCACAGACAATAACCATCAAAATACGTGAATCCTGATAAACCTAAATGATATCGCACATTGCAGAGGGGAAGTGATTGTTACTACCTTGCAAGAGGCTAAGACCAAATATATACTCACTCTGTTAATTAAAACTTGTCATTTACGCTTTTTTAGAATGATAAAAACTATATTAAATATTAACTTTTTTAAAAATTTGTTTTTATAAATTCATACTTAATAGTAATAAGTATGAAATTATCAAAAAATATATTAAAAAAAGTTAATATTTTATATAGATTTTAACACCTCAAAAAACATGCCTGAACTTTTTAATTAACGGAGGGAGTATAAAACTAAAGAAAAGTTAAAGGAAATCAAAGAAGCCAATATACTAAGCAATGACATCAACATAGATATAGATATATACTTAGCATCTATAGTATTTTAAATTGAAAGAAGTTTTACTTGAACATAGATGCTATATGCCTATATTTCGTTAATGGGAGGAAAAAAAAAGATTTAATATGCAGCGACATGCCTTGTTGTAAAGGCGCTAGATCGGATACTCTCTCGAAGAAATTTCTTCCATCGGGATTACGAACGGGCGGTGGTGGGCGGGCGGTGGTGGGCGGCGGTCTGGGGGAAGTCGCCGGTGGTGGGCGGCGGTCTGGGTAAGTCGCCGGTGGTGAGCAGGCGGTGGTGGTCGGTTTCCACTGGAGGAAGGAGAAGGAGATTTGACGTTTGATAAATAGGGTTTTATTGTGGATTGAGATGAGAGATTGAAACACACGCACTGAGATTGATAGGAGTGGGATATGTTTTTCATGGGGTCCACTTATTTTTTAAATAGAAATAATTAAAATTAAGAATTAATCGTGACCTTCTATTTTACTTCGATCAATGGTCAAGATTTGTTAACATTTAACAAATCTTGACAACATATTTATAATGGTCAAGATTTGCTTCGATATATATATATATATATAGGTGCGCTCCGGTGAAAACCAAAATTGCGGTAAAAACCTGTGAGAACCGGCTTTTTAGCCCGGTTTAATAGCTTTATAGCCCGGTTTTGAATAGAACCAATATATAAAGTCACATATTTTAACCCGGTTCTGAATAAAACCGAGCTATAAAGTCACTAATTAAATTTTAAAACATGAGTTTTCAGTACAGTTTTTCGGTTTAACCGAGATATAAAGTCATGTATTATTTTAAAACTGGAGTTTTTAGCACGGTTTTTAGGTTGAACTGAATTGTAAAGTCACTGTGTAATTGAGGTTTTTAGCACGGGTTTTCAAATGACCAAGCTATAAAGTAGTCCTCACGGTTTTTACCACAATTTGAGGTTTTCACCGGAGTCAATCCCTATATATATATAGAATAACTTTCCTATGAGGACACCTCTTACTATGTAACGGAGGGACAATTGTGGACTCTTGGATCAAAAGAAATGAAGGGAGGAGATTGATTTAAAAAAACACAATTAACCGTATAACCAACTAATATTCATATTTAACATTAAATATGAATACTAGTTGGTGTAACCGTATGTTTAATGGGTGTAACCGTATATTTAAATATGCAATAGTAAATTTGTACTAGTTTGTAAAATATGAATATTTAATAACTTAGATTTGAATAATAATTTTATGTCATTAAATATGAATATTAACATATTTGGTGAATAATAGTTCTTGTTTACAAGTTTTAAGCGTTTAACCAACTAGTATTCATATTTAATACTAAATGTGAATACTAGGTAGTTACACGCTCCTTTCAACACAAATATTGACCCTTGATTCTTTTAGATCTAATGGCTCAAATTTGTCCATCCGTTACATGGTAAGAGTTGCTTCAGCGGAAAGAGCATATATATATATATATATATATAACTGTGATTTATGATAACTTTCTATAAATTGTGACAACATATTATTTTCATAATTTTCTTTTTCCTAAAATGCATTGGAACACGCCATATATGACGATATGCATCATTTTTAATATATGTATATAGATTGTGAGACACGAATATAATTATACACTTATTTTCTACATAGAGTTATATACTTATTTTTCTATACGGAGTGTAATTATCAACTATATTGCAAAAATAATTATTTTTACAATATAAATAATCACTCCCCATAATGTTCTAGTGTGATTATAAATATTAGTCCTCAACCAATTTTTCTTATGCAAGCTTTCCTCCCTTATTTGGTGGGATAAGATTTGTACTGAGACAATTCTTTTGGAATAAAGAACCTCTAGTTGTCTCCCTTATTTGGTGGGATAAGATTTGTACTGACACCATTAAAGGTGGTCTAGGTATTCACAAGCTTGAGACCATGAATATTGCTCTTCAAATGAAGCTCCTCTGAAATATTATTTCGGAACCAGATAATACTTGGGTTAAATTAATTAAAGCCAAATACCTCAAAGGTGCTCTGATTTTGTCTTATAAAAAGAAAAATAGCACCTCGTGTCAATGGTCACGTCTTATGCCTATCAGTCATTTATTTCAACCCAATCTCCAGTGGAGTATAGACATTGGGGATTCGGACATTCGGTGGATTTTGGTAACGATAACTGGGCCTTTGATTCTCTTTTAGTTGCTAAGGCTCTTATACCCCTACAGGTTAATACTACATCCCTTAAAGTTAGTCACTTATTACTTCTGATGCTCGTTGGAATGTGCCACTTCTAAACTCGGTTCTAAAAAATGTTCTGGCTCCAGCTGATATTAATCATATAACTGCAATTTTTCTACCAACAAATACATGAACTGGCCGCCTTTATTGAGGACCCAACAGGAATGGCTGGTGACATAGGGGAGAATCGAATATGTAAATATAACAAAATATAAACACAATCGCAACTCTAGCCTATCAAATAAAAATCAAGAATCCCCTACTTTACTTAAAGGGAATCAGGTTCAATCTACGAGGAAGCGTGTCAGCGGATCCGAAGTAGCTCTCAAAACTACATTCTATAATCGACCAGAAGTCCTCGATGTCGACTGGAACAGTCGATGTCGATCAAAAGCTGTTGATCTCGATTACACACTTGCAAACATACCAAAAAATAGCAGTCGACGTTGACTAGGGGTAGTCGATATCGAGGTCAGTAGCACCGCAAATCGACTCAGAAAACCGTTGATCAATATGGAGCACTCGATGTCGACCTGAGCAATCGATCTCGAGGGAAAAATAGTAACAAAAACATTGACAAAGATGGCCGAAGAGTGAGAGAATGGAAAGGAAGCAAACGACAAAAAATCTCAAGGTGTTGGGTTTTTCAATAACTCAACGAACGACACAATAAACATATGTAAACAAATAAGAAAAAGATCTTCAAAAGACAGGGCTTACCTCGATAACAACCATGCAAGTAAAGCCAACAAATCACAAAAGAAGCATGCTTTATCAATAAAGGAAAAGGCTATCACCCAATCCAGCAAATAGGTAAAGATATCTCACAATAAATCAACCTAATTTGCATCTACCTTTTTCATAAATAGAGTTAATAAAATTTCGAATAAAACCCTAATTACTACCCAAGTTTCACAACATGAGTTCCTTAAATTTGCATTCAAAGATGAAACACAAGGTAGAACAAGATAAAAGATACTTTCTTTAACGACTTACCAACCTTACCAACATGGCTATTGTCGGGCTCACCTCGACCCTAGAAGAAAGGGCGACTATTCGCTCATGATAGCCAAAAATATGATTGAAGTAAAGGAAATAATTTGCATAAAATAAAACTTGGAGTCTTCACAATCACAACGCCCAAGAACACAAAAACTCTACAGCTCCAAACCCTAGAAACTCCTAATTGCTCTTTGTTTGTATTGTGTGTTTGATGATGTCCCTAAAACTCAGCCCTAAGGGCTTTATTTATAGGCTATCAATCCTTGCTAGCCAAGGAAAGTAAATCTAATCCTAAGTTAAAAGATAATACTTTAATAGGGAAATAATAAAAATCCTTAGGGCAAATAGGAAAATATCCATAAGAAAATAATCTATCTAAAATAAAGATCAAAATGTGGCTATGATAAGTATCCTCCAACTCGGACTCCTTTGCACGCGTCAAATCCGTGAAATACTTTAGTCGACCTCGACCAGGGCAGTCGGCGTCAAATGCTTCGTTTCACTTGACCTCGGGCATCATTTGGCTCTGTCGACATCGATCAGTTCACTCCATGTCGATCACTTCTCTGCCCTGTCGATGTCGAGTGCATGGGTCGATCTAGGTGAATGTCAACATGTTCTCCAATAGCTTGGCTTTTCTTGGCTTCTCGATACTTAGTCTCTACACCAGTTTTTTTAGTCGACGTCGAGAGCTTCAGTCGATGTCGACTGCTCTACGACGGCTCTCAGATTCTTGTTTTGGCTTTGATTCCGCTCCAATTTCTCCACAATTAAACCAAAACTTGTGTAGACCTCTATTTCTTGCAAATAAGCATATACTACACAAATTCAAAGCATTCCCAACCCTTAATGCAAATATATAACATAAATCTAAGTAAAAGTAGGCATAAAACATGGTCAATTTAGCGGACAACAGCTGGTTCTCTATGAATTCAACGACATTCTTCCTTACCAAAAATAGCAGACTTCAAAGTTTCAACTGTAATTAGATCTGGGACCTGGATGTCCCTAATAAAATTCAACACTTCCTCTAGAAGAGAACTAGAGATCGATGGGGTACCAACCAACGAAAGACTTCTACGTTCCCATGTACTGGTACCGTTGGGTTGCGTTTTCTGTGGAAACAAATGAATCAACTAACCACCTTTTATTAAATTGCTCTATCGCAAATAAACTCCGGCATGACTTAAAATTTAATGTCCCAATGAATCTTATCATCAGTCCTGTGAATGACCCCATTTTGCCCCTATATGCCATTAGGTTGGCAATCATTTTCTCGAAAATGGTTGATCTAGCTACTAGATGGTGGACTATTTGGTTTTTCATAAATCAATTTCTCTTTCAACAACTTATCCTTGGTGTCTGTTACGGAGCTTACAATCTTATACTTATCTTCAATACAATCATGGGCGAAAGCTAAGATATTGGATTCTTTAGTATCTATTTTGCATACTCAATCTATGAGACCTACTCAGCCTTCCTATAGTGTCGTGGTTCGGTAAAAGAAAAACAATATCAGATCCATGTTTTGGACTAAACCTCCCATCGATTACGATGGTTCGGTTCGTCTGGATGGTCGTACGGGTTATGGTTTTGCTCTGCGTAACTCTTCAAGGACATTTATTTCTTCGGAAAATGGTTTGTGTACTAATACATCGGTTGCCTATACGGAGACCTTGTCCCTTAAAATGGGAATTTTAAAGGCTAAAGAACTACAGATTGGGAATTTATTGATTGAAGGTGACAACCTTGTGGTTGTAAAGCCTCTCCTGGGTGATTGGAAATGTCCCTGGAACACTGAGCTTTTATAATCAAATATTCTGTTAGACCTTTACTCATTTTCTAATGTTGTTATCCATCAGATTTTCATGGAATCTAATGCTATAGCAGATCGTATTACTTGTCTTACCTACAGTATCCCTGTCGACGGTGATGTGGAAGATGATCCAGAACTGCTTGTTCTCATCTATAAGGAAGCGTTAGGAAGGAATTCTTCTGTGGGCAACCCCTACTAAATTTTATCTTGCGTAAAAAAAAATATGGCATTCTGTTGGAGCACAATAGAGTTATATACTTATTTTTTCAACAGAACGTGTGTGTATATATATATATATATATATATATATATTAAATATAAGTCGAGGATTTTGGGTGATCAACCGCGGTTGAGCCAGCGCCTAAAAGCGTTCTAACATACGTAATCTTTTTTCTCAACTAAAAGACGGTCCTGAATCATAGTATCCATTCAACATGGAAGTTTTTAGATTGTGAGGCCCGTCTCTACAAAAATAATTATATTAAAAAAATTAATCACTTTTTTAGAAGTAAACGGACCGATATCATAAGAATAATGTAAGATATTAATATATAGATCAAAGTAATGAAGTAGAAGTACAACCACTGTTCTAAAAATCCTGCCTAGGCGCCGCCTAGTCCCCGCCTAGGCGTTAGGCGGCCCCATTCCGCCTAGAGCTAGGCAGGCGCCTAGGCACGTCTAGACGCCCGCCTTGACCGCCTAGGCGCTAGGCGGCCCCTCACCGCCTAGGATCCGCCTAGCGCTTTTTAAAACACTGAGTACAACATAACTTCCCTTTAGGGTGTCGGGAAAGACCCTTACTTTCTTGATTTTATAGGAGACCTTTTTGAAAGTTAAACTTAGGTTGAAAGTTAAACTTAATTTAAACTTTTAATTATCCAAGTTTCTTATATGCTTTCAAAATGAAAGTTCATGCATGGTAGAAAACGTAGGAATTCAAGCTTTGAGTTTTAAAGTAATAAGTTTAATTCTAGTTTTAATGTATAAGAAGTTTATCTATATACATATAGTAAAACTGATGCATAGTGTCCTATGTGGCGCGTTGTGGTTAATTCTAGGATAAAAATTCATATGTGGCGCGTTGTGGTTGATTTTAGGATAAAAATTAATAAAATAATATGTTGTCATAATTTATAGAAAGTTATATAATCCACAATCTATCTATCTATATATTTTAGTTGATTGACAAAAATATATATAAAAAATATTTGATAGTCATACTTACCAAAAATATTACTCTATGATAGATAAATATGTAGTATTTGATAAGTGCTATTTTATTTATATCTAGAATCTAGATTCTTTTTTGGTGAAATTTTTTATTTATATTTAGATTATTATTATTATTATTATTTATTGGAATCTATCTAAATTATTTATAACATTGTATTAAAGTATTAATATATTCTCCGTGCACGGGACGGGACATACACTAGTATTAAGATACATGCACTACTAGTCCTATAAATAGCTTATATCTTTTGAGTTAGAATAAGAGTGAAACACATTTGAATAAGCATTTTGAGCTTCTATTCCTCTTCAAATAGCCTCTTCTTATATTATTTCCTTGTCAAATTCTATCAAATTAGTATCATAGCTCGGTTATGCTAACTCAAGTTTTTCGTTACAATTTCCTCATCTCACAAAAGAAAATTATGAGAATTGGTGTCTATGTATAAACGCACTTCTTGGTTCCCAAGATGTGTGGAAAATTGTCGAGAGAGGTTATGAGATGCCTCAAGATGAAGTTTTGTTTACTTCCACCGAGAAGGAGATCTTTCAAAAGACATGAAAGAAGGATCAACAAGCTCTCACTCTCATCCACCGATGTTTGGATCCACTAATGTCTAGATGAGTCCATGTTTGAAAGAGTGGCCGATGACACGGCCGCCAATCAATCGTGGGAAATCTTGAAAATCTCTAACCAAGGGGTTGACAAGGTGAAGAAGGTGTGCTTGCAATCTTTGCGATGAGAATTTGAAGGTCTCCAAATACAAGAGTCTGAATCATTTGCGGATTTCTTTGCAAGATTGTTAGACGTGGTCAATCGAATGAAGTGATATGGAGAAAGCGTCAAGGATGCCCGAGTTGTTGAGAAGATACTTCGTTCACTGCTAACAAAGTTTGATCACATTGTAGTAGCCATGAAAGAGTTGAAAGACTTGGAGACTGTGACAATTGAAGAATTCATGGGTTCTCTACAAGCCCATGAGGAGAGGATCAAAAGTAGAAAAAACGAGCCACATAACAAGTCTTAACCACCAAGCACTCAACCCAAGAGAAGGGTGATGGTCAAGAGAGGTCTCAAGGGAGTGGGGAGCTATGGTTGGGGTTTATATGGTGTCCTCAATTACAACATCGGATTGGACGTTGTAATTGGGGGATGAACCCTTTGCAACGTCAAATTGGACGTTGTAGTGGGGGGATGGACCCTAATTGGACGTTGTAATTAGGGGATGAACCCTTTACAACATCTAATTGGACGTTGTAATGGGGGATGAACCCTTTACAACGTCAAACTAGATGTTGTCATGGGGGGATGAACATTTTACAACGTCGAATCTGACGTTGTAAAGGTGGGATGAACCTTCTACAACGTCGAATTGGACGTTGTATAGGGAGGATTTGACCCTTACAATGTCTAATATGACGTTGTAAAGGCTGACCCATAGAACGTGCAATTGACGTCATGTATGGTCCCCCCACGATGCCTTTATATACATCCACCATGAGGATGAATGGATGTTGTCCAGGCACCTCACAATTTCACACAATAGTAATTTCATCTTCAGAGAGAAAAATGTCATCATTAGAAAGTGAACGAGCGATGGAGGTGGTGCGAGATGAAGCTCCCGCACCAAAGAGCAATGTCGTCCCACATGTGTACTCTTATGGCTGTATTCTTTGATCCCATGTTTTTGTCTGTATCCAGTTTAAACTGAAGTAAGGAGATACATTTGTATTAATATCAATTGCATATACTGCTTTATGTATTCATCCAGTTTCCAGACTTCACACTTACGTTTACCGACACCTGTACGTGGTCTTTTCGTAACCAGAAGGTCAACCATTTTAAGCAAATCGGCGCTTTACACAATATAGTCTTAGTAATAAAGCGATCGTGGTCTAGCGCTACAAACCGACCGGGTGGCGTGTTGTTAGTGTGCGGCAATATGAGGTGTTTCGTAGAAGGGGGAAGCAGTTTCGTAGCACGCATAGCAAATTAAGCAATTTTCCATTCGCCTTGCACGGTCATGAGGGGGGATGGGATTTGTGGGCGATGACCGTGCGAAATGGAACGCACAATCATCACCTCCCTCACCGATTGAAGGGTCATGCTTATGCAGGAAGGATGAAACCAGGGGAGAGGAAAATGTGCAAGTGGATGAAAGACATTGGAACTCCACTGAAGGCCATCGCGTACAGGCTACGGCAAGTAGATGCAAATAGCATCACCTCAGCACGATCACTTGAGAACACACGCAATAAGCTTGCCGTTGAAGAGAGAGGAAATCTAACGATGACACAAGATACCCTCCATCGTCTTCAAGAAAGGGGCTACTAATACGAATTCAGAAGAAGCCCCGATGATGAAAACATATTGAATGACATTTTTCTCGTGCACCCAGATGGGATCCGTCTTTTAAACAAATACCCGCATGTCATCATGATGGATAGTACGTACAAGACCAACAGGTAAGTACTTCATCCTACGTCTTTGTACATTTCTTCCTTGTCGAGTGTTATACTTATGTGAGTACGTTGCTACATTGATTCCACAGGTACAACGTCCCTCTGTACGAAATAGTGGGCTTAACACCGACGAGAAATAACTTTTGCATCGCCTACGCCTTTATGGCTCGCGAGAACAAGGACACGTACGCTTGGGTGCTGAATAACCTACGTGTTCTTCTTCAGGGTAAAGTACCCGATATGATCATGACAGGTTGGGAGCTGGGCCTTCTCGCAACACTTAGGGTCGTCTTCCTTGATGTGCAACATCTACTTTGCTGGTTACATGTAACTCGCAAGTGTGAAGAGGCCGCTTTGAAGATTACCAAAAATTTGCGACTTTCAGTTATGTTCAAGAATCACGTTTGGGGTTTATTCCAATCTTCTACAGAGGAGTCGTTCGGGCGGCGCCGACGGTGGCTTCACGACCAATGGCGGACCGTACCCTGGGTCATGAGGTATCTGGAATTAGTGTGGCTCATCCATCGGACAAGCCTTGTCAGATGTCACACCGACCACGTTCTCAACTTTGGAACGAGGACAACCAATAGGTACGCATATCCTTTCCGCATGTACCCGTGTATCTCCGTTCCTAAATTTTGACATTCGTTCACCGCAAGCACATGATGCAATGTGTAGGGTTGAAGGCCAACATGAAGTGTTGAAGGAAGCATTGCACTCGTCCACATGTGATTTTGTGTCGTGGTGGATGCCATTCATCGAGTTAATGAGTGTCAGGTGCATGATCTGCAGACTATCCTGGAGATAGATCATTTCAAATGATCAACTAATGCACACAACGTTCCCTTATTCGACGAGGTTAAGCACTTGATTTCTAAGAAGTGTTTCGAATATCTCTACGATCATTAGAGGACCGTTGTCGAAGGAAAAGTATCCGAAGAGTGCATCGACCGGTATTGGAGAATATGCTATGGGCTACCCTGTGTGCATGATATTCAGCGTTGTGTTGTTGAAGGAGTTTCAATATCACCAGACGACATCCACCCATTTTGGAAAGATCATTCTTGGGATGAATCAGAAAATGTTGTCTTACCCTACACCATGTCGTCTTCATACACTGCCTCCAATGAAGCCCGTGACTCGGATCTGCACCCACCCGCTCATGGTAGCGTACGTTCAAAGGGGAGGCCTAGAGGAAGGAGGAACCCTTGCAGAACGAATCCCTTGCGATATGAGAAATTTCAGGCGAATTTTGAAAGGGAGGAAGCCAGAGCAAGTCGCCGAGGTAGATCTTGACAGTCCAGACCTTCATCTGAGGCATAGTACTGGGGTTTTAATTGGGGTCAAAACAATGTGGACCCTTTTATGTTCAGGCACATTGCAGCAGTTGTGAACACCGTAGAAGATGGTCACTGCGGATATCGGGCTTTGGCACAATGATGTTACAGCCAGGGGAGGCACGGTTTGCAGATATGAAAGGGTTATTGTGCAACCATTTGAAACAGAATCCTCAAATTTACATTGGTTGTTATATGGGAGGGTATTTGTTGTGAGAGTTTGTCGACCTACAGAGTTACTCCAACATAGTGGGAGGTGACCGAAGATACTGGATCGAGCTGCCGATCATGGGTCTTGTGTTTGCGACCGTCTACCAAGTGCCCCTCGTCATCTTATCTTGGCACTTGCCTTTTACATGCCTCCCTATGTACACCGAACAACCAAATAACACACCTCATGAGGCCATACTAGGGTTGGCCTGCATCGGAAACCAAGATCATTTTGCAACGGTGAGTATGATATGTGTTACTCTCGCTTCAATTGCATTTCATCCATAAATTACCCAAATTAACATTCTACTATACTTATTGCAGATATGGTTACATTCCAACGCTCCTTTGCCTCCTCCAACGTATGAATGGACGATATACCATCACCTGAGTGTCAAGGGATGAGATACTCGCTTCCAAGACCAATTTGATAGATTTAGAGCATTGCGGGTTCATGAAGGTTGTCCTCTACACCATGTTTAGCTGTCATGGCACTATGTTTAGTTATCGTAGCCATATTAAGTTAGACGATGTGAAATCAAATTGTAGCATCTATTGTAAAAACATCCATGTTATTCCACATATTATGTTTCATAAGTTTGATTCCACAATTACATACACCTCTTTATTATTCTTTTTTCACATTTCAATATGTGCTATAGTTCAATTATACGAATTATTGTACCAAAAAAACATTTCGTGTGTATGAAAACAAGTACTGTCACATAATGTCAGATTGGGCGTTATATAGCCATATCAGAACGTTGGATCCGACGTTTTAACAACGTTGGATCCGACGTTTTTACAATGTCAGATTAGACGTTGCTATGTGGCCCGACCAAGCCCGCTTTACAGCGTCCAATGCGACGTTGTAAAGTGCCCGATCCGACCCGTCATGTCCTCAAATGCACAACGTTGCATACTACACATTGCAACGTCGGATCCGATGTTGTAGTGTAATGCTACAACGTCGGATTCGACGTTGTTTAGCGTTGTTAATCCACGGATTTGCGGTGTATATAGGGAGACGCAAAATAAAATTATGGATGTTTTGCTTGCCACATAGATTTTTTTTCGGCCTAATTCTAGAGTGTTATTTGTTTGATTCTAGTATTGGTATAATTTTGAGCTTTTTGGTCTTGTCTTTTGCCGTCGTGCGAGAGGCCGTAGACGTGATCGAGATCTGACGACTCACTGTAGACCGAGTCCAAATCTGAGGTCTCCACTTATGTTCCTCAGGCATACCTTGCTTTGCCTCTACCAACTGTCAAAAGAGATGACTCACATTGTCCCCGTTCCAACATCGTTCTCCTTTGCTAGTATCGACCTTCGTTTCTCTAGTTATTTCGCGGTGTATTTGTCTTTGTCGATTTGTCATGTATTTTGGTAATTTCCATAATTGTTTGTCCGTTGTCGATCTTTTTGATCTCCTGACTCACTGGTGTTAGCAGTATATATTTTATAGATAGAGTTGTACATATTTACGATTGTACCCTCAGGGTTTTCACCCAATGATATATATACAGGAGTAGGCTCCTCTGAGATCCTTCAAGGACTCAGTTATCTAAACACTTACATGGTATCACAACCTCTTTGTGAAACCCTAAATTTTTTTTTCCGTTTCACAAATTAATTCGATCCCGCCGCCGCCGCTCTTATAGCCGCCGCCGCTCCCATCAGCCGCCGCCGCCGCCCGCACCCGCTGCCCCACACCCAGCCGCCGCTGCTCCCAGCCGCCGCCGCTGAAAACCCTAGCCGCCGCCGCACCCTTCTTGCCGCCGCCGCTACCTACCTCTACCAATGGGTGACGTTGTCAACCCCCCACCCCCACCGCAGCCACAAAACCTTTACCCCCGAAACCCAACAACAAACCAGCCCAGGCCGACCAACCAACGTGGAGGCCATGACCAAGGGAGGAATACCCGTCGGGGCCACAACGGTGGACACAGCAACATGCCGCGGCCGCAGCAACATGCCGCGGTCGCAACACCATGCCGCGGCCGCCGCAGCCCCCGCCGCCCTACCCGCAACATCCGTCGTATGCCCCCCCGCCGCCCTCCCCCTACCCGATGTGGGCAAGCTACCCACCGCCGCCGATACTCTCCGCCGCTTTGTCCACCATGGGACTTCAGCAGTCGGACAAAAACTGGTATATGGATACCGGAGCCTCCTCTCACATGACGAACGCGCCAAGTAACCTACAAACTGTTTTTAATTCTAGCACTCTACCATCCATCTATGTCGGAAATGGCGCCCCACTATCCATTGTCGGTTCAGGTCAAGCAACCCTCCCCACTGGCCCACCCCTCCGCCTTAACAACGTCCTAGTTGCCCCTGACATAGTCAAAAACCTTATCTCTGTTCGTCAATTTACCATTGATAATCACGTGGCTATCCAATTTGACCCTTTTGGTTTCCTTGTGAGGGATCTTCGCACGGGGACCCCAATCATGCGGTGCAATAGTTCCGGCGACCTCTATCCACTCGCCCCAGCGGATAATTCCGCCCCTGCCGCCCCCACCGCCCTAGTCACCCTTAGTTCCGACTTGTGGCATGCTCGTCTTGGCCACCCTGGCGATCACGTGCTTCAAAGTCTCCGCTCTAACAATTTCATTTCTTGTAATAAAGCCTCGGGCGTTTGCACT
Source organism: Persicaria maculosa (assembly GCA_963922045.1). NCBI lineage: Eukaryota > Viridiplantae > Streptophyta > Magnoliopsida > Caryophyllales > Polygonaceae > Persicaria > Persicaria maculosa. Next base: position 39,507,937 of record OY998271.1, read on the forward strand.
TCTTGTGAGATCGCCAAGAGCAAAAGACTTCCTTTTAGCATTTTCCATTCTCATACGTTTACACCGTTTGACATTATTCATTGCGATTTGTGGACATCGCCTATTCCTAGTGCTAGTGGTTTTCGTTATTATTTGGTTGTGCTTGATGACTTCACCAATTTTGTTTAGGTCTTTCCACTGCGCCATAAATCGAAAACACAGGGCCACCTTGTTAGCTTCCACAGCTTTGTTCACACCCAGTTTGGTTTGCCTATCAAGGCCATTCAATGTGACATGGGAGGCGAGTTCGACAACAACATTGTCCGCTCCTTTTGTCAACAAAAAGGGATAGCCCTCCGCTTCTCTTGTCCACAAACGTCACCTCAAAATGGCAAAGCGGAACGCATTCTCCGCACGCTCAATGACAAAACCCGAACTCTCCTTCAACATGCCTCATTACCCCCCTCCTTTTGGGTTGAAGCTCTTCACATGGCCACTTACCTCCACAATATCCTACCATCAAAGGCCATTGGCAACTCTAACCCAACCTTGGCACTCTACCATCGCTACCCATCCTACGATCATATTCGAGTGTTTGGATGCCTTTGCTTTCCCAATATGAGTGCCACTGCTCCTCATAAGCTCTCCCCACGGTCCACAAAATGTGTCTTCTTGGGCATTTCCCACACCATCGAGGCTACCGGTGTCTTCGCTTGGATACAAATCGGGTTGTGACATCTCGCCACGTGATTTTCGACGAACATACCTTCCCCTTTGCCCCCCACCATCAACCCACAGTCCCCACACCCCAAGAATCCAGCACCTCGGCCTCATTCCCACCCCTCCTACGTCTCCTTCTTGGTAGCAAACCACCGATGCCGCGGCCGCCGCCTCAAGCTGCGGCCGCCGCCCAACCCGCAGCACCATTGCAACATACAGCGGCCGCCGCCAACATGCCGCGGCCGCCGCCAACAAGCTGCGGCCGCCGCATCCTGCTGCGCCCGCCGCCCATGTGCCGCGACCGTCGCATCCCGCTGCGCCCGCCGCTGCCCCCGCCGCACCCCCTGCTGCACCTGCCCCTGCTGCGGCCGCCGCCCTAGTACCGCGGCCGCCGCCACCCGCAGCGCCCGCCCCAACCATGACTACGCGATCTCAAGCTGGAATCGTCAAACCCAACCCCAAATACAACCTCCTCACCCCATCCACTCCCATATCACCTATACCTAAGTCACCACAAAAGGCCTTACATGACCCAAACTGGCATGCCGCCATGGTCGATGAGTTTAGTGCTTTAATTAAAAATGGCACGTGGGACCTCGTTCCTAGGCATCGGGACACTAATATCATTAACTGCATGTGGTTGTTCAAACATAAGTACAGGTCTGATGGGTCACTTGAACAACACAAGGCTCGCCTCGTTGTCAATGGTAAGTCTTAGGAGGTTGGTGTGGACTGCGATGAAACGTTTAGCCCGGTCGTCAAACCCGCTACCATACGCACTGTGTTGAGCATCGCTCTCTCTAAGGACTGGCCTATTCACCAGCTGGACGTCAAGAACGCTTTTCTACACGGTAACCTTCAGGAAACTGTGTATATGCATCAGCCTCCAGGCTTCTATGATCGCTCGCGACCCTCTCACGTCTGCCTTCTCCGAAAGTCTCTCTATGGGTTGAAACAGGCGCCCCGCACCTGGTATCAGCGTTTCGCCATGTACCTCAGTGCAATTGGTTTTCGGAGCAGTCAGTCAGATCACTCCCTATTTGTCTTCCATTCAGGGTCTGACACGGCGTATCTATTGCTGTATGTTGATGACATTGTGCTTACTGCATCTTCTCCATCGTTACTGTCTCGCCTGATGGGACTGCTGCGTTTAGAGTTTGACATGACGGATCTTGGTCCCCTGAGCTATTTTCTCGGCATCTCTGTGACTCGCACTCGGGATACATTGTTTCTTCATCAGAAGAAATATGCCCTTGAGATTGTCGACAAGGCTAGGATGACATTTTGCAAGCCCGCTACCACTCCTGTCGACTGCAAGTCCAAGCTCGATGCTGCCTCCAGTCCCAAGGTTGATGACCCTACCGCATATCGCAGTCTAGCAGGTGCCCTCCAGTATTTGACGTTCACTAGGCCAGACATTGCTTTTGCCGTCCAGCAGGTTTGTTTATACATGCATGATCCTCGTGAGCACCATCTACAGGCACTCAAGCGGATCATCCGGTACATCAAGGGCACCAGTGACCTGGGATTGCACCTCTGTCGTGGCCGCTTCGACACTCTCACAGCCTACTCAGACGCTGACTGGGCGGGTTGTCCGGAAACCCGCCGTTCCACCTCTGGCTTCGCCGTCTACCTTAGTGACAATCTGGTATCGTGGTCCTCCAAGCGTCAGGCAACCATATCTCGCTCAAGTGCCGAGGTTGAGTATAGAGGTGTCGCCAACGCCGTGGCGGAAACATGCTGGCTACGCAACCTCCTCTGCGAGCTACATTGGTCTATGATAGCACGCATTTAGGTAGGCATATTAGGTTGCATTTAGCATGATCTAGATGTTTATAATGCATAGTTTAGACTAGATTTGCATTTATACTCGTTTTGTTGGTAGAGTCGGAATCTACACGCTTTTATGGATTATTTCAGGTACATATGAATCCGACGAGGAATGAGAAAGCTCATGGATGAAGGAAGATTCAAGAGGAGGAGGAAAAGTGAAGAGCACGGGAGCGGAGTCGAATTTCGAGAGCCTAAATGAAGAACAAGTCAGTAGAAGTTGCCGCCAGACATGCTGAACTTGTAATATACTTTCTGGATGCCTTGGTGGTCCGATTGACTATTATAAGCATGCGTTGGAAAGCTCTTTTCGAGATCTACAACTTTCGTGTTGACATCGAGACCAAATTCGAAACGGAAAAATCGCTGTGAACAGTAAAAGCCGCCCCGCGGCCCGAAGCTCTGACGAAGGATTTCGCAATCGCCTGGCCGCCCCGCGGCCTCTGCAGAAACGCCGAATCTGCTTAATGGACTTTTTATCCACTTAATTAGGTTTTTAGAATTATTATTTGGCCGACTCTTTTGAGGCTTTTTAAGGACGTTTTAGGGTTTTATTTTAATCATCTAATTCCATAACTCTTATACACTTTGAGATTATCGATTGAGAGAACCCTAGAGGGGAGCCTCCATGGCCATGGAGTGCTAAACTCTTCCGTTTCATCTATGGATTGAAGCTTTGGTTTGATAAAGTTGTGAGATTTCTATTCTTGTTCTATTCCTATTGATTCGTATTGATTCTTTTGCGAATATTGTTGATTTCTTCTAGTCCGTACAACTAGTTGAGATTATTGCTAGGATTTTGTAGATTCCTCGTAGCGAACCTTAATCCATAGTAGCAATCATGCCTTTTTAGGACTCGTAGGACTAAATTGGTGTGTAGAGAATCAATTATATGTTAAATGCTGACTCGTAGCTTGGTGTTGCATGTATCCTGGTTAATCCTTAATCTTAATGCTACTATTAGGTTAAATCTTGACCGTGTTAGGGTTATCTAATTAGTAAGGGTTGCTAGGACTCGTAGGACTAGTAATTTACACAAGATCAGGACAAGAACAATAATAGGATGAAAAGAGAACTTGAAGAAGAATCGATGATCAACTAATCAAACTAAAGTGGATATTTATAGATGAAACTATTTTCTCTATTGTTATCTCTACTAACTTGTCTATAGTTTCCGTTATCTACTTCAATCACCAAATCCCACTTTTCTACTAATTGGTAAATATACATTGCTTAGAAATACTTGATTCTCTGTGGGATCGACCTCTTACTTGCTTCCTATACTAGTTTGTAGGTTTGAGTTATACTTTGATAGGAACAACGACAGTTTCCTCCTGTCAAATTTTGGCGCCGTTGCCGGGGAATCAAAGTTTATTTCTTTGTTTTGTGTGTTTGCCAATTATTGTATATAATTAACTTGTTGTGAACCTATCTTACGGTTCATAACACCCTTGCTACTAACTTTTAGGATGTTGAGGTTATTGCAGTTTGAAGGTGAGAACTTTCACCAATATCTTACCAGATTGCAGAGGTATGTGGACATCCGTGAATCACGGGGTTATCAAGACAGCATCCGAGATATGATTATTTGCATAATTGATGGGATGACTGCTGAGACACGAGCGCTTGCTGAGTACATGAGTAACGGAGGCCTAGCACGATTAGGTTTGTCGGGGTTGTGGGATTTTTTCTGTTACATGGGTTATCATGTTGAACAGGAAGAGTTGCTCACCACGTCTTATCCACCAATGGAGGACTCTGTCACACACTTAGATGATGAAATTCAAGCCCTTACTCAAGCAATACAGGAGAATGCTGAGAGGATCAAAAACTTGGGGGAACAATTGAGCCACCTTATTCAAACATCGAGCGAGATAATAGTAGATCGGATGGCCGCCCCTCAAGTTGATAAAGAAAGCAAACCCATTCCGCCATCCCATGAGACATTGAAGGATGCAAGAATGGAAGATCCTGTCGAAGTCATTGTGCTCAATTCATTCTATCCTAGTTGGTTTCAACGTGATGATTTTGTTCAGAATGAGGAGGAATTGTTCACAGATGAAGACAATTTCTTTGACGATGGAGAAGAAGGTCTGGTGCTTCCTGACATGGAATCTCATGAGTCGACACATGAGGTTTCATGTAATGTGTTTCCTACTCCATCCGATGCATTCATTCTCAGCTCCCCCGTTGATGAACCATGTCTAGAGCCACCTGTTGAGGCTCGAGAGGTAATAAAGGTAAACTTTTGCAATTTGAAAGGTGATGGTGATTATGTTGATCCTTTTAATTGTTATTTTGAAAATCCACCAGTGGAACTGAACTGGTGGTATCATATTCCTTCAGTAGACATTCATGATAAATTGAAAAGGTTTATAACTTCTATAATTTATAATTTCAATTTAGTGTTCTATAATGTCTTGTGGAAGATGTGTGCACAGGAATATGATAGGTTACTGAGGGCCTTGACAATGTCTGATAGGTAAGGAATTAAGATTGAGAATAAGTCATGCCGATGACATAAAACAAAGGCGCTACTTGGGAGGCAACCCAAGGTAAGTAGTTCTAGATTTCTTTTTCTTAAATTTCATTGAATTGGCTTGGTTTTGGCATTTTTTGTGGGGGTAGTAACACCGCAGGGATGAAAGTTGAAAAGGGCAGAGGCCGCCCCGCGGCTTGTACGGGCCGCCCCGCGGCTAGGTCGTGTCTCCAGCCGCCCCGCGGCCTCTGACGGGACTGACAGGTTTCTCTTCCTCACCTCCCACTTGACCTACCACCACCGCAGTGAAAAAGTCAGTTTTTCTTTCTTTCTCTACGTTTTTATAATTTTGTTGTCTTTAATTTTCATTGAGGACAATGAAAGATTTAAGTGTGGGGGAGGGATTGCATTACATATAGATAGATAAAAAAAATAAAAAAAAATGCATATCATGTTTATTTATGTTTTCGTATTTATTTTTACTCGTATATTGCATTTGTAAAAAAAAAATATTTCATGCATTTTATATACTTTAGGTCTTATTTTCCCACTAGGCTACTTGTCCTCTATATTTATATTTTGTTCTTATCATGTTCCCCATGACTTGAAGTGTTTGAAACTTTGAATTGCTTTGTATACTTTTTGGGAATATGATTGATGAGATAATTGAGTATGTATAGTCTTTGGAATTTAAGTGGTATTGAAGTTCTAACAATTTGACCTTGTGAGTTTTTTTGGCCTTATTGGGACTACACATATATGTCCTCTAGTTTCTTTGTGTGTGAATACTCTCCTTGATTACTTCCTCTTTAAATTGCATTTAGATATCTTTATTGAGGCTGCATTTATATGATTTTTGCATGTAACCTTAAAGTGATTGAGGCATGATTTTCTTTTAGCCATATTATACTCTATCCACCCGTAGATATTATCCTTTGCTTGAAGCCAATTTGAGCCTTATAAGCCTATTTTGTTAGCTCCACAAAATCTTCCTAGCCAATTATTAGCCTGACCCATCCGGGAATTAGGAGAAGAGTTGGTGAATATATATCTTGATATGTTGATGGAGTTGCTTTGAGTGGAGAAATTATGTTGGGTGATTCATTTGTACTTTATAGAGATGGTTTTTATGTGCTTATTACTTGGGACCTAAGGAGGATAAAATTCACTTAGGGGTAAAAGTCAAGAAATAAAAAGAAGAAAAAAAAGAAGAAAAAAATCATCATAAAAAGAAAAAAAAAATGAATGAGTTTGGGTGGATATTTGAAAATTGTGTGCGAATTTGTATTGTGAAGGAGTATATGTTATTGGAATGGTATATGAAGTGTTTTGGTGTTGGTGTTTTTCTGGTTGTTTACTAACCCTTTTTCCCGGATTTTTAGCACCACATAGCCTAAATATTTTCCATACCCTATGTTCCTACCATGGCCCCATTACAACCTATTCAAAAGACCTCATGATTTTGGTTGCATGTGAAGTCACTAGCGGTGGAGATTTAGACCACTGACGCAATTTTGTTGTAGCTAAGTTTTCAGGAATTGAGTTTGAGCGTGAATGATTAGCCTAAACATATGAGCGAGAGTGAAAACACATTTTCTTGGTGAGGTTGGATAGATGTACTTGCTTTATTCCTTAGATTGCACCTATACATATTATGACGTTATTTGTCAATCTTTGTTTCCCTCGTTTTGAGCTTAAGTGTTTTACCAAAGTGATTACATGGATTGCTTGTCTGTGGGGTGTTGATTTGATTTTGATTTTCATTGCTTGAGGACAAGCAAAAGCTCAAGTGTGGGGGAATTTGATAGCACGCATTTAGGTAGGCATATTAGGTTGCATTTAGCATGATCTAGATGTTTATAATGCATAGTTTAGACTAGATTTGCATTTATACTCGTTTTGTTGGTAGAGTCGGAATCTACACGCTTTTATGGATTATTTCAGGTACATATGAATCCGAAGAGGAATGAGAAAGCTCATGGATGAAGGAAGATTCAAGAGGAGGAGGAAAAGTGAAGAGCACGGGAGCGGAGTCGAATTTCGAGAGCCTAAGTGAAGAACAAGTCAGTAGAAGTTGTCGCTAGACATGCTGAACTTGTAATACACTTTCTGGAGGCCTCGGTGGTCCGATTGACTATTATAAGCATGCGTTGGAAAGATCTTTTCGAGATCTACAACTTTCGTGTTTACATCGAGACCAAATTCGAAAAGGAAAAATCGCTGTGAACAGTAAAAGCCGCCCCGCGGCCCGAAGCTCTGACGAAGGATTTCGCAATCGCCTGGCCGCCCCGCAGCCTGGGTTGGCTGCCCCGCGGCCTCTGCAGAAACGCCGAATCTACTTAATGGACTTTTTATCCACTTAATTAGATTTTTAGAATTATTATTTGGCCGACTCTTTTGAGGCTTTTTAAGGACGTTTTAGGGTTTTATTTTAATCATCTAATTCCTTAGTTTATACACTTGGAGATTATCAATTGAGAGAACCCTAGAGGGGAGCCTCCATGGCCATGGAGTGCTAAACTCTTCCGTTTCATCTATGGATTGAAGCTTTGGTTTGATAAAGTTGTGAGATTTCTATTCTTGTTCTATTCCTATTGATTCGTATTGATTCTTTTGCGATTATTGTTGATTTCTTCTAGTCCGTACAACTAGTTGAGATTATTGCTAGGATTTTGTAGATTCCTCGTAGCGAACCTTAATCCATAGTAGCAATCATGCCTTTTTAGGACTCGTAGGACTAAATTGGTGTGTAGAGAATCAATTATATGTTAAATGCTGACTCGTAGCTTGGTGTTGCATGTATCCTGGTTAATCCTTAATCTTAATGCTACTATTAGGTTAAATCTTGACCGTGTTAGGGTTATCTAATTAGTAAGGGTTGCTAGGACTCGTAGGACTAGTAATTTACACAAGATCAGGACAGGAACAATAATAGGATGAAAAGAGAACTTGAAGAAGAATCGATGATCAACTAATCAAACTAAAGTGAATATTTATAGATGAAACTATTTTCTCTATTGTTATCTCTACTAACTTGTCTATAGTTTCCGTTATCTACTTCAATCACCAAATCCCACTTTTCTACTAATTGGTAAATATACATTGCTTAGAAATACTTGATTCTCTGTGGGATCGACCTCTTACTTGCTTCCTATACTAGTTTGTAGGTTTGAGTTATACTTTGATAGGAACAACGACAGTTTCCTCCTGTCAGTCTACTGCGACAATGTCTCCGCAGTTTACCTCGCATCGAACCCGGTTCAGCACCAGCGGACCAAACACATCGAGATTGATATACATTTCGTCAGAGAGAAGGTCGCTCTAGGCCAGGTTCGAGTGTTACATGTCCCTTCTGCCTATCAGTATGCGGACATCTTCACAAAAGGATTACCTACTCCTCTTTTTACTTTTTTTCGTTCCAGTCTTGCTATTCGCTCACCTCTAGCTGCGACTGAGGGAGGATGTTAGCAGTATATATTTTATAGATAGAGTTGTACATATTTACGATTGTACTCTCAGTGTTTTCACCCAATGATATATATACAGGAGTAGGCTCCTCTGAGATCCTTCAAGGACTCAGTTATCTAAACACTTACAACTGGGCTTGTCCGATGCATCGAATCCTTTTCGATTAAAAAAACATAAGTTGGTGGGGGCCATATTACAATATCAACGCTAACCAATGAGCCAGAGTGAACCATTCCTACCACCACTAGGCACTAGGTAATGGGATTCAAAAACGGGTGGGTAGGGGCCATATTATAATCTCAACGCCAACCAATGAGTCATAATGAACAATTACACCATTACTTGGAAAAAGACGTTTGTTTTGAGTTTACAAAAAGGTCGCCCTGAAAACAAATATATTGTTTAACCTATAAATCTAGTTTATATTAAAGGTATGACCGTATGATTTTTAATTAATATTCAAACTATTATCCTCATTTTCTCATTTTTTATATGAAATTTATTTACTTTTCTCCATTTGATAAACTAATTTTGACATAAGTTAACCGAATCCACTAAAGTGCTCTAATAATTTCTCTCTCCCTTTTCCTAGACACATAAAAAAAGTAATGATCATGTACATTTTACACATAGAATCTGATTCATTTTACTTATACTTTCTAACTCTCAAACAAACAAGGCCAATATGTAACGATCATAGCTGATTGTTAGGCCCCAAGCTTTTTAAAGGCCTTATTTTGTTAGGTCATCTACACCACCCAATGCATGAGCTTGGTAGGTCATTAGATTTAGTCACATTAGATTTCATATTTTAGATTCTATTTTCGCCTTCTATATTGATTGACATTGGGTTTCATATTTTAGATGCTCTACCTCTTAATATTAGGAGTCTTTTGTTAGATGATTTAAGAGGTGTTAGCCTTCCTCATTTGATTAATATGCAATATTTTTTTCTTATGCAATAAAGCGTGTTTAAAGCGCAAATGTTATCGTCTCTCTTTCTACAAAAAAAAAAAGAAGAAGATTGAATCTATATAAAATCTTAAAGAAAAAGAGTTTATGAAGAGGTGATAATGCATGTTTTGCATAGGCATATTAGATAGTTTTAGGGTAGTTTAGGCTATATATTTACATGTTTTATGCATAAATCACATTATTCATTGTCTTTTACTTGCAATATTCAGAATCTACACATTTTATGTCTATCTATGTAGATTCTTGGAACCAAGCTTGAGGAGAAGAGTAGAGCTACACTCTAAAGCTATGGGGAGCCTAGAATAAGTCAATAATCAAGAAGAAAAGTGAAGCCAAGATAAGAAAAAAGAGAAAAGAAAGTTATATAGGAGCGGTGCCTGCAACTACCTAGCGGCGTCCGCCGATCCTTAGCACCCGCAAAGGAACCTCGGCACTCGTTGGAGTCAGCACTCGCCGCTACCCATCGGCGACCGCCGATCCCGTATCTCAAAAGAATCTTTGCACAAAGGGTTGCCTTCGACACATTGGGCTTTGCTTGCACACCAAGGAGAATGGTTTCTAGGGTTTCTAAGCACAATAAATAGGGCTCTCATTCATCCATTCAAGACAAAACAATTCACACATCTCATTCACAACACTTCTCTCTCTCTTTCATCTTTTTAGGAGCTTTCGGTAAGTCATGCTCGGCTAAACCTTATATATAATTTTTATTATATCCAATGCATTGGTTTAGGACATGCGAGAGTTGTTTTACTATTTTATAGTTACTATATATGCATTTTGATTAATTCATTACCCTTTTTTTCTGAGCATGCTTTGTGTTGTTTATTCATCTTAATTAGCCAATAAGATAGGTAATCATCTTGCTAGGGATTATAACTATTTCCATTATTGCAAGCCTTAATTCATTATAGTTGTTAGCATATCTTGAGGAACATGTTGGGAGTCATGCATATATAAGAGTTTTGACAGGTAATGGATGTGTCTCTTAGCGGAAGTGATAGCTGGGTTGACAACCAAGTAAACATCAACTATGCGAGATATACATGAATTAAATGTTAATCTTTAGGGAATTATTGCTTCTCGACCCCTATGCAAGAGTTTAGGGAGTTGAATAGTGATCAAATAGGAAGCTATATCAACTCTGTGCACAAATCGACACTAGGTTAATCAAGCATAACCAAACAACCCGATGATAATGAAGTTACCAATGTTGTGATTATAAGTGCATCTATATGTCATCATCTTATTGTTCTCATCTACAATCATTGCTACTTTTGTTCTTTTATTTACATGCATCACTACTACTTGTTATTTGATCTTGTTCGCTTGCTTACAAAATACGTTTAGCCAGTCGCATGCACTATATGTGGAATCAACCTTTACTTGCTACTAGTACTAGTTTATTAGTTTAAGGTAGAGTTTATTACTATTTGGGAGTGTTAGAACCATGACATCTTACTTTTCACCAAAATATTGGCGCCGTGTCCCGGGAGCTTTGTTTGATTTTTTGTGTTCTCCTTGTTAACACTTGTTGATACCTATCTAACGGTCTTCAGCACCCTGTTGCTAACCTTTTGCAATGTTGTGATTGTATCAGGCCTTAGGAGAAAGTTTCACCACTACCACACGAAAGTGAAAGCCGTAACATATGACCAGTATACGCAGAATAATTCTGAATGGATAAAAGAGATAGTGCATTATGTACTTGAAGGCATGATTCCAAAAATGCAAGAATGTATCGACTCCTTGTGTGATGATTTATGCGGACCAAAACCATGAAGATTATGGGATCTTTTAATTTCTATGACTTGAGTGACCAAGAAGTAGAGGAGGAGGCTTTTGCATCAATATCTCAAACTATAGAGAGCTCCAAAGCACTTGAGGACGGTACAAGCAAGGTCGAGCAACGCCTATGCCTCAAATTGATGAGAATCAAGATACAAGCATCAAAATTTTTCAAGCCAGGCAGAAGAGAATCAAGTGTTAATCAACACGTACTGCACATTGGTGCCCTCTGATCCATCCAATGAAGTTGCCAACACCTCCCCTATCAATAGGCTAAGACTGAGGCCGATCTCTATAGCTCCCCTACAAACAAGAAAGGTTACTTGTTCTCTTAAGAAGTGTGGTGAATACAAGGATCCATGGGATCTCTACTTTAGCAAACTACCAGTAGAACTGTGTTGGTGGTCATACATACCCTCAGGAGGAGGGCGAGCTCAAGAGAAGGAGAAGGCATGAGTTCTCTACAATGCATCATCAAGTGCCTTCGTCCCCACTCATAGTGTTCACTCAATCAACGGGTGGGCAAAGAAGTTTGATTTGCTCATGAGGGCACTAACGATATTTGCATGACGTCTTGAAGCGGAACAACAATAAATCTTCATGTCTACCACGATAAACCAAGATGCTTCTTAGGAGGCAACCCGAGGTAAGTTCCCCTTTTAATTGCATTTTATCAATTTAATTTTGGCAAAATTATAGAAAACCACCCTTCAAATATGGGTGTTTTCACTTAACCACCCCTTAAATTTAAAATTACAGAAAACCACCCTTTAAATGGTATTTGTTTACAACTCACCACCCATTCAACTATTTTCTTTAATTTATCATTAAATATATTGTATTTTAATATTTTTAAAATCAAATTTGATTGTAAATATATTCATATTTTGAATTTAAGGGTTCGATCATATTTTAGGCATTATTTTATTTATTTTTAAAAATAATAATAAATATAGCCTAGAATTGTTATCTTAATTTATGTTTGAAAATGTTTATAAAATTTTAAAATATTATGGAAATTACTCTTATTTATTTATATTTTAAATAAGAGTAATTTACATAATTTTTTAAAAATTTATAAACATTTTCAAACATAAATTAAGATAATAATTCTAGGCTTTATTGATTATTATTCTTAAAAATAAATACAATAATCCCTAAAATATAATTGGGCCCTTTAATTCAAAATTTGAATATATTTACAATCAAATTTGAGTTTAAAAATATTAAAATATAATATATTTAATGATAAAGTAACGAAAATAGTTGAATGGGAGGTGAGTTGTAAACACATACCATTTAAAGGGTGTTTTTCTGTAATTTTGAATTTAAGGGGTGGTTAAGTGAAAACACCCATATTTAAAGGGTGGTTTTCTGTAATTTTCCCTTTAATTTTTTATCAACATGTTTTTTTTATTTTGCATTTAGGACAGTTTCTTCTTTTCAATTCCTAGTCTGGTTTTTACGTTTTTTAAATTTTGGAATTTCAATTCCTAGGTAGTTTCTTTTTCAATAAAATAGGATGATCATAGGAGATATGTGGTTTGTTTGGGGAAGATTGGTCGGACTAACAACGCAGGTCAGAAAAGCTTTGAAAGGCGGAGGAAGACAAAAGAAGGAAAATGGAAATCTGTAAAAACTACGCTCGCCGCCTACAAGTCACGCCCGCCTATGTACTTGAAAGTGCATATTTCACTTCAAATTCGACACAAATTCAACAGAATGCATCAATCCTATTCCAAATTTACCTTTTATATAAGAGTAAGGAAGATAAATTCTATCTTATCACTTTAAGTTGATCTGATTCTTGCAAAGATTTATTATGTTCAAATCAAAATCTATCTTTTTCCTCCTATCTTATCTTCTATTTCATATACATACATACATACATATATATATATATATATATATATGTTATACTAAACTTGTATATTGTAAAGTTAGGTTTATGGGTGGCATGAGCACTTAGACTTATGTTAACTTTAGGACCACTTGGATAATGAAACAATATGCACCTTAGTAACTTATAATATATGTGACATTGCTCTAAGGTTGCAAGAACCCCTAAATACTTTGGTATTTAGGTTTGGATCACTTGGCCTATAAGAATAATGACTATATATTATATGTGTTATGTGTGTGTATTGTTTCATCATAGAGTGGCTCAAATCCGGTTATACAGAATTGGGCCTATTTGTGTTGGGCCGGACCTGCTTACTTGGTTACTTCTATATTGGGCCCTTCTTACCGTTGGAGAAGCTCTTGTAACCCTAGCTCAGCTGAGGGCTATATAAGCCTCCTCTGGTTACTGTAGTGCCCTGGAGCCTCATTTTGTAAAACCCTAGCAGAAAGAAAGAGAGAGAAAGAGAGAGCGGCGACGATAGCTCTTGTGTGAGCTCCTCCAAGGAAGACGGTGGTCCGACGGGTGTCTCTGGTGTTTGAGGACACTACCTCCGTGAGGAACTTCTCCGAAGTTCCTCGGTTGCCCTTCCAGGGGGCCTTCCTTTATCTCTTCTCCTCCTTTTCTGTATTTCTGGTTTGAGGTTCCTATGTTGCTTGTTTTTGTGCTTTGCCGCCATAGCCGAACTTGTAACTTGCTTCTGATGCTTAGTGGATACTGGGATCGAATCTCCCCTCTTGAGATCCCGCAGAGTAGGGTTTAACCCGAACTGCGTCAAAAAATCTCGTGTTGTTTCCTTTCGTTTTTCGTTGTTTACTTGTGTGTGATGGCGATAAACAAACTTCAAATTGGTATCAGAGCCAGGTTGCTAGATCTGAGATTTGTGGTCTTCGACCTAGGGTTTCAGATATGGAAATCGCTTTGAATATTGTTTGCTACTTCGCTTCCGCTTGTTACTTTGTGTTTTCTCTTGTTTGTTTCACAAAAAAAAATCTCTCGTTATTCAACACAGATTTGTGGGTTTTGTGAAACCCTAGATCTCCCTTCGATCCACATTTGTAATTACTGTGTGTTCTGTCCTAGTTACTTGTGTGTTCTAGGGTTGTTTTTCGTGTGTTTCTTCTCAAGCTTTTCCATACTCCGATTTTTAACTGTGTGGTGTTCTACAGGTACAAAATGTCGGATAATGGTATGAGAATCAAACCATTTGATGGTACTGCTGATTTCTCTATATGGCAGCTCAAGCTTAAGGCCATACTCATTAAGGAAAAGTGTTGGAAGACTGTTCTGGGAGAGTACCCAGAGGGAGCCACTGATGTTGTTAAGAGAGATCTGGATGAAACTGCTCATTCAAAGATCTTCATACGGCTTTCTGATGACGTGGCTCGTCAGGTTGTAAGTATTTCTAATCCTAAAGATCTATGGAATACTCTGGAAACTCTTTACCTGACAAAATCCTTGCCTAGTCGTATTGCCATCTTGTGTCGTCTGTTTAACTTTAAAATGGACACAAATTAGTCTCTGCAGTCAAATTTGGATAAATTTTTGAGGATGACTCAGGATTTAGAGAGATGTGATAAAAAGGACACAATTAAAGATGAGTATTTGGCTATTCTGTTGTTGAATTCTTTGCCACCTCAGTTTGATGTGTTAAAAGATGTCATCCAGTACAGTCAGGAGTCCATAACTAAGGATAAGATTCTTGAGTCTATTGTGCAAAAGAATGAAAGCCTAAAAGTGTTTAAGACTAAATCTGACAACAAGGGTGAAACTAAAACTGAGGTTCTTATGGTCAAAGGTAAAAAGAAAAAGAACAACAAACAGAAAAACAAGGATAAGAAATCTGAGAATGAGGATAAATCTGCTGCTTCATCTTCTAATTCTGATAAAAAGAACAGAAAGTGTCACTATTGTGGTATCTATGGTCATTATATTAAGGAATGTCATAAGAAACAAAGGGATGAAGCTGAGAAAAGTCAAACTCAATCTGCTGATGTGCTTGAGTCTCAATATCCCTGTGAATTGCTTGTTGCTAGTGACTGCTATGCCTTTGATGATTCCTGGATCCTAGATTCAGGATGTACTGTGCACTCTACTCCTAACAAATCTGATTTCAGTTCATTACAGGTGTTCAATGGGGGTGAGATCATGTTAGGTGATCACACCTCCCTTGAAATCAAAGGGGTTGGTAATGTGCCTCTATGTATGTTTGATGGTAAGGTCAGGCTCCTCCAAAATGTTAAGTGGGTGCCACAACTGAGGAGGAGACTGCTTTCTGAATCTGTTTTTGATGATATGAGTTTTGACATAAAAATTAAAAATGGTGTTAGGGAGGTCATCAAAGATGGAACCACAATTATTAAAAGCATTAAAAAGGGAGGGTTGTACTTTGTACAGTCCTCACCTGAAGTTAATGTGGCTAGTAATAGTGGCTCCATGAATTTTCATCAAACTAAGTTGCTGCATAGTAGGCTAGGTCATATTGGAAATCATGGCATGCAATATCTGTTTAAACATGGCTTAATTGATCATAAACCCATGCATCTTGACTTCTGTGAAACATGTGTGTTTGGTAAAAAGGTTAAGCATGTTTTTGGTACTTCTTCTTATGTTGCTGAAAGGCCTTTAGAATATATACATTCTGATCTGTGGGGGCCTGCACATGTTGAAACCATTAGAGGTAAGAGATATTTTATTACCTTTGTTGATCATTATTCTAGGAAAGTTTGGCTTTATCTTTTGAGAACCAAAAATGAAGCATGTCAGACTTTTATAACCTGGAAAAATTTAGTTGAAAATCAAAATGGCAAGAAGATAAAATGTCTCAAAACTGACAATGGGCTTGAATATTGCAATGCTGAATTTGATGATTTCTGTAAGCAACATGGTATTAAAAGATATCTTACTGTTCCTGGTACTCCACAACAAAATGGTACAGCTGAGAGAATGAATAGAACATTGTTAGAAAAAGCTAGATGCATGCTTGTTAGTTCTGGTTTGAAACACTCTTTGTGGGGAGAGGTTGTTACAACAGCAGCCTATCTCATCAACAGATCCCCATCTTCTGTGGTGAAATTCAAAACACCACAGGAGATGTAGACTGGGAAGGTACCTAACATGACCTATCTTAGGCCATTTGGCTGTGCAGCTTACCCTCATGTTTCACAGGGTAAGTTGCACCCAATGGCTCAAAAAGGGGTCATGTTAGGATACCCTGATGGTGTAAAAGGATATAAGATCCTCCTTATTCAGCCTCATGGCTATAAGGTTATCATCTCTATGAGTGTAACATTCAATGAGTCTGAATTTCCTTTCAAAACAGTACTAACTCCTTCTCTTGAGCAGGTGAACACCAATGGAGATACTGAACAAGATGTCTTACCACCTAGACACTTCTACAATCAGAATGACCTTCCACCAGTGGATGGTGAGGAAGAATTTGATGTTGGACAGTACAGTCCTGCAGCAGCTAGTCCAGATTCCTCTTCTCAACCCCTCCAAAAGGGGACTGAACCCAATGAGAATGTTGAGCCTGCTGTTGCTTCTACAAATTCTCAAGATAAATCAAGTGAAGCAGGATGCTCACATACTCAACAATTAAGGGAGGGAATTCAGCAAATGGAGTTACATTCTAACCCTAGCTCTTCTTCTTCTGCTCATGAATTTATTGCTGATGATGTATGTGATTCTGGTGTGATTTCTATTCCACAGCATGATAATTCTGACTATCAATTAACAAGAGATAGATCCCCTAGGGTGAGAATCCCAAACAAAAAATTTCTTAACAATATTGTTGAGTATTGCTTGCTTGCTTCTGAGATTGTTTTGCATCCTTTTGTGCCTGAGACTTATGAGCTTGCTGTTAAATGTGTTAAGTCTAAACACTGGTTTAAAGCTATGTGTGAAGAAATTTCATCTATGACAACTAATGAAACTTGGGTTCTTGTTAAGAAACCTGAAAAAGCTAGAGTCATTCAGTGCAGATGGATCTATAAGTTGAAAGAGGGTGTTAATTCTAGTGAACCTTCTAGGTATAAAGCTAGACTTGTGGCTAAAGGGTTTACTCAAAAAGAGGGCATAGACTATAATGACATATTTGCACCAGTGGTTAAATATAAAACTCTAAGGTTGTTGCTTGCCATGTCTGCTGTGTATGATTGGGAATTGGAACAAATGGATGTTAAGACTGCCTTCTTGCATGGTGAACTGGATGAAACTATCTATATGTCTCAACCAAAAGGATTTATAGATAAGTTAAAGCCTGAACATGTATGTCTGCTGAAAAAGTCAATTTATGGGTTAAAACAGTCACCTAGGCAGTGGAACCTAAAATTTGATTCCTGCATGTGTAAGCTTGGTTTCCATAGAAGTGAGTTTGATACATGTCTTTATTTCAAAAGTGCTGGTAAGACTCCCTTGTATGTGCTCTTGTATGTTGATGATATACTTATTATTTCAAATTCTAAGATTCTCATTGCTGGAGTTAAAAGGGATCTAAAAATGCATTTTGATATGAAAGATTTAGGACAAGCTCAGAAAATTCTTGGTATTAAGATCAACAAAGACAGAAAAAAAAACTTATGTGGTTGTCCCAATCTGAATATGTTCATAAAGTCTTGGATAGGTTTCAGATGACTAACTCTAAACCTGCTGTGGTCCCTTTAGGAGGGCACTTAGAGTTATCTAAGAAAGAATGCCCTACATCCCAATCTGATATTTTAAAAATGAGCAAAGTGCCTTATGATGTTGCTATTGGATCTGGCATGTATGCTATGCTTTGCACTAGGCCCGATCTTGCTTTTGTTATCAGTGTTTTGAGCAGATTTATGTCTAATCCTGGTAAACCTCACTGGAATGCTATGTAATACTTGCTGAGATATCTTTGTGGCACTGAAAAGAAATGCTTGATGTACACTGAACACAGCTCTAGAAATGATTTGGTTGGATATGTAGATTCTGATTATGCTGGCAATAAAGATAATAGGAAATCTACTTCTGCATATTATTTCACTTGGGCTGGTAATTGTGTGTCATGGAAATCTCAACAGCAATCAACTGTAGCTCTCTCTTCTACTGAAGCTGAATACATGGCTGCTACAGAAGCAGCCAAAGAAGCTATTTGGCTCAGAGGTCTCCTTGAGGAGATTGAGAGAAAGACTTATCTGCCCACAGTGTTTCTTGATAATCAAAGTGCTATCTATTTGTGCAAAGATCCTCTTTATCATGAAAGAACTAAGCATATAGATGTCAGATTCCATTACATTAGGAAGAAGGTCAAGCATAAAGCTCTTAATGTGTGTAAGATTAAGAGTGAATTAAATCCTTCTGATTTTGGCACCAAGGTTGTCACAGCTGACAAATTTGCTTACTGCAGGGATGCCCTGCACATTTGGGATGCCCCTTAGCACATGACACACACCATGGATCGAGGACGGACGGGAGATTCACACCAGGACCCTAAGGTGGCAGAAGCTGAAGTTCCAATTACAAGTTTAAGAGGGAAATTTGTTATACTAAACTTGTATATTGTAAAGTTAGGTTTATAGGTGGCATGAGCACTTAGACTTATGTTAACTTTAGGACCACTTGGGTAATGAAACAATATGCACCTTAGTAACTTATAATATATGTGACATTGCTCTAAGGTTGCAAGAACCCCTAAATACTTTGGTATTTAGGTTTGGATCACTTGGCCTATAAGAGTAATGACTATATATTATATGTGTTATGTGTGTGTATTGTTTCATCATAGAGTGGCTCAAATCCGGTTATACAGAATAGGGCCTATTTGTGTTGGGCCGGACCTGCTTACTTGGTTACTTCTGTATTGGGCCCTTCTTACCGTTGGAGAAGCTCTTGTAACCCTAGCTCAGCTGAGGGCTATATAAGCCTCCTCCGGTTACTGTAGTGCCCTGGAGCCTCATTTTGTAAAACCCTAGCAGAAAGAAAGAGAGAGAAAGAGAGAGCGGCGACGATAGCTCTGGTGTGAGCTCCTCCAAGGAAGACGGTGGTCCGACGGGTGTCTCTGGTGTTTGAGGACACTACCTCCGTGAGGAACTTCTCCGAAGTTCCTCGGTTGCCCTTCCAGGGGGCCTTCCTTTATCTCTTCTCCTCCTTTTCTGTATTTCTGGTTTGAGGTTCCTAGGTTGCTTGTTTTTGTGCTTTGCCGCCATAGCCGAACTTGTAACTTGCTTCTGATGCTTAGTGGATACTGGGATCGGATCTCCCCTCTTGAGATCCCGCACAGTAGGGTTTAACCCGAACTGCGTCAACAAATCTCGTGTTGTTTCCTTTCGTTTTTCGTTGTTTACTTGTGTGTGATGGCGATAAACGAACTTATATATATATATATAGAGATTGGGTCATGTGTTAACAACTCTTACGGTGTTAAATGTTAACAAATCAATATTCGGCAAAATTTATCAAATATTCATCACAGTCACTCAATTATTCATCAAAGCTTTTGTTAAAATTAATCAAATATTCATCAAAGTTACTCAAATATTCATCACAGTCACTCAATTATTCACAATTATTCACAATATCCACCCCCAATCCTGTAATTGTGTTACTGTGATGAATATTTCTTAAATGTTGCCGAATATTTGGGAAATTGTGAATAATTGAGTGACTGTGATGAATATTTGAGTGACTGTGATGAATATTTGATTAATTTTAACAAAAGCTTTGATGAATAATTGAGTGACTGTGATGAATATTTGATAAATTTTGCCGAATATTGATTTGTTAACATTTACCATCGTAAGAGCTGTTAACATTTGAACCGCATTCTATATATATATATATATATAATCTCTCCTACCTTTAATCTACCCTTACCCTATTTCTCTTCATTTTCTAGAGGTCAAATTCGCATTCTTTCGAAGCCAAAGGCCTGATCTTGGAGAGTAGTCGAAGGATTGAAGCAATATTCATTGAAACTCAATGAGACTCGATGAACATGATGATCCCAGAAGATTGGCGGCAATAGCACCTCAGTCGCGCCTGCCGCTACTGCGGAGTTTAATTCTTTTTAATCTTTTGGCTCGAATCTTTGTGAGTTTGATCCAATTGTTTCATTTTTCCCTTCTTTCTGAATCATGACTGAGGACCTCCAATTTGTTAGATCTAAAAAATGCATTATGGAGTACGAGATGCTTCAAAAGAGAGTCAACCCCATTCGCATGGGTGACTATACCCACTTATCATCCCTTCCAAGGAACATTCCCAATGGCCCCAAGTTGTATAATTTCTGTATACCAGCGGATACAGAGGAAGACAACGAGCATGTGGAAGATCGAAAGGAAGAAGGTCTTATGGAGAAGTTTCTAGAATATCAAGGAGAGAATTTTGAAGAAGTCAAAATGGAGGGTCCTTCATTTTACCGAGAAACAGGCTGGAAATTAACACATAGTTGAAATCGATGAAAGGCTACAGTATCTAGAATCCTCAGTGAAGGAAATGAAGAAAGAATTTTGGGTCTTTCATCAAGAAAACCGCCAACATCATGATAAGAAAGTTATTTCCTTCAATGAATTATCTCAAGTAATGAAGCAATGGGCCAAATACTTTCAGGCCCGAGAGCATAATAAACAATGAAGCATTAGTTTCCCATTTTCTTCCCCTTGTGTCTTTACTTTTATTTTTAGTTTTTTCTTATCTCTTTATTCTTGTTCATTGGGGACATTGAAATGTCTATAATGTGGGGGAGGGGTTTAGGTTTAGGATTTGGTTTAGTTTTTATTTCTCATTCTTAGTTTTAGAGCATGTTTAAATTCTTTTGCATAGTTTTTAAAAGCATATATAATCACATACTTAGTCCTCGTATTCTTTTTAAAAGCATAATCATACATAAGTTCTCTGACATGTTTGGATTTTTTAGCCTTATCTTATAAAAATTGATTTTTCATATTAGGTATACGTAATTGAGCATGTATGATCTAAGTTTCTAGGCATGATTGAAATCCAACAAAAACTTGACATAGTGAGATATTTTTGGCCTTACAGGGATTATATTTATTTTCTCTGCTTTGTTGTGTGATGTATTCTTCTAATGCATTTATCTCTGAGTATTGCCATATTTATCCATATCTACCTTATGTTATATCGTTGCTTGAAGTTAAGCCAAATTTGAGCCTTAGCCTTTTCTTTGAAAGCTCCACAAAATATATTATATCCCTAGCCGATGATAAGCTTGACCCTTCCGAGAATTAGGATTAGAGTTGGTTTTGGTGATTTGGAGAAAAAAGTAAAGGTTTATGCATTAATGTCGAGTGCTTTAAGAAAGATGTGATATTGTGTGATTATTTTCCTTACATTATATTCATTAGGTGGCTCTAAAAAAAGAGAAGGGGAAAAATCGAAAAGAAAGAAAGAAAAAGAAAGAAGAAAAAAAAAAGAATATTATGGATTGCAATAAAAGAGCATTAGTTTCATCTTTTATACGTGAGAGTTGGATAAATTATTGGTCAAGAAAGATTATTCTCATGGAAGCTTGATGTAATTTTGAGTTATTCTTGGTTTATGTTGGAATTTAGGAATTCGAGTTCCCGGATTTGAAAGCACCACATGGCCAAATACACTTCATACCTATATTTTCATACCCAGCTCTATTACCACCTAACCAAATGGAGTCTTCTTTGAAGTCTTCCATTGACAAAAGACCTCTTGATGTTTCTTATTTACTTTGATGTATTCGGTGGAGGTGATGTTATATAAATGCAAATGCTTAAGATGATTTTTGAATAATGAATGAGTTGAGAGTTTATCTTAACTCCTAAATACTTGAGAGCGGGACAAAGACATATTTTTCCCTGTGAGGTTGAATGGAAAAGCATGCGGGCTACTTGATCACTCATGTACATGCTAAGCCATTTTTTTTGCCTTACCATTGTTTGCCCTTACTAAAGATGTTGCTTTTGATGAGCTTATACATGAAGAATTAGGTTAGTGGGATGCATTGATTATGTCTTAAACTCTATTTTGCTCGAGGACTAGTAAAGGATAAGACATGCTCAGCTAAACCTTTTTTACAACACTTTTCTATTTCTTTCTTCTTTTTGGAGTTTTCGGTAAGCCATACTCAGCTAAACCTTTTTTGTAGTTTTGCTTATATTCAATGCATTGGCTTAAGATGTGTGGGTTGTTTTACTATTTTATAGTTAATATATGGTTTTATGCATTTTGATTAATTCATTACTCTTTGTTTTGAGCATGCTTTTCGTTGTTCATTCGTCTGAATTGACCAATAAGATAGGTAATCAACTTGGTAGGGATTATAGTTATTCCTCTATTTTAGGCCTTAATCCATTGAAGTAGTCAAGATATCGATCTTAAGGAACAAGTTGGGAATCACTCATATGTAAGATTTTTGACATGTAACGAATATTTCTCTTAGCGGAAGTGATAGTTGGGTTGATAACAGGTGACACTAGGGGTGCGCATAGGATGAGACAGGATGGAATTAGGTAATCCCGCATCCCGTTCTGCATATTTTTTACGGGACGGGATTGAGACTGGATTGAAATGTTTTTTTTTTAAATCCCACCAGGTCTTATCTCTCGTGCGACGGGACGAGATCGGGATGGGATGGGACTTGTTCCTAGTAAAAAAATTCCAAAATAATCTAGTATAAAGGACTTTTATGTTTTGATAGAAATCAGATTTATAAACTAAGTAGATTGCAGCAAACTAGATTCAGCGAGGATCTACACCACTGGTGTTGGAGTGCGAGGCAGTGGTTTGGGGACTAATGTTAGCGCACGAAAGGGGATGCGGAGGGTGGCTATTAATTTGGACTGTGCAAACTCATAAAACAGTTTTAAGAGCGAGTGTTAGCAAAAGGGAGGGAGGGGGTGCTCATGGGCAAGGCAAGGAGTTTTGCAAGAGAATTTGAGGAGTGCAGATATAGTGTAGTCCGACGTACGGGGAACCAAGTAGCACACTTCCTTTCTCAGATTCGACCTCAGTCCCCATATTTTATTTTATTTTCTGAGTTTGATTTAGCTTAATCATTATTTAATATTGTATTCGAAAATCTTATGATTTTAAAATCGAAATTACCTACTATTTATCAAAAGAAAAATCCCAACTAGACACTAACAAATATATATAAGAAGCTATGTATAGTTTTGGGAATTGATAAATACACACCACTCATTTTTATTGGATACACCGATAAACTCTACAAGTTGTTGTAGACCCGATTCTCAATCATTTGTGGAGTAATCTGACGGGGCAAACAAACTTTTTAGTAATGCCAGGTAGTTTATTCCGTAGGAGGTTGTGAAAAATGAGTTTGGTAGATGTTGTGCAATTTATCCATAAGCTGTTGCGAGATACTCCCTCCGTCCCACAATAATTGTCTTTTAACTATTTAGACACGTTTTATTAAAAAGCTAAAAACTATATAAAATATCAACGTACATTTTATTAAAAATTTTTAAATAATATCATACATATTACTAATAAGTATAGAAATATCATACATATTACTAATAAGTATAGAATTATTTTAAAAAATTCATTAAAAAATAAATATTTTATATAGTTTTTAGCTCCTTAAAAAAACGTGCACAAATAGTCCAAAGACAATTATTGTAGGACGGGTGGAGTATTTGAAAAGTTTAAAAGTCGCCGAAACTGCTAGAATGGGACCGCTAGGGGTTGCAAATTATTTGAATTTAACAATGGCTATTATTTAGGACCAAAAAAAAAAAACAATGGCTATTATTATTATTATTGTTGCCAAAAATTTCATTATTATTATTATTATTATTATTATTATTATTTTTATTATTTATACGGTTACGGTTAGTGTGATAAATTTCCAATGCGTGCATTTGATGTATTGAAAGTATAATAGTGGGTGAGTGTTGAAATTATAATATATGAGATGTTTGTACCATGTAAAAAAAACAACAGATCAAAGATAAGCTAGACGAGGTCCATCGCAGTGTCAATACTGACGGTAAATGTCGATCAACCTATGGATGATGTCTAATATTTGGATGTAACCATACATGTACAAATGCGAGCGAATGATTAGTTTACCTTCAAACTTACGTAATTGATGGGAAAAATATGTCGAAGGAATGATATAACTTACTTCCATTCAATGAGTTATTCTGTACGTATACGAGACATAGGCCAAGTATTGTTGTTTAGGGTGGACTAACATTCGGACCACGTGCAGATAAGGGGAGCAGTAGGCTTCCCTCAGTCTTTGTAAAATATAACAATGTAATCTAGTATCTAGTCGCGAAGACGAAACCCGACCATGATGGGGAGCTCCATCTAGCATGTCGTGTCAATGCAATGGCTTACGAAGTTGCACTTGAAGATATACTCATCTAAAAAAACTTCGTGTTGGTAGGTCTCTCAATAGTCCATCATATCTTGAGACAACACCAATCGCATCTCCTTCTAACTGTGTTCTAGCATATCTATAAACTCAATGATAATGCATATTTTAGACAGACATTATAGATAGGTCTTATTGCATTTAGGTAGTCTTATTGCATATGTTTTGTGTTAGTTACATAGTTTTGCATTTGTAGTATTCAAGTTCGGATGATAACTAATATTGCTATTAGGTTATGTACTTAGGTAAACTAATTCTACTCTTGTAATGGTACTTGAGTAAGTGATTTCTCTTGCGAGGGATTGATGTACATAATTGTACTATTGTTTATTGCATCTTTTGACTTCATATTTCATTTGATTTCCGAACAAAAGTTTCAAAAGCATATGATCTCGTGTAAGAATGAGCTAAAGTGAAAGAAATAGAGTCTACACGAGTTTTGAGCTAACCATGCAGGAATTCGATGAAATCGGAGTCAAAACGGGCAAGCCAAGTGAAGCTGAGAAGAGGTCGATATCGACTGGAGACATCGATATCGACCTTGGAATTCGACACGACTTCTGAGTGTCGAGATAACCACACAAACCAGACTAGAAGCCTCGATATCGACACACATGCATCGATATCGACCATCGTCATAGACATCGACTGGAGTGGGACAAGTCGGGTAGAAACACAAGCCTCGATATCGACCTCTGGTGTCGATATCGACCCTACATCGACAGAAGATAAATCCGATTTTGAGAATCGGATTTTGAAGTCTATCATCGAAGCCATGAGTTATCTCGTTCTTTTAGATATTAGCAGTTGTTTGTTATCTTTTCCTTTAAGTTTTATCAAAATAAAAGACCTATCCTAATTGTTCGGATAGAGTTATTAGTTTAGATAGAAGTTATAATCCTCGGATAGCGAGGATTAGTAGCCTATAAATAAAGCCTTAAGGGCTGATTTGTTAGGCATCCAATCATAGAATCATCAAAGACAAGAACAATAGACAATAGATAGTTAGGTTTTTCGAGCTTTAAAGTTTCAAGCGCTTACGATAGTTGGCGTTGAGATTGTAAAGATTCGAAATTTTCCATTTATGCAAGTTATTTCAATTCCAGACATGTCTACGATCAACATGAGTGAGTAGTTCCCCTTTCTTCTAGGGTCGGGGTGAGCCCGACGATAGCCATGATGGTAAGGTAAGTACGTCGTTAAAGAATGTATCTTTTATCTCTTTCTACCTTGTTCTTCATCTTTGAATGCGAATTTAAGGAACTCATGTTGCAAAACTTGGGTAGTAATTAGGGTTTCTTTTCGAAAGATTATAGACTCAATTATGACTAAGGTAGACACCAATTAGGTTAAGTAATTGAAAAATCTCTTTTCCTATTGGTCGGTTTAGGTGAAAGCCTTTTCCTTTATGATAAAAGCATACATCTTTAGTTGATCCTTATTTCTACTATCATGGTTGTCGTCGCGGTAATCCTTGACTTTGGAAGACTTTTTCCTTTGAGTTTACATTAAAATTTGCCCGCCGTTCGTTGAGTCATCGAAAAACCCAACACCTTTGCTTATTTCTGATCATTGCTTCCTTCCCATCCTTGATTCTTCGGCCTTTTCTTTGCCGACAAAACCACTAACCCACTGCAGGAAAGACATCGATATCGACAGCAGAGGTCGATATCGACCAAAACTGATAGATCGACGGTTTTCTGAGTCGATCTCGAGACCCCTGGGAACTTCTGTAAGCATCGATATCGACCACTTTGTGTCGAAATCGACCCCCTGTATCGACTGGCAGACTTCTGAGCCAGTCGATTTCGTGAACTAACCTCGATATCGACCCCCACCAGTCGATATCGACTACAGTTTTTGTTTCTGCAGGTTTTCTGTTGCAGACGACATCGACAGCCAAGGTCGACATCGAGGTCTGACATCGAGATCGAGGCTTCTGGTCGGACATAAAGGACGTGTCTTCAACGCTACTAGGATCCCGCTGACTCGCTTCCTCGTGGATCGAACCTGATTCCCTACTACTATAGCGGGGAGTCTTGAATTTATTTGAAGAGGCTAAGAGTTGTATTGGTTTATATTTTATTATATATTTCGATTCAATTCTCCCCACGTCAGGGATCTACAAAAGCCAAGTCGGGCATAACTTTAGGAATACTAATGAAATCAATACGAGAACCATGAATTCCAAACCATTGTTGAGCGTTGCAGGTGAAGCGTTTTCCATCATTATTATCAATCTACAACCATTATTTCTTTGAATCTTTAGTTTATTTCAATTGCATACTACAAACTTATTGCCTTCTCAGTAGGATCGACTCCTTACTTGTCTGCTATACTAATCTTTTGTTTAGCATTGAGTTAGGATATTCTGTATTTGAGGGACCGGGACCAACGACAAATTTACACCTGGTAAAAACAGCCCACCAAATCTTGGCGCCGTTACCGAGGAAGTCTAGTATTCGTGTTCTTTTGTTGATTTTCTTTTGTTTATCTTTTTATTTATTTCAGTTTAGTTTTATTTCTTATTTTCTTTTAGGTCTAACCTATTCTGTATAGTTCAAGCCCGTTCTGCTAATTCATCATCTTTGTCTTTTGATCCTGAGATTGAAAGGTCTCTATCCAAGTTGAGAAGGAAACTTGATTTTAATCAAGTAGAGAAGATGGATGAAAATAACAACAATGAAGGCAACATTGAAAATCCGCCAAGAAGAACCTTGAGAAGCTTAAAGGAGCCAAATTTGAATGCACAACCCCTTACAATCAGGCTTCATGCTCTCCCTAAAGGTTCTAGATTTGAATATAAATCCAATTGGTCTAATGCTTTACCTAATTTTCATGGCAAGTCTGGAGAAGAGCCAAACAAACATCTCGCAGAGTTTGCTATTATATGCGATAGACTGAGATCCTAAGGCCTGACGGCTGACCAATTGATGCTTAGAGTGTTTCCCTTTACTCTGAAAGATGCAGCGAGTGATTGGCTATATTATCTTCCACCCGAAAGCATCACTACTTAGGTTGGATTGAAGAAGGCTTTCCTTTAGAAGTACTTACCTGCTACTCACCTAGCAAACTCAAGAAGGAGTTGTCTAGTATTGAGCAATCACCTACTGAGAGCATGTATGAGTATGTTGAGAGATTCAAGAAGCTTAAAGGAAGTTGCCCGCATCATGATATACTAGAGGAGGATCTAGTCCTCTATCTTTATGAAGGCTTGCTTGATAGAGAGCGTAGTATCATCAATGTTATAAGCGGAGGAGATGTCATAGACAAGACGCTTGAGGAAGCAATGCAAATTTTGGAATATCTAGCCAATGCTTCACAACAATATGGAAGACACCAAGGTATTAGAGGAGTTCATAGATTGGACAACTCTGGAGACAATCGCAGAGATGATCTTGACAGGCTCACTGAAATAGTCAAGAACATGGCTATGAAGATGAATCAGACACAACAGTCTAAACCCTGCGGAGTCTGCGCAGATCCAAAACATCTTAATGATGAGTGCCCATTGATTCAAGAAGAGGTTGCTAATGTCAATGCAATGGATTATGGACCTTGCCGAAACTTTGGTAACAATTTCTTTAATTCAAATTATAATTCAAATTGTCAAAGTGATTTCAATCGTAGGGGTCAGCAGCAACAAGTAGGCGTGGCCACGGGTTCGACCCGCCTGGTCAAGGGTCGGGGAAGGGTGACCTGAACCCTAACCCGGGAATCCCACGGGTTGGCGGGTTCGGGTCATCCGGCGGGTCCAAGGGTCGACGGGTCGACCCGGCAGGTCGCAATCCAGCGGATCGACCCGGCGGATAGGGTTCGGGTTGAAACGGGTTTGCAACATTCCGCCTTTCGTGTTTTCCGTTTATGTACAATTTTTCAATTTATGTATGAGGGGGGGAAAATGGGCTTGAATCGGTTTTCCGATTGCCTACGTATCCTCCCGGGGTTGAGGAGTCAAAGCCCACGTAGTTCTTTTACCTGTTTATGTCCGAACTCCGTTTACCTATTCTTCTTGAGTGTCGGAGCCTCCACCTCCTGATCCATCTGTGACCGCGCCGTCGATGGAGCTCCCAACGGACACTGTTTCCACGCCGTCATCATACTCGGAATCAGTCCCCAAGATGTTCTACTGCATCCACATATCCGCCCTCTTCCAATCTGCAAGAAAAACTTGGGTTTTGAGGTTCTCGGGAAGCAATCTTGATCTCTTCTCCGAAAGAATCTGACCTCCACGACTGAACAACTGCTCGACGGCGACGATGGAGCAAGGGGCCCCTAGTATTTGTCGAGCGATGACCTGCAATGTCGGGAATCTTTGTCTTTCGGGCCGGCTCTACCATTCTAGGACATCGAAATCTTCTTCCTCATCATTGTGGAAATCAAAGTTAGTAGACAAATATTCGTCGAGCTCCGAGTGGGGGCTCGACGAAGATCTCGACCTCTTTGAGCCAAAGATATCTCTGGCAAGTGCCTTAGTTTTAGCGGTAATGCTAGTTCTTCACCTGCTCGAACTGGAAGGCACGGGAGGACGAGCGGAGGGCGCTCTATCCCCTGTCGAATAATGAGTATATAATTCTTCTAATAAACCTCGAACTCTAGCAACTATAATTGGAACATTGCATTCTGGATCATCCTGAATTTCTAAAGTCGGAAAATAGTTTTCTAAAAAATTTTGAACACTGTTTAATTTATATCTAGGGTCGAAACAGCAAGCTACGAGGAAAATGCCACCCATTTCCGCCGCATCTCAAGGACAGCGTTACGAATTGAAGGCACTTGAATCCCGTCTTGAAGGGCTATTGCTACGTTCATGGCAACAAAACAGAAAAGGTTTGATGTAGGCATGTACACGTGGCTAAAAGTTCATCCGACGGTGGGCCCCACACTCCAACGATCGAATTTTCAAAATGGATCGACCCGGCGGGTCGGCGGGTTTTAAAACCCCCGACCCTAACCCTAACCAGATACCCGGTGGCACCCGTCAACCCGTAAACCCGGACCCGGTGGGTCAATGACCCGCCGGGTCGTTGACCCGTAAGACCCGCCGGGTCAAGGGTTGACCCGTAACCCGTGGCCACGCCTAGCAACAAGTACCCTATCAAGGAAGGGGCCAATTCGAGAATCGCTCAAGGAATCCTCCACAGGAGGATAGAGAAGAGACTTTGAGGTTATTGTTAGACAAGATGAGTGTCCAAGAAAAGCTATTGAGTCAAATGGCTAAAGAGATTGGAGAACTCAAAGTTAAGGATTCATGCAAGCTACCATCGCAAGTGGTGGTTAATCTAAAGGAGAATGTGAGTGCCATGATTCTTAGAGGAGAAAAAGAGATTCAATTTCCCACGCCAAACATTGAAGAAAGACCTAAGGAGGTGATAGACGTGGAGAAGGATGACCAAGGAATCTTTAACGACATTTCCCCTCCGTCAGTGCCATCCAAATGTTATCTTATGCCATGTTCTGGGTATTGCCTGACAGTATTGTTGTTTACCCGCGTAACGGCCCTGGGTTATCTCTGTTCACAGTTCCTTTCTCAAGGGAAAGTTCAAGTGGACGTTGCTCTTTTCCACTGCGCAGGATGCCAACCACAAAATCTATCCAATCGCCTTTGCGGTTGTGGATGGGGATAAGATTGTTCAAAAATCGGTTTGAACCAAAATTTTCAACCAAACCGAACCGAAAAAACCGGACCTAAACCGAACCCATATGTTTCGGTTTCGGTTTTCGGTTCAAAGAATTTTTGATTTTGGTTTTTGGTTCGGTTTGTACTTGGTTCGGTTAAACAAAAAAAGAAATTTATTATATATTTTATTCTTATATCCCTCAACCTAGTAACCCTACTGTAGCTCTTGTAGCCGCTTGCAATTTCTTGCAATCTCCGCCTCATCCTCTCTAGTCTTCAAATCCTCCAGGAGTCCCCAACCCACAGGCTCATCGTCATCGTCGCCTCGTCCTCTCTCAGTCTCTCCGTTCTTTAGCAGCCGGCGAGTTGGTCGACCACCGGCCTACTGGCTCATCCTCTCTCGTCTCTCCTTCTTGGCTTCTCCCTCAATCGATCAATCCACTTCAGAGGGTCGCTCTTGAAGTTGCACTTCATCTACTTGTGATTCGTACTGCATTACTGATCTTCCTTTGTTTAATTGTTTGATTCAAATCACTTAATCAACAAACGATTTGCTGCTTAAAAAATAGTTGAATAAAGCATCATGCAAAATTGCTAACGGTGTTCGATGGTTATGGTATTGATACTATTCAAAGCTATTAGTTTTGGTTCAAATGTTCAATCGGTTTAGAACCGAACCGAATCGAAGTCGAACCTGTTTAAAACCGAACCAAATCTATTAGTTTTGGATTGGTTTTCGGTTTGATTTTTTGGGATTTCGGTTTTAGGTTTGATTCGGTTTGGCCCGGTTCGGCTTGGTTTTAAGCCGATGAACATTCCTAGATGGGGAGAATGACTCATCTTGGACATTTTTTTTTCCGAAAAATGATTAGAGTCATCCCGAACATCCCTGACTTGATGTGGGTATCGGACCGTCACGTGAGCGTCGTCAAGGGTAATCGTAACAGCTATGTCTTCTCTAAGCAGGGATTTTGCACTTTCCATCTCTTCCAAAATGCGAAGCACCACTACAAATGTAGTGCACTCCAACAACTCTTCTTCCGGATGGAGAAGGCCTACACCCACGCCGAGTTCAATGAACTGTTCATCGACTTCTCCACCCAGTGTCCCCAAGTCGGCCAGTAACTTCGAGAAGCAGGATTCCGGAATTGGGCGAGGGCGCACT
Organism: Persicaria maculosa; assembly: GCA_963922045.1. Taxonomy (NCBI): domain Eukaryota; kingdom Viridiplantae; phylum Streptophyta; class Magnoliopsida; order Caryophyllales; family Polygonaceae; genus Persicaria; species Persicaria maculosa. The sequence goes on from OY998271.1 coordinate 39,539,223, forward strand.
ATCGGGCCAACCAATATAACATAACCACGAAGAACAATGTTGAATGCCTTAATAGCGTCTTTAAGGAGCCATGGGATTTGTTGGTTTTTGCCTTAATCGATGGTATCCTGAAGACTATCTTCAAATGGTTTGTCGAGCAGAGGAAGTCAAGTGGCACCCCCAGGAAGGAGGTTAGTGATTGGGTTATGAAAGCGATCACTGCTACCCACAATTCATCCATCTGCATGGTCGCACGACCTCTAAGCGATCACGATTTGAGGTAATGAAGAGGACAGAGTGGTGGATGGTCAGCCTAAGCGCCCGCTCGTGCACTTGTCAACACTTCAACGTCGACCAATACCCTTGCTCTCACGTTATTGATGTTATTAAGGCCAGAGGCCTGAATGTGTACTCCCTCGTGCATGAATCGTATAGGGTCGCTGCATGGCACACTTGTTATGAGGCGGTGTATCCCATTCCCCCCATAGACACTTGGGTTGTTCCAACGCAATTATCGAAGCTCCAACTGCTACCTCCTCCCGTGAAGCGCAGGCCTGGGCGACCAAAAATAACTAAGTACCCTTCCTGTGGAGAGTATCATCACCAGAAGTGCCGAAGTGATGTATAACAATCAATGTTCTAAAAGGCGCTAGGCGGCCGCTAGGCGGCGGGTGACCGCCTACCGCCTAGGCGGGTAGGCGGGTGCCTAGGCGGCGCCTAGACGGACTTAGAAAAAACATGATTATTTCCTCATCTTTTAATGTATAACACATGTCAATGATTCATATAATGTAATAGTAATCCATATTATCACTCATAAACCCAAATTTACGGTGCTTAACTAACATTTAAGTAAATAAACGCAAAAGTACACGTCCGACTAACGACTTTAAAACTCCTAAAAGTCAAAACGATAGGTTTGACTTAAAAGCAAATATATCTCGACTTGGGGGATAAAAAACCCTAAATTGACTAATCACATGCCCAAAAGCTAAAATTAAATAATCGTCGGGCTAGGCGGGAATAGGCGGTGCCTAGGCGGGTCTAAGCGGTGCCTAGGCGGGTCTAGGCGGCACCTAGGCGGTGCTTAAGCAGATTTCCGCCTAGAGGACCGCCTAGGCTTAAAAATTCCTAGGTCCCCTCCCGCCTAGCGCCTAGGCGCGATTTTTAGAACACTGATAACAATTGGCTAGGCCGACCAATTGCTAAAATAAACGCGCGATCTTGCATAGCTCCTTGATTTCTCTTGATGATCAACAATTAAGACAAGTATGATTAAGGACAGCAGTAGCGACGGTTAACACTTAAGCAGATTCAGCAAAGACAAGACACAGAAGTAGCAGCGACAGAAATCCCAGACAGTAGTGACGGACGCAGGAAGCAGGGTGTTGGCCGCGGGCGCAACAAGATGTTGCGGACGCAGCAAGAGGTTGCGGCCGCTGCCAGGGCGTGTGCGCGAGCAGCGAAGGCTTCTCGCGGATCTGGGTTCTGAATGGCGACGGTTTTCCGGCAGATTTGTGTTCTTCCTTGTTTGACGTGTGTACGAAGGGTAGTGTTTGGATCTTTGTGAATTTGAATAACCAAGAACATGAATTGATAGCTAAGGCTTTTGGATTGGGGAATTGAAGAAACATTTTAATCCTAAAAAGGTTCCTCAATTATAATTTTCCAATCTAATTAAAATTCAAAGCATACAAGTGTTTAAATAGTAAAGGGTTGTCAATCCTTCCGTGCAAACGATAGAATTTGACTTCCTAAAATAATAATAAATAAACTCCTAGATAAATCCTAGATAAATATTTCTACTTAGTGGCCAAGGAAAACAACTAAAGGGATCGACTTTCCTTTTCCACTTTTATTCACCTAACTAAGTATTACTAAAAATAAGACAGATAGCTCCAACTAACATAGGAGTTACTAAATATGGAAAGAACCTAAAAACTAATAATAATAAATAAATAAATAAATAAAATATCTATTCTTCAATCCATGGTGGCGCCTTCTTCTTCCTCTTGAGGACGACACTTTTTGTCATCAATAGCCCTCGAATCGGTCTTGAGAGCTCGCCTGGATCAAGATCATTGTTTGACCCACAAAAGGCCATCTTGATCCGCATCACGAAGGACATAAGAACGCAATGAAGTACACCCTAGTGGAAGGTGACACCTTCAAATTTTGCTCCTATGGACGCCTCTTATTTTATGTTGGTCGCTGCAGATTTTTGTAATTTTTCATGTACTCTTCCCAAGGGTGTTGTGTCCAATGTATCTACCCCTATAGTGTTCAAGACCAAGTTATTCGCATATAATACATAAGCTACTAAGGCTTATTATCGTGCTCATGACGCAAATCTATTTGCCAGTATTAGAATAAGCCGTGCCAGTTTCTAAGAACCTCATAGATGCAAAACAATCATGGCCAGAAAGGTGTGAAGAGAATGCGAACAACAACATCCAAGTATTGGTAAGTCCCTAAATAAAGTAATCGCAAAACCAACTTCAAATACAAACACAACACTAAGTTAACTATAGTTTCAGTGATGGTAACGAGCCAACTATTATGTTTACCCCACTAATAATGGCATGTATTATTGTGCCAGTAGTGGATAAGTAAAAGCCAAGACATATAAAACACCGTCCTAGTACAACCAACATGTGCTACAATTTCTGAAACCAATGTCACCTAAAACCATCAAAAGTGAGCAAAACGTTCCAGTCCTAGAACAATCAAAACAAGCAGTCCAACAACAACCAAAATATGCAGTCCTAACACATAGAACAAATAATCAAAGTCTAGTATAAACAATAAAATCCAACACATTGTGACAATCACGTGGCAACTGGGGGTGAGGTGCTGATGAACCGGACATGCAGTACAAGCTTATACCAGTAGGCTTCGATGAAAATGTCATCCACATCAAGAAACTCCTTCGCACCCTTGGCTAGTTGCTCGATGAATCACAGAGTGTTGCGGTCCCCCCTGCATGAAAAAGTGTAATTGCATACAATTAAACAAAATATCATGGATAATCTTTCAAGTTTGAGGAAAGGGTGGGAGGTAAATACGATTGCTTATTCTGTGGTACTCCCAGAACACGGGTCAACTCAAACGGATTCGGTAGCTTCTCTACAAAGAGCTTCGACAGAAGTGGGTGGGCGGAAATGATACGGGGGACAAGCTTTGTGATGTAACGGAGTTCCACAACCAACTATCGGTTGCGGACGATGGCAGTGTTGGGGTCATAGAGTTTGACTGACCATTCTTCGAGGCATATCTCCATGGCCAGCCAATGCTTCTTCCGTTTGTTGACAGACGCAAGGATGGCCTTGGCTTCAACCCAACTCTTCCCCATGACCATAGGAGAAGAACCATCGAGGTATCCAAGCATGTACTGATCGACAACGTATACCTGTGGGGTTGCCTTGTGAGTTGCCCACACATCGGCCAAGAGGCAATGCCAGTAGCTGTCCACCACCACCACGTCTCCATATTTATGTGCGTCCGCCTTCACGTCGCATCGAATGATAGCCAAGGTTTGCTCCAAATGCTAGGGGTAGTTCATAGTTGTGCCATGGTTAATGGGTTACATTGGCAAATACAAAATAATAGGGAAGGAACATAGCTTTGAGCTAATCCAATAGATGGGCGTTGCAAGCTCCTCGAAAAATGCACTTCCAAGCACCGCCCCATAAAAACCATGGACTGTCGCATTCATGCTATGGATGAGGAAGAAGCACGTGTTAGAGAACTGTCCTTTATGCCATTCTTCACTTGTAGTTCATAAGGGAAGGAAAAGAGGTACTCACCTAGCCATCCACGCGTCTAAGTCATATTTCTCCTCGTTTGTGACAAGACCAAGTTCAACTACAAAAAGAGGGATATGCTGCGACTTCACCTTGTGGGGGCGCGTCTTCTTCACTACCTGGGAGACGTGACAATCATCCAGTGAGGCGGGGTCCCTTTTGGTCCTTTTCGGTCTATATTCATCCTTGTGCTTGTCTGAGGCCGCTTGTGTGGCTGGGGGAACGAGCCCCTCACCCTCGATTCGCAACTTTTTTAGTGTGAACCCCAGTGTGCTTCATTTCACTGCCCTGACCTTTTGGTGAAGATGTAGTCCCCAGTAGCACGACTTCCTGCTTTAGTGCCAGTAGTTCATATTCACGTGCCATAAGTGCCATTACTTGTGCCAGACAAACAAAAATCTATGCCAAGAAGCTTACCTCCACTTTTGGCTCTGTAGGCTGCATGGTTGCGTCGACATCACCCTCCTGCCAAGAAGTCCTCAATGAAACATGATCCTGCACTATTGCTAGTGTCTGATATACAAGTGCCAATAAAAAATGTTTCCTGCCAATTAACGTAGAGGGGAAAGCGTCGCTTACGCCATCGTCCATCTCATGTCCGACCTTCTTGAGGTTGTTAAGCTGGCTCTTCACTTCTTATATGGCTTTCTCCAGGCCAGACAGCCGGTTTAAGATTTCCTAAAGCATGGTGACAACCGTCATGTCATCGTCAATGGTTTCTTCTATGGTGCAGGGGGCATTACGATGCTTGTGTTGGAAGAAGGTCATCAGGGGGGACTACCGCCTCGTACTCATGGGCAGCACTGTCAAAGAGCTCGTTCTGGGCCTCATGGATGTATCCAGCACCTAAAATAAGATCCTGCTTAGCCGCGCTCAGTACAAGGGTTGTCCGTGAATCATTAAACTTGATACTGTCCTCTGTCTCTTCACTCATCAACCTCTTCATCTACTCATATAGGATGTAGGAGTTCGTTGCCTTCCACCTGGCACAACGGGGATATGGCACTCCGATAACCCTGTTGACGAATACATGTCTCAAACCGGGCACGACTTCGTAAATCTAAATCTGTAAGTATGCAATAGAATATTGTTACATGCCATCAATTATGAAATTCGTGCCAGAAACATTCAAACCATAGACATCAACTGAATTTTTCACATCATTATATGCACATAATAAAATGTGGTACTCCTATGTGAAACGCCAAGGGGAATCATTTCAGCGAGTACCCGGATCTTTCTTTGTCGTCCTTTACCCCCCTGCTCCACCCTCCGGACCAAGGCCCCACCAGGCTCTCGTGCGTGACCTCGTAGACAACCCTACCTCACGGGTACTTCAAGAATCGGTCAACGTCTTTAACCAGACTGACCACCCACCCTCTTACGTTCCTACTCGTATCCCCCAGTAGAAGGATTCCCTCTAAAATGAGGAGAAGGACAAGCTTCAACCTTTGAGTGTCGCTCATCTCCTGTGCCTTAGTGACCTCCTACATGAATAGAAGGTCTTTCACCTTCACCTTATCTCTGCCGAAGAAGCGCTTCATGGCGTCTTTGGGATCCTCCTTCTCGAATTCACAATTGCGAGACCGACAGTTCATGCCGGTAACGAGATAGAACCCCCTCATGGAGAATCGAAGGAGGCGGCGACGGCCCTGGATCTCGTACCAAGTTTCACACTTCTTAAGGGTCTTCAACTACCGCTCAATGAAGTAATGGATTAGGCCGCAGCAGTACGGGATGTTATTCCCGATCATCACGATGCCACCTAGACTGCTTTCCTTCAACAATTTCTAGTCCACGGTTGATAGGCCCTCGTCCATTCGATCTAAGAGGGCCATCTTCGAAAAGTGGTTTGACCTCCCTCGAAAATACTTCTCTAGAGAGAGAGCTAATGTTGGCTGCATATATATATATATATATATATATATATATATATATATATATATATATATATATATATATATATATATATATATATATATATATATATATATATATATATATATATATATATATATATCCCAATTCACGAATTAGTATAAGCAATAAAAATTTCGGACATTATTGGACATGACCAAATACATGTAGTTACCTTCTTGATGGATAACGGCTCTCCCCGACGACCACGCATGGCTTCCGAGATGTTTAATCTGTGATACAATTATAAAAGTCAGTTCCAGTAATGAGCAAATACATGTCACTGTAGCTAACATTCGTTCTAGTAACTACAATATGTGTGCCATTGCATAACACCTTCTAAGATAATCTAGAGACCTCAAACGAGCCTCTTCGAATTGAGGCCAAATGCTCATCTGACAACAATATCGAATGCAACAAATGACAAAAATCTAGCTTTAGATTTTAATGCAACTATTTATAAAGGAAACCCAATCTCCCAATTGTCCCCAACTTCCCCAATTCCAAATTCGAATGACTGGACTTCCAAACTCTCCCTAAGTTTCCCTCTACCGTTTCCAACACCCTTTGAAGCCTCTGCCCAAGTTCTCCGATTCTGAAATCGAAACCCAGATTACATATTGTTGACACCCAATTGTTTTACTATGCTAGTCGTATACATCTACCTGTCGTTGAGAAGTTCTCCAAATTCCATATTCCAAATGGCGCAGTTGAGGTTTTCATTTCTATCTACCTGATTTTCACCTTCAACTTCATCCTCAAGTTTTAAAAAATGGTGATTTCCCAACTATATCACCAAACCCCACAACACCCCACAAGGTTAGGGTTTTTGGGTGTCATTTCCCCCCTTCTCTCCAACATCCCCACTTCAAGATTCGACAAATTCAACACTCTAACCACCCTTTTCAAGAGAAGAGAAAAAGGATGATAGCTTACTTGGGGGGTTCTTCTTCGCCAATGCTCGAAGTGTTTTTCCCTTCTTCCTCGTCGTCCTCTCTTTTGGAATCACCTGTTCCCCTTCTCTCTCTATACTTTGGTTTTGCTGGTCTTCTTCCCCTCCTCTTGCAGATGGTTCATTGACTATATGGGTATGCACATCAACAATGACGGTCTCCCTCTCTCCCTATCGATCCTCTCCTTTGAACTTTAAACTGATAGTAAACAATGTCTTTTAAAACTGATTTGATGGTCCCATTAATAATTGTAATCATTACAATTATACCCAGCAATTGTAGGTCTTGAGAACCGGTTACATGTGCAAATATTTGGGCCCTTTTGACATTTATGTAATTTTGGGCTGGGGGGTTACACTTGCAACATGCCCATTTTTTCGGTATATTGGGTGCCAATTGCGGTAGATGAAATCGATAGAAAAGGAGAGAGGGAAGGAACCTGTTCCATCGACTGTGACTGCGATTTCTTATACACTTCTCTCCCTACCTTCTAAATGTTCCATTTTCTCCCTCATTTAAAAACACTTTGAAAATGAAAATTGAGAGAAAAGGGAGTCAGATAGGAGAGGATTATCGATGGAGAATGGGGCGTGACAGAAGGGAGAGGATCGACGGAGAGGAGGCGTCTATACACATACTACGTAGTCTAAAAAGATGAAATACTAATTCATGAGAGATTGACAGGTGCTTAGATTTATGGGTTAATGGTTAATTATTTTGTGGAACTTAATCCTAGCCATCGATTTGATTAGATGGCTGAGATTAGTTTATTAGAAGGTTATTAGGTAAATTTTATCAGGAGAGGATCCTAGTTCACCTAGGTAGATCTAAATTTTAGTTAAAATAAAATAATTTACATATATTTCAGCGCTATCAAATATGAGATGATGAAAAATATAATTGTTATATTTTTTTTCTACACAAAATTGGTATAAATATTTTATTTGTTAATCAATAAGCCTTGCAAAGTATGGGGAGGGTGCTAGTCATATTCTATGGGAGATATATTGATCTTGTGTACAGTTCGCCTTAAACCATACTCCAAATGGTCAAACCTAAAAGATATAACGTCAACTTACCGAAATAAATCAGCGATTGGGTGGGGCCCAACTAGGCTGACGCCGTACTCAAGTCATCACACTCCCCTCCATCACGGCCTCATCAGTACCACGACGCCAAATCTGCTAAACGAAAACACTCATCGCACGAAGGAAGAAAGAAACTTAAGAAAAGGGATATCGAAGGAGGAGAAATCAGAACAACAAAGGATGGACATATGGAGCAAGGCCAGAAGCTTCGCCCAGGAGGCGGCGAAGCGATCTCAGGAGTTAACAATGGAGGCCGCCAAGCGCTCCCAGGAGATCACCATCGGCGGCTCTCGCCTCACCGACATCGTCTCCGAGGCCTCCAAGCGGTCCATGGAGTTAGCCGCGGAGGCCTCCAAGCACGCCGATCTCATCAAGATCGAGGCTCTCAAGCGCGCCGATCAGATCAAGTCTCTCTCCATTATCGATTCCTCCGCCTCCTCTCCTTCCTCTTCTTTGTCGGCGTCCGCTCCGGCACCGTCCGCCGAGGAGCTTGAGACGTTTGGAGTTACGGATGAGTTGAGGGAGTTCGTCAAGGAGATCACGCTGAATACTTTCAAAGAATTTCCCTTGCCTGGTACGGGAGGACTTTTATTTAATTTTGCGTAGGAGTTGCTGCATTTTCGATTAACTATCAGTTAAATACTTTGATTGATTGATTTGCTCAAGTTTTCGTTTGATCGATTTTCGCTGGTCGCTTAATTTTTCCTTAGTTCTGATATTTTTCTTCCAGATCTGGATCATCATTGCGCACAATTGTTCTGTTTTTACGTGTAATTTGATTTGATGATTTTTTTATAGTGCTGTGCATAATCTTCATTCTAGATTCGGTTATCTTGTAATTGCGGTCAGATTGATCAATTATTGACACGGAAGTTAAGCTTTCTGTTAGCATCTGGAGCTGACATGCAGTTGAAATTGCTTCAATGCTATCATTTTTGTTTTCCCCCTCTAGATCCTGATTCTCCAAAACAAATCAGAAGGTAGTATCTGACAACTAACTGTAAGTGAGTTAAATGACATGGATCTTGAAGTTACTTGGATCTCACTGACAAAATAGCTGTTATTTCTTAGCAATTTGTATTGCTCTACAATTTGTTGGTACAGTGCTTGCATTGAGAAGAAATGATATCCCAGTTATTTACATAATTGGATGTACAAAAACACAAGCAGTCATTTATTGGCCTTTGTAAGCTGTAAAGCTGTTCATGTATCCAGAAAATTCAAAGAGTATGATGTTTGTCATCCTTCTTTGTTGAGTACCTATTAGTTCTCAGTCGATGCCTTAATCTAAAAGACATTGCATAAGCCTGAGAAGGCTTGCTATCTGTGGTGAGCAAATTAATTATCCATATATCCTAGAGCACTGTTTGCTGTGATGATGTTCTTGCCTACCACCAATACTGTTTCTACCTCAACCGATTCTTATCTTTCTGGATACATGAATAGCTTTACAGGTTACAAGGCCAATAAATTGTTGCTTTTGTTTCTGTAGAAACTTTTCCTGGAAATTTGATGTCATGGTACTCATATAGCTAAGATCTTTATCCATCCTTGAAACAAGATGTGTTTCAAGTATAGCTAAGATCTTTCTCAAGCTACACATTCTCTTGCCCTCTCCGTGCCATAATAAGTAGTATTACATTCTCAATGTGAGTTTGTTAGGCTTTGCTGTCTGGTTATACCTCAACACACTTTCACACAAATTTTAGCTACTTTCAGAACCCTTATTGGTATGCAATACTAAGTCTACAATCTAGTTGAAGCAACACGTGTTTTCCCCCATCTTTCCATTCGTCAATGGTGGGTATTTATGGGTAATGATGAAGGCAGTGTATACTATGGTGCGTTGCTGTTGTCATGTGGACATTTTTTTTGACACTAGGCAAGAGTTAGAATAGCTTTTACAACAAAAGGGGTCTAGAAACTTGCTATGTGGATGTTTTGTCCTGTCTCAAATCTCACTGTGATGAATTTCCTTTTGTGAAAATTTAGTGTTTCAAACTTTAATGGGGAAAAGCCTTTGGAACTGATGCTAGGCACAAAATACCTTGTTTCACTTCTCCTTTTAAAAGTCTATTTTAAGCGTTTATTATTTTATCCCTACTAAGCAATGCCTTTCACTTTTATAGATGATTCTCCAATGTCTGACGTTCCCACAGTTTCAAATGTGCGGCAAGATCTTACGGAATGGCAGGCAAAACATGCTAATCTTGTACTCTCAACTGTCAAGGTTGGTTTCTATTCTGCTATTTGTTATGCTTTGAGCACTTGGTATGTATTTTTGCTATCTCTTTTCTCTCCTGCTGCTATGGGAATGAGGAGGCTTTTTCGGCATCTGGTGTACAATTTAATGTGCTTTCCTTTTTGTATTTGATTGCAGGAAATTTCAAAGCTCAGATATGAACTATGCCCTCGCTTTATGAAGGATCGGCAATTCTGGAGAATTTACTTCATAATCGTGAATAGCCATATAGCACCGTAAGTACTTTTCTCTTTTGATGATCTCTCAACTTTTCATAGTACATAGAAATCAGCTACCAGTAGTTAAAAAAATCTTTATATATAATTTTTTATCAACAGTTATATTTTAATTCCGATTTTGTTGGCCCTTGGCACAATACGATGAATCCAAATTATCCAATCACAATGTACTAACCAGAATCTGTGCTTGATCTGCTGATGTATCTGCTATTCATCTGAATTTGGTAAATGCATTTGAATTATGGCAGTTATTAGCTTTCTTTAACTCCTTTGATGGAATCCAGTTCACTTAATTGCAACAAAGGAGTACGGCATTGATGGTATATGGGCAATTTGTTTCATATGATTACAAGAGCATGTGATATTATAGCTTAGATTTTGAAGCACACAAACTCAGATTCATAGACAAAGATGACCCTCAGCCAAACTTCCACTAAGCCTCCCGAAGAGCTAATAATTCCTTTTTCAAAAAAGGCATATGCTTAATAAAATTCCAGGCTACCTATTGAACAGCGCAAAATCTTTATTTATGCCAAGTGATGTCCCCCCTATATTCAGTTGTTCATGGCACTGACATTACCAGCTCCCCTCTCTGACAGTAACAAGCTCACTCCAGACCCTTCCTACTTCTAGCTTAGATTGTGAACTTTCTGTTCTCAGAAATATTTGCCTGTATGTAGCAACATGAAATAAAAGAATACACATTGAGCTTTATTATAAGAATTGAGTAGCTATCCATGAAGTATATATGTACAAGAAAGATCCTATTTCTAACACTTGGTTCATCCTATGATATCCATTCAGTTTTTTTAATTACCAATTAGAGTAAATTGGAATTGATTGTAAGATCCAAAAGACCTCAGAAAGTAATTTGGTCTGTTCCTTTTTCAGCTAGCTTATTTAATCTCCCTTGTTTTAGATTTAGCAATTTCTTATATTTAATGGTTACATTTAGGTATGAAAAGCGGTACATGGAGAACTTGAAAGTAAAGGAAGAACAAGAAAAAGAGGAAAAGGCAAAGGAAGCTTCAAAAAGCGAAGCAGTTTCCAGATCAGATGGAACAGGTACCAGCCAGAAATCAAAGAGTTCAAAGTCATCTGCTGAACAAGACTTGGATGTCTTTCTTTTGGGAGATCTTGGGGACGATGATGTTGGCGGAGGTATCTCATCATTAGGCATTTAATCATATTCTTTTCCATTTTATGTGATTGAAGGGTTCTAAATCTTCCAAAAGGAGTTAATATTTGTCCCTTAATTTGGAAAACAAAAGGATGAGTTCATTTCATACATTTCCATCCTTGTGAATGGATAATGATGAGCATGTCGAATCATGGTAATGCTTAGATAGTTAGATTCCTTGCATCAGTAAGAGTGTTAAACTGAGGATGTTGCACAATATTTTCCCTCGTCCTCTCTATTGAGTTGGTCTTTCCCTGCATTAGGCCCTCTGATGTTTAAATGATTTGAGTCACATCAAAGGGGGTAATAGTAAATTACTCTTAACATGCCTTGTTAGCAAATAATAGTTATAATAATTGAGCATATTTATTTCCTGTTTGTTGCTTAGATAGGTAGACCAGATTGTATACTAGAGAACTGGGTTCCAATTTCCAAGTTTACTGTTTTTATTTTAGTAGGCAAGAAGATTCAAGTAGCCTAGTGAGCATTATATTAACTCATGGACGAATTGAACACTTTATTTTTGGATTCAGGACGAGAATTATGATTGCTAGTTTTTCTGTCTTTCCATATGTTCTGATGCCCAATTTTAGGATGAGAGGTTCTGATGCCCGATTTTAGGATGAGAGGTTCTCAAGTGGTAATTTAATGATTATTATCAAAGATGAGATTGTTTATTTCATGAAGCCATTATCTCTTCTTTAACACTTCAGCTCGATTTAACCTGTCCACTATCCTGGTGTAACAAAACCTGTAATAACTGCTGATCTTTTGCATCATTCTTTCTTGCTAAAGGATTATAACCCCCTTCAATCTGATCACTATTTTACAAAACATATGATGTGAAATATTGGCAGATTAGGTCAAAGCTAGTTTTGATTTTTCTTATGTATTTTCTTTATAGAATGGTAGAGCCATTATCTCTTCTTTAAACGCCATTTTTGCGACCAAGGTCTCTGTGTCCCCCTTCACAAAATATGTTGAAGTGGACTTCTTACTTTATGCTGATTTTTTTCGTGATATAACCCACTTATCCTAACTAATGTTTTCTGATCATTCTTTGTTGGGCTTCAGATGATGGAGATGATGGAGATGATGGAGAATTTGATGATGACTTTGACAAGATAGTTGATAGTTCGGTAAGCTCCTAATCCTCCAAGTCATATATTTGCCTGTCCTCAAAATTGAGAACCATGTCCCTAAACTTTGTAGAGCAAGTGATAATTAGAAAAGTAAATCCTCTGCATATTGATATTCATGCGGCTTGACAGATCCATGCTATCATGTTAAGCAAGCATCAACCATGTTGGTAAATGTGAGCAAGTGATAATTAAAACTAAGCATCAATCATTTGTTAAATGAATGAAATTATCCATATATTTATCTTATAGGTGTCCCGATACGTGTAATAACTAATAAATCAGTTTAGTGAAGAAGATGAGCAGTTAGTAACTTGAGGAACAACTAATTATGCACCTCCTAGACTGTTGTTGAAGCAGATAAAAGTATATAAATGTTACGGAGTATAAACGGACCTAATAGCTAAGGGATATCCATGGGGCCACTAAATTTTCACTTGTTTGCGGCTTGTCTGCAGGAGGATGAACTGGCGAAGGATTCAGAAAAGTAAACTGATGCTGCTTGGAGACCTGAAGTAATGATTTTGTTTCTGCAAGAAATTTTATTTCCGTTCACTATTCCGCTTCTCATGCTTGTGTCCTTGCCACCGTGAATCTATGCTGTTGCATTGTTTTCTTGGAAGTTTGTGTTCTTCCACATGGGTGAACAACCTTTTGGGGTTGGGGAATCTGTTGATATTATAGGTCTACCCATGTTGGTCGGTCATATTTGTAGTAATGGTGAGCGTCATTTTTCAGCAACACTACTTTTGATTCTTTTTCTTCTTGGTGTTTAGTTTTAGGATTTGTTCCAATAACTTAATGACCTTTGCATCGTCCATGTCTGTATACATAAAGATTCTACTCAAACGTTCCTAATTTTGCAGAATACAATATCCCACAATCCTCGACTTACAAAATGGGCACTCTGATGCCTTTAATGTATATAATAGACAAGGGTGACGTGTTCTTGCAAACCATTGCAATGGAAGACACTGAAAACTCGCAAGGAGATCATATGTTCGTATCCAAAATTGTTTGGTTTACAAGGAAATGGAAACAGTTATAAGAAGACTACAAGATTCTTTAATCAGTGTCAACTAAAGACAAGGCAAAAAAATACAAAAATAAATACATCAAATCTCATGTAAAATGAAACTTGTAAGTTATAATGAAAATGGCAGCTTCTCATCGTCCGTGGAAGCCTGTTTTAAAAATTAACCAAAAAGTGGAAGACAGAAATAACTGAGGGGAGAAAAAGAAAAAGAGAGAGATAAATTATGACAATAAGAAATATCCTATGTTGGGAAAAATCTATGCATAATAGGTATCAATAGAATCACTCAAAGAAGAATAAGAATAATGTACAGTGTTTGATGGCCATTTTCTTGTCAATTTCTCCAACAGAAATTGGAGGTGTTTGCGAGGTTAATCCAGAAAGGATCAAAACTCAATCAATCAGTGAACAATGGAAGAAATATGTTGGTCTTTTCAGGTTAGCTCTTCAAGGTTTTTAGCCTCTTGGTGGTGCAATTAGACTCCTCAAGCTGTCTAGTCTCCAGACTGTCGCAGTTAATGTCAAAATCCTGATGGCATAAAATCAGGATTAGAATCTCTAAAAACAGGCTTCCGTTCCTTTATATTTCTAGAACTCAACTTCACCAAGATCTCATTGAACCTTAAGAGGATTATTGTACATACCATGCTAGCTTTGTGAGCATTTTGTGCTGGATTTGTTTGCTTCCCTATGTCAACCTGAACTGAGATGCTCGCTTGAGACACGTCAACTCCAGAGCTCATTAGAGCTTGTGTCAAAGCGTTCAACAACCTGTCATCAGCATTGCCTCGTTAATTCTTTCTATGATAAATTACCAATCAGACAGAGATATTGCAACAGTAAGTTCAAGCTTAAGATTGCAAAAGATTTTAGCCTCACAAGAAAATTGCAAATGACAATCCTAGAACCTATCCAACATATTGTTGAACATACTTACCCTTGGGAGTACTTGTTAGAGATGCTGATGGAACCACCATTGGCAGCCTTCTCTTGGTTACTGGTGTCGGTGATGAACTCAGATGAATGTGGTCTGCTTTGCCATAACTGCTGCATCCGAGATACGTCGTCTGCGTCTTGGGCAGGACAAGCAGGTTGAGTGACTACGTTATTCTGTAAAGAAGGAAAGATGTCTTCTGGTAGCCGAGGAAGGGGAATTAATGACGTTGAATTTGTCACTTCATCCATTGCCTTGAGGGGAATAGGATTGTCAGTAGCAGGTTCAGCTGGATTTTGTTGCTTCCTCTGAAAATTTGAGGTATTGATATTATTCATATCATCAGGCGTAAACATTAACACCTGTCCATTGACAGCACCAGGCTGATCAGCAAAATGCCCTGCCAGCTCGGGGCTGCTCGTCTGTTTTGAAAGGAAACGGACATTTAACTATAATTAAAAAAAACATTCTTGAACGAAATCAACAAAGGGGAAAAGAAGCAGCAATGCATGTAAAATTATAGAATATCTTATCATTGCCCATTTTCAGAACCTATGATCTGAGAATCTGGCAAAGTGAACAGCGCAATTCATATGATTATATCAGACAACTGAGACTCACCCATGGTGTTGACTTTTTCGGCTCGCTGCTGCAACCCGGATACCCTTCATATCTTGATACCTTTTCTTGTAAGAATTGAATGTACTCAATCACCTGCACAAAGAAGCAAAAGGAAAATGAAGATGTATGTTTTTCTGCTATTTGGTGATCTTATTTATCTGCCTATAGGATTAATGTTACTAAATTTTCAAGCTAGGATGAGAGAGAATGACTACCTCCAGTAAGAATGATGCCTTATCCCTCTTTTGATCGCTATTAGGGATGATTTTCCTCAAGGTCTGAAATCTGAAAATACTCAATAGATCACATTCAGGAAGGAAATAAATCCTACAATTGATCGATACAGCTTGATACCTAAAGAGAAATATAACACATATTTCTGAAGAACTTTCAGAATTTTGACTTTATTTGCAGGTCATTCGAGCTGATTGAATCTAAAGGGAAATATAACCTTTGACATTTCTTTTCATCCCTGAAAACTGCCTGTCTGCATGGTGTAAACCGTAAAGCCTACAACTTCCCCCCTTTTCTTATTAAGCTGAATTTTTTTCACGATATGTAATGGTATTTGTTGGCAAAGTTTCCTTTGTAAATAGGTCCACCATAAAATTATGATCGAGGGATCAACATTTGGAATTTGGATGTGTAGCAGATACACCTCATTCTTTCATCAAGCTGAAAATTCATAAATTAATTAAGGCTATCAATAATTTCTACTTGTTAATTGTCTGGCCAAAAGTTTCATGACTGATATCTCAAACTCCTATGAAAGAGGAGGAAGATGATTCACAATAATCCGATGGAGTACCAGGGCAAATAAAAGCTACAAGGAACGCTGCCATATCTGTTAATTATTCAAACATCAAAATGACAGTAGGAGTATTCCTCTTATTCAAGACTAATTGTCAGGACATGTAATATTGTCGAAGAAGAATATGCAACACCGTTCTCTACCTGCCCTTATTCTAAATGTGCATCTAGTTAATTTTCAAGTAATAATGAGATGTTTCATATTAAAAGGAGAATAAAAAAACATGAATAGAAAGAGCAACATTTTATATGGCCAGGATAAACTTGCCTGTCATTGATCTTACATCTTCTACGCTGCTCTGTTGCAGAGTGTTTTGATCGTGGTGTGTTAGCTTTTTGCTCATTACTTGCTCTTCCATCAACTTTTATTCGCAATTCTCCTGTAAGCATCCACATACATCAGAATTAATATGTTTTTGTGAAAATTCTTACATTCCGTTTTGATTCTTGCCAAGCAAACTCATTGATGACATTTCCTGTTAATCTCACAAACCTTGTCACTACTTAATTAACAAAAACACGTGTAGGAATTTAAAAGAGAGTTGAAATTCCTGATGTAAGAAGAAAAAAATGTGAAGATGCAAATATACACACCTCTCTGCGGATTGTCTTCTCTGAGAGTGAAAACGTCATCTTCATCTTCTTCCTTGGCATGGGGTAACTTCCCCGCAATTAACATCTGTACAAAACTCTGATTCTTATGTTCTGGAGGCCTGATACATTTTCCAAGAGAAAATTCAGAAGTTTGGAGATAAGGCAAAGCAGGTTTATGTACAAAGGACAGGTGAGTGACTTACTGGGAAGAGGAACGGGACCTGAAGTTGTTAGGGTGATTTGAGGAGGACTCTGAAGGCCGTTCAATAGGCCATTGTCCAGTTCTCGCTACCGGCTCTGTTCATTAACATCAGGGGAATCACATCTAAAGTTAGACTTAGTGAAGATTCTGTGTACGACTCTTTGGATGTTTGTACAAATGTTCCAAAGCAAATTTGTTAACAAGGACGTCTTTCTATATTCAGGTAAGTGAGTCCTACACTTGTAAGAGCTTATTTGAACTTTTTATCTCAAGAGTCCTGGTGACTGCAGATGTGCTTTATTTATTTGCAGCCAAATATAAGAGCTTAGTAGGATCATACTCTTGTTGAAAATCCTCTGTTACTATACTAATTATAAACCATGCATACATCAACTGATGCCCAAAAATGACGCATCACTACTACATGGACGGAAATTGGTTCACCTTTTGTGAAATTTAGGTCGTCTAAATTCTCCTTCCCCGTCTTTCCCTTCCTCGATGAAGATTCATCCCACAAGGTGAAGGGGGTACTTCCAGCAGTATATGAACTGACGTTGGAATTTTCATCATTCCTATCGTTATTGCTGACTGCTGTAGCCACATTGAAGGAAGTTCCTTCTGTCTTTGGCATCCTTGGATTGAAATAGGAAACATGGTTGATCCTGTATTCTATCCCTTTAGGAAAAACCTGCTCTACTGGAGAAGGTGCTGATAGGGGAGGTTTCTCGACATTTATCCCATCAGTGTTGCTGTCTTCTTTCACTTTGCACTTGCCTTCTTTTTCCAAGGGCTGGAGGAAGTTATGGGTTTTAAGATATCCTCCTGTAAGGTATTAATATTCATAGCCTTATCAATTAACGTTAACATCAAAATACAGATCAAATAACAATACTTTGGATTCTATATCAAACATGCAAATATATTAATTCTCGTCGTAGGATTAGGAGTGCTTTTCCTTGCATAAGAGAAACACCATCCATATAAAAATAAAGGCTATATATACTATAATCACCCACACCCTGAAAGCACTGCAAACTCAAGTCAATACTTGAATCGATGCTACAACAGTATTGTATTGGCTTCAATCAAGCCCGGGATGTGTACAAGTAAGACCATTAAGTCAAAACTCTTCAGGCAGTAAGTTGGTACATTCAATATGAAGACCAACTAAGAGTGAAACAAACAATAGATGTATCAACAATTAAGATGTTGGACAAATCTTGGATCTCAAATTTGCAATAATATCTTCCACTTGATGGAAATACCTTCACTGATTTATATAAATTAAACGACTTCTCATGAAACACATGAAAAAAGAATGCATACAATGATTTTATCCATTAATCTATAATGTTATAAAACCAGGAGCATGTATCCTAAGTCGTGACACCAGAAGCCTCCGTTCCATATGTCGTGGTCTAAAGGCTGCCACATCATCCACTTCATTTCCCATCGAACCACTAAAAGACCTTCACTTTTTTTTCCCCACCACGTCATCGTTGTACATCACAGATCCACTAAACATTACACAAGTATCAAATTAATTGGTAACTACTCATTTTTGTGTTTGCTTGATCTTAGTCCTACGGTGATCCCATATATATATTTTTTAAAACTTCTAATTAATCTTCTTTTGCCAACCTAATTTATACTACCTCCATCTCATAATTTAAGTAGTTTGACGTTTTAACACACTTTTTAATGTGTTTAAAACGTTATAAAATATGATTTTTTTTCAAATTTTTTTTATATAATTTCAGACTTAGATTAAAATTTTTCAAACTTATTATTAATTTTTAAATATTTTATAGAGTTTCTAATACATTAAAAAACGTGCTAAAAATCAAACGACTTAAAGTATGAGATGGAGGGAGTATCTCTTAGATAATTAATATATATGTTATATCATTTGAATGTCATGAGATTGCATCTGATACTAAATTTCTACATTTTTACTTCTAATTTTCTAAATAATATATCGTGTATGAATGATAAAATTTGATTTTGTGATAAATTATAAACAAATACCGTGTCTTGCAATATGTACCTAAAATGATGGTGCGGCAAAAAAAAACATAAAAATGGAGTCCTTACTATATAGAATACAAGAACAAATGTTGTCTTTTATAGACAGATTAGACATTAATTGTCAACTATAAATGGAGGAATTAAGAGTAAAGATCGTCTTGGCCACTTTGCATGTTTGCAATGGCAGATATGCATATTCATGCAAAAGATTAGTTACAGTCACGTGATTTAATCAATGTCATCTGACCTGTTGAGCTATATATATCCAGTTGGATATTTTGTTTTCATATATCATTTGTCCATATTTTCACAATACCATTAATGTTGAGAGAATGAACAAATGTGAAGAAACCAAAAGAGTCCTACATTGATAATATGAACAAACAAGCCTTAGTATATAACCTAGTGGGTTACCCCACCTAATGCCAATTGGTTTTAGGATGGAACCCCACTCGGCTTATGTACACCAATTGGTTTTAGGATGGAACCCCGCTCGACTTATGTACTAGGCTATTAGCGCATGGACGCACGTGTGCACACGACCCCTGATCTCGAGTCCCAACGGACTTCAGTAATTAAGCATTGTAACGTTTTTAATAAGTAAAAACTCTAATATATGGTGACTGGGTGGTAAATATAGAAAAAAAGTAGTATCGAATTATCCATATAGAATGAGACACGAGATATATTGTATACAAATACATTAGCCCTAAAATACACTATACAATTAATAGAATTGGTTTACTGAACAAACTTCAACTCGTATCGTAGTGGGCCCAAACAAAACCACCTACCACACATATGACAAATGCCAATCTGACACTGCTAAATTAAGTAACTTCACCTTTTTGGATATGGACCAACTCAGTTCCACGGAGCATGGGGTAAGTTAAGGATCGCTTCCATGGACTCAGAAATTGCCTTCTAACTAAGCTAAATAAATTCTACATACATAAATTGCATATCATTTTTGGTAAACTACACTTGCAATTTATAACTTTAAAGATATGTAGTATTTGCCCTTCACATGCGCTCCTTAGCGTAGCCTATAATAATTAGGCACCCTAACCTTAATTATTGAGAGCGATAAGAAAGTGATTTAATTTTCATAATTTAGAACAATCACATGCATAAAGTCACAATAGTTGCTAAGCAAGAATCTTCAAAATGCTTTCACCAAAAAAAAATGGAATCTTCAAAATGCATTACTATTAACAAAGAGACTTGAGAAAAACAAAGAGAGGTCAAGCTCAAATTTACCATGAGAGGAGGGTCGTGGATCTTGCTGTACAGGTGAATGACCGTAAAGAGAGAGAAAATCGTGCGTTGCTTTCCTACCTGTACTTTTGGACAAGGAGATATAGAAAAAAAAAATTAACCAATAGAACTGTATTTAAAATTTTCGAACAATAAAATTGCAATTTGATTGTGGTATGACATTGGAATTGATTGGCGATGCGAAATACCTTCTCCTGCGTAGGGGCGAGATGGTTGTGGGAGCTCCATGGAATGGATAACTGATAGCTCGCCGTTGAGTTGAACGAAAAATTTCAGCTGAATTTTGCAACAGTAAACGGAGTTCACACGAGGAACAGTTGAATTCCGCTTAATAATATGGAAATCTACACTCTTCGGAAGTGAATTAAAGACCGGCAGAATGAAATCGAAGAGGATCAGTTTTCAGATCCGAAATTGCAACCAAGCAAGCAAAACATCATCTCCTTCAGCAGAAGATCAAAGGCGCATTCTCTATTTCACAGTAATTTTCCGAGGAACCTGTCAGGTGTAAATCGGCTCAACACCTCCAAGCTGAAAATATCTCACAGTGTAACAATTCTGCAAATCTGCAAGCGGAAATTCAAAGGTTAATTAATAGGTCGAATTATGCGAAGTAAACACAAAATAAGCGAATCTCAGTTGGAAAATGGAAAGGCAAATGAATTTCGACTTACTATTCCATAATTCAGATAGAACAGAGCAATTCGCCGTGAAACTCCACAACTAGAAGAAATCGGCATCCAAAAACGGCAAATAAACCGAAACCTATGAGATCCAGATTAAGCGAAGAACGCATACCTTTGAACTGAATTACGATTAAAAAAAAACCTCGCAATTCAGCTGAATTTCGCAAATCCAAGCTTCCACAGCTCCGCTTTTGCGATTCCGAAACAGTTCTCAATCTTCAACCGACCGAAACGGAAATGAGAATCTTCTTCAGCGAGTTTTGCTCCAGGAAGCTAATCTTGTAACCGACAAACGAATTTTTGGTTCGCTTAGTAGAATTCGATCATCAGCCGATCTCTTCAACCCTGCGACGGTACCTTCCTGTCGTCTTCTTCCTCTCTCTGTTGGGAGATGTAAAAGCTTGTTTTATGTACACAGCCTGTTTCTCTCTCTCTCTCTCCCTCTCTCTCTCCCCACCCTCTGTGTTTTGCTGGCGTGATGCAGTGGACTGTGTGAGGGAGGAGGGAGAGTAAAAAGAGGAGATTGGGATTGTTCTCCGTAACGACGTCGCGGTGGATAAAACGGCGTTAAGGGTAACGGATTTTATTTTTAACTCTCTTTTTAACTATTGGCTGACCCTCGCCGTTTGCGAGGAGGCAACACTTTAACGGAGGCAGTGGGCATCAAAGGGAAGGGAGATTATTACTTTGATTAACTTACCACAAATTTTTTTATTACTTTGATTAAATTAATTTATTTGTTTATGGTTTATACTACTATTATAAATACAATAAATAAAATTTGTAAAAAAAATACAATAAATAAAGTACTGTAGATTTCTTTGAGTTTGTTTATGTATTGGCGATCCCGAGGAATAGTTTATTTATTCTTGTGTTTCTTATACACCGTAATACCAAGTACTGTTGAATGTTGATAGGACTAATTATTAGATAAGGGGATTGTTAGGCTAACAACATTAATCCATGATAGCTTTGCTTTATTTATTTATTTTTGTTTAGGTAAAACTTCGATGCCCCGGACAGACCCGGTGGATTGATAGGCCGATGAAATCGGCGACGGACAAACCATCGATACAAGTAAATTACAAAGCAACACCAAACCAGAAAAAATCAAATTACAAGAGTACAGTTACAGACACAGGCTAGTACTATCAAAGAAAGAGCATAAGCAAAGTGCGACATCTCGTCCGTCAGTTGGTAGAGGCACACAGGGAATCTCTGGGGAACTAAGTGAAAACCTCAGATTTATACTCTATCGACACGCCTTCAGGTTTCGATCACGTCCACGACCTCTCGCACGTCGACAAATAAGAAGAACTGAGCTTTAAACTACCAGCAGCAAAGCCAATAACCATACCACCCAGCAGTTCGGTAGATCAAGCCAACTCACAAGCGTTATTTTTTAAATCTCGGGCTGCTTTGGGCCAGGTTTAACCTTGGGCCCAAAGAACACCAAACGGGCAAAAACAAACGGGTCGCCATCAGGTCTAGGAAACCCGATGGCAACCCGTTTTCTTTCTTTCCTTTTCTTTTTTTGTTTTTTGGGACAACTTTGGAGGCAAAGGGACGCAGCCAGATGGGCAGGCTGCGTCGGCCACTGGTGGCCACCACAATGAAAAGGTGGGAAGGAAGCAACACCGGTAAGAACGGAGATGAGAGAGGTGCCGAACCAAGCTAGAACGCCGGAGAAGGCAGCGAACAGCAGGTCAAAAACCAGCGAAAGTCGAGACAGAGGAGCAGGGCAAAGCCAGAGCGCCTCCCAACCCGGCCCCACTGAAGTTAAACCAGGCCGACCGGAGAGGAACCGAGGCACAAGGCACCACCCCAACCAACCAAGGTTAATCCAGGCCAGCCTCGCCGACAGTTATTGGGCAGCGACGAAAATGCGAGACCCTTGAAACATCACAACCCGGAGGAGGAAAAATGGGGGCTTATACAAGAAATTGGCAAAAACAAAGGATAATTCAGGTAGAGACACACAGAATCAACAGCAATCCCAACCCAATTTAAGGTTATTGAGTCCAATCCAAGCGAGGAGACTCAGATTAGGGTTTCTCGAAACACGAAATTCATAAGAGAAAGGGTAAGGCGAACCGCGACGGCACAAGGGCGGTCGGAGATGGGTTATTATGGCCAGATCCGGAGCACGACGGCCGAATCCGAGGCCGGGGCTCACTCACACAAGAAAGCTCGAGAGAGAGAGAGGAGAGAATGGATTCCTTCCGAGTGTTTTCCTTTACCTCCGAAGAGGTGGTTTTTGAGCCTTCGAAGAGGTGTTTTTCAGGCCTCCGAGGAGGTGGTTTTCGAGCCTTCGAAGAGGTTGTTAGCCGGCCTCCGACGAGGAGTCGACGGTGGTGTCCAATAACCCCTAAATTCTATTTATTAATAAATATAATATTGTTTTAAAAAATTAATAAAAAATTTAATATTTTATATAGTTTTTAACTCCTTAAAAACATGCTAAAAAGTCAAACCACCTATATTTTGATACGGAGGGAGTATTATTTTGGGGTTTATTTATATTTTTAGAAAAATATATATAATAACTTCTACAATTTAACTACTCCATCCGATCCGAGATAATTGACTTTTACTAATCAACATGTTTTTCGGGGAGAATATAAATTATATAAAATATCTTTTTAATATAATTTCAAACTTATTGCGGAAACTAAATACACCACAAATCAATGTTGGTGTGAACGTGGTACCCCGTCGTTTTATACGTTGTACAATGTGCATATTGACGTGACTCGCATTTTTATAGACGTGACAACGTACACCCCACACGAGATGGGCAAATCCAAGACGCCGTGGGCAAATCCGAGAATGGCTTCTATGATAATAAGTGGGATGAAGAAGAAGATCTAGTTCCCCTGACACAGAGCCTTTTGAGTCAACGCATGAGGTTTCATCTATTATGTCTTCTTCTCTATCATCTATTATGCCTTCTTCTCCATCATATGTTATGTCTTCTTCCTATCATCTATTATGTCTTCTTCTCCATCATATATTATACCTTTTACTTCATCTGACGCACTAATGTGTTTTGAGGATCCATGTACTTTAGTACCAATGATGTTATCACAGTTACCAAGTGAGAGTTTTTTCCAATATATTATGAAGGTGATCGCCTTTATGGGGAATAGGATCTCAAAAGGTTTCAAAGATACCATTCCTGAGATGGTGCATTGCATTCTAGAGGGTGCACATATAAGGAAAGTAAAACACCTTATATGTGCATAAGAGGAAGGCTTGTGTGAACCAGGACCATTAGGGCTTTGGGAACTTATGGGCAATTTGGCCAATGATGAGATGACTGCGGAGGACATCTATGATGAGGAATTCGATTCAAGAACCAAAGCCATAACATCAGTTGAAATCCCCTCTTGAGTGACGAAGAAGTAACCGAAGGTGAAGAGGAAAGCCTGATGCCTATCGACGTGGACTCTCATGATCGCAAGCATGAAGATTCATGTATCTTGGCTCCTGATTCAACCAAAGGCACCGCTATTGCACCTATTGAGGAACCAAGTCCAAAGCTGATTTATGTGGCTCCTGAGCAAAGTGATGAAATTTCTAACACTTTTGTGGATTTTGGTGAATATGTAGATCCCTGGGAGCATTATTTCTACAAGACACCAACGGAAATGTGTTAGTGTTCTTATATCCCCTCAAGAGAAGATCGAAATCGAGTGGATAAAGAATTAGCAAAGATTCTCTACGATGTATCCTTGTTTTCAAATGTGTCCATCTTAAGTGTGTACTCAAATTATGGGTGGGCACAAGAATTTGATTTGCTTTTAAGGGAATTGACAATGTCTGAATGAGTCTTGAAGAAAGAAGAATAAACCGTTGAGTCTATGACGTTAACCAAGGACGCTTCTTGGGAAGCAAGCCAAGGTCAGTTTTCTAGTTTTCAAGTTTTTCAAATTCTAGTTAGGTATTTAGACTTTCAAATTCAATAAGATGGTAGAGTTCCATATTGATATGTGTTTTCGGAACAGTCTTGAGCTAACCATGCAGGTTAATAAGAAAGATCAAGAAAAGAAGAAGCAAACAACATGAACAAAGCCAATTTCGATGTGGCGACTTACCCATTTCGCCGCCGCGAGCATAGATGCTGACCAGAGGCAGCGGCCGCAGCCTGGCTGCAGCGGTCGCTGCCTGTCGTTCTTCTTCGCCACCGCGACACACCTGTTCACCGCCATGAAATTCCACTCCCGCCATCGCGACATACAATAATGTAGTTGTAGAATTGAAGCTTTGAAAAAGCCGCGGCCGCGGCACTCCTAGTCGCACCCGCAGCACTCTTAGTCGCACCCGCAGCACTCCCTTGCCCAGCTCATTTCCTTGTTTCTTCGTGTGTTGTTTTGGCCAATCTGTCGTCTTCATCGTCCATGCCTTTTCTTCCAACTTTGGCTACAACCACCATGATAAAGTAGGTTTCCTTTTCCCTCACTTGTGATTTTATTTTAAATTTTGTTGTCTTTATTTGATTTTCATTAAGGATGATGAAAAGTTTGAAGTGTGGGAGAAAGTTGCATTCATAGATTCATGCCTTTATGTTTACTTTTCTATTGTTTTATTTGCATTGTCATATGTTCATGTATTCATGTTTACTTTTCCATTATTCTATTGCATTAGAAAAAAATGAAAAATGTCCAAAAATCCAAAAATATCATGCATTGTATATGTGTTATTCAAATACTCATCTTGCAATGTTTGTCCTCTATTATATATTTTAGCATGATCATTTAAATTCCATATCATGTTTGGATGTTTAGCGTTTGTCCTACACTTATGTTTTTTCATGTGAAACATGTTTCGTAGATGTAATTGAGCATGTATGATTTAAGTTTCTAGGCATGATTGAAATCCAACAAATATTTGTCTTAGTGAGAATTTTTGGCCTTATAGGGATTACATCTATATTCCCTTTTGCTTTTGTTGTGTGATTTACTCATCTTATGCAATTACCTCTTAGGATTGACATGATTATCTATTTTTGAGACCTAGCTCTATTATATGCATGTTCATTGCTTATGAGTTTCAAGTGATAGAGGCAACTATTTCTTAGCCTATATTTATCCATACCTACCTTACATCATGTCTTTGCTTGAAGTCAATTTGAGCATTTAGCCTTTTCTTTGAAGCTCCACAAAATTCATGTTTCCTAGCCTATGATAAGCCTTACCCATCCGGGAATTAGGATTTAGAGTTGGTTATGAATGTTATTTTGAGTTGAGAAGAAAAGCTAAAGAGTGTGCTTATGTTGAGAGGTTTTGAGAGAGATTTAATTTTATCTGATTTACTAGTGTAGATCCCGTCCCGTGTACGGGGAGAATACAGTAATATAATATTATAAATAATTTAGATAGATTCCAATAATAAAAAATAATGATCTAAATATAAATCGTTTTTCACCAAAAATTAATACTATAAAATATTTTTTATTTATATTTATATTTTTGTCAATTAACTAAAATATATAGATAGATAGATAGATAGATTGTGGCTTATATACTTTCTATAAATTATGATAACATATTATTTTATTAATTTTTTTTCTAAAATCAACCACAACGCGCCACATAGGATTTTTTGCCCTAGAATCAACCACAACGCGCCACATAGGACGCTATGCATCGGTTTTAGTATATGTGTGGCTTATATACTTTCTATAAATTATGATAACATATTATTTTATTAATTTTTTTTCTAAAATCAACCACAACGCGCCACATAGGATTTTTTGCCCTAGAATCAACCACAACGCGCCACATAGGACGCTATGCATCGGTTTTAGTATATGTATATAGATTCCTCATATTTGTATTTCATGCATATGGTTCAAAAGAAAGAAAAAAATGCCAAAAAGAAAGAAAAGAGAAAAGAAAATAATCGAAAGAAAAAAAAAAGAAAAAGAAAAAATAATAATAATAATAAGAGCCATGTTTATTCCTTTACATATGAGAGTTGGATAAATCTTTGGTTGAGAGTTTATATTTTGAGAGCTTATTGATTATATTTTGAGAGTTTATGTTCTTATGTGAGCTTGATGTCTTTTTAAGTTGTTTTAGAAGTTATAGGAATCTTAGTTCCCGCAATTGAAAGCACCACATGGCCAAATACAATTCCTTGCCTTTATGTTTATACCAAGCCCCATTAAAACCCCGTCGAATGGAGTCTTCTTTGAAGTCTTCCATTGAGCGAAAATCCTCTTGATGTTGCTTATTTGCTTTGACGTATTTGGTGGAGAATTTGTGATATAATTGTCAATGTTTATGTAGCTTTTTGTGTAATGATTGAGTTGAGAGTTGTTCTTAAAAGCCTAAACACATGAGAGCGAGAGAAACACATTTATCCCTGTGAGGTTGGATGGATAAGCTTGCGGGCTACTTGGTCATTTATATACATGTTATGATGTTTGTCTACATTTTTCATGTTTGCACTCAATTGAGATGTTGCTTTTGATGACGCGAATGCATGATGAATATGTTTGTGGGGTGTTTGGTTATTGCTTTGTTTTGTTTTGCTTAAGGACAAGCAAATGCTTAAGTGTGGGGGAGTTGGAGTTATGACAATTTATTTGTTTCATTCATGTTTTTACTTGCTATATATGATGTTATAATTTTTTTTAGACATGAAGAAGTCTCTATCTCTATGCTCTAGTCTATGTCTGCTCGAGGACTAGCGAAGGTTAAGTGTGGGGGAGTTTGATAATGCATATTTTGTATAGGCATTATAGATAGTCTTAGGTGCATTAAAGTGTCCATATTTCATGTTTAAATAGCTAATTTGCATTCTCGATCATTTGATATTCGAAGTTTTGAATCTACTGTTTTAGCGCTTATTTGTAGATTATAAGATCCGAGCTCGAAAGGTAGAGAAACCATGAGCAAATGGAGCTAAGGAGAGCTAAGAGACAAGCTATAAAGAGCATGGAACAAGCCAAGGAAATGGTAGAAATTGGGAAGCTAAGGAGCACGAGAACAAGAGCACAAACAAAGAAAGTGGAGAAACCTCATCCTTAAGCTTCTGAGAAATTTCAATTAGCTTTTGAGGTCTTCGTGATAGTTGTATTCCTTGAAA
Source organism: Persicaria maculosa (assembly GCA_963922045.1). NCBI lineage: Eukaryota > Viridiplantae > Streptophyta > Magnoliopsida > Caryophyllales > Polygonaceae > Persicaria > Persicaria maculosa. The sequence goes on from OY998271.1 coordinate 39,567,047, forward strand.
AGAGCTTTCCAACGCATATTCATATGAGTCAATCGGACGAATGACGACTCCATAAAGTGCATTACAAGTTTACTTTGTCGAAGTTGTCAAAGCTGTAAGAACGGCGCCCGCCGTTTTTATACCGGCGCCTGCCGGTTTCGCTGCTTTCGGATCTACGCAATGCGGCCCAATTCTATCTTTATAAAAACTCTATATAAGTTTTCTATGGTTTTTAGCCGTCGACTTTAGGCTTTATATTAGACATAATTACAGTAGGTTTTCATTCATTCATTCAACCATTCAATCATTTAATAACACATAAAATTAGAGAGATGAGATGATTGATGTTTAGAGATCCAAGGTACGTCATGACTACCTAGGATTCTCATGGTTTTGTCTTCCATTCAAAACGTGGTTGGTTGAATCGTGAAACTTGATTTCTATATTATTACCATGTTTATATTATTGTCCTTGCGCTGATTTATATTGTTATATGATGTACATAATTGTACCTTTGTTTATTGCATCTTTTGACTTCATATTTCATTCGATTTCCAAATAAAAGTTTCAAAAGCATATGATTTTGTGTAAGAATGAGCTAAAGTGTAAGAAATAGAGTCTGCACGAGTTTTGAGCTAACTATGCAGGAATTCGATGAAATCGGAGTCAAAACGAACAAGCCAAGTGAAGCTGAGAAGAGGTCGATATCGACTGGAGACATCGATATCGACCCTGAATTTCGACACGACTTCTGAGTGCCGAGATAAGCCACACAAACCAGACTAGAAGCCTTGATATCGACACACATGCATCGATATCGACCATCGTCATAGACATCGACTGGAGTTGGACATGTCGAGCAGAAACACAAGCATCGATATCGACCTCTGGTGTCGATATCGACCCTACCTCGACAGAAGATAAATCCGATTTTGAGGCTCGGATTGTGAAGTCTATCATCAAAGCCATGAGTTATCTCGTTCTTTTAGATATTAGCAGTTGTTTATTATCTTTTCCTTTTAAGTTTTATCAAAATAAAAGACCTATCCTAAATTGTTCGGATAGAGTTAATAGTTTAGATAGGAGTTACAATCCTCGGATAGCGAGGATTAGTAGCCTATAAATAAAAGCCTTAGGGGCTGATTTGTTAGATCATCCAATCATAGAATCATCCAAGACAAGGACAATAGACAATAGATAGTTAGAGTTTTTGAGCTTTAAAGTTTCATGTGCTTACGATAGTTGGCGTTGAGATTGTAAAGATTCGAAATTTTCCATTTATGCAAGTTATTTCAATTCAAGACATGTCTACAATCAACATGAGTGAGTAGTTCCCCTTTCTTCTAGGGTCGGGGTGAGCCCGACGATAGCCATGATGGTAAGGTAAGTACGTCATTAAAGAATGTATCTTTTATCTCCCTCTACCTTGTTCTTCATCTTTAAATGCGAATTTAAGGAACTCATGTTGTAAAACTTGGGTAGTAATTAGGGTTTCTATTCGAAAGATTATAAACTCAATTATGACGAAGGTAGACACCAATTAGGTTAAGTAATTGAAAAATCTCTTTTCCTATTGGTCGGTTTAGGTGAAAGCCTTTTCCTTTATGATAAAAGCATGCATCTTTAGTTCATTCTTACTTCTTCTATCATGGTTGTCGTCGCGGTAATCCTTGGCTTTGGAAGACTTTTCCTTTATTAAGTTTACATTAAAATTTGCCCGCCGTTCGTTGAGTCATCGAAAAACCCAACACCCTTGCTTATTTCTGATCATTGCTTCCTTCCCATTCTTAATTCTTCGGCCTTTTCTTTGCCGACAAAACCACTAACTCACTGCAGGAAGACGTCGATATCGACAGCAGAGGTCGATATCGACCAAAACTGATAGATCGACGGTTTTCTGAGTCGATCTCGAGACTCCTGGGAAACTTCTGCAAGTATCGATATCGACCCCCTTGTGTCGAAATCGACCCCCTGTATCGACTGGCAGACTTTTGAGCCAGTCGATTTCGTGAACTAACCTCGATATCGACCCCCACCAGTCGATATCGACTACAGTTTTTGTTTCTGCAGGTCTTCTGTTGCAGAGAACATCGACAGCCGAGGTCGACATCGAGGCCCAAGGTCGAAATCGAGGCTTCTGGTCGACGCAGACGAGAGATTTCCAAAGCTACTAGGATCCCGCTGATACGCCTCCTCGTGGATCGATCCTGACTACCCTTCCACTACAACGGGAGGAAGTCTTGTAATTATTTGCTTAGGCCAGGAGTTGGATTACACATATTTACATCTTATTATTTGTAATTACTTGACATATCAGCCTCCTGCAACAACATTATATCACTACTTGAAATATGTCATTTAACATTGGGTAATAGCCGATGTCTTTAAAAACAAAAATTGATGTCTATGTGGGTGATGTAAAAAGTCAAAAGTTTTTCACATCGACTATAACCTGATGTCTTTGTATATTATAACATTGTTTATATTTTTAAATTCAATGTCTTTGTTATCATATAACATTGATTATAAAATATAACTGATGTTATAATATACAAAGACATTGGGTTATAGCCGATGTTAAAACCTTTCGACTTTTTACATCACCCATATCGACATCGAATTTATTTTTGAAAGTCATCGGCTATTACCCGATGTTAAATAACATATTTGCAGTTTTTTTTATTATCGTAGCCTATGTGGGATTTGAACCCGCATATTTGTGTTTGAACGCAACGCTCTATCATTTGAGCTAATAGGCTTTAAATTAGATGGAATGTTTTACATAATAACAAAAAGAGCATATGAAACTTAAGAAGCAAATAAACAAGGGAAATAAACTAATAGCAAAAGACAATAGTGTTAAGCTTACAAAACTTGCCCTTGGTGCAAGATATATGGAGAATAAACAATCAATTCGCTAGTCAATAGAAACAATGCTGAATTAACAAGAATAAGAGAAGCACTAATTCAAATTTGAAAATGGTAACAAGATCAGAAGCTGTTATTTCTTTGTGCTGGAGTTAGAGAGTACTAAATGAAAGATTTCGATGTCCTGTCAATAAAATACATCACATGGTTCAAGGAAGACAAAAAAAAGCTAGGTACCTATATAATTGATTAAGCAAACACTCACACTCGCACACATCAGAGGCTATTGGAACTCCATTTGGCAAACTTCAAAGATGGCCTAGTTCTTTCACATAAATAGCATGGCCAAACTTGCAAGCATGAAAGCAGGCTCGGTATACACCCTTCCTTGATTGGTCAGTCTTTGAAGAAAAAGCTCCTTCATTTGTCTGATGCCTTGGCCGAAGCCACCTAATGTACCTGGTAGTGGGCATAAAATTCCCATCCTTCGCATGAATAAATTAGTGACTTTTAATGGTATTTACTTGAAATATGAGGATAAATTTAAAATATAGTAATATTAAGGCCATGTGTGAAATAAGAGGTAATATCAAAGCTCATTTTGCTTCACTTCAAAGCCAATAATATATCCCATGTTGAAAAGTTTCATATTACACCCAAAAAGTTTATTGGCTATAACAGATGTATGTTAAAAACCAGTTCCCCATTGATTTATCATTGGGAAATAGGTAATGCATATCAACACCCAAGCAAAATATCTTTGAAAGAAGCCCATGAGTTTCAGACATCCCTAAGCACAACTTCTAATATAGAAGCATCAGATTCGAACATTGATTACTCTAAGATCGTTAAAAAGAAATAAAGAATGATACTATCGAGTAGTAAAAATGTCAGTACATCTGCAACAAAAGCAACTAGGGCTTAATTTGTAATCAAATGATGGGTTGTGGTAGCATGTACAAAAAGAATGGATGAATTACTTGTTATTTTGAAAGACACATATTCATCTCTCTAAGCAATGCATGACATCCAGAGTGCTCCTTCTCCAGTAATTGAGTCGCAAAAAAAGACAAGAGTTTATGTTGAACTTTCTGCAAGAAGAAATCATGAATAATATGCATGGAATAAAAAGAAATGTAAACAAGTGAATTTGCGAAATATAGAAGTGTCAAGTATGATAACTAGTTATCTCAGTAGTATTGAACATGCATAAATTCTAAAATAAAGTCACTATGATCGATGATGTATACACAAGCACAAACAAACCTCGAGTAATTTTGGCTCACTACTAGAATGTAGATAATGTGAAAACCTTTCCTTCTCCCTTTTCAAGCACTCCTCGGCCTGATGAACCCAACCCAAGATGTAATTTGGAAAACAATCAAACACACTAAACACATTTTTTTTAAATATATATACAGGGAATAAAGAGAAAAAGAAAAGCAAGAGGATGACAATACATAGAAACCTACTTTTAACATATAATATGGACAAGAATCTTCAAGGGGATGACAATAGAAAAGCAAGAGGATGACAATAGAAAAACAAGGTACCTATACAAATGGGGAATCATATGAATTGGAGAGATATAACTCATACAGAATAGGAAGTGATTTCTATAGGCTCATAGAAAAGGAGCGTTTCAATTTACAATATCAACCTTTTAATTCAATGTTCATGCTTTAAATGTAGATGCTCTTCCGGTTGTACCGCCCTTGTTAGAACCACCTAGTATGTCATAAAGGTAAGTTACATACACATCAATCATCATATCAGTATAGCAGATGCATGTTTGGAAATGGATAGAAATTCAACAAAGATTGAGTACTGTCACATAATGGCTGTTGTAGTTTACTAGGGAGCTTGCGGAGGTGCAGAATGAATCATGCACATATCATTAGGGATCAGACTATCTTTTGTACTGAATCATGTACTCATATGGAATGTGCTAGGCGTGTAATAGTTACCTGTAAGCTACAGATCTCAACGAAGTGCGATTTCAAAGCACTCAAAGAGAGGGGTTGTATAGGGGTGTCAGTAGGAGAGGTTGTTGGTTTGAGTCGGTTTTCAAAAGGTGGATATGTGTTTCTGTTTTGTGTATAAAGGGGCTGATTTTTAGGCATATGATCTTGCATGACCTGATTTTATACTAAACGTGTTGTATGGTTTCTGTTTGTTTTGAATCATGCTTACTTTCATCTATATATTTACCGATTCAAACTCATCATAATAACAATGCCCATATGACTAGGAGATAAACATGCCCAGATTGAACAAAAAAAAACGCTTATTTAAAAAAAGGTCCTATTTCCTGGGTATAACAGGGAATCTCATGGACATGAGTTGCAATTTTAATATTTTTACAATATACTTTAGATGACATACCATTTACATTAACCATAAGAACCTCCCAAGCAAAAAATAGATCTATGGAAAGGGGAAAACTCAATCTCGATTACCTATTGAGTGACTGTTTTAGCTCTTTGATCTTTTGTGGAGTCATCTCTCCTCTTGAAAAATCAAATACCTCTTCACTTAGTAACTGCATAGAAATACCTAGTGTTACCTACATTAAAGATGGACATAATCATAGCGGAACAGTTAAACATAAGTATTGAGACATACTTTCAATATAAGCATGCAATTTTTGCAAATAGGTTCACTTGTTTTAGCAGCTACAATGAGGTCGGGGATAAAGCTCTGCCACCTAGCTGGCCAGTCATGCTTCAAGATCTGGTGTTCAGAACAAAACAGAAGTATGAGAAAATGTCATACAAATTAACTTGTAGAAACAAAAGATAAATATACTTCTAAACTAAATAGGTAAAACACATGAAGCCCCTATCAATTCCAGGATGATTGAAAGGAAAGCACATAAAAACTAGAAAGTGATTAGACTATAAACAGAACTAAAATATTCTGCAACTGCAACAAATGATATGTGAACTCTTTTAACTTCTGGACCGAAGAACAACTTATTTATAAAGATGTCTATACTTGGATCCATTTGGCACAACATCATTTCACATTATAATCATAGACATCCTTATCAGACCCATACACATTGGAGAGGGCTACCATAATAGTAAGGCATATTTAACAAGAATTTCAGCACTGACTCACCAAGAAATTCAGCAACAAATATGATGCAGGGGAGAATTGATTATAAAAAATGTATAGAAATATAAATCAAGTTATCAATCCTAGCCTCTCAAATAAATTCAAGACTCCCCTGTTATAGTGGAAGGGTTCGATCCCCGAGGAAGCATGCCAGCAGATCCGAAGTAGTTCGCGTAAACGTTCTGCAGAAGTCGAGCAGAAGCTCTCGATGTCGACTAGGTCAGTCGATCTTGAGCAAGGCAATCAATCTCGAGTGGTGTTGTATCTACAAACACAAACAAAAGGCAAAGGAAGTCGACGTCGACCAGTTCACCCGACGTCGAGTTAGTTCCAGAAGTCTATCGACACAGAAAACAGTCAATCGATCAAATGCATTTGATCTCGATCTGTTCCGTCAATATCGACCACTCCAACAGAAGCTAAATTTGTCGGCAAAGAGGGCTAAATAATAAAAGAATGGAAAGGAAGACGTGTACAGAAAAAATAAAGGTTGTCGAGTTTTTCAATTACTTAACGAACGAAAAAAGCAACAAATTAAAAGGGTTTAAACAAAAATAAAAATGGACTCCTATGACTAGGGATCACCACAACGTTAACCACGCATGCAAAAGTTAGAGTAAGACGGACAATTATTCTTTCTTATCAAAGGGACCACCTTTCATCGTCACCAACAACTAGGAATATTGAATCTCACCGTCAAACCTAGTTGTCTCTTCCTTTTAGTTGTTTCGGTCAAAAGATAGGAGATGATCAAGACATAAAAATATCAACATCAAAACTCATATCCCAAGCATGCAGGGTTAACGCCGAGCTTACCCTGACCCTAAGAGAAAAGCTCTAAACTGAATGTAAATTGTTTTTGTGATTAGAGATTGAATGCCTAAAGCCATGCCCCATGGGCTTTATTTATAGCTCACCCCTCCTAGCTAGCCTAGGAGAGGTAATCCTAATCCTAGTGAAAGAGGTAAATCTAAAATCTCTATCTAATAATGAAAAAGATATAAACTTAATGAAAATAAACTATATCCCTAGGGTAGATAGGAATACACCATAAGGATTAAATCTATCTAAAAAAGATGTAAAAACATGGCTTTATCAACTTCTCCTCGGTCTAGGACTGCTCGACACGCCTGCTACTGTTAATAGATCCAGTCGACGTCGACTGCTGCACTTGATGTCGAGCACTCTGGGTTTGCTGGATTTCTGGTTGATTTCACTCGACCTTGGGCACACTCTATCTCAGCCGACATCGATCAGTTCATCGATGTCGATCACTTCAGTCGACGTCGACCCACTTGGTCGATCTAATATCATGTCGAGTGCTCTTTTAGTAGCTGGTCATTCTCTTGAATTATACTTAGTTTTTGAGATTTTTCTTCAGTCGATATCGAGCAAGTCAGTCGAGATCGACTGCTCTGTTCTGGTTCTTCGCTTCTCTTTTTGGCTTCGATTCCGCTCTAATTTCTGCACGTTTAAACCAAAACTTGTGTAGACCTCTATTTCTTGTAAATATGCATATACTACACAAATTCTAAGCATTTCCAAACCATAATGCAAATATAACATAGAAATTGGCATGAAAGATAGGCATAAAACATGGTCGTTTTAGCGGACACCAAATCACCCCATACTTAAGCTTGCTTGTCCTCAAGCAAAACTTTTCATGGTCACACAACAGATGGACTAAACTCTTAACATCATAGATCCATTCTTATATAACCTTATAATCAATTACAATCCTTGCAAAGGTACTGTTGCCTTCAAATTCATGCATGTGAATGAAAAGCAACATCTCACACAAAAGGAGGGTTATGCAAAAAAAAAAATTTGTAACATAGCATTAATAATCAAGAGTACTTTTAAAGCGCATGGTGAAGTGGAGTAAAAGGCATAGTGGTGGGCTATATTTGGCAATGGTGCTTATCCGGGGAGAAATTCTCAAACTTTCTTCCTTTAATGCACTTTCTCCTTTATGATTTCCACATTCCTCTTCCTCATAATACTTTTTTGCTTTTTTCACTTATATGCTTTTACCTCTCTAACCTTAATGCTGCCTTCTCGCGAGTTGCAAACATGGGTGTCATGAATGGCCCCAGATACTTAGCGCTTTGGACTCCTTACCATGTGTCCCATCTCGCGTGAATTTTATCCTCCGCAAGCAGGGTTGATCTATCTAACTCCTAGGTGACTGGATTTTCTTTCTCTCATTAAATTTCCCATTGAAAAATCTTTTGCCCTCAACTTCAACATATAAAACCATACAACAACTCCATAATATGACATCCATTTTATAACAAAATCTCCCGAATGGGTAAAAAGGTATAAAAAAAATGGGCAATTTAAGAACTTGTGGAGCAAATATGTCATCAAGCACATATGGCTTAGAATATGATGATGTAAGGCAAATAAGCATGAGTAATTGTTAGGGTAAAATAATGCTCAAATGGATTATTTGTGAATTTGGATAGTAATGGCCTAGATTGGTGAAATCCACAACTGTAAACTTCAAACTAGTAGATTTTTTGGCTTGATTTGGGTTGTCGGCAGTTGATCTTACATTTGGTTTTGAAATTATGTACTACTAGATCCCATATGAATCCCTCTGCAACCTTTTTTTTCTTAAGTCTAATTTGAAACTAGCACAAATTATTCCAGTTCAATTTTATCTTTGTAGAGATATTTTTTCGAACTTCAAATTTTAATTATTGTAGCTATTCTTTTAATTGTTTTTCTTAGGGTTTATGTTTTATTGAATCCTTTCTAATGAGGCCTCATTTGATTAGCTATTTAGTCCTCAAAAAGTTAAAAACCTTGAAAGTCGTTGAGAATAATGCATTTGATTAAAAAAAATTAAACTAAAAATCGTATGAATTAGAATTTTCAAGAATTAAATTTCCTAAAAAACATGGAATTCAATTTCCCATGACTGGAGTAAGATTTATTTCCCCGTATCTCTTTTTAATTTTTAATTTTACTTTTAATAAAGAAAATTTTCAATTTATCCATACAACAATATGGGTGTTAATAAATAAAGGTTATAAGAATAATTTTAAAAAATCACTATAAGATTTTCATGTTCAATCAAACAAAATATAGTAATTGAATTCATTTAAATTGAATTTCAACCAAACAGAGTTTCATACTTTTTGAGAAATAAAATTCATGAAAAGTCTATTTCATATGAAGTAACTTCCTAAGAGGTAAAATTCCTACCTTTTATCAAACAAGACATGTTAGACATAGATTACAAATACCATTAACTAAGGGCCCGCTTGGAAATGGTATATAGATATAATATATGAGATATGAACATAAGATATAAATATCAAGATATTGGTATTTGATATGGATATGAGATTGGTATTTGGTATCTTATATCTGTTGTTTGAAAATGGTATATAGATATCGATCAAATTAAAAAAAAATGTAACAAATCCCTCATTCTTGGATTTATAGGGTCGCTACCTTCCTGCATTCCCTCGCCTTCATTGTCGTAGCATGTTTTAGGATCTTATTCTTAGATATAATATAGAAGACCTGACCAAGACAAGTCTAGAAATTTTCACTCAGTACCCATGCCAATTCCTCTCTAGAACAACTAGAAACTATCAACAGGGGAGGAAATCAAATCCTCAAATCAATTCTATCACCAAAACCTAGAAATTGAAAATTCTAATTAAACAACTAGAAACAATAATTACTTGTAGAATAATGGAAAATTTAGATAGAAAGAAGAGGAGAAGTATATGTCGATTGCATGAGGGCAAGATGTTGATGGGAATACAGCAGGGGAGGTGACCATCTATAATGGCGGGTGGTGTTTCCAGGTGCATAGAGGAGAAGAAGATAGATGGGAAGAGGAAGGAGAAGGTTTTAGAAGAAAGTTCATAGACCCCAATTCTAGCCAATATCAAAAGAGTCAAAATACCCCACAATTAGTAGGGGTGATTTCTAAATAGGCCATAATTAGGGTCTTAATTAGGAAAATGTCCATCCATCCATCCTTCCAAATTGGCAAAATGTCCACCTCCCTTCACTTGCCCCCTTTTCCCCTATACCCCCACGCACGCCCCTTGTGCCCCCCTCCTATTTCAGCACCTTTGGTTTCAGCAACCCCTGTTTTAGCGTTTTTTTTCGCGCGTCAGTGCTTCGACACCGAAGTTGCTGAAATTGTTGCTGTAATTGCTGAAATTATTTTTTTTTTCCGCACATTGTTGAAACCGAAGTTGCTGAAATCGGAGTTGTTGAAACCAGGGTTGCTGAAACCAGAGTTACTTTCTTTTCTTTTTTTTTCGCGTCACCACTTCGACACCGGATTTGCTTAAATTGGAGTTGCTAAAACCGTGTTGCTGAAACCGGAGTTGCTTTTTTTTTTCTTTTTTTTCGCGTCATGACTTCGACACTGGGGTTGCTGAAACCGGAGTTGTTGAAACCGTATAGCGGGATATAAAATTTAGCATATACGGGATTCGAACCCACGTATTTGCGCATGAGCACATCACTCTACCATTGAGCTAAAAGGCTTTTAAAGGAGATTTAAAGTAAGGAACATCAAAATTCATTGCAGTCCGCATTTCAGCAATTGCTGAAACTACAGTCCGCATTTCAGCAAGGCAAAAAAATTGCAGAAATTGCCAATATCCAAACCCAAACCATGTAAGACATTAGACAACTAAAATTACAACAATTTCAGCAAGTCATTTCAACAAGTCAATACAAAAATTGGTATTCATTTCAACATGCCAATACAAAAATTTAAGCAGTAAAGAGAAATTGTGTTATCATTTCCAAATCAATCAAATGGTGTACAAAAAACTACAAATCGAGAGCAAAAAAAAAGAATGGACATGTATCTAACTCCTTCCATCTTTCCAACAAGCACATTCTCATAATTGACTAATTTCTAGTTTTCACATAACTTACATTCCAGTAAAAGTCAGTGCACTTTCATGAAACCAATCTATCAGTAAGCATTTTCTTTCCTCAAATTTGTCTAATTAACACAACATATGACAATATATATATGCCACTGCGCTAGATTGTTTAACTTGTGTTTTATTAAATCTTGAAGTAACATCCCTAAACTTTGAAGTCCAAATATGTCCATTAGCATTTCCATTAGCATTTCCTTCATTCGTATCCCATAGTTTTGACAACAACTCAATCCATTTGTGGTGAAACACCATGATCAACGAATCTTACAAATGTATGCAAATGACACAAATTCATATCATCAATGAGCATGTTACATGGTTAGATTGAGGTGCAACTTAAATTCAAAATGCATCAATTTATGTCATAACCCTAAAGCACTCACAATATAAACTAATCTTCAATTCACCATTCTCCAAAACCAACAAATCTAATTGCATCTCACAAATCATAGCCAATTCTTAAATAAGTTGCATACAGAGTATGAAAATGGGAAGTTAAAGGACAAAATGAGCACTTACCCATTGGGATCAGCAATCTCTCGAGATATCTTCATTTTCTTCGTCTTCCCCTTATAGAGTTCTTCCAAGGAGCAAGGCAACTTGTTCTCAATAGGCAGCGCTTTCCGTAAAGCACCTTGGTTCATCGATCCAAAGCCACCAGCTCCACCCTCACCAAAAGAAGAGAAAATGTTGTCTCCAAATATATTGCTAGAGAACCTTGTGATAGACTACATATTTACACATTGTATAGTGTATGGGCCTAAGGCCCAGTCTTACTCACTTGTAATCTATATATATTGATATGATGAGGAAAGAAACTCTAAGGAGGATTTTACATCAATTGATATCTCTCTACATGGTATCAGCCTTTCTTCCTCACGGAACCCTAATTTGATCCTACCGCCACCCCCCCACCTCTCATCTCACCGCCTCCCTAACTACTTCCGCTGCCCCTGTCTCTCTCGACACCATGACCGACAACCCCAAGCCTCCATTCCACTCCGCCCTCACAATCTCTAATATCAAAAATTGCATCCCGATCATCCTTGATCAAGACTCTAGTTCCTACACCACATGGTCTCACCTCTTCAAGACACATGTGAAGGCTCAAAAAATCCTCCATCACATCGATTCCACCGTCTACCGCCCCACCACTGAAGACGATGATATCTTCGCTCAACTCGACACCATTGTCCTCCAATGGATCTACAACACCATCTCTAAAGATCTATTGACCACCATCCTCGACACCGGCGACAACGCCATGGGTGCCTGGAACAAGCTTTGGAACCTCTTTCAAGACAACAAGTCAACCCGTGCCGTCTACCTAGAACACGAGTTCTCAGGTTGCAAGCTTGCTTCTTTCCCGTCCATTACCGCCTACTGTCAGCAACTTAAAACCCTGTCTGATCAATTGGCCGTTGTAGACTCCAAACCTAGTGCCACCCGCCTCGTCTTCCAGGTACTTTCGGGTCTCCCTTTTGAATACAATGCTGCAGCCACCCATATTCAGCAGATCGAACCACTGCCTACCTTCGAGAAAACACGCTCTCAATTGATCCTGGAGGAGACTCGTCTCCACCGTCAGACACTGATGCAGCCAAGGAGAAAACCGCCCTTGTGTCTTCGAGCGATCTGGATAGCATGCCCTACCCGCCTCCTGCCAACAGCCACGGCCAGGATTCCACCCCGCAGCGAGGCCACGGCTCTATTATCGTCGGCAATGGGCCTCTCTCTTCAGGTACTCTCTCTTCTATTTCCTTTAAGGGTCCTGCACACTCTATTATCGTTGCCAATGGTGGTCGCCTTGCTACTTCGAGGATTTGCCACGCCACATTACAGACCCCAACCCACCCTTTACACCTTAATAATGTACTCGTTACCCCAAAGCTTGTCAAAAACCTTATCTCTATCCGTCGGTTCACTACTGACAATAATGTTTCTCTTGTGTTTGATCCGTTTGGTTTCTCTGTGAAGGATCTTACTACGGGGGTTACTCGCCTGAGATGTAACAGCACCGGGGAGCTCTATCCTGTTTCGTTGCCCTCACCGTCCTGTCAGTCGTGTCCGGTCGCCCTCTCGACATCGTCGTCCAGTTAGTGGCATGCACGCCTTGGCCATCCCAGTACTGCCATTTTAGATTTCCTTCATTCTCAGAGTCTTGTCTAATGTAATAAAGAGCTTCGCTCTATTTATGTTCTTCCTGTCAGTTAGGCAAACATGCAAGACTGTCGTTTCAGCGGTCTTTGAACTCAACCTTTGCACCTTTTGATATCATTCATAGTGACATCTGGACTTCTCATGTGCCTAGCAAGGATGGTCACAAGTACTACCTTTTGTTTCTTGATGATTACACTCACTTTTTAAGGGTTTTCCCTTTGCAATTCAAGTCCCAAGTGTTTCATATTTTTGTCAAGTTTCATGCTTACATTAAAACACAGTTTCACACATCCATCAAATGTTTCCAATGTGACAATGGGCGTGAATTTGATAACAAGGACTTTCATGCCTTCTTCACCACACATGGCATTTCTTATCGGCTGTCATGCCCCTATACATCTCAACAAAACGGCAAGGCCGAACGAATCATTCGGACGATAACCAACATGATGCGCTATCTCCTCTTTCACGCATCCATTCCCCTTACCTATTGGCCTCACGCCTTATCAACCACATGTTATCTCCTCAACATCCTCCCTTCTACTACCCTCCAGCATCGCTCACCCACTCAGGCATTGTATTGCACCCTGCCTAGATATGATCACCTTCGTACCTTCGGATGCCTGTGCTTCCCAAATCAGTCCTCCACCGCCCCACACAAACTTCACCCGCTCTCTACCCCATGTGTGTTCATTGGTTATCCGTCTGATCATCGCGGTTACCTTTGTCTTGATCTCCAAACCCATCGTCTCATAATGTCACGTCATGTCACTTTTGATGAGTCTCGCTTTCCCTTTTCTTCACCTCCTCTCCCCTCTCCCACACCTACTGTCTCCCCGTCTGAGTCGGAATCTCCCTTCCCGCACTTCCTCCTTGACCAGCGCTCTCCCGGTGCTACTGTCTCTCCCCCTCCGCCACCCAATCCCTCTCCGCCACCACCACCACCTCCCCTACCTCTCACCAGACCTCACACCCGTAGCATCTCCAGTGTGTTCAGGCCGAGATAGATTGTCTCTATGCAAGCCTCCCATCTAGGGTTGCTCAGAAAGTGGCCCGACCCGAAAACCGAACCGAAACCGAACCGAAAATCCGGTTTCGGTCCAGCCCGAATAATAAACGGTTCGGGCCACGGGCCTTAAAAAATAAAATTTCGGTTTCGGTCCGAAAAACGAAACCGGACTGAAAATTTCGGTTCCGGACCGAAAAAACCGAATGTTAGTTTTTTTTATAAAAAAATTAATAACATGTATAGTAATTAATACCTAATAGGCTAATACCTACCCTACCTATTACACTTACAGTAGCCGACTCATTTTCCCTTTCCCAAACAAAATTTACATACGTTATACAGAGACCCCTCTCTCTTCTAGAAGTCTTGGCGCAATCTTCATCTTCAGTCGCCCGCAGAAGAAGCTCTCTCACCCGTTGTCGTTGTCGGCCGCCAGTGGTGGTGTTGCTCGCCTGCCTTCTCCGGCTCCCGTAGCCACTAGCGAATCCCAATCCCTTCAATCTCAATCCCCAGTTCCCCACTACTCGATCTCCCATTTCGATAGATTCAAAGCTCTACACTGACTTTAATCGATTGAGCTTGGGGTTTCGTTGCCGAGTTCGAATCCATGGTCGGCCAGGAGAAGCCATGGAAGCGACAAAACACTTACTCGGATCATCTATGACCCCAAATGCAAAGAACACATATTCGGTTTTTTCGGGCCATGAACCGAAAAAACCGAAAACCGAATATACGGTTTCGGTTCGGGCCTCGGTCTAACCTTTCAAAAAAATCGGGCCGTCAATTCTGGCCCGAACCGTTTGGATCGGTTTGGGTCGGGTCGGTTCGAACCGTTTGCGCCACCCTACTCTCATCGCCCTGTACTAACCCCGCCTCAGAATCACCCTATTGCCCCCACACATGCCCCTCCCCGCAGCCTATTGCTACGCCCGCGGCCCCCGCATTGTTGCCGCGGCCGCCGCCTAGTGCGGCGCCCACTGCCGCAGCCCCCTCCGCCCCCACAGTCACCAATGCACCCCTCGCCTCCAACCCGGCCTCGCTTTCCCCCATCCACACCTCCCACAAAACAGCCCTCCTCGACCCGAATTGGCAGGCGGCTATGCTCGATGAATACAAGGCTCTTACAAGGAATAGTACCTGGGTTCTGGTTCCCCGCCCTCCTGAGGCGAACGTCATTCGCTGCATGTGGCTCTTCAGACATAAGTTCCGCTCTAATGGGACGTTGGAACGTTACAAAGCTCGTCTTATGGTTAATGGTCGAGCTCAGCAGGCCGATATTGATTGTGATGAGACATTCAGCCCCGTGGTCAAGCCTGCCACTATACGGGTGGTGCTGAGCTTAGCATTATCGCGACATTGGGCTATTCATCAGTTGGATGTCAAGAACGCCTTTCTGCATGGCCATCTGAATGAGACTGTTTATATGTTTCAGCCACCAGGGTTCGTTGATTCTGATCGTCCGAAACACGTCTATCTCCTAAAGCGCTCTCTGTATGGTCTAAAATAGGCCCCTCGGGCGTGGTTCCAGCGTTTTGCATCTCATCTGCTCCGCTTGGGTTTCGTTGACAGCCGCTCCTATTCATCTCTATTTATCTATTGCAGAGGCACAGACATGACTTTTCTGTTACTTTATGTCGACGACGTCATTCTCACCGCCTCCTCTGATGTACTTCGGACATTCATCATTGCCCAGTTGAGCTCTGAGTTCGCCATGTCTGATCTTGGGTCGTTGACCTATTTCTTGGGGGTCTCCGTGCAGCGTTATGCGTCTGGGTTGTTTCTCTCTAAGAGTAAGTATGCTGCCAAAATTGTTACTCGGGCCAAGATGAGCAACTGCAAGCATGTCGCCACACTTGTCGATTCCTCCAACAAGCTCAGTGCCAACTCTAGTCCTCTGTTTGATGATCCTACACTATATCGGAGTCTTGCCGAGGCATTACAGTATCTTACATTTACTCGGCCAGACATCAGCTATGACGTTCAGCAGATCTGCCTGTTTATGCATGCGCCTAGGGAGCCGCACTTCCAGGCCTTGAAGCGGATCATTCGGTATATCAGTGGTACCCTGGATATGGGCACCACGATCTCCCCCTCCTCTCGGCATGACCTCATCGCCTACACGGATGCGGATTAGGGTGGATGTCCTGACACACGTCGCTCTACGTATGGTTACTGTGTCTTCCTCAATGACACTCTTGTGTCCTGGTCGACAAAGCGTCAGTCTGTGGTGTCTCGATCCAGCGCGGAGGCTGAGTACAGGGGTGTCGCCAACGTTGTTTTCGAGTGCTCCTGGCTGCGCAATCTCCTGCTTGAGCTCCGCTGCCCTGTGCAGAAGGCCACCCTGGTCTACACGGACAACGTTTCTGCTGTCTATCTCGCCAGCAACCCGGTCCAACATCAGCGCACGAAGCACATTGAGCTTGATCTCCATTTTGTTCGGGATAAGGTTGCTTTTGGACATGTTCGTGTTCTGCATGTCCCATCCTCCTATCAGTACGCTGATATTTTCACCAAGGGTTTACCTCGTCAGTTGTTCCTCGATTTTCGGTCCAGTCTCACTGTTCGGGACCCTCCACTTTCGACTGCGGGGGTTTGATAGATTACATATTTACACATTGTATAGTGTATGGGCCTAAGGCCCAGTCTTACTCACTTGTAATCTATATATATTGATATGATGAGGAATGAAACCCTAAGGAGGATTTTACATCAATTGATATCTCTCTACACCTTGCACCTCTCATCCCACCCATGCCACCACCATCTCCTCCACCACCCATTCCTCCAAATGGGCTCGAATGCCCAAAGAACTCGGCGAATAGGTCATCTGCACTTCGAGAACTAAACCTAAACGAGGTTGGTCCATTCCCGTTGGTGAAGAAGGTAGCCCCGCCATCAGCACCGGCAGCGCCCGATGGTGGTACACCGCCTTTTAGGCCTTCTTCTCCATATTGGTCATACACTTCTCTCTTTTGGGGATCACTCAAAACCTACAATAGATCAAAATGTAAATTCAAGGTCATCAAAATGTAAATTCAACAATCTAGCGTAGGGATGTTACTTCAAGATTTAATAAAACACAAGTAACAAACCTCCGATCATCTCAACAAATGCCAAATACAAATCCTATTTCAATGTCATACCATCAAATTCAACACCAAACAACAAAGAATTGAAAAACAACAGTAGGCAGAATTAAGAATAGAATGATTAAAAACATCAAATTCAACTCTTCCTTCCTATACAATTAACCAAAGCAGGCAGAATTAAGAATAGATTGATTAAAAACAACAGCGGAATTCAGCATTCAAAAGCGGAAGAACCTGGAGACCGGAGATTGGATGTCCACCAATTTCAGCACTCCTTCGAGAGATATTGACCGCTGATTCAGGCTCCGAGGAAGGAGAGGATGTGGAGGAGGCAGAGCGAAGGAGGCGGAGGCAGAGGATGAGGAGGAGGCGGAATCGGAAACAGCGTAGGTGGAGAGAGAGATGACGACAATCAGAGCTCTTCGTCTGACATAATCGAAAACGGAGGAGCGTCCGCCGGAGCAGCCGATCCAATTTCAGCATATCCAGTTTCAATCGATTCGACTCTCCTCATGCGAGATCAATCTGCCGGAGCGGCCACCAGGCCTTCCTTATTCCCACGCCGGGATCTCGACGTCGTTTGTGTCCGACGCGGACCTTGCTGTCCTCTCCCTCCACTGGATCTGATCGGAGAGATGGCTACGAACAAACTGGATCCGAGACTTCACCAATGGCTGCGAACAAAGTGAATGGGACCAATAAGGGGCAGTTGCGAAAGTGAGAGGGAGAGAGCAAGAAGAGGAGCGAGAACGGAACGCGAGAACGGAGGAAGAGGATCGATGTAGGAGACGGGTCTGATAGGGGGCAAAGGAATTGGAATTGAGGGTTGGTGGACATTTCTCTAATTTGGATATATCCGTGGACAGTTATTCAATTTGGGCCCAAAAAATGACTTGTTTAGCAAATTAATTCCAATTATTATATGATATCAAATTGATATCCATATACTAATTTACTAAACATGCGCTATGGATATGAGAGTTCCTATATCCATACCTTTTATCTATATGCCCCTACCAAAGAAGCCTAATATATATACCAATCGTCTTTTCAACCAATTAGATTTCATAGGCTTTTCTAATTATGATTTTGCTATAATTTTAACTTCAGCAAACCAAAACAATGTTCCTCTGTAACAAATTAAGCGGGAAGCTTCCTTTGCCTAGCCATGTAGGAGTTAAAAAGTGCAAACTATGGACACAAAGACAAAATATTATCTTCAATCGGCCGGGAGAAGAAAGGGTCATTCAAGTTACATCTCTGCAAACCTAGTCCTCAGCACGTCAGCCCTCAGTATCTCATTTCTCATTCGAGTACTTTGTTATCAGCTTGTCCACATGAATGATTATGTCATCGATACGGGGTCGAACTGCACCCTGCGGCTGGAGCATCCATGTTACGAACTGGTGAAGTGCTTCTGGGTATTTAGGAGTGCCTGGCCCTGTTGGCCACTTCACCTGGGCGTTTACAACTGCCAACTGTAGGCTTCCTCCTGATTCTCCGAGCGCATACTCAAATGGAGAAACACCGTACCTACAGCATGATACAATTGAAAAATGGTCTTAGTTTTGGCACCAGCTCCTGGGATTAATAGTTATGATCCCTAGTTCCAAATCTCCAAATGTCGCAATTTTAAAGCTCATTTCAGTTTTCATGTACAAGTTAACAAGGTTCGATCCAATTTGATAAAATGTGATACTTCAATCTCATAGCTCAAAAAAACAGGGAATGGGAAAGAAGACAAATACTTACATTATTGCGTACAAGGTACAGCCCAAGGACCAGATATCAGTTCTTTCATCAATGTCAGCGTGACTTGGACAATCCCACAATTCAGGGGCGCGATAAGGGGCTGAACAATGCTCAGATGCCCATTCCTGTGGGAGTGCCATAGAGTTGAAGTTTTACGAGTGTATGGACACATATTATTTCCTCCAGATGAGTTGGAGTTTTAGCATTAATAATTGTAAGGGTTGGATTAACTGTATACTCCATAGTAAGGAAGCAGTATTCACAGGCTTGCTTTGGAGGTAACAAACCAAAGTCTATCAACACACTGAAACAGGTGTGCAAGTCAGTTCAATTCATTGGCATCAGTCAACAAACTGTTATCGAAATGGCAGTTGAGAACAATTTAAGAAAAGAAGTGAATACGCCATGGTAACGTGAAAAATCATACATGAAAATTTAACACACATTAAATAGGCACATAATTATAGTTTTATTCTTTGATATCTATAACGACTTCTGTCAAGATGGTTGCTGTACAAGGGTTTGAAAGAAAAAAAAGGACAACTTGAAACGCCATGCCTGAAACTAGAGCGATTTTCTGATGTGACAAGTTTCAAAGTCTAATAATTTTCAACTAACCATATGATAGAGCAGCCAGAAATGACAAGGATATCTTTGTTTCAATTCAAGCACACAATAGGGCCAAAACAAAGGAAACCATAAACATCTTAGGCACACAAAGTTGGCATTAAACCGCAAAACAAAGCAGAATAATTTAGTACAAACCTGCAACTGCAGGGCCTCGGTACGTGAGCGAATTTGCCGCCTAGCAGGTCGAGCACTTCCAAAATCCATCAAGATAGCAAAAGGCGCTTGTCCTTTTCTGTGTGTGAGCAGAACATTGCCAGGTTTCACATCATTATGTGCATAGGGTGGGTCTAATCCATGCATATGCTTCAGTCCTGCACAAAGCTGCAGCAGAGGTTTTCTTAGTCTTGAGCTTTGGTAGATGATGCAAAACATTGGTCATGTAGAATAAATTTGCAAACCCGGAACAAAATTAAAATTGAAGAAATGAGAATCTCCAGTGTCAAAAACAATATTTTGCATCATTAAGACCATCCACAATGGTTTTGCTTAAAATATACACATTTGCACAAGATGTGTAAAAATACACATCACTTTTGAGTAATTTGCTCCATTGGTAAAATGTGCATTTTTTAAACATCATTCAAATACAATTCATTTAAAACAAAAAGGAAAATAAAATCATAAAAAAATAACCAATGAAATTGTCTTGCTTTTTGTAAATGTTTATGCATATGGGGGAGGTGGTGTACTCAAATTTGCACATTACATGCTAAAAATACACATTTGCACATTTACACATCACCATTGTGGATGGTCTAAGTAATTCAAGATGTAGACTAGACCTATCCAACAAGTCGGGCAGGTCGGGTTGACTCCAGTTCGGGTAAATTACGAGTCTAGTCATTTTGAGTTATGGGTCATGAAATACTAGACCCAGACCTATATTTGATGCCGTGCTTGATGAAGACCCGGCCCAAGCCACATTATTCCCGGGTGTATGGAGGTCACACGACCCATACATAGAGACACTAGGGCTAGGGGCAAAATGTTTACTTAGGATTATTTTATGTTATTTTATTATTAAAGAATTATTTTGCTAGGATAAATAAGTTGTTAGGAAATTTTTAATCATTTAGGGTTCCTTAGTGATTTAAATTTGGTAAGTCTAGCCTATGTTAGGTAGATTTTATTCAAAACGGGTTTCATATTATCTTTAGATATATTTAGATGGATTTATAAATAACAAGTGCCGAAACCTTATCGTTTGCATAAGATATGGGCTGCCATACTTGGGTAGAATTAGGGTTTTGAGTTCTATATGGGCTGCCATACTTGGGTAGAATTAGGGTTAAATGTTTTTTTTGGGACTAGGACCAATCCGTAATTATTTTGTAAAAGAAGAAGAGGATCCAAACGCAATTATGTAAAATTCATCTTATCAATAGACGAAACATGTCTTGTCAATAGACTTTATGAATCAAATTATATTAACATTTCTTAGTGTCCTCACGCCGAAATTTCTATGATATTATAATTTTCATAAATATTTCTAAGATAATTTAATAATAAAATTTCTATGTTTATTTTTACTTTATCAACTCTACCTTTTTTATTCTACTAGTTGGCGCCTCACGCTTCGCGTGCAGACATCCACTCCTTATAAGTCCAATTTATAACCGGTAATATTAAGATTTATATTGACAATATTGATTCTTTTGGGATTAGACCAAAAAAAAATTGATTCTTTTGGGAATTATTTGAAAATGTTTTTATGTTGGATTTTAGTGAAATGTTTTTTTTTCTATTCTATACCCTTGAAGCTTTATTATGAAAGATTTTTCAAAATTATGTTATTTTAGCTTTTCTTAAAAATGTTTTTCTAGGGTCGATGTTATATTTAGTGGAAAATCTTTTCCAATAAAATTTCGTATCTTATGCTCTTGGGGCATATGATAGAAAGATTGTTAATTAAAATTTGTATGAAAGATGGGAAGATGGATAATTTTTTTTGTAAATGGTGAAAAAATAGACAACACTTAGACTAAATAGAGTTAGTTTTTACCAAACAAATTAGACTAAATAGAGTTAGTTTTTACCAAACAAAAAATAAATAAAATGGAGTTAGTATTGTAATTCTTATCAATCATCCTGAGTAAAATAGATATCAAGCTTTACAAATTTATCAAACACATTCCACAATGAAGGCAAAATGAAGGTCAATACACTATTACTTTAAGTGTAATTTTAGGTACTCAGATATGCTTATTTTTACAAGCATATGTTAACTTATTGGAAAAAAAAGGGTAAAACACTCTTAAAATATCTATAAAGAACCACATGACTTACCATGTCAACCGGTTTAAATTTGTCAAATAAAGCCGCTAAAACATTTCTTATAAGGCTTGTGTTGGTAATTTGTCAAAAATGTAGGGACAAAAGCGTTAATTTGTCAAAGAAAGTTAAACATAGCTTAAAGGGTTGCGTTAGTAATTCGTCAAAATTGTAGGGGTAAAAAAGAAGAAGAAAAAAATGGGCACTATTCATCCAAAACTCCCTCTTTTATACATGTAATATATATACTAACTTTTGCTAATCTGTTATTTAAATTTATAACTAATGTTAAATTATTATATTATTAGAATTTTATTTTAAAAACATCACGACGTGGCGTGGGAATTGTACTAGTTTTCTTATAATCTAAAAATGCAAATGCACTTAGCCATAGTTATTAATTAATACTCCCTCCGTCTTAAAATACATGTCTTTTTAGGACGGAGCACGGGAATTAAGAAGTATGTTAAATGTAATAATTAGAGGTAAAAAGTAGGTTAAGTGCAATGATTAGACTTGTATTTGTTTATTTATTTTTTTTAATTTGTGAGGAGGAGAGTAGGGGTGATGTAAAAATTAGAGTAATGATTAGATGTAAAAGTAGGTTAAGTGTAATGATTAAATCTAAAAAGACATTTATTTTTGATAAAATTTTATGGGCTAAAAAGACATGTATTTTGAGACGGAGGGAGTATTATTTTTGAATTATTTAAGTGGGTGCATGCTTGAGTATCAATATTCTTCATTCATTGTTTTTTTTTATTAAAAGAATTATATACATCGTATATTGGTGAAATTTATGCAAAATGTATCATTAAAGTATGAATAACAAATGTTTCATTGGATGCCACTATAACCTAACTCAAAATTTAAGGTAATAAATATTCAATTTCTCTAGCCAATTCAATGCATGAATTAAAATATTCCATTTGACAACAGTTGGCATTATGATCATTTCCATGTTTGAAATTATTGAAAATAAGACATCATTGATACTTAATCATAACAACAAATTATTTTTTAATTGCCTACTAAAATTTAGAAAACTTACATCTCTACGATTGGCTTCTTTCAACCATACATATATTAATTAGTTCTACAAACCAAGTGATAAGATTTCGTTATGTGAACTATCACTAATTTTACACACAATACTATATTAGTGAATATGCCTTTTTTTTATGTTTACATCCTCTTATTTCTAGTTTCTATATAAATACAATGATTGAGATCGATATTTGATTCATCTATATAAAGTTGCTCTTCTATCCTACTTTCTTAGGGTGAAACTTAACTATAAGTGGAAAGTGATTTATTAATAACCCTCGAGTATGTATATTGTAATCTACACTTTTATTATTCTATTCTATTCAATTCATATTATTTATTTATTTGGCAATGATATCCTCTATATTATGTTCCTAAATTATTATATATTTTAAACTTATTTTAGTAGTCCTATGTATAAATTAAAATAGGATATTTTACGGGGTACTATACTAGTGTCAATCTATACATGCTTTTCATTACCCTGAAGCCTAACCCAGCGGGTGACCCACGGTTTGAACCAACCCAATCTAAAAATTTGTGGATTAAATGGGTTCGAGTCATTTTGGGTTGTTTGAAATATTTGCGTCAAAACCCACGTTTTACAACTAAGGTTCTCGGGTCAGTTTGCACTTTGACAGGTCTACTGCAGACTAATTAATGGTTTAAGTCTCCTCTGCAAGATCAACTCCTGAGAATTAAACTTGAAGGAAAAAATTGCTAGTGGAAACATGATTATGATGACAGCCCCAATGAGAAGCTTGATATATGTTTTTATAGATAAATCATGTACTAACCTGTCTAAATATCTGAAGAACATCAGAAGTAGAAAACACCTCCTTCTTTGCTTTCATGGATTTTGCATTGTCAACTAGTGTTCCGTCCAGATGGACTGGGAAGAGCAAATATGCTTCATGCTTCCATGTATGTTCTTGGCCAGCCTAGTCAGTGCAATTGAAATTCGTATGCCAGAAATTAGTTTGTAATAGTTCCCTCCGTCAGAACAAACATTGGAAGAATAATAGATGCAATACAATGCCTAAAATTTCAATGGCATGGAGTGGTTCATTTCCATCAACATATCTGATAAAAGATTAAAAAACAAAAAACCTACTGCTTTAATACAAAATCACTAGAATCTTTTTTTTTTTCAGAAGTCATATCATAGAGTAATGTAAAAATGAAGATTAATCATGTAAAACAGCGATTTATGATCATTCAAAAGGCAGCAAAGTTGATTTGCAAAACATTCCATTCTTTCTATTTTATCTCGCTTCTGCAATAGTGAGATAAAGAGGATAAAAGAAAGAAAAGGGGATCAAAACAAATATAAAATGGCAAAGACTCCTTTCCAAATGGTAGACATGAAATCATGCAACTGCATCGGTTTTGCACTAAACATGGAAGCAAACACCGAATGATGAGCAGGAAAGAACAGAGTCAAAACAAATCTTCAAAACTGATTGAAAATCCGAAACAGATCTTGTGCAAATTTAGCAAAAGAACACAGTTAGATCAATTCAAGATTAAGATCATGCTCCACATGGCATTTTTCAGACTATGCCACACAGTGATTGATTGATCAAAAGATTATAAATTACCATTTGAATAAATGAATCACTAGCACATCCAAAATATGTAAATTAATCTTAAAATCTCTTTCTAAATGTCGTTACTGTTATTGAGCAAATGAGCACATCTAGCATTCCTCGAGAGTACAATTTTCTAAGAAAGGCAATAACACATGATTACCTTCACTGGAATGATAGCATAATCAAGAAGTGGAAGCAGATTACGGTGACTGAACAAAGAAGACACGCGGATCTCTTCCCTAACCAACTCCAGTTGTTCATTGTTTTGAATCAACACTTTCTTCATGGCATAGGTTCCATCATCTACACAGGATCAAAATCGAACATGATATTACTGATGCAATTTAACACATGTCTGATTCTCTGTTGTCGTTGGCACTTCCCAAATCACCCCAAATGACCCCAAATGATCGGATTTATCAATATCTCAGAAAACCTAATCATCTACAGACCAGCTAGATTTCAAATAAACCAAACTACACCAACGAGAAAGCATTAATCCCAATAAATCATATAAAAGCCTGTTTCATCCACTCTCCACGATCAAAAGTCAAAACCGCAGCATCAAACTATCATAAAACTCCAAAATTCAAAGCCAAATAAGATTAAAAAATTCTCAGCAGATCAAGAATTCAACTCCAACTTGTGAAATTGAAGAGGAATCCAAATTTCATAATCCAAAGTCACTACCTCCACCAAAAATAAGAAGCGGAATACGGAAATCAGACCTGAAGCGAAGGAAGGGTCCTTCAATTTCTTAACAAGGCCAGCAGAAGGAGAAGCGTCGTCCATGAGAAGCTCTTTGACGAGGTAAACATAGGCGAATCCGCCCTCGCCGAGCTGCCTCACGATCTTGAACCTGTTCTCGTTGATCCAGACATCGCCACCGCCATTGACGGCGTCGTATAGGGCGTTGAGACCTGAGAACGAGCAACCCATCTCTCCCCGTGGTCCTTTTCACACCCTATGACGATTGATACAGAGCGATCTGAATCTGAGATCACTCTGTACCTCCCTGTGAACAGATATTTGGAATTTGTATCTGCCTTGGCTGGTACGACGGATCTTTGATTTGTTAATCGCGCAAATTCATGGATGGTTTAATACGGATGAGACATTTGGTAGGTCGCACGAAAGGGAATAGATACATATCCCAAAATAAATTAATTACTGATTTTTTTTATTTATATACTATTTTTACTACCACACATTGTCCGGTTTCTTAATAAACAAAATGATATTCAATTTGTATTTTCTTTCTAAAATTTAAATGTTATAATAGGTTGGTTGAAATATTTAAATATTTTAATAACAATAAACTAACTTAAGACTATGTTTAGTTCAGATCAATATGCTAGTTGTAAATATACTTTTTTTTGAAAAATTTGCATTCGTACCTAAAAATATTGCAAAAATACTTAAAAAAATTGCAGAAATGCCAAAAAAGCAAAATCTGATTTAAAAAATAAAAATAAATTATATATAACTTTAATTTTTTAATTTTTTAAAATAATTTGTATATAAAAACATAAAATAAAGGAAGAAAAAATAAAGGAAAGTTAGGAATTTTTTTTCAGAATATTCATAAAAAATAAATATTTATCAAAAAATTCACGGTTTCAAACTATTTACCAAAATATTCATCTTTCTCAGAACGATCAGAAAAACGCGATATCAAACTGCGTTTTATGTACAAAATAAAATTTCTAAATTGGAAAGAAAGAAGGAGAAAAATTAAAGAAAAGAAACGCAGTCTTAAACCGCGTTTTTATAGGTAAAAAAATTAAATTCACCCAATTAAATGAGTTGCCAGGTGGATTTGAAAAAAAATCATAAACCGCGGGTTTGAACCGCGTTTTAGGTGAAAATTACTGTTCACCTTCCTTGTTGAAACCTTGCTCCCATGGTTGCCGACCGACCTCAACCTGTGCAAATTAAACAACTTCAAATTAGAATCTTCATGGACCTCGACAGGCGGCGGAGGGTTCGAGACTGGAGATCGAGGTCGGCGCGGCGGAAGGGGCCAACAGTGGGGGCGGTGCAGGTGCGCCATGGCGGTGCAGGCCATTGGGAGTGCTGGTGCGGATAGGCAAACCGGGAGGAAAATTTGAAGTTGCAGGCCACGGGGATTGGATTCCAACTTGATTGGATTCCAACTTGAAGTTTCACAAGTTGTACGGGTCGAGGTCGGCTGCCATGGAGGAAGGCTTGGCTTCAACGGTGATGACTGATGAACAGTAACTTTTACATAAACCGCGGTTTATGTTTTTTTTCAAATCAACGTACTTGACAGCTCATTTTATTGGGTTGAATTTAATTTTTTTTACCTATAAAACGCGGTCTAAACCGCGTTTCTTTCATTTAATTTTTCTCTTACTTTCTGTTCAATTCAAAATTTTATTTTGTACCTAAGACGCGGTTTAATACCGCGTTTTTCTGATCGGTCTGACAAAAATGAATATTTTGGTAAATAGTTGCAAACCGTGAATTTTTTTATAAATATTTATTTTTTTCTGAATATTTCGAAAAAAAATTCGAAAGTTAGAGGGGGTCGGGAAACACACGATCAGACTCTCAGACCCTTCTTCCTTCTCATTCCACAACTTTTTTCCACTGTCTCAAACCATTCTTCCGTCCTTATTCCATTGTCTCAAACCATTCTTCCGTCCTTATTCAATCGGTGTTCCGTCCTCGACCCTTCAAATCATGACGGTTGTTTTGCGTTCTCCTTCGGCAACCTCCTCTCGTCTTCCACTCTCTCCCTCTCTGTCATCGCCCCTGAAGCTCTCTCAGTCGTCGCACTGTAGAAACCCTAGCCGCCGAAATCTGTTGGAATCCATGGAGATTACAAGAGGTGGTAACGCCTCGAGTCCTATAAAGGGAGGAATGGGGAAAAGAAAGAGGAAATTTGAGGATCCAATGCCAAGGCGAATCAATCTAAACTTGAGCCCTTGTTCAACGAAGGAGATGGAAGTCATTGACGGTGATGAAGTAGAACTAATGATGAGGAAGCGGAAAACAACGGTCAATGACAAATCGAAAGGGAAACTCTTCAAAAAAGATGTAAGTGTCAACAACTTATCTTGCAAATTTGAGACATTTTTTGCTCTTCATTGGATATGCTTCACCTTTCTGCTTGTAATTCATGAAAAGATTTGTGCTTTGATGCTGTCTTCCTATGTCATTAAATTGATTTGTCATGATTTTAAATTTCTAAAATGAGGACAATGAGTATAAACTCCAGTAATGCTAAACTTGATGTCATTAATTGCTTGTGCAAAGAGTTCTGGATAATAATAAATTATTCCTAAAAGAAGCACTAGAAGCAGTTTTTATAAGGGGAAGGTCCTGAACTTAACTTGAATTAAGCTTCATATGGAATTATGTTAATCTCCAGCCTTTGTGTTATAAATTTGCTAGGTTTGGGATGTTGAAAACAAGAAAGATGATTATGTAAATAAACTGCTTTCTTTTAGAGTGTCGTCTATTAATTTTGTGAAGGAACTTAGTTAGTTTCTTGTTATTTCTCTGCAATATAAGGCTAGTAGGTTCCCGTTTCTTGATGGATGCTAGAACTAGAACCTACCTCAATTTCTTTTGTTGACTTTATTAAATCATTTTATGTTTGTTATATGCTTATATCTCCATTTTCACAGAACTAACTCCATTATCTCTCAATTGAAGAAGATTCACCAACCTACACCTATCTCGAAGTTTGGTCCCCAAAACTAGCTCCAATCATCTCTCAATTGAAGAAGATTCTTCCTTTTTTTAGCACTGAAATTACAAGTTTGCAAGCACGCTATGGCTCTCAATAGCCCATAAATAGCATCCCTGAATCGGCTCAAACAATGGAGCCTCTGAAAGCTACTACAGTGGTAGGAGAGGGGATGAATCCAATAGTAGAAGATGGGATGAAGATTGTTGTAGTAACAACAAAGGAGGAGCCTTTAAAGGCTACAACTGAAGAGGAAATGCAGGCTAATCCGGCGGCAGCTGAGGAAATAGAGGCTGCAGTGCTAGTGATAGGTGAGATGGATTTGAATGTAGCAGCAGTGACAGAAAAAGAAGAAGAGGAGGAGCATGTGAAGGCTACTTTAGTGCCAGAAGAAAAGGAAACTGAGGCCGCTAGAGTGACTGCAGAAGAAGTTAAAGGTATTGTAGACAAGGAAAGGGAGGTTGCTTAATTAATAGCGTAATTAGCTCAAACAAAAATCCTAAAATGCCCAATAATCCTTCAAACCCACTAGACCACTCATACCCATCTAGATTGATGTTTGATGTTTTTTGACAGGTATGTGCGTATATATATTATTTGGAACTCAACATGTGTTACATTATGTTAGGCTGACAATGCAGGAAGAAACATTCATGCTTGCTGTTTTGGATTTTGAACTTTAGTAACAAATGTTTGATCTTTTGGAACCAATTAACTTGTTTTGGAGCCATTAACTTGTTTTTTCTTTCTTTTGTTCAGTTTGGTTATTTATGTTTTGTTGTTTGTTAATATAATCAAGAGGGTTTTTGCCCTCTAAAGAAGAGGTTATGAGAATCTTAGACTGGTCGAGCAATGAGACGTAGTGGTTGATAAGAATGACTTGATTGTTGAATTGGCGAATTCAAATGACATGATAAAAACCAAAACATTATTGAAGCATGGATTTAAACGTTAACAAGATTGTTGCAAATAATGGATCAAAAAACACTATCCATGATAATGTGGGATGCTTGATCACGTTGTATAAGTATAAGAGGAGCAACTCATCATTGAGCAAAATTTTCATATTTGATAGGAAAACACATATAACTTGACCGGAAATAAAATAGATATTGACAGGGTAGGACTATCAATATGTCAGGATACAAACCAAAAATATGTCAAAACCGGGGGTTAAACGTCGATAGCGTGGGATCGAAAAACACTAATCATCTGTAGTTGATAGTATGAGATGCTTGACGTACGACGTCGTACAAGTATAAGATGTGCAAACCATAATTGAACTATGTTTTCACATTTGACAGGAAAACATATATTAACCTGACAGGAAATTAAATAGATCTTGACATGCAGGATAGGGCTATCAACATGTTGGGATACAAACAGAAACATCCCATAATTTCCGAAACTGTCAACAACTCCTCTTTTACTAGGTTAAGTGGTTTCAAAAGATATTACCATGTCAACAACTCATCTTTTGTTGGGTCAGGACATCATTCACCTATATTTTGACACTTGACAGGAACACACCTATAACCAAACAGGAAAAAAAATAATACTTTGACAGGGTATTCTTATTAACATGATAAGATGAAAAAACAAATGTTGACATGATGATATACTTACATACAAACAGGATACTATTATAAACACGTTAGGATACAGAACAAAATGTAGCCAACCTAAATCAAGCAAATGTCGTAGCCCCCTTTCTACCCGGAATCACGGTCTTTTGTTCAATCGGGACATCATTCACCTATGTTTTGACACTTGACAGGAACACACCTATACCCTACAAGAAAAAAAAACTTACTTTGACAAGGTATTCTTATCAACATGGCAGGATGAAAAAACAAATGTTGACAGGAAGAAACTTACATGTTGATAGGATATTTGTTAGACATGTCAGGATATATACCAAAACGTTTTCGATGCCAGGTTTTCTTATCACTGACCCCAAAATCTGGTTTTTTATATATTTTTGAAAATCTGTTTTTTTTTTCAATTTATGGAAATCTGGGGTTTCTCTCCAAAATTCTGTTTTTTTTTAATTCCAAAAATTATTTTTTTTTCAATTCTGTAATTCTATTTTTTTAGATTTCCGAAAATCCTAATTTTCCCATTTTCCAAAAATATATGTTTTTGTTAATATCCGAAAATCCTATTTTTTATTATTTCTTAAAATCTATTTTTTTAATTTCCAAAATCCTATTTTTATATATTTATTTTCATTAAAAAATGTCTAAACTCACAATACTTTTATTACAAATATGCCCAAATAGGCATCCTTTGCAATTTGGGAGAAATTGGGGCATTTTTGTAACCATTTTTTTGGATAGGGTATATTCACAAATTCACCTTTTTTTATTTATATATACTAGTTTTACTACCCGCCCGTTATGCGGTTTCTTAATAAATAAAATGATTTTCAATTTATATTTTCTTTCTAAAATTTGAAGGTTATAATAGGTTGGTTGAAATATTTAAATCTTTTAATAAAAATAAACTAACTTAAGAGTATGTTTAGTTCAGATCAATACACAACATACTATATAAATATATATATAATAGATAAATAAATTATTGTTCAACTGATAAAAAATAATTACAGTAATGAGTTAAGGTAGACACCTAGGATGACACGTGGATAAATAGATTGAGTCGTTTATAAAAACAAATTTATTCGATTGATTGAACGAAGTAGTGGTTACCACCGTTTTGGCCTAAACTCATTAAATTATGCATTTTAATTGATTTTTTAACGAAGTTTGAAGTTTTTTTTTATATATTTTAATTGATTTTTTAGAGATAAAAATGGCGGAGGATATAATTTGTTTCAGTATATAGATTAGGCTAAATAAATAAAAGATAGATTGCAAATCTCTTTTAGATGTTATGATATTATAAAATAATTTAATTAAAAATATACATATAAATGTCATAGATATATAGAAGATAAGGATTTTTAATTGTCGTCATTAAAAGATGTTAGATGATATCATTTCGTTCGCTTTATAGTTTGGGTGAAATCGATAAAAGATAAATTACATATCTCTTTTATATTTGAAACTATATGACACGTAAGCAAAAATAATCCCGTTTTAATCTAGAAAATTCCGTGGACGCGAGATCACACCAGAGCCCATTTCAGTCCTCTACTTTAGTATTTTAATATAGATATATACTAAGTCATTAACCGCGCGCATTTCATCTTATATAATTCGGATGCACTTTCAAACAATCTAAAATAATTTCAATAATGTCTCACTTA
Source organism: Persicaria maculosa (assembly GCA_963922045.1). Taxonomy (NCBI): domain Eukaryota; kingdom Viridiplantae; phylum Streptophyta; class Magnoliopsida; order Caryophyllales; family Polygonaceae; genus Persicaria; species Persicaria maculosa. The sequence goes on from OY998271.1 coordinate 39,598,487, forward strand.
AAGTAATTAATAAAAAAAATACAACAACATACATTATTTGCAACTCTGATTCACTACATGTTATACATAGCTGAGCAAACAAAAGATTCATTACGAAACAACACCAAACTCTTTAATCTCACCTTCATCCATCCATCTCATTCAACTCAACCTCCTTTGTTCCTTCCATTGATTTCACTACAATACAAAATGTAGATCAACCAAATAAATAATTGAGGAAGGATTAGTAGAAATTTCATTAAAAAAGAATGTAATTGCAGTCAATGTCATTTTCAAAGATAGCCTCTCTTGCAGACAATGACATCGATTAGTGGAAATCATACAAGCAACATTCAAGATAACTCACTGCTCGGAACTTGGGCGATCATACTACAATACACATATGACAGGATTGACAGCTGCTTATAAGTATAAACAAAAGTCAGAGCAAGATGTTAAGTTGCAAGAATATGGAATAAATCAAAAGTAGGCCTAACAAGAATGTGATATCAGTTAATGTTTTGGGCAAGATAATAAGAAAATGGAAAGAGAATCACAAACAATATCTGCTCAGCTCTCATAATTTGCTCTCTTTTTTAATCTCTCCTCATAAAAGAGATTATGGAAACAAATTTTAAAGAATTTGGAATCTTAAGTAGTTCTCCATGTTTACATTTACAAACTTTTGAAAATGATTTTAGTTAAACCACTCGTGTTACATAATTTCTAGAGAATTACAAAGATGTTCATACTTTAATAACTCATATGTCTTAAGAAATAGACAAGTGATGAAAACCACTTAAGTTGGAAAATATATGAGATGAGATGTCCCATCATTCCCATCATTTTTTTGAGAATCAACCATCATTCTTTGAAAGCTAAAAGGGTAACAAAAAATCTATCATTGTGGCCACTGCATGCATGGTTCCAATTGAATTTTCAGTGTTTTCATGGTAACATGCTATATTCCAAGTGGACATTGGAACTTGTTAATTGAGTAACTTGTGCTTAAAATGGAACCATTTAGTAGGTAACTTGTGATATAATAGAAGGATTGGATGACACTCATATTACAACATGAATGTTATATAGTTTTTTTAGAATAGAGTAGAATATTAATTCGTGAAGTAGCTATCAACTATATAAATGATAGAATTGTTCAGGACGAAAGGAAAGAGGGCACCATAAATAAATCCTAATCAAGAAAAAACTCCCTTGAAAAAAATCAATAGCAACTCTCATCCCAAACATAAACCCAAAAAAGTTCATCTAAAATTGGAAATCCCATAAGTTCTCATTACCAAACCTCTTAGGTTTTCCAGCATGTTTCAAAGAAGAATTATAAGCACACATCATCACATTACTGGGTACAACAGACTTAATGACAACATCATGAGATTCATATAAGTCACCCAGATTTTGCATATCACACTTCAACACATCGTACTCACAATCAGATTGCATCATAATGGGTTTAATAGCATGTATTTCGGGATTGATAGCTATTTTAGCACATGGTTCAACAGAGGTTCTATCGAGCATATCAATAAATACAACACTACCATCAACAGAGTGCAACCTTAGTGGTACTTCTCCAACTAATTTACAATCGTATTTAAGAGAAGGAAGAGCATAAACCAAAGGAGAGACACAAGGATTAGGAGAAGAGTTAGAAACATTTACCACCTGTTCATCTTGCCCTCCTAATTTGTGAGTGTGGCTTACTTTGTTTTCTTCTTGATGATCAGTTTTGTGCATTTCTTTCTCAGCACAAACACTATTTTTCTACACTTGATCAGCAACAGCACAAGGCATTTTCTCAACAGCAATTACAACTTCAAATTGTTGTGCAATAGCAGCACAAACATCCCCTTCTTGGATTGTTACAGCAGCTCCATTTGGTGTTTTTCCAGCTGCAACAGCATCTCCAAATTGTTGTTTTCCAGCAGCCTTAACAACTCCATTTCACTGCCTCTCAGTAGCCCCAGAAGCTACATTTTCCTCAACCAACAACTGCATTTGAGGACTCTTTTCTGATTCATCAACTGGAAGTTGCACTTCCTCTGTTTCACCTTTAGCAGTCTCCTTTTTGAGTTGTACAAGCTTGTTTCCTTCTTCATTAGAATTGACCTATCTAACACACTCAATGGAATATATCAAATTACCATCAAGAGTCATGATAGGATGACTAAAACTGAGACTTTTCACACAAAGTTGGGTTGTATTTAGGTTAGGAGATCCCAACATATAGTAGAGACCTCCCTTTTTAATACCGTTTATAAGAGCTTTCCCATTTCTAAGGATAACTCTTATCCCATTTTGTGAAAAAATCTTAAAGTTTGAGTCCTCTAACATGCTCTCAGAAATCAAATTCTTCTTCAAGTCAGGTACCCTGTACCCACCTAACATTTTGAAGAATCCTTACTTTCCCATCATGCATTTTAAGAGAATCAGTCTCAGTCCCCTTAATAGCCAAACAAGTATGATCCCCAAGGACAACAACACTTTACTCACATTTATTTAACACATCAAACAAATGCTTGCAATGAGTAGCATGCATAACATAACCAGAATCCAAAATCTAGTAGTAAGGATCATACTTATATCATCAAGCATGAGTATTTCATTATGGTAATTGCTATATTCACACAAGTTAGACACATTAAAATCCTTATTCATGATGTCAGCCAACCTCTTATTGTAATCCTTTCTAAAATGGCCAACTTTCTTACAATAATAGCAAGTTTTAGAAGTGTAATTCTGATCATCAGAATTCTTATTGCCCTTCTTCTTATAATCAGGTTTTTCATCAGCAATCAAAACAGGTTCAGATTTATCCTCAGTTTTAGTCTCACCCTTGGACTTAAAAAACTTAAAAAACATCATTCTTTTCAGCTATAGCTTCTATGATCTTATTCAAAGTCAAAGAATCATCACTATATTGAATAACATCTCTGAAATTATCAAACTGAGCAAACAAAGCATTCAGAATCAACACAACTTGGTGAGTTTCATTTATTATATCCTCACAGCGAGCTAAGTCTTGAGTTAACCTAAGAAATCTATCCAGATTCTCATTCAAGGTCTCAGACACATTCATCTTGAAATTGAACAACCTCACAAGCAAAGAGATATATTTAGGCAGAGATTTAGTTAAGTAAAGTTCACCTAATTTATCCCACAACTTCTTAGGGCCCTCTACCTCAACTACCTTTCTTGCTATCTCATCCATGAGTCTGAGCATTATCTTTGAATGTACAATCTCATCCATGGTCTTGTTCTGCTCAACAGTTGTACCAGTTGTAAACTCCCCTATGATGGACCTCCAGCACTTATCTTTGATAAGAATTGCCTTCATCTTCACCTTTCACATGGAAAAATCTCCAATGCCATCGTAAGGCTTGATTCTTATTATGTTATCTGACATATCTCTCGACAGTACCTTCAAGATACAAACAAATCAGTGTATTCTTATGCGAGAAATCAAGAGACGACCTAACACAAACAATAGGTTCCAAGTTTTCAAAAACTTCAAGAACAAACACTTCAAACACCGAGCGTTGTAGTTTTAAGAGAACTTCTCAACAATTTTTCAGATCAGAGTTTCAAGAGTCACATCCAAAAACCCAATATTTTTCTTTTCTTCAGCACCACACACACTTGGATTTGGCTGCTTTTTTCCTCAATGAGATTGCATCTATGTACTAAACAATCCACCAGAATCAGAAATGATCAGTTGATGCATTTGTATCTAATAAACTGAAACGGTCTTATGTGGATAACATCAAAAGATTCTAACTTATCTTACAAAAACATCACGTTCATAAACTACAACTTTGATAATTCTATTGTCATCACAATTGCAGAAGAATACACCAATAAATGAAAGTTGATTTGATTATAGTGAAGAACTTTGGTATATATGGTTCGAGTTGTTATATGAAGCATACATTATGATACCAAAAATAAAAGTAACCCATCTGCCAAAAGAAACATACATTGAAGGTGTCCCATATTGATAATTAGATGACATTGTCAAATATAAATGATATTAAAATAACTTATATGCATGTATATATATACATATATACATACATACATACATACATATATATATATATTATAATTTATAGACTGTTCAAAGTTTTATAATTGGCCATTCATACAACAAATTAGTAGAAGTGGGCACAAATCCCGCAAATCCCGTCCCGTCCCGATCACGGTGGGATTTAGGAAAAAAATTTGAATCCCGTCCCGCAAAAATTACACGGGATGGGATGCGAGACGGAGAGTTCGCATCCCGCAAATCCCGTCCCATCCCGTATATATATATAATTAAAATTAATAAAAATATATAAGAATATATTTATATTATACATTAACATATATTTAAATTTCAAATAATAATAAAACATTAAAAATATATAAGAATACTGCTTTTTTATTGTGCAAGACTACTGTTTTTTTTGTAAGGGAATTAATTATGCTTGATATTTTTTGACACATATACGTACATGTATTTTTCACAGATATACGTACTGTTTTCTGGTATTTTTCACACATATACAGACTATTTTTCTGCTTGATATTTTTTTATTGTGTTTTATTTTTTTACGAGGGACAAATCCCGTCTCGTCCCGTGAGGGATAAGACCCGGTGGGATTTGAAAAAAAAAAATCAATCCCGTCCCGATCCCATCCCGTAAAAAATACGCGGGACGGGATGCGAGATTACCCCAATCCCGTCTCGTCCCGTCCCATGCCCACCCCTACAAATTAGGCATTTAAACTAAGATTTTTCTCACATTTACTCCTTCAAAATATATCTACTTTTTTGTTAATTATCTTGATGCACGAGTTCCTCTATATGTCTTAATTAACTCCAAAGTTCTCATCAATAAAACACACACTATTTGACTACCATAACAATTCAAAATGGAGATAAAATTGAAGACTTGGTAAGCCAAAGTGGCAACTCATAAAGCAGATAATAGAATAAATTCAACCCTTTTACTACCAGATAACTCGCAAGGATCTATATATTCTTTGAAAATCACATAAGTGTTAGAAATTTCATTAGGAGCCACAGAAATCGGCTCTGGCATTGTTTCATTGATAGGTATAGTTGAGATGATTTATTTAGATGAATTAGGAGCCAAAAAAGATAGATCCTCATGCGTGCACTCACGAGATTCCATTTCAATAGGCATTGGGCTTTCCACTTCACCTTCGGTTACTACTACGTCACTCAAGAGGGGGTTTTCAATTAATGTTAGGACTTTGGTTCTTGAACCGATTTCTTCTTCATAGATGTCTTCTTTAGTCATCTCGTCATTGGCCACATCGCCTATAAGGTCCCAAAATCCTAATGGTCATGGTTCACACAATCCTTTCTCATATGCACATATCAAGTACTTCACTATCCTCAAATGTGCACCATCTAGGATACAATGTATCAGAACCTTAAAGATGGGATTTCTCCATACAGGCTTGATGTACATATTTGTACCTCTTTTTATTGCATCTTTTGACTTCATATTTCTTTCGATTCCTCAAACAAAGGTTGAAAACAAGAGGAATTTGTGTAGAATGAGCTAACGTGCATAAGGTAGAGGCTGCACAAGTTTTGGTTTGAATATGCAGGAATTGGATTGAAATCGGAGTCAAAACGAAGAAGCCAAGTGAAGCTGAGCAGAGGTAGATATCGACCTTCAACATAGATATCGACCTTCAACATCGATATCGACCTTCAACATCTATATCGACCTCAACATAGACATCGAGTGGAGATGGACAAGTCGAGCCGAAATATAGACCTCGATATCAACCTCTGTGGTAGATATCGACCTTATCTCGACAGAAGATAGATCCGATTTCGAGACTCAGATTATGAATTTTATCCTCAAGGCCACGGATTATCTTGTACTTTTATATAGTTAGCAGCTGAGATTTATCTTTACCTTTAAGTTTTATCAAGTTATTTAAGTTTTACCAAAATAAAAGACCTATACTAATTGTTTGGATAGAGTTCATAGTTTAGATAGAAGTTACAATCCTTGGATAGCAAGGATTAGTAGCCTATAAATAAAGCCCTAGGGGCTGGTTTGTTAGAATCATCCAAGCAAGAAAGACAATAGCAATAGGCAATAGAAAGTTAGAGTTTTAGTTTTGAGCTTTAAAGTTTCAAGCGCTTACGATAGTCGGCGTTGAGATTGTAAAGATTCAAAGTTTTCTATTTATGCAAGTTTATTCAATTCAAAGCATGTCTACATTCAACATGTGCGAGTAGTCCTCCAAAGCTCTTAGGGTCGGGGTGAGCCCGACGTTAGCCATGCGTTCTTGAGGTAAATGTTAGATGTTGATATCGTTGTGTCTATATCATCTCCTACGATTCTATGTTTAGTCTTAATCGAAAGAAAAGGGATTCATGCTAACAACTTGAGTTATAAACATAAAATTGGTAGGGACAATTAGGTTTATTTGCAAGAGTAATCCTAAGAGTTGGTGTACATCGAAAGCTTGTCCCTCGGGTGAAATAGCACAATTGTCCGTCTTATTTATCTCATCGCATGCATTGGTTAACGTTGTGGTAAACCCTAATCCTAGGAGTTGCCTTTTACATAGTTTACATTCATCAAAACCCCTGTTTTATTTCTGTTCATCGCATCTTCATCCATCCTAAAGTCTTCAGCCTTTCTTTGCCGACAAAAGCTAACAACTTTGCAGGAGAAGACATCAATATCGACCATAGACGTCGATATCGACCACTGAGTTCGTCGACAGTTTTCTGAGTCGACGACGATCATCGTGCTGAGTTACTGAACATCGATATCAACCTCCAACGTCGAAATCGACCTTCTGTATCGACTGGCAATCTTCTGAGCCAGTTAATTCCGTCTGCTAACATCGATATCGACCTTCCCCTGTCGATATCGACTGCTTGTTTTTGTCTCTTCGGGTCTTCTGTTGCAGAGAGGATCGACAGCCGAGGTCGACATCGAGCACCAAGGTCGAAATCGAGGCTTCTGGTTGACGCAAGACGTGAGATTCCCAACGCTACTAGGATCCCACTGACACGCCTCCTCGTGGATCGATCCTGACTACCCTTCCACTACAACGGGAGGAAGTCTTGTAATTATTTGCATAGGCTAGGAGTCGGTTTACATTTATACATCTTTATATTTGTAATTTAAGAACTCGACCTTCCTCCTGCTTAACAAGGCTAACACCCTTTTAATATATCGGAAGAAAATCTCATCGAGCAATTGAGATAACTTCATTGGCACTAAGATAGATGGATCCTTAATTGGTGCATCAGATGAAGCAGGAGGCAAAGCAGATGGAAGAGAAGAAGACATGACGGATGATGGAGAAGAAGGTATAATGGATGATGAGGAAGAAGGCACAAAAGATGATGGAGAAGGCGGTATAGTAGATGATGAAGAAGAGGACAAAACAGATGAAATCTCATGGGTTGACTCATGAGACTCCGTTCTAAAAGGCGTTAGATCCTCTTCTTCATTGCAGTATGACGCCAGTTCTAGAGGGGGCCTCCTCCGTGTTTTGCTCCACTACTGGCTTGTATCCTCCCTTCAATGTTTCTATTAACGCACAATCGAGGGCTATGTCTTGGATAAGATCCCACATTCCAGATAGTCCTGGGCTACACTCTCTAGCATCAATAAATCCTCTTATTTCAGGCTGTGCACCCTCATAAATGCAAACTACCTTATCTCGCTCATTATCATGGATACCCCGTGATTTACGTTCATTCACTAGATTTTGCACTCTTACTAGGTAATGTTGAAAATATTCTCCCTGGTTTTGATATAACCTCAACATTTTTTTTTTATTATTTTTTTCGAAAGAAATTAATAAACACACAAAAGAAATATAAACACACAAAACAATAGAAATATAAATAAAAATCGATAAACACGCAAAACAAAAAAAATAAACTTGCTTCCCGGGCAACGGCGCCAAAATTTGGCTGGATGAAATGTCGTTAGGTTTCACCTCGCCAAAGATAATAATAATCCAAACTAACCAACTAACTAGTAACCTAGTATGGTGGATAAGTATGGGGTCGAACCCACTGAGAAATAAGTACTTCAATGCAATGTATGTTTATTAATTATGACAATAAAGATAGAATAGGAATATGAATGAAGATAGATAATGCAACTAAACTAAGATAAAGATATGAATAAGAACAAAGAGAAGTAAAAGATAAGAGTGTGGTTTCGCCTACAATGCGCCTTCATGTTATCAAGATTATTGTTTATAAAGCTCAAAATTCCTTTACAATCATTTCTGATTGCGAAAGGTTTAGGATCTAATAAGATTATGAATTTTCGGATTCCTCTATATATGGCCAGAATTTCTTTCTCCATAATGGTATAATTGCATTCTAATTTGTTTGTTATCCTTCTATAGTTTCAAAACATCACCCCAATGATAATCACCGGCGTATGTTTCTAAAACCAATTCATCGTCTTTATTAGGTAAAGTCAATATTGGTAGTTTCTCACATCTTCTTTTTCATTCTTAGATTATCTTAGTATTTAGATGAGTCCAATTCCAAACTAAATATTTCTTTAATTTTACTTGTAAAGGCTTTCTTAGTTTGGATAAATCTTTAATAAAATCAGAAGCATAAGTAAGACATCCTAGAAATCTTTCTAATTGTTTTATATCCATAATTTAATCAGAATATTTTACCACCTTTTCTAGGATATGCTCTTGCAACACAAATTGACCAGCTTTGATCTTCAATCCTAGGAACTCAATTTTAAGTTCAACATAGATGCATTTCTTTTTACCTATAATGACTCCATGATCAATACATTTTTTAGTTATAGCTTTGAGGCCATTTTTTTGTTGTTCTAAAGTTTTAAAGAAGTTCATAATATCATCAAAATAGACAAGGCAATGATGTTTAAATTCTTTAAAAATATTATACATTCTTCTCTGGAATATTTATGGTGCATTTTTTAAACCAAATGGCATGACTACCCATTCATAGTGTCATTGTGGGGCACTGAATGTAGTAGGTGGAATACTTTCTTCGTCCATCTTTACTTGTCAATTACCACTTTTACAATCCATTTTAGAGAACCAAGTGGCTCCCTGTATTCTATTAAGTAAAACTATCTTATTAGGGATATAATACTCATTAAAAACACTATTATCATTAAGCTTTTTATAGTTGATAATCATTCTAGTTTTTCCTCTTTTTTCTTCAACATGATTCCTAACCATAAAAGTTGGACTAGAATGAGGACTTTTGCTTTCTCTAATTAAGCCTTTCTTTAAAAGTTCATCTATTTGTTCTTTAAACTCATGTTGATTTTTGTAAGTATAAACCATTTGTTTTACTCTAATGATGACTTTTGGGTCTATTAATTCTATAGTAGCAAACAATTTAGCTTTGCCCTATAATTTTAAACGATTTTCAAAATATAACTCCTTACACATTTTTTCTTGATGCTCAATAATTTTTTTCTTTTAATGTTACATCACATATAGAGAGTGGAAACTCTCTTTATGTAGCTAACATAGGAAATTCTGTTAACATCTCGATATTTTTTCTCGATCGATTTTCTAGCTAACATAGGAAATTCTGTTACCAAGAGAGTTTTTACTTCCTCCTTTTATTAACTCTTGATATTCTTCACTTATTTGTTTATTAATTAGGGCTGGTAGTTTATCAAAGAACATTTGCAAATTAGTGCAATTTTCCCCTATCTTGTAATAATACTTCTTGAATTCTGTTATGTAATTATCAACATATTTCATGTAGAGATTTCAAGATTGTTTAATATTCTTTTCCATTTTAAAGATTCTTTATCTTCATCTTCTTTTTCTCCAACAAATTCTTCTTCTATTAATTCACATATTAATGTGAACATATCTGGTTCTCTCATATTCATAGGCTTTTGTTTTACCACCTCACTAATAGCTCCATACCATCCTTCAATACATCCATATAAACTGTGTCTTTTATAATTTAGGAATTGTGATGAATTCCATTCTACATTCATGTTTAATACACTCATCATGTTTTTCTTCCAGAATTCTATGATTTCATGTCTATTTCATACTCCATCAAGGTTTAGTTTATAACCAGTTTTACTTATATGGCCTGCTCTAGATTGATATCATTGATTTCTCTTGATTTGGCCTATGGTTTGGCATAATTCTAACTTCAAATCTTTCTTTCTTCTCTAGAAATTATGTCGGCTTTAGCCTAGGTCTATAGTTGCTGAACCATGCTCATAGCTTCTATAGTTTCTTCTAGCCTCGTTATGTTCTTCTGGATGATTTTCCTTTTGGCTTCTTTGTTCTATGATTTCATTTAACATCTGTTGGACTTTAGGTATAGGAATAGTTTCCATGTCTTTTAGACTAATAAACTGATAATGCATATCTTAGATAGGCATTATAGGCATTTTGGGCTAGTTAGGTTGCATTTAGTTCATAATTTGTAGTTGAATTGCATCTTGTGATTATTTTGGAAGAATTCAGATTCGGCGCAAATTTGTGGCTATTTTGCAGAGTTGAATCTGAATACTATTGAGAGATGCAATAATCTTGGAGTGGAATGCAAATAACAAGAAAAAAGAGATGTGGAGCTGCTTCCGGACTCTGGCAGCGAGAAGACGCCAGGAGAGGACGCAGCACGCGTGTAGCGGCCGCCGCATTGAACGCCAGCGAGACGGCGCGTTTCGATTAAATGAAACCCTAGTTTATTGATTTATTTTTAGGTCGGATTAGATTTTTAAAAGACCGAACATGGCTTGTTTTCATTTGGACTACTATTCCATTCTACTTTTGATCAGACAATTAGAGATTAGAGCGATGTTTTCCATGAGGAACTAAACTCATATGTTCTGCCTATGATTTGAAGCTTTATTTGGATTGATTGTGAGTTTCTAATTCTCGTTCCTAGATTCCGTTATTGAATGCTTCAACTTCTTTGCGCTTATTGATTGATTGTTTTGTTCTTTCTTGTCTGGCCAACTTGTTAGATCAATTCAATTGCTAGGGTTTTGTAGATTTCTGATTGTGAACCTTAACCCAAGTAGCAAACTTGTCCCTTTAGGGCTGATTGAACTAATTGAATAAGTAGGAAGTTGGATGTGTTGTTAAATTCCTTTATAAGGAACTGCAAATACCTTGGTTAATCTCTGAACTTAAAGCTATCAATTGGGTTAAATCCTTTTCTGAGGGACTGTTCAATTGATAAGGGTTTCTAGGACTGATTGGACTAGTAACTGTATTAGGTTGGGACAAGGACATTCATAGGAAAACTAAAAGGACGAGAAGAAGTTACAAGGATCGTTTCACCCAAATAAAGTGGAAAATTGTAGGTAGAACTATTTCCCACAATTGTTTAAATCAAAACCATTTACTTTTGCCCTCATCAATCCGCTTTGACTAAAGGCGGATCTTTTACATTCTTCCCAAAAACCCCCCTTTGGTTACTTAATTGGCACTCAAATCACATTTGAATAACGAATTTCCCTATGGATCGACCTCTTACTTATTGTTATACTAGTCATAGGTTTGAGATTTATTTTGACGGATCAACGACAGGTTTTCCTCCAATCATAAACCCCGTTTTTTATATATATACATCTTCTTCATCTAAGTTCTTTTCAAACTCAAGCTCGCTCATAACTTCTTAGTTCAACAAGTTGATTTCAATGTTTTTGATTTGCTGTAATTTTAACTTCTACTCAGGGTTATCTAACTAAATTTTGAATGTCCTTATTTGTCGAAGTGCATAATGATTCATTTTTAAGGATTTGATTTTCATCTTGGTGTTCTTCTACAATAATCTATTTTTTCTTTATAGCTTTATCTATCTTGCCAAAAAAAACTTCTTTTTGGATTTTCGGAATGGATAACTATATTTAAAAGGATTTCCTTTATTAATTTCACCACTTGATCTGAAGCTTATCCGATGGCTAATTTCGTTGATAGCTTTTAAATTGGTTGAGTGATATAGTACACTTGTTTCTTTAACAGTTCTAAAAACTTTAGTACTAATATCCATATATAATTGTTCTAATTTTTTTTTATTTCTAATTTTAAATCTCTTAGTTCATGTGAGATGGTGTTTAAAATTGCTCAATAATGCTTATCGTCTCTATCTAAATGTGGTGCATGCGGATAAGTCTTATAGGGACAATTAGTTGACACCTCCAAATTGGCTTATAGGTAAAATCAATTAACTTTTGATTAATGGGCTCATATACTAAATTACAAGATCACAATAAAAGTATGAAAATACTAACATACATCAAAGCGGAATTTCGATAGATAAGAATACAAACTAAGGATATAAATGAAACTTATTAAAAGATTGGGTTTGTTTTTATAATTTTTTGGTCTTTAAGGAAAAAGTTCAAAATTACACAAAGAGCAATAGTTGACTTTGGCTATTTCCCAAATTATTTTAAAAGAGTGGCTATATCCCAAATTATTTTGGGTTATTTTTTATTAACTTGCAAGTTTGTTCATTATTCATATAGGATGATTAAAATATTACAGTAAAAACGTTAGCAAAAAAAATATCATAATGAAAATTGTTTTAATTAATTTGTCCAAGAAAAAAATAAATGCAGCGCATGTTCACAATGCTAATTAGAAGTACTAGAATAAAACCACATAATTAAAGTAAGATGGCACGATATTAACACTAGGAAAGGTACGGCATCAGCAACATGAACATAAGATATATTTAATCCCATATGGATCTAATTAAAAATTTCAGCCGGACCTATTCATTAATTTAGCCGCCCAACGTGCATTCCATCACTACTAGCTAGATCATCGATCATGTACTCTAAACAACACTTTCTCCTATTTCTATATATACGTATTCAAAACTCCCCTAATTAACCACCATCTTAATATATCGATCGAAAGCAGCTGCTGCTAAATAATTAGCTTCCACGTTGACCCTCATGGCTCGGTTGCACCTCCTCGTCGCCTTATTGATGGTGGGCGCCTGTGCCACCTCTGCCCTAAAACCCAACTTCTACAAGACGACCACCTGCCCTAATGCCGAGAAGATCGTGAGGAAGGCCGTCGAGAAGAAGTTCAAGCAAACCTTCGTGACCATCCCTGCTGTCCTACGTCTCTTCTTCCATGACTGTGCCGTCAATGTACGTGCGGATCGGATGGATCGGATATTCACCGCTCATTATTTACGTACTCATATTAATTCTTTCATCTAAATTAACTAGATATTCGATCTAGCTAATATGTATGTCTGACATTTCGATCAGGGGTGTGACGCGTCGGTTATGATTGCATCAACACCGAGAAACAAGGCTGAGAGGGACCACCCCGACAACCTCTCGTTGGCAGGAGACGGGTTCGACACCGTCATCAAGGCTAAGGAGGCCCTTGAGAGTACTCCTGGTTGCCAGCGCAAGGTTTCCTGCGCTGACATCCTTGCCATCGCTGCCCGCGATGTTGTCAACTTGGTAATAATTTAAATCAATTAAAGCTTTATGTAGGATGATATATATAGAGATTATGTTTGGTGGAAGGAATTATTTATATCAAAATGAATTATTTCATAGTTTTTATTTTATTTATATTTATATTATTTTTTGTTAGAACTTATTATTTTTATCTAGATTAATTTTAGTTTTATATTTTCATACACTTTGATCATTATTAGTTTAATTCTCATATTGTAATTTTTATTTATTTATTTTTTATCATATTTATAATAGTATTTTTTATATAGATAATAGATACTACTCCCTCTGTTAATTAAAACTTGTCGTTTACTATTTATACACGCTTTTTTAGAATGATAAAAACTATATGAAATATTAACATTTTTTAAAATTTATTTTTATAAATTCATAATTAATAGTAGCAAGTATGAAATTATTTAAAAAATATGTTAAAAAATTAATATTTTATATAGTTTTTAACATCTCAAAAAGTGTGCGTGAATAGTAAAACGTTAAGTTTTAATTAACGGATTGAGTATAATTTTAGAATATTGTGTTAACATGATAATTCAACCTTCCAGGCTGGTGGGCCTTTCTATCGAGTTGAGTTGGGTCGGCTTGATGGGCTGGTCTCCAAGGCTTCCCTGGTCCACCTCCCTGCCCCAAACATGAACTTGGACCAGCAGCTCGCCGTTTACCGAAAATTGGGCCTTAGCTTGTTTGACTTAGTTGCTCTTGCAGGTAGTTTCTTTTACATAAAATCCTGTTTTACATTTTATAACATTACAAAAAAAAAACTCATTAAGAATTTTATTTTATCAACGATATAGGTGGGCACACCCTTGGATTTGCGCACTGCTCCAAGTTCTCGAACAGGCTCTACAACTTCAGCGCGAAGCAAAAGCAGGACCCGACCCTAAACCCGGCCTATGCCAGTGACCTCAAGAAGCAGTGCCCCAAGAACGTGGACCCACGCATCGCCATCGAGATGGACCCAATGACCCCCAAGAAGTTCGACAACGTCTACTACAAGAACCTCGTCAACGGAATGGGTCTCTTTACCTCCGACCAGGTGTTGTTCCAGGACAAGAGGTCGAGGCCCCTCGTCGTCGACTGGGCCAACAACGCTAAGAACTCCAACGATGCCTTTGTCAAGGCCATGACCAATTTGGGACGCGTTGGAGTCAAGACCGGAAAGAACGGTAACATCCGTCTCAAGTGTGACGCCTTCAACTAACTTTGAAGCATGGGAAAATTAATTTAAAAAATTTCGCGCCTTTTTCCCTTTCTTGATTATTTGTTCTTTTGAGTTTCAGTTGGTTGATTGTGATGACTTTAATTGAATTGGATCAGTAGATCCTCTAACATCATGGAATTTGGAATTTTCTTTCTGTTGGAAAAATGTAACCTTAATATATATTATATATTATTCTATTAAATGGAAGTTTATATATATTTATTACATATTGTTGATTAGTTGAAATTGTTTTCTAACAAACAAAAAAAAATGGAGTTCACCTATGATATATACAAACACAGAGAATTCTATGTAGCCCGGCCATCACTCTAAATATTGAAAAAATTCTTAATTAATAGAAAAAGTATATGCTACAATTAACTTTTTGCCATGGAAAATTTCACTTACTGAAAAAGGACCTAGCGTATACTCGTTTAGTTGGAGTCTCGCTTTTATATGACATCCACTATATATGTAATTATATCTGGGTAAATTATCCCATTGATTCCTAACTGTGATGTTTTTTCTATTTACCTCCATCATAACCTATCAAAAAAAGTTGCACCATTATGTAATGGATGTCCTATAAAATCTTGATGTGAAAGTTCTACTCAATTTACACTTTAACAATGGATTCATTTTTTATGAATAGATACCGATTTTATTTTATTAAAAAAGACATTATTATCTTTAGAACAAGATTAAAGATGGTTCAATTAAATCCATCTCTAAAAACCAGGATTCTAAAGGAATTTTATTTGCAGCAACCAATGATTTAACTTTTTAAAAAGATTGACCAATTACAAGTTGGTATAGTGGTTGTGGGGTACATTCCATGCCAAGAGGTTCGAAATTCGAATCCCCTTGAAAACATGGAGTCGCTTGTGAGTGGAGGTTCGAAGTAGAGGTCACACAATATCCGATCTAAATGTAGAACGACTGAGTCAATCGAACTGAACTAAGATAAAAAAAATTTTAAAAAAAAGATCAAGAAAAAAAATAAAAACGATCAAAGATTGAGGACTAAATTAGGAAAAAAAGTCAATGAGGGTCATACAGTACTCGATCCAGATGAGTACCCGATCCAGATGTAGAACGACTGAGTCAATCGAACCGGACTAAGATATAAAAAAAACTTTTTTAAAAAGATCAAGGAAAAAAATAAAAACTACGGAGTATCAAAGATTAAGGACTAAATTATGGGAAAAAATGTCAACGATTAGGGAGCAATAGTATAATTTACCCATTATATTTTTTAAAAGCTAAAAATTATACTATAAAATAACAATTCACACTTTACACCTCTAAAAGCTAAAAATTATATAAAATAACAATTCACACTTTAAAACATCTAGTTGGATTCATTTTTTATGAATAGATACCGATTTTATTTTATTAAAGAAACATTATTATCTTTAAAACAAGATTAACGATGGTTTAAATCATCTATAAGGACGTGCAAAAAAGGACGCGCCTCACGCGCCACCTTCTCTTTCCTCCTCTCTTTGGTTTCAACTTTACCCAAACCCTAAAAGTCCATGGTCGTCAAGCCAAGCCCTATCAAGAGTTTATTGCTCCTGATCAAGCAATTCTCCAACCACATGGAATATGGGTCACTCGCACCTTCCTTCTTCTAACCAAAATTAACGTGAGTGCTACCTACTAACTCAGATCATTTTCCAAAATTGAAAATTTTCTATTTGAAGCGGAGGGTGTCTATTTTTCCATCGTGATTGGCTTCGGTCAGTGCTCCTGGATGGTACCTACTACTCTTCACAGACGGACAGTGAATCGTGTTCGTATTGGGACCTAGTGCTGGGAATTTTTGTATTTGTCATATCTTCATAACTTCACTTGCTCTTGTCGTTGGGACTTGGGATAATACCATCAATTGGGATTTACCCATCCAAACTTATGCTCGTAATCGTTCTGTTTACAACTTACAATTGACCACCTGCAAGGTTAGCGCATCCAATGCTAAAAATCCCGCCTAAGCGCTAGACGGCCCCCTTCTGCCTAAAGCTAGACGGGCGCCTAGGCACGTCTAGGCGCCCGCCTTGATCGTCTAGTCGCCGTCTAGGTGTTAGGCGGCTCCTCACCGCCTAGGATCCGCTTAGCGCTTTTTAGAACACTAGTTCTATCTAAACGGTACCTTAGGCTCTTTCGTTTGGTGGAAATCGTTTACCTTCTTGTGTGAGATTTGTCATATGTGGTGTATATTTCCTATTGGTTGTGCATTTTGAATGTAGGACTTACGCTCGAGCTCTACCTTGTGTTGGTTTACTTGTAATGTTTCCAATACTGGTGTGTGGGTAGGTTCGGCTACTACTCTTTACACTCTCTCCTTTAATTGCACGGTGCATTCTTTGCCAACACGGTTACTGGTGGACGATTAAATGTCGTGGTTTAATATCTCTAAATAATACTCAAATCTAATAGCTAACTAATTGGTAGTATAGAACAAGTAAGTGGTCGATCTCATATAGAGCGCGTACCACTTCTTAAATGTGTTTGCAAAGTAATGTAGTAAAGAGATTAAACAAAGTAAATACAAAGCAATAAGTAACTTAAGCTATCAATGATTGAATAATAAATAGCAATAGTGATGATGATATAGTTTTACTCACATTCACAACAATGGTAATTCTATGATCATTGGGCTGCTACACAATAATGGTTATGCAATTATTCTATGGCCGGTTTAAGCACAAAGTTGAGGAAGGTCAAACTTGCCGCAATACCACCTTAACTCCCTTAATCTTGCATGCGGGGGTGAGTAGTAATAAGTCCTTAAAACCTAGAAAATAAATATTATCTCTCTCGTCTCGTCAACTTCATACTTAGGGTGTCAAGTTCAAGCATTGCTTCCACTAAAAGAGATAACCTGTACATGTCAATTCTCCTACAATATCACAAGTCCATACCCGTCGCTACATGACATGCTGGCTACTAACAGATTAAGGCCTGCAATAACTTAATGAAGCTATAATCCTAGCATGATACAAATCTATCCTAGTGGCCAATTAAGATAAATCAACAACACTTGAGCAATATCAGAACAAAGAGAATTGAAATAATCATAATGCATAACTCAAATAACATAACAAGATAAAACAACCCTCACATATCCTTAACCGTGTCTTGAAATGCAAGCAAAACTATAAAGGAGGTTAGTCGAGCATGGCTTACCTTGAAAAACTAAAAAAAATGCAAACTATGAAAAGTCTTCTTGTGTGTTTTTATGGTATGAATGTGTCTTGAAACCCTAGATCGAATGAGGTATTTTATAGGGCTCAAAATCAACTAAAACCTCTAGAGAGTCGTGCTTAATCTCCAAGCAAAGGATATTTAAAAGATACGAACAAATCTCATTGGATAAGGATCAAGATCAGCGTCTCTATCCACATCGGCGAGCACCATTCCTAACGGGTGTTGCAATCTTTCATGCGGGCACTAGGCTCAACATGCGCCGAATCTCTTCCCATGGGCGCCGCCTCAGCATCTATCGTGTTTTCTTCATTTCTTCACTTGGATTCTCTTTATCTCCTTCCTAGGTCTTCTTCTCTTCATCTTCAAGTCATCCTAAGTCTCTTCTCAGCTTTAGGGCTCTAGCATCGCCCTCTTGTATCATCCCTTCGAGCTCGGATTTAGAAATCTGCTGAATTAACATAGAAAAGCGTAGATTCTGAACTTCAAATACAAAATGATAAAGATGTGACTTAACTATAAAAATCTATCTAATGCAACCTAAACTACTCTAAAACTACTTTGAATGCCTATGCAAAATATGAATTATCAATCCCTTTGGGGAAAGAATTGTTTTATCGGACCGTCATTGACGAGTACAAAGAAGGAAATAGTAGAAATACATCCAGTCATCCATGCCACAAATGTAGGGTGAAAACCAAACTGATTCAGTATTTTGTACGAGAATGACCATTCAATCTGATCATATATTTTCCATATCAAGTTTGATTTCCTTTATTTGAAAATAGAGGCATCCATCCATGACATGATAATGAAGGCACACAATCATCCATGGCTCAATAAGCAAGTAGTTGTGGTTAATAGAAGATAACACATTAAAAATAAGATCAAAGCAAAATATGACATAATACCTCCTCAATGAACTCTAAATAGGGAGAATTTCCACAATCAATTACATGGTCATACAAACACAATCATTTGGTAGAATACAAACTTGTCCCCTGTTGAGATACTTTATAAAAATTACTAAAATAATGAATTAAATTATCCATGAAAATACAAGTAGAGTTTTCAAGCTAAAGTTTTTAGCTTTTAGGGTCATCATCTCCATGCCCAATGTATACTTCTCATCGTTCATCTTGCCAACCTTATCTTGCAATGTTTGCTCGTGTGTTTTTAAGGCTTCATAGACCTTATCGAGGATGAACGTCCTAACCAATGTGTTGAAAACAAGGAAGAATGTACATGTAATCAGTAAGAGTTCTTACTTAGACCCACATAAAACTGGCTTTTATCTCGTTGTTATATTGTTGATAGATATTTTATCTATAGGTTCTCTATGATAATAATTCTGTTTGATGAGTTTATACATTTCCTTAATTTGAACCACCTTTACAAAACCATATAGAAAGTCGGAAACTATACTCATCATGGTTGAAATAATTCATAAGAATTTTTCTTTGAATTCCTTCAGTATATTTTTGCATTTAGTTTGTTCTATATTAATAACATCTTTCAAAAGCATATACTTGGAGGCATAAAATCATGGAGTTATCTCCCATGTTTTCTGAAATAATTGTTTTTTGAATAATTTGCTTGGATCTATTGTGAACTTTCTATCTGTTTATATATTTATAATCTTGTATGCTCAGTTTAGCTAAAGGGAAATCACGTCAGTCATCAGATTAGTCAATATCTGCCATGTACCCAAGCTATATACTTCTTCATTTTGTGTGAACTATGTGACCAATTAAGATTTTTTTTTATTGAGCAGGAGATGAAAGATCTCAGGGAATCAATTTCTAGGTATTATGATGATTAGCTGAAAGAGTTGAATGAATTACTAGAACTTAGAAGGCAGGAACTAGAGGAGGCCAGCATGATATCTGCTGAGCAGAAACATGCCATTGAAGACCTTAATGAAAGGCTTGCTTTGTCTTTGCAGTCATGTGCTGAAGCGAATGAAATAGTGAAAAGGTATTTATGTTATTGCATTAGCTGATTCTCATGATGGTCTATTTGTCTCTCATATTTGATTTCACTTGGATTTTTCTTGGCATGTCTGCAAAAGAGGGAGGCAGTTAGATGCTTCCGAGTTTTGGATAAATTAATCCCATTTGATTTTGCTTAATACGTGGTTTGCACTTATCATATATAATAATCCCTTATTAAAATCTATTTATGTAGCTTCGTATTTGTTTTAATATTTGATCTATAGTGGGTGCAACATGTTGAATATCTATAGTATTTCAGTGTTACTCTTGATTCCTTCTTATGCTTGCACATTTTCAGAATCATCTCTGTAGCTCTGTTGCTGCGTTTTCATGGAAGTTTAACATTATTAGTGTTTTAATCCTAGAAGGAATTACTGGTATTGTTGTTTAAAATGGTTGAATTGTGTCCGAGTCTCTATTTATTTGGTAAAGAAGAGTTCATGGAACACCATAACTTGGTGAAACATATAGAGAATTTTATTCTGATACTCATAATTATTAATAGAATCCCGATATGATTTCTCCCTTGATCTGTTGCAGAAATGGAATTGCATTATCACTGGATAAGCTTGTAAATGAGAAACTTCTAAACTTGCATAATGTAAGATTTTCTTATGACCATACGAATGATTTCTGTGTTAGTATCAGGTCTTTATTCTTAGAGTTTGTACTCAAAACAATATGATTTGAATTAGTTTGTCCTTATTGAGTATAATCAGGTAGATTTTAGGGTTGAGTAGTTTCAATTTATGATGAATTTCCTACCTTAACCTGGAACTTGCCTCTCTTTATGTTGCTTTACTTTGATCTTGAAAGGCAAGTAGGATTTTCCACTCCCTCTAAACCTATTTATACAAGTTACAACTATAATTGGTAAGAAGGATCAACTTATCCAACAAGGGCTATAAAACGCTGAGGCAGTTCTGTTCAGTGCTCAATGATTGGAATGCACGTGTTGGGTAGTTACTAATTAGAGAGCTTGAAGAATTTAGAAATAATAGTTTGGTTGATCTTTGTATAAGCACCGATGTTGTTTTTACTTTTTTTTTTTTTTAACTTGGAGCTGGTCATTAATTATGCCAAGGAAACATTAGTTAATAATGTAAACTAGTTGAAAGTATTTCCAGCCGGTTCCGTAGATTCCTTACGGGCAAGGAACATGGATTTGGTTTCTTCTAATGTGAAAATATATCGAGGAAGTCTGTCATCCCTGACCATGAGTTTGTCTGGCTATATGATCTCTTTCTTTCTTGCACTTCTTTTTCTTTTACTTGGGGGTTTTGTGATTCTGAACAAGATAAGTTTTTGTTCTTTTTAAAGTGGTAGTTTTAAGGTGTACATAGGTGGGAGATTATTGATCAGATTACTGGAATTCAAGCGCATTTATCAACTTTTGCATCATATAAAATCATTTCCTTTGTGGTTGTTTTGCCTTGTTTACCATGTTTGCCTCCTTTCTTTCTTTCTTTCTGATGTAAGTTTTTTTGTTTTCTTCTTTTTCAAAACCTTATAATTACAATGCATACTTACACCAAATGAACCTTCTAATGTGATTATACAAAAAAAACATCCAACATGAATTTAATAACACAAAATATTTGATTTTACTGCTAAGTACTTAAGACTTTGCTTTCTCTTTTCTGCAGATCTTTACTTGTATCTACTAGCACATTAGCTTGGGGTGTGAATCTTCCTGATCATCCGACTTCGATTTCATTCCATATAAGGTAATTTCGACCAATTTTAGGCCTATTTATAATCTTCACTTGTCAATTAGTTCCTTATATTCAATATTGTATTCTTATTTGCTTGTTATGTTGTGTATTTGCTGGTTGGGAAGCAAATTAATTATGTTCTTTTAGCTGAGAAGATTTGGTGCTAAAAGTGGGTTATGTTGGCGTTATTTTTTGAGTTGTGAACACGTTCCATTCATCGGGGTTCCATCATGATTTAATTTGGACATATCTCCTCACAGCTGGTTTTTTCATCTATTATGATTTGGACCTAACTAAAATTTTCTAAGCATCTAAGCATTGTTGTGATTCAGCCTATTTGCTCAATTGGTAGAGTGTTGTGCTCAAGCACAAAGATGCGGGTTCAAATCCCGCATAGGTTACCATAATAATAATAATAAAAAACTATGAATATATCATTTAACATCGGGTAATAACTGATGTCTTTCAAAAAACAATATCGATGTCTATGTGGGTGATGTTAAAAGTAAAAAATGTTTAACATCGGCCAAAGCCCGATGTTATAACAAACAAAGACATCGAATTTAAAAATAAAAACAATGTTATAAAATTTATAGACATGGGCTATGGCCGATGTGAAAAACTTTTGACTTTTTACATCACCCACATAGACATCGATTTTTTTTGAAAGACATCGGTTATTACCCGATGTTAAATGACAAATTTCTAGTAGTGGATATATATACATAATATTGAATAAAATTGTAATAATTGATCATACAAATGTCAACTTACAACCAATTTTTAAATTACATCACCTATTTACATATAAACATTTACAAATTCTTCGAAAACCCAATTTCAAATAATTACATACATAATATTGAATAAAATTGTAATAATTGATCATACAAATGTCAACTTCCAACCAATTATTAAATTACATCCTATTTATATATAAACATTTAGAAATTCTTCCAAAACCCAAACCATTTCCTAACTCGTTGTAATAACAACTGATTATATATTATTACCCTATATATATATAACCAACATACTCTTGAAATTAAATTAAAAACAAATAATATCATGTAACACATGTAAGTAATTAAGCAAAAACTCACTTACCTTAATACCGTCCTTACAAGCCTGGTTGAAATGGGTCTTCTGATCCACCTTTGCAAATGGCCATGTTCGCAAAAGCTAGAAGACAAACAAGTGAGTCGGTCCCAATTAATGCACCCAATCACTAAAAGTCTGATAAAGTACAAAGTGTTTTAATCCGATATAGTAGCAATCATATCTTGATGAACAAGTTGGAATTCATGAATATGAAAAAGTAATGACATGTAGTTTAATGTAGGGTTGCTCAGAATCCGGCCTAGCCCGAAAACAGAGCCAAAAAAGTCGGTTTTTGGCTGGCCCGATATTTTACGGTTCGGGCTTCAGGCCTAAAAAATCCAAAATTTGGTTTCGGGCCGAAAATCGGAACTGAACCGAAAATTTCGGTTCCGACCTGAAACCCATTTAAAAAAAAACTAATGGGATATTGCTAATTCTTTGTCTTTTCGCCGGGCCTCATGCATCACTCACACCTCCCAATCTCATTCTTGTCTTTCTTTTTCCCATCCAAACTTACAGATCTCGTGAGTCGCGACTCACTCCCTTGATCCTCTCCCGACTTCCTGCTGCCCTGCCCTGTAGCCCCCTCGCCAAACCTCGCCATCCTGTTGGACTCGCGCATCAACAACCAGTAGCACAGCGACTCAGCAAGGGCCGAAGTGAAGGTGAGCAAACCGTAGGTCCGAAACTCCAAATTTATTTCAAAATTTTCACATATTTCTTGTGTTAATCTATTGGGGTTTCGATTAATTTGTGAGATTGTAGTTGTGATTTCATATTTGTAAAGCAATTTTTTATTGTTGTGAGACTTGTGACTTTGTGAGAAATTTAGGGTTTATATTTTTAGAGAAACAAAAGGGTAATTTGAGAGTATTGATTTTGTATTTTTTAACATTTGTTAGCTCCTTCTATTATCACTTTAAAGGTTTTTTTTTTCTTCCAATTGTAAACGCGTCCTCTTGTTCTTGTGCTTGTTGAGAAGCGATGCCCCTTTGGGTAGGGGTGGAAATGGGGCGGGTTATGGGTGGATGAAGCCACTCCATCACCCGCCCCGCGGGTAAAAAATTTCACCCGCTCCATACATCACCCGCAAACCTTTTCACCCGCATCCGACCCGCGCGGGTGATGCGGGTGGAGCGGGTACCCAATGGGTGAAACAAAAGAAAAAAATAAATCAACACAAGTAGTCCAATTCTAACTCAAAATTACAAAGGGGGTGGGTTTATGTATTTATATTTTTGATTGGCAAAGCACTGAAATCACGAGCTAATTGAAATTTGAAAGTGGAAGGGTATATATCTCTATACTAATCATATACTAATCCAATATATCCCTTACTATAACGTGGAAGAGCAAGCTGAGACCATATTCATTCTAATTGAAATTTGGTGGGCAAAGCACTAATCAAGGATTAGGGTTTGTAGAAGTTAAACTTGAAAAGGGTAAAATAGTAAAATCACACACATTATATATATAAATTTTAGGGTTTTATGCGGGTTTGCGGGGCGGGTGTGCGGGGCGGGTTAATGGGTGGGTTAATGGGGCGGGTTATGGGTGAAAAATCTTCACCCATAATCCATCCATCACCCGCTTCACCCGCACCCGCTCCACCCGTCACCCACTTTTTTGCGGGTTTTCACCCGCAAAATTAATGCGGGTAAAGCGGATGGAGCGGGTACCCGCGGGTTATTTCCAGCCCTACCTTTGGGATTCTCGGGTAACTTTTTCTCGGGTGAGTGCACTGTTGGTTTTGATTGCCTTGAATCACTGTAGGAGTCACCGAATTATCATTTGAGAATATTGATTCATGATTCATGATTCATGAATATGCAAATACGGAGTAAATCTGCTCAATTTGAGATTACTGATTTTGTTAGCTACTTCTATTATCATTTTGCAGGCTATTTTTTTCGGACAAAAACAAAGGGTACTATCAATTCAGTTTTTTCGATTTTTTTGGTCCAAAAACCGAAAAAACCATAATCAAATTATCGGTTCTCGGTTCGGTCTTCGGTCCTTTCCTAAAAAAAATCATACTGTCAGTTTCGGCCTGAACCATTTGGGTCGGTTCAGTTCGAGCCGGTTGCGCCACCCTAGTTTAATGTTATTCTTAGCGGATGCGATAGCTGGATTGAAAATCAGGTGACACGTCGGATACGCAAGAATTACATGAATTATATGCTTATGTGATTAGGGCCGGGACTTATTGCTTCTCGAACCCCATGCAAGAGTTTAGGGAGTTGATTGTGATAGAATTATGAAGCTATACAACTTTGTGCACAAACCGACACTAAGATAGCCAAACATAATCAAACAACCCAATGATTATGGAATTGCGGACTGCATGCAAATTTTTTTTGTTTAAAATGCACACAAACATAAAAATTAAAAAAGAAAACCATTCCACACCATGTTGCGAATTGTTTCAAAGTTAGTTTTTTTTTTGTCCTTATATTTATTTATTTTTCTTCACAGTTTTTACGCTTTTGACAAAGTACTCAAGTTGCGGAGTAACCTCCACACCAAGTTGCAAAGTTTAGCAGGGTATCCAATAAAAATTAGTGTACCAGTTGGATCTAATTATCTAAATTAATAGGGTAAAAATATGATAATGTAATAATTATAGTGGTAAACAAGAGAATCAGATCGTTTGTACTTTAAATCGTACTTAGTTTTCTGATTTCTTGCATTGAGTTACAACATCCAAGATCCCCCTTTTATAGTGGAGATCTACACTTATAACTCCAAAAATATCCCTAATTTTGGGGGATATTTTACCACAAGGTGAAATATTCACCACATAATATTAAGGTGAAATATTCACCATATAATAAAAATATTACAACACTCCCCCTTGAATATTCACCTTATATCATGAATCTAAAGGGTTTTACACAAGTTTAATCTTATTATACGCATGGATGGTGCTGCCTCATTAAAAACCTTGTCAGGAAAAACCCAGTGGGATAAAAACCTGATCGAAGGAAAAAAGAGTGCAGCGCGTATAATTCTCCCCCTGATTTTGACATGCTTAATGAGCTTCTCGAAGCCGACGCATTCCGATCTTGCGTATAAGTTGCTCGAACTTCTTGGGTGGTAATGACTTGGTGAACAAGTCGGCGAGATTCTCATCTGATCTGATTTGTTGGACTTCGATTTTCCCTTTCTTCTCAAGTTCATGAGTAGAGAAGAATTTTGGTGATATGTGCTTAGTCCGATCCCCTTTGATGTAGCCTCCTTTCACTTGAGTGACACATGCGGAGTTGTCTTCGTATTTCACGGTTGGGCTACCTTTGATGGACTTGATTCCAGATTCCTTCTGTATGTAGCTTATCACCGATCTTAGCCACACACATTCTCTTCCTGCTTCATACAATGCTATCAATTCGGCATGGTTTGACGATGTAGCAGTCAGAGTTTTCTTTGTAGATTTCCATGATATGGTTGTATCTCCATAAGTGAAGACATATCCATTTTGAGATTTGGCCTTGTGTGGGTCTGATAGATATCCTGCATCTGCATAACCAACAAGAGTGGCATTTGGGCAGTTTTGATAAAATAAACCAAGATCATGTGTACCTCTAAGATAACGGAACAAATGTTTAATTCCGTTCCAATGTCTCCTTGTTGGAGCTGAGCTGTATCTTGACAACAAGTTTACAGCGAAGGCAATATCAGGCCTTGTATTGTTGGCTAGATACATCAAGGCACCAATAGCACTTAAGTATGGTGTTTCTGGGCCAAGTATTTCCTCATCATCTTCTCGAGGACGAAATGGGTCATCGTGTACATTTAGAGAACGAACGACCATGGGTGAGTTCAATGGGTGAACTTTATCCATGTTGAATCTCTTCAGAATTTTCTCGGTATAATTAGACTGATGGACAAAAATTCCATCTCGTATATGCTCAATTTATAAACCGAGACAAAACTTGGTTTTCCCAAGATCTTTCATCTCAAATTCTTTCATCAAGTACTTAGCTGTACTTGCGATCTCATTCAGGGTTCCAACAATGTTTAAATCATCAACATATACTGCAATGATAGCAAACCCCGATTCATATCTTTTGATAAAGATACATGGACACCTTGAGTCGTTCTTATATCCTTCCTTCTGAAGGTATTCACTAAGACGATTATACCACATTCGCCCAGATTGTTTCAGTCCATATAAAGATCTCCTCAACTTAATGGAGAACATTTCTCGAGGCTTTGATTTGCAAGATTCAGGCATCTTTAGTCCTTCGGGAACCTTCATGTATATATCGGTGTCAAGTGACCCATATAGATATGCAGTCACGACATCCATTAAGCGCATTTGTAGCTTTTCAGCTACTGCCAGGCTAATTAAAAATCTCAAGGTAGTTGCATCAACTACAGGTGAATATGTATCTTCATAATCAATTCCTGGCATTTGTGAAAAGCCTTGTGCTACAAGCCTTGCCTTATATCTTGCTACCTCATTTTTCTCATTTCGTTTCCTCACAAAGACCCATTTGTAGCCAACTGGCCTAACGCCTTTTGGTGTCTCAATCACAGGACTGAAAACTTCACGCTTTTCAAGCGATTTTAACTCTGCTTGAATTGCATCCTGCCATTTAGGCCAATCTTTTCTATGACGACACTCTTCAACTGTTTTAGGTTCAATGTCGTCATCTTCAGCCATCATTTCAACTGCTACTGAAAAGGCAAATATTTCATCGACAATGACATCTTTTCTGTTCCATTGCATCCCAGTGGATACATAATTTATGGAAATTTCATAATTGTCGATTTTTCTATCTTCTTCAAGAAGACCCTCTTTTTCATCTTCTTTAACAAGATTCTCCTCTTCTGAGGAGTTTCCTTCGCCTTTTAGGCTGTTTTCGTTATATATTTCTTTGTCTTTATCATTATCGTCAGATGGCTGAACTGTTATGGGATCACCAATGTTACCCTTTTGTCTCCTCGTTTGTCTTGGTTTCAAATCTTTGGAACCAAGTGGTCTACCTCGCTTTCTACGTATAGTAGATTCATTAGCAATAGATTTATTGGGTAGATCCATAGGTACTTCAATTCTCGCAGGGGCATTTACAGCAGGTATATGTGACTTCGTCACTTTTGCTATATCAGTAAATGCATCAGGCAATTGATTAGCTATGCCTTGCAAATGAATTATCTTTTGTACCTCTTGTTCACATATTTTCGTTCGAGGATCAAGGTATGATAAAGACATGGCATCCCATGTGATCTCTCCTTTATTAGGGTCCATTTTGTTCATCTCTCCCCCTAGAGTCGGGAATGTATTTTCATTAAAGTGACAATCAGCAAACCTTGTTGTAAACAAGTCACCTGTTGTTGGCTCGAGATATTTAATAATTGAGGGGGATTCAAAACCAACATATATTCCCAATCTCCTTTGAGGACCCATCTTTGTTCGTTGTGGTGGAGCAATTGGAACATACACTGCACATCCAAAAACCTTTAGATGTGAAATATTTGGTTCCTTACCGGATACGAGTTGCATTGGGGAGTATTTATGGTATGCAGTTGGTCTTAACCGAATCAATGTTGCAGCATATAATACAGCATGTCCCCAAGCTGATGATGGTAATTTAGATTTCATCAGCAATGGTCTGGCAATTAATTGTAATCGTTTGATCAATGATTCCGCCAGACCATTTTGTGTATGTGCTACTGGGTGCTCCACTGTAATCCCAATTGACATACAATAGTCATTAAATGCTTGGGATGTGAATTCTCCTGCATTATCTAGTCGGATTTTCTTTATTGCATAATCCGGAAATTGGGCTCTTAATCGTATGATTTGAGCAAGGAGCTTAGCAAATGCGACATTTCTTGTCGACAATAGACTCACATGTGACCAGCGTGTTGATGCGTCTATTAGCACCATAAAGTAGCGAAATGGTCCACATGGTGGCGCAATTGGCCCACATATATCTCCTTGAATTCTTTTTAAAAATGCAGGAGCTTCGACTGCTATTTTATTTTTCGAGGGCTTAATGATCAGTTTGCCCAACGAACAAGCAGTACAATTGAGATCACTTGTCTGAAGGCTCCTCTTGTCCTTTAATGCATGTCCGAGTGAATTCTCAATAATTCTATGCATCATTGTTGTACCTGGATGACCCAATCGGTCATGCCACAGGTTAAACATTTTATGGTCGTCTAGACTTCTCCTAGACACCATATTGATCTCAAATGGACTTATATGAGTATAATATAGTCCAGAGGAATAAGATGGTAGCTTCTCTACCACTTCTCTTTTTCCAGATACATGTGCAGTTAAGCACAAGTATTCATTTTCATTTTCATTCATGGTTTCAATATGAAACCCATTTTGACGCACATCTTTGAAGCTTAACAGATTTCTCTGAGACTTGCTTGAGTATAGTGCATCTTTTATTATCAGCTTTGTCCCTCTTGGAAGCAAGAGGCAAGCTTTTCCTGATCCTTCGATCAACTTTGCCACACCTGATATCGTGTTGACATTTCCTTCATAGATTGTCAACTGAGTGAAGTACTCTTTATTTTTCAGGATGGTGTGGGTTATGGCGCTGTCCACTAGGCATTGCTCTTTAGGATCATGATTAACTCCAGATGGATTCATAACTTCAGAAATTAAGAAAACACAGAGTTAATACCAACATTATATTACATGGTGATTGAAATTAAAGGTACACTGATATCAGACAAGGACACTTCATAAGACTCATATAAGGAAATTGAAGGTTACACTGATATTATACAAGGACGCTTCATAGGACCCAGATAAAGACACTCAAGTTATATGGGTATTATACAAGGACACTTCATAAGGCTTATTCATAACTTATTAGGGACATAGAGATTTAGAAATTAGTGCCTTCATCAAAGGGAAATTCATCACCAGTCTCGACATTGTTTCCGAACATGTCTTCGAGATCAAGAGTGGGAATTTGTGGAGCATTGTTAGTAGCAAAGTTTGCTTCCACATCCTTTCCCTTTTCTTTCTGGGAAGCTTGATACAGCTCACACAAGTATTTAGCTGTACGACATACTTTGGCCCAATGACCAGTCATCCCACATCGGTAACACTGAGACTTGGTTTTGTTTGGGGTTCCTGCTGGACCCCTCTGGACCTTTTGCTTCATCCCCTTGGAGGAGGATTCTCCAGGATTGCCATATTTTTGGGAGAAGTGACCTTTCCCATAGCCTTGTTTGCGGTCATTGCCACGGCCTTTCCATTTCTTGTAGCCCCGTGAATTTTTACGGCCATCACCCCTTTTTGTGTTGGCATTCATAGCATTTGCTTCAGGTCATGGTGTCGAACCTGAAGGCCTCATGTTGTGGTTCCTCATCAGGAGTTCATTATTTTTCTCCGCCACAAGCATCACATTAATCAGGTCAGAGTACCTTTTAAAGCCACACTGCCTGTATTGCTGTTGTAACAGCACATTTGATGCATGCATTGTTGAGAATGTCTTCTCCATCATTTGATCATCGGTAATTTTATGGCCACATAATTTTAGTTTCGAAGTGATTCGAAACACAGCGGAGTTATACTCCCTGATATTTTTGAAATCTTGAACTCGTAAAGAATTCCATTCATATATGGCCATTGGGAGCAATATATTCACTTGATTGCCGTATCGTTAGGCTAAATTCTCCTATAATTCCTTCGGATCTTCCACCAATAAATATTCAGACTTTAAGCTTTCATGTATATGGTGGCGAAGGAAGACAATGGCCTTGGCCTTTTCCTGTGGAGTGGTGGTGTTATTTTCTTTGATGGTCTCTTCCAGACCATTAGCCTTCAAGTGCGTTAAGGCATCCACCCTCCATTCGAGGTACTTGTCTCCTGACAGGTCCAGAATATCGAATTCCCTTTTGGTGATATTTGTCATAATAGCACTACACATAAAATCATATTGATTAAATTAATTATTGTATAAGTTAAAATTAATCAATATGAGTCATATATTGGTATACGTATACAATTCAAAAGGATATAATTAGTATATTGTAAAGTTTTATAAGTCAAAGTAAAATACTATGCTACATAGTAATTGTCATAAATACTACTCCATCAAATAGCTAGCAACATATATATATATACACCGTAATTGCTATAGCTCATTTGAGGAAAATGGAATGATTACACACATACTACTACTATTGTGTATATATCATATATATAGGGCTATAGTGACACACATCAAGTATAGTAATGTATATATTTTGTCAAAGAGGTCCTCCGTATCCAGAAGTAATATATATGTATATATGTCATGTTGAATAATTTTAAAAGTAATGATTACACCACATTGTATAGAGTATGAATATGTATGCTCATAGTATGAAACTATATATGCACACCGTATTGTCAAATCATCAACACACACAATCTAGCTTTTCGATTTCAATTTAAGAATGCAAATGCCGTAGTAGAAAATTGCATACCATTGTGATAACTATGTAAATCACTCAAGTAGAAGTTATTTCACCTATTGAAAAAAAAACTTCTCTTTTCAAAGAAATTTGAAAGGCTTACTCATCTCTTACTCCAATACTCCAAAGAAATTTATCAAGGGAAGAACAAAGGGCATCATTTCTTGAGAGATTATCATCCAAATTTTATATCCTTCTAATTTATCTGCCTTATCCTCTAATTATAGGTATAATTTCTTTCTACCTCTTTTCACTTTTCCCTTTATATATTCTCTTATCCCACCACTTTCACCCACCACCACTCACATCCATCCTCCTCGTCTCCCTCTCGTCGGTCTCTCTAATTCCCGGCACCGTTCCCATTTTCCGATAAAAAAAAAATGACCGAGACCGATCGGGTTTTACTAAAGATCTTGGCAAGTGGGATGGCGATAGCGGTTATGGTGGTTTCCTTCGTTGTGTGGGAGGTTAAAAATTGCCGGTGCTACTAAGAGCTTCGGCGATGGGAGCAAAGTTTGAAGACGGAGTTCAAAATGGTATTGTATTATGTAATTCCTTAGCAAAACTCTTGTAATAAGTTTAGATCTACTAATTTTGTTTTGAAGTGAAGGGTTTAAAACTCGATGATGAAACTTCCCATGTTTTGTTTTCGAAAAACTTCGATTTTGTATAAAAACTCATGAAACCGTGTTGAGCCTTTTAATGTGTTCCATGTTTTATGAGTTTTGAAAACGGATCTGAACAAAAATGATGTAAAACGGGAAGATCTGAGAGTTTTTTTTGTGAGTTTCTGATGTAGAAGATCCCGATTTGGGCAACTACAGAGCATACTCCTCCAAAAACCGATTTTGGTAAAAACATTTTCATAATTAAAGAGTTTGGATAGGAGGGTTTTACCTTTAGATCTGAAAAGCTCAGTTGGTTTTTAGATCTCGTCCTGATAACGTGTAATAATTATAGTGGTAAACAAGAGAATCAGATCGTTTGTACTTTAAATCGTACTTAGTTTTCTGATTTCTTGCATTGAGTTACAACATCCAAGATCCCCCTTTTATAGTGGAGATCCACACTCATAACTCCAAAAATATCCCTAATTTTGGGGATATTTTACCAGAAGGTGAAATATTCACCACATAATATTAAGGTGAAATATTCATCATATAATAAAAATATTACAACAGATAAAATATTGCATTTATTGAAATTGGGTTTATTTGTCGATGAATGCGTATATCTCTCTCTGGCATTGTTGTGGTAGTAGTTTGTTGAGGCCTTTCTTCTTTCTCTTAAATTCCGACTGTGTTTGGTTAGTAGTGATCGAATCCGTGTCTGGATTTTCCCAAGTTTGTTTAGGCATCTGTGAATACTTACAGTACACAGCAGTAAGAGTCCCAACTCCCAAGTGTAGAGCAGTGACGAAGAATGGCTTGAAACGGTAGTGCAGGTTTCTGTGATAGTACGGAACAAGTGGAGGAATGATTCCATAGATCCTCCTAAGATTTGGGGGAAAAATAAACACACCCCTTTAATTTCACAATATATTCAAGGTTTGGAAAATTATAAAAATAAAAATGGGGACGTAGTAATGAAGTGGACAACAGTGGGAGTAGCTCCCAGATTGCAAACTTTGCAATGTGGGTAGGCCTATACCTTGTCGGGTAAACCTCACTTGTTCCAAACGCAAAGTGACAACAAAAATAAACTCGAAAAATGTATAATTACCCTTGACATATATATCATATGTGTACAGGGGGACGGAGCCATAAATATTTTAGCGGGGCACGGTTATATACTAATATATATAGGGTGTCGTTTTAGCATAATGATCTCTATGTAATATAATAATTATAAATGATGTTATTTAAAGATAACATGACTTCGATTTATGATAAAACTTTGTTATTTTTTCTCCATTAAAATAAATAAATAAATATATAAATGAAATAGTCAAAGAAAAGAAAACTAACAAAATTAGGATATATATATATATATATAAAAAAAACAATAAATAAACATTGAGTCAATATTTAATTAACTTGTTCTATTCTTAAGTCTTTACATTTAATAATGTATAACTAGATATAAAAAAAATTAAACTTGCGTAACTTCTTACCAAATTCTCAAAATAAGTAATATAACATATGGTTTCGAAGCTCTCGAAATGAATTATAATATGTGAATGTCAATTTAACTAAAATATAAAAGTATTATAATCTATTGAAGTAAAATTAAAGTGATTAATGGACCTACAATTTTCAAACATTCATAACTTTTTACTCAGATGTCGGATTAAGGCGTATTATATATATCAAAATGAAACTATCGACGAGTATAATATACCTAGGTAATTTGTCGGATGAGGGAGGGGACACGTGCTGCCCCATGCCCTCCCTTAGCTCCGCCTCTGTATGTGTACATAATACCCTTATAAGTATCCTCAATAAACCATAGTAGATACGTACCCTTATATATACAATTCAATAGTACTAAACCCGATCATTCTCCGACTTGGAAATTAACTCTAAATTAAGACTAGCTAAATTAAGTTGAAGAGCGACGGGGAAGGAGGACAAGGGCATCTATTATTAATATATGAGGAAATGATAGGCAATATACCAAATGTTTGAGCACTTTGCAAGACACTCTTCTCCAA
The DNA here is from genome assembly GCA_963922045.1 of Persicaria maculosa. NCBI lineage: Eukaryota > Viridiplantae > Streptophyta > Magnoliopsida > Caryophyllales > Polygonaceae > Persicaria > Persicaria maculosa. The sequence goes on from OY998271.1 coordinate 39,632,283, forward strand.
AATTTGTAAAAGTAGCAAATAAGCCCAAAAATTGGCAAAAATAACCGGTTTTCATGACCCCCTTTCACAGATCACCATCCCTGTTGAACAAAGCCCTCACCGCCCCGCCTCCTTCTTCTCTCCGGTCGTTTCATGCCCTCCACGAGCCACCTCCGGCCACCCAACCACCACCGTTCGAACCGCCACCCTCACCCGCACCCGAGCCCAGAACCCACCTGGCTCATGCCCCCCTGACCCCACACCGAGCCCTCATCTCCCCTCCCTCGTTGTTCGTTTTCTCGCCCTCCAATGAAATCGCCCTCCTCGAGGAATGTTCGCTTTCTTGGTACTGGCTAGGAAAAATCTGTTATTGGCTAGATAAAATTATCTACTGGCTAGTACCAAGAAAAATCTGTTACTGGCTAGATAAAATCATCTACTGGCTAGTACCAAAAAATATATGAGAAATCATCTACTGGCTAGTACCAAAAAATATCTGAGGGGTTATTCTTTGACCAGCTTAGACTTTCTTGTTACTGGCTAGGAAAATTTTGTTACTGGCTGGATAAAATCGTCTACTGGCTAGTACCAAAAAAACCTACATACATTTTCCTTTTGCGACGTCTTCAAACTAAACGGCCAATTTCAAAGAGTTTTCCCCACATGGTGGATGGACAGCAGGCTAAGGGGCATTGAAATGATCAGAACCAATGTGCCGCATTGTTGCGCCCTTATCCATTACTTCCTGGAGAGGCAGTTGAAGACATTGAAGAGGTGTGAGACATGGTACGAGATCCAGAGGCGACTCCTCCGGTTCTCCATCAAGGAAGAAGAGTTATCTCACTAGACATCGATTTCTTCACCTTGCCACGCCACGCTTGCTTATGTCCTCCGACGCTTCCGGTGAAGGAACTCTCCCCGAGACGGGTACCTGCTTGTCTCCATTATCTTGCTCCTGATGGACCCAAACGACATGCTCTCCTCTATGAGCATTGCCCCCTCCTCCATGTCCACGTCGGCAGCTTTACCTTTCATTTCCGGAGCAACGATTGTCGGTTCTGCCTAGGTTTTCTGGTTTATCTTGCCAGTTGTGTGAATTTCTGTGCAAGCTGAATTATTGTCTTTGCCATCCAAATGGTTATCCATGCCATACTCCAAATCGAGATCAAGATACGATGTAGACCCAACTTTACTTCGAAATATTTTTTTTCATAAACATATATAAAGTGGGTGTCTATAGATAGATAAAATTAAATTAAGTTCAAAAATAAATTTATTTTTTAATTTTAACAAATAAAGAGGGCTGAAAATTAGTTTAAAACAATTAAAACTTAAGTTTAGCCACTTGTCACCATCCCATTTGCCCTCTCTCCCAACAAATCTTTTAATCTTTTTTTTTTGGGCCAGGTGACCTGCTACCGGGTGAGAGAAATTTGCAAATCTAACATTTTGACACCCCCTTGCAAATTCTACCCCCCATTGACATTTTTGCAAAGCTAATTTTTTTTTGGTATATCTATGCAAATTGGCCTTAATATATACTCTATCGGTCTCGTAAAACTTGTTGGTTTGCACACTTATTAATAAAACATATGTTTTCTTTACTTTTATAGGATAAATACCTAAAAGCATTAATTATTACCTAAAAGCTATCGATGAAATATTGATTTTTTTTAATTAATTTTTTTTTACATTATAATACTTATTAATTAAAAAAATCAATATTTCATATAGTTTTTAGCTCCTTAAAATACGTGCACAAAATTTAAAATGTCTTATATTAAAAATCGGAGAGAGTACGTACTTATAAAAAAACAATCATTCCTTATAAAGATAATAATTATAATTAAAACAACAAGTTTTTTTAAAACAACAATTTTTGCGATTGAATACATGACAGGATGCAATAATTGGGGTATTGAAATGGTCCTCACGTACCACTCAATATATGAGTGATTTAAGTATAAAGAAGGTGATCACATTGATTCATAATTTGATATGCAATATATGCAAAGGATGGATGGATGATAAGAATGGGAAAAAGGTGGGGGCCAGGCGGGGGTTTGTGTGGACATAGCATAGCTAGCAAGTTGATGGGGATCGGCCTTATTTGGTTGACAGTATTAGAAAACTTAAATCAAATTGAGGCCGGCGAGGAGTCAAGACTACAGCTTTAATTGGGGGTGATTAACTTTACAGTACATGTGTAGTTGTCCAGCTTTATACGCCTTATTGCTGATTCCTCCACATTTCATATAAATGGGTGCTGCCCAATTGATCATGACAGTTGATGGCTACAGTTTACACGTCTGCCACTTCTTCTTCACAACACATACTCCCGTCCCGTCTTTCTTTAAAATAATAAAAATAAAAAATTTGTATGTTTGATCCTCACTTCCTCAGTTAGCTAGTCATTTATTAATTTAACACAAAAACGGGCATATGTAGAAATTAAGAAAAACAATTTCCCCTGGCTATCATTAAAAAAAAAGCTTAAGAGAACTATATATATATGTATCCGGATACGATGACAACAATATATAGCTAAAAATTAAACAGATGAACATGATTATAATAACACTCTCTAGCTTCTGTACAAAAACACATGGGAGGGAGCTAGCTAGGCTAAGAACGATACAATCACGACCACATCCGATAAGACAACTCGACATATACTAGAACTTGTCATGCATTTAACTACAAAGTATGGGATACCATCTTATTAGAATTTATCTTGTTAAAAAGAAAAAACAAAGAGAAAAAACATTGATCTGTGTAATGGTGGGTGGGGGAGGGTAAAGAGTAGTGAGTGAGTGAGGAGCAATGAACATGTGAAAGTAGGACAGTTTGATGGAATAACTAAGTCTTAAGAGAGAGATTGGATAAGGAGTGTGGGATGTGTTCACAATTTGTCCACGTACAGGTTTTATGTAGGACATCCCTTGAGAGGCTGTATGTATCACTTCTCATTTATCCCCCTTTTTCTCCAACCCCCTTTTTTTTCACTATATTTCAATGAATATGATAGTAATATATACTTTGTAATTAATATCAGCCATTCTCAACGTACTCGTCTTGTTTGGTTGAGTTGTGTTTTATTTCGTCTTTGTAGAGTCTGGTCTGTTTTTTGCACCATCTCTTGTATTTTTATATTTGTTTAGACGATTATCCGTCTGCCGATTTATCGGCATTCGAGGTTCAGATATGTCTGACCTCGAATTCTTTCCTTATATATAAAAAAAATCAGCCATTCAGCAGGGCCTACTCGATTGTTACCTTGTGGATGGTACATCATTCGAGTTCATATTCTCTACTATTTTTCTGCCTTTTTATTAATTAACTAGTATTCATTACCCGTGTAGTTGCACGTTTGGTTAATAAATTATATTTTACTATATTAATTACATTAAAATATTTTATTAGATTATTATGAGGTGGCTCAAAAAATAAAACAAAATTGACGTGTCTCACAAAAATAAAACCATATATAAATATATTATATTCAATTTGATCTAAAATCTTTTAGAATCTTGATGGCATGGTACATATTTATATATAAATAAAATTATGTGAGATATATGTGATAAGATTAATTTTAATTAATTGCAATAATGAAGGTGGGTTAGAGGATAAGTCACAAAATGTTACTCCCTCCGATCCAAAAAGAATGTCGTTTGACTTTTTAACACGTATTTTAAGGAGATAAAAACTATATAAAATATTAACTTTTTTTAAATTATTTTTTCACAACTTAATATTTATTGGTAATAAGTATTAGATTATAAAAAAATAATAATAAAAAAATTAATATATTATATAGTTTTTAGCTCCTTAAAATACGTGTTAAAAAGTGAAACGACATTCTTTTTGGATCGGAGGTAGTATCAAAATTAACCAATCAAGATATGACAATAATTTATTAGTTAAATTAAGCGTGAACCAAATATTGGATTATTAATAATCTAATCAAGATATATTGGCTTATTTATAATCAACCAAATATTAGATGAATTATTTGATCTAAAAATATAAGTTTTTTACCTACTTAAGATATAAGTTGAATATCTATAAAAAAAAGTGAGACCATTAATTGAAATGACATGTATAGGCTTATTAATGACGCAGCTAAAAAGATAACACCATTTTAATCTAGAATATGACATGTATGCGATATTAACTCTAGTTTATTCAGAGTATGACACGTATGCGAATCACACCAGAAGTCGTTTCAGACCTCTATTTTACTATTATATATATATATAGAGAGAGAGAGATTAATTGAATGAAAATTCAATACTCTTCTCTTTGCTCGAGTTTGCCTATTTATGTATGTTTTTCAATTATGATAAAAATCTTATAAAAAAGTTATCCTTATAAAATATAAGTGAATTGTGAAAGTCAATTAAAAGTGATAGAGGGAATAATATGTAAAGTGTCATTGAACAAGTATGGTTAGTGGCTCAGTTGCAGTAAACTACTAAGTAAACTTGTTTTGATCCAATTGATTTGAGTAACTCAGTTCAGATAGTACATTTGATTTCTCTCTTTTATAGCCAAATTACTGTATCTATGAGTAATTTTATTGTTGGAAATGGAAAATATATTGTTATATATAATACATGTGATAAGCTCAAACAGCCATGTGATGGTGATGGTGATGCCCACAGAATTAAGTGAAGCCCCATTGAGTTACTCCCAAGTTTATAATCAAATTAAGAAAACAATAAACTAATACACATGTCAAAATTAGGAATGAAATTCATTCTTTTCTCAACAAAGTTTCCAAAACGGAACAAGCACTTCCTCTAAACGCACCAAAAAGCTATCGAAATTACTCGCTCAAAATCATTCCCCACCGGGTGTGCTTTGAGATTGCTCATTATGCGCCAACCTTAGTTTTTTTAATACTCTGTAAAAATTATTACCTCTGATCAAAACCATGTAATTTTAAATCGAAGGGAGTAATGCACCAAATAAATGAAAGTAAGAAGTCATTATTATTGAAATTAGCCGAGAAAGAAGGGGTAAAGATGAGTCATTTTCCTTATCATTAAGGGGAAAAAATTGGGTACGCACAGCACAGGGCTTTGTATTTCAAAGGGGAGGCAATGAAGTGGTCTATGTCAGATTGGCGTGCCTAACACTGCAAAGGGAAAGGGCCACAATGAGCAATCCAACTTCATAAAGCTAAAAAAAAAAAGATATTTTTTAAAATATAAAATTTTATGAGATAAAGAGCTAAACACTTGGAAGTGGGTATCCATCCATTTCCAAGAATATTAACGTAACAAGGAAATAAACATCTTTCTGTAGGCGAGAAAAAAAAAAGGAGAGAAAGAAAGAGGGGATTTGGTATAGTTTGGTTTGGAGAGAAGAAAAAGGGGTACTGGGAACATTCTGAGACATGGCTTTTTGTGTAGGGATGGTGGGCTGCCAAAAGATGAGGAACAACTCATCTTTTGGGTTGATGGGTGTTTAACACTTTCCTTTTTATTGTGGGGATTTTTGAAATTTTATTTTTATTTTTATTTCTAGTTTTGTGGTTTTGGGGGAGTGAATTTCGAGATTGGTGGTGTGGGGGTGCTCTGCTCCTCTGTCTCTCAGCTGGCGTGTAGTGCTTGTTTGTGCATTTGCTCTCATTTTCTCTTCTTTTGATTCACTCCCTCCCCTCCCCCCAAATCGTTTCGTTCGTCCTCCCCGATTTCGCTTTAATTATTCATAAAGGAATGTGTGTGAGTATCCAAGCATTCAAGCATTAGCCTTTAAGCACCGGCAAGCATCTTCTGCAGGTGGGTAACAAACCCTAATTTCTTGCTTCCTACTTCCAACCTTCCAATTGATCATTTTCCCTCCCATCTTTTTTTTATATGGGTTTTTTTTTTAATTAAAAAAGCAAATTTCAGATTATATAAAAGCTAATTACTTTGTTATCTGTTTCTTCTGATTTGGTTGTGATGTTTGCCCCAATCTCATCTCTTCAGCCAAGTGCATTTCTGGGGTAGCGCTAATCTTGCTACGGAGTATTAACTAAGCCAATTGATGACGTTTTCATGGCTGATTCATCAGATTTGTTCAACCTCCGGCTATTAAAAATTCATTCTTTATTTATTTATTTTGATTATCGTGTCTATTATTCTTGGGAGGATTTTGGATTCCAGTTCCAATGCTGTGTTTAGTAATCCGTTCTACTTGCCGATTTAACTTGAAACAAACTCTTTGGTTTTAGTGTGCATTGCTAATTGCTATGTTCCCTTTCCGATCTCTAAAAACCTCACTTCGAATTTTACCAGACAAGAAAAATTACCCAACATGAATAAAGGAATATGCTTTCTGTCTACCCATTTGCCCCCCTTTCTTCAAGTTGTTACTCATAAATTGATTTTATGTTCCGCTGCAGGTGTATACCGGTAAGGGCTTCGGAAATTGCCATCACACTTGGGAAGAAGAACATTTCAATTCAATCTAGGGTTTCTGAGTCTTGAAAAAGAAAAGGTTTTTCCCTCTCTCCCTCTCGGGATTTTTTTGGTTGAGCATGTGAGGGACTGAAAATCAGATAAAAGAGGTTGGAAAACAAAGGGGCCAGTGGTGTCAGATTGAGCTCAAGTGGGTTTTAAGTGAAGTGCTCTTGGCTTTGGATTTAAAGAATCTTTTTTTCTTTAAATAAAAAAAATTTATATTTTGAGAATCTTCAGAGTGAAGGGTGTTAAGCAATTGTCCCCTGGGGCTGACTGATCCAGGGCCAGTGTGTTGTGCTGCTCAGTGAGGAAGCAATCCCTTCTTTTGGGTCTCTTCCTATTCAAGAGAACTGAAAACTTAACTACTCCTACTCTTATTTGTTCTGAGAAATCCATTTATCTGTCTCTTGATCTGATCTCCATCTTTTGTTTTTGTTTTCTTATGGGGGGGTTTTCCTGCAAATTTCCATGAAAGCTGGTTCCATCTTAGGCCCAATAAATACATCTTATTGTTCTTCCCTTGTCATTTCAGGGACCATAAGTTGGTTTCAGATTTAAGGTGTTTTGTGCCCTGTTGTTGATCTTGTGGAAATACTTTTTGGGGATTCAGATCAGGTTTAGTTTTCTGGTATCTTCTGTGTGGCCAAGATGAAGTTTATGAAACTTGGATCCAAGCCTGATGCCTTCCATACTGAAGGGGATAATATCAGGTAAGTTCTGTAGGACCCACATGAAGGATCTACTTTCCCCTCTCTTTTCATTTTGTTAAATACCTCTTTACCAATTTGGTTTGGTTGCCATGCTACTTATGCTCGCTAAATCTGGGTTTTGGTTTCGCTGAAATGCTTGATGATCTAGTTTTTGCTTCTTGTTTTCCCTCTCTATCTACAATTTTGTGTCATTGTTTATATTTATTTGCACTTCATGTGGTTGGTGTCAATTGTTTTCAATCTTTGTATACTTCTGAGATCTATGTAAAAGAAAGCATTTGCGAGGGTTGGAAAATAGTTAAAGTTTCAATCTTTAGCGTTCTCCTGGATCTCAGACCTAGTTTCAATCTGTTCAATCTCCTCCCCTATTTTCATTTCTGCCTTTGGATCAACTAGATTTGCATTGATGTTCTACAGGGATGTGTTGTTGATAGAACATTTTTCACTGATAACAAGAATCAGACATTTTTCTGTTCTACTGATTTAATACTTTCAATGCAAGATCAGATTTGGTGTTCAGGTTCTTCGATATTCCTTTTACCTTAATAGGTGTTCTCAACATAAATAAAAATGGCATCAATTTTCTTGAAAAATTGAAGAGCATTGGTTGTCCTTTTATTTTATGGTTATTGTTGTTCGTCATGTTAACAACTTGGACCTATCTATGAACAGATTTTTATTTGAGTTTGGAGCCATATTCAATTGTAGTGAAAACTATTTGTCAAAATTGGGAATCTCTTGTCTTCCTTTGTCATTCAAGGTAAATTCCATTTGGCAGGTACGTGGCTACCGAGCTATCCACTGATCTAATTGTGAACGTTGAAGATGTCAAATTTTATCTGCATAAGGTATGGAATCTTTCAATCATAAACAATTCATAGCAAGTAGTAGTGACTGTTTCTTATATGTTCCTCATCTTAAAAACAACTAGAATGAAAATTGTCTTCTGAAGAGCAGAAAATAATAAACATCTTGGAAATTTACTTGTTAAAAGGTTAAATGAATTTGTAATATGTTACTTATACAGATGGCATTTGAACCAAAAATTTGCAGTTTCCTTTGCTGTCAAAGAGTGCTCGTTTGCAAAAACTGGTTGCAATTGCAAATGAGGAGAACGAGGTTGAAATATCCATCACGGATATACCCGGTGGACCTGCTGCCTTTGAGATATGCGCAAAGTTTTGCTACGGCATGACTGTCACGCTAAATGCATACAACGTGGTAGCTGCACGTTGTGCAGCGGAGTACCTTGAGATGTATGAAACCCTTGAGAAGGGAAATCTGGTATATAAGATTGACGTCTTCCTCAACTCCAGCCTCTTGAGGGGCTGGAAAGACTCCATTATTGTTCTCAAGACGACCAAGTCTCTTCTGCAATGCTCAGAAGAACTGAAACTGGTCAGCCATTGCCTTGATGCCATAGCGTCCAAGGCTTCTGTTGAGACCTCCAAGGTGGAGTGGTCCTACACATACAACAGAAAGAAACTGCCTTCAGAGAACGGACAGGACAACTGGAACGGAGTGATGAAGCAGCAGTCGGTCCCAAAGGACTGGTGGGTAGAAGACTTGTGTGACCTGGATATCGAGCTATACAAGCGAGTCATGTACACGATCAAGACGAAGGGCCAAATTTCTGGAGCTGTCATTGGTGAAGCTTTGGCGGCATATGCAACGAGAAGGCTTCCTGGATTCAGTAGAGGGACAGTGCAAGGTGGAGATCCCATGAAAAATCGGTTGTTGGTTGAGACAATCGTGAGGTTATTGCCTGGAGAGAAGGGAAGTGTCTCGTGTAGTTTCCTGTTGAGGTTGCTGAGAGCAGCATCACATTTGGAGTGTGGAGAGATGGTTAGAAAAGAGCTGATGGGGAGAATCTCATTGCAGCTGGATGAGGCTTCATCTGCCGAATTGTTGATTCCAGCGCCTTCTGGCGAAGGTTCGGCTTTTGATGTTGGTTTAGTACATGATTTGGTCAAGGAGTTTGTTCTGCATGAGCACAACGAACTGGAAACCATACAAGATGAAACTGAATTCCGGGAGACTGAGAAGCCTAGGAGGATATCCGAAGCCTCCAAGAGAATGGTGGCTAAGCTGGTAGATTCCTACCTAGCTGATATCTCACGCGATCCTAATTTGCCATTATCTAGTTTCATGGGTCTCGCTGAACTCGTCTCAGGATTTCCTAGGCCCTCTCATGATGGAATTTACCGTGCTGTTGATATGTATCTCAAGGTAAGTTCACTACTGCTTTATTACTAACAAATTTTACATCTGTCAGAAATCCCGAACAATAGATGTTTATTGGCGTGCATTCTACAGGAGCACCCGGGCATCACCAAGAGTGAAAGGAAGAGAATATGCAAGTTGATGGACTGCAGGAAGCTATCGGTGGATGCTTGCACCCACGCTGTGCAAAACGAACGCCTCCCTCTGCGCGTGGTGGTGCAGGTACTCTTCTTCGAGCAGGTACGCTCTACCACCAATGGCAGCGCAACTGCTGACACATCGGGCCAAGCAAGGGCATTGCTCCCCGGCGGGTCCCACGGAAGTTCCAGGTCAGCAACCACAAACACAGAGGAGGAATGGGATGGGGTCCCCACTACCGAGGAGCTGAAGGCCTTGAAAGGTGAGCTGGCCAACCTCAGGCTAGGAGGCAGTGAAGGCGCGAGCAGTAGCAGCACGAACACAAACGACGCCGAGAAAGCAGCTGCCAACAAGGTGAAAGGCCTGCTGATGTCAAAGAGGCTGTTCTCAAAGCTGTTTTCGAGCAAGGATAGAGATGGAGAGAACAGCAGCTCGGATACTTCTGAGAGCCCAGCGTCTACAAACGCAGAAGAGGTGAGGTCCACCCCTTCGAGAAGTAGGAGACGTTCGTCGTCATAGTGGTTCTGAGCCCGGCAGATGAATAGAAGTTAAGGGAGGGAAGCAGTGTTGGTATTGTAAAATGTAGCTCAGTTTGTAGGGAGGCTAGATTCTACTGACATGAGAAGTAGGTGCTCGATCTGTGCTTTTGGTAAAAATCTCTGGATGAGCATTATTGATACCATCATCTTGTATCTCCAATTTCCCTGTTTTGGAACTTGAAGGTTGTAAGGGGCGTAGGACCATTACCAGGCCGTAAACCCGAACTGTAAATTACTCTTCGGTCCAGGACCTGGACGACCGAAGAGATCACTCTCCGCCCGGTCCTGGAAATTTGATATTTATTGTTACTGTTTGGTTTGGTCCAAGCTTGTAAAGTTCCCTTATCCCCACTTCAGTGATCATCCCAAGAACATCACTGCCAATCTGGCCACGACGTACACCCACGAACAATGAGCATCCATCCTTGCCCTACTCATGGCAATTCATTTTTGACACAAACCTCTCCCTGGACGATGCCATCGGGTCACCGGTGAGCCTGCCTCTTATGTCAGGAGACTGCGAGTACAAATCCTACCCCGGAAGACCACCTGCTACTCAATCTGAATCCCCTCCAACAACCTCATATTCCTTGTAATCAGATCAAATCCTTTGGTCGAAGATTCACGTTTATTGGCAGGTACACTGTCACACTCAGCGTAATCAGGTCAAAGCTCCATTTAGGCCAGTCCACAAGTCGAACCCGGCGGGTCACGGGTCCGGAAACTGTAATCCAAACCCGTGGGAGGCGGGTCGATGGGCCAAGGTGACCCGCTGGATCGCAGAAATCAAAAACAATATTTTAAACTTTTTTAAATAACATATTTGTTGTTGTGGGTGGGGGGCAAGCATTGGCCACGGGTCTGACCCGACGGGTCAACGGGTTTGACCCGCCGGGTCAAGGGTCGAGGAGTAGTGACCCGAACCCTAACCCGGGAATTCAACGGGTTCACATGTTCGGGTCATCCGGCGGATCACAGGGTTGACCCGCCGGTTAGGGTTCGGGTTGAATGGGTTTGCATCTTTGCGTGACACTTTGACGTTTTCAAAATATCGTTTCGTATTCACCATTTACATATTATTTTCGTCAAACGTAAATAAACCGAAAAAAAAAATCAAAATCAAGTGTCAACTTACTAATGTCGATAGTTTAAGTGAGAAACAACACCAAATTTATTGTTTTCGTTCAAATTCCCTTTCGTGAAATGTTTTGCAAAAATATCAGAACTAAGAAGTGTTTCAATATTTTTGAAAAACATTTCAAGAAAGGGAATTTGAAAGAAAACGATAAATTTGGTGTTGTTTTTATCTCATTTAATACATCGACATTAATAAGTTGACACTTTTGATTTTTTTTCCGGTTTATTATTTAAATTTGAGTTGGGAAAAAAAGAAGAAGAAGGGCTTGAATCGGTTTCCCGATTGCCTACGTATCCTCCCAGGGTTGAGGAATCAAAGCCCACGTAGTTCTTTTACTTATGTAAGTCTTATACCCACTTACCTATTCTTCTTGATCGTCTAAGCCTCCAGCTTTGTCTCCCTTAGTGACCCCGCCATCGAAGGAGCTCCCAACAGACTCCGTATCCATGCCATCTTACTCCTTAGATTTAGTGGACAAGATATTCTTTTGAATCCGCATATCCGCCCTCTTCCAATATGCGAGGCACACTTGGGCTTCTAGGTTCTCGGAGAGCAATCTTGATCTCTTCTCTGATAGAATCTAGCTTACGCGACTGAAAAGCTGCTCCACGACAACGGCGGAGTAAGGGGCCCTAAGTATTTGTCGGGCGATCACCTGCAATGTCGGAAATCTTTGTCTTTCGGGACGACTCCACCAATCTAGGCCATCGAAATCTTCCTCTTCATCTTTGTGAAAATCAAATTTAGTAGACAAATATTCATGGAGCTCCGAGTGGGGGCTCGACAAAGATCTCGACCTCTTTGTGCCAAAGATATCTCTGGCAAGTGCCTTAGTTCTAGTGGTAATACTAGTGCATGAGCCGCTCGAACTGGAAGGCATGGGAGGACGAGCGTTTGGCGCCCTATCGCTTGTAGAGTAATGAGTATATAATTCTTCTTATAAACCTCTAACTCTAGCAACTATAAGTGGGACATTGCATTCGGGGTCATCCTTAATCTCTAACGTTGGAAACTAGTTTTCTAAAAACTTTTGAACCCCAATTAATTTATATCTAGGGTTGAAACAACAGGCTACAAGGAAAATGTTTGGTATAACTTTGTAATATACCAACCATTTTCACCGCATCTCTGTAACGATGGTGGATATGGAAGGCACACAAATCCTGTCTTGAAGGACTAAGGCTACATTCATAATGACAAAACAAAAAAGGTTTGATGTAGGCATGTATGCGTGGCTAAAAGTATGAGTTGCGTCGTAAAAACCTTTGAAAACCTCAACAACATCTCAAGCCGTAGTCCAAAAATCCGCAAAGATGTGTGCACCTTTGACGTGTTGCATTGCAAAACCAAAAAGAACTTCTCTATAAGCTATCGAATCATAAATCATTTTGTAAGTGGAGTTCCACCAAGTGCAAACATCCTTGGGGAACTGCCTTGGGCGAACTTGGTTAGCGCGATAATAGGTGCTCCATTGTTGGCGAAGCTGTTTGCTTCACCAAAGTGCCCGCAAAACAAATCGAACTGGTTCTACAACAGAATGTAAAAATGTTAAACCATCTTGGACACATAAGTTTAAAATATGGGAGGCGCAACGGATGTGGAAAAATCTACCGCCTATCCTGGACTAACAATATTGGATTAATTCCGGAATAGATGCGGTGTTGGAAGAAACGTTGTCAAAACCGATATTGAAAACTCTTTGAGTCTGTCTATATTTTTGTAAAATGTTTAAAAGGAGACGTGTTATGTTCCGGTCGTGGGAGCGTCGTCGAAAACTCGAAAAGACAAAACACGTTTGTGTAATTGAAACTTTTGTTCAACCCAATGACAAGTAACACCCATATATGAGTGATGTTGTCAATGGTCAGTCCAAATGTCACTACAAATCGATACATGTAAATCGTGATTTTTTTAAAATATTCTATTAATTCATTTTTACGGGTGTTATACCGTCTAATTGCTTTCCTCTTAACTGTGTTTCGGCTAATACCTTGCCATGCAGGTTGAACATTTTGTATCATAAAGTCGTTGCAACATAAACGTTGTGAAAAACTATAATCTAAACCTTCGGCAGCTAACATTTCCGCAAAGTTACCGCTACAACTAGGATAATCATAAGACCATAAACCAGGGGGTTGAGAGGAAGAAGATGCGTACCCGGTTAGTTGAGTCTATCATTTGGCGATGCCGAGCTTTTCGGGATGCTTCGTCCGGATATGGCGACCGTAGTTCTCATATCCGCCTCCCTTCATATTCTTATAGACCATTCCGTAGAAGTTGCACTTGGTCGAGCAACTGCTTTCCTCCCAGGTCGGTTCCCTAGGACCCTTCGTGAACCAGTGCTTGAACGTAGCGGCTCGTATTTGGGCCGTAGTCGGAGCCACCCCCGGGTCGCCCTCAGCCGGAGTCCCGTCACCTCGCAATCCGGTCCCCTCCTCCTCTATAATATCCTCGTCATGGTCAGCCAATAGAGCGTCATCTCGACATCGTCGGGATCCGCTCCCCACCGAGACCGAGGCACTACGACGAAGGCTTGGTGCCGCCGCCTCCGCTGCCGCCGCCTCCACCGCTTGAGGATGGGGCTCTGCTAACACTCTTGTGACGTCAGGTAACTCAGGAGAACATTTTCGATATTAAGAGAGATTAGAGAGCGATTAGAAAAACAGGACTACAAGAGCGATTATCGAGCACTTAAAGAGTGATTAGAGAGCGATTAGAGAGATGAAGACGAGATTAGAGGATTGTAGATGAGTGAGGTATGGGTTGAAAATGTAAGGGAAATGGGGTATATATAGGGGAATTACCAAGCACTTGGGGTCGGTTTTGACCGTTGGGCAACGTTCGACCCACTGGATCAAACGTTCGACCCGACGGGTCGACCGTTGTATTATAATTTTTTGGGATTTTTTCAATTTATATTGGTTTCTTTCTGACTGAGAAAACGTTTTCGTAGCTTTATTCGACATTTATTGGATTTTATTTCGATTGTTTGATTTGTTTTCGAAAATGATACTTAATGATAAAACTACATAATATACTAAAACACAATTACGTGAAGCACAAGTTTATTACAAACTGAACTATGATTACAACCCGGACCGGATTCATTGTCTTGGTGGGGATCGAGCTTCGACTTTTAAACTTGAAAAACATCACAACACATTAAAATTACTTCCTACTTTATTTACTACTTCTTAGTTCTTACTCCATCACAACTTCATAAAACTTACCAACCACACACATAACTCTTTACTCGAGCCCGATGCGTCGTCGACGTTCATCTTGCTGGGGTGCTTCCTCATTATATGAAGCTTCAAATTTCCGTAGCCCAAGTTGTTCGCAATCTTTTACTTGGGACCGTAATCTTGAACTTGATCGGACATGATAATGAGATTACGAAAATAAAATGTATGATTGTAATGTAACTTGATGGGATATTTGGATGAGATGTGATGTGAAATGAAGCAAGGAGACGGGATTTTATAGGCGTTTCGAGTCGAACAACTACATTTAAAAACAAAATGATTCATCAAAGCATTCCACGGGAAATGGGCTATTGAGTCAGTAAGAATAGGTCGATGTCACCCTTAGAGATTCTGTCTGGTTATGATGGTAGTCCTACCTGAGATTGCGTGACTTGATATATTATGCATGTACTATTCAGATATTCATAATAACATGTGTCTATATGTCATTATACCCATATTAGCCACATTGCTTTATGCTCATGTTATACTTCACAATATTCTTAAATCGTTATAGCATGATTAAATTGACTTCTTGCATATTGTTGTGATGGTTGGTTAAATGTATGTATGTGTCATATATATATTATGTATCCGTGACTTGTGTTGAGTAATTAGTATCATGTAGGATTCATAAATTGTGACTTGTGCAATTTTATGTTATGCCCGCATTATTGTCTTCTCTCCCTTAAAATATGTCCTTGATAGTATTCTCATTCTTTCTTTATATCTTCTAAATATGATTGGTGTTACACCTCGATACTCATTATGCCTTAGGTGATTTTGATTAGTACCATGCCTATCTACTTGTCTCGTGATGTTGCTCCTTTTGACCATGACTTCTTTTTATGCTTTTATCAGTAAGCAGCCTACCACCCTACATGTTCAAACACCATAACTCATTTAGATTTCACGAGTGCACGGTTTATCAATATTGCACTAAACTTCATTCCCGTCGATCATCTTTGTTTTCATTTATGCTTTGTCAACATTATATGAACGTTGCTGTCATAGGATATGATAGTTTACAATACCACTCTTGTATGTCCCTCTCCATGGCATTATGGTCTAATTGTTATGATACATCTCAACATCTTTGTATTGGATTCTATATTGTCATGACTTATATATATATATATATATATGTATGTATACCTTACATGAGTAACTATTCACGCATGTGATGCTTGTAATGCTTAATAGATCCTAAATAGTTTGTACCTCGCATATCTATTGTTGACCCATGCATACCTTGTCTTAGGAATGTCAGGTGTATCTATATAAGAAATTAAAGGTTGCTAGATTGTCTCGTATGAACGTCAGTGTGGAACTTGATTGTGTTTCCTTGTTGCTATTATATGTTGTTATTTCTCATAGAGAGAGGTACATATTAGTATCAATTGATGTGTATGGTACCCTTTATGTTAATATATGTTTTGCTTACTACAATTATAACCTCCTAGATTTCCATAAGGGCATGGTTTTGATTCTCGGGTCGGGACCTTGCCTTTAGTCTCATCACCTTCCGTCTTGGTCCATAATTGTCCTCGTAATGAATTCGGGTTATCCACTTGTGTCTCTCCCCTATCTACGGTAGCTTGGGGCTCTTGTACCATCTTTTGGAATGAAAGTCGACACGAGAAAGAGAAAAATTGGCTGGATAGCACTAGAGTGGCTTAGCGGAAGCATGGTAAACACATAACCCTCAAGTTCCAGAAGCGAGGTCATCGGTGACATTGAAGGTCGAGTACGTTTCAGAGATCGCGACCATTGGATATGATTCATGGACATGTCTTAGGAAAGGGGCATCCCCCATTTGAGCTACTGATCCTTTCTTTGATGATTTAGAATGATGTTTTGCATTAGACCTAGGGTTGGTATGATGATGAATTTCAATACGTTGGTGTGTTGATATGTTGATACTTTGAGCTATTAGTGAATATTACCTGGTTGCTTTTGCCTATGAGATGTGTGTTAATGCTGGATTCTTGATTCAGTGGTTAGTTATGTTGATAAATTGATGGTTAATAATGCTAACAATTTGATGGCTGTTAAGATACTAGTTATAACATAGTGGCTAGCTATGCTTGATGATTTTCCTTTATGTTCTTTTCTTTTCTTCCCTTTTCTTTCCCTTTCGTGTCTTTCCTTTCCTTTCCGTTCATTTTCTTTTCTTTCTTTTCTTCCTCTTCTTTCCTGATAGGGATTAGGGTTTCTTTTGTAGAACAGTTAGGAGTGTTATAGGAGAATTAGAAGTCATAGTTTTTTTTTAATCAATGTTGGTGTAAGATAGAGTCATAGGAAAGAGTTATGGATTAAGGCAGGACCGAGTGAGTTTCTAGGGCTGATAGCAGATGACAGTTAGGGATTTTCATATGAGCCTTCTAGGTGAGCATTAGGTAGATCATAGGGTGAGATGTCGGGAAATAAGGTCGTAGTATAAATGAGAGTTTGTGTAAAGGATATGATCAATCCATTTATGCATGAATGAGGAAGGTATGAGAGGACTAGACATGATGATTAAGGATTCTGGTAGGGAAGACATGATTATAGATAGTTTGTTTGTACTATGGACAAAAACAATGTTGTTGAGGAACGAATTTTGGATGACGTTAATGTTTTAGTGACTAGGATTGTTTGAGAAATTGTAGACCGTGGGACTTAGCTTATTCGTACTATAAGCATGAACGACTTTGGTAAGGAATAAATTATGGGTATCGTTAAGGTTGAGTAAGCTAGGACTACTTGAGAAATTGTGGATCTTAGGATTCGATTTGTTTATATGATAAGGGACGAAATGTGAGATCGATAATTGGGATATTGCTCGTATGAGACCAAGGATACTTACTAGAGGTGTAACAATGATTTGAATGTTGAGGTATTAAAAAAGAAAAATGAGATTCAAGAAAAGGCATAAAGCTAAGTAAAGGACATTATTAGGGTTGCTTATGAGTCTGATGGATTGGGTGTGGAGCTAGAAAGATTTTTGGATGACAAAAATGGGAACTAGTCCAGGTGGAGCATATGGGGATGCTAATGGTTGATGAATCATGGAAAATTCAAATACAATGGTGACATCTTAGGTAAATTCGAATAAGGATAGCATAGAGATTCTATGAGGAAATGGTTGGTAATTAGGGTTATTAAGAAGTAAGGTGCTGTTGTTGAGGATTGTAGTCTAAGGCGAATCAGGAGTATGCGGCAATAAGGAGCTAGAATGAGACTACTTGAGAATTCGTGATTGAATAAGGTTATAGTGGGACTCTAAATGGTGAATAGGTGAAATTGCTATGACTTTTTTTTTTTTGGAAAATGAAGGAATACGATTCGGATTAGATATGTTCTGATGAGTTAGCTGGGTAAGACATATTTGTTGACCACTTGGTTAGAGACGCAATTTGGGGAGACTTGGTGGGTCGTGTCACGGGTTATTACTAGTTGGCTCTGGCGTAGAATCCAATTGGTGAGACAGTTGGTAGTGATAGGACTTTCCAGCCTAGATGAGTAAGGTGTTTGTGTCATTTTGGGTATGTGATTATCTTAAGAATTGAACCTTTGTTGATGAAAATTGAGGATATAGGATGTGAGAATGTGATTATGTGAGGTTGACAATAGGAGTTGGTTTTTTATAGAGGTGGATTAGAAATAAGTGTGCTTATTGGTATAAGATGATAACTCCACCTTGATGTAATATATATATACTGTGAAGATATCATATGCTTTTACAGTGAATGATGGAAGACAAAAGAAGAAGACAATGTAGTATTTATTTGTTAGCATTTATTGATGTAAGACAAAGCAAGATATTTATTCTTTACAATTATCAATGCAATATATTGATAATTAATCAGAATATATTTCTTAATTGCTTATTCTTTACAATTATCAAACTGCGCCTCTACCCAAGTGGTCACAGGGGCTGATATCATGTGCTTTTATGTTAATGTGCATGATCTAATTATTTTTGCGGTAATTCATTTTCGATTAAAGTATTAGATTTATTTGTAATCTTGATATAGTTCTTAATTGTTTAACAAAGTATATTTGGTGGTTATCTAGATATTTGTTTGAGATTAACATGTGTAGGGCTTTTAGATACAACAACAAGATTTGTTACAACACATGTGCACCTATTTTCTGGGTGAAATTCAATTTAAAGGAGAGCTGATTTTGTGGAAGTAGAATCGAGAATTCAAATTCAAACGGCTGGAATATATTTGAAGTTTCGTTGAAGATTGTGTGCAACCCAAAATCAGATTTAGTGAAATTAATTCAAACTTCAAACGACCAAAAAATAAGCCCCTGCGGCCTATAAAAGGGAAGAAGCAAGGGGTGAATAAATACAATAATACAAGCACGATTCTACAACGCAAAGACTTCACCATTTCCATCAGCTTCTCACTGATTATTTCTCTTTCTCTCCCTCGTTGTAATTGCTTTATCTTTTAAGAGAGAAGAAAAACACGAGCGCTTAGGATAAATCAATCCCTGTTATACTAAAAGTATTCGTCTACTCAAACGTAGATACACTTCGGTGTAAAAAGGGACTGTTATTTCACTAGGTTGTGAGTTGACTAGATAAGTAGCGAGGCTACAAGGTATTAGAAGAGAGGAAGTTCTTTTAGGCTGTATCTAGGACTCAAGAGAGTGAAATAATAGTTGTTTGAATCCTACGGGTTGGATAACCCTATGCGAAGACGTAGGCTGGTTTAGAGCCGAACTTCGATAACAATTAGTGTGTCCATTATATTTTTATTTCTGCACTTGCAATTAACGTTTTATTTTCTTTCAGCAAAACATGTTTCTAGAGTACTGTAGGTGATGGAGGCTTTGCTCAAGGAAGATCAGCAAATCGTCCACCCCTCTTTTGTGGCGATAACTTTGTGCACTGGATATCCTTATTGCAGATGTTCATTATTGATCAAGATATGGAGCTTTGGGAACTTATCAAGAAATGTCCTCATGTTCCAAAGAAGCCCAATGTCGCAGGAGAGAATGTGCATAAAGATGAGAACGAATACAATCAAAAAGACTTGGAGAATGTGGCAAAAAATTACAAGGCTATGAATTTACTTTAGTGGATTAGATGCTAATGAATTTAATCGTGTTTTTTCTTGTAGAAGTGCTAAGGAGATATGGGATAAACTGGTGGTCATCTATGAAGGGACGGGCCAACTCAAGAAGACCAAAATCAGCATCTTTCTTCGCTAGAACATGTTATTCAAGATGACTTCCAATGAGACAGTCAATGAGATGTTCACTAGATTTACCCAAATCATGAACAACCTGGACTCTCTTGGAAAAGTCTTCACAAATGAGCAAAATGTTAGAAAGGTACTGAGAAGCTTACCTAAGGTTAAGTGGGGTCCAAAGGTGACTGCCATTGAGGATGCTCAAGACCTCAGTATCCTGCCACTTGATGATCTACTTGGAAAGCTAATTACACACGAGATGGTCCTCAATGAAGAAGATGGTGAACTAACCTCTAGTATGAAGAATCTGTCTCTTAAAACGAAGGAGGATAGTCCATCGGAAGATGAAGAAAGTGAGGATGACGAGGAAGATCCTTTTGATTTGATCAGAAGAGGACTCGCTCGAATCCTACAGATGAAAAAAGAATTCTCAAACTGAGTATACTCTGGATCGTCAAAATACAAAGGTAAGTCTTCTAACCCTAGCAAGAAATCAATAATACTGACTTGCTTCGAATAGTGTGAAACAGATCATGTGGTGAAGGAGTGCCCACAAAAGAGGAAGAACAAACATCGAAAGAATGACCGAAAGAAGAGTGATTTAGATTCCTCTAGTGAATCAAACTCTGAAAATGGTCAAGTAAACCTCTGCTTGATGGTCAATCAAGAAGAAAACCCTAGACGACACCTTGAGGTAATAGTTAAGAAACTTATATTTAGTCCTACTGCTGTTCTTTCGGAGTTTTTGCAAAATATGATTATTAGTGAAGAAAATTATATTTTGGAGACTAACTCTAGGGTTGTGAGAATAAGTTTTGACAAGCGAAATTGGGGGCATGTGGGGCGCGTACTCCAGGCCATAAAGGGGGTTTGCGGCATTTACTTTAATGTTTTCAATTGAACCAATTGATTAGAAAACGAAAAAAATTCTATTTTAATTTGATTGGTTGAAAACCCTATAATTATGGTGGTGACGTCACCTCATAAAAATGCTTCTCTTTTAATAGTTAGTTATATAGATTATAGATTATTAAAAAAAATGTATAATGTACTAAGAAATAAATTATATGTTAATTTAATGTTTTCAATTGAACCAATTGATTAGAAAATAAAAAAAATATATTTTAATTTGATTGGTTGAAAACCCTATAATTACGGTGGGGATGACACCTCATAAAAAATGCTTCTCGTTTAATAGTTAGATATAGATAAATAGATAGATGGATAGATATAGATTTTAGGGGAGCAAACAAAAGCAATAGATACTAACACACCAAATACTACCTCCGTCCAATCATCTATGGGGTTTTAGAATTTTGCACAAATTTTAATAAAACACTTCACGTACTTTTAACAAAACATCATCATTATACTAACTTTTTCATAAATTTTATTATTTATTAACAACCACTACACATTTTACCCAATCAAATTCTTTTAAAAAATTAGAAACACACAAATCAATACAAATCATTACAATCTCCCACCTAAAAACATAAAAGCCCATTTATTATCGAACGGAAACTCACCTCTAAAACCTCATGTATTGGCGGATGGAGGGAATAGCAAACAACAACAGCAAACACCTAATAAGCGCAAGAAGCAATAGATACAATAGGTAAGAACAAAAGCAATAGATACAAACGGGGGTTGATATTTTTTACCGCTAATTTTTACTATCTCCACCGCTAATCACCGCACCATATTACGGTGAGTTAATGACGGATATCCAAATCCACCGTTGTAAGATGTGGTGGGTGAAACGTATAAATATAGTCCACCGCACCATACAACGGTGACTTATATATACGTATCAAAAATTAATTGAAAGGGACATAGGCCCGACAGATGTATTTTTTTAAAAAAATAATTTGGAAAAAAAGTCACCGTAACTTGTGAGGGTGACCTAATTAATTTAATTTTTTAAAAAATTTGGGAAAAAAAACACTTGTCGGGCCTATGTCCCGACAGACAATTTTTTTTTTAAAAAAATATTTTAATTTGAAAAAAAAATTGGGAAAAAATACTAGGCTCGACAGGAAAAAATATTTTTTTAAAAAATTTAATTTAATTTGAAAAAATATAATTCAAATTTAATAATAATATTTTATTAAACATAATTAGTTGAATAAAATATAATTTGATATTTTATTGAATATTTTAGGATCGTCAAGTAGTTTCAGAGGGGGGTGTAACTACGTTGGGCCGCGAACGACGAGTTGCATCCTGAAGTATGCAGAGGCTCCCGACAGAACATGCTCCTTATCAGGAGTCGTCCGAGACGGGTCATGGGTATTACACCTCAAGGGAGGAACCGACTCCATCAGTTTCTGCCTTCGACCCCTACAGGATGAGTGTCGATGTAACAGTATCCGGCCCCAGATTTAGCATCGACCAGGGACCGAGGAACCATATCAAGAGAGTGTCGCATTGTGCGACAATTTGGCAGTGTGCAGTGTATTCCGCTTTAGCCTATCAGACCATATGAAGAGAACCGAGGAACCGCGAAGGAGTATGTATGCGACTACACCGATGAGTACGATCGTTGAGATCATCGACGGGACGCAAATTGTGATTTTGTTTGGCAATGCCCTGTGACAGTGGGTCCATGAGAAGTAGATGAAAATTATCTCAGATGGTACGTGACCAACTGCAAGCCCTTTCTATTGCAGTCGTCATACAGTAGTGAGTCGGGTTCACGACGTCCTCTCCCTTTGCATATTGAAGTGAATTTGGTACGTATCCCCAAAACTGTTGTATTTGAAGGTGACTATTGAAATATGTCCACAACCTAAGTAGAAATTTCACTCTTCCAGTCAACGATGCAGCCTGCTCGACAAGTGTAGGTGCTCCAACCAAAGAGGAATTCCGTGTGCTCCAACCAAAGAGTGTAGGTGCTCCAACCAAAAAGGAATTCTGTGTGCTTCTTGAGACCCTAATCGGTAAGGAAGCCTTGCAACAAGTGCACCCAGAATGGAGGGCCACCCAAAATGAATACTACAGCCCAAGTCAATATCGTTGGTTTTCTCGCCAATAGATCTGTTTTTTCTATGACTCATTCGTATCTTTGTAGTTTTGTACTTTGTCAGATTGCAGGTCTATTTTTCCAAGTATAACTCATTCTCATAAGTGTTTTTTCTTGTTATCACTCATTAGTAAACGAGTTTTTTCTATTACAACATGTTTTTTTATAAAACAATTACAACTTAATTTTAAAAAATTACAACTTTAATTTTCATAAAATAAGTTACAACTTTAATTTTCATTAAATAAATTACAATGAATTGAAAACATTAAAATAAAATTTAATTTTTAAATAAATTTAATTACAATGATTTTTTTTAAATAAGTTAAATTAAAATTTTATTTATTTTTAATAAATAAAATTTAGTTTAATAGATAAAAATTAATTTAATTTTATAATAAATTAAATTAAATTCTTTTTTCCCAAAAATATAGGCTCGACAGGTATATTTGTTTCTCCAAAAAAAAATTTGAAAATTAAATTAATTTTTTTAAAAAATTTTTTTTGCTTGTCGGGCCTATAGACCGACAGGTATATTTATTTTTACAAATTTTTTTTCAATTAAATTCAATTTTAAAAAAAATTTTTTTTTGCCTGTGGGGCGTGTATTTTTTTTAAATTAAATTAATTTGTTTTAAAAAATATTTTTGTTGTCCCGACAGGTGTTTTTTTCCCAATTTTTTTTTACAAAAATTAAATTAATTAGGCCACCTTTACAAGTTACGGTGGCTTTTTTTCCAAATTTTTTTTAAAAATTAAATTAATTAGCCCACCGTCACAAGTTGTGGTGGCTTGAAACGGTTCACAAACCGTGTCATATCCACCATTGCAGTGGCCACCGTTGTACGTTGCAATGGCCTGAAAAACGGGATTAAGGCCACCGCTAACTTCTACGGTGATTAGCGGTGAAAATAGTAAAAATTAGCAGTATAGATATCCGCGCCTACAAACATAGCTAACAACAACAAATTAATACTAATCGAACAAAAGCAATAGATATGAACAAAGAACCAGATTTGTGCCAAGATACTAACCTCAAACACCCAATTAGCGCTAGAAGAAAATGTTTCCAAATAAGTGACTAGAGAGAACCGAATATGCAACTTCAAACACCTAATCACCATTGAACAAAGAACCAAATTTTCTGAAACTAAAAGCGAAGACAGAAGAAACGAGCTCTAATTAACCAACTGATCATCGAAGGGTGAAGAGAGAGATGGCTAACAAACTTGAGTGCCCTAATTGATCAAAGAGGCCAACACAAAAGCAACATTTGCAATTGCTTGTTCAATATGCAAAATCGCCGACCCTTATGTGCAATTGCTTGTTCAATTGGACGATTTATGACAACGATCGTCTTCTTCAAGCAGTAGGTGATCGATCGAAGAGACCGAGCAGCGTCTGAACGGCTGGTGTAACGGGAATTCCATTGCTCGACTCCATTAAAACAACTTGGGCGAGATATCAAATTGGGATAGGGATAAGCTCAGCTAGAAGTTCATGAATGAACTCAAAACTGAGGGTTTCCGGATCTAGAAATTAGCTGCAAGGGAAGAGGGACTGATTTGAAGATTAACGGAACCGAATTGCAAAACTAATTGCAGATAGATAATTTGGAAGAAGAAGAAGAAGATGATTTCTGTAATTGGATGCATCTCATTGCATACAGAATTTGCTTATAAAGAATATCGGTATTCAAAGTACTTGAAATAAAAACGGATACGGGCTAGGCCCAACTAACATAAAGCCCAATCGGCCCACTCAGAAATAGAACAAACCCATTGCATATTAAATGGGTAAACTGTAGAAAACCACCCCTTAAATATGTCACATTGTTCAAAACCACCCCTTATATCCTTAATTATCGAAAACCACCCCTTATACACCACCCGTTACCAATCAGCCACCCCATTGAAGTTTCCATCCAAGACTCAGTTAAATATGTAAAAAGACAAAAATACCCTTATTTTTTTAATATTTTAATGTTATTAAGTGGATTAAAACAAAATTAAATTAGGGAGTGTTTTAGTGTTTATTCCTGCCAAATTCTACCGACAAAACCCCACTTCACATTTTTGCATAATCGGGGCTTGTTGAGGGAAGATTGTGAACAACCCCCTATCCACGTAGTGGGTATTTCCGCCCGCTGGCCACCAGCCCAGCCAGCATCGGCTCTAGCGAGCCCTCCCGGCCGACGTTAGTCGCCCACCTCCGTCGCCTTCAACTGTTGCACCATCGTGGAAAAATCGCGGAAGAATGGGTCGAGGGATGTGAATGATGTCGAGGGCAAATTTGAACAAAAACTCTCCACCCCGGGAATCCACCCCCTCTATGAATTTGTGGCTTGCTGTACAGTGAATTTGAGGGTTTTTGGGATTTTTTCCCTAGGAATGGGTCATTTTTTTTTCGGGATGGGATTTTGGTTTTTGGGCTTGAATGAAATTGTTGGCTTTAGATTCGATTTAGCTTCTTCATTTTCAGATCTATAGGGGACGAGATTGATCTTCCTCTTTGCTTCACAAGGTTGAAGGTTATTTGCTTTTCGCTTTTCGGAGGTCGGGGGCGGCTCTTGTCCTTGGTAGGGTTTTCTTCTTGGTTGCCTATGGAAGAAGAAGATAGATTTGGGGCTTTCTTTTTCTTATTTTTTGTTTAATTAATTTAAAATATTAAAACTGATTACAGAATTAAAAAATATATTTAAAAAATATGTACTTAACGGTGATAGAGACGGAGTTAGTGGATGGGTGGTTGATTGTAAACGGGAGGTGTATAAGGGGTGGTTTCCGGTAATTAAGCATATAAGGGGTGGTTTTGAACAATGTAGTATATTTAAGGGGTGGTTTTCTACAGTTTACTCCATATTAAAACCCCATATTAAAACCATAAATAAAGCCCTCCTTCTTAAGAAAATCTAAATTCCCAGTCAAAGAACTCGGTTATTCAGAAGATCATTGTGATCAAATGAAGTATGGCACCATCTGATCAGCCGGCGCTTGCTGTTAAGAATGGTGTTGGTGGAAAACCACACTTTTATCATTATCATTAATAACTATTTATATTAGATTACATGAGATTGTGATAGAATCAAATCCAAAAAGTATCTCCTGATAATCCTAACAACAATATCTAATATATTTTAATATAAAAAAAATGACGAAAAATAATACGCACTATAAACAGTGAACCAAAAATAATACGAACTCTCAAAACTACCAATTCATATATAAACTATAACACATTAAACCAAAATTGATACAGGGTCTAAAATTTACAAACTCTAAATTCATTTGAATTCAATATATAATTAATACTCGTAATAAATTATGGTCAAAATTGTAAAATTCAAAATTTTATGTCTTCCCCCATTCGTTCTAAAGTTGAAGGCAGCCATGGCAAAGCGGTGATGGCGGACGTGGCACAGACCCACACAACACTAAACACCCAACCACCAGCCAACTGCCAACCGGACGAGAGCCACCGACAACAACAACAAACGGCAGCTGACGAGGCTGGAGACAAAGGAAGTCGGGCAGGCAGGAAGGCGATGCTGCACTAGAACGACGACGGAGGTGCAGAACACCACGAGCGAAGATCAACGGGTTGGTTGAATAGCTAGTTGAATTCCTCCATTAAAGAGGACCTTCCGCCATGTCGGAGCTCGATTCGAAACACCACCGAGTACAAGGAGGTCAAGATACCCAAATTAAAGGTCGAATCCGTGAGAAAGGTTAACAGGAACCCAAAATCAATCAGAAATCCCGCCGAATAGATAGCAGGTTGGTTGAATGGCTGGTTAAATTTTCTGTTCGTACGCTCCATTGTTGAGCCTGGGGAAGACGGTAGAAGAGACTAGGGTTTTTGTTAGATAAATATAATTTTATTTTTTATTTTTATAAAATTTCCCCAAGTAGTTGTAATTTGAGTCTAAAATATTTTATATTTTGTGAATTTTGGACCTTGTATCGATTTTGGTTTAATATGCTATAGTTTGTATATGAATTGGTAGTTTTCAAAGTTCGTATTATTTTTTATTCACCTCTAATAGTTCATATTATTTTTGGTCATTTTTCCTTTAATATATATCTTAATATCCCCTCGCAGTTGAAACGGGAGATAACGAAAGTTGAAAACTGAAATAAATGAAGTAAAAGTAAAAGTAAAATAAAGAATAATATGGCTAGCTTTGACCCAATTGTGATCGTCTTCAAAGGTATCTCCCTAGGTAAGGCAAAACCAGTGGGTCGCGTCAGACTTGTGAAGGATGATAGGTTTCGAAGAGGAACGGTAGAACAGGCAGTGGCCATCAATTTCGGCAACAGATTCAGAAGTCATCATGGGATGTGAAGTAGCCCGAGGGCGGGAGGCAATTTTTTTTGGCGACATGGTATTGGATTAATGGGGAAGCTGCTGGCGCACGGGTTGAAGCTTTTTTTTTTTTTTTAAGCAAGAAGAGGTGCTCATGGTTTGTGATGTCATAGATGTGAAGTGGAGGGCAAGGAGAACGGAGCGGAGCATTGGTAATGAGGACGGTGGCGTCCATGGTGACTTGGTCCTCAATGATGAGGCAAGTTTGACCAGGGCGAATCTTTTGATGGGCAGTTGAGTTTATTGGGGAGTTTGAGCGGGTGGCAGCGGAGTAGAAGAAGAGTTTATTGGGGAGGTCGATGGTGAACATGACCATCCCTCATGGTGAAGTTGGTAATGGTGTCGATGACGATGTAGATGGTGGACTCATGGCAAAAGTTGAATTTGGTTTCAAGAAGGCATTTTTGGATTGACTGAAGCCAACGATAGATTGCCCGTAGGTGGTTTGTGTTGGCATAAGCCAATTTTGGGTTACCTGAAGGCAAATTTGTGGTGGCCGAAGCCAAGTATGGGTTGTCCGAAGACGGTTTAGTGGTGGCTTAAGTCAAGTTTGAGTTGCCCGAATGCATTTTGGGGTGGCATAAACCAAATTTGAGTTGCCCAAAGGCATTTTGTGAGGATCATACGACTTTTGTGGTGGCCGAAGCCAAGGGTGGGTTGCCCGTAGGCAGTAGAGAGTGGCCGAAGGCGGTTTTATATAGTTTATATAATTTTTAGCTCCCAAAACTACATGTACAAAAGTCAAACATCATTTATTTCCGAACGGAGGGAGTGTATTTTAATATATATCTTAATACTTGCAAGTTGCAGCATATGTAGTGAGTTTCATTTGTGAGCATGGAGTATTGTCCACCAGGATTGAAAGCAAAGGAAGTGGCACCTTCCTTGCACTTGATGAGCAACCCATGGTAGAGCACTAGTAGCAAATTCAGGAGAAGGGGGATGAGCTGGGCAAATTGATTAACATCAATTTCCAGCGGCTCTGCAGTCATGCTGAACTGAACAAATTGATGGATCATCTCTTCATGACAAGGATTCGAAGATTTAATGAGCCCCATAAACTTCTCAGTTACATCATAAAGCCACACGAATTGGAGATGACATTTTTTTGATTTCGCAGCTAAATATGCATTATCACCCTTATAAACCCGGGTGACGAACTACACCTGTCTCTTAATATATCAGGCGACGGACTTATCCATTCATGAGTACTCACCTAAACATTTGGGCAAAGAACATAGATAACCACATCCAATTACCACCTCGTGTAATCAAGTGACCAATAGTTGGTTGCCTAAATACTCATACGATGAATGTATTGGTCTTCTCAACATTCGAACCTTCTAACAATGTTTCTCATATTCTCAAGTAATCACATAAAGTCGCCGCTTGGATGATTTTGTTGGTCACTCTAACATTCAAGTGACGAACATTTGTGGTCGTCCAAACCTCTTGGTCGACTTTCAGGATCCTTGGCCTTATCAAGCAACGATGTAAAAGTTCATCACTGAAATTGATGCAAGCAACGGACTTCAACCCCTTCATCACCTGAATATTATAAGGACGCCGTCTTTGTGACAACTTTTCAGGCAAAGACTTCATCTCTTGAAAGTCAAAGCGACCTGGAGCTTATTTAAGCGACCATTTAAGGTCTATTGCCTGAGTTCATAATCTGGCATAGTGGTGCAAATTTTCATAATTTCGATACAATGTTTGATTTTTTTATCTTTTCAAAAAATATAAAAAAAATTAGGTTGTAATTCTTTATCATATGCAAATAAAGGAAATTGAATCTTGCTATCTATGTTAAAATATATTCAAATAATTTAAAAAAGAAAAAAGAAAAAAGAAAACACAAAGGTCCCAGTTCGAATCCGGAATAACCGCTCTCTATTTACCAAAAAATCAAGGCTAAACCATACCAGAAATCACTATCAC
The DNA here is from genome assembly GCA_963922045.1 of Persicaria maculosa. NCBI lineage: Eukaryota > Viridiplantae > Streptophyta > Magnoliopsida > Caryophyllales > Polygonaceae > Persicaria > Persicaria maculosa. The sequence continues at coordinate 39,661,230 of OY998271.1, forward strand.
TTCCCTTCACTTCAAACAGCAAAGCAAGAGGTATCTTTGATAACACTAAACCAAACACATAATATATATTCCTAATTTTTTTTAATATATAAGAAAGCAAGAGAGGAACACAGGAAAAGATTATACAGTATAAGAGATAATATTCAAAACTCTCGAGGGTCAACGAAGATGGAAGACCCCGGCGGCGACTTAGTCCAGTCGCCGACCGAGCCGTCGGAGTAGTCCTCCACCAGGCGCTTCATGCACCACAGATCCTCGGCGCACGATAGTCTTTTCCAGTGGGGTATACCTAACCTGAGCGGGTCCCCACCCGCCACCTCGGTCGCCACTACCGCGCACCCTCTCTCCTTGGCCAGGTTATGCGCATGCCCGCACAGCGCCCTCACCATCCTCACCGCGGCCGGCCCCTCCCCTCCCACCCCATACATGAAATGGAACCCGAATTTCCCGAACACCTCCGGCACCGACGGTATCCTCAGCCACGGCAGCGCCCTGTCCAGCAAACGCGTCGTTTTGGCCAGCCCCCTCATCACGCGCGACGCGCCCTTCACCTCCAGCCTCCACACGTCCTTGCAGTTCCACACGCTCATCACCGCCCACGACCCCGGCATCCCATCGCCCCCGGCCACCGTCCACGAGGTGGTGCGTGGTACGGCGAGAAAGGAACCGAGGTTGAGGCTATTGCTTAGGACGGCGCCGATGTCTTCAGGGAAAAACTCCGTGGCGGAGAAGCGGCGGCGGTAGAGGGCTTCAGCATCGGAGGGGGAGAGCTTGAGTATGGTGAATGCGGGCGAAACCCGGGCAGTGTGGGCGAACACTGGTTGGACGAGGATGGACGGGGTGCGGAACTTGGAGTAGCCACACTTGCCGGTGAAAAGCTGGACGGAGGCGGTGTTGTCGGATTCGGTGGCCATGTAGGAGTACTCGGCGCCGTTGTCTCTAAACCACTTCTCTATCCCAACCACCAGCTTTAGCCCCACTCCCATCCGCCTACAACATTTGATAAATTCACAAAATTTTGTTATTTAATCATTCAATCAGTCAATTATTAGTATTGGGGTGGATTAAATACACCGGTAATTTTTATTGGATACATCGCTAATGAATCTGCAACTTATTAAAGACTCATTAGCGGGGTCTATACTCATGTTTAAAAATTTAAAAAAAACATCATTATTGGGTCTCAAACTTGTTGCGAACCTATTAGCGGTGTATCCAATCATAATTACCGGTGTATTTAGTTTTCTCGTTAGATTAAGAGGATTGTTGTTGACAGCTTTGTGAATACACTGTAGATTAAAGGATTGTGCTATATTCACATAAAATAAGTGATATATGCACTCTAAGGAACAGATTCTTCTAATTATATTTTCACAAGCACATATATAAAAATCTTAAGTCAACTATATTTCAAAATACAAAATAAATCAAGCAAAATCATTTTTATAGGGTGTTGTTAGATACACTGCAAATCTTTCATCAGAAATGCACGTTCTTTTCAACGTGCAACCCTTTCCCACTAATTAGCACTTTTAAAAAATTAATTAACCCACTTTAACCCTGCACGTCAGGGTTTGGGGTGTATATAGCAGAACCGTTTTTATATTTGCCAATAATCTATCACATATTAATGAATAATCCACGAATTGGTTAGATCTTATAATTCACAACTTCATGAATAATTCATTTACATCTATGAATAATGTTGATAATGCTTGCGAATAATGGTCGATATAGGGCAAATATACGTGGGTCATCATCGTCTCTCCTCTTTGGGTTTGTTTCGGGGATGGATTTATTCTATGATGCAAATTTATAGTCCATTCGTATTTGTTCTATGCTAATTTATAGTCGCTATATACCTCCATCTGCTGATCGTCCAACCGTTGGCTTTCTTCGATCTTTACCTTATCGTTGAAGATCACAATCCGGCTCTCTCTCTCTCTCCTCCGTACGTGCTCAGTCAGGTTCATGTTCTTCTTTTTTTTTTCATTTTTTCTTTTCACGATGTTTTGAGATTCGGAGACAATGTTGGACTTGCATAACTCACTCAATTCAACACACAAAGAGGAAGCTTGAGCTTTCTGTAACTCAAGAACCGAAAAAACACACTCAGAGAGATTTTTCTTAACTGCCTTACTCCTTGATTGATCACACATTCACCCATACAAACACACACCATCTTGTGTAACTGCTAAGCTAGATAACTACCCACTAACACCACTTACTCGGGCATAAAACTGAATGTAAACTGCTATGACATTAAACTAAATTACATTAACATATAATTCATAAAACTGAAAACTTAAACAACACTTAAACAAACTAACTCTAGCTAAGCTTAGGAGGTTGAAGCACATCATATTTTAACACCTCCCCTTGATTCAAACTCCTTCATGCCAATTCTTTCAACAAAGAACTGATGCTTTACTGAGTTCAATGCCTTTGTGAACAGATCTGCATTTTGTTCACTTGTGCCACAGAAACTTAGCACAACCTTCTCCTTAGCCACCAACTCACGAATGAAGTGATGTTGCACATCTATGTGCTTTGTTCTGGCATGAAATGCAGGATTCTTGGTCATGGCTATTTCTGATCGATTGTCACACCAAATCTCTGTTGCATTACATTGAGCACATCCCAAATCATTCAGCAATTTTCTGAGCCAAAGTGCCTGTCTCCCTGCTGCACTTGCAGCTACATACTCTGCTTCAGATGAAGACAGAGCAATGGTTTCTTGCTTCTTTGAACTCCACGTAATTGCTCCTGAGCCAAGACTGAATACTGACCCTGATGTGCTCTTTCTATCATCCACACAACCAGCCCAATCACTGTCTGTGTATCCCTGCACTTTGAAGTCTTTCACACTTGTATACCACATGCCTTTCTTCAAGGTTCCAGCAACATACTTCAGGATCCTCTTAGCAGCCCCTAGGTGTTGCATTATTGGATTGTGCATATACCTTGAAACTACACTCACACAGTAAGCTATGTCTGGCCTTGTATGTGTGAGGTAATTAAGACCTCCAACTAAACTCCTGAACACCTTATCATTTGCTTTTCTGGTGCCATCATCTTTCTGCAACCTCTCATTTGCATTCATTGGAGTCTGAGCTACCTCACAGCCTTCAAGTTTATACTTCTTCACAAAGTCACGAGCATATTTTTCTTGACACAAGTAATCCCTTCCTTTCCTTGCTTGACTTCCAAACCTAGGAAGTACTGGAGTTGATTCAGGTCTGTCATCTCAAACTCACTCATCATTGCCACCTTGAACTCACTTAACATTTCCTGTGATGAACTGAAATATATAATGTCGTCTACATATAGACACACCACTATAAATTCCTCCTTGCTCTTCCTTCTAACATAAACAGTGGGCTCATTCTCACTTCTCTGAAGTTCATTCTCTAAAAAGAATGCATCAATCCTGCTGTACCAGGCTCTTGGAGCCTGTTTTAAGCCATAGAGAGCTTTCTTCAATCTGTAGACCTTGTCTTCTTCACCCTTCTTGACAAAGCCCAAAGGCTGTTCAACAAACACCTCTTCTTCTAGCTCTCCATTTAGGAATGTAGATTTCACATCCAATTGAAACACAGGAAACTTCAACTGAGCAGCTAATGCTAACACCACTCTCACAGTCTCTAACCTTGCCACTGGTGAGAAGGTTTCTTCAAAATCTATGCCTTCTTGTTGTGCATAGCCCTTTGCCACTAATCTTGCTTTGTGCTTCTGTATACTCCCATCAGTGTTGTATTTGGTTCTAAACACCCACTTTAGACCAATTACATTCTTCTCTTTAGGAAGTTCAACCAACTCCCATGTGTCATTCTTCCTGATGGATTTCATCTCCTCTTCCATTGCCAATTCCCACTGATGTTCCTTCTTTGCCTCTTCAAAATTTGCAGGATCTGTCACAATCAAAGCAATCCCACAGCTTTGATAGATATCAGCTAGAGATCTGAATCTTCTTGGTGGAGATTCACTAGATGAACTTGATGGTGATGATTCACCACTTGACATGCTTTGCTGGCTTGATGGAGTGGATGGAGGACTAGGTTGTACATGAGGCATCTCTGGTGTTGCAGATTCCTCCATTGCACCATCAATAACAACACCTCTTGGAGCATTCACAAATTTCTCTTTCTCCTGCCACTGCCATTGAGCTTCCTCATTAAAGATCACATTTCTGCTCACTATGATCCTTCCATTCTGAGGGTTGTACAACCTGTAGGCCTTTGACTTTGTTGCATATCCAACAAAGATACACTTCACTGCTTTATCATCCAGCTTGGCTCTCAAATTCACTAAAGAATAGGCCAAACACCCAAACACTCTTAGATGATTCACACAGGGCTTCCTCCCTCTCCACACTTCAAGTGGAGTTTTGTCAATGACAACTTTTGTAGGTGACATATTCAACACATACACAGCAGTTGCTACAGCTTCACACTAAAACTCATTTGGCATTCCCTTGGCTTTAAGCATACTCCTAGCCATTTCAACAACAGTTCTATTTTTTCTCTCAGCCACTCCATTCTGCTCAGGAGTATAGGGTGCAATAAGTTCTCTTCTTATCCCATGTTCATCACAAAATGCAGTGAACTCTTGAGATAAGAACTCACCACCTCTATCTGTTCTCAATGCCTTTATCTTCTTCCCTGATTGATTTTCTGTCAAAGCCTTAAACTTCTTGAAGTTTTCAAAAGCTTCTGACTTGAGTTTCAAGAAGAAAACCCAGCTCATCCTGCTATGATCATCTGTGATAAGCAGAAAATACTTGCTCCCTCCGAATGACATGGTTTGCATAGGCCCACACAAGTCAGCATGTAGGAGCTCCAAACACTCACTAGCTCTCCATGCTCTACCACTTGGAAAGGCACCCTTGAACTGCTTGCCAAACACACAACCTTCACATAGTTCTATCTCTGCAATACTTGGCAAACCAGTGACCAATTCTCTTGAACTTAGCAGCTTTAAACTTTGAACATTCAAATGTCCAAATCTCATATGCCACAGCCTTGATTCTTCATCTCCCTTAGCTGTCATGACTCTATTCACACTTGTTGACAGATCAAGTGGATACATCCTATTCTTGGTCATAGGAACTTTCATGCTTGGATCTCTTATACCTGATCTCACAAGAATTTTCATCAAACAGTAGAGAGTAACCACTCCCTTGCAACTGACCCACACTGAGCAGATTGTGTGCTAACCCTGGCACATACTGAACCTCACGTAGAGTTCTCACTCCTCCTTGCAAACTCTTGATGACAATTATCCCTCTTCCTTCTACTTGCAGCATCTTATCATCTCCAAGTCTAACCTTGCTTTTCTTTGACTCATCAAGCTCTTTAAACATTTTCCTTAAGCTTGACATGTGGTTTGAGCAACCACTATCTAAATACCAAATGTCATTGACATTTTCTGTATCTGAGGACAAAGTCATGAACAACCTTCCTTCTTGCTCAGCATTTTCTGAGTAGTTTGCTGCCTTTTGCTCACTCTCAAGCTTCTCCTAACATTGAGCCTCCTTATGACCATACTTCTTACAGTGATAGCATTGAATGCCTCCTCTGTAAGATCTTGAGCCACCATAGTTACCTCTGCTAGAGCCTCTCCATGAGCTCTTCTCTGAGTCATTGTTTTGACCTCTCCCTGAGCCATTGTTGTGACCTCTTCCTTGACCTCTGCCACGCCCTCTACCTCTGAAGTTTCCTCTTCCACGACCTCTACTTCCAGAGTTTTCAGGCTTCTCCTTTGAGGGCTCTTCCTTCATTTAAAAGACCTTCTCTTCCTTCTGATCACTTGATCTGTTCAACCTCTCTTCATGAGCTTGAAGAGAGCTTGTCAACTCCTCAAACCTGTATGTTGACAGATCCTTAGACTCTTCTATTGCTGCTACCACATGGTCATATTTCTTGGTCAAACTCCTCAAGACCTTGCTCACAATTGTCTCATCAGTCATCTTCTCTCCATATGACTTCATATGGTTTACAATTGCAGATACTCTAGAAAGAAATACCTGCACAGTCTCTTTCTCAAGCATGTTTAGAGTCTCAAACTCTCTTCTAAGTGCTTGCAGCTTAACTGTGATAACCTTCTTATCTCCCATATACTCCTGCTTTAATGTTTCCCAGGCCTCATGTGCAGTTGTAGCTGCTGCAATTCGTGGGAACACTTCATCATCCAAGGCAGTTTGGATCATGAACAAAGCCTTCGAGTCCTTCTTCCTCTTTTCTCTCAATGGCTGATCAGGCTCCTCTACTTGAGTGTCTTCAAAACCATTTTCTACCAGTCCCCATACTTCTTGAGACTTGAAAAGAGTCATCATCTTAAGACTCCAGAAATGGTAATTCACACCCTTGAATATTGGCAACTGTGAGTTCCTCAAATTGCCTGAACCATTATTCTGCATTTTCACTTAACCTCTCTTGTGTTTCCCTGTGTTTATGAACTCACACCACTCAATCCCAGAATAGAAACCCGATTGCAAACCTTTGTTTGCTCTGATACCACTTTGTTGGACTTGCAGAACTCACTCAATTCAACACACAAAGAGGAAGCTTGAGCTTTCTGTAACTCAAGAACCGAAAAAACACACTCAAGAGAGATTTTTCTTAACTGCCTTACTCCTTGATTGATCACACATTCACCCATACAAACACACACCATCTTGTGTAACTGCTAAGCTAGATAACTACCCACTAACACCACTTACTCGGGCATAAAACTGAATGTAAACTGCTATGACATTAAACTAAATTACATCAACATATAATTCATAAAACTGAAAACTTAAACAACACTTAAACAAACTAACTCTAGCTTAGCTTAGGAGGTTGAAGCACATCATATTTTAACAGACAAACCTAGCTAGCTAGACTTTGTTCAGTTTGTTTCTGTTGGAATTTTGCCTTTTTTTGTCAATGCCGAAATGTGATTGGATTTTGTCATGTCAAATCTCGATCCATTTTTCTCCCGCCTTTGAATTTTTTTCAATGGCAATTGTCAACGGCAATCATCTGTTTGTTAAAATGCCTTATATAGTTTTTCGTGGCTGACATTTACGAGTAGATTCTCTTTTTCTTCCGATTCTTGATTGATATCATGATAAGATCTAGCCTGTGTTGAATTATTTTTGCAGGGATCACTTAGAAGCACTTGCACATATAGATTCGCTCTATCGTTAGGTATATGGAAGGATTTTATTGGCGGTAACTAATCGTATTTTAGGTGCCTTATCAAGTACATAATAAAATATCTAAAATGTTTAGAGAAATGTAACATCAATCATACATACTACTACTGCATTTTAGGTACCAAATCAAGTAAAATGTGCCGATGTTTAGAGAAATGAAGCTAATCGTATTATAAAACTTTTATACAAATGTGGTTCAGGATTTAATCAACCCGTGGTTCAAAATTTTAAGGAAAACTTAATCAAAGTGTTAATAAAAGGTGGTTCAGCATTTAAGGTACGTACCTAATCAAAATTTTAGTCAAGATATTTAAAAGAAGTGGCTTAGGATATTAACAAAAAGTTGTTTAAACTTTTAGTCACATGTGGTTCTGGACTTGTATAATATATGATTTATAATATTAACAAAAAGTGATTCTGGCTTTTACTCATTTGAGGTTCGTGATTTTAAGGACATGAACACCATGTGGCTTAGGATTTTAAGAAGTGGTTCAAAATATTAACAAAAAGTTGTTAATTCATACTTTTATTCACATTTTGTTAAGGACTTTATAACATGTGGTACAGGGTTTTATTCATATGTGATTCATGTAAGACGTAAGGTCTTAAGAGGCATCAACCAATGTCAATTGGAGCTTAAAAAGGAGAAAGAGCTTTTTGTGATATGGGTAGGATTTGAATCCATTATAAATCACTCTAATCATCCTTAATATATCTAATGTGAGACACGGTGCTACATTAATCTCACCTACTTAAAGCACTAATAACCACATTATGCCTAAGAGACTGCCCTACGAGAGAAGCATACTCAAGTACACCGTCGAAGCACCTCCAATCCTGAAGTTGGCTTTGATATAATTTTTAACACCCAAGTTTTTAAGAGGCGTCAACCTATGCTACTTAGCTCTTTCAAATTCATTGCATGTCCTGACTAGGAGCCTAAAAAAAGAGCTCTCAGGATATAGATAGGGGTTGAATCCATTATAAATCACTCTCAATATCTTTATTATATCTTATGTGAGATGGGGTTTACAGTTTAGGATATTAACAAGATGTAGTTCAATGTTTTACATGCACACATGTAGTTTAGAACTTCAACAATATGTGGTTCGGGATTTTAAAAGGAGGTATTTCATTATATTACAAATATGCTCAATTTTTTTTTCCAATTAGGTCAAATATTTCACATTGTGTAGTTCAAACATTTTACAATGTGTTGTTTAGAATTTTACATTATGTGGTTCAAGTGCTCAATTTTAAAATTAGAACGCGATTTTAAAGTTTTTTTAGTGTGAAATATATTAATATGTCTCAAGTGTAATTAATAAAGTTATAAGAAATTGTTTTTTTTTTAACCGGAAATAATTTGGCATTAAGGGGGCCTTAAATGCCAAGGGCGTCCAGACGAACGAAATTACGAAGCACCGAGTCGCCAGGTAAAGAATTGCCAGAGAAGGCGAAATTTATAAGAAATTGTTTAAATTATATTTAAAAAAAAACAAAGTGGACAAATAACTAAATAAAAAAATTAAAATTAAAATAAATGAAGATAAACATTAAAAGAAAAGGAAAGAAAAGAAAAAACGAATAAATGAAAGCGATTTCCTAATTTTGCAAAGAAGTTCCCTTAGTATAATGGTACCTAGTACGGGGAGAAGAGGTAATTAAAGTAGCGTGTTCAATTCCAACAAGTACTCAGTGTTGGTCCTAACATTTTATATATATATATATATATATATATATATATATATATATATATATATATATATATATATATAAATTCAATGTAAGTTAAAAATTTGCTAATCACAACAAAATAAAAGTACTTAAGAGTTATGACCTATCATTATTAGATGAAAAAAATGCCTAAAAAAAAAAGAATTACACAAGGAAACTATATGGCAACAATGATATGGAGTTAGAAAATCAAAGGAATAAATTATAAATAAATCAATAAATTAAATTAAACATGTAAAACAACATTCTTTTCCTCTAACTTCATTTGGGCCTTCCAATCAAAAAATAGTTGGATTCAACCCATATGTGAAGATAAGAATATGTATTTGAGTCTTTTATTGAAATAAGTTAGAGGGTATTTGGGCCTAGTATTAAAAATTCTGGGCTTTATATAAGATAATATATATATATAGGGATTGACTTCGGTGAAAACCTCAAATTGCAGTAAAAATCGTGAGGACTACTTTATAGCTTGGTTTATTTGAAACCCGTGGTAAAAACCTCAATTACACAGTGACTTTACAACTCAGTTCAACCTAAAAACCGTGCTAAAAACTCCAGTTTTAAAATAACACATGACTTTATATATCGGTTAAACCTAAAAACTGTGCTGATAACTCATGTTTTAAAATTACATTAGTGACTTTATAGCTCGGTTTTATTCAGAACCGGGCTAAAATATGTGACCTTATAGATCGGTTCTATTTATAACCGGGCTATAAAGCTAGTGAACGGGGCTAAAAAGTCGGTCCTCACAGGTTTTTACCGCAATTTTGGTTTTCACCGGAGCGCAACCCTATATATATATATATATATATATATATATTATATATATAGACTCCGGTGAAAACCAAAAATTATGGTAAAAACCGTGAGGACCAATTTGATTGGTGGGAGATAGAATTAGGGATTTAAAGAAATAAGGGTATTTCTGACTTTTCCTCAATTTACCTATGTCCGGCTTCCCTACTCTCGCTGTGTTGATCTCTCTCCTCGCTCGCCGTCCACTCCTACATGCTCGAAGACGACGACTCCTTCTACGTTGAGCTCGACAAGCCCTGTTATCTCCAGTTCGACTCTACTACGACATGTCCATTGCCAGCAAGCTCCGCTACGGATCGATCCATCTCCTACTTGAAGGGGATTCAGGTCCAGAATTTCTTCCTCTGGTTCGACGTGGACAAGATCAAGGTCGATTTGCCCCCTTCCGGCTCCATTTACTTCCAAGTCGGTTTGCTCAACAAGAAGCTCGATCGTGACCAGTTCTAGACTGTTCGTGATTGCAGGGGTGGCACTGGCGCTTCCCATGTCGAATCCTTCAAAGACTTTTTCAAGGTAAATGCTCTCCCTGCATCCCTCTCACAATTAGGGTTTCTATATTCGTTTCTTGAAAATTGGAACCCTCATCACTTCATTAGTAATTTGATGTCTTTCTGTGTGTTCATTCCTGATCAAGTGAATTGAAACACTCGATTTCAGTAATTTGATGTCTTCCTGCCTTGAATTCATTGTGTTTTCCGGTTTTCATACTTGTTCAAATCAGTTAATGTTTTTGGACTTGATGCGTGACGAAAGGGAAGCAATGCTTCAAATTGTTCGAAATTTTAATGTTTGTGTTGGCCTGCACCTCTATTCTAATGCCTTCAAGAAATGATTATCATGAATGCTCCAAAAATTTCCCCCAAAATTACAGTTCATCAAACTAGACATGAATATCCCCCAAATTTTCACAAGAACCGAAAATTGAAGGGGAATGCTTGCATTTGTGACATTTATAATGGGTTTGATTGTATTTTCTAGATTTATTTTACTCAAATTTTTATTTTATTTTATTTTCACATGATTAGGGAATAGAAGAGGAGAGGAGGTGAGGGACTGAAGGGATGAAGGCGTCTTCTCCTCTCCTTGCCTTCAAATTACAGAAAAAGAAAGCTTGACAGCTTTGGCAGTGGAGGCTGCAAAAAATGCTCTTTAGATGGCACAAGTTCATCCTGATGATATTGAATTGACATGATTTTATATATTGTGCACTTCAACTACAGAGGATCTATTCGATAGTGCACCTCAGGTAATAGCTGAAGCTGCACTAGTGATGGCATATGTATAAGCATCAGAACTACATAAGTCCTTAATTCTGGTGTAGAAGGAAGTGCTTAGTTGGTCTCTTGTGATTACTTTTGCTTTTGGTTGCTCTCTAATTCTATGTGTAGGAATGGAAAATAACTCTTTTGGATTAAAAATAAGGATAGATTGTTGTCATTGGAAACAATTGAGATCATACTACAGCCAGACATTCCTAAAAAGGCTATTTATATCATTAATGATAGATATAAAGGGCAGAGGGACATGCTCTGTAAAGACCAAATATATTTTTATATTATATAATTATTATTTTAATTAAAATTACTTGAAATACGACTATTTTATTCGTATAAATGGAAGAAAACTTGTCCCCGAGCAAGGTCAATTTTTATAAATCCGTCCGACCTCATTTTAAATCTGGATTTTGACGGAATTGAATTCCGCTTTTGAGTATTCGAGAATTAGTTTTATTACCCGAAATGATTTAGATTTTAATTTAAATTCTTAGCGTCGGGATTTCGTTTTACGAGCGGAATTGGGAATTTAGTGTCGAGAATTCAAATTTGTTAGGCGAGTGGGGACCCCTCTATTTTACCTTATATATATATATATATATATATATATATATATATATATATATATATATATATATATATATATACTCTCTCTCTCCCCTTCCCTCCTGTTGCTAACAGATTGAGGTCCCCCTCCCCTGCTTTCACTCCTCTCTGCACACACCACCCTCCAGCCTCTCTGCACCAGCCCCTCCCTCCTCACGGCTCACTACCCTCTCCTCTGCATACCCACACACACACCCCCTTTCTTCTCATGTCCTATATATATACACACACCCTCATTCTCCTCTCACCTCACCCTCATTTCACCACCAGAATCTCTCTCTCCCTCATCCCCTCTTCTGTCGAAAAACCCAGGAGGAAATCCACAGAAAACCTCCCCTTTGCCGTAACCATTTCACCACCAAGTTATCATCTTTCCTCCTCCAAACTCCCCCTTCAGCAGCCAGCAACACCCTCTTCCATCTCCGGAGCTCAGGGAAAGCATCGGACGCCGCCGGAGCCGCCGCCGTGCCGCTGAAGTGCCCTTCCCTCTGTTCGGTTCAAGCCTCGGTAAAACACCTCCCCTCTCACATCTTCGCTTCTAACCTCAAAAATGGATCTTTTACTCGTTTCTCTTCCTTTCTAGGTAAGGAGGAGCCTCTTCTGGCCACGAGGACACCCCCCCTCCCCCCGTCGGAGTCACACCCTCCCCTGTTTCCGTTTGCCTCGATAAGTGGCTCTCGCTTCATTTTGCCTTGACTAAGTGTAGAAGCTCGCCCCTAATCATCACATACTCCTCCTAGGTGCAACACAGCCTCCCCCTCTCCGTCATTGAAGCCCAGCTCCGCTCGAGCGCTCTCTCCGGCGTGGACCAACCCCCTCTGTAATCCTCTTCCTTCTCCCTTCCTTCTTGTTGTCGCTTTTTCCTTTCTGTGTCGTTGGTGGTCGGAATTCCATTCCGACCTCCGGGGTGGAAGCTGGAGGCCAACAGGCCGCCGGAGGCCAGGGATTCCCCTCCCTCCTCTTCCGTCGCTCTTCGTCTCAGCACAGAGCTCTGTTCGTGAGGAAGGAGACGAAGTGGGATGCTGGGTTGGGCCTGTTTCTTCGGGTTTGGGCCTGATCCAGATCCGTAACCCGGATATACCACTTTCCATCCGGATCTCCTACATTGGTTTGTTTCATGCTGGGTTGGGCCGGGTTTTTTGTTATGCCAAACGGGTTATATCGTTTTAAAACCCGGATCCCCTTTTTTTTCCCTTGCCTTGGCTTACAGATCCGGACCCCATCCTTGCTTGGCTTTAAATTCGGGTTTGGGTTCTGGGTTCATGTTGGGTTGCTGGGCTGGGCCGGCCGAGTTGGGCCCTTATTCTGTTGCCTCATTTGAGTATATATATGATATATATATATATATATATATATATATATATATATATATATATATATATATATATATATATATATATATGTATACATTATATAGTAACGTATTTTATTCATCATTTATTATTATTATTATTATTATTATAAATCTGAATTTTATGAAAATAAAGTTTGGAAAGGGTTATATTATAAAATGATTTGTATAAGTACCTTTATGATGAAGTTAATATGTTTTAGTTGGGAACTTAAAATGATTTATTCATAAGCTTGGAGGTGTGTTATTTTATTTAATTATATATTAGAGTAATTATTTAAAAAGGAGTTTCTATGTTTTGGAAATATTCTTTTGGGAATTTGGTTGGAAAACAAGGTGTTAGAAATTCTATAATAGCAACTTTGACCGGGTTTGACCTAGATTTGGATATTCGGATATTTTCTCGGAATCTAGTTATTTTCCTTTGTGATCATCTTGTGAAAAAGTTTCTATGTGTTAAATAGTAGAATAGTATCTTATGGCGCTTTTATCGCTTATATATTAGGTGATTGTTGATATTGCTTGGATTCTGCTTCTACCGTCTCTTTGTTGTTCGGCTTATTCAGGTAAGTTCTTTTATGTGCTTACTCAGACTCGAAAGAGAATACCTGCTTGTGAATATATGACATACTAGGTGTTGTATAAGCATTAAAGCATGTCATGTAGTATCATGCTAGGATTGCACTTATGAATGAGCATTCGGTTACTTTGTGTGATTGAGAACAAAACGACCGTTATCTGGGAGTCTTAGAGTTTTGCTAGGGTCATAGGTTAGCCTAGCTTTATCGGGTGCCCTGAGTCAGTTGTCGATATATGAGCATGATGATAGCCCAGCACCATCGGGCATGAGTATGATTTATGATATGATGATGAGACATGATATGACATGATATGCTATAGCATCGAACTGGCCAGTCTCTGCACTAACGGAAAGGGGTGCAGAGGTAGGAGAGGGATATGCCACTTGGCATTCTTTGGGCGCATTTACAGTTCTTTTCCGCATATTGTAAATTAGGATCGTGTTAGTGTGATTTAATTTCCGCATTGCATCGAAGCATCTTTATATTAGTGCATGTGTATGTTTGCTTGCGGGACAGGGTGCGTTGGGGTCTCGGTCTGATCCCGCTCGCACCACTTGTTTTTAGGTATGATTGTTCTCTGTCTCTATGGCGTGGGAAAATCCCCCCGGGTGCTTGCAAAGAACCTGCCAAACCCCGCTAATTTGGCTATACGATTTTAGAATTTGTGTTTTGGTTTTGACCCGGCCTCACCGTGGCAAGTTGTACTTTACGTCCGCTTTCACTAGTTTTGCAAATGAATTTTCGCGACATAGTCCTAGGACAGCTTGAAGATTCCACGTGGCCCTCCGGCTATTTTGGGGTTCGAAATCCCCACTTTAAAATACTAATCTTTGAGCTTTGAAACCTCGACCTGTACTCGAATTGCAAGATTCGAACGAAGGTACCCAACCTTCGAAACGTAACCCGGGTATCTATATTCGGGCCATTACATGCTCTACAGCCAGACATTGCTGTCAACTGTTGTTTTTCTTGTTTTAATTTCATGCATGCTCTTACTGATACAAAACGAAATCCCTTGCAGGAGTTTTCAGTTATAATTGTTCTTTATACCATTTTTGTGATTGTTTGCATTTTATGAAGCAAGTTTGGAGAACTTTATTTTTCCACCTTTCTTTTTCTTTCCTCAAATATTTACGCTGAAGCTAAGGCTGCAAACAAGGACTTGAAAGGGATGATTAAAATGGTTAAAATCAATCACATAGACGTGAGTTGTATGACACAAGCTGATCCCTTTGGGCTATTCTTAAGTCTTAAGTAGATTGATAGAAAAAGGCCCAAGTTGATCTCATCAGACTAAAAAAAATAGCTTAGATCAATGTTAATCTTTGTAACTGATTTAACTATGAGTTGTAACTGATTTAACTATGAGTTAGATATAACTATGGGTTCAAGATTTAAAAATCTTGATCCTTTTTAATTGGAAGCAATACATCATCATAAAAACTTGAACCTACTTAATAAACTAACATGAAATGTAAGACATCAAGATGTCACTTTTGGACTATATATAACAATGGGTTCAAGATTTAAAAATCTTAAACCTACTTTAAATGGAGGCAAAAAGACAATAATACACTATGAAAAAACTTGAACCTGCTTAATAAACTAACATGAAATGTATAGCATCAAGATGTCACTTTAGGCTATATATAACTATAGGTTTTAAATCTTGAACCTACTTTAAATGGAGGCAAAAAGACAATAATACACTATGAAAAAACTTGAACATGCTTAATAAACTAACATGAAATGTAAGGCATCAAGATGTCACTTTAGAGCTATATATAATTATAGGTTCAAGATTTTAAAATACTGAACCTACTTTAAATGAAGGCAATACACTATGAAAAAAATTTGAACCTACTCAATAAATCAACATGAAATGTACATAAGGCATCAAGATGTCACTTTAGGACTATATATAACTATATGTTCAAGATTTAAAAATCTTGAACCTACTTTAAATGGAGGCAATAGACCACGAAAAAAATTTAATCCTACTCATCAACATGACATGTAAGACAACAAGATGTCACTTTTGGGTTCAAGATTTAAAAATCTTGAACCTACTTTAAATAAGATCTTTTATTTAAAAATTTTGAACCAAATTAACCTACTTTAAATAAGGCAATACACCATAATAAAAACTTGAACCTACTTAATATGTTCAAAATTTGATTAAGTAGGTTCAAGATATTTTTTATAACACTAATTCAAGATTGTATACATATAGATTCAAGATTTTTATAATTATAGGTTTAAGATCTTATAATTTCATATTTTATTAGGTAGGTTCAAGATTTTAAAATCTTGAACCAATATTTATAAAATCTTGAACATGTGGTTAACTTGCCATCACAAAAATCTTAAACCTACCGTTAAAAAAAATATTTAAACTTATAGTTATAAATTATTGAACCTGCCATTATAATAAATATTTAAATATTATAATAAATATTTGGTAAATATTTTGATATTATTATTAACTTATATTGACATATTTCCCAACTAACAATTTGATAGGTAAGATAATATATAAAAATCTTGAACCATAGTTATAAAAAATATTGAACCCGCAATTATAATAAATATTTTGATATTATAAATAGGTTCAAGTTTTTAAGATCTTGAACCCATGATTATAAAATAATATGTTAATATTTTAATTAAGTATGTTCCTTACTTTATAAAATCTCAGTTCAAACTTTTTATATTAGTAAAAACTAAAAAAATATATATCATAAACCAAAAAAGTTTTATAATGAAGGTTAATTTTTTTTAAAATCTAAAAGAGTAAGGAAGACTCATATGGTAATTATTATTTTAATGCATATTTAAATTGGTGTAATTCCAAAATTATAATGTCAGTGTTTTCAAAAAAAAAAATTATAAATAAGATGTGATATAGTGTAACAGTTGCACATAAACATAATGGATGAATAGCCCAGTTGGTTGAAAGACCTGAGCTGTGTGGTATTGTGGCTTTAACTTCTGAGTTCGATTCTCGGCGCGTACACTCAATTTTTTTTTTAATTACACAGGCGGGCACGCTTTTATTTTCCCATGTTATTTGCACCAGCAGACACGCTCTTTTTTTTTAATTACACCGGGGCGTGTTTGTTATGTATAGTATCTCAACCAATCAAATTGCTCCTCACGGTTTTTACCGTAATTTTGGTTTTCACCGGAGCGCACCCATATATATATATATGTATATATATAAGATTATTGCATCTATCTTGTAAATGTTAATATTTGACATTGTCACGATGAACATTCATCCTCTTAAAATGATAATGTTATAGTGTGTAGACACACGTATTGACATTTCTTTTTTAATTAGGGTTAATAATTTCATAGTTATAATTTAGGTTAAAACCGTATCGTTAGTCTTTCTCATCGATTATTGTTTTCATCCTATCAATGTAAATATTTAACTTTGTAACCGTAGACATTCATCATATCAATACAAATATTTAACTTTGTCACCATAGACAAACATCTTTTTAATATCAGTGGTTGATCTTTGAACGGATAACCATTAATATCACCGAATAATTTAATTTCAACGAATAACCACCCAACAACACGGAATTAATAATAAGAAGCCGTTTGATCTTTGAAATTCAATGACGGAAATTACGTAAGTACCTGTGAGAAGGGGAGACACGAAGGCCGAGAATGTAAGCGAGTTTAGTGTAAACAGGGAGGAAGGCAATTTTGGCGGGATCTTGTTGGTCGACGTTGTTTCCGTTTCTGGGGAGCTTTTTACCGCATGTAACCGTCTTTATGCAACCTCTCACCACCCCTACTATTTCTCTCCTCTCCCTTTCTTCTCTGAATTGCTCCGACTTCCTCCTCTCGTCGCCGGATTCTGCAATTCCTCCTCCTCCTCCTCCTCCTCTTCTGTCCACCACAACGTGTTCTGCAACCTACATGCGTACATTCATCACAAACCACATCTACAAGTACGTAAAGATTCTTGCTTTCTTTAATTTTAGAGCCCACCTTTTCTTCTTCAAATATAAATCATCAATAATTCATCTACGGAGTATATGATTGTGATTGACCAAATCATTTTTAAACTATTATATAAATATATACTTTTATACTCAAATAAATTAATATTAAAAAATCTGACAAATTTAAATTAATAATTATTGAAGTTTAACGGGGTTACTATCTCATGAAATCTGGACTGATCTGTACGGAAGGACCTATTGTTTCACTTCTCTTCAACTAAGGACTCGTTTGGTTGGCAATTGAATAATCCAGAAAGTAGAAAAACCAAGGAAGTAGATAAAATATATATGTTTGGTTGGATTTTTTATCAAAGAAAAAAATAGGAAGTTAAATTCCCACAAATTTAAATTCCTCCATTTTAAAGGAATTTAACTTACCTACTTCCCCTAATTAAGTTGCAATTCCACCTTTTATAATTAGAAAATTCTAATTCTCTTGTTTTAATTCCTCCCATTTAAAATCCAACCAAACATATTTTTTCAATTCTCGGGAAGTGTAATTTGTGGGAATTCAATTCTGGGGAAGTTACTTCCCGAGAATTGTTATTTCCGTGTTAAACCAAACGAGCCCTAATATATATGGAATTTAGTTCAAGTACGTATATAAAATATATAGAAGTTATGTTCGTTTTATTTATTTTTCATATTATAAGATTGAGATTTTTCTTTTAACGTAAAAGATTTAGATATGTTGAGGCTGTATCCTTCCTTTTGTGTGTATATATATATACACACACAGTGGCGGAGCCAGAACCCCGGGAGGGTGGGGCACACCCATAATAAATGACAATGAATAACACGAATTCGTACTAACACTACAAAATAGAGATAAAAAATAAAAGATTTCACTAGTACGAAAAATTCGTCATTGCTAATTAGAGTTTTATAATGAAATAGTTCAACTCGACATGGGTAAATCAATTTTATGGATTTTTTATACCCTAAAAATGTTACATTATTAATTATCATTGCGTTTGAAAATATCTTTTTCAACTTAGCAGATAAAACTCTCAAAGAGAAAATCTTCTCTTATCTTGTTGCGCAAATATGGCTTGATAATACTCATAGCAGAGAAAGCTTTCATGTATAGTTTTTGCAACCGGTAACACGATGAGACGACATACCAAATCAAAAGCTTTGTGAATTCCTACATCGATCATCTTTTTAGAAACAGCACTAATATCTTGCAAAGTAGAAAACCTAACATTTTCCCTCATTTAACCTTCTGTAATTTCTTACCTAATAGTCCAATGAGTAATATAACTTCTCATTTCAAAGATCTATCAATCTAAATAAAATATAAAAGCATGGTGGGTTATTTAAATAAGATTTAAATTTATTAATATACCTTCAATTTTCAAACACTCATAACTTTTTACTCGGATATCGGATTAATGCGCATTATATATCAAAACGAAGCTATCGACGAGAAGAATACATATATAGGGGGTTCGTCGGATAAGGGTGGGGGCACGTGCCCCCACATGCCCCCGTTTGCGGGTAGTACCCAAATTAAAGGTCTCCGGTTCGAACCCGAATGGCTGCTCTCTATTTACCAAAATCAACGAAAGTGTGTACTCCGTATTATATAGGCTTATCATCCTTAATTATAGGAGTATACTCCGTATTATTATTATTATTATTATTGTTATTATTATTATTATTATTATTATTTCTCCAAAAAAAGGAGTATATTATTTGTGTTTGTACATTTCCCACTACGTACTAGTGGAGCACTTAACTATAGATGGAGGACAGGGTTAATTAGAAGGGAGAAAACAAGAAAGGACATGAAAGCAGAGAACAAAAAAGACAGGAACATTATCATTTTGCTCTAAGTATGATTAATTCTGTTGAAAATATATAGTCTTCTTCTTCTTCTATATATATATATATATATATATATATATATATATATATATATATATATATATAAATGCAAAACTGAATGCGTTTTGTTTGGTTGCATTTGAGGAGGTGTGGGTTTGGGTCCCTCATTTCATCCCCACTTAGTTAGATATTGATCGATTAAGAACCCACCCTCAAAAACCTCACGCGGCCACCAAATTAATTAACAAATTCTATAATAAACCTCAACAAAAATTTGCTTCAATATTCACGAAAATTTTTAACTTATTGGTGCATATCTGCACATAGTTAATTAAGAGCAGGTTTGTATGGCCAAAATAAGGAACAGTTGTGTGTAGGTCACTTCGATGTGTTCCAAAATTATATCGTTGTCGTCCATTTATTAATTATTGCAAACGGTATAATACATTGTTGATGATACGTCTTTTTCAGCGTTAAAAGGTGAATTCCGAATTTATAAAAAGGTTATATATATGTACTTAATTGGACATTATTATTGTTATTTTATTATTATTTATATCAATTGAAATTTGTACAGAGATTTACAATCACATATAGGTCTGAATTCCTGTTTATATAAATATAAAGTGTTGGTTGCTATAAGATAACCGACTATAAGGCATATATTTTACAATGCATTAATTGGGTTAATTAGATATATACCTCCACTTCAAAAGGTGAGTATAAAAGAAGTAACAGATCAGCCACTAAGGTATTATTAATCTAAGACACAGTGTGTTATATATATATATATATATATATATATATAACTTCCGAGGACACATTTAGAATTTGCATATTGGGAAATGATGTGTTAGCTGTTTATTTGTTTCCCATAGCTAGCTACTTTAATTATTTTATGTATATATATTGATCTGATGATATATACTGAATAAAGTATAGTTACAAGGTTAGGTAGGTCGATGAGTGCATATATATAAAAAATGCAGCCGCCACCAGGTGCAATAGGGAATGCCCCACCTATATGTGACCAGTAACCTATCTATATACCTATGGTTCCTAAATATGGCAAACAGATGTATGGACACCACAATATAACTATATATACACAGATGCGGCCAGATGTATGAAAAACAAAATATGGAATTGATTATAAAGCTGAAAACAGAAGAAGGCCGGAAGGAAAGGGTGAGATGAGAATGATGGATCGAGATAGATTAATAAAAAATAGTATATATAAAATAAGATTGAATGAATTACCAGCATGAGAAAAGCAGGGGAATGGCGAATCCTGGAAATGGGGTCTCCCAGCTGATCAGTGAAGAGAGAGAGTTTACCAGTTGGACCAACCTCACACCTCTTCTCCATCTCCTCCACTTCCTCCCTATCCTTTTTCTCTTCAAACTTCCTCACCACTATATTCATTTTCCCCATCATCTCTCTCTCTCTCTCTCTCTCTCTCTCTCTCTCTCTCTCTCTCTCTGCTTACAAAGTTAATTGAAAAGATCGAGTGTCGAATTCGTGGCGATAGATCGAGAGGAGAGAAAATTGATAATGCAAGAAGGTGGTGGAAGTTCGGGAGTGACTGACTGAATATATATAATGTGATGTAAATTAAGTGGCCGGGCGAATATGAAAGAGTAGACGAAAATATACAGTCAAAAGTAAAACTTCAAATATCCAATCCCAATATTTTTTTTAAATAACATTTGGAGGTACTCTATTAGTATTACTAGCGCTACATTTGACCCAAAAGTGCACAATCAACTAATTTTCCAAATTGATATTACATATTTTTAAATAAAATAAATATAAAATTTTAATCTAATTAACTTCTAGGATAAGTCTTTCAACAACTACTCACCCATCTTTAAGCTCACACAAACTTAATTTTAGGAACTTTTCATTTTCTATTCACAATTTTTAATCAAATGCTCTAACACTTAGATTTACCATATATATATATATAGTGTATGGATCATTTGTGCACAATCCTTAGGGTGTGCATTGTCCACAAATATTATTTGGTGAATTGTGAAACATTATTCGGTGAAATGTGAGTATTGTTTAGGGGAATGTGAAACATTATTTGGTGAAATTTAAAACATTTCGTATAAATTGTAAGTATTGTTTAGGGAATTGATGTTTCTTTTATTTGAAATAGATGAATAAAAAAACTAAACATTATTCGGTAGAATGTTACAAATTATTCAGTGGAATTGGGACGTTATCATCTGAATTGAACGGAAAAAAACATAAGTATTCGGTAGAATGTTTCACATTTCACCGAACAATGCTTCAATTTCACCGAATAATGTTTCACATTTCATCGAATAATATTTGTGCACAGTGCACACCTAAACCACACCCATATATATATATATAGAGATTGGATCAAATGTAAAATTGTCATAGGGGGTAAAATGCTTAAGGTGTAAAATTCTCTTAATGGGCCTAATTTTTGTAAGTAAATTGCTAATGAGCCTAATTTATAAGTAAATGGGCCTAATTTAATTAGTAAAAATGTCAACCTCATGTGCCCCCCTTGTCCCATGCGTGTGCCCCCTTGCCCCTGTGCCCCCCATTGTGTCCCCCTTCTCGGGTATTTTTTTTTTTTGCACCGCAGGATTTTTTTTTTCGTGTCAACACTTTCTGTTGTGCAAATATAACTTGATGTTGTGCACATATAATATTATGTTGTGCAAATATAACTTTATGTTGTGCAGACATAATAATTTCTTATAGGTAAATGAGTACGTCTATTTCAATTATAAAAATTTATAATTGAAATATGCTTAATTTATGGGTAAATGAGCCTAATTTTATGGGTAAATAGGTAAATATGTCTAATTTTATGGGTAAATGCACTTTTTTCCCGTTTTCAACACTTTTTGTTGTGCAAATATAAAGTGTATAAATAAAATGATAAAGTGCAAGAATAAAATGACGATGTTTATGAATATGAAGTGCACAATTAAGATTATTGTTAATGTGTCTTGAATCATTTTTCACCGTGTCGCATCGGGGGGTCCGGGGGGCGGAGCGCCCCGACGGTGGTCTTGCTGACCGGTCAGCGAGTCGGGGGTCTCGGGGGCGACACGTCCCTGGGGGGTGTTAGGGTGGGCAGCGCCACCCCTTCTTTACGGTATGCAATGTTTATTTTAAACGGACTTATCGTCTATCTGTTTTTCACGTATAACAATTTCAAATTAAAGTGCATAAATAAGATTAAAATGTGCAAATATAATATTATGTTGTGCAAATATAACATTATGGTGTGCATATATAATAGCCTTTTAAATTAAAGTGCATAAATAAGATTAAAATGTGCAAATATAATGTTATGTTGTGCAAATATAACATTATGGTGTGCATATATAACAGGCTTTTAAATTAAAGTGCATAAATAAGATTAAAATGTGCATAATTAGGTTAAAAAATGCATAACTAAGATTATGATGTGCATGATTAGCATTTTGCGATTGTTGCGCTCTTGTCTATTATGTAACCTATGTGGGATTTGAACCCAGATCTTTGTGCAAACGTACATTGCTCTACCAATTGAGCTAGCTAATAAGCTAATTAAATTATGATTTTTATGCTAAAATAGAAGAACCTAATCGACCTAAAGCATATCGCAATAAAATTCTAAAATCCAATTAGCTCATGATTCACAAACAATTTGACAATGCTATAAACATGAAATTAGCTCCAAATCAACCCAACAACACAACCATATCATTAGTTTCAATCAATTTGGCTTTTGGCAAAAAAACCCCAAATTCTAAAGCATATCGCAATAAAATTCTAAAATCCAATTAGCTCATGATCCATAAATAATTTGACAATGCTATGAACATGAAATTAACTCCAAATCAACCGAACAACACAACCATATCATCAATTTCAATCAATTTGGCCTTTGTCAAAAAAACCCTAAATTCTGAAGCATATCGCAATAAAATTCTAAAATCCAATTAGCTCATGATCCATAAATAATTTGATAATGCTATGAACATGAAATTAGATCCAAATCAACCCAACAACACAACCATATCATCAATTTCAATCAATTTGGCTTTTGGCAAAAAGCCCCAAATTCCTCTCCTAAATCAAACCCTAGGTTTTCAATCTCAACCTAAATCATTCAAACAATCAAAATAACTATAATAAATAATTTTAGGGTTAGAAATCATACCAAATTCGAGTTGAAACAAAGAGAAAATCAGGTTTTCAAAGGTATAACGAGCCAATCAAAGCTGAACAATGGTTTTGGGACAAACGAGCTAGGTGGGGGCGCCGATGGGCACGCACGAGGGTGGTTCAGGGCTTGCTGAGTGCGGATGAGGATGGGGGTTCAAGGGTACGGTGGTGTGGCTGGTGGATCAAAGGTGGCTCGACGGGCTATGGAAGGGTGAAGAAGTCGAACAGTGAGTAGGGGAAGAAACGACTCGGTGGTGCGGCTGCAGGGCTCGAACCAGGTGGGTGCTTGGCTCTGGAGGTGCGCACAGGGGTGGGCTCGAGTTCGGGTAGGGGTTGGTGGCCGGAGGTGGCTCGAGGTGGGTGTGGGAGGCCGAGAGAGAAGCCGTTGGTGTGTTAATTCACTAGAAGATAAAATTTTACACTTTAAGCATTTTACACCCTTTGACAATTTTACACCCTAACTCTTCCATATATATATATATATATATATATATATATAAACTTACTATTTAAGACAAATAATCCATTGAATTCAACTACTCAATCAATTACTATTTTACCAAACATAGCCGTACATCTCAAATGTTTTTCTTTTTAGCATGTTAGTCCTTCTAATTAGTTATTTGAGAGTTAACCTATTTTTCTTTACTATTTTGTAATTATATCATAAAATTTTTAATTAAAAAATAATATTTATATGTGTATTAAAGTTGTTATATGAAAGTATAAAATATCGTAACTTTTTTTTTGAACCAAGAAGAATTTGGTTAATTGTCGCAGCAATCAACCAAGAGCGTCCAGGCGAACGAGATTGCTCAGGGACCAATTAGGGGGCATGCTCGATTTGGAATAGGGGGACCAGAAGTAAGATAGCAGGTCCACAACCCGATTAGCCTCTCGGAAAATATGGGAAACCACAGCAGAATGGAAGCATTGAAGGAGAAGTAGGCAGTCAGAAGTAATGATTTAAGCTTTTCATGGACAAGTCCATCCCAGATTAAGGCAATTGATAACGGGGATGTTATCGCCTTCTATAATGATATTTTGTATGTGTAAGACAATTGCTTTCTTAAGACCCTGCCAGAGCACAAAACACTCACTCCCGAAGACACTCAAGAGAGGTGAGGGTCCAACCTTGGCATATATAACAAAGCTCTCATGATTACGAATGACAAATATATGTAACTTCCTTTGTTAGTGACAGATAGAGCACCATCAAAGTTTAGCTTAAAATGTGTATTGTGGTTTTGTCCATTTGGTATTTGGTCGGGTTTTGGGTTTTGTTGAGGCTTTTTTTGGAAAAGGTATTGTGTTGGTGTCGTCCATCCCAGAGAGATCCCATAATTGAAGCTTCTGTATAATATATGCCTTAACGAATTTTGGATTTGGTTTTAGATTATTGAAAAATGCTTGGTTACAGAAATACCAAATACTCCACCAGGCAGTGGCAAGTAAGATGAAATCTTTTGTTGCAAGTTCCTTTCTAATGTTGTTTAGTCAGGTGTGAGTTGAGGAGTTAGTGTTATGAAATTTGGTTAATGCTAGTGCAATTTTCGTGTTAAGTAGTTGAATAATTGCTTTAGTGATTGGGAAGTCCAACAAGACATGGTTTAGGTTTTCTGTATAGGACTCGCATGAGGGGCAGTTAGTGGAGTAATCGCAGCCCCGGAGAGCTAATTTAGCAGAGGTCCATATACCGTCCGTAGAGACACACCAAAGAAAACCTTTGATTTTGGGCAGGGTGCTTAGTTTCTAGATCCATTTGAGATCCGAGAGTTCATGGTTCTTAAGGCGGTGTATAAGGTTAATAACTGAGCTTGTTGGAGAACCAACCATTTTTGCTGGAGTTCCAGTAGAGCCTGTAATCGATGATAGAAGTAGGGAGTGGGGTTTGGATGATGGTCAAGATCAAGTCTGGATGTAGTCGGTCTTGTAGTTTATCATGTAGAAGAGGAGCGTCCCAATTTTTTACATGTAGTAATAAAGGTTGAGAATTTGAGACTAGAGTATATTGTTTTGGGATTAGTTGTGCGATCAAGAAGTGGTTTGGCATTAACCTAAGAGTCCGAACAGAAGTTAATGGTTTTGCTGTCACCAACACTCCAAGAGAGACCTTGTTTGAAAAGGGGAAGAAGTTTAGATAGTATTGTCCATTGTCAGGAAGCATTACCCTTTTTTGTGTAGGGGGGAAGGTGTTTCCCTTTCAGATATTTCTGAGAAATAAGCGTAACCTAAGGATTTTTCAAATAATTTTAAGTTTTAGTACCAAGTTCATTTCTTCGGAGCTACGAAGTCTAAGCCCCCCCTCCCTGTTAATGTGAGATTTATAAATTTCAAACCAGCAGATGAGAGGTTTGTGACGGGGTCCTTTATTCCAAAGAAAGTTTTTGTTAATTTTGTCTAGTTCCTTGTGTAAAGAGGAGGGCAACATAAAACATTACATAATTTGCAGAGGTTTGGTGGCAAGGTTATTCTGGATTAAAGTTTGCCTTGCCACCCTTTCCGGGAGAGAGAGAATTAGTGGTCCATTTTGATAATTGAGCTTGATAATAGGAGCAAAAATATATTTTGTGACTTTACTAGATATGATCGAACAACCTAAGTATGATTGTAGGTTTATAGTATCGGGTATTCGTAGTTTAGTCCGAATTATAATTTTTTTGTAGGCCTGATTGTCGGGTATTCGTAACTTTTTTTTATTAGAATAAAGAATCGTAACTACGTACTAGCTAGTATGTTTCCATGAATAAACTTTAAAACTAATTAATGGCGATAATCCTATCACCCACCAAAAAGAGAATTGGGGAAAAAGGGAGTATATAATGGGGAGAAATGGCGGCCGGTCTAAATTAATGTCATTTTACATTTTAATATAATGTTTTTCTATCCAATACCCGATAAAAAGATAGATTTCAAAAGATTTCCCACCAAATATACCATCTATCCTAAACAAAGTACTTTTAAAAAAAACTACACTAATTTAATTTAGCAAAATCTTTCTCAATCAAGTTTCTTATCAGGTGCTCCAAGAATATAGAATAGAAAAACCGTTAAAAAACACACACACATATGTATATTTGAACCGAAAAGGATTTGGCTGGTAACAAAGTGACAAGCCAAGAGCATCCGAGAGGATGATAACAGCAAACTCAGAGTCGTCATGGTAGGAACCAGAGAAATCGTAGTTGAGATGCGATAAGAAATCAGTAGCTCGGTTTGCTTCTCTATAAACACGGCGAATCTGAAAAGAACCTAGGCATCATAAGGAGAAAAGAGCGTCGGAGATGATCATTTCAATTTCTCCTGGTGTGGTCCAACTGCCCTGGAAGCAGTTGATGATCAGAAGGTTGTCACCTTCTATAAGGCAAAGGCCTCAAAGCCAATAACTGATTTGAAAGGGGATATTCCAGCCCCCATGTGTACAGGCATTCCAGAGCTGTCTCGGATAATGAAACCAAAGGAGGCAGCTCCATTGTTGGAAAAGGCCCCATCGAAATTTAACTTGTATTGACCTTCCGGGGGTTTAGTCCATTTGGCAATTCTTCTTCCCTTCTTTTGGTTTTGCGTTTTTGCTTCCTGTGTTGCATATCCAGTGTCGTTGGTTCTTGCAGGTTGCCAATAAATTAGATTTTGTTTTGTACATGATGCTATGGACCTATGGTCTGGTGGAATATTTTCAAAGATTGCTTTATTACGGAAGAACCATACATTCCACCAGGTCATTACGAGCTTTGAGAACTTTTCGTTGCCAATTTTATTTTTAATCATTTGTATTGAGTTATTTGTGTCTAGTCCCTAGGTTTGTACATTTACCATTGTTTTATGTATTTTTTGGTCTATTGACTTTATTGTTTCTAGTGTAACAGGGCAGTTCCAAAGGAGGTCAGGACTGTCCTCATAGCAGGAGTCACAGAGCGGGCAATTAGTTGGAATACCGATCCCCCGACGAGCAAGAGTGGCAGAAGTAGGAATACCATTCTTGGTTATTTTCCAAAGAAAGGTTTTTACTTTTGGGGTTGTATCTAAATCCCAGATCCAGTTTAGGTGTGATTTATAGTGTTGTTTCTGAGTACTACTAAGTTCGACAGCAGAGGCTGTAGAGAACCAACCGTTCTTGCTATGGTTAATCTTGTGTTTTGTTCTAATGTGTGTTTGTGCCTTTGTGGTTACACATTAAAAATTTAAGAGTGAAAATGATAACTCCACCTTGTCCTTTAGCTCTATTGCTCCGGGCCGGATATGGTGGACTTTGAAGGGCCCAACTTTCTTCTCTTTCAATTTGTTGTGGAACCAATGATCCTTGACCTTGGAGATATACACCGTATTTCCTACCTCATAAGTTCTTTGATCTGCATTGTATCCCATGTATAGTCTCACAAACTAAGGCAAACCCCTTCTATTTGTAATAGACAAGTTTTTAATGGAAATAGGGGAGGAGAAGGCGGCACCTGGTCTTACCTTGTCGAGAGTGGCCTCTTTTGCTGTAGAGAGTGGTCGACATCGATCAGGAGTGGTCGACGTCAAGAGCAAGTTCTCAGCCTCCGTTTGCTTCTTAGTCGATGGAGCTGCTAGGGTCGATGGAGACAGGTCGACGTCGACCAAATTCTTCATCCTCAGTGGTAATGGGGTCGACATTGGGCAGGGAGCAGTCAATGTTGAGCATGATAGGTGGACGTCAAGGGGGTCATCAGTGCCTATCCTATACTTGGTTTCTGTAGTGTGCTTAGGCTCTATGGAGGAGGTCAACATCGACCATGGGGGTTCGACTTTGAGTGCTTCTTCAAAGGTGTGCTCATCTTCATGGCCTAATGTAACCAATATCTCCTCTATTTGGACCTCCATGGCCCTCATCTCCACCTCCTCGGGGGTCATAAGTCTTCTTGTCGGTTTCTCCGAAGAGATCACTCATTCCCTAGCATGTAATGACTTGACCTTAATTTTATTGAGCTTCTTCATAGTAGGGTTGAAGGAGAACTCAATAATCTTGTTCCCAATCGTAAAAGATAGAAGTCCCTTCCTGACGTTGATTTTGGCGTCAGTTGTAGCCGTGAATGGCCTACCAAGAATGATAGGTACCACTAGGTCTTCTGCCATGTCATGAACTATAAAATCGGTGGGAACAAAGAACTTTCCCACTCAAACCGGGACATCATCAACAATTCCTATAAGCTTTACAAATGTGTTATCGACCATATAAAGCTTCATATCGACAGGCTAGAAGGCTCCAATGTTGACCTTTGACCAAATTGACAAAGGGATGAGGCTCACATTAGCCCCTAAGTCACAGAGAGCCTTGCAACGATGTTAGCCTAGCTCAATAGTGGTGACAAATTTCCCCGAGTCACTCTTTTTCTCAAGGAAGTCCGTCTTGCTGCACTCCTCGACGATCTCAGCCATTGATCGCTTCTTGCTCAAGATATCTTTAAGGAAGCTTACATATGATGCCATTTCATGGACGACTTATGTGAAGGGTATAATAACATTTAGGCCCTGAAACCTCTTCACAAAACGCTGAAACTTCTTGTCAGTGGGATCCCTTAATGTCTTGGAGGGAAAGGGAAGGGTTTTCTTGTTTTCAAGCCCAAAACAACCTTCGTAGGTGGCGTAGACTGGTCGACGTTGACTATAGAGTGGTCAACATCGACCTCATAGGTTGGCTTCTGGACAGGGCTCTGATTGTGGTCGACATCGGTCGGATGATGGTCGACATTGACTGCAGGCCGGTCGACATCTACTTGAGGGTGGTTGACATCAACTGCGTTCTCCGCTCCCTTGCTCTTGTCTTCATTGCTTGTTTTGTGCTCTGGCTCTAGGAAGTCACGTCTACTCCTTTGGTGGATAACAACAATGTGTCTGGATGATTGCCCTTTAGGATTGGCCACTGGTTTCCCTAGGAGCGATCCGAGTTGTCTTGGAATATGTGCTGCCATTTGACCTAGTTAGGTCTCCACATTCTTCCTCCACACATCAATTTCTCCTAGCCTTGAATTTGTGCCATGCAACTGAGTATGTATAGCCTTGTTGGATTATTTGGTTTCGGTCTGGTTCCTCCTCATCTCGTTCAGGATGAGCTGCAAGTCATCCTTCCGCTGGTCTCGCTCTGGGTGGCCAGGATTTTGTAGGGTGGGGGGTCCCTTTTGTATTGTTGGGGCTGGTGATTATCCCAATTTTGCTGGTATCCTCCATGGTTAGGGCCCCTCACAAAAGCGTGCTTCCTCATGGGTCTCAACGAGTTCCACTTGCTCGGTGTATGGGCAAGCGGAGGCATTGTGCTTCTGATACCCACATTCAATGCAAGCCTAGTTAGTGGTAAGGAACCTCACTTGTTTTTGCAACCGTCTTACTTGATCCTTCATGAATTGGTCCTTGACCTCAGGATCAAATTCTTTGGATGACTCAAAAAGTGGCATGGATGGGGCAGGCCTCGTGTCTGAAGCCACAAGAGTCCCGTAGGTGTTGTCAAACTCTACAAGCCTCTCAATGGTATCCCAAGCTCTTTGTGGTGTGAGCTCAAGATACCTATAAGAGGTATAGGTGTTGATCCTCTCCTTGGTCTCCATATCAAGAGCGTTGTTGACAACCTTCTGAATCACGTACGGTGGTTGCCCATGAGTAGGGCACGATCTCAACAAGTCCTTTTACCTCTCCAAGACTTGTTCTAACGTCTCTCCATGCTTCCACTTAAAAGACATGATCTTTTGTCTAATCTATGCCGTCTTGGATGGTGGGAAGAATTTGTTTCGAAACAAGTCCCTAAGCTCAACCCACATGGGGATGGATTGTGGGCTTAAGCTCTCCAACCATTGCAATGCCTTCCCAGCGAGCGACCACCTAAAAGCCTTAAGACACACATATTCAAGATTAACACCATTAGCAATAGTGTCACATAAATCAATATAAGTACTTATGTGCGTCATTGGGCATTCAGTGGCCTTCCCCTCAAAAGCATGTCTCCTAATCTCTATAGTAAAGTTAGTTTTAATTTCAAAAGAAACTCTAGGGAGAATGATAGGAGATTCTGACATCGTTAGAGTAGGGTGCAAGTAATCCTTGGTGGTCTAAGGGATAAGATTCAATAGCTTCTGGGCTTCTCTTATGACTTGGGCTTCACGCTCAACCCTTTCCTTCAGTCTTTGTTGAGCTCGAGTGAACTCGGTCTCTCTCGTAGTAAACTCTTCCACTTGCTTACGAAGCCTCTCAAGCTCCTGTTGAGTGGTTTCTTCATTGACCATGATTCTCTTCAACTTTTCCCTTAGGTGTAGGAAGCGTTCTAGATCATCTAATCCTTCAAACTTAGGCATGTCATCAGCGCGTCGTATACACCTATAAAATAACACTAAAGAGGAACGTTAAAAAGACTACTAAGGGCACGATTGATGGCTTCCCCAGCAACGACGCCAAAATTTGTTGGGGGGGGGGGAGAATTTAATATGCAAATATAGATATAAACACAAGCCAAATCCCTATTCTAGTAAATAAATATAAGACTCCACGTTGTAGTATAGAAGAATCAGGATCGATCCACGAGGAAGCGTGTCAGCACTCGCCAAAGTAGCTCACAAAAGTTTCTCTATAATCAACCAGAAGTGTCCGACGTCGACTAAGAAGTAGTCGATGTTGATGGGAATAGTCGATCTCGATCTCAGCAGTAGGCAACAGAAGCCCTCGATGTCAAAAAAAAGTCCTTGACGTCGAGTACAACCTGCACAACAACATCAACAACAAACAAAAGCAGTCGACATCGGCTAGAGCAGTCGATGTCGAGTCAGTACCAGCGTCGGTCGACTCATAAGAGTTTCGACCGAAACAAAAAGCAACACAAGAAAAGGCAGTCGACGTTGACTAACTGGCAGTCGATGTCGAGCATAAAAACGGAAAAAACAGAAACTTGTCGACAAAAAAGGTCGAAAAGGTTCAGGATGGATGAAGGTGCGATCATCAGAAATATCGAGATGGGTTTTGTGGGTTTCAAACACAACTAAAAGGCTCAACTTTAAGGGTTTAAACAATATAAAGAAAAGCTTCAAAGGTTAGGGTTTACCTTGACAACAACTATGCATGCAACACACAAAAGTCATAGAAAGGGATCATGCTTTTATCATAAAAAAGACAACTTTCATAATCATAACAAATAGATCATAGAAGCTCTCGTATAAAAACCTATTTATTTCTATCTCTTCATAATTAGGGTTTAATTAACTTTCGCAAATCAATCCTAGTTACTATCCAAATGCACAATTAATTCACTTTCACTTCATAATCGCAAACAAGGAATTTCCTCAACTTTTGCAAAGGATTAAGCACGCGATAGAAGATGATAATCACACAAAAGCATCATAGGCTTAAGCATACGTACATGGCTATTGTCAGGCTCACCCCGACCCTAGAAGTAAGAAGACTACTCACACATCATCGCAATGCACATCATCATAAACATGTAAAAGAAATTGAATTAAAATAATGAAAGCTTACAACCGAAATCTCCAACTCTTCCTCTTCCACTCTTCTCGATTGTCTCTCTCTCTAACTCTGCTTGATTTCTCAAGTGCGGGATAATTAAAACCCTATCATTGACTTTATTTATGGTAAACTAATCCTTGTCCCCCAAGTAAATAAATTCTATCTAAATAAGAAAATAAACTTTTTTTTATCTAAAGCTTATATCTAGATATAAAGGTTGATCTTCAATATGGAAAGATAAAAGATCTCATGGCCAATTAATCCTTCCAAGATTCGTACTTCTCAAACCGCGTCTGCAGAGCATCTGCCTTCATCGACGTCGAGTGAAGTAGTCGACGTCGACCGCTCCTTAGTAGCACTCGATCTCGAGCAGTGGTCGATGTAATGCTTGAATTTCGACTGCTCTTCCTTTCAATCTAGTAGCTTGATTTCCCAAATTCTTTAGTTGATGTGGAGAGCTTTCAGTCAACGCCGAGTGCCTTTTCAGCTCCGTAGGTCCTTCTTGTAATTGCCTCAATTCCGCTCCAAATTATGCAAAATTACACCAAAACTTGTGTAGACCTCCATATCTTGCAAATATTCATATATATCTTATACAATTTTTTAGCATTCCCAACCCAGAATATAAATAAATGACAAAATTCAGAATAAAAGTAAGTACAAAACATGGTCACATATGCGGACATTAGTATAATCGGGGTTGCTTGAATTATAGATAACATAACAATGTCTACATCCTTTATTCCATACTTTAAAATTACCAGAAATTCTATTATTAAAAATCACATTCTGTATAATCGTTTTAATACTTTATGAAATTATTTTAATGAGCTTTGACTTATATCCATTATAAATTACTTTATAAATAAAGTAATTTAAAATATTCAAAGTAGACATAAATTACTCTACTTAAAAATCACATAAATATCAAATATCTAAATTTTACATAAGTTTTGAAATATTAACTTCTAATATTATCTCCATCTAAATTATTAGAAGGTGTAGTTATATAAAAAAGTAATTTAGAAATTTTAATTTAATGTAAATGAGTAATCCCTCTACCTCAAAATATATGTCGTTTGATTTTTTTTTGCACGTTTTTAAGGAGCTAAAAACTATATAAAATATTAAATATTTTTATTAATTATTTAAAATAATATTAAACTTATTAATGATAAGTCTAATATTATTTTAAAATTTTAATAAAAAAATTAATATTTTATATAATTTTTAGCTCGATAAAAAATGTGCTAAAAAAGTCAAATGACATATATTTTGAAACAAAGAGATTATTCAGTTACATTAAATTAAAATTTATAAATTACTTATTTTCTTATAACTACAATTTCTAATAATTTATAAAATTAATGCGTCAACCAACATAATAAATATTCACATTTATTTAAATAATCATAAATAAAAAATAAAAATTACTTTATATTTGTAACAACCATGCACGCCCACTGCCACCACAATGCTTGCGACCACCGTTGCCACCACGCCCACCAAAACCGGCCACCACCACGACGAACATGACGCAGCATCTTGAAATTTTATACGGATGGAAATAATGAGGGAAAATGGAAATGGAAAGAGAGAATATATGGATCGGATTGTAACGGGAACGGAGATGAACGGAGGGAGAGAATAGTGGTCAGAGAAGGGAAGGGGCGAGGCTGTTCCAATAATCGTCGGTGTACGACGGTAAGGTACGTAAATTATTTAGTGCTTAAACCACCGCAGGACCGTACACTGATTAACGGTAAATATACATCTTTTCGGGATAAATTTGTATTTCTTGACAAGTATTCAAATTTAGTTTTAAACGGAAGGGGTATCCTAGGAAGCATGCAAAACATACACGGAGTATATTCAAGCAAACGGGTTATTTGTACTCATCCACGTCTGAATAATTGAAGCTAGCAATCGGCAACTTTGGGGCGGTCATGGAAAGGACAACGTACACCTGGCACATGGTCATGCCCAGCCACAACATACAAGAAGATATATATATATATACGAATCCACGTG
Organism: Persicaria maculosa; assembly: GCA_963922045.1. Taxonomy (NCBI): domain Eukaryota; kingdom Viridiplantae; phylum Streptophyta; class Magnoliopsida; order Caryophyllales; family Polygonaceae; genus Persicaria; species Persicaria maculosa. The sequence continues at coordinate 39,695,348 of OY998271.1, forward strand.
TACCGCTAAGACATCCTCATCGACTGCTATAAACGTACGTACTGCCTCCGCTACTTGCATTGATTGACCGCTTGCTCCATCTGTTTAGGTATTGTTTTGAATGTTGTGCTTTTTTAGTTCGGCCGTTCAGCGCGCTGGATTTCCATTGTTTTCAATCTCATACTATTATCAATTAATTAATTTCCATGTCATCGATCTCCTCCGGCCATCTTGTACGTTGTCATGTCAAAGCCTACGTATCTCGGGCTAGCGTTCATTACTAGCTAGTTAATTTTTAGAAGCTTCTCACAAAAATAATGCTCAATACTCAACTTTAATTGATCGGTCATGGCGGAACTAGGTGGCAAGGGGATGCCATTGACGATAGGTTATACTTAGTTATAGGACTCACAACAGCTAGAGAAGTAATTACCCCTATTGTCATGGCAACCCAGATGAGAAGTGTGACATATATGATTTTATTTAATAGGGAAATCGAAGTGTTAGAGTTGGATTATTGGGACGTGAATTGGGAAGATCTGAACAAACCCATCCTTTTTTTGAAGGTATTTTTTCATTTGATCTTTATTTGATTCTCCTCAGACCTTGTTCTATAATCGTTCATCCTCCCACTTCCTCTCTCTCCCCCTCACCCCCATCCACATAACAACTGCTCTATCTAAATTTTCTTCCCCAAAAGAAAAACCTCTACGTGTGTGTATCCACCAAAAAGCCATGAATCACCAAAACATCAACTCTGTTGTGATGGAGGCTCTTTCTAGCTACTTTGTTTCTAAAAAGACAAGTCATACTCAAAATCCTCAAAACATCATCAATACCCCAAACATCAACTCTGTTGTGATGGAGGCTCTTTCTAGCTACTTTGTTTCTAAAATGACAACACATACTCAATCCTCAAAACATTATCAATACCCCAAACACAAGACCTTTCTCAAGCCAAATTCCTCTTCCCACACTTAACATTGTCTCTTCCTCGATGGTGAACAAAAAAAGCTCATGTTGTAGAGGGTAAAATGGTTGTCTCCCTTGGTTCCACTCCTACTACATTTAAGGACGAGGAATGGTAGGGCAAAAATCAGTCATTGGTCCCTTCCAAAGATTACCCACACTCAATAAGCTAGTATAACGAGTGAGTACAAACTAGTATTGATCCATGGGAAGCTTAACCTCTCCTTATGTATTTCTTTTCTCAACAAGTAGGAAACAAATTGATGAATGTAGAAGGTGAACGAGAATAAGACCTCTATGTTTGTAAGCAATTGAGAATGAGTTGGTTCTCATACAAATTTGTAACAATGATTGGTATATTGATCATTGCATTCTTTCTAGTCACCTTAACTCTTGTTAGGAGGGAAAATTGATTAAATAAATAAAAGATGTAAACTCAACGCGATTCTTTCCTTCGCAAATAAATTCAAGACTGTCTCCCGATGTAGCAGTAGGGAATCGGGATCGATCATCGAGGAGGCGGTCAGCGATACGTTTCCTGAATAGTCTTTAGAATTCCTGCACAGTATCGACCAGCAGCCTCGATATCGATCAGTTATATAGATATCGACAGGGGCAGTCAATTCCTAGTGATGTACGTCGAGTTGTGAAACCTGCAAAGAAGAACAGAGAACAGAGGCACTCGATATCGACTAGATAGGTCGATCTCGAGTGGGTCAGTGCGCTTCGGTCGACTCAGAAGACCGTCGACTAGGGTTTCCTCGATGCAGTGCACTCGATATCGAGTCAGTAGGTCGAGATCGAGTTGCTTCACAAACAGTAACCAAAAAGTACGAAGGAAAAGGAATAATAAAGAAAGAAATAAAAACATAATATTTTTGGGGTTTTTGCAAATATAACTAAAGGCTCCTAAGGTAGGGATTTACCACAACGATAACCATGCATGCATTATTACTTTAATCCCATAAAATATTAAGCTTTAATCATCACTAATCAGGAATATAGAGGCTTTCGCATAAAAACCTAATTGCTTCTACCTTTTCATAATTAGGGTTTAGTCAACTTTCGCAGGCAAAACCTGATTACTATCCAAATTCACATGTATAATCCACTTTCGCTTCATATAAGGTAAATAAGGAATGATCCTAAATTCGCATACAGGATTGAGTGTGATGTAGAAGATGAAATCGCATAATCAAATAATGAATTCAAGCATACTTACATGGTTATCGTCGGGCTCACCTGACCCTAAAAGTAGGACGACTACTCACTCCTCATCGGGGAAAACATCATTGCATAAAAGAATGAACTTTGTATTAACTTGGAAAGAAAACTTTAAATCTTACAACCAACTTCTCTCACCCCTACTCTCTCGCCTCATCTCTTTCTCTTCTTGTGATCGGATGATCGTTGGTTGATTGAATGAATAAAGCCAGCCCCCTAGGGCTTTATTTATAGCCTCCTATCCTTGATAGCCAAAGATTGGAGTCTTAATCCTACTTACATTGGTATATGAAAATACTATCTAAAGTAAATTATATCCTAAAATAAAATATTAAAATAGGTAATATTCCCTAACATGTTTGGAATATACCCCTATGGATAAATGAATCTTGGTAGATGATAGATTTCTTTGTGGCTAAGCAAAATCTTCCAAAGATCCAGCCTAATCAGCGTCTCGTACGCGTCTGTTGCTCCAGTCGATGTCGAGTGAACATGTCTATATCGAGTGACCTATGTCGAGTCGAGTTGGATGATTATTGTCGACATGGCTTTGGTCTCGATTTGGCTCTTTTGCTTCAGTCGACCTTAGATGACTTGGTCGATGTCGAGTACATATGTCGAGATCGAGTGCTTTGCTCGAGATCGAACTCTTCTCCAGTGTCTTGTTTCTTCTCTAGAATGCTCCGTTTTCTGCGAAATCAAACCAAAACTTGTGTAAACCTCTATATCTTACAACTAAACTCAAACTACACAAATTCACTACTTTCCCAACTCGAAAGTATAAAATATGCATAAAAATTGGAGTAAAAGTAAGTACAAAACATGGCAAAATAGGCGCACATCAACACCCCATACTTAAGCTTGCTTGTCCCCAAGCAATACTTTTCATGGTCATACAGAGAAAGGACTAAACTCTCAACATCGTAGATCCATTCTCATATAACCCTACAATCAGTTACCATCCCCGCAAAGGTACTAATGCCATCAAATCCATGCCTGTGAATGAAAAACAACATCTCTCACAAAAGGAGGGTTATGCAAAAAACACAATTTGTAACATAGCATTAATAATCGAGAGGACTTTTATGCGCAATGGTGGAGAGCGGGTAAAAGGTATAGTGGTGGGCTATATTTGGTAATGTGGTGCTTAATCTGGGGAGAAACTTTTAAACATTGTTTCTTTAATGCATTTTCTCCTTTGTGGTTTCCACATTCCTCTTCCTCATAATGATCTTTGCTTTTTTTTTCACTTATATTGCTTTTACCTCTCTAACCTTATCGCTACCTTCTCACAAGTCACAAACATGGGTGTCATGAATGGCCCCGGATACTTATCGATTTGGACTCCTCGCCTTTTTGTCCCATCTCGCGTGAATTTTATCCTCCGTAAGCAGGGTCGATTCACCTAACTCCTAGGTGACCGAATTTTCTTTTCACTCATTGAATTTTCCATTTAAAATATCCTGCAATCAACTTTATAATATCTTCACAACATATCAAAACATATAACAACTTCATAATGTGACGTCCATTCTATAAATAATCTTCCGGATGGGTAAAAAGGTATAAAAATGGGCAATTTAAGAATTTGTGGAGCAAATATGACATTAAGCACACATGGCTTAGGATATGATGTAAACGCAATAAGCATGGATAATGGTCAAGGTAAATAATGAAGCTTGAATGGAAAATAAAGTCTTCCGTCATCTTATCATGCACATGTCAAAATCAACTTCAAATTTCACTCCTTTTATGGTTTTCTCTTAAAATCGCACTTCATTGAGACTTCCCTTTACTAGGCAATTTAATTGCTATATCTCTAACGGATCTACTTTTGCATCGTCGAGGCTTGTAACTATTTCCAAGACACTTTTCAATTTTTTCAATGGGGGTACTTTTCTCTAAACTTTATAATATGTATATATGATGCCTAATATGTAAGAACTAACCATGTATGCAAAAACAAGATTTAAATATGCATTAAAACTAACAATTGAGCAAAATAATTTAAGTATGCTTTTACCCCACCCCATACTTAAATCTTACAATGTCCTCACTATAAAAAACAAGGGTAAAGGAAGAAACTTACTAGAAAACGTTGCAAGGTTCAAATGAGGTACGTCTGTAGGGGAGGTCGAGATCGAGTATTTGTGTCGATATCGATTAGATATGTCGACATCGATCTTCTGCTTCAAATCAGGGTGATCTCTGGATCGATCACAGTTGTGTCGCCCGATTTCCCTTGGTCGATATCGACCGGTGTGGTTGACATCGAGTGCTTTTGCAGATCCTTGATACCTGAAATCGTTAGTCATTCACCCAAAAAAACAAAAGTTCAAAGTTTTAAAGTATCAAAACAAATCCAAAGTCCTAAAAACCAAATATCTAAAAGATTAAAAGTCTATGTACAAGCTCTAGATTTTATAGTCGCTAGGCCGACTTCTTCCGCGCTTCTATCCAAGGTGGCACATGTAGGGACCATATAGCTTGGATGTCCTCTTCAGGGCTTTCAAACTCTACTTTGAACACCGTCCTTTCGTTTGCATCCCATAGCGTTGCATTGCTCCATAAGCACCTTGTCGCCTGCCTTGTATTTGCTTATCGGCTTACCTATCATGTTAGTAAGGCATAAAAACAAGGATACTCGCTTCATAGGGATATTATCATTGAGATCTAAGGAAGGAAGATCTTTACCTGTACTTACCTTCGAGTCGTTGGGGCTTTGAGGGACTACTCGACATCGAGTGCAGGGGTCGACATCGAGTGGACTTGTCTCTGGAGGTGAAGTCGATGGAGGGGTGTCGATCAGAGGGAGTCGATCTCGAGTGGGTCTAGTCGATATCGACCGGCCCTGGTCGATCACGAGTACTTCTGGTGTGTCGAACCCATACTTAGCTTCTTGCACTCGATGAGGCTCCAAGGTACTCAACATCGACTGGTGGTTGTCGACATCGAGTGCTTTTTCAGGCTCCTCTTCTTCATCGGCTTGGTGCCAAATAGCCAAAAGCTCCTCCATTTGGGCCTCAATGGCCCTCTCTTCATGGGTCAAAGTTCTCTCCGTTGGTTCATCACAAGGGATTACTCTCCCTATTGCATGCATGACCTTGACTTCCATTTGGTTCACCTCATTCATAGTAGGGTTGAAGGAGAACTCGATGACTTCATTTCCTATGGAGAATGACAGTAGTCCCTTTCTCACACTCATATTGGCGTCGGCCGTAGCTAGGAACGACCTCTTTAAGATGATGGAGCATGTAGGATCCTCCGCCATATCAAGTACAATAAAATCAATGGGTACAAAGAACTTACCCACCTTGACTGGGACGTCATCGATGATGCCTGTGGGCTTTACGAAGTTGTTTTCGGCCTTATAAAGATTCATATCCACCGGCTCCAGGGCTCCAGTGTTGACCTTTGACCATATGGAAAAAGGCATGAGGCTCATGCTAGCACCTAAGTCACACAAAGCCTTGTAGCGATGTTGGTCAAGCCCAATAGTGATGGAAAATCTCTCGGGATCACTCCTCTTCTCCGGGTAGTCTACCTTGCTGCACTCATCTGCGATCTCAGCAATTGATCGCTTCTTGCTCAAGATTGTCTTTGAGGAATCGGGCGTAGGATGACATCTCATGAAGAGCCTCCGTGAATTGTATGGTGACATTAAGGCCTTGGAGTACCTTCACAAAGCGCTGGAACTTCACGTTCGCAGAGTCCCTTGATGACTTGGAGGGATAAGAAAGTGACTTCTTCTTTGGTGGAGCGGGATTGGCCCGAGGCGGTGAAGATGACTAGTCGACATTGACAGGGGTATCGACATCGACTGATGTGGTCGATCTCGGGTGCACCTGGATAGGGTCAACGTCGATAGAGGTGTCGATATCGAGTGGGGCAGTCGACATCGAGTGGGGGGTGTCGATATCGACTAGCTCTCCTGTGATTTTCTCCGCTAGCTCCGTTTCTTCTTGATTGATTTGAATCTCCTCGCCATTCCTTAAGCGTATGGCGGCGATGTGGCCTACGGGTTGCCCCTTAGGATTGACATGAGGTTGACCTGGGAGTGCTCCAGTTTGTCATGGAATGTTGGCTGCCAGTTGACCTTGTTGGGTCTCGACGCTTTTCCTCCATGTGTCTATCTCACCAAGACTTGCTTTAATGCCATGTAGTTGAGTGTGGATGGCATTGTTAGATTGCTTAGTCACCATTTGGTTTCTCCTCATCTCGTCTAGGATGAGTTGTAGATCACTCCTTCTTTTCCTCTCAGGATGGCTAGGTGCTCTATATGACGGGGGTTGTTGATATTGTTGTTGGGGTTGTTGATATACCCAATTCTCTTGATAGCCTCCATTGTTAGGCCCCCGCGCATACTTGACTTCATCGTGGGTCTATGCTAATTGTACTTGCTCCGTGTAGGGACAAGCTGTCGTGTTGTGATTCTGTGACCCACATTCTAAACAAGCTTGGTTATTAGGTAGAAACCTAACTTGTTTTTGAATACACTTTACCTGGTCTTTCATGAACTGCTTCTTCACCTCAGGATCCACCTCCTTTGAAGGCTCATATAGTGGCATTGATGGGGGTGGCCTCGCATCGGGTGCCGTAGGAGTCCCATAGGTGTTGTCGAACTCCATTAGCCTTTCAATCATCTCCCAAGCTTGATTAGGTGTAAGCTCTAGGTAGCGATAGGTGGTATAGGTGTTTATCAACTCTCGTGTAGGCACGTCCAGGGCATTGTAGATGATCTCCAAGATAACACATGGCGGTTTCCCATGCGTAGGGCAAGATCACAGCAGGTCTTTGTAGTGCTTATAGACTTGCACTAGTGTCTCCCCTGGTCTTTTTTTGTAGGACATGGTCTTTTGGTGAATCTGCGCCGTTTTGGATGGTGGAAAGAACTTGTTGAGGAAGATATCTCTAAGATCACCCTAGGTGCGGATAGTTCGTGGGGGCAAGCTTTCCAACCAATGTAGGGTCTTTGTTGCAAGAAACCATCTAAAAACTTTTAGACTCACATATTCTAAATTGACACCATCACCAATTGATGGACGGTTATTAGTCGCGTAAACCGTATCAAATTAAAACTCAAACCTACAAACTAGTATAGCAAGTAAGTAAGAGGTCGATCCCACAGAGAATCAAGTATTTCTCAGCAATGTGTATTTACCATTTAGTAAAAAGGGGGGGTTTTGGTTGATTGAGATTGAAAAGAAAACAAAATAAAATAAAAACAAATGATGCAATACAATTTAGAGAAGATCGCTCTACCTACAACTATCCACTTTATTTGGTTGAATTGATATTGTAACTTCCTCTTGTCCTTTTATGTTTCCTATGAATGCCCTTGTCCCAACCTAATATAGTTACTAGTCCAATCAGTCCTTATCAATTGAACAGTCCCTAGAAAAGGATTTAACCCAATTGATAGCTTTAAGTCCAAAGATTTACCAAGGTATTTGCAGTCCTTAAAGAGGGATTTAAAACCACATCCAACTACCTACCCATCTAATTAGTTCAATCAGCTCTAAAGGGATAAGTTTGCCACTTGGGTTAAGGTTCGCAATCAGGAATCTACAAAACCCTAGTAGTTGAATTGATTCTACCAAGTTGATCAGGCGAGATAGAATAAAACAATCAAAAATTTAAGCACAAAGAAGTTGAAACATTCAATATAAGAAATAAGTAACAAGATTTAGAAACTCACAACTCAATCCAAACAAAGCTTCAAATCGTAGATAGAACGAAGAGAGTTTAGCCGCCCATGGCGAACATCGCTCTCAATCTCCCACTAAAATCGTCTTGAATCCTAATCTAATGAATGAATGGAAACCTAGGGCTAAGCCCCTCTAATCTCCTCCCCAGAGTCAGCCTCCAAAAAATAGATAAATAGGTCTTGGATAGAAAAAACCGTCGCTGCTGGAAAAACCCTAAACGGGTCGCTGCAGCACTAATGCGGCGGCCATAGCCTAATACGGCGGCCGCTGCATCGGTCTTTTACGAAAAATCTACTTTGAATCAGCTCTCGACGTCAATAGGAAAGTTGTAGCTCTCTAATAGAACTTTCCAACGCATGGTCATAATAGTCGATCAGACAACCGAGGCCTCCAGGAAGTGCAAAACAAGTTCAGCGTGTCCGGCGACAACTTTTGCAGACTTGTTCTTCGTTTAGGCTCGCTTCTTCTTCTCAGGACCTCTTTAGATCTTCATGTAAGATTCCTCGATCAACTAGACATCCTCATCTAATGCTTCATCAACCCATGTCTCCTCCTCGGATCCACAGTTACATGAAATAATCAATAAAAACGTGTAGATTCCGACTCCACCAACATAGAGAGCAAATGTGCAAATTGTGCTTAAACCATGCATGATATGCATCTTAACTAAGCTAAATGAAACCTATTTTGACCATCTAAATGCATGCTATCACCAATAGTGTCACAAAGATCAATATAAATAGTTATGTACGTCATAGGGCATTCGGAGCCCTTTCCCTAAAAAACATGTCTCCTAATCTCCGCTATAAAAGTAGTTTTAATTTCAAAAGAAACATTAGGGAGAACAATAGAAGACTTAGGCACCGCCACAGTTGGGTGCATATACTCTTTGGCATTCTGCGGGATATGGCATAATTACTCTTGGGCTTCTCGGTGAGCTTGAGCCTCTTTTTCATATCGGGCCGCCATTCTTTGCTGCACCTGCGTATGTTGATTGTGCTCGGTTTCGAACCCCTCAACTTGCTTTCTAAACCTTTCGAGCTCTTGTTGCAACGTCTCCTCATTTGCCATGATCCTCTTAGCCCTTTCTTGTAGACGAAGGAAGCGTTCCGAATTGTCTAAAGCAGCGAACTGAGGCTAGCAATCAGTGCGTCGCATGCACCTTCAAAACAACACTAAGAAATAAGTAAGACTAGACAGGGCACGATTGATAGCCTCCCCGGCAACGGTGCCAAAATTTGTTAGGAGGAAAAATTGGTTAAATAAATAAAAGATGTAAACTGAAACCGATTTCTTCCTTCGCACATAAATTCAAGACTCCCTCCCGATGTAGCAGTAGGGAATCAGGATCGATCCTCAAGGAGGCGAGTCAACAATTTAATGAATAGTCTGTAGAATTCCTGCGCAGTGTCGACCAGTAGCCTCGATATCGACCATTTATGTCGATATCGACAGGGGCAGTCAATTCCTAGTGATGTACGCCGATCTGTGAAACCTGCAAAGAAGAACAGACAACAGAGGCACTTGATTATGACTAGATAGGTCGATCTCGAGTGGGTCAGTGCACTTTGGTCGACTCAGAAGACCGTCGAGTAGGGTTTCCTCGATGCAGTGCACTCGATATCGAGTATGTAGGTCGAGATCGAGTTGCTTCACAGACTATAAACAAAATGTATGAACGAAAAGAAATAATAAAGAAAGAAATAAAAACAGAATATTTTTGGGGTTTTTGCAAATATAACCAAAGGCTCCTAAGGTAGGGATTTACAACAACGATGACCATGCATGCATTATTACTTTAATCCCATAAAAGTTTAAGCTTTAATCATCACCAATTAGTAATATAGAGGCTTTCGCATAAAAACCTAATTGCTTCTACCTTTTCATAATTAGGGTTTAGTCAACTTTCGGAGGCAAAACCTAATTACTATCCAAATTCACATGTATAATCCACTTTCGCTTCATATAAGGTAAATAAGAAATGATCCTAAATTCGCATAAAGGATTGAGTGCGGTGTAGAAGATGAAATCGCATAATCAAATATGGAATTCAAGCATACTTACATGGCTATCGCCGCGCTCACCCCGACCCTAGAAGTAGGACGACTACTCATTCCTCATTGGGGAAAACATCATTGCATAAAAGAATGAACTTTGCATTAACTTAGAAAGTAAATTTTATTCTTACACCACCTTCTCTCTCTCCTACTCTCTCGCCTCTTCTCTTTCTCTTCTTTTGATCGGATGATCGTTGATTGATTAAATGAATAAAACCAGTTCCCAAAGGCTTTATTTATAGCCTCCTAACCCTTGCTAGACAAGGATTGGAGTCCTAATCCTACATAGATTGGTATATGGAAATTCTATCTAAACTAAATTATATCCTAAAATAAAATATTAAAATAGGTAATATTCCCTAACATGCTTGGAATATACCCCTAAGGATAAATGAATCTTGGTAGATGATAGATGTCTTAGTGGCTAAGCAAAATCTTCCAAAGATCCGACCCAATCCGCGTCTCGTACGCGTCTGTTGCTCCAGTCAATGTCGAGTGGACATGTCGATATCGAGTGACCTATGTCGACTCAAGTTGGATGATTACTGTCGACATGGCTTTGGTCTCGATCTGGATCTTTTGCTTCAGTCGACCTCGGGTGACTTGGTCAATGTCGAGTACATATGTCGAGATCGAGTGCTCTGCTCAAGATCGAGCTCTTCTCCAAAGTCTTGTTTCTTCTCTAGAATGCTCCGTTTTCTGTGAAATCAAACAAAGACTTGTGTAGACCTCTATATCTTGCAAATAAACTCAAACTACACAAATTCACTACTTTCCCAACCTGAAAGTATAAAATATGCATAAAAATCAGAGTAAAAGTAAGTACAAAACATGGCAAAATAGGCGCACATCAGCTCTATTCGTTATTCTATTCATTGGTTTACATAAACAAGACACACTATCATGTCCCATGCTGTAGCATGGGGGTCGAGTAGCACTACGTCCCAATAAACTAGCAACTAAACAACATCACTCTTTTTTTAGCAACTTGTCACCTAGTTGTCAACCTAGCTATTGCCTTCATTAAAAGTGATATTCCCTAGATGTCAATCTCCCTATTCAATCCAGATTCCTGAACAATTCCCACAAGATATGTTTGCTCCTTCAAATTAATGCCTGCAAGTGGATAAAGCTATGACCCGAGTGCGATGCGATTCTGTCTAGGTCGAAAGTCAAGTTACAATAAGTAACATTAGTAATTCAAAGCAAAAGAGATCGAAATAATAAAATAGAAATAACTTAGAAAGTAATTCTCACAAACCAACCATGTCTAGAACTTGCAGGAAAACCAAAAAGGAGTTTAAATAAGTACTCATAACATACCTAAAACCTTCAACTCTTGAATAATACATGAAACTCTAGTGCAACCAAATTTTAAGAAGTGGAATTATTGTTTGACAATGAATTGGATGCATAAAACTAATGAAAGATGTATATTTATAGGGCTCAAGAGTGGCAGAAAAACCCTAGTTCCGTCGACCATTAATGGATATATGTATTATTCTAATTTGATAGATTTTTTATAGTAAAGAGATTTGATGGAGATTCCGTTTTATCTCTATTGATGGGCAACACTTTCTATCAGAGGGCACCGATTCACCGGTTGCCATCGGTGGGTGCCGATCTCTGTCCATTGGCATCGATCCAACAGGTGCCGAGGCTCTTTGTTTTGTTGCTTGTCTCAGCTCGACTCTCTTTGATGATTCTTTTAGACCTTCTTCAAGCTCCCTTTTCAGCCTTTCCTTAGCTCTATTTTAGCTCCTTGTGTCCCTTCCGATGTTCGAATCTATAACTCTTCAATATAAATAAAAAAATGTGCAGATTCAACATTTATACCGTCGAACTCCATTATTAAGAAGCCTTCACAACAATCAATTTTTTTCTTTGCAGTCTAATGTCTATGTTTCAAGTCATATTTTATAGTGTCTTTAGTGTCAATTTGAGTATTTTTTCTTTAGTTTTGTGTATGATTTAATGTCGTTTGAGTAGGTTTTTGTATTTCTTAAGATATGGAGGTCTACACATGCTTTTATTTTGTTTTACATGTTCTTGAAGCTGAATCGAAGCTATTTTAGAGCATAAGGAGAAGTGGAAGGAAGTTAGAAGAGTGTACAAGAAAGAATAGAGGTGAAACAAGTAAGAACGAAGGAGAAATGAGTGAGAACGTGCACAAAACCTAGCCTCAAAGGGGCCAAACCGAGCCCATGAAAGAGAGAAATCAATCCCAAACCGAGAGAACAAGGCATGAGGAAATTAGGTCCATACCAAGGCGTGTACCGACCCACCTGGGTCGGTACCAAACTACCGATCCAAAAGAAAAATATTTAAGAAATGAGCTTGAGCTTATTGTAGCCAAACCGACCCTCATACCGACCCACCTAGGTCAGTACCGATCTGTAAAGAGGTGATCGACGAAGCGAAGAATGAGCTGTAGAAGCCATACTGAGGTGAACAATGCTCGGTATCGAGCGGGCCTTGGTCGGTATGGGCCGTCTAGATGCATTTTCTGACTGAATTTTATTCCTGTTTTAGATAGATTTAAATAGATCTTTTTAATTCGATTTTTCCTAAGATAGAATTAGGTTTTCTAGGATAAATAGAACACATTAGGGTTGGTTTTGATCGTCAACTTTTTTGGAGAACTTCCCAGCAGCTGAATTAAGGTTTTTGGAGGCAAAATTGAGAGCTTTTTAAGGCGTTTTATTTGGTGAAAGTTCGAGACACGTTGTTGTTAAGGAGGTAAGTCGATTACAAATAATAAGATGTAAATATGTAAATCGACTCCTAGCCTATGCAAATAATTACAAGACTTCCTCCCGTTGTAGTGGAAGGGTAGTCAGGATCGATCCACGAGGAGGCGTGTCAGCGGGGTCCTAGTAGCCTTGGAAATTTCACGTCTGCTTCGACCAGAAGCCTCGATTTCGACCTTGGGCCTCGATGTCGACCTTGGCTGTCGATGTTCTCCGCAACAGAAGACCTACAGAGACAAAAACAAGTGGTCGATATCGACAGGAAGGGGTCGATATCGATGTCAGTTCACGAAATCGACTGGCTCAGAAGACTGCCAGTCGATACAGAAGGGTCGATCTCGATGCTAGGGGTCGATATCGATGTCAGCAAACTCTGTAGTGATGATCGTCGTCGACTCAGAAAACTGTCGATGAACTCAGTGGTCGATATCGATGTCTCCCTGCAGTGAGTTAGTTTCTCGTCGGCAAAGAAAGGCCGAAGACTTTAGGATGAAGAGAGAAGCAATGAACATAAATAAAACAGTGGGTTTCGATGAATATAAAATTTGTAAAAACAACTCCTAGGATTAGGGTTTACCACAATGTTAACTGTTGTTGCAGGAGGATTGATATGTCAAGTAATTACAAATATAAAGATGTAAATAAATGTAAACCAACTCCTGGCCTAAGCAAATAATTACAAGACTTCCTCCCGTTGTAGTGGAAGGGTAGTCAGGATCGATCCACGAGGAGGCGTGTCAGCGGGATCCTAGTAGCTTTGGAATTCTCACGTCTGTGTCGACCAGAAGCCTCGATTTCGACCTTGGGCCTCGATGTCGACCTCGGTTGTGGATGTTCTCTGCAACAGAAGACCTGCAGAGACAAAAACAAGTGGTCGATATCGACTAGTGGGGGTCGATATCGATGTCAGTCCACGAAATCGACTGGCTCAGAAGACTGCCAGTCGATACAGAAGGGTCGATATCGATGTCGGGTGTCGATATCGATGCTTGCAGAAGTTTCCCAGGAATCTCGAGATCGACTCAGAAAACCGTCGATCTATCAGTTTTGGTCGATATCGACCTCTGCTGTCGATATCGATGTCTTTCCTGCAGAGGGTTAGTTCTTTGTCGGCAAAGAAAGGCCGAAGATTTAAGAATGGAGAGAGAAGCAATGAACAGAAATAACAGTGAGTTTTGGTGTGTATAGACTATGTAAAAAAACAACTCTTAGGATTAGGGTTTACCACAACGTTAACCAAAGCATGCGATGAGATAAATAAGACGGACAATTGCGCTATTTCTCCCGAGGGACAAGCTTTTGCCGTACACCAACTCTTAGGATTACTCAAATAAACCTAATTGTCTCTACAAATTTTATGTTTATAACTCAAGTTGTTAGCATGAATCCCTTTTCTTTCGATTAGGACTAAACATAGAATCGTAGGAGGAGAGATAGACACAACGATATCAACATCAAATACTTACCTCAAGCGCGCATGGCTAACGTCGGGCTCACCCCGACCCTAAGAGCTTTGGGGAACTACTCGCTTCTCATCATGGGATTCATCATTGTCAATTGAAAGGAAGAAACTTGCATTAAAATAAACTCCGAAGCTTTACAACTTAACGTCAACTTTCGCAAACGTCAAACCCTAAAACTTCTCTCTAACTCTAACTCTATTGTTTTTGTCTTGTTAATTGATTGTATTCTTCGATCCCTCACAAATCAGCCCCTAAGGCTTTATTTATAGGCTACTAATCCTCGCTATCCAAGGATTGTAACTCCTATCTAAACTATGAACTCTATCCCAACAATTAGGATAGGTCTTTTATTTTGATAAAACTTAAAGGAACTTAATAGGTAAAAGATAAATAACTCTTCAGCTGCCATCTATCTTGAAAGTATGAGATAATCCCGTGCTTCCTTGAAGATATAGTTCCAATCCGCATTCGAAATCGAGTCTATCTTCTGTCGAGATAAGGGGTCGATATCGACACCAGAGGTCGATATCGAGGCTTGTGTTTCTGCTCGACTTGTTCAGCTTTGGTCGATTTCTATGTTGAGGTCGATATGGGGGTCGATATCGACACTGGAGGTCGATATCTGGGTCTAAGGTCGATATCACCTCTTCTCAGCTTCACTTGGCTTCTTCGTTTTGACTCCGTTTTCGCTCGAATTCCTGCATGGTTAGCTCAAAACTTGTGTAGACTCTATTTCTTGCATGTTAGCCCATTCTTACACAAGTTTATATACTTTTGAACCTTTTCTTTGGAGATCGAATGAAATAAGAAGTCAAAAGATGCAATAAACAAAGGTACAAATGTGTACATCATTAACCAATGCATGCGATGAGATAAATAAGACGGACAATTGTGCTATTTCACCCGAGGGACAAGCTTTCGTCGTACACCAACTCTTAGGATTACTCTTGCGAATAAACCTAATTGTCTCTACCAATTTTATGTTTATAACTCAAGTTGTTAGCATGAATCCCCTTTCTTTCGTTTAGGACTAAACATAGAATTGTAGGAGGAGAGATAGACACAACGATATCAACATCAAATACTTACCTCAAGCGCGAATGGCTAACGTCGGGCTCACCCCGACCCTAAGAGCTTTGGGGAACTACTCGCTTCTCATCATGGGATTCATTGTTGTTTGAAAGGAAGAAACTTGCATTAAAATAAACCTCGAAGCTTTACAACTCAACGTCAACTTTCGCAAACGTCAAACCCTAAAACTTCTCTCTAACTCTAACTCTATTGTTTGTCTCTTGGATTGGATTCGATGATTTTAAAGATGATTGAATGCCAGCCCCCTAGGGCTTTATTTATAGGCTACTAATCCTCGCTATCCAAGGATTGTAAATCCTATCTAAACTATGAACTCTATCCGAACAATTAGGATAGGTCTTTTATTTCGATAAAACTTAATGGTAAAAGATAAATAAAACTTCAGCTGTCCTCTATCTTGAAAGTATGAGATAATCCCGTGCCTCTTTGAAGATATAGTTCCAATCCGCATTCGAAATCGAGTCTATCTTCTGTCGAGATAAGGGGTCGATATCGACACCAGGGGGTCGATATCGAGGTCTCTGTTCCTGCTCGACTAGTTCAGCTCTGGTCGATTTCTATGTTGAGGTCGATATGGGGGTCGATATCGACACCGGGGGTCGATATCTGGGTCTAAGGTCGATATCTACCTCTTCTCAGCTTCACTTGATGTCTATGTTGAAGGTCGATATCTACACCAGAGGTCGATATCTGGGTCTAGGGTCGATATCTACCTCTGCTCAGCTTCACTTGGCTTCTCCGTTTTGACTCCGTTTTCGCTCGAATTCCTGCATGGTTAGCTCAAAACTTGTGCAGACTCTATTTCTTGTATTTTAGCCCATTCTTACACAAGTTTATATTCTTTTGAACCTTTTCTTTGGAGATCGAATGAAATACGAAGTCAAAAGATGCAATAAACAAAGGTACAAATATGTACATCAAAACACCCCATAATTAGACTTGCTTGTCCCCAAGCAATAACCAAGCAATAACCAACACCTACAACACACCCTTCAAGTCTTCGCCTTTGTCAAAAGCAACATCATAAGCGGTAGCAAAGCAAAGCAAGTGAATTTAACGTCATAGCACATATTTTGGCGATCCATAGGCATATGCAATTTTGATCCAACCTCACAGGGATAATGTGTTTGTACTCAACTCTCATGTGTTTAGGCTATGAAGATCAACTCTCAACTCAATTCCATATACAATCTCATAAACATTGCAATTTATAATAATCCACTTCGCAACCAATTATGAAAATGCAATAAGAATCATCAGGAGGACTTTCGCTCAATGGAAGACTTCATAGAAGACTCCATTCGGCGGGGTTGTAATGGGGCTTGGTATGAAATAAAGGGTATGGAGTTATTTGGCTATGTGGTGTTTTTATAATTCGGGAATCAAGACTCCTAAATCTCAACACATGCAATACCCAAACCATAACTCTTCAATGTAAGCTCAATCTCTATAATGCTTTTTCCCAACTCATCTTTCCATAATATGCTCTCAAAAATATAACACTTGTATGAATAAAAGACTTAAGGATTTTGGCTCATGCACTATATATATATATATATATATATATATATATATATATATATATATATATATATATATATATATATATATATATATATATATATATTTATTTATTTATTTTTTTCGGATTTTTTTTTTTCCGGAAATAATACTAAAGCTATATGCATTTATATGGTGAGCCAAAAATCCTTTTACAAAATATGACAAAATGTAAATATGTACCATCTTACAATTTCCTTGCTCAAAACTAGACATTATGCTCTTTTCTTTCCACAAGGCATTAGTTCCAACCAATCTAAGTCTCAATTCCCAAATGGGGGTCAGGCTTAATTCGGCTAGGGATAATTTTGTGGAGTTTGCAATTTCAGGCTCAGGCTAATGTTCTGGCTTCAAGCAGGGATAATGCAGGGTAGGTAAAGAGAGGATAAAAATGGCTTAAAAGATGCTTCCATCATTTAATTCTCGTAAACATAAACATATATATGCATTGGTTTTGAATAACTATCACAATATTTAGAGATGCATAAGAAGAGTAAATTCACTCAAGAAAGCGGAGAGATTTTTGATGTTCTCCCTATAGGTCAAAATTCTCACAAGGACAATTTTTGTTGGGTTTGCTTTTTAGCCTAGGATCATATGTGCTCAATTTCATCACAAGTTCACAATCTACATAAAAATTTTAAAGACTTAGGCTAAACCATTCAAATATGCCATAGGATTTACATGATCAAGTCAGCTATTGAGTTTTCATCATAGGACATCTAAGTAGGGTTAGAAAATAAACTTAAAGTTAAACATGCATTTTTTTTTGTATTTTTGACATTTTTCTATTTTTTGGATTTTCTGACATTTTATAGAAGTAAAACTAAGAAACAAAAATTTAAACATGAATGCAATGCGAAGAAGAAAACCAAGTTAAGACCATAAGACATGTCTTTCCCCCACCCCATACTTAAAATATACAGTGTCCTCACTGTATTAAAAAGAAGAACAAGGGTAGAGAGAAACTCACAGCACAACCTGTGGATTCAGGTCGATTTCCAGGTTAGGTCGATGCCAGAAGTCGATATCTAGGTCAGTGGTCGATGTCGACTGCATCTGTCGAATTCGAGGAAGAAGATGAAGACGAGGGCTGCCAGGTTGGGGTCGATATCGAGTATTAGGGTCGATATCGACCACTCTTTTTCGCTCCTGAGTCCTCGATGTCGACTCCAGGAGATGGCTTGACCCTGGAGGGTCGATTTCGACTGGCCTGGTCGATTTCGACTGCCTCTGCAGAAGCTTCTTTTCTTCTTCGTCGTTTCTTTTGCTTGATAACTTGAAATCTTGGTTAGGAATATAGATAGCGCACGAATTATCTCAGTTAAAAAAGTTTAAAAAGCCAAAACTTAAATCCTAAAAAAAACATCTATGAAAAATTTAAAAGTTTTATGTACATGCTCTAGATTTTTGAGTCGTTAGGCCGACTTCTCCGTTAATTCTTCATGACCCTTTTATGTAGGGACCCTTCGAGCGTGAGCCTTCTCCTGGATCATCTAGGTCCTTTTGGTAGTAGCGAAGTTCGGCGACCAAGGCTTCTTTGATGTTAGGTTCTTCTTTGGGCGCTTTCCTTCTCTTTTTTGACCTAACTTTAGCAATATAGGCAAACCATGGAGCTTTGACCCTCACTTTAGTAGAATTTTCAACAATTGGCTTACTTGATTTATCAATAATGGACAGAAGAGGGTTAGGACTCATACCTGGGCTTACCTGTTTGGGCCCGAAACAGAAATCTTCGGGCTGAGGGGAGGTCGATGTCGACCAAGGAGGGTCGATTTCGAGTGCTGTGGTCGATATCGATATGTGAGGGTCGATATCGACCTCTGTGACCCCATACTTAAGCTCCTGGCAGTGATCTGGCATACTCGATTTCGACCAAGGGGGGTCAATTTCGATGTTTTTAGTCGATATCGACTGGTTCCAGTCGATGTCGACCCTGCTTGCTTTTTCCGTCCTCGCCAACAAAAATTTTCTAAGCTTCTCCTTAGCCGGCGAGAGGACTACTTGCTCCAGGTGCTTGGTTTCACTCATGGTTGGGTTGAAAGAGAATTCTATCACTTCGTTCCCTATAGTAAAGGTTAGTAACCCTCGACGTACATTGATATTGGCATCTGCAGTAGCTAAGAAAGGCCTACCAAGGATAATAGGCACTACAGGATCTTCAGGCATCTCCAATACAATGAAATCAGTAGGCACAAAGAACTTACCTACCTTTACCGGAACGTCATCAACTATACCTGTGGGTCTGACGAATGAGTTGTCAGCCATATAGAGCTTCATGTCCACAGGTTCAAGTGCGCCAATGTTCACCTTTTGCCAAATAGAAAGAGGCATGAGACTTACACTTGCCCCTAGGTCACATAGGGCTTTGTAACGATGTTGGTCAAGTCCCACGGTGATTGCAAACTTCCCTGGATCACTCTTCTTCTCAGGGAAGTCCATCTTCGAGCACTCCTCTGCGATCTCTGCCATGGATCTCTTCTTGCTCAGGATGTCTTTGAGGAATCGCACATAGGCGGGCATCTCGCTTAGGGCTTCTGTAAGAGGGATGGTGATGTTGAGTCCTTGAAGTATCTTTATGAAGCGCCTAAACTTGCCTTTGGTGGGATCCTCCAATGCTTTGGAAGGGAATGGCAACGTCTTCTTTGGAGTAGGGGCCAAAACGGAGGTCGGAGGGGCCTGCTGAACCTCGATGTCGACAGGAGGTTGGTCGATATCGACTGGTAGGGTCGATTTCGACCTCTGTTGTTCTCTCTCAGGTTCTGCAGTGTCATCGACGTCGACCAGGGGGTCGACAGGGGTGTCGATATCGACCTCAGGGTCGACATCGACTGGTTTATCGATATCGACAGGCTTTGTTACTTCTTCCTCCGTTGCCTTTTGTGGTTTATGAACTTTGGTGCCACTCCTTAGTTGCATGGCTGCGACATGGCCCGTCCCGGATTGTCCCTTAGGATTTGTAGTAGGTTGCCTAGGGAGTGTTCCGGACGATCTAGGGATTTGTGCCGCCAATTGACCCAGTTGGGTCTCTACGTTCCTTTTCCATATATCCTTCTCCCCAATCCTTGTGGTAAGGTGATTGAGTTGAGAATGGATGGCATTGTTGGATTAATCATTCTTAGCTTGATTCCTCCTGATTTCATCCAGCACAAGTTGAAGATCATCCTTCTTTTGGTCTCTCTCCGGGTGCCCAGGAGCTCTATAAGGCGGAGGGTCCCTAGGGTTAACCGGGTTCCTTTGTGGTTGATGGAACCTTTGGTCTCCCCAATATTGGTGATTGGGACCCCTCATGTAGCGCGCCTCTTGGTGAGTCTCCGCTAGGTGTACTTGTTCGGCATGGGGGCACTCGACGGTGGTATGCCGCTGCGATCCACATTCAATGCAATCTTGGTTCATTAAAAGGAACCTTACTTGCTTTTGGAGCTTTCTAAGTTGATCTCTATGGAATTTCTCCTTCACGTCCGGATCGATTACATTGGAGGGTTCATATAAGGGCATAGATGGGGCAGGCCTCGACGATGATGGTGCGTCGGAAGCCTCAGGAGTCCCATATGTGTTGTCGAACTCCACCAACCTCTCTATGGTCTCCCAAGCCTCTTGTGGAGCAAGTTCAAGGTAGCCATAGGAGGTGTAGGTGTTGATCCTCTCCTTCGTTGCAGCGTCAAGAGCATTGTAAATGATCTCCTGAATTACATACGGTGGTTGGCCATGCGCTGGGCATGATCGTAGGAGGTCCTTAAACCTTTCCCAAACAGTCGCCAGAGCCTCACCAGGCTTTTGTTTGAAAGCCGTGATTTTCTGTCGGATCAACGCCGTCCTAGAAGGAGGAAAGAACTTGTTGAGGAACGCATCCTTGACTTCATCCCAGGTGCGGAGCGATCTTGGGGCTAAGCTTTCCAACCACTGCAATGCTTTACCTGTAAGAGACCATCGAAAGGCTTTTAGTTGGACATATTCAAGACTCCGTCCATCAGCAATAGTATCACAAAGGTCTAAGAAGGTAGAAATATGTGCCATAGGGCATTCGTTAGGTTTTCCTTCGTATTGGTGCCTTCTAATCTCAGTAAGGAAGTTAGGTTTTATTTCAAAATTAGAGGCAGGGATAAGAATTGCTGATTCAGGCACTGTGAGAGCGAGGTGCATATATTGCTTGGCATTCCTAAGGAGGGCATTGATTTGGGCTTCTATTTGCCTCCGGCCTTCCTCCTCCCTATCCGCACGCTCCTTAAGTGCTGCCTCTCTAGTCGTTATGTCCTCAACCTGCTTCCTTAGTTGTTCAATAAGTTTTGCTTGGTTCGCGTTTTCCGCCATGATTCTTTGAGCATGGGCCCTTAGATGGAAATAACGTTCAGGGTCGTCTACTCCTTCAAATTCAGGTGGGCGATCAGCGCGTCGCATACACCTGCAAAGCCAATCTAGATAGAGACGTGAGATAGACTACTAGGGCGTGATTGATTGCCTCCCCGGCAACGGCGCCAATTTGTTAAGGAGGTAAGTCGAGTACAAATAATAAGATGTAAATATGTAAATCGACTCCTAGCCTATGCAAATAATTACAAGACTTCCTCCCGTTGTCAGCGGGGTCCTAGTAGCCTTGGAAATTTCACATCTGCGTCGACCAGAAGCCTCGATTTTGACCTTGGGCCTCGATGTCGACCTTGGCTGTCGATGTTCTCCGCAACAGAAGATATGCAGAGACAAAAACAAGTGGTCGATATCGACAGGAAGGGGTCGATATCGATGTCAGTTCACGAAATCGACTGGCTCAGAAGACTGCTTGTCGATACAGAAGGGTCGATCTCGATGCTAGGGGTCGATATCGATGTCAGCAAACTCTGTAGTGATGATCGTCGTCGACTCAGAAAACTGTCGATGAACTCAGTGGTCGATATCGATGTCTGGGGTCGATATCGATGTCTCCTTGCAGTGAGTTAGTTTCTCGTCGGCAAAGAAAGGCCGATGTCTTTAGGATGAAGAGAGAAGCAATGAACATAAATAAAACAGTGGGTGTCGATGAATATAAAATTTGTAAAAACAACTCCTAGGATTAGGGTTTACCACAACGTTAACCAATGCATGCGATGAGATAAATAAGACGGACAATTGTGCTATTTCACCCGAGGGACAAGCTTTCGTCGTACACCAACTCTTAGGATTACTCTTGCGAATAAACCTAATTGTCTCTACCAATTTTATGTTTATAACTCAAGTTGTTAGCATGAATCCCCTTTCTTTCGATTAGGACTAAACATAGAATTGTAGGAGGAGAGATAGACACAACGATATCAACATCAAATACTTACCTCAAGCGCGAATGGCTAACGTCGGGCTCACCCCGACCCTAAGAGCTTTGGGGAACTACTCGCTTCTCATCATGGGATTCATTGTTGTTTGAAAGGAAGAAACTTGCATTAAAATAAACCTCGAAGCTTTACAACTCAACGTCGACTTTGAAGATAATCTCGTGCCTCTTTGAAGATATAGTTCCAATCCGCATTCGAAATCGAGTCTATCTTCTGTCGAGATAAGGGGTCGATATCGACACCAGGGGGTCGATATCGAGGTCTCTGTTCCTGCTCGACTTGTTCAGCTCTGGTCGATTTCTATGTTGAGGTCGATATGGGGGTCGATATCGACACCGGGGGTCGATATCTGGGTCTAAGATCGATATCTACCTCTTCTCAGCTTCACTTGATGTCTATGTTGAAGGTCGATATCTACACCAGAGGTCGATATCTGGGTCTAGGGTCGATATCTACCTCTGCTCAGCTTCACTTGGCTTCTCCGTTTTGACTCCGTTTTCGCTCGAATTCCTGCATGGTTAGCTCAAAACATGTGCAGACTCTATTTCTTGTATTTTAGCCCATTCTTACACAAGTTTATATTCTTTTGAACCTTTTCTTTGGAGATCGAATGAAATACGAAGTCAAAAGATGCAATAAACAAAGGTACAAATATGTACATCAGTTGTGAGGCTGTTGATACGCTATTGTGGAGTTATTTTCAGGTTTTATTTCAATTAAATTTCTATCTTTTCTACTAAATTACATGTCTTTGATATTATTCACCACGACAATGAGTGAGTAGTAACTTTTGTTTAGGGTTGGGGTCATCCCAACAGTAGTCATACGTGTTTGATGCTATTAATCCATGATTTGAGTGCTTTTATCTATTCTTTGTACTTAAGTACCTAACAAAATTTGGGAAAACTCGTTATTTGCAATTAAATTGAAAGAGATAATTGTGAATTGGAAAGGAAAAAGGGTTTTGAACGAAAGTTTTGAATGACCTAATTAGAATAATTGGTAAAGTTAATTAATTTGGTGAAAGTTGATTGGTTGCTTTACTTGGTTGGTGAAAGTTGAGTTTTTTTTATAGATAAAAGTGTGATTTTTATGTGATTTATTGTGTTTGCAAGCATGATTATCTTTGTGGTGAACATTATGCCCTATAGCCTTTTTAATATTGAATTCTAGTTCCCAAAATTAGCAATCTTTACCCCCAAAACCGCTACTTTCCCCATCTTGCTCTTCTAAAGTAACTAAGCTTAGGAAATGACTATCTCCCTGCGAACGAACTTGACTCTACTATACTATATCGAGGTTTCGGTTTTATAATTTTATTCGATTGGAAAACCCTATCATTACAATATCTAAAAATGGTCTTCACGAGATGATTGGTGTCTCCGGTGCACCCTGTTCCATATCTAAGACAAAGAAATCTACAAGGAAAATTAGCTCATAAACCTTAACCAATACATCTTCAATAATGCATGTAGGCTTAATCTGTGAGCGATATGCATGTTGAACTACCACCATAGAATCATTCATAGCATTAAGACCCAAAAATTTGTAAAGATCGTATGACATAACATTGATTGAAGCACCTAAATCTAACAAAGCTTGCTTGAACCTAGTGGTTCCAATCGTACAGGGAATAGGAACATACTTGGGTCTCCGCACTTTTCTAGTAAACATTTTTGAAGTACAGTGGACACATGCTCACTCAAATTAACCTTTTCCTTATTTTTATTTTGATGTTTTCTCTTAATAGTGCATAATTCCTTAAAAAATTTAGCATAGAAGGGTACAAATTTAATTATATTGAGAAGTGAAATGTTTACCTCACACTTTGCAAATGTATCATAGAGCTCCTTCTCGCTATCCCACTTTCTATGTGCTTTTAGAGCCTCGAGGAATGGTGGTTCGGGCTTGTAGTCGTCAAAGGACCATTCTTTAGGAAGGCCATTCGTGTTGTCTACAGGAAAAGCGGAAGGTGTCGGTTCTAGGGCGGCAGCTGCCGATTTTTCTACAGAACCATCATCATGTTTTTTTCTTGCTTAACCACGTTCTTTCTAGGTTTAGGCTTTTTTTATGTGTTTATTTCTGGATTATTCACCTCTTTTCCTCCTCTAAGGATCATGACACTCACATTTTCCTTAGGATTCACTATGACTTTCGAAGTCAACTTACCAGAATCCTTAGCCTTGAGTTCTCCTATCTCTTGATCCATTTGTATCATCAATTTCTCTTTGACATTCATGGTGTCTAACAAAAGCCTCCAGGTCTCATCCTTTATTGATTCGACCTTGTGGAGGATTCCTTTGGTGATTTTCATATTGGCCCCTTTCTCCATAGGGCGCTTGTTGCTGTTGTTGTTGATTCATCCTGCCATTAAGACTACTTTGATAGTTTAAAATGTAGTTAGAATTATAGAAATTATTACCAAAGTTTTGGCGAGGTCCATAATCTCCCATAGCATTCACGTTAGCAACTTCCTCTTGAATGAGCGGGCAATGATCGTTGGGATGAGTTAGATATCCGTAGAGTCTGTAGGGTCTAGGCTTTTACAATTGAGTAATTGGTAAAGCGATACTCTTCACAATGTCATTGAGCTTGACATGTTCATTGATGCGACTTCCTCCAGGGTTGTCCAATCTATGCCCTCCTCTAATGCCTTGATACTTTCCATATTATCGCGAAGCGTTAGTAGACCTTCAAAGATTTGCATTGCCTCGTCAGGTATCTTGTCTAACACATCCCCTCCACTTGTAGAATTGATAACACTCCGCTCATGGTCAAGTAAGCCTTCATAAAGATAGAAGAGATGGTCATCCTCTCGTATGCCATGTTGCGAGCAACTTGCTTTGAACTTCTTGAATCTTTCAATATATTCATAGAGACACTCCATAGGGGATTGTTCTATGCTTGTCAATTCTTTTTTTAGCTTGCTCAGACGAGTGGCAGGGAAATACTTTTGTAGGAAAGCCTTCTTCAATCCTACCCAAGTATACTCTACCTGGACTAGTCTCCTCATTTCCGCACGTTCCCAAGTTATCCCAGATCACACTCCCGCGAACCTCGAAATCTCTACCGCTTAAGCCATTATGTACCGTTCATCATTTCCATAGAATTCCTATGACATCCTCATCCGAATTTCTCCAATACCTCAATATCGCTAATGCTTCTAAAATCCTTCATCCTCCAGCATTCACAATACCTTCCGCTTTGCCTACGTCCCAAATCCATGCTCAGAATCACCCTATCTCAACCTCAAGCAAATAGTCTTACTATCAATCTCAACGATATTCTTGCCTAGCTACCAGTCTTTCCTCAAAGATTCATCTCTTATCCTCAATTACCTCAATGGCCAAAATAATTTCCAAACATCAATCTCGATTCCTTCCCCATGCTAAAATCCTCCAACAACACATCTAGGATCCTTTACTTACAACTTCGCCAAGCATTCCCCATCTTACCTAAACAACCCCAACTACTCATCACACAAACAGTCCTGATAGGAACAACCTAGTATCCAAGATCGATCATTTCCCAAGCAACCTTGTACTACTTATCTTTATTAATTCCTCAACCATGTCCTTTACCAAAATCGCTCCCAGACTACCTGGACACAACACTACCCTTCAAGAATTCTCTGATCCACTCCTAGCTCACCTATCAACTCTCAAGGCCACCCTACTGATGCAGGCCTAGACCTCAGCCAACCACCCTCCTATGCAACCCACTTATACCACCCGCATACACTACCAACCTACACTACCTCTAACGAAAACCTCTTCCTCGAAACCTTGCCATCATATCTCCACTCCTCACCTAATACCTACCTGGAAGCTCAACCATACTCACAGACCACTATCTCCGACAAGTCCCAACTCACTCGACTCTACCCAAGCTAACACATCACTCCTGCACTCCATCTCACACAACCAACGACCCGATACAAAGACCTCAAACCTACCTGTCACTTTCCGACCTAGCTTACCGAAGAATCTCACGACTCATGCTCGAGAGAGAAACGCCATCAACCACATATACCCTACATCTTACTTACTAGCATGTCAGTGTACTAAAGCATTAAGGCACATCATCATAGGCACAAGTCAGTCAGGCAATCAGTCACTACTAGCTTAGCATATCAGTCATCACACATCCAAACATGTCAGTTCTAGGCCTATCGCACAATATTAATTCTGATTAATATAGAAGAATCTGGGATTTGAATTAAGAATGCTCTTCCTCGAGTCAGCTGGGAGAATCATGTTCACGACCATCGTCTTTGAAGCATATTCGTCCTTCTTGCCATTGTTGGCGTCATTCCTGGAGTCTATGGGTCAAAGACCCGTCACTCTTCCGCTGCGCCGCTCCAGTGCCATTTGGCCACTAGCTCTTTCTTCCATGTTGACGCTCATCAAAGGATCGCAAGGTTTAGAAGTTAAGGAGATAGAGAAAAGACAAGGGCAGATAACACAACTTCCTCAAGGATTCAGACATGGACCAGGACTAGAGACGACAAAACCAGAGATAAGATCCCAACCCGAGAGTTACAACGATGCCCTTAGATCATTCCATGAATTTATAATCGCGGCACACAAACACATAGCAATCACGAAGTATCATCATATTATTCCACACTAGCATGCACCTATCTCAAGGGGTAGCAACCTATGCATTCGCAACACATTCATATAGTCAAGTTTTCATGCACATGGAATAAGCTATCACTCTATCATTTCATTTGCTAATCATGCTTGACATATTAAGAACATGCATGGACGAATTAACATGGAGCATATATGGCATATGTTATGCAAGATCTAGCAAACATCACAAGGTATCACATGTACGAATTATCACTCACTGAGATACACACATAAGCAGGTCATAACATTATGGGGTTAAAGCAATCATGTTGAGATGCACCCTACTAATCATGCTAAGGGTATGGTCATGTCATACAGGGGTGGTATAACAACTAGCACATCATATACATCCATATTCACATAGTAAGAAAAGGATGGCACATAATCATACGAGAGCCTATAATTGGGAGTTATATGTCCTACATGATACTATCAATACTTATTTAGCATGCTAAGACATTCATGTCATATATTAAACGTACAACGGGGGTTGAACACACCATTATGGACCTAATTCATAGGGGGACAATAATCATGGGAATCCCATACATATGGCACATACATCCACTCATTAGCGCAACCATGCAAGATATCAGGCAAGTCATGCTGAAATATACCAATATACCATGTCATGCAATGACAAGGAGGGATACTATTATAATCGAACAGAATTCTCCAAAGGCAATCACCTACTCATCACCTTGTTTCCCTGTGGGACGCTAGTATGTCTCGCTTGGCGGGACACAAGGGCATTCACACTGTTTCCGAGAGGTAAGGGTAGACTTCGTGTTTAGACCATTGTGGCAAGAAGACATGATTGACCATTACAAGGATCGAAAGGGATGACTCCATAAGACAACTCACTTCTAACTCGGAATCATTCCCATAATCACCCCCACTAACATACTCAGGTAACCCTCACATCTGCCACAATCCCCCAAGGTAATCGATTGACCGACCCACTTTCCCGTGAAGGACATCGACCTCAGGTTTGAGACTCGATAAGAGCATGAATGGTGGAATACAAAACAAGAATCGAAACGGGGAGAGCGGATGCTTTGCGACCTTTGCTAACATGCCTAGTTGTTTCGGTGGGACAAATGACATAATCGGAATTATCAAAGGGGGTTGAACTATGGAAGGATGATTTCGACAAGACAGGGAATCCGATTACATAAGAACAAGGTTTCCTCCTGCTATCCCATTTGCACAGACAGTCATTTGCGTGTTCAAGTTAAGGTATACTGATTAGTTCTCTATCCTAAGCACAATAGCACTCAGCACAGAAGCAATCAACGAGGTTAATATGATCCTCTTCGAGGAGGATCACCCTTTGACCCAATTGAATATATACGGATACAAGCATAGAGACGATCTATGCCGTCCTTCAAGGGACGGCCGACAGGAGGGGTCAAATACCTCACGGCCTCCTAACCCATGCTACTCCAACCTTTGGGCTCCTTGGAGTCTTCTAGACCCATTTGTAAATAAAATCTAGTATTTTGCCTACCGTTCCCCGAGTTCTACGTCCGTAAGGGATGTCTATCGCTTGGGTCTCTACCCATAAATTGATCCTATAGGCCGGTTAGCCGAGGGTTAGGTCCAATTAAATTCATTTTGTCCTTTTAAAAATATTTCCAAAACCATTTTAAATCTTTGGGCTCTTTGTAACGACCCAAAATTATGATTCCCGAGTTACATTTCGAGGAACGAAACCCATCGTTGGGATTTTGCGCTTCAAGTACAGGTTGAAGGTTTGAAATCAAACATTAGTGCTTTAAGGTGGAATTTCGAACCCAAAAATGTAAGGATCGTTGGAATCCCCGGGGTAAATCCCCTATACATGTCCTAAGTCTAAGTTGCGGGAAATTCATTTATCATGCAAACCAACATAATTCAAATAGTATGGATAGGGTTGCCGTGGCGAAGCCGGGTCAAAACGTGATTCAATTATTCAAATCCAAACCCTTAATAATTTGGTGAAGTCAGAGTCTCAACTCTCTCTTTCCACAATGCAAAAACCCCACGGTCATAGAGCCATATCAGCATCATTTTACACATATCACATACCCAAAAATATTAAGAAGGCATAGGATCAGATCGAGGCCCGCCTTTGCTCGCCCCTAAAAATAAGCACACATATACGATATTCCTAATATCATGATTTTAATGCATGACATGAATTTAAATAACGCAACCATGCTGATAGTTTATATATATATATATATATATAGGATGGATCAATTGTGCACACCCCTTAGGGTGTACTTTGTGCACAAATCTTGGCCCTTGATCGTTTTGTAATGGATAGCTCAGATTAAAAATTATTATTATTTTTTATATAAATTAGGAGTGGGACCCATGGTTTAATCGACCATCCCATCCTTTTCGTTGGGCGCGTGGTGTTTGTGTGAATAAAACTCTAAATCCCTAATTGCTTCTTCTTCATTTTTTTTGTCGACAATTGCTTCTTCTTCATTGTTGTGCACACGTGGAGCCGAAGAGAGCCAGGCAAGGCGGAGGCGGAGGCGAATCCGGCAAGGCGAACCCTGCGAGGCGGAGGTGTGCACCCAAGGAGAATGACTGGCGATTCGTGGAGCGATCGAAGGTTGGCGAGTCGTGGGTAATCGGCGGCAGCGATTTGTCTCAAATCTGAACCACCTATGGCTAGATTAAGTGGAAATTGTCCGATCTGAGTTGAAATCAAGCCAAGGTGCAATCGAAGTCTGCCGCTTCGAACCACCACTCCTGTACGCCGCCCGTGCCATCGATTTCCCCGAGTCGACGCCCCCCTCCTCCTCAAATTCGTGCTCGCTGTCGAATTGGTAGCCCAATGAGACCGTTGATTGTGCGGATCCACCATGGGTTGGGTGACGACTGTTGGAAGGCATCGCGAAGATGGCAACGAGTCGACGACTATTGATTGTGCGGATCCGCCATGGCTGGGTGAAGGGTTTGTGATTGTTCTATTTTGACTTTTAGTTTTTGTTTTGAAATTTGTGATTCCCATTAAATCGATTCTTTGTTTGTTTAATTGACTTTGATATGAATTATTTTTGTGCAATTTATTATTTTTTTTGGGTCAATTATTCAGACGAATGTGTCGAATTTTGGGTACTAGTGGTAATGAGTTGGTCAATTATTCGGTGAAATCCAATTCATTATTTGTCAGTATATGTAAAACATTATTCGGTGAAATGTGAAACATTATTCGGTGAAATATGAAGCATTATTCGTATAAATCGTAAGTATTGTTCAGAGATTCGAGGTTTTTTTATCTGAAATTGATAAAAAAAAAAAAATTATTCGGTAGAATATGACAAATTATTCAGTGGAATTGGTAAATTTTGATATGAACTAGATGAAAAA
This sequence comes from Persicaria maculosa, assembly GCA_963922045.1. NCBI lineage: Eukaryota > Viridiplantae > Streptophyta > Magnoliopsida > Caryophyllales > Polygonaceae > Persicaria > Persicaria maculosa. The sequence goes on from OY998271.1 coordinate 39,725,459, forward strand.
AGATAATATAATATTATTCGGTAGCATGTGAAACATTATTCAGTGGAATCGCCAAATTTTAAAAATTGAACGAAATCAGGTGGGTCCGAACAACAAATCACCCATAATTATTTATTTTTCACAAATATTTTATATATTAAAAAAATAGACAAAAAATCCATTAAAAAGTAAAAAAATTATTTGCAAAATAAAAAAATCAAAACGGACTCACATATGCTTCCTCTACATTTAAAAAATGGAAAAATTAATAATGTGCGGGTCCCACAATATTTCAAATTTGAAAAATCAATTTCAATGTGAGGAGTCAAGACACGCGCACTGTGTGAAAGTAGGTGTTTATTTTGTTGTGGGGCCATCTTTTTTATTTAATAAATAAAATAAAAATCCAATTAATCTTGGCCCTCCATCTTCTATCAATTAACGGCCAAGATTTGTGCACAAGGTACACCTTAAGGGGTGTGCACTCTTGAACCAAACCCTATATATATATATATATATATATATATATATATATATATATATATATATATATATATATATATATATATATATATATATATATATATATATATATATATATATGCAGAAAGCGATTAAATGGATCCACACAGAATGCCAAGTGACATATCCTTCTCCTACCACTGCCCCCTTCCCGATAGGACGGAGACTGGCCAGCTCATGAATGCATTCCATTTCATTTAATTGGATCAAGCCTGTATTGGTGCCCAACCCATAGCATGCTTATTAAAATCATCATATATGTGGTCTTGCGAAAAGAAAATAATAATAATGCGGATAATAGTAAAGGTGTGGTTATAAAGATGTTACCAAAACTCGAATGACTCAAGACGAGACTCGATGGGACTGGGCCGTTCTATGACCCTAGCAAAGACTTTAATTACTTCACAAATAACGACCGTTCTATTTACATACACATACAGAATAAATACAGAATAAGAATGCGTATTCGTTAATGCAATCCTAGCATGATACTACATGGCATGCTATTATGATAAGCAACACCTAGTATATCTTGCACATATAAGCAGGGAAATCTGATGAATATGAGTAAGCTCTGAAGAGACTTACCTGGCTATGCAGAACAACATAATAGTAGATCCGGCACACATCAATCACAATCATAGAGTGACACCTAGATGTATAGTGAGAATGTAAGAATCTATATCAAAGCCACTCAAGCATTCATAATATACACATCATTCAATCAAATATGTAAACACATTGCATTTTCCAATTCATCATGTCAAACCACTCATCGCATCATAACACCTCATAAGACCACATTAATCTCCATATATTACTCAGCCAATTTTGCATGCTCATCAGACCATATCCGCATATGCATCTCAACAGTTCATCATATTTCATAAGGTATTACTTATACGATAACATTATCAATTCATCATGCCATTAGTCATTCACACATGATATTAGTCACACATTCATGCCGTTAGTCAAACAATCATATCATCATGCTAGTTAGTCACCGATCAAGTCTAATTCCTAAGTTAGCCTAAAAAACCGTTTCGAAAACCGAATCAAACGTTAGAATTTCTGACCTTGAAATACTCATGAAGTTCATTTTCCAAAACCCAAGTTAAGCCTTTAGATTAGTCATTTAAATCCCCAAAATCGTTAAAGACAGACCGCGAAAATGTTTGCCAAACATCGATAAAACAAGTTTAAAACGCTCGGCCGGGGGCAACTCGCCGCGGCGAAAAGGTCTCTCGCCGCCGTGAGATGTCCCAGCGAGCACCCCGTGAAAACAGGGGTGTCGCAGCCGCAGGGGATCATTCGCGCCCGCGAAAACCTTGTCGCGGTCGCGAGTTGGGAGCCCTCTCCTTAAGGCATCCCATAGGGCTCACTCACCACCGCGAGACACATCCTCGCGGCCACGAGTTGGATCCTTTAGGGCATGTTCTATCTCACGGCGATGAGTCCGGGGCTGAATCCTAGATTCAAGCCCCTTTCTCGACCTCGTTTGTTGTTGTTAGCTCTTCTCCTTTTTCCCAATTTTTCCCTAGGCTTCCAGAAACATGTTAGCACCAAGATCGAACATAAAAATCAAGTATTAAAAGGATTTTTCACCCAAGTTTCTTCTTTTCCTTTGATTTACTTGTGAAGCTTCATCCGAGCTTCGATAGGGCTCGTTCTTGCGCGAGGGTGCCTATAATTGTCATAGGGTGTTAAAGGTGTGACCTTGGAGTTAGTAGGAGGTTTAAGGAGGGAAAAATGAGTTGTTACCTCTCCTAAATCCAAAAATGGTGAGATGTGCTCTTCTAAGGCTTCTCGGGGCTTCTTCGAGTTGTTGGGGCTTCTTGTTCTGCTTGGGGGATGTCTAGCAGGGCTGAGGGAGTTGTTATTGCTGGCCCTTGAAGGAAGGAAGAGAAAAGGGTGGATCTTGGCTTGCTTTCAGTCCAAACAAGAAGGGATGGAGCTTGGAGTTCCTTGGTCTTCATTGGAAGGAATGAGGAAGAGAGAGTTGCTGTTGGGGACTATTTGTGGTGATGTTTTGGAGCTGAGGGGAGTTGTTCTGAGCTGCTGGGATTTTATGGCAGAAGGAGATATAAGGAGGGGTGAAAAGTGGGAGCTGTGAAGATAGGGTGTTTGGATCCTTTGGATAAGGTTTTTGTGTTTCTTGATTAGAGTTGTGTTTCAATTTGTATGGTGAGTTAAATGATCATCCAAATCTGAATTTTGTAGAGAAAAAGAAGGGCTGGAGGGAGCGGAAATTTGGATAGGCCAAAGTGGGTTGAAGACTATCTTGTCTCCTTGCTTCTTTTGGAGTGTACATGACAAAAGTAGGGAGAAAAGCATGGGAGGTGTTTGGCTTCTTTGGGTAAGGAGGAAAGGAGTAGGAAGCTTCTTTTCATTTCAAAATTAGCTCCATGGGGACTACCTTGGGGCTGAGATTTTAGATTACACATGGGAGAATGAGACAAGGTGTGTGGTCCCGAAAGCGCCATCTTGAATTCCTGACGTTGGTTCCCGAAAGTTAGTTTCCCGAACCCCGCTTTCTCGATTAGTTAGATCTTTGAAAATCTGAGGGAAGATGTTGCCATGTCAAGTTAGTTTCCAAAATTTTATTTTAGGTCAGAAATCCGTTCCATGAGTTTCAAAACCCGATTCGTTAGGTTAAGGACGATTTTTCTTGAAATATCCGATTTAAAATCCATTTTTAATTTCCTTTTTCTGAAAATTAGGATTTGAAAATCTAAGCATTTACAATTTAAACCAATGTCGGAATAATCTATTGAATTGGAATAACTAGAAACAGAGTCGAGGATCATGAATATCAACCATTGTTGAGAAATCCTAGGTGAAACCATTCTCTCTTATTGTTATCAAATCATTCAGAATTACTCTCTTTGTTGCTTTTGTTTATTTTATGCATTGACAAGAAACCAACTATTGTGCATCCCATCACCGGATGATAGGGCTGATCCAAAAAAATCAAAGTCGATCTGCGGATGGTAAACACTGCACGACTCTTTGCACACATGCAAACAACATGTGGCATCCATGCCCTCATCCTACATGTCATAGAACATGGGACACATGGAAATGTGCGGTTCACATGGCGAATCATGTCCATGAAACTTCTAGAGTATAAATAGGAGGAGAAGCAAATATGAAAATGACTTTTGGAAGGGGGCGAAAGACAATTAAAGAAATAGAGCACGATAGCTCCACAGACATTGTACGTGCCGGAGGTACGTCCGTGTTCCCCCTTGAATGAAGTCGACTTGACGAAGTCCAATGGAGGAGCATTTTGTTTGCAGTCAGCTCGAGACTCAGATCGGCACAGGTAGTGGTGTGCAGACGATAATCCCGTCACGTATCTCAGGTAAGCCTGATCACCCAGAGTCTTCCGCACTTTACTTGATTCCGAAATCTAAAACCATGAGATTCTCAAAGTGGGTTTCATCACTTGGAGTATAAGTTTGTTGCCCGAGATAGATTTCGGTCTGACACATTAAATATTTTGCTATGAGGAGACAAACTTATACTTCAAGCACACTCGTCACTTGAACATCATTATTTAATGAGCTAGCTACCATGGATAAAGAAAGAAATAACATCATCCTTTTGCTGTATCATTTTTCATATCCTATAAGTCCTTAGGTAATCCATGGGACTGTATCAAACTTTGGTGTTATGACATGTACTGAAAGTGGATATGCTCACTTGCTTTGAAATAAATTATGTGCTATATAGGGCAAGACAAATGGCTAATTTTGTTAAAAAGTTTCTGGAATAAATAATTACCTTGAAGAGTTAAGGTAAGAGTTCAAATATGGGTTTCTGCTAGCAGTTTAGTTTGTTGCAGGGCAATCAACTGCTTGAATGGCATTTGTGCTGCCTCAAGAACGGATTGGCAAGTTATGAAAATTAATTTTTTTTTTGATTAAGTAAAAATTCGAGTTCAGACAGGCCTGAAACTCGAGAGGCCGACAAGTCGGCAGACGGCATACCGTCAAACATACAACAAATACATAAACGGTGCAAAAGAACAGGCTATACAACAACGAAAGAAAAAACACAGCACACCTAAAGCTAGCAGGTCGGGGACGTAGACTACGGACGAGTTATGAAAATTAATGCTTGTTGTAAGGATAAATATGGAAGTATCTTGAAGTCTAGCATGAATTCTTTTAGTAAAGTGGGTATGTTCAGCTCACTTGCTTTTTCCCCTTCTTATTTATTTATTTTTAAGAATTCCTACTTATTACAATTGTAAGTTTCTAATAGTTCATACCTTTTCTTTCCTAATTTTAAAGGCATATGTTGTTACAGCAACATTGAAGATATGTGCATTCGAACTGACGACAGGAAGAAAAGTAGATGTGCTCTCCTGAGGTAGCTTATTTTTATCTCGTTTGGAATGTTGAATATCCTTTCTTTTCATAACAAGGATATCTGTCACATAGCAAGTGAAATGTCCAAGATAAAGTTATATTACATCCTTTTAAGGGGTTTCTTCCCCGTTCTACATTGTTGCATTTGATGAATAATACAAACTATAAACTTTCGACTTACAATAATACTAAATCAGGGTCAAATTTAATTGATAATAATTTTGATGGGTAGTTTCTAGTTTGCTAAATTTTTTAAGAGATGAGAAGTTGTTTCGCTACCTTTAAATTATGAGAGATTAAAAAATATGTCAATTTACTTCTTTTACATTAAACTTAAACTTTAATTTACATGTATGAATATTATGATATTGGAAAGTATTGATATTCAATACCATCGTGCTCAATAAAAATGAATTAACTAGCAAAATGGGTATGGATAATATGAAAGCACATTATTTTTTCTTCTTGTTTTCATTGCTTCTAGAGGATTTCAAGCATTCCATGAATATTATTATGCGGAGTATAAAAAAGTACTTGATATTTTATTTATGAATTTATTCGTTCTTGTTATTTTCATTGAATGCTTGAAATGATGTCACTAATTATATTTATTATATGCTCTATAATAGGACCAAAGAGATTATTTGGTGAAATAGATCAAATACTCTCGACAATGCTATCATTGACAGAATTAAATAGTTCAAGGAAATGTGCAAATTCAATAAATTCTTTACTCTTGTAAGTCTTCTCGCCTTGTTTTAAGACCACCAATTGTTGTTCATAATGGATTGTTGATATCTCAAATGTGTAAATGACTTATAACTAAAAGAATTTGTTCGGAGGATTTAATCATGTTATCCAAAAGGTTTAAAAATGCATATTTATGTTCTTTATTTTTTTTTACCAGGCTTTGTATAGGTCATATGGAGAAAGTGTTTTTTCTCTTTATTTATTCGCACTACTAAAAATGCAGGAAATAGCTACGACAAATAGCAACGGATTTCGCCACAAATGACCGTGACTAATCTATTTAGCCACGACATCAGCAATTGGCTGGCCATCCGTAGCCATATTGCTCGTGACTAGTAGTGAAAGCTATTTATCAACGAGTTTAGCATCCAACCCAAATGGTCATGGCTAATTCGATGGGAAAGAATTACCTCGTGAATGTCGCAGCTATGGCAACGAAGTCAGTAGTGGAATGTTGTAATTGCAAATTTCATGGCCGATTTCATTGATGAATTTAAGGCAACATCCGTTGCTAATTTCATGGTTGGTTTGATGGTCAACTTTGTTGCCAACTATAACTTGTGGTTAAGTTCGTTACAATGTATGTTGCTAAGTTCGTTGCAACTTTTGTGGCAACTCAAATGCCTTATTTGTGACTAAGCTAAATAGGTTGATTGCAATTATACATTTGAATATACAAAACTTTGATGGATACATCCAAAGCAATAAAATCCAAACATACATAAATGAAATACAAAAATAAAGATCATATTATTAATACAAAAGAAACTAGATCTAGCCAAGGGAGTGCGAGTTCTTGGCTGACATTGTCGGGGCGTATCTACTTCCTCTTCCATACCAATGGGTCAATGAGTGCCCAAAATTACTCTGAGACAAATCCATTGAATCTAAAACAAGAACAAGTGATGTGCTTTAACATTCAAACAAACAAAGGAATCAACCTTAAAAACAACCATGACTTGATTTGTAGTTGAGATCAGTTTTGTGAGAAACTGATAACATATATCCAATCTTGTAGTTTAATACAGATTTATAACTACTATTCAAACATAGATTTGTATGCAGCACAACATTAAACAAAAAACTATGTTCTATTCAAGGGAAGTTTTTTCAAAAAGCAAAATCACATACCTAAATGGCAGATCTATAAACTCATAATCGGAAAAATTTCATGACAACAAAGCACAAATCTTGAATGTCTCTTGTGCCATTCATGCTTATTAGCCCTACAAGTTTGAGAACGAGAGTCAAGAGAAAAGATATTACCGATGTGAGATGACAAAACTTGCACTGATAAGACCTCGATGGCGGAAGCAGAGATACCCCGTCAAGGGAGGAGAGAGACACCTATTACAACCTCGCCGGCGTCAGAGCTTCGTCGAGCTTTACTGTGGTGATAATGCATATTTTATATAGGCATTATATGTGGTCTTAGGTGCATTACAGTGTCCACGTTTCCTATTTAATAAGCTAATGTGGATTCTTGATCATTTCGTATTCGAAGTTCGAAATCTACTATTTTTAGTGCTTCTTTGTAGATTATAAGACCCGAGCTCGAAATTTGGAGAAATCATGAGAAAATGGAGCTAAGGAGAGATAAGAGAAAAGCTATGAAAGAGCATGTAACAAGCCATGGAAGAGTTAGAAGTCGAATTGGGAAGCTAAGGAACACAAGAACAAGAGCACAAACAAAGAAAGTGGAAAAACCTCATCTTTTAGCTTCTGAGAACTTTGAATTAGCTTTTGAGGTCTTCATGAGAGTTGTAGTCCTTGGAAAGATCTTTCAAAAGCATATTCATATGCATGAATCGGACAAACGATGACTCCAGAAAGTGCATTACAAGTTCTGTCTATCGAAGCTGTCGCCACTGCGTAAACGGCGCCTGTCGGTTTTATACCGACGCTCGCCAGTTTTGCAGTTTCCTGATCTGTGCAATGCGGCCCAATTGTATCTTAGGAAAACTTTTATCAAAACTTATTCTAGGATTTGGCCGACAAAATGAGAGTTATATTAGGTTATTTTCAGCATCCATTATTCATCTAACCGTTGACAAATTAAGAGAGATGAGATCGAGGATTGAAGATTAGAGATTTAAGGTATGTTATGCATACCTAGAATTGTTGTGGTTTTTCTATGATTCAAGACTTGGTTGGTTGAATTATGAGGATTTGATTTCATATTGTTATTCATGTGTTATTTCATTATCTTTATTCTTCATTGTTAAGTATTTGTGCATGTTCTCTCTATGACTGATCATCTAGACAGAAATTGTATCTTTGCTAGCAATTCCTTTCATAAGATCGGTATCTTTGTGGCAAGCAAGGGAAATTGATCCCGTGAAAGCATCAATTGTCTCTGCAGGATGATGACTATTGGTTTATATTGATTTCTATGAGATTAGGGTTAAAAGCTCTAAAACCTTGCATTCTTTTGATTCCTTATTGCATTGAGATTAATATTGCTAATTGGCCATGCACTTGGGTCTTTATGCTATTCTATGTTGTATTTCATAGAATGTAAGTAATTGTCCCTCTATTGATCAATCTATCTAAGACAAGTCGGCGTAACTTTTGATATAAATTGCTTTGCATTGATTGAGAATAACAATGAAATCATTCCAAGGATCAAAGAAACCAACCAGTGTTGCGAATTGCATGCGAAACCACACTACTCTCCTCTCTTTTGTTCACTCTTACTAACACTCTTCTTAGTTTTTCTACAACCCTTGTTATTTATTTACATTCACATCTTGTCTTTATTTTCCTATTGATAAATACACATTGTAGTAGAAATAATTGTTTCTTTGTGGGTTCGACCCTTTACTAACACACTTAGTTTGTTTGTTTGGGTTATTATTATTTCTTTGGCAAGGTGAAACCAATGACATTTCTCCTCCATCAAAAGTGGCGCCGTTGCCGGGGAATCAAGCTTATTTTTTTGTTGTATGTATTTATTGATTTTTGTTGATACAACTAACCCTGTTGTGAACCTAACTTACGGTTCACAACATCCCGATACTATTTTTTTTCCTTTCAAGATGTTGAGATTATATCAGGACCAGGGAGAGAACATTCACCATTACTTCACAAGAGTGCATAAGGTAGTGGAAGACCATAAGTCACTAGGTATCCATGATAGCCTACGAGATATGGTGCTTTGCGTTTATGAAGGTGTAAGTCCTGAAATCAGAGAACTTATTGATGGCATGGGTGACGATGGCTTGTGCAACCCACGACTGTCAGGAATGTGGGATCTTTTCCACTACCTGGCTGACCAAACATTGGAGGAAGAGTACAAGGAAGTGGCCGAGCAAAACAAGAAGGATGACAGTTCTGTAGAACCGGCGCCCGCCGCTCTAAAGTCAGCGCCCGTCATCTTTGCACACAGCTCAGACACATGTGAAGATGAAGTGAAAGAGCCTATCGAAGCCATATATTTTGATTCAATCCCTCCTATGTGTTTTAAAAATCGCCATATGCTAACAAAAGAGGATGTTTTTGCAGGTGATGATATCCTTTTTGACGATGAAGAAGAAGATCTAGTGCTTCCTGATATGGAGTCTCATGAGTCGACAAATGATGTTTCATCTGTTATGTCTCCATCAAAGTTTATATCTTTTTATCTATCATCTATTATATCTCCTACTCCATCTGACGCACTCATGTGTTTTGAGGATCCATGTGTTTTAGTGCCTAATTCATCCGACGATCTTACTCTCATCACAACTATTAAGAAACCAAGTCCAGAGTCGATTCTTGTTGCTCCTGAGCAAGGTAATGAAAATTCTAACACTTTTGTGGATTTTGGTGTATATGTAGATCCTTGGGAGCGTTACCTTATTAAGCCACCAGCAGAACTGTGTTGGTGGTTCTACATCCTTGCAACGGGAAGTCATAGGAAATTAAAGACTTTCTTTAATGCGATACTTTTAGACTTCAGATTTTTCATGTGTAGTGTTCATTCAAATTATGGTTGGGCATAAGAGTTTGATTTGCTTTTAAGGGCATTGACAATGTCTGAATGAGTCTTATAGATAAGTGTTTTTGGAAGAGTCTTGAGCTAACCATGCAGGAAAGATATCCGAAAGGCAAAGGAAAGGAGAGATGTACCCGCGACATGCCCTGATGCGCTCGCGGATAGAGTACAGCTGCCGCTACCTAGCTATGGCGGTCGCCGCCTACCCGTTCCATTTTATCGCCATAACCCTTGGTATTCAACATCGCGAAATTCCCTTGCTGCCGCCGTGATTGAGCCACAGACCTCCTAAGCCCTTGTTCATGCTCGGCACCGCGAAACCACCTTTCACCACGGTGACAGGCTTTGTAGAAACTGATTTTGTTCGAGGCGCTTGTCCAACGATTACAACCACCACCGCCATGATCAAGTAGGTTCCCTTTTCCCTCAATTTTGATTTTAATTTTAAATTTTGTTGTCTTTATTTGATTTTTATTAAGGATGATGAAAAGTTTAAGTGTCGGGGAAAGTTGCATTCATAGATTCATGCATTCATGTTTATGTTTACTTTATTCATCGTCATGCATTCATATATTCATGTTTACTTTTCCGTTATTTTATTGCATTAAAAAAGAATTGAAAAATGTCAAAAACACAAAAATATCATGCATTGCATATATGTGTCACTCAAATACCCATCTCGCAATGTTTGTCCTCTAACATATTTTTTTAGCATGACCATATAAATCCCATAACATGTTTGGATTGTTTAGCCTTGTCATACACTTATGATTTTTCATGTGAAACATGTTTGGTGGATATAATTGAGTATGTATGATTTGAGTTCCTAGACATGATTGAAATCCAAAAAATATTTGTCATAGTGATAATTTTTGGCCTCATAGGGATTACATCTATATTCCTTTTGCTTTTGTTGTGTGATTTGCTCATGTTATACAATTACCTCTTAGTATTGACATGGTTATCTATTTTTTAGGCCGATTATATACATGATCATTGCTTATGAGTTGCATATGATAGAGGTATGCTTTTAGCCACATTTTATCCATACCTACCTTATGTTATGTCTTTGCTTGAAGCCAATTTGAGTCTTTAACCTTTTTCTTTAAAGCTCCACAAAATTCATGTTTCCTAACCTATGATAAGCCTTACCTTTCCGGGAATTATGATTTAGAGTTGGTTGTGGATGTTATTTTGAGTTTTGAGAGAAAAGCTAAAGTGTGTGCTTATGTTGAGAGGTTTATGAGAGAGATGTAATGTTAGGTGCTTCATTGTCCTCATATTTGTATTTCATGTTTTTGACTCATGAAAAGAAAGAAAAAAAAAAGAAAAAAAAGGGAAGAATAAAGAGCCATGTTTATTTACTGAATATGAGAGTTGGTTAAATGTTTGGTTGAGAGTTTATTTTGAGAGATTAGAGTTTGAGAGTTTATGTTGATTTTGAAAAGTTGTTTTATTGGTTATTGAAATTGAGAGCTCATTGTTATGTATTGGAGTTTATGTCATTTGAACGGTTTTGCGAAGTATGGAGGTTTTGGTGTTGTATATAACTAACGCTTTTTCCCGGATTCAAAGCACCACAAGCCCAAACGTTTCCCATGCCTTATGTCCCTACCAAAGCCCCATTACAACCCCACCGAATGGAGTCTTCTATGATGACTTCCATTGAGTGAAAGTCCTCTTGATGTTGCTTATTTGCTTTGACGTATTTGGTGGAGATTTTGTGATATAAATGTTAATGCTTCTATATCTTTTTGTATAATGATTGATTTGAGAGTTGTTCTTCAAAGCCTAAACAAATGAGCGCAAGAGAAACACATTTTCCATGTGAGGTTGGATGGATAAGCATGCAGGCTACTTGGTCATTTATATACATGTTATGATGTTTGTCTACCTTGTTCATGTTTGCACTCAATTGAGATGTTTCTTTTGATAAGGCAAATGCATGATGAATATGTTTGTGGGGTGTTTGGTTATTGCTTTGTTTTATTTTGCTTGAGGACAAGTAAAGGCTTAAGTGTGGGGGAGTGGAGTTGGAGTTAGAACCATTTGTTTACTTCTTTCATTTTTTTAATTAGGTAAAAATCCGAGGTCAGACATACTTGAACCTCGAAGACCGACAAGTTGGCAGACGGATAACCGTCTAAGCAAAAATACAAAGGCGGTGCAAAATACAAGCAAGAAACTCTACAATAGCAAAACAAAATACAACTAAACCGAGCAAGACGAGGACATAGACGAAGAACGAAGCCAAGCACAACCCTAGAGCAGCACCGTAGGCCGGCGGCTCATCAGGAGTCACCCGTGGGCAATGAAGATGAACCTTCAAGGAACCATTCTTCCGGAAAAAGGAGATGCCTCAATACACACTACCAAGACCCCAGCCTATCCCGACTCCGACTCCCAGAACCTTGTTTACTTCTTTCATGTTTTTACTTGCTATGATGAAAATTTTTATGAGATTAGGGTTAAGAAAATTCGTTTTTTTTCATGAAGAAGTCTCTATCTCTATGCTCTACTCTATTTTCGCTCGAGGACAAGCGAAGCTTAAGTGTGGGGGAGTTTGATAATGCATATTTTGTATTGGCATTATAGGTGGTCTTAGGTGCATTAGAGTGTCCATATTGCATGTTTAATAAGCTAATGTGCATTCTTGATCATTTGGTATTCGAAGTTCAAAATCTACTGTTTTAGTGCTTATTTGTAGATTATAAGATCCGATCTCGAAAGGTGGAGAAATCATGAGCAAACGGAGCTAAGGAGAGCTAAAGGACAAGCTATGAAAGAGCATGGAACAAGGCAAGGAAGGGTTAGAAGTAGAATTGGGAAGCTAAGGAGCACGAGAACAAGAGCACAAATGAAGGAAGTGGAGAAACCTCATCTTGAAGCTTCTGAGAACTTTGAATCAGCTTTTTAGGTCTTGATTAGAGTTGTAGTCCTTGAAAAGAGCTTTCCAACACATATTCATATGCATCAATCAGACGAACGTTGACTCCAGAAAGTGCATTACAAGTTCTGTCTGTCGAAGTTGTCGTCACTGCATAAAAGCAACATACCTCAAATCTCTAATCTTCAATCATCTCATCTCTCTTAATTTTTTAATGGTTAGATGAATAATTGATGCTGAAAATAACCTAATATAAGCCTTCTTTCGTCGGCCAAGCCCTAGAATAAGTTTAGATAAAATTTTCCATAAGATAGAATTGGGCGGCATTGTGCAGATCCGAAAATAGCGAAACCGACGGTAGCCGGTTTGGCTTGGCCGACGAAAGAAGGCTTATATTGGGTTATTTTCAGCATCCATTATTCATCTAACCATTAACAAATTAAGAGAGATGAGATGATTGAAGATTAGAGATTTGAGGTATGTTATGTATATCTAGAATTCTTGTGGTTTTGTTATGATTTAAGACTTGGTTGGTTGAATTGTGAGGATTTGATTTCATACTGTTATACATTATTTATTTCATTATCTTTGTTCTTCATTGTTAAGTATTTGCGCATGTTCTCTCTATGACTGATCGTCTACACAGAAACTGCATCCTTGCTAGCCATTCCTTTCGTAATATCAGTATCTTGTGGTTAGCAAGGGAAATTGATTCCGTGAAAGCATCAATGGTCTTTGCAGGATGATGATTATTGGTTTATATTGATTTCTAGGAGATTAGGGTTAAAAGCTCTACAACCTAGCATTATTTTTATTCCTGATTGCATTGAGATTGATATTGTTATTTGCCCATGCACTTGGGTCTTTATGTTATTCTATGTTGTATTTCATAGAATGTAAGTGATTGTCCCTCTATTGATAAATATTTCTAAGACAAGTCGGTGTAACTTTTGATATCAATTGCTTTGCATTGATTGAGAATAACATAGAAATGATTCCACGGATTAAAGAATCCAACCAATGTTGCGAATTGTATGCGAAACCACACTACTCTCCTATCTTTTATTCGCTCTTACTAACACTCTTCATAGTTTATCTACAACCCTTATTATTTATTTACATTCACATCTTGTCTTTATTTTCCTATTGATAAATACACATTGTAGTAGAAATACTTGTTTTTCTGTGAGTTCGACCCCTTACTTACAAACTATATTAGTTTGTTTGTTTGAGTTGTTATTATTTCGTTGGCAAGGTGACACCAATGAAATTTCTCCTCCATCAGGTGCCTCCTTCATATTTGAGTAGGTGAGTATCGGTGCATTGAGGGAAGGATGGTGAAAGCGAGAGAAGAGGAGAAAGAAGAGGGAACGAGCTCAGCTTCGGCCTTCAGTGGAGGAGATCCGGGATCGAGTAACGTGTCTAAACATCAAGGATAAGAGGGAGTGGGGATGAAGGCAGTCCATGGAAGCGAGAGGAAAGTGAAGCCCCTTGAGCTTGAGATCTAAAGACGAAGGTTGTTGGGCGGGGACGGGACTTTGCAAATCCAAGGAAGCGGCGGTGACACAAGAAGCGAGAGGACGCGGTGGGGATACGAGAGGAAGAAGAAAGAGGAAGAAGAGGCACCTTGGATGAGGAACTTGAGGGAGGAGGCAAAAGAGGCGCCTTTGCTTTTGTGAAACGGCCATTTGTAGATGGAAATCGAAAAAATAGGGGTAAAGTCTTTTTTAATACCGCTTTAAATTTTGGCCAAAATTTTGGAGGGAAATTTACCGCTTAAAAATACATTGGGCAGTAAAATAATTTTGATAGTGTGAATTATTTATTTTCCTTCACAATGTATATCTAGAAAATATAAGTGTCAATACAACTATTTATTATAAAATATATATTTAAGATAAATTTTTTTTTTATCAAATTTAATTAGATATCTATATGTTTTTGTAAGATTTTACCCAACATCGTTAAACTAGTTCAGTACCCGTATCTTATGCAAACTTTTTAAATATTAATTGTAATATTTATAGTATTCTAATAAGAATTTATTAGTTAATATAAGGTTTTATTCAACATTTATTAGCCGCTTATGTGAGTTTTCCTCAAAACATACTCTTATAGTATTCTAAAAAGAATTTACTTGTTAATATAAGGTTTTAATCAACATTTATTCGTCACTTATATGAATTTTCCTCAAAACATACTGTTATAATATTCTAATAAGAATTTACTAGTTAATATAATATTTTGTTCAAAATTTATTAGCCACTTATATGAGTTTTACTCAAAACATACTCTTATAGTATTCTAATAAGAATTAGTTAATATAACGTTTTATTCAACATTTATTAGTCACTTATATGAGTTTTCCTCAAAACATACTCTTATAGTATTCTAATAAGAATGTACTAGTTAATATAAGGTTTTATTCAACATTTAGTAGTTACTTATACGAGTTTTCCGCAAAACATACTCTTATAGTATTCTAATAAGAATTTACTAGTTAATATAAGGTTTTATTCAACATGTATTAGTCACTTATATGAGTTTTTCCCCAAAACATACTCTTATAGTAGAATTTACTACTTAATATAAGGATTTATTCAACATTTATTAGTCACTTACATGATTAATGAGCTAGCTCCGCGTCTAGCTAAGCTTTATAATTATGAGCTAGGTCCACGACTAGCTAAGGTTTATGATTAATGAGCTAGATTCGCGACTAGCTAAGCTTTATGATTAATGAGCGACGACCAGCAAAGCTACATGATTAATGAGCTAGCTCCGCGGCTAGCTAAGTTACAGGAGCTAGATTTAATATTAGATTACCTCTTAGCGTGAGAGGGTCCCCACGGACGATGGCAATGACGAATCCCACTTTGAGAATCTCATGGCTACGGATTTCGGGATCGAGTAGAGTGCAGAGGACGTCGGGTGTTCGAGCTTACCGGATATGCGCGACCGGATTATCGTCCACGCACCACTAACTTGGCCTATCCGAGTTTCGAGCTGACCGCAAACAAAACCCTCCTCCCTCGGACTTGATCAAGTCGACTTCATTCAAGGGGGAACGTGGACGTACCTTCGACAAAATGTCCGTGGAGCTATCATGCTCTATTTCTTTACAGACCTTTCACCTCCATCCAAAAGTCCTTTTTATATTTGCTCCTCCTATTTATACCCTAGGAGTCTCATGGGCATGATTCACCACGTGGACAACGCACATTACCTTAAGTGTCCCATGTTCTACGACATGTGGGATGAGGGCAAGGATGCCACATGTCGTTTGCATGTGTGCACATAATCATGCATTGTTTACAGTCTGCGAACCGGCTTTGATGTTTTCGGTTCAGCCCTCGCATCGGCGGACCAATATTACTATTGATGCATCGTCATTTGGCCAATATTATCATCCGCAGATGCCTTGAGTTTGAATCACGACTCGTGTTCGTCCATTTTTATCATGCATTATCACGTACCAAGCACACTCATTAGTTTAACATCACCATTTAATGAGCTAGCTACCATACTTATTTAAGCGACCAACATTGGAAAACAATAGCGTCACTTGAGCACGAGACATATTGGGTGACCTTATCGTGTTACCAACTTTGATTTACCATCGTCTCTGGAGTCCAAACTTTGATTGGGTCATTACAATTTCAAACTTAGGCGACCAACACTGGTAAGTTATCCGACCCTGAAATAAAGTTTTGGCTGAGCAAATTTTGGCTCTCGCATCATGCTTCGTTGCTAGGATTAACTCAAGTGACCAACAATGTCAAGTTTGGTCACTTAAATTACAATTTCAAGTCAAACACCCTTGAAGCTTATTTAAGTGATGAGTAGTCCGATGCGTGGTTCTGTCTTAAGCGACGAAGTGATGAGTAGTCTGATGTCTGGTAGAAGTCAATAAAGTTCGTCGCCTGAGATGTTAAATAGGATAGTGGGTACTAAACTCATGGACTAAGCAGAAAAAAAGGATTATAGTACCAAATAAATTGAAGTGAAATTAGGGCAACGACACAAACAATTGATATGCTTTAAATTTCATTAATTTAATAATGGAAGATGAGACCATAGTACAAATTTCAAATTAAATTCAGGGAAGGTTTCGACAACGACTGGGGCCGGAATTTGTACGTACGTACATGTCGCTTTTGAAGACCCTTGTGAAAAAGTTCAGGATGTTAAATGTTAATATAACGCGATGTTGGAATACCTGTTTTTCCCTTCTGGGATATATGAGGATATTAGCTATTTTCGTGATGTCATTATTTATATTGTAACTAGTATTTGTTATCGACACTTTTACACATTTTTTTATAAATTACGGAGTATATTTTATTATATTAAAATAATTTTTTGTTAAATTTTATGTAAAAATTAAAACAACTAATTTAAAATTTTTTAATAAAAATTTTCAAGCAATCACAAATTAACTTAAAATATAAAAAATTATGCAAAATAAGTTAAAATAAAATAATTTTACTTGTGCTAAAAAATAATATGTTTTGTAACGACTTAATATATGATGCTGAGAATTAAATCTAATTTTGTCACGACACCGAATTATGTTATATAGAACTTTATGTTACGTGCAGGAATTCATAAAGAACTAAATCAAATAAATAGAGAATTCTTCTAGAACAGAGACCAAAATTATAAACCACTTATAGGGTGGGATAAAACATTACAAATGAATCTTATTTGGAAGATCCTCGTAGAACCAGAAATCTGTTGGGTTAAAATTACAAAGGAAAGATATTTACAATTTGAACAACTTTGGAACTACAAGAACAAGAAAACATCATCTTTGTAATGGAGGAAGCTAATGGAATAAAAGATGAATTCTGTGAGCAACTGATATGGCAGGTAGGAAATGGGAAAACAATAAGATTTTGGATGGGTGAATGGATGACAAAAATTACACTCATTAACTACAACATAACATATAGCCCAATTAACACGTAAGAAAGAGTGGAGAAATTTATTGGAGAAGATAGACAATGGAAGTTAGATGAAGTACGGAAAATTCTACGTACCAAACAATATAGTGGACAAAATAAAATACATAAAAATACAAACGATTGAAATCAAAGATCGCTTATATTGGAACCAAGTAGACATGACTTGTTTATCACAACGTCAGCACTAGAAAACATCACACGAAATAGAAACACACGGAGCCAAACAACATAATGGATTTAGAAAATTGACTGTTTCATAAAAATTAAAAAATTTCCTTTGAAAACTAGTCATGGATGGTATCCCTACGAAAACAGACTGGATGACAAAAGAGTGGCGGTCCCCCAAATGTTTCACCTATGCAATCAATGTGACGAAGAATTGATTTAGTTATTCCTAAATTGCCAATGCACAAGATACCGCATACGAAAAATTGGCCATCAAAGAGGAGAAATAATAGAAAATACACAAAGATCAAATAGAAACATAAATAAATTTACCACTGAGATATTTGAAAAACTATCTACAAACCAAAAAACACGGCTACTACTATCTGGTTGCGCATATGGACAATCAAAAACAAGATAATTTTTTAGAAGGATCAGAACTTTAAAAAACAAACAAAAACAAGAACAAAAATATAAAATACCACCTAACACAATGGAAAGAATCCAAACAAATCTTCAAGGAAGAGGAGGAACACAAGGAAAAAACATCACAACCGACCCAAAGGAAAAGGAAGAACTTGATTCAGCACTTCCTTAACCACGACCCTCCCGTGTCTCACCCCGAACTCCGAATTCTCCTCGAAAGGACTCCCTTGGGTGGTAGCACTGGTAGGTCAACAAGATCTGACACCACCCAAACTCCTATCGTGTATCAATATATATATATATATATATATATATATATATATATATATATATATATATATATATATATATATATATATATATATATATAATAGATGAGGCCATTATCTAACGTGACTTAAATATATTGGATCATCAGTAATTAACATGTCAAAAAAAACCCGAGTCAGATTGCACCAAAGAACACATAGGGAAATTACATCAAAGGAGACATCAAATCTCTATTTTAGTATATTATATAGATTAGATTAATACAATAACAATGTTGGTGTGTTCCACTCTAAATAGATCCGAGGGGTTAAATTATACGCACACTTTTTCTAACCATGTCGAGATCTAGAGTGTAATTAGCTTAATTTGATTATTACTTCAATTGTTTATTACGTAGATCTGTCAATCGGATCATTTCATTCAGGTTTTGGTTTGGGTCACTCATGTCTAGGGCAGATTGGATTTTGGGATCAATCAGATCACCGGTTGTTCCGGGTTGAGCAACGGTTCAAAAAACTCAAAATTTTTAAGACTTTTTAAAAATATTGAAATACCATCAAAATTAAATTATAATATATATGTGAAATTAAACTAAATAATACTCCTTCCGTCTTAAAATTTAAGTCGTTTTAGGATTTTGCACAAGTTTTAATGAAACACTCACCTCACAATCAACATCATCATTCCACTAACTTTTCCATAAATTTTATTAATTGTTTTAATACCCACTACATTTTTTAACCAATCAAAATCTTTAAAAAAGTCAACAACACACAAATCGATACAAATCATTACTATCCCCTAACTAGAAAACCTAAAACGATCTAAATTTTGATACAAGAATTAAGGGCTAAAATGACCTAAATTTCGAGACGGAGGGAGTAATATTATAATTAAATTTATAAATATTATTATATTAATATTATATTAATATTTATACAAACATGTGTTCTCTATATATTTTAATCATAAAATATATACGTTATTTAAATTATGAGTCATATTAACAAATACAATTGCATGAAGAATTCGTATGGGGTCTATGTGGTGCATGTCTTGCGTCTATATTATGCTGACTCACTGGTTCAATTTTGACACAACGAGGCCTCGGGTCTGGACTCTATATTATGCAAACTTATGTTCGGAGTCAACCAACCTTAAACTGAACCGGACCGAACCTAATACCAATTTTTAAAAAATGCGGATAGAAATTCGAACTTAATCTCTTTGGTCCATGGTTGGTTCAGTTCGGTCCAAAAATTCGGTTTAGCCCAAATTTTGAACTGCTCTGATATATAAGGAAACCACCCAGCGTTTCCTCCACATCGATATGATCAATCTCTATCAAAACGAATTCACCATTTGGTCGTTTGATCCAACGCCACGATTAGAACATTGCCAACTGATGCCGATCGAGAGGATGCAGTTGCTCTTTCTCGGGAACAATATAGGCTTCAGAATTGGCCATTGGTCCATCTTGAAAAACTTGAACGAACATCACGGCTTTGACGCAACTTGCAAAAATGAGTGGAAGGAATCCGCAACATCACCGTACGTATTATTCTCTACATCCCTATATATTGCAGCCCCGGCATGAACATCACGACGTCGATCGATGCAACTTGCAAAAATGAGGGGAAGGAATTCGCGACGTCTCCGTACGTATTATTCTCTACATCCCTCCGACAGCCCCGACATGAACATCACGACGTCGATATGAAAGTTGTAAAAATGATCGAGGTGAAAGAATTCGCGACGTCGCCGTACGGATTATTCTCTACATCCCTCCGACAGCCCAGACATGAGCATCACGACGTCGGTGCAACTTGCAAAAATGAGGTGAAGGAATTCACGACGTCGCTGTACGTATTATTCTCTACATCTCTGTGACAGCCCCGACATGAACATCACGCCGTTGATGCAACTTGCAAAAATGAGCGGAAGGAATTCGCGCGCAATTCATTTCGTACAAATGAAAGCTTGCGTTTGCGTAATTGCATGTGATGTGATATATGTGGGCTTCATCACACATCATAATAGAATTAATGATTTAATAGTTTCCATTAATGTTTCCCATCACTTGTTTGAAACTATTTACAATAGAAATAATTTGGTCAAATGTCCATCTAGAATATCTAATTAACTAAATGTCCATTTTAAATTGGTTATTAAGTAAGTGTCCATTTTATTTTCATAATACCCAAACTACCCTTGTTATAATTAAATCACCTCCCCACCTAATCCCCTTCTCCTCTGTCAATAAACGCTCGATCTTCCTCCTCAACTCACTCCCTCCCCACCGGCAAGGCCATCGTCGTCTACATCCATTCCCTCGACTCCTCCTTCCTCTACTGCGGCGCCATCACTGTCTCCCGCCCCTCTGCCATCCTCTCTCTCCCCTGGCCCGACACCGGCGCCTACTCCACCTCCCCCCCCCCCCCGCAGCTCACCCCCCTTGGATTCGTCCCGCTCTCCGCAAAGATTTGCGTCTCCGTCGAGGATCTGGCGTCTCTGCCGTCTCTTGACGCCGCCGGGGATCAGAGGATCGAGCGCATGACTCTCAAAGCCATCGAGCGCACATGCTTGCCGCTGGCTCCGAATCTCCGATTCAATTTCTACGCCTTCCTCGACATACAGTGCTTTGGTTATTCACTTGTTGTACGTTGACAATTCGTACTAAAAATTAGAAGCAAGTGTGAATTGTACCTTTAATTTTGCCTTTTGTACGGATAAAATTCTATTTTCATGAGTATTTGGTGGATTGCATGATCTCTTTCCTACTAAGTGATTGATGACATTAAGAATTGATATTCAATTAATTTCCAGATTGTAGAACTATGTAATGGGGAGGGTTGTGAGGTCATTTGATGTTTTTATGAGATTTGGAATTTTCTAGACATTTGTTTTAACCATGCACTCAATATGTTCGATAAAATGCCTAAGAGAAATGGGGTGAAGATGGTAGCTCTAGGGTTTTTCAATTGGGCGATTGTGAGATTGGATTTTTCCCTTGGATTGAATTGGTTTGTTTTGATTGATTATGCTTTGTTTTGAAAGGTAGTGAATTTCTTGAATTGTGCATTTGATTCTGTATAACTTGAGTTTGGAGTATGTGAAGGAGATGGGAAATGACGAAAGATATGAGTGCACTTTTATCATCAATTGAGATTTTGAGGTTCTCATACAATATTTGTAGTTGGAGACATATTTCTATGATTGGTGACAATAGGTTAGTGATAGTGTTTTCTAGTTGGTGACAATAAATGGTCGGTGATATTGTTTTGTAGTTTATGACAATAGGTTTGTGAAAATAATTTGGTGACAATGTTATGTTGTTGGTGACAATAGATTGATTATAATTGGTTTGTGAAAAATAGAGTGGTGACAATGTTTTTGTATTTGGGGATTATAGGTTGATGACATTTTTCGTAGTTAGGGACAATAGGTCGGTGACAGTGTTTTGTAGTAGGTGATAATAGGTGGTAATTGTGTTTTATAGTTGGTGATAGCGTACATTAAATTTTCGTATGCTTAGTTTTAGCCCCTCTAGGGTCTATGCTCATCTAGATCTAGGGTTTCAGTTTGGTGACAAAAGTGAGTTAATATTAGGTGACAACGATGATGATATTAGTACTGTACACACATTTTAAGGTTTAGGGTTTAGGGCCGAGGCCCTAAACCCTAAAGACTAAACCCTAAACCATACTATACATTAAATTTTCGTATGCTTAGCTTTAGCCTCTTCAGGGTCTATGCTCCCCTAGTTCTAGGGTTTCAATTTCATGACAAAAGTGAGTTAATGTTTTGTACATAGTTGGTGATAATACGTTTAAGAAAATAATATGGTGACAATGTTCCGGAGTTGGTGACAATTTTATTTAGTTAGGGAAACAGGTGGTGACAATTTTTAATAGTTGGTGACAAAAAAAAATGGTGACAATGAAGTGCGTGGTTTATAAACTAGTTTAAATCAAATTTAGTAATTAATTAGTTGATGAAAGTGTAAGTGCGTGGTTTATAAATTAGCTCAAATATAATGGTATAATTAGGGCTCTCCGATTTTTTTATTGGTGACACTATCTTGGTGATATTTAGTATGGTAATGACAATTTTTTTGTAATTACATCGTCTTGGTGACAAATATTTATTGAAATAATATTTTGATTACAATAGGTTGATGACACTATTTTATTGTTGCTGACAACAAATTACTAAAGTAGGTTGGTGACAATAGGGGGTGGTGATAATGTTCTCTGTTTAAGGATAATAGATTGGTGGCAATGTTTTTTAGTTGGTGACAATTGGTTTGTGACAATGTTTGGTGACAGTGTTCACTTGTTGGTGAAAATAATTTGATGACAGTGTTTCGTAAATGTCACTAGAAAAAAAATTCCGTTAAATGTCACTAGAAAAAAAAATGTCACCAAAAAAGTCAATTGTCACCAAAATAATTGTCACCAAAAAACTGTCACCAAATACAGGCGTTGACCAAAATGGTCAATGTTGACTAGTCAATGTTAAAATTAAAAATGGTCAAAGGGGGAAGGGGAAGGGTTAGGGATGGGGAAGGAGGGGTATTTTTGGAAAAAAAATGGACATTTACTTAATTATGTAAAAAAATGGACATTTACTTAATTTTCACATCTAAAATGGATATTTACCCAATTGAACCTTTACAATACGTAGTAGTAGTAGTATATTCTAATTTCTAATCAGTCCTTCCATTTTGGGTTCTACTAGTACATGATCACTTGCTTCATACAAGAATATGTATTTGCATGAAATGAACTTTGTATATTCTAGAAGTATCATCTATGGAGGCTACTCCTACTTGGAGATGATGGCCCTTGTCACAAGACCTTCATAAATGGTTCTCACTAGTCTCTATATAATACCTTGTACAGTTAAGAAAATGTCAAGAGAGAATGAATTAAAATTGCCCTTGAATTTGTTTTCTAACATGGTATCAGAACAGTAAAGTTAAACGGTCCGACCCTCGATTCTGGACTAGCTAAATAGAGAATGAGATGCTAGACCTGTTGTCCAAGTGTCAATGAGAGGCAGAAACGACCGTATTTGCACTTGTGGGGGTGTGATGAGAGATGCGAAAAGACCAAAGAGTCTCACATTGAAAATATGAAAGAACAAGCTAGTCTTAGTTTTTTTTTTTGGTTCATAGGTAGGCATGAGGCACATTACAATATGAGGGAGGGGGATTCGAACTCATGAACTACTGGTCATTACATGTCATCCTTACCAACTAAGCTAGTAAGGCTTGAGAGCTAGTCTAAGATACAAAATACCATATTGCCTAAAACTAATTTCACCCGCACCCGATGGATATCCGTCTCACCCGACCCAAAGAAGTGGGTGAAAATCCGAAACAACGCGGATATTAAGTGGGTGATGGATAAACGGGTGATGGGTCGGGTCGGATTCGGGTGAAGACATTCCCCACCCGTCACCCGACCCATCACCCGATCCGTCACCCGACCCGTCACCCAACTTGTATTATATAACTATATTTTATATGTAAAATTACTAATATACCCCTAAACCCTAATTCAAGATACCTATCAAACGATTAAAATGAAAATATCTTGTCATAAAGTAAGTTATGCAATGCCATTGGCTCCTAATTAAAATGGAAACGTGAATGCAATGAGCTCCTAATTAACGTTTATTCGTCGATGTGTTCGACGTATGTTTTTCAATAATTTTTTTGATAAATTTAATGTCTTGTATTTCACCCGAATTATCACCCGATCCACCCGATCACCCGGTGGGTGATGGGTGGACGGAGCGGGTGAAATATTTGGTGGGTGATGGGTCGGGTAGGGTGAAGGGTTTTGGGAGGTGGGTCGGGTGACGGAAGTAGATCATCCACCCATCACCCGACCCATTGCCATCCCTACTAGTGGGTTACTCCTCCTATTGTCAATTAGTTTTAGGATGAACACCTACTTGGCTTATATGCTCGACTACTAGCTCATGGGCGTACGTGCACACGACCCATGGTCACAAGTCCTAACAGACTTAAGTATGGAAAGTGGGCTACTTCTCCTATTACCAATTGGTTGTTAGGATGGAACCCCACTTGGCTTATATGCTTGGCTACTAGCGCATGGGCGCACGTCCATACGACCCCTGGTCATAAGTCCTAACAATCTGATGGGACCCTCGAGCGGCACAAACCCCGCCTCGTTGCAAAAGGCTACAATTAACTTCAGTGCGTCGACTGCTGTTGATAGGATATTTTTGATCAAGGCCTTGCAAACAAATAAATTTATAGATCGAAACTCCACTATAGTATAGTAGGGATAAGTCCGTCCGCATGGAGAAAGTCAGTGAATCAATTCTAGTTACCAAAGAGCAAGAAATAGCGAGAAGGGATGAAAATGTAGATTTTTAGGGTGTGTAAAGTTGCTGAATTTTTTAGGAAGTATCAATAATAGGAGAAATCTAGGGCATAGGGATCACCACAATGACAATTATATATGCATGCAATGCAATGAATCATATAAAAATCAAGTTTTTATCTATTAAAAGGTCAATTTGCATCAACCTTAGAAAAGCAATCAATTGATTTTCGCAAATTAATTAACTTTCTAGCAATCCTAATTAGGTTGTCAAAACTAGCGTTTCAAAACCCTAATTACTAACCCATTCACAATTCAATCTTGCAATCAAATTGTAAAAAGGAAATTTTTTCAATTTTCAGTGAGTGCTTAAGCACGTAGAATAGATAAAACCAATCAAATCATAGATGAAGAGCAATTTCGCACACACAACTATCATTGGGCTCACCCCAACCCTAGAAAAGGCAACTACTCACAACTATTCAGGGTGAAGAACTCAAAATTTATGGAAAGAAACATAAAAACAGAAATTATAAATTGAATAAAACTTGAGGTTAATGTCAGCAATGCGTCCTAGAAGCTTCAGAAAACATTCCCCAACTTTCGCTGAAAAAAAATGCCTCAAAAAGTTCTCAAATCGCTTAAGAGAAACCCTAAAACTTGTGTTGGAAAGTGGTAAATTGTTCTTTGAAAAATTGCCTCCCTAAAAATAATCCTTAGGGGTCTAATTTATACCAAAAACCTAATTTCTATCTTAGGAAATAAGATTGTATATGTTTTATCTAAAGAAAGGGGTAAAAAATAATTAAATTCGGACTAAATTTGTCTGTAGACGGGCCCGTACCATCACAAGAGACCTCGATACTGACCCCTCTTAGCTGCGGTACACACACTGTAAGTTCATCTTGTTTCGCTCGTTTAGTCATGGCTTCGGTACAAACCCAGGTGAGTTTGGTACAAGGTCGGTACGGCTCGGTTAAAATGCTCATATCTCCTCCATTATAACTCTTATTGGTTCCGTTCTTTTTTCTATGTGCTCCAGATCATGTTCCGCTTCTTTTCATAATTACATATTTCATAGAAATCAGCTTCCAAAATCCTGTAAAATATATAAAAGCTAGTGTAGACATCTATTTCTCATGAAAAGGACTCAAATTGACACTAAGATGCATAGAACACTTAGACTTGCTTATCCTCAAGCGATAACCAACACCTATAACACATCCTTCAAGTCTCTGCCCTTGTTAGAAGCAACATCATAAAGTAGTAGCAAAGCAAAGCAAGTGAATTTAATGTTATCACACATATATGAGCGATCCATAGGCATAAGCAATATAAATCCAACCTCACAGGGATAATGTGTTTACACTCAACTCTCAATGTGTTTAGGCTATGAAGAACAACTCTCAATGTGTTACACTTTATTTTACTTTATTCATAAAATAAGCTTTATGCATTTTTATGTTTTTGAGTCTTTAGTCTTGCTTTTATGCTTTTAGAGTCATAATATATATATATATATATATATATATATATATATATATATATATATATATATATATATATATTATGAATCTAAAAGCAAGACTAAAGACTAAAAAACATAAAAATGCACAAAGCTTAAACATGAATGCATAACATAAGAACTTAAACATAAACAATGCATAACATAATCCAAATAAAGTAAAATAAAGTGTAACACATTAACATAAACATAATCCAATACACAAAAAAATGACACAAATAAGTTTTCTGAATCCCTCCCCCCCCCCCCCCCCAACTTAAAAATAGACAGTTCCCCACTATCAAAACAAAATCAAAGTAAAAGAAGTCTCCTGCCCCCACCTATGTGCCTCGCGTACATCCAGCTCGTCCATCCAAGCATGCAGTCGAGTCATGCCATCCTAAAGCTCGGAGGTGCCCTGTATAATATAAGTCTGCCCTTGCTACAGGGTCTCCTATCCTAATCGTAGCAGTCTCATCTCATCCGCAATGGCAGTAAGGGTAGTAGTTTGCTAAGGTGAAGTTCTACTCAGGCCCACCCCGTCGGAAAAGGGGTAGCTACCATGCCCAGCATCATTATCCATGTAATCAATATGCTCATGTTGTCTCTCCTCATAGTGGAACCCAGCTCCATAAGTTCTGAAATCTTTATATATGTCCAGCTAGCTAACCACAATATCAAATGTATCCGCTAGGTGAGGATACTTAGGCTGTCTCTAACTTCTCAAAGGATCATTCAGAACGGCCTCTGATGTCGGATGATATTCAGAAGCCTAAGTGTTGTACCATTTAGGTACGTACAACAAATCCACTTTCTCTTTGGTGGTCTCTACATCATGATCATGAAAAGTAGATACGAACTTTTCCCTTTTCCTCTTGATCACCTTGGCACTTATCAGGTACGCCATGTCAATCAACTGTGTTGGCTTAGACTTATATCTAGCTTAGTCTACCTGAAGGCCTGGCCAACAGCACAACCAGGCCACCAAACCAGATCTCATCTAAATGCTTCTTGTAGTCCTTGACATGCGCAAGGAACTCATAGCCCAAGTTCAACGACGTCTCCATCTCAAATAAAAATCCTCTCAAATAGGATATCTTAGTCCTAGTGGGCCTAGAAAGCTCCTTCATGGCCCAAATAGTAATACCGAATATTCAAAGGATAATGTGAAATAGATGGTTCGCGATATCCTTACCTCGGAGGGCTTTGTCAGGCCAACTGCACGTGCCAGTGATCAATCTCCATCTCTCCAATGCCATGCAACTGGCATTGTTGTATGGCTCTACTGGGTTAGGGAATCCCATCTCTTTGAAGTCGAAACATTTCACTTCTCATCCAAATATCCCATAATCCCATTAACTTACAATTACATTACAAGCATACATTTCATTTTCGTAATTAATATCGTTATCATGGCCGATCAATCTGTGACGTTGTTCCACAACCATTTCGACAAGGTCGAGCTAGGCCCGAGGAAGGTTGAAGCGGTTTGTCATCATTGTGGTCACAACTACAAGATTACAAGAGGCTCCGGCTACGGAAATTTGAAGCTTCATATAACGAGGAAGCTTCCCGACAAGATGAACATCAATGGAGAATCAGCCTCGGGTAACTAAGTGTGTGAGTGTGTCATGATAGTCATGTACTCGTGTGTGATTGTGTTTTGTTACATGTTTGTAAGTGTATTAAGTTATGAGAGTTGAATATGTGATTTTATAATTAAGTTTCGTTTTCAAAAACAAATCAAACAATCGAAAAAATTTCGAAATTTTTCGAAACAAATCAATATAAATTGAAAAAATCCCAAAACAATTACAAAGCCAATCAAAAATGTTTTCATTTCAACATTTGTCGAGCCAAAAAAAATCACCCAATGGCTAGATTTAAACGGTCGACCTGTCGGATCGAACGTTGGACCCGCCGGGTCGAACGTTAGACCCATCGGGTTGACCGTTGCCCAACGGTCAAGATCGACCCCCATGGGCTCTGTTTGGCCTATAAATACCCCATTTTCCCTCCCATTTTCAACCCACACCTCACTCATCTCCTCTAATCTTATCTTTGTCTCCCTAATTACTCTCTAATCACTCTTTAAATGTTCGATAATCGCTCTCAAAGTCCCGTTTTTCTAGTCGCTCTTAATATCGAAAATGTAGTGCCGAGTTACCCAAGGTCGCAAGAGCATTAGCGGAGCCCCATCCTCGAATGGTCAAGTGGTCGGCGCCGGCGCCAGCCCATCATCGGCTCTGCAAGCAGCGAAACCAAGCCTTCATCGTAATGCCTTGGTCTCGGCGGGGAGCGAATCCTGATGACATCGAGATGACGCTCTTTTAGCCGAGGACGCCAAGGATTATGGAGGAGGAGGGGACAGTCCAAGGAACGCCTTCGACGATCCCGAACCAAGAGTCCGGGTTGGGAGGCAACGGGACTCCGGTCGAGGAGGATGACCCGGGGACTGCTCCGATGACGGCCAAAATACGAGCCGCTACGTTCAAGTACTAGTTCAATAAGGGCCCGAGGTATCCAAGATGGGAGGAAAGCAGTTGCTCGGCCAAGTGCAACTTCTGGGGGATGGTCTAGACGCACCCGAAGGGAGGCGGATATGGGAACTACGGTCGCCATATCCGGACGAAGCATCCTGAAAAGCTCGGCCTCGCCAAAGGACAGACTCAACTAACCGGGTACGCATCTTCTTCCTCTCAACCTCCTACTGTATGGTCTTATGATTATCGTAGTTGTAGCAATAACTTTGCGTAAATGTTAGTTGCTGAAGGTTTAGTTTATAGTTTTTCACAACGTTTATGTTTTAAAGAATTTATGACACACAATGTTCAACCTGCATGTCAAGGTATTAGTTCAAACACGGTTAAGAGAAAAGTAATTAGACGGTATAACACCCGTAAAAATGAATTACTAGAATATTTTTTTAAAAAAAACCATGATTTACATGTATCAATTTGTAGTGACATTTGGACCAACCATTGGCAGTATCACTCATATATGGGTTTTACTTTTCATTGGGTTGATCAAAAGTTTCAATTGCACAAACGTGTTTTGGCTTTTTGAGTTTTCGACGACGCTCAAACGACATGTAACATAGCACATCTCCTTTTAAACGTTTTACAAGAATATAGATTGACTCAAAGAGTTTTCAGTATCAGTTTTGACAATGCTTCTTCCAACACCGCATCTATTCCGGAATTAATCCAATATTGTCAACCCGGGATAGGCAGTAAATTTTTTCATATCCGTTGTGCCCCTCATATTTTAAACTTATGTGTTCAAGATGGTTTAACATTTTTACATTCTATTGTTAAACCAATTCGCTTTGTTTTGCGGGCACTTTGGCGAAGCAAACATCTTCGCCAGCTATGGAGCGCCTATTGTCGCTCTCACCAAATTCGCCCAAAGCAGTTCCCCGGGGACGTTTGCACTCGGTGGAACTCTACTTACAAAATTATTTATAATTCGATAGCTTATAAAGATCTTCTTTCCAGTTTTGCAACACAAAACGTCGAAGGGTCAAACATCTTTGTGGATGTGTGGACCTAGGCTCGAGATGTTGTTGAGGTTTTCAAAGTTTTTTACAACGCAACTCGGACTTTTAGCCACGCTTACACGACTATATCAAACCTTTTATGTTTTGTTGCCATGAACATAGCCCTTGCCCTTCAAGACGGGATTAATGTGCCTTCCATTTCCTTGGTTGTTTTAGAGATGCGGTGGAAACGGCTGCTATATTACAAAGTTATAGCGGACATTTTTCTCGTGGCTTGTTGTTTCGACCCTATGTATAAATTAAACAGGGTTCAAAAGTTTTTAGAAAACTATTTTCCGACTATAGAAATTGAGGATTATCCAGATTGCAATGTTCCAATTATAGTTGTTAAAGTTAGATGTTTATTAGAAGAATTATATACTCATTATTCTACAGGCAATAGAGCGTCATTCGTTCGTCCTCCCATGCCATCCAGTTCGAGTGGCCCACGAACTAGTATTACCGCTAGAAATAAGACACTTGTCAGAGATATCTTTGGCATAAAGAGGTCGAGATCTTCGTCGAGCCTCGACTCGGAGCTCGACGAATATTTATCTACTAACTTTGATTTCCACAGCGATCAGGAAGAAGATTTCGATGTCCTAAAATGGTGGAGTCGTCCTGAAAGACAAAATTTTCCGACATTGTAGGTGATCACCCGACAAATACTTGAGGCTCCTTGCTCCATTGTCGCCGTCGAGTAGCTTTTCAGTCGCGGAGGCCAGATTCTGACGGAAAAGAGATCAAGATTGCTTCCTGAGAACCTCGAAACTCAAGTTTGCCTTGCAGATTGGAAGAGGGCGGATATGCGGATTCAGAAGAACATCTTATCTACTTAATCCGAGGACAACGACGGAGTGAATATAGAGTCCGTTGGGAGCTCCATCGATGGCGCTGTCACTGATGGAAACGGATCAGCTGGAGGCTCAGACGATTAAGCAGAATAGGTAAGCGGGGTTCAAACTTTCATAGGTAAAAGAACTACGTGGGCTTTGATTCCTCAACCCCGGGAGGATACATAGGTAATCAGAAAACCGACTCAAGCCCTTCTTCATTTTTTTCCCAATTCAAACATAAATAATACATAAACGTTGTAAACGGTAAACACGAAAAGATATTTTTAAAACGTCAAAACATCACAAAGGCACAATTCCACAAAGGTGATAACCCGTTCAACCCGAGCTCTAACAGTGGAATTCCTCGGGTAAGGGTTCGGGTCACCCCTCCCGACCCTAGATCCGACGGGTCGAGCTCATCGACCCGCCGGGTCGGACCCGTGACCATACCTAGATGGAGTTAAAAAAAAATAGATTGGATTATTCCGCACCGGTTAATCATCACGTGATATTTTCCAATTTCTCACGAATGAGGGCCTTTCCAATTTCTCACGAATAATGGGCCTTTAAGTTAATTATACACAGTAGTCCCAAGGAATTCAAATGTGTCATCAATAATGGAGGAATTAAAGCTCCAAAATGATTGAAGGAAGGAGAATCTTTGTAATTGTTTTAACAAAGAAAAATGGTGTGTTTGAGGTGTTGATAATGGAGCATTAGTTCTACATTTTGTAAGGAAGCATATATTGAGTTATTGACTGCGCTTTTACCTTAAACTTATCAAACATGAGCTAGTCTTTAAATTGTCCAAACCAAAAATAAAGACAAGGGATGTAACGTAAATATGTAATGCAAAATCGTACATATCTTAGACGGTTTCATGTGCATATGTTGATATGTTAAGTTATCAAATGAGTTTCATATCGAAAATGAGAACAATACAAACAAACCTAACATATAAGTCAATTAAAAGAATTTCATATCACAATGCTTATATGTTGAACTTCAATAATAACATATATGCTCATAACCCATATTCCTATGAACTTCAATAACATAGAATATGATTTCATGTTCAAATATACATACCCAGATTCGGTGATAATCAACTTGTAATTAATAACATAGATTTCAAACTTTATTTTTTATAGTTTTATACCCTTTTTTCTTTCAAAAAGGACGTTAAATTATAGGGATATATAGGGCTGTCCAACTAGTCTGGACCGGAATATTGAAAATCTTGGAGTGTGGATCAGATCAGGACTACAATATACGATCCTAGGTTTTTTCGGTCCACGGACTGGTTGGACTAAATGGACTGGTTCAATACCAGAAATTCCAACCCCGATCCGGTTAGGCCTGTCCACGGGTCGCGGGTCAACCCGTAACTCGACGGGTTCGGATCCGGGTCCGACGGATCAAGAGTCGTGACGGGTCACGGGTTCGGATTAGGGTCGAGGATTTTGTGAAAATAACCCGCCGAGTCAACAAATTTATTTTATTTTTTTGAAAAAAAAACTGTTTTTGGAGGGAAATTTTAAAAAATCGATTTTTTATATAAAAAAAGGGACGACCCGTGACCCGCTGGGTCACCTGGACCCGTCGACCAGCCTCCCCACGAGTTCGAATGCGGGTCATGAGTTCCTGACCCATGACCCGCTGGGTCCGACCCGTGGACAGGCCTATATCCGGTCTAGATTTTGAAAGGGAGAAAAAGAATTTAATCAGATAAAGAAGCGTTGTTCGCCACAAATACCGTTAAGAAGGCATCGAATAGAAAGAGGGCGCATTTTAGAAGGCGGTCGGTACTTGAATTTGTTAAGAAGCAGGTAAAAGACAAAGTGGATACTGTTAGCACAACAGCTAACATGGGATTACCTATTTACCTTCACCTTTGTCTCCCTCTGTACTCCCCCGGACAAAACTTCCAACTGTGTGGAAAACCTTGCCACGTAACCAAATCCATTCATAATTACTCCATTATCTTTCTCAATCACCCAACATCCCTAAATTAAAGTATATCATCGATGATGAGTTGATTATATTTTTTAAAATTGTGAGTGATTTAGACGATCAGAGTTTCAGAAATTGTAAAGAGGTTCTGTAGTCATCTAAATTATATTAAAGGATATCATTGATGATGAGTTGATTATATTTTTTAAAATCGTGAGTGATTTAGACGATTGGAATTTCAGAAATTGTAAGGAGGTTCTGTAGTCTTGATTTCAAAAACCGTGACAATATTATCCTAATTAAAATAAATAAAGTGGGTTTAAAAAAACTACTATAACTTTCAAAACCATGGGCCATTTTTTTCATTCTTTATATCTTATTCGACTAATAACATCTCTAGCTGTTTGTGAAAACCGTAGGCGGGTCGATTTTCTACGGTTTTCAAAATCGTGGTAGCGGATATTCTCACAATATTCAAAATCATAATAGTCATCCTGTATTTGACGATATTTTGACAATGCAGAAAGCAAATCGGTAAAAATAACTTCACATCATGCATGTTATCGATCATTATAATAATCTTTAACCATATCATTCATTCTTACCACCATACATACATACATCCCTTTGTTCGTTTATTCTGAATTCAAAAATCGGGTTCCTATCAATTTAAACCGGTCCAAGAGATTGATTCCCTATCAATCCTCTCGAAATGCAATGCATAATATGTTATCAACATAAATTCGATTCATATTAAAATTCGTTAAAACTCTTTTAGGGCCCGTTTGGTATAAAATTGAAAAGGTAAACGAGATCGAGATGAATATAATCTATTTGGAATTTAAGATATATTGTTAGAAATTTTAACCATTACCTCCATCTCTTAATTTTTCATACAAAATTTATTTTACGGAAATTTTGCTAGGTACCTTTGAGATATAGCGTTTTTCACAGAGTGTATAAATGTTTGATAATTTTCGCATTGTACCCCTGAAGTATTATGATATTTCACCTCGCTCCCTTTAAATGTTAAAACTAACGGTCTTTGCTTTCTCCGTTAGGTTTTGATTAATAAAAAAAGGAGAAGAAAGAAGGAACACACGTTTATAGATTGGAGAGGCGATTCCTGCGATAGAGAGAAAACTCCTGCGAAGAGGGACAAAGGGGGAATCAGATCTGCTCGACGCCACTAAAAGAGAGCTCCATAGGAATTTGACGTTGCCTACAATCTGGAGGGAGAAGTTGGACACAGATCCAACCGACCCCAACACAAAGAAGGTATGTTATGAATTAGGGTTTAGAATTGGAGATTTTGTATATATATTTGTGATTTAAGAATTTAGATATTGTTTGCTTTTGATGCCTTTTTCGAATTGAGGATTTTTTTAATTGGATTGTGTGATTTTGGATTGTGTCCCATTCCATCTTCCATGAGATGTAATGGGACAATCTCCTCAAACTTGCTAAATGTACAACTGAATGGTAAAACTGAAAAAATCCTTCTCATGAGTTGTAATTGTAAAATTGAAATCCTTTTCAGTTTAGCAATCCAAGAATCATTTAGCAAGTTTAGTAATCCTTTTCAGTTTTGTAATTGATGTTTTTGGGATTTCTCTTTGGTTTAATTGAAATGGAGGATGTTAATGCAGATGTTTTGTGACTTGGGAGGGAGGTGGGTGTTACAAACAAAAATTTTACTGAGTACTCCCTCCGTTCGGAAAAACATGTCACTTTACTATTCATGCACATTTTTTTAGGGGATGAAAACTATACTCCCTCCGATCCAAAAAGAATGTCGTTTGACTTTTTAACACGTATTTTAAGGAGCTAAAAACTATATAAAATATTAACTTTTTTTAAATTATTTTTTCACAACTCAATATTTATTGGTAATAAGTATTAGATTATAAAAAATTAATAATAAAAAAATTAATATATTATATAGTTTTTAGCTCCTTAAAATACGTGTTAAAAAGTCAAACGACATCCTTTTTGGATCGGAGGTAGTATAAAATATCTAGTTTTTTAATAATTTTTTTTTAACAATTTCGTAGTTATTATTAATAAGTACAAACTTGTTAAAAATTTTTATAAAAAAATAGATATTTTATATAGTTTTTATCATCCTAAAAAAGCGTGCGTAAATAGTAAACGTCATGTTTTGCCGAACGGAGGGAGTATAAGTTTATGATTGAGATAAGGAGCTCTAGATCAAATAACTAGCTAGAAGTTGTTTTGCCTTAGCATATGATTAAGTATAGGACTGTACATTGTGAGATTTGAGTTTCTTTATAGTGTGATTCTCATTATAAAACAGATTAATAAACTTGTCAAGAACAATACCTTGAAAAAATTGCTAAACTAACTATAGAATCCATGTTCAATTTAGCATGAATTTAAAACTGAATATAAAATAAAACTTGCTTAATTTAAAACTTGTTGAATCCATGCTATCATAGCTCTTGTTTATACAATTGCCATTTTTTCTTCGGTTTTTTGTTTATTAAATTAATTTTATAGTCTATTAATGTTATAGTCTATTAGCTCAATAGGATTGTATATTGGTGCAATAACTAAGCAAATGCAGCAGATCGGAAAAGAGGTAAAACAACAAAAACTAATAGCTTGATTTATGCTTATAGTTGAGCACACATGGATTGGATTCCAATTTGTGGCATTGCTTGTTATATATAGTAGCTTAATTTATGTAGAAATTCATTTAGTCAAGCTATGTCATAAATTATATATGCGTTTGAAGATTAATTCAAAGCTATGACAATAAGTGTGTTGTTTTTAGCCTATTAGCTCAAATGGAAGAGCATTGTGCTCGTGCACATGGATGTGGGTTCAAATCCTACGTAGGCTTATTGAATGATTTTGATTTGAGAAGATAATTTCACATTCTTTCCCAGATTATTATTAAAGAAATGATTTTGATTTAAGTTGTCATACTTCAATGTGTTTATTGCCTTATATCTCAGATATAAGGCAAACAACTCAATGAAGACATGAGTACCGAACCTTAAATGTCGGGAGTGTAAAGAGAATAATGACTTAAAAAAAACTTACATATCCTCCTCTTTTTAATCTGAAATCTAAAATCCGTCATAGTTGAAATCTGAAATCTGTCAAGCACTTGACAGTATAACTTACTGACAGAATTTACTATTTACTCACAGAATTTACTTTACTGAGTAAAGGCTTACACAGTTTGGTGCTTCAGGGGTTTATGTTATCATGAACAAGAAATAGAATTTCTAGATTTGATAGCTCATAGACTAACAAAAGCATGATTCTGTTTTTTTATGAAGATAACATATTTCAATCCAAATCTCAAATCAAATGCGAATTCACATAGTATCACAACAAGAACAATTCACATAGCAAGCATAATCAATCATCACAACCCTAGAATCACATTTCGAGCATCACAACAAGAATATAAACAACTCCAAATCTCAAATCAGATTCAAATTTAGATCATGTAAACCAAAACCCTAACCTCTCAACAACTTGATAGAGGTTTAAACCAAAACCCTAACGTCTCAACAAGGTCACTGTTATCGGGATTAAACATCACATTACATGGAAGAAAAGGAATCCAAACTCTAATTCAAACACAAACTTAAGCCTATTTTCAGTAAACTTAATTACACGCTATGTAGAGAAGCAAATTGAGTACTTCAATCCAATAACACACTAATTTGAAACCCCTAATTCAAAATTCAAACTCCAAAATCTCAAATTCACATACATAAGATAGCAATTCCATCACTCAAAATCACTTGCTTATATTCAAAATCACTCAAAATCACCTGCTTATGCATTCGACCTTCTCTTGTCTCTTTTCTTCTTCTTCTTTTTTAATAAAACTTAACGGAGTTGTTACAATTAACGTGGGAAGGGCATGAGGTGAAGTAACCTTAAGACTCAAGGGTATCCGGAGAAATAGGTCAAAGTCTTGTATACCTTGTGAAATATATCTCATACCTCATGGGTACTTGGCGAAATTTCCATTTATTTTATTTCCCTCCTTTCAATCACTCTTTTGAAAGAGTAACAATAATTTCCATTTATTTTATACTCCTCTAATCATTACCCATCTTATCTTATTTTTCATGTAAAAATAAGCATTCTTCTCTCATCTGAACTCACAAAACTTCTCTATAAAATAATTTCCCATTTTGCTTGCTCTAAATCACTTCACACTTTAACAACATATAAACTAATCGAACTATCCTAATTAAGAAAAATGGTGCATAGTTTAGAGATGTCAATTGCCAACGAAGGACGTACACCAAATGGATCATGAATGACCACAAAAACTAGAGTTTGAAATTATCGTGCCCCTGTCCCCGACCCCATATCTACCCTATGTAATCTTAGCTATTAGCTATGTCCATATTAGTGATCGACAAAAAGTTTTATTTGCGGTTCTCTATGTTTTCAAACTCTCCTTCCATCTCTTGTCTATAGCTTTTGTTCCTTATAGCTAGTCCCCAAAAGTTGGACACATCAATTGATATGTCAAATAAATATGGGTTCTCTTGAAGCATATCCCTTGACCTAATGGATTTGCAAGGACACAAAAAGAGGGTTTTCAAGTATCAAGCTAGAATGCTGAATCAAGTTTGAGGTATCGGACTAGTGATTTTGCTCTAAATCACAAAATCACCATTGCCACCACACCCACCCCTCAACCCCTGTTCGCCACCTCATTGAACGGCTAAACACAACCACTGCGTTTTCCTTGCCCGCTTCAAGCCACACCCCACTGCTGGGCCATTATTAGAACAGCAATGCCCTAAACAAATTTCAACTCAAGCTAGTACCCACCAACGAGCTTAATCTTCACCACCATTACTGCTATCGTTTCGTGCAATCATGCATCATAACCGGAAGGTTTCACTGTCAATGGCAGGAAGGGGCAGCTAGGTTTTGATTTTTGGTCGGCGAGGAAGAAGTGGACAAGGGCATGAGACACCAATTTAGAATAGAGGTGGTTGGGGGGCAAGGAACATGCCTAACAGAGCTAGTCAACATGTAATGTCTTCTCAGTTTCTGTATATTTGGCTTTGGTGGGTGCAAGTAGTCCAACAAATTATGAGAACAAATACTGTACACAAAGGAAAATTGCAAAAAATACGGAAGAAAACTCTAATATTTGAGAAATGTCAAATATGAAATATCAAACGCACAAAGATGAACTAAAGGAAACTGAGAAGAGGGGACAAATAACAATGGTGTTAACTGAATCTAGAGATGCCTAAACAAGAATTGACTTGGCAAAGCCCCGGATTTTTTGCAAATCGGTAACTCAAAAGGGAACTCAACAATTACTGTCGGATTTTTCAAGCAACGCATTTTAGCATTTCATCTACTGCATATGAGTTCTGCTGCTCTCAGCAATTCTTAGCGGGTAGAAATACGGATGTGCCTGAACGAAGTGGACGGTTCATAAGAATTTAGCCAATTACTTGAGAATTCATGGGTTGAAAATGAAACACGAGAATTCTTACCATTGCTTCTTTTGCAGTGGGCCTTTCCTGGTGATCATATCTCAGCAACTTATCTAGGAAGTCGATTGCCTGCACAAAGTGTCAAGACAAGAAAACGTCACTAAGCAGATAGGATCAGAGGAAGCTGGGATTTAAAGGTGCTGTATTATTGGGTTATACCTCTGGAAGTGCCAAATGTTGATTGTCTCCATTAATGAATTTCGACCATGGTTTGCGGCTATGCCTATACACGTATCATAAAACACAAACATAGTCGTAAAAGGAACAATTGAGAAACTTCCTAAAGAATTAAAAAAAAAAAAAAAGACAGTGACCTGCCAACAAGAGCAGCTAGATTTGGATCCAGATCTATGCGATACTTGCTTAAATAAGCATATAATTCATCTGTCCCAAGTACCTGTCAAGGCAAAACATTAGGAATCAAAACACTCAAGCAGCTTAAAAAAGGTTAGGCAATGAAAGCAGGCCCTTTTACATCTTGCTCCTAGTTCCTTTGTTGATCCAGTTGGACATGGAATATTAGAAAGAGGGATCATAGTTGACTACGGCAACAGCAATACAAGGAAACATAAGAAGAAAGCTTTGTTCAAGAATAAAAAGGAAAAGGCAATGTTATAACTAGATAAGACTCTTGAGACATGAGAAAGCTATCCGACCAGTCAACATAATTTAGAAAGCAACAATATCCTGTATAGGGACAGTTTATCATAATAGAAACAGCAAAAGATTATCAAGACGAGCTAAATTTCACAAGAATAACGAATAGCAACAATTCCATCTCCTGAGCACTTGAGAAAGCATATATATTTTTATTTTGTGGATCACACACCAACCTTAGCTATCTTCACCAATTGATCATAGTTGTCATGTCCATAGAAAAATGGCTCCTTCCTAAATATCTGTGCATAGCAACAATTCAGTAAGCATCTAGGAGTATAACAAACAGCGTATTTCATTTCTATGGAAAAGAAATCAACAGAAACAGAGAAAATCAAGTAAATGTAGACCAAAAGAAACAGAAATATTGCTCACCTTCCTAAATATCTGTGCATAACAACAACTCAATAAGCATCTAGGAGTATAACAAACAGCATATTTCATTTCTATGGAAAAGACGTCAACAGAAACACTGAAAATCATGTAAATATATACCAGAAGAAACAGAAATATTGCTCACCATTCCAGCAAACATACAGCCAAGACTCCAAAGATCCAACGAGTAATCATAGTCTTGCAAATCAACAAGAAGCTCAGGACCCTTGAAATATCTGCAAGGAACCAAAACTATTCAGTAGAAAAAACATTGCATTAAATGCATCAAACTGCTAATTCTTCAGCATTTCAACAGCTCAGTAGGGATAAATTTGAAAACATATTTCAACTATGCCAATCATTACTCCAACAGTTAACATGATGCTCTTGTAGCCTGGACAAATGTCTTAATTTGCTAGCCAAGGAGTACCTTGATGCAACCCGAACATTGTATTCTTTCCCAGGGTGATAAAACTCTGCAAGACCCCAGTCTATAAGACGTAGCTTACGCTGCTCATGATCGATCATGACATTATGGGGTTTCACATCACGATGCATGATACCTTGTGAGTGGCAGTAATCCAATGCCTAGACATGAAAGATTGAATTATTATAGGATTTTTCTTGTTTGATTTTTGAGTAAAAACAGGGAAACAAACTCCTACACAACAAAATTATTTAGCATATACAAATACAAATTCTAGACATAATGAACTTGTAACTCAAACCTGATTCACGCAGATCAATATCTGTGAAGCATAAACAATAAAACTATAACAAAATAAAGAAGATATTTATCTTGCATCAAAAAAGTAATTTAGTAGATAAACACAGAAATCACGTAATTAACTGAGAACTAACTACCTATTACAAGGGCCAACATATAACTTCAGGCGACTTGCAATGCATTTAGAATGCAACGTAGCCAGGAGCAATTGATGAAAGATACAGCAAAACATGATTGAAGTAAATAAGTATAATTTTGAAAAGAAATGTGTTTGATTCAATCATACCATATCAAACTTGTTTGAGAAAATCGAAGAGAAAATGTAACTTACCTTCAGAAGTTCATGAATGTAATAGCGAATATCATAGTCTGATAATGTTGGATAAAGCACTTTGAAATCTGTGTTGTTCACATATTCAAATATGAGACTGGGAGTCTTTGATTGTTGATCCCTGACAATGTCCAGCAACTTCACAATATTTGGCCCACCACAAAGATTCTGCAGTATTTTTATTTCTCTCTTAATCTGCACCAGGGAATGCAGAATGTAACTACTATAGACACTGAATGTCACAGAAAGGAAAAAGAAAAATATCATTAATCATCAGTACAAATCCAAGTATTTAAATTAATGGGAAGGGGATCTTGTGTTGGTGGCAACTTGACAATTACTGAACATCAAGTTCACCTTTATAACATTCACAACACTCACATTGTACATATTGTAGGTGTGTTGGTAACACGTCATTTACATTATATATTATACCTACACCTTATCAGCTACCTAAATATCAGATCTTTCAAGACCTCATTAGAACCATTTAAATTATAAGCATGTCTTACCATACACACCCTTTGTGAAAATAGCGCAGCGAAAAATATACAGTTAAGAGAAAACATAATTCGTTGAAAAATGTATGAACACACATTGCATCTAGTTTGGGTGTGGTTTGTAACATGTCATTTACATTACACAACTCCAACTTTTCAGTTATTT
Source organism: Persicaria maculosa (assembly GCA_963922045.1). Lineage (NCBI taxonomy): Eukaryota > Viridiplantae > Streptophyta > Magnoliopsida > Caryophyllales > Polygonaceae > Persicaria > Persicaria maculosa. Next base: position 39,766,245 of record OY998271.1, read on the forward strand.
AACTATCTTATCACATCCTTATAAGTTCTTTTTAGACTTTACTAGCACTATTTACGTTATAAGCCTATCTTACCAAATACACTGATACAAACCCGGCTGCTAATTTAGTTTAACTGTTATCTTTCAATTTTCTGTATTTGATAATCAGTTTATTTAATCTCCCATCCCACTTTCCTAGTTTTTAGGCACATCTCCCACTTCTCCTATGTTGTTTTCCTTTTCCTGCATTTTAATTAATTAGTTTTAGGAGTTAGTTATTTAGTTTTTCTATTACAAAAGGAGGAGAACTGCATCTTGCAAGAGCAGACTGGATTATGATGAATTGAACAAATTTGGAGATTCTCCACCAATTTCTTGGTGCAAGATACTTGCAATCAGCAGCTTTCCTAGGAGCGATCCTAGTGGTTTCTATCATTTGGTATCAGAGCCTCGTCGATCCGACGTGGTGATGATCTCAGCCCGTTATCCTTCATTCCACCACAACCACCACCACCACAACTTCCCACCATATCCATCAACCTACACCTATACCGACAGACTAACTTCGGTTATCTCTCAGTTGAAGAAGATTCTACCTCTTTTGAGTGCTGAAGTTTCAAGGCTGCAGGTGCACTATGGTCTTCAACAGCCCATCAACAACATCCCTGAATTGGCTCAAATAATGGAGCCTCTGAAAGCTGCTGCAGTGGTCATAGACGAAAAGAATACTGCAGCAGAAGAGGAGATGAAGTCACCGGCAGAAAAGGGGATGAAGGTTGCTATGGTGACAGCAAAGGAGGAGCCTCTGAAGGCTGCTGCAGAAGAGGAAATGGAGGTTATTCCAGAGGTACCAGAGGTGGAAATGGAGGCTGCTCCAGAAACAACAGGAAGAAATGGACACCAATCCAGTGGCAGCCAAGGATGAAATGGAGGCTGCAGTAGCAGCAGAGGAGGATGTGAAGGTTGCTCAGGTGACAAAAGGAGAGGAGATTGAAGTAAAACCAGACAAAGAAGAAAGCCCTAGAACTCCTAATACCCCCACCACGCTTCAGCCCTCTTCTATCCCAACCCTTATCACAAGTCTCCCCATTAACCTTGACAACCCACAGAATCAAACTTCTTCTATCCTCATCCTCGTTCTCAAAAAGGTTCCAGAAATCCCACGAGCTGATCAAGGCATCGAGGAACCATGGGAAAGCTACATGGGGGTTATTACATAGAGGGCAAATAGGTGCGCCTAAAATTTCGCCTTGTGGACAAGGCAATTTTCGAGGGGCATGCACTGATACGAACCCAGCTGCTGATTTAGTTTAACTGTTATCTTTCAATTTTCTGTATTTGATAATCAGTTTCTTTAATCTCCCATCACACTTTCCTAGTTTTAGGCACATCTCCCACTTCTCCCATGTTGTTTACCTTTTCCTTCATTTTAATTAATTAGTTTTAGGAGTTGGTTATTTAGTTTTTCTATTATAAAAGGAAGATAATTGCATCTTGTAAGGGCAGACTGCATTATGATGAATTGAACACAAATTTGGAGATTCTCCACCAATTTCCTTGGTGCAAGATACTTGCAATAAGTGGTTTTCCTAGGAGCGATCCTAGTGGTTTCTATCATACACCCCCTTTGTGAAAATTGCTCAGTGAGCAATATTCCGTAAAGATAAAGCATACTTCACTCAAGGGGGTAAAAGTGAATCCCAAGAAAAAAAACCGTGGATGATAACATATATAATCCACGTTAACAAATAAACAAAGAAGGGTTACATCAAAGACAAGAATTTGATTGATAGCAATGCCAATATATAAGCTAAAAAATTTGTGAGCCTTCTGAATGCTAGCAATCACCACACCAAGCAATTCAAGGGGAATAGCAAACTCAACAATACCAATTTCTCAGAGTAAAGCAAACAGGTAATATTCTCTTCATTTTACAGCTAGATACAATCACTCTTGCCCACAATTTGTTCAAGATCACTCAAAAACCTCAGTCAAGTATACCTGCCTCAAATATTGCAATCTAGTGCATCACATTAAAATGGACATCAATCTTTTTTATGAACAAGAAAGTCAATGATATTTAAATAGATACACATCAAGGGCCTCTACTTGGACCATGTTTTCTCCTCTGTAGGCTCTAACTCGTCCCTAGTAGAAATATTATCAGGGTTTCTGCATCAGTTTCCCCACGGATAGACATTATAGATACTAGGTGGTAGTAGGTGCTTCCCTCCTGGTTCTTCAACTATAGTAAAACAGCTTCCTGTGACCATTTGCAGCCTAGTTAAGACCAGCTTTCAGCTAAATCACCCACAAAATGAAATTTCACCCAAAATCTGGATCATTTGGTGCTCTGTTAGCCCACAAGATAGTTTGTCAAGGATAACCAAATAACCAATGGGAATAAAACATTCCAGTACCTAGGGACCATAGGGAAGTAATTCTGTTTAGAAATATCAGACAATATTGGTAAAAGGGGAAGGTTAGCTAAGATGACAGGCGTTTCAATAATTCAATATTTTGTAATAGGCGTCTCTGCCTTAGGCCAGAGAGTATTGCTCTGATAGAAGTTAGGGAGATTGTCCTCAACCTAACAGGCCACAACAGGTTCCCATCATTTCTCCATTGCTAGTGTTTGAAAATTGTCTTACGATCAGAATAAGAGCAATTTTGGAAATGGCTCTTCTCAAACAGAAAAGATAAACCCTGAAGCGTATTTCAAGCTAGTTCCAAAATGTAGACTGATATATGAAGTAGCACTTCTACTTGAACAAGCCTCCATAACCAAGCACATCAACAAGTCATGAGAAGTAAAATCCCAAAACAAATAAACGATTGAGTCCTTCAATCGCCATAAGTGTAGCATAATTGATAATCCTAGTATGTGTTTTGATAATCCTGTGGTACTATAATTTATCACGCTAATCCTAGGGCGTGTTTGGATTCCAAAATGTATCATACTTAATCAAATTACTAGTTTGGCCACCATGATCTAAGCCATTAATTGCATTTGTTGTGATGCAATCACCCAGCTCATATTTTGAGCAAAACTATCATTTGGTAGCATAAAGTCGAGCCACTTCGGCTGCATTAATATGGTGTTAGGAATCACTCAACGTGATTGCATAACAATATCAGTTCCTAACATCTTTGGTTTTGAAACCACTCAACAACAATATCAATTCCAACCTAAGGTGTTAGGAATTTCTGCAAAGGAACATCACTGGGACAATTAACAGATGCAACTAATAAAATAATATTCAAAGGAAACGCACATTTCAAATACAGAGATCAAGAAAGTTCAAAACATATGCTTGTGTAAACAACATTAGGCTAACCTTCTTCTTCTTGACAGGTTTGAGGATCTTAATTACACACTTCTCATTATCGGTGGTATGAACTCCTTCAAACACCTCACTATACTTGCCCCTCCCAACCTTCCTCACCACTTCGTAATCATCTTGTTCTCTGCAACAAGAAAAACGATAAAGACGGCAGGCATAGATACAATCGAAACCACAAGAGAGAGAATAACTCCGACAAAGAAAAGGAAACTGGAATCCGAAATCAAAAGAAGAAAAGAGGAAAGAATTACCCCCACTGAACGGTAAGAGACTCGTAATCCCAATACTCCTTGGGGCGGATCACATTGACATCGGCATAAACCCTAGCCTTGGAGGCGGCGCCGGAGCGGCGAACGGATTTTCCGATCCTCTGCGCCAGGGTTGCCAGTCGGGACGGATCCGTTGGTTGGAGCGGGTAAGGCGGCGGAGTGAGGTGATGGAGATGGAGGCGGCGGAGAGGAGAGCGAGGATTCGGAAGAGAGAGGTTGAAGGAAGGGAAATCGGGATCAAGGAGGAGAGAGAGAGAGAAGGAGAAGAAATCAGTTGAGGGATGGAGGGACAAACGGAGGTGAATTGAGAATTTCTCAGTGGTGAAAGTTTTGAACGACGACAACCACCGCCAGCTTCCCCATTCCTCCCTTCTTCTTCTTCTCTCTCTCTCTCTCTCTCTCTTTTTTTTAATCTCTTTTTGTCTTTCTTCTCTTTGACGTTTGTTTGATACGCCAACCAATAACATCACTCTCTTGGAGCTCTTGATCAAAAGAAGATCAAACTTTTTTTTAACTTAATTTCAAGAGTGTTTTCATGTTGGTATTGAAAAATTTCTGCATAAGGATATGAGTTAATGAAATTTTATAGTCTAAAAAAAAGATAGGGAGTCAAAAGTATCGATGTGACAAAGACGAACAATGTAGTTGGTAAAGAATTGATTTCTCGGAAGATATGTTTGAATAATACCGTTTGAAAAGATTGAGCCAACATCCAAGTGTTAGAGACAAGCATTTCAATCTCCCAGGGATATTGTCAGGTGTTGTTGATAGCATTGACGAGGGCAAGATTATCCCCTTCTAGCACCATAGGTTGAAGACTAAGCTCTTTAGGAGTTAGAATTTCCTCATAAAGCGTCAGGCGCGCTCTTCACCTCCAACGTTGACTATGTCCTATAGAAAAAGGCTTTCGACACTAAAAGAGTGTCAAGATGATCTCTGATCACAAACCCTACAGTGGCATTTCTGAGCGAGATCTTCGACCCATCAAAATTGATCTTCAAAGCTCCCACAGGCGACGATTCCCATTTGATGTTTTTCTTCCTATTTGGTCTAGACGGTTGCCTCGTGCTTTACTGTATTATACCATAGTTGTTTGTGTTCTTGGTCTTTTCCCAAGTATGTAGTTGGTGTGTAATGTATTGTTCACAACCACTCTCACTAAGTACATTTAAGTCATTGAAAACAATCTTGTTTCAGATTTTCCAGATGCTCTACCACAAGGTCACCAATATAGTCTAATCCCTGTGGTGGACGATTAAATGTCATGGTTTAATTATCCTCAAATAGAATAATCAAACTCACTAACTAATTAAAAGGTAGTATAAGTAAAGCAAGGGGTCGATATCCCATGAATAACACGTACGACTCTTAAATACCTATACAAAGCAAAGTACTAAAGCAAAGGAACAATGTGAATAGAAATAGAAATCTAAACTAGCAATGATTGAAATAGCAAATAACAATATGATGAGTAATATAACTTCACTTACATTCGCAACAATGGTAATGTTATGATCATTGAGTTGTTATGAAATAATGGTTATGCCATTACCCTAAGGTCGGTTTAAGCACACAATTGAGGTAGGCCGAACTTGTCGATAACACCACCGTAAACTCTTGCATATTGGGGGGAGTAGCATTAAGTCTCTAACACTTAGCAACTAAACATTATTTCTCCAATCTATTCAATTTGTCACCTGGTTGTCAACCTTAGTTGTTGCTTTCACTAAAAGAAATAACATTTATCTGTCAATTCGTCTATAATATCATGAGTCCATATCCGTCGCTACATGACATGCTAGCTACTAATTGATTAAGGCCCACAATGACGGAATGAAGCTATAATCCTAGCATGATGCAAATCTATCCTAATGGACAATTAAGATAAACAGACAACACTTAAGCCATATCAGAACGAAGAAAATTGAAATAATCGTAATACATATCTCAAATATGAATCAAAGAAGCATTATAAAACAGAACCATTGTATTGAAATGCAAGCAGAACTATAAAAGAGGTAAGCCGAGCATGGCTCACCTCGGAAAACTGATAAAAGATAAACTAAACTGTGGAATTGTTTCTTCTCAATGTGTAAAATGTAAAGTCGAAAACCCTAGTTGAATGACATATTTATAGGTCTTGAATCAGATGAGAAAACCCAAGATCCGACGTCCTTGATGGCCAAGTAAGATCTTCAAAGGATAAGAATGAATATTCTTCAAATAAGGATCCAAATCAACGTGTGTATCTTAGGCAACGGGCGCCACATCTGTTGCAGCGCGCCGCATCAATAGGTCATGTGATAGCTTAATGCTACAAGCTCCACGGATTTCCACCAAAGGGTTCTTCTGATCGACCAAAGAAATTCTCTACACAAGTGGAATCTAAATCAAGTTATGTTATTTCGATTCCTACTCTTTCTATAGAATAGTGCACTAAACTCATCGCACTTCTTGGTTCTTCTCCTATAGCTCCTAATGTTAGAATCTGTCATGTGGCAGGTGAAGTCACTTCTCCTTCTTCTGTCACTTCTTCAATCAAGTTCACTACTTCTATTCTTGATACTAACATCAAGACTAATAGGCATACCTAGATAATTGATACAGGCGCCACAAATCATATGTGTTATGATCATTCTTTGTTTGCATCTATGAGTTCTCTTCCTCGACTTTTTCAAATAGCTCTTTCTAATAAATCTTGCATTCATGTGCAATATCATGGTTCAGTTGTTCTGAGTTCTATTTTGTCATTGCTGAGTGTGTGATATGTGCCTAAATTTAAGTATAATTTACTATCTATAAGCAAATTGTGCAAACACAAACAATCCTATGCTTTTTTTTTAATACCAACATTTGTGTTTTGCAGGGCCCTTCAATGAAGAGGCCATTGGTTCTTGGTAGGGAACATGCTCGACTATATCTCCATACTAAGCATGATGATGTGTTTCCAAGATCAAGAACTATTTCTACTACTGATTTGCTTAAATCTAGCTTGAATTCCAGTTCTATATGTTTCGATCTTTCTGTTACACCTTGTGGTTTTGGTATTACATGACATGGTACTTGTATAGATTACGTTCATCAATCTTCAAATGTTTCTAGGTAGGTTTCTGATTCTACATGTAAACTAAACTTGTAATGCTTTGGCACAATAGGCTTGGCCATTTACCATTTAATAAAATCAAGAAATGTCTTGTGTTGATTTCTCTCTATTCGATTTATCTCCAAGTGTTTGTGATATCTGTTATAGATCAAAGAAACATAAGTTTCCCTTCGCCTAAAGTACTATTTCTACTCTCAAGCAATTTGATCTTATTCATATTGATGTATGAGGTCCTTATTCTACTCTTACTTATAGTGGTTTTAAATATTTCTTGACTATTGTTGATGAATTTTCTAGATGCACTTGGACTCAACTGATGATTACAAAGAGCAATGCATTTACTTTATTAAAATATTTTTGTTGTTGTGATAGAAACTCAGTTTCATGTCACACTTAAAGTGGTAAGGAGTGACAATGCCTTTTATTTGAGTTCTAGCAATGAGGCTTCTTTATATCTCCAAAACAAAGACATCATTCACCATACAACTTGTCCACATACTCCCCAACAAAATGGTATTGTTGAAAGAAAGCATAAACATGTGCTTGAAACTTTAAGAGCCTTATTATTCCAATCTAGCTAGCTTATCGATTAAGTATTGGGGAGAATGTGTTTTAACGACTAATTATCTTATTAATCATTTTCAAACTAAAGTGCTTCATGGACATACTCCATTTCATGTTCTATTTCAAAAACCATCATTTTATAATCATTTGAGGCCATTTGGTTGCTTATGTTATGTCTCAACTGTTGCTCATAATAGAAACAAATTTGCATCTAGACCTTTGCCTTGTTTTCAACTATTGCTCGTTTAGGAAGAAATGATACAAGTTGCTTGGTCTTGATAATCACAAGATAATCAATTCTAGACATGTGATCTTTCATGTGAATGTATTTCCTTTCAAACATTTTCATGATAACTCTAATGCTTCTATGATTCCTAAAACCTGTCAAAGATTATGACATCTCTAATGGTATGAATGTTCCTAGACGGAATCTCAACACTTCTATTACTAAGAATGTTAGACGATCACCTAGACATCTATCATATCTATCTGATTATCTTTCCAACTTTGTTTCAAATTATACATCTTTTTGTTCAAAGACTATATTACTATGTCATGTTTTGAACCTACCTCTTCTATTGCTTTTTTTGCTCTTACTCTAACGGATCAATAACTCATCACAAATCTAGCACCTTTAGGTGAACCTACATCTTTTGAAGAAGCTAGCTCTCATCCCTCTTAGAGAAAGGCTATGGACAAGGTGTTCCATTTCAAGCATTAGCCTTCAACAACGGTCCATGGTTAAGTTACCAAAAGGCAAGAAGCCTACCTCCAAGAAATGGGTATACAAAGTGAAACTGTGAGCTAATGGTATAGTAGAGAGATGCAAAGGTTGTTTATCAAAGGATGCACATAAAAGGCAGGAACTGATTACATAGAAACTTTTTCGCCAATAGTGAAGTTCACAACAATCAAGACTCTTGTTGCTATTGCAAGCAAAATGAAGGGGCAAATTTCACAATTAGATGTAAATAATGCATTCCTTCATGGAGATCTTGATGAAGGTGTCTACATGAGACCTCCAAAAGGCTTTATAGTTGATGATCCCTCTCTTGTTTGCAAGCTAAATAAGTCCTTATATGGCTTGAAACAAGCATCACACCAATGGTATACGAAATTGGCTTCTTGCGAAATTAGAGATACAAGTCTCCAAAAGATGATCATTCTCTCTCTTCAGCAAATGTTCATGCACATCCCAAGTATTTGTAGAAGTTCATACGGATGATTTTATACTCACAGGCAATGATTCAACAAAATCTCAAGATTGAAAAGCTTCTTCGATGATCAGTTCAAAATCAAGGAATTGGGTCAATTAGACTACTTTCTAGGTATAGAGGTCTTTTACTGATGCAGAGCTCATCATTCTCAAAGAAAATTTCTTCAAGAACTTATTAAAGACTTCAAGTGTCAAGATGTTCCTTCTACATCAGCTCATTTGGACATTCAAACTAAGCTTCAAATGGCTTCCTAGCTCTAGTGCAAAACAAGTTGATGCCTCTCTCTACATGAAACTGGTTGGAAAATTGAATTTTATGAGTCATACTCGGCTAGATATCTCCTTTTTAGTTCAACATTTAAGCCAATTTATGCAGACACCTTCCAAGGAGCACTTTCAAGTAGCAATACACACATTGAGATATCTTAAGGGCAAACTTGATCTTGGTCTTTATCTCAACTCCAATTCAGATTTTACACTTCGAACTTTTTGTGATTCTAGTTGGGCAACTTGTCAACATACACAAAGATCAGTTTCCGGGTATTTTATATCCTTAGGAGGCCATATGGTAATTAGTAAGAAAGTCAAGGAGATAGTTAAGACTGTTATCTATAAATATCCTGGCTATTGTAACATAACACCTCATCAAGTAATAACATATTTTCTTCTTCTTCCTTCTTCTTGGTTCAATGGTGATTTCCTCCTTCTCTTCTCTTAAATAAACAGATTCAATATGTCAAGACGTAAAAATTAACATTAGTGAAAATCTTGGAAATTATGTGGGATGATGGATTCCATTTTAATTTTTAGGATGACAAACTCAAAGTTGCACGACACATGGAAAGTAACATAATATATATATAACCCCTATAATGTATCATATTAAAAAATCTGGATCATTGAATTAAGAAAATCAACAGATGAGATAAAAGTAGCGTCTAATTATTCGGTATTGTGAGATTATTCGTTGGAATAAAATTATTCGGTGGTATTGGGTGATTATTCGTTCGAATAAAATTTACATTTTTATACTTTTTTTACAGGCGAATAATTACATAATTATAGACATATAATAATGTGAAAATAGTATGAGCAAATAGACGAATAATTTTTGTTGTACACAATAAGGCTTGTGTAAGAGCTATTTGAATATATAAAATTTGGGCATATCCGCTTAGGAAAGGGAAGGGCCATCATTAGAGCCGGTAAAATCTGACCCGACCCGACTGACCCGAACTCGAACCCGATCGAAACCCGAAAATCTGGAGTCATCCGTAACCCGAACCCGAGACCGAACCATACCCGAACCTGACCGACTCGAAACAGACCCGAACACAGATAAACCCGACCCGACCCAAACCCAACCTGACTTTGAACCCGTCCCGACTCTGAACCCGACCCGACTCTCAACCCGACTCGACTCTCAACCCGACCCGACCCGACTTAAAATGGTTATTTAACATCAACATTTTAATACTTGAATGTTAAATGTTTTTTATTTTAACACAAGTTTATGATTATACTTTTAACATATAAAACACCGATTATTTTTGTTAATTGTTATCATATGAATAAGAACCCAAGTAAAATCAATAGATAAGCGGATAAGTCAATGAGTCAAGTAAGTCAACCGCCATACATCAAAACATCGATACATACTACGAGTTATAAATACTAAAAGTTCATTAATCGTTGCAGATGATATAGCGTGCAACCCAACAACATATCCTTCCAACAACCACCAGCACCCAACAAAATATCCTTCTAGGAACCAAGAACAATCAGCAATACCCCCGCAACAAACGAAAGCAGCAGAACAACATAATAGAGTAATAGCCTAATAGCAACAACCTAATAGCAACAACACAATCACAGCAAGTCCAACAACACAAGTACATAACACAAGAAAGTAGCAGAACAGCAGCAACACAACGACACAACCCGCAAAACACAAGCTGTAGTATCACTCTTGTTCCAAAGATTCACCTTATGCTGCACAATATGTAAATAAACATCTAAATATTACAAATACAATCTACATATAAATTTAAATTTTATAACAATATATAAATTAAATTATGTACTTAGCATCTTACCACTATATCCATTCAACCAATTTTGAGTGGTCACTAGTGCTTCCACATTATTTGGTAGAAGAGAGCTCCTCCATTTGTTTAGAATTCTTCCTCCCATGTTAAAAGAGGACTCTGAAGCAACGGGAGTTATTGGAATGGCCAATACATCTCTAGCCATAGAAGAAAGTATGGTAAAGCGGAAAGAATTCTCTTTCCAATAATTTATCACATCTAGCTTCATTGTAACGGGTAAAGTTCTCTCACTCAAATAAATATCAACTTCTGAAGTGCTAACTTGATCAAGAGTAGCAAATTCCTATTTTATGAAAACACAAATTTGTAATATAAGTAAGGTTATACAAAGTAGCAAATTTTAAATATGAGTAAGCTTATACATACCTCAAGTCCATCAAGACTCTCATTCTGAGATGAATTGTCATTTCGCATGTTAGTTGCAGCACCTCCATAAGCAATATAAAGTTCATCAAATTGAAGCTCCACAAGTACCTGCATACGAAGAAGAAGCTGCGAAGTGTAACAAGGTTGCAAGCAAAGCTGAGCAAACACATATAACTATATAAGCCTGCACCAGATCTGAAATCAAGGTTAGTGACTGCACAAATCAAAGGCGCCAAGCAGATCTGAAAGACTGAAACACATATAACTGTATAAACATAAGGACGAGCTGTGAGCACGCCGAGTAGATGAATCGAAGTGGGAGGACTCACCAGATGACCTGAAACGAGGTGAGGCGCTGAAACGAGGACTCACTAGATGACTCACCAAATGACCTCAAGCGAGGCGCTAAAGTGAGGCACGACTCCTGCGAGCACCTATTGCCCTGAATTGATGGCGGGAGGACAGGTGATGAGCCGATGATGACTGGTGCTGGCCGGAGGTACCCAGTCGGGGTGGTCGGGCAGACATCGACTGATAGGTGTGCGGCACTGCGAGTCTGCGACTGATGGGTGTGCCGTGTGCGACAATCTTTTTTCGATGAAAGTGAAACTTTTGCCCAATTATTCTATTTTCTTCTCATTTGTTAAAAAAAATTTCATTTCCCTCCCTCATATGTTATATAAAATTTCATTTCCCTCCCATATAGTTATAATCATAATGCCACATGTTAATCATTGTTGTATATTTGTATAATATAAGTTAAATAAGTAGTGGTGTAGTAGTACAATATTATACTCTAAAGTCTAAAGTCTAAATTGTAATAATAGAAATAGCTCATTTAGACATGGAAGATAAGTAGATAATAATTTAATAATTGTATAAGACTATAAGTGTATAATATTTGTATATGTTAATAAGTGTATGCATTTGTATAAGTTAATATTTAATAAGTTAATAGTATATAATATTTGTATATGTTAACAAGTGTATGCATTTGTATAAGTGAATACTTTATATTTATATAATATTATACACCAAAGTATAAATAAATGAATATTCAATCGAATAATTTAAATCTCAAACCCCAATCTTAATCTCAAATTCAAACCCCAATCTCGATCTCAACCTTTATCTTAATCTCAAATCTCGAACCCCAATGTTAATCTCAAATTATGATCTCAATCTCGATCTCAAATCTCAATATCTGTCTGATGTGCGCGCAAATTGCCATATTTTCTATGCACATAAAAGTCCATTTTATCGTCTTTTGCATGCATATTAATGGAAAAATATGGGAATAGTGTAGTTTACGCTTAAATGTCAAATATATGGGTTTGCACGAGTTTCTATGTGATTTCGCAGAAAACAGGATAAAAATGGACAGATCTGGAAGAGCGGAAAAAGAACTCGAAGTCTTCTAAAGAGGTCGAAATCGACTGGGGACCTCGACATCGAGTGCATCAAAGACATAGGAATCGAGCAGGAAATGAAACAGAGCATGTCGACACAGAGAGGTCGATATCGACGTTTGAAGGTCGATATCGATGTTGCCAGATCGAGCTAAATGATAGAAGTCGAATGCCAGTTCGAGTAGGAGAAGGAGAAGCTCGAGATAAAGTTTTGAAGGGGTCGATATCGATGCCTGAAGGTCGATATCGACCATGCCAGCAAAGGAATCCGACTCAGATTTTGATAGAATTTTATCCGAAGCTTGCACGTCTATCCAAAAGTCGAGATTTCTTATCTTCAATACCAGATCTATCATGAGGAGGCTGTTTTACCATAGAGTTTTAGTTTTTACTTTTATTTAAGTTTTATCTTAGAGAATAAGGATAAAGTTTCGAGTCTTTATCGACATCTATAAATAGAGGCCAATAGGGCTGAGTTTAGGCATCCAAAAGCATTAGATTTCAGATCCAATAACATTCAATTTGACATTCAATTCAGTTTCAATAGTAGTGACGAGTAGAGAAAGAGAGAGAGAGAGCCGAGTGAGGTTTGTAAAGCGAGAGCGGAGTGGCTTGTTCGGTTGTACTTTCTTTCGAAGTTTTAATTCAAAGTAGTTTTCTTTTAACAATGATGATGATGTGCATGATGAGGAGCAAGTAGTCAACCCACTTCTAGGGTCGGGGTGAGCCCGACGATAGCAATGTGAGGTAAGTGCATCAAAGGTATGACTTTTATGCGATTCTGTCTTCTACCCCATGCATGATCCTTTACAAAAGTTAGGGAGATTCATTATTTGCATTATTGAAGCGAAAGCCACTCATATTGTGAACTTGAATTGCTCATGAATTGGATAGTAACTCTTAGGAACTATGCGAGAGCCTCTAATCACCTAAGTTTTGATAACGAAAGTTATTTGACGGAAAGGCATTAAATTTCATAACTTTAGCATAAAACTTGCATTGTTATCGTTGTGCCATGAAACCCCGACTTTGGAAGCTTTTTAATTAATTGAATTCAACATAAAAGCTTAAGTTTTGATTCTGATCATTCCTCCTTTCCCATTCTATTTTCTTCGGATTCTTTTTCGACAAATTGGTTACGAAAACAGTGTCTGTGACAAGCGTCTAAATCGACTGTAAGGGTCGATATCGAGGTCTAACGTCGATATCGAGGTCTCTGCTCGACGTCGACTTTATTGCTTTTGTCTTCTGCAGGAACTGCACTAGGAAATCGACCAGAACTGGGGTCGATATCGACCATATTACTCGATATCGAGTGTCTGCTGAGGTTGAAAGCTTTGATCATGAATACAACAAGGGAAGCGCTGACATACATCCTCGTGGATTCGATCCTGAATTACCCTACTACTACAAGGGAGGGGATTCTTGTATTATTTGTTTGGGACATGGAATTAGCCTAGTTGTGCATTGTTATATTTAGTTTATTTGAATCTCCTACACTCTATCCCCCCATAGCGAACAAATTGGCGCCGTTGCCGGGGAGGCAATCAATCGCCACCTAAGTTAATCACGATCTTTTGAGCATATTTTGCAGGTTTATGCGACGTTCTGATCGCGGACCTATCCTGGAACCAATTAACGAGCCTGAATGTTTCTACCATCTTCGTAACAAAGAAATTCGTATCATGGCTGACAACGAGACGCAGGCCGAAACCATAGAGCGGTTGAGGAAGGAAATCGAGGACCACAATGCTACAATCGCCGCTGAGAGGGCCGCCGCTGTTGCAGAGCGAGCCCGTGCTGATAGGGAGGAGGATGCGCGCAGACAAGCCCAAGAGCGGCTAAATCAGTATCCATAGACGGCGATGCAATACATGCATCCGTCGCTTCATGTTCCTGAATCCGCTATTTTAATACCTCACTCCAACTATGAAATAAAAATTAACTTCCTATCTGAGATAAAAAGAAATACTTTTCAAGGAAGACCTAATGAATGCCCCCTGCAACACATCTCTACTTTTTTGGACCTATGTGAAACAGTTGCCGATGGAGTGAATTTAGAGTATGTGCGATTAAAATCATTTCGATGGTCTTTGGCAGGTAAGGCATTACAGTGGCTTGAAAGTTTAGCTCCACGCTCGCTGAGGACATGGGCAGAGGTGAAAGATGCATTCTTGAACAAATTCTTCCCACCTTCTAAAACGGCGATGCTGCGACAAAGGATCACGGCTTTCAAACAAAAGTCAGGTGAAACCCTAGCACGGGCGTGAGAGCGATTTAAGGACTTGCTGAGATCATGCCCGACGCATGGGCAACTTCCATATGTCATCCAGGAGATCTTTTATAATGCCCTTGATGCGCCGAATAAGGAGAGGATTAATTCATATACCTCATATCGGTACATTGAGCTTACACCAACGGAGGCATGGGAGACCATTGAGAGGCTTGTGAACTTTGACAACACTTATGGGGCTGCTGCGGCCTATGATGCAAGGCATGCCCCATCAATGCCACTATATGAGCCTTCAAAAGAGATAGATCCTGATGTGCAGCAACAATTCCATAACGATCAAACACGCCGCCTTCAAAAGCAAGTTAGGTTCCTGAGCAGCAATCAAACTTGTCAAGAGTGTGGCTCAACAAGGCATAACACTAGTGCCTGTCCACACACTGAGCAAGTATCCATGGCGGAACAACATGAGGAGGTTAAGTGGACAAGAGGCTCCTATGGAGGGGGCAATCAAAAATATTGGGGCAATCAAAGGTTCTATCAACAAAGGGATCCCCCACCATATAGAGCACCAGGGCACCCTGAGCGGGAAACAAGGAAAGATGACCTGCAAATCATCCTTGATGAGATGCGGAGGAACCATGCTGAGTTCAAACAAACCAACAACTCCGTCTATACTCAGCTGCAGGGCATAAATTCTAGGCTTGGGGAGATCGACGTTTGGAAGCGCAACATGGAGACTCAAATGAGTCAATTAGCGGAAGCAATGCCCAAAGCGTCAGGATCATTCCCTGGATCCACTGTGCCCAACCAAAAGGGCAAAACCACTGCTCATATTGCGGCGGTGAACCTAAAGAGTGGGCGTCAATTACAAACACCCGAGCAAAAAGCGGAGGAGAAGGAGCCAGAACAGACGTCGATATCGACCCCCCTGTCGATATCGACCTAGGTGACGTCGATGTCGACCTTCCAGTCGATGTCGACCCTAATGCTACGTCACCACAGAAATCGACTCCTCCAGTCGATGTCGACCTCACTGCAGCCGCGGGAAAGAAGAAGGTGTTGCCATTCCCAACTAGAAAGGTGGTTAAAGACCCAGCGGAAAAGAAGTTCTAGCGGTTCGTGAAGATGCTCCAAGGACTTAATGTCTCTATACCATTCACAATGGCACTTCACGAGATGCCATCTTATGTAAGGTTCCTTAAAGACATCTTGGGTAAGAAGCGATCGCTCTCTGAGATCGCAGAGGAGTGCAACAGGTTGGAGCTACCACAAAAGCGGGCGGACCCAGGTAAGTTTTCTATCGCTATGGGTCTAGGTCAATTGATTTTAATGCTTTAGTTGACTTGGGCACTAGCGTTAGCATGATGCCACTAACCATTTGTCACAAGGTAAAGATAGGTCCTCTGGAGCCCGTGGATGCAAGATTGTACATGGCTAATAATACGGTAGTGATTCCAACTGGGATAGTGACGGGTGTGCCAGTACAAGTAGGTAAATTCTTTGTCCCTGTTGATTTCTTAGTTGTTGATATAGCGGAGGACCCTGCTTGTCCAATTATTTTAGGTAGGCCATTCCTAGCAACCGTCGATGCCAACATCAGCGTGAAGAAAGGATTGCGCTCATTCACAATTAGTGATGAAGTGATAGAGTATGCCTTCAACAAGACGGTGAAAAATAAAGGGCCAATGGAGATAAAAGCCATTAATGGTGTCTACAATGCATGTGGGGAGGCAAGGTAAGAAGTATGACACCGGAAGAGCTTGAGAAGAGGGCCATAGAAGCCCAAGTGGAGGAAGTTGTGGCAATCTTGAACGAAGGAGCCCAACAGAACATCGAAATCGACCCAGGTAAGTCGATATCGACCACTAATGTTCAAGAATCTGTGCCAGGTCATAAGTATGGGGTCGACGGAGGAGGAAAGGAAACATCAAAATCGGGGTCAAGGGTCGATATTGACCACACCCAGCCGAAATCGACCACCATCAGCGCTGAGAAGGGAGGAAAGGAGACCTCGATATCGATCTCTGAGGGTCGAAATCGACCTGATCATATCGAGCCAAAACTCTCCAAATCGTCTGATCCTCCAGGAGTACAAAAGGGGTCGATATCGACCTCTGAACATCGACATCGACCTGAGCCACAGACTGAGAAAAAGGTAAGTCAAGGTACGGATTCCTCTTGTTCCATTTCGATTAAAGATTTATCATTATTTGGAAGAGGTGTGCCTTGGCATGTGCGCTTGTGTAGGGTATCCGATGATGATTCGAGCAAATATGAGATATGAGAAAAAGTTTATGTTGCCAAATCTAAGGACCACTGGTTCCCTACAAGATTCAAGGATAAAAACTTAGGACCATTCACGGTAAATCAGATCAATCCTAGCGGAATGCAACTGCGGGACAAGAAAGGAGTGATATTTGAGGCCCAAGCCACATGGGCTCTGCAGATGCCGCCTTGAAAAGCGCAAAGGAGAAGTTGGCCTAGCGACTTAAAAATCTAGAGCTTGTAACAAAGACTTGGTTTTAATTTTTAGACACTTTTGTTTTGGTTTTAGACATTTTATTGTTTTGCATATTTGGTTTTATGTTTATTAACAAGTTGCAGGAGAGAGAAAAAGCACACTGAGAAGACATCGAAATCGATGTCCAACATCGACATCGACCTAAAGGTCGACATAGATGGGTTTGTGATCGAGGCCGAATCACCCTGAAGCCTGAGCAGAAATCGATATGGACATCGATATCGATGTTAAGGGTCGATATCGACCACTCCTACTGTGTTCTTCGACTCCTAAAATTTGTGACGGTTTAGTAAGTTTTCTTCTTAACCCTAGTTCTAATACAGTGAGGACACCGTAGATTTTAAGCATGGGGTGAGGGAAAGGCTTACTTGCATATTCATACTTAGTTTAGATTTGCATATGTATTTTAATACATATTTAGTTTATATTTTCGAAAAAAAAAGTATGACCCCCATCAAAAATTTGAAAATTTTAGAAAGAGTCATGGAAGTATAAAAAAAGAGCTCTATGGTGCAAAATTAGATTCATTAGAGATATAACATGAAATTGCCTAGTTAAGGGAAGTCCAAATAAAGTGCAAAAAGAAGAAAAAAATAAAGGAGATGAAAAATTTAAAGTTGCTTTTGACATGTGCATGATAAGATGATGGAGGACGTTTTATGAAAATTCCATACAAGTGCTTACTTATATTCATGTCCTAGCCTTACCTATGCATATTTGCAAAAGTCACAAAGCCATATATGAGCCTTATCATGATTATTATTGCTCCACATATATACATATTGCCCATTTTATACCTTATACCCTATCCGGGGACAATATTGAGAATGGAAGCCATCTTTGGAGTTATTTGGAGTTTGTGCATTATTTATGAAGTTGTTGACAGGAATGAAAGGAATTATGAATTATGGAAAATTTAATGAGCGAGAAAAAATCTGATCACCTCAGGAGATAAAGGTAGGTCGACCCTGCTCGTTGAGATGTTAGTTCAGCGAGATGGGACACAAGGTGAGGAGTCCGAAGTACTAAGTATCCGGGGCCATTCATGACACCCATGTTTGCGACTCGCAAGAAGGCAGTGCTAAGGTTAGAGAGGTAAAAGCATTATATTGAATAAAAGCATTGAGTGATGAGTGAAAGGTGAGACATTATGAAGAAGGAATGTGGAAAGAAAGTGTTTCCCCGGATTTAACACCGCATGGCAAAATATTAGCCCACTTTTAGCCTTTTACCAATCTATTTCTCACAAGCTTGCAAAAAGACCTCTTGATTATTATGCTATGTCGCTAAAATTGTTTTTGCATATTACCTCCTTTTATGAGTATGAAATTGCTTTTATGCACACGCATGGACTTGGTTGACATAAAGTACCTTATCGAGGATGACAATTGATTGTAAGGACATATGAAAAATGAATCTATGATGTTGAGGGTTTACTTTCTTCCCCTGAATGACCATTAAAATATTGCTTGGGGACAAGCAAGCTTAAGTATGGGGTGTTTGATGTGCGCGTAAATTGCCATATTTTCTATGCACATAAAAGTCCATTTTATCGTCTTTTGCATGCATATTAATGGGAAAACATGAGAATAGTGTAGTTTATGCTTAAATGTCAAATATATGGGTTTGCACGAGTTTCTATGTGATTTCGCAGAAAACAAGATAAAAATGGACGGATTTGGAAGAGCGGAAAAAGAACTCGAAGTCTTCTGAAGAGGTCGAAATTGACTGGGGACCTCGACATCGAGTGCATCAAAGACATAGGAATCGAGCAGGAAATGAAACAGAGCATGTCGACACAGAGAGGTTGATATCGACGTTTGAAGGTCGATATCGATGTTGCCAGATCGAGCTAAATGATAGAAGTCGAGTGCCAGTTCGAGTAGGAGAAGGAGAAGCTCGAGATAAAGTTTTGAAGGGGTCGATATCGATGCCTGAAGTTCGATATCGACCATGCCAGCAGAGGAATCCGACTCAGATTTTGATAGAATTTTATCCGAAGCTTGCACGTCTATCCAAAAGTCGAGATTTCTTATCTTCAATACCAGATCTATCATGAGGAGACTGATTTACCATAGAGTTTTAGTTTTTACTTAAATAGTTTTATCTTAGAGAATAAGGATAAAGTTTCGAGTCTTTATCGACATCTATAAATAGGGCCAATAGGGCTGAGTTTAGGCATCCAAAAGCATTAGATTTCAGATCCAATAACATTCAGTTTGACATTCAATTCAGTTTCAATAGTAGTGACGAGTAGAGAAAGAGAGAGAGAGCCGAGTGAGGTTTGTAAAGCGAGAGCGGAGTGACTTGTTCGGTTGTACTTTCTTTCGAAGTTTTAATCCAAAGTAGTTTTCTTTTAACAATGATGATGATGTGCATGATGAGGAGCGAGTAGTCAACCCACTTCTAGGGTCGGGGTGAGCCCGACAATAGCAATGTGAGGTAAGTGCATCAAAGGTATGACTTTTATGCGATTCCGTCTTCTACCCCATGCATGATCCTTTACGAAAGTTAGGGAGATTCATTATTTGCATTATTGAAGCGAAAGCCACTCATATTGTGAAATTGAATTGCTCATGAATTGGATAGTAACTCTTAGGAACTATGCGAGAGCCTCTAATCACCTAAGTGTTGATAACGAAAGTTATTTGACGGAAAGGCATTAAATTTCATAACTTTAGCATAAAACTTGCATTGTTATCGTTGTGCCATGAAACCCCGACTTTGGAAGCTTTTTAATTAATTGAATTCAACATAAAAGCTTAAGTTTTGATTCTGATCATTCCTCCTTTCCCATTCTATTTTCTTCGGATTCTTTTCCGACAAATTGGTTACGAAAACAGTTTCTGTGACAAGCGTCTAAATCGACTGTAAGGGTCGATATCGAGGTCTAACGTCGATATCGAGGTCTCTGCTCGACGTCGACTTTGCTGCTTTTGTCTTCTGCAGGAACTGCACTAGGAAATCGACCAGAACTGGGGTCGATATCGACCAGATTACTCGATATCGAGTGTCTGCTGAGGTCGAAAGCTTTGATCGTGAATACAACAAGGGAAGCGCTGACATACATCCTCGTGGATTCAATCCTGAATTACCCTACTACTACAAGGGATGAGATTCTTGTATTATTTGTTTGGGACAGGGAGTTAGCCTAGTTGTGCATGCATTGTTATATTTAGTTTATTTGAATCTCCTACACTCTATCCGCCCCGTAGCGAACAAATTGTCTCAATCTAAAATCTAGATCTCAAATCTGAAATCATTATCTCAATCACAATCTTAAGTTCTCAACCTTTAACTTAATTTCGATCAAATCTCAATCTTGATCATAATCTTAATCTCAATATCAAATATCGATCTTAAACCCAATCTCAAACCTAAGTCTTAACTTGATCTCAAATCTCAAATCTCAAATCTTTATATATCTTAACCTCAACCTCAATTGGTTTAAATGTTTAAATGTTTAAAAAAAGACGATGTTGTCGAATACCGAATTTCCGATTATGACTTTTTTTAAAATCGGTCGACAACCTATAAGTCAATGACAATGAGTGTATTCAACCGAGTCAAAATCATTTTTTTAAGTAAATTACATATTTAAGTATTCAACCGAGTCAAAATCATTTATTTTAAGTAAATTACATATTTAAGTATTCAACCGAGTCAAAATCAACCTAATTATCCAAACGGGTCGAATATGATTCGACCGAAAACTCAAACCAACTATACGGCTATACTCACTTTGATTCGAAGATCAAATGAGACCGACCCGCCTCTTGACCCGAAACCCGAACGAGCCTGACCCGCTTTGACCCGAACCCGAATGAACATGACCCGATTTAACCCGAAACCCGCCCAATCTAAAATTCATTATGACCCAACCCGACCCGACCATAAATTTTACCCGAACTGACCCGACCCGTCAGTGACCCGACCTGAGCGAGCCTGTCCCGAACGACCGAATTGCCAGCTCTAGCCATCATTGTTTCGCTATATAATATGCCTTTGTTGGAGACTCATGATTAACAATCACTGGCAGCAGCAAGGTTTGTTGTAATCGGCAAATTACCGTCATAAGTGCATTTGAGGACGTCTGGCCTCCTAATCAACCTCGGCCCAACTGGTACTCCTGTCCCTTTAGGACGGATATCCTGTACGTTCACTCACATACAATTAGCTTGTCGATCTAAGAGAGAACGTACAATCAGACGAAGTATATGTCTATATAATTACAGAGAGTACGTACGTACCTGATCAAAGATGGCAGTTGGGATTGCGAGTGTGGCCACAGCGTTTGGCGAGTCCACAATTCCAGAGATTCTCCCTTCGCACGGGCAGCTGGACAGAAGGAGATAAACCTGACATACACAAACAACAATATTACATTATACATTTCTATTCCAAATACCTAGCTATATGTAGTATAATACATTGTTCACCTGTTCTTTGGAGTATCCAAACTTGGAAATATAGTCAATGGCATTGAGCACTGCACGTTTGTATGCAACAGTTGCGTCGAGGAAGTGCTGCCTTCCTCCTTCGTCAACACTGATCCCTTCAAACACCAACCACTCCGAGAATCTTGGCTCCACGGGTCCTATCTCGAAGATTGGATTCACATGGAGAGGAGTTGGCCCCATAGGTGTCAGGTACTCTTTCATTCCACCTCTTATGATATCACACCTGATATATATGTATATGTATGATATGAGTATCATCAAATTATCTAGTGCAAATTTAATTTCCTGATGTAGCTACACTTGATGGGCAGAGAAGGAATACGTACTTGAGCTCTAGAAAGCCACTCATCTCGATTGCTCCACAGAAGGAGACTTCGCCGTCACCCTGAGAGAAGTGCATATCGCCAGTGCTTAGATTCGCTCCTTCCACGAATACCGGGAGGTAAATCTTTGAACCTCTGCTAAGGTTCTTAATGTCACAGTTTCCTCCATTTTCCCTCCCTGGAATTGTCCTCGCCGCTTCCATTGCTATCCTTTCCCATTCATGGTTATCTTTCTTGATCTACACATGATTTTGATGCGTACGTTATAAACAAATTACCTTTATTAGTTTTCCAAGGAAAAGGAAATAGTACTTGTTACCTTACCTTCCCCAACTGGCATCCTTTCCTTGACGGCAAGTTTGCAAGTGGTCTCGTATGGAGAACCTCACATAACTTGAAGGTTTTGTGGCCTTCTTCTTCCACCTGCCTCTCCCTTTCATTCCATATCCTCAGAAGTTCAATTGAAGGTGCAGTTCCGATCAATCCGGGGTGAGTTAGGCCAGGGAAACGTACTCCTGGTATGTGTGGGGAGTATGCATATATGCCTTCAAAGTACCATATAGCCTTAGTTGCACATGGGAAATGGTCTGTTAAGAATCCACCGCCATTTTCTCTGTCGAATGTCGCTGTGTAACCCCATTCGTCTCCTGGTAGAGGGCCTAAGTTGCATATCTCTACCGCGAGAAGGTCGCCAGGCTGGGCTGGATGTCCATCTGCATCCACAACCCTGATTGGCCCGCTTAGGTAATGAACCTACCACAATTTCAACTTTCAATTCAATGTCTGACGCTGAGCTAAATTGAAAAGAGATCAAAAACAATTCAGCTTACTGTAGACAGGTCTAAGAATTTCATGTCTGATGCATCGTTGTTGTCAGCTATAGCACCTCCTGTCCAGTCCACCGTCTCCATTCGAAAGAGCTCCCCAGCCTTCACCTCTGCAACGGATGGTATTCGAGGGTGCCAACGGTTGTGCAGCGGTGGCTCCTGCTCCCATGGCTTCTTTCTCAGGTCGATTGGCGCCACTAGTCTTGGGGTTGGAGGAGCCATAGCTGATCGGTCAAGAAGATAGGAATTGAAGGAGGCCGTACGTGTAGATATTGGATGTCAGTTTGGGATTCAGGATTGATGATTGAATAGAATATTAATGGGGCCTCATGCTTAAAAGTTAAAATGGAGGCCAACAAGAGTGCAAGCTTAAGGTCTTTCACTTGTGGTCCTCGTGGAATTTTGGACAAATTGAGTGAGAGCTACAAGTACAACTAAGCCCATTTACTCCAGCTTCCAGTTCACATTAATCAAAGGAGTATATTCAATTCGTACGTTTTTATATATCTACCTTTTCTTCATGATTTCCGTTACCGTTAATTTATCCCATATATTCGATATATACGGGATATGCACTATACAATATTACAGTGCATGCAATCTTGGAGTGTGTATTTAGAAAATTTAGAGATAGTTGCTTGCTGCTTGTAGGTCACAACTTACAACTGATCAAATTTTTTTTTTTTTGAGCATACAACTGATCAACCTTATTGACAAATTAGCCTTTGATTTTAGGGTGATTTAGCTGGAAAACCTAATTACCTAATTGTACCCAAAACAAAAAAAAATTTACGTGGTGTGCACCCACTAGTACAAAAATTACATTTTATCCCGTGATCTAATAGCCCGGATATAAAATATCCGAGATATAATATGCTTTAAAGTGATAATTATGTATTTTATGTTATTTTCTAAAACTAAAAAAAACATATAGCCCGAATCTATAACACACGCCCGGGCTATTATATATTGCGAATTATAATACAACAAATATTGAATAACTCGGAGATAAAAAAAAATCCGGGCTATTACTTCACCTAATAGCCCGGGCGCTTAATCAAACACCCAACTTCGGGCTAAATGTATCAACCCTAAATAACAGGCCCAAGTTAAATAGCCCATATGTTTAAAAGTCCGGGCTATTTTACACGCGGTGCGAAAAAGAAAAAAAACGGATGTCCTCGACTCGCCGCCGACTTCGCCGCCTCCTACCTCATTGCAATCTCGGCGACTTCGCCACCTACCACGTCGCTGTCTCTCCGACTTCACCAGCTCGCCACCACATCACCATCGTCTCGCCGTCGTGGTCACGACCTCCCTCCACCCCAAATTCGGATGTCCTCGACTCTCGCCCTCTCTTCTCCCCTCATTTCTGGTGCTTCCCCTTCGTCTCCCCGGTAAGCGGAAACATCAATCGGAAGAATAAGCTCGGTCTAGGATTAGGGATGAGTACTGATTTCTGACCATGTGAACTTGTCGTGATTAACGGCTCCCCTTGGCTCCGGCCTTGGTCTGCTGTAGAGGATCGTCTTCATCCCCTTGATTGGGCCTTGAAGTGTTCGCATGATTGTCAAACAGACTGTCAAATCCCCCTTTTTAATTGCTTACTATTTTAGGATTATCATATCTTAAATTTAATTGTGTTTGTGGATATTTTTGCTTAGGTGATTGAATTGAACCGTTGGACTGTAACATGTCATAGTTTTTATAAATTGCTCAAGTGATGATATTGGAATCTCAAATAAGTTGCACTCTCTGAAAATTATGTATGCAGTGAGTCATTTTGTTATACTGCAGTCAACCCTTGTATTGTCTGGGTTTTTATAAATTTTAAAACCTTCAATGTATATACCAACAACAAAGTGAACAAACCCAATCAACCCATTCCGCTCAGAATAAGATCTGAGGCCAATTATAGATGAGTACTGATTCAATCATCTCTTGAATACTCTCTACTTGTTTGCTTGTAATCTAAAAATTGTTTCTTTGATGAATTTGATGATGGATTGTTCGACATCAATTATCCAAATCGATCAATACACGCCTGGAAATGAGACCCCAAATTTTTATTTAAAAACATCAGCTTTGATTACAAATTGTTACTATTGGGTGTGGACTTGTGTGCTGAAATTAGCAAGGAGCTGGTGTTTTTTCTTTGTATTTTGGTTCTTTATTGTGTTCGGGATAAGGTCTAATTGCTGGGAGTTTGCTATATTTTTCTGAGTTTCTAATGGCTTGAAGGAATCTTGTATTTTTCTGAGTTATTTGCTGAACTGGTTTGGTTATTTGCTTCTGGGTCTCTTTTTGTTTTAATCCATCTCTACCCCTTTACCCATTTATACACAAACATGAAGATTTATTTATTTTGCATAAGAGCCCCATTTTGGGTGTTTTGAAATTGATATAAAGTGATATGCAGTCTCCAAGCTAAGCAATTGAAGTTTACTAACCAAGTGATGCTCTCTCTCTTGGTGAAATGGGACTTTAAAAGCTCACTGCATGATCCATAATTGAAGTTTTCACTCTATATATATATTGAGATATTGGCAATTATTTCTTTTATAGTTGTCCTTGCCTCTTGCCCTCTCTTCTCCCCTCATTTCTCTGGCTTTCCCTTCGTTTCCCCGGTAAGTCGTTCTCCTCTTCGCCCTAATTTCTGCCTCTTCATTACATTCTGCAACGAATTTCACATCTCTGATCTTGTGCGACTTCGATTATTGCTATTAGATTTCTGCATGTTCATTACATCACCTTATTTTGCATTTGTTGGAAAAACAAATCCACTATCGAAGTGGATGCTTCTCTCCACTGTTATACCAACTTCGTTCTCTATCCTGACATTTTGCTTTTTAGGTCCGGTTAGAACAAAGAAGGAGCAACGAGGACGAGAAGGAAGTTCCACAGGATGCAGAAGCTTGGCTATAGCAATAATATCACTGCAGCTATAGGATTCAAGTCAACTAATGTGCCTTATTTTCTTACCTGAAGACAAGTAGTAATAGTTGGTCATGTTTCAAGAGTGCAGATGGAGCTATATCCGAAGACAACTCAATTGTGCTGCTAATTTTCCAAGTTAGAAAGTTGACGAGCTTATACATTTTATGGTGAGATTAAATAACATGCGTATTTTATTTATTGCATTTTACATTTATGGTCTCAATCGTACTCCAACAATGATTTATATGCGCGGATCAAATGTTGAGAGGATGAGTGAAATCCAGGACATGGCTTATAAAATTCTGAATGTCCTTGATTTTAGTAAAATTCTAAATGTTGAGAAAGGGCCATCATTATTGTTTTGCTATATATACCTTTGTTGGAGAGTCATGATTATCAATCTCTAGCAGCAGCAAGGTTTGTTGTAATCGGCAAATTACCGTCATAAGTGCATTTTAGCACGTCTGGCCTCCTCACCAACCTCGGCCCAACTGGTACTCCTGTCCCTTTAGGACGGATATCCTGTTCACTCATATACACTTAGCTTGTCTCAGAGAGAACTTACAATCAAACGGAGTATAGGTTAATGTAAGTTTTGTAACTATTACAGAGAGTACGTACGTACCTGATCAAAGATGGCAGTTGGGATTGCGAGTGTGGCCACAGCGTTTGGCGAGTCCACAATTCCAGAGATTCTCCCTTCACAGGGGCAGCTGGACAGAAGGAGATAAACCTGACATAACACAAACAATAATATTACATTCTTGAGCACATTGATCACATGTATTTTTATTCCAAATACCTAGCGCCTATATGTATAATACATTGATCACCTGTTCTTTGGAGTATCCAAACTTGGAAATATAGTCAATGGCATTGAGCACTGCGCGTTTGTATGCAACAGTTGCGTCGAGGAAGTGCTGTCTTCCTCCTTCATCAACACTGATCCCCTCAAACACCAACCACTCCGAGAATCTTGGCTCCACGGGGCCTGTCTCGAAGATTGGATTCACATGGAGAGGAGTTGGCCCCATAGGTGTCAGGTACTCTTTCATTCCACCTCTTATGATATCACACCTGATATATATGTACATGTATGATATGAGTATCATCAAATTATCTAGTGCAAATTTAATTTCCTGATGTAGCTACACTTGATGGGCAGAGAAGGAATACGTACTTGAGCTCTAGAAAGCCACTCATCTCGATTGCTCCACAGAAGGAGACTTCGCCGTCACCCTGAGAGAAGTGCATATCGCCAGTGCTGAGATTCGCTCCTTCCACGAATACCGGGAGGTAAATCTTTGAGCCTCTGCTAAGGTTCTTAATGTCACAGTTTCCTCCATTTTCCCTCCCTGGAATTGTCCTCGCCGCTTCCATTGCTATCCTTTCCCACTCAGGGTTATCTTTCTTGATCTACACACACATGACTTTTGATGCGTTATAAACAAATTACCTTTATTAGTTTTCAGATGAAAAGGAAATACCTTCCCCAACTGGCATCCTTTCTTTGACGGCAAGTTTGCGAGTGGTCTCGTATGGAGAACCTCACATAACTTGAAGGTTTGGTGGCCTTCTTCTTCCACCTGCCTCTCCCTTTCATTCCATATCCTCAGAAGTTCAATTGAAGGTGCAGTTCCGATCAATCCAGGATGAGTTAGGCCAGGGAAACGTACTCCTGGTATGTGTGGGGAGTATGCATATATGCCTTCAAAGTACCATATAGCCTTGGTTGCACATGGGAAATGGTCTGTCAAGAATCCACCGCCATTTTCTCTATCGAATGTCGCTGTGTAACCCCATTCGTCTCCTGGTAGAGGGCCTAAATTGCATATCTGTACCGCGAGAAGGTCGCCAGGCTGGGCTGGATGTCCATCTGCATCCACAACCCTGATTGGCCCGCTAAGGTAATGAACCTATACCACAGTTTCAATTTTCAATTCAATATGTATTTTATATATATGTATATATATAAAACGATGCTTAATTGTATTATTGGCAGTGATGTGATTTATGCTTTTTTTATGTAGACTCTGAGCTAAAATGAAAAGCTTAAAAACAATTCAGCTCACTGTAGACAGGTCTAAGAATTTCATGTCCGACGCATCGTTGTTGTCAGCTATAGCACCTCCTGTAAAGTCCACCATCTCCACTCGAAAGAGCTCCCCGGTCTTCACCTCTGCAACGGATGGTATTCGAGGGTGCCAACGGTTGTGTAGCGGTGGCTCCTGCTCCCATGGCTTCTTTCTCAAATCGATTGGCGCCACTAGTCTTGGGGTTGGAGGAGCCATAGCTGATCGATCGATCGATCAAGAAGATAGGAAGGAGGCCGTACGGTGTAGATATTCGATATGTCAGTTTGGGATTCAGGATTGATGATTGAATTGAATGGGGCCTCTTGCTGAAAATGGTGTGGCCAACAAGAGTTCAAGCTTAAGGTCTTTCGCTTGTGGTCTTCGTGGAATTTTGGACAGCTAAGCCCATTTACTCCAGCTTCTAGTAAAAATTAATTAATCAAAGGATTATATTCAATTCGTACGTTTTTATATATATCTAGCCTTTCTTTATGATTTCCGTTACTGTTTATCCCATATATTCGATATATACGGGATATATAAGCATAATAAGCTCGATCTGTCTGATCGATCTGTTACTTCATACTCTGTATTGACCAGTCCTACCTTCAGCCATCCAGCAGTACTGTAGAAAAAAATTACTCACCTATTATATTATATTATATTATATTAAAAGTTCGATCTATTGTATTTGTAGATAAGGTGCGGTCTATAGTAGACAGTGAGGAAAAGCACAGGATTACCAAGGACATGGGAGTTGTTGAAAAATATTACTCCGTAATTAATAAGTTGCAATAATTATATTAAAACTCCTATGGCTCCAAGCTGGTCTTCCGGTGTGGGTCGGACCGGATCGGAATTTTCATTCCGGTCCAAGATCGGCGAATCAGAAACTTCAAGAATATAGACCATGAATCGGACCAGAACCGAAAAATTTAGTCTTAAGTTTTTCGGATAGCGAACCGTTAGGACCAATGTAAACGTAATGTTCATGCAATTAATGTTACTAGTATTTTAAGTTATTGCACCCTAAAAAAGTATTTGAAGTCATTTTTCTTCTATATATAAATGTAAAATATTTATTTATTTATTGATTGATTGATAAAAATAAATAACATTCAATATACCATAAAATTCAGCCCTATGCAAAAATAACTCCCCCTCTAAAATTTGCAAAAATAGCAATTAATTGAGCCAAAAAAATTGCAAACCAGCTGTTTCCCATAACTGCACTTTGAAAGTATCCGTAATGATGGGGTAATTAATTAATCGCATTAAATCAGCTGCAAGCAAAATCAAACCCACAATTGGAAGTTCAGGCGATTGCAAAACGAAGTTCAAGTGAGCGGGGAATTGAAAGCCGGTGAGAGAGAATCAGCTAGATGAAGCACCATTCTTCAACCACTAGCGAGATTCGTAGAGAGAGAGAGAAGGGCAATCTGCGTTTGGAAAGGCGATTGCAAAACGAAGTTCAAGTGAGCGGGGAATTGAAAGCCGGTGAGAGAGAATCAGCTAGATGAAGCACCATTCTTCAACCACTAGCGAGATTCGTAGAGAGAGAGAAGGGCAATCTGCGTTTGGAACAGGAAGAAGACGATGAGGAAGGGAAGACAAATTAGAGGATTTTGTAAAAGAAAAAACTCCCCACCCATATGGAGTTCAAGCAAGCTCTCACCCTCTCTCCTCTGCCCAAAAACGTTCTAGATTGTTGCATTGTACATAGTCAAACATGTTGGGTAGAAATCAGGTTGAAATTTTGTTGAAACTCTAAGTTTGTTTAGGCAGTTTGGGGGTGTACACTAGGATTTGAGGAAGTTGTGATGTTCAAACGGTGATAGTAATCACCAATGATGGAAACATGAAGTTCAAATTGAAGTGTTGAATGAGTTAGAATAGAATTGAAAATCTTGATTATCTGAGGGAATTTGGAATTGGGGAACTTGTGGATGGCAGTGAATTGCATGATTGTGGCATGGGTAAACCTTTGTGTGACAAGTGTTAGTAATAAGGGTTTTGGGTTAGGCAAACAAAGCATGATTCTAAAAGCCAAGAAAAGGAGATGATAAATTGACTATGAAGATGCAAAAAATTTGGATAATAATAGGTTCATGTCACACGTTTTTTGTTCTGCAATGGTAGGTTTAAAGAAGGAAGCCATTTGTTCATTGTAAGATAATCTATAAGAACTTCCATCTTACATATTAGTAGGTTGCATATTGGAACATCTTGCTTATTGGATGTTGCTTAAAAAGTTAAACCTAGGACAAAAAACGAATTGGGGGCTAGAAACAAACCTATAAAGGGCTTGAAAATCATTTATTGGCATAGAGTTTTCCTTTACTAGAACGAAATTTTCTTATACTAACATGCATTTTGTAATTACTGCCATTTGTTTTATGTACCTGTAACCTTTAGTGTATACCTTATAACATAGGTATAAAAATAAGTAAGTCATGACCAGAACTAAAGGAGGGAAGGATGCGTCGATTCCGTCGAGCAAGAAGGTAAACCCACATATGCTCTTCCCCTCTTTGTTTTGGTGATGCTAATTGTTTACTTGGGTCGTATTTGCAGCCCACATATGCTCTTCCCCCTGAGAAGCACTTTAGAGGAAGGGGCAACTATTTCTCTAGGATGGGGCTCATTCGTCATATGGATGACAGCTTTGCCACTGCAGATTGGAAGAGGCTCATAGATAGTCCTCTTGGAGGGGATTGTGAAGTTATCCACCCACGTCACATTCTCCACCACCCTTATTCACTACTTCCTCGAGTATCAGCTAAAGACGAGGAAGAAGTGTAAGACATGGTACGAGATCTAGGGGCGGCTGCTCCACTTCTCGATGACTGAATTTGCCTTGTTCACGGGCAAGAAATGCATACGCCGCAAATGCGGCTCCGAGGAGGCTGAATACAAGGATCCAATCAAGGACTTCTCGATAACTGAATTTCCTCGCTTTTGAAGGTTTTAGGACTCGTACATTTGGTCACTTTTCATGGTTTTAGGACTTGTACATTTGCTACAATTTGATCATTTTTATTACCATAGGCTGTTGTTTGTATTTCATTGTTTGTTCTATTTGGACTTAGGTGTCTTGATGGGATTTGTTAGAGTTGGCATGAGATATACCTACGTGGCACATTAATGAATTTTAGTGGCACGAAATACATATTGAGTGGCACATATCAAAATTTCTTCAATACATGGGTTTATATATTGTTATATTAACACTTGGGTTTATCAGTTTGAGTCAAAGAGTTGGCATGGGATACACCTTTACTGGCACGTAAATAAACGTTATTTGTAGAATAACGTATTGATTGAAACGTAATAAATTGTCATGAACTTCAAAAGATGAAACTGAAAGCAAAGTTGACGGAGTTCGCGTACAAAAACATGCTTAAATATGTAAATGCAAAATAAGGCCTAAAATGCGTACTTCAAAACAACAAAATATGAGGCGTCATCTACTGAATCCCATTCTAATGGCCGCTTTTGTTCAAGTCCTAAGACGCTTCCAGCGATGATACTTTCCACGGGACGGGTACCTCGACTTCATCTCGATTGAGACATATTACCTGTTTCCCACGATCGTTCTCAAACACTTTGATTGTCATGTTTGCTTGATTGGTTTTTGTGGTAGTGCAAGTTTCAGTCTCTGTCATATATGTGCAAGTAGTGATAATATCTGTGCCAAGTGCTCTGTTTTCCATGCCAGACATGGCTTTTTCTGGGACAAAGTCGGTATTCTCAATATTCCTCCCCTCATCTGTTTTTAGTTCAACCGTCAAATCCACCACCAAGTCATCAGGGACATCACCTTCAGTTGCGTTGTTTATTGGAGATGAATCCAACACTATTGACTAGGGGCCAATTTGGGACCCAATTTCTTTCAACAAAACATACAACGGAGAGAACCATGATCATTCATAATACATATTTTAATAGACGTTATAGGATATTTTTACGTGCAAATTTTTTTGTCATATAATCATGTTTTATAGTTAATTTCATATTTTGCTCTTTTAGTGGTGAAGTTCAAAACTTATGCTATTTTATTGGATTTATACAGATTTATAGTTCTGAAGTGGTGAAGAGCTAAGGAGAGACCAAAAGGGAATGAAGTGGAAGAATCAAAGAAGGAGAATGAGCTTAAGACAAGAGCTAAGGGAAGAGGCAAAAGAACCTGAGATAGCTTGTCATGATTGCGAGTCCCAAGACTCGTTACGGTGAGTGTGATTAAAGACGAGACGTCCCAGTTCCTTGTCATGGGAGCGAGGCGCATGAGTTCCCATGACGAAAGGCCCAGGTCGCCGTGGTGAGGAGCCACGAAGAAGAAGTGAACACGAAGCACCAATTCTTTTAGGCGGTCCATTTATAAGAACTGCAAAAACCAAGATAGATTGTTGGGAAGGTTCACTAACCATGGAGTTCAACGGTGAGAAGGTTCAATATTGCATCATAGATGCTATGAAGTATCCCACCAATGAGCATTCTTTATTTTATATTGATGTTGTTGAGCCTATTGTTGATCATGTGTATGACCTTAACAAGGAATATGAATTGCATGTGGCTTTGGAAGCTCCTCAGGATGAGCTTCCCCTCGAGTATCCTTTGAAACCATACTTGCATGAAGTTTTAGGAGCATTAGATACACATCATTCACATTTGAAAAATGAGAACTTAACGCTAACCCTCCCAAAGGAGGAACTCTTACCTTTTATTGTGAAAGCACCTGAGATGGAGCTAAAGTCATTGCCGGATCACCTGAAGTATGCTTTATTAGGTGATGGAGACACTCCACCAGTCATCATTTCAAATACGCTCAATTTGGAACAAGAAGGGAGGTTAGTAGAGGTGCTTAAGGAATAAAAGACGACCCATTGATTGACAATTGTGGACATTATAGGGTAAAAAGGAAATAACCCTAGGACATAATCTATCTAAATAGATATGATAAACCGTAGCCACTTAGATAGATCTTCAAATCCGTGTCTCAAAAATGTGTCCAATCCGTGTCAACTTCTACTCGATATCGACCTGTTCACTCGATATTGAGTGCTTCACTTCGGCTCCATCTGTCTTCTCTTTACTCGAGCTCTGGTGTCTAGTCGATTTCGATACTTCCACTTGATCTCAAGTCATGTAGAGTGCTCTCAGTGGGTCTCTGTTTCCTTGATGTCGACTCTGGGTGTCTACGTCGAGTCATGTAGTCGATCTCGAGTGGTCTAATCGATCTCGACCTCTTTTCTGCTTCACTTGGCTTTCTCGTTTTGACTCTGATTCCGCTTCAATTCCTATACATTTAAACCAAAACTTGTGCAGACTCTATTTCTTGTGCGTTAGCTCATTCTACACAAATTTGCATTATTCTTAACCTTTAATTTAGGAATCGAATAGAATATGAAGTCAAAACATGCAAATGAAAGGACTATAAATATGTACATCAGCTAACAAGGGTTGTGAGGCTATAAATAAAGCCCTAGGGGATGGTTTTAGGGATCATTCAATCAATAAAGCCTTGAGCAATCAAGCAAAGAAGAGAAAGCCAAGTAGGAGATAGAGAGAAGGCGGAGTTTGGTTGTACGATTAGAGTTTCTTTCCAAAGTTAATGCAAATTTATTTCCTTTATTCAATGATGTTTTCTCCGATGAGGCATGAGTAGTCGTCCTACTTCTAGGGTCGGGGTGAGCCCGACAATAGCCATGTAAGTATGCTTGGATTCCTTATTTGATTATGCGATTTCATCTTCTACCCCGTGCTCAATACTTTATGAGGATTTAAGATCATTCCTTATTTACCTTATATGAAGCGAAAGTGGATTATATATGTGAATTTGGATAGTAATTAGGTTTATCCTGCGAAAGTGGACTAAACCCTAATTATGAAAAGGATAGAAATAATTAGGTTTTTATGCGAAAGTCTCTATATTCCTAATTGGTTGATGATAAGAACATAATCTTTTATGTGATTAAAGTAATAATGCATGCATTGTTATTTTCATGGTAAATCCCTACCTTAGGAGCTTTTAGTTTATAAAGTTAAAAACCCAAAAAAATCTGTCTTATTATTATTTTTTTATTATTTCTGTTTTCGTATTTTTTTCTGTCACAATCTGCGAAACAAATCGACATCGACACTACCACTCGATATCGAGTACTCTACATCATAAGAAAGCAAGTCGACAGTCTTTTGAGTCAACAGGAAAGCACTGACCCACTCGACATCGATTACCATAGTCGATATCAAGTGCCCTCTGTTTCTCTTGCAGAGTTCACAGATCGACTGCAACACTAGGAATCGACAGACCCAGTCGATATCAACATACCTACTCGATATCGTGGCTTCTAGTCGATGTAGCGCAGGAATGTCACAAAGACTATTCAGAAACCGCTGACTCGCCTCCTCGAGGATTGATCCCGATTCCCTACTACTGCATTGGGAGGGAGTTTTGAATTTTATTTGCTAGGGAAGGAATTGGTTCGAATTACTTATTTTATTTACACATCTAGTTTCCCTCCTGACACATGGCCACAATCCAATTCGGTTCTTGAAGTGCTTCAACAGGATTCTTTGGTTCTACAAGAGACACAAACGCATAAAAAGCACATAAGTTTCTTATTTGAGATCTCGTTTAAATATCGGATGTAGGATTGGCGATTATATTCTCAGGTGGATGAGATGAAGACAGTTGAAACTTTCTCCTTCTAGGCTCTTAAGATGTTGACACTTCTCTATGATTTTGAGGCTCATTGCTTGGCTCAGCTTCGGAGTCACTCAGGTCAAGGCTTTAAGACTTCTGTTCAAGGTCTTCAACCCGCAGATCAAGGTTTTAAGGTTGCTCAAACGTGTCATGAATTTGTTCCTGCATGTTTCAACATCGAGCCTTTTCTTCTTCTTCTCCATCGGAACCTTGATCCTCATGTTGATTTAGATTCAGATATGCAAAGTTGTCACTTAATGCACCATTGTTGCTCTCATCAAATATCACATGAATGCTTTCCTCGACAACCCTAGTGCGTTTATTATAAACTCTATATGCTTTGTTATTTAGAGAATAACCAAGAAAGATACCTTCATCACTACATGCGTCAAATTTCCCAAGATTATCCCTGC
Source organism: Persicaria maculosa (assembly GCA_963922045.1). Lineage (NCBI taxonomy): Eukaryota > Viridiplantae > Streptophyta > Magnoliopsida > Caryophyllales > Polygonaceae > Persicaria > Persicaria maculosa. Next base: position 39,801,095 of record OY998271.1, read on the forward strand.
CATTTTTGTGAACAAAACATTTGCAACCAAAGGGTTTGAAAAACGAAACACTTGATTTTCTCTCATTAAAAAGTTCATAAGGAGTTTTCTTTAAAATGAGGTGAATCAAACAATGATTTAGAATGTAATTGGTTGTGTTAACAACCTCGGCCCCAAAGGATTTTGGCAAATCATTTTCTAAAAGCATAGTCCTAGACATATCCTCCAAGGTGCGGTTCTTTCGTTCCACAACCCCGTTTTGTTGAGGCGTTCTAGGAGCAAAAAATTGTGTCAAATCCCATATTTTGAACAAAATAAATCAAATTTAAGTTGATTAAATTCACGCCCATGATTTCTCCTAATAGAAACAATAGGCATGTTTTTCAAAGTTTGTTACTCCTTACATGATTTTGAAAACTCAAACAAAGCTTCAGATTTTTCTCTTAAAAAGGAAACCCAAGTAAAACGTGAATAATCATCAACAATGAAAAGAATATATTGTTTACCTTTGGGTGACTTGACAGGTATAGGCCCACACAAATCCATGTGCATTGCACAGCTCCTCTACCTTAAAATTCAAGTCGAGAAGACCACGAACCAAGTCCCTTTAACAAAGCTTGTTCATAGTATGCATGCTAATGTGTCCAAGCCTTCTATGCCAAAGTCTTCGATCTTCTGTCAAGGCCTTAAGACACTTTAAGCTTGTTCCTGTAACTTAGTTAGTACTCATAGAATAAACATTGTTACAGGGAGGGGTTGTGAGTACAATGTCTTCAGATTTTTTATTCTTGACAAGACATTTCTCAGAATCAAACATAACGATATTACCATTATCACATAAATGGGAAATACTAAGTAGGTTATATTTCAAAACTTCTACAAGATAAACATCATCGATGTAATTAGAAGAATCCTTACCGATCTTACCTATACCAATTATGTTACATTTCCCTTTATCACCCAGAGTAATTGTTCCAGTGGATTGCTTCTTTAAATCGGTAAAGAACTCTTTCCACTCATATGTCTAGAGCAACCACTGTCATGTATCCATTTATGTTCCATGGTCTTGGTGATATCCTACAAAACTGCAAAATTCAACCTTTCCGACTAGACCAAATCACAAACTTGGAATCATAATTGGGATGGACCATGTTTGGTGGTCTAGTCCCTTTAGGAACCCAAATTTGCTTACATGTTCTCTTAGACATAATGGAAATGTTTTGCAAATTATATAAGGATTATTTATACGATAAGGATAAGTAGTCTTGACATGACCCTTTCTATGACAAAAATGACATGTGGGTGTGCGCCAATCCCCTTTGGCTTTCACAAAAGTGGTAGGGGCTTTCTTTGGAAAATTGTTATTGCATCCAATACCACTTTTGTTGAGGGATGATTGGTGCTCACCTAACATCCTATTGAGATTAGCCTTGGACTGAGTGAAACAAACAAGTGTTGCATGCTGGTCTCTACACTTCTCAGTTAGTGAAATCTTTTCTTTCTCCAAATCCTTGTTGTGAAGACTTAGAGAAGAAAGATTTTACTTCAAGACAGAGTTTTCTGTCTCCAAGGCCTTCACTTTAATGTCAAGGGTTGACTGAGAGGCTTTGAGATTTTTCAATTCCAGCGACACTTCACTCATGCATTTTTCCTGTTCCAAAAGCCTTTCTGAAGGTTCGATAATGTACAACCAAGTAATATAGAAATACTCTAGAAGGGGGGGGGGGGGGTTGAATAGAGTATGTCGGTTTTTCGTAGATTCTCAAGACTTTTGAAGCTCGTGCAAAAACCTTTGAGATTAGACTTAGTCTTTTCTCTGAAAACCAGAATCACAAAGTTAAACAGTAGAACCAAGTGCGGAAATAAGGTAAAGCAATAAGTAAAGGACTCGATGAGTTGTTTATGAGGTTCGGCACGAACATGGCCTACGTCCCCGCCTAGGGTTCTTCCACAACCCTAGGATTGAACCGGCTTTTATTGATTCACAAAACTTAGGATCCTAGTAGCTCCCCGAGAAGCCTCTCTCCTATACAATTGCAATCTAGTCAACTCACGTTCCCTTGGAGTCCTAGACCAACCTAGAAGAGCCCCACCTCTCTATGCTATCTAGTACAATCCTCTTACACTTAGTGAATCAATCGCCCAGTGTCTACTTCCCGAGTTACAAACTCTTGAGTATAACACTCTCTCGAAATATATCCTATAAGATCACAGTGTAACTCTCAAATGCTTTGAAATGAAATAACAGACTCTTAAGGACTAGCAGAGAGCACATAAAGAAGACAGATCTCGCTTGAAGGCTTGAGTGTATGAAAGCTTGTGTTCAACAGGTGTGTAGCTGTCTTCTTCTTCCTTTTCTTTTTATTGAAACAAATCGGAGCCTAAGGATCTTCACCAACGGCTAGAGAGGATCATGGCTTGAGTTGGATCTTCTATCTTTGGAAACTTTCGGAGGCCATGATCTTCCAATTTGAATCTTCTCAATTTACAACATAAGGAAAGAAATAATATTCGAAAATACTTCCTGAAAGGTTAGTGTATATATAATAATATAATGGAAGCATATATAAAATAATATTCGAACATAATATCATATAGAACAGGTTTTGTGTTTCATCAATACAGTTAAAGCTTCAAGACCTTTGACACAAACAGACTGTCAAGGCCTTTGAAACTTATTCCGATTTTCATCAAGGGAGTGGAGTTATCAATCTCCCCCTTGATGAAAGACAAAACATGTGCATCCAACTGAAAATAAAACCATCCAACTGAAAATAAAACCAAGGTCTTCCAAGACCTTTAAATCGCAACAGTTTTAAAAAGTCTAACACCATCACAGATCATCTCCCCCTTTTTGTCTTTCAACAAAGGGAGGAGGAAAAACAGTCACCAAAAGTTTTGAAACAGTTTCCAAAAACCAGCAATGTTTCAGATTTGGGGTAAGGGTAGGGTAGGATAGGGTTAAGCTTCATCGTCCGGAGCATCATCAGTGAGCCACGACCACAATCCTTGCAACAGCTTGGTTACCCCGCTCATCTCCGTCATAAACTCCTTGTGCAGCTCCTTGATATCCAGACGAACTTCCTCCAAGCCCAACTCCAGGTTGTCCATGCGTTCATCAATGGCTGAGGCAGTGGGAAGAGCTTTTGAAGGAGAGGCAAGACTCCAAGTCCCTTGGGGGGACCGAGTGATGCCAATCTTTTCAAGGCTCTTGGAGTCGAACTTACCCATATGACGCTGCTGTTCTTCATTTTTAAAATCGATTCCAGAAGCTTCGAAGATTTGGGTCAAATGGGTAGCGAAGGGGAGGGGAGTTCCTTTCCTGACTTTTCTAGTGTGAGCCATGAATCCTAAAATGGTGTTGGCCAGATCAAGATCAAGGCCATTGAGGATTCGGTAAAGTAGGATCATGGCATTGTCGGTTAGGAGAGAGCCGGAGTTTAGACGAGGTAAGAGGCAACGCACAATGATGTTAAATATGATATTTGCCTCTAGGGTAAGGGATGAGTGGGTTAGCTGCTTTGAGGTGTTGGTAGATGCCTCGGGTAGAAGATATTTGGATAGGGCAAGGGTAATGCAGTCTTCTTTATAGGGGTTTTCTTGAGAGGGTGGACAAGGGCTAGGAAGGCCAAGGAAATCAGCGAAGTCAAAGGAGCTGAAAGAGATTCTAACTCCCTTGACGACAGATTCCAATAACCAACCATCGTCAGTGTGTTTGGCTTTGAGATTTATATAGAACAGGCGGGTGAGTTGGGGATAATAGATAGTTTCAATATTGAGAAGGGTCCAGGCTGGGGATTTTTTAAGGATAGCAATGCACGGTAAATTCAAAGCTTCAAAGAACGCAATATCTAAAAAATCAGAACAACAGATCCTACGAGTTCGAAACTCATCTACCCACTTACCAGCCATTTCAGCATTTTCAAACCATGAAGAGGGGAGGGATTGATTTACCTGAATGAGAGCGGGAGGATCAGCGTTCTTCCTTCTAGCCTGTGTTGAAGCAGACCTCTTGGCAGGCGCCTCAAGGCTTCTGAGGGTGCCCTTCCTGGTGCGCTTGGGAGGAGGAGGCTTGGTTGTAGAGGCTTTCCGCTTCTTTGGAGATGGGGGAGGAGGAGGAGGAGAAGGAGAGGGAGCATGCTCGGGCTCCTCTTCCTCTTCTTCCTCTGACCCCGAGTCCTCAGCGTTGTCTCCATCGGTATCCTCCTCGTCCTCTCCGGATTCGTCTTGCTCCTCGTCCTCTTCCTCAGGCTCCTCTTCAGAAGGAACCTCCTTGAGAGCCTCCGCCTCAGCTTCCTTCCGGATTCTCTCAGCTTCCTCCTCGACCAACTTCCTTGCAAGCTCGGCCTCCTCCTCGGCCTTTTTCTTCCTTAAAGCTTCTTCTTCGGCTTCCTTGGCTGCATCCTTTTCCAGAATAGCATCAAGATCCTCCTCTTCTTCTTCCTCATCGACCTCCTCAGCGATGACCTTCTTTTTCCCTTTCTGCTTCGCACTGAGAGGCTTCTTAGCAGAGCGTTTTTTAGAGCCCTTGGTTACTGTAGTCGGGCTCTCAGCGATGGTGCTCTGGACAACAGCAGGGACGATGGCTTGAGGAGTGGGTTCAGGTGTAGGAGAAGTAGCAGTGTCCTGGCGTCCCTTGGGGGTGGCGCCAAGTCTTTTGGGTGTGGAAGCTTTCTTTGATTTGGGAGCCATGGAGGTATTCGGCTAGGGTTTTAGGATAGTTTGAGAGATTGGAGAGGGAGAACTGGAAGAGTTTTGGGTGGTTCTTAGGTTATGAGGTAATCGAGAGGGGTTTGGGTTTTAAATAGGAGAGATTAGAGTGATGGGACAGGGTTTATGGTTCCAATGTAAGTAATGATAACATTGCCAATTTGAAAAAATATTTCAATTCAAATTTTATATCTTCTCTCAACCGTTATAGAATAGGAGGGAAATAATCGAAAATATTTTATTCCAAAAATTTCTCTACGGATAAAATATGTGACATAAATAAATTATTTTGAAATCCAATGAAAATAATACTTGATCAAATATCTAAAAAGATATTAACCAAATATATACGATCCGATATTTGTTTTCTATCATTCAGTTCACAAACCTTGATATAAAACTCAAGGGTCTTGACATTGAGTATAATTTATCTTTCGTAAAGGGAAAGCTCCCCCTACGAAAGTGCATCCTTGTTAAGCATCCCAATCTCTCGTCTAATGAAGGTGAACCTGTCCTCTGCCAAAGGCTTAGTAAAAATGTCAGCCCATTGATAATAAGTTGAAATAAAGGAAATGGACACATCACCTTTTTCGACGTGGTCTCTAATGAAATGATGCCTTACATCAATATGTTTGGTCCTTGAATGTTGAACAGGATTCTTTGTAATGGAGATGGCACTTGTATTGTCACACTTAATGGGAATGCCTTTGAGGTTGATGCCAAGATCTCGCATTTGTTGAGCTATCCAAAGGACTTGGGAGCAGCATGCTCCAGCTGCTATGTATTCGGCTTCTGCAGTGGATAGGGCAACTGAGTTTTGTTTCTTAGAATGCCAACTGATCAAAGATGCTCCTAAGAATTGGCAACATCCTGATGTACTCTTCCTATCCACCTTATAGCCTGCAAAATCTGCATCAGAATACCCGATTAATGTGAAATCCTTTTGCTTTGGGTACCATAGTCCAAGCTCCTTAGTGCCATTAGATATCGAAAGATCCTCTTCACAGCCATGAGGTGAGATTCTTTAGGATCAGCTTGAAACCTAGCACACATGCAAACACTAAACATGATGTCAGGTCTACTAGCTGTAAGATATAGTAAAGATCCAATCATTCCCCGATACTCCTTTTGATTGACACTCTTCCCAGTCTTGTCTTGATCTAGGGATAATGTTGAGCTCATGGGAGTCTTGGCTGCTTTGGATTGATCCATCTTGAACTTCTTCAAGAGATCCTTAGTGTACTTGCTTTGGTTGACAAAGATCCCTTTCTTGGATTGATGAACTTGTAATCCCAAAAAGAAATTGAGTTCACCCATCAAGCTCATCTCAAATTCGCTGCACATGATGTCAGAAAATTCCTTGCACAAAGATGTGTTAGTAGCACCAAACAATATATCATCAACATAAATTTGAACAACCAAAATGTCCTTTCCTTTGGTCTTGATAAAAAGAGTCTTGTCGATCAACCCCCTTTTAAATTCATTTTCTAAAAGATATTTTGACAAGCGCTCATACCAAGCTCTTGGGGCTTGTTTCAAACCATAAAGCGCTTTGTCAAGTTTATAAACGTGATTAGGAAATTCCAAACTTTCAAAACCTGGGGGTTGAGCCACATAAACTTCTTCTTCTAAGAAACCATTGAGAAAAGCACACTTGACATCCATTTGATATAGCTTTATGCTCATAAAAGATGCAAATGCTAATAATATACAAATGGCTTCAAGCCTGGCTACGGGAGCAAAGGTCTCCTCGTAGTCAATACCTTCCTCTTGATTGTAGCCTTGAGCAACAAGCCTTGCCTTATTCCTCACGATCTTACCATTCTCATCTAGTTTGTTTCGAAATACCCATCGTGTGCCAATGACTGATTGATGCTTTGGCCTAGGCTTCAAGGTCCAGACTTTGTTCCTTTCAAATTCGTTAAGCTCACTTTGCATAGCAATGATCCAATCTGGCTCTTGAAGGGCCTCATCTACCTTCTTGGGTTGTATAAGAGAGACAAACGCGTGAAAAGCACAAAGATCTTTAAGTTTAGAACGAGTTTGAATACTAGAAGTAGGGTCAGAAGTGATATCCTTTAATGAGTGTGATGAGGAGTATTTGAATTTTCTTCTACTAGTCTCAGCTCCTTGATTCGTCACACCAGCAGGATTGATTTGTGGTACATTTGACTCCATAGTCCTGTTAGGTTCAGTTTCAGCAGTTTCTGACATTTCAACACTGTTGAATTGGACACCAAGGTCTTTGGACGGATCTTCAACACCTTGGGCCAATTCTTCAGTGTTGAGAATCTGTTCCTGCATGTTCCTCTTCTCTGTGTTCTTGGTAGCAGCATCATCACCTTCCTCGTTCTCCTCATGGATGTTAAGATCTATATCTGCAACACTTTCACTCAAAGAACCGTCATTGCATTCATCAAATATAACATGTATACTTTCTTCAACTATCTGGGTCCTTTTATTGAAGATTCTATAAGCTTTGCTACTTGTGGAGTAGCCAAGAAATATACCTTCATCACTACGCGCATCAAATTTCCCAAGGTTATCTTTTCCATTGTTATGAACAAAGCAAGTACAGCCAAAGGGTTTAAAATAAGATATAAGTGGTTTGCGGCCTTTGAAAAGTTCATAAGGAGTTTTCTTTAAGATGGAACGAATAAGACAGCGATTCAAAATATAGTTAGCTGTGTTAACAGCTTCAGCCCAATAGGTTTTAGGTAATGCATTTTCTAAAAGCATAGTCCTGGCCATATCCTCTAGGGTGCGGTTCTTTCGTTCCACAACCCCATTTTGTTGAGGTGTCCTAGGAGCAGAAAAGTTATGGGAGATGCCATATTTAGCACAAAACAAATCAAACTGAAGTTGATCAAACTCCCTACCATGATCACTTCGAATTGACACTATGAGCTCGTTTCTTAAAGTTTGCAACTCCTTACAAAGTTTTGAAAACTCAAATAAGGCCTCTGATTTTTCTTTTAAAAATGCAACCCAAGTATATCTAGAAAAATCATCAACAACAACAAGCATGTACTTTTTACCATTGGGAGATTTGACCCGCATAGGACCACATAAATCCATATGTAAAAGTTCAAGGGGTCTAGAAGAACTTACAACCTTTTTGGGTTTGAAAGAGCTACGTGTTTGTTTACCTCGTGTGCATGCATTGCACATATCAATACCTTTGAAGTCCATCTCAGGTAGTCCTCTTACAAGCCCTTTGGACACAAGCTTCTATAGTGTATGTGGACTCACATGACTGAGTCTCCTGTGCCAGAGCTTTGGATCGTCCGTCAAAGCTTTTAGACAGGTTAAGCTTCCTTGTGCCACTTGATCAGCATTCACAGCGTAATAGCCACGTGCTCTAATCCTCTGAGCTCCTCGCCCACAACCCTCCCCTTTTGGTTTATGCAGTTAGTATAACTTCACCTGTATCTTCTCTGCACACTAGACATCTTTTCTTGTTAAATCTGACATTATTTCCATTATCACATAATTGAGAAACACTAAGCAAATTATACTTTAAACCATTCACAAGATAGACATTTTTAATACTATGGTTGGAATCACTCCCAACACTACCAATACCAACAATGTCACACTTTCCTTTGTCACCAAGAGTGATTGTTCCTGTGGATTGCTCCTTTAGATCATGAAAGAGAGAACTCTTCCCACTCATATGCCTTGAGCATCCACTATCAATAATCCATTTTTGCTCCTTTACCTTGGTGATCTCCTGCAAAACAAACATCAACCTTTGTGGCTAGACCAATAAGCAAATTTGGATCCATTATTGGGATAAACCATATTTGGTAAAATAGTGCCTTTTGGGACCCAAACTTGTGTTATCCGTTCTTTTCTCAAATGAACAGGGAATGTATTGCAAATGATATATGGATCCTTTCTTCTATAGGGGCAGGTCTCTTTTACATGTCCCTTTCGAGCACAATGGTGACATATAGGAGAGGTTCTGCTTCCTTTTGCCTTTACAAAGGTGGTAATGTGCTGCTTCTTTAAAAACCTTGGATTGTAACCAATACCACTTTTGTTTAGAGAACTTTGTTGCTCACCCAACATCCTATCAAGAGTGCCTTTAGATTTGGTAAAACATATGACGGCTGTCTGTTGGTCTTGAATCTTATTATTCAGGGAGATCTTCTCGTTCTCTAAGTCATGATGTTCACTTCTCAGATACGAGAGATCTTGCTTGAGTTCAGATTTCTCTGAGTCAAGAGTCTTGACTTTAATGTCAAGACCTGAATAAGAAGCTTCAAGACTTTTGACCCTTATAGACAGATCCTCAATAGTTCTTTCCTGGTCCACAATTCTCTTAATAAGAGTGTTAGTTTGGGCAATAAGTTTCTCTTCATTGGCAATCATATTAGAAAGGAATTCTGATAATACCTCTTTTGGACTTGCCATAAGTTCTCTTACGGTTACCTCAAGCTTCTCATCGTGAGATTCATCTCCTGATGCCATAAGACAGACATTGGCCTTCTCATCGTCGGAGTCGGAGTCAGAATCGCTCCAAGTTGCCATCATGGCTTTCTTTTTCCATCTATCACCCTTCTTGGACTGACTCTTTGTCTTTTGAGGGCAGTCTTTCACAAGGTGATCTGTTTCACCACATTCAAAACAAGACAAAGGTTTAGTCTTCTTATCATTTTTGTTGTATTGAGACTTACCTCGGAATTTAGAAGACTCTGATCCATCCTTGTTGTTGAATTGTTTCTTCATTTTGAGGATTCGAGCAAGGCCTCTTGTGATAAGAGCAAAAGGATCATCCTCATCGTCATCCTCATCTTCGGAATCAGATTCATCTTTGTTGTCATCCTTCTTAGATTTGAGCGCCAAATTCTTAGTGCTTGCTGGAAGTTCTCCATCGTCTTCATTAAGGATCATCTCATGCGTGATCAGTTTACCAAGCAGGTCATCAAGAGGCAGAGTAGTGAGGTCTTGGGCTTCCTCTATAGCTGTTACTTTAGGACCCCACTTTTCTTTTGGGAGACACCTCAATATCTTCCTTACTTTCTCAACGTTTGTAAAGCTCTTGCCGAGAGAGTCAAGGTTGTTGGTGATTTCTGTGAATCGTGTGAACATGACCTTGATAGACTCATCAGGCTTCATCTTGAAGAGTTCATACTTTCGAAGGAAGATGCTGATCTTGGTGTCCTTTACTTGGCTGGTTCCCTCATAGGTGACGACCAGCTTGTCCCAAATCTCTTTAGCTGACCTACAAGATGAAATACAGTTAAACTCATCAGTGCTAAGACCACAATAAAGTAAGTTAATAGCCCTGTAGTTTTTGGAGACGAGTTCAAGATCCGCTTGGATGTATTCAGACTCCTTCTTTGCGACTTTGGTTCCATTTGGTCCGTCTTTCTCTGGAATCTTTGGCCCATTCTCTATAATGTTCCAAAGTTCCAGATCTTGGTCTATGATGAACGTCTTCATCAATGGTCTCCAGTGGACAAAGTTGTTTCCTACAAAGAGTGGTGGTCTGCTGGTAGACCTTCCCTGTGCAAATCCTCCGCTTGCTTCACCAGACATGATCGAAAACTCACAAGATTGTTAGATCAAAAGCAGTGAGTAAGGCTCTGATACCAATTGAAGGTTCGATAATGTAAAACCAAGTAATATAGAAATACTCTAGAATGGGGGGGTTGAATAGAGTATGCCGGTTTTTCGCAGATTCTCAAGACTTTTGAAGCTCGTGCAAAAACCTTTGAGATTAGACTTAGTCTTTTCTCTGAAAACCTGAATCACAAAGTTAAACAGTAGAACCAAGTGCGGAAATAAGGTAAAGCAATAAGTAAAGGACTCGATGAGTTGTTTACGAGGTTCGGCACGAACTTGGCCTACGTCCCCGCCTAGGGTTCTTCCACAACCCTAGGATTCAACCGGCTTTTATTGATTCACAAGACTTAGGATCCTAGTAGCTCCCCGAGAAGACAGATCTCGCTTGAAGGCTTGAGTGTATAAAAGCTTGTGTTCAACAGGTGTCTTGCTGTCTTCTTCTTCCTTTTCTTTTTATTGAAACAAATCGGCGCCTAAGGATCTTCACCAACGGCTAGAGAGGATCATGGCTTGAGCTGAATCTTCTATCCTTGGAAACTTTCGGAGGCCATAATCTTCCAATTTGAATCTTCTCAATTTACAACATAAGGAAAGAAATAATATTCGAAAATACTTCCTGAAAGGTTAGTGTATATATAATAATATAATGGAAGCATATATAAAATAATATTCGAACATAATATCATATAGAACAGGTTTCGTGTTTCATCAATACTGTTAAAGCTTCAAGACCTTTGACACAAACAGACTGTCAAGGCCTTTGAAACTTATTCCGATTTTCATCAAGGGAGTGGAGTTATCACTTTCTTTTTAGGATATTAGTTTCATTAATAAAATTTTCTTCATTCAAAATCATATTTTGTAGGAATTCAAATAATATTGCAGTAGGGATTGTTGCGTTTAGGGGAGGTGTGATTCTACTTAAATAAAATATTCAAATATAAACTCTAACTATGCTAACTCCCTTTGCAAGCAAATAAATACAAGAATCCCTCCCGATGCAGTGGTAGGGTAATTTAGGGTTGAATCCACGAGGAGGTATGTCAGCGCTTCCTTAGTTGCAATCACGATCAAGCTTTCGACCTCAGAAGACACTCGATATCGAGGTGTCTGGTCGATATCGACCTCAGTTCTGGTTGATTGCCAGTGAGTTTCCTACAGAAGATAAAAGCAAACACAATCGACGTCGAGATGAACCTCGATATCGATGTTAGTGCTTGATATCGACCTTGCTAGTCGATTTCGATGTCTGTAACAGAAACTGTGTACGTAACATATTTGTCGGAAAAGTAGTCCGAAGATTGTAGAATGGTAAAGGAACTGTGGACAGAAATAAAAACTCAAACTTTTTTTTTATCAAATTCAATAAACTAAAAGCTTCCAAAGTTGGGGATTCATGCCACAACAATAACAATGCAAGTATGATGTAAAAGTTATGAAATTTAATGTCTTTCCGTCAAATAGCTCTCGTTACCAACACTTAGGTGATTAGAGGCTCTCGCATAATTCTTAAGAGTTACTATCCAATTCACGAGTAATCCAAGTTCACAATATGATTGGCTTTCACTTCAATAATGCAAATAATGAATCTCCCTAACTTTCGCAAAAGATCATGCATAGGATAGAAGATGGAATCGCATAAAAATCATACCTTTGATGCATTTACCCTACATTCCTATCGTCGGGCTTACCCCGACCCTAGAAGTGGGTTGAATACTCGCGTCTCATCATGGAACTCATCATCATATTGTAAAAGAAAACTACTTTGAATTGCAAAAGAAAGAAATTACAGCCGAACAAAGCCAAACCTCCGCTCTCGCTTCCCTCCAACCTCACTCGGCCTCTCTCTCTCTCTACAAATTCTCTGCGATAAACTAAAACTCTTTATTCTCTAAGATAAAACTTAATAAAGTAAAACTAAAAATTCCATGGTAAAACTAATAAAAGGATGAAATCTGGTGTTTTGGATAGAAGATCTCGACTTTAGGATAGACGTGCAAGCCTCGGATAGAATTCTATCAAAATCTGAGTCGGACTTCTCCTGCAGGAAACATCGATATCGACCTTGGTACAACGATATCGACCTCTCTTTATCTCTATCTCAAGCACTCCTTCTTCTCCTCGGATTGGCACTCGACTTCTATCAATATGCTTGATCTAGGACACTCGATATCGACTTCTTCTGTATCGACATGCTCTATTCTTCCTCTGCTCGATTCCTAGTGCTCTGTATCACTCGATGTCGAGGTTCATAGTTGATTTCGACCTCTTCAGTAGAATTCAAGTTCTTTTTCTGCTCTTCTTCTCTTATCCAAATCTGTCCATTTTCGTCTCGATTTTTGCGAAATCACACAGAAACTCGTGCAGACCTCTATATTTGACAATAATACATAAACCACAGTAATATTATGATTTCCCAATAATATGCATGCTAATGATGATAAAATGGACTTAAATGTGCATAGAAAATATGACAATTTGCGTGCACATCAAACACCCCATACTTAAGCTTGCTTGTCCCCAAGCAATACTTTTAATGGTCATTCAGGGGAAGAAAGTAAACCCTCAACATCATAGATTCATTCTCATATATCCCTACAATCAATTGCCATCCTCGATAAGGTACTAATGTCAACCAAATCCATGCCTGTGCAATAAAAGCAAAATCATACACACAAAAGGAGGGTTATATGCATAAAAACAATTTCGCAACATAGCATTAATAATCAAGAGGACTTTTTTCAAGCTATAGAGAAGTAGATTGGTAAAATGCTAAAGGTGTGCTAATATTTGGCCATGTGGTGTTAAATACGGGGAAATAAAACTTTCTTTCCACATTCCTTCTTCATCATATTTCTCACCTTTCACTCTTCGCTCAATGCTTTTTTTTCACTATAATGCTTTTATCTCTCTAACCTTAGTACTACCTTCTCGCGAGTCGCAAACATGGGTGTCATGAATGGCCCCGGATACTTAGGACTTCGGACTCCTCACCTTGTGTCCCATCTCGCTGAACTAACATCTCAACGAGCAGGGTCGACCTACCTTTATCTCTTGAGGTGATCAGATTTTTTTTCACTTATTAAATTTTCCATATTTCAAAAATTACTTTCATTCCTGCCAACACTTCAATAATATGCACAAACTCCATATAACAACTCCAAAGATGATATCCATTCTCAAACTTGTCCCCGGATAGGGTATAAGGTATAAAAGATGGGCAATATGTAATATATGTGGAGCGATAATGATAATGATATAGTAAGGCTCGTATATGGCTTGTGACTTTTGCAAATATGCATAGGTAAGGCTATGATACAAGAATACCTCCTCCACTTGGGCTTATATGGCCCTCTTTAGGGGAGGTGCGATTCCAATATTCAAATATATATCTCAATTATGCTAACTCCCTGTTCAACCAAATAAATACAAGAACCCCTCCCGATGTAGTGGTAGGGTAATTCAGGATCAAATCGACGAGGAGGTATGTCAGCGTTTCCCTTGTTGTAATCACGATCAAGCTTTCGACCTCAAGAGACACTCGATATCGATGTGTCTGGTCGATATCGACCTCAATTCTGGTTGATTTCCAGCAAAGTTCCTGCAGAAGACAAAAGCAACACAGTCGACGTTGAGAGAGACCTCGATATCGATGTTAGTGATCGATATCGACCTTACCCAGTCGATTTCGATGTTTGTCACAGAAACTGTATAACGTAACCTATGTGTCGGAAAAGTCATCCGAAGAGCTTAGAATGGTAAAGAAACTGTGGACAGAAATCAAAACTCAACTTTTTATGAAATTCAATAAGTTAAAAGCTTCCAAGGTCGGGGATTCATGCCACAACGATAACAATGCAAGTATGATGCTAAAGTTATGAAATTTAATGTCTTTCCATCAAATAACTTTCGTTATCAACATTTAGGTGATTAGAGCTTCTCGCATAATTCCTAAGAGTTACTATCCAATTCATGAAAAGTCCAAGTTCACAATATGATTGGCTTTCACTTCAATAATGCAAATAATGAATCTCCCTAACTTTCGCAAAGGATCATGCATAGGATAGAAGACGGAATCGCGTAAAAATCATACCTTTGATGCACTTACCCTACATTGCTATCGTCAGGCTCACTCCGGCCCTAGAAGTGGGTTGACTACTCGCGTCTCATCGTTGAACTCATCATCATCATTGAAAAGAAAATACTTTGATTAAACTAAAGAAAAAGTTACAACCGAACAAAGCCAAATCTCCGCTCTCGCTTCTCTCCAACCTCACTTGGCCTCTCTCTACTAATCTATGCGTTCTATAATGTAAAACTGATTTCTTGGATGATTAAACTCATCCCTAATGGCCGCTAGATATAGATATCGAATCTTGATAGCCAAGGACTCGAAACTTTATCTTTATTCTCTAAGATAAAACTTAATAAAGTAAAAACTAAAAATTCCATGGTAAAACATCTAACGGATGAAGTCTGGTATTGAAGATAGGAAATCTCGACTTTAGGATAGACGTGCAAGCTTCGGATAGAATTCTATCAAAATTTGAGTCGGACTTCTCTGCTGAACAACATCGATATCGACCTAAGACATCGATATCGACCGCTCTATAACTCTATCTCGAGCTCTCCCTCTTCTCCTTGGACTGGCACTCGACTTCTATCAATAATCTCGATCTAGACCACTCGATATTGACCTTTAGACATCGATATCGACCTCTGTCTGTGTCGACATGCTCTGTTCTTCCTCTGCTCGATTCCTGCCTGATCTGCTGCACTCGATGTCAAGGTTCGTAGTCGATTTCGACCTCTTCAGAAGACTTCGAGTTCTTTTTCCGCTCTTCCAAATCTGTCCATTTTCGTCCAGTTTTCTGCGAAATCTCATAGAAACTCGTGCAGACCCATATATTTGACAATAATGTATAAACTACACTAATCTTATGATTTCCCACTAATATGCATGCAAATGATTGATAAAATGGACTTAAATGTGCATAGAAAATATGGCAATTTGCGCGCACATCAATAAACTAAAATCTTCCAAAGTCGGGGATTCATGCCACAACGATAACAATGCAAGTATGATGTTAAAGTTATGAAATTTAATGTCTTTTCGTCAAATAACTCTCGTTACCAACACTTAGGTGATTAGAGGCTCTCGCATAATTCCTAAGAGTTACTATCCAATTCATGAGTAATCCAAGTTCACAATATGATTGGCTTTCGCTTCAATAATGCAAATAATGAATCTCCCTAACTTTCGCAAAGGATCATGCATAGGATAGAAGACGGAATCGCATAAAAATCATACCTTTGATGCACTTACCCTACATTGCTATCGTCGGGCTCACCCCGACCCTAGAAGTGGGTTGACTACTCGCGTCTCATCATGGAACTCATCTTCATCATGTAAAAGAAAACTACTTTGAATTGCAAAAGAAAGAAATTACAACCGAACAAAGCCAAACCTCCGCTCTAGCTTCTCTCCAACCTCACTCGGCCTCTCTCTCTTTCTCTCTACAAATTCTTTGCGATAAACTAAAACTCTTGCTGTTCTTGGATGTGTGTGGATGCTTAAACTCAGCCCTAATGGCATCTAGATATAGATATCGAATCTTGCTAGCCAAGGATTCGAAACTTTATCTTTATTCTCTAAGATAAAACTTAATATAGTAAAAATAAAAATTCAATGGTAAAAAAAATAAAAGGATGAAGTCTGGTGTATTGGATAGGAGATCTCGACTTTAGGATAGATGTGCAAGCTTCGGATGAGTCGGACCTCTCCTACAGGAAACATCGATATCGACCTTGGTACATCGATATCGACCTCTCTTTATCTCTATCTCGAGCACTCCTTCTTCTCCTCGGATTGGGACTCGACTTCTATCAATATGCTTCATCTAGACCACTCGATATCGACCTTTAGACATCGATATCGACCTCTTCTGTGTCGACATGCTCTGTTCTTCCTCTGCTCGATTCCTGGTGCTCTGTATCACTCGATGTCGAGGTTCATAGTCGATTTCGACCTCTTCAGTAGACTTCGAGTTCTTTTTCCACTCTTCTTCTCTTATCCAAATCTGTCCATTTTCGTCTCGGTTTCTGCGAAATCACATCGAAACTCGTGCAGACCTCTATATTTGACAATAATGCATGAAGTACACTAATCTTATGATTTCCCACTAATATGCATGCTAATGATGATAAAATGGACTTAAATGTGCATAGAAAAAGGGATAGAGATTAGATTTCTCACCATAGCTCTGAGAAGTTTCTTGGGAGATTCTTCTTGATCGGCCATTAGACATAGCTTGGCTTGTTCACTCTCGGATTCTGAGTCACTTGAGGAATCAGAATCACTCCATGCGGCAACCATAGCCTTCGTCTTTCGGTTGTCCTTTCAGAATTTGTTCTTCTTCTTTTGTGATCAATCATTGACTAAATGTTTTGTATCACCATATTCATAGCAAGCCATTGGTTTAGCCTTTTTATTGGAATTATAACACTTACCTTTGTATTTTGATGAGCTGTTGTATTCTCGGTTTGCAAACTGCTTCTTCGTCTTGAGTATACGTGGTAACCCTCTTGTGATTAGGGCAAAGGGATTCTCTTCATCTTCACTCTCTTCGTCGTCTGAGGATGCTTCTTCCTTCTTAGCTTTTAGGGCCAAATGCTTCACACTAGAGGCGACTTCCCCATCCTCCTCACCAAGGATAATCTCATAGGTAATAAGTTTACCAAGGAAATCATCCAAGGGTAAGATTGAAAGGTTCTGTGCTTCATCTATTGCGATTACCTTTGGACCACATTTTGCTTTCGGCAAGCTCCTCAACATCTTTCTAACTTTTTGTTCGTTGGTGAAGATTTTGCCAAGAGAATCCAAGTTGTTCACAATCTGTGTAAACCTTGTGAACATTTCTTTCACCGTCTCAGTGGGCAGCATCTTGAATAGCTCATATTGACGCAGGAAGATACTGATTTTTGTCTCCTTGACTTGGCTTGTACCTTCATAGGTTACGACCAATTTGTCCCAAATTTCTTTGGCACTCCTGCAAGATGAAACACGATTAAATTCTTCAGCATTTAATCCACAATATAATAAGTTCATGGCCTTGTAGTTCTTGGCCACATTCTCCAAGTCCATTTGGTTGTATTCGCTTTCATCCTTAGGCACTTCTACTCCTGTTGTATTAGACATCTTTGGCACATAAGGACCTTTCTTGATGAGCTCCCAGAGTTCCATATCTTGGTTTATGATGAACATCTACATTAAGAATCTCTAGTGCACAAAGTTGTCACCACAGAAGAGAGGTGATCGATTAGCCCATCGTCCTTGAGAAAAACCTCCATCACCTACAATACTCATGATCGATCTCACAGATTTTTAAATCAAATAAACGTGATTTAAGCTCTGATACCAATTGAAGAACGGAATAGGTAATGTAAATATAAATACTCTAAAAGGGGGGGTGAATAGAGTATGGAAGTTTCTCACAAACTTTCTGCAGACACAACTTCAAGGGCCTAGAAACTGTTCTCAAGGTGTTGAACTGAACTTCAAGGGTCTTAAGATTTTACAGAAACTAGTTGAGTTGTGAAATTACGATATTAAAAAATAAGTGCGGAAATAAAATTAAAGAAGACAGAAATTGATAATGAAGTTCGGCTCTAA
Source organism: Persicaria maculosa (assembly GCA_963922045.1). NCBI lineage: Eukaryota > Viridiplantae > Streptophyta > Magnoliopsida > Caryophyllales > Polygonaceae > Persicaria > Persicaria maculosa. The sequence goes on from OY998271.1 coordinate 39,819,030, forward strand.
ACCAGCCTACGTCTCTACCTAGTGTTATCCAACCCGTAGGATTCAAACAACTCTTATTTCTCTTTTCCTTATGAGTCCTAGATACAACCTAGAAAACCTTCTCGTCTTCTACCTCTTGAAGCCATACCCGCTTCTATATAGATAACCCAAGATACAAAGAAATAAAAGTCCCTTTGTTCACACATAGGTGTGATATGCTTGAGTATATGATACTCTTAAAATAACAGGGATTAACTTATACTATAACGCTCAAATCTTTCTTATCTCTCAAAATATAAAGCAATTATAAAAGGAGTAAGAAAGATGTTTGATCGGCATATGACGATGATGAGCAGAAGTGAAAGCTTTTCTTGCAATGAGAGCTGGAGAGATGTATATCATGATCATGGAAAGCCCTGTATTTATAATGTAGCTTCACTTCTTCTGTTGCTGATCTTCTTCCACGATTCTCTCACTTGCTTGAACCTCTTTTCAAATTTTAATATCTTTGAAGCTGTTTTGAATTGTTGCTGACGAGTTTATCTCTAGAAAATCAGACCTTGTTGATGTGATTTTCTTGTAACAGATTCGGATTTGGCTTGTTGGAATCTCGGAGCTACTATGATCCTGTTCGTATCCGTTTTTTAAATCTTGCACATGTTAGATCTAAAATACGCAGCAAAATGTATATATACATATATGCACTTACAATATATTTAAAAGAATAATCGAATAAATTAGATTTAAACAGATCTTTAAATCTAATATCAAATCAGGATATAAACAATTTGTATAAACTAAAATGCCTTATACCTTTGTCTTTCATCATCCTGCAAAATACAGATTATATACATATGAATTTCATCAAGGGAGTCATCAGTTTCTATTAATTAGTAACTTCGTATAATTTGTTTACTTTCAATTATACTTGTTTAATAATGTATTCATTTGCAACAAGTACACCCAGAATGGATGACCACCCAAAATGAATACTACGGCCCAAGTCAGCATCGTTGGTTTTCTCGCCAGTAGATGTGTTATTTCTATAAATCATTCGTATCTTTATAGTTTTGTACTTTGTCAGATTGCATGTCTATTTTTGCAGTTATAACTCGTTCTCACAAGTGTATTTTCTTGTTATCACTCATTCATAAACGAGTTTTTTCTATTACAACTAGCTTTTAAAAAAACAATTACAACTTAATTGAAAAAAATTACAACTTTAATTTTCATAAAATAAATTTCAACTTTAACTTTCATAAAATAAATTACAATGAATTGAAAAATTAAATTTTAATTTAATTTCTTTTAGATTTAATTACAATGAATTTTAAAAAAAAATTATTTTTTTTCAAAACATTTGGGCTCGATAGGTATTTATTTTTAATAAATAAAGTTTAATTTAATTTTTTTTAAAAAAATAATTTTGCCTGTCGGGCCTAAGACCCGACAGTGTATTTTTTTAAAAAAAATTTTGCCTGTCGGGTTATAAACCCGACAGACATTGTTTTCAAAACATTTGTCTGTCTAGCTATGTATCCGACCGCAATTTTTTGTGGGTGCTCGGATTAATTTTTTCGGGTGCGATAATTACACTACTTAATTAAGCCACCGTAACAAGTTGCGATGACTTGAAACGGTTCACAAACCAGATCATAGCCATCGTTATACGTTGCGGTGACCTTAATTATACGGATTAAATCGGGCCGGATATCTACACCGCTAATTTTTTGTATGTCCACCGCTAATCACTTTAACTATGTGCGGTGGCTTTAATGACACTTTGTGGGATCCGCCGCTGTACACGACGGTGAGTTGGATCCGTATGTGGGTCGATTGTAGCATACAACAGTGACATAGGTGGAAGGGTGGCCGTTATATGACAACCCACCGCAGACGTACCCAATGGGTGTTGAAAGCCAAAAAAACACCCATCGCATCAACATACGGTGCTCACCGATGTGGGTTTCGGAATCCAAAAACAAAGCACCTACCGCATCCACATATGGTGGGCATCTGACCGTTGCGATATTAGCATTTTTGTTTTTTCTGTATTTGCATCCTTAGGGCACTTTATATATTCATAGATTATTTATGATTTCATTTTTCGACCCACGCTTTTTTATGTATCTGATTGTCCGAACTACATTTTTTGATGTATGACATTTTTCAAACAATGGTTTTGTCAGTCGTTAGTGTCTGCGTTAGTGTCCGGTCCAGTCCGGACAACCGTCAATGTATGACATGTTTCGAATTAGGGATGTTGTCCTTCGTCCTATTTAATGAATTTTTCTCGACCGATCCGAGCCAGCCCGGTCCACCGTTAGTGTCTGTGGTAGTGTCTGCGTTAGTGACTGGTCCGTTCCGGACAACCGTCAATATATGACATGTTTCGAATTATGGATGTTGTCCGCCGTCCTATATAATTAATTTTGATCAGCTGGTCCGGGCTGGTCTGGCCCACCTTTAGTGTCTACGGTGGTGTTCTAACGAAATGGGGTCACTCACCGCACGCTATAGCGGTGGCTCATCGCATACGGGAGGTGGCTCCCGTTAATTATCATTAAACCCACCGTCACTTGTTACGGTAATTTGCGATGGACATAGTAAAAATTAGTGGTGAAAATAACAACACCCAGATTAAATCCACCACAACTTGCTGCGATGGTTAGAGGTGAAACTAGTAAAAATTAGCGGTGGAAATATCCGGTCCAAAAATAAAGGGTAAATTGCAACTAATATCCCAACCTTTAGGGATAGTTGCTTTCAATACCCTAACCTTATAAAATTTCACAAAATATCCTAACATATACCATTAGTTGCAATTAACACCCTAAATGAGTTTATTAAATTAAAAAATTACCCATATCAAACAAAAATTATAAAAAATCACCCATATTCATAAAATATTTTCAATGAACCCCCAATACATTTAAAAAAAATGAGAATTAAATAAATCTCTTACAATTGAACCCCACCCGACCCACCATCCAAAAATAATTATAATAGATATATATATATATATATATACTCCTTTAAAATATAATATAATTACTTTAGCATCTACTCATTTAAAATTTTAATATAATCAATCAAAATAATTAATTATTTATCTAAAAAAACATACATTATAATTAAAATCTAAATTTATACTCCGTACAAGTCTGTCTCGATCCAATTTGTGCATCTATATATTCCCTGTATATTATTTGATACGATATATATTGTCTTTTTTGTTAATATTATTTTATATATACTAAAACTAATACATAACATCTTATAATGTATCACACATAAATTTCATGATATTAAAAAAATGATTCTATAAGAAATGTTTAACATAATATTTTTACGAAAATAAAATAAAGTAAATTTAAAAACATAAATGGTAAAAGATATGATAACCATTTGCAATAAATAATTATATAATAAAGATATATTAAAAATAATATGGTAAAAAATAATAATTTTACTATATTATTTTTGATATATCTTTATTATGTAACTATTTATTACAAATGGTTATCATATCTCATACCATTTATTTATTAAAATCTACATTATTTTATTTTTGTAAAAGTATTATGTTTAAGATAAATAATTAATTATTTTGAGTAATTATATTAAAATATTAAATGAGTAAATGCTAAAATAATTATATTATATTTTTAAAGGAGTAGATTATATATTCCTGTTATAATTATTTTTGGATGGTGGGTTGGGTGGGCTTAAATTGTAAGATTTCTTTTAATTTCAAATTTTAAAATATATTAGGAGTTTATTGAAAACATTTTATGAATATGGGTGAATTTTTTGTAATTTTTGTATGATGTGGGTAATTTTTAAAATTTAAGAATCTCATCCAGGGTGTTAAGTGCAACTAATGGTATATGTTAAGATATTTTGTAAAATTTTATAAGGTTAGGGTATTAAAAACAATTACTCCTAAAGGTTGGAATATTAGTTGCAATTTACCAAAAAATAAAAGGAGAGTAATAGTTAGAATATTGATATACTACGTATGAATCATAACTTGACGATAGACTAGATTAACGAGGTAAATCATTACTGTATCTTTCTAATAAAACATCCAGTTAGCTTCCAGTACAAGACTACAAGTGGAGATTCCGGCCCTTTTCTTTTCAGTAACAGAAGCTCCATTGTAGCAGTTTGAAAAGGAGGTTAAAAGGGGAAAAAAGAAGCAAAATTCAGTAAAATTAAAAACCCATGATGATTTCATCCTCATAAGGGCCCCGGTGCTTGGAATCTTGAAAAGTGATGTTAACAGATACGGAGTACTCTCAATAATGTTAGGGGTTTCACTGATTGATTGCTCTTTTGTGTGTTTGCAGTGACTGTTAGCTGATACTGCGGAGAATTGTTGGTATCTTTCCCTTTCTCTCCTTTTTTTTTTATGGGGACCGACGGATCCATTGATTTAACTGCACCTGTGCTTATCGATCAATGTGTTTTGGTAACATTCTTTAAGATGTACCAAAGGACAGGTTCTATATAGTTTTGAGTCATTCAAGCTTTTGGTCACAAATGTTATATAGGATATCCTTTGAGTTGATCAGTTAGTGTTATCTGGTGGGTCTCTGGAGGTTGCGTTACCAAATTCTATCGAGCCCAGGTGTTAGGAAATTGTATTTATTTGTACTTATCATATCTTTTATCTTGTTATTTATAGTTAGGATTTGTTCAGGGAAGGATAATTCCAAATCCCTTTAGATAAAATCATAATCTCCTTGTACTCTATTAATATACGTTTCAATGAGAAGAGCACATTATCTTTCTCTGCAGTCATCATTCCTTTACATGGTATCAGAGCCTAAACACAATTCAATCGATCCAATGGTCAACCCTCCTACTTCTCCCACTCAATTGCTCCTCTCTGCCTCCTCTGATGGAACTCATCCTAGTTTCAATTTACCCAATTTCGCTATCCGTCTTGATCGGAGTAACTATTCCCTCTGGCGGAATACGGTTCGTTCTGCCCTTGAAGCCTTTGACTTGGATTCGTTTCTCGATCCAGCCATTGACGAACTGCTCGGCTACCTGCTGCAAGAGGAGCAGCGCTTGGAGGATGACTCACAACTCCTCATTGACACAACTCAGCCCATGGCTAACGTCGCTGCCACTCATGGACGTGGCCGCGGTCGTGGTCGTGGACGCTCTTCGTCGGATCGCTCATCCTCTGCTGATGTCGGCTCTTCCTCTGAGCGCTCCAAGTCCAGACCTTCCTGTCAGATTTGTGGAAAGCTTGGACACGAAGCCTTCAATTGCTTCGGCCGGTTGAATCTCAGTGACTACCCGGTGACGAACCAACACGCTGCAGCTGCTCTTGGCCGGTCTGATGCCACCATCCCCGCCTCCAACCGCGCAGCCTACCCTGCCAACTGTCAGTCGGAGATTTCGGATCCATGGGTGGTCGACTCTGGCGCCAATGCTCATGTCGCCGGTGACTTCGCAGGACTGCAGTCTCACACCCCTTACGATGGCCCTGATAATCTGGTCGTCGGAAATGGTACCGCTCTTCCAATTTCTCATCTTGGTCATTCTACTTTACCTGTTGATCATCTTGCCAGTCCTCCTTTAAAGGTTTCTAATGTGCTTTGTGTCCCTGCAATCTCCAAAAATTTACTTAGTGTTTCTCGGTTAACCAATGATAACCCTATTTATCTTGAGTTTCACGCCAATTGTTGCTTGGTTAAGAATCTGCAGGGCCAAGTGCTTCTAAGAGGAACCGTTGAGGATGGCCTTTACCGTCTACCGCGTCTGTCTGAGTCCGTTATTTCCAATTTGCGTCGTCCAGTTGCATTTGTGGGTGAGCGAGCCTCCCTTGACTGTTGGCATCATCGCTTTGCCCATCCCCATGAGTCTGTCCTACGTCGTCTAGTCTCGAGTCAGCATCTTCCTGTGTCTTCCAATAAATTGGCTTCCGTCTGTGGCTCCTGTCAACTTGGTAAGAGTCATCGACTGCATCTTCCCCGTCGGACAACTGCAGCAGCCAAACCCTTTGATCTTATTCCATCTGATGTATGGGGTCCTTCCCCTATTTTATCTACAAACAAAAATTCATATTATTTAAGCTTTATTGATGATCATTCTAAGTTTGTTTGGATCTACTTTCTATCATCAAAATCACAAGTCTATTCGGTCTTTGAGCTATTTATCAAACTTATCAAAACACAATTCTCTACCACCATCAAAGCTTTTCAAATGGATTGGGGGGGTGAATATCGCAACGTTTCTATTATGCTTCAAACACTTGGTATTGTGCATAAGGTGTCTTGTCCCTACACTCCGCAACAAAATGGGTCGTCGGAGCGACAGAACCGAGTCATTGTTGAAAAAGGCTTAGCTTTATTAGCTCATGCTCATCTACCACAAAAATTTTGGGAACAAGCATTTCATACCTCGGTGTATTTATCTAACCGCATGATCACCCCCAATCTCAACTTCAAATCTCCATATCATGTTCTCTATAATACTTCACCAGACTACGGGTTCCTTAAATCATTTGGGTGTCGATGCTACCCTTTCCTACGCCCTTACACCAATTCCAAGCTTGAGTTTCGATCCCTCCCCTGCCTTTTCTTGGGCTACAGTTCAAAACATAAAGGGTACCTATGTTATCATGTTCCCACCCATCGATTTTATATTTCTCGGTTCGTTGTGTTTGATGAAACCCAATTCCCGTTTGAGTCTGATTCGTCACCCAACACCCTTGTCTCTACTCATTCCCCTCCGTCAGCTCCTCTTGAGCTACTCCATCAGGCCGCATGGGCACATCCCTCTGCTCCTACAGGTCTGCAGCCGCCTCCCAGTCCTATACCACCTCCCCCGTCTCCCTCGCATCAATCCCCAATGGTCCCCCCTGTGTCCACATCGGCTTCCTCGTCGGCTTCCTCATAGGACAGCACCTCTGCAGCCTCTTCTCCTCAAGTCGTGCCTCCAGATCCACCAAGTACAGCCCCTTCTGCAGCTTCCTCTTCTGCAGCCGTGGCACAAGACCCACCCCTTGCTGTCACCCCTCCTACCTCACCTCAGCCTTCCCCGGATCGGACCTTGGCAGCCCCTTCATGGTTCCGTCAATCTGACACCTCCATCCATCCCATGGCCACTAGAGCTTCCACAAATTCACTAAAGCCAAAGGTCCTTTACTCCACTAAATATCCACTCCCAACGGCTCTTACAGCATCCTCTGAACCCAAATTCTACCATCAAGCCACAAAAAGCCCTCACTGGCAACATGCTATGCAGGTGGAATATGATGCCTTAATGAGAAACGGAACGTGGGACCTAGTTCCTCGTCCTCCAGGTGCTAACATTGTTGGTTGTAAGTGGATTTACAGGGTCAAGCGCAAGTCTGATGGGACCATCGAGCGATATAAAGCTCGCTTAGTTGCTAAGGGATTCAGTCAAGAAGCTGGAGTTGATTTCTTTGACACCTTCAGTCCCGTCATCAAGCCGACCACCATTCGTCTTGTCCTCAGTCTTGCTCTCACGAGGTCCTGGCCGCTCCGTCAGGTTGACATAAACAACGCATTTCTCAACGGTGACCTGGCTGAGACTGTTTACATGACTCAACCGCAAGGCTTTATCTCATCAGATCGCCCCACACATGTGTGTCGTCTCCGGAAGGCTCTGTATGGCCTCAAACAGGCTCCAAGAGCTTGGTTTCAAAAGCTCAAGGACGCCCTTATTCGTCAAGGGTTCAAAGGTTGTGTCTCTGACTCTTCTTTATTTATCAAGCAGCATGACAAGGATGTGGTATATGTTCTTATTTATGTCGATGATCTCATCATTACGGGGTCTCATGCCACCTTCATTGACGAGTTTGTACTCAGTCTTCATCGTGCTTTCTCGTTGAAGGATCTTGGCACTCTAAGCTATTTTCTGGGCATTGAGGTCACTCGTACTCCCTCTGTTATTCATCTTAATCAACAGAAATACATCACTGACATCCTGGATCGCTGCGGCATGGCTGGTGCGAAGCCCATCTCTTCTCCAGCCGAGCCTGGCTCACGGCTCATTCAAACCGGATATCCTTGTTCAGACCCTCACCTGTATCGTCAGATTGTTGGAGCTCTACAGTATGTCACGATCACTAGACCGGAGATTTCCTATTCAGTTAATCGTGTCTGTCAGTTTATGCACAATCCCACAGAGGTGCACTGGTCTGCAATCAAACGCATCCTTAGATACTTGAAAGGCTCCATTACTTCCGGCTTATCCCTCTTCAAAGCCACTGATGACAGACTTGTAGCCTTTTCTGATGCTGGATGGGCTTCTGATCCGGATGATTGCCGCTCTCAACATGGCTTCGCAGTCTTCTATGGTGGCAACCTCATCAGCTGGTCCTCAAAGAAGCAGAATGTGGTTGCCCGATCCAGTACTGAGGCCGAATACAGGGCCATCGCATTTGCCACTGCCGAGTTGCTTTGGTTACAACAACTGCTCCAAGAGATGGGAATTCCTTTCACTCGGCCTCCTATTCTTCTCTGTGATAACCTCAGTGCTACGTTCATGTCTGCGAATCCTATCTTCCATCAGCGCTCCAAGCACATAAAAATTGATTATCATTTTGTTCGTGAACAGGTTGCTTCTGGAGACCTTACAGTGAGACATGTCCGTTCTCTAGATCAAATCGCAGACATATTCACCAAAGCTGTCGGCAATCATCGTTTTCATTCGTTAAGTTCCAAGCTTCATGTCCGCTCCCGCCCATGAGCTTGCGGGGGCCTGTTAGGAAATTGTATTTATTTGTACTTATCATATCTTTTATCTTGTTATTTATAGTTAGGATTTGTTCAGGGAAGGATAATTCCAAATCCCTTTAGATAAAATCGTAATCTCCTTGTACTCTATTAATATACGTTTCAATGAGAAGAGCACATTATCTTTCTCTGCAATCATCATTCCTTTACACCAGGGGCGTGTTTCTAAAGAATACTTGCACTTAATCAAAGTCCAAGTCTAACCAACGTTGTGTGAATGCGATGAACATCACATGCATCTTAACACATTTCTAGGCTGCACGTGCACACCTTGGAAACGTGTTAAGATGTTGCAGAAGATATTAAAAGTCATTTTGGTATCGCTGTCATCGATACCAAAGTGCAGAAGCACGGGTGTTGCCCACATTCTCCCCCAAGGTACTAAGCTTGGACTCCCTCGCTAGCTATGCGTCACAAGAAAAGAAAGCAGATGAAATTTAATGGTTGTGTACCAAACCTTACTTACAACTTGAGTGCAATTGTCGGCTTTCATGTGCGTCATCCAAACATCTAGCGAGACTCTTGGGTGCATATATAGCCCAAAATGTACCTCCCACAATTATTGATCGACCTTATTCACACATTATTAACTCAATAAGAGGAACAATGAAATGCTACCTTGGTTTCACGTACAATTTCTTGTGGCCTCCAGAAATGACAGTAAATGAATGAGCAATTAGATTCCTGTTCATCCTGTTGGATTTTTTTTTTGGGCGGTAAAAACATTTAACATGATCTCATCCATGTCAGCTTTCTGTAGAAGACAAGCTTCATTGAATTTCCTTGGTATTGATGATGAGAATTGAGAAGCTCACATAAATTTCAAACTGATACTACGAAATAAGAAAAGACCGGGGAGTTTGGATCTCATTCTCAATTGGGCTTTGCCCCTACCTTCCTCGCCTATTTTGGGATTAGCCTTTTTTTTTCTTCTCATTTTTAAGTGGCTCTGTGAGTGATTATTAATTGCCATTAGTTGTTGAAACTTACAAGACTAGGGTCCTTGAAGGATCTGACATCACTCCAACAATATCATTTTCATTAATGTCTTTACCATGCTTTTTGTTAACACAAATAATTTATTTATTTTAGTTATACAATACTCCGTATTGATTGATGTACAAGGGTGGATTAAAACAAAGTTCAAAATATTACTAACATTTTTACCTTTTGAAAAACAATAATAAAAAAAATATTTCAGGCGGAAAATGTTTCAAAAAAAAAAACAAATAAAATATACTCCCTCCGATTTTTAATATAAGGCATTTGACTTTTGTACACGTGGTTTAAGGAGATAAAAAATATATACAATATTAATTTTTTAATCAATTTTTTTTACATTATAATACTTATTATTAATAAGTATTATAATGTAAAAAAAATTGATTAAAAAATTAATATTGTATATATTTTTTATCTCCTTAAACCACGTGTACAAAAGTCAAATGCCTTATATTAAAAATCGGAGGGAGTATACAATTGTGTTTAACCCTTTTAAGGGTGTCTAAAAAGCGGGTTAGAAGAGATATACGGAGGAATGTTCATATTTTTAAGTTTAATCAATAGGTAATTTGGCTGAATTTTACAAGTTGGAGGGGTGTTTGATCGAGCTAGCTAGGGTTTACCTCCAAGTTTCCTTGTGCCAGAAATCCTCGTAAATTCCACCGATTACCAAAATGTGCATGTTTATTTAGTTATTTTTAATCAAAACTTCATTAATTCAAAAATCTTCACTCAATTCACACTCCAAACTGATTACAAAAATTATCAAATTTGGGATTTCCATCGAATTTGATTAACCACAAAATTCTATAAAGAAAAATGGATAGTTGGTTCTATATATTTGAGCAGAAGGGATCCTCTGTTACATTTAATGTACCATGTAATTATTTTCGCTATAACTATACACTGAAAAAAAAATATAAAAATTATATTTATCTTATATACTTATATTGATATATTTATAAAATTTTATATTGAAAAACACACTATAGAAAAATCATTTGCTAAAATAATCATTCTTTTAATCATCTATATTGTTAGAACATAAATACAAATTTTTTAATTTTTTTTAATTTGCAATTCCGTAATTACGTGGGGTAGCAAGTGATTCACTCGGTGTAATTTTGATCCCACTTGATATTCCGAGCATTTGAGATACGATGTGGAAAGTAGTAAAATGTACGCAACACAGTAGAAAGTTTTAAAAACGATGACCATCAAAGTTCCACATATTAGTCATTAGTGGTACTGGTTATGGAATGTACTTGCGTGATTGCGTCAGAGAGAGAGAGTGTGTGTGGGTGTGGGTGTGGGTGTGGGTGTGGATAAGATCGCCGCGTGGGTGATGACGTACTGTTGTTCTCTGCACGAGCTTTTCTACTTTCGCTTGGATTTGCATTTCTCATTTTTAGACGACATATGATATGTTAAAACACACATGTACTTAGTAGAATTTACGGAGTACATTTTAGACCGAATCTAAACTCTAAACTAGATTAAGTGTTGATGTGAAATTAAAAAATACTTCGTCCGTTCGGAAATAAATAATGTTTGACTTTTGTGCACGTAATTTTAGGAGTTAAAAACTATATAAAATCTTATTTATTTTAAATAATTTTTTTCATAGTTTAATATCTATTAGTAATAAGTATTAAATTGTGAAAAAAATTAATTAAAATAAATAAGATTTTATATAGTTTTTAGCTCCTAAAATTGTGTGCAAAAAAGTCAAACATCATTTATTTCCGAACGGAGGGAGTATATTCCAATTGCATGATTGCAAAATGCAATGGCATGGTCTAATTTTAAAAATATATAGGAAATCTAAAGGGGTTGTTAGTTACACCCGAAAATTTTATTATTTACACCCAAAATCCAAGTTTTTGTTTTTTTTAAATAAACCCTACGCCTCTTGAGTCATAGGTGTGTGACTCAAGAGGCGCAACTATTTTTTTCTATATACATACCCTGCTCCTCTTGAGTCACACGTCTATGACTCAGGAGGCGTAGGGTTTATTTAAAAAAAAAAAAGAAAAACTTGGATTTTGGGTGTAAATAGTAAATTTTGTGGGTGTAAAAAACAACACCCAATCTAATGGTACCAAGATGTCAATTCATTTAAGAGATCATGTGACTTTACCTGAAAAAAAACCCTTTCTGGGAATGGAGTACGCGCCACTTCGGAGTCCACGCGCCCCTCTTTCTTTGCCAACCCCTTTTTCTAAGAGCATGTGCAATGGTGAGACCCAACCTCGGACCCTTAAGTTACTTTTCTTATGCCACATCAGTTTAAGAGATTCATTATAACTTTTTAATTTTTCACCTCCATTCTTGAGCCCGAGTCTTGGGCCCTTAAATTAGCTTTTATTGTTTTCCCTTTTTATTTACTCAATTATTTTAATAATGATAATAATAATAATAATAAAATATTAAGTAATTACTTTATAATAACATATCATAAAAAATATTTTTTTTAAATGTTTAAAAGAGAAAATATGGATATTATTCAGATGATTTTTTTCCACAAACGTATGCAAAAGGGGTGTCTATGTATAGATAAAATTGAATTAAATTCAAAAATAAATTTTTTATATTTTTTTAACAATTGAAAATAACCGAAAATCATTTAAAAGCAAATAAAATATAAGTTCTGCCACATGGCAACTATGAGCCCTACTTTTTGGGTCTCATGTATAAGAGACTCAAACTATGGACCCTTATATTTAAATTTTTCTTTCACCCTTTTTTTCCTATGTGGCAATTATAAGAGCCTCAAAACTCACCATTGCACATGTTCTAAGTCTGAAGGGAAAAGCCATGTGAATCCAAACCTCACAAACCCTTTTCTCAAACCCCTAATCGGTAAGATCTTCACCGATTTGAACCAAAATCTGGCCTTTGTTCCTGGGTCTAGTCTCTTTGAGGCCAAATCCAGCCCTAAACATGGTCACCCAAGAAGAGATTCGGCGGTTGGGTCTTCCAGTTGGAAACTGGTTTTAAATGGTCGAAGATCTGTGTGTCGGCTGCTCTATTGCCATGGATTCAAGAAGGTTGCAAAAAATTTTTGAAAAAGGAGGAAGAGGGGTTGCTGTCGGGGGCATCGGGGTGGGTTCCGGTGGCTGGGAGCTTGGTGGCGGCAGGTTTGTGGTGGCTCCGCCTGTGGATGTGTTGGTTTTGTCATGGTCAGTTTCCCCTCTTTGTACTTGTGTGTAATTCTAATCCCTTATGTTTGGGGTCCTATCTTTAAATCCCCTCAAAAAATTGGAAGGGAACTCGGTTCTCTCCTAACTAAATCCCGTAAGGGCACAAATCCTCTAAGCGAGGCAAATCACTCTGAAGGGAGTAAACTCCCGGACGAGGGCAGCAGCCACCAAATCGAAAACAATAAAAAGAAGAAGCTGAAGGTGCTTTGTCTCAACATGGCCTTTGTGTGTAATGTATTACGACAGATTATAATTGTCTCCTTATGGTATAGTGTTCAGAATTTCATTCCTTCTTGTATGCCCTATGTTTTCTTGGGCGTTCAAAAGGTTCTATTTGTTTACTTTTGCCCCAATGCTTTGAACTCAAACCGATTTTACACAGCCACCTCGGTTACTCTCCTCCTGTCTTTGGAGGTGGTTATCGTGGTTTGGTTCTCAATGAAAGGAATCTTATTTGGCAAAATGTTGAGTTTGCTATGTTGGTTCGTCTCTTCCGAACAAGAACTCAATCTAGGCGTACGACTAAGGTGTTATGGCCTGCGTATTACTAGTTTGCTAAAATGCATTACGAAAGCTCCTGAGGAAGGACTCTGCTTGCCTGCTCGATTTATCTACAAACTCGATTTTTGGTGTGATCTGTTGCCTTGGTTTGGTCTGCCTCTACTTCTGAGTTTGTCTCTTTCGGATCCCTTAGCATTTTTTGTACTCCACATATGTTCATGGTGTGTATGTCTTCCTTTGGGCACATATTAATTGGTATAAACTCTTTAGTAAATCGCATGTTTAAGACTTATTTTAATTGCCAAAGGTGTGCTATCCACTGTCTAACTACTTTCTTAAGGGTAAATTATTTAAGTTTTGTTCAGTTGCTCACACCTTCTGTATCTCATTAGAGTGTGTAAATATCCAAAAAAAAACGTCTTCAACCTCCACCAATCCTACCTCTATGGCACCATCATCGGTGCGGATCGAGAAGTCAAAGTTATCCGAAAGAAAATACGGTATGAATGGCGTTTCCTCGCGGGGGCTTTCCTACTCATTCCGTACTCGAACAACTGGCTCAAATTGAGTATCGACCTACCTGCGGATTGATGTACACATTTGTACCTTTCTTTTATTGCATCTTTTGACTTCGTATTTCATTCGATCTCCAAAGAAAAGGTTCAAAAGAATATAAACTCGTGTAAGAATGGGCTAAAATGCAAGAAATAGAGTTTGCACAAGTTTTAAGCTAACCATGCAGGAATTCGAGCGAAATCGGAGTCAAAACGGAGAAGCCAAGTGAAGCTGAGCAGAGGTAGATATCGACCCTAGACCCAGATATCGACCTCTGGTGTAGATATCGACCTTCAACATAGATATCGACCTCAACATAGACATCAAGTGAAGATGAGAAGAGGTAGATATCGACCTTAGACCCAGATATCGACCCCCATATCGACCTCAACATAGAAATCGACCAGAGCTGAACAAGTCGAGCAGGAACAGAGACCTCGATATCGATCTCTGGTGTCGATATCGACCCCTGATCTCGACAGAAGATAGACTCGATTTTGAATGCGGATTGGAACTATATCTTCAAGGAGGCACGGAATTATCTCATACTTTCAAGAGAGAGGACAGCTGAAGTTTTATTTATCTTTTACCATTAAGTTTTATCAAAATAAAAAGACCTATCCTAATTGTTCGGATAGAGTTCATAGTTTAGATAGGAGTTACAATCCTTGGATAGCGAGGATTAGTAGCCTATAAATAAAGCCCTAGGGGGCTGGCATTCAATCATCTTTTCATACAATCAATTAACAAGAAGCAAGACAATAGAGTTAGAGTTAGAGAGAAGTTTTAGGGTTTGACGTTTGCGAAAGTTGACGTTGAGTTGTAAAGCTTCGGAGTTTATTTTAATGCAAGTTTCTTCCTTTCAATCAATGATGAGTTCCATGATGAGAAGCGAGTAGTTCCCCAAAGCTCTTAGGGTCGGGGTGAGCCCGACGTTAGCCATGCGCGCTTGAGGTAAGTATTTGATGTTGATATCGTTGTGTCTATCTCTCCTCCTACGATTCTATGTTTAGTCCTAATCGAAAGAAAAGGGATTCATGCTAACAACTTGAGTTATAAACATAAAATTGGTAGAGACAATTAGGTTTATTTGAAAGAGTAATCCTAAGAGTTGGTGTACGGCGAAAGCTTGTCCCTCGGGTGAAATAGCGCAATTGTCCGTCTTATTTATCTCATCGCATGCATTGGTTAACGTTGTGGTAAACCCTAATCCTAAGAGTTGCTTTTTTACATATTTTATACACTCAAAAACCTCTTGTTATTTCTGTTCATTGCTTCTCTCTCCATCCTAAAGTCTTCGGCCTTTCTTTGCCGACAAAGAACTAACTCACTGCAGGGAGACATCGATATCGACACCAGACGTCGATATCGACCACTGAGTTCATCGACAGTTTTCTGAGTCGACGACGAACATCGCTGCGGAGTTACTGGACATCGATATCGACACCAGACATCGATATCGACCCTTCTATATCGACTGGCAGTCTTCTGAGCCAGTCGATTTCGAGGTCTGACATTGAGATCGAGGCTTCTGGTCGACGCAGACTTGAGATTTCCAAAGCTACTAGGATCCCGCTGACACGCCTCCTCGTGGATCGATCCTGACTACCCTTCCACTACAACGGGAGGAAGTCTTGTAATTATTTGCTTAGTCCAGGAGTTGGATTACATTTATTACATCTTTATTATTTGTAATTACTTGACATATCATCCTCCTGCAACAACACGGATAAGGAGAAAGTGTGGCTAGGTAGGCCATTTCATACCCTTAATGACAAATGCATGTTAAGGATATTTCTATGGGTTCAAAAATTCCTTGGTGATAGTTTCTACTGTCCTATATGGATTCTAAAGAGTAACTTATTTCCAACAATTTCCAAATTAATTTCATCTATATGGCCACATAAGCCTTGGAACCTTAATTGGTTTCGGTTGTGGTACTTGTGGAATTACTTCTATTGTATTAACAATATACTGGTGGATATTTATGATATTAAATGTCATAGTTATTATATTTTAGAGTACTACACTCCCATATTAACCAAAACCCTCACATTCTTATTGTCATTAACAACCGAGGAAATGTTTTGAATGCTATTAATGCAAGAAAATGTAAAAGGAAAATGGTTAAGTATATTAAACCACATAATAACACTAACGTGATGTCAGAAATCATGTCCTCTCATAAAAATAATCTCCCACTCTATTTTTCGTTACACCTTCTTCTTAGTGTGAGGTCACTTAAATGTTGGCCTCACACCCCTGACAGTTATATATGAAAATCACATATTGGAATTGCAGAGGCATTGGAAAAAAACTTTTTGGACGGAAATCGAGAGTATGTGCAAAAACGAACATATTCAAGTAATGTCCATAACGGAAACTAAATCTGAAACGTTCCCGAAGGAAAATTTTGGAAAATGGTGGGCTTTGACGAGGCTATCTGGTCACCTTCTACCGGTTGTTCGGGTGGTCTTGGTATCCTCTGGAAGTCCTACCAATTAACAAATGAAATTGTTACGGTAGAAATTCACCTACCTAGATTCATAGGATTTCGATACGAGAATATTATTGATAGATTTATGACTCTATTCCTATTTGTATAGGCACCTCCGAGCCCTCAAGAGAAAGATTCATTTTGGGATACATTAACATCCATTGTGAATGATTCGTCCATTCCTTGTATTATTCTGGGGGACCTGAATGAAATTCTATGCAGTGATGACAAGCTGGGTGGTGCTAACCTTCATTCCGCTCGATTCACTAGACTCCTACAATTCATAAATGACTGCGCTCTGCTGGATCTACCCACTTTCGGAAACCCATTTACTTGGAGAAAAAACCCACATGATGAAAACACTATTCGCGAAAAACTTGACCGCGTACTAGTCCATCACCAGATCATTCAGAAATTCCCTAACCTGACCACTCACAATGGAGCCTTCTCTTCATCTGATCACTGCCCCATCTCGATACTCTTGAGTGTGGATCGGCTTGCAAAGCTCCTCTGTTCAAGTTTGAGAATACTTGGCTTCAACGGAAGGATTTCCGAAACATCGTTAGACAATCTTGGCGAGCAAATTGTATGGGCTCGACTATGTATCAACTGATTTTCAAACATAAAATTCTGAAGAAAAAAGCTAAGTAATGGAATAAACGAACCTTCGGAAATATTTTCCGCCAGTTAAATGAGGTGGAAGCCGAGCTTCTCAATATTCAAACTTCAGTTTTAGGAGGTAACAACAGGACAACCATTTTTAGAGAAAAACGTCTTATTACTAAAAAGGAAAAACTACTTCTTTACCAAAAAACTTTTTGGAAACAAAGAGCCAAGACAAAGCATCTTAAACTTTCTTACTCGAATACAACATATTTTCATCGGATTGGTTCGGGTCGACGACATAGGAAACAAATTCGCAATATAACTTCTGCCAAAGGAACCCTAATATTAGGTGAGGAAAATATTAGAAATGAAATCAAGAGTGATTTTGAAAAAAGATTCAAAAAGGAAGCAATTGACGACAGACTCTTACAGGAAATGTTAGATCTTATCCATCCCTCAATCACCCCTGAAGAAAATGCTTACCTTATTCGACACCCATCTAATAATGAAATTAAGGCTGCTGTCTTTAGCCTTGGTAACAACAAATCGCCAGGACCAGATGGGTTTACAACCGAATTTTACAAGAAATACTTGGACATTGTCGGCACATCCACCATTAGAGCTGTAAAAAGTTTCTTCCACTCTGGAAAGCTCCTAAAACAAATAAACCATACGTTTATATCTCTTCTCCCTAAGCGAGAAAACCCGACTAATACAAGCCACTACCGCCCAATCATCCTATGTTCTACATTGTATAAAATCATTTCAAAAATTTTAACAGAGAGAATCAAAGTAATTATAGGTAAACTTATCCACCCTCTTCAGGGAGCCTTTGTGTCCGATCGGGCCATCCAAGATAATGTTTTAATTTCTCACGAGATCTTCCATTCCTTCAGATCACGTACGGGTAGGGAGGGTTGGTTGGCAATTAAACTTGACATGGAAAAAACCTACGATAGAGTAGACTGGGATTTCACAAAAAAGATTTTAGAAAAATTCGGATTTCACTCTACCTTTATTACTTGGGTTTTGGAATGCATAACGACTGTCTCATTCTCAGTATTAATTAGCAATGGCCCTACAGATATGTTTTTCCCCTCTCGGGGCCTTCGCCAGGGGGACCCGCTATCCCCTTTTCTGTTTATCTTGGGAGCCGAAATCCTATCTAGGAAACTCTCTGCAGAAAAAAATGTGGATAATAGTTCAATTGGGTTTACGTTCGGCAGGAACAGTCCTCGGGTTCCCTTCTTATCATTTGCTGATGACATCATTATCTTCTCACGAGGTAGTGTCGTTGTGGGACAGAAAGTTAGAGCAATAATTGATTCATACTATAAGGTTTTTGGACAAAAAGTTAACTATCATAAATCTAGCTTTCAAGCCACAAAAGGTATTTCAAACTCTAGGATCTCAGAACTAAGCAGTTGTTTAGGAATTACTAATGAGAATTCATTAGAAAAATATCTCGGATGTCCGATTATAAATGGTAGAGTAAACAAACACACTTTTGAAGACGCCATTTGCAAATATAAAGAACAACTTTGTAAATGACGCGCTAACGCTTTATCGCAACAGGGGCGAGCAATCTTAATTAATACAAACCTATCAGCCAAGCCGTTATATACAATGCAAAATTTCATGTTACCCTCTTCGATTCATAAGGAGCTGGACCGGATTAACATAATGTTCTTTTGGAATAAGGATCTTCAACACCGCCCTCTTATTAGTTGGGATCGGGTTTACAGACCGAAGAAATGCGAAGGGTTAAGGCTAAGGAACTCAAAAGAGATGAATGTTGCCCTCCAAATAAAACTACTATGGAAAATTTTGGCTAAACCAGATAATGTCTAGGTTACTCTTATCAGGCATAAGTATCTTCGTTCAGCTAACATCTTTGAATACAAGAAAAGAGGAGATTCCTCATGGCAAAGGGCCAAACTAACAACCCTCATTGACAAATTTAAGACTAGACTCATTTGGTCTGTTGGAAATGGAAATTCCATCAAGTTCTGGACGGACAATTGGATCACAACTTCCGCTATTCTGGAAAGGGTGAATTGTCCTCAAATTAATAACATAGAAGAAACTGTTAGTAACTATTTATTAGGTGGTAAATGGTGGACGGAAAAACTTAACAGTGTGTTACCTGAAGACATAGTCAAAGAAATCTTGGATATTCCACTTCCCGTTTCGCCTTTCGAGGATCGCTTGTACTGATGGCCTGATAGAACTGGTTGGTTCACCACGTCTAGTGCATATAAACTAATCACTTCTCAATCTGCTCTAAATTTAGACAATAACGCATGGATCTGGAAATTGGATATTCCGCCTAAAGTTATAAATTTTTTATGGAAAATATGCCAGGATGGCCTTCCAACTGGAATTAGGTTAGCTCAACGAGGGACTTCTGTTCCCTCCTCCTGCAGCTTGTGCAACTGCACAGTAGAAGATGATGTTCACCTTTTTTTAGAATGCCAGTATGTAAAGTCCCTCTCCCGTTTACCAGCTCACATACACTCGACAATATCTAGCATGATAAATCATTCACGAGATATAAAGCCAATCATCTCTTTCATTGGAAACAAGCTTTCCTCTGTGTCCAAGGAGGAGCTTGCATTGTCTTGGTGGACGGCCTGGTACATTCGGAACCAATGTGTGTTTAGACAGGTCCCTGTACCTCATAGAGATTGTGCTTTACGAATGATGAAAACTCATAAGGAGAATTGGAGCAAAACTTCCCGCTTAGAGTATAATTTAGACGAGGACTCCCCTCTACACGCACGCCAATCCAATCACTCAAGGAAGAAAATAAAGCATGCCAAAACTACATGGCGCAAACCACCTAGGGGAACCCTAAAGCTAAATTTCGATGGATCCACAACCACAAATAATGAAAGCTCGGCTGGAGCCATAATCTGGGACTGGGAAGGACGCCCTATACATATTTCCTATCAAAAACTTGATAAACAAAGTCCTTTGAAAGCGGAGGCCCTTGCTCTTAAATTGGAAATCCAGCATGTTCGACAACTCCGTATCGATAAAATCCACATTGAAGGGGATTCCCTCATAATCATAAACCACCTAAAAGAAAAAGCCAAATGTTCGTGGGAAATCGAACTGATTTTATCAGATGTCAAACTCCTCTTATCGAATGTGAAAGAAGTGTCGTTCTTTCATGTTCCCCGGTTAGGTAAGAGAGTGGCGGATAAGGTTGCACACCTTTGCCACTCTGCCTGGGGTGTCGAGGTTTACAACGATTTAGGTCTCTTAGACCTCATCCGTAAGGATGCTACCGGGTAGAGCTTGCTCGCCCGAATTTTTTCCTAATAAAAAAAATTAAGAGATCATGTGCAATATTGGATCCATACGGAGGGTTGGTTTAGCGTTACTAGATAAATAGGTGAAATAAAGAGTGCAATAAATATATACTCCATATTTTTTAGCTTAAAATCGGACATTTCATTGCATCTCATCTCATCTACACAAACGTTTAAAGGTAAAAATAAAAATAGTAGAAAAAAAAACAAGGACTAACTAATTGGTCTATTAGCTGACAAGATATGGGTTATACTTCATTTCCTTCCCTACGAACATGAGCCCAGTCAATAGATGAAAAAAATACCTAGCACAAACTAAAATAAAGGAAATAAGATTTTTTTAAAGTGTCCAATCCATTGTAACCCTCCTTCTTAAATCCCCAAAATAAATGACTAGCAATTTGTTTCCACATGAACCTTGACATTGCTCTCTTCCTTGACAGCTGCAAGCCCTACAACACCGCCTCATCGTCGACAACCTCCGTATTTCTTGTGTGTGCAATCTCTTTTTGTTCTGCATTCAAGCATCGTAGTCATTTATACAAGGATCGAGTATACCAACCAATGTTGCGAATTCTTAGATGAAACCACTTTTCTTCTATCTTTCATTTACTCTTTAAATATCCTTTATCGTTTATTTTCATTCATATCCCATCCTTTATTTTATATTAATAAATACACATTGCAATTGAAATACTTTTGGTTCTCTATGGATTCGACCCCTTACTTTCATACTACTAGTTTGTTGGTTTGAAAATTATTATTTGGCGAGGTGAACAGATGACTTTCCCTCCGTCAAAATTTGGTGTCGTTGTCAGGGAATCAAGTTTATTTCTTTGTTTGTGTGATTATTGGTTTTTTGTATATACAAATAACCCCATCGTGCTATCTTATGGTTCACGACACCCTGCTACTAATTTTTTTTCAAGAAGTTGAGGTTATATCAGGACTAGGGAGAGAACTTTCACCATTACATCACAAGAGTGCAGGAGTTAGTGGACGACTGTAAATCACGGGGTATCCATGACAGCATGAGAGTTATGGTTCTTTGCATTTATGAAGGCGTAAATCCATAAATGAGAGAAATTATCAATTCCATTTGTGCCAATGGCTTGTGCGAACCAGGATTGTCAGTATTGTGGGAACTTTCCTACTACTTGGCTGACCAAGAAGTGAAGGAGAATGTCACACTTCAACATCCTAACCAATGGAGCACTCCAACCCACTCATGGATGATCCAAGCAAGGTCGTTTCGAAGAAGAAATTATCACTTAAGGAACAATTGAGCTAACCCTCTCAACCGGTGAGTAAGTTGGTAGCAGAGCAAAGTGTCAACCCTAAAGTTGAAAAGAGCCCAGACGCAAGTAGCAAGGGGTCAGTAGAAGACCGAGAAGTAAGTCCAATGCCCATTGACGTGGAATCTCGTTAATTCACACATGAGGATCCATGTATTTTGGCTCCTAATACATCCAACGAAGCCACCCTCATCACATATATCAAGGAACCAAGTCTGAAGCCGATTTCCGTGGCTCCATGAGATTTCTAACACTTTTGTGGACTTTGGTGCTTATGTAGATCTTTGGAGCCAATACTTCAAAAAACCACCAGTGGAATTGTTTTGGTGGTCTTACATACCCTCGGGAGGAGATCAAACTTGAGTGGATGAGGAATTAGCAAAGAGTCTCTACGTTGTATCCTTAATTGCCAATTTTTCGTCTTTAGTGTTCACTCGAATACCAAGTGGGCAAAAGAGTTTGATTTGCTTTTGAGGGTGCTAACGATGCCCGCGTGAGTCTTGAGTGAATGGAGAAAGAAACCGTCGAGTCTATGACGATAATCAATGGCACTTATCAGGAGGCAACTGATGAACGGTTTTTAGTCGCGTTAACCGTATCAAAATAAAACTCAAACCTACAAACTAGTATAGCAAGTAAGTAAGAGGTCGATCCCACAGAGAATCAAGTATTTCTGAGCAATGTGTGTTTACCAATTAGTAGAAATGGGAGGGTTTTGGTTGATTGAGATTGAAAAAGAAAACAAAATAAAATAAAACAAATTGATGCAAAACAATTTAGAGAAGATCGCTCTACCTACAACTATCCACTTTATTTTGTTGAATTGATATTGTAACTTCTTCTTGTTCTTTTAGGTTTCCTATGAATGCCCTTGTCCCAATTCAACCTAATATAGTTACTAGTCCAATCAGTCCTAGAAACCCTTATCAATCGAACAGTCCCTAAAGAAAGGATTTAACCCAATTGATAGCTTTAAGTTCAGAGATTAGCCAAGGTATTTGCAGTCCCTAAAGAGGGATTTAACAACACATCCAACTTCCTACTCATTCAGTTAGTTCAATCAGCCCTAAAGGAACAAGTTTGCTACTTGGGTTAAGGTTCGCAATCAGGAATCTACAAAACCCTAGCAATTGAATTGATTCTACCAAGTTGATCAGGCAAGAAAGAACAAAACAATCAAACATTCAAGCACAAAGAAGTCAAAACATTCAATATAGGAAATAAGGAACAAGATTCAGAAACTCACAACTCAATCCAAACAAAGCTTCAAATTGCAAGTAGAACGAAGAGAGTTTAGTCGCCCATGGCGAACATCGCTCTCAATCTCCAACTAAAATCGTCTTGAATCCTAACCTAATGAATGAATGAAAACCTAGGGCTAAGCCCTCTCCAATTTCGTGCCCAAAGAGTCGGCCAAAAGACAAAGATAAATAGGGTTTTGATAGGCAAACTGTCGCTGCTGGAAAAACCGTCGCTGCTGGAACATGCGGCGGCCGCGGCCGCATCATATTGCTGCGCCCGCTGCATATGGCGGTGCCCGCTGCATCAGTCTTTTACGCAAAATTCAGGCCGAATCAGCTCTCGACGTCAACAGGAAAGTTGTAGCTCTCTGAAAGAGCTTTCCAACGCATGGTCATAATAGTCAATCGGACAAACGAGGCCTCCAGAAAGTGCAAAACAAGTTCAGCATGTCTGGCGACAACTTCTGCAGACTTGTTCTTCGTTTAGGATCGCTTCTTCTTCCCAGGACCTCTTTAAATCTTCATGTAAGCTTCTTCGATCGACTAAACATCATCATCCAATGCGTTATCAACCCATGTCTCATCATCGGATCCACGATTACCTGAAATAATCAACAAAAGTGTGTAGATTCCGACTCCACCAACATAGAGAGCAAATATGCAAATTGTACTTAAACCATGCATGATATGCATCATAACTAAGCTAAATGCAACCTATTATGACCATCTAAACACATGCTATCAAACTCCCCCACACTTAAGCTTCGCTAGTCCGCGAGCGAACAATATAAAAGCAACCTATACCTACGTTTTCCTTCTTCATGCATTAGACCAAATCAAAAGCAACATCAATTTTAAATGAACACAAGACCAAGTGAATAAACATCATAGCATGTATTTAGCGATCAAAGCATAGAAGTAGAAATCATCCAACATCACCAGGAATATGTGTTTCGCTCATGCTCTCATGTGTTTAGGCTTTAAGGTTCAACTTTCAACTCAATCCAAAATGCACTAAGCTCATAGACATTGACCACAATATCACCAAATCTCCACCGAAATGCTATTACTTGCGGGACACAATAAAGAAAATAAGCAAAATTGACTCTAGTAATTCATTTTTTTTGTTTTCATTTTCGATTTTTTTTTCTTAACTTTTTTTTTTCTTTTTTCTATTTATTTTCTTGCCTTGGTGTCTTCCTTACGCGAGTCGCAAATATGGGTGTCATGAATGGCCCCGGTCTATCAACACCTCATCCTACTAAAATGAAGTCCACTTGAACATCTTTTGACGCAAGTTCCAAACATGGGTGTCATGAATGAACCTGGTTACTCAATGATCAAGCTTTCTTTCCTAGTGGTTAGTTTTCAACACCTTTTTGCGCGAATCATACCCATGGGTGTCATGCATAGACCCGATTACTAAGTGCATCAACCATTGCCACCTTATTTCACTAAATATGCACAAATTCAAACAAAAGACTCAAAACATAAACAGAAACTCCGCAAGCAACAATCATGTGAGTCGGTCTTGAAAAATAGATATTGCAGTCAATGCCAAGAGGTAGCAACATAAGGAGAGTAAATCACACAATTGAGCAAGATAATTATAAATGATTCTAATAAGGCTAAAAACATTCTCACAATGGTCATGTTTGTAGGATTTCAATCATACTTTAGCTCAATCATACATGCTCAATTACATCACAAAATCATGTTTCATAAGAAAACATTTCAAGGCGATTAGGCTAAGCAATTCAAGTTTATCGTAGGATTTACAAGTTCATGCCATAAGAATGTAGAGTTTCGCTAACTAAGGTGGGTATTTGAAATCTATGTATATGCATGATATTTTTTTTTTGGAGTTTTTTTTCAAGTGCAATATAAGTATAAAAATAAATATGAAGACATAAATAAACATGATAACATAAATAAACATGATATGCAAACTCTATCTATATGCAATGCAATCCTTCCCCCACACTTAATCTTTTCATTATCCTCAATGAAACATAAAAGACAACAAAAAAAAACATAGAGGAAGAAATGAATGAAATACTCACAATGTGGTGGATGGGTCTCTATAGGTCGGATCTGAGCATTGCAGCGGCCTTTCCTGAGAGTTTAGTCTATCCCAAACCAAAACAACTATCCAATATCTAATGGAAAACCTAATTTATTGAAAAACAAACTAACTAATGAGGAATTGAAATAACTAAATTAGAAAACTTACCTCGGGTTGCCTCCCGAGAAGCGCCTTTCTTTAATGTCATTGGCCTGACTTATTCTCAATCTAAAGATCTTATATATCAGACATCGTCAAGGCCCTCAGTAACCTATCATATTCCTGTGCACAAATCTTACAAAGAACATCATAGCACAATAGATTGAAAGCATAAAATGTGGAACTAAAGAACCCTTTCAATCTATCAAAGAGTCTAGCATGACTCTCTACAGAAGGAATATGATACCACCAGCACAGTTCCGCTGGTGGCTTTTCAAAATAGCAATCAAAAGGATCAACATAATCACCATTACCTTTAAAATTGCAAAAGTTTACCTTTATTACCTCTTGAGCCTCAGCTGATGGCTCTAGACCTGGTTCATCAATGGGCGAGCTCAGAATGGATGTGTCAGATGGAGTTGGAACCAAAACACATGAAACCTCATGCGTCGACTCATGAGATTCCAAGTCAGGAAGCATTAGACCATCTCCATCGTCAAAGAAACTATCGTTGTCATCAAACAATTCCTCCTCCTTTTGAACATCCTTACTATGTTGAAACCACCTAGGAGGGAATGAATTCAGCACAATGACTTTGATAGGATCCCCAACCCTTTCATCATTCAATTCTTCAAGGGATGGTGGGATGGGTTTCTCATAATCAAGAGAAGAAGACGTTGGGGGCTCCTCAGTAGCACTGCGGCGGTCGTCGCCTGGCTGCGGCGGTCGCTACTCCTCAGATCTTTCACCCTCAGTTACGACTTCATCTTCTTCTTCTTCTAAGCCCCTTTCTTCCTTACCTTGGGGACCAACAATTATTTTTCCAATTTGGCTCATTAGTTCCTCCAAGGTCTGGTTTCGTTGAGCCATCTGATTTTCCAAATTCCTATTGCGCTCATCTAGCTGCTGCACTAATTGTGTAAGGCTCTGGAATGGATCCTCTATATGTGTGATAGAGTCCTCCATTGGTGGAGAAGACGTGGCGAGCAATTCTTCCTGTGCAGCATGGTAATCCATATAACAGAAAAAATCCCACAACCCCGACAATCCTCCTAACCGCTTCAGGCCTCCGTTACTCATGTACTCAGCAAGCGCTCGCGTCTCAACAGTCATCCCATCAATTATGCACATAATCATATCTCGAATGCTGAATTGATAACCCCATGAACCAAGGTCGTCAACATACTCATGCAATCTAGTGAAGTATTGGTGAAAGTTCTCACCTTCAAACTGCGCTAACCTCAACATCTTGAAAAAGTTAGTAGCAAGGGCGTCGTGAACCGTAAGATAGGTTCACAACGAGTTAGGTATATGCACAAAAATCAATAAATACACAAAACAAAGAAATAAACTTGATTCCCCGGCAACGACGCCAATTTGATGAACGGTTTTTAGTCGCGTTAACCGTATCAAAATAAAACTCAAACCTACAAACTAGTATAGCAAGTAAGTAAGAGGTCGATCCCACAGAGAATCAAGTATTTCTTAGCAATGTGTGTTTACCAATTAGTAGAAATGGGAGGGTTTTGGTTGATTGAGATTGAAAAAGAAAACAAAATAAAATAAAACAAATTGATGCAAAACAATTTAGAGAAGATCGCTCTACCTACAACTATCCACTTTATTTTGTTGAATTGATATTGTAACTTCTTCTTGTTCTTTTAGGTTTCCTATGAATGCCCTTGTCCCAATTCAACCTAATATAGTTACTAGTCCAATCAGTCCTAGAAACCCTTATCAATCGAACATTCCCTAAAGAAAGGATTTAACCCAATTGATAGCTTTAAGTTCAGAGATTAGCCAAGGTATTTGCAGTCCCTAAAGAGGGATTTAACAACACATCCAACTTCCTACTCATTCAGTTAGTTCAATCAGCCCTAAAGGAACAAGTTTGCTACTTGGGTTAAGGTTCGCAATCAGGAATCTACAAAACCCTAGCAATTGAATTGATTCTACCAAGTTGATCAGGCAAGAAAGAACAAAACAATCAAACATTCAAGCACAAAGAAGTCAAAACATTCAATATAGGAAATAAGGAACAAGATTCAGAAACTCACAACTCAATCCAAACAAAGCTTCAAATTGCAAGTAGAACGAAGAGAGTTTAGTCGCCCATGGCGAACATCGCTCTCAATCTCCAACTAAAATCGTCTTGAATCCTAACCTAATGAATGAATGAAAACCTAGGGCTAAGCCCTCTCCAATTTCGTGCCCAAAGAGTCGGCCAAAAGACAAAGATAAATAGGGTTTTGATAGGCAAACTGTCGCTGCTGGAAAAACCGTCGCTGCTGGAACATGCGGCGGCCGCGGCCGCAGCATATTGCTGCGCCCGCTGCATATGGCGGTGCCCGCTGCATCAGTCTTTTACGCAAAATTCAGGCCGAATCAGCTCTCGACGTCAACAGGAAAGTTGTAGCTCTCTGAAAGAGCTTTCCAACGCATGGTCATAATAGTCAATCGGACAAACGAGGCCTCCAGAAAGTGCAAAACAAGTTCAGCATGTCTAGCGACAACTTCTGCAGACTTTTTCTTCGTTTAGGATCGCTTCTTCTTCCCAGGACCTCTTTAAATCTTCATGTAAGCTTCTTCGATCGACTAAACATCATCATCCAATGCGTTATCAACCCATGTCTCATCATCGGATCCACGATTACCTGAAATAATCAACAAAAGTGTGTAGATTCCGACTCCACCAACATAGAGAGCAAATATGCAAATTGTACTTAAACCATGCATGATATGCATCATAACTAAGCTAAATGCAACCTATTATGATCATCTAAACGCATGCTATCAGCAACCCGAGGTATGTTTTATAAATTTGCTACTTAAATTCGTAGTTAGTTAGTTTCAATAAATTAGGATGATTCTAGCTAGATTGTAGATAGAGGTTTTTAGAGTAGTTTCAGACTGATCTTTCAGATAAGACACGAAGCGAGGAAAAGAAGGAGAGGATAATGACATGCACGCGGCTCCTCTGCCACCTCCGCAGCTCCCTTGCCGCACCCGCGTCTCTCTCTATCTCCCCGCGATGGTATTGCAGAAGGCTAGTTGCCTCATTTTTTCCTATTCCACTTATGGTTTCTGTTAGTTCTACTCGTTCTTGTGGCCACCACCATGATTAATTATGCTCCCTTTTCCCTAATGTGTGATATATTTTAATTTATGTTGTCTTTAATTGATCATTGAGGACGATAAAAAGTTTAAGTATGGGGGAGGGTTGCATTCATAGATTCATGCATTCATGTTTAATTTTCCATTATTTTATTGCATAAACATATATTGCATAATTTTAACCCATCCATTATCCGGTTATGCTACAATTTTCCATAATAGTTTCATTTGTAGTGCATCGTTCATGTTGCGAGACTTATAAATACCCAGCCTTTTATGTTTTTATTTAGCTTTGCATATCTTATCCCAACTGATCAGAGGCATGTGTTGAACATCATTATTGCATAAAAAAAATCCTATTGACTTAGTCTAGTTCTTTATGTACATTGGTTGGTATCGTAAAACTTTGCATTATGGAAAGGGGTTTTGCAGCTAGATTTGCACCAATTAGGACAACTTGGCCTTGTTTTGAGAGTGCATTAGCCCTTCACTTGGTTTATTTCCTCAAATGTAGTATGGTTGACTCTACCATTGTTGATTAGGTAACCCAGATATTTTTATAATGTTTTTTTCGTTAGAAATCTATAAACATGTTACCAATTCGTTCACTTTGCTTCGTGTAACGCCTGATGTTGTTTGGAACGTAGACTTGTGGAAATTGAATTTTTGTCATAAAATTTTGTTGTAGTCAGTAATGATATTTTTGTCTTTCATGCAAGAAGATACGTTACCTTTTGTAAATATTATGATATCGTCTGCGAATTCTAGGAATGGAACACATGGTTCGTCCTTACCAAATTTGAACCCACTAGAGCCATCGCGCGAGTTTGATTCCTTTTCCAGTTTTCTTGTCAAGATCTCTACCCCCAGTATAAATAAAAAGTGTGATAACGGATCACGTTGTCTCTGATCTCTAGATGACCAGAAGAGATCCATTGGGTTATTGTTTACCAATACCAAGATTGATACTATATATACACTTTCTTGAATCCATTCGACAAATTCTGTATGAAAAAAAAAACAAATTTTCCCATTACAAATTTCGTGAATCCCTAGTCTACCATATCATAAGCTTTTTTCCATATAGAATTTTATTGATTTTCATCCCTCCAAACCTTTTCGGTTTTTGAAAGAATGGAAAATTTCATGTGCGATAAGTATATTATCTGGGATTGCTCTACTAGAGACAAAAGCCCCTTTAAGCAGGTGAATTAATTTACCCATAACTTTTTTTAATCATTCTGTAATTATTTTTAATATTGTGTTATAAATCATTGAGCATAGGCTAATTGGTCTGTAGTGCGCTGTTATTATACATGAGCAAACATGAGCTAACCCGTCTGGCGCACACAACCCGTCCGGGAAAATATACGGGCTTGGATTGACTAGTTGGCCCAAGCGGGCAGAAGGGCCAAGTCCTGTAGGCCCAGTAGGATGGGCTCATATTATTAACCTAATAAAAATATATACATAATTTCTATAATTTATAACTATATTACAGGTGTCAAACTATTGCCAAGTGCTAATTAATTATTATTTATCCCAAATGCTCTCACCCTCAAAATATATACATTATTTTTTATAATTTATAATTTTATAATTATATGTAAAGGTGCAACTCTCTCTCATGTTCAAAATCAAATCCAGTTGAGAAATGAGAACCATAAATGCTCTCTCGCATAGTCTGAGCATCATTTGAAAGTTTTGGTACAATATGAGGTTGATTTTCATTTATTAGTAAGCTAACATTGTCCAGATTTACCTCACATTTGAAAGTATGGGTACAATGTTGTGATTTGTCTTAAATTTTTTTTTTTATAATTCGATTTCGAATAGAGAACTAATTTGAGATGCTAGGCCCATTTGGCCCATTGGGCGACCCATCCCAACAATGAGAGCGGGCTTGGACAAGGCACTAGATCCAAATACCAGGTCAAGGCTCGACCCAAGCCCCTCCTGCCTGACCCATGCTCAGGTCTAGCTGTTATGGTTGGCTTGTCACATTTAGGTAATAGAGTGATATAATTATGATTAAGTTGCTTCAGAAGGTGTTCGAAATTGAAGAAACCGTTTACAACGTTTATGACAAAGGTCCCAACAATGTCCCAATATTGCTTATAAAATTTAGTTGTAATCCCTTAAGGACCTAGGAATTTGTTGTTTCCCATACTAAAAGTGGCTCACTTGATTTCTGTGTTCGATGACATTTTTGTTGGCAGTACGTTTTCCTCCACTCTGGTTACTTATTATTGTGGTTATTAATTCAAGGTATTTTTCAACCAGGCGTTCGTGGATTGGTTCCTTTTTATTTCCTTAGCAAAGTGATTTTTAATCTCTTGGTATATTTTATTTTCCCCTAAAATCTAGGTTCCTTCCAATATCATTATTATGCGAATGATTTTTCTATTCCATCTACATGTCGCCACTCGATGGAAGTAACTTGTATTTGCATCATCCATTCTAATATGCTTTGATTTTGCTCGCCGATTCCAGTATTTATGATAGAATGGTAGAAGACTATTTTTTTATATAAAATTATGTTCTATTGTGTTGGTATGATTTTGTATTTATTTTTTTGGTTGTGATTGGATTAAAAGTAGCGCTCCTTCTACATGTTGTAACTAGCAAAAAATATTTCCAA
The DNA here is from genome assembly GCA_963922045.1 of Persicaria maculosa. Lineage (NCBI taxonomy): Eukaryota > Viridiplantae > Streptophyta > Magnoliopsida > Caryophyllales > Polygonaceae > Persicaria > Persicaria maculosa. The sequence goes on from OY998271.1 coordinate 39,849,988, forward strand.
ACGCTTTTTTGTTCCACTTGTTTGCTTTGCCTTTCAAAATAGTTGTTTTGAACATCAGTTAGAACATGGCTGACCTAGAGCATGATGTAAGCCATGATTGTTTGACAGTGTTTCTAAAATCTCTTCTTTCAATCTAGATGTTTTCAAACTTAAGTCAATTGTTATAGGACGATGATCGGTCGAAGAGAATGTTCCATTTTTTTGTTGTCAAAGCAGGTCTGTATTGTAGGATCTGGTGGTGCACTAGAACCTGATCTATTTTTCCTTTATATTTCCGGTGCTCTCTCATTTTTTTTCTCCATGTAAGCGAGTTCCCAAATGCTAGAATCTCAACAAGAGAATAGTTGTGTTTGTAATCTTCCACATTGTACAACATTTATCTCAACCTCTTTCTCTTTATTCATTCCACATCTGATTTCGTTCATGTTGCATATAACAATACTTGGGATGTGGGGTTTCTTGATCAATTCAGTAAGTGTTTCCCAAAAACTATTTTTGTGGTTATCATCAGGTGGACGGTACAGAAAGAAAATTAGGAAGTATTTGTTATCATTAAGTAAGTGTTTCCCAAGAGAGATGATTTCATGGGTTAAATGATGCACTTTCCAAAATAAAACGATCCCTGGCCCCCAAATCTACCATTTGCATTCTAACATACTGCATTGTTAAACCCCGCTCTCTTCTCGGTTTTTTCATGAGGGATGTTTTATGTTTTAGAGCGATCATCGGAATGTGTTTGTTTTCATAGTAAGTGTTGATGCTGATCCAAAATATTGGTTTACAAATTCCTCAACACTTTCAAAAACATACTTTCATTTGACTATAGCTAAGAGGATACCTGGTAGTCCTCTAAATGCTCATTTTCAAGTAGACCAAAGTTTGACTTACATTAGACCAATTCCCCCACACTTGAACCTCTGCTTGTCCTCAAGCAATGGAAAATTCAACTCTGCAACCCCACAGCATAGCTATTCATGTATCAACCCCAATATTCTTTAAGTGCATGAAAACTAGCAAACACAATATATTAACAACATCATAGCACATAATTGCAATAATCAATGAAATCAGGCAACCATATCCATTCTAGACCTCACAAGGAATATGTGTTTCACTCTCGCTCAAGTGTTTAGGGTTAAATGTTTACGCTCAAAACTCAATCTTTAAAAACTTAGCTACAATAGTCTTGCACCAGTGTTCTAGCTCTCCACCGCTGGTGACTCTACACACAACAAAAATCATGAGGTCTTTCAATTGGGTTGTAATGGGGCCAAGGTAGAAAACATAAGGTATGGAACAATTTAGGCCATGTGGTGCTCATAATCCGGGAACTAAGGATGCAACCAAATTACAATACCACTCACAAGATCATACCATAACTCTACAATGTATACAACTCCAATCTCAAGTATCAAACTTCACAAACCATACTCAACTCATTCTCTTATTCTCTTTTTTTTTCTTTTGCATTTTTTTCTTTTTTCATATGCTCTTCTTCATGCCATATCAAATGATTTTCCTTGACTTTTACCCCTAAGTGAATTTTATCCTCCTTAGGTCCCAAGTAATGTGTAAACTACTAGCAAGAATCAAAACATCTCATAAAAGTACTCCCAACATACAATCCATCACTCAAACCATCATCCACAATATGAATATTCACCAACTATTCCTAATTCCCGGATGGGTCAGGCTATAATTGGCTATGGAAAAATCTTGTGGAGCTCAAAAGAATAGGCAATTAGGCTCAATATTGGCTTCAAGCAGAGGATAATATGCAAGGTGGGAATAGAGTCAAATAGGGCTAATAAAGGTGCCTCAATCATTTTTAAGTCATGTGCAGAAATCATAATATGCAGCCTTGAATAAGATATCTAAATGCAAGCCAAAGAGGAAGCAATTAAAGAGAGTACACTCAACAAGCAAGAGGACATAATATACTTTGTCCAAACATAGGCCAAAATAAACTCACCAGGTCATGTCTAGAACTTCAAGATCACCCAAAATCAAATATCTTATGTGCTCAATCATTAACCAATTATGCTCACCAAATAGTGTGGAAATCAGATATCAAAGGTTTTCAACAATCCAAGCACATCATGGGGCATAAGTCTCAATAAATAAATTAGAGGACAAGTGACATCCATATGGGAAAATAAGACCTAATCCTAGCTAATGCATAAATATAATTACATAAATATAAATATTTTTTTAATTTTTTTGGTTTTTTTTATAACACGTTGATATGTGTGCAATGTCAACCAAAAACAAATATAAAAGTGCAACTGAAAATGAACATGCAATCCTAATCCTATTTATGCCATGCAATTCTTCCCCCACACTTAAATCAGACATTGTCCTCAATGACATAAAAGACAACAAAAGATAAAAATATGAAGAAAAGAAATAAAAAAAACTAACATGTTTATTGCGGTGGTGGTAGGTAAGGTGGGTAGTGAAAGGAATCCTGTCAGTCCCGTCAGAGGCCGCGGGGCGGCTGAGCATATGACCTAGCCGCGGGGCGGCCTGTGCTTTCTCTTAAACGCCTTTTCTCCCTGCAGTGTTAGCTCCCCAGAACCGAATAGAACCAAAAATTAATCTAATAAAACAAAAGACATAGAGGAAAATAGAAAACTTACCTTGGGTTGCCTCCCAAGTAGCGCCTTTGTTTACTGTCATTGGCTCGACAGTTTATTCATCCACTCATTCAAGACTCAAGCGGACATTGTCAGTGCCCTCAAGAGCAAATCAAATTGTCGTGCCCAACCGATATTCGAATGCACACTAAAGATGAAACAATTGGTAATTAAAAATATAGCAATGAGAACCGTTACCAACTTACTATTCATTCGAGCTTGATTCTCCCTCAAGGGTATGTAGGACCACCAACACAGTTCCGCTGGTGGTTTGCTGAAGTAGTGGCTCCATGGATCGACATATTCACCAAAATCTCCTAATTTGCAAAAAGTACTAGTTTCTTGTTCGGGAACCACATAAATCGGTTCCGGACTTGGCTCCTTGATAGGTGAGTTGGGGATGATATCTACGAATGGAGGGAGCATCGAAACATACTCAATCTCTAGGGACGTCTCCTGAGATTTCGTGTCGATAACCACTAGATGCTCTTCTCCATTATCGGAGAATTCATCGTTGCTTGCATCTTGGCTTTCATCAATTTGAGGAGTAGAACATCGCTCAACTACCAACTTCTTCAATGTTTGAGTGAGTTGGATAATTGCTTCCTCATTTCGATTATTCATCTCACGTAATTGCCCCATTTGCTCCATCAAGACACTGATTGAATCCTCCATGGACGGGTCGGAGTACTCCATTGGTTGAAACATCGAAGTGTAGGATTCTTCATCCGCCGATTGGTCACCCATGTAGCAGAAAAGATCCCATAGTCCCGACACTCCTAAACCAGCAAAGCTTCCGTTGTTTATGGACTTGGCAAGTTCTCGTGTCTCAGGAGTCATGCCCTCAATAACGCAAAGCCCCATATCTCGCAAACTATCTTGGAAACCCCGTGAATAACGGATGTCCACTAAATTTTGCAATCTCATGAGGTAATGGTGAAAATACTCTCCCTGAAACTGCCATAACTTCAACATCTTGAAATATTAGCAATTAGGTGTCGCGAACCATAAGATAGGTCCACGACGGGGTTAGATGTAAATATATACAAAGGTTAGCGATAAAAAAAACACAAGAAATTTCAAGAATTCCCCGGCAACGGCGCCAAATTTGACAAGAGGAAAACCTGTCGTTGTTCCTGCCAAAGAAATACTCAAACCTACAACTAGTATAGTTGGTAAGAAAGAGGTCGATCCACAGGGAAATCTATTAAGTTCAAGTGTTAATCTAATCGCAAGTGACACTAAAAGAGAGTTTGATGAGAAAAAGATCCGCCTTTTGTCAAAGCGGAAACAAGCAAACAAGGTAAAGGAGGTTGTAGAATGCGATAGAGAGAATTAGGTTCACCTACAATTTGTCACTTTAATTGATGAATTTGATCCTTGTTTCAGCCTCTAGTTCTCTTCTTTTCCTATCAATGTCCTTGTCCAGATCTTAGGTAAATTACTAGTCCTACAAGTCCTAGCAACCCTTATCTCTAAATAACCCTAACACGGTTAAGATTTAACCTAGAGATAGCATTAAGACTATGAATTAACCAAGGTATATGCAATATCAAGCTACGAGTCGATATTTAACATATATTCAACTTCCTACACATCGAATTAGTCCTACGAGTCCTAAAGGGATATGATTGCTACTTGGGTTAAGGTTCGCTACGAGGAATCTACAAAACCCTAGCAATTGAATGAATCTACTCTAACTAGTTGATCAGGCCAGAGAGAATAAAACACATTCAAGGAATTAAGCGCAAAGAAGTCAAAACATTCAAATAGGAATAAGAACTAGATTAAGAAACTCACAATTCAACAATCAAGATCCAAACTGTAGGTGAAACCTTCGAGAGTTTAGTTGCTCATGCTCAACGTGCTCTCAATAATTCTCAAAAGTGCATAAGGTTATTAGTTAGATGCCTAAGAAAATAACCCTAATAGTCCTTAAATAAACCTAAGAAAGTCGGCCACAACAATTCTAAAGAAACCCTAATTAATGAATCGGCGGTTCTGCTGAGGCCGCGGGGCGGCTACCTCAGGCGACGGGGCGGCCAGGCGATCAGCGAAATCCTTCGGCAAGTCTTCGGGCCGCGGGGTGGCTAGCTCGGCCGCGGGGCGGCCATTCTGTTCACAGCGATTTTTCCTCTTCGAATTTGGTCTCGATGTCAACATGAAAGTTGTAGATCTCGGAAAGAGCTTTCCAACGCATGCTTATAATAGGCATTCTGACCACCGAGGTCTCCAGAAAGTGCAAAACAAGTTCAGCTTGTCTGACGACAACTTCTACTGACTTGTTTATCACTTAGGCTCTCGAAATTCGACTCCACTCCCGTGCTCTTCACTTTTCTTCCTCAACTTGAATCCTCCTTCATCCAAGAGCTCCTCATTCCTCGTCGGATCCACATCTACCTGAAATTAAACATAAAATTGCATAGATTCCGACTCTTCCAATACCACTGGTAAACATGTAATTGTAACTAAAATATGCACTATTTACAACCAAACTATGCTAAATGAATCCTAATATGCATATCTAATCATGCTCTATCAACTTACATTAGAATTGTACTTATAACTTTTACCAAGAAAGTTCTACCATTTTTAGTTTATTTTAGTCACAAGCGAAGACCTGCAACTAAAATTTATGCCGAAATTTGCTTCGAAAGATTTAGAATAAAAATATATTGCTCGCGGACGGAATTTTCAAAATTTTCCCGAATTATTATAATTCAAATCCCAACTAAATCCATATTAAATCGAAATTAATTCTTAATTTATAAAAATAATAATATTTTAAAATCCCGAGTCATTACATTATTGGTTACAAAAATCAAGAGCAGAGTATTTCAAGATGTTTGTCTACTTCAACAGAAGTACAAAGTGCTACTTATTGTCTTCGTTTGACTACAAGTTTGAGAGCGGCTAGATTTCTACTTGCGCAGGGGATGGCTTTTCGGGGGCATGATGAGAGAGTTTCTTCAAAAAAATAGAGGTAATTTTATGCAATTGCTTAAGTTATGTGGTGATCTGAATGAAGAGGTTACAAAGGTTGTGCTGGGTAATGCCCCCGGAAATCATCAGCTGACTAGTCCTTCCATTCAGAAGGATATTACTAAGGCATGTGCTTCAGAGACGATAAATGCCATTATCCGAGAACTTGGGGACAAATTCTTTTCTATATTGATTGATGAGTCTCGTGATGTCTCAGTGAAAGAGCAAATGGCTATTGTTGTAAGATATGTGGACGACCAAGGAGTTATTGTGGAGTGGTTTCTTGGGGTAGTTCATGTTCGTGAGACCACTACAATATATTTGAAAAGTAGTATTGATGCGTTCTTTGCTCAGTATGGATTATCATTCAGTAAACTGAGAGGCCAAGGATATGATGGAGCTTCAAATATGCGAGGCAAGCATAATGGGCTGAAGACTCTTATTTTGAAGGAAAATCCATATGCAAGATATATTCATTGTTTTGCTCATCAGCTTCAACTAGTTATTGTGGGGTGTGCAACCAAAAATAGAGATGTGGCAGATTTCTTTAGTTATTTGATGTTGATTACGAACATGGTTGGGGCTTCTTGCAAAAGAAGAGACCAGTTGCGACGGAATCAACATGATAAATTGGTGGAGATGTTAGAAAAGGGAGATGTTTCAACTGGAAGAGGATTGCATCAAGAAAGCACTTTAACTCGGTCGGGGAACCACACATTAGGGGTCACACTATATCACCATTGTTTGTATTCTCACGTTGTGGAAATCGACCACCAAGGTGTTGGAAAAATTAGTTGATGATGGAGGTGATTCAACGATTCAGGGAAATGCCGCTAGCTTGGGTGAAAAGATGGAACACTATCAGTTTGTTTTTATTGTTCATTTGATGAGACTTGTATTGGGATGGACAAATTCTTTGTCACAATTGTTGCAACAAAGAGATCAAAACATCACTGCGGCAATGAATCAAGTTCAGATTGTAAAGGAAAAGCTTCAAGATTTGAGGGAGAATGGATGAGATCAGCTCGTACAGGAGGTCAATGAGTTTTGTGCTACAAACAATGTGACAAGTCGATTTCGTTCTAGATGTGCAGGAGAAGAGGCGAAGATGATAAATTACCACCATTTTGGAGTCAATATATTCTATCAGGTAATTAGAGTATTGTATTATTTATCAATTAATTAAGGCTTTTTTCATTGTTAGTATTAGAAGTATACTTAATATGTCGATTCATTTTTAGGTTATTGACCAAATTAATCAGGAGATGGAGAATCGCTTCAACAAGACAAACACTACATTACTCACATGTAGTGCAAGCCTTAATCCCCAGAATTCTTTCTCTAATTACAATCAGTCTAAGCTACTTCAAGTTGCAGAGCTACATCCAGAAGACTTTTCAAAGATTGATAGATCTGTACTCAAGCAAGAATTAGAAGTGTGGATTACATCCATAAGGGGAACTGAAATATATTCTGGATTGGAAGATCTTGGAGATGTTGCTAAAAAGATGGTTGAGGATGGCATTAGCAAATGTTTTCCCTTGGTATATCGTCTTATTGTGTTGGTTTTGGTGCTTCCTATCGCAACTGCAACGGTTGAAAGAGCCTTCTCTGCAATGAGTTTTGTAAAAACATATTTGCGTAACAAGATGGGTGATGAGTATCTAAATGATTCTTTGGTATGCTACATCGAGAGTGATATTTTCGAGAGCATTGACAATGAAGTTATTCTGCAACATTTTCAGAACATGAAAACACGCAAGATGGCTTTACCTCCTCTACCACCAAAGTGAACTTGTTTGTACAATTGTAGTATTGAACTTATATTTAGTATCAAACTTGCTTTTAGTATTGAACCTATTTATAACCGCAAGATGAATTTATTAAATGTCTTTGTAGTTTTTAGCCCCCCCAATAAGAAATCCTAGATCCGCCACTATTTCTAACCAATGTATAAAATATAAGCAAACCTATAAAAGGTTTAGTCGAGCATGACTTACTGAAATAATGAAAAAGGGAAAAAAAAAGAAATGTGTGTTGTGATGTGTGAATGTGAGAATGTGTTGTGTGGATTGGGGGCTTAGAAGAGCTGTATTTATAGGCATAGGAGGGTTAAAAGTCAGAGAACTTAAGGTAGAAGAAAAGCCCAATGAGGCAGATTTGCCCACAGAAGAGATTTGCCAGAATCTGCATCAGCGGGCACCGATCCATTGTAGCTCCGCGGAAGCCTGATTTGTGCGTTGAAGTCGGCGGACGCCGATCCTTGGCCGCGGGCGCCGCTCCTCTGTAGTGACTCTTTTTCTCTTCTTTTTGTCTTTTCTTGCTCGTTTCTCCTTCTGTCTTCTTCCTTGATTCTTTCTTACACTTTTTAAGCTTCATATCTTTGCTTTCCTCTATCTCTTTTAGCTTGATCTTTAGGAATCCACATAAATAGGCATAAAATCCGTAGATTCTGAACTTTGGAACTTTCAAGGCAATGATCGTACTTTATGATGAAAACCTTACTAAAGACAACCTAAATGACTTAAGAATGGCCTATAATGCCCATACAAGTCATTCATTATCAGCAATCATTCCTCTCTTATTTCTTTTACTTATTTTATGTTTTATATCATTATTATTTTGCTATTTTAAGTTGACAAGGAAGATACATACAAATTGTAAGTCTTTGTGGATCGACTCCAGAGTTACCTACTACACAAGTTAGTACGTTTGTATTATTAAGATTTTTGAGAAGGAACAACGACCTTATGCCCCATCAGGAAGCGATGGTTAGGTTGACAACCAGGTGAGAAATCAAAGACATGGGAGAGATTATGTTTATATGCTAGGTCTTAGGGAACTATTGCTAATTACCACCCATCATAGAGTAATGGAGTTAGATGGTCATTGACAAGGACAACCTATCTAATTCCATACATAAACCAGACCCTAAAATAATTAGTATAAACCCATTTACATAGAATACAACCCCATGATCATGAAATCGCCATTTTTGTGAATGTGAGTGAAACTATATTTCATCATTATTGTTTTCTACAATCATCAATCATTGCTACTTTTATTATTCATTTCTTTCATACAATTTCTTTTTTTTACTTGTTTATTACTTGCAATCACATTGGTTATTGCTTGGTTATTGCTTGAGGACAAGCAAGTCTAAGTATGGGGTGTTTTGATGTCTATGTTTTTAGTCATATTTTATAGTATCTTTTTGTGAATTTGAGTCTTTTTTGTTTTAGTTTTAGGTTGGGTTAGTATCATTTGAGTAGGTTTTCATATTTCATGAGATATGGAGGTATACACAAGCTTTTGTTCTATTTTATAGGTTTTTGAACCTATTTTGAAGCCATTATATATCATGAGGATAAGCGGAAGAAAGCTAAAAGAATGCATGAAAAAAGAATGGAAGTAAATAGAGTAATAGTAAAGGAGAAAAGAGCAAAATTGTGAGCCAACCCGAGCCCTAAAGGGGCAGAACCGAGCCCAAAAAGAAGCCAAACCGATCCGGATCGAGAGAAGCAAGCCAGAGGGAAAATAGCGAGTGTACCAAGGCGCTTACCGAGCACCCATGCTTGTTATCGATCCGAGATGACAGTGATTGAGATGCGAGATTTGAAGCAAAGAAGCCATATTGAGCCACCTAAGGGTCCGTACCGACGGGCACCTAGGTCGATATGGGCAATTTGTGCGCAGATTCTGTTCAAATTTTATCTCAGTTTTAAATAGATTTAGATAGATCTTTTTATTTTTAGTTTTTCTAAGATATAATTAGGTTTTCTAGTATAAATAGAACCTTTAGGGTTGATTTAGATCACACAAAATTACACAAGAAATTCTAAGAGTTGACAACAACTGAATTCCCGAGTCCTTATATTTATGGAAATTTTATTCCGCTTAATGAGAGACGTCTAGGGTTTCTTTGGATGGTTTTAGACTATATTAGAAGTTGTTTTCATTAGTTTTAATCAATATACGCTTTAAAGGATTGAAGATTAGAGATTCTAAGTACGTTATGAGAACTTAGGACTCGTTTGGCTTTGCCTACGATTTACGAATTGGTTAGTTGAATTGCATTGTGAGATTTGATTTCTAGTTATTCCTATGAACTATTTCATCTTTTTTAGTGTTGATTTCATGTTGTTAGTTTTACTTTGATTGAACATTTTTATAGAATTGTATCGTGCTAATATAACTGATTCGTAAGAATAATTAGACCTTTTATAGCGAACATAGTTGAGTGAATCCACAAGGAGGAACTTGATTGAGTTGGGAGATGACAAATTGGTTAAATATTGGTTCTTAAGATGTTAAGGTTGTTGAGATGACAATTATCAACATATACTAGTTTCTTTGGGAGGTTGGTAGTGTTTCTCTGCCAAGTATATTGGGAATTTGTGCTGCTCTTATGTTAAATCGTGTAGGTAGAGGGTTGTATAGGAATGTAAGTGGTTATTAGATTCGCAAGGGTTAACAATCTATATAAACAAATATCGGATTAGTCAAATAACTAGAAGGAGACTCGAAGAGCAAGTAGGCTAACCATTGTTGCAAACTTGTAGATAAAACCACTTTTCTTCTATCTTTTACTCGCTCTTGTTAATATTCTTTATTGCTTATTTTCATTCATATCCCATCTTTGCTTTCATATTGATAAATACACATTGTAATTTAAATATATGATTATCTGTGGGTTCGACCCCTTACTTGCATACTATACTAGTTTGTTTATTTGAGAATTATTCTTTGACAAGGTGAACCGATAACTTTTCCTCCGTCAATACTTTTGCTCAATTGGTATTGAAAACAAAAAACCAGCTGTGTAAATGAAAAGCTTCTAATTTGCCTACAGAAGGATGTAAAGTCCTTATCAAATCAAATTTAAGTGTCCAACTAATCTTTCTTATGTAATATATTGTGTTACCTGTATCTATTCTAAAAAAACTAGACAAAGTTTACTTATTGTTCTTCTAGAACAAACATACATTTTGCACACCTTTGATTAGTCGGGATAAGATTTGCATAGGAGGACTAGGCTTGTATAAAGTCGAGAAATGAACATTACATTACAAATGAAATTGGTATAAAAAATTATTGCATCTCCAAAAAATTTGTGGGTTAGAATTATAACTAAAAAGTACCTTAATGGGCCAGACATCTTGAGCTATGAGAAAAAGGGGTGTTCTTCTTCACAATGGTTCAGGTTCATGCCTATTCGCCCTATGTTTGCAAATGGTCTTCATTGTTGTAGGTGATGGCGGCACTATTATGTTTTGATTAAATTACTGGGCTTGCGATTCCAAACTTTAAGACAAAGCATTGTCACCATTAATGGTGGATCAACTTACATGGAAAGTTAATCGCTTCCTGGATCATCTTCTTATGTAGTCTGAGTTACTTGGTCTACTACCAACGGAGGTGATAAAACACATCTGCAAGACCCATTTACCGGTTACCCCGATTATAGACCGTCTTTATTGGGGTCCAAGTATTTATGGTTAGTTTTCTACCAAAACCGCTACTTCGGTAGAGCCTAATAGGTCTAGAAATAACAATTTCCAATATCCTTGGATTTGAAATGTCCCCGGTTAAGCACTTCCTTTTGAAAATCGCACGTGAAGGGCTACCCTCAAAAGATAGGTTACAACTAGTGGTAGAGTCAGGATTTTGCCCGGGGGGATGCTGAAAATTTTTTGTGATATATACACACACATATTGTGTATACCTATTAAGAAGGTTTCTTAAACAAAATATTAAAAAAAACACTAAATTTTTTTTATTTATGTATGATATTTTTTATTTAAATAGTTGAGAGAAACAAAAATATAGGAAAAATCAAGAGGGATTACTTTGAAAACAATATTGAAAGTAAAAGTCAAATATTTAATTTAAATAGTACATTTTTAATTGAAATAATCGTGATGATTAATTATAAAATAAAATAAATATATAATTTAAACATAATATTTTTAAATGACATAATTGCGAGGAATAAATATATAATAAAACAAATAAAAAGTGAAAAGGGTTGGGATTTGAACCCAAAATCTTTTGGTTCTCTTTCCTTCCTTTACTAGTTGAGCTAGATATCACTTTTATTTCAAGTTTCACTTAAAGATCTTATATTGTATTAAAATTTTAAATATATGCAAAAAAATATTTTTTTTCTTTTATTTTTTTTCTGGCCAAAGGGGTGCTCTAGCACTTCTGAGCACCCCCAGTTCCACCACTGATTATAGCGTTATTGCATTGCAGAGCCTATGAGTTGTATTTTGTGACTGCCCACATTAAACAACACATTATATTCTAATAGAATGCACTATGACAAATTAAACAAGTTTTGACCTTACTTAAGAGGTACATTCCCGTATCAACTGAGTGTAACTTTGATATCAACAGTAATGACTCGGTTCTCAAAAGTATTCGTTATGTAGTTGGGTCAAAGGTCATGCCCTATGTGTCTTTAGCTTGGTTGGCTTTATTGGTTCAGAGGAGCAAATTGGTGTTTGGTGACATGGACCAAGTTAATCTCACTAGTATTAAAGTTTTATTGTTTACAATGTAACAAACTTGGTCACATGTGCGACTTTTTAACCTGCAAAAGAATGAATGAGAAGGTGATTCTAGGACCTAGTATAGGCATAATGCACATGCTAGTCCGATCCGAATGGTGTTAGGCAGCTTTGAAAGTCAATTCGATGGGAAAAACCTCCACATGATTCTTGTAAACTAAATTTTGATGGCTCGAAATTGTCATGTGATGAGATCACTTTTGGATTTGTTATATGAGATATAAACTCTTATCTTATCAGTATGGGGGGAGGTTTATTTGGTGGAATGTTGTCTATGTTGAGGCATTGGGTCTGTGAAACGGAATTCTATGAGCAAACAATATAGGAATTCATAATATCCTTATAAAAGGAGATAACCTCAACATAATCAAAGCGTTATTGGGTGACTGGAGTTTCATGTGGATTATAGAACTTTTGGGGACATATACGAAATATTTACTTAGTTTCGTTAACTCGGTTTCTATTTGTCATATTTCCAAGAAAGTGAAAATTGTTGAAGATAGGACTGCCGCATCTGACTTACTGTATTCCTATAGACAATGACATGAAGGAAGATTTAGAACTTAGGGCTTTCATTTGGAAGGACACTCTAGGATGGAGTTAGGCCAATTGTGTTCGTCTTATCCTAATTTATTTCTTTGTATTAAAAAAAGGTGGTCATTTGATAGTGTAGACCAGTGTTCTAAGTATCGGATATATCGGCCGACATATCGGGGATATTTAGAATCCAGTACGATATCAGCATATTGGGTGAAAAATATCGGCCAACGTCATATATCGGTCCACGTCATATATCGGAACAATGTCAATATATCGGGTCAATAATGGCGATATATCGTGTCAATATCGGTGATATATCGGATCAAAGCTGATATATCGGGGATATATTAGGGATATTTAGAATTGCCTATGTCGATACGACAATTTTATCTTTTATGAATGAAGTTGTACCTTTTATTTTATCAAGTTTATTTGGTCATTTTGTAATTTAATAATTAATTTTGCATGTGTAAACTTTGAAGTATAAATATAATATTTATAGTTAAAAATTAGCAAAATCGATATATCTCGATATATTCTTGATATATCCTCGATATATCATTTTTACTCCTAACCGATACAACCCCGATACACGATATTTAGAACCTTGGGGTAGACCATGAGCAACCCAAGAGTAGAGGTGGCAATCGGGCGTCGGGTTCGGGTTCGGTTAGTCGGGTTTCAAATAATGTCTAATAATTTGGTCATTCGGTTGGGTCGGGTTTGGATTTCGGTTATTCGGGTTTCGATTGTCTCGGATTTTGGTTATTTTGGATTTCGGTTGTCTCGGATTGCAGTTATTTCGGGTTTGGATTGTCTCAAGTGTTCATTATTTCAATATTCATTTTAAAAAAATTACGAGAATGTATCTTAAAGTTCGGGTTATTTCGGGTTTTGGTTAAAACGGGTTTGGGTCTTAATGGGTTTCAGTTGAATCGGGTTTGGTTCATTCAGATTTGGATGAGTTTCGATTATCGGTTATTCGGATTTCTTGTCCAAAATTGGTCGGGTTGTTCAAAACAATCGGTTCCGGGTCGACCGGATCAGGTTTTCGGGTTCGGGTCGGATTTTGCCAGCTCTACCTAAAAGAACCCCGCTCTGTTGAGTGGCTTGGAAAATGTGCATCCGTGCGCCCCCATTTCCTCCTCCAAACACCTTCTACTATCCCTGAATTTCAAATCGAAAATCACCACAATCTCCTATTTACTCTTCCCTACTGCTTGGCATAATCTTTACTGATTTATTGCAAGCTTTCTTCTAATTTCTAGTGTTGAGGACCATTGGGGTTGATTTTAGTGAGATGCGAGGCTAATCAAACCATAACCCATCCTTCGGTGGGTAAGCTGTCTTCGATTTTGTCTCTCTCAGAGATAACAAATAAGAAATTTCAACATATAGTGTTAAAAAGGAAGGTTTCTCTATGGGTTTGGAGTTCAGGCGGCCGAAAATTGAGAGAGATGAAAGCGGGTACGTTGGAGGGAATTTGAACCAGTTTGAAAGCTTTTCAGAAAGAGGGAGAAAAAATCTTGTTACTGGGGGCGGTGGCATCATTCTATTCGTGCGGGGAGAGGGTGTTCTTGCCAGTGCTTGGTTTTTTTTTTGCCATCCTTTTCATTTCTCCTTTCTCTTTATGTGGTCGGCTCTAACAATTGTTTGGTTCCTTGTGATATGGCTTTAATGCATGAGGACACCAGTGAAAAACAAACCCGTGGAGAATGAGTTCTCTTCTCAACACCCTGAATCCCGAAAGGGTGATGAAACATTTGAGAAGATCCACGCTGAGAGGAGTTTGCTTCCCAGTGACACTTATAATACAACTGTTGTTTCCCCTGCTATGGATAAGGAAAAAGTCATAGTTAACAACTTAACATTTCTCTCACTTGCTAGGTTTCGATTGCTGGCGAGGGACCTCGGGATTACCCCATCTCTACTTCACTGGCTTGGCTGTGTTGGGGATTGAGTACTAATCCACCGATTATCCATATATCACTCTTCATGATGCTACTATAAGTTGGACAACTTTTGTGTGTAAACTACTTGAGTCTATATGGACATTTATGATCAAGAGATTGAAGTTTGTTCTTAGTGCTTATCGAATGGTGCAATTAACTTCAACTCTAATCTTTGCGTTTTGTGGCTGCGGACGTTCTCTACCAAAGACAATATGTTACATTCAAATAGCCATGCTTTCTATGAGAAACTTGGTCAAAACAAAAGCCTTATAATGTAAAAATGATTGGTTGTACACTTGATTTAAGAGCGGATTTTTATTCCGCTAAATTTTAGTCCGAGACTTGAAAATATTTATCGGATTATTTATTAGTTCAGATTGAGTCCGGATAAGGTCGAGTGAGCGGGTTTCGGGATTTATTTTTGGGTATTTTGATTTTTTTGAGGGGACCACTTATGGCCTTATCTTCTTCCTCCCATTCAGCTGCCGATTGCAGGCTTACAGCCATCTCCTGCCTCTTCCTCTTTTAAGCTGCACAACACCTCCTCTTTTCTCTTCTCCCACAACCCTGCTTCCTCTATTTCGGGCAATACCCAGCTCACCTTATCCCCTCTCCCTCTTGTCTTCAAAATCATAGCCCCTCTTCTTCCTCTCTTCTACACTCCTTTCATTCACAAACAGCCCAGAAAACATCCCTTTTGTCCCACCATTGTCTAGCTCAAGCACCTCATCTCCTCTTCCTTTTGCCTTCGGCCAATGAGCAGGCCGAGCGCCTCTGCTTTCCCAAGTTGAGCTCCAGCCGCACTCATCTCTCTCCCTCCTCCATTGTCGCCGAGACCTGGACTCCAAAAGCTCCCCTGTTTCACCCCCGAGCACTCACAGAAGCTTCCTCGCCTCCTCCTCTGAAGCAGCCAGCAGCCGAGCTTCTCTTCCTCCGAGGCTGATGAGGAGCACAGGAGCATCCCGGAGCCCCGAGCACCCTCCCTGCGCCAACGACCCAACCTTCTCTCTTCTTCCCCTGTCCTCGGTTTGAAAACGGTAAGGGCTCAGGTTCTCCCTCCTTTCTCTTCCTTTCACCTCCAAACTCAATAAAAGAGGAGCTTTAACCCCTTCCCACTTCCCCTAGGACATCTCCGGCGCAACTCCGACCCCAACGAGCGTTCCGAGGTGAAACCGATCGACTTTCCGGGCTCAAAAAACCCCTCGGTGAGCACCCTTTTCTCCCTCCTTTTCTGTCGATTCCATCCCCCTTGTTATCGGAAAGGTGGTCGGAGCCACCAGCGCCGCCGGCGAGAGCTCTCCCCTTCCCCTCCCTTTTCCCGATTGCCGAGTTGTAGCTTTTGGGAAGATAGTGAACAGTGCCCTTGATGGGTTTGATTTTCTCTTTTAAAAGTTGGTTCCGGTTCAGGTGTTTAATAAAATAAATAAGGGGGTGCACCGGTTCAATTGGGTTGGCTTAACTTGGATCCGAAAATGAAAACGGGTCTTGGGCTGGGCAAACGGATCTGGGTTTAGGGGGATGGGCTGAGAATTGGGCTAAGGGTTTGGGTGTTTTAAAGGTTTTATGGTTATGAGTATTATATTTATATGTTATGCTATTATATAGTTTGATATATATATATATATATATATATATATTAATAATTTATAAAAAAAAAATATTATAAAATCCCGAGTCATTACAAATAAATAGTATTCTTGCATCATTGTGTTGACTATTAGCACTCCCCACATGCTCTTCAAACTTCTCAAGAGCCTTCTTCCAATTAGAACATCCCTCCTTGGCAAACACCCCATCTCCATATTTTGGTCCTAAGTCACCTTTGAAAAGATAACACCAAAAACAATAAGCAGCATCTTCAGAAATACTATATTCCAACCATTCTCTATCTTTGAACCACTTCCTTTGGAAACTTCTCTTTTGTTTTCCAAAAGAACGTTGTGGAAAATCATGTGACATAGGTTGACAATGACCATTAAGAATATAATCTCTCTTGACATCATCTCTAATCAAAGGATCATATTCATCAATGGGTTTCCGTAATGCATGATCATTAATAATGACCCATTCTTTCTCCAATCGAGCTCTTTTTTCATTCCTTCTATCATCTCTAGAAATATTTTGTTCAACCGCAATCACATCATCAACATTCTGAGATGGAGTTGGAATTTGGTTGGTTGAAGGAATTGAAGATCCACTACTTCGAACCGATGAGTTGGATCGAATAACAAACTTATCCATATTTTATATTCCTATAACAAAACAAATCCACAAACCACAATTCCAAATTACAAATCACAAATTTACAAATTTGTTTCTCACAATCACAATCACAAACCACAATCAAAATTTATTTCTCACAACCACAATCACAATCACAATTACAATCAATTCTCAAATCACAAAGGAACAAATATATCACAAATCACAAACCGTCAAAACCTAATCGAAATTCCCCCAATTCATTCTCAATTCCACAATTCTAATCTAAATTGTTTCTCAATCAATCCATTGAACTTAAAAATAAATAAATTCAAAAGAAGATGAATTGAGAAAGAAAACTAACAAGGCAACACGGGATGAAGAATTCGGCGGTTGGGGGTGGCACACTAGTACACTGCGCAGCCTGCGCCGCCGGTAGAAGTGTTGGCCGGAGCCCGGAGCAGAGGTGGTGCGCCGACACCGGTAGCAGGGAGGCAAAGAGACTGCAACAGGTTGGGGTGCCACCGCGTCTTCGTTGAAGATACAAATAGATCTGTCGACTGTAAGTCTGTAACAAAGGGTGAACAGTAAAAAAAAGGGGGTTAATTTTGATGTTTAAAAAAAACAGATACAAGGGAAAAGTGAGCGGATGGGGATTCGAACCCGGGATAGAAGCGTCCAAGAGTAAACCCAGCCCGCGCCTTTACCATTGAGCCATCTCGTCTTTGTGATTTTATTTTACTTCAATTATATATATTACTAATTGAACAGATATATAAAAATATACACAAACTCTTTCATAGGATGGGGGGGGGGGGCTTCAGCCACCAAAGCCCCTCCACAGATCCGCCACTGGTTAGAGACATGTGAGGGTTGTTTGAATACTATTCTATAGTTATTATTTGGTTTATGCATATTTGGTTATTCGTAACTCTTGTTCTTTATCTGTGAAGTTGTTTACTTGTCTTAATTGGCCACTAAGATAGATAATCAACATGCTAAGAGATTATAGCTAAATCCGATATTGCGGGCACTGATCCGACATAGTAGAAAACATATCTTGATGAATAGGTTGGGATTCATGAATATGAAAGAGTAATAACAGGTAACTTAATGTTATTCTTAACAGATGCGATAACTGGGTTGACAACCAGGTAACACGTCGAATATGCGAGAATTACATCAATTATGTGCTTTTGTGATTAAGGACTTATTGCTTCTCGAACCCCATGCAAGAGTTTAGAGAATTAATAGTTATCAAATCAGGATGCTATTCAATTTTCTGCACAATTTGACACTAAGATAGTCAAGCATAATCAAATAACTCGATGATCATGAAACTACTAATGTTGCGAATATAAGTGAAACTATATTCCTTTCTCATACTATTTAATCTACAATCATTATTTTGTTCACTTTATTTCCACTCATGATTACCTTTGCTCTCATTACAAACTGCTCGCTTGCTTAATACGTTTGACCAAGTCGCACGCACTCTTTGTGGGATCGACCTGTAATTGTTGCTAATACTAGTTATTAGTTAAAGGTATAGAATTTTGATTTGAGGTGTAGAACACACGACATTCTGCATGCACCAAACTCTTGGCGCCGTTGCTGGGGAGTGCCGAGTTTTTTATTAAACGTATTTTGAAAGTTTTCTCTTGGGTCCAACCGTCTTGTATGGTTCACACCCAGTCATCTAATCTTTCTCTAGTGCCTTGCGATACAGAAATCAAACGAAGTGTTTCCAGGTTACAAAGACAGCAATAAAGTAAAATGGCCAACGATGAAGAAGAACCAAAAAGAACGCTAAGCGATCTTATGGAGCCCACACTTACATCACCGTTGCTAGCACTACTAGAATTCTGTTATTTAACATCAGCTCATTAACATCCATCAGAAAAACCTGCCATGTTAAACAATTTTTTAACATCAGTTTTTAAATTTGCGTTGTAAATAAAAGTATAGACATCGTCCCATTGATTTGACAAATGTTAAATATATGTTTTCAAAAAAAAATTAGAAGGCGCGGAACTACGCCTCAATTCATTTGAACACCCGCTCAAACAAATATGTGTACCAGGTGATGCTTCTTTCTTCTTTCTTCATTCTTCATTCTTCATTTGCTCAGAAAATCGACCCCTCCTCCACTCTCTCTCCCAGTTGAAGTTGCAGACCACCTCTACTCTCTAGCAACTGAATCCCGACTCCGCCCTTCTTCTCCTTTCTCCGGTGGCCAAATCCTGACATTTTCTTCCTCCTCCACTCTCGCCCTCAATGTGCATCTCAATCCATTCTCTATCAACTTTGTCAGACAGATCGATGGAACCCTAGCTTGATCCATCTCCTTCTCGTTGGCGACTCGCTCCACCTCCTCCTCCGGCCATCTCCCTTCGCAAATCCACCCAGATCCATTCTTCCTTCTCAGATCTAAACCCATAGATTCGCCCACCATCACTAGCATTGTAACTTCCTCTGCTCTCGCTTTTCTTGCTCGAATCTGCTTCCTATTGCTTTGATTCTATTAGGTATGCCGATTTCCGCTCTCTTTTGCTCTTTTTCCCACTTGTAGTTTTCATGATTTTGCCTTTTGGTGCTCACCCCTTCGGATCTGGTGTTGCGATTTTTCGACCTCCAGTTTCCTTTACTGATTTCGACGGGTCTTACTTTATTTTTTTTGTCTTTTACGTGATATCGCTCGCTGCTTTTCTTTAATCATTTACAAGTTAGGGTTGCAATCTTTTATCAAGCAGAATGCAATCTAGCGGTGTTATTTACTGAAATTATGTACATTATGCTTAGATAGTGTCATAAAGCATGTTGTTTTATTTGAGATTCACCATAAGTAGATATGTTAGTTTGTTTATTTGGAGTTCAGTTGTTTATGGCGTCGATTGTTCCGTGTTAATATGGATGAGAACTTGGTATTTGTTGTGGCTGAATGATTATGCTATGATTTTTTATTTTATCAGGTGTTTGGGGTTTGATTTAGTTAGCAAAAGTAATGAATTAGTGTCGTTTTGTGTTTAATCTTATCATACTATTTATGGATACTGCCTTTAATTTAGATTTTGTTGAATTTTGCTATTGGGAGCACTCTTTGCTTTGTTTTTGACAAGTTGCTAGCTCACAATTGCAAATGATAAAAAAATTTTGTTGCTTTCGATGGTAAAAATTGCACTTTCTTGCGCATATCCTGATATTATTCAGAATGAATTGTGTTTTTTTACACAAATGCATATGCGTCTCCTCAAGGCTTGATTTATTTAATTTTACAATTATAGATGGATTTTGTATGGTAATATTCCCTTCACATTGAAGATTGGCCCTAGTGCATGAGAAGATGTGATTGCTGGATTTTTGTCATTTCCCGTTTGTACCCCAAGAGACATACTAGATAGCTTTAGCCTTAAGCTTGCACATAAATATGCTTGTATTAAAATGTAAGCAAAGTCCCAACCACAATGATATGACTTGATAGTGCTCCACCAACCAAACTATACTTACATCGTGTTATTGTGTTAGTATGTAATGTGTTTTAAGAGGCGTAAAGTGAGATAAAAAAAAGGCAATAAGATTAATGCTGACTCCATTTCATTTGTTGTCTTTTTGCATACAATCCCTGAAGGACTAATTTGGTGGTTTTAACTGGATTCAGGGAGTTATCCATGATGGATTCAGGGACTTTTCTATATTTGAAGCCAATTAACACACTGCTTCTAAATCTTCGATGATTGTCTTTATATGCTGAAATATTACTCCACAAAAAGAGTAACATGAGGAGAAATTATTTTTCTTTGAATGACTAAGTTTTTTCTATCTGTCAGAATGGACCAAACACTCTTACTCTACTACTCAACCCGAATGTGTTAAAGGCAAGTGGAAGATCCGAGAAGGGACAAAGAACGAGTACCTTTGCAAGGTATTTTTAATGTAATGTAATATACCAAATGAAAGTTATGCAAGGTTCCTTTTCTCATTTGTTTGATTTGGCATGAAATGGTTGTATTCTCTAGGGATCTTATGCATCCTAATCTACACTTTTAATGTAATGGATGCTGTTTTAGACTCGCTACCAACTTCCTCTCAGTTTCCAACATGCTTCCTATTTCCTCATCTTTTTGGGTAATGCCTTGTGAGTTGTGACTGTACTGCAATGTGCAAAACATTTTTTGTTTGTTTTGTATGCCATTGCTCTTGGTTAATATTGATAAGTTTTTGCGAAAAAATGGAAGCTTGAAGAAATTGAAGAGCTCCTAGCTATTGAATACTAACTTGGTACTATCAAATGCTTAATTGTTCCCGGGATTTAGGAGGAGAGCCATTGCTTTCATTGTGAAAAATTATTGAAATTCCCAACTGTGTGAGTGTGGTAGTTTCTGCTTGCAGAACTAGTCTTTTAGTTAGATGCTACAACAAGGGACAAATGTGGACCTTTTTTTTGGGTGCAATGGAAGTTCCGGGTACAATTTTTTATGTCATATGTCCAAGAATACAGGGATTTATTAGTTATTTTTTTATGTCATTTGTTTTCGATGAGATCAATAATAGAGATTCCTCACCTCAAGTTACAAAGAACTAACAAGTTGCTATGGGGGAGTCGAAAGACTCGACATGTTCTTCCCTTTTAACCCATGCTTGTTGCAAAGATCTAACAGGTTTGTCTTTCTCCTCCTTTTCTTATTTAGACGGGGAGGATAGTTCAGCCAAACTCGTCATTTTATTTCTACATGAAATTAATTTGTGTCAGTTTCTTTCTATATTTTCTACTTTATTGTGTCAGTTTTCAAGGGTGGATGTGACTGTTCTGGTTTGCTCTTTGTCAGTATGCTCAATGACATGTGTTGCTTTCATTGATAATTGGTTTATGTGAAGATGTTTCCATAACTCTTTCATTTCTTGATTTCACTTTTTTAGTTTTAGTCTTTATGTTTATTAGGTTTCTCATACTTTTAAACATCTATTTTAGGCTTGTCTTTGTTCTTCTTATCTTGAATTCTTGATTTCACTTTTGAGGTATGGCATTTCTGTTGATACAGTAGGTTTCATGTATTGATAATACATGAACCTTCTTATCTCATTCGTGTTTATGCTTTTTCCTTGCTCTAAATAATCTCTAATAACCTTGATTTGGAGGTGTATTAGAAGAAAACATATAATATAGATGCAAAAGGATCCAAATTTGCTCATTCATGAGATGGAGCAATGTTATTTGTTGAACTGTTTATTCTTTTTAATGACAGGTGGTTATTTTATTTTACTCTTTTGAGCTTAGATAAGTTCCTTTTCCTGCTTATTAATCTGCTTGACAGTTTCTGATCACACAACTTCTCTGTTGTTATGATCGTTTCTGTGTGTTCACCTGGTTGAGGTTAGGAGCTGAATTTATTTGAAAAAGGAAAGCTCCGAAACTGTGATCCCAAACTTCTGATTTACATTTCTAGAACGTCATGTTGTAACACTTGCATTTCAGATAGTTGCACTCAAGCTGAAAAGCTTATGACCAATCAGTACGATAAATGTCTTTCATATCTTCATATGCTCATCTCTTTTCAGTTATATCCTTACCCTTCTCTCTCTGCTACTATGCTCAACTCTATTTTCATGTTTCTTTTTTGTTCGTTTGATTTCATTTTCAAAGAGCAAAGGGGAAGAACATGTCGAAAGACTCGACATGTTCTTCCCCTTTGACCCATGCTTTCAAGCAATGTCATTGATATTTGTCTAGTAGGTGCACTCTCTTCTAAGCCTTTTGCATTTATGGCTCGAAATTGGGAACTGAAGGGAACAAAAAGCATTAATGTAACTGATGCAACTGGTTCCAACATTCAGATTGATAGTAGAGGTCTAGAGGTTATGCGTATTGTGCCATGTCTCAATGAGGTATTTGTCATGGCAATCACCCGCAAGCTTTCATTCATGGTATCTGATGAAAAGCAACATCAGTGGTCTTGGTCTTGAAAAGGCTGATATTTTCCTTTTGGTTGGCACTCAGGTCACTTTGGGGTAATTGAATTTATCTTGTTCAACTTTACATATGGTAGCACTAGTAACTTATCATCAATACGATGCATTTTCATCATAAGGTGGTCGCTGGTCATTCTCATTTTCCAACCAGACGATGAATTTCCTATTTCTATTCTCTCTTTTATCCCTAACTTGACATTTTTTCTTAGATGAAGTTACCTATCCATCACAAAACCTTTTAATAAAAATTTTTGCTAATTAGCTGATTATAAGTTATATATAAGTTATATATCATCGTCATGCTTCTGTCAAGTAATATGGATGTGTGTAGTTTTACTTCTCATCATCATCATGCTTAATAAATTTCTTTCTTAAGTTTCACATGCTCTTTTTGCTATTATGTAAGAACATTCTATCTAATTTAAAGCCTATTAGCTCAACTGGTAGAGTGTTGTGTTCAAATACAAAGATGCGGGTTCAAATCCCGCATAGGCTATGATAATTAAAAAAATGCAAATATGTCCTTTAACATTGGGTAATAGCCGATGTCTTTCAAAAAAAAATTCGATGTCTATGTGGGTGATGTAAAAAGTCAAATGTTTTTCACATCGAATGTAACCCGATGTCTTTGTATATTATAACATCGGTTATATAGTATAATCAATGTTATAAGATAACAAAGACATCGAATTTAAAATACATCGGCTATTACTCGATGTTAAATGACATATTTCTAATAGTGTAGCCATCAAGCTCCCAGATCTCCCAGCAGGCTCAAAATTTGAATTCAAGTCAGGATGGGCATCGTTGTTGCCTAGTTTTCATGGAAGGAATGAAGAAGATCCAAATAAGCATCTGGCAGAATTTACTATAGTATGCGATCATGTAAGGCCGAATGGAGTCACAGACAGCCAAATGATGCTTAGAGTATTTCTGTTCACTCTTAAAGATGTTGCAAATGAATGGCTCTACTATTTGCCAACGGAAAGTATTAAGTCATGGGTGGAATTGAAGAAAGCTTTTCTAAACAAGTACTTTCCAGCTACTCCTCACAACAATATCAAGAAAAAAATATCCAGTATCGAGCAACTATAGCAGAATATCTGTATGAGTACATTGAACGCTTCCACAAGCTTCAAGCTAGTTGTCCGCATCATGGAATCAACACGACTAGAGGAGGAGATGTTCTCGACAAAACTCCAGTTGAGGCAATGGAACTTTTTAAAGATCTTGTTAATGCCTCATATTAATATGGAAGGAGACAAGAAGTTCGAGGAATACACCATGTAAAGAATGCAAGCTCCATTCTTATCCAACAGGATGAGAATGTTACTCATCCTGACAAAACTAGTGAAAAGCTTAGCGACTC
Source organism: Persicaria maculosa (assembly GCA_963922045.1). Classification (NCBI taxonomy): domain Eukaryota; kingdom Viridiplantae; phylum Streptophyta; class Magnoliopsida; order Caryophyllales; family Polygonaceae; genus Persicaria; species Persicaria maculosa. The sequence continues at coordinate 39,874,208 of OY998271.1, forward strand.
ATGTTACTCAACCACCAGTCAGACCCTGTGGAGCATGCGGAGATCGATCCGTCGCATCCGAATGATCTCTGTCCTCAAGTTCAAGAAGGAGTAATGAAAGTCAATACAGTCAGAGACTACGGTTCTCAATCATATGGTAACAACTACTTTAACCCAAATTTCAATTTCAATTTTTATCAAGGGTTCAGAAACAGGCCAAATGTTTAAGCTTAGTACCAAGGAAGGAACCAGTTCAAAGCTAGACCTCAAAATTATATGCCAATAGTTCAGCCTCAATAGGATGAAACCCTGTGACAAGTTCACAACTACAGAAAAGGTTATAGGATAGATGGCACAGAAAATCGGAGAGCTAAACACACGTGCTTCAGGGAACCTACCATCGCAAGTGGTAGTTAATCCAATCGAAAAGGCCAAAGAGACCCTGTGAGGGTTTAAAACATCGAGCCAATGATGTTAAACCAAAGGCACTTCTTGGGATGCAACCCGAGCTAGTTAAGTTCATTCGTTATTCAATCCTTACATTTCATTTCAATTTCAATTTTAAGTTATTTCAGTTTCAAGTTTACACTAATAAAACTCCACTTCACTGGAAGAGAAGTTTGTTTTGTGTGTGTTCAAACAGATTAAGGGCTATGCAAGAAAAGAATGAAGGAAAATGAAGAAAACAAAGGAAAACCAAAGATTTGAGGATCGGCGCCCGCCGCTGCCTAGTCGGGACCCGCCAATGATTTCCCAGTGAAGTTGGTGCCACTGATACTCATCGGCGCCCTTCGACAGCCCAGAAAATTAAAACAATAGGATTTTTCTTTAAAAATTCGATCCAAACTCAGCTTTATCTTTGAGAATTGGATGAGGGAGTTGAAATTCTATCCTTTGAAATTCAGATTTTCCTATTTCTTTGAGAATTCTATCATATACATCATAATTCTATCTTTTTCTTTCAAATTTTATCCAAATTCTCCTATATATATATTGCATCCCAATTCAATCTGCCCCATCCTAAAATCTTTTGAGTTTCCAGAACATTGAAGAAGATCAAAGCATGGGAGAAGGTTTGATTTGAAGAAGAGAAGACGGAGATTGAAGGCTTCTTCATCGGAATTTGAAAACAAACTGAGGATCAGTCGAACGTAGATCATCAGTGCCCATCGATCACCCAGCGGCGCCCCGCCGATCCTGCAGTAGGTTGTTTCTTCTGGATTTTCACTCGACGTTTGATGTACATATTTAGTGTCCTTTTTATTGCATCTTTTGACTTTATATTGCATTCAATTTCCAAAGAAAAGGTTGAAAAATAGTATAAATTTATGTAGAATGAGCTAACGTGCAAGAAATAGAGTTTGCACAAGTTTTTGTCTAAATATGTAGGAATTGGAGTGAAATTGGAGTCAAAACAAAGAAGCCAAGTAAAGCAGAAAAGTGGTCGAAATCGACTGAACTAGTCGATATCGACTGAAGCATTGACACAGACTCTAAGTGTCGAGAAAGACCAAGAACACCAGCAAAGGAGAGCACTCGATATCGAATGAAAGAAGTCGATATCGACTAAGCACCAGAGATTGAGTGGAATGAAGCCCGTCGAGCAGAAACGAAGAGGTTGATTTCGATTGAACAGGTCGATATCGATTGGATTTCGACATGGGTTGGACGCGCTTTTCGAGACGCGGATTGCAAGTCTAACTACATAAGCCATGATTTATCCTCTATTTTAGATAAAGTTATGTCTTAAGGGTAGTTTCATTTTTACCCTAAGATTTCTATTAGTTATTTTAGATATTTACCTAAATAAAAGATCTATCCTACTTGTTTGGATAGAGTTTAGATAGAAGATAGGAGCTACTTTCATTGGATAGCGAGGATTAGTATCCTATAAATAAAGCCTTCGGGACTGGTTTTTATTCATTCAAACACAACAACAATAGATAGAGAAGTAGAGAGTTAGAGAGAAGTTTTCGGGTTTGGCGTTTGGAGAGCCGGCGTAGAGTTGTACAGCTTCGAAGGTCTAAGTTTAATGCAAGTTTCTTCTTTTCAATCAAAGATGTTTGTCGCAATGAAGAGCGAGTAGTCGTCCCACTTCTAGGGTCGGGGTGAGCCCGACGGTAGCCATGTAAGTACGCTTATTATATATTTGATTATGTGATCTCTTCTTCTACCCCACGCTAACTCCTTTATGTGAGTTTAGGATCATTCCTTATTTACCTTATATGAAGCGAAAGTGGATTATATATGGGAATTTGGATAGTAATTAAGTTTTGTCTGCGAAAGTTGACATAAACCCTAATTATGAAAAAGGTAGAAACAATTAGGTTTTTATGCGAAAGCCTCTATATCCCTAATTGGTGTTGAGAAAATTTTAATCTTTTATGTGAATTGAGTATTATACATGCATGGTTACCGTCGTAATGAATCCCTATCCTAGAAGCCCTTTAGTTTATTGAAGTTAAAACCCTCAAAATCTGTTGTTTTTATTTTCCTTTTCTTTTATTTCCTTGTTTTCTGCAAATCGACATCGACTGAGAGCCACTCGATATCGACCATTCCTGTCGATATCGACCATCGAGCACTTCATCGTCGACAGTTTTCTGAGTCGACAGAGCTACTAATCCACTCAAAATCGACCATTCCAGTCGATATCGAGTGCTTCTGTTGTTTTCTCTCTTCGCAGGTTTTCTCACTAGATCGACGTCGTCACAAGGAATCGACTGCCCCTGTCAATATCGATTGTTCAACTCGATATCGAGGCTTCTGGTCGACTTGCGTAGAGTTCGCAGAGACTACCCAGGCACCGCTGACTCGCCTCCTCATGGATCGATCCTGATTCCCTTCCATTACAATGGGAGGAAGTCTTGTATTTTATTTGCGTGGACTAGGATTCAGTTTGATATCTATTTATATTTATTAGACTCGATTTCCTCCTACATCAACGTTCGGTGAGATCGCTCCTAATCTTTCAAATTTTACTTTTTTATTCATGACTGATGATATGATTGAGTTGGAACACTTGAGTTCAACCAAAAGGGGAAGGTGGCAAAGATTGGGAATTCATAAATATTCAACAACTAAATTTTTATGCAAAGATACTTTAAAGTTATTGGATCTTTTTTATATCACGCAAACATTGCTTACAAAGGGAGGTCTTGGGAGATTTTTTTATGAGAAAAGGCTTTACATACCCGGACCTCACAAGAGAATTCATCGTAACGGTAAAAGTACATGGCAATGATCAAGTCACTTTTAACCTACGAGGGAAGTCGTATTTAGGTAGCCTCGAGATTGTAGGTCAAACGTTGGGTATGTCATTAGCTTCCATACCCCAGTTGAGACGTGCTACAAGGCACCCCCCTCCAGCAAACACTCGAGTGGAAGTGACAAAGAAAAGAGTGTGCAACAGTGATGAACGTAGTAATTGTATCACCCTTCCCCCACTAAGAATCTTCCAGTTAATCATCGACAAAAATTTCTCAGGATGGAAAGACGTTACAATGGTATCTCTAGATTCTTGGGGTTGGATCTTTTGCCTACTGCCGGGAATCAAGAAAGTTCTGGACTAGGGGAAACTCTTCATACGATCTTGCCATGATGTGGTAGCTTGCTAGGATGCTCGACAAATCAGTTTTGGTGGTTTGATCACACTAATCTCCATGGAGGCTAGGGTCTCACTCGAAGATCTCATCCAGTTGAGAGAGACCTCCAACCTCTTGGATTTATAGTCTTTATGGAGAATGGGGTTTCTTTAATGGCGAATTGACCCCATTCAGTTGGGTGACTTGCTCCCATCTCCTATCCCTTCCAAGAAACACCCTAAATGGTCTGACGTTGCTTGATTTATTTATCCCTGTGGACATAAAAGATGACAACGAGCCTATAGATGACCAGGCAAAGGAAGAAGGCCCCGTGGAGGTGTTTCCAAATTATCAAGGAGAAAATTCTCAAGACATCAACATAAGGGAACCCGCAATAGACATAGAGATAGGATGGAAGCACGTGGTCAACATCTATAAAAGGCTCAAAGATCTAGAATCTTTAATTTCGAACGTCAAGAATGATTTGAAGGCCTTTCATATCGAGTACCCCTATCACAACAAACAACAAATATTGGCTTTCAACAACCTATCATGGATAATGGATAATTGGGTCGGCTACTTCAAGGTCTGGGAGCCTTAAGACAAATGAATCGGTTAGTCACCCATACTCTCCCCTTGAGTCTTTCATTTTTATTTTTATTTTTATTTTATTTTTATTTTTCTTTTATTGTTTTCATTCATTGAGGACAATGAAAAGTTTGAGTGTGGGGGAGAATGGTTTTCCTTAAGTCTAGATTTTACATTTTAAAGCATATTTCAAAAGTTTACATGCATTTCATATTTATTTTCAGCACTTTATTTTGCATTAGAAAATTAAAAGAAAAAATGAAAAAATGCCAAAAATATCATGCATATTTGCATTAAATTGTGTCATTATTCGAATACCCATCTATCTTAGCTCTCGAATTTTTTTTATAAAATAATGATCATTCAATTTCCATAACTAGTTTGGATTGATTGGCTTTAAAATTTGGTTTTAAGTGGACATAATTGAGCATGTATGATCTAAGTTCCTAGACATGATTGAAATCTAACAAAAACTTGTCCTAGTGAGAATTTTTGGCCTTATAGGGGTCATATACATTCCGTTTGCTTTTTATTGTGTTCTTTACTCTTCTTGTGCATTAATCTCTGAGTATTGGCATAGTTATTTATTATTGAGGCCCTCTATAATACATGTCATTACTTATAAGTTTCATATGATTGAGGCAATATTTTTAGCCATATTTACCCTACGTTATACCTTTGTTTGAAGGCAATTTGAGCCTTAGCCTATTTATTTTGAAAGCTCCACAAAAATATATTACAGTCCTAGCCGATAATGAGCCTAACCCTCCGGGAATTAGGATTAAAGTTGGTGATGGATTTGTCATTCGGAGAAAAGAAAAAGCTAGTAGCTTATGCATTATTGTCAAAGTGTTTCAAAAGAGTCGTAATGTTATATGCTTTATTTTCTCACATTTTGTGCTTCATAGACGACTCTAAAAAGGAAAAAAAAAGAAAGAAAGAAAATAGAAGAGAAAAAATTGTTGATAAAATGAAAGGAAAAAAAAAAGAAAAAAATATTACAATAAAGAGCCTTGGTCATTTTACATGTGAGAGTTGGATAAAAATATTGGTTAAAAGTTTGTGCTTAAAGATTATGGAAGCTTGTGCTATTTGTGAGTTGTTTTGTCTATGTCGGAATTATATGGAATTATATCTTAGTTCCCGGAATTGAAAGCACTACATAGGCAAATATACTCCTTGCCCTTATTTTCATACCAAACCCCATTACAACCCCGCCGAATGGAGTCTTCTTTTAAGTCTTTCGTCGAGTGAAAGTCCTCCTGATGTTGCTTATTTGTTTTGAAGTATTGGGTGGAGATAATGTTATATAAATGTCAATGTTTAAGATGATTTTTGTATAAATAATTGAGTTAAGAGTTGTTCTTAAAGCCTAAACCCATGAGAGCATCAGAAACACAATTTCCCTGTGAGGTTGGATGGATAAGGCATGTGGGCTACTTGATCACACACATGTATATGCTAGGACGTTTATCTGCTTTACCATTATTTGCACTTGTTTAAGATTTTGCTTTTTAAAAGAAAGGTTAATCCATGAAGGATTATGTTTGTGGGATACAACAATTATATTTTGAAACGATTATTCTCAAGGATTGTCAAAAGGTAAGTGTGAGGGATTTGATAATGCATGATCTGTATGGACATTATATGTCATTCTTAAGTCATTTAGGTTAGAATTAGTAATGTATTTATCATAAAGTACGATCACTGCCTTAAAAGTTGCAAAGTTTGAAATCTACGCGTTTTGTGCCTATTTATGCAGATTCCTAAAGTTTGAGCTAAAAGAGACAGAGGAAAGTGAAGATGTGAAGCTTAAGAAGCATAAGGAAGAAGACGGAAGAAGAAACAAGCAAGACAAGACAAGAAAAAGAGAAAAAGAGTCATTGTGGAGCTACAGTGGATCTACAGTGGATCGGTGCCCGCTGATCACCAGTGGCGTCCGCCGACGCAGATTCTGGCAGATATCTTTAGTGCGCAAATCTGGCCCATTAGGCTTTTCTTCTACCTTAAGTTTTCTGACTTCTACCCCTTCTATGCCCATAAATACAGCTCTCCTCATCCCCCAATCCACACAACACATTCTCATATTCACACTTCACAACACACATTTCTCTTTTTTCCCTTTTCCGCTATTTCGGTAAGCCATGCTCGGCTAAAACTTTTATAGTTTTGCTTATGTTTCGGTAATCAACATGCTAAAAGATTATAGCTAAATCTGTTATTGCGGGCATTAATCTGACATAGTAGCAAATATATCTTGTTGAATAGGTTAGGATTCATGAATATAAGCATAAGGAAGAAGACGGAAGGAGAAACAAGCAAGACTAGACAAGAAAAAGAGAAAAAGAGTCATTGTGGAGCTATAGTGGATCTACAGTGGATCGGTGCCCGCTGATCACCAGTGGCGTCCGCCGACGCAGATTTTGGCAGATATCTTCAGTGGGCAAATCTGGCCCATTAGGCTTTTCTTCTACCTTAAGTTTTCCGACTTCTACCCCTTCTATGCCCATAAATACAGCTCTCCTCATCCCCCAATCCACACAACACATTCTCATATTCACACTTCACAACACACATTTCTCTTTTTTCCCTTTTCCGCTATTTCGGTAAGCCATGCTTGGCTAAAACTTTTATAGTTTTGCTTATATTTCGATAATCAACATGCTAAAAGATTATAGCTAAATCTGTTATTGCGGGCATTAATCTGACATAGTAGCAAATATATCTTGCTGAATAGGTTAGGATTCATGAATATAAAAGAGGAATGACAGGTAATTTAATGTTATTCTTAGCGGATGCAATAACTAGGTTGACAACTAAGTGACACATCGAATATGTGAGAATTACATGAATTATGTGCTTATGTTATTAGGGATTTATTGCTTCTCGAACCCCATGCAAGAGTTTAGGGAATTGATAGTGATCGAATTAGGAAGTTATTCAATTCTATGCACAAACCGACAGTAAGATAGTCAAGCATAACCAAACAACCTGATGATCATGAAACTACCAATGTTGCGAATATAAGTGAAACTGTATACCTCTCTCATACTATTTACTCTATAATCGTTATTTTGTTTACTTTATTTCCACTCATTATTAGCTTTGTTCTCATTACGAATTGTTCGCTTGCTTAATACGTTTGACCAAGTCGCATGCACTCTTTGTGAGATCGGTCTGTACTTGCTGCTAATACTAGTTATTAGTTGAAGGTATAGAATTCGGATTTTGGGTGTAGAACACACGACATTCTGCACGCACCAATTATGAATTGATTACCAATAGGAATAAAATGCTTTACCTGCGAGTTCTCAACAATGGTTGATGTTCTTGATCATTGACTTGATTTCAAGTTATTCTAATTCAATTAAGTTATTCCGATATTGGTTTATATGGATTGACATTCCGTATGGAGCTGGCAATCCCTTACACCTCTATACAACACAAGCTAAACATGGATTAAGCATATCACACAAAGTCCAAATGTACTTGGCAGAATGGAAGTACCAACCTTCTTAAGCAACTAGTATATATCGAAAGTTATCATCCCCTTAACCCTAGCGACTTAACAACCAATATTTAACTAAGCTGTCATTACCCTATACAATCGAGATCTCCTTTTACAGATCACTCGCTTGTGATTGCTAAAAAAGGTATAATTATTCTTATGAATCATTTAAAACCCTAGCAAGATGCAATTCTATCAATGTGATCAATCAAGATAAAATTAACAACATAGAATAAGCACAAGAGAAATGAAATAACCATAGGAATATCTAAAAAATCAAAGCCTCGCAATTCAACCAACCATGTTTGCGAATTGCAGGCGAAACAATGAGTTTAGTTGAATCTAGCGAATGATGAACGATTGAAATGGAAGATAATAAGATATGATGTCTTCTAAACCTACTGAAAACCGACCTAAATAAACTAATAGTCGGCCCTCATAAAACCCTAGAAACATATAATGAATTGCATAATTAAAAGATTCGGAAATATCTCGTCCTTTGCTTAATCTGGGAAACCGGCGGGCGCTGCTTTTTCTGTGCTATGTTTTCCTCCTTTGTCTTCGATTCTCTTCTTCTTGGCTCCTCTTGTGACACATCTTGGCATCTTTTAAGCTCATTATCAGCCTCTTCCAAACTCTTTTATTCCAACCTTAGCCTCTCTTCAAGCTCAGATTGTAAATCTACATAATAAGCACAAAATTGCGTAGATTCCGAACTCAAATGCCCAAACGAAAAAAAATGCAAATTAACTAATAAACATGCAATAAACCTACTCTAATGCACCTAAAACTATCTATAATGTCTATCTAAAATATGCATTATCAAATTCCCCCACACTTAAGCTCTTGATTGTCCTCAAGCAATGATAGAATAAAGCATATGTCAATGTATCCCGCAGGAAAATTCTTCATGTCGCAACCCCATCAAAAGCAAAAGAAAGTGCAAACACGAATGAAGCAAACAAACATCCTAGCATGTAATTGAGTGATCAAGTAGCCCGTATGCTTATCCATTCAATCCTCACAGGGAAAATTGTGTTTCTCTAGTTCTCATGTGCTTAGGCTTTAAGATCAACTCTCAACTCAATTCTGTTTACAAAAATCATCATCTTAAGCATTGACATTTATATAGAAATATCTCCACCGGATGCATCAAAGCAAATAAGCAATATCAAGAGGACTTTTGCTCAATGAAAATCTTCAAAGAAGACTCCATTAGGTGGGATCGTAATGGGGCTTGGTAGGAATATAAAGGCAAGGAGTGTATTTGGTCATGTGGTGCTTTCAATTTTGGAAACCAAAATTCCTAAAATTCCTACATATCTAAAAACAACTAAAAGATTACATCAAGCTTCCATAAACAAAAGGACAGCCTCTTAAGCAAACATGCATCAAACTTTCGTATGTAAGAAGAAATCAATCTAAGACTCTTTATTTCAATGCATAATATTTCTTTTTCTTTTTTTAGAATCGCTAATGAATACAATATGAGAAAATAAAACACATAACATTACAACTCATTGCAAAGATTTCAATCATTAAGCACAAACCATAACATTTTTTTCTCTACTCAAAATGATCACTCCATAACCAACTCTAATCCTAATTCCCAGATGAGTTGGGCTTATTATCTACTAGGAGTGCGTGCATTTTGTGGAGTTTCAAAAGAAAGGGCTAAAGGCTTAAATTTGTTTCAAACAGAGACATAATGTAAGGTAGTTATGGATAAATATAGATAAGAAACAACATAAGGGCTATTGGCAAGACAATGAAATGACTATTAATAAGACAAAATTTAAAAATTGGCACATAGGTCCAAAATAATATCGACTTCTCTCAATCTCTCATCTCGCTCTCTTTCCTTCTTCCATTCTCTCCAATGGCAAAACTAACCGCTCACCGCTACTAAGAACACTACCAATCACCATCAATCACTTTGTAAGCCACCAAAATCTCAACCTCCATAAGGGAACGATTGAATCCAACCACCACATGGAACTACCAATTTTTAGACTAAGGCCTTCCGGATCGCTCACGATCTTCGAAGATGAAATAGGAGAGCAGGGAGACCTAAGGAGGAATGACATCGGTAGAAACAAGATGAGAGTGGGTCCTGGTGAGGAGCGCGACCCGATCGACAAGGCAATAGGCGTCTTTCAAGGAGGAGCATGACTAGATCGATGGGTAGAGGAGGTCACTTTGTACGACACCCTACCCATTTGATTTCCCTAAATATGAATACTTTGATTAATTCATTCAATTAGATTAACGTGGCTATGGATGAATTGCAAGCTTCTACAATCTGCCATGGATTAGGTTTAATTTGACTCATGATGGAAACGTTTGCAGTTCCGAAAATCAAATTAGGCTAATTACTTGTGTCCACTTTAGATTCTTTCTTTCCCTTGTAAGTTGTACATTAATCAAATAATCAAATCAGTTTATGGATTCCAATTTTATCAATCTTAAATTGTGGTGTGTCATTCAAAGGATGAGTGGTCCGATTGACGAAAGATAGAGCGATGGCGATGAACAGATGATTGTCTTTAAAATTAAAAAGGACTTATGTGCAATCAATCTAAATTTATCTTGTCAATGGATGTTTTAACATCTTGTCAATAGACTCACTCAAGAAACAATTGTCGTTATCATATGGAACTCATAAGCAGTAATCATGTATTTTAGTCGGTCTTTAATTATAATAACCATGTTAATACTCAGATATAAATGCATAAGAAGAGTAAACCACACGACAAAAACAGAGGAAAATAGATGTAATCCCTATAAGAGAAAAGAATCTCACTAGGATAAGTTTTTATTGGATTTCAATCATGCCCAAGAACTCAGATGATACATGCTCAATTATATTTGCCACATCATGCTTCTCATTAAAAATTCAAAAAGTAGGGGTGATATAAGAGCAAACGAGCTCGAGTCCTAGGTGTTCAAGCTCTGTTTACAAACGAGCTGAGCTCGAGCTCGAGCTCCATATGGAAATGAGCCCAAGAAGGTACTCTATCTCGGCTCGCGAGCTGGGCAGGGTGCTCGAGCTCGTGAGCTCGCCTATACTCGAGCCGAGCTCGAGCTCCTGATCTCGTTTGCTCAGTTACTATCTAAGACGAGAGAGAGAATCGAGAGCAGATATGAAAGTATGAGGCAAAAGAGAATTGAGAGCAGATCTGAGAGTTTGAGATGAGACTCCAAGAGACTCAAAAGCAGATCTAAGATGACACTCAGAGAGATTCGAGAGCATATCTGAGATGAGATTTTGAGAGAGCAATAACATGACCCAAAGGATCGATCCAATAAGTTTCAAGCTTCGATCAAGCACGAGAACAAAACTTGACACACTCGACTCTTTTTTGGGGATTTTTTCTAGGTTTATAGAGAAGTAAAACAAGATATGAATGGCTAAATCTAAGAGCATCTCACCCAAAGATTTACCAAACTCGCTCTCTCACTCGTTGGCATCTCACTCCCTAGTAATCAAACCTTTGTTTGAACAACTCTAACAAGCATCTCACCAAAAAGGGTTAAACAAACTGAACCATTCCTCGGGCTCTCACTCCAGAATGGGGTGTCAAAATGGCATCTCACCAAATCAACAAAACACACACAATTTTTCCAAAAATTCTTAATTCAAAACTAATTTTTAATGACAAAGGTTTAGCCATTTTATAGCCATAAAACAACAACAATTAAAATGATTAATTAAAGACGGAAAAGATGAAAATTTTCTCGGAAATTGATGGAGAAAGTTGGCCAGACCCATGGTGGAAAATAAAGGGTTGGATATCATCATGAAGTGTAGAAAACTATCAATTTTCATTGAATGAAGACCCTTCGATACACCTTCATATATTCCAACTTCATTCAATGCATCGGGAAAACTATCTAGATTTTGAACTGCTGGATTATTGCCAATTTCGGACATATTCTTGGATGATTTTGGCACTTTGGTCTTCATAAAAGATGTAGCTCTTCGAATTAGCTTTCCAACAAGTACTCATAGACCTTCATCAGACTAATATATCTCATTTTATGACTGAAACACTAAGCATGCGTCGGGAGAGCGTGAATCACATCAAGCACTGAGTAGGCCCAGACAATAGCAGATCTGAGAGAGAATCGAGAGAGCACTGAGCAGGCCAATACTTGAGAGTAGATCTGAGATGAGGGTCGACAATGGAGGGCCATACAAGAGCATATCTAAGCGGCATTGAAGGGCCGAGACTTTGAGAGCAGGACTGAGGGGCGGCGCAATGGGGATCGACAATGGAGACGACGACAAGGACTGGAAGATGCAGTGACAAATTCGACGATGGAGGCGAAGACAATGGCTGAGAGCAGAGCGGGTCGAGAGAGTAGAGTAGAGCGAGAGAGATTTGTGAGAAATGAGAGAAACAAGGGCATGTTGGTGAGAGCGAACGACTAAGCATGAGCAGACGAGAGAGAGAGCTCAGATCTGAGTGTTGGCTTGAGCAATGGACTAGACAGAGAAATGAGAGAATGAGAGATGAGAGAGATGGGGCGGCTACTAAAGCAAAAACCTAGAATAATTAAATACAAAAGGGTAAAAATGTAATTGTATATTTAAACGATCAATATGAGCAAGCTCGAGCTCGGCTCGAGTACGACTATAGGCTTGAACGAGTTCGAGCCGAGCTTTTTTTGGAGCCGAAAACCGAGCTGAGCTCGAGCTACTCGACTTGAATATCAGCCCTATCAAAAAGTATAAGACATGGCTAATTCATCCAAAATTTCATGGAACTTATATCATTTTGCTGAAATAGAAATAGACGACAAACATAGCCAGACGGGTGTTTAGATAATACAAATATGCAATGCATGATTTTTTGGATTTTTCTCGACATTTTTCAACACTTGGGCACCAAAACGGAGCCGCTAACACACCCATAGTGGCCACAACTTGAGATTTTGCAGAGATATTTATCAACGAGAGATAAAGCAATTGAAGATTAGGCAAGTTGGAGGGAGCTACCCCCATACAAGTTTGTAGTTGCAGAAGGTTGATGGGAGAGGAGTCTCTAGGCCGAGGGAGTATGACGATGGGATGGCCTGTCATATGGCGGAGAAAACAAAGCGCGTGAGGCACGTTCTTTAGCGATTAGGGTTTTCAATTTTTATCAAATGACCACTTTGGGATTCAACTAGAATTGTTTTGCTTTTTTGAAGAGAAAGAAAAGGTAAAAATGGGGTAATCGAATGGAGGAGAGACACCGCACCCATGGAAAATCGGTGCCGCTTTGGGCTTCGCAACTTGTTGTTTGAGACCCTGACTCTATCCTCTCTTTTTTTTTTCCAAATGAAATGATACACGTGATCTAGCCGACAAAAGTCATGCACCAAGAAAACCTTAGATTTTCATTCTAGAAAAGAAACGGAGGTAGGAATCAATCCCGAAAAATCCTTACCCTTTCCCTTTCTCCACACCAGTAGGACAATGAAATATTACGTAATACTGCCTCTGTCTCAAAATACATGTTTTTTAGGACTATGCACGAGAATTAAGAAGTAGGTTAAGTGTAATAATTAGATGTAAAAAAGTAGGTTAAGTGTAATGATTAGACTTTGGTATTAGAGTATTTGTTTTTTTTTCAATTTGTAAGGAGGAGAGTAGAAGTAATGTAAAAATTAGAGTAATGATTAGATGTAAAAAGTAGGTTAAGTGTAATGATTAAATCTGAAAAAACATGTATTTTTGACAAAATTAGATGAACTAAAAAGACATGTATTTTGAGACGAAGAGAGTACTTATTTACATTAAATCAACACCAAATATTACTCCAAAATATACTATATGCCTTATTCTAAAATTCTACACCATAGTGAAGTAGCAGCATTATATTCTTCCGCGAAACAAATCAATTTTTGGAGTTCCCACCCCACCCATCAAACTCTCCTTTAACCGCGGTTGAGTTAACATGTAACCCGAGTGATCCCCTCCCCCAATTTGGTGTTGGAGTCTATAAAAATCGACTCGCCCCTTCCATTTCCAGCCCCGGTTTCTATTTTTACTCTCTAATCTTATATATCGCTCATGTTGCCTCGAGTTAGGTTAGGTTAGGTTAGGTGGTCGAGGAACATACTTTTGTTTTTGTATGCCTTAAAAAAACAGCAATCAAGAAAGAGGAGAAAGAATATGAGTTGCAACGGATGCCGAGTTCTCCGGAAGGGATGCAGCGACTCCTGCGTCCTCCGCCCCTGCCTTCAGTGGATTCCCTCCCCCGACTCTCAGGGCCACGCCACCGTCTTCGTCGCCAAGTTCTTCGGCCGCGCCGGCCTCATGTCCTTCATCTCCAACGTCCCCGACTCCCAACGCCCCGGTATTTTTCTCTACCTTAACTTGTTCATTAATTAATTACACTTACACCTCAATCTCAAAACTGATGGATGTATTAAGATCAATTAATTGTGTGTGTCTCTCTCCAGCTCTGTTCCAGTCCCTGTTGTACGAAGCTTGTGGTCGGACGGTAAACCCCGTGAGCGGCGCCGTCGGCCTCCTCTGGACGGGCAACTGGCAAATCTGCCAAGCCGCCGTCGACACCGTCCTCCGCGGCGGCACTCTCAGCCCCGTCCCCGACTTCCTCAACGGCGACTGGACCCACTCGCCGCAGCCGGCCTCGCCCGCCCCGATCCTGACGAAGCTTGAAGAAGAGAAGCTGCGGCGGCCAGCGACGCCTTCTTTGAACTCCGAGGAGTCGGGGACGACAATCTGTTTCGAGGGCGAGCACCCGGAGCCCAGGCTGCTCAACCTGTTTCTGTGATGTGAGGGTATTTTGGGAATGGAAGGGGCGCAATAGTTACTGCGTTTGGGTTCTCTCCTCTGTTTTGTGGACTGCCCCCAATTGCCGATTGCAGTATAGATTTAGCTTTTTTCTTTTTTCTTTTTTTTTGTGTGTGATCGGGTGGGTCTGTGGAATCGGGTCGGATCCCGATGAAAATTTTGTGAGTTCAGCGGCACAGGATTTCTCTCTCTCATCGGAGACAGAAAAATGAAAGTTTTGCCGGTGAATGAAAATTGGTAGTTTGGGGTGTTTCTCTTTTGTTCAATTTTGTGATCCACTTATTTCTGTATTACTCCACTATGTATTGTACTGTTTTCATATTTAAGCATCACTTTAATTTTGGTATTCTCCAGCTACTGTGGTTTGAAAATTGAAACTTGCTAATCATACAACTTGTCATTAATTATATCAAGACCATGCATAATGGTTTTTGGTAAAATGTACAGATTTGCACAAGATGTGTAAAAATACACATTACTTTTTAACAATTTGCTCCATTTGTGAAATGTGCATTTTTTACACACCATTCAAATACAATTCATTTAAAACAAAAAAAAATTAAAATCATAAAAAATCAACCAATGAAATTGTCTTGTTTTTTGTAAAAGTTTTTGCACGTAGGGAAAGTGGTGTGCATAAATTTGCACATTATATGCTCAAATGTGTACATTTGCACACACTTAAAACAACAAATAGAGTTAAAAAAGTGTCTTAAAAATACATATTTGCACATTTGCACACCACCATTGGGGGTGGTCTAATTACTTCCTCCGATTTTTAGCTAGGTTCCTTGTTAAATTAAATTTAATACTCATGAATCACAATTAGACGGATCAAAACATAACCCCACTCGAAAAAACGACTCGAATGTCTAGTAATTTTTTGGATTTGAACCGGTTGTTTTAGAACTGAAATCAGAAAACGACCCGAATTCAAATGACTCAAGAATTTTACGATCAATACCCGACTTGTTGAGTCAAAATCCACCCAGTGAGTGAGCATCAAATAGACATCACACTTGCATCACATATACCTTACATGGATTCGTCATATAATTGTGTTCGTTAATTTCACTTTGAAGTTAAATAACGTAAATATATTTTATAATTATATTATATTTAGAGCATTTATTTGTATAAATATGATATTTTTTATACTTAAAATAATTATATAAAAATAATTATATTATTATTATATTTATAAATTTAATAATACTCTCTCCGTTCGGCAAAACATGTCATTTACTATTCACGCACGCTTTTTTAGAATGATAAGAAACTATATAAAATATTTTTATTTTTTAAAATTTTTTTAACAAGTTTGTACTTATTAATAATAACTACAAATTGTTCAAAAACATTATTAAAAAACTAGATATTTTATATAGTTTTTATTCCCTAAAAAAGCGTGCGTGAATAGTAAAGTGACATGTTTTGTCGAACGGAGGGAGTAATAAATTATTTAGTTTAATTTAACTTATTGATATTATATTTAATTATGATAATATTTTAACCTTCTTTAAAATCTGTAAAAAGTTCAGAGTTCTTTAACCCGATTTGGTTCGATCTGAAACAATTCATAACTCAATTAATTTGAAATCTGAACCCAAATATGACATGAATGACCCAATTTACAAGTCTAATCAAATTGATATCTACCGTGCATAACATAGAAAAGCAAGCATGAGATTCGACTTTTTTTTACCATACATATAGTGCGACAATTTATTCATGCTCCACTATCTTATAATGATCCTAGTGGATCGGTTCATGTTCTTCACATACTCGAAAAGCAAATCTTTTTTCTGTTTGGTGTTAGCAACTGTAACCATTATATATATAAAAATTGAATAAGAGAAATATTACATAATACTTTATTTTTAAACTCCTTCTGTATTTTTTTTAAATGAATTAAAAGAAAGTGTGTTTTTTATTTTAATAAAAAAATATGTCGATACAACCAATAATTTCAGCTTGCTCGGTACGGTAAGGGCTGGTGAGGTATTCCATAGGAGAGGTCGCAGGTTCGTTTTCCATCACCGACATATCTCATACTATGCGGCAGTGATACTGATCGAGCGGGGTCCAGTGGTGTGGAGTAAGGTGTGGTAAGGAGGTCACGGATTCAATCATTGCCTCTGCCCCTTTCTCTAGGTGAAAATCCAAGGTTTGTCTTGCTTCTTGCCAGTGGATCGAGTCGATCGGTGCAAGCCGGTTTACCTTATATGTAACTCTTATTGACTGGGGTCATGTTCTCGGGATTAACCACCGAAAGTGGTTTCCTCGTCATAGGAAAAAAAAAAGAGAGGTACGTTACATATTTAAATTATGCGTGTGTTATGATCTTTTATTATCGGACATTATAATGATTCATCTTTTTATTTTATTTTTTGCTGGCAATGAAAACAGTGATGGTAGCAATAAAAAATTTTATTACCTATATGAGTTACGACAAAAAAACTAAACACCAAACGAATCTTATGGAATATATGATCTATTTATTTCAGTATTGTTTAGTGGTGTATAGTGATAGTTATAAAATAAAATTCAATTATAAATAGTTTTTATATAATTTTAATACTCCCTCTGTTAATTAAAACTTGTCGTTTACTATTCATGCACGCTTTTTTAAAATGATAAAAACTATATGAAATATTAACTTTTTTTAAAGTAAAGGTATATGAAAGCGGTCCCCTCCGCCCCGCCCCCGCCCCCGCCCCCGAAATAAATAAATAAATAAAAGATTTTCGTTTGCACCCTTTCATGCTGCTCATCTATTTATCCTCTCACCTCCAGAAATTATCATTAAATTAATTATACTCTCTCACTGTTAATTGAAATCGGTTTTCATAATCTATATACATGGAGTCAGGAGACTTAATTTAAAAATATTTCTCTAAGTTAAATTATTTTAACTTTTTTATACATTTTTTAAAGTAGATTAATAAATATAATATTACACCATTAGCAATTTCTTTTTCCTACTTCCTTAAAAACTAAAATTAGTAAGTTGCATTACTACTCCCTCCTTTCAACAAAACATGACATTTAAAACATCTCAAACACTTTTCTCACATTTTCTCTAAAATGAGGGAAAAAATACATATTATTTAAATTAATTTTGCTCAAACTTTAATAGCTTCCCTATTGGGTAGATTTGCATAATCGTTTAGTTTTGGAGAATGGCGCGGATTTCTGCTACTAGATAATGAGATGGAGAATCTACTAGACCAAAAATGCTTATAATTATCTAACAACTCTAAAATATGCAAAATAGGAAAGCTTTTGAGGATGCTCTAATATCCATACATGCTCTTTTATGAAGTTAAAAAACTATATAAAATATTCATTTTTATAAGATTTTTTAAACGATTTCATACTTATTAGTAAGAAGTAATTTTTTTTTCAAATTATTAAATTTTGACGAAACCCGAACTAAATAGGCTTTGACATGTCATCTGCAGTCTAAGATGGCTCAAACCATCCCGTCAGTATGCACATGGATGAAAATCCATATGAGATCCCAAAGGCTCAGATAATTGTCCAAGTATGTCACTGCGTCTCCAAGAAACATTTGAATCTGCCATCCCTAGCAGACAAACCGGTTAAAAGATGACCATCACCTTCATAAAAGACCAAACATGTAGCAATCATGCCCACCTCTAACATGGGAAATCAAAAAGGCCACTTGGCAAGCCTACCTTGACATTTTTCAACAGGTGTCTAGACAAGCTAATTAATACTCCATCCGTTCGGCAAAACTTGTCATTTTAGCTTATTTCACAAGTTTTAAGGCAATTAACAAATGTACTAATTTACCCCCAATTATTACCTTTCTTTTTTACTTTATCGAAAACTACAACTAATAAACCATCAATCACATCAAGGGCATTTTTGTAAAGTGAAGGACAAAATACCTATAATGACAAGTTTTTTTGAACAAAAATAACACCCTAAAATGACAAGTTTTGCCGAACGGAGGGAGTAGTATATAAGGCAACCTCGGGTCCTCGGCCATGGAAAGAGGGGCGTTTTGACAAATAGAGAAAAAAATAGAGCATGTATCTTAACATTAGCAAGCAAGCCAAGATTACTAAGCAATTGAAAGAGATATTAAAGCTCTGTGTGTTCTCTAAACAATTATCCGCATACAAATTCATATAAGATTCTGTTGAAGAAAGCGAATGGAGGAGGAAAAAGCATAAATCCTTGCCAACTAACACATCTGCTGTAACGACTCGGACAGTAAGGATCTTCTTTGCCCTATCCACCTCAATTCCCCTTTTTGAGACTTTGTGGCCTAGCACAATCTCTTCCCTTACCATAAAGTGGCGCTTTTCCCAATTGAGAATCAAGTTTGTCTCCTCACATCGTGCAAGTACCCTGCGAAGGTTAGCAAGACAAACATCGAAAGTAGTGTCATAGACAGAGAAATCATCCATAAATACCTCCACGATGTCCTCTATCATGTCGGAGAAGATGGCCATCATACATCTTTGAAAGGTAGCGGGGGCATTGCAGAGCCCAAATGGCATTCTCCTATATGCAAAAGTCCCATAGGGACATGTGAAGGTGGTCTTCTCTTGATCGTTAGGATGAATAGGGACCTGCCAAAAGCCAGAATATCCATCCAGGTAACAAAAGTAATCATGTTCAGCAAGTCTTTCCAATACCTGGTCAATGAATGGAAGAGGAAAGTAATCCTTTCTAGTGGCGTTGTTGAGCTTCCTATAGTCAATGTACATCCGCCAACTAGTTGTGATTCGCTTAGGCACAAGCTCTCCCTTCTCATTCTCCTCAACGGTCATTCTACCCTTCTTAAGCACCACATGGACTGGGCTTACCCATTCGCTGTCGGAGATGACATAGATGATTTCTGCATCCAGCATGCGCATGATCTCCTTCTTCACCACCTCTCTCATGTTGGGGTTGAATTTCCGCTGGTGTTCTATAGATGCCTTATGATCATCCTCTAGGAGGATTCTATGCATACATGTAGCAGGTGAAATACCTTTGATGTCCTCAAGAGATTACCCAATTGCCTTACGATGAGCGCGAAGCACTTCCATAAGCTTATCTACTTCTTGTGTGATTAGTGTAGCATTGATAATCACAGGAAAAGTAGAACTGGGACCAAGAAACTCATACCTAAGCGTGTCGGGTAAAGGCTTCAACATCGGAGAAGGTCCTTGTAGGATAAGTATTGGCTCAACCTCCTCCGTCTTCATGATCTCACCTCGGTAATCCGTCTCTATTCTCTTGATTGAAGCTCCCAAATCAGCTATAGGAGTTGGCGTGGACCAAGCATAGAGCGATGCCAACCTTGATTGGGACTCTTCAAAGTATTCCTGTAGAAAAGAAGTCGAGGTCGAATAGGAATAGTCAATATCGAGTGAATGTTCAGCACATACCTCGGCTTCTGAGCTGTCCGATGTCGAAGGAACATGGTCAATTTCGACCCCTTCTGTCGATTTCGGCTGGTCGATTTCCACCTCTGCTGTCGATGTCGAGTGATCGATGTCGCTTGTAAAAGAAGAAGAACTAACCTGACTTACTGAGTGGGTCGATGTCGACAGAGGGCACTCGATATCGAGTGGGATGGTCGATGTCGACCTCTTCTGGTCGATTTTGAACTCTTCTTCGAACTCCATGGATAAAGCATCGTCGAAGATCTCCTCATCACTCATGCATGTAGCCAGGAACTCCTCAATGTCCTCTTCTATAAGCTCCTCTGCAGCTAGGGCTAGGGCCTCCTCATGAGTTAGGGCCCTTTCCGTCGGTTCCTTGCAATCTATGATGCTGGTGATCTCCATTCCATTAACTTCCTTCATTGTGGGGTTGAAGGAGAATTCTATCACTTCGTTCCCTATAGTAAAGGTTAGTAGTCCTCGACGTACATTGATATTGGCATCAGCAGTAGCTAAGAAAGGCCTAGCAAGGATGATAGGTACAATAGGATCTTCAGGCATTTCCAATACAATGAAATCAGTAGGCACAAAGAACATACCTACCTTTACCGGAACGTCATCAACTATACCTGTGGGCCTGACGAATGAGTTGTCAGCCATATAGAGCTTCATATCCACAAGTTCAAGTGCTCCAATGTTCACCCTTTGCCAAATTGAAAGAGGCATAAGACTTATGCTTGCCCCTAGGTCACATAGGGCCTTGTACTGATGTTGGCCAAGCCCCATGGTGATTGCAAACTTCCCTAGATCGCTCCTCTTCTCTGGGAAGTCCATCTTTGAGCACTCCTCTGCGATCTCTACCATGGACCGCTTAAGGATGTCTTTGAGAAATCGGACATAGGTGGGCATCTCGCTTAGGGCTTCTGTAAGAGGAATAGTAATGTTAAAACCTTGAAGAATTTTTACAAAGCGCCTAAACTTACCTTGAGTGGGGTCCTTCAATGCTTTGGATGGGAAGGGCAACGTCTTCTTTGGTGGAGGAGCAAAAACGGTGGTCGGAGGGGCCTGCTAGGTGTCGATGTCGACTAGGATCTGGTCGATATCGACCTGGACCTGGATGGTCGATTTCGACTGCTGTTGTGGCTCCGAAGGCTCTGCAGTGGCCTCTACATCGACCTGGCGATCGATATCGACATCTGGCTCAACATCGACTGGTCTGTCGATGTTGACTGGATCTGCTGCTTTCTCCTCCGCTTCCGTTCGTGGCTTTTGTAGCTTGTTGCCACTCCTTAGTTGCATGGCTGCGATGTGGCCCGACCCGGATTGCCCCTTAGGATTTGTAGTTGGTTGCCCAGGGAACGTTCCGGACGGTCTAGGGATTTGTGCCGCCAATTGACCCAGTTGGGTCTCGACATTCTTTTTCCAAATATCCATCCCCCCAATCCTTGTGGTAAGGTGATTAAGTTGAGAATGTATTTCATTGTTGGATTGATCATTCTTTGCCTGATTCAGCCTTATCTCATCTAGCACAAGTTATAGACCATCCTTCCGTTTGTCTCTCTCCGGGTGCCTAGGAGCTCTATAGAGTGGGGGGTCCCTAGGGTTAACCGGTTTCCTTTTTGGTTGTTGGAATCTTTAGTCTCCCCAATATTGGCTATTGGGACCCTCATGTAGTTGGCTTCCTCATGAGTCTCCGCTAGTTTCACTTGCTCAGCATGGGGGCTTTCAATGGTGGTGTGTCGCTACGATCCGCATTCGATGCAATCTTAGTTCGCTGAAAGGAACTTCACTTGCTTTTGGAGCTTTCGAAGTTGATCTCTATGGAATTGCTCCTTCACGTCCGGATCGATTACCTTAGAGGGTTCATATAATGGCATAGATGGGGTAGGCCTCGACGATGAGGATGTGTCGGAAGCCTCAGGAGTCCCATATGTGTTTTCGAACTCCACCAACCTCTCTATGGTGTCCCAAGCCTCTTGTGGAGCGATTTCAAGGTAACCATAGGAGGTGTAGGTGTTGATCCTCTCCTTGGTTGCAACATCAAGAGCATTGTAAATAATCTCCTGAATCACGTACGATGGTTGGCCATGCGTCAGGCATGATCGTAGTTGATGTGCGCGCAAATTGCCATATTTTCTATGCACATTTAAGTCCATTTTATCAGTCTTTTGCATGCATATTAGTGGGAAAACATAGGATTAGTGTAGTTTATGCATAAATATCAAATATATGGGTCTGCACGAGTTTCTATGTGATTTCGCAGAAAACAGGATGAAAATGGACAGATTTGGAAGAGCGGAAAAGGAACTCTAAGTCTTCTGAAGAGGTCGAAATCGACTGACAGACCTCGACATCGAGTACAGCAGCAAAGGCAGAAATCGAGCAAGAATGAAGCAAAGCATGTCGACACCAGCAGAGGTCGATATCGAAGATTGATGGTCGATATCGAGTGCCCATATTGAGCTAAATGATAGAAGTCGAGTGCTAATCCGAGTAGAAGAAGGAGAGCTCGAGATAAACTTTTACAGAGGTCGATATCGACGTCTGAAGGTCGATATCGATGTTGCCCAGCAGAGGAATCTGACTCAGATTTTGATAAAATTCTATCCGAAGCTTGCACGTCTATCCAAAAGTCGAGATTTCTTATCTTCAACGTCAGAGCTATCAGATGAGTAGTTTTACCATAGAAATTTTAGTTTTTACTTTATTAAAGTTTTATCTTAGAGAATAAAGATAAAGTTTCGAGTCTTTGGATAGCAAAGTTCAATATCTATATCTAGAGGCCGTTAGGGCTGAGTTTAGGCATCCACACACGCAGAGAATTTCAGTTTTCAATAGAGAGAATTTGTAGAGAGAGGGAGAGAAGGGCCGAGTGAGGTTGGAGAGAAGCGAGAGCGGAGATTTGGCTTTGTTCGGTTGTAATTTCTTTCTTTTGCAAATACAAAGTAGTTTTCTTTCAATGATGATGATGAGTTGCATGATGAGAAGCGAGTAGTCAACCCACCTCTAGGGTTGGGGTGAGCCCGACGATAGCGATGTAGGGTAAGTGCATCAAAGGTATGACTTTTATGCAATTCCGTCTTCTATCCTATGCATGATCCTTTGCGAAAGTTAGGGAGATTCAGTATTTGCATTATTGAAGCAAAAGCCACTCATATTGTGAACTTGGATTACTCATGAATTAGATAGTAACTCTTAGGAACTATGCGAGAGCCTCTAATCACCTAAGTGTTGGTAACGAAAGTTATTTGACGGAAAGGCATTAAATTTCATAACTTTAGCGTCAAACTTGCATTGTTATCGTTGTGGCATGGAACCCCGACTTTGAAAGCTTTAAGTTTATTGAATTTATACAAAATTTTGAGCTTTTATTTCTGATCATCCTTCTTTACCATTCTACGTTCTTCGGACCCTTTTCCAACAATATGTTACGCTTTGAAGTTTTTGTGACAAACATCGAAATCGACTGGGTAAGGTTGATATCGAGGTCTAACGCTGATATCGAGGTCAAACTCGACGTCGATCTTTGCTGCTTTTGTCTTCTGGAGGAACTCTACTGGAAATAGAGCAGAACTGAGGCCAATATCGACCAGACACATCGATATCGAGTGTCTTCTGAGGTCGAAAGCTTGATCGTGATTATAACAAGGGAAGCGCTGACATACCTCCTCATGAATTCGATCCTGAATTACCCTACCACTACATCGGGAGGGATTCTTGTATTATTTGGTTGATAAGGGAGTTAGCATAGTTGTGAACTATATTTGAATATTTGAATTGCACGATCCCCTCCCCTTAGCGAACAAATTGGCGCCGTTGCCGGGGAGGCAATCAATCGCCACCTAAGTTTTCTCACGATCTTTTAGAGCTTATTTTGCAAGTTTATGCGACGTTTTGATCGCGGACCTATCCTGGAACCCATCAACGAGCCTGAACGTTTCTTCCATATTCGCAACAAGGCAATTCGCATCATGGCTGACAACTAGAAGCAGGCTGAGACCATAGAGCGATTGAGGAAGGAGATCGAGGATCATAATGCTACAATCGCTGCCGAGAGGGCCGCCGCTGCTGTATAGCGAGCCCGTGCTGATAGGGAGGAGGATGCGTGCAGACAAGCCCAAGAGCGGCTCAATCAGTATCCACAAACGGCGATGCAATACATGCATCCGCCGCTTCATATTCCTGAATGCGTTATCTTAATTCCTCATTCCAATTATGAAATTAAAACAAACTTCCTTTCTGAAATTAAAGAAATACTTTTGAAGGAAGACCTAATGAATTCCCACTGCAACACATCTCTACTTTTATGGATTTACGTGAAACAGTTGCTGATGGAGTAAATTTAGAGTATGTGAGACTAAAATCTTTTAGATGGTCTTTGGCAGGGAAGGCATTACAATGGCTTGAGAGTTTGACTCCACGCTCGCTGAGGACATGGGCGAAGGTGAAGGATTCATTTCTGAATAAGTTCTTTCCACCTTCTAAAACGGCGATGTTGCGGCAAATGATCATGGTTTTCAAACAAAAGCCAGGTGAAACACTAGCACATGCGTGGGAGCGATTTAAGGACTTGCTGAGATTATGCCCGACGCATTGGCAACTTCCATATGTCATCCAGGAGATATTCTAAAACGCCCTTAATGCGCCGAATAAGGAGAGGATCAATTCATATACCTCTTATCGGTACATTGAGCTTACACCAACGGAGGCCTGGGAGACCATTGAGAGGCTCGTGAACTTTGATAACACCTATGGGACTGGTGCGTCCTATGATGCAAGGCCTGCCCCATCAATGCCACTATATGAGCCTCCAAGGGAGATAGATCCTGATGTGCGGCAACAATTCCACAACGATCAGACACGCCACCTTCAAAAGCAAGTCAGGTTCCTAAGCAATAATCAAACTTGTCAGGAATGTGGTTCAACAAGGCATAACACTAGTGCCTGTCCACATACCGAGCAAGTATCCATGGCGGAACAACATGAGGAAGCCAAGTGGATGAGAGGCTCCTATGGAGGGGGCAATCAACCATATTGGGGCGACCAAAGGTTCTATCAACAAAGGGATCCCCCACCATATAGAGCACTAGGGCACCCTGAGCGGGAGACAAGGAAGGATGACCTGCAGATCATTCTTGATGAGATGCAGAGGAACCATGTTGAGTTCAAGCAAGCCAGCAACTCCGTCCATACTCAGCTGCAGGGCATCAATTCTAGGCTTGGGGAGATCGACGTTTGGAAGCGCAACATGGAGACCCAAATGGGTCAATTGGTGAAAGCAATACCCAAAGCGTCATGATCATTCCCTGGATCAATTGTGCCCAACCAAAAGGGCAAAACCACTGGACATATTGCGGCAGTGAATCTAAGGAGTAGGCATCAATTACAAACACCTGATCAAAAAGTGGAGGAAAGGGAGCCAGAACAGACATCGATATCGACCCCCTGTTGATATCAACCAAGGTGACATCGATGTCAACCTTCCAATCGATATCGACCCTACTAATGTCGATATCGACCTAACTACAGCCACGGGAAGGAAGAAGGTGTTACCATTCCCAACTAAAAAGATGATTAAGGACCCGGCAGAAAAGAAGTTTCAGCAGTTCGTAAAGATGCTTCAAGGACTTAACGTCTCTATACCATTCACAAAAGCACTTCATGAGATGCCATCCTATGTAAGGTTCCTTAATGACATATTGGGTAAGAAGCGATCGCTTTCTGAGATTGCAGAGGAGTGTAACAGGTTGGAGCTACCACAAAAGCGGGCGGACCCAAGTAAGTTTTCAATCGCTATAGGCTTAGGTCAATTCAAATTTAATGCTTTAGTTGACTTAGGTACTAGCGTTAGCATGATGCCACTAACCATATGGCACAAGGTAAAGATAGGTCCTCTGGAGCCCTAGATGCAAGGTTATACATGGCAAACAATACGGTAGTAATTCCAACAGGGATGGTAACGGATGTGCCAGTACAAGTAGGTAAATTCTTTGTCCCAACTGATTTCTTAGTTATTGATATAGCGGAGGACCCTGCTTGTCCCATTATTTTAGGTAGACCATTCATAGCAACCGTCGATGCCAACATTAGCGTGAAGAAAGGATTTCTCTCATTCACAATTAGTGACGAGGTGATAGAGTATGCCTTCAACAAGACGGTGAAAAATCAAGGGCCAATGGAGATAAAAGTCATCAATGGTGTCTGCATTGCATGTGGAGAGGCCTAAGTAGGAGTATGACACCAGAAGAGCTAGAAAAGAGGGTCATAGAAGCCCAAGTGGAGGAGGTTGTGGCAATCTTGAACGAATGAGCCAAACAGAACATCGAAATCGACCCAGGTAAGTCGATATCGACTAATAATATTCAAGATTATGTGTCAGGTCATAAGTATGGGGTCGACAAAGAAGGAGAAGGAACATCGAAATCGGGGATTAAGGTCGATATCGATGCCCTAGAGCCAAAATCGACTACCATAAGCACTGAGAAGGGAGGAATAGAGACCTCTATATCGATCTCTGAGGGTCGAAATCGACCTGATCATATCGAGCAGAAACACTCCAAATCGAATGAACCTCCAGGAGAACAACAGGACTCGATATCGAGCACTGAATATCGATGTCGACCTGAGCCATAGACAGATAAAAAGGTAAGTCAAGGTACGGATTCCTCCTGTTCCATTACAATTAAAGATTTATCATTATTTGGAAGAGGTGTGCCTTGGCATGTGCGCTTATGTAGGGTATCCGATGATGATTCGAGCCAATATGAGATAGGAGACAAAGTTCATGTAGCCAAATCCAAAGACCATTGGTTCCATACGAGATTCAAAGATAAGAATTTGGAATCATTCACTGTGAACCAGATCCATCCCGGCGGAATGCAGCTGCGTGACAAGAAAGGAGTAATATTTGAGGCTCAAGCTACATGGGCTCTGCAGATGCCGCCTTGAGAAGCGCGAAAGGGAGAAGTCGGCCTAGCGACTTAAAAGTCTAGAGCATGTAACAAAGACTTAGTTTTGATTTTGGACAGTTTTTTATTTTGAGACACTTTATGTTATATTGCATTGTTTTGGTTTTCATTTTTAACAAGTTGCAGGAAAGGGAAAATCACACAGAAGAGACATCGATATCGATGTTGCAAGGTCGATATCGACCAGCCCTGCAGTCTTCTTCGACTCCTGAAATTTGTGACGGTTTAGTAAGTTTTCTTCTTATCCCTAGTTCTAATACAGTGAGGACACTGTAAACATTAAGTATGGGGTGGGGGAAAAACTTACTTACATGTTTTAGCATATTTCATACGTTATTACATATTTATATAGTTCATGCATATTACATAGTTTGTTAGTCATATTTATCTTTAAGTTTTATATAAATTTGAAAAAAAAAAGAGAAAAAATGACCCCCATCAAAAATTGAAAATAAAGAAAGAGTCATGGAAGTATAAAAAAGAGCTCTATGATGCAAAATTAGATTCATTAGAGATATAACATGAAATTGCCTAGTTAAGGGAAGTCCCAATGAAGTGCAAAAAGAAAAAAATAAAGGAAATGAAAATTTGAAGTTGCTTTTGACATATGCATGATAAGATGATGGAGGACTTTTTATGAAATTTCCATACAAGTGCTTACATATACAAGTTCATATCCTAGCCTTACCTATGCATATTTGCAAAAAGTCACAAGCCATATATGAGTCTTATCATGATCATAATTGCTCCACATATATACATATTGCCCATTTTATACCCTGTACCCTATCCGGGGACAAGTTTGAGAATGGATGTCATCTTTGGATTTGTTATATGGAGTTTGTGCATTATTATGAAGTTGTTGGCAGGAATGAAAGAATTTATGAATTATGGAAAATTTAATGAGCGAGAAAAAATCCGATCACCTCAGGAGATAAAGGTAGGTCGACCCTGCTCATTGAGATGTTAGTTTAGTGAGATGGGACACAAGAGTCCGAAGTACTAAGTATCCGGGGCCATTCATGACACCCATGTTTGCGACTCGTGAGAAGGCAGTGCTAAGGTTAGAGAGGTAAAAGCATTATAGTGAAAAAAAGCATTGAGCGATGAGTGAAAGGTGAGACATTATGAAGAAGGAATGTGGAATATTTTGAAAAGAAAGTATGTTTCCCCGGATTTAACACCACATGGCCAAATATTAGCCCACCTTTAGCCTTTTACCAATCTACTTCTCACAAACTTGCAAAAGTCCTCTTGATTATTAATGCTATGTCGCTGAAATTGTTTATGCATATAAACCTCCTTTTATAAGTATGAAATTGCTTTTATGCACATGCATGGACTTGGTTGACATAAGTACCTTATCGAGGATGGCAATTGATTGTAGGGACATATGAAAAATGAATCTATGAAGTTGAGAGTTTACTTTCTTCCCCTGAATGAACATTAAAGGTATTGCTTGGGGACAAGCAAGCTTAAGTATGGGGTGTTTGATGTGTGCGCAAATTGCCATATTTTCTATGCACATTTAAGTCCATTTTATCAGTCTTTTGCATGCATATTAGTGGGAAAACATGGGATTAGTGTAGTTTATGCATAAATATCAATATATGAGTCTGCACGAGTTTCTATGTGATTTCGCAGAAACCAGGATGAAAATGGATAGATTTGGAAGAGCGGAAAAGGAACTCGAAGTCTTCTGAAGAGGTCGAAATCGACTGACAGACCTCGACATCGAGTACAGCAGCAAAGGCAGAAATCGAGCAAGAATGAAGCAGAGCATGTCGACACCAACAGAGGTCGATATCGAGGATTGATGGTCGATATCGAGTGCCCATATCGAGCTAAATGATAGAAGTCGAGTGCTTATCCTAGTAGAAGAAGGAGAGCTCGAGATAAAGTTTTACAGAGGTCGATATCGACGTCTGAAGGTCGATATCGATGTTGCCCAGCAGAGGAATCCGACTCAGATTTTGATAAAATTCTATCCGAAGCTTGCACTTCTATCCAAAAGTCGAGATTTCTTATCTTCAACGTCAGAGCTATCACATGAGTAGTTTTACCATAGAACTTTTAGTTTTTACTTTATTAAAGTTTTATCTTAGAGAATAAAGATAAAGTTTCAAGTCCTTGGATAGCAAAGTTCGATATCTATATCTAGAGGCTGTTAGGGCTGAGTTTAGGCATCCACACACGCAGATATCGAATTTCAGTTTTCAATAGAGAGAATTTGTAGAGAGAGGGAGAGAAGGGCCGAGTGAGGTTGGAGAGAAGCGAGAGCGGAGATTTGGCTTTGTTCGGTTGTAATTTCTTTCTTTTGCAAATACAAAGTAGTTTTCTTTCAATGATGATGATGAGTTACATGATGAGAAGTGAGTAGTCAACCCACTTCTAGGGTCGGGGTGAGCCCGACGATAGTGATGTAGGGTAAGTGCATCAAAGGTATGACTTTTATCCAATTCCGTCTTCTATCCTATGCATGATCCTTTGCGAAAGTTAGGGAGATTCAGTGTTTTCATTATTGAAGCGAAAGCCACTCATGTTGTGAACTTGGATTACTCATGAATTGGATAGTAACTCTTAGGAACTATTCGAGAGCCTCTAATCACCTAACTGTTGGTAATGAAAGTTATTTGACGGAAAGGCATTAAATTTCATAACTTTAGCATCAAACTTGCATTGTTATCGTTGTGGCATGGAACCCCGACTTTGGAAGCTTTAAGTTTTTTTTCAATTAGAGCATCTTTAAATTTCATTATACTCGTGTTTATTTCATTTCATAAATAAAAATGAAAGAAAAAATTAAAAATATCAAAAATCCAAAAACGTCATTCATTGCATACATATGTTATTGTCTAAACAACCATCTTGCATTGTGGTTCTCTATATTTTTTTAAATCATGATGATATAAGTTCCCTAGCATGTTTGTATTATTTAGTTGTGTCATATACTATTGGTTTTTAATATGAAGCATGATTTGGTGAACATAATTGAGCATGTATGACCCATATTCCTAGGCATGATTGAAATCCAACATAATATTGTCCTAGTGAGAATTTTTGGCCTTATAGGGATACATCTATATTCCCTTTTGCTTTCTTGTGTGATTATACTATTCATATATTTCTACCTCTTGGAATTGACCATGTTTATCTATTTTCAAGACTATACTATATATGTTTGTTGCTTGAGAATTTCAAATGATTGAGGCATATAATTCTTAGCAACATTATAACCCTATCTACCTTACATATTGTCCTTTTTTTGAAGCCAATATGAGCCTAAAAGCCTATATTTTTGTAGCTCCAAGAAAATATATTCTAGCCAATATAAGCCTGACCCAATCTGGGAATTAGGAGGAGAGTTGGTGGAAAATCTTTGAATGTTGGAGTTTTCTTTAAGTAGAGATTATGTATGTATGGTTGTATCATTTGAGCTTCATATATATGACTATATACTAGGGGCCTAAGGAAGATAAAATTCAATTAGGAGTAAAAATCTAATAGCTTTGGACCTAGGGAGGATAAAATTCACTTAAGGGTAAAAGTCAAATAAAAAAAAGAAAGGAAGGGGGGGGGGGGGAGAAGAGAAGAGAAGAAAGAATAAAGTCACCAGCATCGAAAGAAAGAGATGAAGAGTTGTATTTGGCTATGAAATCAGAATGAGCGCGTTGTATGTATTGGGATTAATGTTATTGGAATGGTTTGCGAAGTATGAAAGTTTTGGTGTTGCCTAGTTGTATATTACTAACCTATTTTCTCGGATTTTGAGCCCCATAGACCAAAATATTTCCCATGCCTTGTGTTTCTACCAAAAGCCCTATTACAACCTTATAAAAAGACCACATGATGTTGTTTGCAAGTGATAGCTCTCATGATAGCGTTTTTGTGTTATGGTTTTCAATTCCTATGTAGCATAGAGCATTCTGGATTCAATCGAGAGTTACATTTCAACCCTAAACACATTGAGAGTGAGAGAAACATATTTTCCCCGTGAGGTTGGATGAATATCTGCTTCTAACTTGATCATTCAAACACGATGACATCTGTTTACCTTATTTATGTTTGCCTTTGCTATGTTTTTGCTTTTAATGAGGCAACTAAATAAAGAATTGTGTTTGTGGGATAAATGATGAATGATGATTTTGGTGCGTGTAGAATGTCGTGTCTTCTACACCCCAAATCTGAATTCTATACCTTCAACTAATAACTAGTATTAGCAGTAAGTACATGTCGATCCCATAGAGAGTGCATGCGACTTTGGTTGAGCGTATTAAGCAAGCGAGCAGTTTGTAATGAGATTAAGAGTAATAATGCGCAGAAATAAAGTAAATGAGATAATGATTGCAAAGTAAATAACAAGAGATGGTATATAGTTTAACTTATATTCGCGACATTGGTAGTTCCATGATCATCGGGTTGTTTGGTTATGCTTGGATATCTCAGTGTTGGTTTGTGCACAGAAGTGAATAGCTTCCTTATTCGATCACTACAAATCCCTAAACTCTTGCATGGGGTTCAAGAAGTAATATATCCCTAATCACATAAGCATATAATTCATGTAATTCTCGCATATTCAACGTGTCACCTGATTGTCAACCCAGCTATCGCATCCACTAAGAATAACACTAAACTATATGTTATTACTCTTTCATATTCATGAATTCCAACTTGTTCATCAAGATATGTTTGATAATATATCGGATTAATGTCCGCAGTAGCAGATTTAGCTATAATCTCTTAGCATGTTGATTATCTATTTAGTGGTCAATTAAGAGAAGTAAAGAACTTAACATATAAAGAACAAGAGTAATAAATATCCAAATACACATAAACAATAACTATAAAATAGTATTTAAAT
Source organism: Persicaria maculosa (assembly GCA_963922045.1). Classification (NCBI taxonomy): domain Eukaryota; kingdom Viridiplantae; phylum Streptophyta; class Magnoliopsida; order Caryophyllales; family Polygonaceae; genus Persicaria; species Persicaria maculosa. The sequence continues at coordinate 39,905,912 of OY998271.1, forward strand.
AAACCTCACATATCTCTAACCAATGCATAAAATATAAGCAAAACTATAAAGAAGGTTTAGCCGAGCATGGCTTACCTAAATAGTGGAAAAAGGAAAGAGAGAGATGAGTGTGTGAGAGAGTGTTGTGAATTGTGTATGTGTGAATTGGGGGCTGAAGAGAGCTATATTTATAGGCATGGTAGGGGTAAAAATCCGAGAAATTAAGGTAGAAGAAAAGCCAAATGGATAGAGTTGCCATAGGAGAAAATCTTCCAAAATCTTCGTCGACGGGCGCTGATAGCGATCGGCGGGTGCCGATCCACTGTAGCTCCGCAGATGCCTCATCTATGCACTAAAGTCGGTGCGCGCCAATTGGTAGCGGCGGGCGCCGATCTCTGTAGTGACTTCTTTTTCTCATCTTCTTGTCTTGTCTTGCTCATTTCTCCTTCCGACTTCTTTCTTGATCCTTCCTTATGCTTATTAAGCTTCATATCTTAGCTTTCCTTTGTATCTTTTTGCTTAATCCTTAGGAATCTGCATAAATAGACATAAAACGCGTAGATTCCGAACATTTCAACTTTCAACGCAATGATCCTACTTTATGATAAAAACCTAACTAAATGCAACCTAAATGACTTACAAATGACATAAAACTCCTATACAAATCATGCAGTATCAGTGCTCTATTTTTCTCGAGGACTAGCGAAGGTTAAGTGTGGGTGAGTTTGATGATGCATATTTTGTATATACATTCTAGTTAGCTTTAGGGTAGTTTTACATTGCATTTCATATGTTTTTCTACTTAATTTGCATCTTTATTATTTTGTATTTAAAGTTCAGAATCTATGCATTTTATGATTAAATTGTAGATTCCTGGATCCGAATTCCAAAGATGGTTCGAGAGGGTGATGCTAGATCCCTAGAGTTGTTGGAGTTACTTAAGATGGTTGGGAAAAAGAGAAGACATGTCTAGGAATGAGATACAAAGAATCTGAGACGAGGGACAAGCGAAGAGATCTAAGGAACACAGGATCTGCGCCCGTGGACACTGAGCGGCGCCCACCCCTGGACATACTAAAGAACGGCGCCCACCGTTGGGTGGATAAGTCTGGATTCGCATAATCTTCTAAAAGCTTATCCTCTAAAGATTTATTATCTTTTGAGATACAGTTTTATCCATTTTAGGCCGACATTTATAGGGTTTCTAAGCCAACCCTACTCCTATAAATATGTTAGTTTTCTACGCTTTTACATACACTATAAACACATAATTTCTAGAGCATTTTAATCATTAGATATTTTGAGATAAGCCATGGTCGCCTAATCTCATTGTTAGTTTTGCTTGCATTTCAAGACATGGTTGATGAAATGTGAGGGTTGATCTAAGGTTAATTCTATTAAGTTATTTCAAATCTCTTTGTTTCGATATTGCATATGTTGTTGATTTGTCTTAATTGGCCACTAAGATAGATTCGCATTGCGCTATGGGTTATAACTTCATTTCGCTATTGCAGGCATTAATCCATATAGTAGCCAGCACATCTTGCAGGAATGGTTTGGGAATCTTGATGATGTACTAGGAGGATTGACAAGTAAAGATTGTCTCATTTAGTGGAAGTGATGGCTGGGTTGACAAGAAAGTGAGAAATCAACAGTATAGAAGAGATGATGTTTATGTGCTAGGCGTTCGGGAGCTATTGCTAGTCACCCCATACTATAGTAAGGGACTTAGGTGGGGATCAAATAAGTTTAAATGAGGAGGAATGTTAGATTTTCTACTTTGTAAGATATTGATTATGTTTCTAAAAAGATGGCCGATGTAGGAATTCACAAAGCTTTTAACTTGGTATATCGTCTCATCGAGTTGATTTTACTGTTACCAGTTGCAATAGCTACGGTGGAAAGAGTTTTCTATTATGAGTATTATCAAACCATATTTTCACAACAAGATGGGAGATGCCTTTCTCTCTGAGAGTTTTGGCTGCTATGTTGAAAAAGTTGTTTTCAAGCGCATTGATAACGACGTTATCCTTCAATATTTTCAGGGTATAAAAACCCGTAAAATGGATTTACTGCATTTATCATCGAGTTGAACTATTTCAATATATAACTCTAATTAGCAATGAAGAACTCTTTGTAATAGTGAACTCTTTTATTTTTTTTATCGTTATTTTGTAGTATTGAAGATGTTATGTATTATATAACTTCATGTTATTCATTGTCATTAGTCATCAGTGTGGCTCTGCCACTGCTAGTAACAACTATAAGAGTATTTTTATACAAAACTGGGAAAGTACCAAACACTCTTTCAAGATTGATGAAGTGGAAATACAAAACATTACGAAGCAAGTAGCCCCCAAAAGAAGAAATACACTCGATGAAACCCTCCAACCCAAAAACCTTTAAATTAACTTTGATGGAACAAAACTGACATCTAGCGAAGTGACAATAAAATTTTGTTATTCAAGACCATATATGCTCGATTATTGTTAGTGATGCAATACAATGTGGATCCTCTTCTACTATTTACATTGAGGCTCTTAGACTCCGCGAGATCAAGGTGGAGGGAGACAACTTGGTTGTCATGAACCTTGTGATTGGATTATGGAGATGTCTATAGGAGATCGAGATAGATGTTGCTCTCGATTATACTCTTCTTGATGCAATCCTTCGAGACGGTTGACTATCACCACATATTTGGGGAAGTCAATAAATTACGAATTATATGGCTTTTTGTGGCATTCATTAGATCCTAGTTCAGGGGTTTTTTGTTTAAACCTTCGTGTTCTTGTTCTTTATAACTCTTTAGATGGTAGTCCCATCAGAGCCGACACAATTAAATGACTGTGTTGTAAAAAAAAAAAAAAAAAACAAAACAAAAAGTATTTCTATAAAAAAAATTAAAATAGTTATAATGACATATTTTGAGAAAATTTATTTATCTTGAAAACAACTGCAAAGGTGTAAACAATAAATATGAGTCGGAGGGTTTAATAAAAAAAAAAAAAAAAAAAAAGAGTTGAGGGGTCCAATAAAAATGGAAATGAATCCAAGAAAGAGAAAGATGGTGGAAGCGAAGCGGCTCTTGAAGAGGAGGAGGAGGCAGCCAATACAAATAAAAGGCTCCCAAGTAGTACCTATTTTTTGGGGACCCCAAAGCCATAAAGACGGGGAGTGTTCGACCTTACGGTCCTACCCCGGTCTCATCTTTCTTTTTTTCTTTTAAAATTATTACTCTTTTGTTTGACAAAATATGTAATTTTAAAGTATTAATTTTATTCAATAAATTAGAGAAGAGAAGTAGAGAATGAAATGATGTGTTTATTGCGGTTCAAATTACCCTTTATATAGGAGTACACAAGTGAACTATGGTTTACTGAAAAACTTATCCTATATCTCTTTAGAGTTTATCCAATCGTAACGAATAAATACAAATATATCATAACATATAATATATTATCGTAGGTATTTTAATCTTAGTTTATAAAATATTCTTATAATAATTAATAGATTATCAATTATACTTTTCGAGAAAGTAATAAAAATAGTGATATAGATGAGGGTATAATAATATGTATTGATTTTCTTAAATTTTGTAAAATAAATTAAAAATATCATATTTTGATGAACAAATGGAGAATGGAATGCTCCTTGCATATTCTCTAGAATTCTAGTTTGATGAAAAGAGATGGATTTACATGATTGAGAGGTTTTTTTTTGGGAAGTAAGATAAAGTTTATGGCGGTTGGCCAAGGGCTACCCTTCCTAAAGCGTCCTTGAGTACGAGAACACGAAGTTTTGAGTCAGTCTCCAAACTACCGTCGGCAATGGTACTATAGGCAACATGATTGAGAGATTTTATCACTTTTTTACAGTAGGCAAGGAATAGAATGCCCTAGCAACGCAGGGTTCATTCTTGATCATTCTTAAGGATGATGTTAATAATTAGATCTCCATGCAAAGGGAGAGTTAACAAATTACAAATCTCTCTAGTCTTAGCAATATAATCAGATGTTGCATTTGACTCTATGAAGCAATGTAGGAATTTAATTTTTTTTCAAAGCTTCCTTTCACCAAATTGATATTCTCAATGGTTCTGCATATTTCCCAATCGACCTTGGAGTAGTCATTTATTGCATCTACTACTTTTAGATTGTCTCCTTCACTGATAACCTTTGTTAGTCCTTTGTCAATGGCTTACTGGACTCCCGATTCTGTCTGAAGAAGAGACCCCTTTCTTTCTGGTGAAATCACCTGGCCCAAATTGTCCCTAATGATGCCCCCAACATGAAAATCATTAGGGGCTCTAACTGAGCCATCTACATTTACTTTGTAGATGGTATTTGGTGGTTTAGTCCACCTAGAGGTTTTATGTTTTTCTTTGTTACTGGTTTTTACCTCCTTTTATTTAGTTTGGTTTCAGTTCCTTATGTTCCGGTGAATACGGTGAGTAGTAGAATTATATGAATCCACCTTGTGGTTACTGAAGATGATTTGTTTTTCGATTCCCAAATAGAGTGTCATATAAAGCAAAGCTCTTCAAAGTGGGAATTATTATGCTTAATGGAGATGAGGTCTTTTTGAACTGACTGCTCCTTATTTAGATTAATGAAGTATTTTCCATTTAAGTATTCATAGTTTGATATAATGGCTTTAGAGATGGGACAGTCTCTAAGAATATGGTGTGAATCTTCGTCGGCACCTTTACACAGCACACACTGCGCTGGCACTCTGTTAAACTATGTCTCAACTTAGTTGGTAAGCTTTTTCGTCACCACCTTCCAGATTAAAATTTGAATTTTAGGAGGTAAGTTAAGCTTCTAGATCCATTTGTGATTTATGGGATTTTATGCAGTATGGTTTCGGAATTTGTGCGTTGATTTGGTAGTGAATTCACCATTCTTTATTAGTTTCCAAACTAGTCTATCTAGTGTGTTCCATGTTGGGATTGAAATTTCTAAAATGGTATTCACCACCTCAGGGGGGGACACAAATTCCTTAAAAAAAAAAGAAATTTTCCATTGTTTTTTTGGCAGTAAATAAATTGGCCACCTTCATCTTAGGATCATTGCTTCCTAGATAGTCTTGATGTTGTAGATTGTTCATCCAGGCGGCAGACCATACGTTAATGATATTCCTATTCCCAAGATCCAAAAGAGTCTTTTGTTGAAGATATCCCTTATGTGAAGGAGTCTTCCAAATTGCCAAGAAGTGTTATGTTCGTTAAAGTAAAAAATTGTTTCATTTTGAAGGTATTTCTCTCGAGTGACCTTAACCCATATGTTGAGTGGGTTGGTGAGAATTTTCCACAATAGTTTTAGTTGTAAACTGATGTTTGTTTCTTCAGCTGTTTTTAGGCCAAGGCCACCTTCCTCCTTAGAGTTACAAATTTTATCCTAACTAATAAGTGGACTATACCGTTCGGAGTTGAGTTTATTCCAAAAGAAATTTTTGTTAATCTGATCAATCTGTTGGAGAACATTTTTCAGGAGCAGGAAGTTCTGCATTAAATAGTTGTCTTTTGAGATGAGGTTCGCACGGATAAGAACTACCCTCTTTGCTTGTGATAAGGTTGAAGACTTCCATTTTTACAGTTGTTTTTTCAAGCTTTGCACTACCTCTTCAAATACACAATTCTTGACTTTTCCATTTATGATGGGTATATCTAGATATTTTTCCATTCCAGTTGATAATGGTATGTTCATATCTTAGGATAGTGAATGCACTAGACTGGTATTCACATTCCTCGAAACTTGAAGTGACCTTTTTTATAGTTGATCACCAAACCTAATTGAATTGATTTGAGAATTTGTTCAACATATTTTGGATTGTATGTAGACTCTTGTGAGAGGCATGAGCAAAAATAAGGGTGTCATCAGCAAAAGTGAAGAATGGAATATGAGTGTCATTTATAGTGAGATTGATCCCTATTAAAGCATCATTTCTCATAGCTTTCTCGAGAAGCTGTCTAGAAAAGTTTTCCATTACGATCACAAATATATAAGGGGCTAGCTGGTCAACTTGGCGAATCCCTCTTTGGGGCTTGAACTGTTTACTTGGATTGTTGTTCAATAGTACCGAAAAAGTTGGAGTTGTGATGCACTTCATTACCCAATTGATCCAGGTTTTATGAAAGCCAAATTTGATGAGGAGGACTTCAATATATTTCCAATTGATTTTATCATATGCTTTTTCCATATCAAGTTTTAGTGTCATCCAACTCTTTTTACCTTTTTGTTTATGAAATATATGAAAGGCCTCATATGCAATAAGGGTATTATATTGAATGGATCTCCCTTCAACAAAAAGCACCTTGGAACGGGTTAATATTTCCCGGGAGGATTGTTTTGAGTCTGTTTGCCAAGATTTTGGCAATAGTCGAGAGATTTTATCACTTAAATAGAGTATATATTTCTATGCTATATTTGAGAATTGAGAAAAGGAGAATAAAATTCTCTATATTTATAGAAATGACAATTTTTTTATAAACACTCTATAATAATAGTACCATCAATAACTTTCTCATTACATAGAGTTTATAGTTTTTGGAGAATTTTAAGCATTTTATAATTTAATAGGTTCTCCGTCTTACTACAATATTAGCAAAAATAGATAGATTCTCTCAAATCTGCAATATTATCCAAATCTAAATGATTTTTTGAAATCTTTAAAATGAGAAAATTTATTGAAGTTGAAGCAAAAATAATTTAAAAAATTGATATTTTATTTTCAATTTTAGAGAAAATTCGAGGAATCTAATAGAAATATTATCAATGCGAATGCAAGGCCCGATTACATCCTACTATAGAGAATTGAAAGGGGTAAAGAAAATGATATATATATATATATATATATATATGTTTGTTAGAGATGCTCTTACAATTTTAGAGCTTTTTGTATATAAAAAATTGTTTATTTTTTTCATTTTAGAGATTTATATATATATATATATATATAAATGTTAGAGATGCTTTTACAGTGCATTCGTAAATTTACACTTTTAAATAGTTTTTAATTCCTTAAAAGTTATCATAAATAATAAAGTTATATATATTTTTAGAACGGAGGTAATATTTCATATGGGTTATTGTTTTTACTGATTATATTAATTTACACTTACGGCGATCGTCGCCTGAACGACCCCGAAGGACGGAGTCGTTCCGAGAAAGCCAATCACTGGAGGGCGTTATCTACGCGATGGTCCGCTGCCGCCGTTGAGGTCCAAGCCGGAGATAGAAGAACACCGCCTGTAGTTCTGCTCCGCCGCGGCCATCTGATCATCCAACAAGAGGATGCGTGAAAATTGCAGGTTTGAAGAAATAAATTACAAAACCAGCCCAGAGTTTTTAAAAATTACAGATTGGCCTGTACTACAGAAAGCGGTCTAAAACTTTCAAGGTTGCATATTTTGCCCTTGCAAAGAATATGAACACATCCCCGAAGACGATGTGTAGACATAAGTTATAAATTATATCACCCCCCGAAGTGGTGATATTATCCATCGAATTGGTGTTGAATTAATCAATTAAATTTGATATATCCCTTGAAGCGGATAAATTCTAATCCCTGAAGCGATTAAAATCAATCTCCCCGAAGTGATGAATTGATAATGATTTATTTATTTATTAAACTAGTTATTTCATTGATATCTTTTTCATCTCATCTCCTGAAGTAGATGAATATGAAATCTCATCCCCGAAGCGATGAAATGATAAATCTCATAAATCTCATCCCCGAAGCGATGAAACGATGACCGGATTAATCTCATCCCCGTAGCAATGATCGGATTAATCTCATCCATGAAAAACTATATTTGTTTAATCGTCGTCTCTCGGATTAATCTTATCCCCGTAGCAGTGATCGGATTAATCTCATCCATGAAAAATTATATTTGTTTAATCTTCATCTCCCGAAGTAGATGAACAAACCATCTCCTGAAGTAGATGTGAATGATTGAAAATCATCCCCGCTGAGATGATTTAGCCGATAAATTTCATCCCCATAGTGATGAAATTATTTTTATTATTTATGTTTTTTAATTTATATGTATGTTATTTAATTTAATTTATTTAAATTATATTTGTTTAATATTCATCTCCCGAAGTAGATGAACGAACCATCACATCTCCCGAAGTAGATGAACCAATAAATGGTTTAATATCATCCCCGTAGCGATGAACGATAAATCAATCTCATCCCCGAAGTGATGAACAATCGATAAAACCTTATCTCCCAAAGCAGATTAACATCTCATCTCCCGAAGTAGATGAACGGACCATCTCCTAAAGTAGATGTGAACGATTGAAAATCATCCCCGTAGTGATGAACTTATTTATTTATTTATTTATTTATTTCAATTTTATTATTTATTTCAATTTGTATTTTTTTTGTCTCCAGAAGTAGACAAACATTATGCTCATAAATCGTTCCTGCAGTGACGATAATAATCTCCTGAAGAGATATATGAAAAGAAAATTCATAAAATGTCTCTCTCATCAATACATATTTGTCCCTGAAGTGACAATATTAATTATTTGAACTAAATTGATGATAAGTTTGTATAATCTTCGAAAGATGAATTAAAATCATATCCTGAAGTGTATGAGTTTTATTTTAAAGTTGCACAAATAATCATGAAGCGATGAATATACATGAAAGATAGATATAACCCTTGAAGTGGTTGTATGCAAGTTGTCTTCTCCCTGAAGTGAGTAATAATCAATCATACCATTTCTTGAAGAATATGGTTAAAGTTTACGAATAACTTACTATATTTTGGAATGCAACTTATTATCTTTTGGAGTACATGAATTATACATAATAGAGACTAATTGTCACTCGAAGTTGACAAGTGAATCATCTTATGAATAAAATCATTTCTTGAAGAAAATGATAAATTGAAAAGTTTCTCCATAACTCCACCTGAAGTGGACAAATACAAATTTCTTTTATTTCTTTTATTTGTTTTTTTATTCATTTCTTTATATTGAATACAATTATTATGATTTTTCTTATTTTAATTCAAAGCTCAAAGTGTTTCCTGAAGAAACAACTTATCATAAGTGTCTAATACGAAGTTTTGTTTGGCAAATGGACAATTTGGGAGGAAGGATGATTTTTAACACTTATATAAGAGCTCGAAGACTCTAAATATAATGGTTAAATAATCAAACAAATTGTGAGATTAGTCATCTCCATAAGAGAGCCCGGAGACTCTATTGATGGATTTTTTAACTCCCGAAGAGTAAAAAAAAATCTGATGAACTCTCGAAGAGTACGTAAGGGATTTTTCAAACTCCAGAAGAGTATATGATCCTAATTTTATCATTTGTACTCTTGAAGAAGTACATGGAATGTGAATTATGAAATATTCAGAACTATTTTTATTTGGTCGGTAAAACCAATATAAATAACCACAAAATATGATCTGGTTTACAAGGCCACTTCCTGACAATCCTCTAAGCATAGCCTGAAGCATGCCCCTCCTGTAGAGGGTGTAAAAGAGGTAATGGTTAAGCGCGCAACCAATGTTATTGTTGTGGCTTATAACTATGTCATCTTTCTACGGTTAATTTCTAATGTCTTGAAGAACATTATGAATAAAGTTAAATATATATATTTGGTCATTAGTTTCATACCTGAAGTATGACACCAACGAAAGTTCTGAAAATACCCACTTAATAACATCTAATTAAAATGAATGGATCACCACATAATTTCAATGGGTTAATTATGAGTCTATGTAGTGTCACACAATTTAAAAACCTGAAGTTTTCGCAACCAATTATGAATGGAAAAACCAAGATGAATACCATATAGCTCCAGAAGAGCATTATTGATCTTGTTACCTGAAGTAACAATGACACATATGTATGAATTGACATGATGTTGAACACCAATATCTCATATGACTAGTCAGAAGCAAGTCTTACAGAAATGAGAATGTATATATATGGTTTATTTGACACTCCTCTATCCCATTGAAACTTATCACTAACCAGAAGTTAGTTAATGATAAAATATTTTTTCTTTGTGGCATTCAGTCACTCATGTGAATCGATGATGTGCGGGATCATTGAAATTCACATAGACACCCACTAAGAGGGACCAGAAGATCCTAGGACCTGAAGATCCTCAATAAGGGTGACCGAACATATATGGTCTATCATCTTGGCAAAATCAATAACAAGACCATCTAAATTCAAAGTAAATGCAAAGTCTCTAATGTCTCTTGAATGGATTCAATGAGACACCTATGGAACACTACCATATAGACCAGTGTAATTCCAATATTATAGATGCCTTGACACGTGGTCATATGAAACAAACAAGTAGAGAATGTTATTACGATGACCCAGAAGAGTCGTTAGTCAAATGGGCCCATGCAAGCTAGTTTGCATTTCGAATTTGACACAATAACATATCCCTAATTATCTCCAGAAGAGAGCATGTCATTCAAAGGTCTTGAATGAGCAACACATGTTCCGAGACGTACCTCCTCCAAATGAACTACGATGAGACCACAAAGAAGTTGGATGATTCATGGGGTTTGAGTCCCTATTGATATCAAATACCTAGAGCTTTATAATGGTGATCAAATGCTCGGTATTTAGGGGGAGAGGAAATGAGACAATTAAGAAAGAGATTGCACGGAAGCAACTTCTCTATCATTTCATATCCGCGGATAAATACAAGTGAACCAGAAGTTCAATAAATGAAATGATTACAAGGTTTAGCAAATATGCCATTGCAAGCATTTACTAAAGGCCAAGAAAGTGACAAAGTCACAGATACTAGCTCATTTGGAAGTTCCAGAAGTAACTCCAACTCAATGAATATCAAGTGATCCTCAAGTACACCAGAAGTGTTGGAGATCGCTAGGCTTTTTGTATATGATTCCCCAGAAGTGGAAAGAGCCTATGAGAATATGATGATCATCAAACAAATAGATGTTGACATCGAAATGATAGGAAAGAGCTAGAAAAAGGAAATTCATGCAAGAATGAGTTCTTTAAAGCATGATGGCATTGGACCTGAAGTTCCAACACCGGAAAGTGTAACATCATTTGGTTTTAAGTGGGTGTTCGTACAAAATAAAATAGAAAGCCAAGTTGATTGCACAAAAACCTATCAAATGTTATATGGAGAATGTATTCACCAGAAATGAATATAATTTTGGATCTAAATGTAAATGACGGACGTGTTACTTGCATACACATATAAATGAAAAAGATCGACTGAAAATGCCTGAAGCATTAATGTCAAAGCCCCGTCACATACAATTGATTAAAGATCCTTATAAGAGTACCAGAAGTACCTATAATTGTGAAAATGGTGACGTTGCATTAGGTCCCGAAGTACCATACAATGTTGTACTCTTTTTCCTTGACCTTGCTTTTTATCCCATTCGGTGTTTTCAAGTTAAGGTTTTTAACGAGGCAACTTAGGCAACATTTAATACATCAGATCCCCCATGATCAAATGGCATACTAGGTCTTGAAGTACCTCATGTTTGTGCATTGAAAGCAGCTCAACACCAGCAAATGAAAGTCAAGCATTCGAAGTCAATTTTAATGTATGAAGACATATGAACTTATACACGTCAAAGGAAATGTTGAGACTGGGCTATGCAGCTCATACAATCAGCATCATCAAGAAGTTCAAAGAGCTTACCCGAATGAGAAGACTACAAGAAGGGTGTTGAATTCAGGGGGAGTATATACGCACTGCACTCTTTTTCCCTTCGATTAGGTTTTGTCCCACTGGGTTTTCCTGACAAGGTTTTTAACGAGGCAGTATCACCAAAGCGTATCACATGTCATTTGTATTTTTTCCTTGGTCCTAGTTTTGGTCCCATTGGGTTTTCTAGACGAGGTTTTTAATATGACAGTTTTGTAATATTTAGGGATGTTTATCCAAAGGGGAGTGTTATAATATTATTATATTGGGATGGATAAACACTAGTAAACCCTAGTTCCCTATGTAAACTCCTATATAAAGGGTCTTGAAGACCCCCCAATAAGACATCAGTTTCTCCCCTCTTCTCTCTACATCTCTTCTCTTATCTTCGGTTTATCACAACTGATCCATTATTGCCGAGAGCATCATCAAGACCTCAAGGGAATGAATTAGTGAAGATCTTCTATTCCATTCCATTATTTAGTACTCCCTCCTATCAAAAATATATATCGTTTGATTTTTTATTAATTTTTTCATAAATTAATACTCCCTCTGTTAATTAAAACTTAACGTTTTACTATTCGCGCATGCTTTTTTAGGTGTTAAAAATATATAAAATATTAAATTTTTTAATAAATTTTTTTAATAGTTTCATACTTATTACTATTAAGTATGAATCTATAAAAACAAATGTAAAAAAAAGTTAATATAGTAAACGACAAGTTTTAATTAACGGAGGGAGTATTTGTTAGTAATAAGTATTAAATTATAAAAAATAATAATATATTATATAGTTTTTAACTCTTTAAAATATGTGTTGAAAAGTACTACATGTATTTTGGATAAGAGGGAGTACATCTTTTTTTATCGGTTAAAATAGATTTTTTTAAAATTATATTTATAAATGAATGAAGTTAACTTTTATTATGTTTTAATGACTTTAAACCAATTGAATGTTGTGAACTCGATTAAAAATTCGAGGGGCTGCGAAATGGAATGCATTTTTAGGGATGATTGTGATCACCTAATGTTGGATGTTCTCAACCTTGATGTCTCGCCTGACTTGGTGATGCAAACAGACACTCTAGCTTCCGCTTTACTATTGAAAGATCTATTTTGTTGGGAATAAATAAATTTGATTATGGATGGAGATATTTTGATAGTAATCAAAGCAATTAGCAGGAATAGTAGTGTTCCATGGAAAATTTTTAGAACTATTGTGGAAATTGATAATCTCAAAAACAGTTGCAACTCCATTCACTCCCAACACCACTAAAAAGAATGTAATTCTACTGTTCACTTTGTTGTTAGATCTATAGGGACTTGTAATATATAATATCACCCCTCTCATCAAGAGCTTTGTAAAAAGGATGATCTTTGCTCATCGATGTCTTTTTTCTTCTTACATACTGCAAAAAAAAATGAGATTATAAGTTGGACTATAAAAATAGACTAGATGATACGAGAAAAGAATATGGTTGATCAACTTTACCCCTTTTTTTTTGTCCTTGAATTTCTTCTATAATAAATGAAAGTTCCTATACATGTATACTAAATTAGTTAAAATAAATAAATAAATAATTGGTGTTAATGAGTTATGAAGTCATAAAAAATATAATGAAGAAATTAGGGTATGTTATAGGTGTAGTTGCACTTGCACTAGAGTATGTGCAGGAGGCACCGGAGGCAAGGGAGGGGAAGAGTGACAGCGGTGACTTTGGTGACACTGGCAGGTTTTTAGTCTCGTCCTCCTCGTGTCCAAATCGTATATCCCCATTTTTGTCCTCTTTCCCTCTCTCTCTTTACAAACCTTTTTATTTTTCTTCTTCTTTTACTATTTCATTTCAATTTATTTTTATTTTTAAATAAGAGTCTGTAAGAAGGGGACGGAGGAGGAAGATAAGAATGGCTGAAGGGGGACATAGGATTTGACTTTTCCCTCCCCGACATGTCCCACCACAACCCCCCCCCCCCCCCCCCCCCCTCCCCCCACTTCATTTTAGAGAGTATTAAAAAAATAATTTATTTCATTAAAAAATACAAAAACGAACAACAACGCAACTATTTCTATCTCTTTGCGATCCTCCGACTTTTGAGTAGTCTCGGCCCCCACCATCTTCGCTGCATCACCTTCCACCAAGTGTTGATCTGCTACTCACCTTTTCTACTCCCCTTCTTATCACAAAAATATTTTAATATTTATTTAATCATGAAAAAATTATAAAAATTATAATTGTATTACAAATATCTATTTTTATATAATTATAAATTTAATTTGAAAAATCATATTTTACAATATTTTAAAATTAAAAAGATAATAATTTACAAAGTACAATTATAAAAAATTTTAAAGGATGATTTTTCATAATAAAATTTTATAAATATATAAAAATAGATGTTAGTAATATAAATATAATTTTTTTAAAATTAAATAAATATAAAAAAATTTTGAAGTAGGAAGGGTTGTAGAGAGGGGTTTAGAAAATCGAGATTATCCAATACTCCCTCCGTCTTAAAATACATGTCATTTTAGAATGGAGCACGAGAATTAAGAAATATGTTAAATGTAATGATTAAATGTAAAAAGTAGGTTAAGTGTAATGATTAGACTTGTATTTGTTTATTTTTTTTAATTTGTGTGGAGGAGAGTATGGGTGATGTAAAAATTAGAATAATAATTAGATGTAAAAGTAGGTTAAGTGTAATAATTAAATCTAAAAAGATATATATTTTTGACAAAAGTTTATGGACTAAAAAGACATATATTTTGAGACAGAGAGTAAATTTTAGATACGCAACCTTATACTTTATATTTGATTCAAATTAACCCTTACTTTTATGTATCCGATAAAATTGGAGTATGAACATTTTGCAAGTGTACGGGAATGCGATCCAACTTGGACCAATTAAAATTGGAGTTTTCATTCATAATATATACTCCGTATAAATATATGGTCCATCTATTTAATTTCACTTTTTATTATTTCATTTATAAAAAAAAAAAAAGAGAGATTTCCTCCCTGGCGAATAGAAAATAGAAATGCGCAAGTGGGAGAATTAATTTACATGGAAGTGGAGACTGGTGTGCGTGGGAGTGGGAGTGACCGATGACGCTAGCTTGTCTGGCTTATACGCCTTTACACTAACGCTAGCTACCAACTTGCTTCCTTTCCTTTTATTCTTCTTCTTCTTACTAAAGAAAAGTTGGAAAACATTCGAGTGGTTGTATTTAAGGATCCTACATTAATGCTCTCAACCTACACACAAAGTGTAGGATAAAAATTAAATTAGTAAATTACCATTTTCCTTTGCCTTAATTTTTTTTAATAAATATATTTTTTTTATTGATGAAAACTCAAGACACATAAGTACAAATTATAGCATTAATTACTGACAGTTGACACCAATAAAAGACCGAAAGTATACCTATTAGAGCACCCACAACACCCATCTTCATTTGGGTGTCTTAACCTCGTTTTTTATTGAAAAAAAATAAAAATGTAAGTAAATGGCAGGACACTGCACTTGATTCAAGAAAAAAAGTTTCTTCTTCCAACCCCTTACTCACATTGGTTTAAACAAATGTCTGACTTTTCAATTAATGCTCTTACAATTTTAGTTTTCTTTAGTAATATTTTATTCTTAAGACACTCATAGTATAACCTT
Organism: Persicaria maculosa; assembly: GCA_963922045.1. Classification (NCBI taxonomy): domain Eukaryota; kingdom Viridiplantae; phylum Streptophyta; class Magnoliopsida; order Caryophyllales; family Polygonaceae; genus Persicaria; species Persicaria maculosa. The sequence continues at coordinate 39,921,236 of OY998271.1, forward strand.
AGTGGATGCTCTTACAGGCTTTTGGAACTCAACTTCACTTGCAGCAAAATGCATCTTCTTCTGCGTCAACTCGGCAACTGACAACATTACCTAAGCTGAGTATATAAACTCTAAATGCAATTGCATAGAAAAAAACACACAAGGCTAGGAAAATAAGGTATCTTCTCTTCCTTAGATAACATATACAAACATATATTTTATCCAAGGTAGCTCCAAAATATGCTCCAAGAGATCTTCTTATTTGGCGTCATAATCTTCTCTCTCCAATCTTCCAAGATCCTTAGCGCATCCTCAACCTTATCCGATTTATGATCATCTTTCCTTTCTACTCAGGGTTCTGTGACCCTCTAGACGTTGCCCAACCTGCACATACACTCACAAGCAGATCAAGACAACATTGTTTATTCCCGACAACCAAATAACATAGATGTCAACAATTGTTCCTTTTGTCAAAGAGAATCGTCGAGTGCAACTCAAAACAAATAAGATAACTTCCACCTAAACTAGCAACCATCATATTCCCCCACACATGGGACATCCCTAGTCTAGGTCATAAGACCTTCTACTCAGATCAGCTTAGGGACTATCAATCCAACTTTAGTCCCCTTTAATAAGATAACTTCCACCTTAAACTAGCAACCATCCTTCCTGATCAAGCCAACAGTATAGTCTATCTGGGAGGGAGTTGCTTGGTCTTGGGATATTTGTCATTTCTTTCACTATATTCTGATCTAGTTGTTCATTCAGCTTCTCCTTCCGCCATTTCCCCCTTATAATGTAATCACTAACCATAGTTTTTCTATTACACTTTATAATTGGGATAACTTTTTTTAATGAGAGGTGTTGTTGATACCCACTTGTATTCCCAAAAGTTTATTGAATTACCATCTCCTATATATTGACCATACTAGACCCATTTTAATTTTGTCTATTAGTTTACTAACTTTTCTCCATTGTCATAATGCGTTGCTGCATCTTTTGCACTCGATTATTCCTGTTTTCTTTATGTATTGTTGTTTTATGATTTTAACCCAATAATTTTCGGTTCAGCTAGTGTTTTCCAAAGGAGTTTTATCTGAAGGGCTTCGTTCATGTCTTTGGTTTTCTGGCCCCAGTCTGCCTTTATTCTTATGTTTACATATTCTGTCCCAGCTAATTAGTGGTTTGTGTTGTAAATCTTTGTTCAAGAAAAAAGGTTATGTGGATCTAGTCAAGTTCTTTATAAATGTTAGTTGGTAGCATGAAACTTTGCATAGTATATAAGGGTTTAGACGCTAGGTTTTAGTTCATAAGGATAATACGACCTTGTTGTGAGAGCGAGTTTGCTCTCAAATTTGTCAGTTGTTCTTTTGATTTACCTATTATATTGTCGAAGGTTTGTCTATTCACTCTTCCATTAATGATTGACCATCCAACATAGTTTTCCATCGATCTCCTGTGAGGAATGTTCAGTGTATCTATCAATGCTTGTATTTTTGTGCTAGGTACTCCTATAGTAGTTTGGAATGAGGATTTGTGGATATTCACTTTATGTCATTATATAATACAATATTCATCCAAGATTTATTTTTTATTTTTTGACTTACACTCACATAGGTATTTGCAAAGATAATAATATCATTTGCAAATGCAAGAAACATGATTTTAGGCCCCGTTCTTCCAAATTTGAAACCTATTTTTCCTTTGTATGCATTCGACTCTTCTTGCAATTTTCTTGCCAGTAATTCTGCGCACCGAATGAATATAAAGGGTTACAATGAATCATCTTGTCGTATTCCTCTATACGGAAGGGAGGGTGTTGTAGGTCTATTGTTAACTAGAACTGAAAATGAGACAATTGTTATGCATTCTTTTATCCATCTTTTAACTCCATTTGTTTTGCACAATGAGGCTATTTGTGATTTTTTATTTATTTATTTAGGTCATGATGCTAATCTTGTTATAAATTGAAGATATGTGTCCATTCTTTTCTTCCCCAATAACCTCTTAGTTTTTACGTGCCTCGAGATACTAGGTTAGATCTCTACTATGATCTTCTTGTTCTTATTAACTATTCACTTCTTTTTCTTTTATCTGTGCTTAGTGGAGTCCTACTTCTTAATTTGTTTGTTAATGTCCTTATCCTCATACTTCTTAATTTGTTAACTATTCACTTCTTTTACTATGACGGTGGTGCCTTCGTGGTCGGAAGAGGCTTCTTAATTTGTTTGTTAACGTGTCCCAAAATATGAGTTATTCTTTACCCTCTTTCTCTTATAATTTTATGATTTGTTGTCTTTGATTTTCATTGAGGACAATGAAAAGTTTAAGTGTGGGGGAGTTTGATAACACATATTTTTAATAGGCATTACAGGGTAGTTTAGATTCATTTACACTGTAGAATATGCATGTTTAGTATTAATTTAGATTAAACTATTTTTGTGGTAAAGTTCGCAATCTACGCTATTTCGGTTAAATTGTGTAGAATCATAGATCCGACATGGTGGAAAGCAAGGGAAAGCTGTAAAACATGGCCAAGTCAAGTCAAGAAATCAAGCTAAGAAGGGAAAGAAAGAAGGAAAGAAAGAACGGGGAAAGAACGCAGAAAAGCAGAGTTTTTGGGCGTATTTCACTGCTAACGAGTTCTGCTCACTACCAGCGAGTGGAGTCGGCGAGGAGCATGTCCAGGAGCCAACATGACTCGCTGCCAGCGAATGTAGACTCGCTGCCAGTGAGTGAAGTCAATGACATCATGTTTGAGCAAGTGCCTGAGCAAGACTCGCTGCCAGCGAGCCGAGTCAGCCCGAGAGCCAGCGAGTGGATCCATTCCAGCGGAAAGGTGTTTTCGTGGTAGAAAAAGGTGTTTTCGCGGCAGAAGAAATCTTCTCTAGTAGCGGAACTGAAGAGGCTTGAGAAATTTTCAAAGGCATGGGCATTCGCTGCTAGCGGGTTGGTAGTGAGTAGCTAGCGAAAATTCAACAGTAGGTTGACCAAGGCATCCATGAGGGCTCACTGCCAGCGAAAAAGCCAGTCGCTGCCAGCGAAATCTGCCGCCTGATTATATTTGGAAATCTCTATCTTTTATCTAGTTTGGTTTAGGAAATTTCTATCTAATTTATCTATCTTTTACTTTGTTTAGACAGAATTTAAGGGTTATAAATATGATGTTTAGGGTTAGTTTTCTAATGTAAAGACCGAATATATTTTATATTATATCTTTATTATTTTAATTAAATATATTATTATTTTATCTAAAATGTAAAAATGGGAGAAAACTCGTCCTCGAGCACAAGTTCGATTTTCAAAATTCTTCCGGCGTCATTTTAAAATTTGGATTTTGGCGGGATTTGATTTCCTCTTTCGAGTTTCGAGTATTAATAAAATTAATTTGAATTCCGAGATGTTTTAAATTTCGATTTAAATTTCTAGTGTTGGGTTTTCGTTTTAGTGAGCGGAATTGGGATCGAGCTTCGGAAATTCAAATCGGTATCATGGGAGGACCATTCCTCACATTTATTTCTTTTCCTTTTTCTTTATCTCTCTCTCTCTCTTCCCTCTCTCTCGCGTTTAGAAATTCTATTGAGAAGGCACCTCCTTGCCTTGCATTGTGCAGCTGCAAATTTGTCCTTATGTAGCTCCTCCTCCCATATAAACCCTCACCCACAAACCGTCATTCTCACACCTCCATTCCTCTCTCTTTCACGTTTTCAAAACCCAGGAGGAAGCCTTCCTCCATCTCTTCCAATTCGTCTCCACAAATCCAGAAAAAACCACCCCTTTTCTTCAATTTTCGTCACCGTTCAATCCACCCATCCCTCTCATTCTTATCCACTCTTCCACCACCACCTCGCCGGCATTGCAACTGACCATTCCGAGGAGTCTAGAGGGAGCCAGAAGTCCGCTGGAGCCACCAGCGCAGCCGAGAAGAGTTCTCCCCTCTATTTCATTTTGCAAGCGGTAACCCCTGTGATTCTTCTTCTCATCACTTTAATCATCAAAAAGCTACTCTTTTACTCATTCTTCTTCCTCCCTAGGCCAAGAGGAGCCTCTTCCGATCATGAAGGCACCACCGTCGGAGCCACGCTACCCTTCCATCCCTTATTTTTGAATATGAGAGGTAAACTTCGAATTCCTCGTGTTTTGGCTCAAATCTGTGTAAAAGCCATCTTTTAACTCTCTTCCCGTCATCCTAGACTCAGAATAAGCCCATTCTCCGTCGTTGAAACCCAGTACAGCTCGAGCATCTTCTCCGACAAGAACAAGACCCCCCCCCCCCCGTTAAGCTTCTCTTCCTCCTTCCTCTTTACTCTCGTTTCAGTTCTTCTGGGTCGGGTCTGGTCGGAATTCCATTCCGATCACCAGGGTAAAAGGTCAAGCCAAACGGAGCCCCCTAGCCTGAGTTTTCCTCCTTCTTTCTCCCGTCCCTCCTCTCCGATTGCTCTGTTTTGGCCAGAGGTAGAAGACGGTGTGGGATGTGGGTTAGGCCTAATTTTCCGGGTTTGGGCCAGATCCACCACAACCCTTTTCGGATTCCTTCTTTTCTGAATTCTTGGGGCGGGTCCGGGTTTCAGAGTTGGATTGTGGGGCCGGGTCACCATCCGGGTTCTTCCTCCTTCTTTCAGGCTGGGCTGTTTGGGTTGTGTGGTATTGATAATTGTTTATTTACTTGTGTTGAATGCAAAGTTGCTATAAGAAAATGGTATTTTATATACTTCTGATTTTATGGAAAATATTTATGATACGGAATTATATTCATATATATTATAATATTTCTTGAAAGTTATTATTATTTGAAATATGTAGTTGTGATATTTTAGATATGCGTTTCGGGAATTTTGAAATGTTATTAAATGTTGAACTAAATAGGGTTTGTGAGGAATGGATTTATTTGAAGAATTACTTTAGTTATATATTATTTAAAAAGAGATTTTCAAGTTTTCAAAATTATCTCTTTAGAGATTTCTTTCAAAAGGTGTTTTGCATGTTAAATAGTAGAAGAGTAACTTATGGCGCCTTTATTGCTTATATTATTAGGTGATTGTTGTCATTGCTTGGATTCTGCTTCTGCCTTATCTTTTTGCTGTTCGGCTTATTCAGGTAAGTTCCTTTATGGGCTTACTCAGATTTGAAAGAGAAATCTCCTGCTTGTGATCATATGATATACTAGGTGCTTCATATGCATTTAAAAGCATGCCATGTAGTATCATGCAAGGATTGCACTTGTGATTGAGCATTCGGTTACTCTGTGTGTTTGAGAATAGAACGGTCGTTTATCTGTGAGTCCTAGAGTCTTTGCTAGGGTTATAGGGTAGCCCATCCTCATCGGGTTTGCCCTGAGTCAGTAGCATCGATATTTGAGCATGATGATGAGATAGCCCAGCACCACCGGGCATGAGCATGATATGATGATGTTATGATATGATGATGAGTATGATATGATGATGATATGATGATGATGCGCACACATGTATTATCATATGGGTACCGTACTGGCCAGGTCCGCTCATGAAAAAGGGGGCGGAGTAGGAGAGGAATATGCCACTTGGCATTCGTTGGGCACCTTTACAGTTGTTCTGCATAGTATTTCAACTAGGAGCATGCTAGTGTGATTTAATTTTTCGTATTGCATTAGAGAATCTGTATTATAGGTATGGCATATATGTATGCTTGCTTGCGAGTCAGAGCGCGTTGGGGGGACTCAGTCTGACCCCGCTCACACAACTTGGTTTTAGGTATGCTTGTCCTCTGTTTCTATGACGTGGGAATCCTCCCGCGCGATTGACAAGAACCTGTCTAACTCTGTTAATTTGGCTAAAGAATTTCAGAGTATATGTTTTAACGATTTGGTTTTGACCCGGCCTCGCCGTGGCAAGTTGTACTTTACTTCCACTTTCACCAGTTTCTCAAATGAATTTCCGCGATTTAGCCTTAGGACAGGTTAAGGGTACCCAATGGCCCTCCGATTGTTTTGGGGTTCAAAATCCCCCCCTTTAAACCACTGATCCTTTGAGGTTTGAAACCTCGACCCGTACGTGAATTGCAAGATCCGAACGAAGGTATCCAGCCTTTGAAACGTAACCCGGGTATTTATATCTGGGTTGTTACATCTAATACATTCAAGGAGAGGAATCACCATTGAAGAGAGGAAAGCTTATATAAGCCAGGTTTGCCTAATTTTCTAGTTTTCGTCTACACTTTCGAGACTTGGTTGGTGGTTTGTGAGTTTCTAATACAAGTTATTTTTCCTCTTTAATTCCTTCAACTTCTTTGTGCGATGTTGATTATGTTATTAATGTTATCTTGATTCGCGACCTTGATAATATTGATTTCATGCTAGGATTTAATATTTTCGTATTCGTATTATTTTCGTAGTAACACGCATAAGATTGTGGATTCCGTGTTTGAAGCATGATTATGTAGGGAGTTGACATATATCTTAAAGATTGATTTACCGTGTTTAATTGGTGTTATTCATATGCTCAAGTTCTTGGGACTATTTGCTATCTTTTTGTTAAATATTGACCGTGTTAGGGTTGCATTAAGGTGTAAGGGATTAATTGGACTCGTAGGACTTTTAATCTATTTAAACCAAGATGGGAGAAATTCGTAGAAAACGATAATAACTTGAAAAGGATTCGATAACCAATAAAACCAACCAAAGTCGAGAACTTTTTGGTGGAAGCGCTTTTCTTCTATCCTTTATTTTCTTTTGTGAATATTATTTTGTTTTATTTTCATTCATAAAAATCTTTTCTTTTTATATTGATAAATACACAAAATTTAAAAATACTTGATTCTCTAGGGTTCGACCCCTTACTTGCATACTATACTAGTTTGTTTGTTTGAGATTTATTTTTGACGAGGTAAATCAATGAATTTCCCTCCATCACATTGTCATACTCAATTGCAACCATAAGTATGTACATTTATGCTACGTATAATTTACCACTTGGATCCCATTTTAATCTCTCAACCTTTGCTTGTGTTCGACCTAACTTGAGAGCATGTTTATTTTCCCTCATTGCTTTGTTGTCCAATTCCCCATTCCTTGCACTCTTGTAGGGGTTTGATTAGATGATTATTCCTTTCTTTTATCATATTTAAACATGGTTCTAGTGCAATTAATCCACTGATGTGCACGCAAATTGACATATTTTCTATGCACATTTATGTCCATTTTGATGTTATTTGCATGCATAATGGTTGGGAAATCATAAGATTAGTGTAGTTTATGTGTATTTGCAAAATATAGAGGTCTACACGAGTTTTTATGATATTTCGCAGAAATCGGAGCGAAAACGGACGAATTTGGACAAGAGAAGAAGAGCGGAAAAGAACTCGAAGTCTACTGAAGAGTCAAAATCGACATATAGACTCGACATCGAGTGAAACAGAGCACCAGAAATCGAGCAGAGGAAGAACAGAGCATGTCAACACAACAAGATCGATATCGATGTCCCAAGGTCGATATCGAGTGGCCGAGATCGAGCAAATAGATAGAAGTCGAGTGCCAATTCGAGGTCGAGTAGGGCTGCTCGAGAGAAGAAGAAATGAGGTCGATTTCGATGTTCAAGGTCGATATCGACCACAGATGCAGAAGAGATCCGACGCTGATTTTGATAGAATTCTATCCGAAGCTTCACATCTATCCTAAAGTCGAGATCTTCTATCATCTACACCAGACTTATCAGTTTATGTTATTTACCTAGGAGTTTTAGTTATTTACCTTTATAAAAGTTTTATATTAGGAATAAAGGTAGGTTTTCGAATCCTTGGATAGCGAGGTGAGAGATCTATAATTAGAGGCCATTAGGGCTGAGTTAGGCATTAAGTTTTCAAGCAAGTTTGTAGTTATACACGCAGAGAATAGGTAGAGGGAGAGAGAGAGCCGAGTGGAGTTGGAGAGAAGTGAGAGCGGAGATTTGGCTTTGTTCGGTGTAATCTTTCTTTGCAATTTTAATCAAAGTAGTTTCTTTTACATGATGATGATGAGTTCAATGATGAACCGCGAGTAGTCAACCCACTTCTAGGGTCGGGGTGAGCCCGACGATAGCAATGTAAGTTAGTGCATCAAAGGTATGAGTTTTATGCGATTTCGTCTTCTATCCTATGCATGATTCTTTGCGAGAATTGAGGAGATTCATTATTTGCATTATTGAAGCGAAAGCCAATCATATTGTGAATTTGGATTACTCATAAATTGGATAGTAAAACTTAGGTTTTATGCGAGAGCCTCTAATCACCTAAGTGTTGGTAACGAAAGTTATTTGACGGAAATGCATCATCTTTCTTGAATTTGGCATAACACTTGCATTGTTATCGTTGTGGCATTAATCCCCGACCTTGGAAGATTTTAGTTTATTGAATTTATATAAAAAGTGTGTGTTGTTATTTCTTTCCATCATTCCATAACCATCCTACGTTATTCGGACATCTTTTCCGACGCAATTAGGTTACGTTTTAAGTTACTGTTGAAGATTAGATTTCGACTGTAAAGGTCGATATCGAGTGCTAACATCGATATCGAGTACCATCTCGACGTCGACTTGTTGCTTCTGTCTTCTGCAGGTACTTAGCTGGAAATCGACCAGAACTGAGGTCGATATCGACTAGACACCTCGATATCGAGTAGTTTCCTGGAGTCGGAACTTGATCGTGATTGCAACTTAGAAAGCGCTGACATACCTCCTCGTGGATTCGATCCTGAATTACCCTACCACTACATCGGGAGGAATTCTTGTATTTTATTTGCTTGGATAAGAGAGTTAGCTTAGTTAGAGTTTATATTTGAATATTTTATTTAAGCGGAACCACCCTCCCCTAAACGAACATCCACCATACTAATTGACTTCATAATATTAGTTTTCTTTTCATTTATTGTGGTGGTGTTTATGCCACCATCATTTTTAAATTGTTGTAAAATATTCAAATGGACTTTTATTTCATGATTTGTCTTTTTACATCTTTATTTTGTGAAAGTTCATCTCTTTTGTTATTTATGCTTTGTTTGGCTATTAATGCACTTACGTATCCCAACTTGTTTACCTTAGATGAAGCGGAATAAAAAAAATACCTTGACTAGCTTGTTTCTAACCTAAAAGACCATACGATTCGAGTGTTTGTGAATGAGAAATTGCGTGTAAAGACTCTTGTAGGAAAGACAAAGTATCAAAGCCTAATATTGGTTGATGAGAAGGTATTTCTAAACTACACTTCTTTCACTCATGCTTGTGAATGTGTGATTATGTCTCATTTTTCCTGTTATAACTTTTGTGATTGTTTTTTTTTTAAAGGAAAATGAGTTGTGGGCAATGATGTTCGGTGTCAATGTTGATGTCTTCAAAAACATCAATGAGGTTGGCTTCAACTATGACATCTCAAATGTCCTTGTTCGAGATGTTAATCCTCTATTAAACATAAAGGACAAGCAAGCGTTGTTTATAAATGACGTGACTAAATTTGTGCGCATTTTTTGTGAGAGTTCTTCTATGTTTGGCCATGCCAGTGCTACAAGCTAGCCGATGTTCATGAAAATGTCATTCTTAATCGACGGCTTGGTAAATTATGATTGTCTTATTTGTATATACTTTATAGGAAAAATTATGAAAAATAATACAAGTTATCTGCCATGAACCAATATTAATATGAAATTTAAAAATAATAAAAAAATAATACGAACTATCAACCATAAACCAATATTAATACGAACTTTAAAAACTACCAAAAATAATACGAACTATTTCACATTGAACCAGTTTTGACACAAAAAAATTCAGATCAATTTTTAACCAACCTTTTGACATGGTAATCGAACGTTAAAAAATTTAATGATGTTACATCACATCGTTAAGCGTTCAATGTATTTTTTTATAAAACAACCAAATTTAAGTGCAAATTAGATGAATAAATTAACCTTATAATCCAATTTGTATTGATAATTAGTTTTTATTTTCAAACATTATACTTATGCATTTAATAATATGATGTCATGTCATTAAATTTTCTAACATTTAGCTGACATGTTGAAAAATTATATGAAAAATCAACAAAAAAAAATTTTCCGTAACGAAATTGGTTTAATGTGAAATACTTTATATTATTTTTAGTAGTTTTTAAAGTTCATATTAATATTGGTTCGTGGCTGATAGTTGATGAGAGGGTTTTTCGACCAAATAAATTTATACTCAAGACCCCACTATAATATAGTGGAGTCAGGTTCGTCCGCAGGAGAGAGTCAGCGTTTCTTGTTTAGTTGCTTCTTCGGGTAAAGAGTAGTATGAAGAGATGGAATAGAAGGAAAAAGCAATCAATTTTAGGAATTTGGATTCGCAAATCGCAAAGCATATAACAATAAAAGGAAAAAGCAATCAATTTTACGAATTAGGCTATGAAGATCAACACTCAACTCAAGTTTTCCATATACAAACTCATAACATTGCAATTTATAAAAATCCACTTCGCAACCAATTATTAAAATGCAATAAGAACCATTAGGAGGACTTTCACTCAATAGAAGACTTCATAGAAGACTCCATTCGGCGGGGTTGTAATGGGGCTTGGTATAAAATAAAGGGTATGGAATTATTTGGCAATGTGGTGCTTAGAAAACTCGGGAATCAAGACTCTTAAACTTCAACACTACTATATCCAAACCATATCGCCTACAATGATGCTCAACCAAACTTACTTTCCATAATACTCATCAACCTTTCTTTCAAACCTTAATATGCTCTCAAAAATATAAATCTTGTAAAAAAATAAAAGAACTAAGGAATAATTGGCTCATGCACTAATATAACAATTTTTTTTCTTTTTTTGGATCTTTTTTTCCACGAAGATAAATAAATAAAAAGAATGTGCATTTATATGGTGAGCCAAAAATCCTTTTACAATATGTTTCAAGATGCAAATATGTACCATCCCATAAATTTCCTTTGCTCAAAACTAACAATGCTCTTTCTTTCCACAATGTATCATTCTAACCAGTCTAAGTCTTAATTCCCAAATGGGGGTCAGGCTCAATTCGGCTAGGGATAATTTTGTGGAGTTTATAATATAAGGCTCAAGCTAATATTCTGGCTTCAAACAGAGATAATGCAGGGTAGGTAAAGAGATGATAAAAATGGCTTAAAAGATGCCTCCATCATTTAATTCTCCTAAACATAAACATATATATGCATTGGCTTTGAATAACGATCACAACATTTAGAGATAGATAGGAAGAGTAAATACACTCAAGAAAGCAGAGAGATTTTTAATGTTCTCCCTATAGGCCAAAATTCTCACTAGGACAATTTTTGTTGGATTTTTCTTTTTAACCTAGGATCATATGTGCTCAATTTCATCACAAGTTCACAATCTATATAAAAACCATTTTAAGGACTTAGGCTAAGCCATCCAAATATGCCATAGGTTTTACATGATCAAGTCAGCTATTGAGTTCTCATCATAGAACATCTAAGTAGGGTTTAAAAAGGTAAACATGCATTTTTTTATATTTTTGACATTTTCTATTTTTTTTATTTTTGCATTTTTTATGAAAGTAAAAACTAAGAACATAAACTTAAACATGAATACAATGCAGAACAAAAGAAAGCCAAGTTGTGACCATAAGACATGTTTCATCCCCACCCCATACTTAAAATATATAGTGTCCTCACTGTATTAAAAGAAAAACAAGGGTGAAGAAAAACTCACAGAGCATCCTACGGATTTAGGTTGATTTCTTCGTTAGGCTCTTTATTGAATGCTTCCCTTCCCTTCCTTGACCTAACTTTCGCAAGATGGCCAAACCATGGAGCTTTGACCCTCCCATTAGTTGAATCATCATTAATGGATAGAGGAGGGTTAGGGATCATACCTGAGCTTACCTGTGCGGACCCGAAACAGTGATCTTCGGGCTGAGGGTCAGTCGTTTTCGACAGAGGGGGTCGATTTTGAGTACAGAGGTCGATGTCGACTTGGGGTGGTCGATTTCGACGTCAGGGACCCATACTTAAGCTCCTGGCAACTCGGTGGATCATCAAGTTCACTCGATATCGAGTACAACTGGTCGATTTCGAGTGTTTCAGTCGATTTCGACTGGCTCCAGTCGTTCTCCACTCTCTTTGCAGTTTCCGTCCTCGCCAACAAAAATTTGTGAAGCTTCTCCTTTGCAGGTGAGAGGGCAACTTGTTCCAACTGCTTTGTTTCGCTCATTGTAGGGTTGAAGTGAAACTCCACGACCTTATTGCCGATTGTGAATGTAAGGGTGTCATTCCTCACATTGATGTTGGCATCCGCTGTTGCTAAGAATGGCCTACCAAGGATGATAGGAACTATAGGATCCTTCGGCATGTCCAACACGATAAAGTCCATGGGTATGAAGAACTCTCCCACCTTGACAGGGAAATCATCCACAACCCCAGTTGGTCTCACGAAGGAGTTGTCCGCCATGTAGAGCTTCATGTCGACGGGCTCCAGTGATCCAATGCCCACTTGTTGCCATATTGATAGGGACATAGCCCCAAGATCAAAAAGGGCTTTCAATTGATGCTTACCAACCCCTACCGTTATTGCGAACTTGCTTGGATCGCCGCGCTTCTCAAGGAACTCAACAGAATTGCATTCGTCAGCGATCTCTAAGATGGACCTCTTTTTGGACAAGATATCCTTCAGGAACCTCATGTAGGCAAGCATCTCATTGAGCGCTTCTGTGAGTGAGATGGTGAGATTGAGACCTTGTAAGATCTTCACAAAGCGTCTGAACTTGGTGTCTGCCGGATCTTGCAGCGCCTTGGAAGGATATAGGAGTGCTTTGTATGGTTTTGGAGGCAAGGTGGTCGATTTTTGCTTTTTGGACAGGTCGACATCGACATTAGGGTGGTCGATATTGACTGGTTTGGTCGACCTCGGGGATGTCTGAAGTTGTGGTCGATTTGCAGAGGGGTCGACATCGAAGGGATGGTCGATATCGACCGGATCACTCGATATCGAGTGCTTCTCTAGCTCCGTTGTGTGCTTCGCAGTGGGCTCGATATCGACAGTGGGTTCGACGTTGACAGGGCCCTCGATATTGACTGGGGTATCGACATCTACTGCATCTTCAGCGACTTCTCCTTCCCTCTGTGGCTCGTGCAGTGTGCGTCCACTCCTTAGGTTGATAGTGGAAATGTGTCGGGCTTGCCCCCTAGGGTTTTCCTGTGGTTATCCAGGGAGCTTGCCAGGCGGCTTTGGTATTTGGGCCGCCAGTTGACCCAATTGGGTTTCAATAGTCTTCTTCCAAGTATCCATCTCCCCCATGCAGGCGTTGAGCCCTTGAAGTTGGTTCTGGATAGCGTTGCTAGATAGTTGCTTTGCAGCATGGTTCCTCCTTAACTCGTCAAGGATGAGTTGAACATCATCTCATCGTGGTTCTTTCTTCTGATAACCTGGAGCTCGGTAGGGCAGAGGGTCCTTGGGGTTGTATTGGGTGGTTGATTTCCCCAGTTTTGGTACCCCTGGCGATTGGGATTCCTCATGTAGCGCGCCTCCTGGTGAGTCTACGCTAGTTGTACTTGCTCCGTGTGGGGGAAATCAGTGATGATGTGCCTTACGGAGCCACATTCGACACAGGGTTGGTTGGCGAAGAGAAATTTGACTTGCTTTTGAAGCCTCTTGAATTGATCGTGCATGAATTGATCTTTGACGTCTGGATCAATCTCCTTGGAGGGCTCATAGAGTGGCAAAGATAGGGCAGGCCTTGAGTCGGAGGCCACAGGAGTCCCATAGGTGTTGTCAAATTCGACCAAACTCTCTGTAGTATCCCAAGTTTGTTGTGATAAGAGCTCAAGATAACCATAGGAGGTGTAGGTGTTGATCCTCTCCTCAGTAGCTACGTCCAGGGCATTGTAAATGATCTCCTGGATGACATAGGGTGGTTGCTCATGTGTAGGGCAAGACCTCAGCAGCTCCTTAAATCGCTCCCACACTTGCGCCAGGGTTTCATGCGACCTTTGTTTGAAGGCCATGATCTTCTAGCGTATAACCGCCGTCTTGGATGGTGGTAAGAACTTGTTGAGAAAGGCATCCTTGACTTTATCCCACGTGCAGAGCGATCTGGGGGCTAGGCTCTCCAACCATGCTAGAGCTTTCCCTGTGAGAGACCAACGAAAAGCCTTTAGTTTAACACTCAAGGCTTTTTCCATCAGCAATTGTATCACACAAGTCGAGGAATAAAGAAATATGCTCGAGATGACAATCGTTAGGTTTTCCCTCAAATTGACGTCGCCTAATTTCGGTTAAGAAGCTAGGTTTAATTTCAAAATTAGAGTGAGGGATAAGAATGGTCGATTCAGGCACGCACTGAGAGCACAGGGTGCATGTATTGTTTGACATTATGAGAGAGGGCGTTGATTTGAGCTTCTATTTTCCTCCTAGCTTCCTCCTCCCTGTTTGCATGCTCCTTTAGTGCCTCCTCTCTAGTTGTGAAGTCCTCGACTTGCTTCCTTAGGAATTCAATCTTTTGAGCCTGGGTCTCTTGGTCTGTCATAGCTCTTTGGATTCTAGCGCAAAGGTGAAGATAACTTCAAGGGTCGTCTATACCTTCGAATTCAGGTGGGTGATTAGCGTGTCGCATACACCTACAAAGCAAAACTTAAAAAGAACGTGAGATAGACTACTAGGGCGCGATTGATTGCTTCCCCGACAACGACGCCAATTTGTTAATAGGAGGAAATCGAGTCTAAACAAATATATAAAATATATATGCAAACCGAATCCTAGCCTATGCAAATAATTACAAGACTTCCTCCCGTTGTAGTAGAAGGATAGTCAGGATCGATGCATGAGGAAACGTGTCAGTGGGATCCTAGATAGCCTAAGCTCACGTCTTTATTGACCAGAAGCCTCGATCTCGAGCAAAGGACTCGACGTCGACCTTGGCTGTCGATTTCTACTGCAATAAAAAAACCTGCAGAGACAAAAACGGCAGTCGATATCGACTAGAGTGGTCGATATTGATGTCAGTGGCAGAAGTCGACCTGGCTAAAAAACTGCCAGTGGACACAGAGCAGTCGATATCGAGTAGATGACTCAAAATTGACCTCAGCAAGTAATGTAGGAAGATCGGGATTAACACAGAAAACCGTCGATCTGGGGAAAAGTGGTCGATATCGACCTGGTTGGTCAAAATCGACTAGTCCTGCAGAAACGTTAGTTGGTCGGCAAAGAAAGGCCGGAGACGAATAGGATGAAAGAGGAAGTATGAACAGAATAAAGGACAGATTTTTATGTGATTCAAATATAGAAAAAGGCAACTCCTAGGGCTAGGGTTTACCAAAACATAACCAATGCATGCGATAAGGCAAACAAGACGGACAATTGCGCTATCTCACCCGAGTGACAAGTTTTCGTTGTACACCAACGATTAGGAATACTCTTGCAAATAAACCTAATTTTCTCTACCAATTTTATGTTTATAAATCAAGTTGTTAGTATGAATCCCTTTTCTTGCGATAAGGACTAAACATAGAATCGTAGGAGATGATATAGACACAACGATACCAACATCAAGTACTTACCTTAAACACGCATGGCTAGCGTCAGGCTCACTCCGACCCTAGAAGCTTTGGGAAACTACTCTCTCTTCATCGCAAAAGACACCATTGATGAAAAAGGGAAAACTTGCATTAATTGAAACTCCGAAACCTTATAATCCAACGTCGGCTCTCTCAAACGCCAAACCCTAAAGCTTCTCTCTAACTCTATTGTTGTTGCTATTGTTGTTGTGTTGTAGAATGAATAAAAACCGGCCCCCTAGGGCTTTATTTATAGGCTACTAATCCTTGCTATCCAAGGGAAGTAGATCTAATCTTCTATCTAAAATTCTATCCCATCATATATAGGATGAAACATTATTATGGTAAAAATCTAAAATAACTAACAAACCTTTAGGGTAAAAAGAGAATATCCCTAAGGCATAATCTATATATTTAGAAAGATAACCTGTGGCTTATGTGATAGAATTCCAAATCCGCGTCTTGAAAAGTGTGTCCAGTCCATGTCAAATTCCAGTCGATATTGACCTCTTCGTTTCTGCTCGACGAGCTCAATTCCACTCGATTTCTGGGGCCATGTCGATGTCGACACCACCACTCGATATCGAGTGGTCTTCCAGGTTGGTCTTTATGGTCTGTCTCGGTACTTATAGTCCATGTCGAGGTCTTCAGTCGATATCGACCTCCTTTCAGCTTTACATGGCTTCTTCGTTTTGACTCCGATTCCGCTCCAATTCCTACATATTTAGAACAAAACTTGTGCAGACTCTATTTTTTGCACGTTAGCTCATTCTACACAAATTTATATTATTTTTAACCTTTTCTTTAGTAATCGAATGAAATATGAAGTCAAAAGATGCAATAAAAAGGACTCTAAATATGTACATCGGCAATAAAGTTAGAGAGAAGCTTTAGGGTTTGGCGTTTGCGAGAGCCGGCGTTGAGTTGTAAAAGTTTTGAAGGTTTAGTTTTAATGCAATTTTTCTTCTTTCTTTCAATGGAGTTTGTCGCGATGAAGAGCGAGTAGTCGTCCCACTTCTAGGGTCGGGGTGAGCCCGACGGTAACCATGTAAGTACGCTTTATTCTATATTTGATTATATGATAGAGCATGATTACTATTGCATAATAGATTACATTTAGCATTGTTTCGGTGTAAATATTGCATATTTTAGTTGCATTTACATGATTACTTGTTGAGTTGGAAGATGCGGAATCTACACAATGGTATGGTTTATTTCAGGAATCGCAGATTCAAGGTAGAGTGAACTTGAGGAGAGTAAAAGAAGTAAAGAATATTGCATTAGCAGCTAGAGGAAACCACGAGTATAGAAGCAGAAGAAATCGCTGGCCACCCCGCAGCCCGAAGACTTGTCGAAGGATTTCGCTGATCGCCTAGCCGCCCCGCGGCCCGTGCAGAAGTGCCGAATCAGAATCTGAACTTTAATTAGGGTTTTTATTATTGATTTTGGCCGACACTTTGTAGGCCTTTAAAAGACATTTCTAGGTTATTCTATTATTCATCTTATGCACTTTTAGAGAATTATTGAGAGAACGTTTGAGCATGAGCAACTAAACTCTCAAGGTTTCACCTACAGTTTGGATCTTTGATTGTTGAATTGTGAGTTTCTTAATCTAGTTCTTATTCCTATTCGAATGTTTTGACTTCTTTGCGCTTAATTCCTTGAATGTGTTTTATTCTCTCTGGCCTGATCAACTAGTTAGAGTAGATTCATTCAATTGCTAGGGTTTTGTAGATTCCTCGTAGCGAACCTTAACCCAAGTGGTAATCATATCCCTTTAGGACTCGTAGGACTAATTGGATGTGTAGGAAGTTGAATATATGTTAAATATCGACTCGTAGCTTGATACTGCATATACCTTGGTTAATTCATAGTCTTAATGCTATCTCTAGGTTAAATCTTAACCGTGTCAGGGTAATTTAGAGATAAGAATTATTAGGACTCGTAGGACTAGTAATTTACCTTAGATCTGGACAAGGACATTGGTAGGAAAAGACAAGAACTAGAGGCTGAAACAAGGATCAAATTCATCAATTGAAGTGACAAATTGTAGGTGAACCTATTTCTCTCCATTGCATCTTACAACCCACTTTATTCCGTTTGCCTGCATCCGCTTTGATAAAAGGCGGATATTTCCATCACCAAAACTCTCTTTTGTTGTTACTTGCGATTGAATTGATACTTGAAGTTATTAGATTTCCCTGTGGATCAACCTCTTTCTTACCAACTATACTAGTTGTGAGTTTGAGTATTCTTTGGCAGGAACAACGACAGGTTTTCCTCTTGTCATTATGCGATCTCTTCTTCTACACCGCGCTCAATCTTTTATGCGAATTTAGGATCATTCCTTATTTACCTTCTATGAAGCGAAAGTGGATTATACATGTGAATTTGGATAGTAATTAGGTTTTGCTTGCGAAAGTTGGCATAAACCCTAATTATAAAAAGGTAGAAACAATTAGGTCTTTATGCAAAAGCCTCTATATTCCTAATTAATGTTGAGAAAAGTTTAATCTTTTATGAGAATTAAGCCATAATACATGCATGGTTATCGTCGTGGTAAATCCCTATCCTAGGAGCCTTTTAGTTTATTGAAGTAAAACCCATAAAAATCTATTGTCTTTACTTTCTTTCTTTATTTTCTGCACTCGACATCGTCTGAGAAGCCACTCGAAATCGACCAATATAGTTGATATCGACCACCTGTTATCGAGCAACCCTACGTCGAAAGTCTTCTGAGTCGACAAGAACCACTGATCCACTCGATTTCGACCACCTCAATCAATATCGAGTTCTTCTGTTGTTTTCTCTTCTTCGCAGGTTCTTCACAGATCGACGTCACCCACTAGGAATCGACTGCCCCTGTCGATATCGACTTCCCAACTCGATATTGAGGTTACTGGTCAACTTACACAGTAGCTGCAAAGACTATCCAAGCATCGCTGACCCGCCTCCTCGTGGATCGATCCTGATTCCCTTCCACTACAGCGGGAGGAAGTCTTGTAATTTATTTGCATGGACTAGGATTCGGTTCGATATTTACTTGTTATTTATTAGACTTGATTTCCTCCTACCATCAATAAACCATATCGGAACAAATAGAATTGAAATAATCATAATGCATAACTCATGAAATAACAAAACCACAACCCTAAAATATCTTTAACCATGTCTTGAAATGTAAGCAAAACTATAGCGAGATTAGCCGAGCATGGCTTAACTCAGAAAACTAAGAAAAGATGCAAACTATGAAAGACTGTTGATGATTTTTATGTATTGATAGATATGAAAAACACTAGACTAGATGAGTATTTATAGGCCTCAAAATAGGTTGAAAACCCTAGCCTTGGTGTGCAAGCATTGGCCTAAAGGATAGGATCAAATCTTCATTTGATAAGCACTTGAAGATCTGAGTTTATCCACATTGCCGGCGTCGCTCATCATCAGTGGGTGCCTCTCTCGGCAGGCACCTTTCTTGTCTCCGTGAAAGCTAGTAGAGGCGTGCACCAGTTCTCTTGCCACGAGCGTCGCCTCTACGGCCTCCGTGTTTTCTTCATGTGTTCTCTTAGATTCTCTTTAGATCATTCTTCTTCACTTCTTCTCTTGATTCCAACCATCCTAAGTGTTTCCAACAGCTTCAGGGCTACAGCATCACCCTCTTGCACCATCTCTCAAGTACGAATTCATGAATTTGTATAATTAACCATAAAAGCGTAGATTCTGAACTTTGAATATAAAATGATAATGATGCGACTTAGCTAGAAGAACATGTAAAATGCAACCTAAAACTACCCTAAAACTACCTAGAATGCATATACAAAATATGCATTATCGAACTCCCCCACACTTAACCTTTGTTAGTCCTCGAGCAAAACAAAACATTACAATAATCATTCATCCCACAAACATTATCCTTCATGTAGTTGCCTCTTCAAAAAAAAAATCATAAATGAGTGCAAACACGAGTAAGGTAAACAAACGTCCTAGCATGTATTTGAATGATCAAGTTGTAGGCAACATCCATCCAACCTCACAGGGGATTTTGAGTTTCTCTCTCTCTCATATTTCCCGTAACCCTAGTTCAAGGGCAGGATATATAATCATGCAAAGAAGGTTGTATTCCCCCTTGCTCTAATATTTCCAACTTTGCCCAATTTGGCCCAAACTTTCCCAACATCTGTCAATTTTCCCCCTTTTTCATCATTCAGGAACTTCATTATATCATCGCGGGTAAGGGTACTTTGATTCCCTCGCTATTGAATCTCCCTCTTCTAAGCCCTTCCACCTACCTAATTTTTTTCTTGTCGCTTGTTCCTTCCTATATGACAGAAAGGAGTTGCATATGGTACCTGGTTCATGTCTCGTTCCACACCTTAAATTCTCCATTTTTCACTCAACATCTTTCATTTTCAACCAGTTCCCTTGCCCAATTTCTACCTATTCATCTAAAATTACTCATTACGAACCCCTCCCCTATCCCTAGTTCTACATTGCACATCTCCACATTCCCACATTTCACTCAATGCCCAGCAGAAATCGGTTTCTCCCCTTCTACATCATCAACATCTTCAATTAAGCATTACAGGTAGCAGTTACTTAGTTCAACAATGAAATATGTCAACTTGCAATCTCCTCTTAGGCGAATGTCTCTTCCAGTCGTTGTCTCTGTCTTCTTCTTCCCTCTCTTTGATTATTTTCTCTCTCTGTCCGGATTATTCTTCTTCCTTCTCTTCTATCGTGTTCATTGAAATCACTTTTCCCTTTTGCTTCTACTTTTTAAGAACTGGTCTTTCCCTTTCCTTCTTTCAGAAGATGCTCGTGGTGACGGTCGATAGGACGTTTTTTTTAAACTGTCACAATCTCTCTTTCTCTCTCCCATAACTTACATCATACTCTCTCCCCTCATTAATAAGTCGATAAAGTATTTACATTTCACTGGGTGGGTCTGCATTTTTCATTTGGGGGGGATTAGCTTTTGCTAAAAAAATTGGGGAGGGGGGGAATGCTACCTATGAAAAATTTTTCGGGTTGGGGGTTATTTTATATCAATCCCTCTTAAAATTTTATACGATTATGTGTGTTTCCCAAATGGATGTTTGATGTGCGCTCAAATTACCATATTTTTCATATACTTTTATGTCCATTTTTGTTGATATTTTCATGCATATTGGTTGGGAGAGCATAAGATTAGTATAGTTTATGTTTATTTTCCAATTATGGAGGTCTACACGAGTTTTTATGTTATTTTGCAGAAATCGAGGCAAAATTGGAGCGATTTGGAGAAGAGAGAAAAGGCTGAAAAAGCACTCGAAGTCTGCTGAGGAGTCGAAATCGACCAATTGACTCGACATCGAGTGGAATTTGAACACCAGAAATCGAGCCAGGAGAAGAGCAATACAACTTGACACAGCCCGGTCGATATCAACTTAAAGTGGTCGATATTGAGTACCCCAAATCGAGTGAAGTGATAGAGATCGAGTGCAAATCTGAGGTCGAGTAGAGCTGGCTCGAGATAGAAGAGAAGCAGTCGATATCGACTGGAGCTAGTCGATATCGAGTGACGCTGTAGACAGATCCGACGATTTTGATAAAATCTTATCCGAAGGAGTATACTTCTACATTAAGTCGAGATCTTTTATCTTTCTTATCAGACTTATTATCCTTTATGGTGAATTCCTATTTACCTAAAGTGATTTTTATTATTTACTTTATTTAGTTTTATCTTAGGAATAAGATAGATTTTCTTATCCTTCGATAGCGAGGTTTGAAATCTATAATTAGAAGCCATTAGGGCTGAGTTTTTCATCATTCAATCATCCAATAATTCAATTCATCCAAGAATGTTTCAATTCAGTAGTTAGAGAGAGAGAGAGAGAGAGAGAGAGAGAGAGAGAGAGAGAGAGAGAGAGAGTGACCGAGTGAAGGAAGAGGAAGCGAGAGCAGAGGTTTGCTTTGTTCAGTTGTAATCTTTCGACAATTTCAATTCAAGTTTATTTTCCAATGATGATGATGTCTACGGCTATGAAGCGCGAGTAGTTCCCTTACTTCTAGGGTCGGGATGAGCCCGACAATAGGCATGTAAGTTTATCCATCAAAGGTATGATTTTTATGCGATTCCGTCTTCTATCCTATATGCATGATTCTTCTACGAAAGTAGTAGACGATCCTTATTTGCATTATTGAAGTGAAAGCCAATCATATTATGAATTTGGATTAATTATGAAATTGGATAGTAACTTTCAGGGTTTATGCGAGAGCCTCTAAATCACCTAATTGTTAGTAACGAAAGTTATTTGACGAAAAGGCATAATCTTTCATGAATTTGGCATAGGCTTATATGGTTATCGTTGTGGCATGAAATCCCCGATCTTGGAGGTTTTTAGTTTATTGAATCTTATACAAATCAGTGTTTTTATTCTGTTCATCTTTCCCTCATCATTCTTAATTTCTTCGAACGCTTTTTCGAAAAAAATTGGTTACGTTTACAGTTTTTGCGAAGACTCGGAATCGACTGCAAAGGTCGGTATCGAGTGGCTGACCCGATATCGAGTGCTCTACTCGACGTCGACTGTTGCCTGTTTTTGTTTTGCAGGAATTTGCTGGAAATCGACTAGAACTGTAGTTGATATCGACTGATCTACTCGATATCGTGTGATCTTCTGGAATCGAAATTGAACGTGATTGTAAGCATAGGAATCGCTGACATACCTCCTCGTGGATTCGATCCTGAATACCCTACCACTACATCGGGGGGGATTCTTGTAATTTTATTTGCTTGGACAGGGAGTTGCTTTAATTCATATTTTTATATTTATTCGAACTAGGTTCCCTCCCATCTTGTCAATGTTGTATTGATTATTAATCAATCATATATATATATAGGGTGTGGTTCAAGTGTACACACCCCTTAGGGTGTACATTGTGCACAAATCTGGACCCTTGATCTTATTAGAATGGATGGTTATGAATGAGCCACGTGTACGAATGTTTAAAAAATAAAAAAATTAAAATGCAATCTCCAACCCTAAGAGTATAGAGAGTGGAGCGCGTGAGAATTGGGATAATTAAAACCCTAAGAAGGCCAAATTGTCTTCTTCCTCAAGTGGTGGCCTACTGGACCCAAGCTTCCTCACGTGGTGGCCCTCCCTCAAAAATTGACCTCTTCGCCTGCAGCGAAGGGCTTCGGCTTGGAAATTTAGGCGAGGATTCGAATAGAAGAAGAGTGGAGATTCGAAGAGAAGAAAAGTGGCGTCTGACGGCGCCGATGGGTCTGAGGAAGTTGGGCGAAGAGGGGAGGAGGTGAGGTCGGCGGCGGCGATTGGGAGGGCGGTGATTCGTGTGTGATTGAGACGGTGCCGATTCGTGTGCAATTGAGAGGGCGGCAGTTCGTGTCCAAATATTCAGTCTAAATCGCAAGGTTTGTTGAGTGGCGGGAATCCATGGCGATTGTAGATCGACTTCGAAGCCTGATTATCCCTTCTAACAAGTATCTCCATCTCTTCATAATCTTCCTCATGTCTTCTCTCAATTTGATCTCAAATCGCAAGTTTTAGGTCATCGTTCGATCGAATTTCTTGCATAAATCTAGGTTTTGGGTATCGGCAAATTAATAGAGATGTTGGTAGTGTAGTCGCTCGTCGTCCGATTGGAAGAAGCGGGACCCCTCCATTGCCTCCTGCTCATTGCAGTCGCTCCGATCTGAGGTTGTTGCTTGATTCTCAAGAAGGGAGAGGTGGTCGGATTCGCCATGGGCGGGGTGAATGGAGAGGTGGTCAGATCTGAGGTTAGTACTATCCTCATGGATGAATACCTGAATTTGAAAATTATATGGATATATATAATTGTATAATTTTTTGATGAAAACCTAAATTAATTATTCGTTTGATTAATTGAGTTTGATATGAATAATTCTTGTGCAATTACTTGTTTTTTTTTCTATCAATTATTCAGACGCATGTGTCGAATTTTGGGTACTAGTGGTAATGAGTTGGTCAATTATTCGTTAAAATCTGATTCATTATTCGTTAGTATACGTAGTCTTTAGGTTGACAAACAACATAAAAAACATTCATCGCACGAGTATAACTACACAACTAAACATTATTCAGTGAAATGTGAAGCATTATTCGGTGAAATATGAAGTATTATTCAGACGAATAGTGAATCAGATTATTCAGTAAAATGTGAAGCATTATTCGGTGAAATATGAAGCATTATTCGTATAAATCGTTAGTATTGTTTAGAGAATTGGTGTTTCTTTTATATGAACTTGATAAACAAAAAACCAAAATATTATTCGGTAGGATGTGACAAATTATTCACTAGAATTGGTAAATTTTAATTTGAACTGAATGAAAAAAGATAACATAACATTATTCGGTAGCATATAAAACATTATTCAGTGAAATTGTCAAAATTTTAAAACGACCGAAATTAGGCATGTCCCCATATTCATTTTGTGTACATCTATACTACCGTTAAATTAAAAAAAAAAAGTCAAAGGTACACTTTGCTCAACAAAAAAAATGAAGCGGGAGGGATTTGATTTGAGTCTCATTTTCTTTTTTTAATTGTGTTCAGAGTAAAATTTTTATTATTTTGAAGCAACAGATTTCACAATTTTTTGATTTGAGTGGGACCCACTACTTACCAATTTCACAATCAACCTTGGCCCACCCACATGGCCAGAACCGTTTCATAGCTTGGCCCACCAATTCATCCCACTCCCACACGCGCCTCAAGGTGGAGAGTTCATCCGGTTGTCATTGAAGGTAAGTGGGACCCACGTCCGGTTTTTTTTTAAAAAAGGAAAATTCCTTTTAATCTCGTTCATCCATTTCAACCAATCCAATGGCCCAAATTTGTACACAAGATACACTTTAAGGCTTGTGAACAATTGATCTATTCTCTATATATATATATATATATGCTTCCTTCTTTTTTTTCATCTAAATGTTTGCATCATTTTGATTTTGTGGTTTTTTTCCATACAATATGTTTATATTTATGAAATGATTTTTTTATGACATAATATATCATTTTGATTGAAGATTGATTTCGTTAAGTTAGACATCTATTTAACCAGTAATCAATTGAATTTAACCAGTAATCAATTGAATTGAGTTTCAATTGATTCAATGTCGGTTGAAGTAACATTTAGATAAACTGGTTCATATGATCTCAAAATAATATATTGTGTATAAACAATCATTTCATAAATATAAACATATTGTATGTGGAAAGAAGCTGCACAAGATGCGGGTAGTAGAACTAGTAGAAAATACTCCCTCCGTCTCAAAATATAAATCGTTTGACTTTTAGATACGTTTTTAAATAGTTAAAAACTATATAGAATATTAATTTTTTTAAATAACATGCTCTATTATTTTTAAAAATTAATAAAAAAGTTAATATTTTATATAGTTTTTAGCTCCTTTATACATGTTAGAAAATCAAAACGAGGGAGGAGTATATTGGTTAAGCAATTAATCAAACGAAATTGATAAATTCACGGTCAATTTCTCATCATATACACAATAATATCGCGATTGCGTGTTCTGGGTTTGCAAAGAGTAATTTTAGCTAGTTTTCCCTTTTGTAGTCCTTGAGGTAAAAAGAGAGCATTACCGTGTCTTCAAATTCGCATATGAGGTTTTTTTTAACAATGTACGTACACTGTTTTTTTAAAACCATTAGTACGAACGCACATTTCAAATGCGCGAAAATCAACACATATCCAATGTGTGATAACGATTGTGTTTCTTCGATGACGTAATAGGAAACCTTTGATGACGTAATAGGAAAAAAGAAACCTTTGATGATGTAATAAGAAAAACGAAAATGGTAGGTTTAACACATATCCAATGGTAGGGTCAACAAAGAAACCTTTGATGACGTAATATGAAAAACGAAAAATGCAACTAACAAAATGGAAAGCGAATTCGCTATCCCAACAGGGTAGGACGGTTCTTATAAAAGCGAACCTACTAGCCAAACCAAACTATGTCATGCAAAACTTCATGCTCCCGACGAATGTCCATAATGACTTAGATAAACTAAACAGATGTTTTTTCTGGAACAAGGACCCCAGTTACAAACCATTAATAGGATGGAACAAAATCTGCAAATCAAAAAAACTAGGAGTATTGGGACTCCATAAAACAAAGGATATGAATAAAGCCTTGCAAATGAAACTCTTATGGAAAATTCTTGCAAAACCCCGCAACCAATGGGTTAGAATCGTAAGAGAAAAATACTTAAAAAATGACCAAATATGGGACTATAAGAAGAAGAAAAACTTGTTGTGTTAATGGGCCAAATTAATTGAATTAAAAGAAGATTTTTGCTCAGGTCTCATCTGGCAAATTGGAGACGAAAAAACGATACAGTTGTGGAAGGACAAATGGCTAAACGACGATAGAAAGCTTGAGGATCACCGACTGACTCTTAGTATAGATGACCAAGAAAAGGTTGAAAACTACTTACTACCAAACAAGACATGGAATATAGAGAAGCTACGAGGAGTGCTGCCAACAGATATTATAGAAACAATTATTAATATCCCTCTTCCATCGCAACAATTCGATGATAGACTATACTGGAAACCAAACCCAAATAGTTGGTTCACTACTTCTAGTGCGCTAGATTTTATCACGAACTCCAACGGAAATGAAATAGACCTCTTCAATGGGATTTGGAAAATTGATTGTCCGTCCAAGGTGAAAAACTTCTTATGGAAAATGGCGCTAGATGGACTCCCGACCAAAACAAGACTAAGAAACAAAGGTTTATACACTCCCATTGATTGTACCCTTTGTAACTCCATGGAGGAAACGCTATTCAACTTCTGATGGAATGTCCAACAACATTAAGGATAATAGGCTCACTGGACAAGAATATTAAGCGACTAATTAGAACTACTGACAAAATTAATAAAAGTATAAAGATTATCACTAACGAACTTTTTCGACAACTTAACTCTGAACAAAAAGCTACTCTTTCTTTCTCTTGGTGAAGTATATGGACTAAAAGAAACAAGATCATTTTTTAAAATCAAAGCATAAGAACAATAGATGAAGTGACTGAAACAATCCATCATCACATGACAAACTAGAAAAAATCCAAACAGGACAACCCAGATGAAGAAGACGTAATCACAAAAACACTCAAACCAAAGAATAACCCCCGCCAAAGAAACGTCATTAGATGGCTTCAACCAAAGGAAGGTAGTTACAAGCTCAATTTTGATGGTGCTAAAAGCTCTTCTAGTTGCGCTTCTGCAGGTTTCCTTATTAGAGATGACGAAGGAAGATTGATCGCTTGCGATGCCAAAAGGTGCGGGAAGGCGTCGGCATTACAAGCCGAAGCGGTTGGATTGCAGCTCGGGCTGATGGAAGCCCGGAAGAGGGGGATTAGAAGCCTTGCTGTAGAGGGCAATTGTCTCGCAATCGTGAATGCAATCAATGGTGCCTGGCGGACGCCTTGGGAAATCGAGATGCTTATTTCGGATGCTCTGCTTCTGCTCAGTTCCTTTGAGAAGATCTCCGTTTCCCACGTCTTTAGGAAAGCTAATAGGGTTGCCGATCGTTTTGCTTACGTGGCTTTAGATTCCGTCTCTCCCCTTGGAGTTCCGACCTTGAGTTTCAAACTCTCGTCTGTAAGTACGCTCACACCCCATATTTCGCCTTGTAACAAAAAAAAAGATTGTGTATCTGATAATAAAATGATCGTCTAAATAGTGACCCTTAATCAAATCAACAAATTCGTACTTAATTACGAAATAAAAAAAAGCCAAAAAAGGGAGTCAGTTTTGTAGTTGGGCCCCACAAGAGCTTGCTTGCCAAGGGAGTGGTATGAGGATGACTGGGCGCCACAACAGCAAGGGACCCACATGGAGAAATATGACAAAACCAAATCATGTACCTCACACCCTACTCCATTACAACATTAAATTATTTTTTTATTATTTAGTATTTAAATTTTTTTTAAAAATTATATTTATATTGCCAGCATCTATATTTATATACGGAGTATCTATTAAAGTTTGTTTAGAAAATCATGTTTTACAATTTTTAAAAATTAAAAAAGACAATATTTTTTATAAAATGTAATTATTAAATATTTAAAAACATAATCTTTGAAAATAAAGTTTTATAAATATATATAACTAGATGTAAAGAATATAAATATAATTTTTTAAATTTAAATAAATAATAAAAATAATTTAGTGTCATATAGAGTGGGGGTAGGGAAGTCTTGTTATAGAGCAGTAGAGGATTTGGGCCCCATAGAGGGGAATACATACCATTATTGTAAATCGGAATAATCATAAAACTATATTTTTTTTAATAGTAGTTGGTACTGATATTTTTTTCTGTGAGTAAAATAAACGCTTCGGATATATACACTGCAAATCCGCACGTTAATTATGATGTGCATGCACGTTTAAAATGACGTGCATGCACGTAGTAATTAACGTGTAAGGTGGATAGACCACAAAGTGTGCCTACGTGCACGCACGTAATTTTTTAAAAAAAAACGTGTATGACGTGCATGCACATCGTTAACAAAGTGCATACACTTTGTTAATGATCACTTTGTTAACGATGTGCACTATTGCACATTGTTAACGATGTGCATGCACATTGTTAATGATGTGCATGCACTTTGTTAACGATGTACATGCACACTAGTTCAGTACCCGCACCTTGTGCGGACGTTTTTTTAGTTTAAAATAGTTATATGTATATCAGTATATGTAACACTATATATGTATATCATTCTTGTTTAGATTATTAATGTAATTATTATTGACAAAAAAACTCAGTTGATTGAACTTAATCAAACGATCGAAATTAAACTAATCCGCACAAACGTGATTAATGAACTTCATTATCAATTGATTGAACTCGATCAAAACGAAATGAATCGCACAAACGCATAAACTAAATAATATTTAACATACCTTTTTTCGAAGCTTCCTATTATTCTTCTCTATGAGTGCCTTATAACAAAATGTTTGTGTGCGTGTCCACTGCCCAATACTCATTAACTCCGTAGGAATATACGTTTATATATATCGGCATCCCATGGGATTTGTTTAGTTTTTATCAATTAACAACTAACAATTCTTATCAATTAATAACAAACAAATACTAGCATATCTTTCATTTTTTTTTAGCAACTAACTGCCACAAATCTTACGCCATATCTTTTTTGTTTTTGGCAAGCAATTAATTTAATTTGCATTTTATTTTATTATTAATCTCATTCATTTTTATAATTAATCTAATTAATTTAATTTGCAATTAATCTAATTAACAAATTCTATATAAAAAAATAAAAAAAACCTACTTTAAAGGAGAAGCCGCTACATGGATTAGGCGACTTTTCCTTTAGTATTATTAAATTGATTGTTAATGATGTGCACTATTGCACATTGTTAATGATGTGCATGCACATTGTTAATGATGTGCATGCACGTTAATAAGGACGTGCAATATTTGCACGTTGTTAAGGACGTGCAAACCCTAGTTTGCTAACGACGTGTACAGTTTCACACTTGCACGTTAATAAGGACGTGCATTCACGTTAATAAGGACGTGCAAATCCTTAATCATCCTTTGCGGTGTATCTAACCAGATCCAAAATAAATTAGAGTTATTATTTAAGATAAAGGGGAAACTAAAAAAAAAAAGAGGAGGTTTTTTTTAAAAAAAAAAAAAAGGTCCTTCGTCTACAATTCCCCACGTCTGGAAAGATGAACGGGATAAATGAATAAAAGGATCGGAGAAAGAGGGGAGAACGCGCATTATCTATCGAACCCCAAACTAGTTGGAAACAAGGAGGACAATTCTCCGCAAAATTGACTAGGAATTTGTTAATTTAATATAAAAAAAAAAATAAGATAATGGTGTTAAGCTGACTCATCCATTTACGTTTAGGTACCCTGTCCATTGGGGAAAATTTATGGCCACCCAAACTTTATTATAGTTGTACTTATCCTACTTTTTCATATAAGATAAAGAAAAAATAATACCAAATATCAACTTATAATAAATAAAAAATAAAAAAAAATTAGTTTTGACTAATGATATAAGAACAGTGTCTATATTAATCAAAAAACAATATGGTTATATATATATATATATATATATATATATATATATATATATATATATATATATATATATTTCGGTTTAATTTTCAGTCAAATTCGACATTTGGTACGTTGTAGATCTATGTGTAAACAAAAATATCACTTGACGATATCCCAATAAATGACCACTTTAAAAGGACCTATTTGTACGCCACAAATAGGTCACCCAATGCAAAATGTAGAAAGTATACAAAGATGCTTTCGCAATCGACGCAGTTCATCTACTTGATATATCGCGATCACATAGTTCGCGATCAGCTAAATATTCTTGTATTAATAATACGAACTCTTCGGTTATTTTTTTTAAACCTTCGTAATCATATGCTTCGCGATCGGATGGATTAAAACCGACCAAGAGATCACTCGATTGTCTCGCTGTCAGATGTCCATTGGCTTGCCTTACGCGGCGCCCGCCATCCCAAACGACTTAGTTCATACTATGACGACACTAAATCGAGCTGGCAAGAGTGGGCCTCACGCGCTCTCTCATTGGCAACGTCCCATTGGCCAACGTATCGTACTTTCTCCACGAGGTCTCACCGACAACCCACGTCTAGCACTATAACACCCCCTCGACTTCTTAATTCAGGACCGATTTTTTGAGAGAAAACGACGAGCTCTGCAATTACCTCATGTAAATAATGCCCCCAGAGTTTGAGTTCTCAAGTCTCTTAAAGAGGAAAGGAAGTGTTTCTTAGATAAATCAATCATCCTAAGTTACTTTCACAACGACGATTGAACATTAGATTATAATCAATCGCAAAGAGTCAATCGTCAAGAAACCGCAAGTTCTTAACTAAAATTTACCCAAGGCTTTCATCCAGGTTATATGTATATGTATTATCCGCCCTATTCTCATAAAATAGGGGACACGTCATCAGAGTGAGGTAATAAGTATAGATCATTTTCTAGAAACGCTTCATTGGCGCTGTCTGTGGGAACCTTTTACGAGAAGATGTTCCTCGAAAAATTACATTCTATCCTTATTTTGTGATAAAAATTCTGCACTTTCTTTTGTCTACTTTTTATTCGCTATTAAAATTCAGTACGTTCTTGTGTCTAACATTATATTTCCACAAATGGTGAATATAAACCTTAACTTATTTGGAGAAGAGTATGATCATCAACATCATTCGTTTACAGAAGGTGGTAACAAAGTCAACCCCGACAATAACCGTAAGGGAGAGAACATTTCCTTAAACAACCCCCACCTCCCCCCCCCCTAAAAAAATATTGGAATTACACGGCAATGGCAACACCTAACTTGTATGGTGTGTAGGGTGGTTACCTTCCTGGCCCCCCCTTATATATGTTCCTTACTACGTGAATCCATATTCGCATTATCCTCTTTACGGCAATGGCATCCCCTTCACATCCTGCATCCGCCCAGGCTGATAGTTGGAAAAATGGTCCCGCAAACAATCACGGGGATAGAGGTAATGGTAGAAAGCATCCCGAAATAATGCTATGGATGTCTCCTCTTAGTACAATTTTGAATCAAACAAATTAGGGCAAGTAAGTAGGAAGGATACTTCGGCTTTTTCTCCGTCCTTCTACAAGCGAATACGCGATGCTCCCATACTGAAAAGATGGAAGGATGTATCCATCGCAAAGTACATCGCTATTTCTGATCTGAACAATCACATGGATCAGTTTACCACGTCCATGGAGATGAATGAAAATATCAACGCAATGTTTTATTAATCGTTTCCATCTACGTTAAGTGGTGTTGCCTTAACATGGTTTACTAATTTGCCTCGGTCAACAATAACCAGCTTTGCCCAGCTCTCTAATATGTTCGTTGCTCACTTTGGCAGTGCATGCACACGGAAGCACACCATGCTGGATCTCAACTCCATCAAACAAGAACCTTCTGAGTCATTAGGGAGCTTCTTTAGTGGGTTCACGAAAATGGTGGTTCGAATTCCCCAATTTAGTGAAACATCAGCCATCATTATTCTCATGGGAACATGGCAGAAGATGACTTCAAGACGTATCTGTTTAAAAAGAAATTATCTATGTATGACAAAATCCGTGTGCTCGTGAACAAGTTCTGAAACAAGGGAGGGCATGATGCCCCACCTCGCGACAATCAACCATGGCAGCCCTCCGTGCTACCCCCCAGTCGTTGGCTCGCTGATGGGATGAAAAGTCGTTGGTTCCCTATCAAAGATAAATCCAAACTCACTAATTAGTATAGTCGTTAAGTCCGGAGCCGAACCATAGAGAGATACTATTTTTATGTGCTTTCCTTGTCTACTCAAAGTAACAAAATAACAAGATTGAGAAATATGAAATAAGCAAAAGAAGTAAAAGAGTAATGATTGCGAATTCGATACCAATGGGAGCGACGCGCTTCACCTACGAGTTCTTAACAATTGTTGGTATTCATGATCCTTGGCTTGATTCCTAGTTGTTCCAATTTAATTAGTTATTCCAAAATTATTCTATATAGACTGACACTCTTTACGAATATGTCAATCTCTTGCAATCATATGTAACTCTAACCCTTCAGGATTTAACACACAAATAGCACAAAGTCCCAATGTACTTGGCAGAATGGTAGTACCAACCCTCCTAAGCAACTAATATATGTCCAAAGTTATCATCCCTTTAACCAGAACGACCCAGGAACCGATATTTAACCAAGATATCATCACCCTATACAATCAAGATTTCCTTACGGAATCACTTGATTATGATCGCTACAAAAGGTATAATTATCCTTGCGTATCAATTAGAACTCTAGCAAGATGCAGTTCTATCAAGGTGATCAATCAAGAGATAATTAACAAGATAGAATAAGCACAAGAGCAATGAAATAATCTGCAAAATAACTTAGAAATCAAAGCCTCACAATTCAATCAACCATGTCTTCGAATCGTAGGCGAAACGATGAGTTTAGTTGCTGATAATCTAAAAGATAAAGAATAGAAATATCGTCGATGATGGACTGTTTCTAAATTATGTAAAAAAACAACCTAAATAGCCTTAGAGTCGGCTCTCAAAAACCCTAGAAAGAACTTAATTATTGTCTAATTAATTATTCGAAAAAGATCTCGAATCTTCTGAAAACAGTAAAATCGGCGGGCACCGTTAGGACCGATGGGCGTCGTTTTTCTTGACTTTGTATTCTTCTGTGTCTTTGTTCCTCGTCTTCTCATCTCCTCTTGTGTCTCTTCTTAGCTCTTCTTCGGCTCCATTCCATCCCTTCTTTAGCTCACACAATCAATCATTCGCCTCCGTTCTAAGCTTGGAATATAAATATGCATATTAAGCAAAAAAACGCGTAGATTCCTAACTCGAATGCCAAAATGAACAATCATGAAAATTAAATATTAATCATGTAATATACACCCCCTAATGCACCTAAAATTACTTATAATGTCCATCTAAAATATGCATTATCACTCACGATGAGGTACAGTACAATTAGTACGGTGCCCTACTCCCAATGATGGATCCACCTCCAACGTTTTGGCCCCTTGTTTATGGAGGACCCCCGGCTCCACCTCCTTAGTATGGGGGACCACCCCCACCTTATGGTGTCCTCCTATTCGCGGTCCACAGGTTGTGCTCCCACCTCTTCCCTACAGTCCTCCTTACGTTCCCCAAGGGAATGGCAAGGGGATATCATGGAAAAAATTGTGGAGAAACATACAACAGGGTGGTTCACATGCTTCGTCCTCTCGAGAATCTCGGGTTGTGTAGGGGGAAAGATCTTCAACAAATAGGCACGACCACTCACAATCGGCCAGAAACACTAGCCGAACCTTGAGACGGGTCCATGACACCATTTAACAAAGAAACACTTCTCGTCATGTGCTTGCACAAACTTCAACATCTTGGGAAAAGAAATATCAGTAGCGGGGTGTCGCGGACTATGAGACCGGTCCATGACACCAGTTAACAAAGAAAACACACAAAAATAACAGCGCTCCCCGGCAACGATGCCAAAATTTGACGAGCGGTAAACTTATCATTGATTCTCGCCAAAATAAATACGTAAACTTAAATACTAGTATAGCAAATAAGTACAAGTGTCGATCCCATAGAGAGCATGTATTCAGTATGTTTCCTGTTAACTATTTATAATAAAGAGATAGAAAGAACACAACAGAGCAGTTGTTTGATGTTTGAGAACAAAAACGAAGTAGCAATGAATAAGTGAATATGATGGAAGTGGTTTCACCCACTTATCTCTACATGGTTGATTACCTCATTTATCGGTTCCTCTTATTACCCTAGTGACTAGCTTGTGCATAGAGTTGTATAGATTCCTATTTGATCACTACCAACTCCCTAAACTCTTGCATGGGGTTCGAGAAACATTAGTCCCATAGTCTCCTGGTATTTCAATAATATAACCTATGGCTTACAGCAAGTTTTCACCTAGTTGTCAACCTACCTCCCGCCTTCACCTATAAGCAATACTATTGAAGTGTCGATTTCCTTACACAAGGCAGCTTCCCAACCTGTTATCAATGGATGTGTTTGCTACTATATTGGTTCGACCCATAATAGCGAAGGTGTTCAAAACCCTAGCTGGATGCAACTTAGTCTAGGTAGCTAATCAAGACAATGTAACAACATAATAACCATATAAGCGCCAAGGAAACGAAAATAATAAGACAAATAGAGCATGAACTTCCCTGAGTGTAGCCGATGTTGCTCACCGTTTAGCCTCTCCACCAGCCCGGCTCCAATGCGTTTCTCACCCTAGCTAGCGCCGTCAGAGGATCCAGCCAACGTCGTAGCTGCTCCTAACTCGGGGATGAAGTCGTCTCAATCAACTTTGATTCCTCTCGACCTAGCTGGACCTGGGTTTTGGCTCCACATTAGCTTCAAATCAACTCTTGATCGACTCGGTAATTAGTGCATGTGTGTGGTCTTCTTCTCCCATTCTTGGATGCTTAATTGCTGAATTGGTGTTAACTCGTGCTGGTATTAATTTGGAACTATCCGTTCTGGGAATTTTATGCTTTGTTTTGGGATGCATTGACTTTATATGTTGCTTATGGTTAAGGGAGTTCCTGAAACTGTCAATTGCTTGCATATGCTCATTGAATATGTTGCCTATGCTACATTATTGCTCCCTTAACTTGGTGCTGAATTTTGGCTATTGTTTTTTTTCTTAGGCATAAGTTTTCTTTTCAATTTCTTGAGGATTCTAGTTGAACTTATTGCTCACAACCTTAGATAATATTGTGGTTGCTGATGGTTGGTGTAGTTTGCTGTTTCTAGGCAATATTTCACTTGTTTTTAGGTGCCTGTTTATGTTTACATGATCTTGGTGGTTGCATTGCATTGGGTCAAATTTAGAAGTGAAAAGCTGAATTTTTTTTTTTTTTAATGCCAAAAATTGAACCCTTTAGTTCTTGAAATTTAGTCATTGGTACACTAATTTTCTTAAGTTTCTGCGGCAACAACTAAGAGGTGGTAGGGACAACTACATAGAGCCAATGAGGACAGATGCGAGTGTCGTTAAAAGGATGAAATGTGCGCCCACAATAAAATAAGGTCTAAAAATGACCTAGCATAAAAGAGGACTAGTAAAGTATACCGTGATACAAAGATCGTTACTAAAGAACTTGCCTCCATGTACAAGGTTCAAACACAACATGTCAACCGATCGATAATACATCTTCACAAGGGCATACTCCATTCTTTTTTCTTTTTTTTTTACAGTATGCAAAAAGTTGGATGTGCTATAGACATCCATGATCATCTGAAAAGATGATGTTTTGGAACTTGTAACAGTAAGAACCTATGATGCTATTACAATTTAAAGGAGATTTTGCAAGAAAATCGCCTGCTTGATTCGCCTCTCTGTAGCAATGTTGAAAGTTGATCGATTCGAAGTCTTCTTTTAGAGACTTGATTTCTTCGATTAGTTGTGCTATCTCCCATGGGATTTTGATAATGTGATTGATGGAATTGATGATGGTTGCGTTGTCGTTTTCAATAATGATTATTCTGATCCCCAAGTCATTAGCTTGTCTTATACCTACATATATAGCCATAGTTTCTGCTAAAATAATAGAGCATTTTCTAATGTTGCTTTTATATATATGAATTATCTGACCGTAGCTGTTTCTCAGAATGCAGCCAATTTGAGTTTCATGATTAGTTTTAACTGAGGCATCTACATTAATTTTGATCGTGTTAGGAGGTGGATATTTCCAAATTAATTTATGAGGAGGTCTACTGATTTTGGGTTTTATGTAATTATTATTTTCTTTGTTCCAAGAATATATGTTGTCAATAGTTTGGTATAGAGTGTTGATGATATTTTTGTTTTTGTTGTTTCGGAAGATAATATTGTTTCTAAGTTCCCAGATACTGTGCCATAAGTAACAAAGGTCAGAGAAGTCTTTATTTTGTGTTTTGGTGTTAATGATATTTTCAGAGGCGTTGTCTGTTAGGTCCGGTATATTGAATAATTTATTTAATTTGATGCCAAGATTTATTATAAGAGATTTGGTGATCTGGCAGTTAAATAAGAGATGGTTTGTGTCTTCTATGTCAGAGTTGCAGAGAGAGCAAGTGTTGGAAACTTTATTTATATATTTATTTAAGCGGGCAGTGGTAGGTAAGATATCCACAATAATTTTCCAGATAAAATTTTTTATATTTGGAGGGACGTTAAGTTTCCAGATCCAGTTTGCATCAATTTTATTTGTGTTTCTGGTATATTCTTATAAGAACATATATACCTCATTCCCAGAATGCAAACCTTAAATATCTAATTAGGGTGAAGAGTCCAAAGCAACTCATCACACTCCTTACTCCTTGTTATTACATAGCAAAACCACGACTAAAACCAATTTGACATCTATCGATTTTGTAAAAAGAAAAAAAAGAACTTAATTGCAATTGCGAATTCAATTTGGTATTGACAAATAACGGTGGGATGTTATGTTTATTGGAAGAAAAAGAGGAGATGGATAGGTAAGTTTAGAAACCGAAGGATAATGATGATTAGATAATGATTTCATATGCGGAGTTTAAAGTAATGTAGAGTAGTCCGTAAGGATGATGTGTTGGTGATCAGTAGATCATGAGTTCAAATCTCCTTTCTCATGTATCTAATGAGTCTAGTACCTACCATGAACCATAAAAAAAAAAAAAAAAAAGAGTAGTCCTATATTACACATGATTAAAACATGTTTCCTATACTTGCAAAGGAAGACAAATACACTAGTACGTGATCCTTCTAAGCTACTCCCTCCGTTCGACAAAACACATTCGACAAAACATGTTATTTTAGGGTGTTATTTTTGTTCAAAAAAACTTATCATTGTAGATATTTTGCACTTCACTTTACAAAAATGCCCTTGACATGATCGATGATTTGTTAGTTGTAGATTTCGATAAAGTAAAAAATGAGGGTAATAATTGAGGGTAAATTAGTATATTTGTTAATTGCCTAAAAACTTGTGAAATAAGCTAAAATGACATGTTTTGCCGAACAGACGGAGTATTAGATGTTATCCTTTGTCTTTTCTGGCATCTCTAGGCTATTGTTTGGGCTGGTCTCTATCATTGGACTTGAGGTGCTGGTATGGCCTCTCAATTTGAACGGGCCCAAATAAAGGTTGGATCGAATTTGTCAGAACCTGGTTGTAGGTAAGGCTTTTATAAGTTAGCCACTTGATCGAGGAGATGAAGACAACTCTGAGAGATTTTGAAGCCACTCTCTCCTTTGCAAAATGGTAATCAAAAGATAGGTGGTTAAATCGGCGACGGAGGACCGGCCGGATTCATGGCCGAATAAGTTGCTTCGAGATTATCACACTACAAACTAGGTAGGAGCTTATTAAGCGAAGGAGATGCATATCTCAGTGAGTGAAGTTTGTAACTAAATCATTGCACAAGTTGCATTTGCTAGATGAGATCCATATACTCCACTTCGGTGGAAGAGCAAGCTACTATAGTCTCCTTCTTGGATGAACAGCACACGATTAGCACCATGGTAGATGCAGTAACCACTCACTAACCTTCGAGCATTGCAATTCCTGCCTTAACCGGGATGCCGGTTCATTCTTTTCAGCAAACATTATTCGGTGAAATATGAGTATTGTTTAGGGGATGAGAAACATTATTTGGTGAAATTTGAAACATTTTTTGTATAAATTGTAAGTATTGTTTAGGAAATTGAGGTTTCTTTTTATTTGAAATAGATGGATAAAAAATAAACATTATTCGGTAGAATATTACAAATTATTCAGTGGAATTGGGACGTTTTCATCTGAACTGAACGGAAAAAGAAAACATAACAGTATTCGGTAGAATGTTTCACATTTCACCGAATAATGCTTCAAATTTCACCGAATAATGTTTCACATTTCACCGAATAATATTTGTTATATATATATATGGTGTGGTTAGGGTGTACACACCTGAACCACACCATATACTGTTATTATTCGGTGAAATGTGAAACATTATTCGGTGAAATTTGAAGCATTATTCGGTGAACTGTGAAACATTCTTCCGAATACTGTTATGTTTTTTTTCTGTTCAGTTCAGATAAAAACGTCCCAATTCCACTGAATAATTTGTAACATTCTACCGAATAATGTTTAATTTTTTATTTATCCATTTCAAATAAAAGAAACCTCAATTCCCTAAACAATACTTATAATTTATACGAAATGTTTGAAATTTCACCAAATAATGTTTCACATTGCCCCTAAACAATAATCGCTCGCTTGCTCTTCCCTCGCACTCTCCCTCGCGTGCTCGCGCTCGCACTCTCGCTCCCTCTCTGCTCACAATCTCCCTCGGTTGTAGATTAATTAGGGATTTGAATCCAATTTCAATTAAGGATCTGAGATCTGAAATCCTTAGCTGGCTTCGGCCGCCTCAAGATCGAGCTCGCCGAGCTCGAGATGCCCGGTCTCATGGCGTGCCACGCTAAATGGAATCGTCGAAGGAGATCTCTCTCCAGGTGTCGTTGTGGCAGGGGAGGTCGCAGTTGCCGCTCTTGGAGATCGTGTTGTAGTCGTCGAATCCTTTGCGATTTTCTCTCTTCAACTCCTCTCCGAAAGGTACAAAACCAAATCCTTTGCGATTTGCCTTTGAAGTCTGCAAATTTGAAATTGTTATCGGCTTGAACACACTAGATATAGTTGTTTATGTGCTCATCTTATTGATGCATATGCTCCTTTCACAAAACCAGTAACTTGTGATGTTAAGTGTTTATGTGCTCATTTGATTGATACAAATGAAATGCATAACTTTCCAAAAATTTGCAGGGGATTTTGCTTGTGCATAGAATTTTGTAAGATCTAAATTAACTTACTGAACTCCAACTGAAAACTACTGTCAATATCAAAGCGAAAATCTATTCAAGATACCAAATTTTTTTGTTTAATGTTTTGGTGTGTGAGAACAGGGAGATGTGAGTGCATAAAATTTTGTAAGATCTTCATTTTGCATTAATTATGCCGTTCTTCACCTCAAATGATGGAATTACAAGTAATGTGCAGCATAAGTTAAGTGGAACCAATTTGAACATAGTGCCCTTGAAACTTGTTATCTCACTTATCCAACTGACATTGTATGCTAATTCAGTTTTATGTCCATGCATGACTGGTTTCAGACATTGTTGAGCATGTCATGTTGTTTGCCTATTTGCCAAGGAAGTGTTTGTATCTCATAGTCTTAGTCTAGACCCAATTTTTGATGAACTTGAGGAGTACATTTTGTTATTCTTTTTGCAAGTTGACTTCCAATGTTAAGCCTCCTGTATCACCACTTCTGTAGCATCTAGAGTGCGTGGAAAGATTAGGCAAGTCTTTTTCTTATTGTATGTTTTATTTGCACCTCTGGTGCAAGGTAACTGAATTCAAAATTTCCCCATTTTAGATCATCAGACTGACTCCAAGGAGTTGTAATTTCTAAATAACTAGACGAATCTAACTGTTTTGAGAAATCTAAGCTTCTAACCCAATGAAATGCACCAAATTTCTGGGCGCATCTTCTCTTGCTGCTAATCTGAAGTAGCAAGACGAATCTAGCTGTTTTGAGGTTGAGGGTTAAGGAATTGTGGAATTCGCAATACAAAGGAGAGGGAGATGAAGGAGAAAGCATATTCCTTGGGAGTGAAATTGAACATGAAGAGGGTGGAAGCCCATTGTTGTCTGTTGAGAAAGCAATTACACTCCATTTGTTTCTTTCGGTGTTATATACTCCTTACTGTACAAAGTGCTGATATTATGTAGCAACAAATTGCTCTTATTGCAATTAAGATTGGTTGTGCAACTGATTTTCATGTATGATGTGCAGCATTACATAGAGTTGCCTGATGTTAAACGTATCATAGTCAACACACATGCGATTGAACCCCATGTTTGTTGTTTTGGCATTGGTTTTGATGTGATTTTCATCTTACATAAGACTATTTTCTTTAAAATTTGTAGTTTTCTTGCAGGCACTAGTGGAGTTCTTTGGTAACCTGTCTAAAGAGTGGGCTCTTGAGTGCATGAAAGATCTTCTACTCATTAATCTCAGAGGAAATCTTTAGATAATTGTTGAGGTACCTCTTCTTTCCGTTGAACTGTTGCCGGTTTGTCTTAGTCTTCTTACGACATGAAACTTTTATAACTTCTGCAGGATGCCAAAGAATACTATGAGCAGCTTGGTACAGATAGCTGCATAA
The DNA here is from genome assembly GCA_963922045.1 of Persicaria maculosa. Taxonomy (NCBI): domain Eukaryota; kingdom Viridiplantae; phylum Streptophyta; class Magnoliopsida; order Caryophyllales; family Polygonaceae; genus Persicaria; species Persicaria maculosa. Next base: position 39,961,575 of record OY998271.1, read on the forward strand.
AGTTGTTTGGGCAGTTTAAGTCTTATGAAGAATTGTATTTCTTTTTGGGTTCATTCTTAAGTTCCAGGTGAGATATTCTCTTTACAAGAAAGTAGGAATATATTCTTTCCCACAGTATTGTTGTTGCTTTTTGAAGCTACTATAGTTGTTTTACCATGTTGTGTAGAAGGGCTAAAATACATACCGTTATTTTATTTAATTCTCTTGCCAAAAGGCCATAGTCTGATTTACACACCTTTTCTTTTGGTGACTATAGTTAACAAGATGATTAATTGGAGCTCTTGCGTTCTCTGACCTAGCTTCTGAATTATCAAAGCAATGACTTCATCCTATTTTCTTGTTCTCAGGTTGTTTCTGTGATTATCGAGGCCCTTGCTTGGTGTTCCATGCTGGTCATCACTTCCATATGATTTTCTTCATTGCCTTCCACATTTGTGAGTGTTTAAAATAGCTTAGTCCTTGTGTTGAAAAATGTAACTGGATGATTTTCTTCATTCCCTTCCACATGAGTTTGTTTGAAGACCCGGACAAAAACTTATGTGAATTTCTAGAGGCTACATAAACTTATGTGAATTCTGACTGTCAAATATCGAATTTCCGGCTCTTGGAGAGCAACCAATTAATGTTGCTGCTCAATCTCAGCTCTCTATATACCCTCCTCTCATTTTATTAGTGCACTTATAAGTGCACGTTCTTAATATTGTAGTGCAATATTAGATAGACAATGTGCATATATAAGGTGAAATAGTGCATACTTGATATAAAAAAGTTGGTCCTACTACCTTCTTAAACTATTAAAAATTTATGTGAATTGGCTATTAGCATTGTGCATTTTTTTATTGATATTTTATATAGTATATTAACTGTTAAGTCTCTTTAGCTGATCTGGTATTATAACATTGGTAAGTGTGAGTGAACTGAATTATGTTGATCTGATATTTTGTTATTGATATTTTGCTTGATTCTTACAACTATGATATAATATTTTTTTCCTATTAGCTCAATTGGTAGAGCGATGTGCGTATGCACAAAGATGTGGGTTCGAATCCCACATAGGTTACATAATAGAGAAGAACACAACAATCCCAAATTGTTAATCATACACATTACAATCTTAGTTATGCACTTTATAACCTTAGTGCACAACAAAATATCATATTTGCACAAAATAATATTATATTTGCACAAAATAATATTATATTTGCACAATATAAAGTTATATTTGCACAACATAATATTATATGTGCACAACGCGATATTATATTTTCACAAAATAAACTTATATTTGCACATCAATATAAAATTTCAAAAAGTGTTGAAAAAAAAAGGAGGGAATTTGGTGATTTAGACCCTTATGCATATTTGATTAGGTAGTTAGGCCCATTAATTATTTTGTTAGCTGGTGTAAACCCTATTAAATGTTTATTCGCTATACAGACCCTTCCTCGTTCTCTCGTCTCTCTCTTTCTCAGGTGCTCCTTCCTCCATCCTCTTCGTTCTCCCCTGGCGATCGGCGATTCCAACTAAGTAACTACTCACGCCCCGACTGAGAAGAGAAGAGAGGAGAGGAGAGGAAGACGATCGGCGATTGGTGAGAACCCGACGAAGGCGGCGACTGGTGACGAGACGCCGGAGACGGAAGGCGGTGATCTTGACCCTGGTGTTTAGAGGTATGTCACATGTGTTTCAGCTTTCAATTTAGGGATTTTTGGTTCCCCAAATCTGAGAATTCGCGTTCGGTTTTCCCAGAAATCCCAAATTAAGTCTGAATTTGTGTTTGATTTTGCTAGTCCAATCTGAATTTGTGCTCTGTTCTTTGTGGAATTGCGGTGGAGTTAACTTTTAGGAGTCTCAAGTTATTTGGAAAATGGAAGCCATGAGAGGGAAGGAGGTGTGGAAGGCGGCAAGGGCGACTGCAGCACACGCTCTGCTCTTAACTTTCACCATTGTTCTCGTTCTGAAGCTTCATCCCGGCTCCTCCTTGTCTTGGTGGTTCGTCTTTTTCCCCTTTTAATTTTATTATTAATCAATAAAATTTTGATGATATCTCCATTACTGAAGTAAATAGCTTGGTCATAAGTTGAACATTGTTTCATAAAATTGATTTAAGGACTGAGTTATGTATTCACATGAAAGTTGACTACTGTTTTTTTTATTGCTATGGTCTCTATCAAAATGACCAATTGTGGTTACATTCGCATACATAGCAAGCCGATGATGTGCAAAAGAAATTGGGGTTGTAGATATGGGTGAGTGTCTTTGCACGCCAAGTGTTCGATAAAATGCCTCTTACAACTTTTCTACTTAAAGAAGATTGATGTGCAAAAGAAATTGGTACATCGCTCGCTTTACATGATTATCGAATGACGATTTTTTGTCTTTGTTCGAAAAACCAATATTAATGTCATAGTATCAAAGACTTTGTGTTTTTATATGTGCAATAAAGTGATTTTATTTTGATTCCATTTTTAAGCTTCTATGTCATCAATTATATAAAAATGTCATTAGAAACGATTGAGATCAATGAAGTGTAATAACAAATGTCATCAGTGAACAATAGTCATTAATAAAAGATGTCATCAATGGAGTGTAATTGCATTTTATGCTCATATTTCATCAATAAAATGTAATCAACAAAAAAATGTCATCATAAATGACTGAGATCAATAAAATGTAATTACAAATGTCATCCATGAATAAAAGTCGTCAATAAAAGATGTCATCAATGAAGTCTAATCACATTTTATTCTCCCGCGTCATCAACTGTATAAAAATATAATAAAAATATCATCACAAATATGTCACAAATAAAAATGTAATCACAAATGATTGAGATCAATGAAGTGTAATCATAAATGTCATCAATGAATAAAAATGTAATAAACATGTCACCACAAGTGATTGCATCAATGAAGTGTAATCACAAACGTGTCATCAGTGAATAAAAGTAGAAGCGATGAAAATATATTGTTATACAATTGATTAAATTAAAAAAGTGGCATCAAACGATTTAATTAAAAAAAAAAGTGGCATCAAATAATTACATTAGAAAAATGGCATCAAAACACTACTTTGAAAAAATATGGCATCACGGTAAAAAAATATCATCAAAAAAATTGAAATAAAAAAGTATCATCACAGTAAACAAAGAATGTCATCAAGGTTTAAAAAGAGTGGCATTAAAAAAGTGTCATCCAATCATTTCATTAGAAAAGTGGCATCAAAGTGAAAATAAAATATGATAAAATGTTGGCATCAAAACGGTAAAATATGGCATCACAAAAAATGGCATCAATTAAAAAAAAAATCCAAATGGGTTGGTCAACATTGACCGGTCTATTAGGATGAGGTCTACCCAAACTAATTAAATTAGTTTGGGGTCTAAGTACCCAATTAAACATTTAAAAAGGTCTATGTACCAAAATCACCCAAAAAAAAGTGATGCCGTGAAAAAAAGAAGAAATTATTATATTTGCACAACATAAAGTTATATTTACACAACATAATGTTATATGTGCACAACATCAAGTTATATTTGCATAACAAAAAGTGCCGACACGAAAAAAAAGTGTTGGCGTGAAAAGAAGAAAAAAAAAGAAAAAAAAACCTAACCTGGGAGGAGGGGCATAGTGGGGGCACACGCATGGAGTAAGAGGGCACATGGGATTGACATTTTGCTAATTAAATTAGCCCCGTTTACCCATTACCCCTAAAAATTAGGCCTATTTACTTATAATTAGACTCATTTAGAGAATTTTACACCTTAAGGACATTTTACATTTGATCCATTACCTATATATGTGTGTGTGGATCAAATGTTAACAAGTCTTACAGTGTTAAATGTTAACAAATATTGGCCCTTGATCGAAGCAGAATGGAAGGACATGATTAATTAGATTTTTTTATTTTTCAAATAAAAAAGGTGGGACTCACTACTTTTCTTATATCATATCCCTCTCTACTCTCCGCCTCTTGCTTGCTCCGTCATGACACTCCCATGGCCGCTCCATCTTGCTCCCATGGCGGCGATGGTGAAGCAATCGACTAGGTCGAAGGAGATGACAGAGGCGGATGCGATGGCGGTCATTGAAGGCGGCGGAGGCAGAGCCGTGAGATCGGACGAAAAAGGAAACGACGGAGGAGAATCCAGCAGAACCATCTCCTCCGGTCTCCAGCACCCGCCGGTGCTACCGATCAGCCCATTCTCCGGTCATCCTTTCCTCTCTCTTTCTCTCTTTCGTGCTCGGCGGGATCAGGATCGTGCTCATGGACCTTTGTTTTGGAAACTCAATGAAAACGCACATTTTGATGGATCTCTGTTTTCGCTTTACGGAAGTTGACGAGTTCGGGCGTTCAAATTGGGGAGTCTGCCAGGAGGAATTCGACATTGATCTGCACTCCGGTGATAGCCTATACAGTGGATAAGATGCTGCTTCAGGTGCGGGAAGCGAGTGAGCAAGGTGCTGATTTGGTGGAGTTTCGATTGGATTAGAAATGGATGGACGAATTCGACATTGATCTCTACTAATTGATTTAGGTTTTCGTGCAATTATTTTTTTCTATTTGATCTCTATTGTCAATGTCAAATCTTTGTTGCAAATGCAAATTGTGTTCATATCTACATTTTTCTAGTTTTGTTCTCCATTAATTTCACGTTCAGAGTCATTATTGGGTAAGTTCATACTTCCTATTAGTTGATAATAAGGAATTACTCATATGTATATGGTTAATTAAATGTGCGAAATCAAGAATTATATTTACATACTCTTTCAATATGGTGAATAATTACTATAAACTTAGCGAATAATTACTATAACCTAGCGAATAGTTGAAAAATTGACCAACCCTTTTGCTATTATCTAAATGATAAATCCTAATTAGAAACGAATAATAACTATCAATTTAAGCAATAATTACTATTAACCTAATGAATAGTTGCAAAATTGATCAACCCTTTTGCTATTATCTAAACGATAACTACTCTTTACACACGAATAATGACTATAAGTGAATCCCATCCCAGTCCCATCCCGCAAAAATTACGCGGGACGGGACATGGGACGACCCTCATCCCATCTCGTCCCGTCCCGTCCCACGCCCACCACCTCTCCCACGCCCAGCGAGCCTTATCCCGTGAGGGATAAGGCCCACTACCCCTCCCTGTCGCCAGAGCACTAGTGCCACCGCCACCACCAGCACGTCGCCCCATCGTCGGCGCACCAGAGTCACCACCACCTCTCTCATCGCTTTTCCCACCGCCACGGCCCCCTCTCACACCACCACCACCAGTACCTCGCTCCGTCGCCAGTGCACCAGTGTCACCACCACCTCTCCCACCGCCTCCACCAACACCTCTCTCTGTCGTTTGCACACCAACAACACCGCCACCTCTCTCCCTCGCACCAACGACGTAGCCCCTCCTGGTTTTGTGGCCATCTCTCTCTCTTTTGTTTCTCTCTCTCTCTCTACAATCACTCGAAGATGAGTGAGAAATGGTAAAGACAACAACGTTGAATCGGAAATTATACGTCGAAGTACAACGTTGGATTTGACGTTGAGTTACAATTATAATCCAACGTCGGATCCGACGTTGTTCTATGTTCCAACATAATGCAACGTCCAATTACACGTTGTATTGTGGAATTCTAACACGAAGCAACGTCCAATTGGACGTTGCTTTGTCCATGCACTCATTTGACTCAAATTCAAATCACTTCGAATCCATTCCAATTTAATGCATGGCTTCCTATAAATTGGCTTAGTGCTCGTCCATTCCAATCAAATTCAATGACTTCCTCTACCAATTCAATACTTCCTCCATTCGGAAATATAAGTTCATTGACTTTTTTGCACGCTTTTTAAGGAGTTAAAAAATTATATAAAATAATATTTTTTGATTAAATTTTGTACATAACTATATACTTATGAGTATATATATATAAGACTATGTAAAAAAAATTAATTAAAAATATTAGTTTATATAGTTTTTAACTTCTTAAAACGCTTGCCAAAAAGTCAATGGACTTATATTTCCGAACGGAGGGAGTACCATCTTTCTATAAGATCATACAAATCCCCAGCAACAACTTCGCCGACTTGTACATCTATGAATTTGATTGTCTCTTATATTTATCTGCGTTCATATCTAACTTCATCTATTTTTTCATATTATATAACGACTCCCTACACAATTCGGAACTCATTACAACCACATTTTGGGGCATCGTGCCTTCTTGAGGACCCGTATCGAGGACGTGTTTGTCGTTACAATCGTGATTGATAGGAACAATTATTACTGGTTCACGCATAGATGGAATGACTTTGCAACGACCCATCATCTTCATGTTGGGTCAATCCTGGTTTTTAACTACGAGGGGAATTCTCATTTTCTGGTTACTATCGGGCATGGAGATGGCAACGGTGACGATGACTTAGAGTAAAGGTAATGGCATCGTTCGAATTTCTACTATTAATGTACATGTAATCATATCTATTTCAATGTTTTCAAATTATGACTTCAACGAACGCAGTTAATTTTTCATCCCTTATCCCTCGGTAATAACAACATCGTATTGGACGTTGGTCTACAATGTCTATTTAAACGTTGTACTATAACGTCGTATAGGACGTTGTAATGAGATAGTCAAGCCCGACCCAACCCAGTAGGCTCACCTATTGTAACGTGTCAAATCCAAACGTCCAAAAATTTTTCCCCAAAGCAAAACATAACATGTGCTACAACATTGAATTTGACATTTCTATAACGTTGGATTGGACGTTATAACATCCAATTGAACATCAATTTACAGTGTATATAGGATCCGCATTTTCATAATAAAATTTTATAGACATATCAATATAAGGGTATAGAATCTAAAAATCATTTTTAAAATTTTTTATGTTTATTTATATCCCAAATAATTTTATGATTCAAAGTAAGGAGCATCATCTAGAGCAGAAGCTCCTGACTGGAATTGTCGCCAAAGTTAGGACGCGCCACTAATTACAATATCTAATTAAAATATAAAAACATATTTACAATGTTGTAAATTGTAAATGATGGAATTAGAAAGAAACAAATGAGGGTGCCCCACAAAACCAAATAAACCATGGAACTCCATACTCCATACACAGATTTTACTGGATCTGTATCATTCAATTGTTAAACAGTAATACCAAAATTATTACCATTACAGAGTATATAGTGATACTCATGATGATATGCATTAAATTATACACCATAACAATGATATAAAAGTCATAATAACATCAAGGATTATCCATAATTTCAACAACTTAACCATATACAATCAGATCTACAGCCTTGAACAACAATCAACAAAGCTTAAGTAAAGAACAAGGATGAGACATAAATCATATATACACCTTTTTCCAATCAAGTTGATCCCCACCTTAATCTACAAGAAAGCATTTCCTACCAATAGAATTAGAGTTTGATTTTTATTTTTATTTTTTACTTTCAAGGATTAATAATTAAAGACAATATTGCAATCTTTGCTCTGTTGAGAAGAAAAATGGAAACTTGAGCCTCTGAAACTGAGAGAGAATCTCAGCAAAAGAAGAAGAGAAAAGGACAGCATTGTCTTTTACACAACCAACGGTCCACTACAAAAGGCAAATTAAACCAAAAGAAAAAGGCATTATTAAGAGTGTGTTTGTGTCTCAAAGATATGCTCTTGAGAGTGGAATTGTTGTAAGGATCAAGTGGTAGGTGGTGGATGCCCTCAATCTTCTCTTTCAAGCGTCACATTCTATATCTCCCATGATTATTGCATCAAACATATTGCCCGAATAGAGACCACTAGATTTCCTCCCTAGCGCCCACATACTGTTGTGTGTGGGCGCTACGAAGCAATTTTCTAGGCTCCAACAAGTAAGGCCTGAAATGACTAAACCGAAGTAAAAGCGATGAAGCAAACCTGAGCTTTTTTTAATAAAGCGATGAGGACGAACAATAGAAACATGGCACCGCAAGCAATCTACATGCTTCACGATTACAGTCTCAGTCGAAAGAGAAATGCTATCAGTTGTTAAAACAAGGTAGATTCTTTGTTCCACGTGGCATTACCTGACGTTCAAGAGCAGCAGTTCAGACTTGAGAAAGCTTCACTTCAACTACTGCTACTGTTCCTGAAAAGTAGGAAAATGGGGAAAAAAAATAAATAAAGGAAGGAAAAGATAAAGGGGAGATATTAATAAATAGAAAAGAGAGGATCCCCAAGCAAAGCAAAAGCAGAAATGCAAGCACAGCAGCCCTTGTGGATATGGCCTGTACTAACATCATCACTCCCACCCCCCAACACTGAAACAACCAGATCTTGCCCCGCTTGAAGAATATTGCAATTTGCAAAAAGAAAAAAACTGAAAGAAGAATGAATTGGGTTAGACAGCAAAACAAGGAGAAGATAAGAGAAGAGAATACCCAGGAAAAGTCACTATGAAACTCCATGCCCTGATCCTCCTACTACTAACGTCATTCGCGCTATCAGTCGCAATCTCGTCAGTGCATGATGGTGAGGAGGGGGTCCAGAATTCTGACCTTTCAGCTCCTGCAACCATTACCAGGAGGATCCTCCACCAGCCACTCTTCTCAAGCAGTTCGTCACCGCCACCAGATACTGACTCCAGTGATAGTTCAGTGTCGCCACCTCCGCCTCCACCAGATAGCTCTGGTGGTTACAACCCGGACCAGCCATTCTTTCCGGAGGTACCAAATGGGGAAGGCGGCCAGAATCAAACTACCACATCTCCACCTCCGCCTTCATCAAGTGGGTCAGAGCCAATTCCATCAGCTACACAGTCCACAAAGCCAACCAAGAAGGTTGCAATTGTGGCCTCTGTTGGGATTGTCACGGTAGGAATGCTGTGTGCATTGCTGTTTTATGTTTACAGGCATAAGCTGAAGCATCCAGTTGAGGAACAGAAGCTGGAGGGCGGCAATTCAAACTCCCGTGGATATGCAGACGAGTCGAGAGCTCCGCCATCTAGCTTTCTCTACCTTGGAACTGTTGAGCATTCCGGACAGATATCAGTGCCAACCACTGAGGATATTATTACACCTGATGGATCACCTTATCGTAAATTCAATCCTGCGAAGAAGTCGGATAGGTACAGGCCAAGCCCTGACCTGCAGCCTCTGCCTCCACTTAGTAGGTCACCTGCTGCTGCTCCAGTGACGAGGACTTCACCATCCAGAAATTCGATACCAGCCACAGCATTATCCTCATCAGAAGATGAAGGGAGCCATGACATGGCTTTCTACACCCCTCATGGATCAATCGCCAGCTTTGATGAAGGCTATTCAACCCCTAATTCAAGGCAAAGTTTAAGGAGTAATGGCAGTTCAAGGAATTCTTTTAGAGGGGAAATCCATGGTAGCGGCAGCATGCCATATTCTAAGAGAACTTCATCCAGGTCACGGCTAACAGCTTCATCACATGATGTGATTAAACATACCATTATTCCATCAATAAAGACAGCCCCTCAACCACCTCCTCCTCCGCCACCGCCACCGCCACCACCACAAGAAGCTCCATTTTTGCAGCCTTTGTCACCACAGAATAAAATTGGGCATATGCCTGGAACAAAGTCAAGTATGCCAAGGAGGGCAAAGTTTGGAGCACCTCCCCCACCGCCCAATTTAGCCCTACTTCAGTCAATAAGCAGTCAACCTGACCACACACCAGAAGTTTCAACTACCACAACAGTGCCACCACCACCGCCTCCACCTCCGCCACCACAACCAGTATCTACAGCTCCAAAAGTGAGAAGCACATGGACGAATTACCTTCCACGGAATTCTGAATCAAAATCTGAGTCCCAGTACCCAACTCCTCCCACCTTGAAAGGCAGTTCCTGGAAAGAAAATGCTGAACCAGCTAAAAATCTTGATGGTGAAGGCACTTCTTCGGGGAGGCTGAATGGAGATGATATGGATGGAACAATGCCCAAACTGAGGCCTCTGCATTGGGACAAAGTAAGAGCAACCTCTGATCGAGCCACAGTGTGGGACCAGATGAGACCAAGCTCCTTCCAGTAAGCAGTAACATTATCCTTTCTTGCAATACAGATATCTGTGACTTCACTTGTCATAAGAATTGCAGATATCTTTGACTTCAATCGTATAAGTCTTGATTGTTGTTTACATGGCAACCTTATTGCAGATTGAACGAGGATGCCATGGAGAGTCTGTTTGGTTGCAGTTCAAATAATTCCAACAATACTGTCAATAAGGAAACCAACAGGAAGCCAGTTCCTCATATTGAGAAGGAGTTCAGGGTACTAGATCCAAAGAAGTCCCAAAACATAGCCATACTACTGAGAGCGCTGAATGTGACTCGAGATGAGGTCTCTGAAGCACTTTTAGATGGTAAGTGCTATCACCTCCCTATCGAAGTTATCCAATGACAGCAATCATCTCTGATAAGTGCATTACCAGGTTATCATACAAACCTAATCTAAATAATCATTCCATGGAGTAGCTTCCCAAGTAAAATGAGATCATGTTTAGTTGCACCACAGAACAATCTTCCAGCCCAAAATAAACATATTATGCAAGCCATCAAGTTTACAAATGCTGCATTCATGAATTCAATCCTCATTCATTCATCTCTAACATTTACCAAATAGAGGTGTCCCTCTTCAGTTACTACGTATATACGGAGAATACTGAATCTCCCATCACCCCTTGAAGAAGGAAATGGTCATTTTATGGTTTGACCTTATTACTTATAACCTTTAAGCTTTCAATTCAGAAGTCAGAATGATCTCCTACACACTAAGGCCAGGGTCTGTTTGGTAAAAGACTAGGAGAAGGAAATAGAAAACAATTGAGATAGTATAATTTAGACGAGAGGGAGGGAGGGAGAGAGAGAGAGAGAGAGAGAGAGAGAGAGAGAGAGAGAGAGAGAGAGAGAGAGAGCGAGAGAGAGAGAGAGAGAGAGTTGTCTTATTTTGTGAGCTTAGAGAAAGAAGGGAGGGATTTTGTTACTTCATGTCCAAAATGGGAATTGAAATGAAGGAAAAAGAAACAAATTTTGCATGGAAAACAAGAGAAGAACTGAAGAAGGGTTTAGGTTAAAATAAAGATTAATGAATCATAATTTAAAACGCACAACATTCCATCCCTTTCCTTTTCCCTCGTCTTATACCAACGCCACCTGAGCAATTGGAGCATAGATTCCCAAATGAAACCTATGTTATATTTAATTGGATGGGAAGATTTCAGATTGATATTTTACACAAGAAGCCTAACATCTTATTATAAAAATTATTTAACAGTACTATCTTTATTATAAATTCTATACATATGTAACTGCATTTTGTTACTTTGCACAATGAAAAAAAAAATCATGAAACAGGTAATCCAGAAGCATTAGGGGCTGAGCTATTGGAGACACTAGTGAAGATGGCTCCAACCAAAGAAGAGGAGATAAAGCTCAAAGAATACAAGGGAGACAATTCTAAATTAGGCTCTGCAGAAAAATTTTTGAAAGCAATACTGGACATACCATTAGCTTTTACAAGAGTTGAAGCTATGCTATACCGGGCGAACTTTGATGCAGAAGTTAAGTACCTGATGAAATCATTTGAAACCCTTGAGGTACAGCTACTATTTTTCCTACTTTCATGAGAGTTGTCAAACATTCAAAATTGTAAACCCCTTCCCTTCCTACTACAATTTTTCCTATTTTCATGAGAGGTGTCTTTCATAGTAGACTGATTATGTAACCATTTTTTACAGAAAGCTTCCCATGAATTAAGGAATAGCAAGTTGTTCCTCAAGCTCCTTGAAGCTGTTCTCACAACAGGGAACCGAATGAATGTAGGAACAAACCGCGGCGGTGCCAAGTCCTTTAAACTTGATACATTGCTAAAATTAGTTGATGTAAAGGGAACTGATGGAAAGACAACATTACTTCATTTTGTGGTCCAAGAGATAATCCGATCTGAAGGTACGGGCTCTGCCACTATAACAGGGAAGCTTGGAAACCAAACAAGCTCTAAAGGCAAGGAAGAGGAATTCAGGAGGCAAGGGCTGCAGGTAGTGTCGGGACTCAGCAGAGAAATTGGTAATGTCAAACTAGCAGCCGGGATGGACTCGGATGTCTTACATAACTATGTCTCAAAGCTTGAAACTGGGCTTCAGAAAGTTAGGGCAGTACTGCAATATGAAAGCTTGGATATGCAGGGCAGGTTCTTCGAGTCCATGAAGACATTTGTTAGCAAAGCGGAAGTGGAAATTTGCAGGATCCAAGAACATGAAAGAAAAGCCTTGACACTTGTTAGGGAAGTCACCCAATATTTCCATGGTGATGCAACAAAGGAAGAAGCCCACCCTTTAAGAATCTTTATGGTCGTAAGGGATTTCCTCTCCACGCTGGATCACGTGTGCAAGGATGTGGGAACAATGCAAGACAGACCAGTGATGGGTGCAGCTAGATCCTTTCGCATTTCATCTAATGCCCCATTGCCCGTCCTCAGCAGGTACAATGCAAGACAAAATGACACCTCAAGTGAAGACAGTTCTTCCCCGTGATACAAGGTAATGGATCACCATGTAAAATTTCACCACCAAAATGACCATTCATTAGTATAAAAGGGTAATTACTCCCAGATTTTCCTCATACACAAGGGACGCAATATCAAGATAAACACATAATGTGGTTCCCCTTGGCAAGAGAGATACACTCTACGGCTCCAATTTTAGACATTAAGTGCTAGAATTGAACCAAATAACAAGGAAGCTGGGAGGATTCACAAGGAAATGGAGAAGAAACCTGCACAAGTATCTTCAATGAAGAACACAAGCATCTTTTTCCCCCCAGTTTAGAGTAAGACATCAGCAATTACATACTTGAATGTAGTTACTACCACTCTATTTTAAAGCATATTCTTTAATTTGTTTTCCTCATTTTATTTCACAATATCCTGTAATCTGTATAATACTTTGGCCAGCAAAATTTCAGCTATAAGAATTCTAGAAAAAAAAACCCGTATCAACTGCAGAAATTGTCGCATTCCATTTCCAAGCCCCTCGCCCGATCTCGCTCTATGATGAACAAATTGCGAGCAGGAAAAGCGAATCCGAAATACCGCAAAAATATTAGGGTAAGATATTCTCACAACTAAGATCAGGCATTCGTCAAATCGCCCTCCCCAGATCAATCGCATTAAAGAGGTGGGAGAAAACGCTTAACTAATCTAAAATCTACTTGCATAAAACAACAGCAAAATGTCTGGCAACTAACTAAACGGAGTTTCATCAAAGGTGAAGAAACGTACGTCAGGGAGAAACATACGAAGGCAATTTATTAATTGCTGAATGCTGAAATCTCCGTTGAGGCATACCATGGTCGAACGCTCTCTTTTCCTACTCGCGCGCTAAAGGTTTTGGATTTTGACACCGAATTCCCCCAATATATAGAGTGTGAGAGTCTGAGAGAGGGGTTGTAAGAGGCTCCAAATCGTATGTGTCTTAATTTGTCCCCCCTCCTATCCCCCAACCCCCCTCCCCTCACAAACTTCAAATAAAAAGAAAAAGAAAAATAAATTAAAATTAAAAAAATAGATTAAAAGAATAAAAAAAATATTTTTTTGTGAGAGGGGACAGTGTAAGGGGACATCATCGGGGACAGAAGATTCGGACCCGTTGTAAGAGCATGCACAACATAGGATCCGGATCGGAGCCCTTTAACTTATTTTTACGTCCTTGCTATATACACCCCAAATCATGCACATGTATGTCCTTAAGGACGTGCATAGTTAAAAGGGGTTAATTAATTTTTTTTAAATGTTAATTAGTCACAAGGCTTGCACGTCCTTAAGGACGTATATTTTTTACCTTGGATTTGTGGTATATATAACAACACCCTATTTTTAACACCCCTTAAAAGTTGCTTTTTACTATTACCCTTTTCAATTACTCAATTATTATTATAATTATTAGGCGAAACTAATTAAAATAACTCAACTTTTAAGGGGTGTTAAAAATATATCCCTACTTTTCAAATGTAACATAAATATCCCGACCTTTTTAAGGGATGGTAATATAATATCCCAAATTTTTTTCCCCACAAAAATGCTTACATGACACATATGTGGCAAAAAATAATGATCATATTCACAAGCGTGCCCTTGGATCTTAATGCTCGAATTATACAAAGTATAGTCTAGATTGTCATGATAATTTTAAAAAAATAAAAGTCTCTTTTGTAACCGAAAAAAATCATTCAATTTAATACGTTTTTATAGATTATAATTAAATTTAATCAAAACAAATATAATAAAACAAGTAAATATTTAAAATATAATTTTTAATATCTTGATTGTGTAAAATATCATTCAAGTTTATTAGATTAAATTAGATTGCTTTTTAAGTTTATCTTAATTTTTTTATTTTGGATTTAAGAAAAAATAAAAAATAAAAAAATTACATTCTTTTATATATTTTTTAATAATAATAATTTACTTCTTATATATAAATGAACACCATTGAATAATCTAAATAATTAAATTTTCATTTCAATTTCGTAGTAACATAAAGTTTATAATTGGCAAAATATTCTTCGGTTTTGATACGTTAAATCACTAGCTAATCATTTACTAATTGAAAATATGTTATTTTGCTTTACATTTTTTTTATTTGGCTTGTTATAGATATTGATTTAAAAAAGGATATAAAAAGTTAGGTACAAATTAAATCTAAAACTATGAAAGTTTATTAAATAAACTTTTAAACTTCTCTAATTTAATTTTATACATTATGTTTTATTGAATTCAAAATACATGAGTAATACAATACAAAAAATAGGAATTTTATTGGAGAGAAATCATTGGGATATTATATTACCATCACTTATAAAGGTCGGGATATTTATCTTACATTTGAAAGATTGAGATATATTTTTAACACCCCCTTAAAGGTTGGGTTATTTTAATTAGTTTCGCCTTACTACTACTACTACTATTATTATTATTATTATTATTATTATTATTATTATTATTATTATTATTATTATTATTATTATTATTATTATTATTATTAGGTAAAAATATAGTATGTGTATTGTTGGCATAATTTTGTTTTAAAAAAAACATATGAAAAATGGGTGTCTCTGGGTAGATAAAATTAATTCACACTTAAAAATAATTTTTTTAACAAAAACAGTTTACAAAAAAATGCGTAAAAAATGATTTAAAAACGGAATACCTTGTGTCCCTCTTGGTAATGCTGCTAGGGACTCTTTATTGTGGGCACCTATAATAAGGGTTTCTTTACCCAGGCCTTATGAAAATTGATTTTTTTTTATTTTGTGATGTGGCATATGTAAGGGCCCCAAGCCCCTGCAATGAGGATGCTCTATGAAATTATTCATAAGTATCAAAAAAAATTATTTGTGCTTAGTAATGTAATTATTCATATGTGTAGGTACCAAAAGATTATTCACATGGTACGTACGAATAATGTTACTATTTACAAGTTGCTTTTAAAATATTATTCCTATCTCTTGAGCTATTTGACTCATCAACTTCTCCTGGACATTCATCTTGTCCAATAAGAGCCTCAAGGTCTCATCCTTGATTGAGTCATCCTGTGAAGAATTCCTCTGACGATTCTCATATTGGCTTCTTCCTTGATAAGGTTCTTGTTACTGTTGTTGATGATTCATCCTGCCATTGAAACCACTTTAATAATTTGAATTGCAATTAGAATTGTAGAAATTGTTACCAAAGTTTCAGCGAGGTCTATAATCTATCATAACATTCACATCAACAACTTCTTCTTAAATGAGCGATGTCCTCATTTTTGGTCTTGTTTAGAGTCGTGTTTATAGTCTTATTTGAGTATTTTTATGCTTATTTATATCGAAAAAGTATGGAAATTGTGTAGTTGTTGATTATTTGCAAGATATGGAGTCTATACAAAGTTTGGAGTGATTTTCAGGGATTTGGAGCTGATTTAGAGAAGTTTGGACGCACTTGGAGCTTAATGGAAAACCATAAAGGCATGCAATGGAGAAGCTAAGGAAGAGTAAAAGTGAAGAAGCATGGAGAAAAGCCCTATTTTCGCCCTTCATCATGTTGTAGTTCTCGAAAAGAGTTTTCCAGTGCATATTCATATGCGTCAATCGAACGAACGAGGACTCAAAAATGTGCATCTCAAGACAAAGTTGAATGCTGAAAAAGCTTAAAGGAGGTCAGCATCGATCTGTATCTAGTCGATGTCGACCACTTTACTCGATGTCGACCAGAGCAAAACATCGGAAAAGCTACTATAATGAAGGGTGGTCGATATTTGTCCTTAATGTCGACCGCTTAGGTTGATATCGACCCGATTACGAAACAACGAAGGCATGATTTTGAAGAGTCCGACTTGGAGAAGAAGGTATGGAAAGAGTTATCCCGAGACTTCAAGATATAATAAAGATATGAAATAGAATTACCATATATTGGATTTTCCATATATTAGTTTATCTTGATATTAGATAGAATTACTAAGTACATAGAATTAGATAGATTTTCATTATTAGATTAGAATTAGGTGCTTAGGGAGCAAGCAAAGTTCACTATAAATAAAGGTCTTAGGCCTATGTTTTGATCATCCAAAAAATCACAGCCCTTCGTGGGCGGAGAAAGAAGAGACGGTTGGAAGGTTTTGTAAATTTTAGTTTTCTTTATTTGAATTGTTTGTTTTCCTCACGCTTTGTTTCTAAATTCCCGTTTTTTAGGGTTGAGGTGAGTCCAACGATAGTTATGCATGTATGAATCCATGATTTGAGTATCTTTTATTTATCCTTATACCTTTGTGCTTCATACCTAATGAAAATTTCGAAAATTCCTTGTTTGCAATTTGATTGAAAGAGATAATTATGAGCTGGATAATAATTAGGATTTTGAAATAAGAGCTTTAAATAACCTAATTATAAAAGGTAGTAAAGTTGATTAATTTGCAAAAGTTCATTGATTGCTTTGTTAGGGTTTGTGAAACTTAACCCATTTCATAGATAACAGTGCGATTTTTATGTGATTCATGGTGTTTCCATGCATGATTGTTGTTGTGGTGATCCCTATGCCCTATATATCTTTTATATTGCTTTTTATTCCCAAAATTCAGCAAACATAACCCCTCAAAACTTCCACTTCTCCACATCTCTACTTGCTACTCTTTGCCCGAAAAAGCAACTAAACTAGCACCAATGACTTCTCTCCTGCAGAACGAACCTGACTCCCTATACTATAGCTGGATCTTGACTATAAATTTATTTGGACGAGAAACCCTCTCGTCAATGAGTGGGCAACGATCATTAGGATGAGTTGGATCTCCGCAGACTCCACATGGTCTAGGCTATTATATTGGAGTCATCTATAGAGCCATATTCTTGACAATATCAGCGAGCTTGTCAAGTTCATTACTGCGACTTCCTCCAGGGTTGTCCAATATATGGACTCCTCTAACGCCTTGATGTTTCCCATATTGTTGCGAAGCGTTAGCTAGACCTTCAAAAATCTACATTGCCTCCTCAGGTGTCTTGTCTAAGATATCCCCTCCACTTGTAGCGTTGATCACACTTTGCTCATGATCAAGCAAGCCTTCATAAAGATAGAGGAAGAGATCATCCTCTGGTATGCCATGTTGCGGGCAACTTGCCTTCAGCTTCTTAAATCTTTCAACATACTCATAGAGACTCTCCATAGGGGATTGCTCTATGCTTGTCAATTTCTTCTTGACCTTGCTGAGATGAGTGACATGGAAGTATTTTTGGAGGAAATCTTTCTTCAATCCTACCCAAGTGGTAATGCTCTTTGCTGGAAGTTAGTAGACCCAATCATTTGCCAATGTTGTGACCCAAAAATAGATAATTAATATGCCAATGTTATGAGAACATCACGCACTGATGCATGAATTGATCGGCTATTTTTAAATTATATGACAAATCAAGTTGTGTATTGGTAAGAAAATTGAGCTTCCCAACCATGCTCATGTAGTACTTGTTTGGGACGCGGGATTACAAAGAGGCTTCTATTAAGGGCTAGTATGGTCATCAAGGTAAATATGTCAAGACCAGGAGTCCGCCATTGCCAAGATCCTTGATACTAAACAAATGGTAGATATACTTGAGTTTGAGAATAATGATGGATTGCCACTTCATAAAAAAAACATTCGAGAGAATGTATCAACGTCAATAGGCGTATATCCATAATCACTTATAAAGTTGCAACCATAAAGGACAAAGC
Organism: Persicaria maculosa; assembly: GCA_963922045.1. NCBI lineage: Eukaryota > Viridiplantae > Streptophyta > Magnoliopsida > Caryophyllales > Polygonaceae > Persicaria > Persicaria maculosa. Next base: position 39,979,833 of record OY998271.1, read on the forward strand.
TAAACCAATGAAGAGAAGTTTAGTTTAGAAGACCATTCTATAAAGGCAAGGCTCAATAACCATAACAAAGCACGTTCATTGTTGTTTAAATACATATTGTTAGTATGAAATTCATGGGCGAATATGAATCATAATTTCCCGAAAACCCTATTACATTCATCTTATAGCTATTTGCATTTTGGTTAATCAGCGAAGAGAAATATTTTATTTTTCCAAAATTTGTCTTTATATGTTTACTAATTCTTTGTTGTTAGGCTAATTATTTGTTCATGTGTGAATATGAGTATTTTATTGATAGTGTATGATTTTGGTTTCATGGCCCGACCTTGTTGATGGACTATAACGTCATATATTTTCTCTTTTATAAAAGGAACTTTATAGCCCAATCCAAATATGACCGGGTTGTAATGTCATGCATCAAATAAAATAGGCTCATTGTTTTCTTTCATTTATTGATATCCATGGGTAATTTTACCATTTAATCTTCAAAAAGCTTCGATAATTAATAGTCATGTCAAACAAGATGCCCTTAGGGTGTGTTTGACAGTAGATTATAAATGAGAGAGTTTGTATAGATTATAAAGATTTTGGAGTTTTGAGATTTTTTTTTGTAGATTTTGGAGTTTGAGATTTCTTTGTTAAAAAAATCTTGTAAAAAAGTTGAATGGTGTTTGGCGGTTATAAGAGTTGGAAGATTTTTTATAGTAAAAAGACGAACAATGACCGGTGTCTTGTGTTTGTAAAAAAAAAGGTCCCATAAAATCTCGAAAAGTTTGCACCCCCAAGGTTTTTTTTATGGAAAATAACCTACAAAAACTCCTAAATCTAACAAATAATCTTCCACCAAACACCACTGCTCTAATCTCCACCATAAGCTATTACCAAACACGCTCTAATATTAAGTTAGATTATAATCTTAAGCTGGATTAGAAATTTCATCTAGATTATAATCTTAAGCTTGATTAAAAATTGTGCATGTCAAACATGTCTTTAGTGTTTGGGTTAGGGGGAGAGTCCTCCTTAATAACATCTTTAAATGATTCAGACAAGCCTATGTTAATCAACCCAAAATCAAGTACACAGAAAGTAGGAACAAACCAAAATAAACCAGCGAATCAAGGTAAGAGTGGTAGTAATCAACATTAGGCATAAAGCCGGCATATATATACTTGTATAAAATCTAAGGAGGGACAGTAACCAAATGGTAAAACGAGGGTAAAACATCACTTACTTATAGAAGGGCTAGCATCAAGTTGTGTTGGTGCTGCCGACAACAACCAACCAATGTGATAGGAGCAGCATAAAGCCACCCTTTCCACCGCCCAAACTCATACCAACAACTATACACCAACCTCCAAGAGCACATCATGACAAGGAGTACAGAAATCACCATAAATCTGCGCCAGGCAACCATCAGAAACCCGTCCTCAACCACGACAACCAAATGGGGCACTGCCACCTCATTGGTGGAAACCTTACACAACCACCCACTGTTGTTGTTGCAGGGTGCAACTAGGGATAAAAAGCGAAATTAAGTCAAGTGGGAGGGAGCTGGCAAGATCTTATCCGGCACGAGAAACCCGACTGAGTCACTCAACCAAAACCCGGTCGAACCCAAAAATTTAGTGTTGTGCATAACCCGAACCCGAAATCGAGCCCAGCCGATATTGACCCGATACCCGAATTGACCCGAATATAGACAAATCTGACTCAACCCAGATCTGACTCAAACTAGACCCAGCCCGACTCCCAACCCAACTCAAATATCATTGAGCAACTATTTTTTAATTAAAGGATGTTGAATGGACTCCTGACATATTTTTTTATAATATTACCATATTTACCCTCATCATTAGGTTGTTTGCTCTAAAAACAATTATATTTGTAGTACCTATAATTGATAATTTTCTTTCCCTTGAAACAATTGATTACCCGAAAGTTCCGAACGAACATGATTCAACAATTTCAACTCAAACAATTGAAAGTTTGAAACAAACAAAGACCCGCTTCTACTTGACACCTGAATAAAACCGACCCGAAATTCGAATGAGACCGACCCGAGTTGACTGAAACCCGAATGAGCCAAACTCAATGTAGACCGAAATAAACAAGACCAATCCGAGATTCATTTTGACCGAATCCGAGAAATTTTACCCAAAGTTGACCCGACTCATTAGTGACCCCATCTGAATATAATCGACCCGAATCCGACCGGATCATAAGGGAACTTAGGTGGGTGGCCAAGAGGTTGATTTGCAGCAAAGCAAGGGCTGGGTAGAAGTGCAGATAGTGGGCTTTCGTGTGGGACGGCGGAGGAGAGAACCGAAGGAACAAATTAGGGGCGTAGAGAGTATAATTTGAATTACGAATACTAAACACAATCTTTCCATTCAAATAAACAAAGAGATTTTACAACAAATTTCAAGCCGTTCACTCTTTATATTATAAATTATACTGATAATATAAATATAAATTGCTTTCCAGAGAGGGGGAGAGATATAAATCTCAGTAGTTGGCCAATTCTATTCATGTTATCCGTATAGTATAGGAGGGGGAGGGGGAGGATATGGTAAGTGACAACACAAATCAAGCTATCACCTCACTCCAACAACATCCACCTCAAACAACAACCAAAAAATCAAAGCTATCACGCAAAATTCTATTTCCTCACAATTGTAATTATCCATCCTGTTTTTTTTTTTTGTCAAGTGCGAATTTGGTGCCGATGGGGTTGTCGTTTCAACCTCGATCCCTTTCCCTAAAAGCCAGGTCGTCCCAGTTGGTCGTCCAGTGTTGCAACTTATCCACCGGGTTCATCCTGATCTCTGAATTGTGTCCGGTTTGTTTCGATCAATCGAAACAGGCAAGGCGGCGATGTGGTGTCACGTAGAGGTAGAGGCAACCAAAGAAAAATAAGGCGACCCTGTTATGCTCTTTGACCTCACTATCTTCTTCGCAAGAATCCGCCATTTCATCTCTTCCTTCTTATTCTGCTTCCTACTCCTCCTCTTGAAATCCCTACAGTAAAACACACATTTTTCCCAATCAGCCAAAATTTGAAGCAATTCAAAAACTAAGGATATGAATCATATGATTATATATGATGGATGGATGTTTACCTGCACAAGGGAACCTTGCAGGCGTGTAATTCGGCGCACAAGCGCGAGTGGAGCTCCAAGAGCTGCCACATCCGCTTGCAGTGAGCGCATCCACCGGGCACCCTCAGCTTGCAGCCAGCAAAGTGTCGAACGAGCAGCTCAAGCCCCTTGCAGGCCTCGAAGCTGCAAGGGCCTTGGTCTTGTTTCAACACCTTGTCGTGTGGTCCGATTGTCCTGCACCCGTCCCTGCATATGTGCACCAGCGCCTCCATCGCGTCATACAGCTGCTCGTACATCTTCTTCTCGTTGCTCTTCTTGATGGCCGCCTTTTGCAACTAAACGTACAAGAATTAATTCAACATGTCAGTACATATACATGGTCAGTACGTTGGGGTCTCGGGTACAGTTTAAGGGTTAATTGAGTAATGTAAGGTAAGTTTACCATCTCAGATTGGGAGACGGAGTGGAGAATTTGCTTCTCGAGAACCGGATGAGCCTCCTTCATGGCCATCCAGCCGTCTGTTTCGGAGACGGCTTTGAGGTTGCGAGTGATCATACGGTGGCAAATGAGGCTGAGGCGGGAGGCATCGCACAACATCGATAGCTGGAAAATGTCCATCACATTCTCCATGTTGAGCATTCCCTTCTCTATCCTCACCTCGCATTCCCGCTTCAGGTGGGGAACCATGAATGCGTGGGAGAGTACCAGTAGGTTCACTATATATTCCTCCATTTCTTCCGGATCATAGCTGCCAATTCAATGAATTACATCACCCGCGTTATATTTTTACAGCACAGTGACAGTGTGTATCAAAATTCCAAATAAAAAAAATATGTTAATTACCATTTACCTACCATGATGAGTATAGGAATCGGATGAAAACACGCACAGCCTCATGCGGGACTCCTCGAACGTTGATGGATCGCCTTCCCCGACCATCTTTCCCCTTTCTTGATTGGTTCAACATCTTCTTCAGCACCGGAGATGCCATCCCCTGTTAAATTCATCAAATTGTAAATACTAGACTAAATTTTACGGATTGAATTGGTCACACAGCTCACAATTTGAGCATGTTTAATTTGGACATCTTACGAGGATACTGGCGTGTGCGTAGATCTTTCCACCGCAGTCGGTGTGGACGACGACGTCGGCCTTGTACGCCTCGTCGAAGAGCCTGTCCCACATGTCACGCGCCGCGGTGGTCGAAGCCTCTTGCCGACCTTCTTTGCTGGATCTGCTGCGCGTCTGTAGGTGGCTGCTTGTCGGAGGTGGATTTGGGATTCCGTTTTCCGTCGGTCCCATTGTCTCTCTCCAAATTTCTGTTTTTCCAAGGACTCTCACTGGATTCTGATACAAGAAGCAAGAGGAAGACATTATTGCAAACAATCAATTCAATTAACCAGAATAGAAACACAATTTCGAATTTGGCACTCGCACTGCGGAGTCGTGAGAAAAATCAAATCCCCTTTGGCCTTTTTCCAGAAAACAAAAACGACGACTTTTTTTTTAAAATAAAAAAAAAATGTTTGTTTGTTTCCTGCAGGGGTGTGGTTAGTTTACGATTTACGATTGAATGGATACAAATTTGTTGCAGCTGGAACCAAATCGGGAGAGGAAAAAAAAGCAAAATCCAACAACCCTAAACTTAAAGATGTCGACGACATGATCCTAGGAAGTGATCTCAACAACCTTCTTTCCTTATTTCTGTAAGAATCTTTTCCAATTGTACTGAAATTAGTTGATGGAAGAAAAACACCATTGGAGCATACCTTAAAGGAAGGCGGGCGGAAGCCTGGTTGCAGAGAAAACAGAACCCAGAAAGAAATTGATAGGACAGTTGGTAAATGAAATAAAGAATCGTACGTAGTGATTGATCTGTATATGGATCTTAACAAACACTAATGGAATGTGAACAAGGAATAACGTTAACACCTTGTGCACACTATGGTGATCGATCGAACTCTTTTTTTCCTTTTATAAAGGGATTTTTGTTTTGGGGAAGGTTTAAGAGAGGGGGAAGAAGCAGAATTTATAGAGAAAATGAAATGAGAAAGGGAAGGAGGAGCAATCGGAATTTGGTGTGGAAGAAGAACAGACGTTGTAATTGTGGGGACTGCAAATGGGACAGGTGAGAGGGATGGCCCGGTAAGCTAAGACAGCTAAAATATACGGAGTACTTGCGGACTGTATTATTAATTCTGATTTATTACTGATTAAGATCAACGAGACGGGGTGAGAAAGACACAGCCAAATAGGAGGAATCGCTTATCAGAAAACGCTGAGCTGTGAAATTGTCGTTACCTAGACCATTAGACGGAGTTTTGGATCATCTTTACCAAGGGGGAATTGGAAAAAAAAAAAAAAAACCGAGACGCTCCGGAGATATGAACATGATTTAAATTTTCACTCCATACCAATTAAGTTAAACATATTTATTTACGTAACCGTTGTTGGTAAGTCAAAATGACTATTGATAAGACTGTTACCTTTAAATTACATGAAAAATAATTGTCTGTTTTCGAAAATATTTATGTATTTGTCTGAGAGCAAAAGAGAAAACCTATTGATATTTATCTATCTATTTAATTCGTTGAACCCTAATCCCTAATACACGATAAAATCATTGAAATGTATGAAGAAATAGTTCGATCTGATTACTGACTTCTTTCGATAACGTAATATGCTTTTCAAATGGTTTAGCGACTTCAGTATATGGTTTTCGATTACAATATCTGTTGAAACCAAGATCAAGAATATTTACCAAGCTAATGTAGTAATCTTGGCACATATAGCCAAACTAATGTAGTAACCTCGACAAAATTTATCGAGCTTATACAATTGGCTTAGCAAGATTAGCTGAGGTTACTTAATTAGCTCAGGTATATATATATATGCGTCAAGGTTGTTAAAAATGGCAAATACATCTATCGATGTTACATTGACGGAGCTTATATGAACAAATAATATTGAAATATGAAAATACTCAATGAAAGCAACTACCTCATTTGTTCTACATTTGCAATAGATAAAAATTAAAAGAAAGACGTCATCTTTTGCCCGAATACGGTTCGTGGAAAATCATGTGTTACGACAACGACCTTTAACCCCATAAATTCTCCTAACCTCATCCCTAATAGAAGGATCATAGTCATCAATAGGTTTGCACAACCTTGAATCACTATTAAAATCAAGCTCATTTTCACGTGTATTTTCTAATCGAGTTCTTTTTTTCTCTCCTAACATCTTTCACAACTATATTAGCTCTAGCCACTACATCTATACCCACATTAGCAACACAATCAATTTCTTGAAATTGATTGGGAGTAGTAGAAGAGCCATTATTCAAGATAGATGGATTGTTAATTCAGATAACGGATAACATATTAATCCATGTTCCTATTCAAAGATCAAACAATTGCACAAATACATTATTCATTATCAATGTCAAATTCAAAGAACAATCAATATTATATATCACACATTCATTTAACTTCAATTGGACATAAAAGAAAATTGGAAACCCACTCACAAATCATAATGACCCATGAAATTTCAGCAATTCAGCACTCATTGTAAGTTTGTACTCTACACGCTATAGTTGACTAAAGTTTCACAAATTCAACACCCAACCCCCCACTATATACTCTAACGTCTAACCCCCCACACATTACACAACCATAAAATGGCTACAAATTTACAACAAATCAACAATCACAAATAAATAAACTCACATTCAATTTCAAAATTTTGATCAATTTCACAATCTCACATAACATCCAATTTTAATTTCACACTTACTTAATATTTGAGGCTTGAGAAGAGAAGGGGGGAGGGCAGCGAGGCGCAGTGTGGCTGCGGATTCAATGGCCGGAGAGAGGATGACGACGATCAACAGTCAGAGTTAGAGATGGAGGCTCGAAAACGAGAATGGAGGGTCTGCACTGTCTATTTGAGGGCTGAGAAGAGAAAGGATGACGACGGCCAATGGAGGGACCGATTTAAGGGATGAGAAGAGAAGGGGTGATTGAGTGAGGGCGTCTCTGAATGTTTCCCCTTCGTTCGGGACTTCGATTAGGCTCCTTACTTGTCCCCATTGCGGCTAAGTTGTGTTCAGATTAGGCTTTCTTGTTTTTACATCAAAACGACGTCGTTTTGTTTTTAACATAAACCTAATTCTGGGGTCGAGGGTGGGGCACATGCCCACACATGCCCCTAGATCCACCTATGCATGATCATCGACGAGATCAAGCATTTGTTGGTAAATCTGTTTGGGTTCAAAACTGACAATGTCGGTAGATTCTGGAAGAAATTAAGGCAGGGTTCCACGCAGTGTCTGATGGATTAGTTGGTAGAGACAAGGGCTAAATTACATAATGTTTGTGGAGCAAGTGGCATCTGTATGGTTGATAGCACGCATTTAGGTAGGCATATTAGATTGTCTTTATCATGATTTAGATGTATATAATGCATGGTTTATGCTAGATTTGCATTTATACTCGTTTGTTGGTGGAGTTGAAATCTACACAATTTTATGTATTATTTTAGGTAGATGATTTAGAAGAGTGAAGAGCACGGGAGTAGAGTTGAAATTCGAAAGAAAAAGTGAAAGACAAGTTAACATAATTAACTTTTCTTTTCGTTTAAAATTTTCTTTTTAAAGATAATATTAACTCTTACTCCCTCCATTAAAAAATATAAGTCTTTTTAGGCTTAGATTTTTTTTTTGAAAATATAAGTCATTTTAAGTTTTCTAGGTATTGGAATATGAGAATTGTTACTTTTTTAAATTTTTTTTCTCAATTTTTATTAGTTGACGAGGGTTATGGATAATTAATTGGAGGATAAATGTAATAACTAATAAGTCTTAATTCGCCACTCACTCTCTTTCGAATAGGGTTAACAAAAAAAGTAAATTATGATTTCAAATGTTTAAAAAGACTTATATTTTTTAATATTTTGCAAAAATAACCTAATTAATTTATTTTTGTTATTCTTTAAAAACGAATGTATTTTTATAAACTGAATACAGTATCGATTTAGTGTACACAAATTAGCCTAGGATTAAACACAATTTTATTTTAAAAAATTAATAAAATAATATTTCTGATATACAGTGAATGATAGATGACGAATCTCTCTCATTCACCCAATGGACGGTGTGATCTACCCCCAAATCACAGTCAGCATCTAGTCATCCACACGCACAAGAAAATATTTAATTTTCCAGACCTAAATAAAAAAAGCAACCCTGATGAATTCAATAATTAGATGCTGTTGTTGTTCGCAGAGAATGAGCGGTCCAAAATCCTCCAACTGCGCGGAAACTTCCTTTTTCTTCAGTTTATCTGTTGGAAAACCGAAACTGCTGTATAAGCAATAAGCAAGCTACTCGTATCAATTTGTTCTTCCCACGTATATATAAAATAAATAGAGACTGAAAAAGTAGAAATTATGTTTTAATAATGAATAATAATATTATCTGGTGGAAATTGAGGATGGATGGAGGTGTTATGATAAGGGATCCACGTCCTTCAAATGACGACGGCGGTGCGTACGTGGATCCAATTACATATCTCTATCCGAATACGCTGAATGAATCTTAAATACATATGGTTACGGATAGGAGCTTCTTTATGCTTAGCATGACATGATCGATTCATTCGATTGTGTTGAGTTTACACGTTCCATTTCATTCCTATCTGTTATCTGTTTTTGTAGGGGTGTAGTTTTTTTGCGTTGATGTTTATCCGATACTATACCGGATCAAATTTGAGTAGTTAGTTCGTCTGGTCTTGTGTTCAAAAGGCGGAGCCAAGGGGGCATGGGGAGCACATGCCCTTTTCCTCATCCGACAAATTATCTAGGTGTATTTTCCTCATCGATGATTTCGTTTTAATATATAATACGTCCTAATTCGACATCTGAGTAAAAAGTTGTGAATGTTTGAAAATTATAAGTGTATTAATCACTTTAATTTATTTCAATATATTATAATACTTATATATATATATATTTGATATAGGCGAGGACTTGAGAGTGTCAACCACGATTGTACCACCACCCAAGAGCATCCTTACGGACGAGAGTTTGAAACTCTAAGTCAGAACTCCAAGACGACGAGTCAGACTTCAAAGCCATATGACTAAGTCGATCAAACGCTTTATTCGCCTCCCTGAAAATGTGAGACACAGAGAACGTCTCGAAAAAGCGAAGCAGACGAAGAGCATCTGACATAAGGATTTCGATCTCCCAGGGAGTCGACCATGCACCATTGATCGCATTGACAATCGCAAGACAGTCTCCCTCCACCACAATTCTTCGGATCCCCAGCCTTCGAGCTTCCAACAGCCCAAACTGCAGACCAACAACCTCAGCTTGCATCCTAACCATGCTTGCTTGTTGAATAAGTCTATCTATGGCTTGAAACAATCTCCAAGACATGGAATATCAAGTTTGATAGATGCATGGGTCCATGGGATTGAGCCTGGGTTTAAAGAGAAATAAGTTTGATACATGTTTGTATTTCAAAGGTGTTAGAAAAGGTGGTCATGTATTGTATGTTCTTCTATATGTTGATGATATCATGCTAATTTCTAAGTCTAAAGATTGCATTCATGATATTAAGAACTTGTAGAAACATTTTGACATGAAAGATTTAGGTGTTGCCAAGAAAATTCTTAGAGATAGAAAGCATAAGAAGCTGTGGTTGCATCAGTGTGATTATGCGCAAAAAGTACTTGGTAGATTTCATGTTTCTAGTGATAAAGTTGATAACATTCCTTTAGGTCCTCATCTTTATTTGACAAAAATGAAGGATAAAATGTCTTTTGCTGAGATGAAAAGAATGAAATCTATTCCTTATGATGTTATTGTTGGGTCTGTGATGTATTCTATGATATGTACAAGACCTTATTTAGCTTTCGCTATTAGCACTCTTAGTAGATTCATGTATGAACCTGTAGAAAAACATTCATCATATGATTTGTATAGCTTTGTCTAGTGCATTTATCTAGTGCATTTATCTTTGTTGTATGCAGAACATTCATCATCGTATGATTTGTATAGCTTTGTGGATACTGATTAGTCTAGTAATAAAGACACTAGGAAATCAATTACCTCCTATGTTTACACATGGATAGGCAACTCCATGTCTTGAAAGTCTCAACAACAACCTATTATTGCTCTATCATCCACTGAAGTTGAATACATTGCAGTTACAAAAGCTTGTAAAGAAGCTATCTGGCTGCAGGGTATTCTACAAGAAATAGAAAAGAAGCACTATACATCTGTGTTGCATATTGATAGCCAGAATGCTCTTTATTTATGCATAGATCCTATGTAACATGAGCGTACTAAGCATATTGATGTGTGTTATCATTTTATTCGTTAAAAAGTTGGAGATAACACCATTCATGTTAAGAAAATAGACGATGGATTAAATCATGCTGAGTTTGGTACCAAAATTGTGCCTTATGATAAATTCATGTATTGCAGGAACTTTCTCCGTTTGGAGGAACTCACTTGATCTATGCTTGTATGTGGGCTGATGACGGACCTAGCATAGAATTCACTTATTGAAAGTTAAAGTCTACTTAGAGAAAGACTTAGAAAAGTAGAGGGGCATTTGTAATGATATGTGTTTACTTTCCTGTATCTTGTTTTATATGTGACATGTAATGTTGTTATGTGTTTGTAACATGTATGGGTATATGATGATCATGCATATAACTATAGAATACATTAAGCTATGTATGGATGCACTATTAGGCTTAGCCTTGACTGAGTTATAGCTATTTATGTGGCTTGATCCTCTAACAAGGTTAACATCTAATGTTTGGAGTTATAATACATAGTTATAATATATATTATATGTATAATATGTATAATGCATGTGTGAGATATTTTGAATAGGCTTTGGCCCAAATAGAAGCTCAAAGATCAAAGGAAGGGATTGAAGCTTGTGGCCCGAGGCTTAGCTCAGATCGGCATAAGTGAAACGCTATATTTTGGTGAGCTCGATTGCTTCTTCTGGTGACCTAGCTATAAAAGTCTCACGTGTTGCTTGCTTGGCTCACTTCTTCAGCCTTCGCCTCTTCAGTTTCTCAAAAGCTCCACTAGGGTTTTCTAGTTTGGTATCGGTATAACTTTGAATCAAGAGGATAATCAAAAGGGGTAGAAGTCAAATATTAAAAATCAAATAAAATATATTTTATATAGTCGCGTGTAACACGCGCACGAAAGCCAATAAAATTGCGGCTTGGTTTTTTATAATGTTGTTTTTAATGTTCCGGTAGGATTATGTGTTAGAAAACCCTCCTGAGGGTATTTTGGATTTTATTATGAATTATTTTGCCAAACAGGCACTTTTTTTGGACAAATTGGTGAATTATCCAACTTTTTGGACAAATTGGAAAACTGTCCACTTTATATACCCTAAATCCCTAATTTGATTAAAGCTATCTCTTTCCTGGCATCTTTCCTCCTCTCGATCTCGTCTGTCTCGATCTCTCTTGATCCCTCTGTCTCCATCTCTCGAACCTCCATCTTCCTCCTCTCTTTGACGCAGGACTCCTGTCTCGCTCTCTCGAACCTCCATCTCCGAACTCCTGTCTCGCTCGCTCGCCACCGCCTCCATCTTCCTCCTCTCTTCGGACTTCTGTGTGTTCTTGCAATCGTTCCTCCCGTCTCTTTCTTCTGCACCAATCGAGATGCGGCAATCGATTGCAATCGTTCCTTCCGTCTCCTTCATCGATTGCAATCGAGATGCGGCAATTGGATCTCTGTGTGCTTGGAACGATTGCAATCGATCTCAATTGGATCTCAATTGCTAAATCGAGGTCGGATCTGGTCAACGTCTCCGGAGGCGGTGGCGGAAGCGGTGAGCGAGCGAGCGAGCGAAGGAGCGAGATCGGAGGCGGAGGCGGCGAGGCGCAGCGGCGAGATCGAAGGAGGCCAGAGCGAGCGAGCGACGCCGGAGGTGGAGCCGGATCCAATTCCAGATCGGGGAGGATTCCGGAGGAAGGAGAAAGACTTTTTGTTAAATTACAAAAATAACCCAATAAATATTGGAATTGTAAAAATATCTATATTCTATTACAAAAATCACCCTATAAATATGAGAAATTAAAAAAACTATCTATATTTTATTATGTGATCCATAATCTACTATATTTTTATTTTTATTTTTATTTTTGCACAACAAAATGTTATATTTGCACAACATACGGTTAAATTTGCACAACGTACTCTTATATTTGCACGACAAAAAATAAAAAAATAAAAAAAAACTAGACTTGAATCATATTTGCACAACTTACTGTTAAATTTGTACAACGTACTCTTATATTTGCACGACAAAATGTTTAAAAAAAGAACAAAAAAACTAGACTTGGGTCATATTTGCTCAACATACGGTTATATTTGCACATCGTACTCTTATATTTGCACGACAAAATGTTAAAAAAATTTAAAAAATTAAAAAATTAAAAAAACTAGACTTGGGTCATATTTGCTCAACATATGGTTATATTTGCACATCGTACTCTTATATTTGCACGACAAAATGAAAAAAAAACAAAAAAAACTAGACTTGGGTCATATTTGCACAACTTACGGTTATATTTGCACAACGTACTCTTATATTTGCACGACAAAATGTTTAAAAAAAACTAGACTTGGGTCATATTTGCTGAACATACGGTTATTTTTGCACATGCACAACATACTCTTATTTTTGCACGACAAAATGTAAAAAAAAAAGTCTAGCCTTGGGTCTTATTTGCTCAACATACGGCTATATTTGCACATGCACAACATACTCTTATTTTTGCACGACAAAATATTTAAAAAAAACTAGACTTGGGTCATATTTGCTCAACATACGGTTATTTTTGCACATGCACAACATACTCTTATTTTTGCACGACAAAATGTAAAAAAAATAAATAAAAAAACTAGACTTGGGTCTAATTTGCTCAACATGCGGTTATTTTTGCACATGTTCAACATACTCTTATTTTTGCACGACAAAATGTTAAAAAAAAGAGTTAGGCTATAGACAAGATGATAAAATTGATATTGGCAAGATGATAAAATTGCTATTGGCAAGATGATAAAATTGCTACGGACAAGATGGACACTCCACCAATTTGTCCCAAAATGTGGACGTTTCACCAATTAGGACAACTTTTTTGGACATTTCACCAATTCCCCCTTTTATTATAGGAGATATAAAAGGTCTGATTGTGCCCATAGCATATGTATAAAAAACAGTGTTGCGTAGCACTAATGATTCACCTAGACGAAGATGAATGAGTTGAAGATGAGCGTGTTCAAGGATAGATCACCTAATTGGCCCTTTGCTTACAAAGAATTGGTATAGTGACACTGACTGGTTTAGTATATTCCTCCACATTACATCACATGCCATCGCTGATAAAGTTAAAACCTCATTAGACGTGGTTTGCAATTGCAAGTGATTCACTAGTGTATGTTTGTCCAATGGACACGAACAAGCCAGTGCCCTTGCAGCGAGCTCGTAAAACTCCCATCAAGCCAAACTCGACCTAGAATTGCACTTGTAATTTACGACGTGTTCAATGGATCTGTCACGTTCTTACAAATGCATAACTTCATTACCATCTTGGAATTACTACTTACTAGTAAAAGTGCCAAGTCTTGTCACTCCGAATTGATGTGGAAGAACCCATTGTCTCACAAGCTGCGCACCTTATCATTCATGAGCATCATCTTCTTCATGACAAAGGTCATCTGCAGGGGCTTTGATCTCCTGCGGATTAAAGATAGATGCACAATATCCCCAGGAAGAAGCTCATATATAGACATCGTCTGTCTATATATAGACATCATCTGTGGACTGTGGAATACAAATACAACCAGCAAGATACTGGCAGCAATTCGAAGTACATCGTGCGCTCCCTTTGGGCACCTTTCCATGGCATTGCCAACAACGAGAGAGACAAAAGAGCAAGCTGCAAGGATCATGAGAGTCCTATCATGAAGGGCATCGGCCCAGAAGCTACAAGCTTCACTTTCAACAGACTTTTTTTGTTGATTGCCTAATATCCTCTCGCTAGTTGCTAATAACTAGCTCACTGGATGTGCCCACAAATGTGAGAGATGAGACAACATACCCACATAAATTACAAGTTTGGTTTATCGCTTGGTTGCCTAATGAAGCAAACTAACTGATAATTATTTTTCGATCATCTTCGGCTAAATTGCTTCATATCAAGTCTACCCATATGAGAAATGGAGTTGATAATGACAACCAAGTGGATTCGCATGTTGCCTTATTAGCAACCAGATTGTGGGAACTTTGCTTCATTAGGCAACCAGATTGTGGGAACTTTTCATTTTCATGTAGCCACAAACTAACAGTAGTCAGCCATAGGGTAAAAGTTATACTTTTTAACGACGAGAGCGTGGACAATTAGGACATAGACAATGCATAGTCTGGGAGGAGCGATCGCCCAAACAAAAAAGAAATGGTTCTGATATTTGAATAAGATAAGTCCAGGTTGATTCATAATCTCCTGTGTCAAAAAAACCCATATTCTGGAACCAGCTTTGAGATCACCAGAGTTCAAGACGGAACCAGTATTAGTTATAGCCTGCTGAGGTTTCTCATCGCTGACGAATTCAAACAGTATTACTTGGAATATACTGTACTTGGTTGTTTCAGGTACAGTTAATAAGGCATTGCTGGCCATCACTTCAACTGAACCCCAGCAAAGGTGGCTATCCGTGGAGATATTGCAGCAATTTGCTACTAGTATTAACATACAAGATGAAACCACAAACGACTTACTACTAATAGTAATTTTATCAAATAACTTGCTGGTATAGGTGCCACAAACCCAAGTCCACTCCTTCAACAATATTGCACGTCATAATGCGAAAAAGAGGATCACACAACAGTTGATTACCATCTCAAGGTTTGATGTCATCACATTTTTCACCATCTAGACCAATCTAAGAGACATGAACCTACTACCCATCCATCC
Source organism: Persicaria maculosa (assembly GCA_963922045.1). NCBI lineage: Eukaryota > Viridiplantae > Streptophyta > Magnoliopsida > Caryophyllales > Polygonaceae > Persicaria > Persicaria maculosa. The sequence continues at coordinate 39,994,958 of OY998271.1, forward strand.
CAACTATGAATGAGATTGAAAGGCGCAGTTTGGTTAACGGCAAGCAGATTTGGGGAAAAAATAACCTCGCATGAAGAACCCCTTTGTCTAATCACTTTACCCAGAGCTCAACACTGGAATTTCCACTACCACCACTCAACAACATCCATCATCAAATCATCTACTATATTCTAAAGTATAAATTCTAAGCAACAAGTTCACTCCAGGTTTAAGATGGATTATTAACTAATTCTTGCTGAAACTCAATAAATGATTAGTCCCAGTTTCACTACATTCACAATGTCAATATCTCTTCATCAAAGCAGCAGCCACATTTAATGTAATTGATTCATCAACGCAATGGATCCAACAACCAAAATCCGTATATCGATAATCGAAAACATCAGGGTAAAAAAATAAACTCAGCAGGTCCTTGAATGCACCACCACTAGTCAATTCCACATGCCTTTCTCCATAAACTAAAACGAAACTGAATTCAAATTGAAACATTACCAAAACGAATCACCTCTTTCAATCGACGTTCTGCATAATATCCTCGGCGCTGAACTTGGTGCCCTTATCCTTATCGGCGGCGGCGCGGCCCTTCGCCTTGCGGTCCAACAGAGACTTGCGATCCTTGTCGAGCTTGAGCTTGGTGACGATCACCTTCGAGGCATTGATCCCGACATTGACCGTGGAACCGTTCACCTTCTCCCTGGTGATCCGCTCGATGTGGATAACCCACTTCTTGCGGTAAACCTGAACGACCTTGCCTTCGCGGCCCTTGTAGGTCCCCCTGACGACCTGGACCTCGTCGTCCTTGCGGACCGGCACGGATCGGACGTTGTACTTGGTGCGAAGCTCGGTGGAGAGCGGTGCGCTCATCAGGACACGGCGGACGCTCGAGGGAGCCGTGAAGTGAGCCTTGCGGTTCTTCCGGCGAGAGCTGGTCACTCTTGGATTGTACTTCATCTTCGCCGGCGGATTGGCTTCTCTACTCTCTACTCTCTACCCTCTACTCTGCTGGGAGCGACGGCAACAGGCTTCGATTACACAGATTTAGGGTTTCCAATCGGAACTTGCAAATTATAGCCACCGAGTTTCAGGATCAGTGGAGATTTTTTGTTACTGGACTGGGCCTCACTAATTACTTTCTCATGGGCCTGACATTGCTCTTGTTCAAGTATGGCCCAATTAATGTCTTTTGATCTATTAGATAAGGCCTGAATGAAAGGTTGAATGTATGTATGTATGTAGATAGTTTAAAAATAATTAATAGTACAGTATGAAAGAGGGGCTTCAACAGGAAGACCGAACACAAGAGCTTCTTTAGGGTGAACAGTCCATAAAAAGTTTGTTAAGATCTCAAAAAATAATCAGCCAGCCTTTTACTTTAGTGTCAAAACAAAGATGGATCTGTTACTGTGTGCTTTGTGAAGTTTGTGTTCCATTTTGGGGGCACTAAGGGGCTCCCAACCCTGAATTATTGAATTCCTTTTCCAAACATTGTTCTTTGTATTATTGACCTCTTTAAATCTGCTAAATCATCAACACATACAGTTTTGATGATTGATTAATCAACATGATGACCAACAAAATGTTAGCTTCTCGACTACTCTTCCGATCCCAACCAATACTATTACTAATCTTAATACCTTTATTTCTTTTACCCCTTAGACGGAATCAGCTACTGCTGCCTAGTATGTGATAGCGATTTTTTTTTTTAAAATCATCTTCAAGTGCTAAACACAACTGTGTACATGCATAAATTGAGAGGGCAATCAGTACTTTAGTAACAAGGTTGCAAGGAAAATGAGGGTGATAACGTAGAGGAAATGAATGTCATTTCGTTAGTGAGCCAGAAAATTTTGGCTTCATATTAAGTCATATCTTCTAAACCCTGTTTTGAGCGTGATATATTGAGATTTTTGTTGTCGTATTAAGTCATATCTACTTTATTTATTTTATCAGGTACTGTAACTCTGGTGCAGAATTTAAATATATGCTCGATGTTTGACAAACATCTAGATTGTAGATGCAGAGAAAGAGAGAACGAGAGAGAACGAGAGAGAAGAAGAAAATATGTTATTGCAAGTTGTGACGATCTGTTACAGATTCTCCTATTTATAATAGGAGATCACTTATTTCTGTAATTACAATATACACCCTTAATTTATATATTTTACACACATATATCCTAATACCCCCCCCCCCCAAGTTGGATCTGGGGAGGAAAACACCAGCCCCAACTTGACTGACAGACCTCTGTGATGTGCTTCTCCCAAAGGTTTAGTCATGATGTCTGCCAGTTGAAGAGTAGTAGGAACATGGTAAGTGTGTAAGAATCCCTCTTGCTGCTTTTCACGAACAAAATGACAATCCACACGAAGGTGTTTTGTTCGTTCATGAAACACATGATTTGCTGCAAGGTGCTGTGCTGCCTTGTTGTCACAGTGAAGAGGGATTGGAAGAGGAAGACCAACTTTTAAATCCTGAAACAGACCCTCCAACCACACAATCTCACTGGTTGAATATGACATAGCTCTATATTCCGATTCTGTAGACGATTTAGAAACAGTGAGTTGTTTCTTGGTTTTCCAGGAAATCAATGAATCACCCAACATCATACAATACCCAGATAAAGATCTTGCTGAGTATTGGCAAGCTGCCCAATCTGCATCAGAGAATGCAGATAAATGAAGCTCAGATTTAGCAGAATAGAATAGACATGCCCCAACTGTTCCTTTTAAATACCTCAGCACATGTATCATAGCATTAAAATGAGGTATCTTTGGAGAACTTATAAACTGAGAAAGATGTTGTACTACATATGATATATCAGGTCGAGTAAGATTAAAAAATAACAACCTTCCTACAATCCTCCTGTAGCACTCTGGATCTTCATAGGGATCACCTTCATCCAGAGATAACCTCAAGCCTCTAGGCAAAGGACACACAGCTGGTTTACAATCTATGGCCTTGGTGTCCTTTAGTAAATCCAGTAAATACTTTCTTTGATGCATCATCATTCCTGATGATGATCTAGCAATCTCAAGACCCAAAAAATATCGAGCCAGTCCCAAATCTTTGATGGTAAACTCCTTGTGCAGCTGCTGCTTAGTCTGAATAATCACACCTTCATCATCTCTAGTTAAAAGGAGATCATCCACATACACCAAGGCTACCACAATTCCTTTCTGAACTGGTTTAACAAACAATGAATAATCTTGTTTTGACTGAGAAAATCCAATAGAAACCAGAAATCTAGTGAGCTCAACATTCCACTGCCTGCTGGCCTGCTTCAAACCATAAAGAGACCTCTTTAAATGACATACTTGACCAGGTTGAGCTCTGTTATAGCCTTGTGGAGGTGTCATATATATGTCTTCATTAAGATACCCATGGAGAAAGGCATTATTAACATCCAATTGATGGATAGGCCACCCTCTGATTGTGGCTAAAGCAAGCAGACACCTAACTGTTGTGAATTTAGCAACCGGAGAGAAGGTATATTTATAATCTTTCTCCTTGATCTGATTATAACCTTTTGCCACCAGCCGAGCCCTATACCTTTCAATAGACCCATCAGGCTTATGCTTGATTTTATATACCCATTTAGAACCAATTGCAACCTTTCCTAGAGGAAGAGCAGTAAGCTCCCAAGTATTGTTGCTTTCTAATGCAGCCAGCTCCTTGTTCATAGCCTCTATCCAATTAGAGTCACCCTTTGCCTGATGATAAGAGTGAGGCCCATGCCCTTGAACCATACTTGCAAAGGACTGAATAAAGTTTGTTGAAAATAATTATATGTTGCCAAGTACTTGTGACAGAAAGGACACAGACTGAGAATCTGAATTCTGTATGGAAGGACAAATGAAATCCTTGAGCCTTTTAGGTGGAACATGACTCCTTGAAGACTTTCTAACAGGTTGATCTCTATTTATCTGAGCTCTAATGACAGGAGGATTCAATTGACCATCCAATGAAGAAGAAACCTCCTGACTGCTATTGTCTGCAATAATAGAATCTTCTGCAATATTCCTCATATAGGGCTCATTCTGAACTTGCATATCTCTTGCACTTGTGTTAGAAGAATCAAGAGGAACAAAATACTGTTGTCCTATAGTATCATATGCATCTTCTGCAGGATTTACCAAAGGTAACCCTGTACTCTTTCTAGACTGAGTACATCCTCCTGACTCAGTTTGATGCTTAAATGGAAAGATATGCTCAACAAATTTAACATCTCTACTAACTATAATTTTCTTATTAGAGATATCAAATAGTTTAAAAGCTTTCTGTCCAAAAGGATATCCTATAAAAATACACTTTCTAGCTTTTGAATCAAACTTATCTCTCTTATGATCTAAGGACAAAGCATAACATAGACAACCTATAGTTTTTAAATCCTCATAAATAGGAGATTTTCCAAACAAAATCTCATGAGGTGTCCTCCATTCAAGAACAGAGGAGGGCAACTTGTTTAAAATATGTGTTGCTGCCAACACACATTCTCCCCAAAAGTACTTTGGTAAACAAGCATGAAGCATAATTGCCCTTGCTGTTTCTATAAGGTGTCTATGTTTGCGTTCAACCTTTCCATTTTGTTGAGGAGTGTAAGGAGCACTCATTTGATGTATAATACCTTTAGAAGCAAACAATTGACAGCAAGCTGACTGAATAAATTCAGCTCCATTGTCACTTCTAATGGTTTTAATATGAGCATCAAACTGAGTTGATACATATGATATGAAGGAAGTAAGTATAGACAATACTTCAGACTTATTCTTCATTAAATAAGTCCAAGTAATTCTACTCTTATCATCCACAACAGTAAGAAAATAAGAAGCATCAGTAATAGATTTAACATGAAAAGGTCCCCATATATCCAAATGAATCAAATCAAAACATTTATCAACTTTGGATTTACTCAAAGGAAAAGGTAAACGATGCATCTTAGCCATGACACATGTCTCACAATGAGGCAAAGTAGCAGAAGAAGGAATACATGTCAAATGTTTCATCTTTCCTAAATAAACATGACCTAATTGCACATGTAATCTCAAAAGATCATGCTCAGAAATACTTGAACATACAAAAGATACATCAGAAACATTCTTATGAAATAAAAGAGAAGGTAAAACAGAAGAAACTTTATGAAAACTATTATCTTGCATAGCTGATGCAGCATCCATATGATCCTTGGAGGTCAATCTGTAGAGCCCTGCTTTTCGAGAGCCTGAGCCTATGATTTGACTAGTTCCAAGGTCCTGTAAATACCAGTGTTTAGAGGTAAAAATAGCTGCAAAATTTGAATCCTCAACCAATTTACCTATAGACAACAGATTGTGTTTAAACACTGGTACGAACAGCACATTTTTAAGTATAATTGTAGGAGTAAGATGCAAAGTACCAATCTCATGAACCCCATACAAACTACCATCAGGAAGACCTATATTAATAGGCTTATCTAACATACGTTTATCAACCAAAAGATGATCAAATGCAGTCATATGATCTATAACACCAGTATCTAAAATCCAATTTCTATCACTACTAACACTAGAATTAAGAGCAATAGCATAACCATAAGATGTACCTGCCGTAGAGGTAGATGTAGAGTAATTAGCTTGAGAATGTCCCTGCATAGCCTTAATCACCTCTTGACATATAGAACTGACAAAAGAAGGATCCATCTTCACACTTTCAGAAATCACACCACTGTCATTCATGTCCAAAGGACTCTCAGCAATATCAACACTAGCATTGTTAGCTCTAGTAGAACCTTTCCCATCCTTGGGAGGCTTGTACCAATCAGCAACACCATGAAGTTTAAAACAACTCTCAACTTGATGACCCTTTGTCCGACAGTGTGTACAAAACCTATCCTTCTTATCTTTCTTGTAATCTTTCCTATCATTCTGAGATGATGGTTTCCTGGAAACAGCTAAAGCAGTGCTATCATTCAGATTACCAGAGGAGTTCACACCAGAATTATCCTTTGAACCTTCAACTTGCTGAACCAAGTAATAAGCTTTGCCAATGGTGGGAAAAGGATCCATAGCCAGAATACTATTCTTGACTCCTTCATATTCACTTCCTAATCCCATCAAGAACTGCATAACCCGATTCCTATTTTCAGCTTCTGCAACCTGCTTGCCCAGATCACACCTACAAGCTGCCATAGCTCCACAAGAACACCCAGGCAACCCATCAACACACTGAAGTTCATCTCAGATTTTCTTGAGCTTGTTGAAGTAATCAACCACCAAACTATTTCCTCTCACAATCGAACATAATTCCTTCTTTAACTGGAAGATTAGAGGTGCATTCGTCTGACCATAATGTCCAGACACCTCATCCCACAATTTCTTTGAAGACTCAACAAACACAAAACTCTCTGAAATCGAATTCACCATAGAATTCAAGAGCCAGCAACGAACCATGTAGTCAGCTCGTATCCAACGATGTAAAATCACCAATCCAACAGAGTTCTTGGTGCAAGAACCATCAATAAATCCAAGCTTGTTCTTCGCCCCAAGCGCTAATCTCACTCCCCGACTCCAACCAAGAAAATTGTTCCCAGAAAATTGAACAGCAACCAGTTGAGAGCCAGGATTATCCGAATTTGCCAAATTCAATGGAACATTTGAATTGGCATTCGAATTTCCATGATTACCATCACTAGGATATCCGAGTGACGCAAAACCTGATAAATCCCCCATTCTTAAACGACGAGGGATCAAGAAATAAAAGAAAAACACAACAAATCTCTCAAATCGAGATCAAACGTAAACCAGAGTAAGAATCTGGGGTAAATGATTACGCGGAAGCAAAATTCAGAAACGATTGCAGCTCAAATCGAGCCTTTCGCTGTGATACCATGAAAAACATCTAGATTGTAGATGCAGAGAAAGAGAGAACGAGAGAGAAGAAGAAAATCTGTTATTGCAAGTTGTGATGATCTGTTACAGATTCTCCTATTTATAATAGGAGATCACTTATTTCTGTAATTACAATATACACCCTTAATTTATATATTTTACACACATATATCCTAATAATGTTTATGTTGAGAGATAGTGAATGAGACCAAAAAGAGTCTTACATCAAAAGTTGAACATAAATATTTTTAGCATATGAATTGGTGAGCTACTCATTCTATTGTCAATTGGTTTTAGTCACCCGGTGCTTTGAGGGCTCCTAAACGGATCTTGTTCTCCGGAATTCTCCTTTGTTCGATTTGAGTTATAATTTGCTCCCATGCTTCCAATTTTGTTGGCATTACATTGCAACAGAAGCAAATCTTTCTGTTATTGTCATCATCCGATTCCGTACAAGTTGCAATAGGATCGATTGATACTTAATTGATAACAAACCCACAATGAATATTTAATACTCCATATATGTGTATATCTTTATTAACCATGTAATTGTAAATGGCTTTCATTAAAGGCCTAGTTGATTGTTGAGTAGTTGGTAGTCAAGGTAGATTATATTGTGTGGCTCTACATTTCTGAATTTGGTAGGACAGCACTAATTCAATTCGTTTTCTATTGTTTAATAGCCCTAATATCCTACTTAGGAAGCATCATTGAATTGTCTTCTTTATAGAGTAGTTTATGCTTATGCACCTCCTTGTTGCTTTCATCCATATATTTAAATATTTTACATAAGAGTAGGATTTAGGATGGACCTACTAAAGTGGCTTAGGTTTATCTTTTAAAGAAAACCACTCTTAAAATAAAATAGGTTAGTTTTCATAAAACCAACCCTAAAATAAAAGTTTACAGAAAACCACCCATAAATTATTTTTCTTTCAAAGAACCATATGTGACTCTTTTTAATTTTTTATGTATAAAAAGTTATAACAATAATGTTAAGTTTTCATATTTTCTTAAATGTTTGGTTACTTTATTATATAATTAAGTAATATTGAATAAAAAAGGTGAGAATTTAATATTTTTTTACACATAAAAATGGTCATGGGTGGTTTCTTGAAAGAAAAAAAAAATTATGAGTAGTTTTATGTAAAATTTTATTTTAAGGGTGGTTTTGTGGAAATTAACCTATTTTAAGAATGATTTCCTATAATTTACCCTTATCTTTTTTCCTCAACGTCTTTATTTTGTAACACACCTCTTTTTTCCCAACCTGAACCAAGTGTAATCCAATTCGCACCGAATAGATTCAAAAAAAAAAAGTAAGTCGATAACTTGAAGTTTTCTCTAGTAAAGAGAAAAGAGCCTCTTTTTTTTTGTCGACTAGAAAAAAACCGAATTAACCAAGTGTAATCCAATTTGCACCGAATAGATTAAAAAAAAAGAGTAATTCGGTGACTTAAAGTTTTCTCTAGTAATGGGAAAAGAGTCTCTCTCACATGGTGAGAGTCCTCATCATCAATTAATGGTTAATGTTCCTCATTTTAGGGGTTGAGCCATGAATGAATGTTTCAAGAGTTAAGGTCATATATTATATATATTATACGGAGTATAAGATATCAAAAGCTGTAAATGTAATTGAGAACCTTAGTATATATATGTTGACTGAAGTAGGCAGAGGGCAGAGGTTGTGTTTGTATGTGTGAAGTGAAGGGCATGTGGACTTGGAATTCAATGATGAAAAATGTGATGGTGATTGAGACCCATCAGAAATGGGAAATTCATGGGTGATCATGAGGAACCACAGGAGCTAAGCCTATGGGCTGGGGGTTTGATAGAGGACAAACACAACAGCATATATCAACCCTGAAAGCTGCAATTGTGAAGTAAAACCCACAGTAGTACCAAACCCATATATCTATGATCTATTATGGCCGGGTACGTTAATTGTCAAGAGCTTGTACGTGTACAAAGCAGCTATATAGCTAAGATATCAAACAACTTGATCATACAACAATATTTTTATTTCCATTTTAAGTAGTTATCCATTGATATTGGGGAGCTTGGCTTTATCAACCATTAATAGATTCATATATAGTCATATAGATATAGGCCACACACAGTACAGTTAATGGGTTACATGTGAAAGAAAGCTAGTGATCAGAACGAGATCACTTTTTCCGGATCCCTTTTTTAATTAATTAATTAATTGCATATTGCAACCTAGAGCAAACTGCGCTAAGCATTACAATCTGGGTAATGCCTGTTCAAATCAAAGTAGTGATGGAGATCAACGTACGTACGTCGACAACAAGACGACACCATCCCCTATTATTAGTCTGCCCAAGTTTCACAATCATGATTAATTGCGGACAAGGCATGCTAACAGCTATAGCTACTGCACTTGCACACACTTTGATATATATATATAGGATAGATCTTGTGTAAGCAAGTGTTACTGTGTAATTTGTGAGCAAATCTAGAGCGTCGGATTAAGAAGATCAAACGGATGAGATTAAAAGTAACTTGTGAACAGTAACATTATTCGTAGGTACGAAGTGATTATTCGTATGTACATACATATGAATAACCTTTTGTTACTTACAAATAATTACATTTGTTCATACATACGAATAATTACATTATTATACACGAATAATCGCTTGGTACCTGCGAATAATTTCTCTGCTCACAAATTACACCGTAAGGGTTGCTTACACGGGATCCAACCTCTCTCTATATATATACTTATTTTTTACATACGAATAATTACAATTGATATGTATAAATAATTATTTAATACCTATGAATAATATTATTGTAGGTACACAAGTTATTTTCAATCTAATTTATTTGATCTTCTTAACTGGATACTTTAGATTTACTCACAAATTATAAAGTAAAGCCTGGTTAGAGAGGTTTATCTGACTTCTTTATCGATCAAGAAGCTGATGATGGATGTGTATACATATATATACGTATATCGATCCTGGATGTATGAAATAGAAAAGAAGGGGCGGGGAAAAAGTAAAGGGATAGTTTGACAGGGTATTGTGAGTGGGAAAAGGGAGGCAAACATAGATAGGTATGTGGGATTAGCTGCTGCTATGCTGCAGTAGTTGTAGTTGTTGATGTTGGTGGTGGTGCTGCTGCTGGAATCTGGATGAATGGAGTAGACCGGGTAGGTGTGGGGGTTGTGGGTTTGATGATGGTGATGCACGCCGGCAGCTTTTTCTATGGTCTCCTCCTCTATCAACCCACCCCCACCCCCAGCAGCTGCTAGCACGCCTGCACCCCCACCCCCACCCCCACCCCCACTCCAATATACTATACTATACTATATACTATATTTTACCCTCCCCATAAATATACTTTGTTATTGGGAAAATCATACTATATACTAGGGGATTCCCATGAATATTGGACATTTAAAACTATATATTTGATATTTTTTTCCAACTAAAATAACCTTAAAGAGATGATCATTATCACAACTTTCGAAGTTGTCGATGAATTTAACAGCTTATATATTATGGATAGAAATCACGACCTGAGAGTATAAGATTTTGAATGAATGACGACTTCTTTATTTATAGACGATGTAAGGTTAAAATAAGTGGATTCTTTTACCGCTCTAGAAGTCATGGTCCATAAGACCTCCCTTATTGATTTTCTTTTAGTCTTGGTTACAATTGAAATATATATTCGGTAATTTGGTTATCTAAACTTATACTATATATTCCCGTTTTAAAATAAATGAGTTTTTATTTTTTAAGACGTTTTTAATATGTTAAAATAATATAAAATAATAAATATGAAATTATATAAAAAAATTATGCTGAAAAATAAAATAAAAGTACATTTATTTTAGAATAGAGGAGTATTAATTAATATGTTTTCGGGATTAAGTTCACTTGGTTATATTGTTCATCGCTTATTTTTGGTGTTTTCTTCAGCGAACGTTTTTATAGTTTAAATTCGAATTTATCAGTTGATTTAAGGTTGTATACACTCCGTAGTATATATTCTAGTTCGGATTATACAGTCAAAACAAACTAAAAAAAGGAAAATGAAAAATAAAAATAAAGGTAACCTTTATGTAAGCTTTTTTTTTTCTACATCATCTCCCACCTTGTTTTCTTTTCTTTAATAATTACTTTCAATCCTTTTCATCTTTTTGTCAGGCTTAACTTATTTACAGCTCCACTCCCACCTCCCACCTCCGGATTGCAAATTTATATCCGTTCAAATTACAGGCCGGATAATTTCCGTCAACATCAAAGTATCAAACTTCAAAACACAAATTCCTATTAATTACAGTACTATTGTGAGTGTTAAGATATTTTTTACCTATAAAAACGTGTTTATCTTTAGAGAGTAAAACATATACATAGACCAGAAGTACCATCTGCCCTTTCCTTAAAGATAAAGAAAGAATGAAGATAGAATGTACGTGTCTCCATTATTATCCTTGCTAAAAGAAATAAATAAATAAAGCTTCAAGCCCAATAATAGAGGATTACAAAGCTTATCTAGTTATAATCAACACATACTAGCTAGTTCAGTTGGTAAAGATGTATGTACGTATCATTTCTACAAATCATATATATATATATATATATATATATATATATATATATATATATATATAAGGTTGGATCCCGTGTAAGCAACTCTTACGGTGTAATTTGTGAGCAGAGAAATTATTCGCAGGTACCAAGCGATTATTCGTGTATAATAATATAATTATTCGTATGTATGAACAAATGTAATTATTTTTAAGTAACAAAAGATTATTCATATGTATATACATACGAATAATCACTTCGTACCTACGAATAATGTTACTGTTCACAAGTTACTTTTAATCTCATCCATTTGATCTTCTTAATCCGACGCTCTAGATTTGCTCACAAATTACACAGTAACACTTGCTTACACAGGATCTATCCTCTCTCTCTCTCTCTCTCTCTCTATATATATATATATATATATATATATATATATATATATATATATATATATATATTTAAACACCATTATAAACGGTCGTTAGTCATGATGGTGTGATGTAGGGTCGACCTTTGGGTACATCCAATGAACGGTCGCTTAGGGCCTCCTACCGAGTAGGGCTCCGGGAGGAAAAAATTATGTAATGTGTATAATTAAAGTATTATATGTCATTATATTTAAATGTAATAAAAAAATTTACTAAAATTTATATCAAAATAACTCTTTTGTGATTTAACTTGTTAATTTATTCAATATTTTGAGTCAGCGACAAAGAGTCTAAGAAGGTCTTCATTTTTCAATTTTTGTTATGAATGCAAAACAGGTGGCTTTTAAATAACAACTTATGGTACTTTAAAATATTTATTTAAGTGATTATAGTATTTTATATGGATAAATTTGCAAAGCAATGATATGTTTTTAAGTGTTTAAACCATATTGTTTTGCATTCGTGGGAAAAAATAAAAAAAATAAAACACTTTTTCAACTTTATTTGTCACTAGAAAATTTACGTTTTGTAAATAAAACGTGTAAGGAAATATACTAAAATTGAGTAAATATGTATATTTGTAACTAAAAAATCCATAGTTTTTTGTTCGATTATATCGATAGACTAGAACATTAATTATACTCATATACTACTAAAAGTCCATAATTTTTTTAGTTATAAAAATAAAACTCCAATTTAATAATAGTTAAATAAATTGAAAATTTGTATTGTTTAATAATTTTCTTTTAAAAAAGTTATTTACAAAACGTAATTACCTATGTTGTACAATTTTTGAATGTTATCGTGTTTTTTTTAAGAGTTGGAGTATTAAATTAGAGTATTTCTAACAATTCAAGTAAAATAGAGAAAATGGGAAAATTCAGAGAAAATGAGATTTTTATGGCTCCAACCATTTGTCTTTATGCATACACAAAATAGAGAAATATGAAGATAGCAAAAAAAAAATATTTCCAATTATTATCAATTTGCTTTCCTAGTTCAGTTAATTGACATCTAGAGTTTTTTTTTTTATGGAGACCATCGTTGGTCTCCGTTCACCTTATAATTTTGTTACACATATCTATATATTTACCTTTTCAGACATCTAGAGTTTGTTTATGTTTTGAATCATATATCAATTTTCTTCTATTATTTTATTTTATCTCATTTCTTTTTGCATTTTATTTTTAAATACAATTAGTTGTTGTTCTCATTCAATTTTTACTTGCTATTGATCAATTTTTCTAATTCGTTATCGCATTTGATTGTTAGTTGTTGTTGATCGATTTATCCGTTCAATTTTCAGTTAATATTCATTGATTCAATTAGTTGTTGGACATTTGATATATGCATTTTATATTAACGATCAAAGATAGTATTTTTTTTAAATAAAGAATACTAGCTTATAGCATATAATAAATAAAAAAATATAAAATAGAAAATCTATTTGAGTTAGAGCATCAATTTTTTTTAGAGATTTTAAGATCTATTTTTATATTTTAGAGATTTTTTTAGATAAGTTGTTAGAAATGCTCTTATAATTATTAATCTATATAATATACTAAAGTAGAGACCTGAAGTTTTCTCTGGTGAAATTCGCCTATGTGTCGTTTTCTTGTTCAGTCTGACTTGGGTTTTTTGACAGTTAATTAATGATGATCTAATATATTTAAACCACGTTACACCATAACTTCAACTATTTTATCCACATCTCATCCTATGTGTCCATATCATATCTTAAGTAGTTACAAAATCTATCATTTTATCACGAGTTATTTTATAAATATTGTACCTTGAATTATTTGATCTTTATTCATTAACATTGATTATTTTAGTTCATTATATGTAATGACAAGATTTCATTGTTAATTAATTATCCACTGAAAAATAAAATTTTATCAACTAAATATTTATATTAATTCTCAATCTCATATCTTAACTCGTTATAATACCTATTATTTTTTAGCACAATTAAAATTATTTTACTTTCAGTTATTTTGCATGTTCTTTTTATACTTTGATTTAACTTATAATTACTTAAAAATTTTATTAAAAAATTTCAAATAAATATTTTAATTAATCTTCACATTAAATTTAATAAAAATATTATTAATATAATAAAATATAATTTATTTAAAAAAATACACAAAAGGCAAAAGCGTGAATAACAAATACTTTTTTTTGGTCATATAATGGGAATATGAGTTAGCTAGGTGTAAAGTTATGAAATTTACATCTAACGCACAGTTTTGTACAATAACAGCCGTAGGGTTATCCCTGTTAATTAAAACTTGTCGTTTACTATTCATACACGCTTCTTTAGAATGATAAAAGATATATAAAATATTAACATTTTTTAAATTTGTTTTTATAAATTAATAATTAATAGTAAAACATCAAGTTTTAATTAACGGTAGGGAGTATATAATAAAAATAAGATATAATTTATAATGATTCCATATTGAGTGGGTGTAAATGTGTAATGGTAGCCTATACAACCTAGATCCGGCTAGTAACTAGTATAGTATAACCCCTGGAACAGAATTTACACACATTCCGTGGAGTCCAAGTGCTGTTAAAAACCCCCCATACATTGGCCTTCCTCTTTCTCTTTGTCAGAGAGTAAAAACCAACCCACTCACTCACCCACCCACCCATCCATCCATCATCCCACATCACACCCACACAAAGAGATCGATCGAGTGAGGTCCTCATAAATTAAATAAAGGGGTCAAAAGTGTATAATACTCTATTTTGGATTGGATGGTTAAATGGATAGCTTGTTTCGAGTAGTTAGTCTTCAGGAGTCGTCATCCGATCAATACTACAATTACAACTCCCACTCTTTCAACAACTCCACCACCACCACCACCACCACCCGCACCTCCTCCTCCTCCCGATCCTCCACTAAGCCACCCCACCCGTCCTACCACCTCCACCCCCACCACGACGACCCCGAAGAATGCTTCAACTTTTTCATGGATGAGGAGGCTGACTTCTCTTCTTCTTCCAACAACTCCAAGCTACCTTACCAGTCTTCCTCCTCCGGCACTCCTCTCCTGACCCCTCCCCCTCCCTCCCATGGCGGTGTACCCTTCTCCGACCAGTTCTCCTACTCCCCTGCCCCGGACCTCTCTAGGGAATTCTTCTCCTCTTCCTCTTCCTCTTCCTCGTCCTCTAACAGGCCATGGGCCTCGGACGTCCTCGTCGAGACAGCCAGGGCCCTGGCCGATAAGGACACCGCCAGGACGCAGCAGCTCATGTGGATGCTCAACGAACTCAGCTCCCCCTACGGTGACGTCGACCAGAAGCTCTCCTTCTACTTCCTCCAGGCGTTGTTCAGCCGCATGACCGACTCCGGCGACCGCTGCTACCGCGCCATGATCGCCGCCTCAGACAAGATCTCCTCCTTCGAGTCCACCCGGAGGACCGTCCTCAAGTTCCAGGAGGTCAGCCCCTGGGCCACCTTCGGCCACGTCGCCTGCAACGGCGCCATCCTCGAGGCCCTCGACGGCGAGCCCAGCCTCCACATCATCGACATCTCCACTACCTTCTGCACCCAGTGGCCAACCCTCCTCGAGGCCATCGCTACCCGCTCCGACGACACCCCGCACCTCCGCCTCACCACCGTCGTCGTCAACAAGGCCGCCGCCGCCGGAGGAGACGGCGTGGAGAGGGTCATGAGGGAGATCGGAAGCAGGATGGAGAAGTTCGCGAGGCTGATGGGAGTCCCCTTCAAGTTCCACGTCATCCACCACAATGCTGACCTGTCGGAGCTGAACCTTGCCGACCTGGACGTGAGGGACGACGAGGCGGTGGCGATCAATTGCGTCAACACGATGCACTCGGTGAGCGCCGCCGGGGGGAGGCGGGATGCAGTCCTGGCGGGCTTCAGGAGCCTACGGCCGAGAATAGTGACGGTGGTGGAGGAGGAGGCGGACCTGGATCAGGTGGGGCCCGCGGGGTACGAGTTCGTGAGAGGGTTCCAGGAGAGCGTAAGGTGGTTTAGGGTTTACATGGAGGCGCTGGAGGAGAGCTTCCCGAGGACGAGCAACGAGCGGCTGATGCTGGAGAGGGCGGCGGGGAGGGCGGTGATGGACCTGATGACGTGCCCGGAGGGGGAGTCAGGGGAGAGGCGGGAGGTGGCAGCGAGGTGGGGGAGGAGGATGGCAGGGGCGGGGCTGTCCCCCGTCGGGTTTAGTGATGAGGTCAGCGATGACGTCAGGGCGCTCCTAAAGAGGTACAAGGAGGGGTGGTCGATGGTGCAGTCGCCGGAGGCCGCCGGGATCTTCTTGGCCTGGAAGGAGCAGCCGGTGGTGTGGGCGAGCGCCTGGAAGCCTTGACGGCGGCGCAGGTTCCGACACGTGCATGGTGATATTTTAGGCACGTGCGTGTGTGGGTTAGGGCTGGATTTTTAGGGAAAACATAAAATTAAAACAAGTAAGGATTTCAATTGGATTGGTTTTGGAAGTATTACTAATTCATGCATTTTGATCATGGTTTTGATTTGAGTTTTTTTTTTTTTACTTCTTGTTTGATTTTTGAGTTGATAGTGTTTATGTTTTGATATTAAATCAGTGGGTAAAATATCTTTGACTGCACTATGATTGATTTTGTTCAGACCATGGATATTTATATGCAGATGTAGATTACAATGTTTGTATATTTCGCATTTAAACCAATTATTATAGGATTAATGAAGGTATGAATCTTATTTTCGTTACTACTACGTACATTTTTTTTTGTTTGAACTAATTGTAATAATTAAAGTATCCTTTAAACTGTTTGTTTAACCTAGCTAGCTATACCAAAAAAAAACATAAGTAAGTTAAACTTCTATGATTAAGAAAAAAATTGAATTATAAATTAAAAGCAAATTCGTGAACTCAAAATAAAAAATTAACAAAAACTATCGAGTAATTAATTTCTATTAAGGAAATAAGATTAGAAAATCAGGTCTTTAAATATATACTCCATCATATCCGTTAATAAACACATGTCGTTTTAAGAGTAAAATCTTGTTAAGAAAAACATGTTGTTTTAGGTATTTTGGTGTTCACTTTTCAAAATTATCGTTGTAATGATTAAAGATTTATTAGTTGTAGTTTTTAATAAAAGTGGAAAAGTAAAATAATAATTAGGGTTATAAGCGTATTTTTATTTGATTTTATTTGCTTTCTTAAAACGACATGTTTTAATTAACGGAGGAGGTATAATACATGCATTTTCTAATGTCTTTATTATCATTCTATTTTTTTTATCAGTCTTAATCCAATTCAACTATATATGCTCAACTTTATGTTTAGATTGAATAGTTTATATCTCATTCAAAGAATTAATCCTTTTAATATATTATAAATGACTTTATATTTTCATTAAATGTAACATATACATGATGGTAGACATCTATTTTTACTAATTAAAATATGTAATTTCCAATCTCCGAAAAATTAAATTAGGACGTTGGTTAGTAAAGATTTTTGTTGGTTTATAGGTAGGTACTTAGAATATTACAGTAGAGAAGAGGGATTTGAATTTGTGACCTATTAACCTCACACCAGTTTGCATCTCAAGCAAAGAACATAGTTTGGTCGCCTGAATGTACATTGGGTTGCCTACAACCCTAAGTGATGACAAAGGGGTAGTCGAATGTATGTACCTTAATTTATCAATAGTCACTTCAGGAGACGGAATATGTGTTTGTCACTTGATATTAGGAAGGCCACGTAAAACCACCGACCAATATGATTGAGGTGACCATATTTACTCATCGTTTAAAATGTGCTGCGACCAACCGAACAATTCAAGTGACGGAGATTAGGTGGTTGCCTGACGTTATGGGAGACATTGTCAAAAGTTTGAATGATCAGGCGATCATTTGAGTGCGTTGCTTGAATAGTAAAAATTTGCTGACATGTAACTAAAATAGATATAAAGTAAAAATTTATTGGTTATAAGTTGCATAACTCTAACTTCTAATTACTATAACCTCAAGCAATAAATATAACTTGTATTAATTATATATAATTTCTGAGGTTATCTAAACTTTTATGATTATATTTATTAATCCTACTTAATTAGTCATATAACTTGTACATAAATCAAGCTATATGAACTAAAGTAAGTTAACGAAACTTGTATGATTATAGTTTAATGAACATATATAAGGAAATAAAATTGAATTGAAAGTCACACAAGAAACTAAAGTCATATAAGAAACTAATTAAATGAAACTAATCATATATAACTTGACATGTACATTACAATTTGCATTAAAGTCACATAACAAACTAATGTAAGTTAATGAAACTATCAAATAAGAAATAATTATCATTACATAAGAAAGGAACATGTGGTCTGAAAACTAAAGTCATAACTATTTACTTTACACTAAAGTCACGTAAGAAACTAAAGTCAAATAGCAAATGATCTGAAAACATAAGAAATTATCATTGCATTTAAACTTATAACTAAAATTTCAATGAACTCTACACATTTAAACTTAACAAATGAACTTAAAACATCACCCCAAGTATGCATGCATGTGTAGGTGGTGGCAAATATAGGGACGTGTCCCCTCACAGCATGCTCCAATGTCTCGGACAAACATATCGCACACTTGTTTGGATTCCGGTCCATTGTGGAACGACGACCATGTCAAAGCAATCTTCGATCGATCTTCCTGGTCAGTGGCGAATCCAGAAATTTTGTTAAGGGGGGCTAAAAATGAAGGAATTGGTGTCCTTTAATTGATGTGTAAAATACTAATGATATAATAGGATTAAAATGGAGATTTGTAATCTGAATAATTTAGGTAATTATAGTGCTTTGCTAGAAGCCAACTATAATTTATGGATTAAATTGGATTTAATCTATTGATATTTTATTCGGGTCCTATAAGGTCACACACAAAAGAGTATTAAGAATTGGATAATTGATTAATGATAATAATAAGTTATTAGTGTTGATATAATATCTTTATGGAAAGATATTGTGGATAGAAGATAAAAGATAAAAGGTGACTTATTAGGAATAAGTTTGACCTAGTATATTATAAAAGGAGACTTATTGAGAATAAGTCTTAACCTAGTTTTGCAATTGTGCATCTTTTTCTTCTCCCACCAAAAAGCCACTAGCATCCCTAAAGTGTTAGATGTGAGTTGCAATCCTTCGATCGTTCGTTCTAGCAAACGGAGACAAGGAGATCCAATCCCGTGCTCGTGTGGACCAAGTAGAGGAGTCGCGCTTGAGGCTCTATTCTCCAAAGGTGATTTCGAATCAAGGTTCCGCACAAGAAAAGGTATGACTTTTCTATTCTACATTGATCATATCAATTCATGCATAAGATCCCGAATTAGATGTTAGAAAAGAGTTTTCTACAATTCCGCTGCGCATCTAATTTTCCTATAAAAAAAATTTCAAGAAAATTTTTATTGCATGTATCATGTATGTATGAAAAATACTTCTTTTTTGTTTAAATATATTTGAAAACCCTTAATTTATGATTTAAATAGTTATTTTTAGTAGAATTTTTATTTAAAAAAAAAACAAAAATTATTTTAAACAATGAGGATTATATATATGTATAAAAGAAAGTTTTTGTTTAAGTATATTGGAGAAAACCTTAAATTTGGCTAAATTTTTTTTTCATAAAATTATTTTTGCATGTATATATGAAAATATTTTTTTAAATGTATTGGAAAAACCTTAAATTAATGATTTAAATAGTCATTTTTAGTAGGAAAAATGTAAAACAATAAACAAAAATTATAAAAAAAATTGAGAATTTTTTTATATGTATATATAAAAAGAAAGTTTTTGTTTAATTATATTGGAGAAAACCTTAAATTTGGTATTTAATTAGGCATTTTTAGTAGTAAGAAACTAATAGGAAAACAAATTGTAAAAAAGTGAAGCTAATGGGAATTGAACTCTTGACCTAATGGTAATAAATACCTCTCTTTTCCAACTAAGCTAATATATTTTTATGATTCATTATTCTTTTTACATTGTTTTATCTCTAAAATTAGTAAAAATTACCAAAAAAATCCATATAATTTTTTTTTTCCTACACTTCTCTTCCGGACTACGGGTGGGCTTCAGCCACCCCGAGCCCCCCCCCCCCCCCCCCGTAGATTCGCCAATGTTCCTGGTGATCTCAATCACCATTGCATTCGCCTTGTTGCTCACAATGACCCTTTGTCTTTTGGGTGGAGCCCATGGACACTGCAAATCCGCGGGTTAGCACTGCTAATACAACGTCAGATATAACGTTGCAGCAACGTTGGATGTGACGTTGCTACAACGTCTAATCCGACGTTGTGATGTGTCATACACGACATTGTGAATCGGAGGACGACGGGACGGGTCAGACACTTTACAACGTCAAATTAGACGTTGTAAAGTGGGCCTGGTCGGGCCACATAACAACGTCAAATTGGACGTTGTAATAACGTCAGATTTGACGTTGTGATCTCCCATAACAACGTCCAATCGGACGTTGTTAATTAGGCCATCTATAAATACCGCAACACTTGTTCCCTGAGGCACGTCACCTACCATACACTAAACACACATCATGACATCAAACCCAAATAGCTTTGTTAAAGATGGCATGTTTAGTGATGGGACCTGTTTCATTGTTGAAGTGGGGAGACACCGTCGTCCACCTGAACATGATGTTTGCAACTGCAAGCACAAGAACTATAAGCATTTATTTCGATGCAATCTATTTTCTGTCCAGGGTTGCCTCATCCTCGAGAGGTCAACACAGTTGCAATTCGGGTGTAAAGAGTGTGATGAAGACCCTGCGTCGTACTATATGCGGATCACTGAGCAGATAAAGGATATGCTGACCGTCAGATATGACGTTGCAGCAACGTTGGATGTGACGTTGCTACAATGTCTAATCCAACGTTGTGATGTGCCATACACGACATTGTGAATTGGAGGACGACGGGGCGGGTCGGACACTTTACAACGTCAAATTAGACGTTGTAAAGTGGGCCTGGTCGGGCCACATAACAACGTCAAATTGGACGTTGTAATAACGTCAGATTTGACGTTGTGATATCCCATAACAACGTCCAATCGGACGTTGTTAATTAGACCATCTATACATACCGCAACACTTGTTCCCCGAGGCACGTCACCTACCATACATTAAACACACATCATGGCATCAAACCCAAATAGCTTTGTTAAAGATGGCATGTTTAGTGATGGGACCTGTTTCATTGTTGAAGTGGGGAGACATCGTCGTCCACCTGAACATGATGCTTGCAACTGCAAGCACAAGAACTATAAGCATTTATTTCGATGCAATCTATTTTCTGTCCAGGGTTGCTGCATCCTCGAGAGGTCAACACAGTTGCAATTCGGGTGTAAAGAGTGTGACGACGACCCTACGTCGTACTATATGCGGATCACTGAGCAGATAAAGGATATGCTGACCGTTTTGTACGACGACGTGTCTCCCCCGCATTGTCACATAATAGCACAATATGCAGTTGATATAGTAGCACGCCCTGCCCAAGATGAGATGACGACATATGCGTTCCAGCAGGGGCAGATTCGGATATACCCAAACATTCCTGAAGAGTCCGTCGGTAGCTATTCCGTTTAATACAAGAACACTTACTGAAATTTTAAGTTAAAAAATGTTTGTAATCCCTGCTGAAATTTTAAGTTAAAAAATGTTTGTAATTTTCGATTTGGCGCCAACTGATGTTCGTTTTGCTTGAATGATTGTTTTTTATGGTTTCTACATCTTGATAACAACAAACGTGCCAGGATGACTAACAATGTAATAGGGAAACGATAACTGAATATCGTGTCATGACTCCTAAACATGGTATAGGGGACGACCTTCCTGAACCCGCAATTCTCTAAATCTATCAAATTGGTCTTGGAAGCGAGTATCCCATCCATTGACACTCGGGTGATGGTATGCCGTCCATTCATGCGTTGGAGGAGGTAAAGGAGCGTTGAGTTGTAACCATATCTGCAATAAGTATAGTAGAATGTTAAGTTTGGCAATTTATGGATGAAATGCAGTTGAAGTGAGAGTAACACATATCATACTCACCGTTGCGAAATGATCTTGGTTCCCGATGCAGGCCAGGCCTAGTATGGCCTCGTGGGGGGCGTCATTTGGTTGTTCGGTGTACATAGGGAGGAATGTGAACGACATGTGCCAAGATAAGACGACAATAGGCACCTGGTAGACGGTTGCGAACACAAGATCCATGATCGGCAGCTCGATCCAGTATCTTCGGTCACCTCCCACTATGCCGGAGTAACTCTGCAAGTCGACAAACTCTATCACCGAATACCCTCCCATGTAACAACCAGCGTAAAGTTGATGATTCTATTCGAAATGGGTGCACAATAACCCTTTCATATCTGCGAACCGTGCCTCCCCTGACCATAACATCAGTTGTGCCAAAACCCGATATTCGTAGTGACCATCTCCTACAACGTTGACGGCTGCCGCAATGTGCCTGAATATAAAAGGGTTCACATTGTTGTGACCCCAGTCAAAACCCCAGTACTGTGCGTCAGACGGGGGTCAGAACTGTCGGTCCCTACCGCGGCGACCTGATCTGGCTTCCTCCCTTTCAAAATTGGCCTTATATTCCTCATATCGCAAGGGATTGTTCTGCACGGGTTCCTCCTCCCTCTAGGTCTGCCCTTTGAACGTACGCTACCATACTTGGGTGGGTGCAGATCAGGATCATTCTGCAAAACAGAACCAGAGATCAAGATCAAAACCGAAAGAAGAAACAAAAAAAAATTTCACAAATTAGAACACAGTAGAGAAACGGAAAGACTGAAACATAACCTTGTCGGGGGATGCAGAGTTGAATTCGACTGTCCAATTCATTGTGCTATATCAATGGTTTGATCTTATATCAGAATTGATAAGAAAGAGGAAGATTATGCTCTCAACTGAACTGAATGCAAAATGATAGTTACTCTTCATAATAATCGTTTATGATTTCAGCCATCAGATATCAAACATTAGGATCAGAACCAATGTAGTTTGTATTGCCATACAGATCAACAAACATATTCCTTGATGTACCAAGTGACGCCTTGATTGCCTAATTGTTCTTTGCATCTACTTGCAGGGCAAGTGAAATCATCACAATTGAGGTGATCCAATAAGCACTAATCACAAAGAAAATAGGAGTATCATTTAACTAAAGATGGACCTCTAAAGATGAAGGTAGGTGTATCATTTCACTTTTCAGATAGATGAAGGCAGGTGTATGTGTCAGCATGTATTTTAGCTTATGGCTGACAGTAAAATACATCAAATGACCCCTCAAGTTATCAAGTAAAATTATCAACTAATAATCTTCTAGCTCTTAGAAAGGAAAAAATCCGTTGAAGTTTTAGAGCCCCTAATTCTCAATTCAAACCCTAACAATAAATTTGAACACCAGCGTTGTAGAAGATAGTTGCCAAAACTAATGTTTGCTTGCACTCGAAAATAGGAATAGAAGCATGTCTTACCTTAGATCAGAAAACATATAACATCAAATAGGATATTACAAGGCAAAATAGGTCCAAACGATGACAACGAAAGCATTTTGAGAAGTAGGGTAGATTATAGAATGAAATTAAACCCTAAATCTAAAAATTAAAGAATGAAATTAAACCACAAAAACCCTAGATTTGAATTTGAGAGGAGCATTCGAGGTCTCAAAACTCATGAGAAAGTCGAAGGGAGACGGAGGACATCAACGCTTACTAGAGAAGGTTACAAGCGACGGAGGGAGCAAGAGGGCTAAGCGACGAGGGAGGCAGTCGTTGTCGTGGTTAGGCCATTACTAGCAGTCGAGAGAGAAGTCACAAATGAGAGCCATAGAGAGACAGAGGGAGAGATCTATAGAGGGTTAGAGAGGGCTTACCGATTAGGGTTTCGGGAGAGAGGGAGGGCCGCCATCTTTATAGTCACCGGCCAAAGCAAGAGAGAGGGAATAAGACAATGAGTGAAGATGATGATAGGAAAATGAAGCCAGTGATGGGAGAAGGAGGCCGGATTTGGAGGAAGGAGGCCAGATTTGGAGTAGAGAGAAGGAGACAATGATGGGAGAAGGAGGGCCAGTGATGGGATTCAAATATGTGGGGGTAAAGATGCAAAGGGGATGGGGAGGGAGGGTAGTGGAGCAGATTTGGAGATGGAGATGGGGATGGACAGATTTAGAGATGGAGATGGGGCTTTTGCTCTAGTGAGAGAGGAGAGAGACTATAGAAGGAACATGTAGACGGGGAAGTGGAACCCTTGGGCTGAAATGGAGAGTGTTGGATATAGTCAGTAGAATCTTGTGGACGGGTGTTTAAATTAATTCATGATTTGATTCCGCACCTTTTATAAAAAAAATTCAAAATAAATATTTAACATCGATCTAAAATATAGGGTGATGTCTATTTTAGTTTTAACATCACAAATTTAGAAACCCCTGATGTTAAAAAACTGTTTAATATGGCGGGTTTTTCTGACTGATGTTAATGAGCCGATGTTAAATAACAGAATTCTAATAGTGAGCACACAAAAAGGCCCATGTAACACATTTCATTGGCAGCTTTTACACTAACGAAGCTTGACAGTTAGCGCACAATGAGACAATATACCCAATGCTGCAAGATAATGAATTAAATATTCCTCTACAAATAAAGCAGATCAAATGTTTACCCCCTCCAAGAAGGAAAAAAAAGTGGATGCCCACCTAGAAAAAGAAAAATATGCATTGGAGAGTTCAGAAGAAGGACAACACAAAGTACACAGTGGATGAAAACAATAGACATCTATATGATTTCAAGTAAGAAATTGTGACAATTATACATATTAGAAGACATTATAAAGGATGAAGAATAGGTTAATATTGAGTTCAACAATAGAAAGAAAACCGTGAATAAGACGAACAAAACCCTAAAAAAGAGAGACAATCCGAGAGGGAAGTGTTATGCAAGTACACAAACCTTCGCATGTTGTACTTGATTCAGCCATTGTAATTAACAATGATCGAGTGTAAGAGGGAAGAGGATCATAACAACTGGGAAGTCGATAATCGAGAGCAAGAGGCCACGAAGACATTGAAACAGAGAGAGAAGCGAGAAAAAATAAACACTAAAAGTAAAAAATTGATCGATGAACATATAACTCATTTGTGCTACCCGGGGAACAATTGGTTAATTGGGCCCAATTTCCTCAAAATTATTTTATGAATCTGTAAACTTTGGGTAGTGGAGTTGTTATAAAGGGCATGCATACATATACGGTGATATCACACCTAATTCATTATCAGTGTGTATATATGCAGACTTTGTGAGGTAATTTATATTATATGGAAAAGATTTGTCTTAAAAAATACTCCGTAGCAAATATATTAGTTGTACAGTTTATCAATTTTGTCTTCCGTTTTTAAAACACGAGAGTAAAAAGTTATATTTTGCCTTCCATTTTTAAAAAATGAAAGTACAAATCTGCTTTTTAACTCCCGTTTTTTAACCACGGGAGTATAAAGCATATTTTTGCCTTTCGTATTTTAAATACGGAAGTACAAAATGATGTTTGCCTTCCGTGTTATAAATACGGAAGTACAAAATGTTGTATCCCTTCCGTATTTAAAAAACGGAAGGTTATGCTTTTTAATATGACGAATTCCTATGCAGCCATATGGTATTTTGCCCTAGTTGCTGCCGATTTTCATAGAAGAATGTCAAACCATGTATTCAATGGTAATGAAGAAGTCAACAATAATATTCAGGTATTTATGCACTTATATAATAGAATTTAATGATAAAAATAGATCAAATTCGTGAAATTTGATTATTTTCAACGCTATTTCAATTGTTTTCAGTTTGATAGAATGAACATTGTTGGATTCGATTATTCGCCTTGTTAGGCTTTAAAAATTGTACTCCCGTGTTTGAAAGACGGGGTATAATTAAAAGGGTTTTTTTGGTGATTGTCCATGTTTTGGGCAAAAATTAAGCCCTAGGACAAAAGGGTGGATAAATTAGGAGGGTGTCCAAAATTTTCAATTTTACCCCTACCCTTATTTCTTCCCCTTCCCCAAATTAAAACAAGCTGAGAGCGAGATCTGGTGGAGCGAGACGGGAGCGAATTCCATGGTGATGATCAGGAAGAAGATGTGGTTACTCGGCTTCGTCGATGGCAGAATTGAATCTCGGATTTGAAGGAAGGAGATCGAGGAGGATGAGATCTGGAATTCTCCGATTGGGGGAGGAGGAGATTGAGGATGTGCGAGAGCTTGAGCGAGAGGGAATCCGGCTTTGATCGTCGATGGCAGAGCTTGAGCGAGGATGTTCTAACCAAAACGTCGCCTCTGACCTTGAAACTTATAGACATGGCTTCAATCCTCACCGTCGGCGTCTACGGGATCTCAATTTCGATGTTTGACAAGAGCCGCAGAGGCGGAGGACGGGAGGACGGGAGGAGGATCGAAGTGAGATGGTTCGCCGGCTGCTTCGAAGACTGGCCGCGTCCTCGACGGCGCAGATGCTGAGGACGAGTGCGAGGAGGGGGATTGTAATCAGTTGAGCTACAATTTTCCTTGTGAAGAACCATTGACGGCCATCCCCTCGGGACCACTGACTTTACAATGAGCAAAATAGGACGTCTTTGTTCTTGTACCTCCTCTGCAATGTCTTTTCGTTTTTGCAAAAGGCCATGGAAATATATAGGACCTTTCATGTAGGAAGTCTGAAAGAAATCATGGAAACATGGGGTGCGATGCTTCCGATTCACGGATTTGATTATGAGCAATTTCTCCTTCTGATTTGCATATCAGCAGTCGTATTTCTTTCGAGAAATCAAAGTCTTTTCCCCTACAATGTATTCATGGTACGTAATATGGTGTAATTTCCATTAATTACAAGGTTACATCCATATAAGTGAATTATTGTGTGGAGCCATTATCTTTGCATTTTTCATCTGTATTATCTATTTCTTTGGTTGGTTGATTAATTGGTTTTCCGCCCAACATGGCCTCAATATCAGTGGAGTTGAGTGCTTTGGATGCAATTGTATTGATGATAATTTTAGTGGTAATAATTACATGGTGACACTATGTTTTAGTGATATATAAAGTTGTGATCACATTTAAGGTTTAGAGCCTATAAATGGTGTAACCACTAGTGTACCAAAATAAAAACAGGGTTATAGACGCTTTAACCAAAATGAAAAAAGGGTCATAGACACTGTCACCACTATAAAAACAGGGACATAGACACTGTAACCAAAATAAAAACAGGGTCATAGACACTGTAACCAACGGAAAACCCTAGGGCAAAGGAAGCACAAACACTCTATAGGGGCTAATGAGAAGCCAAAATACATGTGATGACAGTTCTTCTCTAATTTATAATTTCTAGTTTGTTAGATTTTTTTAAAGTAGTGTCACCACAATAAAAAAAATTAAAAATGTAAGTTGTCACCACTATAAAAATAAAGTCATAGATATTGTCACCACCATAAAAACATGTTCATAGACAGTGTAATCAAAGGAAAATCATATGATAAGGGAATCACAAACCCTATAGGGGCTAATGAGAAGCCAAAATAAATGTGGTGACAGTTCTCCTCTAATACATGAATGGGTAAGAGGGTCATAGACACTGTAATCAAAATAAAAATAGTGTCATAGCCACTGTCACCACTATAAAAACAAATTCATAGACACTGTAATCAAAAGAAAAACCCTATAGACGTTGTAACCAAAATAAAAACAGCTTTATAGACACTGTCACCACTATGACAAAAGGGTCATAGACACTGTAATCAAAGGAAAACCTTAGGAAAAGGGAAGCACAAACCCTATAGGGGCTAATGAGAAGCCGATATTCATGTGGTGACAATTCTCCTCTAATATATGAATGGGTAAGATGGACATAGACGTTGTAACTACTGTTAAAACAGGGTCATAGAACCTGTAATCACTATAAAAAAAAGGGACAAAAAACATTGTAACCACTATTAAAATAAGGTCATAGACACTTGTAACCAAAAGGAAAACCCTATGATTAGGGAAGCACAAACCCTAAAGGGGCTAATGAGAAGCCAAAAGAACATTAGGTGGACAGTTCTCCTTCAATATATGGATGGGTAAGAGAGTCATAGACACTGTTACCACTATGAAAACCAGGTCATAGACACTGTCACCACTATAAAAATCAAGTCATAGACACTGTCACCACTATGAAAAAAAGGTCATAGACACTGTAATCAAAGGAAAACCCTATAGACGTTGTAACCAAAATAAAAACAGGGTCATAGACACTGTCACCACTATGAAAAAATGCTCAAATACACTATAATCAAAGGAAAACCCTACGACAAGGGAGATACAAACCCTATAGGGCTAATGAGAAGCCAAAATACATGTTTTGATAGTTCTCCTCTGATAAATGAATGGGTAAGGGGATCATAGACGATGTAATCAAAATAAAAACAGGGTCATAGACACTATCACCACTATAAAAACAAGGTCATAAGCACTGTCACCACTATAAAAGAAGAGTAATAGACACTGTAACCAAATGAAAACCCTTCCAATATATGAATGAGTAAGAGAGGCATAGACGCTGTCACCACTGTTAAAACAGGTCATAGACATTGTCACCACTATTAAAAAAAGGGGGTCATAAACATTGTAATCAAAGGAAAACCATATAGACGTTGTAACCAAAATAAAAATAGGGTCATAGACACTGTCACCACTATAAAAACAAGGTCATAGACACTGTAATCAAAAAGGGTTGTAGACACTATAACCAAAGAAAAACAAGGTCATAGACACTGTAACCAAAATAAAAACAGGGTCATAGACACTGTAATCAAAGGAAAAACCTAGGACAATGGAAATAATTTTTTGATGACAGCTTTTCAAGTGTTTTTTTTTTAATTTTTTTGATGATACGAAAATTCACAATTTCAATCAAATACACTATTTTGAATTTCAATCAAATTCACAATTTCAAAGCCCAATCAAACACCATCAGAATATCGCATATTTGTAATCCACCTATGTAGTGCCCAATCAAACACCATCAGAAGATCGCCAAATCAAACACCATCAAATTCACAATTTCATATACAATGCAGGAACTAAAACCTATCTTCAAAAAAATTCTTTGTACAATGCAGGAAGAGGCTAGGAGAGAAATTAAAATTGCTATGAATGAGGAAGAAGCAGATCCATGGAGGAGGAAGCAGGTCCTTGGAGAAGCAATTTGTAGATGGACAAGGCATCAGTCTTTGGAGAAGCTGCAAGGTAGGAGGATCAAAAGTCGTCAAGAAGGCTTGTCGAATCAGTCGTCGTTGCTAGGAGTCCTAAGATCAATTCGTCGATTGAAGATGGAAATTGGAGCTCGTCGTCCTCTTCTAACGACAATGTCGAGATCTCCTCTTCAGGCGAACACCAGCTTCCAGAGATCAAAGCGAGATTCTCCAACAAAGACGTCGTCCTCTTCTAACGACAATGTCGAGATCGAAGCGCGATTCCAGAGATCAAAGCGAGATTCTCCTCTTCAATTCGTCGATTGAAGCTGAAAATTGGAGCTCGTCGTCCTCTTCTAACAACAATGTCGAGGTCTCCTCTTCAGGCGAACACCAGCTTCCAGAGATCGAAGCGAGATTCTCCAACAAAGACGTCCTCATCAGGGTACACTGCACAAGGAGCAGATCCATGGAGGAGGCGATGCATTGGCGTACTCAAATCAGGTGAAGAGGCTAGGTTTTAATTAGAACGGGGGCAGTTTGGGTATTATGAAATGTTTTTGGACATTTACTAGCAAAGGAAAAAGGGTGGGACAATTTGTATTTGGCCCAAAGGCCGTATTTGGCCCAAAGGCCTTCGGCCTTTGGGCCAAATTTCTTCTAATTAAAATTGTACTTCCGTTTTTTAAATACAAAAGTACAACCCAGTTTTATAACATCCCTTTTTTAAAAACGGAAGGCAAAAATAAAAGTTGTACTCTCGTTTTTAAAAAACGGAAGTACAACTTACATTTACAACTCCCGGTGTTCAAAAACGGAAGTTATAAATTAATCTTTCAATAACACTTCCGTTTTTAGGATACGGAAGTATAAAAACCTTTCGGGTGCCCAACCCAAATCTTTTGTTGTGGAATTAAAGGATGCGTTCTCTAATGCTAATTAAGTGAAAATTAAAGTCACCCTTCCCTTCATCCATCCCTCTGTCTCCGTCCCTTGATTCCCTTCTCTTTTCTTCTCTTTTTATTTTCACTCTTCACCCTTATCTTTTTTTATTATTTACAAAAATTGCCTCGTACTTTAAATTTTTTAAATATTATCACCATATTTATAAATATTTTAGTAAATATCTTTTTCATACAATAATTACCGACATTTTTAATAAAACTATTTATTTTTAATTTTAATAAAATATTTATAAATAGGGCGAGAATTCAAAACTATTTATTGGTGATTTTAATAAAATTAATTGAGGGCTAATGAATTTATTTGTCAACAAGAAGGAAGTTGGATATTCAACGGGAAGGAATATGGCTTTTTTAGCAAGGTCAAATTTGAAGTAAGATTTTTTTTTCCGACAAAATTAATTACCAATAAAAATAATGGCTAACAAAAAATCTCACCAATTTGGTGCAGTTGCTTTACTATGGATGAAGTTGTAGTCTCGGATGCCTAATTGATTGAGTTGATCGTGGCAGTGTTCGTAGTTTTCGAATATCGCTCATTGTTAATCTGTATATATCTTATTGTTTAGAAATATCTTTCCTAGTAGGATTTGATATGATTTGATTCACTAAGGATCTCCTAAACTTATTCTCCAAGGAATCCCTAATCTTGTATCTATATATGTAATCATCTATCAATACAATCAATCATCTTCGCTGCAGCAGCTCTTAATCAGCCGGAACATCCTGCTCCTCGCGCCTCTTACAATGCTACCTATCAATCCGAGATTGAGGACCCTTGGGTTGTTGATTCTGGCGCGACCAATCACGTCACCGCCGGCCTCAACAATCTGAACATTCAGACCAGCTACGAGGGCTCTGATGGCCTAGTTGTCGGCAATGGTATGTCTCTTCCTGTTACTCATATTGGGCATTCGATTTTACTTGCTAAGCATGGTACTTCACCATTGAAACTCAAAGATGTTCTTGTTGTCCCGCACATAACCAAAAACCTTTTGAGTGTTTCCAAATTAGCTATGGATAACAATGTTTTTTCTTGAATTCCATGCTCACTATTGTCTTGTGAAGAACATGCAGGGTCAGATCCTCCTAAAAGAAACCGCTGAGAACGGCCTCTATCGTCTTCCTCGCCTCCCCTTACCGCCTCCATCCCATCCCGTTGCCTTCATTGGTGAGCGTGCCTCCATCTCGTGTTGGCATCATCGCCTTGCCCATCCTCATGAGTCTGTTCTGCGTCGTCTGGTCTCCGATTTCAAGCTTCCAGTCACTACCAATAAACTACCGCCAGTCTGTGGTGCTTGTCAACTTGGCAAGAGTCGTCGCTTTTCTTTACTAAGTCGTGTCTCTACTGCTCTTAAACCTTTTGATTTGATTCATTCTGATGTATGGGGTCCTTCCCAAACACTTTCTCTCAATGGCAATAAATATTATGTTAGCTTTATTGATGATTATTCTAAGTTTGTGTGGATTTATTTTCTCTAAAATAAGTCCCAAGTTCTATCTACAGTTCAACTCTTCATCAAACTTGTTCAAACACAATTCTCTACTGTTATCAAAGCATTTCAGATAGATTGGGGGGGGGGGGGGGGTGAATATCGGAATGTGTCTACCTATCTCAGGTCTCTTGGTATTGACCATCGCGTCTCCTGTCCCTATACCCCTCAGCAGAACGGGTCATCTGAGCGTCAAAATCGTGTCATTGTTGAAAAAGGTCTCTCTTTGCTTGCTCATGCCCACTTACCACTTCAGTTTTGGGAACATGCCTTCCATAGCTCGGTCTACCTTGCCAATCAGACCATCACTGCCAATCTCAATCATATGTCTCCCTTTCAGGTTCTTTATGGGAAGCCGCCTGATAATATGCCTTCCTCAAGTCGTTTGGGTGTCTATGCTATCCCTTCCTTCGTCCTTACAACGCCTCCAAATTGGATTATCGTTCATCACGTTGTCTCTTCTTGGGTTACAACATCAAACACAAGTGTTATATTTGCTATCATCTTCCCACCAACCGCACATACATCTCTCGATTTGTTGTCTTTGATGAGTCCTCCTTCCCTTATCCCACAATGGTCACACCTACCCCTTCCCAGGACTCACAACCCCCTGCCGCCCCCTCCCTAACCACATTGCAACTTGCTTCGGATGTTCATACATCCTTCCTTCCTCCACATCCCTCTCCCGCCACCACTCCATCACCCTCCTCCTCCTCGTCTCTTCTACCTCTCGCTCTGCCGTCTCCCGCCGACTCCTCACTCTCAGTTCCTCTTGCATTGGATCCCCTGCATGCCACACCAGACTCCAGCCCCACTCCATCATCATCACCCTCGACCTCTCCATCCCCCTCATCCCCATCACCCTCGCCATCCCCCTCATCACCATCCTCGGCTTCACCTTCTGCATCCTCCTCATCCTCCCCCTCCTCTCCCCCTCCTAACCCCTATCCGAATGCCCCATCCTGGTTTTGCCCACCTGATAACTCAACTCATCCTATGGCCACTCGCTCCCGCTCTCACGACCTCAAACCCAAAGCCTTGCACTCCACTAAATACCCGCTCCCTGCTGCCCTTCTTGTCGTCACTGAACCCAAATTCTTTCACCAAGCCGCAAAAGATCCTCTTTAGCAACATGCTATGCAGTTAGAATTTGATGCTTTAATGAGTAACGGGATGTGGGACTTAGTCCCGCGCCCTGCATGAGCTAACATTGTTGGTTGCAAGTGGGTTTACAGGATCAAGCAGAAACCGGATGGCACAGTCGATCGCTACAAAGATCATCTGGTTGCTAAGGGCTTCAATCAGGAGGCTGGTGTTGATTACTTTGACACATTCAGCCCCGTCGTCAAACCTACCACCATTCGGCTCATCCTTAGTCTGGCTCTGACTCATGGCCGGCAGCTTCGTCAAGTCAATATCAACAATGCCTTTCTCAATGGTGATCTTGCTGAGATTGTCTACATGGCTCAACCACATGGGTTTCAGTCTTCTGATCGACTTGACTATGTCTGTCGACTCCGAAAGGCTCTGTATGGCCTCAAGCAGGCTCCTCGAGTTTGGTTTCACAAACTCACACAGGCTCTTACCGTCATGGCTTTAAGGGTTGTATCTCTGACTCCTCTCTGTTTATTAAACGACAAAAGGGTCACATTGTCTATGTGCTTGTCTATGTGGATGATCTCATCATCACAGGTTTTCATGCTCAGTTCATTGATGATTTTGTTGTAAGCCTCAATCGGGCCTTCTCTCTCAAGGATCTTGGTCCTTTGCATTTCTTTGTGAGCATTAGGTTACTCGCTCTCCTGACAGCATTCATCTCAGTCAACAGAAGTACATCGCAGAGATCTTGGATCGTTGCAATATGTCTGGCGCCAAGCCTATCGCCTCTCCTGCTGACCCTGGCTCTCGGCTCGTCGGTTCAGGTGACCCTGTTGCTGATCCCCATTTATATCGTAGTATTGTTGGTGCTTTACAATATGTCACTATTACTCGCCCAAAGATCGCCTATGCCGTTAATTGCGTTT
Source organism: Persicaria maculosa (assembly GCA_963922045.1). Lineage (NCBI taxonomy): Eukaryota > Viridiplantae > Streptophyta > Magnoliopsida > Caryophyllales > Polygonaceae > Persicaria > Persicaria maculosa. Next base: position 40,028,547 of record OY998271.1, read on the forward strand.
GTCAGTTTATGCACAGCCCTGCTGAACCTCACTGGACTGCTGTACCTTAAGGGCACCATTTCGTTTACACCGCGCTTCTGACCATCGTCTGGTTGCCTTTTCCGATGTCGGTTGAGCTTCTGATCCGGATGACTATCGCTCTCAGCATTGGTTTGCCATTTATTTTAGCGGAAACCTTATCAGTTGGTCTTCCAAGAAGCAAAAAGCGGTTGCCCGTTCTAGTAAAGAAGGCGAGTATAGAGCCATTGCATTCACCACTGCTGAGCTCATCTGGCTTCAACAGCTTCTTCACGAAATGGGCATTCAGGTTATCCGCCCTCCTATTTTACTTTGTGACAATCTGAGTGCTACATTTCTGTCAGCCAATCCGGTCTTCCATCAACGGTCTAAGCACATTAAAATTGATTATCGCTTTGTTCGTGATCAAGTTTCTGCCAATGAGCTAGTTGTTCGTCATGTGCGCTCTCTCGATCAGATTGTTGACATCTTCACCAAAGCGGTGGGCACACATCGGTTTCAGACTCTTCGTGCCAAGCTGCATGTTTGTGCCCGATCATGATCTTGCGGGGGCGTGTTAATCTGTATAAATCTTATTGTTTAGAAATATCATTCCTAGTAGGATTTGATATGATTTGATTCACTGAGGATCTCCTAAACTTATTCTCCAAGGAATCCCTAATCTTGTATCTATATATGTAATCATCTATCAACACAATCAATCATCTTTTCCGCCAAAGTTAATTGTTTTACACTCATCTATGTGAGAGGAACATTGTTGATCCACACTTCCCCATGAGACATGTATTTCCATTGTTGGGATTTTGTTTTTATCTCCCTACCTAGCGTCGAGATGTTGCGTCAATCTCTTAACTCTCCCATGTTCTTGGCATCCACAGTCTTTCTTTGGTCTTTCTTGAGTTCCACTATGTCGATATTTTTTTATTGGGATTACTTGTGTTTGATTCATTCCAATCTTTTTTTTGCTTGGTTTCTTGGTTGTAACATGATAGTTAACCCATCATTGGACGCCACCCGTAAAATGAAGAGAGAAACTCTCTCTTTTGGGAAGAGAAATCAGTGGGATTTCCTGAGAACCCTTCTTGTTACCCCTAACCCTAGAAACCTCAAATCCACAAATCTACTTCTAAAAACCATCATCTCGGCTAATCAAAATGGGGCTTTGGCGTTGCTCGGGCCTCTCTTCGCAACCTTATTCTTGATTGGAGTCTGCGAGGGTGTGGGAGGCCCGATTACCTACACCATTTCATGGTGGAATAGGGCCAGCAGAGATGAAAATATGGTGAAGAAGGGGAAGACGCTCGAATGGAGTGGGTTAGGGGAAAACATTATGGGGTTCTGGCCTTGGCTCTGGTGGTGGTGGGATGGTGATGAGTTTTATTTCTTCAAAGTTTGGGTTGTTTCTTGCTTTTCATCCTTGGTGTTGTTGGCTTGGGATGGTAAATTGATGGTTTCATGGTGCTGGCTGCACCTTTTCATCCATCTTTGTGTACCCCCTCATCAAAGGTACGAACTTTGTTCTTTGAGAGCTCTTTGTTCATTAGTAATCAATCTTAACTCTAAAATGGGAGGAAGATGGGATCTCTCTCCTTTCTTCCTTTCTTACCCATACCGGGATCCTCTCGTCTTCGATCCCTCTTGGTTAAGCTTTTTATGTTTTCCTTGTTTGTTTATTGGCATGAAATCGGAAACCACTGGTTATCACAAGCAAAAACTGGTGATGGAAAGAAATTTTTCATCGCTCACTACCTCCCGAAAGGGCAAACAAAAACCTGTCGAGAAAATGGTGGATGAGGAGTTCCCATTCTCCGGTGATGGCAAGAAAAGAAACAACAAGGGGAAGGATATACTGTGTTTGATTCGGGTAAGTTTTCATATTTTCCTTTCTCTTTTTGGCCTTACATTTAGCTTAGTGCGGCAACTGGTTTTGGTATCTTTGTGTATGCTTGATTACAATTTTGTTGTCCTCTTGGTTTCCATGGACTCTTTGGAGGACAACAATGACAAATCAAACCTTGTGATGGACGGTTTCGTCCCATCACACCCCACCTCCCGAAAGGGTTTCGAAAAAATTGTTGAAAACAAACAGGCTGAGGAGTTTTTTTACTCCAATGATGCAGGGAAACAACTGAACAAAATCATTAAGATCAATATGAGAAAGTCTGTTCATTGTCAATCAGTGAGTTCTTCTTCATTGACAAATCAAACCTTGAATTCTTATTGTGTTCCTTGTTTGTTATCTGGCATAATATTTGAGAATAGTGGGTACGAGAAGCTAATTCCGGTAATGGTAAGTCTTGCTTCCTCACTTATTACCTCCCGAAAGGGCAAACAAAAATCTGTTGACAATAAAAAAGCTGGGGAGTACCCGTTCTCCAGGGATGCTGAGGTGAGGAGAAACTGTACAAAGGAGTCTTTTGGCTTCATTTCCGCTAGAGGATTCATCAGCACAAAAATGAAACAGACAAGAAACAACAAGTGGAATGTTATGCTTTGCTGGATTTGAGTATGTTTTTATATACTCTCCACTGAAAATGGTCTTCCTTTTATTAACCTTGTGTGGCTACTGGTCTTGGTATCTTGGTACATAACTCTATGGAAGAAAACCTTGTCTGTGTTGTGGCCACCGTTTATAGACCCTGATGATGTAAATAAGAGTCGGGCAGCAATGGTTTTTCTTGCGGCTGTTCTGCAATTCACCAAGGGTATTGATGCCTTCTTGGAACACAAAGCTAAGCCAAACCAAGAACTTTTTCGTGAGATATCTCCCTTTGCTGCTCCTGGTACATCTCTTCTTGAGACTTATCAGTTGAAGCTGGCAAGGAAGTTAGAGCTATCCAAATGTGAATGCTGGTGGTGTATGAACAGCCTAGGAAGAACCAGTGCAGTTTCGCTCTTGTTGAAGGGTATAACTAACAAACACTTTGGGAATGCATTTTGTTGGAAGAGTCTAACCTTTGTGAAACCCAGATATTTTTGTTGGTGTAATATTCATCTTTCTACTTCATGTAATAGTTTGATATATGTGTATAATGCCGAATGGCTAAGAATGTACGGTGTTATGAATATATTTATGGTGGGGAATCTAGGGCCTATTTTGCGGACTCTTGCTACTGTTTTTAGCATTTATGTCCACAGGTTGGTTACCAAATCTTTAGTCTCTATTAAGTGCAGGTGTACTTCAAAAATAGGATGGTTAGTATCTAACTTTGTAAATGTGAACCCCTTGCTCGTGAAAAATGTGGTAGGACAACCCCCAATTAAGGGCACAACACAGGCCTTTATAGGTTGCTGATATAACCTTCATATACACCTATTATATCCCAAAATGTTTAAATATGCAATCCAGCTGTGCTCACTAAGGTGTTTATGCTATAGAAAACAAACTGAGAAACACATCTGGTGGCTCTCATCCTCAAAGTCTACTCTTTTGAGCGCGCCATGTTTATACTCGAAAAGAATCAAACCACATTTGAAGGATAATGGTCTAGTGTATCACATTATTATTAGAGCAGAAGTGTGTGGCTTTTCAGTCATACATTCTTGGAGAACGCTTACTCCGTCTCAAACTTTCTGCAAAGTTTTGAATGGGATTCAAAATCATTCCTTTACTTTGCTACATGGGAAACTAATCTTAAAAATAACTCATGTTGATAGAGATGAGCTGATCCACCTAGGCATGTACCTAAGTCAAATGGAAAACCACCCTATAAACAATCCCACTTCAAGACCTCAATTAAGCAATACTTTGAACTACATCCTTCTACAAATCTATATCTACGAGAATCCCACTCCACTCTTGCATGACTCGGCACAAAGCAAGTAGGCCTTCAAATCGGGCAATAAAACTTTCAAGGATTCCAACCGATAGGTCCTCCATTGGAGTTACGTTAGTCGGCCATTCCACAAATACATATATAATGGCTACAGTAAACACTTGATTAACATTACTCAAAGCCACTTAGGATTAACTTTCTTGCTCCATCAAATAATAACAAACAATAATAAACAAAATCCCATTCGTCTTCTTCTTACTGCTTACTTTGCAAAATCTCTCCAATGGAACAACAAAATCCCATTTTGGAATGATACCCTGTATCTAGTAATAATGGAAAAATTCAACATCTTCAAAAACTTGCATAAAATACTCACACAGAAATCCTATCTTCACAAGCCAAGGAAAATCACAGAAAAGGTAATGAGTTGGTATGGGAGAGATCACCTTCTGCTCGACCATACGACAACGACGTGCTCATGATAATACGATATTGGAATTGTAGGGGAATTGGGAAAACAACCTTCTGGTCTAATATTAAGGGATGGCGTACCTTAGATCATATACAAATGCTTATTCTAGTAGAAACAAAGACTGAATTAGAACCAAAAGAATCTCTATGGAAAAATGCGGGATTTACAAATATTTGTTGGTCGCCGGCCTCTGGTCGTTCCGGGGGTATTGTGCTATTATGGAATGAAAACTCGTTTATAGATGAAACAATCTCGGTGGTTATTCATCTACCGAGAATCATAGGAGTAAAATACGAAAACATTAAGGAGAATTTTGAATGTCTTATGTTTTTTATATACGCACCCCCCAACCCTGCAGAAAAAGAGGACTTTTGGAGAACCCTATACAATCTGATGGGCCAAAGTAACCTCCCCTGCTTAGTGATGGGAGACCTAAATGAAATAAGTCAACCATCGGATAAATGTGGTAGAGCAGAAACTTTACCGGGCAGATTTCAGAGATTAATGGAATTTAAAGATGTGTGTTCCTTGGTAGAGATCCGTTCGTTTGGTAATCCATTTACATGGAGAAAGAAACAAGGTGGCCCAGATAACATTCTGGAAAAACTTGATAGGGGGTTAGTTCATCATGAAATTATTGACATATTCCCCGAGCTAGCAACAAAAAATGGTGCATTCTCAAACTCGGATCACTGCCCTATTTCAATTACCCTCTCCAAAGACACTACCTTCAAACCACCCCCATTTAAGTTCGAAAACATCTGGCTAAAGAGAAAAGACTTTCGAAATATAGTCAAACAAGCATGGAGAGCTTCATGCGCAGGTTCAGCTATGTTCCAAATCATGCACAAATAAAAAAATCCTTAAACAAAAAGCTAAAATATGGAACAAGAAAACATTTGGAAATATCTTTCGCCAACTTCAAGAGGTGGATGAGGCCTTAATAGAAATAAAATCAAACCAACACACTAGTCAAACTCCAAATATATATGCAAAAGAACAGAATCTCCCGGCAAAGAGAGAAAATCTACTCCTTTTTCATAAAACTTATTGGAACCAAAGAGCTAAATCAAAACATCTGAAACTAGTAGATACCAACACCTCCTATTTTCATAGGGTAGCCACCGGAAGAAGAAATCGGCAGTTGATTAGAACAATTACCTCCGTAGAAGGAACCTAAATAATAGGTGATGAAAACATTAAAAAGGAAATTCAAAAAGATTTTGAAAAACGATTTAGTCGAGATCAGACTTACACGACCACCCAACTGGATGAGTATCTTTCAGTAATCAACCCGGCTATTACAGAAGAGGAAAACACATTACTTACTCAACAACCTTCGAACAGTGAAATCAAAAAAGCGGTCTTCTCAATGGGTTGCAACAAATCTCCCGGTCCGGATGGTATGACGGCGGAGTTCTATAAAAAAATATTGGGACATTGTGGGCTCTGATATTATCAAAGCTATAAAAGCTTTCTTCCACTCAGGCAACTTATTAAAACAAATCAATCACACATTTATTTCCTTAGTACCAAAAAATGACAATCCCTCTATGACTACACATTATCGACCAATTAGCCTATGTTCCACGTTATATAAAATCATTTCAAAGATAATAACAGAACGGCTAAAAATAATAATGGGAAAACTTATCCATCATCTGCAAGGAGCCTTTGTATCCGATAGAGCAATCCAAGACAATATCCTAATAGCACATGAAATCTTTCATTCCTTCCGCACAAGAAAGGGCTCTAAGGGATGGACTGCAATAAAACTCGATATGGAAAAAGCATATGACAGAGTAGACTGGAAATTTACGAAACTAGTGCTCCAGAGATTCGGTTTCCACCAAAATTTGTAGACATTATTATGGAATGTGTGACCACAGTATCCTTCTCTGTACTAGTAAACAATGGACCAACAGACCTTTTCAAACCATCGCGGGGTTTGAGGCAAGGGGACCCCCTTTCCTTTTCCTCCTTGGTGCGGAAGTTCTTGCACGAAAACTATCAGCGGAGGCTGAGTCCAACCACAAAAGTGTCGGATTTAGATTTGGCCACACAGGCCCCTGCATCCCGTTCCTGGCCTTTGCGCACGATATAATAATATTTTCCAAAGGAAGTAATGCAGCCTGTATAAAAGTAAAAGAAATAATTGAAGACTACTGCAAATATTCAGGGCAAAAAGTAAACTACCATAAGTCGTCTTTTCAAACCACACCGGGAATTATTAGATCAAGAGCACGAAACCTAAAAGGAATTCTTAACATATCCCTAGAACGGAATTTGGAAAAGTACTTGGGTTGCCCGATCATAAATGGGAGGGTTACCAAGGAAACCTTTGGAGAAATAATATGCAAATCAAAAGATCAGCTAAGCAAATGGCGTGCAAATGCCCTATCACAACAAGGCAGAGCAACCCTAATAGCATCTAACCTGTCATCAAAACCTTTATACTCAATGCAGAGCTTCATGCTCCCCGTGGCGGTCCACAAACAACTAGATCAAATTAACAGAACTTTCTTCTGGAACAAAGACGCACAACATAGTCCACTCATCAGTTGGGAGAAAATATGTAAGTCAAAAGAGAGTGGAGGATTAGGACTACGAAAAACCAGAGACATGAACAAAGCACTCCAACTAAAACTTCTATGGAAAATCTTGGCAGAACCGGAAAATAATTGGGTCAAAATTATACAATACAAATATTTAAAAGAAAGCTACATCCTTTCCTACTCTAGAAGAGGTAATGCATCTTGGCAATGGTCAAAACTAAGCTCACTGATTCCGAAATTTAATTCGGGGCTCATCTGGCTGGTGGGGGATGGGAAATCAATCAAGTTCTGGAAAGACAACTGGGTAACAACGTCACCTCTTATAGATAGAGTTGACTCTCATCATATTGTAAATCTAAATGATTCTGTAAGCGAATTCATAATAGGAAGACAATGGTGGAGGGAGAAGCTCCTATCTGTTCTCCCAATTTCTTTAACAGACGAAATCATGAAAATCCCTTTACCAATTACCCCTTTTGAAGACAGACTGTATTGGTGGCCCGCCAAAAAGGGGTGGTTCACCACATCAAGTGCCTACAACCTGATCACATCCACATCACAAGGATCATCAGACGAATTTTCCTGGATTTGGAAAATTGACGCCGCTCCAAAGGTCAAAAACTTCATATGGAAAATAAAACAAAAAGGCCTTGCTACGGCCAGCCGCTTATCCCAAAAGGGGATTGCGGTACCAAATACATGTATCTTCTGTAACCAGTGTGCTGAAGATGATATCCACTTATTCATAGAGTGCCCTGTCAACAATTTCCAACAACAATTCCCCAGAGAAATATCTCAAAGAATTGACTCTCTCCTTTCGGAGAATAGAGATATGAACCAAATTTTACAAATCTTAAGCTCCTCCCTTCCGATGGATAGGAAATAATATATAGCAATCAGATGGTGGACTATTTGGTTTATCAGAAACCAAACTATCTTAAAAAATGCTAACATCCCCTCCGCAGAGGGTTTCAAGAAACTGATCGTGCATAATATCGAAAATTGGAAAAGAGCTAGCAAATGGAACATGACTGATACAGAGGATCTATTAAAACAGAAGGAGGGAAAAGGCCTGGCTAAAAATAATAAAAAAGTCTACCGCTGGAGAAAACCACCGGTGGGCAAGTACAAATTAAATTTTGACGGATCATTTATATCGAACTCAAATAGTTCAATTGGATACATCATTAGAGACTGGCTGGGAAATCCTATTAGCTTAGGCGGTAATACTATTGGTGGACAATCCCCTCTCATAGCGGAAGCCTTAGCGCTTCGACTTGGGATAGAAAAAGCTAAGGAATTAAAGATTATGGATCTAATAATAGAAGGAGACTATAAGATTATCACGGATTACCTAAGTAAAAAGACTGGTTGTCCTTGGGAAATAGAAATGGTTATGTCCGATATTCAAGCTCTTCTCCGAGGAGTAAATAACGTCAGTACATCCCATATCCCCCGCATTGTTAACCGGGTAGCGGATAGAGAGAGCACACTTAATTTTGTAACTTTATATGTAACTGACTGAAGCTTAATTTGCTTAATTTGTTGAATTTTGGGAATTCTGGTCGGACAGTGAGAAATGAGAGTTGTTTTGGATTTATTTTATTTTTGACTATAAGATCATGATTTAGCTTTTAAAATAAAAACTTAAGTTATTATGTAGAGGTTGATATTTGATTTGCTCTTAAAACAATGTAGGATGGATCTTTCGTTCCCAATATAATTAGTAAACCATAATAACAAAAAGTATGGTGGATAATACTGTATATAATTGGAGTAATGAAGCTAGTAAGATGGTGAAATTTGTGAAGAAAAAAGTAAAGAAAGGGAAATATTGTGCTTTTAAAAAGTGGACCCGAAATGCAAATGAAATAGGTACCATTTATGCGGTGGTTTTACTTTGGTTACAATCTGGAGATCATATGGAAGATAGAAATGGTGGATTTTAAGTAAGCTCTGAGGATGACTTTTGGCCCACAATACCATTTAGACATCTTTTAGTGGGAACTTCTTTTCAGACACCTCCATCCCCAACTTGGGAGCCACAATCCTCTACACTTACCCCTACATTAAACTCTAAATGTGAATTCACATACATACCATATTGATGAAATGATGAATCAAACCTCTACATATAACTCAGTGAATTATCTCACCTAATATTAATTCGTTTTATGATGGAATACTTGACTTGTGTGCTCAGCTTTGTTGATTACGCATGTGCGTTGGGGTGTGTAGAAATTGTTTTTGTTATAATTTTAAAAAGTTATATTTATATTAATTTTATACACTTATATTTATATGTTTGTAAACTTTTTTCCTGAAAAATCAAATTTAAAATATATATATAATTAAAATAATAATTATTTGATACAATAATTTTTACATTTTTGGAAAAGTTTATAAACTTAGAATATAAATATAATTTTTTTAAAAACAATAAGAGGAGTCTGTTGTGATGTCTTGGAACATTTGTCCCACATCGAAAAACACGAGAACCCGAGCCTTGTATATAAGTCAGTGGACCACTTCTCCTATTGTCAATTGGTTTTAGGATGGAACCCCGCTGGTCTTGTGTGCTCAGCTTGGGTGCGCATGATGAGCTCGGACGTGTGGACCCCCACGTTATATGGCCCACCGGGATTTAAAAGAGTCCGGCTCCCAACTTGCATCTTTACTTTTTTTCGTTTTTGCCTGCCTTCTTTTCTTTTTTAATGTACTGTATACATTTTTTCCTTCTTTTATTCAATTACTTTTTTTTTTCCATAATTCAGGATTTATAAAAGAACAATAAAGGGGAATTTGACTTGACTTCTCAAACCTTTTTTTTAATTTTCTGAATTAGTGGGTCGAATGTGATATTGCCTTGGTAGAGGACAAGCAACGTGGTAGCTTTCGGTTTCAGTAACAGATCATATATGGCCGTAGCTGCTTGACAATGGCGATATATGTTTTTTTTATGCAAAAGTGTTTATGGCGATATATATTTTTTTAATTTACAAACTTTTAGAGCATCAATTAAAATCACAATTTTTATTTGAATATTGAAAGAGACTCGATACAACCACAGAATACTTAATTGGTATATACATTGACAGATCAAAGCGAATTAACACAGATTTATATATTATGCAAATGAACAAATTAACAAACAAACAGAAAAATATCAAAAAGCAAATTAAATTCTTCGTAAACAACAACGTTTTTGACAAGTTTGAGTTGTGTGGAAAAACACACATATATATATATATAGGATAGATCTTGTGTAAGCAAGCCTTACGGTGTAATTTGTGAGCAAATTTGGAACATCGGATTAAGAAGATCAAACGGCTAAGATTAAAAGTAACTTGTGAACAGTGACATTATTCGTAGGTACCAAGTGATTATTCGTATGTGCATACATATGAATAATCATTTGTTACATATAAATAATTACATTTGTTTATACATACGAATAATTACATTATTATACACGAATAATCGCTTGGTAACTACGAATAATTCAGCCCCTATATATATATATATATATATATATATATATATATATATATATGTGTGTGTGTGTGTGTGTGTGTGTGTAAAAGTTGAATATGGACGATGATTGACAAAGACCATGGTTGGAGCGTGGGAGTGCATCTATTTTCATGCAAGCAAACCTGCCTTTCGACCTCCACTGGTGGGGGCGTCTAAAATAATTCTTTGTGTGTTTCCTTCTTGTCATTTTGATAGATCATCTCTCTTTCTCTCTCTATATATAGGTTGGATCTTGTATAAGACGCTCTTGTCTCTTATATATGACATGGCCATGGGTCACGGGTCGGGCGGGTCGACCCGTGACCGCCGGGTCAATGGGTTGAAGGGTCATGTCGGGTTAAGGGTTAGGGTCGGTGGAAAGTGAACCCGTGACCCGGCAGGTCGACCCGACTACGACCCTGCGGGTCAACCCGTCGGGTTGACCCAATGGGTCAAAATTATTTTAAAAAAAATTATAAAAAAAACTAGAATTTATATTTATAATTATTATAAATTTTATTTATTCATAATATATAAATTCTCATGCATTGCATGTTATGAAAATCCTACCCACCCTTTGGTTCTTTTATAGACTTAGCACCCTCCCCCTCCCCTTTCCTCTAGTTTTCAATGTGGGATGGGATGTGTGACAAAAATAAGTAGAAACTAAATCATATCTTCAATCTCGATCATTCGGTTTTTTCATGTCAATCCATACTTATAAATTTTTATCATATACAAACACCAGTACTACACTTTATATAAATATTATTTTTTTGAAAAATATTTTACCTATCAATTATGAAAGATTAAAATAACGAACGGGTAACAAGAAAGTGTGAAGTTCAACACAATACCTTAAACATTTGTGTTATTTGGTAGTTCCACTATGAAATCATGATATATGATACTAAGTTATGAGTCTTTATGATATAATTTCAAAGAATACAAATATTGTTGTTGATAAAGTTGTTACACATGTATGGTATCCTTAATGTCGATTTTCACTTATTTTGAAAATGTTATAGAACTTTGGATTTTCAAGCACAATAATGAAATATATTATTGGGTAACACTTATGATTAATCAATGGATCAATACAACTATCAATTGAATTAAATAGAAAGATTAATCCAACAAATTTGATATAATGTATCATGATGTTCCATCACCATGTGTTATTCATTTCATTAAATCCTAAGAGGTAAAGACTTTAATTATATTATATGTTACATCATATAATCCAAAGACTTAAATTACATTATATATTCCACCATATAATCCAAATACTTTAATTACATTACATTTTACATCATATAATTCGATTCGTCGAAACATCAATTTCTACAATTTCTTTCATATCCCATATTTCTGTCCCACATCGAAAGTGTGCTATCTACCTCTATTTTCTCTATATATATCTTCTCATATCCCTACTTGTCATTCCCACAATCCAACTTTTTCTTTCCCACATCTAAAGTGTGATGAAATGATGGAGTGGAATGAAGGTATATATATATATATCTTCCCACATACCATATTTTGTCCATCTTAAATCTTTCCATTTCGAAAGTGTGGTGAAAGTTAAAAGTACTATACTCGATGGGTTGAGTTTTTTTTTTTCGAAACCAAATTTTTTTAAAAAAATGGTTGACCCGGCGGGTTGACCCGCCAAACTCGGCGGGTACCCGGTTCCTTGCCACGTGTCCCGACCCGACGGGTCAACCCGTCGACCCGTCGACCCGCTGGGTGACCCGAACCCGTCGACCCGTTGAATTTCCGGGTTAGGGTTCGGGTCATGTACCCCGGGTTCTTGACCCGGCGGGTCTGACTCGTCGACCCGGCGGGTCGGACCCGTGGCCACGTCTAGCTAGCAAGTGATTATTCATGCATAATAATATCATTTTATTCGTATGTATAAAAAAGTTGTGATTATTTGTATATATATATTTAATAAATGATTATTCATATGTATGTACATATCAATAATCACCATATATTGCTATAGGTCATTGCGACCATTTTTTTAAACCTTTTTTAACTCGGTAATAACCAGAATTGAGCTATAAAAGTACATGGTCGCAACGACCACATACTAATGGTTGCTACAACTTTTTTTTAAACGAAAAAAGAACCTTTGTAGCTCGGCTAAAAAGGGCTTTAATTTTGTTTTTAAAAAGGAAGAATAACTCTATCTGTCCCTCCATGGCCAGACCTCTATCTCTCTTCGGTGTTTTTGCTGCGCCTCCATCAACTTGGCATCCTCTTGACTCTTTCCTCCTCCTCTCTTAAGGGTAGGGATATTTTTTATAATTAAAATAAATTATAGGGATTATTAACCTATTCTAGAAATTTACCCTATTCTAAATAGATAACGGTTTTAACTTCTGAACTTGGATAAAAAAAAAGGAATTCAACATCCCATCATTCAAGAGTCAGTAAAACCAATAATAAGAGTTTACAAGATAAAACTCGATCAATCAGTTTTTTTCATCTGTGGGCTACCAAATCTGTTTATACTACTTTGTAATCTAGCTCTTAGCTCATTGGTCTTTCTACTAACAGATTTAACACCTTGTAATGAGAAATTACTATAATGCCATTTTAGTGTAAAAGACAATTATGCCCCTCAGTTGCTCGCTTGTTATATTGCCATGATGCCTCATATGTTGGACATTAATATGATCTTCACTCGTATACTCCATATATATCCACTATAATGTGTTTTATTCTTTCGTGAAATACATGATTAGTAGCCAAGTATTGAGATGCCTTATTATCAATGTGAAAAATAATTAGAAGAGAACCAGAGATGCCCCAATAAGATAAGATGTCATTTAACCAAACAAGCTCACTTGATGTACTTGGCATTCTCCCGTACTCAACTTCGGTTGATGACATGGATACAATATTCAGTTTTTTAGTATTCCACAACACAAGTACGTTATGATCCAAAGAACACACAATAGCCATTGAGGGATCTTCAAGTGTAAGCACAGCTACCCCAATATGCATCACTAAAAGCATGAATAGTGAAATCAGACATTATAGGGTAAGAAAGTGACAAATTAAAGCTACCCTTTAGATATTTAAGCAAACACATAACAACTTTCCAATGAGGAACAAGAGAATTTCGCAAAAATTAGCTTAGTTGCTGGTCAATATAAGAAATGTCAGGCCTAGTAATTGACAAATTATGAGGCACCCAACTATCCTCCTATATAACTCTGGATGACAATAAGGATCTCCCTTCTATAGAGAGCTTAATACCATGTTGCATAGGGAAAGAAGCAGATTTAAATCTACCTTGTTTGCATCTTTCACAATATTAAGGATATGCTTCCTCTGGTTGAGTAAGATACTTGAGAGGACATGGAAATCTCTCTGGAAAGGAAATATATCCTCACTTGTGTAACGGCCCGGATATAAATATCCGGGATACGTTTCGAAGGTCGGATACCTTCGTTCGGATGTTGCAATTCAGGTACGGGTCGAGGTTTCAAACCTCTAATCAGTCGAAGTTTCAGAAATACAATTTAAACGAAAGTAAAGCGGAAGTACGGTTTAGATACAAAAGCCACGGCAGAGCCGGGTCAAAACCAAAACAAAATGGGTGATTGCAATCTGTCAAGTTAGAATATATTAGTCGGATTCTTCAATTCGCCAAAAGATTTCCCCGTCACAGAAGCATGGAGCAACAAGAACGGTACCTAACACTATCCACGAAGTCAGGCCTGGTGATCGCCTGCGGGTCCTCTGACCGCGCTGAGGCCACATAACATGCCTATGCCTAAATAAAAGATGACTAATGTGGTACAAGATTTAAATCACACTATCATGCCCCTAGTATATATATATATAATATGCAGAAAAGAACTGTAAAGGGCCCAAGACAATGCCAAGTGGCATATCCCTCTCCTACCTCTGCACCCCTTCCCGTTAGTGTAGAGACTGGCCAGTTCGGACTATAGCATATATAGCACTCTTTCGTGGTGGTGCACTTCACCACGGTATCATCATATCATATCATATCTCATCATCATATCATATCATATCTCATCATCATATCATAAATCATGCTCATGCCCGATGGTGCGGGGCTAATCATATCATATCATATCATATCATCTCTTGCCCGATGGTGCTGGGCTATCATATCACGCTCATATCGACTCGATAAACTCAGGGCACCCGATGGGGCTGGGCTACCCTATGACCCTAGCAAAGACTCTAGGACTATCACAGATAACGGTCGTTCTGTTTCAAACACACAAAGTAGACACATGCTCAGTTCAATGCAATCCTAGCATGATACTACATGGCATGCTTTAATATGCAATAAAACTACACATTACATGACACATCAGGCAGGAGGTCCAGGTTACTGAGTAAGTCCCATAGGATACTTACCTGTTGATGCAGCACAGCAAGATAACACAAGCAAGGGCCCAAATGCAAGTCCAAAGCAATTCAATAAGCAATATACACCTATCATCAAGCCATTTCCATAAGCTACCAGACCAACATTCATACACACGAATCCCAAGTTCTCAACATCCTCAAACCAGCCGTCAGTAAAGCCGTTTTCTAAAACCTTAAACCCAAAATTAAGTCAATTCATATTCAAAATAATTCTCAAATCATACTTGGCCAGATCCGACATTAAACATTTAAACCTTAAAGCCAATTTCCAAAATCATATAATAGAAATCGTTCCGGCATGTTTCTTATTTCAAAAACATTATATAAATAAACTCCAATATTAAATCATCAAAATAATTTCTATGCTCACAAATAATATTCATAAATCAAAACCAAAAATTCACTTTAAAATTCCTAACTCACATATTTAAATCCTCATAAAAGCATCATATATAAATAATCCACTTAATACTATTTTAAAATAATAAACAATATCTAATGATTAATTTTTCCAGAATTTATAACCAATCCCAAAATAATAATATTCAAATAATTCAACACTTGTTATCCATAAAATCTCAAAACAATCCATAAATATATTTATAACTCCATATCAATTAATATCACTTTTAAAACCCCTTTTAAATACATATATATTAATATCCCAGAACATATAAATATATATATATCCTAAAATCAGAATAATACTAAATACAACATATGAGTATATATGTATATATATAAACATAACATTTAACATATAAATAATACCGAAATTAAAATAAAGAAAATAACCACAAGCCAGCTCAACCCAACCCAATCAGAAGCCCATGACCCGGATCCCTGGCCCAAAACCCAAGCCCATACCCGAAATCCCCTATCCGGATCCCCCTTCCCATTTTAGATTAATGAACCGGAAGATTATATTGAACCGGCCCCCCCCAAAGAAATAGAAAATAAAAGAAGGAACCGGCTCACCCGAACCCGCCTTCAACCTCTGTTCGCCTGCGTTCGAAAGCGGAAGAGGGAAGGAGGAGGGGAGGAGGGAGCTGGCCGGCGGCGGGGGAGCTGGGCTCTGGCCACTCGGCACACCCACACACAGACGGAAAGGAAGAGAAGAAGAAGAAAGGGAGAGCTCACCGAGTTTCGATTTTGAGGCTCGCCGGAGAACGTCGTCGGGGCTCGATTTGGCTCGCTCGGGCAGCTCCTGGCGACTCTGGGTTGTTCAGTCCTATACTTGGGACGTCGGAGGAGCTGCCGTGCTTGGAGGAGGAGGGGCGAAGGGCTTGACAGAGAGGGAAAGGGGGCGGATTTGAAATAGATAAGAGGAGGAGAGATGGAGAATGGGTTGTTTCTTGAGGGCTGAAGAGGAGATGAAGAGGGAGAGGAAGATATGGTTTTGCGGGGTGTTTGGGGCTGCTGAGATGCAATTAAAAGAGTAGGGCAGGCTTGGCGACAAACGAGGCTCCAGAGGAGGAGAGCAATGGTGAGGAGGAGGTGGTCCTGCGGGTGAGGCTTGCTGGCATGAGGAAGAGGCAGTTTTGTGTGGAAGCCACCAAATGCAGATGGGGACTAGTTCCCAGAACAACAGGACCAGAGAGAGAGAGAGAGAGAGAGGGAGAGAATAAAGAAAAGGTAAATTGGAAATATATGGAATTGGTCCACTAAAGAAATTAAATTAGCGGAATAGACCCGAATCCCGCTCGCCCGATCAAATCCCGACTAAAACAATTTCAATAAATCAAAGTTCGATCAAATTTCAAGATAATCGGAATTAAACAATTTCAATCAATTCGGAGCTTAATTAAATTTTATTAATACTCGGACTCGAAGTCGAAAATCAAATCCCGTCAAAAATCCAAATTTAAATTGATGCCGGAATGATTTTAAATTTTGAAGTCGTGCTTGAGGACGATTTTACTCCCATTTTATAAATTGAAATAAATAATAACATTTTAATTAAAATAATGCTAATATGATATCTAAAATATATTTGGTCTTTACAACTTGAATCAACCATGATCAACCTATCATCAACATAGACTAAAGTAACTTTGATCCCATTATCTGAATGCTTGGTGAATAAAGAATCAACCTTTGATTGAATAAAACCAAGCTTTGTTAGGAACTTGGTCAACTCAAAGTTTTATTGTTCGCTTGTTTGTTTGAGGTCATACAAAGACCTTGTAAGCTTGAAAACCTGACTCTTACCATGCTCAAAACTTGGAGGAGGCATCATGTAAACGTCCTCATCCAAAATCCATGCAAAAATGCATTATTTACATCTAATTGATGTAGCTTCCAACCTTTACTTGCAATAAGAGCAAGAAGTAACCTTATTGTAGCCAACTTTGCTACAGGTGATGACTGTTTATAATCCTTATCTTTAACCTAATTTCATCCTTTAGTAACCAATCTAGCTTTGTACCTTTCAATAGTGTCATCAAGTCTCTACTTGACTTTGGAAATCCATTTAGGTAGCTCAACGAGCTTCCAAGAGTTATTCAATATCAAACCATCAAGTTCATCTTCATATATAGTTGATTTCCACTTAGGAAGGTGTTTAGCCCCATCATAACTATTAGGCTCAAAAATCTTGAGTACATTAAACAAAGAAGACACATAAAGAGTAGGGTAAAGGTGACACATCATTAATTCATTATGACTCATCATTGAAAACACATGGCTCATAGAATCACTACCTAATTTTGATGAACAAAACTGCTATATTTATAAGGAAACATAGATTTCTTGAAAATCACATGCCAGCTAATAATAGTTTTATTATATTCAATATCATACACATTGACTGCTTTTTATCCTAGAGGTCGGGTACCCAAGAAAACACCTCTCCTAGCATTGCATCCCAATTTATCTCTATGTTGCTTATCCAATAGAACATAAACTAGTAGGATATGATAAAACTTCTCATAAGGAGAGTTCCATGAGAACCGTTGAGGGAAACTTGTTTGATAATCTGAGTTGAACTGAGAATGCACTCTCCCCAAAACTGTATAGGCAAACCTGCATGCATTCTGATAGCCTTATTTGTCTTTACTAAGTGTCTATGCTTCATTTCCATTCTTTCATTCCGCTTAGCAGTACTAAGAGAAGACTATTGATGAAAAATTCCTTTAGATGCAAATGACTCAACACATTGCCATTGTGTAAACTCTGCCCCATTATTTGATCTTATTATCTTAACTGCCTATCATCTGAAACTGATTTTCGACCATAGCAAGAAAAGATGCAAACATCTTGTAAGTTGTGCCTTATTTTGTAGCAAATATACCCATGTTGCCCTAGTTTTGTCATCTAGAATAGTGATCGAGAAAGTACTTCACTCCACTTATAGAAGTTGTTTTGTATGGAACCCATAAATCCATGTGAACAAGTTGAAAAGGAAACTCAACCATGTATTCACTTCTAATTAAAGGCACAAGTATCACAAGCAAATGTACTTAAGTATAAGCTATTACAATCATGAATATATATGTCTCATTTTAGAAATGGGCGTATGCCTCAGCTTGACATGAATAGTTTTGGAACTTCTCAACATAATTACATTTATTCAAACTGAAATAAAATTTGTCTTCAACAAACTTATGAGTTGTATTGTCCTCCCTTCTCTCCAACAAGTACAGGCCACCTTAAGTTGTTTCTCTAGCCAATATGACCTTAGTTGTAAGGTAATGTAAGATGCACGGAACTGAATCAAAACATAACCTTATGCTAGTATCTAATAGAATCTTAAACATAAAAAGCAAATTATTTCTAAAATCAAGGACATACAACACACTCTGTAGTTTCTAATCATTTGACAAACAAACAAACTATGCCTACTTGTTTGACTATTCTAGCATATCCATAACGCAAACCTAAGGCAATATGTTTTTCTAAATAATGCAGATCGGAGAAAAGAGTTTCATCAAATGATATATGCTCTATTTCACCCGAATCTATTATCCTTGTTTCTTATCAGATTTATGACTACCAATGTGGAATGAGATGCTTAGTTTACTTGCATAGTTGATAATGGCATGATTAACCATGTTTGATCCATGACTTTCCATATCTTCCTTGCCCTTCATCATCTTCATAACCTCTTGATATATGACATTTATCATGCTCGGATCAGGCTTTACCTTATTTGCATTCAAGTGGATTATCAGTTTGTGGAACATCCACTTGTGCAACAAACTTGCCTTTTTGCTTGATCTTTAGACCTTGATACCACTCAGGATATCCCTCTAATTTGAAATAATAATCTTTTTTGTTGTGTCCTTTCTCATTATAGAAATATTTGATGAGTTATTGCTTCACATTACTCAATTCTCTACGAACTTAATACACACGAGTATCATTAGATTCAATAAAAGACTCTTCAATTTCTCCCCACAACTCTTTCGAAGATTACACATACGGGAACTTTTCCCAATGTTACTCACCATTAAGTTATGATCCAACACATGACCATATAGTCGACTCTAGGCCATTTCTCAAAGCCCTCATTGTCTTGAACCAGATTAACACAAATATTGGTGATAAATCCAAGTTTCTCTTTTGCTCCTAAAGCTATTCCTTTCCCTTTGCTCCAGTTAGTAAAGTTAATCTATTAAAATGAGTTGCGACAAGTTACATACTTGGATGATCGGAGTTTGAGAGCAATAATGGATTATAATGTACCCCGATCACATTCTGCAACCGAAAATCCCCAAATTTGACTCCTCTAGCATTGATCAATGGCTATCCTCTTCCAATTCCACATCCTTCATCTGGAATTTCAGTTTGTTCAACGTTCTAAGGGATCGGAGCACCTCTACCTTCTTCGATCTACATCACATTTCCAGAATCTCTTCCAACCATTTTGTAATCTCAATTTTGCAGAAACGAATCACAAATCAATTCTTGAACAAATTCAAAACTTCGAAGCCAACATAAAAGTTGAAAACTTCATAATCTTTCAACAAAAGCTCTGGTACCATTTGAACTTCTAAAGTTGGAGCAAAAAGGAATTCAAACTCCCATTATTTAAGAGTAAAACCAAGAACAAGAGTTTTCAAGATAGAAATCAATCTTTTTTTTAACATTCGTTGACTACGGACTCTATTTATAATGTTATGTAAACTAGTTGCTAACTAATTGATCTTTCTACAAACAGATCTAACAACTTGTAATAAAAAAATTACTATAATGGTCTCTTAGTTTAAAAGATGATTATGCCCCTTAGTTTCTAGCTTGCTGTATTGCTCTAATATACTCCAAATGGTTAATTTGCTTCCTTCATTAATTTGCAATTCAAGTAAATTGTAGCATTCTAGCTAGTTAATTTCTCATATATATTATTGATATAAACATCAGTTTGGTATGGTAAAAGATCAATACATGGTAATGAATCACTAATACAACTTAGTTTAGTTAGAAGGAGGGATATTTGTTAGCTTGAGATCATGATCTTAAATCCCATTAGCCTAACTTTTTTATGATTTTTATTTTTCTTAGTTTTCGATCATCTACTAAAAAAGTATATTTAACTAACAAATTTAAGGTCTTCTCCAATATATTTAAGAAAAATATTCTTTTCTACATATGCATTTAAAAAAAATCATTTTTACAAGATTTATTTTTCTTCAATTTTTTCTATACAAATGCCTATTTAAATCACAAATTTAAAATTTTTTCTAATATATTAAAAAAAAGGTTATTTTTTAAACACATGCAAAAAAAAAAATTCTCAAAAAAAAATTTTAGCCACCCCCCCCCCCTCCCCCCCAAAAAAATATAGGAATAACAAATTTAAGGTATTTTCCAACATATTTTTTTATCAAAAACATTCTTTTCTATATATATCTATAGAAAAATTCTCATTTTTTTTAATAATTTTTCTTTTTCTTTATTTTTTCCTATAAAAATGTCTATTTAAATCACAGACTTAATTTTTTTCTAATACATTTAAACAAAAAAATTATTTTTTCTTACATACATGCAAAAGAAATTCTCAAAAAGTTTTTTAGCCGCCCCCTTCTCCCCCCTTCCCTCCCCCCCCCCGGGTTTTGTAGTTTAAAAGGTTTATAAATATGTAATAATTATTTATACCACAATTTTTTGAAATCGTCTATATAAACCTAGTTCAATTGAATGCATGTTAAGTAATCAGTCAATTAATGGCGAAAAAGAAAAGCCAATTATCGAAAAACTCTCATTAGTTAATATATTAATTTATTTTTGGTTCAATTTGGTGAATGTCCATTTTAGATGTGAATATTAAGTAAATGTCCATTTTTTTACAAAATTAAGTAAATGTCCATTTTTTCCAAAAATACCCCTCCTTCCCATCCCTAACTCTTCCTCCTTCCCCCTTGACCATTTTTAATTTTAACATTGACTGGTCAACATTAACCATTTCGGTCAACGCCTGCATTTGGTGACACTTTTTTGGTGACAGTTATTTTGGTGACAACTGACTTTTTTGGTGACATTTTATTTTTTTCTAGTGACATTTAGGGGAATTTTTTTCTGGTGACAATTGATTTTTTTGGTGACATTTTATTTTTTTCTAGTGACATTTAGGGGAATTTTTTTCTGGTGACAATTGATTTTTTTTTAATTTCTGGCGACATACATTTTTTACTATTGATTTTCTTCTTGTGACAGTTGCCAATATCACTTTTTCTCGGTGACAAATGATTTTTTCCTGCTAATAGATTATTTTCCTCGTGATTGTTGTTGGTGACAGTTGTTAGTGACGAGGTTGATGATAATATATTGTCACCATGATATTGTAACCTTAAAAAATTATCATCGTAACATTATATATCAGCAAGGTATTGTTATCAACCCATATTTTAAAATGTTGAACCATTAATGCTAACAAAAATACATGAACATGACAATAAATGTCACCACCACATTATATATAATCAAAATATTATCACCAAATAAAAATTTAAAAGTTTGACTAGTTTCTCTCACATGAAATTGTCACCAAAATAGTGTCACCAACCTATTTTCACCATCTACAAAACATTGTCACCAAATAAAAATTTGACTAGTTTCTCTCAACTGAAATTGTCACTAAAATAGTTGGAACATTGTCACCAAATAAAAATTTGACTAGTTTCTCTCACTTGAAATTGTCACAAAAATAGTGTCACCAACCTATTTTGAGAGTGTCATCACAATAAATCATATGAGTAATTTAATTAGATGAATCATGTCGTGATCTTTTTTTTTACGGGGTCACTGTCATCACCTTTGCAGTGGTGACACTGTTGGTGACACATGTGGTAACAACTTTTTTTTTGTGACAGCTTTGTTTGACAACTTTTTTTTGGTGACAATGACAAATTTGTTTTTAGAGTTTTTTTTTCTTTACGAGATCACTGTCACCAACAGTGATACCACTCTTCGAACCCTTCCCAGAAGCTAGTTTAGGGAAATGGATATCTAAAAACAAAGATGATCAAACCTGGAAACTACGCCAAATTTACAAAAATTTCATACTCACCCTGCAGAATTTCGCATTTTCTAATTTCATATTCAACCAAGTGTAACCCAATTTGAGGTATGACTGAGCTTTGTTTCGAAAGGGAAAAATAAAACAGTGAATTTGAAATCAGGGATCACAATTAGGGTGGAAGATTAATTGCACAACAGGCAAACATGCAAATTTGCTAATTCATGAAGAAAGATCAGACATTTTGAGAATTTCAAACCAAATCAGGAATCAATATGCAAATTAGCTTTATCTTTGGTGCAATCCCAAAGAGACTATCCATTTTTCTGTCAATACTCCTTATATAATTGTATTAGCAAAAGAACATGACTTTTTCAATTGCACCAAAGATGAAAACTAAGAAACATTATAATCCACTTCAACCAATCAGGTTGTTAGAAATCCAATTCAACCTCTTAACACTATAAGTAAAGCCATCAAAGCTCAGAATTTCAATTTATAAGAACAAAATTACCATCATCTGTTGCAATTAGATCATATAAACAACAAAGAACCACCAAAAAACTCAACAACCAATCCATCACATACCACTCAAAAGCAACGGTAAAAAGCCACCAATAAACAACCTTTAAATAAAGGGAATATCGCATCTTCGATCGAAATCAGCACCATTACAACACCTAAATCTACAAGATCCAAACATTAACACCTGCAGATTACAGTGAATTATACTTTAGTGCTACCTCCTGGTGAAAGCTGCTTCGATAATTCGCAAATCACAAAGAAGACGCGAGAGGAGGTTGGTGAAAGCCTATCATGGCAAAATAGGAAGGAAGTCTATGAACCGAAATCGACAATCAAGTGCGAATAATTAGATGAACGAATTCGAAGCAGAAAAGAGGATGAACGGTGAAATCAAACCTTGGAGGAGACATATCCACGCCCTACGAGGAGATGGAGAGCTCGAGGAGGATGGAGGGCTTGGAGGAGAGGCGGTCAATTTGGACGTAGAACTAGACGTGGGAGCGGCGGTGGCGGAAGAAGGTGTAGATCTGAGAGAAGAGGCGGTCAATTTGGAACGGACGGAGGGAGGGATACTCACAGAGGAACAAGAGAGAGGATTAAATAGAAGAGCAGACATTGACCCCTCCCACTTCGACCTCCTCTTGAACCTCGATCTGCAAGCTCCCACCTCGTGTCCGCCGACAACGCTCAGTGCTTTGAGACCGACCCTCTCTTCAACCTCGATCTGCAAGCTCCACCAGTCGGATTCCCTCTCGCTCAATCTCTCGCACATCTTTGATCTCCTCCTCCCCCAATCGGATTCCTGAGTGAAGTACAATGAATAAAAATTAAAAGAGGGGTATTTTGGGTATTATGAAAAATTATGGACATTTCCTTAATTACAAAATAAAAATGAACATTTACCTAATTTTACATTCCAAATGGATATCTCACCAAAATTTTTCTTTATTTTTTGTGAAATAATTTCCTAAATTGATATAAAGAGCTAGTTATCGCTAGGTGGACCCACCAGTTTTATTTTTTTTTGATAGAAAAAAAGAACACATAACTTAATGGAACTTATTATTTAGTAATTATATATATATATATATATATATATATATCTTTGTGTACAAGTACGTAAGTGCTATTTATATCACAATTATTTAGATTGAATAATTAAGTTCGTATAGATATAGATTCTTCCTTTAATTTTTTGTTTTCCATATTTGAAGAACGCGTACTCTAATCTTGTACCTACGTTTGGCTTGAGATCATCAAGGAATTGAAAATTATTCCTCTCGGTCATCCTACATAAAAATTGAAACATAAAAAATAAACTATATTCAAATATAATGTTAGATGAAATGGTTCGATGGAATGTTATGACTAATTTGACACGTCCGTGGTCTTGTGCATGTAGGGTTTGAAGATTACTTGATACAAAATGGGATGAAACCTAGCTAGATGAAGTTATGTACGTCGTGAAGTAGAACAAAAAGCTCTGTGACCTGATATGAATGCTAGCGAAATGAACTCAGTGATGGAAAACGAGTCATTTGATAGATGTAGATACCATGTTTTAATATATATTAGTATATCATGTGTAAGTTAATGATGACAATATTTGATTTGGCGCCTATAATTTTGGGGTAAATATTTATGATGTACTTATATTTATGATGTACAATTGAAGTTGGATAAATAATAAAAATGAATAGCTTATTAGGATAACTGTGAATTATGAAATAAATTATTTTTAGACTAAATATCCTAGTTGAAATAAGAAAACAAAGATTTGATAATGCATAAAGATTTGTATTAACAATATTGAGTTAAATTAGGAAAATTTTTGAAGACTTGGATGATTAATAGAGATTTGGATGATTAATAGAGATTTGTAAAGATTTGGATAATTAATAGAGATTTAAATTAATTAATTGATTAATTACTTAACGAAAATAAAATCCAAAAAATTCACAAAATTATACGTCAATATGATGGAAGGAGGAATATATTGCTACATATGACCTAAAATTATGAGGAAACCGACATGTGACCAGTGTACTATTTCTTTAGTGTTATTTTTTTATTAGGTAAAAATTCGAGTTCAGAAAAACCCGAAACTCGATGGCCGACCAAGTCGGCAGATGGCAAGCCATCAATACAAACAATACAATAGCACAAATCAACTTAGACATTTCCTATGGAAAATTTCGCGAGATGGCTTACCCACTTCAGAACGGTTACAACGGTCGCATGTGTCGGTTCCCTCGGGCTACTGCTTCTGTGGTTGTTCTACGGAGTCTACTTTCCACCTTCTGCTAGAATGCCCCATGACTTTTGCTCTTTTATCCGAACTTCGGATTCGCCTTCCAAACCTCTTAGGCATCAACGTCAACTCTAAACCAAATTGCATTCTCCGTAACATCTATATTGTTGTGGGTAAGAAAAATTTAAGCAACCTAGCCTTCGCTTGGTGGGGTCTTTGGTTTTTCAGAAACCAACTGATCTTCCAACACGTAACAACTACTTCGAGTCAGGCAATTGCCTTATTCTGCAAGTCATCTTACCAAACTTGGTCGGCGAGAATGGACATTACAAAAAATCCGAAAGTGGCGACGCCTTCTGCTGCTCGTCCGGATAGAACTCACGTTTCGCCATCTATCGAAAAAAACACTTGCCTAGCGCAACCTTGGGAAAAACCGCCGCAGGGGTACTACAAGCTCAACTTTGATGGGTCCCATTGTCAGTCTGATGCAGGCACATACGGTTTCGTCATTTGAGACCATAACAGTAACATATTCTCTTTAGGATCGGGCCCTTGTAACAACAACTCGACTGTTTTCACCGAGGCTTTGGGTCTCCATATGGGTGTGGCTAAGGCGATAAACCTGGGTATTCAAAACCTTCTAATCGAAGGAGATTGTTTGGTAGTCATAAAGGCTCGCTTGGGTGACTGGTCGTGCCCTTGAAATATCGAGCTGTTGATGGCCGATGCGACTATAAATTTAAATTCTATGTCTCATGTTGCTATTCGTCATATTTTCAGGGGTTCAAATGCAGTGGCTGACAGGATTGCACGTCTGCCCTATTGCATACCTGCCGATGATAGCTTGGCTACTGATCCAGAACTTAGGGTTCTCGTCCGTTCGGACGTGCTAGGAAAGAAGCCTGTTCGACGGCGGCTTTCCTAATTCTTATCTCGCTTTGGAAAAAAAAAGAAAGAAAAACCCAGAACAACTCATACAAAACATCAGCCAGTAGAGAAGTCAATGGAAAGTCAAGACGCGCCACGAGTGCTCAAAACGTGGGAGAGTACAACGACTCACGACAGTACCCCAGCCGGAAAGGGCGACTCCTGAGGAAGTGTGGATCGCTGCCATTGCCCCCACCTAAATGAAGGATCTTCGAAGACCACGAACACAACCACGATCCTTTGTCGATCAAACGAGACGCCCGATACTGCAACCCAACATAGAGCAAATACAACCACACCAGAGCATCGAACCGACACTGGAAGACGAGACAAATACGAGCCAAAAAGAGAAGATCGATCTACCAGCGAAAATGTGAAACGGAACTTCCGGAACCAAACAGGACATTCGGGGAGCACAATTATTTCTAAAATATTATAAAATTTTCCAGCCCCTTCGAGAAAATTCAAAGGGAATTTAATAGGATATTTTTTAAAATATTATTAAAATTTCCAAAATTATGATATTTTTATTTTTATTTTTCCCTATTTTCGGGCCGCCCTTGGGCCCAAGGCTCTGCCTTGGGCCCAGAGCACGAGCTCGAAAACATAAAATTCACACTTTCTAGACAACCCAAGAGGGATGCCGGAAGAATCCCCACAGCGGCCGCCGGAGAGGCCAACAACGAGCACAACTGTTGCCGGTCAGCAAGGAAGACATAGAGACAGGAAGGTAAAGCGCTAGCGCTACACCCAGACCCAAGGAAAGCGAGAAGCAAACCGAAGGCTGATTTTTCAGGCCGAGCTAGGGAAGCCGGTAGTGCAGGCCAACCCAGGAAAGTCGTGGATTTAGGCTCGGGGAGGGAGAAACAACAATCTGACCCCGGGAGGACGAAGATTTAGGGCAGACGAAAGTTTCAGGCCAAGCCGATATGCAAATCGGAGGCCGGTTGTTCGAGTTTGGCTTAAACTGATCAAGGAAAGGGGATCCAGGAATCCAGAATCACAGATACGCAAAAGCCCCCCACTAACTGATTTTTTACCGGAAAATCGTTACAAAAAAAAAAAAGAGGTTGTCGAAACAACCCGATACCAAGTACAAGGACGGGGCATCAGGAGGAAGCAAGGCTGAGCCGAAATGGGATCCAAGGCCCCGAATCGCAAGAAGATTCGAGGAGGAAGGGATGAGGATTACTGAAAGCAACCATACGAGGCAAAAGATGACAGCTAGAGATTCAAGCCGATGAGGCCTTGTCTGACAAGATGGATTTTCGACCTTCGAAGAGGTGGTTCTTGGCCTCCGAAGAGGTGATCGGCGGTGATGATTCTTGGCCTCCTAAGAGGGGATCGGCGGCGGTGTGTTCATTCTTCCCAATTTGGGGTTTTTTCCTTTCTTTAGTGTTATAATATAGAAATATAAATATATATGTATCGAAAAATATTTCTACATTATGATATCTTTTCTGACTAGCCAACCCTCTCTCTTTCTTTATATGGTTGTATATAAATATATTGTACATATTATACATATGAATGAAAACTTTACCTTTACTAGCGGATTTTTAATATACCGGCTTGTTCTACACACTATTTTGTATCGTCAAACACACGGTGTGGTCATCGACTTCTGGTGTCGATAAAATAACTGTCAATTTTGACAACACGGACGTCTCATGTCAGCAAGTGTTTTTCAAGCCAAAAAAGTTTGCTGAAATTGGAATGCGATGAATGGTTGTCCATTTTATGATAATTTGGACATGCATATAACATGATCCTTTTTATATTACTTGTAATGTAGGATATATCTATAGATAGCCATTCAGATTTGCGTCTACATTCGGGTCAATTGAATTGGGTCGTGATCGAGTCCATTCAATTTTTGGGTTCAGTTTAATATTGAGTTGGAATATTTTGATCGGATTGGGGAAAAATTGAGACAAGTTAATTATAAATGTAATTCAAAGGCATAGTTAAATTTTATCTTGAGTTATGGTTTGGAGGGTTAGTTTTAGGCCCTGTTTGGTAAAAAAAGTAGTTGATAGGGTAGTTGAAGCTGATGGGGTAGTTGAAGTTAATGGATTATTTGTATTAAATATATATATTAATAAGCTAATATGATGTTTGACAAACCTAACTATTAAAGTAGCCGATGGAAATTTGTAAATAGAAAACCAAAAGCTCCGAAAAGTTTGGATGAGTAGCTGTTGAAAAACTCATATTTCAAAAGCTAGTTAAATTAAAATCTTATATTTATTTCATTTAAAATTATCTACATCTATATATCTATATATATACTCTTAATTTCGTATACTTAGTACTTAAGTGTCATCCTCTCCTTCACCCTCTCCTTTTCATCCAATTAGATTTTCTTTTTCATTTTTCATTTTTTTTCTTTTTCAAACTATATAAATATACACTCTTAATTTATTATACTTAGGATCTCATGTCTCCACATCTTTGGGGAGATGAACTCGGTGGTGGATAAGGTGACTCATATGTGACAATCAATGGGCACTCGCCGCTTGGTTTCTCATCCTGAGCTAGCAGTTCTTGTCCGAAATAATGTTCTTGGATGGTGGTTCATGTTCAACAGGGCCGACAACACCCAAATCTTTACTTTTATCGCGGAGGGAGGAAGGAGAGGGATGGTCCGGGCACTGCAGTCTGTTGTAACCCAGCGTAAAATACCAACTTGGCTTGTAAATTTTGAAACATTTAGGAAGGAGGAAACAGTAATTTAATGTACAATGATCGCAATAACGATGGAACACTACACTGTCATTCACAAGCGAAGCTAAAACAGTGTTCCATCTCAAACCAAACCATTTGTAGGCAGATCAAACCTTTTTCTACAAATACAGCTCGAATACAAACCAATGTGTGTGTGTTTTTTTTTTTTTTTTTTTTTTTTAACATGTCTTCAGCTCTTCGATTTGGAGTGCTTCACAAGCCAGTCAATGACTGCATCAATGTTGGTTGAGTTCTTGCATGAGATCATGAAGCAACAAACTTCTCTGCCCGTAATTGACTTGAGATCCCTGCATCAAGAAAATGGTTTACACTATGGCAGAACATAAAGTACAAGGGAATATCATGTAGTAATATGATATATTAATGGGATTTACTGCGAGTCTGCAACCATTGTAGCTTACATTTGATCTGTCAGGGCATCCTTTGATAGTGCTCCAGACTTGTCAATCTTGTTCCCAAGTACCAGCAAAGGGATGCCACTCAGTGAGGGTTTGCTCAGTAAATCATGAAGCTCGCTTCTTGAGATGCTTATGTTATCGTGATCAGCAGCATCAACAACATAACTGTATTCCACACATCAAGCAGAAACATTATGTAACAAATCCAAAAGGACAAATATTAAGAGGACATATCATCAATGTTGAACTTTAGAAGATGAGGAAAGCAAACACTAGTTCCTTGAAACCGCTAAAACCAGACAAGAAATAGATTCTCCGCAGTTGAGCAATAACTATGTGATGCACAAAGATTGACAATGATTGTTTAAAAATAATCAGTCTAGGTTCACAACGAAAAAATAGAAAGAAAAGAATGCAGTATAGGTGGATCAAAATGACATGCGATTATTAAATGGCAGAAAGCAATTTCTGGAAAAAAAAAATGTAGACTGAATTGGAGAAAGGTTCCTCAATCCTTACACAATAGCCGAAACTGCACGGCAGTATCTCTCCCACATACTGCGAAACCGTGGTTGGCCACCGAGATCCCATAATTTAATTGTGACATTCCCTTTAGTTACCTTCTTCATATTGAACCCAACCTGGAGCACAAAATTCAGTCAGAAGCTTATGGAACTTCACCAGATATTTCCAAATGTAATATTTTTCTAAGCAGGTGTACAATCAGAAGGTATAGAGGTTCTTGATTGCAGATGTAAATTACAGGTCTCAGGTCTGAATCTTGCAATAACAACTTACTGTAGGGATCATGTCTTCACTATATCCACCAGTAGCAACAACATTTACAAGGGAGGTTTTTCCAGCATTCTGTAGACCTATTAGAGAGAGCTCCATTTCTTGCTTGAAAAAGAGGCTGCAGTGATCAAGATGAAAAATAAGAGATCATTTGCTTGTCAATGATCAATACTGATGGAGAGATGGCAATTGAATGCATCACAATAATCAAGTAAATATCACAGCTATTGTAATGCCAAAAGTCTTATCCGGTATTTTGCAAATTCACAATCCCGGAACAGTATTGTTGTACTGGCAGTACTGGGTGCCTTGAGCTTCTGTCTTAGTTATAGGGGGTAACTCGCATTACGAAAAACAAAACACAAGGAAGACTAAAAAATAGTATAACTACAACGCATCTTAAACTTTAAGACTTAGCACAAGATTGTTGGCTATATTAGCTAACAGCAAATGCCTAGTACATATAATTGTAGCTCTCTCAATATCAAAGCAAGACTTTGAATACTTTAGACCATACATCATATAGGGATATGATGTGGTGGAAACATCCAAATACATTAGACCCCACAGTTTCGCAGTATGCGGGAGAGATACACGATTAACAAGACATACTAGCCTAAGGCAAGGTCTTCTAGAATTTCACGTCAAACAAACATGAAGAAAAAACAGTAGCAACACTACTTAGATCATTGATCATCCATCCTCTAGAAGAGACATAAAAACGATTGGTTTTGATGGGGAACGCTTACTCTGAGCAAAAAAAGGGTTCTCTCAATTCCATAGAGATTCAAGGTAATAGATCATTATTTTTTTTTTATGCATCAGTAACAGATAATTGTTGTTATATAAACCACAACAAAATCTGAAAAGGGAATGTCAGTACAATTGATTGTCATGCTGATTGCTTGACTTTAATTCAAGGATAAACATGGAGAAATACATAGCAACTAGCATACCAACATTAATGATCAACTCTCTAGAACCGAGAGAAAAAGGTTTTCCCATAGCAACTAGAATACCAATATTAATGATCAAAACATGGATTTTTTTCAAGTCAAAGGGGAGTCTATAGAAGGAAAATGGAAAGGGAAGATCTAGCAAATTGATAAGCTGCTGACTAATTGCCTGCCGTTCAATTGATGCAAGGTCAAGGAATGTGACAAATAGATACACATGTTGATTGTTTGACATTCAGTTGGCAGTAAGTGAGGTCAAACTCAAAGAATGCAAGAAATAGATCATTCCATTCAGCACCCCAACTTCTGTGTAATAGAGTAAGAAATAATGCTCAGTTATATGCATAATAACTAGCAACATAGAGACCAGCAGGCCAGAAGCCCAGAAAACAGTCCTCGAGCGACACGGGAGCTGTGAATTTGCAGATCATGGTGTCCAAATCTAAGCATTTTAAGATAAAACCCTAATCACAACTCACAAACACACTGCCATGCGGAAATCATGACAGGAGTACTTGGCTATACTTATCTTTTCTACGGTCTAGCATAAAAATCTGTGTAAGGGAGCACAACTTGGAACTAAATTATAAGAGATCAATTAAAGATCATATGACAGCCACCGATCTGATAACATTGCCTACCGTTCAACTCCAACCCTCTCATAGGTCATACTCATAGGCAATAGCCATGGGTTAAGCCGTTAAGTAATTCAATCTCCCGTATCTAAGCTGGTAGGGACTGGCAAGAGTCCACGCAACAATGCCCTAATTAAGTCACCTGCAAGGATATCCACGACTCCAAAAAACGCAGAATTCCAAACAAGCAGGAAAATTGACCGTTGCAAGGATATCCACGACTCCAAAAACGCAGAAAAAGTTTCAAATTTCGATCGGACATGGTAAGGTTGAAAGATCTTCTCCAGGGATAGGCTATATAAGACTCGAGATACATCGAAAAGAGCAATTTGGATTCGTACTAGTAACAAATTTGAAAATCAAGCACTGGAAATTCAGAAAAGAAAAGTAGCGAGAAACTGACCTTCGAAGCCAATTAAGAAACGCTTCCCACAAAGCCATACTGGAGACTGGAGAGTGCGTTTTGGTAGAGGAGGAGCAAAAAGGAGGGAAGGGAGAGAGAGATGTAGGAAACTGGAAACTCACAGACGACTCCCTCCGCCTGCAAATCGGTATCTTCTCTTCTCTGATGTTCTTATCAAATCGATTTGGTAGGGAAGGGAAGAGGAGTGCAATGCAATTATTAGCTGGAGCCTGTTAGGCTAAACCTTTTTTTTTCTTGGTATGACGAGGAACACGTCTTTGGTTATAAACCCCGAACACGTGACCCAACCGACAAGATCACGTACTAAGTAAATCGACTTGTGTCGAGTAAGTCGACGCAAGTCTGTAACTTATAGCTAGTATAAATAATTCAAACACCTCATGTGGTTTCAGTGGCGGCCGCATGAGTCTTTGAAAGGCGGGGCGAGATTTTGGACTGGTTGGTTCGAGCAAAATATTTATCCATAACGGAATCTCTAATCATAATTTATAAACAATGAAATGAACAAACAAATGAGCAAAATCCTCCCCAATTTTCACACTTCAAAACTCAAAGTAGGTTAGCCTCTTGTTGTGTATTGTATTTTCCCCACTTATTTTCGTACTTGTTTGTTACAAACCTAAATGGTCCGTTTATAAATAGGCTTATTATCTATTTGGAAACAGCAAAAAAAAATTATTTGTTTGGAAAAACATACCAGCATCCGATTTCAATTTCCTTGCAATAGCAATCACAGTCACAAATAGGGTCATTAGGTTGTTATAGTGATTGGGCCTTTATTTGTTAGTCTCGTTTATAAATAGACCCATTTCTGAACAAAACAGATCTCTCTCCTTCTTCCTCAAGCTCCAGCTATGGAGTCTTCTGTTCGCCTATTTCCATTGCCGCTCAACAAATCATCAATTCACAAGATAACACCTCTCTCTTTGGCCGAAGGGTGTGGCGCCCGCCTACGTGCGCCACACCCTGGGGCCGCCCCCTGCGTGGTTTTAAAATATAAATGTTAACGTCTTTGATATTTTAAAGAGAAAAAATTGGGTGGAATATCCACTCTTATAAATGAGTTAAGTAAATGTCCTCCATTTTCAGTCTACTAAGCATTTGTCTAAAAAAATTCATAATCTCAATACTACCCTTATTCTAATTTAATCTCCTTCCCTTTTTCCTCCCGTTTCATCTCTTTGTCAAACCAACTCTAATCCTCGACCGACAATACCCAGCTCCGCAACTCTCATTCGGTAGCCAACGCCCTTGCCGCCCTCCTCCAAATGCTGCTATGGAGCGAACACAAACTCATTGACGTTGTGCTGGAGGCCACGGTGGCTTTGCTGCTACTTGATATTGCCGCCCTCCTCCAAACGCCGTTATGGAGTGAACACAACCTCATCGACGTTTTACCAGAGGCCACGGTGGCTTTGCTACTACTTGATGTTGTCACCCTCCTCCAAACGCCGCTATGGAGCAAACACAACCTCATCGACGTTGTGACGGAGGCCACGTTGGCTGTTGCTACTTGATGCGGTCTTCTTCGCTGCTACTTGAAGATAGAGTGCCCACCTCAATCGAATTGGATCTCCCAATTAGATATAATTCATCAAATAGGTAGTCCTACCTTGCATCTACCTTCAAATTATCATCGACGACTCTTCGTTTTTTAAATTTTGGACTAAGGTAAAGCGATTTTCTCTAATTTGGATTAAGGTAAAGCGATTTTCTAATTTGATGTCAATGTCACCATTGATGACCGGAGGTGTCGAGTTGGAGAAGCCATATCGGTGTTGATGTTTGGATCTTGTGAATTTAGGTGTTGCAATGGTACTGGTTTTGATCGAAGATGCGATAGTCCCTTTATTTAAACATTGTTTGCTGGTGGTTTTTTTACTGTTATTTTCGAGTGGTATGTGATGGATTAGTTGCTGATTTTTTTGGTGTTGCTCTATTGTTTACATGATCTAATTGCAAGAAATGACAAATATGGATTATACAAGGATGAACAGTACTCTTCGTTGATAACAACATATTTTCTGTTAGACCTGCTTACCCTTCATATTCATCATTGGTGACAACTTCACATGATGATGGGATTTGCTTTTTTTTTTAATGAGGAACATTCGATGAGTTTTGCAATGACTATTGGGGCTATTAGACCATGATTTCCAGGAAGTCTATTTAACTACATGTTCGCACATGTTTATCTCAAAGAATTCACTTCTATAGAGAGTTATAAGAATGCAACATGTGTTCATATGCGTGTTTGTGATGGACTGCATCTTCCGTGTACTACATTTAGCAAATGTTGTTTTCTTCATATTCATCAAAGATTCATTTGTCATCTATCTTTACGTCCTGTACAAATGCTTCCAAGTAATTTAGCTCCCAACTTTTTTCTATTTTTCCAATGTTATAGGAATTGGTTGTTATGCAAAATTATAATTCATTATATCTGGTTGTTCGCAAAATTAGAATTCACCAAAATCTTTTGTAGGCTTGGGTACGTGTGTTGAGTATGCTCACAAACATCTTTGCATCTAGGGTAACCACCATAGATATATGAGTTGTAAAAGTTGCAGGCAAAGGAGAAGCAATTGATCAAAGGCATCGATGTGCAATGAATGGGAGATTGGAACGATTTATTTAGGTCTAGGAGGTTTACCTGAGCTTGTGCTGCTTATGGAGTAGAAGGGCTACGGGTTGATCCAAACAATTATGCTCTCATTAAGTAGCATGTCGACAATGGTGAGAATCAAATGTGGCCACTGCTCTAGTCTCCTCTCAGTTGACATGCTCAATGCCTTATCGCTTCCGTTTAATCTTCTTGTCGCCTTTCACCAAAATCCCCTAATTTTACTAGCTAGCTTACACATTCTTTAACATTTATTTTGGTCTTATTGTATTTGATGACACTATATTTCGATGATATTTTTTTATCTCATGTCTTTGTAAATTTGACGACACTCTATTAGTGATAATTTTGTGTGATATTTCGATGATATTTTATATTAGGATTAGCTCATCTAGGGTTTATGCTCCCATTGCCCTAAAGTTTTAGTTTGAATGATGCAAGTTATCGCCAAATATATGTCACCATCAATGTCAACATTGTTAAAAATGGTTACACTAACCTTGTTTTTAAAAAATTTAAAAAAAAAACTATCAAAAAAAAACTGACCTCATAAAAAAATTTTAAAAATAATTACCACCACATGTGTCACCAGTGGTGACACTATCCTTGTTTATAAAAAAAATGTGTCACCACATGTATCACCACTAATAAGGGTACCGGTGACACAACTAATAACACTTGTCCTAGGTTTTGCCTTTGGTGACAACAATTATTTTGCTTAGGATTAGCCCATTTAGGTTTTGTGCTTCCCTTGTCCTAGGATTTTCCTTTGGTGACAACAGTGGTTATATTTTTTTTTGTGGTGACATTACTAATAACATTTTTCCTTGTCCTAGGTTTTTACTTTGGCAACATAAGTGATTTTGCTTAACATTAGCCCCTCTAAGGTTTGTGTTTCCCTTGTTCTAGGGTTTCTTTTGGTGACAACAATTGTTTTGCTTAGCATTAGCCCCTTTAGGGTTTATGCTTCTCTTGTCCTAGGTTTTTCCTTTGGTGATAGTAGTGGTTACACTATTTTTATAATGGTGACACCACTAATAACACTTTGTCGTGGATGATTCTGCGCCCGCGGTAAGACCTACCGCGCCCATGGCGCTATAGTGATGTCACAATTCGAGTTTAATCCGAGAAAATTCTATCTAATCTAGCTAATTTCTATCTTATTAGTTCGATAGTTTTTAGGTTTTGTCTGCCCTTAGTCCTATAAATAGACGTGTTTAGGTCTAGTTTTTTATTCAAGAAGATTTAGATTTTAAAGACTTGAGTTTCTATAAGTTATGAGCAGCTAAAATCTTTGGTTTTGTTTGTCGTTCAAGACTTGGTTAGTTGAATCGTGAGTTTTAAATTCTAGTTATTCCTATCATTTATTTCAATTTGTATGTGCTGATTACTTATGTTGTTGATTTAATCTTGATTAGCTACCTTGATAAAATCACATCGTGCAAGAGTATTGATTCGTGACTTCCATGAACTTAATCTATAGTAACAAACATATTCTAGTGAGATTACTTTAATGAAATTGAATGTGTAGGGAGTTGACATGTTGACTAAATATTGATTCTTTAGGGAATTGGTGTTGCCTATATGCTAGGGAAATTTTGACATTGTGCTACTTCTATGTTAAATATTCCACTTGTTTAGGTTGCATAGGAGTGTAATCAGAATAATCGATAGAAAATAAATAACTAGAAGGAGATTCAACGATCGAGTAAACTAACCAATGTTGCGAATTCGTAGGTGAAACCGCTTTTTTCTCTATATATTCTCTCTAATCTTATTTCACATTAACTTTTTATAATTTATTTTTCATAAAAAAATTCTTTTTACTCCTAATTGATAAATACACATTGTATGAAATACTTGTTTCTCCGTGGGATCGACCTCTTACTTTAATAGGAAAAAACCTTCTTTATGAGTTTGAGTTTACTTTGATAGGAAAAACGACGACTTTTCCCTTCGTTAATCTTCTTTGTTGGTCGTGCCACAAGGTTGTCAAAAGAGGTCTTGCCGACATTTGACGACACTCTTATACTCCCGAAGATGAAGGTTCATCCATCATCACTTTGCTTGGAGGAGAAAGGCAAATCGAAGGTCATTGAGGTAACCAATTAAATTATTGATGGTGATAAAATAGCTAGTTGTGTACAAGAGTTATGTTTTGATCCGGAAGGGGATTACTTGATAGTTGCTAGGCATGACTTACTCAAGGAAGTGTCCAAGCCATGGGTTGATAATCAGAAGAGATCCATTCGTCAACTGCTCGATAGAATGCCATCGTTGATGGTCAAAATGTGAAGTGAGATTTTGGATGATCTTCATGGAGAATCTCAATTGTTGATTGATGATATAGTTAATATCGATGTAGTTGATTCTAATATCTATAATTGTAAGATAACTGACCATTTATGAGACTTTTGTTTTGATCCATGACAAGAGTATTTGATATTTGCTAGCCATGGTTTGCTCGAGAAATTTCCTAAGTCAATGAGTGATAATTCGATTCTTGTAAAGGAACTTACCATTTTTGGTTACCCACAGAAGTGTTCGATGAAAGCCCCGATTTACACAAATTCTATGAACCTAAGTATTTGAATGAGATCAATGAAGAAGGAGAGCAGGACAATTTGAAGGTAGTCGGGGGATAATGATGATCAAAATGAATAGAAGGTGCCCAAGGTCAGCAAGTGGAACATGGTAAGCCACTAATTCTTGTCAAGTTAGAAGTGTATACACCAAAGTAGGCGTGGCTACGAGTCGAACCCGCAAGGTCAACGGGTTCGATCCGTCGGGTCAAGGGTCAAGGTTGGTCAACCCAAACCCTAACTCGAAAATACCACGAGTTGACGGGTTTAGGTCGACCCGCCAACACGGCGGGTTACATTATCTTTTTTTTTTTAAAAAAAAATTGGTTTATTAAAAATTTTGACTTTTAAATAAACAAATAAATGATATAAGAAGATTTTATCTTCATACCACATTTTCTCATCCATTTCATTTTGATATGAAGTGGAAAAAATGTGGGAAGATTTTATATCCCCGTACCAA
Source organism: Persicaria maculosa (assembly GCA_963922045.1). Lineage (NCBI taxonomy): Eukaryota > Viridiplantae > Streptophyta > Magnoliopsida > Caryophyllales > Polygonaceae > Persicaria > Persicaria maculosa. Next base: position 40,066,086 of record OY998271.1, read on the forward strand.
TTCTTTCATCCACTACAATTTCAATGTGGGATGTAAGAGAGAAAAATATGAGAATATATATTTCTCAAACTTCATTTCCAAGTTCATTTCCAACGTGGGAAATGTAAGAAATAAGTAAAGTGGGAGTCATTGGATAGTGTGATACATATGTATAGCTTCATGTCTTCTCATTTTAACTCTATATTTTCAATGTGAGAGGAGGTCATTGCCCCCACATTGGAAATGAGGGAATGAAATGAAGACTTCCAAATCTATAAAAGAAAAAGAATGAAGGTGCATTTTCCCCAACTTGCATATTAATTTATGTATTATTATGAATTATTCTAAGAATAATATACATAATAATAATTATTATTATAACTTTATTTTTTTAAAATATTTTTTTAAAAAATATGTATGGGTCGACTTGGCGGTGGGTTTGCAATCCTTCGACCCTAACTCGTACCTGAGTTGACCCTTCGACCCAAACCCGATAGGTCAACGACCTGTCGGGTCAATGACCGGTATGACCCGCCGAGTCACGGGTTAACCCGTGACCCGTGGCCATGTCTACACCAAAGGGTTATCCAAGCATATTGTGTTTCGATCCTAGAGGTGCAAACATAATATTTGACGATATATTTTTTTTATTAGGAAAAAATTCGGGTGAGCGAGCTCTACTCGGTGGCATCCTTACGAATGAGGTCTAAAAGACCAAAATCGTTGTAAATATCGACACCCCGGGCAGAGTGGCAAATGTGTGCAACCTTATCAGCCACTCTATTGCCCAAACTGGGAACATGAATGTAAGAAACTTCTTTCAAAGTCGATAATAAGAGTTTAACATCTAAAAGGATCAGCCCAATTTCCCAAGGACATTTAGAATCGATATTAATTTGTCAAAATATACACAAAAAAACCTAGATCTAAAAGTGAAACGGAGAGAGAGGCACGCCTCACACACATTCACCTCTTCTTTTTTTTAATGATAAGAAATCCGATCCAATTCCGATCCGGACCGAAAATTCCGGTTCGATCCCGGGTTTGGACCGAAAACCGGAAATAATAATTTCTTGTACCGTGGACCGGACCGTAATTTCCGATCTGATTCCGGTCCGATCCAAATTTTACGCAGCCCTAATACGGAGTAAAAAACATTGTCTTGTCACTTGTGGTTTTGAGTTTGAGTTGAACGAATGAAACCCGCGTCTACTTGCAGTGTGCTCATATCCGCCTTTACCTTGGCAGTGCTGAAAAATCCTTTCTACTGTTTTTGTTGTTGTTGAACACTGTCGCTGACCGCTGTGAATCTCAGAGGAGTCTCCAAGCATTCCTATTTTATGAATATTTGAGTTTTGGAGAATTTTGGACAATTTTTTTAGATTTAAAATAGATTCCCCATCCCATAGTAGTGTATTCTGATTTCTGCATCTAGCCAAAACCCCCGCCGCCACTACTACCCGGCGGAGTTGCAGTCGCTCTCTGTAGTTCTCATGGGGACTGCACGTTGCAACGTTCTTCTTCCTCTCCTAAAGCTCCCTCAATCAACGTCTCCTGCTCGCGCTCGGGTAGAAATCCACCGCCACTCCTGCTTGGGATCGGCTTTCCGAGCAATCGAGCCTGTCTCGTTGACGGCTAGCGATCGTAGTGCCGCCGCTGAGCAGGAGAAGTCGGTCAAATGCAGCTTGTTCAATGAGTCGGAGAGAGTGTTGGAGGATGGGAATTTGATCAAGGAGGAACAGTTTGTTGGGTTTTTTAGAGAGGCGTGGCCGTACTTCCGTGCTCATAGGGATGGGACTTTCGTCGTTGTGATCTCCGCTGAAATCGTCGTCGGCCCTCACTTGGATGCTCTGTTGAAGGCAAATTCACATTTTCTTTGGTTTTCCTCGATTTCTTTTTTGGTCGATTGCTGTCGATTTTCTAAAGAATGGTGTGATTGCCCTAGGGTTTCAGTTTGAAACTTGAAGGACTAATTAAGTATTCAATTAATGCGTTTCAGGATATCTCTCTGCTTCACGGTTTAGGTATCAGATTTGTAATTGTCCCTGGAACTCATAAACAAATCGATAAGCTTTTAGCTGAAAGAGGTAAGGTTCAATCTAGCTATTATTCTTAATTTTTCGTGTCAGTTTTAATTACAGAAATATCGATCTCCATATCTGGATTGGGTTGCCTTACAAGCTATTTGAAATTACATCCTTAATATTGCTTATTCCTGAATGAGGCTCAAACCTGGATTGGTTGGTCTACTGCAGTTAGTTGGCAGGAAGCTCTTGAAATAAAACCGTAGGCCTAAATATGAGAGATTGGTCCTTGAACTTTTACAAGGTGAAATTTTTTTTTTTAATATTGACTACTTTCAAAATGAGATGCCAAGAATATAGAAACTGTAGTGATTGCTTTTTCCTTTTCATTAATTCATTTCGATTTTTACATTAGACCAAGATAGAGGTTTAGGAGTTATGTCTCCTAGCCAAAAGTCTAGGGTTGAGTTCATATTGTGGATTATGCATCCAAGTTGCTTATTTTAAGGGTCAAGGAGGTATGAAGGCCTGAAACCATATCATTCTATTGCGAAAGATCAGTTCTTGTGAATGTTTATTTATACTAGTTTTACTCGTTGAATTCTTGATATTCTTTGTTGGCATTCTTTCATTCCCTGGCCCCTTTTTGTTTCATCAAGTTACTTGATTGATAATTAATGTCACCAGCAAAAGCAAAAGTCTTTGAGAGTGGGTCAAGGGATTAGAGCTCTTTTTGTGTAGGGGGGTTATGGTATACGTTTGGATGTCAAAATACCCACATTTTGCACTAGACCATTTGTTTGGTCTTTAGTTTTTTGTAACTTGGTTATGTGTCACAAGCATAATTTACCGGTTCAAACAAAAGGAAAAATCCTTGTGATCACAGGAGCAACCAATTGATGTAAGCGCTGTCTAACTTGGTTTTGATCATTCTCCATTTGTTCTTTCCTTAGATGAATGTTTGAATTCTGAAGTCACCAACTTCAAATTGGCTACATGCCATTTGCTTATAATTTTCCATTTTCCATGGAATAATTGTGTATGAATTAACATCAGACTCCTAAATTTTAAGCATCATTCTCTTGAAGGAGGCAAGCCTAAGTATGTTGGGGCATACAGAATAACTGATCCTGATGCTTTGGATGCATCTATGGAGGCCTCTGGAAGAATCCGCATCATGATAGAGGCAATGCTATCTCCTGGACCTTCTCTAATCAATATTCGTCGACATGGTGAGAATCGCCGTTGGCATGATGTTGGAGTCAGTGTTGCCAGTGGGAACTTTTTGGCAGCAAAGGTATATCTATATCTAGTTAAACCAATTTTTGTTCTGGGATTAATATTATAAAGGAATCCATTATGACAAGAATTATAGTTACTGGTGTACAGTTTCTTTGATGGCATTCCTTCTCCTTTTTCTTTCTTTTTGGGTGGGGAACTTTGCCATCATGCTTTTGAAAATTTCATTGGGATTTCTTATGGAGATCAAAATAAAACTTCCTTACAGAGGAGAGGAGTCGTAAAGGGCGTTGACTTTGGAGCAACAGGAGTAGTGAAGAAAATTGACGTGGACCGCATGAGAGAGAGGCTTGATGCAGGATGCATTGTAGTAATGAGCAACTTGGGCTATTCCAGCTCTGGAGAAGTTCTCAACTGCAAGTATGCTACCTAGCTTTATGATCGGTATCCTTCATAAGTTGGTATCACTTGGGCTTTAAATTGAACTTTTATTTATGAAACAAACAATTTTCCTCTGGGTGTAATGTAAAAAATGAATGTGTCTTTATCTGCTTCAACAGAACAAATTTCCTGATAGTCCTTTGATTATTTGTCTTCACAACTTCTTTTCTTTATTACAGCACGTATGAAGTTGCTACGGCATGTGCCTTGGCACTTGGCGCTGAGAAACTTATATGTATAATAGATGGTCCTATTCGGGATGAATCTGGACATATTATGAACTTCTTGAGCCTTCATGAGGCTGACAAGCTTGTTCGAGAACGAGCAAAGCAAAGTGAGGTTGCTGCAAGCTACGTTGAAGCTGTGGGTGAAGATACAAAGTACCAAGAAGATTCCAAGTTCAATGAAAGTATCACTTCTCTGTTAAATGGAAATGGAAATGCCATATTTCAAAATGGTCTTGGCTTCGATAGTGGAAATGGGTTATGGTATGGTGAGCAGGGTTTTGCTATTGGAGGTCAGGAGAGGTTGATACGGGCAAACGACTATCTTCCAGAACTTGCCGCTGCTGCTTTTGTGTGCAGAGTATGCTTTTATTCGATGAATCAATCTATTAGTGATTTTTTGGTATCAACTAGGCTAGTTGTGCAGCTATTCATGTTGGCAACTTCTTTTGCATAGCTTTAATCTTAAAAATAACTTCATAAATTTAGTATGCGGTTCGCTAACCAAACATAATCTCCCTTCTCTGAAAGAGTGGGGTCTGCAGCTGCTGACTAGCCAAATAAATAACTCTTAGAACTAGCTGATGCTGTTTTTGATAAGACTGTCTTTGATAAATTCCCTTTATCTTTGTTTACTTCAATTGCCAAAAATCTTGTGTTAGTTATCCAATCTTTCTTATTTGTCGCCTTTTGCAGGGAGGTGTGCAGAGAGTTCATTTACTAGATGGAACTGTTGGTGGAGCTCTATTATTGGAATTGTTTCAGAGAGATGGTGTAGGGACAATGGTGGCAAGGTAGTTGGTTTACTTTGTAGAATGTATTTTCTTCAGTGACTTGGACAGGAGCTTGTGGACTGATTTATTAGCAAAAGTAATATGCAGTAGTATAATCTGATCTCAACTTGTTGCAGTGATGTTTATGAGGGAACACGAATGGCTCAGGATACAGATCTTGCCGGAATAAAGAAAATTTTACAACCATTAGAAAACTCTGGTACATTGATACGGAGGACTGACGAGGAGGTATAATATCTCTATAGGTTTAATACATCTGTTACGCTTCATCCCTTACATGCCAACATTTGCAGTTTGCATCCTACATTGCTTTTAAGTTTCGATTCTAAAATAATTCTGCTCTGTTGGCTTTTAGTTGCTGAATTCAATCAATTACTTCACTGTTGTTGAGAGAGAAGGTCAGATAATTGCATGTGCTGCACTTTATCCGTTTTTTGAAGATAATAGTGGCGAGGTTGCTGCTATTGCAGTTTCTCCCGAGTGCCGTGGGCAAGGACAAGGTGACAAATTACTGGGTACGATTATGAAAATTATTTTCTCAATGCTCATAATGGAAATAACATTTGATATTGTTTATATACCTTTTGGAATTGATTTTGATTAAATTGTTCTTGAATATCATTACTCAGAAATCACATTTGGCTCAATATTGTGCTCTATAATTTGCACTCTGCAGACTATATGGAGAAAAAGGCTTCTTCCCTAGGCTTGCAGACGCTTTTTTTGTTGACAACCCGTACTGCAGACTGGTAAGTACATTAATTTCTAGGGCACTGGCTGTCTCCTTCTCATTTTTGTTGACTGAATTGTTTGAAGTAACATCTTTATTAAGATTTTTACACTATGCCTACTTTAGTTCTTTCTTCTGTCATATGTTTCAATCTCACAGACAGTTAAAAAAAATAGGGTGATCCTTGTGAGTATATTGGACTACGTGTGTTCACTTGTTTACTACTACACAGGTTTGTGAGGCGGGGGTTCTCCGAGTGTTCAATTGATTGCATACCTGAGGAAAGAATAAAAAAGATCAACCAAGCACGGAGGTCTAAGTACTACATGAAGAAGCTTCTTCCGGACAGAAGTGGCATAAGTTTTAGGTAGAACTATATGCATGCACCCTCAGTTTGGTGCCAAAACGGTAAAACCTCGACACTTTCACATATTATCTACTAGCTGCTAGCTTGTGGTAGGCTCTTGTAGTGAACAAAGTGTATTACACCTGTGGTGTGTTTGTTAAGATATGCTAATAAGGTAAACACTGCTGGTATTGTAAATGGTGCTGATACGATCTGATATATAACGTAGCGGATAAGGCGATAGTATGCTTATACGGAGGCCTGTATTATGCCGAAACACACCCTTATCATGTCTCGGGCCTAGCACGGGTATATGAGACTAGTAAAACTAGAAAATTTATGTTCATCCTCATAATTGCATACCTCATTACTTTTTATATTATATCAATTTAAATTACAAAATTGTAATTCTTGAAATAAAAAATAATAATTCCTATCTTTTCATCTGTATATTTATTAATTTAAATTTATTTTTTCTATTAAATTGAATGTCAAAAACTCATCTCTAACTCGTACCAAACACACGCTTAGTATAAAGCCCTTATTGCCCTGCATTTCTCTCTAAAGCTCCAACTTTCTCTCATCTATCAAAAACAATATCGTCGACATATAACATACATCATGGGACCATTCCCTGGGTAGCTCCAGATACTACTTCCATCACTATAGTAAGAGGAACATGCTCATGAACGTTCCTTGGTGCAAACCAACTTGCACCGAAAGTACTCTGTATCCCCTCAGGTTGTATGAATTTGCACGTTTTTTGCTTTGCTTTTAACCATCCCTTGCACCTATTCATTCAACCAAACCTCACTACCTTCATGCCCACTACTACTTCCCTGTGACATACCCAACACTCTACCAACAACACTCCACACTGAAGTGTCCTATTATTATCCATTAAATGCCACCATTTGATCACAGGTCTCTCCAAGCTAATCTTTCTCTTTTTGTTACCCTTGAACTCGAAGTCTAACAGTAACACTAACAAAGAGTGGTGTCGTCGTCAACCCTCCAAAAGGGATAACCTTGCAATCCCACATCTGATCCTATCTGCTCCCCTAACCACAATGGGCAATGGTTGAAAAGCTAGAAAGATGAATCCAAAATGCAAGCCATAAATCTCTTCTCAAAACAAGTCAATATCTATCATTATAGAAGGTGAATTTGGGTATCTACCATTTAAATTTGATTAATTTGGTATATACCTATCAAAACCTCAAGATTAATTACATACCCATCAAATCATTTATATTATATTTAATTGCTCATAATATATTTAATTTATACTATTGATTTGAATGTGAAAATTATTTAAATTTAAATATCAAACTTAATTAACTTTCAAATAATTATAAAAATGAGTCATTGATTTCGAATTCTTTCAAATCAAGTAAGTTTTTAATATGATACAATTTTACATAAACAAAAAATATATATTCCTTTGGTTTATGGTCCTTTGAATAACTTAATTATTTCGAATTTATACATGGAACTTGAGTTTCAAAATAAAATCATTGGATAAAAATATAATTATAATTATGTTGAAGTTTCAATTTTATATGATCTTCCTTATCTTTTGTAGGCCATTTTTTCCTATTGTATTTGCATAGAATACCTAATGTGAAGTGGCCACATGCTTGATTCAAATCCTAGATTAACACACTGACAATCTCTAACCAGGGATCTTTGTTGATGATCAAGCGAGACGCGCCACGATGAAACAAAACAGACCAAACAAAATTATGAAACAAAAAGATGAGGAAAGCTTGTTCAAAAGAGTATGGCGCAACGACATTATCAAGACTTCAATCATTCATCAAGATACATTCTGCATTATACATTTTCCTGTTCCTAAACAATGGCGCATTGTTAGTTGCCTACAACTACAAGCCTACAATCTTTGGTTAGATTGATTCAACAAACCATCAAATTCAAGGGATCATCAACCTAAACATATTAAGAAGTAATTTTACAAACCGTTGCTCTAGCTCAGCAACTTGGGTCACCTTAGCTTGAAAAATCAGAAAGCAATGGTAGATAAGAGTGATTGGACCCTGCAAAGTTCTAACAAGAATCATCTAATAGAACGAGTAAAACCATCTCCGAAGTCCACTACTATTGCTTCCCGTGTTCGTTCTAGGAGTTAATGCGATTCTTTCAGCATTAGCCACAGCCCATGTGTTGAAATCGGATGAGGCAACTAGCTCCTGCAGTGCCTTCTTGGTAGAGTCTCTGGTGAACTTGTCCCATTCGTCCTTCCTAAATTTTCTCCTCTGTGACACTTTGTGAAATGTCGAATAGAAGGTCTCTGAATCTGACAATGGCACCTTGGCAGGACCTGGAAATGAACAGCATCAGCATGAACGGTTCAGAACATCACCTCATCGTATTTATTTTTTACCAACTTTCAAAAGGGTTAAGAATGCAAACCTTGTGGGGTGACCTGTGAAGATGGAGTGGATATTCTGGAATGGGGCCTGAGGTATTCATCTCCAGAGTTGTTAAGACAGTTATTGTACCTTCGGTAAGCAACGGTAGATGGGGAAGTATGATTGCTGTACTTTCGTCGGCTACTCTCAGGACGTCCACGTAATTTCCTGAAAACATATGGAGATAGCCGGTAAAAGATTTTGAAACCCGTTGCGGTGGACTCATAGAGTTATGCTTGGCTGTTTGCAACAATCAAGACAGTGTAGAAAGAAACAAATAAGCAAAACGCACCCGTAAATATGGCGCAGGGATCTCAGTCTTATAACCCTACGCAGTGCAGATGAGATAACAATTGCACATAGAAATGTCCCCGCTGCCAGCAAGGGATCCAATGAGCACTGGAAATTTATGTTTTAAAAAAAATGATTAAATGATCAAATTCATTATACTTGCAAATGTAAAATAACAAAACAGAATTTATTTGCACAAATATTACAACTATGAACTTCCATTCTCTAAGGCTTCTTTTGGCTTTTACTAAAGAGCAGGTAAATTCCAACTATGAACATGCATTATCTAAGGCTTTTTCCTTTGCCTTTTAATAAAGAGCATGTAAATTTCCTTTGTTGGTGAAAAGCTTTTGGCTAGAAAGTCCAATCTATCAAGCTTTTCAATTTTCATCAAGGGCCCTAGGGAATAAATGAAGAAACAATCAAGGTGGTTCAACACAACTATTTAAAACTGAACCCTGGTAAGCTGATTCAAGATCAAAATGTTCAATAAAAATTACAGACCTGAAGAACCATGAAGGCAGCAACAATTCGGATGGCCCATGCGACGAACTGAGACACACTTGAATCAATGGATCCATCTTCAGTCAACACTAATTTGCGAACAACCCAAAATCCCAACAAAGCCCCAGCAAGCACAATGAACAGGCAGAGAAATATTGCTATCTGTATTTGACAAATCAACATAACCCACCATGATCTACACTTGAATAAACTTTCAGGCCAAAGGGGCAATAAAAGCAATATGGAGCCAAAGGATAATGCAAGCAATATGGAATCAAGGTATTATCTTTCAATCTATTACTTCTTAATTTTTAATACACACAACATTTCACCTCAACAGAATAAAATTGCAGTTGCGGCTTTGTGGATTGGTTGATACTTCTAATTTGCCAAGAAAGGGGGGACAATCTAGACATTTTCTTATCAAATGTAATACCAGAGAACAGGATACATATAGATGAATAAAGGCGCAGGATACTCGCAAGTCGCAACTAATGCTTAAAGAGCTATACCAAAGAACAGGATACATATAGATGAATAAAGGCGCAGTGCACTGATCAAGATTAAAGTGCATGAGGTATCATGTCCCTTCTAGTTCATATCATGCAACAACATATAAGATCCTATCATCAACACTTGTACAGCAGATCATATTAACTTACATACAGGATTGAACAAGTCCTCACTGATTCCTATTTCAGCAAGAAATGTATGCAGTAGTTGAGGCAAGTATGTGAGAAAAAATGATCCCACACCAACCTACAAAAGTGGAGGATCGTAAGAAATTTGTTGAGCACATATAAAATGCTTGCTTAAAATATGTAATTCAGGAATGACACTCACCAAAGATGAATATAAAATGATCAACAGTGAATTGTGTCGACCAGTGGGAAGTAGCTTCATCCCCTAACAAAGACAATGTAGATTAAGTTCAACATAATCAAATGAAGTTGCAAGGTCTTAAACAGGCAATTTGACAAAAAAAAAAGGCAAGAAAAGTGATTACGAGGGAACAAAATATTGAGCTAAGGCTATGCCATAGAAATTCTGCAGCACCTACTACCAACTAATATAAGTTTATTGTCATTTTATTGGTTCATGTTCTATGTAGATATCAAGAGAGAAATTTATATGTTAAAATACACGGTATATAGTTTAATTAGCTATAACAAGATATGGTACCTGAAAAAGAACCATTAGTACAACAAGGATGATCCCAACAGCCATGGCACTGCTGTAGTAGAAAACCAAGGATCTGCTCCAGAAGGGGGCAAACACCAAAAGCATTGTCCCCAATACTAAAAACACAAGGCGGTATGCAAAAAATTCTGAAAGGGGAAAAAGGAAAGGAAGATAAGAGTTAAGTAAGGTTGGTTATGAAATCTCAGAGCATGCAAATTTGATTCTCGAAACACAATTCAGGAGGTACTAGTGTACTACCTCAATTGGAATGAAGCAAGTACAAAGGGATGGAAATTTCTTATGGCAATGAATCTCCCATTGTCAGTAAAGAACTTTATCCAAACATATGAAAACAGCTAATCAACTATAAAAACCTAGACCAACACAAAGCATATCACCTTCCGAAATTGAGATCTCGAGGGGTTGTGGTGAACCAGCCATCCTTATGTCTAAGAGCTTGTAGTCAAATGGAGACATTGTTCGAATCCATGAGCCCTTAGATAGTTTTTCCCACTGTCCTTGCTGACACATTGCGATCCCAAGTGACACATTCCTTGGGCGGAAATGAGTTCTCATCAGTATTAAACTCAAAGGTGAATAATGAAGGAAATTAATCTACCCCTACAACACTTCCCGCTCCTTGTTTCCAAAATAGTGAAAATACCTCCTACTACTTTTTATTCAATGTTACATCACGAAGATAAAGAGGTTTATTCCTTTTCATACCATGTTAAACATGCCCCATGTGTATGGCCGATTGGTCATTCAAGACAAAATTCAGCAAACAAACTAATCTTGAAATCAAATTTCACACCAAAGGATTAATCACTTACCTATGGAAGCAAACCTCGACACTTGGCTGGCGATGAGTTGAGTTAACAAATGAAACCTTCACCTTAATCGAATGAGAAAGTTTATTAAGATGTTTCGCCCGTGACAACCCATGAATGTGCACCCTTTCTGCACCCACAACCAGTCCAGGTTTAGAACCTGGAGAGTCCACCGACACACCAGGTATTATCTGCAAGGCAGCCGTGTTCCCAACAACTGCAGGAAAAAAGAAAAGGAAAAAAAAGAAGAATCGTATCTTTCAGAATGGATTTGAAAGTATAGATTCTACTGAACTCCAAACCAAAGGGTTCTTGATTCTAGAAAACATCTCATCTTTTTCATTAGTAAAGTACAGGTATGCATAGAGTGAGGTTCTCAGATCGAAATTCCCTCCAAAATTGTTAAAGGAGACACCTAATCGAGGTAGAATTGCGAGAAATTTTAAGAACTGAATTATGGATTGGATAATCAAACCCAAACCCTAAAAAAGATAACGGAGAAAAGGAGAGATTGTACCTAAACTAAGTTCATCAGCACAAACAAAGGAAAGAGAACTGGAAAGGGCGAGGAAGACGATCCAGAGAACCCAATTGGCCATTTGAGCAACCGAGTTCGGAGCTGCGGGAGATGGCTGGTCGCTGCAAGTGCTCAGAGACTGGGGATTTCGATTTGAGGCGTTCGAAAGATGAATTGGATTGGAGGGTATTTCCGAAATTTGGCCACTAGAAAGTACGGAGTAATACGACTCTGAGCCGTCTCTCTCGCCTACCCAGGCTCTTGCTTCGCCGCGCCTTTTCGTATTGAAAATTGAAAACATATGTCGACTTGTAAACAGTGTTTGGGCCTATCCGGGTATTCGATATGAACCGACTAATTGTGTTGGATACCAAAGCTGTTTAGGTCCAAATTGTCGAATCTTACACGAACCGTATCCAATAGGGTGTTGATATATACACCGTAAATCCGGATTAAGGATTTGCACGTCCTTAAGGACGTACAAGTCTGGGACTGTGCACATCCATTTGCGTTTAGGGTTTAGGGTATAGGGTTTAGGTTTTCCGAGGGTTTTGTAATGTTAATTGATAAAATTGAAGTGTTAGCTAGTGGAGTTGAAGGATTTAGGGTCAAATTAAATAGAAAACAATAATTGTTAAGGTTTTCATTCGGATAATATGCGAATAGCGTTACAAGGAACGGAAAAAAAGGTTTACATTCATAATTTTAATAAACTTGTGGAATAAAATCTAGGAAAATAGTAAAGGGCGGCCGGACTCGACACGCAAGGCTCGAAATCTCTCAAACTGAGCTTGAAACGGAGCATCCCATCCTTCGACGCTCGGATGATGATGTGCGACCCATTCTGGCGGAGGCGGCGGAATAGGAGCGTTAGGACGCAACCAGATCTATGAGAACGGAAAATTAGAGTTAGAGTATTGACATATATAAGAAAAAAAAGAATAGGTAATAAAAAAAGACGTTTGAAGTCGTACCGCGGCAAAATGGTCTTGGTTTCCGATGCAGGCTACACCAAGGGTTGCTGATTGAGGGTTGTTAGCAGGTGTCGGCGAGGTCATGGGGAGACATGTGAACAGATGATGCCAAGCTAGGACGACGAGAGGAATCTGATATACCGTTGCAAATACTAAACCCATAATGGGTAGCTCTATCCACCGTCTCCTATCACCATGCACAGCTCCCGCCCATCTCTAGTAGTCGACGAACTGCTGGAATTGGTACCCTCCCGTATAACAACCGACGTACAGATCGGCGTGATCCTCCAAGTGATTGCATAGTAATGTTTTGAGTTCCGGGAAAGCAGTCTCGCCGATCGGTGATGTCAAAGCCGCCAAAGCACGGTAGCCACAATGACCATCTGCAACAGTGTCCCTCACCGTCTCAATATGACCGAGCATGAAGGGATCAACGTTGTTTCGACCCCAGTTGAACCCTCCGAACACATCATCACGTCCACGTCGAGCTGAGGTCGCTTGTGGACGATGCCGAGCAACATTTCGAGCAGCACGCGCTTCTTCTCTCTCAAACCTTTCCCTTACCTCCTCGTATGGCAACGGGTTGGTTCTGCAGGCATTCCTCGACCCCCGAGGCCTCCCCTTCCTTCGGACGCTTGCTGATGAGGGTGGGTGCAGCTCATCCTCGCATACATCGTTGGAAGCCGTGTATGAAGATGACAGCTCATACGGCAGTGGGGTGTCGTCGATGTCAGTCCATGACAAATCCATCCAGAACGGGTGGATGTCCTCGGCGGGTATCGGAGTATCGGAGTTGACGTATGCCTGAATCTCATGGACACAAGGGATCCCGTAACAAACCCTCCAATGTCGGTCCGTGCATACCGGAGGAACCTTTTGGTTCACGACGTCCTGCCACATCTTGTACAGATAATCGAAGCACTTTTTTGGAGATTAAAGTCTTTACCTCATCGAAAAGGTTGACTTTATACGCCGTTGTTGGTCATTTGAAGCGGTCGATCTCCAAAGCAGTTTGCAGCTCATGCAGTTGACAATCGTTGACTCTATGGATTGCATCGATCACGATGCGAAAGTCACCAGTCGATGTGTGAAGTGCCTCCTTCAGAACCTTGTGTTGACCCTCAACTCTGTACACATTGAAGTGCATACCACTAAATATTCGATGTTATATCATATTGTAATGGGAGATATGAAGTAAGGTTGTACCTGTTTGTCGTACAGGTGCCGAGATGGAAGACATTATCTACGTAGCATCGTACGATGCTCCTGCTGTGTGGAAGCCACACCGCCTCTAAATACGCCACCACACCTGGGAATGGGTGCCATGCAGCGTGTAGCGCCCGACGACGTCTGTTGAATGATTCCTCCGACCTCGATTCGAACAGCCCCCAACAGTTGCCCTTAAAGATGCCAGCGTGGTTTAAATTCTTTGTGATCTTCAGAGCAGCTTCCTCGCATCTTCTCGTCACGTGTAACCAGCAAAGGAGATGCTGGATGTCGAGGAAGACAACATTCAGCGCCGCCAAGAGACCTAGCTCCCGATCAGTCATGATAGCTTGAGGCTGAACCGTCCCAAGCAAGTTCTGAAGCTGACGCAACACCCAGGCGTATGTGTCTTCGTTCTCTTTTGACATGAATGCATAGGCGATGCAGTAAGTATTGCCTGAGGGTGTGAACCCGACAACCTCGCACAATGGAATCCTATATCTGCAAGTGTAAATATGTTACATGTAAAATACTTTATAATTGGCTATATGTGCAATAATGTAATCGTAATTAAGTAACTTACGCATTTGTTTTGTATGTGTTGTCCATTACGATGACGTAATGGAACCTTCGGAGAAGCCGGATCCCGTCGGGATGCGCCAGGAAGAGGTCGCTCAAGACGTTATCGTCATCCAGATGTCGTCTGAAGTCGTAGTAGTACCCTCTTTCCCGCAGATGGTGCAAGGTATCATAGGTCATCGTCCGACTACCTCTTTCTTCGGTGACCATCATGGTGAGCGTGTTGGTAAGGCTCTTCCTTGACGTGATGCTGGTCTCATCCAACTGCCTCAATCCGTACCCAATGGATTTTGGAGGAGTGCCAATTTCCTTCATCCACCTGGCCATCTTCTTTTCCCCCTCTGTCATCTGTCCGGCGATGGCGTGACCCTTCAAGCTCGTTGGAAGCCCATGGTTATGAACACCGTGGGTTACCGTCATAACCCAGTGACCAGGCGGAGCTTCGTGTCCGTGTAGAGAGAATGGACAACCGTTTATCTTCGACTGCGTGCTCCGGAGCTTCCTCCCGCGTGGTTGGTACTCCCCATACTGCTCGCAAGCAAGCAAACCCCGCCTGGACGATTCGACGCCCCCGTCGAAGACCGCTTGATTACTAAAATCATGCAGTGTCTCCGACCCAAGTCCTTGAAATGCGTAACCATTTCGTCACGGTCATTCCAAACCCTTGGGTCCGAGAACTCAGATGTAAAGTCTCGAAACTGTATTAACATTAGTGGAAATATGAACAAAATGGAAGGAATACGAAATATATTCACTATACGAAACGTATCCGTACCTGGCAAACTTGGATACGAGGATTGCTTTGCGGCTCGGCCATAACGATTCTAACGGTGAATGAATATATCGAAACAAGTCGGACTTTGTTTTGGAGTGCGGAATCAAGCTGTCCCCCTTCGCTTCAAATAGGCACTGTTGCGTTAATGGTAAACAGAAATGCACGTCCTTAAGGATGTGCAAGCACGTCCTTAAGGACGTGCTAGGGTTTAGGGTTTGGCTAGGGTTTTAGGGTTTGACCAGGTTAGGTCTAGGGTTAGGAAAAATGCACGTCTTCAAGAACGTGCAGCACGTGGTCAACGACGTGCAAGCACGTTCTTGACCACGTGCATTTTTCCTAACCCTAGACCTCCCCTAACCCTAAACCCTAACAACCCTAGCCAAACCCTAACTAACCTAACTCGTCCTTAATGTTCATTTTCGTTTTCGTTCATGATGTTTACGCTTAATATGACTCGGAAGAAATGAGAGGAGTCTACTCGAGATAGAAATATAGAGATAGATACAAAATCCGTAATATAAAAGTATAATATAGAGATAGATACTGCAAAAGTATAAATGTACATCACTGTCCAGGTGGGTTGCTGACAGCCTCATGCAGAATACCCGTCACCTCGTCTAATAGCTCCTCAAGGCGAGGGTCGGTAGACAGGGCCCTCCAATAGCCCTCTATCTCATGCAAGCGGGGCGCCAACGCCGAAGGGATGGCTGGAGGCTGAGGGAGGTCCACCCATGGATCCAAGCCGATCGGGTGGACGGGCGCCGGCGGGTCCGGATGGGGTGGCGTGGTCGGCAGCACGTACGGCCGGCTCTGCGACGCGTACCAAGCCATGTAATCTACAGTGACACCGGCCTGGCAATCCTCGCTGGTGCGTCTGTGCTCGGCCAACTTGTAGAAGCGACCCTCGTCTTGCAAATCCCGCCACTTGTTGTGGCTGTGGGCAAACACGACGATGTACCTCGCGTTCTTCAAGGTGGTGTCGCGAGAGACCTGATCCGGCGCGATGACGTCCTGCGGGATCCCCTGGAGCCGTCCGAACTGCCGGAGGCACCTATCGGGCTTATACGGCTCCTCCTCCCCGCAGAAGGTGATGGTGCCCCGATAGGTGGACTGACGGTACTGGCCGTCGAAGTCCAGATCACGCCCAAAGGGCATCCACTCGACCTATAATTAAAAAAATCAGGCGTAATTCACGGTTAAGAAATATAAGTCATATAGATAGAGTCTCGAATACATACGTCGGCGACGGTAAGACGGTCCACCTCGTCCCGCAGCTGCCGCACCTTCTTCAGCTTCGCGGCGTCCTTCATGCGCTGTGGCGCCTTCGGACCGATGAACTTCGCGTAGAAGCGAGGGTTCGCCTTCCTAGCCGGGTCACTGGAGAAATCACCTCGAAAGCGAGGGAAGTACGTCCTGCGGGATCCCCTGGAGCCGTCCGAACTGCCGGAGGCACCTATCGGGCATATACGGCTCCTCCTCCCCGCAGAAGGTGATGGTGCCCCGATAGGTGGACTGACGGTACTGGCCGTCGAAGTCCAGATCACGCCCAAAGGGCATCCACTCGACCTATAATTAAAAAAATCAGGCGTAATTCACGGTTAAGAAATATAAGTCATATAGATAGAGTCTCGAATACATACGTCGGCGACGGTAAGACGGTCCACCTCGTCCCGCAGCTGCCGCACCTTCTTCAGCTTCGCGGCGTCCTTCATGCGCTGTGGCGCCTTCGGACCGATGAACTTCGCGTAGAAGCGAGGGTTCGCCTTCCTAGCCGGGTCGCTGGAGAAATCACCTCGAAAGCGAGGGAAGTACGCCCATATCCAAGCCTTGACATAAAAAAGAATTTTGTTAGCATATAATATAAATATTTGTAAACTATAACTCTAATTCAGCGGTCTCGTACCTGTAGGATCGGCGTGCAGCTATCTATACCCTTCGCACCTGAGCGGGTAGCCTCGCCTAGGCCCATGTAGAGACATGTGAGGGCACCTGCTGCCCATGCAAGGGTGGCCGTATGCGGGATGTCCCAAATAAGGTCGAATATCCTCCATGGGATCCGGCTCTGCGACTTGTCCACAAACAGAGTCGCGGCGAGAACGATGGCCATGTAACCTATGTGGAGAAACCGCCGCTGTGCAGGGTCATCCTGGGGCTGCCCCCCTCCCACATGCACGCGCAGCCTAATTTGCTCAGGATCAGCCGCGGCCTTTGGGTCATCAGCGGGGGCGGGGTCGACGAGCGGGCCGTGTCTCTGCTGCCACAGGCCAGTCAACCAAGTCACTGGAGGGCCGCCAGCGTGTCTGTATGACTTCAGGGCCTGCTGGATAAGCTGGTAGTACTCCGCGACGGTGGGGATCAACGTGCCCGCGGGCAGATGTGACGTACAAGGGAGGCCATCCATCGGAAGTCCCATGAGGCAGGCAACATCGTGCAGCGTGATGGTCATCTCGCCCCATGGAAAGTGGAAGGAGCTGGTCTCCGGGTGCCAATGCTCCACGAAGGCTGTGCAGGTAAACTCGTCGACACACTCCCAGTGGAGGGACCTCAGCTGCGGGATGCCGATGGGATCAGATCCTGCACCCAGGTCCCCGGGCCCTCAAATATGTAGCGCTCGAAAGGCTGCAGGTGAGTCGCCCGGTGGTGGAACTTCAGCAGCGGCAGCTCCACAGTAGGATCTCTCCACACCTGATATGCGCGGTGATGCTTGTAAGACACAAGCAGCTCTCCCGGCGGCAATAAAGGGTCGACCTGCACAGCCGGTGCGGCAGCCTACGCAGGGATGGGCTCGGGCTCTACCTGTGGGCCCCCTGGCCCTCAGCCTGCCCCTCCTGACCGTCATCAGCCTCCTCAACGACGTCAGGGATCACATCATCTGCAGAGGCCAAGGAGATCGCCGCTGGTGTGGGGGAGGTCGAAGGCTCGGCCTCGTGGGTGCCGGATGTAGAAGCCTCTGGAACGGCTGAAGTAGAAGCCTCCGGCACGGCTGAAGTAGAAGTCTCCGGAACGGCGGAAGTAGATGCCTCCGGGATGGTGGGTGGAACACGAGTAGGCGGTCTACCCATGTCGGCCCGTCGCCCAACGACTACGTCAGTAATGCAGCTACTCAAAACATCAGCGGTCTCTAAAGAAGGCTGCAACCCCATCATCGGATCGCCAGAAGGATCCCAAGCTGGCAGACCCTTCCAGAAGTTGTCGTGCTCGTCGGCCGGGGGGGTCCCCATCGACTACTGGTACCGCTCTGCAGACGCAAGCAGATCGTCGATTGTGGCTGTCGGAATGTCGGGTACCGTCTCCTTTGGAATCTGGTTGACCGCTGCCCGGTCGGCGAACGTAACAGGCCGGAGGGTACCATCCCCCCTCATGAGCCTCCCTGCTTGTTATTATGAAATGTTGAGAACCTGTTACTTTTAAGGTTTTTTATTTTATCCAGTTAACTATTTTTATGTATTTTAATATGTTATAATGTTTTTTAATATATTTTAATATCTTTTAATGTATTTTAATATCTGTTAATGTCTTTTAATATATTTTAATATTTTTATTTTCTTTCAATTTAAATTTATTTCTATGTATTTTATTATATTTTAATGTTTTTATTTTCTTTCAATTTAAATTTATTTCTATGTATTTTATTACATTTTAATGTTTTTATTTTCTTTCAATTTTAATTTATTTCTATGTATTTTAATATATTTTAATGTTTTTATTGTCTTTCAATTAGAATTTATTTCTATGTAGTTTAATATATTTTAATATATTTTAATGTTTTTATTTTAATTTATTTTAATGTATTTTAATGTATTTTAATATGTTTTAATATCTTGTAATATATATTAATCGTTTTTATTGTTTTTCCATGAAAACTATTAAAATATACAAACTATATAGTATCTATCAAACTATATACTAAAACTATATAATCTATCAAATTATATAGTATCTATCAAACTATATACTAAAACTAATTATAATCTATCAAATTATATTATAATACTATATTAAAATCTAAACTATATTATAAAACTGTAAAAATAAATCAAACAAAATAAATAAATCAAAGAACATACCGGTGGGGTCGGGACCGGCGAAACCTCCATAGTCCGTCGCTTCCGCGGCGGTAATAGGCCGCCTCCGCCACTCCGCCGCCATCACCACCACCACCACCGGACGCGGCCGCCTCTGCTGCTCCACCACCACCACCGTCACCACCACCACCCTCCTCAACCTCCATGGGCGCCGCCCCACCACCACCCCCGGCCACCGGCTCCACCGCCACCCCCTCCCCCAGTGCTCCACCCCCACCACCACCCTCCTCAGCCACCGGCTCCACCACCTCCGCCGTATCCGCCAACACTACCAGCTCCACCACCACCTCTCTCTCCGGCTCCATCTCTCTGTGTTTCTCTCTCTTTGTCTCAATCTCTTTCTCTTTCTCTCTCTCTGGCAACTTCTCTCTCTCACTCCGGCGATCTCTCTCTCTCGATTTCTCTCTGGCGAAGACGAAGACGAAGAGGAATGAAGACGAAGAGGCACGTCCTCTTCGGATTTAGTAGACGGGCTTGCACGTCCTTAAGGACGTGCAGCACGTCCCTGAGGACGTGCAAGCACGTTTTTTTTAAAAAAATAAAAACGTGCTTGCACGTCCGGGCTCGGGTGGCTGTAAACCCCCTTGCACGTCTTTAAGGACGTGCAAGCACGTCTTCAAGGACGTGCATGCACGTCTTTAAGGACGTGGGGATTTGCGGTGTATATAGCCGAAACATATCCAATATGATAAAGCTAATCGGATCCAAATCGGGTTGACGGTTATCCAACACCAACCATCTGTTTGTACAACCTGCTGGCTATTGCAGTACTGCTGACTGTTGTTCCCTCATGCCATGTTGCCTTTACATACAATCACAATTCACGCATAATAAATTTAATCTATCTATTATATATAATATAATATCTATATAAATCTATATAAAATACTAAAACAGAGGTCTGAAACGGGCTCTGGTGCGATTTCGCAACCGTGAAATTTTCTAGGTTAAAACAGGATTATTTTTGCTTACGTGTCATTTTCTGGATTAAAGTGGTATTATATTTTTGGGTCACATCAATTAATAAGCCAATATAGTTAGGTAAAAAACTTATCGTTTTAGATCAAATAATCTATCTAATATTTGGTCAAAATTGAATATAATATATCTATATATAAATATAATCCAAAATTGATAGCTTTTTTTTGGCCGGGGTCCAAAATTGATAGCTAGCATCTACATATCCTTATTGACTCCAAATTTTAATTTATTTTTTAAATGTAGGATATTGACTCCAAATTTTAATTTATTTTTTAAATGTAGACCAAAGTGTGAATCGTGATTGGTGAGTAATTATAACTTTATAAATGTACCTATCGATCAATATTTGTAGGTTTACTCAATTGGCCAATGTTATTCTAAAAAATATAAAGAAAAATTAATCAAAATCAACCGTTTAAATTGAATATAATATATAAATATAAAATATTTATATCAAATCTTTTAGCATATAACGTTATTAATATATCAAATTGATACATTTTCATATATAATTTAAAACTTATTATTTTTATTATTTTTATTAATTTCAAACTTATTAATATGATGAAATTTGACTATATTTGTACTAAACCATATCTAATAAAAATATAAATAATGGACGAGAGAAATTTGTTATTTTATTCATGTTATCAGGCCTAAAATTTCAAAGTGTATGCTTTAAAAACAATATTGTATAAAATAAAAATAAATTTACAATATCATATTTATTATTAATAACTATGATAATTAATAAAAATAATTATATAATTTATTAATTAAGAAACCGCGAAACTCGCGGGTAATAAGACTAGTAAAATACTAAAACAGAAGTCTGAACTTTGCTCTGGTGCGATTCGTGGAATTTTCTGGATTAAAACGGATTTATTTTTTCATACGTGTCATATTCTGGATTAAAATTGTACGGAGTATTATCTTTTTTAGCCACATCAATTAATAAGCCAATATAATTTGGTAAAAAACTTATCTTTTTAAATCAAATAATCTATCCAATATAGTTAGTTTATATAGATAAATACGTATTCACTACCAAAAGAAAATATCGATAAATACATTTTTAATTTATTTTTCAATATTGGCGAACTGCACTCCTGCATTGAATGAAAATGGAATTGAACCGCACTCCTGTTTATATATTGTCTTTTAAATAAATGTTTTTTCCCCTGAAAATAGTTTTTTATTTCATCGGCTTTGATTATTATTTTACACAATTTATTGTAATTATTTAGTTATATTTTTTAAATTAAACAAAATCTATATCTATATCTATATATCTATCTATATAAAATACTAAAACAGAGGCCTGAAACGGGCTCTGGTGCGATCTCGCATCCATGAAATTTTCTGGATTAAAGCGGGATTATTTTTGCTTACGTGGAATTTTCTGGATTAAAGTGGTATTATATTTCTGGACCACATCAATTAATAAACGAATATAGTTAGCTAAAAACTTATCTTTTTAGATCAATAATCTATCCAATATAACTTGAATTAGTTGTTATACATATTTATTATTTTCATGCTTTTGTTAATAAACTATATTATTTATTATTTTAAAAGATGAAGAAGGAATATTTGGTGCGTTATTCTATCTTTTAGATCAAATTGAATATAATATATTTATATATGGTTTTATTTTTGTGAGCCACATCAATTTGATTTTATTTTTTTAAGCCACGTCAATTAATTATCTAATATAATATTTTAATATAATTAATATAATAAAATATAATTTATTAACAAAACGCGCAACCGCGTGGGTAACAAATACTAGTTATATATAATAAAGGAGAAGTCACATGAGACACATGACAGCTTCTCCTTAATCGTAGTCGTATGAACCAATCACAAAATTTTGAAATAATCAATATATGAATAAGATAAAATTTTATTCTAACTCTATTTAATCAATATATATAGATGCATAAGATAAAATTTGACCCAATTTGATTAGATATGGATATATTTTTACAATATACGGAGAATTAACTAATTTTAAAGACTATTATATAAAATAAGATTTGACCTATTTTCACTATATATGAACATATTTTTATAAGATAATAACTTTATCAATATATTACATGGACATACTAATTAAACAACTTTATCAATAACTTCATCAATATGAAAATATTTTTAGAAGATAAAAAGTTTTGACGAAATTGAAATAATAGTTAGTCTGATCATAATAATTAAATAAGTTGATCCCTCCCTTTCTTAAAAAGCTCTCTCAAAATGCTCCCTTTCTCTTAAACCCTAGTCGCTGCCACCACCACCATCATGTGAGCCAAACGCCTTGGCTGGCCTCCCGACCGGCCTCAACCCACAACGACGCAATCCCAACTCCTGAAAACCCAACCAAAAAACCCAACCCTTTTGGCTCAGCTTCGGTCGTCGCCGCCACTGATGGCTCCGATGGCCTGTGTAGCAGCCCCACAAGCGCTCATCTCCCTCCTCTAAAACCCAACCGCCTCCGTTGCCGCCGCTTGGTTCCGGTTTATTCCCCGTCGACCCTCCTCCGCAGCGACCATGTCTCCGACGATTCTCCATCTCAAAAGCTTCCTCCATCAGCATCCTTTCCATCTGTCGAGCCTTTCCCGACGCCTCCTCCATCTCGGTGCCTCCCACCTCGCTCCTCTCCTGCTAAACATCATTCCCAGTCATCGATGATCCTCGCCGACATCCTCGTCTCCCCGTCCGTGGTGGCTAACGCCGCTTTCCCTCGCCGGCTCTCTCCCTCCTTTCTCCCCAACTTTCAGATCTGATTATCAAACCTACCTATAATCCTCCACAAACCAAAATTAACCTCAACCCTTTAATACAAATCCAAAACTCCAACCCAAATTTCAACAAATCCCACCTATCTCACCTACAGCTCGATTGATAAGCAAAGTCATCGCCTTCTAAGTCAAAAATTCCATGTCTACTGCTCCCTCGCCTTGCATGTAAGCCGACTAAGCCGTCTAAGCCGCTAGTTTAGATATGAAGAAACAGGAGTTTTAATTTTCTAGATTTTTTAATTTTAAATTTCTCTAATTGTAATCTTAGATAATTTTTTCTTTTTTGACTGGCGACCCTTTGCGTAGGGTCATCCAAGTTATCTGTTGATGGCTTCAAGATCGCGTTGTCGCTTTACTTCTTGTCCACTATAAAAAAATATCAATAACTTTATCAATATGAAGAAGATAAAAGGTTTTGGGTAAATTAAAATAATAATTAGCCTTGTAAAAGGTATCAACTTATGAAATTCAATAAGAAATAAATTTTTCCTATATATCTTGAAGGTATTGATATATTTATGATATATATTTTTGGATTTAAACATATATAGTTATGGATAGATTTTTAGATTTTGACCTATATATAGTTTAGATTGTTAATGTTATTTCACAAACGTTGATGTCTTTTTCCTTCTTTTTGGTGTTGTCATTGCAAGTTATTTACGACTTTATTTACGATTTCTTTGGTAAGCTTTTCGAAATAATGCGCTAATTGGTCACATGGTATGTTATTTTGTTGTTTCCATTAATATATATTAGTTTTTCATATGTTGTTTCATATGCTGTCAATAAAGTATAAATTCATTCAGATTTGAGAAATTATAGCTTTTCATGTGTTGTTTCCACTAATATACACTAGCAAGGAGTAAGGAGAAAGTCAAGAGTTAGGAGAAATTAGCTTTTATACTAATTAAGTATAAATTCATTCAGATTTGAAAAATCAAAAGTATGGAA
This sequence comes from Persicaria maculosa, assembly GCA_963922045.1. NCBI lineage: Eukaryota > Viridiplantae > Streptophyta > Magnoliopsida > Caryophyllales > Polygonaceae > Persicaria > Persicaria maculosa. The sequence goes on from OY998271.1 coordinate 40,089,974, forward strand.
GAAATTAATTAATTGAATAAACGAGTTTTATTATCAAATTTATTTAAATTAAAAAAAATCGCACACAGTGCGGGTATTGAACTAGTAGATTATGTATGACAAAAGAGAACAGATGCAACCAGATCCAAATTCATGTGTAGCAACAAATCTGAATTCGAACTAAAATGCAATAGGTTATAAGACAAAAGAGAGCGGATGCAATAGGTTCATATTCGAAATTTTGAACGGATGCAATAGATTCGAAATAAAAAAAAATTCATGTCCGAAATTTTGAACTACAATAGATCGATTATAGAAGACAAAAGAGAATGAATGCAACCATATTCGAAGAGATTGAGAGTACTTTCGAGAAGAAGAGATTGAGAGTACTGTCGACTATGGGCTGTGGACGCGCAGGAGAAGTGGAAAAGAGAATGGATGTGGCATTTGGGCGCGCCAGATAAGTAGAAATGAGAAGAAGAGACTGAGGGTATTGTCGACAAGTAAATGACGAGAAGAAGAGATTGAGGGTATTGTCAAGTTTGTCGGTCGAGAGATTACTCACTTTAGGGTTTGAATTTACTTATTAGTTTTGGGCATACAAAAGGGGGGGGGGGGAGTGGGTAAAAAACGGGGTCAAGAATTGAAGACAAGCAAGCGGACACAGATAGGGTCAATACCAACTGAACTAGCGGACTTTATTGATATTCCATGGATTGTATATATATTAGTACTTTATTATTATAATATAAATTAAAAAAAATAAACGGTTCGTGTTGGATATCTGACAAGAGGATATGCTCAATTTGAATAGGAACCGTTTAATGTTGTATTTTCTTGGTACTTGTACGTCATTTTTATATAGTGTCTTTTCAGTTTCTTATTTTTTCGTCTCGTGTTAGCCGTGCGGCCGTGACTCCTTCCTCCCTCGTTTGTCTCCAATAACATCATTTCCTCAAATTTTTATAATCATTGCACTATGTTTTATGAAGTTGGATTTCCTGAATTCGAGATATTCTCGTCATTTCAAGTTTGGATCTAAAATAAAGAATAATCTTTTATCTTGAAGCTTATAACGACAAAGAAAGAATATAGAAAAAATACTAACCAAGTTGAAAGACCAAATATCAATCGTATAACTCAAATATCTTTTATCGTTAACCATGCTTAAATGAAGAAAGAAAATCAAATTTAGAAAGATATCGATGGGTGTAGTATGGACAACCAAAAAAACTGTTAAACATTAATTATTTGTGGGCGTTTATTTTTTAAACAGTTTTTTTGGTTGTTTGGATGACCAAAATAAACAAAAACGTGTTAAAAAATTGTGTTAAAAAATAAGCTACAAAATGGAGGTTATTTGGGTGTTTATTCTCCCTTTTGGTTTGAAAGTAAGCTACAAAATTTATTTCTTATTTGGTTTGAAAGTATCACAATACCCCTACTAATACCCAAATATACTCCACGTTTTACCAATAAACTGTTTTTCTCCCCATACAGAGATTATCTTATTGTTTAAATTTTTAGCTACTTTTACCAACAGTTTATAAATTTTACCCTGTTTATAATTTTAGACAGTTTATTAACTCCGTCTCATACGAACTCATACATTAGATTTTTTACATTTAAGTACATTTTAGAAAGATATAATCAACAGATTGTGAGTAACACACAATTGTCATGGCAATAAAAATAGAATGTATTAAATTTACATTAAGTGCTCGTTTGGATTGATTTGAAAAACCCAGGAAGTTGAAAAACCCAGGAAGTTTGATAGAATATCTGCGTTTAGTAAAAAAAATTTCATCTTAAAAAACCCAGGAATTGAAATTCCCATGAATTTAACTTCCTGTGAAATACAGGAATTGGAATTACCAAGGGGGTACATGGTAAGACAACTTTCACCCTTTTCTTACTAATAAAAATCCCTTATTTATCTCACTATATCAAATCCACCATTATTTCATTTTTCAACCAAACATGTTTCATAAAATCCCAGAAAATATAATTCATGGGAAGTAAACTTCCTATAAATTTAAATCTCGGGAAGTAGACTTCCTACATTTATCCAAACGAGCACTAAAGTTGGAGAGAGAGTAAAAAAGTAAACAATTATCATGGCAATAAAAATGTTTAATGACAACAAAAGTAACATGGAGCCTCATCGGTAGAGGCTCGTCGAACAATCGCCTGGCCTTCGCCTGGTCTGAGGAGCATCTCTAGAAACCCCTCCTCGGAGGCAAAAGAACCACCTCTTCGGAGGATGAAAACCACCTCTTCGGAGGTCAAAACCCGCTCACCGGCCGCCATAATCAGGGTCTCGTTACCCCCTTCACCATGGTTGCTTTCGGACCTTCTTCCTCCCCATCCCCAGATCCCCTGTTGGTTCCGATCTGGGCATGGCCGGCTCGAATATCTTCCTCCCTGGAAGCCCTCGAATCTCGATTCGTCATAAACCAACTCATTACACATGGCCCTTTGATTTTGGTTCGAGGGATCTGGAATTTCGGCCCTCTCTCTTAGGGCTCCCGGATCGGGTCGCCTCCTCCTTCTTCGGGTTGGTCCTTCCAGCGCCTTTTGCTGTAATTACGGTGGGGTTTTGCTTTGCGCCGCCGTTCGCCTTGCTCTCGGCCGATCTCAGCTTCCTGGTTAATTCGGGTCTGTCCGGCCTTTTGCTTGCCATCGTCGATGGTGGTCTCGTCCGATTGGTGCCATTGAAACCCCGCTCGCCCTTCGCTCCGCCTTCCCGTTCTCTGTTTGGCGGTGGTCAAAATCCCTGCTTGCCCTAGCCATGTTTGCTTGGTCATCAGATGCAGCGTGTCTCCTCTCTCCATGGGCCTGGGATGATGCTTTGGGCCCAAGGCTTTTCCTTCGGCCCAAAGGTGCCCATGGGAGGAGGGAAAAAAAGAGGAGTAAATAAATAATAAATAAATAAATAACAATTTCTATATATTTACACATATATCTCTATATATATAGAATCTTTCATATATTTGGAAACCCCGCTTGTTTGGACGCTTACAAAATCCCGTTTGGGTTGATTAAATCCCGAAAGGGTTTCTGGGTGCTTCTTACTTTGGCGGTGTACGACTCTATGATGGTGTGGCTTGGCGATCTATTCCGTGGTTTTGGTTTGGGTTGTCGGAGTCGGGATAGACTGAGATCGTGGTAGTGTGTATCGTGGCGTCTCCACTACTCGGGTTGACTGCTTCCCTGGAGTTTCGTCCTCACTGGCCACAGGATGATCAGGTCCTGATGTATCGCTGGTCTACGGTTCTGCTTTCGTGTAGGGCTTGGCTTCGTCTGTCGTCTTCGTCCACTTCCTGTTTGGTTTAGATCTGCTTGGTTTCGTTTGTGTTGTAGAGTGCATTTGCTTGAGTTTGCACCGTTTTGACAATTTTCCTCTTTTATTGTGTCCCTTGTCCCCCTAGTGGTTCTTTCCATTAATCTACAACCCCTCTTTCTTTCTTTTTTCTCTAGCCAATTGGTGAATTTATCTAAATATGATGAATTTTCCTCTTTTGGAGTAATGGCTTTTATGTGTAGTAATTAACCCCAAAATATACTTTGTGATGAATGGGAAAAAAATAAAATTATATGTAAATCTAACCCATCCAAGTTTTTATTTCTAGTTCCATGTCTAACCCATCTAGGAGAAGGGCCTAGCACTATGAGGCCACATCAAAAAAGGTCGTGAGCTAAATTGAAGAAGTCGGCCTAGCGACTCAAAAGTGTAGAGCATGTATATAAACCTTTTCAAAATTTTCTTAGAATTTTATATTTTGGATTCTTTTTGGTTTTGAAAACCTTTTAAAATATGGCTTTATTTTTTATGGACTAACAAAGTTTCAGGTGTCACAAAATAAAGGACGCAACAAGGAGACAAAATGAAGTCCCTGAGAAAGCAGTCGAGATCGACCTGACAAGGTTGACGTCGACCATGCTAGGGTCGAGCCACACCAAGCAGAGTGATCGACATCGATCACCTTGGAGCTACAAAGAGCAGTCGACATCGATGAGACCCCATCGATGTCGACCACCATGGAGGCCATCAATTTCGACCTTCCTTGACAACATAGAGTTGCTATCGAAATCGACTGTATCTGTCGATTTCGACTGTTGGCAACTATCGACAACACCTGATTCTAAACCTCTGCGCATATATTTGTAAGTTACTTCCTTTACCCTTTGTTTTTCTTTGGTTTTATACATTGAGGACACTATATATTTTAAGTATGGAGTGGGGGAAGAGCTTATGTGCTTTACATGATCATATTTGCTTAGTTATCTATTGCATTGCTTCACATAGTCGTTTTTTCCGTGAACTTATTTAAAATTTTTATGGCTAAAACTTCTGAATGGTCTATATTATTATGTTCTTTTTGGGTATTATGTTTGTATTTGTTCTTAAAGAGTGATCCAAAGGAGAGTTGAAAGTGAATGAAAGGACTCACACCCCCGAAAACAAAGAAAGTGTCATGGAAGCTTCAACAGGATTCGACGATGCAAAAGTGGATTCATTAAAGATATTGCAACGCAATTGTCTAGTAAAGGGAAGTTTCAATGAAATGCAAATTTTTGAGAAAACCACAAAGGGAGGTAAATTGAAGTTGCTTTTGATATATGGAATGGTAAAATGATTGAGGACTTTATATTTTCCATTCAAGCATTATTTGCTCTTGCCATTCACACCTTTGCATTATTAAGCCTTCACATCATATTCTAAGCCATATGTGCTTCAAAAGAAATATTTTGCTCCAAAAGTTCTTATATTGCCCATTTCTATACCTTTTGACCCATCCGGGGAAATATGTTGAAAAATGAATGAAATGTTATGGAATTATTGTATGGTTTGTTGGAGTTTGATGGCAGTATGATGAAAATATGGAAAATTTAACGAGCGAAAGAAAATCTTGTGACCTAGAAGTTAGGTGGATCGACCCTGCTTGCTTGAGATATTAGTTCGAGCGAGATGGGACACAAGGTGAGGAGTCCAAAGCAGTAAGTATCTGGGGCAATTCATGACACCCATATTTACGACTCGCGAGAAGGCAGTGCTAAGGTTAGAGAGGTAAAAAGCATTATAGTGAAAAAAGCAAAGAGATAATCATGAGAGGATGAGGGATGTGGAAATATCATAAAGGAGAAAGTGCATTAAAGCAATAAAGAAAGTTTGAAAGTTTCTCCCTGGATTAGCACCACATTGCCCCAAAATAGCCTACCACTATACTTTTAACTTTCATTCCTCTAAAGCTTGCATAAAGTCTTCTTGATTATCATTGTTTTGTCACAAGAAAATGGTTTTGCATAACCCCTCCTTTTGTGAGAGATGTTGCTTTTATTCACATGCATGGATTTGAAGGCAAAAGTACATTTGCGAGGATGACACATGGTTGTTAGGGTAATATGAGAATGAGTCCACGATGTTCAGGGTTTTTGTTGGCTTCCGCTGCATGACCATGGAAAAGTATTGCTTGGGGACAAGCAAACTTAAGTATGGGGTGATTTGATGTCCACTAAAGTGACCATGTTTTATGCCTTCTTTTACTTTAATTTTTGTCTTATATGGGCATTAAGGATTGGGATTACTTTGAAATTGTGTAGTATATGGATATTTGCAAGAAATAGAGGTCTACACAAGTTTTGGTTTAATTGTGCAGAAATTGGAGCGGAATAGAAGTCAAAACGAGAAGTCGAGAATCAATGCAGAGCAGTCGACATCGACTTAAAGCTCTCGACATCGATTGCCATAAATGATCAAGAAACTAAGTACAAAAGAGTGAAGAAAGACTACCTACTAGAAGAGAGGTCGACGTTCCCTGAGATCGACCAAAGCACTCGACATCGACTGAGCTTAACTGATGCTCGAGGTCGAGTGAAGACAGAGTGCTCGACATCGACTGCTCCGGTCGACGTCGATTGGACCAATCCGCAGAATCTAACGTGTTTTGAGCAATCCGAGTTGAAGGAGACTTGCTAAGCCACGATTTTACATCTTTTCTCTAGATAGATTAATCCTTATAGGTATTTTCCTATTTACCCTAGGGATATATTTTCTTTTCCTATTTAGTTTATATCTTCTTTTATTAAGTTTTATCTTCTAGTTAGGATAGAATTAACTCTTCTTGCCTAGCAAGGATTGGTAGCTATAAATAAAGCCCTTGAGGCTGAGGTTTGAGCATCCTCAATTAACCAATTCAACACACAACACAATTACATTCAGTTTAGGTTTTTAGGGTTTAGGAAGCTTTAGGGTTTTGGCGCTTGCGAGAGCCGGTGTCGGAATTGTGAAGACTTCGGTTTCATTTATGCAAGTAAAGGTTATTTCTTTTATTTCAATCATGTCTTTTGCTACCATGAGCGACTAGTTGCTTTTCTCTTATGTTCGGGGTGAGCCCAACGGTAGCCATGCATGTTTGATATGAGTTTGATGTTGATATTTGTTATGTCTTGATCATCTCCTACCTTTTTGTGTTTAGCCCTTATCGAAAGAAAAGGAATTCATACGAACAACTTGGATCATAAACATTAAAATCGGTAGAGACAAATTAGGTTTATTTGCGAGAGTCAATATATCTCTTTGTTGAAAAAGAAAAAAACTTGGTCCTTTGATGTGATAGAATAATTGTCCGTCTTATTCTATCATGTGCATGTGTGGTTAATGTTGTGGTGAACCCTAGCCTTATGATTTCTTTTATATTTGTTCAAACCCCTCTTTAGTTGTTACCAAACCCCTTGCTTTTCTGTTCATTGCTTCTTCATCATCCTTTTATTCTTCAGCCACCTTTGCCGACGTTTTCTGTTACTGTTGGTGTGCTTGATATCGACGTCGAGTGCCCTGTGTCGATCGATGGTCTTTTGTGTCGATTAGCCGTTGCTGCCGATATTGACATCGACTGCACCTAGTCGACGTCGACTGCTTATTTGTGTGTGTGTAGGAATCCACTCGACGTTGAGGTCTTTTGATCGACATCGAGAGCACAGAGAAGAAAGACATCACTCGTGATCGACAACCCTAATCGACATCGACTATTCCATTCAACATCGAGGACTTCTGGTCGACTTCTACAAAACGTGTTTGCAATCTACTTAGGATCCGCTGACAAGCTTCCTCGTGGATCGAACCTGATTCCCTTCCACTACAGCAGGTGAGTCTTGTATTTATTTGATAGGATTGAGTTGATTTCTAGGGTTTATATTTTATATATTTTTATAATCAATTCTCCCCTTTGTCAAGGAGATGTAAACAAGAGAGAGGAACTGAGTACTGAGGAACAAAGAAAAGAAAGAGGAAAAGAATATTATTTGCAAGGATTGGGCGACAAAACCTTTTTTTCATCGCCTTAAATGTCAAGAGTGGCCATTACCTCTGCCAAAGTTTATACTATGGGTGACAAAATATTTATTTTCCTCACTGAAACCTCAAATTAGGCGACATTTGTTTTTTTTCATCGCACATAAAAACTTTGGGCGACCTTTTTTTTTGGTTAGAGATGCTTCATTTTGGGCAACGAAAATTTATATGTCGCCCAAGTTTTCATAATTTTGTTGCCCATACTCATATTTTTGGTAGTGACAACATGTTCATCGCCTGAGAATGGGTGGTCTCTTAGACACTTAGGCGACGGATACGCTGGTCGCTTGGGCACCCATATAGTCTCCCCAATACCACTTGAAGGACCAAGTGACGACACCCACTCCGTCGCTTGACAGTTTCGATGTCGTTGGCTTTCAAGTGATGTATGTATAGTACGTGGTCGCTTGAGACACCAAATAGAGCCTCCCAAGATCATCTTCATTTCCAAGCGAGAAGCCAAAAGTCGTCTAAATGGGATTTAAGGACGGGTTTACTCTTGTGCTCACGTGGGGTCTCTAAGGACGGTGTATAAGAGACGGTAGTTCAGATGACCATTTACACATTCAGACAACGAGTTAAGTCTATCGCTTGACTATAAAATTGGTGTAGTGTGCATATGATTAGTTTTATACTTGACGCAATACATTCATCGATCATTTTTGCATCTCGGAATATGAAAGCTAGGTTCATCTACAAAAATGAAATTTCCTAACAAAAGAATAGTAGTATTTCATTGGAAGGCAAACATTGCAAGCATGGTGGTTTAAAACTATTTCATTGATTTCATTTGGATTTACATATATCTAGGGTTGGGCTTCCGGTCCGTCTCCGGTCCGGTCCAAGACCGACGGATCAGAAACTCAAAGGATATGGACTGCGGATCGGACCGAAATCGGGATATATGGTCTCGGGGTTTTCGGTCCATGGACCGTAAAGATCGTTTGGACCAGAAACTAGATCTGAAAATTCCTCCTAATCTTGAATGTTTAAGATACAAATTGAAATTCCTCCTAAGTACTATAATCTGAAATTTGAATTACTCCTAGATTTAAATTGAAATTCCTCCTACAACATATACACAAAATTAGATCTGAACATATACATAAAACTAGATCCGAAAATTTTAAAATACAAATTGAAATTTTTATAAACCTAGATCTGAAAAGAAAGTGAAGAGAGAGCTCTATGGTTGGCCGGTGGCGGTGGCGACTACCGAGTGCAGTAGCGATTAGTGGTGGCAACATAAAAACGGATGGAAAGTGGAAGGCTCCGAAACGAGACGGGGACAACAGTGAGTGGGGAAGAAAACCTGCGCCGGCAACACCCAACGAGCACCAAAGAGAGCCACCAAAGACGGAGGTCCAAACCACCCAATATAGGACCACCGGAAACCTTGTCTTCTTCATAAAACTCCATCTTCTTTCTTCAAAATCATCACCGATTCTTGTCATCCTCATCATACTTAGATAACGGAGGTTTAAGTAGACACCTCCCTCCTCCAGTACAATGGGGGTCTGGTTTGGTGCAGTTGATGTGGGTCGAGGGTGGTGGCGGCGGCTTGAGGTCTAGGTTCTCTTCTGAAGGAGAGTTTCCGGAAGAGGGAGTTGTCTTTTTTTTTTTTTTTGTTGTTGTTGTTGAAAAGAGGAGGGAGGCGCCCCGCTACTGAACAATAGGACAAGTGTAGAAAGTGAACCCCTATCGGCTATGACCTTTTTTTTTAAATAAAAATAAAATCCGGTTCTATTCCGTTCCGACCTGGAAATTCCGGTCTGGTTCTGGATTTGGACCGGAAACCGAAATATGAATTTCATTGGAATGCGGACCAGAGAGTAATACTTTCGGTCCAATCCAAGATCTAATTTCCGATCTGATCCCGGTCCAATTCAGATGTGTTACAAACAATTTCTGTCCAGCCCTACATATATCTACTCTTCTTGGTTGTGGAGAATTCCGTACTTGCTCTGTTTGGGCTGGACAGCTGGAGACCTCTTTGGGTTCGTACTCAAAATTAATTGTCTTAATTTGGTATCCTCCCAATCCCAGTTTATCTTTTTATTTTTTGTCCCTCCCCTCCTCCTCTTCCTCCTCCTAGGCGTTAACATACAAAATTTAAAGGAATCATGAAGTTGTCCTCCGCCACCGCAACCACCAACGCTGCCTCGGCGCGCTGCCATGTGGCCGTATGCAGCTTCCCCTTCGCGTCCCACCCGGCCTCCCTCCTCCTCCTCAGCCGCAAGATAGCCGCCTGCGCCCCGGACGCCCACGTCAGCTTCTTCACAACTCGCGCCTCCGCCGGTGCCCTCTCCACCTCGCTGCCACCACTGGAGGAGGGCGCGGCCGCCGTCCACATCCAACACATCCACGACGGCCTATCAGCAGAGGAGAGGCAGGCGGGGGTCCACCCATTGGAGGCTTTGAGGAAATTCTCGGAGGCAGCGGGGGCGACTTTGAGGAGCAGCATGGCGGAGGCGGAGGAGAAAGCCGGGGTGAAGATCAGTTGCTTGGTGGCGGACGCCTTCCTCTCGTACGTCTGCCGGGAGATCGCGGAGGAGAAGGCGGTGAAGTGGGTGGCGCTCTGGACGTCACCAGCCGCTGCCTTGGCGGCTCACATGTACACCGATGAGTTGAGGAGCATAATCGAAGCTGAAGGTATGTACCTACCATCCAGCTCAATAAATTCAACGAACTACTCGCTACCTACTATACTCCTCCCTCCTAAAGGTCTCCTAAATGGTTTTTAAAAACTCTATAAAATATTATTTTTTTAATCTATTTTTTTATAAATTGATACTTATTATTAATAAATATCAATTTATAAAAAAATTTTGATTAAAAAAAATACTCCATCCGTTACAAAATATAAGGGCGTCTACTATTTGACACGTTTTTTAACGAGCTAAAAATTCCATGAAATATTAATTTTTTATTAAATTTTTTTACATAGTATTATACATATTAACAATATATATAATACTATGTAAAAAAATTTAATAAAAAAATAATATTTCATGGAGTTTTTAGCTCGTTAAAATACGTGTCAAATAGTAAACGCCCTTATATTTTGCAACGGAGGGAGTATTTTATAGAGTTTTTACCTCACTAAAAAGCGTGCACGAAAGTCAAACGTCATTTATTTTCAAAAGAAGGGACTAGCCCCTAAATTTAATTATATATGCATCATTAATGGATTATTTCTTTCAAATTAGCAAAAAATCGAAAAAAAATTACTTTAGGAGCTAGTAGGTAGCTAATAGTACGTTGAATTTATTGTTTATTATATTAATATATTTAAATTATTTTTTATTAAAATTTAGGTGGAGATTAAATATTAGAAATTTTTTATAGAAAAAAATTAATATTTTATAGTTGTCGAAATATTTGTTACTTCATCTATTAATTAAAACATATCGTTTACTATTTATATACGTTTTTTTAGAATGATAAAAAAATATAAAATATTAATTTTTTACATTTATTTTTAGGCCCATTTGCAAAAATAACTCAATTACCCGGTTGGGTTTGCACCCCCTATCCCCTATCCACATTAATTGCAAAAACTAACCCCTAACCCCTTAAAAAATTGCACCCCAACCGGTTACAATAGAGGGAGAGACCGACTGCATTTATGGAGGAGAGAGAGTGAGACGTGTGGATGGGGAGAGAGAGAGAGGACATGATCTCGTCACCCATCCAAAACCCTTTCTCTCTATGCCTCTCTCCACCTCTCTCCATCAAAGAGCTCCATTGAAGAGCTTATTTATTCTTTGATTTCTCTGTCTTATATCTCTCTCCCGCTGGTGTGAATTTGTCTTGCGCCGCTGGTGTGAATCGCCGCCGTAGCACCGCTTTGGTGCCTTCGTCCTTCACCTTCGTTGTGATGGCTTTTCCAGGTCAATTCGAGGCGAGTGGAGGCCGGATTTGGAGTAGAGGAGGTGGAATCGAAGTGGAGGAGGTCTCGCAGAGGCTTGGTGAACCACTTTGTTTTTTTATTGAAGAATGAACAATATAGCAACGTTCCACTCTATGGTTTATTACTGGACACCCTTTGGTACTCTACTGGACACCCAATGATTTCCTACTGGACACCCTATGGTTGTTTCCTGTCTTGCGTGTTGTTCAATGTTTCCCTGGTTCTAGTGTCGCCCTCCCCCCTAAGCCCAGGCGGTAAAAAGAGAGAGGACAGAGGGGATAAGACAGAGACAGAGATAGAGGGGGGAAGAGTGACGGTAAAGGGGAATTAATATAATTTGAATTAAATCTTAAGTTTCAGAGAAAATCCATCGAAGCATTAATATAATTTGAATTAAATATTAAGTTTCTGAGAAAAACCATCGAAGAAGAAGCAAGTGAGTTGGGGTTTATTTGCAGTTTGATGTGTAAGTAGTTAGTTTTAACTGGACACCAAAAGCAAAACGACATGCCACCTATTGGAACCGGCTGGACAAGAGTTGTCGGAGAAATAGATTCACCATCGACTTCGGATAGAAAATGGGTAAGTTTGCTTTCGATTAAAAATCAGAGAGAGAGAGAAAGCAAGAGAAAGTCTGTAGAGGAGAGAGAGGACAAGAGAGAGAGAGGAGTGAAAAAGAAAAGTAAAGTTGCAGATGAGAGAGAGGACAGGAGAGAGAGAAGTGAAAAAGAAAAGTAAAGTTGTAGAGGAGAGAGAGGACATGAGAGAGAGGAGTGAAAAAAGTAAAGTTGCAGAGGAGAGAGAGAGATTAGTGATGATAGGACAGAGAGAGATGGAAGAGTGACAATGAGGGGGCATTATAATTTGAATTAAATCTGAAGTTTCGGATAAAAACCATCGAAGAAGAAGCAATTGAGTGGGGATTTATTTGCAGGTTGACATGTAAGCAGTTAGTTTTAACTGGACACCCAAAGCAAAACGACATGCCACCTATTGAAACCGACTGGACAAGAGTTATCGAAGATACAGATTCACCATCGACTTTGGATAGAAAATGGGTAAGTTTGCTTTCGATAAAAAAATCAGAGAGAGAGAGAGAAAGCAAGAGAAAGTCTGCAGAGGAGAGAGAGGACAGGAGAGAGAGGAGAGGAGTGAAAAAAAAGTAAAGTTGTAGAGGAGAGAGAAGAGTGAAAAAAAAAGTAAAGTTGTAGAGGAGAGAGAGATTAGTGAGGATATGACAGAGAAGATGGAAAAGTGACAGTGAGGGGGCATTAATATAATTTGAATTAAATATTAAGTTTCGGATAAAAACCATCGAAGAAGAAGCAATTGGGTGGGGCTTTATTTGTAGGTTGACATGTAAGCAGTTAGTTTTAACTGGACACCCAAAGTAAAACGACATGACACATATTGGAATCGACTGGACATGAGGTTATTGGAGAAACAGATTCACCATCGACTTCAAACAGAAAATGGGTAAATTTGCTTCAGATTTGAGGGAGACACTTCTCGCATAACCTTTATCGAAAGCAAACTTACCCATTTTCTATCTGAAGTCGATGATGAATCTGTTTCTCTGATAACTTTTGTCCAGTCGATTCCAATATGTGTCATGTCGTTTTGCATTGGGTGTCCAGTTAAAACTAACTGCTTACCCATCAACCTGCAAATAAACCCCCGTCCAATTGCTTCTTCTTCGAAGTGAAACAGCAACAATAAAGTCGCAGAGGAGAGATGACTCTTCCATCTCTCTCTGTCCTATCCTCACTGATCTCTCTCTCTCCTCTGCAACTTTACTTTTTTTTTTCAATCCTCTCTCACCGATCTCTCTCTCCTCTGCAGCTTTCTTGTTGTTTTTTCACCTGCTCTCTCTCTCTTCTGTCCTCTCTCACTGATCTCTCTCTCTCATCTGCAACTTTCCTATTACTTTTTCACTCAGCTCTCTCTTTCCTTCTCTGTCTTTCTCACTTTGTCTTTACTTTTTCTTTTTCTTTTTCACTCCTCTCTCACTCATTCCGCCAGCTGCTCTCTCTCTCACTGTTGCTTTTCACCTGCTCTCTCTCTCTCATTCCGCCAGCTGTCGACTTCTGGATGGCTATTCATCCCCCTCACTAACTTGAAACCGGTTAAGCCTTGCACATTACTATCCGGTTTTGACACAATTTTTTTCGGGTTGGATTAACCTTGCAAACCTTTTGGAAATGTGGGTTAGTTACTAACAATCCCTCTTAAATTTTCAAATCAATTAACCAATATATGCATATACATAGACTTGTCAATCGGTTCATTCGGGTCAAGTTGGGGTCGGGTCATTTCGGATTCCGGGTAAAACGGGGCCCGGGTAGATACCGGTTGACTTGAACTCGGGTTTGACCGGGTTTCGGCTCAAATCAGGTCGATTTCGAGTTTGTCAATTTTTTCTTTTTTCAATTAAAAAAATCAGTATTTGGTAATTTTGCGATAATTTTAAAATGCTAAAATTAAAGAAGTGGTTCATAAGTTCTAGTGCTTGTAATTATATACTATAATTGATCTAAAAAATTTAATTTTTATTATTTCTTATAATTTTTAATAAATTTTAAAAATAAATAAAATATCAAAATTTAAATAATTTTTAAAAATAATTTCATGCGATTGGTAATAAGTTTAGAATTGTTTTAATATTTTTTAGAGTTTTTATCTTCTTAAAAAATGTGATAAAAAATCAAAAATCAAATACTATCGATAAGAGAGAGTATTACACAATATAAATAAATATAAAAGTTTATTTGAAAATGAAAGTTCAAGTGATTGTAATTATAAAATGTAATAAATTTGAGTCTCTATAAAAAATTTAAGCATATATAATTATAAATCAATCGGGTCAAAATTACTGGGTCAATTGGATCTAAACCCAAATAACCCGGAAAATTACCGGGTACTTCGGGTTCGGGTCCAAAAAAATTTCCGGGTCGAAAAAACCGGGTCTTGACCCATAATTTACCGGGTGTACAGGTCGGGTTTTTCGGGTCTGGTTGTGTTTTGACAGATCTACATATACATAATGATAATATAGGTATTAAGGGAAATTGTTATCTATATCTTAATTTGTTATAAGAATATATATAGAGGGATTGTTAGTAACTAACCCACATTTCCAAAAGGTTTGCAAGGTTAACCCAACCCGGTTTTTAATTGGGTGAAACCGGATATTGGGGGAACCCTTGCAACCGGTAGCAAGTAAGGGAGGGGGGTGCAACCTTGCAATGTGCGACACCTGACAGCGTCAGACTGAGGGAGGGAATGTGGGAGACAGAAAAAAGAGAGAGAGAGAGAGGGGGGGGGAAGCAAGTCCAATCTGCAGAGGAGAGAGGCAGAGAGAGAAAAAGCAATTGAGAGAGGACAGGAGAGAGAGAGATGAGTGAAAAAAGAAAAATAAAGTTGTAGAGGAGAGAGAGAGATCAGTGAGGATAGGACAAAGAGAGAGATGGAAGAATCCTCTCCCCTCAGCGACTTTATTGTTGCTCTTTCACTTCGAAGAAGCAATTGGGCGGGGGTTTATTTGCAGGTTGACGTGTAAGCAGTTAGTTTTCACTGGACACCCAAAGCAAAACGACATGACACATATTGGAATCGACTGGACAAGAGTTATCGGAGAAACAGGTCCACCATCGACTTCAGATAGAAAATGGGTAAGTTTGCTTTCGATAAAGGTTATGCGAGAGGTGTCTCCCTCAAATCTGAAGCAAATTTACTCATTTTCTGTCTGAAGTCGATGGTGAATCTGTTTCTCCGATAACTCATATCCAGTCAATTCCAATATGTGTCATGTCGTTTTGCTTTGGGTGTCCAGTTAAAACTAACTGCTTACATGTCAACCTGCAAATAAATCCCCACCCAATTGCTTCTTCTTCGATGGTTTTTATCCGAAGCTTAAGATTTAATTCAAATTATATTAATGCCCTCTCACTGTCACTCTTCCATCTCTCTTTGTCCTAACCTCACTAATTTCTCTCTCTCCTCTGCAACTTTACTTTTCTTTTTCACTCCTCTCTCTCTTGTCCTCTCTCTCCTCTACAACTTTACTTTTCTTTTTCATCACTCTCTCTCTCTCTCTGATGTCCTCTCTCTCCTCTGCAACTTTACTTTTCTTTTTCACTCCTTTCTCTCTCCTGTCCTCTCTCTCTTCTGCAGACTTTCTCTTGCTTTCTCTCTCTCTCTCTCTCTGATTTTTTATCGAAAGCAAACTTACCCATTTTCTATCCGAAGTCGATGGTGAATCTATTTCTCCGATAACTCTTGTCTAGTCGGTTCTAATATGTGTCATGTCGTTTTACTTTGGGTGTCCAGTTAAAACTAATTGCTTACATGTCAACCTGCAAATAAATTCCCACCCAATTGCTTCTTCTTCGATGGTTTTTATCCGAAACTTAATATTTAATTCAAATTATATTAATGCCCCCTCACTGTCACTTTTCCATCTTCTCTGTCATATCCTCACTAATCTCTCTCTCCTCTACAACTTTACTTTTTTTTTTCACCAACCCTCTACGAGAGCTCATGCACTTCGATTCCACATCCTCTACTCCAAATCCGGCCTCCACTCACCTCGAATTGACCTGGAAAAGCCATCACAACGAAGGTGAAGAACAAAGGCACCAAAGTGGTGCTCCGGCGACGATTCACACCAGCGGCGCAAGACGAATTCGAGCTCCCATGGAGATCTCGTCACCCTCGAATGCAGAGAGATAGAAGACAAGAATCAAAAAATAAATAAACTCTTCAATGGAGCTCTTGAATGGAGAGAGGTGGAGAGAGGCATAGAGAGAAAGAGTTTTGGATGGGTGATAGTGATGGGCAATAAATGCCCTGTTACTTTTCTTTCTCTCTCTCCACTGGTTGTAGCAGGTGGGGAAACCGGAGATTTTGAGGGGGGAGGGTTAGGTTTTGCAATTTATTTGGATAGGGGATATGGGTTGCAAAGGCAACCGGATTTTTGGGTTATTTTTGCAAATGCCCCAATATATATATATATATATATATATATATATATATATATATATATATATATGATTTTAGAGTTCAAATGATATTAATTTTTTATTGAAATGATTTTATTGTTCAAAAGAACGGAGGGAGTAAAAATTAATTTTATTTATCAGTTAAGGTAGGCATGTAAGATGATTTGTGGATAAATAGATGATGGTATTATAAA
This sequence comes from Persicaria maculosa, assembly GCA_963922045.1. Classification (NCBI taxonomy): domain Eukaryota; kingdom Viridiplantae; phylum Streptophyta; class Magnoliopsida; order Caryophyllales; family Polygonaceae; genus Persicaria; species Persicaria maculosa. The sequence goes on from OY998271.1 coordinate 40,106,414, forward strand.
ATAGGGTGTAGTTCAGGTGTATACATCCCTTAGGCGTACCTTGTGCACAAATCCGGACCATTAATGTGAAGGAGACGGATTTCCATTATTAAAAGGTTTTTTTTTTATAATTTTAATGTAAAAAAGGGTGGCCCCCACCATCCTCCATGCTCAACTCTCCAAAGCAAGAGGACAAAATTGGTGAAACACAAATCCCACCAAATTACCATCACGTACGAATTGTTTAATTGACCAGATTTCATTTTTTAAATTATTTATAAGTTTTATAATTTACTACCTACGTTTCAAAATAAATGTGGCTTAACTTTTTGCACATTTTTTAAGGAGATCAAATCTTTATAAAATATTATTTTTTTAATTAATTTTTTTTACAACTTGATACTTATTAGTAATAAGTATCAATTTATAAAAATATTTTGATTAAAAAAATAATATTTTATAGAGTTTTTAGCTTTTTAAAAAATGTGCAGAAAGTCAAACGACATTTATTTTAAAACAGATGGAGTATAATTTTATAAATTCAAATCGATGGCCGTGGGAGTGATTTTTACGGATTTTGGTCAAGACTGTCTTAAAATTCTTCGTATTAATTATTCATTTTGCTATTTGTAGGTCCCGTTACTCCTACATATATAATTTTTTTGATCAAACTCAACAAATTTGTATTTTTATCTACAAATAATGATAATCGATCCAAATAATCCACATTTTTTATATATAATTATTTCAAACTATCTCTAACATATAAATAATCTTTGTGAATTCACAAAACTATGTACAATTTTATTAATTATTATTTAACACTATCAAAACTAAAAAAATTATCAATTCCACTGAATAATATTCCACATACTGCCGAATAATGTTCTGTTTTATTTTTCCATCTAGTTTAGATCAAAATTTACCAATTCTACTGAATAATTTCTCACATGCTACCGAATAATGTTTTTTTGTCCATCAATTTTAGTGTTCAAAAGAACGGAGGGAGTAAAAATTAATTTTATTTATCAGCTAAGGTAGGCATGTAAGATGATACATGGACAAATAGATGATGGTATTATATAATAGGGTGTGTTTCAGGTTTACACACTCCTTAGTGCGCTCGTGGAAAACTGGATGGGCAACTATATGTTGTGCTGCCTTATAATCACAATGAAGAGTGATGGGAAGCTGAACAGAGATAGACAGGTCACGAAGAACACCATAAACCCAAACAACTTCACTTGCAGTAGTGGACATACAACGATATTCAGACTCAGCAGACGACTTAGAGAAAGTCTTTTGTTTCTTCGTTTTCCAAGAAATCAAGGAACCTCCCAAGAACAGACAATACCCAGACAATGAACGAGATGGAAAATGACAGGACCCCAAATCAGCATCACTGAATGCAGTCATAATGAGATCATCAGAAGCAGGAAAAAACAAGCCCCAATTAATGGTGGCTTTCAAATATCGAACCACATGTGTGGCAACTTGGAAATGAGGGAGACGAGGAGTGCTAACAAACCGACTTAGATGTTGCACCGCATAGGAAATATCTGGATGAGTGAGGTTCAAGTACAACAATCCACCAATGAGTCTCCGATAATCTTCAGGCTCAGACAAAAGCTCTCCTTCATCAGTTGACAGATGCAAACCCTTGGGTGAAGGAAAAACTATTGGTTTGCAATTGACCATATTGGTATCCTACAAAATATCAGAGATATATTTTCTCTGATTAAGAATTGTTTCTTTGGAAGACTTGGCTACTTCAATTCCCAGGAAATATCTCACGAAACCCAGCTATTTTATAGTAAAAGCTTGATGTAGTCTCTGTTTAGTACACTGAATGAATTCCTCATCAGACCTTGTGATAAGAAGGTCATCCACATATACCACAACAATGGTTTGAGTCGCTGCATCATCCCTGATGAACAAAGAATAATCCAGTTTTGATTGCCTGAACCCAAGCTCATAAGGAATCTAGATAATTCAATATTCCATTGTCGGGAGGCCTGCATCAGACCATATAAACTCCTCTGCAATTTGCAAACCAGACATGGATTTCCTTTTTAAAAAACCTTCAGGTGGCTTCATATACACCTTCTCATCTAGAAATCCATGGAGAAAAGCATTATTTATGTCCAGTTGATGGACATTCCAAGCCTTTGAAGTAGCAAGAGCAAGAATCAAATGCACAGTGGCGAGTTTAGTAACAGGAGAAAAGGTAAGTTTGTAATCTTTGTCTTTGATTTGGGTGAACCCCTTGGGCCCTTGGCCACAAGCCTAGCCTCGAACCTCTTAACTGAACCATCTAGTTTGAATTTGATTTTGAAGATCCACTTCGATCCAAATGCCTTTTTGTTTGGAGGTAAATCAATGCTCATCCAGGTCCCATTTCTTTCAAGAGCATCAAATTCCTTCTGCATTGCTTCCACCCAGTGAGGATCAGTCATTGCCTCACGAAATGAAGCAGGCTTTTTAACAGCAAGAATATTGTGCAATGATGCCACATACTCACTAGAATACTCATATAGATCAAGCATCGATTGAATCATAAAGGAAGCAGACTCACTGAAAGTTGGCAAAGTTGTACATTGGAAATCTGATAGGTTTGCAGGAGGGTGTCTATCTCTCTGTGATCGACGAGGAGGTTCAATGGTGATAGATGGGACCAATGGAGGTGGAGGTGGTCCTAAACCTGAACTTTGGGTGTCTTCCACGACTCCTTGATCCTGCACCCCTTCAACACTATTAGACAAATTGGGACCACTATCCATATGAGTCACATGTTCAGCTTCATCATCTACAACAGGATTCACAAGAGGCAAGCCACAAGGAGGAACTGTAGGAACACCATATTTCACATCATTATCAGAAAAAGGAAACACTTGCTCTCTGAAAATAACATCCCTGCTAAAAAATTTATTTGTCCCTAGTTCCATTAACTTGTAACCTTTCATATGACCTGGGTAACCTAATAACACACACTTCTTAGATTGATGCCCAAACTTGTCTCTGTGAGACTCTCGAACCTTAACAAAACATAAACACCCAACAACTTTCAACACACTATAATCTGCAGGCTTTTGAAACAAGATTTCAAACGGGACCTTCCAATCCAACACAGAGCTAGGCAACAAATTGATGAGCTTTATAGCTGCAGTAGCACAATGTCTCCAAAATCGTGTGGGAAGATTGGCATGAATCCTTATAGCTTGAGCAATCTCAATAAGATGACGATGCTTCCTTTCAACTCGTCCATTTTGTTGAGGAACTCCAGGAACACTCCTCTGATGAACATTTCCCTTTTCCGCAAACAATTTGCAACATGTTTGCTGAACAAAATATGATCCATTATCACTTCTAAAACCTTTTACCATAACCCCAAACCGAGTATGAACATATGCCAAGAAATGTTCAATAATTCCTGGAACCTGCAACTTACTAGTAAACAGATATGTCCACAAAAATCTGATGTGATCATCCAGAATGGTAAAAAAAATATCTAGCATTTTCCAAAGTGGGTAATTTGTAAGGTCCCCACACATCAAGATGAACAAGTTTAAATCTGTGTTGTTTAGCCAACACACAACTGTCACAAGTGAAATCAGAACAACTCAAATTCTTGAAAACATCACTATGTCTAAGTTTGGACAAAGAGCTATGTTGTTGCAGGAGGCTTGATATGTCAAGTAATTACAAATAATAAAGATGTAATAAATGTGATCCAACTCCTGGCCTAAGCAAATAATTACAAGACTTCCTCCCGTTGTAGTGGAAGGGTAGTCAGGATCGATCCACGAGGAGGCGTGTCAGCGGGATCCTAGTAGCGTTGGAAATCTCAAGTCTGCGTCGACCAGAAGCCTCGATTTCGACCTAGGGACTCGATGTAGACCTCGGGTGTCGATGTTCTCTACAACAGAAGACCTGCAGAAACAAAAACAAGTGGTTGATATCGACTAGAAGGGGTCGATATCGATGTCAGTCCACGAAATCGACTGGCTCAGAAGATTGCCAGTCGATACAGAAGGGTCGATATCGATGTTAGGGGTCGATATCGATGCTCAACAAACTTCGCAGCGATGTTCGTCGTCGACTCAGAAAACTGTCAACGAACTCAGTGGTCGATATCGACGTCTGGGGTCGATATCGATGTCTCCCTGCAGTGGGTTAGTTCTTCGTCGGCAAAGAAAGGCCGAAGATTTAAGAATGGGAAGAGAAGCAATGAACAGAAATAACAGTGGGTTTTGATGAATTAACTATTTAAAAAGCAACTCCTAGGATTAGGGTTTACCACAACGTTAACCAATGCATGCGATGAGATAAATAAGACGGACAATTGCGCTATTTCACCCGAGGGACAAGCTTTCGCCGTACACCAACTCTTAGGATTACTCTTGCAAATAAACCTAATTGTCGCTACCAATTTTATGTTTATAACTCAAGTTGTTAGCATGAATTCCTTTTCTTTCGATTAGGACTAAACATAGAATCGTAGGAGGAGAGATAGACACAACAATATCAACATCAAATACTTACCTCAAGCGCGCATGGCTAACGTCGGGCTCACCCCGACCCTAAGAGCTTTGGGGAACTACTCACTTCTCATCATGGGATTCATTGTTGATTGAAGGAAATAAACTTGCATTAAAATAAACTCCGAAGCTTTACAACTCAACGTCAACTTTCGCAAACGTCAAACCCTAAAACTTCTCTCTAACTCTAACTCTATTGTCTATCGTCTTTGTCTTGCTTCTTGTCTTGGATGATTGGATTAATGGATTGTTGTCGGATGATCTAACAAATCAGCCATTAGGGCTTTATTTATAGGCTACTAATCCTCGCTATCCAAGGATTGTAACTCCTATATTAAACTATGAACTCTATCCGAACAATTAGGATAGGTCTTTTATTTTGATAAAACTTAAATAACTTAAAGGTAAAAGATAAATAAAACTTCAGCTGCCATCTATCTTGAAAGTATGAGATAATTCCGTGCCTCCTTGAAGATATAGTTCCAATCCGCATTCGAAATCGAGTCTATCTTCTGTCGAGATAAGGGGTCGATATCGACACCATGGGTCGATATCGAGGTCTCTGTTCCTGCTCGACTTGTTCAGCTCTGGTCGATTTCTATGTTGAGGTCGATATGGGGGTCGATATCGACACCGGGGGTCGATATCTGGGTCTAAGGTCGATATCTACCTCTTCTCAGCTTCACTTGATGTCTATGTTGAGGTCGATATCTATGTTGACGGTCGATATCTACACCAGAGGTCGATATCTGGGTCTAGGGTCGATATCTACCTCTGCTCAGCTTCACTTAGCTTCTTCGTTTTGACTCCGTTTTCGCTCGAATTCCTGCATGGTTAGCTCAAAACTTGTGCAGACTCTATTTCTTGTATTTTAGCCCATTCTTACACAAGTTCATATTCTTTTGAACCTTTTCTTTGGAAATCGAATGAAATATGATGTCAAAAAGATGCAATAAACAAAGGTACAAATATGTACATTAAAACACCCCATACTTAGACTTGCTTGTCCTCAAGCAATAACCAAGCAATAACCAACACCTACAACACATCCTTCAAGTCTTCGCCTTTGTCAAAAGCAACATCATAAGCGGTAGCAAAGCAAAGCAAGTGAATTTAACGTCATAGCACATATTTTGGCGATCCATAGGCATATGCAATTTTGATCCAACCTCACAGGGATAATGTGTTTGCACTCAACTCTCATGTGTTTAGGCTATGAAGATCAACTCGCAACTCAATTCCATATACAATCTCATAAACATTGCAATTTATAAAAATCCACTTCGCAACCAATTATGAAAATGCAATAAGAATCATCAGGAGGACTTTCGCTCAATGGAAGACTTCAAAGAAGACTCCATTCGGCGGGGTTGTAATGGGGCTTGGTATGAAATAAAAGGTATGAAATTATTTGACTATGTGGTGCTTTTATAATTCGGGAATCAAGACTCCTAAATCTCAACACTTGTAATACCCAAACCATAACTCTTTATAATATGCTCTAAAGATGCATTCCATCAACCCTTCTTCCAAGTTCTAATATATCTCTAAAAAATATAACATTTGTATGAATAAAAGACTTAAGGATTTTGGCTCATGCACTATATATATATATATATTTATATATTTTTTTTCGAATTTTTTTTTCTTTTTTTTTTCGGATTTTTTTTTCCGGAAAATAACAAGTAAATATGTGCATTTATATGTTGAGCCATAAATCCTTTTACAAAATATGACAAAATGTAAATATGTGCCATCCTATAATTTCCTTGCTCAAAACTGGACATTATGCTCTTTTCTTTCCACAAGGCATTAGTCCAACCAATCTAAGTCTCAATTCCCAAATGGGGGTCAGGCTCAATTCGGCTAGGGATAATTTTGTGGAGTTTGCAATTCAGGCTCAGGCTAATGTTCTGGCTTCAAGCAGGGATAATGCAGGGTAGGTAAAGAGAGGATAAAAATGGCTTAAAAGATGCCTCCATCATTTAATTCTCGTAAACATAATCATATATATGCATTGGTTTTGAATAACTATCACAACATTTAGAGATGCATAGGAAGAGTAAATTCACTCAAGAAAGCGGAGGGATTTTTGATGTTCTCCCTATAGGTCAAAATTCTCACAAGGACAATTTTTGTTGGATTTGCTTTTTAGCCTAGGATCATATGTGCTCAATTTCATCACAAGTTCACAATCTACATAAAAATTTTAAGGACTTAGGCTAAACCATCCAAATATGCCATAGGATTTACATGATCAAGTCAGCTATTGAGTTTTCATCATAGGACATCTAAGTAGGGTTAAAAAGTAAACTTAAAAATAAACATGCATTTTTTGTATTTTTGACATTTTTCTATTTTTTTTTTGACATTTGATAGAAGTAAAACTAAGAACAGAAATTTAAACATGAATGCAATGCGAAGAAGAAAACCAAGTTATGACCATAAGACATGTTGAAGAAGAAAACCAAGTTATGACCATAAGACATGTTTTTCCCCCACCCCATACTTAAAATATACAGTGTCCTCACTGTATTAAAAAGAAGAACAAGGGTAGAGAGAAACTCACAGCGCAACCTTGCAGATTCAGGTCGATTTCAGGTTAGGTCGATGCCAGAAGTCGATATCTAGGTCAGTGGTCGATGTCGACTGCATCTGTCGAATTCGAGGAAGAAGATGAAGACAAGGGCTGCCTAATTGGGGTCAATATCGAGTATTAGGGTCGATATCGACCTCTCTTTTGCGCTCCTGAGTCATCGATATCGACTCCAGGAGATGGCTTGACCCTGGGGGGTCGATTTCGACTGGCCTGGTCGATTTCGACTGCCTCTGCAGAAGCTTCTTTTCTTCTTCGTCGTTCCTTTTGCTTGATAACCTGAAATCTTAGTTAGAAATATAGATAAAGCACGAATTATCTCAGTTTTAAAAGTTCAAAATCCAAAAGTTAAATCCTAAAAACCATCTAAAGAAAAAAAAAATTTAAAGTTTTATGTACAAGCTCTAGAGTTTTGAGTCGCTAGGCCGACTTCTCCGTCAATTCTTCACAAGCCTTTTATGTAGGGACCCTTCGAGCTCGAGCCTTCTCCTGGATCATCTAAGTCCTTTTGGTAGTAGCTAAGCTCAGCGACCAAGGCTTCTTTGATGTTAGGTTCTTCATTGGGCGCTTTTCTTCTCTTTCTTGACCTAACTTTAGCAATATTGGCAAACCATGGAGCTTTGACCCTCTCTTTAGTAGAATTATCAATAATCGGCTTAATTGATTCATCAATAATGGACGGAGGAGGGTTAGGAGTCATACCTGGGCTTACCTGTTTGGGCCCGAAACAGAAATCTTCGGGCTGAGGGGTGGTCGATGTCGACCAAGGTGGGTCGATTTCGAGAGCTTTGGTCGATGTCGACATGTGGGGGTCGATATCGACCTCTGTGACCCCATACTTATGCTCCTGGCAGCGATCTGACATATTCGATTTCGACCAAGGGGGGTCGATTTCGATGTTTTTAGTCGATATCGACTGGTTCCAGTCAATGTCGACCCTGCTTGCTGTTTCCGTCCTCGCCAAAAAAAATTTTCTAAGCTTCTCTTTAGCCGGCGAGAGGACTACTTGCTCCAGGTGCTTTGTTTCACTCATGGTTGGGTTGAAAGAGAATTCTATCACTTCGTTCCCTATATTAAAGGTTAGTAACCCTCGACATACATTGATATTGACATCTGCAGTAGCTAAGAAAGGCCTACCAAGGATAATAGGCACTACAGGATCTTCAGGCATCTCCAATACAATGAAATCAGTAGGCACAAAGAACTTACCTACCTTTACCGGAACGTCATCAACTATACCTGTGGGCCTGACGAATGAGTTGTCAGCCATATAAAGTTTCATGTCCACAGGTTCAAGGGCACCAATGTTCACCTTTTGCCAAATAGAAAGAGGCATGAGACTTACACTTGCCCCTAGGTCACATAGGGCTTTATAACGATGTTGGCCAAGTCCCACGGTGATTGCAAACTTCCCTGGATCACTCTTCTTCTCAGGGAAGTCCATCTTCGAGCACTCCTCTGCGATCTCTGCCATGGATCTCTTCTTGCTCAGGATGTCTTTCAAGAATCACACATAGGCAGGCATCTCGCTTAGGGCTTCTGTAAGAGGGATAGTAACGTTAAGTCCTTGAAGAATCTTTATGAAGCACCTAAACTTACCTTTGGTGGGATCCTCCAATGCCTTGGATGGGAATGGCAACGTCTTCTTTGGCATAGGGGCCAAAACGGTGGTCGAAGGAGCCTGCTGGACATCGATGTCGACTGGGATCTGTTCGACATCGACTGGGATGGTCGATTTCGACCTCTGTTGTAACTTCTCAGGCTCTGCAGTGTCATTGACATCGACCAGGGGGTCGACATGGTGGTCGATATCGACCTCTGGGTTGACATCGACTGGTCTGTCGATGTCGACTGGATCTGCTGCTTTCTCCTCCGATTCTGTTCGTGGCTTATGTACTTTGGTGCCACTCCTTAATTGTATGGCTGTGACATGGCCCGTCCCGGATTGTCCCTTAGGATTTGTAGTGGGTTGCCCAGGGAGTGTTCCGGACGGTCTAGGGATTTGTGCCGCCAATTGACCCAGTTGAGTCTCTACGTTCTTTTTCCAAATATCCATCTCCCCAATCCTTGTGGTAAGGTGATTGAGTTGAGAATGGATGGCATTGTTGCATTGATCATTCTTAGCCTGATTCCGCCTGATTTCATCCAGTACTAGTTGAAGATCATCTTTCTTTTGGTCTCTCTCCGGGTGCCCAGGAGCTCTATAAGGCGGAGGGTCCCTAGGGTTAACCTAGTTCCTTTGTGGTTGATGGAACCTTTGGTCTCCCCAATATTGGTGATTGGGACCCCTCATGTAGCGCGCCTCTTGGTGAGTCTCCGCTAGGTGTACTTGTTCAGCCTGGGGGCACTCGATGGTGGTGTGCCGCTGCGATCCGCATTCAATGCAATCTTGGTTCGCTGAAAGGAACCTTATTTGCTTTTGGAGCTTTCGAAGTTGATCCCTATGAAATTGCTCCTTCACATCCGGATCGATTACATTGGAGGGTTCATATAAGGGCATAGATGGGGCAGGCCTCGACGATGATGGTGCGTCGGAAGCCTCAGGAGTCCCATATGTGTTGTCGAATTCCACCAACCTCTCTATGGTCTCCCAAGCCTCTTGTGGAGCGAGTTCAAGGTAGCCATAGGAGGTGTAGGTGTTGATCCTCTCCTTAGTTGCAGCGTCAAGAGCATTGTAAATGATCTCCTGAATTACATACGGTGGTTGGCCATGCGTCGGGCATGATCGTAGGAGGTCCTTAAACCTTTCCCAAACAGTCGCCAGAGCCTCACCAGGCTTTTGTTTGAAAGCCGTGATTTTCTGACGGATCAATGCCGTCTTAGAAGGAGGAAAGAACTTGTTGAGAAACGCGTCCTTGACTTCATTCCAGGTGCGGAGCGATCTTGGGGCTAAGCTCTCCAACCACTGCAATGCTTTTCCTGTAAGAGACCAGCGAAAGGCTTTTAGTTGGACATACTCAAGACTTCGTCCATCAGCAATTGTATCAAAGAGGTCTAAGAAGGTTGATATATGTGCCATAGGGCATTCGTTAGGTTTTCCTTCATATTGATGCCTTCTTATTTCAGTTAAAAAGTTTGGTTTAATTTCAAAATTAGAGGCAGGGATAAGAATTGCCGATTCAGGCACTGTGAGAGCGGGGTGCATATATTGCTTGGCATTCCTAGGGAGGGCATTGATTTGGGCTTCTATTTGCCTTCGGCCTTCCTCCTCCCTATCCGCACGCTCCTTAAGTGCCGCCTCTCTAGTCGTTAGGTCCTCAACCTGCCTCCTTAGTTGCTCAATAAGTTCAGCCTGGTTCGCGTTGTCCGCCATGATTCTTTGAGCTTGGGCCCTTAGATGGAAATAACGCTCAGGGTCGTCTACTCCTTCGAATTCAGGTGGGTGATCAGCACGTCGCATACACCTACAAAACCAAACTAGAGAGAGACGTGAGATAGACTACTAGGGCGTGATTGATTGGCTCCCCGGCAACGGTGCCAATTTGTTGTTGCAGGAGGCTTGATATGTCAAGTAATTACAAATAATAAAGATGTAATAAATGTAATCCAACTCCTGGCCTAAGCAAATAATTACAAGACTTCCTCCCGTTGTAGTGGAAGGGTAGTCAGGATCGATCCACGAGGAGGCGTGTCAGCGGGATCCTAGTAGCGTTGGAAATCTCAAGTCTGCGTCGACCAGAAGCCTCGATTTCGACCTAGGGCCTCGATGTCGACCTCGGGTGTCGATGTTCTCTGCAACAGAAGACCTGCAGAAACAAAAACAAGTGGTCGATATCGACTAGAAGGGGTCGATATCGATGTCAGTCCACGAAATCGACTGGCTCAGAAGACTGCCAGTCGATACAGAAGGGTCGATATCGATGCTAGGGGTCGATATCGATGCTCAGCAAACTCCGCAGCGATGTTCGTCGTCGACTCAGAAAACTGTCAACGAACTCAGTGGTCGATATCGACGTCTGGGGTCGATATCGATGTCTCCCTGCAGTGGGTTAGTTCTTCGTCGGCAAAGAAAGGCCGAAGATTTAAGAATGGGAAGAGAAGCAATGAACAGAAATAACAGTGGGTTTTGATGAATTAACTATTTAAAAAGCAACTCCTAGGATTAGGGTTTACCACAACGTTAACCAATGCATGCGATGAGATAAATAAGACGAACAATTGCGCTATTTCACCCGAGGGACAAGCTTTCGCCGTACACCAACTCTTAGGATTACTCTTGCAAATAAACCTAATGTCGCTACCAATTTTATGTTTATAACTCAAGTTGTTAGCATGAATTCCTTTTCTTTCGATTAGGACTAAACATAGAATCGTAGGAGGAGAGATAGACACAACGATATCAACATCAAATACTTACCTCAAGCGCGCATGGCTAATGTCGGGCTCACCCCGACCCTAAGAGCTTTGGGGAACTACTCGCTTCTCATCATGGGATTCATTGTTGATTGAAGGAAATAAACTTGCATTAAAATAAACTCCGAAGCTTTACAACTCAACGTCAACTTTCGCAAACGTCAAACCCTAAAACTTCTCTCTAACTCTAACTCTATTGTCTATCGTCTTTGTCTTGCTTCTTGTCTTGGATGATTGGATTAATGGATTGTTCTCGGATGATCTAACAAATCAGCCCCTAGGGCTTTATTTATAGGCTACTAATCCTCGCTATCCAAGGATTGTAACTCCTATATTAAACTATGAACTCTATCCGAACAATTAGGATAGGTTTTTTATTTTGATAAAACTTAAATAACTTAAAGGTAAAAGATAAATAAAACTTCAGCTGCCATCTATCTTGAAAGTATGAGATAGTTCCGTGCCTCCTTGAAGATATAGTTCCAATCCGCATTCGAAATCGAGTCTATCTTCTGTCGAGATAAGGGGTCGATATCAACACCAGGGGTCGATATCGAGGTCTCTGTTCCTGCTCGACTTGTTCAGCTCTGGTCGATTTCTATGTTGAGGTCGATATGGGGGTCGATATCGACACCGGGGGTCGATATCTGGGTCTAAGGTCGATATCTACCTCTTCTCAGCTTCACTTGATGTCTATGTTGAGGTCGATATCTATGTTGACGGTCGATATCTACACCAGAGGTCGATATCTGGGTCTAGGGTCGATATCTACCTCTGCTCAGCTTCACTTAGCTTCTTCGTTTTGACTCCGTTTTCGCTCGAATTCCTGCATGGTTAGCTCAAAACTTGTGCAGACTCTATTTCTTGTATTTTAGCCCATTCTTACACAAGTTCATATTCTTTTGAACCTTTTCTTTGGAAATCGAATGAAATATGAAGTCAAAAAGATGCAATAAACAAAGGTACAAATATGTACATCAAGCTATGACCAAGCCGAGCATGAACTAGCTCTACACTATTACTCTGGAGACTACACACTTGTGCCCTTTCAGATGCGTTGTTATTCTCCCTAGGAGTGTCTGTCATCACACCATGTCTAGCTCTTGAAGTATGTCCTTGCACAATGTACAATCCATTGGTTTGTGTCCCATTTCCCATGATCCTCTTAGTGGAAAGGTCTTGAAAAGCACACTTATCAGCAGTGAACATGGCCATTAACCCACTATCTTCAAGTAACCTTCCGACTGATAGGAGATTGTGCTTAAAGGATGGAACTAGCAATACATTTTTCAGAGTGAGCTCATCAAAGAATCTAACTATCCCCATTGTATCAACCATAACAACATAGTCATCTGCCAAAGCTATTCTAATCGGGGCTAACAACTTCTTCTTATGATCTAATATAGTAAAATCATAGAGCATATGGTCGGTGGCACCTTTATCAACTATCCAAAATTCTTTTCCAATGGCCTTTTCAATCATAAGAGCTCTAGAGGGATTGAAGTCACCTGAGAAATTTGCAGCAACAAAGTATATATGCTTCACTCTCTCCTTGAACTTGCTTCCCTTTCATCATTCTCATTATTTCTCTGCAAACTGCATTTACCAAAGCATGATTACACTGAGCATCATCCAGAGGACTCTCACTTCTACTGCCTTGTGTATCTGCTGTATTAGTTGACCCTTTCCTTTGTTGTTTCCATTTACTCTCCTTTCCTTTCTCATGATATACATGGAGCTTATAGAAGTGATCCTTAACATGCCCCTTGTTACCACAAAAATCACATTTGGGTAACCCGTGCAACTTATAGCAAGTATATTTTATGTGGCCTTTATTTCCACAGAAATCACACTTCTTGAAATCATCTTTAGGTTTCTTTGACTCTGCATCTTTCTTCTAGTTAACCACATTCTGTCTATTAGCATTCATCGCAAGACCATCATCTCCTTTCTTTGATTCAGAACTACCCTTGCCTCCACCACACTGCTTAACTTGTTGAACACTGTAAAATACACGATTCATAGTTGGCAAATTATCCATGGCTAAAATCTGATTTCTGACACCATCATAATCATCATTAAGGCCCATAAAAAATTTCATTATCTTGTTTGTTGTATTCATCAAGGAATTTCTTGACAATGAGACAAGTGCACTTGTCTATAACACTATATTGACACTCTGGAACTCCTTCAATACTAAGAATTTCATCCCACAGTTTTTTGATTCTCCCAAATAATCCCCTATTGAATCAGAACCTTGTTCTGCAGTACTAAGAGATTTCTTCAACTGATACAAAAGAGGGGCATTAGATTGACCATACCTCTCAAAGATTTCACTCCAGAGCTCATGCACAGATTGAGCGTACATAAACGATTCTGATATCGCATTTTCCATGGAGTTCAACAAACAACAACGAACCATGTAGTCAGCGCGAATCCACCTCTGATGAAGCGCTGATTCCACCGGTGGAACTGGATACAATCCTTCTATGAATCCAAGTTTAAACTTGGCACCAAGAGCCATTTTGACATTTTGACTCCGACTGAGAAAATTAACTCCGTTGAACAGATTTGCGACTAGCTGAGCACCAAGACCGTTAAAGTTAGCTAATGCCAAGGGATCGTTTGACGCCATGTGCGAACCTTGATCTCCTCCCTGATTTCTCAAAACCGAAGCATATGAATCTCCCATGATCTGAGAACTTGACCTTGATCTTCAAAAAAAAAAATGAGAACGCAGGATTACTCCCGCTCTGATACCATATGAACAAAAGAGATGCCAAAACTGGCTATGGAATCAAGAACAGAGCATGAAGAAAATGAAGATTTTTCTTATTCATTCATTCGTGTTTAGAGAGGGACATCACCTTCCTACTTATACTCCTACAACCCGTAACAACCACGTGTCCTAGTTTTCCCGCCTAAACCAACTCAGTTAGACGCTCCTCCAAGTGAGTGATGATCCTCTGCGGGCTCCTTCTCCTGCATCCTCACCATGGTCCTGATATAGCTCATACATGCGTATGTTCAAAATCTGAGTCTAATACTTATTTTTCATAGGTAAGAACTCTAATTACATAACATTTTGTTTTTTCGTATTAATTATTTTTCTTTGTCATTTGATGGATTGTATGGGGGATCTGGTCTTATTAGGGGATGCTTGTCCATCCCACCTATGTGCTTGTTGGGTTGTGGGTTGAAGGTGGAGTGCAGTTTGCTGCTTTTGTTATGGATAGTGTTGTTGCCTTGCGATTGCAAAACTAGGGATTTTACTACTACATAAACCAATTTGATAAATCACAAAATCACGCATGAATCCATCATGTATAAGCCCCAACTCCCAAAATTAGGATTAATGAGGTCGAGTATTTTGAATGAATTTATTAAATTGGGGGTTTATTTGTGCCAAATTTGGTGGAGAATGAAGTTAAATCTTTGAGAAGGGAAGAAGACGATGAATAATTTATTTGCCCTTAGTTTTTACATTTTTATACCTAAATTTTGTGTAAATTATATTTTGAGCCCAAAAGTAAATTCCAATTGCCACATTAGCGAGGTTATCCAAATTTTGGCACGAAGTTGCATACCAACTCGTAATATTTAAAGTTTGTATTATTTTTAATTCATGGATAATAGTTTGTATTATTTATAGTCATTTTCTCTTAATATAATAGTAACTAGTCATATACCCGCGCCAATGGCGCGTAATTTAATAGTAAAGTTTTGAATATTAAATAATACCAAAAATTTGTCGAAAAAAATACACATATTAGCGGTTAGAAAATAATAAAGTTACGTGTATAATACATAGTATATAATTAATACACAAGTAGAAAATCATCATCAGCCGTCGTGTTCTTGATAGAGTGTGTCGAAGCCTTCACCACTATGCGGAACAATAAGGTCTTGTCCAATAAAACATTTAACTCAGCAGGAAAAGCATCCATGTCACCATCCTGTGAAGGGTACATATGAACAGATGTGTGGAAAATCAGAGGAAAGAAACACATGCAATCACATATAAAGGTGATCGTGGAGGGTCACCTTAGCTTGTTTTTCACGAAGAACAAATACAGAAGTGTGGACAATATCTTGAACATCTTGATCAAACATCATTAGAGAAGCTGTTCCAGTGTCATCTTTAACCTTTAGCTGAAGTAAATACCTAAAATTAAAGAAGGTATATCCTGGTCATCAAAAGGTGCAATTTGTGGCTGAACTCATAAATACCATACATGTGAATCAAAGGTGAGACAAAATGCAAAAGAGATAAAGGTACCGTTGGCCAGGATACGGTACTGCTTTGTCACAAAGCAAACAGTGGAACTTGGAACCATAAGAGTCAGCTGCCTTTTTACATTTTAAGCAAGCGTCGTAGAACCACTTGTCCTTTTTCTCGAAGTCGACAATTGTTGCCAACACAACACAAATTGCACCCTGTATGATGATTAATACCTCAGATGTTTGTTACATATAAGCAAGAAGTATATACCATAAGTGAACATGATATGACCCAAATAAATATCATCACAAAATACCTTAGACTTACCTTAGACTTTGAGTCAAGCTGACTCAGATTTGAGAATTCATTGGAGTTGAGAAACTTCTGGGAATTTGATGTAAAACTATGGCTGGTGACATGGCTGATTGAACGGGAATCGAGCCCTCCAGAGCTGGATGCACTGATCAAATCGGAAAATCGTCATCAATCATTAAAAAAAAACAATAGATACAACTGTAATGGCAAATAAAAGTACAACTGAAAAACGAAATAAACAGATGGTCATAAAGATCTCAATACATGGTCTTGAACTCTATGATATCAGGATGTTGCTCATCTACTATCAGGCGGGAACCCCATTTTGAGTTCGATATTTGCACCTCTCTTGAGAATAAGTTAGCATAGACTAAAATATAAACACCAGGAGATGAAGATATGTATATAAATGGACATGAGTGAGGTACATGAAACAAATGATCAAAAGTTGATACCATCCCACAAAGTTGTCTTTGCAAATTGTAAGATAACAACCACGCACCCTCCCTTGACAGAGTTTATGAATGTAGACATTTCCACAGCGTAGTCTTCCTACAAAGTGCATTTTAATATAGTCTTGCTACATGACGATGACAATAAATCAACCAAAACAGAATGGGAAACAACATGAAATGGGATAAAACGCAAGAGAAAGTTAGACATGTTGTAATAATGAACCTGTGATCCTCCAAGTGAATAGTCATCCGTTTCTTGGTAGACTTGTCTCCATTGTCGCTGGTGATAATATCAGTGTACTCCACAATTTGACGATAACATCGGGAAAATCAAGGATAATAGAAAAAAATAAAGCACGAAATAAAGAGATTGGGACAATTTTATGGGTGGGTAAATATAAAAAGTAAAGAAGAACTACCAAACAAAATGTCATCTGACATCTTTCCTTTTCTTATATCGGAGAAATCTTCAAATTGCAAACCATGTTTTGGTATGGACAACCCATCACATGATTTGATCAGTGTCTTATCATTGACCTCAATTTTCCTAGGGTTTTGGCTGAACTTGAATTAAGAGGTGTTATCAATGAGAGTAAAGTTCGACATAATGATAGTGGCAAACTCTTTCAAATGACTTGAATGCCTCCAAAGAAATCTGGGCTTCACAATGGCCTCTATTCTAGTCCCCTGAACAAAAGAGAACGCCGATTAATGTCAATAATAAGCTACAGTTAAAAGGCAAAGCAAACAATGCACAAGCCTGAAAAAAAAATGGTATACCTTCTCGTCTATCAAAACCAACTCTAGTGGAGGCTTGGCCTTGGATCCTTGAAATGGAGGCTTGGAAAATATTCTCATAATGAGCACCTTGATCGTAGCTCCTTCAGTGATTTCATCAACGCATACAAACTGTTCAGGCAAGGAAACGACTCTTGTCATTTTTACCAGGCAAATGAGGATAATACGGTTGGGATGAATGAAAATAATAAGTACCAAGTGTAGTATTTATAAGATAGTTGGGCAAGGCAAAAAGATATTATACACCCAAATTCAGAATAATGAAGGAAATATATTATACACCCAAATCATATTTAGAATAATGAAGGAAAGATATTATACACCCAAATGAGAAGAATGAAATTAAGAATAACGAAGGAAAGATATTATATTTAGGCAAGATATTAGACACCCAAATCATATTTATATATGTAGGCAATTATCCAATCAAATAAGTTACTTTGCACCGAAAGAATTTTTAAGTTTGCACCGAAAAATATGATAACTATCATAAAAAGGAAAGATAATATACACCCAAAATGATAAACATCCTTACCAAAACAAAAATATTTTTCCCTTTTCATTGTAATGGCAAAATGGAGGGAAAAAATAAGCATCAGCTAACCCGACAGTAAACATGAATACAACAGGAAACTTAAAATAAATTAAAATAAATTATTTACCCAAAAATTAAAATAAATTAAAATAAATTGAATCACAAATGCATTCTCCCAAACCACTCGGATTGCACATTGGAGAATCGATAGTGGAAATTGCGCTGAACCATGAGAAAGAAGGACCAGTTCTTAATGGGCTTCTATTCTTCCTCAGCTGAAATTAAAATTTTGGTTTGGTAAGGTAACATAAATGTAGGCAGCTACCGCGAAAGCCTTATCCAGACCAATTGCAATTTAAAAACATCTACAACAATGACCACTGACCGGATGAAAATTTCTCTTAACACTCATCAAGGTTCAGCAACTAATTAAAATTTGAAAATCCACTTCCCTAAAGCGACCAATTGAGATTGTATTTCAGATGTTTACTCATAATTGTATTTCAGATTGATAAAATTGAAAAATGAATCACACATGCTAAAAATTGAGATTGATACGAAAGTCATGATGGAAGATAAGTGATAAGTTAGATAGAAGTATATTGCTAAAAATTGAGATTGAATTATCCTAAACCACTTAACAGAGAATGTGCTCAACATATCTTGTTCAGTAGTTCTCCTAACTCGGATTGCACATTGGATCAAAACCAACTGCTGTCATTATATATGTGTACAAAGAGAGAAATAAAGATAAAACAATCCAATAATTTGCTAGACTAATTGATATGTTTCCACTAAGCTTTGTTTCCTACAAAAATGATTCAACCAAGTTTTCTATCTCAAATCCACTACTGTATCCAGCAACAGAAATTGAAGTCACAGACGATCTACTTAACATCGAGTTCAAAAGAAGAAGAAACAAATCCAGCAACAGAAAGAAGGAACATGAATCCAGCAACACCGAGTTCAAAAGAAGAAGAAACAAATCGATAAAATCTCACCTGAAATTGTAGGAGGCAGACGATCGAGTTTTAGAAGAAGAAGAAACAAATCCAGCAACAGAAATCCAGCAACAAAAAGAAGGAACATGAATCCAACAACATCGAGTTTGCAGTCGATCGAGTTTCAGAAGAAGCGATCACGTTTACGATATGCGCAGTGGTGTTTGCAGTCGCACCCCTCTTTTATCCACTCACACAACTCATTTGTGTCACTCACTCCATCTCACCTTCTCCTACTCCCAAAATTCAAATAAGACCACAAAATTAACACAATCCCTAACCTCCGCAATCAAGTTTCCCAAACATGATCGAGAGATTTGTCGAAAGTCACAAAATTTGGAACAGAAAACTCAATTCCATGAAAAATTAAGAGCATCTGGGGGGGGGGGAGAAACAGTGTAGAATCCATATCTGTAGCAACATTGAGAACGATCGGGCAAGGAAAGGGGAGGCAAGGAAAGGGGGGGGGGGCAAGGAAGGAGACGTAGAGAGACGCAGAAAGGGGAGGCAAGACGGAACACGGTTGAAACCCTACAAACAAATTAAGAGGAAAAAGAATATTAAAAGATAATAAGAAATTAGTAATTAATTATTAATTAAATGATAATAAAGAAAGAAGGGGATTGGTTGAAATTGCTAGGTTTAAGGGCATGGTGACACATTCAATTTTTAAGTTTGCACCGAAAAATATGATAACTATCATAAAAAAGAAAGATAATATACACCCAAAATGATAACAATCCTTACCAAAACAAAAATATTTAATTAAATGATAATAAAAGAAAGAAGGGGATTGGTTGAAATTGCTAGGTTTAAGGGCATGGTGACACATCATCTCAAAGGGTTGTGTTTTAATAGTAAGTTATAGATTATAGATTATAGATAGATAGTAATAATAATAATAATAATAATAATAATAATAATAATAATAATAATAATAATAATAATAATTATTATTATTATTATTATCACCATTATTATCATCATTATTGTTATTATTATTTACACATCTATATAACATGAATTCCTAGTAATCACATCGCATATGTTGCAAAAACAAAACCAGGCGGCATAGAAGCACACAAGGAAGAAACCTTGGATCGGTACATCCCCGGATTCCCACCGATCCTTGTCGCCGATTTGCCATCGGGAATCGTTACCGGTGATTTCTCCTCTCCAGTCCCTCGGATTCTCCACAACATGTCGCACGCCCTCTCCAACGCTGCTGTCGTGGCCATGAACACCTTCGACCCCCTTGAGCCCGACGTCATTGGCATCCTCAACACCGCCTTCAGGACCAACTTCATTGGGATCGGGCCTTGCTCCATCACCCTGTCCCCGCCCACCCTCAGTGCCCGAGACTCCCAAGGCTGCCTCCCCTGGCTCGACACTCACCTATCCTCCCCAGCCTCGGTTGTCTACATTAGCTTTGGCACCCTCCACACCCCACCGTCGGAAGAGTTCACTGCGCTAGCTGAGGTGCTAGAGGCCTCCGGAGTTGCGTTCCTTTGGTCCCTACCCAACAGCTTCAGCTCGTACCTACCCGATGGGTTTGAGGAGAGGACGAGCCGGAGCGGGAAAGGTAAGGTGGTGTCTTGGGCACCACAAACGTTGGTCCTAGACCACAAGGCGATTGGGGCCCAGTTGACGCACTGTGGGTGGAACTCGGTGCTAGAGAGCATAGTTTCGGGAGTGCCCATGATCTGCAGGCCTATGACTATCGCAGAACAGTTGCTCAACAAGCGGCTGGTGGTGAGTGTGTGGGGGATTGGCGTCGAGTTAGAGGGCGGGAAGCTTACTAAGGAGGCGGCAGGAAGGGCATTGGAGAGGGTGCTGGTGGAGGAGGAAGGGAGGAGGGCGAGGGAGAAGATCCGGGGGATGAAGAGGCTCGTCGTCAAGGCTGTTGCCGAGCCTGATGGCACCTCGGCTCGGAACTTACAAGAGTTCATCAGCACCATCATCACAGGCTGAATCGATCAGTCACACACGATTGCAGTTTCTTAGCTTGTATTTCTATAACATTCAACAGTTTGGTCTCATATTACCATATGTTACTGATAATGCCTATGTTGTTGAAACCTATTAGATAATTTGCGTGTTGTTAATCCCTAATAAGGATTCAATTCATCTTCCAAATGTTTAATCATGTCATTGGTGAAAATATTTTTTCTTCCTCTTCCTAAAAGGTTTCCTCTAACACCATGGAAAACCTCTTTTACCCATTTTCAAATTTATTTTCACTTTTTCTTTTCTTTTATATATCTTTACCTTTATTATATGTGTATCATCATATATTATTGTTAATTATTTTTATTTATAATTTTATAAATAAATAAAAATAGCAGGTACTTGATGTAAATATATTTTCTTACATCTAAATGAAAATTAACAAAGTTAGATACATTTGAGTAGCAATCCCTTGAACACCTGGAGAATGCTCAAAAGGTTGTTGGTTTGGAAAAAAAAAAGATTGTACACATTGGTAGGATTATGTGGGGTATAATTTGGATTTTCGGGTATTGTAGGATTGTTAAGCATTTATAACATCACTTGAAATTGAGGATTTTTTAGAAGATTTGGATCAAAAGACATATTTGGAATGTGTGGAGTATTGGGATTATTGTGATCCATAGTTAAGAAAATAGGTGCAACTACAATAGATTAAGATGTGAGTATATATGGCAAAATTGGGCTCAAATTATAGAGAAAAAATAAAACAGAAATTTTGCGATGTACCCTCATGGTATGTATGACAATTTTCGCGGGGTATATAAAAGATTTACGTATTTCACGTGGTACCTGAGGTTTAAAACTAATTCACCTCGCGCCTCATATGGTTAAATTTGCCAGAGTTATCTCCATCTCCATTAGTTTTGAATTAAAAAAAAAAAAACGAGACCTGCTCTATGAATGAACGAACGAAGGGGATAGGGAGACGTGCGCAGGTCAACGCCGGCAAACGAATCCCTCCGAGTTCGACTTAGTGTATAGGCAACGCTGAGCCGATAGGGGGACCAATCTGTAATCGGGCAGATAAACTTGTGGAGATGGAGGCGATCGACAATGAAGGCAACGTTGACCGGATGTCTAGGTCGCCGACCGCCTAAAAAACCTGTGTTTTTTTGCTTTCAGATAAGCAAATTCAAAGAGGCATTGACCAAGTGTATCAGTAGAGAGCTGCAATCGGGCCTTGGCGATCAGGCGAAGGGATTGGATGAAGCCGAACTCAAAAGCCTGGCAGCAATCGACGAGATTTCAACAGTCCCAGAAACAAAGTCGCCTTCACATGAAATGGAGAATTTGTTCATGAAGTTAATTAAGAACCCAAACTTTCTAAGCATCGCAGAGCCGTTGGAAGCTATGGAGCATAGCTCTTTGTTAATTGCTTAGTAGCAGCAATAACTAATATGTAGTACGTGATGCAGCTAAAATTAGGTGGTTTAGCAGAAACAAATATAACATTTGTTGATTGGTTTGATAATTGCTTTTAGGGGGAATGTAAATGATTACGGTGAAAATCGTCTAATCCAACACCGTAGTCCATTTTTATGGTCCCTTTAATTTCATTGGCCGATAAGCATTAAAATAAATTGGCCGAAAAGACAAATAGGTATATTAAATGACCCTTCTAAGACGTATTGGTATATTAAAAGAATAAAGGGACAAATAGGTATATTAAAAGTGCTCTTGTGGACAAATTGGTATATTAAAAAACTCTAAGGGACAAATTGGCATATGAAATATAATTTTAACTTATTTCATCCTGCATGGTTTTATAAAAATTCTCCTATTTCATTTTTATTTTATTAAACATTTTTTGTGTAGTTTATAAACAAATACTAACTCATATTTTGCGGGACAATTTAATTTGTGCAATTTATATAAACAAACATTGTAATAAAGTATTTATTTAAAAAATGTATATAATATATATTATTAGTGACAAATAATGATAAAAATCCAATAGTTTTAAAATTTGATAGAAATATATACAAAATTTAATTTTTTTTTATGATTATGTAACCAAATGAATAAGATTATATGAGTATGTAACCAATTAATCATTATAAAAATATATTAAAATAATTTAAAAAAACGAAAAGGAAGTCCGATAATGTAAAATACTTGTCCACTAGAATATGTTAATATACCAATTTGTCTACAAGAACACTTTTAATATACCTATTTGTCCCTAAAGTCTTTTAATATACCAATTTGTCCTTAGGGGGTCTTTTAATATACTCATTTGTCTTTTTGGCCAAAATAAATTATAAGGTACAAACACTTTTTTAAGAAAATAATTAGAAATTTCAATTTAGCCAATGAGATAATTTGGACTACGGTATGGACTACAATTACGGACTAGACGATCCTCGTTGAAATGATTAGGACAAGGGTGGTGTCTTAGTAGAAGAGGGCTAAATTTTTTTCCCATCATGATGTCAAAAAGGGAAAAGAGAGTGGCATAACCATGATCATGAATTGGTGATGATCAAGCTGCTAGTGAGACACATAATGTATTGAACCAAAACAAACTAGATTTTGAAAGACTTGTTGCTGAAACATAAATCCTAATATTTATAGGCTTGTACCATATTAGTTCAAAGATTTGGACCCTACAACTGTCATAGTTATTAAATCTTAATATATACATGCTTACATAGCTATAATATATACAAGCTTCGTTGGCCTAACTAACTACCATATCATTACATATTAACTCAGTGCTACTGCATTTAGTCAAGTAATAATAGTAGATCGATCTACCAAATTGCATGGAAAAAGCTAATTGAGTTCATCACAAACAAAGAGAATTAATGAAGAAGTGTAGCAGCAATCAACAATCAACCAGTAACCAGAAGCAACAATAGAGGAATCACAAACTTGACTACAGTTTCTGCAAGGCCTGAAAATCGGAAGTAATGCATCTTGTTTATCTTTTTTTTCAATGTCTACAGAAAGACAAAAAAGGATATGATTTTATGAAGCTAGTTGAACTATAAAATTCTTAGAAATACAATGGTAATCACAAAAAATGCATTTGTCAATGAAGGATGAATCTTGTACTTTTAATGAGTCAGAGCCCAGAGTTGGGTGGTCCAATTGAGAAGGACTTGATAAATTCACTGAAAGATGTAGAGTTTGAGTGTAATGCTCTAAATGGTTCCATGACCTTAATAAGGGTGGTTTATGAGAGGTTAGACTTGATGGAATCACCTACGAAATTGTGGAGGTTGATCACCTTCTATGGTGGTTGTCTACCTAGAGCACTCTTCAGCACCCAAGGTTGAGACGACTATTTATATGTATTTTTTGTATTTGTACATATGTAATTGTGTAAGTGCCATTGCGAAACCACCATCATAGTAGATGAGGTATGTGTTGTTGAGATCAACTCTCGAGTATGAAAGTCGTTCCCTTCTATGGCAAGAGAGATACTCAGCTTCACAATGTGTTGGTTCAAGATTCGTTCACTAACATTTAAATATATTGCTTACAAAACCAACTCAAAACAATATTTTTTAAAGGTTGTTTTGAAAAGCCCCAGTTCCTCGCATTAGTGGGGGACTGTTGGAGATAATGCTTAAAAGTGGGTTTTTTAACAAAGTCTTTTAAACTTCCATCCCACGTTTGGTTTCATAGGAAATTGGAAGAGTTGTTTATAGGGAAGAGGTTTTAACGATGTTATTGAAGACTTGAAAAGGAGACCCACACGTGCGCACCGCCGCTGGTCCATGTTCGTGATGCGATCGAGCGCGGTGTGGTTGGTGACTTTTTTTAAACCGAATTCTTTTAAACTGCATTGATATGATAAGGATCAGACGCACTGACTTGAGCTGATACTCATCACATTTTTAAACAATTTGTAACTCCCGAGCTTTGAATGCATTGTAACTCCCGGATTTGAAATTGAAAAGTTTCGATTTTGAATGTTTTGCATTGAATAGTGATTCGATACACAATGGTTTTAAGTTCGATCTTGGCCATTCAGCAAATACATCGAGCTTTGACTCTTTTCTCTTTCCCTCTTCTTTGAACCGTTATGAGCTCCTACACTGGTTCCAATCTTTATCGATGTGTACCCACCGTTGAAGATAGCTGTGTTAGCCTTGGGGGGTGACCGCCAGTAGCCAACGAGCAAATCCGTGTCGGAGCAAAATCGTTCCTAATTCAGTGGCCACTGGCCACCATACCACGACGCAGCTTTCTTTTCCCAAAACACATATTCTTAAAACAGTTTTTTTTTTGGTTCATTTCAAAAGTTTGAAACCTATATTTCACCAACAAAGGGGAATCAAGTCTGCTTACAAAAATAAAAATAAAAATGAAGCTAACAAAATTATGAGTTGCCAACTTCAGCAATGCTTTGCAAAGCAGGCCTCCACTGGCCGAGCCGGCGCACTCCTGATCTGCACCCAAACCCGTAGCCGAACAGGTTTAGACTCATCGGATCCGGGTGCACTTCATTTTCATGTTCGACCCGGCCCGTATCCTGCCCGCTTCTATCCTTGACCAATTTCCCAAGCTTCACGCTTACTTTCTTTGATGATTCAAACTCTTTCAGCACATCTACCCATTCAAGCAAAACCCATTTATTTGAACATAATCAATTAACATTGCTGCATACACAAATAAATATACACACACATACCTTCGAAGGGGATTAGGCGGTAGATGCTTCCAAGGTGGAGGGTGTCGCTGGGGCGCAGCAGCTTAAGGCGCTGTGCGGGAGGCGTGGCGCTGGAGGGATCTCTAGATATAGTCAACAGGGCAACGTAATGGCCGGGATTCAAACCCATGACCTCGAGGGCGCTGACAGGCCTGTAAAGCCTCTCCACCTTGTAGGGTGGTCCACCAGGGTGTTGGATCACCACCGTCGCCGCCACCTCCGCGGTTTGGCAGTTCCCCATTTATTTGATTAATTGAGTAAAGAGTAATAGAGAAATTTCAGAAGCCGGTAAGGTTAGTCAGGTGGCAAAGATAATAATATATATATAAGGTAAGATTGGAAGATATAAGATGAATTTATATATATATATATATATGTATGGAGGAATAAATAGGGGAGGAATGGAAGTAAGCATGGTAAATGTGCTGTGCCTGTATGTATGGACGGCCCCCAATTCCATTCGTTGCACCTTTACCAAAATATTGGGGAAATAAGTTTAGAAAGAAATTTAATGGTGTTTTAGGACCTAAATATTGGACTACATCAATATCAGCTTTCACCTTTTCTTCGATATGGTTTGGTATGGCCTATGGACCAAGTGGCGGATATGTGGGGAGCTCGGGGTGGCTGAAGACCCTAATCCTAAAAAAAAATAGGTATTTTTATAAATATATTGACTGTTTTTGTAATAAATATAATTAAGGTGAAAAATGAAATAAGAAGACAGTTTGGCTCAATGGTAAAGGGAAGGAAGAATGATAAATAGAAGCGTGTAAAAACATCAAAAGACCTGGCTTCTTGGAATATCAAACCTCGCCTCCGAACTAGCGGCAATATCTCCATGTTTCTCTCACACTCCCGAGCTTTTCCTGTGGTAATAGCTTCTCTATAGTTCATTGCTGGCTTAATTGTTTATTCTATTGCGTCAATTAGTAATCAAAATGATGATAGTTGATCAAGTTCCGCGATACTTTCAAATCGATCAAGCGGATTTTCATTTAACACAACTGGAATCGTGTTTCGGAATTGGATCAGTTTTTTGTTTTGTAGTGGATTCCTCTGTATAGCGCTTGAGATCTTTTGCAACATCTCCTGGTTATATGAACATAGTGGTTAGATCAATGGATTGGGGGAAGAGCGAGTTTATGGTTTAATTGATTTTAGATTTTTAGGTTTGGTTTTGAACATGAGATTGAATTGGAGCCTCAAACAGATGCATTATCTATAGGGCTATTATCACATGAAATGAAAAAAAAATAGTTGTCGCTATAAAATTGCTATCTGTTCATGATTATACTTTTGGAGTGTTAGCCTAGATAGTGGTTCAGTGTATTTTCTCAGATAATCTTTTTAGGTTCAAGCGAAAAACTACGCATTTTCTTCGCTTGATGAGTAGCTGGCAAATTCAGATCAATCAGTTTTAGTCGACTTCTACGCTGCTTGGTGAGTGGTGAGTATCTCAATGATGTTTTGGTATGCTACATCGAGAGTGATGTTTTCTGGAGCATTGACAATGAAGTTATTCTGCAACATTTTCAAAACATAAAAATACGCAAGATGTCTTTACCTTCTCTATTGTCAAAGTGAACTTGTTTGTAGTATTGAACTTATGTCTAGTATTAATTAAACTTGTATTTTGTAGTAAGATGAAGTTATTTTCGCCCTTTGTAGTTTTTAGCCCCCCCTAAAAAAAATCCTGGATTCACCACTGTATGGACCTATGGTGGTCCACGTCAGTGGCGGATCGGGGCTCGAGGTGCCTAAAGCCTCTCGAACTTGGAAGAAAAGCGTAGGAAAAATAATTTATGAGATTTTTTTGATAACTTTACTAATTTTATAAATAAAAGAGGTTAAATCACATTAATCTCACTTTATCGTAATTTTTATTTCTCTTAGTTTTTTTCTACTAAAGTTGGTTAATTAAATAAAAAATTTAAGTTTTTCTCCAATTTATTTTAATAAAAAAAATTATTTTCTATATAAAACCATTGATTTATGGTGAATGTTTCGCCCCCCCCCCCCCCCCACTCCTTCATATACCTAAACACCCACATGTTGGAAAACCAAAGGGTTGATAGAATTTATATGTGCTTATCCCTTTACTCATTACCTATATAAGGCCTTGTAAACCTCATCTGATGTGGATACAAAGTAATAGCATACACTCCTTCCTACTTTTTTTTATTAAGTAAAAATTCTAGTTCAGGCAAGCCTGATACTCGAGGGGCCAACGATTCGGTATACTGAAACCGCCTAAAAATTCAATACACACAATGAAACAAGCAGAAACAACTATGCAAAAGAGATGACCTGAGCAGAACAACTCCAAAAAATTTGAGGGCGCCGGCGAAGAACGAAGTCAAGCACCACCGAATAATAGCACCGTGGGCCAGCGATACTACAGGAATCTATCTCATGTGGGTAGTTGATGGCACGCATTTAGATAGGCATAATAGGATGCATTTAGCTTAGTTAAGATGCATAACATGCATGATTTAAGTATATTTTGCGTATTTACTCTCTATGTTGGCGGGGTCAGAATCTACACGTTTTTATTCACTATTTCAAGTAAATATGGATCCGAGTAGGAGACATGGATTGATAACGCATTGATCGAGAAAGTCAAGTTGATCAAAGAAGCTTAAATGAAGATCAAAAGAGGTCCTTAAAAGAAGAAAAGAACCTAAATGAAAAACAAGTCTGCAGAAGTTATCGTCCAACAAGCTGAACTTCTTTGACACTTTCTAGAGACCTTAGTTGTCCAATTCACTATTATAAGTATGTGTTGAAAAGATCTTTCCAAGACCTACAACTTTCAGGTTGATGACAAGACCAAATTCCCGCAGTGAACAACGACGACTGCTGCAAAGTTTTGGCTGATGTTAGTGTGATGCGTCTAGGTTTTACGCGACTTCATTTTAATCTATCCTAAACCAATTTCATCTATCTTTTTACCGACTTTTAACACTATTTAAGGTCTCTTAGCCTAGGGTTTCAATCTTTCAAGGCAATTTAGATTAGTTTTGAGAGCGTTGTTCCTCATGAGTAACTAAACTCTCTATTTTATGTCTGCAATTTTAAGCTTTGTTTGGATTAATTTGTGAGTTTCTAAATCTCGTTCCTTATTTCCTATGTTCAATGTTTCAACTTCTCTGTGCTTAATTGTTTGATTGTTTTATTCGATCTAGCCCGCGCAACTAGTTAGAATCAATTCAATTTTTAAGGTTTTGTAGATTCCTGGTTGCGAACCTTAACCCAAGTAGCAAACTTATCACTTTAGATCTGATTAAACTAATTGGATGGGTAGAAAGTTGAATGTGTGTAAAATCCTTCTTTAGGGTTGCAAATACCTTAGTTAATCTCTAAATTTAAAGCTATTACTTGGGTTAAACCATCCTTTAGGGACTGCTAAAGAAATAAGGGTTTCTATGACTTATTGGACTAGTAACTAAATTAGATCAGGACAAGGTGATAGCGCTCATTTAGGTAGCCATAAAAGGTTGCATTAAGCTTAGTTAAGGGGCATAACATGCATAAGTTAAGTAGAATTTGCATATTTACTCGCCATGTTAGTAGAGTCGGAATCTACACGTTTTTATTGATTATGTCAGGTAGATGTGGATCCCGAAAAGGAACGAGGAGGCTCATGGATTAAGGAAGAGTCAAGAAGAGGAAGCTAGAAGAAGAGAATGAGAGCGAAATTGAAGTTCGAGAGCCTAAGTGAAGAACAAGTCAACAAAAGTTGTCGCCCGACAAGCTAAACTTGTATCGCACTTTCTGGAGGCCTCGGTGGTCCGATTGACTATTATAAGCATGCATTGGAAAGCTCTTTTCGAGAGCTACAACTTTCATGTTGACATCGAGACCAAATTCACAACGGAAAATTTGCTATAGGCTGGAAAAGCCGCGGCCACCAAGGCAGCGCCTGCTGCCAGAATTTCGGAGCTCACTGTATTAGCCGCGCCCGCGGCTTGGGAGGCAGCGCCCGCGGCAATGCTGGGCCGAATCAACGCCGAATTTATCCGATAACTCTATCTTTCCTTATTTGCATTCTATCTTTTAAGGACGTCTTCTATGGTTTTAGGTCGATTCTTAAGCCTATTTAATGGCTTGTTTTAGGTTGTTTTAGGCATCCAATCTTTTGAGAATCTCTTGACTATGGAGTGCTAAACTATTTTGTTCGCCTACGATTTGAGACTCCGTTTGGTTGAATTGTGAGTTTTCGATTCTTGTTCTTATTTCCATCGTATGTTTCATCTTCTTTGTGCTTGAATGTTTTATGGTGTTTGATTCTATCTCGATTGATCACCTTTTTAGGATCTCATCATCGCTAGGGTTTTGAATTGTTCGTTATGATTCTTAATCTTTCGTAGCAAATATGTTCTAGTGGACTTCGTTAGAAAGCTTGAATGTGTAGGAAGTTGACTATAGGTTAAATATTAGTTCTTTAGGGGATTGATATTTCTTATAAGCTTTATACATCTTGAGACTTATTGCTATTCCTAGGATTAAACCTTAATCCGTGTTAAGATTGCCTAGGAGTAAGGG
The DNA here is from genome assembly GCA_963922045.1 of Persicaria maculosa. Taxonomy (NCBI): domain Eukaryota; kingdom Viridiplantae; phylum Streptophyta; class Magnoliopsida; order Caryophyllales; family Polygonaceae; genus Persicaria; species Persicaria maculosa. Next base: position 40,136,424 of record OY998271.1, read on the forward strand.
ATTATTAGAACTCATAGAGTTAATAATCTATTCAAATCAAGATAAGAACATTTGATTGGAAAAAGAAAAGACTTTGAGTAGGAAACAAGGATCGAATTCACCAAATAGGGTTGAGAATTGTAGGTGAAACTATCTCTTAATTATTGATTCTCCTAACTTGTTAATATTTATCATTCGCAACCACTCAAAACCCTCTTTTCTACAAATTGTTAAATACACACTACATAGGAATACTTGATTCTTTGTGGGATCGATCTCTTACTTGCTTGCTATACTAGTTTGTAGGTTTGAGTTTTCTTTTGATAGGATACACAACGATTTCGTCCTGTCACAAGGACATTGATAGGAACACTAAAAGGACAAGTGGAAGTTACAAGGATCAACTTAACCGAATAAAGTGGATAGTTGTAGGTAGAACTATTTCTCTAAATTGTTTTGCATCAACTTGTTTATAGTTTATTTTGTCTTCCTTCTAATTCAATCATCAAAACACTCTTTTTTTACCAATTGATAATATACATTACATAAGAATACTTGATTATATGTGAGATCAACCTCGTACTTGGTTACTATACTAGTTTGTAGCTGGTTTGAGTTATATTTTGATAGGAAACACAACGTTTTCCTCCTGTCAGTAGGGCAGACGAAACTCCAAGGAGGCTTCTTTCTATATACGGAGTCGCCCTAAAAGCACCATCTTGACCCCTACCAGTCCTAACTCTAGAATCCACGAACCTAAACAAGAAGAAGAACGCCTAGAGATGCCGGATGTAGAGCCACACACACCACTTGTTCAAAAGCACCAAAAAAGTTATTTTTCATGCCCTTTCAGGAATTTAAATCACACCCTTTCGAAATTTTGTTCAAGGCCTTGTAAAGGCCATCTATACACACAGATATAATATATATATATATATATATATAGAGAGAGAGAGAGAGAGGATAGATCATGTGTAAGCAAGCTTTACTGTGTAATTTGTGAGCAAATCTGGAGCGTCGGATTAAGAAGATCAAACGGATGAGATTAAAAGTAACTTGTGAACAGTGACATTATTCGTAGGTACTAAGTGATTATTCGTATGTACATACATATGAATAATCCTTTGTTGCATACGAATAATTACATTTGTTCATACATACGAATAATTACATTATTATACACGAATAATCGCTTGATACCTACGAATAATTTCTCTGCTCACAAATTACACCGTAAGGGTTGCTTACACGGGATCCAACCTCTATATATATATATATATATATATATATATATATATATATATATTTTTTTTTTTTTTTGATTTTTTTTAAAACATGTGGGCTTCCTTGGGTCAGAGTAAAAAACTTGGGTTCAAAGAACCTTGTTTTTTTTTAATTTTGCTGCATCCACGTTGCACCGAGTTGTGTAAGACATGAGCAAAGCAGTAGAGGCAATCCTAGAAATCCGAAAACTTTTGTGCTACACAAGGAGAGATTAAAGTTCGACCGAGCAGAGAAGACACAACGGAGGAGGGGATACTCCATTGGCATCGTAGGAAGGCAACCAGCCACATTGGGAGGAGGGATCGGAATGGAAGACAGAGGAGAAGGAGGTGGTGGAGTGGGAAAGTTCAAGGCCAAGGTAGTAGCCGAAGGTGGAGGAGATGGTTATTAGAATCTACATGGAGAGGGAGGGGAGAACCAGGTTGAGTAATCCCAAAGCCCTATACCACGAGGAAGAGGAGAGAGAAGTAACTTGGATTCACCGACGGAGACCATGATGGCATCGGCGAACCGCATAAGTCAGAAGGGTATTGATCGGACAAAACTTGGTGGTAGCGGTGTCGGATTTGCCAAAAAGAGGATGATGAGAAGGCCGGAGGAAGGGTCGGTTGAGACAACAATCAAGCCCAGGACACAATAATCAAACGAGAATGATAAGAACATGGGTTAATCTCGATCTAGAAGCCTGTAATCAAGCTTGAAGATGAGTTTACCAGATCTAGAAACCGGCTATTTGAGATGGAAAAGCCAATTTGAAGATATTGGAACGAGGCACCAAAAGAGAGAATTTGGAGGTTGGAGATTTTCTGGAAAATTTCTGAATACCCATTACCACCACTACTTGGTAGTTACATAAGGAAGACGACAACTGAAGTTCAAAAGCAAAGTAAAAGCATAAGGGCAGCCCAACAAGGATGGCCCAAGTCAGAAGTTCAAGTAAAGCCCAAAACTAGAAAAGTAAAAGCCAAGGGATATTAATCCCTGTTACATTGCATCCCCCTTCAAAAAATCCTTGACCTCAAGGATTATGGAGACTGAGCTTCAAAATCAGGGAAACGGATGGTAAAGTCGTGGTAGAACTCCCAGGTGGCTTGATCTGCCGGATATCCTCGCCATTTGATCAACACTTTCGTTGCAGCTGCGTTGTGACGCCGTATCATCTTCCGATCGAGAATGCTCTCTGGTTCTTTGGAGACACCCACATGGAACAGATGCTGAGGGAGAGGGTGCGTGGGGATCAAAGAAGATGGCGGGTTGTAGCTGCGTTTCAACTGGCTTACATGGAACACATTGTGAATGATCGAATCCGAGGGCAATTTGAGCTTGTAGGCTACAGCTCCAATTTTGTCCTCCACCAAGAAGGGGCCATAGAATCGGGGAGTAAGCTTGTGGGGGGCACGGCCTTTGAGCGAGTGTTGCCGATAGGGCTGCAGTTTAAGGTAGACCTAATCGCCGATCTGAAAATCCCCGACACTACGGCGATTGTCGGCATATTGTTTCATCTGGTTTTGAGCTCGTAGCATATGGAACTTCAACATATTGATGACCTCCTCCCTCTTCTGCAGGCTACGATCAATGACAGCTGAGTGGCTTTCGCCTGGTAAGTAAGGGATATGAATGGGAGGTGCCTGACCATATAAGATCTCGAAAGGAGTGGCCTTAATGGTGGAGTGGTAGGTTGTGTTGTACCACCACTCAGCGAGGGGAACCCACTTTGACCACGAATGAGGTGTCTCAGAAGTCATACACCTTAGGTAGGTCTTGAGAGTTTTATTCGTGATCTCTGTTTGCCCGTCGGTTTGAGGGTGATAGGCTGTTGAGAAATTTAGATCTGTGCCTGATACTCGGAAGAGCTCCTTCCATATCTCACTAATGAAGATGGGATCCCTAACACTCACCACCGTATGAGGCATCCCATGGAGCTTGAAGACATTGTTGAGATAAGTTTGAGCCACATCTAGAGCAGTATACGGGTGTGACAACGGTAGGAAGTGTGCATATTTGCTCAGCCGATCAACAATCACCAAGATACAATGCTTTCCCTGGGATGGTGGAAGTCCCTCAATGAAGTCCAAGCTCATGGATTGCCACACACCTTGTGGAATGGGGAGCGGCTGTAGAGGACCCGGTTTGGCTGCTTGGTCATATTTGTGTGCTTGACACACAGTGCAATTACGCACATATAAGTGGACATCTTTGCTCAACCCCTTCCAATAAAACAAGGACTTGATCCTCTTGGAAGTTGAATCTCTGTCCGAATGACCCCCAATGGCGGAATCATGAAGCCACTTGAAGATACGGTCTTTGAGTTGAGGATTGTCCCCGATTACAAGCTTCCCCCTTCTCCGAAGCTCCTGATTTACAAAAGTGAATTGAGGATGGGGTTTGGGGTCCCTTTGCACCTCATCAATCAGTCTCTGGAGAACCAGATCAGTGCTCCAAAGGGTAGCGATGTCTTCATAAAACCCTTGATGGACATTGGAGAGAGTAATCTGTAACATCTGAGCTCCACTCGTCCTTGATAGGGCATCGGCAGCAACGTTTTCTACACCCTGTTTGTACTGAATTTCAAATGTATACCCCATCAACTTCGAGAGCCATAACTGTTGAAAAGGTGTTGATACACGTTGCTCCAGGAGGTACTTTAAACTCCGCTGGTCTGACTTGATCACGAAGGGTCTATGAGATAGGTAGGAAATCCAACTCTGAACTGCATATACCAAGGCCATTAATTCCTTTTCGTAAGCGGAGAGACCATGGTGTTTGGGACCCAACGCTCGATTGATGAAACGGATTGGGTGTCGGTCTTGCATCAACACAGCCCCAATGCCAGTGTTGGAGGCATCGGTTTCCACAACAAATTGCTTCTCAAAGTTGGGCAGTGCTAATACTGGAGAGGAGGACAGGGCCACTTTCAACTGTTGGAAGGCACTGGCCGCATCTGAGGACCAGAGGAATCCATCCTTCTTTAGCAAATCAGTTAGTGGTCTGGCTATTACACTATAGGACATGATGAAGGGCCTATAGTAATTGCAAAGCCCTAAAAAACTTCTCAATTTCTTCTGGTTCGTGGGAGTAAGCCAGTCAGTAACAGCCTGAATCTTTTTCTGATCAGTACGTACACCTTCAGCCGAGATGAGATGCCCCAAATACTCACTAATAGTAGCATCGAAAGTACACTTGGAAGGCTTGAGGAACAATTGGTGTTGCCTCAAGATCTGTAGGACAATTCGAAGATGCTCTAAGTGGTCCTCCCAAGTTGTGTTGTAAACCAATATGTCATCGAAGAAAATCAATACAAATCGCCTAGCCACCTTCCTGAAGACGTGGTTCATCAGCCCTTGAAAGGTGGAGGGTGCATTCGTCAACCCAAATTGCATGACGAGGTACTCATAATGGCCGGAGTGAGTTTTGAAAGCGGTTTTGAACACATCACTGGGCTCCATTCGAAGTTGATGAAAACCAGCCAGAAGATCCAATTTAGAGAAGTACTTGGAGCCCCCGAGTTCATCAAAAAGATCCTCAAGCAGGGGTATCGGGTACTTGTCCTTCACCGTCTGTAGATTCAAAGCTCTGTAATCAACACAAAGCCTCCATTAGGCATCTTTCTTTTTCACCAGCACTACCGGAGACGCATACGGGATGGTGCTGTACTGTATGACGCCCTCGTCTAGCATTTCTTGTACCATTTTCTCTATCACATCCTTCTGGATCATGGAGTACCTATAGGGTCGCTTGCTCACGGGCTGAGAATTGGGCAACAAGGGTATCTGATGATTGAAACCATCCCGAAAAGGGGGGAGCTTATGAGGCTGCTGGAACAGATCATCAAAGAAAGCCAAAAGCGCTTGGAGTCTCGGGTCCTGTACTACACAACTATTCCCCTGAACCTCAATGTGACAAAGTTGAAGATTGTCAAGCCTTGGCCCTTGCTCTGGAGTTGCATAAACCTGCATCAAGGCAAACTGAGGGTTCCCCTTTAAAATGTTACTCAGGCTGCCTCCCGTGATCAACTTACAGTTCGTGTTGCTAACCCCTCGAATCACATGCTTCCTCCCTTTTATGGTGAATTCCATATGTATTTTGATGAAGTCCCATAAGATAGGCCCGATAGTGGTAAGCCATTGAAAGCCGAGCACTAGGTCACAAAAATTCAGAGGTAAAGTCATAACATCGGCATTGAAATCATAGCCCTAGAGATGCCAATTAAAGCTCTCAATCTTGAAATCAGCTGACAGTCTATGGCCCCCTGTAACACTCACCATCTTTGGGGGTATAGGTGCCATCTTACACCCTAATTCCTTGGTCGTGTTTACGTCGAGGAAGTTATGAGAGCTTCCTGGGTCGATAAGAATGAGAAGCTTTCGTTTCGCAGCCCGTCCAACCACTCGCATACGGTTGTAGCTGTTCGAGCTATCAAGCCCATTGAGAGATATCAAGGGTTCCTCAGTGACATCCTCGCCCTTGTGGGAATCCTCAATCAAGGCCTCCAGCTGTGCGACTTCTACAAGATCAGCATCATCATCTCCGTCAATCACGAAAACCTGAGAGCGCTTGTGTTTGAGATGATGGCCCGATGTATAAGGCTCATCGCAAAACATACACAAGCCCTTGCTCCTACTCTCTTGTATTTCCTCGTGAGAGAACTTGCGAAATGGCTTATCGCTAATGGCTTTAGGGGGGGTGGCGAGGAGTGGGGGTGCTTTTTGTTGTGGATTGAAGGTAGCTCTAGGGGTGTGATTGAAGTTGTGTTTGGGGAAATTAGTTTTGTGGAATTGGTTTGGCTTGGAGTTGTAGGTTTTTTGTGGGGTTAACTGTATGGAGGATTCATACAGTTGAGCAAGCTTCGCAGCCTCTCCCAACGAAGTGGGATTGAATTATCGGACGTGCATCTGAAGGTGAGGATACAAATTGGTAAGGAAAATACTGAGCTCATGCTCCTTAGACAGAGTCACCCTGTTCAATGCACACTCGAATTTGTCTAAGAAATCGAGCACATGTTCAACTTGTTTCAAACTCACCAACTCAGCCAAAGGGTCATCAAAAAGTTTCCCAAACCTAGCAGAGATCTCCGTAACATATTCAGACCAAGGAGGGTAACGATCGTACCTCCCACGGATAAAGATATGGTGCCACTAGAGAGCCTTGCCATCCATGTGCAAGGAGGCCAAGCGGACCATCATTTCCGGTGCTGTATTATCCAAATAGAAGAACTGCTCGCACCTAGCCACCCACTCACGGACGAGATCACCATTGAATTTGGGGAATTCGACTTTAGCGAGTCGAGTCGCCAAGCTTCCCAAGTGGGTCGAATTACCATGAACAACCTCGATCATGTTCTGATTTGGAGTGGATGAGTCGGATTTGGGCGGATCCGGCAGATTTGGAGGTGGCAGAACCCCAAACGAACTCCCCGCCACTGAACTGCCCCCGATGGTTGAGATCTGGGCGGCATTTGCTCAGGCGCCTTGTCCTTGGTGAGCGCCGTTAAGAGGGCTTCGATGCGGCTCATCCGCTCATCGTTCAGCCACTCTCGTTCCTCAGCTCTTCGACGGAGGTCATCGTTACCCGACTGCACAAAAGCGACACTTGCAGTTAGGCCCTCCATTTGTTTGGCCTAGTCACTAACACTCTGTTTGGCACCTGGGTTTTTTAGGGGAAGGAAGGGGTGGGAAATTGGAAAAGAGAAAGGAATGGAAGGGAAGGGGAGGAATTTCACTTTTCCATCAAATTCCACCGTTTTGATGGGGTGTGAAATCCCACCAAATTGAGCAGTTACCTACCTTTGTAATCCCTTCCATTCCTCCGGATTGTCTACCCAAACATCAATTTTATTTTCCCCTCATTTCTCTTCCTAAAAATCCCACCAAATCCCATCTTCCAAATAGGGTGTAAGTGTTTGCTGACGCGTTTCATTCACCATCGCCACGCAAGAACGATTTCTGGCTCTGATACCAATGAGACAGCAATCAAGCTTAGGACACAATAATCAAACGAGAATGATAAGAGCAGGGGTTAATCTCGATCTAGAAGCATGTAATCAAGCTCGAAGATGAGCGTACCAGATCTAGAAACCAGCTATTTGATAAGGAAAAGCCAATTTGAAGATGTTGGAATGAGGCACCAAAAGAGAGAATTTGGAGGTTGGAGATTTTCTGGAAAATTTTTTAATACCCATTACCACCACTACTTGGTAGTTACATAAGGAAGACGACAACTGAAATTCGAAAGCAAAGTAAAAGCATAAGGGCAGCCCAACAAGGATGGCCCAAGTTAGAAGTTCAAGTAAAGCCCAAAACTAGAAAAGTAAAAGCCAAGGGATATTAATCCCTGTTACATCGGTGAGGCCACAAAACATAAATCGAAGCCAGATTGGTACGAAGATTACGGGTTAATGAGAAGGGGTTACACAATCTCCCCCTCTCTCTAGACTCCTTCCTACTTTTTTCTTATAAGATAAATAAAAAAATAGTTATCATTTTATAATAAAACCAAATGTGACCAAACCCAAACCTAAACCCAACCCAACTAACTAAAAATCAATTTTGATCCAAATTTATCCCGGCCTGTTCTCACCGGACTTGAACCTGAACCGGTCTAAACATACAATATACCCGATATATGACATGGTTTAACATTGATCGAATCTAAATGGGTATAACCCGAATCTAACTAGATCAACTGAATATTCACCTTTAATTACATATATCAATATAAGCCTAATAATATATCACTCCACCAAGTTTTATCTATTAAGCATAATGTTATCCACCTCATTGAATTAAAGCTCAACATGGATCACGAAGAGACTTTGAAGCAAAACCTTTCAGTTTCTCCTCATCTAGGACCTACCCCCCATGTGTTAAGGGTTGATGAGGGTATCCTACTTTGATCTTAAGAAAACTTAGACGTCCTGCAAGTATGCTATATTAAACCCTCATCAAACACAAATCACACTCAAATCTTCCTCTGCTCGCCTTTGCCTTCTTTCCCTACTATAATCCTCAAATTGGCCTTCCTCGATCTTTCCTCTGTTTTTGGACCCAATGGATCCTCAGCAGACGTATGTTGATGTTTTTATTAATAATGTCCATTTTTCCATTACCATCTCCAATAATGAACCAACTATCCACCCATCCTTGGAGAATATTGGTCTAGGAACCATGGAAACTGAAATCCCAGCTCTTAATGTTTCCCCAATCTCAGTGTCGCACCTATGGTTGACATCCCCGCGCATGCTATCCGTCTTATTGTTGATCCTTACTCTACCCCCATAGTGAGAGATCTTCACACCAAGCTTGTCGAATTTAACCTCGTTAATAGGTTCGTCTAGAAGCACATTAACCTCAAATAGGTCATGGGAAAATGAATGGAAGAAGCTGAAAGGGAAAGAGGGAATCAACATCCTTGGAAATGTGATGTGCACGCAAATTGCCATATTTTACATGCACTTTTATGTCCATTTTGTTGATATTTGCATGCATATTGGTTGGGAAAGCATACGATTAGTGTAGTTTATGTTTAAAATTGCAAAATATAGAGGTCTACACGAGTTTTTATGTTATTTCGCAGAAATCGAGACAAAATTTGAGCATTTTGGAGAAGAGAGGAAGAGCTAAAAAAGAACTCGAAGTCTACTGAAGTGTCGAAATCGACCTATAGACTCGACATCGAGTGGAACAGAGCACCAGAAATCGAGTAGAGGAAGAACAGAGCATCTCGACACAAAGAGGTCGATATCGACATGAAGTGGTCGATGTCGAGTGCCCTACATCGAGTGAATTGATAGATTCCGAGTGCTAATCCGAGGTCGAGTAGAGCTGGCTCGAGATAGAAAGAAGAGGTTGATATCGACATGTTTTGGTCGATATCGAGTGCTGCTGCAGACAGATCCGACGCTGTTTTTGATAGAATCTATTCGAAGGCATTGCATTTATCCAAAAGTCGAGATCAATTATCCATTTTTATCAAAACTTTTATCCTTTATGGTGAATTTGATATTTACCTAAAGCTATTTAGTTAATTTAGTTTTATCTTAGGAATAAAGATAGATTTTCTTATCCTTGGATAGCGAGGTTAGAGATCTATAATTAGAGGCCATTAGGGCCGAGTTTATCAACATCCAACATTGAAGTAATATAGCAATAGAGAGTTAGAGAGAGAGAGAGAGAGGGCCGAGTGGAGGTGAGAGGAAGCGAGAGCAGGAGGATTGCTTTGTTCGGTTGTACTCTTTCTTTTGCAAGTTTAATTCAAGTAGTTTCTTTTCAATGATGATGATGTCAATAATGATGAAGCGCGAGTAGTTCCCTTACTTCTAGGGTCGGGGTGAGCCCGACGATAGACATGAAAGTTTGAGCATCAAAGGTATGATTTTTATGCAATTTCTACTTCTATCCTTATGCATGATCCTTTGCGAGAGTTGAGAAATTTCCCTATTTGCATTATTGAAGCGAAAGCCACTCATATTGTGAATTTGGATTAGTTTTGTAATTGGATGGTAACTATTAGGTTTTATGCGAGAGCCTCTAATCACCTAATTGTTGGTAACGAAAGTTGTTTGACGGAAAGGCATTAAATTTCATGAATTTGGCATACATCTTATATGGTTATCGTCGTGGCATGAATCCCCGACCTTGGAAGCTTTTAAGTTTATTGAGTGATAAAAATCTGTGTTTTTATTCTGTTCACCCTTCCATCATCATTCTTACATTCTTCGGACTCTTTTCCGACAAAATTGGTGATTGTTACAGTTTCTGTTGAAGACTCAATTTCGACTACAGAGGTCGATATCGAGTGGCTGACCTGATATCGAGTGAACAACTCGACGTCGACTGTCCGTTTTGTCTTCTGCAGGAATTTGCTGGAAATCGACTGGAACTGTAGTCGATATCGACTAGTCTACTCGATATCGAGTGGTCTTCTAGAGTCAAAATTTGATCGTGACTGCAAGCTTATGAAGCGCTGACATACCGCCTCGTGGATTCGATCCTGAATGACCCTACCACTACATCGGGAGGGATTCTTGTATTTTATTTGCTTGGATAAGGGAGTTGGTTTAGTTTAATATTTGATATTTCGTCTAGCGATCCCCTTCCCCTACAAACAAAATGACTGGTTCATTTTCAAGATCGCCAACAAAGAGGATCGTGTTGTGATATGGACCAACATGCCATACCATGTTCAGGATCGTGTTGTGATATCTTTGGTTTGAAAATTTCAACTCGGTGGAAGAGGATACAATATCGGATGTTTTATGGGTTTGTATCCTAGGTCTACCACATCAATTCTACTCCCATGAGGCCATAGCCTACACACTACAGACTACTGGGTTGGGCTCTATCATTGATCTTGACCAAGCCACCAACTTTGGAACATACTCAGGTTTACTAGAGCTTATATTAACGTTTCTTTATTGTCTTTAATATTTTATGTCAAACTTAGAAAAAGCAACAACGAGACCTTGAGACTGAGAGTTTGGTACGAGGATTTGTCGAAGAAATGTGGTTGTTGTGGGGGTTTCGACCATTCTTACAAGGATTGCCCCCTAAATGCACCAAAACCTAGAAAGTTTCCCTTTCCTTGAGGAAAACCGGAATATTGTCCTTCTAACCACCAATATAAAGCTGTCATGAGAAGGAACATTCAGTCCAAGCCACAGATGCATATGTAGAGCATCAAAGGATCTTACCCTTTGGATCAAGACTACAATGTTGCCCACTCTATGCAACTAGGGTTCTCCCTATGGTTAGCATGCCGCTTCTATTTGTCAAGACGATATCATCATCCCAACCTCAAACTATGTTGTCCCAAGACTTGGTTAACCATCCGATCAATTTAAACAATTCCTATGTGAATAGGTTGGTTTGAGACAGCTTACCCCATCCCCCTTTTTTGCAATTGCTCCATCTATCCTCCATAACATTTTCTCTTCCTATAACAACAATGAAGCTTCTTTGTCGACTCCTAATGATACACTTGGGGATGTGGTCAAAGCCTGTGAAAAAAAAAAGAAAAAGTTACATTCAAACATCTCTATCTGCTTGGAGAACACCAACATGAGGAAAATGGGTGGCATCGTGATCAAGTCAGTATTTGAAGACATGTTGCACCAGTTAGCGACCAAATAAAGTGCAAAGATTAAGACAAACAAGCGGGAACCTCCCCACCATCCACCAAAAAGTCAAGGAAGAAGAAGAAATAAGCATGATGCTGATCCAGGTGGATAGAACTGGTAAATTACGGATGATCCCGTCTAACTATATATCGAATAAAGGCTATCTGCATCTATAATGCCTACTCTTTTGCGCTTGTTCCAGACTCTTGTATGTTACACCTGCTATGCTTGGTTGTGTATGCTTTTTTTTTCGGTTGTTGATAATGCACATTTTAGATATGCATTATAGATAGGTTTTATTGCATTTAGGTATTCATATTGCATATGTTTTGTGTTATTTACATTGTCTTGCATTTGGACTATTCGAGTTCAGAATCTACGCTATTTTATGTTTATTCTGTAGTTTTACATTTCGAGCTTGAATGCAGGTTTGGGAGATTCTGAAAAGATGATTTCGGAGCATTAGAGAGTCCCAGGGAAGAGTATCAAGGGAGCTAAGGAGCATAACGTTGAAGACATAAGAAGAATCGTGCTACTGTAAAAGTGTCGCCCGCCGCTATTTCACCGGCGCCTACCGATCGTGCGTGATCAAAAGATTCGATTCGTTCGAAGATCTTATTATTAGTTTATTGTTATTTTATTTCCTAGGGTTTTGAACGACAATATATAGGTTATTTTTACAGAACATTGGTGTGGTTTTGTGGAGAGAAAGAGAGAGAAGAGAGAAAGATAATTAGGTTTTCTTTGACTATAAGTTGCTAAACTCATAGTTTCGCCTGCAATTCGAAGACATGTTTGGATAAATTGTGAGGATTTGATTTCATATTAGCTATTCATTGGTTATTTATCATCCTTGTTCTTTATTGCTTTATATTTGCATATGTTCTCTCTATGACTGATCATCTAGACAGAAACTGCATATTTGCTAGCGATTCCTATCTTTTGATTGATTTCTTTGTAGGAAGTGGGGGAATCGGGTACGTGAGGATACCGATTGTTCCGTAGGATGATAACTTGTAGGTTGTGTTGAATTGGAGAAATTAAGGTTAGGAGTTTGCAACCTTTTAACTTCTAATTGCATTGAGTCAATATTGGTATTAGGCCAAATACTTAGGTAATTAATGTTATTCTTCTAATGATACTTGAATAAGTGATTGCTCATGCGGGTTTAATCTATCAAAGCCAAGTTGGTATAACTTTAGGGATAACAATGAAATCAATCCGATGATCATGAACTCCAAACCATTGTCAAGAGCTGCAGGTGAAGCGTTTTCCTAGATTATTATATCAATTTACTATAATTACTCTTTTGCACTTTTAGTTATTTCAATTGTTTACTACAATCTTGTTGCCATTAGTTTAAAGAATCTTCTTAAGAATTACGTATCAGTCTTCTCTTTGGGATCAACTCCTTGCTTATTCGTTATACTAATCTTTTGTTTAGCATTGAGTTAGAATATAATCTGTATTTGGGGATCAAGACCAACGACACAATTACACTGGGTAAAAACAACCCACCAAATCTCGATGCCGTTGCCGGGAAAGTCTAGTATTCGTGTTCTTTTGTTGATTTTCTTTTTTGTATTTTTGTTTATGTTTAGTCCTTATTTTCTTTTAGGTCTGCCAACTTTGTTAATTTTACATTATAATACTTACTATTAATAAGTATTATAATGTAAAAAAATTTAATTAAAAAAATTAATATTGTATATATATAGTTTTTAGCTCCTTAAACCACGTGCACAAAAGTCAAATGCCTTATATTAAAAATCGGAGGGAGTATTGAAGAAATTTGTATGCATGCGAGGAATTTCACGAACATCAGTGTGGAGCTTGGCTTCGTCCGTCATCTTTGACCACTTCTTGCTTGGATTAGGTTTTCTGGTTGTGTTTTTGTAGAGTCGTTTGTGTGTGTTTGCACCTATATGTTTTATTGTATGTTTGGTTTTTAGACGATTCTACGTCTGCCGGCTTGTCCAGCCGTCGAGTTTCAGATATGTCTAACTCGAATTCTTACCTTAAAAAAAATAATCAGTATCACTATCCATCATTGGTTATAGAGAGGCTATTGGTAGCGGTGACTATATTGCTAAAGTTACTGGGGTATATAATCTGGATACACTCGCGACGATTCGGAAACGTAACATCATCATCCCGCGTGATGATTTGAGTTAGGGTCCGTTTGGTAATGCATGTAGTTTTTCGGAGCTTTTGGTTTTAATAAATTATAGTTTTAAATAAGTTAAATATAAGATTTTAATTTAATTAGCTTTTAAAATTGGATTTTCAACAGCTACTAACCGCAAGCTTTTAAGAATTCTATTCATTTTCTCCTATCTGATCAGCTAGTTTGTCCTAGTTTGTATCAGCTACTCTATCAGCTGGATTACCAAACACCTTACTAGCTTATGAAAACTCCAATTTAACATATATTTAACACACTTAATCCATCAGCTTCAGCTGCCCCATCAACTCCGTGTTACCAAACTGACACTTAGTCTTGGCAAAGCCGACCCAATTTTTACCTGTACTCTCGGTCTCTCACTGGTGGGGGTTCAACCTTCAAAGCATGAGTTTTGCCTCTTTCTACCGTCGAATTCGAAATTGAAACACCAAATTGTCTCTTCGACCCTGGATTCCCCCGCGTTAATTTGACCTCTCTCTTCCCTTCCTCCTTGATTTCTTATCATTTTCTCGAAAAACTAATCGCAAGTAATTTGATTCATATTCAGGTGAGTGTAATTTTTCACACTGATTTTGGAATCTACGAGTCCCTTCCCGGATGAATCGTTCCATTTGATGAAAATTTTGCTGTTGATTTTCTGCTGCTAGGAAGCGGGATCGATGATGCGTGAGGGCGATCATGATCGCAGGGAGCCACTGGAGCTGTAGAGGGGGATGCGAAGAAAATCGAGGAGGAGGAAGAGAGAACTGAGAGTTCGAAGAGTGTGAAAGCGGAGGGGTTGTAGAGGAAGGTGTCATACCAGTTTAGAAGTAATTCTTCCCACCTCCTTCTCTTTATATCTCTTGCTTGCTTCTAATTGTGAATTTTTATTTGTGGTTTGTATATTTGAATTCGCTGGGGTTTCTGGGATTGATCATGGTTTAACACCTGACTTGGCGTTCAATTTTCCAAACACTATAGTGGAAGACAAGGCAAAATAGGGTGATTAGTGATTAACACGAGTATACACAAAGGGAATCTGTATCTTCCTCATTGGACTGTTGTGACGCTGCTCCTTCTTTGTTCATGTAAGTTGTGAAAAAATTGGTGCCAGTTTGACCCTGTTCCAATACAAGAATTATAGTAACAGTTGAAAGAACAAACAAATGGAAGAATGTTCTTCCTTCTCTTACTGTCTGGCTTCATGTCTTACAACTTCTTTCAAACTGTTCGTGTACAGTATTTCTTCAGCGGGAACCACTGTCCATTGGATTTTTTTCTTCCTGGTAAATTCACTGCTTCTCTAGTTCTGTGTTTTGTGAAATCGGGAAGGACCATGGATTTTTTAGTGTTACCTTACTGCCCCATTTGAGCAATGTGTCCGATTCACTAGGAGGAGGAGAATCAACTCAAAAGGCATGCATACATATGATTTAAGTTCGTAATGGAATTCTGAAATCTATACATGTTTGTCTATCTTGGCCACTCTGCCTTGACGTTTTCAGTTTATGATTCTGTCTTCTCTGTGTACTTGCTTACTGGATTTATTGATGTTTTTCTACAAGGATATTCCTGTCATTATACATATTCACTATTAGGTATTATGTACCAATTTAGAGGTTTATGCATTAAGACCTGACATTTCCATTATAGTCCCGTTGCAGTTTTTTCAGGTCCAGAGACAATATGAGATGAGTGCTTAGAGTAGCGAATCTGAAAGGACACCTTATGTAACCATTGGTAGTTAGATTAGGATAAAACAAAATGAATTTTTGAAGAACAAAATGCTACTTCATTTGATTGATGCCTATTTGTTGAGAGATGTGAATGAGATCAAAAGAGTCCCACGTCGAAAGTGGAGCATAGCAAGTCTAGTATATAAGCCGGTTGGCTATTCCTCCTATAACCAATTGGTTTTAGGATGGAAGCTCACTCGGTTTATGTGTTTGACTACTAGCGCATCGAAAAGAGTCCCACATCGAAAAGAACGGTTCAACTCCTTTATGTATTACAAAGGAGCTTCTTGTAATGGGCTTTTGACTTTGTTAATCGTTGATGAATCCTTTCATGCAAACTTCTAATCTATGCATCAATGAAATTGCAAAGTAAGCAGCGTTTTGAAACTGAACTTGTCTAATGGAATGCGTCTAGCATGAAGATGATGTGATCGACAATACCTGTGTTGAAGAGGCCAATCACCCAATGACCATTCTTCGCCTTCCTGGGTTGGGTAATGCTCTATTTGCTAGCAAGTAGAACACTAATGCCATGCCACTCAGGCTAGAGTATAGTGGGATAGAGGGATGGGATTGCAGCTCTTATTTCAAGCTCCTTTTACCCTCCTGTTTAATATTCCTTAACTATCCTTTCTTCTACAAGTCCAATCTCTACCCTTGGCTCCATAATAGTATTCGGAATCATCACCATCTTGGTTTCTCTTCTCCCAATCTTCCAACAGGGTGTGAAGTTTCAATGGGAATCTTCTATGGACTCGGAGTGCTGGTCTATACCGTATGAGCCCCAGAGTAGTGGATGACAGGGAAGTTGCAAGAAGGTAACATGTTTTAAAGATGACATTGTTTGGTACCAGAGTTTCAGAGTATGTTAGGGATGCATAAGCATAATATAGTTCCCTAACATATTGATCTTGGTTATATCCTGCTAATTGATTTTCTGTAGAACCCTTGCCTTCTCGTAGGTGAACAGGGTTTATTTTTAACTTTGTAGTTTGTATAGATGATGCATAAACTTGTTTTGTGCGCTTACTTGTTTCCTGTTAGTTATATATACATGACCGAGTGTATCTGCATAGTGGATCAGCTCATAGCTAGATGCTTGTATTACAATCCAATATTACATTATTTGTGGGGACATAGCGGGCATTTGCTTCCATTCAACAACTGAATCAAATAAGTACCCTCCAAAGATGGGAGGTTGTTGTTATCCTTCCAGTACTGGACCGCTGTTGGCCTCAAACTTACCATACCAGTCATGGTGAGTTTCAACAGTTGTGGCAACAGTATCTAATGGCCGCTGTAAAGGGCTTTTTAATATTCAGTTCTGCAGGCTTTTGGATTCACCAATCTTGGTGTTGAATAATAGGGGTAGTTTTTAATTAATACTACCTCCGATCCAAAAAGGATGTCGTTTGACTTTTTATCACGTATTTTAAGGAGCTAAAAACTATATAATATATTAACTTTTTTATTTTTATTTTTTTATAATCTAATACTTATTACCAACAAATACTAAGTTGTAAAAAAATAATTTAAAAAAAGTTGATATATTATATAGTTTTTAGCTCCTTAAAATACGTGTTAAAAAATCAAACGTCATCCTTTTTGGATCGCTAGTGGTCTCAATTGTGTTACTTTAAAGTACTATTTTAGTACTTATATGTGGGATCACTTGTTAATTTTATCTCCCCAGTGACCGACAAATTATCACTCATTCATTGCTTTGCATAATTGCATTCCTATCTGAAGTACTTTTCTGATATAAATTGCTAATCACCACATTCTTGTTTCATACATGATTACTTTACATTTCCTGTGCAATCTGTAATGTCTAAACCCATATCTAGCCTCTCTAATGGAGTCACCTTCATCGTCGGCAGCCTTGTCGCTATCTTGCTACTCTGCTCCCTCTGGTCGTATTCCCCTCGCTTTCCTTCCATTTCTAGACCAAACTCTCCTGTTACTACACCAGACTTCCTCCATGACCCGCCTGAGCTCACCTTCTACGACGACCCCAGCGTCCAATACGCCATGTCTACCCCAATCAAAAACTGGGATGAGAGGCGGCGCCGCTGGCTCCTCCTCCACCCGACTTTTGCAAATGGCGCTGCCAACCGCATCTTCATGGTCACCGGCTCCCAGCCGGTACCATGCCGGAACCCCATTGGCGACCACCTCCTCCTCCGGCTATTCAAGAACAAGGTCGATTACTGCCGCATCCATGGCTATGATATCTTCTACAACAACGTTCTGCTGGAACCTAAAATGTTCACCTTCTGGGCCAAGTACCCAGTCGTCCGGGCTGCCATGATCGCCCACCCGGAGGCGGAGTGGATCTGGTGGGTCGACTCGGATGCCACCATCACTGACATGGACTTCAAGCTCCCATTCGAAAGGTACAAGGACCACAACCTGGTGGTCCACGGCTGGTCAGCGCTGGTCCACGGTGATCGCAAGAGCTGGCTAGGAGTCAACGCCGGCGTCTTCCTCCTCCGCAACTGTCAATGGTCGATGGACCTCCTGGACAGGTGGGTCAGCATGGGCCCCGCCAGCCCTGAGTACTCCAACTGGGGCAGCATCCAACAGTCAGTGTTCCCTGACAAGCTACTCCCAGAATCCGATGACCAGACGGGGCTGCTGTACCTCATGGTGAAGGAGGAGGAGAGATGGGGGAGCAAGATCTACATTGAGAGTGAGTTCTACTTTGAAGGGTACTGGGTGGAGATTGTTGGGAGGCTGAGGAATATAACTGAGAGGTACGCCGAGTTGGAGAAGAATACAACGGATTTGAGGCGAAGGCACGCCGAGAAGTTGAGTGAAGGGTATGGAGTGAAGTGGGAAGAACAACTGAAAGCGGGTGGGTATGAAGAGGAAGGTTTGAGGAGACCGTTTATTACCCATTTTACTGGGTGTCAACCTTGCAGTGGGAATCACAATGAGATATATTCTGGTAATTCTTGCTGGGATGGGATGCAGATGGCACTTAACTTTGCTGATAATCAGGTATTGCGGAACTTCGGGTATGTGCACCCGGACCTGCTTAATTCTTCGCTCGTTGAGCCATTTCCATTCGATTTCCCTGGTGAAGAAGGTGGAAGTTAGAGGTGCGTATGATCCTTCCTACTCAACTTACTTTAACGATTTGATTACTGATATCATCTGTGATATTCTGAATTTCTGATTGATTGGTTCTTTACATGATTACCTTGGGTTTTGATTTGATTTTTGTGCTTCATATACTTTAAAATTCGAGCTTAATTACATGACTATCTTGGTACATAACCAGGTATAATGTATTAATGTGTGCAAGATGAATGTAAATTATTATAAAGCTTTCATTAAGGATCTAATGCTTGCAGTTGCAGGGCGATTAGCTTTGGAATCTTATCATACACACTTCAAAGGAGTTGGGTTGGAAAATGGAAATAGTTGGATGCTTGCTAGTTTGGTGTGTTGTGTGTTTACATTTTTCTATAGAATTTGGTGGATAGTGTTTGGTGGATATCTTTATCAGAGTTACCTTTTAAGGGCGTCACTGTTTTAAGTAGGAGGGTATCTGCCATTAACTCTTCTATGTAAGACAGGAATACTAGATCTTTGAAAACATATATTATGTTCACTTGTATAGAACTTTGTAGCATTCGGAATCTCGCTTCTCGAGAAATGATTTATAGTAGATCTTTGCCTGGGGGCCATGGAACTTAAGGATTTAACAATGATACAGGTAGATAGTTTGATGATATTTAGAACCCTTATTTTAAACTGCAAAGCTGCAAACCATGTAACAACGTACATGTGGCCACATGCTATGACTATGGGAGCAATAAATGGCCCCTTTGCCAGATTGTTCATTGTTTAGGCATATGCTTTTCGAACTTCGGATTTGATATTATATATATACATCTTCAAGCTAAAAGTTGTGCAAGATGTTAAATCAGCTTGTTGTCTTATTGTTTGTTTACCAGATATTTTTCTATTGCAAGGGCTTCAACTATAAACCTTTAGTACAGTATTAAATTGCTCTGTGAAGCAGATATTTTTTCAAAACCCCAAATTGGGTTTAAATGGGTATATCCAAGTCAGGTTTGGAGCCATCATCTGGGGTTCGAACTAGTTACTTTCAAATGGCTCATATATATACATAATCTATTTATTAGAAATTCTTTGAATGCAGTTGAAGCTGCTACATTATGAAGCCCTAGTCTTAATAAATAGTAACGCAATCCTGATAATATGTTTGATATAATGGTGCCTCTTCTTGGTCGGTGCGTCCACCTGTGCTTGTGATGGCGACTTCAGCCTTGGGGTCCATGTATGAATACTTATCTTGCAGAATACCATTGTTCTACAGCATCAGAGTTTGCTCACCAGCTGACTCCTATATAGTGTTTAATTGTTTATTCTTGACCCATGCCTGGTGTACAGGTGAACAGATCCATTGAAGTGGCTAATTTTTGAGGAATGGTTGTCCTATTTCTTTACAGGGAGACATATTAACTTGCAGTTATGTCGAAAAAGTGCAATTAATTAAAGGTGACGCTGTCGACACAGCGAGCGAGCAATCTGAATCATGGCTAGGGATGCACATTTTGGCCTTGGTAGTTGACAAGAATGGTTGCAAGGTATGAGTATTTTTGGCTCAACACTAATGCAAAGGCTTACAGTGTCAAAAAACAGGGAGGCTCTCGTTATACAGGGATTGTTTATGGTGGGAGGCCTTACACAGTGTCAAAAAAAACCCATGTGATTGCTTGTGTGCACATTGCAATGCCATTTACTGATTACATTATTTTTGGGAATTTAAGCCCATCTATGGGGTGGAGTGTATATAGTAGCTATTGGTCAATTATGTTGTATTAAAAGTATGGTAGATCATGTGTCACTGTATCATGCATTTACTTGTGACCTTGTGACAAAAAGTTGCTGGTCAATTATGTGGTTTATAATATTCAGAAAACGATAAATACTTCAGATAAATTCCAAAAATACTTATGAAGAGCTACAAATTGGCAAAGCAAACTTTTCCTCCTAATCAATGGATTGTGCTGAATTATCGGATCAAGATTCAAGACAGTGATAGCCTGCCTTAATTTCTGGGCTTTGAAGCTAGAAGTTGTTAAGATCCGACCCGAGAAAATCGATTCGACTGATCCGACCCGAACTCCTTTGACATCCGAATAATTGAAAAAAATGTTCGGATCCGAGACCAATTGACCTGATTCGAATAAGCCGAACCCGAAAGCAATCCGAACTCAGTAATAACCCGAACCCGATTATATCCGAATACACCGACTCGAAATCAACCCAAAATAGTCCGGCCCGAATATATTCAAAACCCGAAATTACCCAAAGTCGATTATACCAGAGCTTTGAAACAAATCAAACCCGATTTTATCTGAAACCCACAAATAATCTTAGCATTTCCCCTAAAATAATTAAAAAAAATCTAAGTATTTGATTACTTAATAATGGTTGTTAATATTATCATGCATATAGTATAATTAAATATTATTTTGTACTCCCTCCATTAAAAGAAGTCATTTGACTTCTTTAGCTTTTTTATGACGCTATATATATATATATATATCATTTTTTTTGGTTATTTTTATAATTTTTTAGTTATAAGTAATAAGTATGAAATTAATATTAAAAATATTAGTTTAATCTTTTTTTGAAAAAGTGAGAAGACTTACAATTTTTAACAAATGTAGTATTGATTAAGAATTGATAAACATTAGCTTAATCTTTTTTGACACAATATAAAGATTAAGAAGGGTCGGCCGCGGCCGAGCTCCTTCCTAGCGTATCCTTGCGGACGAGAACATAAAGTGTTTTATCATCATTGAAGCACAAGTCGGCAAGGGGAGAGTAGACTGAACGAGCAATATAATCAGCCACTGAATTTGATTCCCTATAAACATGACGAATAGCAACATAAGAAAATGATGAAATATCTAATAAAACATCCGATTGTAAGAGCTCAATTTTCTAGGGGCATTTTCAGTCACCCAAGAGAGCCATCACAACCACTTTGTTATCACCTTCAATGAGCAATTTATCAATTTGCAGTTGTTTAGCCTTCTGAATGCCCATTTTGAGACCAATAGTTTCGGCGTAAAGGACCAAAGTATAGTTACACAACCCCTTACCCAGGGAAAAAACTTCACCCGCAAAGTCTCTGAGAACAAAACCATACACGGCCTTACCGTCTAGGTGGATCGAGCCATCGAAGTTTAATTTAACAAAAATCTCAATGGGCTTATCCCATCTGCCAGATCTTCTATGGTTGTGTCTTATGTGCGAATGTGTATTCACTTGGTAGTTGTTCACAATGTTCTAAAAGACGCTAGGCGACGGGTGGCTGCCTAGCGCCAGGCGGATTTAGTATAAATTTGATTATTTCTTATATTTTAGCGAATAACACATGTCAATAATTCATATACTGTAATAGGAGTCCATAATATCACTCATAAACCTAAATTTGCGGTGCTTAACTAATATTAAAGTAAATAAACGCAAAAGTATGTGCCCGACCCAGCAACTCTAAACCTCCTTAAATCCAAAACCATAAGTTCTACTCAAAGGCAAATACATCTCGACCTGGGGATAAAAAAAATTCTAAGTCGACTAATCACATACCTAGAAGCTAAAATTGAATAATCGTCGGGCAAGGTGGGCCTAGTCGGGACTCGACAGGATCTAGGTGAGACTAGGCGGTGCCTAGGCGGTGACTACGAACACACATGCTTCTGTAGTCGCTCTTTCATAGGTAGTCCGTCTTGAGCAATTTTCCACAGGAAGTGCCTAATTTTGTTCAGTATATCTAAATCCCAGATCCAACCACAGTTAAAGGTTTGTAATCCATGATTTTTAGTGAGAAGAGAAGTTGCAGGTTTCGTCAAAATCCAACCGTCCTTACTCGAATCCTAATAAAGATGGTCTGACATAACGTTCATCGGTAATACTAGATTAGCAATTTGATTGATATCTTGCTGAGATAAGAACGTGTGCAGTTCCGCCTGAAGCCGATGAAGGTCCCATTGTCCATTTTGATTGATAAAAAAAAAACTAACCTTATAAGAGGTGCTATCAGTTGGTAACAGTTTTAGAATTTTGTCCATCAAACGAACCTCGAAAACCCAACAGTCTGACCCCAAATTAATCGAGTCACCATTCTCAATGTTCCAACAAAGCTCCAATTTAAATAAATTTCAGATTGACATTAACCTACCCCATTGCCAGGATGTGTTATTTTGTTTTTTTTTGTACAACAGAAGAGGTGAATTTTTAACGTATTTTTCCAAAATAACAAGAACCCCAGATGTTATTTGGTTCCAAAATGATCTTCCAAAAGAGTTTCATCTGCAGAGCGATGTTCATAGTTTCTGCCTTGTGAAGGCCCAAACCTCCTTTCAAAGTGTCCGTGCAAATCTTTTCCCAGCTAATCAGTAGGGTAGCCTGCGACTCCTTATTTCAGAAGAAACGACGATAAAATTTATCCAACTCATGTAAAATGCTCGTTGGTAGTAGAAAAGTCTGCATAAGGTAAATGGGTTGTGCACTCAGGTTTGCAAGTACTTTGCGGCCTTCCGCCGATGAAGCCAACGCTTTCCACTTAGTCAGTTGATTCTTTGTTTTCATAATGATGTCATTAACAGTATCTCGGTTAACCTTACCGCTAATGATAGGGCAGCCGAGATATTTATCGAAATTGTTCGCCGGTAGGCTCCACATGGTTGAAATGATCAAATTAATAGTTTATTGAGAAGTATTATAGGAGACCTGAAAACTAGACTTATGCATATTTACTTTTTGGCCTGGTACAAGACCAAATCGATTGATGATTGAAGAGATTGTAGAGCAAGCGGAAGGAGCTGCTTTGCAGAAAATGATAATGTCGTCCGCAAAACCAAGATAAGGTATCCTTAATCCCAGTCAGCCAAAGGAAAGGTGACAACGGATCATCTTGGTGTAATCCTCTGGTTGGGTGAAAAACAGTGGTAGGCTCATCATTAACCAATACTCCATCTGTTCGGCAAAACATGTCGTTTACTATTCACCCACGCTTTTTTAGAATGATAAAAACTATATAAAATATTTATTTTTTTATAAAAATTTTTTAACAAGTTTGTACTTATTAATAATAACTACGAAATTGTTAAAAAAAATTATTAAAAAACTAAATATTTTATATTGTTTTTATCCCCTAAAAAAGCGTGCGTGAATAGTAAAGTGACATGTTTTGCCGAACGGAGGGAGTATTAAGTAAGATATGGAAGAAACACATTCTTTAATACAACTAATAAATATTGGTGCGAAACCAAATTTTTCCATGACCTGGAATAGTAAAGGCCATTACACCCTATTGTAGGCCTTTTCCATGTCTACTTTTAGAGCAACCATACAAGTTTTCCCTTTTTTTGATTTGAAGGAGTTGAAAACCTCATGAGCTATTAAGATGTTATCATGTATTAATCGACCTTTAGTGAACACCCCTTGCAGGGGATGGATTAGTTTATTAAAAAAATTCCCTATTCTGGAGGTGAGTACTTTTGCAATGATCTTGTAGGCAGTTGAGCAAAGGATTATCGCCCGGTAATGATTGATTGTCTCCAGATCATCGCGTTTAGGAAGTAGGGTTATACAAGTGTGATTCAACTTGCGAAGCAGATGACCATTAGTGAAGAAGGCTTTGACGACCTTAGTGTTTGATGGACCCACACTATAGCCCAGTACTTTTGATAGAAACCTTGAGGTAACCAATCTAGCCCAGGGGCCTTGTCTACATCCATAGAGAAAAAGAGCAGTTTTGATCTCATTGTTTGACACAACACCTGTAAGCATCATATTATCATCATAAGTAGACCTGTCAAAACATGACCCGATCCGAAAGACCCGACTCGTACGGTCAGTAATTTTACGGGTTTGAACCTGGTATTTTAGACCCGGGACCCGAAATCGATCCAAACCCGAATTACCCGAGACTTTTAGGGTCAAGACCCGGTGATCCAGTGGGTTAAAACTAACCCGGTGAGTCAGCACCATCTAGACGCCACACAAGTACCAGATTGACCACACACAGATTCGTCATGCAATTGTATTCGTTAAAGTCACTCATAAGTTAAATGACTTATATATATTTTTTTATAATTATAGTACGTTTAGAACATTTATTTATATAAATATGATTTTTTATGCTTAAAATATTATTATAATAGTATTATTGTAAATTTAATTATAATAATATTATTTTATTTAATTTGACATATTTATATTACAATTTAATTTTGATATTATTTTAATATTTTTAAAAAGTCTTCAAAAAGTTCGAGGTTTTTGAACCGGTGGGTCGACCCGAACCCGGGACAAACCCGGTTTGGCTCGACCCGGAATGATCGGTCACCCGATTGATCCGAAACCCGATTACCCGAATGATCGGAACCCGAACCGAATGACCCGTTTGACAGGTCTAATCATGAGTGACATCATGAGTAATGATTGCGAAGTCAGGGTGCAGATTCCTATGGGGATCAATAGACGTTCTAATGCAGCCCTTCAAATCCTTCTCAAATTCTTGTTGTATAGTTTTAAAATCGGTAGTGAGTTCCCCATTATCAAGAGTAAACGATTTGATTTTCTTCGTACCCTTTTTGGCCAAGGCGGTCTTATAAAAGTAACTAGAGTTTGAATCATTGACCTTAGCATGCATGCCTTTAGCTCGTTGACTCCAGCAACGTTAGTGAAAATCCAACATTCATTCTCGTTAAGTATCCTTCTCATTTTCTTAAAGTCAAGGTCATTGTAATTAACCAGTAGGCACTGTAATTGTAATAAGGCATGATCTGTAGTCATAATTTGATTACTAATATTGAGAACGGTTTTCTTGTGCCAAGATTTGGATATTCTTAAGTAATTTTGCAGTTTGTGTGAGTTTAAACATGAGAGAGCCTGGAGAATCTAAACACCATGCTTATTTAACAATATTATTGTAGTATGGTCGGTTAGCCCATGCTAATTCAAAACAAAAAGGTCTATTTTCAGCTGACCATTCCTCTGAAAGTCCGCAGAGATCAAAGCATGGTCAGACCTTGTGAAGGGGTGAATTTGCGTACGGATAGAAGTGAAAATGGGTAGAACATCTGTGTGCATCAGTAAGCGGTCAACCTTTTCAAGGCAAACATCCAATCCACCCTTCTTTACACTGCCAAGTAAACAATTCCCCGTAGGAGGGTACCTCAGATAGAAGTAGTTGGTTTTTAATGTCAATAAGTCGAGTGAAACGTGACTATATAGGATCAGCCCCTCCCAACTTCTCAGTTGGAGAAGAAATGTCATTCAAATCACCCATAATACAAAAAGGAATTACCAAAAGAGAGATATAATCCTTCGTAAAATCCCAAAAGGCTTGTTTAAATATGTTGTTTGATGGAACGTACACAATAATAAAGGCAATGATTTATCTTGATCTACAAAAGGTGTATGATTTCTTAAGTTGGGAGTTTATTCTGTTCTGATTAATGGAGAGTCAGAAGGATTTTTCTCGGGGAAACGTGGAATCCGTCAGGGAGACCCTTTGTCGCCCTATATATTTGTGCTCTACATGGAGATGTTAAGCAAGATATTACAACATGCAGCTGAGAACCCTTCCTTCAAATTCCATCTGAAATGCAAGGGCCCAAAATTGGTGCACCTAGCTTTTACAGATGACTTATTGGTCTTCTGTCATGCTGACTTTCAATCCATACGTATCATCAATGAGTGTTTGGATATATTTTTTGCAATGTCTAGCCTTCGAGCTGATCATTCCAAAAGTACTGTTTTTCTGGCTGGAGTAGACGAGTGGACTGCTACAGAAATTATTGATTAGCTTGGGTTCGAAAGAGAAGCATTTCCAGTAAAATACTTAGGGTTGCCTCTTCAAGCTGGGAACGTGAAAGTACGTGACTATTCTCAACTCTATGAGAAAATTGGGAAGCTTATTCACTCATGTACATCAAGAAAACTCTCTTATGCAGGCCATTTACAGCTGCTGAAATTAGTATTTGCAGAGGTGCACAACTTTTAGAGCCAAGTGCTTTTGATGCCTAAAGGTGTGAAAGCTAAGATTGAGGGGATGTGCAAACGATTCCTCTGGAGTGGAACGGCTGAGGGGAGAAAATACCTTGTAGCTTAGGAGGAGGTTTCCAAACCGTTTAGAGAAGGGGGCTTGGACATTCACGAGTTGTTGGCCTGGAACAAAAGCATATTTGCAAAGCTCTTTAGGGAATTAATATTGAAGCAGTCGAGTATATGGTATAGGTGATGCCTTAACAACCACATTAGGGAAGGAGACATATGGGATCTAACAACTAGAACCCATGAGACATGGGTCTGGCATAACATTATTGCAATTAAAGATGAATTAAAGGAAGTCTTGAGGCTGGATGGAGCAAATGATAACAGCTTACAGCAGTTCTGCAAACCGAATAGGGGGTTGTCTTGCACTAAATTATATCAGCTGCTAAGGGTGAGAACAGATGAGGTAGACTGGGGAGATTTATTATGGGGCCGACTACAGTGTAAAAAGGGGCATTCATAGTGTGGCTAGCAGCCCGAAAACACCTCCACACTTGCCAAAAAGTGAAGCACTGGAGAGGAATGGATGCGGCTATTTGTGTGCTATGTAGAAGTGATGAAGAAACGGAAAATCACTTGTGGTTCATTTTCCCGGCAATCCAAGAAGTTCAACACAAGGTCTTTACATGGGTTGGCATCTATTGTAGATTTAAATCCATTGAGGACCGTTGGTTTGCCCGAGAACCTACACGTATTCAGAAGTCGCAGCTTTACCAAGCTAAGCTTCTAGTCTTTGAAGCGCTTATCTATTTTACTTAGAAGGTGAGAAATGGAGTAATATTTTGACAGGAGTCGTTTGATGTTGATGAGTGTGCTGGAACTATCATTGTCAACTACAGAAGTAGATTTTCTGCTCGTTGCAAGTGCAAACACATTGTAGATAGATTGAGAATTAGGGGTGAGTAAATAATGGAAAGTACATTAGTTAGAAGTAATGGCGTATAGGATGACTAGAGAGCTAGAGCGTCTTGGAGAGTATTTGGAGGGTTAGAGATATTTTTTTGTTAGGAGATGTGCAGCCCTTGCTTCTATATGCAGAAGGGAGAACGGGACTAGTTTGAGTTAGGTCCGACTTTTGTATTTTTGGTGAGACCCTCGGTTTGGTCTTACTATTTTTGTAAAGTTTCTGGTTTAATCACCACATCGATATATTTACCGTTTTAGACAATAATAAAGGCGATAACCCGTCCAGAAGTGTAGTCTGTATAGTCGAAGTGAATGAGGCAATGTTGTACCGAAATAACAATGATTGAGCCCTGGCTTGACGAAATGTCCTTCCATAAAATGCAAATGTCACCAAAAAATCCAACTGTTGGGTCAAAAGCAATGTTGGAGAAACCACATTTCTTCCAAATTTTTTCATCTAGTAACTTATTGGTTTTAGTTTCTAACAAGGAAAAGATGTTAATGTAATTTGTTTTGCAAAAGAAATCAGTATTAGTCCAGAAATTCCTACTATGGATATCTCTCGAATTCCAGGTGCATATATTCATGGTAAAAATAGCGAGCTGAATCAGCTAAGCAACACCGAGTAATGCTATAGATGTTTAAAACGGTGGTAAGACCAAACTGTAATGATAGGTTGGTGGGGCAAAATTTAATACAAGATGACATTGACCACACCCTTACATTGGTTAGCCGAAGCCATAGCCTACACATGTAATTGGTAGAAACAAACAAGAGAACTCGATTCAACCAATGCAAATGAAGCAACAATGATCCAGGTTTGTGCTATGAAAAGACACGAATAGAAAGAAAGGTTTGGTCTACACAGAACACTCTGTGGAAGCACTACGTCAACAAAAATAATTCGGTAGAACATAGTCAATAAATTGAATGTTGGATCGACACTTAGGTTGATCGACCACAACAACAACACAACACACTTCTGCAAATCTGTTCTATGACAAATTACAGAGTACACCAGGAAAACAATGACAGATGAGCTTTTGACAGTTATGAACAAGAACACTTTGGCACAAGATTTTCCGTGAATTTCCTTACTCCTTGATAGAATTAAAACCACCCTTACATACCTCCTTACATACCACATAACTGTAATGCATAAAACTGACCACCAATTCCCCAATAACACCATTCCTAGGAAGTGCTTTGACTCAAAGAAAACTGACTTAAACCAATGAAAGAAACTAACATGTTCATGATAGTTAACCAACTAACATAACTAATTTGATCCAAACTATGAATTACACATTTAATATTTAACACCTCCCCTTAATTCAAAGTTTCTCATGCCAATCTTCTCTGAAAAGAGATGATGCTTTGTCCTATTCAATGCCTTGGTAAATAGATCAGCATCTTGATCATTGGTTCCACATAATCTCAACACAACTTTGTCATTTGCCACTAACTCTCGAATGAAATGGTGCTGCACATCAATGTGCTTTGTCCTGGCATGAAAAGCTGGGATCACACCATATCTCCACTGTTCCACCTTGATTGCATCCAAGGTCTGTCATGAGCTTCTTCAACCACAAAGCCTGTCTAGCAGCTGCTTCAGCTGCTACATACTCTGCCTCTGAAGAGGACAAGGCCATTGTGTCTTGCTTCTTGGAGCTCCAGATTATAGCTCCTGATCCAAACCCAAAAACTGATCCTGAGGTGCTCTTCCTGTCATCAACACAGCCTCCCCAATCACTATCTGTGTATCCTCTCAGTCTGAACTCTTTGACACTTTCATACCAAATCCCATGCTTCAAGGTTGCTGACACATACCTCAGTATCCTTTTAGCAGCACCCAAGTGTTGCTTAGTAGGCTCATGCATATACCTGGACACCACACTTACACAATAGGCAATGTCAAGCCTAGAATGTATAAGGTAATTCAATCCTCCAACCAAGCTTCTATATTGCCTTTCATCTGCCTTTCCAGTGCCATCCATCTTCTGCAACTTCTCATTTGTATTCATGGGTGTTTGAGCAGGTTCACACCCTTTCATATTGAACTTCTTCAGAAGATCTCTGGCTTCTTCTCTTGACACAAGAAGGTGCCTTCATTTCCTTGCTTCACCTCCAAACCAAGGAAATATTGCAACAGACCCAAGTCTGTCATTCATCATGGCACTCTTGAACTGATCTAACAGATCTGGTGAATTGCTGAAGTAGATAATATCATCTACATACAAACAGACAACAATGGACTCACCTCTGCTTCCCCTCTTCCCATATAAGGTTGGTTCATTCTCACTTCTCACAAATTGATTCTTCGGAAAGAAGTCATCAATCTTGTTGTACCAAGCTCTTAGAGCTTGCTTTAAACCATACAAGGCCTTTCTCAATCTATACACCTTGTTTTCATTCCCTTCTGTCAAAAACCCTAAAGGTTTTGCCACAAACACTTCCTCTTGCAATTCACCATTCAAAAAGGTTGACTTAACATCAAGTTGAAAAATAGGCAACTTCCACTGAGCTGCTAAGGCTAACACAACCCTTACTGTCTCAAGCCTTGCTACATGAGAGAAGGTCTCTTCATAATCTATGCCTTCCTGTTGAGAATATCCCTTAGCCACAAGCCTTGCCTTGTACTTTTGAATACTTCCATCTGTATTATACTTGGTCCTAAACACCCACTTTAGACCAATTACATTCTTTCCCTCAGGTAAACTCACTAGTTCCCAAGTATCATTCTTCTGAATTGATCTCATTTCTTGTTTCATTGCTTTCTGCCAAGTGCTCTCCTTTTTAGCCTCATCAAAACTATCTAGATTTGAGGCCACCAGAGCAAACTCACAACTGTTGTAAATGTCCACCAGTGATCTGAATTTTCTAGGAGGAGAATGACTTGTTGAACTCGAGGGAGACCCACTGTGATTGCTTGGTGAACTAGCAAGATCTATTGGTGTTGAAGGTGTGCTAGGATCTGAGCCATCACTATCATCTGACTCACCATGATTGCTCTCCTCATCTGTATTGTCCAGAGAAATGAGCTCCTGCATCACATTTCCTTTCTCAACAGATTTCCAATCCCACTTACTCTCTTCATTGAAGATGACATTCTTGCTGATGATAACTCTCCCACTTGCAGGATTAAACAGCTTATATGCTTTAGATTGTGAAGCATATCCAATGAACATACACTTCTATGCTTTGTCATCTAACTTTTTCCTCAGGTCAACCCTTGATCCTGCTGACTCCGGATGAGTGAGACTAGCGCCCGCCTTTGAGACTGAGAATGATCAAGGCATAAGCCACACACCCAAACACCTTCAAATGATCAACTCCAAGCTTCTTTCCTCTGATAACCTCATAGGGAATTCTATTCAACACTGCCTTTGTTGGAGAGATGTTCAACAAATACATTGCTGTTGCTACAGCCTCACACCATAATCTGTTTGGGACATCTTTGTCCTTCATCATACTCCTAGCCATTTCCACAACAGTTCTATTCTTCCTTTCTGTCGCACCATTTTGCTCAGAAGTGTAAGGAGCTGTCAAATCTCTCCTAATTCCATGTTCATCACCAAACTCATTGAACTCATTTGTCTCCTTCTCCTGCATCACCAGAGTTTCAAAATCTCTTCTTAGGGACTGCAACTTGACAGTGATAACTTTTCTGTCTCCCATGTACTCTTGTCTCAGCACCTCCCATGCTTCATGTGTTGTCTTAGAGGCTGCTATCCTTGGGAAAACTTCATCATCCAAGGCTGACTGGATCATAAACAAGGCCTTGGAATCCTTCTTTCTTCTCTCCCTTAACTGTTGATCAGGCTCATCTGTGTCATTGTCCTCAAACCCTTGCTCCACTAAGCTCCACACCTCCTGTGATTTGAAGAGTGTCGACATCTTCAAGCTCCAGAAGTGATAGTTAACTCCTTTGAATATTGGTAATTGTGGGTTACCAACATTTCCACTACCATTGTTCTGCATCTTTGAACAATGTCTCTCAAACTTGTGTTTCCCTGTGTTTAGTTCTCACACCACTCAACCCAGAAACCAAACCCAGCAAAAGCACAACTCCTTGCTCTGATACCAATTGTTGGATCGACACTTAGGTTGATCAACCACAACAACAACACAACACACTTATGCAAGACAGATTACAGAGTACACCTGGAAAACAATGACAGATGAGCTTTTGACAGTTATGAACAAGAACACTTTAGCACACGATTTTCTGTAAATTGCCTTACTCCTTGATAGAATTAAAACCACCCTTACATACCACATAACTGCAATCCATAAAACTGACCACCACTTCCCCACTAACACCATTCCTAGGAAGTGCTTTGACTCAAAGAAAACTGACTTAAACCTATGACAGAAACTAACATGTTCATGACAGTTAACCAACTAACATAACTAACTTTATCCAAATATGAATTACACATTTAATATTTAACATTGAAAACCTTATGCAAAGTTTAATCCAAGGATTTAAAGGGAGGGTAGCTAGCAAAACCACAAGTGGCAAAGAAGTCATGCTCCAAGAGTGCGTAATTTGTATTAGAAGAGACGTAAATGCCTTGTGAGGGAAAACATGATCCTCAATTGGTATAAAATTAGACAATCCGTATAAAGTGGAAAATAAGGCACATTGGAAAAAAAAAAACAACTTAGCAAAACTCACCATAACAGGCTGAAATTTTTACATATAAATCCTGAAATCAAAGTAATGAGCCTGGAAAACCGCGCCATGATCGACTTATGGAGGATGATATACTCATCATTATAGCAGCTGACGAAACCAAATGTGTAAAGCGAAATGAAGAAGGTAATCCTGATCGGGTATTCGAAAGAAGGTGACACTAGAGTTCGAAGAAACTCATACAAAAGACAACGGCAAACACCAAGACCGAAGCTTGAAGAGAGGCTAGCAGCAAGAGGATAAGGAGCTTGATGAAACAAACTAGTGTGAGATCTGAATCCACTGATGGTGGGAAATTCAGCATATAGATTGATTTGGTAGACCCTTGAATCTGCAAAGACCCTGCACCCTAGACAACAAGAAACAACATCCAAAGGAGACAACCAAAAGCAAGAAGAAAGAGCATGGGTGTATTCAAAGGAGGAAGAGTAAGCCATGTTGAAAAAGCAAGCTAAATGGTAGAGCAAACCAAACGACTCAGAAGAATAAAATCAAAAACCATGAAGAAATTCATTTTAGTAAACAAACAGGAGTACCAACAAATTGCCTTTTATAAGATGAGGTAAATCATGATGACTCAATCAGTAACAAGGGCTTGAGACGAGTGCTTACTGTGCACAAAAAGC
The DNA here is from genome assembly GCA_963922045.1 of Persicaria maculosa. Classification (NCBI taxonomy): domain Eukaryota; kingdom Viridiplantae; phylum Streptophyta; class Magnoliopsida; order Caryophyllales; family Polygonaceae; genus Persicaria; species Persicaria maculosa. The sequence continues at coordinate 40,169,047 of OY998271.1, forward strand.
GCCCTCATTTAAGAAGTTGCTCTCACACTACTGCTGATGAGACTCTATCCTTGTTCTCCTACTTCAAATGTCACCCATGTAAGCAGATGGGCTAAGCTCATACGATCACTACTACTAATCGTATGAACATGCATGTCTAGCCATGGAGTTAAAAGAGATTGATGAAGTGATTGAGACACGTTGATTTTAATATTTGTTTCCATGCACCCTTAAAAAATTAAATAGATTACAAATTATGCAAGTAATCGCGGTCTTACTCAACCGTAATTGTTGTTTAGATGTGATGTATAGAAGACTACAATAAGACACACTTTTGTTCAAAACCTCAAAGTCAGGCGTGCGAGAAAACTTTGTTATGCAAACAAACACACGCCTTTTATGAATGGTCGCATTTTTTTCCTTGATTGATGCTCCGGCCGGCATATCACATTCACCGGCCTTTGAGTTTTATTATATTATTTTATTTTATTTTTATTCTATAAAAAAAAGTGATTCTAAATACAAGTTATAATTGATTGATCAAAAGACCCAAAAAAAAATCGATTGACAGATTATCCGGCAATAGAAAACACAAAAAGAAGCAAATATATAGATCAAAGGAGAAACCATAAGACGATGAACACTCGAATATTGTTGAAAATCTCATAATCACGAATGAGTAAAAACTAAAAGACGGAATATATTATATATTATATATGTTTATAAGTATAAATTAATACTTATAAAGTGTTTGGTTTAAAAAAAATTAGAAGATATTTAAAATAACGTAATTTTAAAATAAAATACTATAAATTAATTATAATAAGTTTATAAGGTGATTATAAACTTAACACAATATTGAGTATTTGATTTATAAAATCTATGTAATATTTTATTTTAAATTTATATTATTTGAAATATATAAAATTTAGTTAAACTACCACTTTCAAAGTGTTTAAGTTCAGTGCATTATAAATATAAAAATTTAAAGTATTTATGTTTATAACTGGAATCCAAACACACCCTAAGAGCTCAGTCTCAAGTCTCTCTCCTAAAAAGTGTGATTATAATCTCATAGAAACTGCCCATTTTCGTATTAATGAATCCCAAATATAATATACAACATAAGTAAAATAAATGAGAATATATGAAGAGAATACTCGATCAGTAATGAAAATAGAAAACCAAATACAACGTGAAACTAATTTTAAAATAGATAATAGAAAATTAATGAATTGGACTAAGAAAGGTCAATAATCAAACTTAGCTGAAAGTTTAGTTTGAAAAAAAAATGAAGTTAGACTTTAGAGGATAATTAAAAGGACTTTACCCTAAAATCCGGCTGGTATTTCATTTGGGACCTAAAATGGTTTAAATGCCTTTCAAAATAGTTAAATGAACATAAATTATATCACCCTTTAGCAATTTTCTTAAAATAGTTCCTCACCGTGTAGCTTTTAATATTTTCACCCAGTTTCAATTTGATACCAATGACAAAAGGAGAAAAAAAAACATATATAATTGTTTGAGACAAGTTTTAATCTGAATATCCCTTTTTATTAAAAAAAAAAGTAGAATGCAACATAAGACAAGATAGAAATACAACAACTCAATATCCAAAATATTGTTGTGTCTGAGGCTATTGCTTTAACGGAAGGTCTAACCAGCTGAATATCCAAAATTTAGTTATTGAAGGTGACTCCCTCGCAATTATTTAAAATTTAAAACAACAGGGTAATTGCCTCTAGGAGATAGATCTTATAATGAGCGACATTAAATATATAACTAAATCCTTTTTTTAGAACAAAATTTTTTCATGTGCCTCGGGAAGGGAATAGAGTGGCATATAAGGTTGCACATCTTAGTCACTCTTCTTTTGGACTTACACTAGTATCACATAAATATCTTATTGATCTCATCCATAAGGATTCTATCGGCTAGGTTCATCCAACCGAGTTTTTACTCTTATAAAAAAAAATATACAACAACAATAATCCTAATGTGTTCCGCTATAAGCAGGGTCAGAGGGTAAATTTTATAGGTAGAGGATTGTAATTATTTGTATTAATTTGTGTATTATTGACTTTTTGAAAGATTATAATTGGTTAAAATATGTAGTGGGTCTTAAAAAAATAAAATTTATGAAAAAGTTAGTGAAATGGTGATTTTTTTTAAAAAAGTGAAGTGTTTTATTAAAACTTGTGTAAATGGTTAAAAGGCTAACGAAAGAAGTATCACATATCATCTCCTCGATGAGCTCCAAAACAGAAAGATCATGTCTAAACACCTCATTTCAGTTCTTCATCAGATGCCTCTTCCTCCCTAGACACCCTCGATTGTCAAGTTTTCGCACCTACGTATTGACGCACTTGGGTCTCTCATCTGCATGTGTCCAAACCAAGAAAGTCTCGACTCTCGCATCTTCTCTCGATCTAATACCGATTATCCCTACCTTCTCGCAAATAACTTTATCCTCTCGAATCTGATGTGTCAACACACACATAAAACATGATATTTATCATTTATGAAACCAACAGATTTTTTTTTTATAACAGGCATATATTATAAAGTCAAATCCAAATCAATGCTAGCTTCTTTCACCATTCATCAACCTATAAGTTTACCATAAAATAAAAACACAGGAGAGACATGGCTTAGGTTACCTTATATAGACATACCATAGAATGAATACATTCACATGATTCACGTTCACTTTCTTGTTTCCATTAACACTTTTCGCTTGCCTAATTACTCTTTCGTCAACCTACATCGGCAATGGCCTTTTGGAGGCTACCCGCGGCTATTTAGGCAACTGTGATTACCGCCATTTCTATGAAACCGTAAGTCTAAAACCTCGCTTTAAAATAATACACCAAAGGTTAACAATTTCTAATCCTCGTTCTTTCGAAAAAATAAAAATAAAAATGATTCAGTCACTCCCAATTCCCATCCTCCTCAAGCAAGTCAACCCAACCATATATCAATATATATCAATAAGAAACTAGTTTCCATTTCTCGAGATTGCAATCTCTGGATTTCATTAAATTCCTCCGATCCCTTATTATTATTACTACGTAGTATTATATATTATAATTATAAATTTTCCCTCTTTGCCACCACCTCTCCTACAGCTTCCCATGAATTCCGTTGAAGCAATAAACACCTTAAAACTCAATCAACTTCACATCCCCATACAAAGTCTACTTCCTCATCCATCCACCATGCGCCCCAAACCAGGCATCACCGCCGCCGCCTCCGACCGCGTCCGCCTTCTCGGATCATCCCTCCTCGCCGTCTTTGTCTGCTGGGGCCTATGGACCACCTTCCACTCCACCCCAAACATCTCCTTCCACTTCCGCCCCAACTCAAACTCGACCACTGGCGACCCTGAAGCCGATGCCATCGATGCCGTCAACTCCCTCAGCTGCGGAGACCGCCAACCCGGCTCCACCCTCCGCTGCGACCCGCGGGACCCCACCTTCTACGACGACCCAACCCTCCCATTCTCCATCCTGAAACGCATGACGGATTGGGACCGGAAGCGCAGGCAATGGCTCAAGTACCACCCTTCCTACTCTGTCGGGTTGGATGAACGTATCCTGGTGGTGACCGGGTCGCAGCCTAAGGAGTGCCCGCACCCGAGCGGGGACCACATGATGCTCCGGTTCTTCAAGAACAAGGTGGACTACTGCCGCCGCCACGGATACCAAATCTTCTACAACAGCGCCTTGCTCAACCCCAGCATGGGCGGCTGCTGGGCCAAGATACAGGTCATCCGATCCGCCATGATGGCCCACCCGGAGGCGGAGTGGATCTTCTGGATCGACTCCGATGCAGCCTTCACCGACATGGACTTCAAGGTGCCGTTGGAGAGGTATAGGGACCATAACCTGGTGGTCCACGGCTGGGCCCATCTCATCTATGACGAGAAGAGTTGGGTGAGCATCAATGCCGGGGTCTTCCTCTTAAGGAACTGCCAGTGGGCGATGGAGATGCTGGACGAGTGGGCCACCATGGGCCCACAGACTGGGCACTACGAGGAGTGGGGGAAGATCCAAACGACTACGTTTAAGGACAAGCCGTTCCCAGAGGCGGATGATCAGTCCGGGCTGGTGTACTTGCTGTTGAAGCAGAAGGAGAGGTGGGGGGAGAGGACTTACATTGAGAATGAGTACGCCTTGCATGGTTATTGGATAGGGATTGTTGACAGGCTTGAGAATATCACAAAGCAGTACAAGGCAGAGGAGGGGAGGGCGCGGAGACTGAGGCGGCGCCACGCGGAGGCGGTGAGCGAGCACTATGGAGAGCTGTGGCAGCCAAGGCTGGAGGGGGCTGGGTTCGGGAGCGATGGGTGGAGGCGGCCATTTGTGACGCATTTCACCGGGTGTCAGCCCTGCACCGGGAAGCACAGTTCTGAGTATGAGGGCAACAAGTGCTGGGAGGGGATGAAGAAGGCCTTGAACTTTGCTGATAATCAAGTGCTGAGGAACTATGGGTTTGTTCATAAGAGCTTGCTTGATAACGAAGTGGAGCTGGACTCGACGCAGTTCTATGACCAGGATGAGCTCTGATGCCTCCAATGGTAGGTGTGTGTTTAATAGTTAGGGTGCTGTTAGATTCAGTTGATTTTCTGATTTCATCTGCACACAATGAAAGAACCTGTACTTTTGGATCTTCTTATTTCTGTACTTAAATTGATGAAATATAGCAGTAAAAACTGCAGGAGGGCCACAGATAACAAACCATAAATTTCTCTGTTTCATGAATTTCTTCCGATTCCTCCAAAAGAAAATCAAGACAGCCTGTCAGTAATTGCTCATTGATTGATCTCTCGAAACACAATTTTTATACTCTATAAGCTCTACAGGTATCCTCTATATGTCCTGCCTTGCCTTTTTACCGTTATATTGCAACCCAAAGACGACGACGGTGAGATTTATTATAGCATACCTTGGTGATCGATGGCTACTTCCGATTTTAGTTCGTAATCATTTTGCCACTTCTGACATCTCCCCATCCTCCTGGGATCTGATTTCAATGAACTCATGGATCTCTTCTTCAGTGTAAGGCTGGGTAGCTGATCAAGGAGATCGACTGGGATGACATGGGGAGACCTGTAATTCATCCCCCTAATTTTAGCATACCCACTCTTTGTTACAACAACAACGGGAGGTCCAGTGCTTGGTTCAAGAAAGAAATAAAAACTCAATGTCCACTTCGTCAGTGAACTGGAGCCATCTCATTCTCCAGTGACTGGGAATCCTAGCTTCCTGAAACAAATAAACAAATGGTCATCTTAAACATCAGAGACCGTTACATAAGCTTTTGTTTTGCTAATGGATGAGGACTTTACGAAATAAAAAAAATGTTCATGATAAGACCAGCAGGAACAGTTTTTTTTTTTTCAGTTACATTTCTAGCAAAAGATCTCAACTTGAGGATCTTCTTGTTGTTTGTTCTCATGTGCTGCCTACGGGCCTGGTTTTGTTAGCTATGTTGCAGAGGCTTAATACTTTGCTGTGATGAGTTTATTTTGTTCATATGCCAAGTTGCCAACTCAATTTCATATTGCCCCCTATATTTTTTTTTAATATGTACTGTGTAGCCTTTGTGCTGCCCAGGGAGATGTTGTCTGCATTTACATGGCTACCAATACCATAGCTGTTGTCTTTGGATGGACTTCATCACAACTGTGACCTTGTGTTGATGCTATTAGTAGTATGTGTCCATCAGGCTTCGGCCCCGCAGACTGTTGTTTTTCCTAGACTTTTGCTTGCTCTATGCAGAGAGGGTTTAGATGCTAGTGTTAATTAGCTTCTTTCTAACATTACACTTGATCCTCTGTTTAGGTAATGTCTTTCCTAAATTTCCTTCCATCCCTCCGGGGGATAGGAAAATCGTGGTCGGGATAGCGGATCCAAAGTTATGGAACTTGGGTATGGGTCTTTTGTCGAAATGGATCTACCCTTAAGTCCTTAACTCTTATTTATTTCTAGTATAAATTCCAATGAAAACCAGTGCAGACGAAGTAACACTGTATACTAATTTACCTTAATCCAAAAATTATATATATAAGAAAAAACGTAGGCAATTTACCAAAAAAAAAAAAAAAAAAAACTAGGCAACAGATGAACCTTACAGCAAAGAAGGTAACAGAAGGGGGGAAAGGAACATTTACCTGTTGGCTGTTCTGATAAAATCTCAATCTCATGCAGGGAAGTTCAATCACAATCTCCTTCCTCATCATCACACTGAACGAACTTTAACAAGGCCCCATTGTATCATGTAAATGTAATGTAACACATGTTTAGAGTGATATGAACATGTTGGGATCCACATACCATAAAACATCGAAGCGAAATAATGAGAATCATCATAAGAGAAGAACCAGAAACCTTAGTCACAATGTACATCAATGAGCCGAAACTAATGTTTGAAAGGCCAACCCTTCTGTAACGAGGACAAGAAGATAGCGGAAGAAACAATCAGACTGATATTTTGCGAGTGCCCGACTCGTTTTCATTCCTTGGGACGTACTGTCCCCATCTCAATCACACTCATCCACACAAGGCCTCATCTTTTCCCTGGCTAGTTTCTTAGCCATCCTCCTCCGTTTCAATTTTCCCTCTTTTTGAGCATTGGAGTTCTCTGGGGCTGCAAAATGCCATGATTATGATGAAAATTAATACTACATCTTAATGTCAGCATCTTATTTTATTAACGAATTGAGAGGAAAAAGATAATTAATACTCCTTATTTAAAGCCATAATTAGAGCTGCAAAATCTGACCCGACCCAAGACACTCGAACCCATACTTGATCGAAACATGAAAATCTAGTGTCATACATCATCCGAATCCGAACCTGAGCCCAAACCCAAGCCTGACCTATTTTGACCCAATACCCAAATGGGTACGAACATGGACAAACTCGACCAGTCCTTGACCCGACTCATCCTTATAATTACCTTAATTTTTTCAATTTTAAACACTCTAATAACGTGTATTACATATAATGAGATCTAACATAACTAAATAAATCAAGTTTAATAGTCAATAATTAATATAAATAAAAAATAATCATTATTTTATAATAAAACTAATTGTGACTGACTTGACCCGACTCAATCTAAAATCCATTTGACTTTGACCCGAACTTATCCGACTCAAAACTATACCTGCCCTGACCCGAATAGGACTGCACACATAATAGAGACCCGACTAGACATATGACCAAAACTCGAATGGTAAACCCGAACCTGATCCGAACAACCCGATTCCCACCTGTGTTCATGATTATGGCATCGTCGCCGTCTTCATGTTTGAACGAAATGGGAAGGAAAGAAATAAGTGAGCACCTGGAGGAGTGGTTTGAGACTGGTTCTCAGAGACATTTTGTCGAACACCTTCAGGGCTATCTTCACGAACAGAGCCATCATCCCCATGTGGATTGTTTATATCTGAAGGTAACAACGGGCCGATGACTTTCTGGCGCTGAGGAGCTGAAGAGGCAGATTCCTTGAGTTTCGTCTTGCGAAGCCTTTTTCGCTGAGCTCTTGTGAGTTTGTGAGAACCAGGCCCCCCCTCTTCGTCATTATCATCGTTTGACGAGGAAGGACCATCATAATTTTCTGGGTCTGATTGCTCACAAAACGACAACGAATTACAATAGGCGGTCAGATTATATCGTCTTCCAATAAATCGTGGAGAAAATTTTAATTTTCAAAATTAGGGTTCATGGATGAAGGGAAACAAAAAACACCTTTGATGAGATTTAAGTCCAATGCGGAAGTAGTTGTTGTCGGATCTTCTTCTTCTTGCTCCTGTGAGACGAGAAAGGGTGAGTTGGGTTTTTTAGCAGCCACGATTTCACAGAAAACAGAGAGATCGGGGGAGAAAGAGAGATACTTGATGGTGGGGAGGTGGAGGGTAGAGCATGTCGATGATTGCTTGGTGGAATTTCCGTTGCTTCTCTCGCCGATCCATTGTTTCCGATCAGCACTACGCAAACGATTCAATTGGACTGATCGCAGATATCAATTTGAACGGCTAAGCTGATGTGGCAGAGCTCGACTCTCGGGCCCTCTTGTGCATGCTGTAAAAGTTTAAGGCTGTTTGGCAAGGGGTTGATTTTAATGGATGGGAATGGATTCTGAGGATGGAAGGGATACAGATTATTTTTATGAATGGACGAGATGGGAGATTTTTTGGTAAAAATAATTTCGCTTGTGTTTAGTCGTATTTTGATTGTTTGGAGGATAGAACAATGAAAAAAATCTAAATTGCCCCACTAACCCACCCGAGATTACGAAAATACCCCTCTAAATACCCTACAACCCCAACTTCATTTTCGACATTCATGTCTCACGCAGCTTCCATAGCTCCTAGAGCAGCTCGCGGCGCACCTGTGGTCCAGCACCCCGAGAAGCCTTCCAAACCCTCGACTTCGGTCGCCTTTGAGATCGGCCGGGCACATGTAAGTCGTTTTACCCGCCATAGTTGATGCATCTTACTCGTATGCTCTTTGTCGTTTATTGTTCATGTGTAAGGGGTGAGAATTTCTGGCATTTTTCTTCATGTGTGCGTGAATTAGATTGGGGTTGTGGTTGTCTTAGGCTCCTTCTGAGACTAATCGGGCAATTCGTTTCATATCGTCGCGGATTAGTTGATCGTCCCACACATTTTGGGTTAGAGGTTTGGGGAATTTGTTGATATTGACCTCTATAACCCCAAATCGTTTGTTATTTCGCCTTGTCGTAGGGAATTGTGGTCGATTAGGAGATTTTGACACACAATTAGGGTTAGAAGAATTGGGGAATATGTGTTATATGCGAGATTTTGAATTACTATGTGGGTGGATATTGATGGTGTCTTATTTGAATGGCCTCTGACTTTGTAGGTTGCGAAACCTGATCGATTGAAGATACTAGCGACATATGGATTCCTCTGTGCCGAGCAAGGGGAAAGGAAAAGGAAAGGGTAAGAAAACAGTGATGGGTTCTAATGAGAAGATCGCTACACCGGCCGCGTTCAACTGGTCCGCAGAGCTAACAAAGAAGTTGATGCATCTTCTCCTTGTGTACCAGCGGGACAATGGAAGGGAGCAGGCCTTCAAATAGGTACCTCTTACAACTCAGTTCGAGGCTGCAACCGGGAGGAAGTGCAACTAGTTCACCCTCAAGAACCGAACTCGTGACATGAAAGTTCTTTAGAACGCCTGGAAAGCGCTCAAGAACAGGGAGACCGACCTAGGATAAGATGAGGCCAGGGGTACCATTAAGGCACCCGATGAATGGTGGGAAAAGAAAATCGTGGTATGTGCTCGTCTTTCCTTTCCCTAGCGTTCGATGTATGGAGATGACTACAATGTGATGGATACATGTTTTGCTTCAACCCATTACGCAGGAAGATGACAATTTGAAGAGGTTCCGGAAGAAGAGGATCCCTCCGGATATGGAAGACCTATTAGACCAAGTTTTCAGAGACACGTCGCCACGAGCAAGTACTGCGTCACCCCCTCCATGGACCCGGAGGTGTGGGCTTCGCAAGTGAACAATCAAGCTGACAAAGAGGAGGAGGACATGGGATGCGACGACGACACCGACGCAAGAGATGGGCATGGCCTCAATTCATGTGAATCCATTGGGTCACAATATGAGGGGGTCGGAGAGGAGTTCGACAAGCTGTTCATCATCTCTCGCGGTCGAGCTGGAACGCCCTCTATGTAAGACGTTCTGCGGGGAGTTTGCGAGGAGGACGCCACACACCGATCCACAGCTCTAGGGGCCGCAAGCACAGGCCCTTCACAACCTGCGAGGACGGAGCGAGGCCTAGGGACTTCCTCCACCTCTTCCCAGCACGGTTCGAATCACAACATTCATTTGTCAGAGGGATCGAAGCTCTACCAATGCAGTGTTGGTGTGATGGAGGAGACCTCGTAGAAGTTGATTGAGTTTCTCTTGCGGAATTAGGTCTCGTCGAACAACCCCCAAGATACAATGAAAGAAGTGATGGATGTTGTGAGGTCGATGGTCGCCGACGGGCTATTCGACGAAGGTGATCCCCTATGGTGCTTCAGCTTAGCTTATAACACCCCCTTCTGTAAACGAGGGAATGTTGCAGCGCCAGTGATTACTTGGACTTTAAGGTCTTCGTAACCACCTTAGGCTTATAGGGACATGCTACCATACTCCCATAAACAAGATGATAACAAAATAAAATACAAATAGTGGAAGACATAAAATATAATAAATCTTTTTTTATATCTAAACTCAAGATTTAAATTACAATACCTGATACATCAAAACATTACAGCGGAAGACTTTGTAGAAATAAACATTTAACATTTATACAATATTTTCTAATAACCTTAAATAATTAAATCTTGAAAATAAAATGTCTTCTTATTCTTCTTCAACTTCTCTTCGGAGACTCGACCTTAACCTGCGAACTGGAGACTAAGGTATTGTACGAAGACAAGGGACCCCTAGCCATCCAAACAAAGGACGGTTAGTTCGCGAGAACTAGCAAGTGACAACTCAAAAACTGGGACTACTTCAGATTTATACTCATTGACCTTGAATGGTATGAATTTAAACCTAAATGTGATTATTGAGAATATTTTATGTAGGCTTAACATTTTAAGACACGACTCATATGACACGGATAATCCCGAAGGATTTAATAAGATAAGAAGTAGGTGACGAGCACCCTTAGGAACCATACCCCGATTACAGATTGAATATGATATAGCTTGAATTAATCGTGATCACTATGAAGATGTTTATCACACACTTCACTCACTTTCCTCATATTGAATAGCTTGAACACAACCTTACACAACGTTAAACATTTTAACACTTTGATAGGTCGCCACTCTGGTAGCTTCGGTCCGAGTCAGAGTCCTCGTCTGTGTTTGAGTGTGGCAACATGATTCCTAGGATCACAAAAGTTTCACATGTGAGTAAAAAATTATTGAAAGTGGAAACAAATAGGCAATTTATGACAGCAACAGACATCATTTGAAACATCCTCAAAGTCTAACGTCTTTCAATTGATCAGAGATGTGCAAATGGGCAATTTACGACAACAACAAACAAACATCATTTCATAACTCACAAAAGTTTAAACTCTTTGCGTTGATGAAAGAGATTCAAATAGGCAATTGATGACAACAAAAAACAAACATCATTTCATAACTCACAAAAGGAGAACCTTTTTCAGTTGATGAAAGACAAGTAGGCAATTGATGCGAACAAACATCATTTGATAACTAACACAAGTATAACCTATTTCAGTTGATGACATGGAGAGAGGCATACTTAACATTGCGAGTGTGTATGCTCCCCAGGTGAACCGTAGCGATGAGGAGAAGAGGATCTTTTGGGAGGAGGTAGATGATTTGGTCAGGAGCATTCCAGAGGCCGAGCGTCTAATTGTAGGTGGTGACTTCAATGGACACATAGGACAGGGCAGTGATGGGTACAGTTCAGTGCATGGAGGCTTTGGGTACGGAGTTCGGAACGACAGCGGGCTCGCTCTTTTGGAGTTTGCAGTAGCTTTTGATTGCGTTATTGTGAATTCCCTCTTCGCAAAGAGAGACAACCACCTGGTTACTTACGAAAGTGGGAGTGGACGCTCACAGATTGACTACTTCCTTGTCAGGAGAGGGGACAAGAGTCGATGCAGAGATTGCAAAACTATCCTGTATGGGGGTTTGACTACCCCGCACCATCTACTAGTGTTACAGCTCGAGTTCCAGGGTTGCAGAAAAAGGTCGATCAGCTTACACAGTCCAAAAATCAGATGGTGGTGCCTGAAGGAGGAGAACGGGGCGCTCTTGAGAGAGAAGATTTTGGCAGAGGCGGATTGGGGAGGCTCGTGGATAGTTAGGGAGAATGCAGATTTGATGTGGAGATCTGTCGATGGCTGCATCCGGAGAGCAGCTTCGGATGTCTTGGGCGTTTCTCGGGGGAGCAGCAGGTACAAAGGCAACGACACATGGTGGAATGATGAGGTGCGTGCAGCGGTTAAGGTGAAACAGATGGCTTTCAAAAGAGTGGTCAGTAGTTCCAGTGAGGCTGAGAAAGAGGGTCGGCTAGCGGAGTACAAAAGGGCTAAGAAAGAAGCCAAAGCTGTTGTGGCAAAAGCTAAAGAAAAGGCGTTCGAGCAGATGTACAAGGCGTTGGATGAGAAAGGGGGGGATAGATTGCTTCTCTCCCTGGCTCGGGTCAGGGAACATCAGAGTAGAGATTTGGACAGACCAAGATGTGTCAAAGATGAGTCGGGCAGAGTGCTGGTGGGTGACTCACAGATTCAGCAGAGATGGAAGAGATACTTCTCCGAGTTGCTTAACGAGGGATATAGAGAAACAGATGTTACTTTCAGTCGGGGCTTTGAGGAGTTTACCTATTGTAGACGCATATCTTTGGAGGAAGTGAAGGTGGTCATTAGTAGAATGAAGAGTAGGAGAGCAGTGGGGCCGGACGAGATCCCAGTTGAAGTGTGGAAGTGTATGGGCGTAAAGGGAGTGGAGTGGCTCACCAAGCTTTTCAACGTCATTCTCAGAACTGCAAGGATGCCAGAGGAATGGAGACTCAGCAAGTTAATCCCAATTTACAAGAACAAGGGCGATATACAACAATGCAACAATTATAGGGGAATTAAACTCCTTAGCCACACGATGAAGATTTGGGAGAGAGTTATTGAACGGCGGCTGAGGAGTTTGGTTACCGTATCCGAGAACCAGTTTGGTTTTATGCCAGGGAGGTCAACTACAGAGGCTATACATTTGATGAGGCACTTGGTGGAGAAATACAGGGAACGGAAGAGAAACTTACATATGGTTTTCATTGATTTGGAAAAGGCATACGATAGAGTGCCTAGAGACCTTATATGGGAATCTTTGGGAGCTAAAGGGGTTCCAGAATCTTACCTGAGGGTTGTCAAGGATATGTATGATGGATCACAGACTAGTGTGTACTCACACGATGGGGACCCTGACTACTTTGCGGTACAGGTGGGTTTGCACCAAGGCTCGGCTTTGAGCCCATTTCTCTTTACCGTTGTCATGGATGTGGTGTCGAGTAGTATCCAGGGTGGAATCCCGTGGTGCATGCTTTTTGCAGATGATGTGGTTCTGGTGGACGAGACGAGAGTAGGGGTTAGCAGCAAACTTGATCTATGGAGGGATAAGCTTGAGCAGAAGGGCTTCCGATTGAGCAGGACGAAGACAGAGTACGTGGTGTTCAGGCTTAGCGAAGAGGAAGAAGGAGACGGGGGTGTCAGCATGGGTGGGGATCTTGTTCCGAAGAAAGACAGTTTCAAGTATCTGGGATCTGTGATGCAGAGCGATGGAAGTGTAGACATGGATGTCAAGCATCGGATTCAAGCAGGTTGGCAGAAATGGAGGGCTGCGTCAGGAGTCTTATGTAACAGAAAAGTCCCTCTCAAGCTCAAGGGTAAGTTCTATAGAGTGGTGGTGAGACCGGCTTTATTATATGGGGCAGAGTGTTGGGCGACAACGAAGGCACAAGAACAGAAACTCTTGGTGGCTGAGATGAGGATGCTGAGGTGGATGTGTGGGTGTACCTTGCGAGACAGAATCAGAAATGAGACTATCCGCGAAAGGGTGGGAGTGGCTAGCATTCAGGCTAAGCTACGGGAATCGAGACTACGATGGTATGGACATGTGCAGAGGAGAGATCCAAGTGCGCCGGTGCGCAGATGCGACAATTTGGCTATCGAAGGCGTTCGTCGGGGCAGAGGGCGTCCAAAGAAGAGTTGGGGTGAAGTGATTAGACATGACATGGCCGCTCTGGGACTCTCGGAGGAGATGACGCGCGATAGGACTCGGTGGAGGAGTGCTATCCGGGTTGACGAACATTAGTCGGGTGCAATGTTTTACCGCATCCTTTACATCGTTTTTCCTTTATTAAATTTTGAATTACAGTTTTTGTAGGATAGGTGCTACCATCGTCCCCTGATGTCTTGCCTTTGGGTCACTAGGAAACACCCTCTCGACCTAGTCGGGGAAAGGGTGCGTACAATTCGACCCCCCAGACCCTACTCTTTGAGCGGGATATACTGGGCTTGTTGTTGTTGTTGTTGTTGTAGTTGATGACATGGAGGTGCAAATAGGCAATTGTAGTGGCAACAAACATCATTTGATAACTAAAATCAAGCTTAAGACAAGTATAACCTATTTCAGTTGATGAAAGAGATGAAAATAGGAAATTTATCTCCGCAAACAATGATAACTTTGATAACTGAGAATAGTATAACCTATTTCAGTTGCTGAAAGAGATGCAAATAGGCAATTTATGACAGCAACAAAGAAGCATCATTTCATAACACACAATTGATAACTCAGACAAGTGTAACCTATTTCAGTTGGTAAAAAAATGCAAATAGGCAAATTATGACAGTGAAAAACATGATTTTATAACATCCTCAAACTATAAGGTATCTCAAGTTGATGAAAATGGCTTCAATAGGCAAGGTTTCACAGTAACAACATGGGGACCCTCAGATATGATTTATTAATTTACCCTTATTGAGTTGATAAAAAAAAGGTGCAAATGCGCAATTTATGACAGAATGTAATACCATTTCAGAACTTAGAAAAGATTAACTTATTTCAGTTGATCAGAAAGATGCAAATAGGCAATGTATGACGACAAGAAACATCATTTCATAACTCAAAAAAGTTTTAACATATTTCGGTTCAACAAAGAGGTGCAAATATGAAAGGTAGGACATTAAGATACATATTTCGGTTCATAACTCAAAAAAGTTTTAATATGAAAGGTAACAAAAGGTATTTCAGAAGGGGCAAAAGAGTGAAAATATTTGGGAAGGACAGTGAAAAACATCATTTCATATCTGAGAGAAACTGCAAGGTATCTGAAGTCGATGAGAATGGCGCACAATAGGCAAGGTTTTCTAGCAACAAACATGATTTCAAAATTCAGAAAAAGTTTACCGTTTGTCAATTGATCAAAGATGCAAGTAGGAATGTATTACAACAACATAAAGGTGCAAATAGACAAGTATGACAACAATATGCAAAGTATTTCAATTGATCATACAGGTGCAAATGAAAAGGTATTTCATGAACAGATATGGTATTTCATGAACAGATAAATAAGTATGGGAGTTATAGATTCCATGACATATAAGGTATTTCGTGAACAGATGATGACATATAAGTTCTTTTTGTTGCAACATACAAATCATCTATATCCAAATCTCATATAAGCATTGGTCACATATATAGAAATCATGTAAAATGAAAGAAAGGCATATGTAATCAGACAGATAGGCATAAGTTCTTTGTGTAGCTGTAAACAAATCATCTATTTCCAAATCTCTTATAAACTCTTTGTGTTGCAACATACAAATCATCTATATCCAAATCTCATATAAGCATTGGTCATATATATAGAAATCATGTAAAACGAAAGAAAGGCATATGTAATCAGACAGAGAGGCATAAGCTCTTTGCGTAGCTATATACAAATCATATATATCCAAATCTAATATAAGCAGTCATCATATATATACAAATCATATATAACGAAAGAAAGGATGAGCATATGGCTACATGATAGAGTGATACATATCACACAAATGTATTCAGAAATAGGACCATAAGGTGTTTCCTTAACAGTTGATGACAAATAAACAAGGGTGTTGATATATACACCGCAAATCCGGGTTAAGGATTTGCACGTCCTTAAGGACGTGGAAGCCTTGTGACTAATTAACATTTAAAAAAAATTAATTAACCCCTTTTAACCATGCACGTCCTTAAGGACGTGCATGATTTGGGGTGTATATAGCAAGGGCGATAAACAAAGGATGAAAAATGAATAAAAAATGAAACAGACATTGAAGGTTAATCCTTCCAATCCTACAGATGATCAAAAGATGATGCCAAATAACCAAGGGTAGGTATTAGAACTACTAATATGAATTGATAACTGGGACTAAAATGTGATGAACAGATGATGACTAATGAATCAAAAGGGACTGAATGTCATTGACAGAGATGAAAGACGAGATTGCAGCAATCATTAACCCTAACCTCTGTACAACCCCTAACTGCACACAAGACATGAAACCAGAACACCCCAACCAGAACATAGAAACCCTAACATCAACTTTTTACTATTGTCACCAAACTAAACACGCCATGGTCTTCCTCCCCGAACAATAACCTACTATTCTCAGTTATGGACATCCTAACTATTGGATTTCAACAAAACAAATTTTGAAATTGATCAAACCCCCTAAAAAATGACGACATTGTTCGGTTTTTTGTTGATCAAAGTGAATGTAAGAGATTAGGGGTCGTTCGTACCTGGGGGATGACGGTGGATCAACCAAGTACAACTCCAGTGGATAAAAGGGGGAATCATCTGACGTCACTTCTTCTTCTTATTCGACAATGGCGTGCAAGGAACGAGTGAAGAAAAGTGATTTGCAGGTTTGTATTCGCTCTGATGTTGGTGGCCCTCATCAGCGGAGTCCGCTATATATGCCCCTTCGCTAAGGCACCCTCCTTCGTCGGACTCATATGTTTCAACCTCTGGGTAATACTTGCTCGACTTATCCGAGCTATATTGGATAAATCCTCTCCTAACCATGTCTACCTTCAACAACGCATATTAGGTATGTCTGGGATACAATTTCAACTTTAGAACAATTGACTTCTAATAATAGCAGTTATTCGTAAAGGTTACAACATTTTAACAAGATATTGAAGATGCACTTGCTTACCCATACCCTGACATTTATGGACATGAAACTATGCCTATTATACCAGTAATCAATTTATAATTGTCGATGGCCACAAATTTTACATGTCATTGTACACAATCAAATGTGGACAGTATATATTTCAGGATGGATTGAGCAAACCTTTGTACTTTTGGAGATCTCCTCGAGCTCTATGACATATTGGTATTTCCTGTCACATGCACGAACAACCGAATGCCAAACTTCCTACATACGAGTCCCATAGAAAACAAATTTGTTCACACAACACTCTGAAATTGAATAGGATAGTGATTGCAAAAGGGGTTTCAAACCCAAATCAAGACAAGATTGGAGGGAAACTATACCCACGCTTGGTTGATGGAGCGTGGATCATACCCTTTCAGTGTACCCTGTTGGATGTTTGATGGTTTTCGACTATTGACTGTCTTATAGGCATTGATGGAAGTGGGAAGCTCAAGGGACTCAGGTGTAACAAATAGGACACTTTCACTGATTATCCATACTTTTATTAGTACTTTGGTTTTTCGATCACCGCCTTACGTTTCCCTGAAAATCTTACTTCGAAAACGGATTTATCTGTTCGATCGAATCAAGTTGTTATTCTGGGCCACTTCAAGTTATTAAATTCGGTTTTATTCTCAATGGGCTTTAGATCAATAAAACAAGCCCACTTTGTATATGCTCATATCCATGATCCATTTTTATAATCGGCTCGAGCCGTTTGATGCATTTTAATTGACCCGGCTCAACTTCTGCAGTGTCCCTATCCGGTAATTATTACATTTTTCTCTCTTAATGATTATTTTTACTTTTTTTTTTTTTACTTTTGATCAAGGGTAATTACCCGGGGTAAGAGAAACGTTTTTCAAATTTTTTTCAAAATTTACGACTACAATTTAACATTATGAGAGCATCTGCATCCATGGAACCTGATTCGCTACCTTAACTCTTCTTCTTATTTTTCTCTCTCCTTAAGAAACTCTACTTGATTTTTAACCCACATTCATACAATCCATTTTATTATAAACTAAATAATATAAAATTAAAAATAGCCCCACTACCTACTCCAATCCCCTCTCTTTCTCTTTCCTACCCTCTCAACCATGTCCACCACCTTCTTTCTTATATGTCTTTTATTATTATGTTTCTTGTATTTCTTTTTTAAACACCATGTGGCTACTCTTATATATGGGTTTTATGGAGGTTGATACGTTCACCCCCTGAGTAAACTTACCCAGGGGCATAAATGTAAAAGCACTGCCGGTTCCTGCAAAAAAAAGCGATTAGCAGCTTTAATTAGGTTAGTTAATATAGGTTAGCAACCCTCTCTCCTAATTATTATGTGGCCCTCCTCTCTCCCTCCCTTCCATTCAATTCGCCGGCTCCCAGAACTACACTGAAACCTGCACAATGGAGCTCCAACGTTCATCTCCAACGTCTACCCACCCATTTCAAATCAGATTAAGACAAACCAGATCAATGAAACTGCAAGTGTCCTCCTTCTCCAGTAGCATTGCGAGATTGATATATCACCCTCCGAAAAAGGTCGATTTTTTTATAATTATGTCGTTGATCCTCCTCCTCCAGTAGCATTGCCCAGTTTCAAGTTGATGTTGTTGATTTGGTTCTTCATCTTGCATAGGGTTCAATATACGGTTTTGGATGGTTAATGAGGAGAATCATTATCTCTGTGGGTGGTTAATTAGGGTTTTGAAGCGTTTAGGGTTCATTTTATATTTCCCCGATTGTAAATTGAGATGATTAAATTGTATATTTTTAGTTTATTTGCTTAATTCGAAGATAAATTTTCAATTGATCGAAACCCACTTAAATTGATAAGATTAAATTGATAGATTGTATAGGAGATTAATTATCCACCCTAATTTGAATTGAGTTTGTATTGCTTTGGGTTCAAAAAATACAAGTGTAGATTAATTTCTTTGCTAAGGGTTCAATCGATTTGCAATTAGGGTTTCTGGGTGGTTTAGTTAACTTGGGTTTGCTTACAGGTTAAATAGATCATTCATTTGACCTAAACATTAGGTATGCTACCAAAGAAGAAGGTAATTTCATACCACCATCAGTTTACAGTTTCGGTTGAATTACAGTTTTTGGAATCAATTGTTGTTGTTTGAATTGGGTGATTGTGTTGTAACAGATTCTGTTGGCGTATATGGTGACAATTTCGACGATGGAGATTCTAGCAGCATGGAGGAAGAGGGTAATACTGATAATACTAATGAGGTACAAGGTGATCAAGACAACCCAGAAAACCAAACAGATGTCGATGACGAGGATGCTGAAGGTTATATACAGAACCTACCTCCGCATCCTGGGGTGCCATTTTCACATTCTAGAGAAGTTTTTTAGTATATTCATGCGTACGGGAAGGTGGTAGGATTCCCGTATATGATCAAGAGTTCAGAAAAACATAATGATCCCAATGGACTAGAGAAGTGCAAGAGGCTGAGGTTGGCTTGCTCAAAGTTAGGAAAATTTTAGTCGAATTCAAAGAAGCCAGTAGGGGTGGGCGCGGGACGGGACGGGACGGGGGTCGTCCCGCGTCCCGTCCCGCGTAATTTTTGCGGGACGGGACCGGGACAGGATTCACTACTTTTTTTTCAATCCCGCGCGGGCCTTGTCCCTCACGGGACGAGACGGGACGGGCCTTGTCCCTCAAATAAAAAAACATTATAAAAAAATCTAAAATTCCTATATATTTTACGGTTTTTAAAGGCGTAACATTTATAGATTTATAATATTTTTTATATTTTGTGATTTTCCTTATATATACACACTAAACATATTATACATATAATTTACACATAATACATACATACATATATATATATATATACATATACATATATATATATATATATATATATATATATATATATATATAAAGTGTATACATATATACAATGCATATACACACATATATACAGTGCAATTATGCATATATACAGTGTGTGTATATTATACATAAATGTACACTGTAAGTATATGTATACTTACAAAAGTATAATTTATATATATATATATATATATATATATATATATATATATATATATATATATATATATATATATATATATATATATATACGGGACGGGACGGGACGGGATTTGCGGGATAAGGAATCTTCATGCGGGATGGGACCGGGACGGGATTCACTTTTTTTTCAAATCCCACTGGGATCAGGACGGGCCTGGGACGGGACCGGGACGGGTCCGGGATTTGCGGGATTTGTGTCCACCCCTAGAAGTCAGTAACAGGATCAACCTCTTGTGTTACCGGATGTAAGTTCAAGGTAAATGTAGCAGTTCATGCAGACGGGAGATGGGTGATTGTTGGAGTAAATTTAGAGCACAACCATAAGTGTGTGCCTACCAATTCGAGACTCCTTCCGAACTATAAGGTGATCAGCGAAAGAAACAAGAACCTGATTATGAACTCGGATAGAGCTGGAGTTTTTATAGCCAAGAGCTTCGGGACTTTTGTGGTTGAACATGGCAACCATGTGGTTATTCCTTTCAACAATAGGGATTATCGCAACTTCATCATCAAGGCTAGACGACATCACATGGAAAACAGTGACTTTATTGCAATGCGTAAGCACTTTGACCAGATGAGCTTAAGCAACTCCAACTTCTTTTACTCTTATGACCTGGATGAAGACAACAGATTGGGGAACGTGTTTTGGGCCGACGAAAGGAGTAGTCCAGCTTACGAGGAGTTCGGAGACGTCGTATGCTTCAATACGACATACGTATCAAACATATACAAGATGCCTTTTGCTCCATTCATAGGAGTCAACAATCACGGTCAATCCGTGTTGTTCGGGTGTGCATTACTTGCTCAAGAAGAGAATGGGAACTTCGTATGGCTATTCCGTACTTGGCTCACATGCATGTCCAGAAAGGCTCCAAAAACAATCATAACCGACTAGTGTCAGTCCATAGGTGCATAATTTAAATTTGTCCTCCATTTTGTTTAGCCGGCCCATAATTTTTTTATTTGTTTGCTAGAGAACTTGAAATCCAAAACACATGGAAGAGTATATATGACTTAGCTATTTGCGACAAATTAATTAAACATCATCTTCTTAAAAGTGTCCAAATCTTATGAGTTAGCTAATATGATCGTGCCGGAAGAGTAAAAAAGTTGGAAGAGTAATAAAAATTATCAAAGTATCCAAACATTATTTTCGGCCAAACATGCCATCGATACATTACAAAACTGGAAATTAAGAAACAAAAGTTCATAAACTTCATGTGGGCGTAGTGTCATTAAGTCGTCCAATGTGACTCTCACTAGCGGACACTTCAGTTGCGTTTATTTGATATTGATCTTCAGACGCATCTTGTTCACAGAATAAGACATTGCAAAGGTCCACGATCTCTCTCGTCATATATACCACCATTTTTAATCAACTTGTATGATGGGGCTTGCTACAAAAACATTTTTAATCAACTTGTTTCAGTAAAATGACACTTAAATTGTTCAAAATGCATGTGAGTTAATATATGAATGATTGAATTCAATTTCATATACAACTAAAGGTATGTGAGTTAATCACATACTTGATATTGAACGAAATGACACTTCATGTGAGTTCATATATGTATGATTGAATTCCATTTCATGTACAACTAAAAGAAATGACACTTAATCTCATACTTGATATTGAACGAAACACACTTATAGTAGAAAAGATGCTTACGTTGAAACCACACTAACCTCACAGTTGATATTGGACTCCCACCACCATTCCGGTGCATTAACCTCATAGTTGTGGAGTTTAACATCGACTATTGGGTCTTCAAAAAGAGAGAGCCACACCGCGTAATCTTCTCGAACGGTCTCGAACTTGTGTCGTATGACCGTTGTAGTAGTTATTATCCCATGTTCGTCATGAAGTTGTTGTTGGATGACACCCCAGTCGATGGAGGTGGTGTTGCCAGCGTTGCTCCTGTTGACGATGCATAGCTCCAACAAATTCTTCGTTTCGTCGGTTGTCCAAGTGCTCCATGGGTAAGTTTTTACCTTGAATTCCATTAATGGTTGAATTGAGGGTTAAATGAAGAAGATGAGGGAGATGTAGGAGGCTGGTGGTGTGTTAATGGGGAGATGTAGGAGGCTCCAACAATTTCTCCCTTTGAAGACGTGATGCTGGCATGCTGCAGGAGGTTGATTCCGCCCGTGAACCTTGAAACGCTTCTTCAAAGGCAGTGCAGTGAGGCGAGGTCTCATCGGTCATGGGGTGAAAGCTTATAGCTGATAGCTGTCCAACATGATCACATGTATATTATGTATACCATACATGTTAATTTTTATAATGATAATTTTTAATATCAAACATGATATATATATATATATAATACAGATCAAATGTTAACAACTCTTACAGTGTTAAATGTTAACGAATCAATATTCGGCAAAATTTATCAAATATTCATCACAATCACTCAATTATTTATCAAAGCTTTTCGACAACATTTAAGAGATTCATTTCAATTAATAATTATTGCCATTTCACTACTAGAATTCTGTTATTTAACATCGGTTCATTAACATCAGTCGAAAAAACCTGCCATGTTAAACAGTTTTTTAACATCGGTTTCTAAATTTGAGATGTTAAAAATAAAATAAACATCACCCTATATTTTAGACCGATGTTAAATATTTATTTTGAATTTTTTTAAAAGGCGCGGAATCAAAACGTAAATTAATTAAACACCCGCCCAACACTTTCACCCTCCGCCCTTGACCCCATATCGTATTCCCGACCTCAAAACATAGAGAAAAAAAATCTCCCTACTCTCATTCTCGTCCCTCGTTCTTACACATCCCTCTCCTCGTCGACAGAGAGCATAAACCAAACCCTAACCCTTTTGCATCCCAATTCCTTCTCCTACTCAGATCTGAAGCTCTCGCCACTAGATCCAGTTGCTCCGGTCACAAATCCGGCATCCATGGAGGGAGTCTCATCAAGAACAAAGTCCTCTCCTGGCGTTTAGGCGTGTTTGATCTCTTCCCTCCTCTTTTTTTTATTATTATTTGATTTCGCATCTTTACCATTGTCATACCTGATTCTCTCCGCTGGTTCAAGTTTGATAATGAGATTTTGATTCGATTCACCCCTTTGTGAACTCTGTCTCATCGATTTCCAGTTAGTTTTGCAACAAATTGATATTAATACCAATTCATTCCTCTTGACCTAGTCGATTACCTGAAACTTTGTTGTGGCCAAAATCTCACCTTCAGTTGGTTTTGGTTTTTATATATGAGGTTTTGCAGTCCCAGACTGTTTATTCAAATGTCTCCAAGGGCATCTTGGCCAAATCTAAGGACTTGAACAATTCTTTTGGTACCGATGATCAGTCCAAAATCTGTCTAAAGGTGAAGTTCTTGAATTTTATTTACTGTATTGACAAGCATATGTTTGTTTGATTATTTCTGATCGGTAGGGGTTTTATTGGTGCTATCATGAAATGGTGTGTAGTGTTGGTGAACCTGCAGACTCATATGACATGGTTTGCTGAAAATTCCTACAATTCCTTGTATTTCATCATTTCTTTTCTATTTGAACTTTTATGTGCGTATCTAGATCCTGATTGAATGTAATAGGCATGAGCTGATGTGCCTAACTTTGTGCTGATCCATTTCCTATGAAGCTGCTTTTATGCTTTAATTGGGACTTTTTGCAATCTTAGACCGAGATTGGGTAATTTGATTTATGGAGTGAAGATCTAGGTTTAAGTAATTGGGTATTTTTTGCTAGAAATTTAGAGTTGGGTATGATGCTTTAGATATCTCCGATGGATTGAAATCTTTTAGAATAAGTAATCTATTAGAATAAATAATACAGTAATCTAGTATCTTTTATAGATATAGTTGATAGTTGATGCTCGATCATCTACCAATTTCTCCAATGGATTGAAATCTAGTTTTCAACTGTTCTCTCTAATTTGTCTAGAATTGAAACAAAATCTACCTCATATCTTTGTGAACTTGTGATTGCAGATTTGAACTTGTGATTGAAGATTTGAACGTGTAGATCTAAGGTTTGTTTGCTGCAATTTTTCTTTTTGTAGATCTAAGATTGTAAATGTGAACCTGTGATTTTAGATTTTAACTTGTAGATCTAGGGTTTGTTTGTTGTGATTTTTTTTTTGTAGATCTAAGGCTGTAAATGTGAACTTGTGATTGCAAATTTGGAGTTTTCCTTGGATATTTCATGATCCTATCATTCATATATTTCCTTGTTGTGGCCTGACTTTTCCCCTTTTGAATTTTGAATATTTATGATTTAGGGTTTATTTGAAGGTTGGTGAATTGGTTAATTTTGTGCCTATATATCTAGATTATGATAGTGCTATTCAACCAAGACAATCTTGCATCTCAATGTGATGGTAAGTTATTTGTCCCGTCTTTCATCTCAATCTGGCAATTGTGATTCCATAGGTATAGTATGGCATTCCTCCTTTATATATCCCCAAGCCAGAAAAAATATCACATACTCTAATCGCTTGTAAATTGGAATATCCATTTCTTAGCCTAAAGTGTATGCATGTAGATTCCCCAAGAATGAAAATATTGTTACTGGAAGTCTATTATTTGCATCTGATGAGAAACTGTAAAAAGAGCTCATGACTTATTTTTTTGTTGTTGTTATATAGATTCTGCAAGGTTTTTAAAATATGGCTATTGAAATAATTTTACATCTTTTGTCTTACTTTTTCTGTTTGCATAT
The DNA here is from genome assembly GCA_963922045.1 of Persicaria maculosa. NCBI lineage: Eukaryota > Viridiplantae > Streptophyta > Magnoliopsida > Caryophyllales > Polygonaceae > Persicaria > Persicaria maculosa. The sequence continues at coordinate 40,193,566 of OY998271.1, forward strand.
TAACCACCGATGAACTGTCCAACTACCTCCCAAGTGAACTACAATTAGAAAATAGGGATGTGAGCTATCAGGAAGAAAATTATAAATTTTTGAAAGATCCTGGAAAATAGGGATGTGAGCTATCAGGAAAATGTTGAATATGAAAATACTAATTACAAGAATGACAATTCCAATAAGATTCATTATTGAACAGTATGACTTAGTATTATAGAAACTTTGGTAATATTGCTTGGACCTCATCTTGAATTACCTAGTGATCCACTTCCATGGTGAAAACACAATGATGCATAGTGTTCCTTTTCTTTCAATCTATTTATATCCATTAAATTTCATGGCCCTGATTCTAATCAGTTAGCAGTGAGTCTATGCTGTCAATTTTCGGTGTTTGCTTTAGTATCCCGATAAAGTTTTTGGTTTTATGAAGCTTCTAATTGCTTGCTAGTTTGATGAGTTACTTATGTGAGTCTATGCTGTCATGTTTTGGTCTATTTTTTTTTGTTCTGCATACATAATTTTCATATCTTTAATATACGCTAACCAATCTGCAGCCTGTACTTTTGAATACATCTGTCGCAGAATTTCTGTTGCAGCTCACAATCCCCTACCTCATTTCTATCGCAGATTTTACGAATACGCCAACCAATCCACAGCCTGTACTTTTGAATACATTTGGTTCCCATTTAAATGGTTCTGGGCAGCTACAATAAATAGCATGTCATTGTAAGTTCATGAAGTAAACTTACCGTAGTTGAGCTTTAGGCTATTTCGACAGTCTGAAAGTATGAAGTTAATACTATTCTTATGTGAATATTCTCTGAATTTGTTTAGCCTTTCTGTCTAAATTAATGAGATTTAGCTCTTTTTTTAGTTTACCTCTTATATCATAAATATCTTTTTTATTTGATGTTTGATGCAATACTGTGACTTTATTAAGAGTGACTTGTTTCCTTTACAAGTTGTGCGGATCAGATAGAATTCAGTTTACGACATGTTAAATAAGAATTTAGTTCTCGTAGATCTACAGATTTTTACTTTTATTAAAACTTCAGCTTTAGACCTGTGAGGTCCTATGTTGAAATATAGTCTTATTGCTTTATTGGTGCATCCTGCAGGGACAACATGCCAAAGGGAACTTCTATTGGCGATGCAAGTATCTGGTTGAAAGCAGAGTGGAAACTTGGAGAGGTAAAATCACTTTCATTGAATTCTCTGTTTATATAAATCCGTGCTAATTTTTTTATCACTCTCTGTTTTACTTTGAAGCAAAAATATGAATCAATTTGTTATTCAGGAAGCAAACAGAAGGCTAAAACCTAATGTTAATCAAAATGAAAAATTGATGTCTGTGTGGGTGATGTTAAAACTGAAAATCGTATAATATCGGTCAAAGTCCGATGTATATAACCGATGTTATAACATAACAAAGACATCAGATTTAAAAATATAACCGATGTTATAAAATACAAAGACATTGGGCTATAGCCGATGTTAAAAAGTTTTGACTTTTTACATCACCCACATAGACATCGATTTTTTTTTTGAAACACATCGGTTATTACCCCGATGTTAAATGACAGAATTCTAGTAGTGTTTAAAAAAAATTATCACCCAAAAAACTCATACCCTTGTGCGTGTATCCACCCCCAATCCCGTAATTGTGTTACTGTGATGAATATTTCTTAAATGTTGCCGAATATTGATGAATATTTGGGAAATTGTGAATAATTGAGTGACTGTGATGAATATTTGATTAATGTTAACAAAAGCTTTGATGAATAATTGAGTGACTGTGATGAATATTTGATAAATTTTGTCTAATATTGATTTGTTAACATTTAACACCGTAAGGGTTGTTAACACATGACCCAACCCCTCTCTCTCTATATATATATGATCACAACTAAGATATACCATACATGTTAAAAATATTTACATGTATTATGTATATTAATTGGAATATTACCATGTATAGGGTTCTTTGCCTATTTACATGTATATATACTACATCTTAATTAAAAACATAGTATACGATTTTATATAAAAAAAAAACATATTATATGGTTAGGGTATATACCCAAGGGTTATATATACATGTAGATATTTTTTAGATCTGCTATATACATGTAAATATATATTAGGGTTATATACATTATCACATCTAAGATATAGTTAATTAGTTATGTTAAAAATATTTACAATGGGTAATAACTATATATACTATATATACAAGGTTGATAAAATTAAAATATTTATAATGTAATAAGAGTTTATTAATTAAGGTAGATAGTCATCGATAGTAATTAGATAGATAGTCATTAACACCTGTAATTTTTTTTATTGGGAAAAATTTCGGCCAAACAAGGTCTAACCGAATGCATCCTGACGGATGAGATCAAGAAGATCTGGATGAGTGATAAGCGCATTACCTCGCAAAGAGCGGCTAAGGTGTAAAACCTTATCAGCCACTCTGTTGCCAAAGCGAAGCACATGCAAAAATCTTACTACAGAAAATTGTTGACATAGCGTGAGAATATCCCCTATTAAAAGTTCAATTTCCCAAGGGCATTTTCCTCTTTTGTTTAGAATGTTAATAATAATTTGCGAATCACCTTCTACCTCCAGTTTCTTGATTCTAAGTTCCAAGGCTTTCTTTATGCCATCACGAAGAGCAAGAGCCTCTGTCATAATAGCTGATTTAATATCATAAGAGTTGTAGCCTATTGAGATAGGGGAACCCAACCAATCCCTAATGATGAAGCCAGTCTGGCTTTTCCCTCCAGGAAAGGCTGAGCCGTCAAAATTTAATTTCAAATTATCCATGGAAGGTTTTCCATTTAATTTATTTACCGTGGAAGCTTTTTTCCGGGCTCTATCCATTTTAATCTCTTCGTCATCTTCGTCGAAGACTTTTGCCTTTCTCCAACTCTCTATGTTAAATTGGATAAACCGTTGGATTTCAGTTTGATTTGCAATTGCCTGATCTCTAAATCTGACTTGGTTCCTAAAGAACCAAGTAGCCCACCATTTAGTTACCAGATCTCTCTTTTCCTCATTGTCTAATTTCCCCCCTAGCAAAACCAAAATTTTAGGCAAATCCCTAGTGTTTGGTAGAATATTGTGTAAAAGTTGTTGTACTTTTGGAATGCAAAGGGAACCATATTTGCTAATGGGGCACTCGAGAAGGATGTGAACATCATCCTTGTGTGGATTGTCACAGAAAATACAATTAGTGGGAAATGGAACTCCGCGTTGGGCAAGTCTGATGGTCGTAGGCAGTCCATTTTGGCTTACTTTCCACATAAAGTTTTTAATCTTTGGGGCGCTGTCTACACTCCAAATCCACTCATTTGGGTAAGCCAGTACTTGGTCGAGGTTAGTGATTAGTCTCATTGCGCTAGCTGTGGTAAACTAGCCATTCTTATCCGGCCGCCAGTATAGTCTATCCCGCATGGACGATACCGGCAATGGAATGTCTAAGATATCCTTTACCAAGTCCTAATCACAAACGAGGCTGAGTTTCTCCTCCCACCATTGACCACCTAGAATGTAGTCGCTAACTGTTTCTGTTAGGGCTGGCAAATGGTACGAAAATTACCATACCAACCACCTACCAACCACAAACCACACTTGTTGGTAACCACACTTGCGGTAACCACACTTGTGGTAACCACCATGGTGGTAACCACGTGAAGGTGGTACGGTAATGGTAATGAAGTCTAAAATACCATGGTTACCGAGTATATATATATATATATATATATATATATATATATATATATATATATATATATATATATATATATATATATGCAAGAGTTCCAGTGAAACAAAGAATACGGTCAAACGAATGAATATTGTGTTATATTAATATGAATATGACATTATGTGGATATGAATATATGAATATTGTGGTGTGTGGATATGAATATGGTGTCATTCACTTTATATTATTTGAATATAAATAATAACATATTCATATACCCATATTTAAATCATATTCATATTCACACAACATAATATTCACATTTATATATTCATATAACATAATATTCATATGAATATGACCCAATATTCATTTGTTTCACCGTTACACCGTATATTATCCGTTTCATTAGAACCTTTCCCTATATATATATATATTATTTTTTATTAGTTTTTACCTTTAAGGCATTATGTTTTAACATTTAACTTTTTAGTTTTTAGTTTGGGTTAATTTAATTAACACAAATTTAAATTGGTCCTTTACTGAGTAAAGGGAAAACTGGAAAGCGGCAGCCGCAACCCTAGTGCTCTTCGACGTCTTCCCTAGTTCGTTCAGTTTCAAAGTTCTCAAACAAAAACAAAGGGGAAAGCCGAAAGCGGCAGCCCTAGTCTCTCCGTTGAGTTCGTTCAAGGCTTCCGAGGCCGTTCAAGCCTCAAGGGTTGCCCAATTTTAGAATTTCTCACTTTCTCTCTCAAGTCTCAATGGCTCGTCGTGGTTCATTCGGAAGAAGCAGTAGCATCGAAAGGAATGCACGAGGTAGAGGGTTATTTATCCCTAGGCCGGTTGAAGTCAGCCTTCCGGTAGGTGGCCGAGGTACAACTGTTGAACTTGGTTTATTTGATTGTGAACTTGTTTGAATTGGTTTGTTTGAATTTATTTGAACTTTTAACAGGTGGTAACCATGGTAATATACTGATGGTAACCACAAGTCGTGGTTACCACATATGTGGTAACCACGACTTGTGATTGGTACGTGGTATGAAAGTTTTCGTACCACCAGTTGGTGGTTGGTACGTGGTAATCAACATTTTTAGGTGGTTACCGTACCATGCCAACCCTAGTTTCTGTTAAGTTTATAGAGTCTGGGAGGTGCATTTTTTCACATAAAGGCTTCGAATCTACCCAGTTGTCAGACCAAAACTTGATGGAATGGCCATCACCAACCGACCATATCAAACCACATTTAAATTTGGGGATAAGTTGACATAAGTGCCTCCATTGCCAGGACACGTTTCCTCTCTTAGTATATCTCAGAAGATCTTCTTCTTTTAAATATTTGTGTTTAATAACCTTATTCCACATGTTGAAGGGTTCAGCTAAAATTTTCCAAAGTAATTTAAGCTGGAGAGCTTTGTTCATATCTTTTGTTTTCGCGATGCCCATGCCACCTTTAGATTTTGGTTTACAAATTCTATCCCAACTTATTAATGGTTTGTATTGAAGGTCTTTGTTCCAGAAGAATGTCCTATTAATTTGATCCAGGTATTTATGGATCTTTGTGGGCAACATGAAGCTTTGCATGGTGTAAAGTGGTTTTGAAGATAAATTAGACTTAATCAGAATAGCCCGACCAGCAAGGTTTTCTACTCTCCTGTTAATAATAGGGCAACCCAAGTATTTCTCCAGGGATCTAGTATTTCGAATTTGAAGACTTGTTTGCAATTCCTGGATTCGAACTTCATTGACTCCAGAAGTAGTTTGGAAGGAAGATTTGGTGAAATTGACTTTTTTACCAGAAAAGGTACAGTATTCATCTATTATATCCTTAATCTTATTACACGCTATCGTAGAAGCTTTAGAGAATATCAAGATGTCGTCCGCAAATGCCAGAAAGGGTATGTTGGGTCCATTTCTACCAAATCTGAAGCCGAGGCCACTAGAGCCTCCAACTGATTCACTTTCCAGCTTTCTCGCGAAAATTTCTGCACAAAGGATAAAGAGGAAGGGAGAAAGAGGATCCCCTTTTTCGTAAACCCCGCGCATGGTAGAAGAGATCTGTAGTGCCATTGTTGACTAGTACTGAGAAGGATACAATTGTTACACATTTTTTAATCCAGTTAACCAACAACGGGTGGAAGCCAGATTTTTTGAGAATTTCAAATAAGAATTCCCAGTTTACTCTATCATAGGCTTTTTCCATGTCTAGTTTGATAGTCATATACCCTTCTTTCCCTCTTCTAGATTTGAAAGAGTGGAAGATCTCATGAGCTATAAGAACATTATCCTGAATCGCCCTATCGGACACAAAAGCTCCTTGAAGAGGATGTATCAATTTTCCAATAACCTTTTTAATCCTTTCAGTTATTATTTTAGAAATGATTTTGTATATTGTTGAACAGAGACCGATTGGTCTATAATCATTTGTTGAAGCAGGGTTGTTGTATTTCGGGAGGAGTGAGATAAAAGTATGGTTTATCTGTTTAAGCATTCTTTCAGAAGAGAAGAATCCCTTGACTGCTTTTATAACTGAGGTGCCGACAATATCCCAATATTTCTTATAAAATTCCATGGTCATCCCGTCGGGACCCGGGGACTTATTTCTTGCCATGCTGAACACCGTGCTTTTTATCTCTGAATTTGTGACAAGTTTAATCAATTCATCATTTTCTTCTATCGATATTGAGGGCTCAATGTAGGTTAGATACTCATCTAAATTGGAATTTCGAATTTCTGCACTAGCGAACCTTTTTTCGAAATCCACCTTTATTTCCTCCATGATATCCTTCTCCTTACTAAGCATCTCCCCAGTTGACGAAATAATTTGACGAATAACCTTTCAATTCCTCCTACCCGAAGCAACTTTATGAAAGTAGCCCGAATTAGAGTCAGTTAGTTTTGCTTCACCTTAGATCTTTGTAGCCAATATTTTTTTGTGGAAGTGAAGAAGAGATTCCTTTTTTTTCAAAAGATTGTGTTCCTTCATACCCAAGTTTTAATGACAGAGAAGTACCCGAGGCTTGTATATTTAGGAGCTCTTCTTCGACAAGCTTTAGCTGTCGGAAAATATTTCCGAATGAGACTTTGTTCCATTCTTTTGCTTTTGCCTTAAGAATCTTAGTTTTAAACATAAGTTGAAACATAAAAGAGCCCTTACAAGAAGTTCTCTATGCTTGAGAAACTATGTTACGGAAGTCTTTCCTTTGTGTCCACATATTTTCAAAGCGAAAAGGAGGAGCTTTTCTCGGCAAACCATCATCCAGATGAATGGATATTTGACAATGGTCCGACGAGGAGAAGGCGTGGTGTGTAATAGCTAGGTTAGCATATTTTTCAATAACCGGGAGTTGGACTAAAACTCTGTCTAGATGCTCATAAATATTATCGGGGTCTGACGGATTCTTTCTCCAAGTAAATTGGTTCCCGAAAAAAGGAAGATCGACAAGCCCACATCTATCTTTGATCTCCATGAGATGGTGGAAACGAGCCGGATTGGTCTCAGCTCCACCATGTTTATCACTTAACGAGGCAATTTCATTTAGGTCTCCGATAAGCAGACATGGAAGCGTCAAAGAATCAATCAAGTTCGCAATCAAGTTCCAAAAGTAATTTTTTCCATGAGCATCCGGGGGTCCATAAACAAATAACAATTTACATGAAAAAAGAGTGTCAGAGTTGTCATACTTCAAAACGATCAATCTTTCATCATGAAAATCTAACGAGCAAGTTTCATGCGATAGATGATTTGCTTTCCAGAGAACATCCAAACCTCCAGACCTACCTGAAGCTGGAGACCAGATTGCGTTGTCAAAACCTGTGCTTTTCCATACTTTTTCCTCAGGGATTTTTTCTGTTTTAGTCTCTGAAAGGGATAGGAGTTGAATATGTTCATTCTTACAGAAAGTATTGATATTTTCCCAAAACGTTGGTTTACCAATCCCACGACAATTCCAAGAACAGATTCTTATTTAAACTTACTTTTTAGCGTTGTGCGAAAATTGTAAGAGAGCAACAACGCGTATATGGTTAGACAGGAATGATATTTTTGACAACTAAGGAAGAGCATGATGTTAAAACCAATTGTCTTGAAGGAAACTTGCTCAACAGGAAAACTAATTATATTTCACCATATAATGATGACTCCCAGTAAGGACTTGCGTCGGGCTAGCTTGAAACTAGTTGTCTTAGGAGGTTGACTCGTACAGAAGCAAGATTGCATGAGATTAAAATCTAAAAAAGTAGCTACTCCTGTACCCATAGCTTTATTCAAAAGAATAACCAATTTAATACTCCAATAGGCCAATGCAATGGAAATTATACCACCCAACTGAGAAAACACCAAAGAAGATGTATTAATAGATTTTTCCACCATTAAACATTTCCTCCAACGAAGAGACTTAAAGCTAATTTTCTTATTGTTGCTCATAGCAAAGGGAATAGACTTAGAGTGGGGGTTATTACTCTTAGAAGCAATTAGTCTAAAATAAAGTTGATAATGCCACTTTAGTCTCATATCATGATAAATGTACAATTTAAATTCCATAAGCAAGTAGTCATTGCAACACCAACTACTGGATACTCCAAATTGGGTGATATTTGAGATAATGAGAATAAGGCCATTAGACATAAAAGAAAACGTAAGGAGGCATATGACTAGTTTGTGAAGAGTAATAGGTCCGTTATAGAAATCACCAAAAAAACAGAGGAAGATTCAATGGTTTACTAACCCAGACAAAGCCGATAAACTCCATACAAGAATAGGATGAGCGATTAAAATCAAGCACGGAAGAGACCAACTCCAATCTAAAGAGTTCCCAACACCAGTAAAGCACATCAGCTGGCCAATCTACAGTCCGAGGAAGTTGCAATTGAGGCACTAACCACATTACCCAAAGCAACTGGTAAGAAGGATTAACTCGAACAAATGCTGAGAGGTGTCTGCCTCCGGAAATAAAGAAGCTGCACTGAACAAGATTAAAAAACATAAAAAGTGTTGGCTCCAATATTGTTACATAATAAAGTATTATATATATCATTAGAGGATACAAAGTTAAATTACAGCATAAAACAAGCACCATCAGTTCATAATACAATTTTCCATACACCTTAGCAACCCAACAGGACAATGCCATAGGCCACTGGAAAGAGGAAGGGGGTAAGACACAGACAGAGTTCCTAGAGAACCAAACAAACAACCTAGGGACATACACACACAGACCATAAACACAAGATAGCCACTAAATCATACGTAAGAAGCCAAGCCGAAGGTGGATAGAGTAAAGACTCGCAGCAGCCTGCAACACCACCGAACAAGCAACAGGCACGAGTATAAACCAAGTTGTGATCACACATTCCTTCCTCTCTTACTGCCGACCCCCATCAGCTTGGAGCAAGCAGTCTCATCGTCATCATCCCCGAACTTACGTTTGCCAGACTCGGATTTCGACAAATCTTTAGACCCCCCGTCAGCACCCCTACCAACCAAAGCTGGGTGACCAGCAGAGGTAGCAGGAGGGACAAGAGGACCAGAGAAGAGCGCTGGGTTGCATAGATGAGGTAGAATGAATTCTGCAGAAGGAGGGATGTTGCGCAACAAAGTGTCAAATTCCGCTTGTGTCATATCAGCAGGGATGCCCCCAAAAGAGGGAACCCCCAACGTCTCCTCCTCATAACCATCATCCAAAAACTCCACATCATCGTCAATGCCCTCCTCAGCCACGGAATCATACACAAGGTCAATCATATCATCATCGTCGGCACCAGTAAGCTCAGGGAAAAGAGGTGCAGGCTCCTGTACAACACAGACAACATCATTTGGAGGTACAGCAGAAGCCTGAATGGTGGACTCAACCACTGAGAGAGGAACCAGAGGAGCAACAGAGCTCATCCCCTCAGTATCAATAATCTGAGTAGTCAACACCTCCCCAGAAGCAGAAGAAGAGGAAGAGGAGGATCCTGAGCAGAGAGTCACATTTTTCCCAAAACATTTCCATAATTCCGCTTTAGAATGACCAAAAGATGGTAGGGGAAGAGGGGTAGACCGCCTGGCAGGCGGCAACAACCTGCGCCCACCTCACACCGTCCTCAACAGCAAGAGGCACCTCAACGTCCGAGGGCCTAGCTCCTAAGCCACCACCAAGAATGCCAGAGGAATTGGCATTGCAAACCCTCCTCTTGGGGCACTCCTCGAAAGAGTGATCAGTCAGACCACCACAACCACAACCCTCCGGAAAATCTTCGAACCAAACCGGATAGGCCTCAAGAACATCATTCTCATTGAACACATACACCCGCTTCTCACGGATCAGAGCAAGATCCGTAGAAATACAGACACGAGGGTAGCGCAACCTCGCTTCCTTAGCGTTAAAAGCAGCAACAGGGAGCACCTTACCAATACCATTGTCCTCTGAAGGTTCGATAATATAAAACAAGGTAATATAGAAATACTCTAGAAGGGGGTTGAATAGAGTATGCCCTTTTTTCGCAGAAAGTCTCAAGACTTTTGGAGCTCGTATAAAACCCTTTGAGATTAAACCTGAATCACAAAGTTAGACAATCGAACCAAGTGCGGAAATAAGGTAAAGCAATAGATAAAGGACACGAGTAATTGTTTACGAGGTTCGGCACGAACTTGGCCTACGTCCCCGCCTAGGGTTCTTCCACAACCCTAGGATTCAAAAGGCTTTATTGATCGCAAAGCTTAGGATCCTAATAGCTCACCGAGAAGCCTCTCTCCTACACAATTGCAATCTAGTCAACTCACGTTCCCTTGGAGTCCTCGACCAATCTAGAAGAGCCCCACCTCTCTCAGCTATCTAGTACAATCCTCTTACTCTCACAAATCAATAGCCTAGTGCTTACTTCCCGAGTTACAAACTCTCGAGTAACACTATAAATGAATATATCCTATAAGCTCACAGTGTAACTCTCAAAGACTTTGAAATGAAATAACAAACTCTTGAGCGCTAGCAGAGAGTACACTTGGAAGACAGATCTCGCTTGAATAAATGAAAGCTTGTGTTCAACCGGTATATCCTGTCTTCTTCTTTCTTTCCTTTATAGAAGCAACATGGCGCCTAAGGATCTTCAACAACGGCTAGTTCGGATCATGGCGCGCCTAAGGATCTTCTATTTTTGGACACTTCGAAGACATGATCTCACAAATTTGGATCTCCTCAATATGCACCATAAGGAAAGAAGTAATTCGAATAATACTTCCTGAAAGGTTAGTTAGGCATATAATATAATGGAAGTATATAATATTAAATAATATTCGGACATAATAATATATAGAACAGGTTTTGTATTTCATCAATACTGTTAAAGCTCCAAGACCTTTGACACAGACAAACTGTCAAGGCCTTTGAAACTTTATTCCGATTTTCATCAAGGGAGGGAGTTATCAATCTCCCCCTTGATGAAAGACAAAACCTGTGCATCCCTGCAACTTAGTCAAGCATATATAATATAAGTAAAATCGGACTAAGTACCTGCATGGGTTAGACAAATGTTGGATCAAAAATTTAAAGTAATAAGACCATCCAACTGAAAATAAAACCAAGGTCTTCCAAGACCTTTAAATCGCAACAGTTTTAAAAAGTCTAACACCACCACAGATCATCTCCCCCTTTTTGTCTTTCAACAAAGGGAGGAGGTAAAACAGTCACCAAAAGTTTTGAAAAAGTTTCCAAAAACCAACAATGTATCAGATGTCAGGGATGGGATAGGGTAGGGTAGGGTTTAAGCTTCGTCGTCCGGAGCATCATCAGTGAGCCTCATCCACAGACCTTGCAGCATCTTGGTTATCCCGCTCATCTCCGTCATAACCTCCTTGTGCAGCTCCTTGATATCCAGGCGAACTTCCTCCAAGCCCAACTCCAGGTTGTCCATGCGTTCAGCAACGGCTGAAGCAGTGGGAAGAGCTTTTGAAGGAGTGGCAAGACTCAAGGTCCCTTGGGGAGATCGAGTGATGCCAATCTTTTCAAGGCTCTTGGAGTCGAACTTACCCATATGACGCTGCTGTTCTTCATTTTTGAAATCAATTCCAGAAGCTTTGAAGAGTGGGGTCAAAAGGGTAGCAAAGGGGAGGGGGTTCCTTTCCTGGCTTTTCTTGTGTGAGCCATGGATCCTAAAATAGTGTTGGCCAGATCAAGATCAAGGCCATTGAGGATACAGTAAAGGAGGACCATGGCATTGTCAGTAAGGAGCGAGCCAGAGTTAAGACGGGGTAAGAGGCATCGAACAATGATGTTAAATATGATTTTTGCCTCAAGGGTAAGGGATGAGTGGGTGAGTTCCTTTGAGGTGTTGTTAGATGCTTCGGGTAGGAGGTACTTGGCTCGGGCAAGGATGATGCAGTTTTCTTTTGAGGGGTGTATTTCAGAGGGTGGACATGAGCTAGGTAGGCCAAGGAAATCTGTAAAGTCATTGGAGTTGAAAGAGATTCTAACCCCTTTGACAACAGAATCCAAAGACCAACCATTGGCGTCGTGTTTGGCTTTTAGGTTTATGTAGAACATGCGGGTAAGCTGGGGATAGTAAACGGTTTCAAGATTGAGAAGGGTCCAGGCTGGGGATTTTTTTAGAAGATCAATGCAGGGTAGTTTCAAAGCTTTGAAGAACTCAATATCCAAAAAATCAGAACAGCAACTCCTACGGGTTCGAAACTCATCTACCCACTTACCAGCAGTCTCAGCATTTTCAAACCAAGAGGAGGGCAAGGATTGGTGTGCCTGGATGTAGGCAGGTGGATCGGCGTTTTTCCTGCGAGCAATCGTTGGAGCGGCTTTCTTGGCAGGCGCCTCAAGGCTCTTGAGGGTGCCCTTCCTGGTGCGCTTGGGAGAAGGAGGCTTGGCTGTAGAGGCTTTCCACTTCTTTGGAGACGGGGGAGGAGGAGGAGGAGAAGGAGAGGGAGCATGCTCGGGCTCCTCTTCCTCTTCTTCCTCTGACCCCGAGTCCTCAGCGTTGTCTCCATCGGTATCCTCCTCGTCCTCTCCGGATTCGTCTTGCTCCTCGTCCTCTTCCTCAGGCTCCTCTTCAGAAGGAACCTCCTTGATAGTCTCCGCCTCGGCTTCCTTCCGGATTCTCTCAGCTTCCTCCTCGATCAACTTCTTTGCAAGCTCGGCCTCCTCCTCGGCCTTTTTCTTCCTTAAAGCTTCTTCTTCGGCATCCTTGGCTGCATCCTTTTCCAGAATAGCATCAAGATCCTCCTCTTCTTCTTCCTCATCCACCTCCTCAGCGATGACCTTCTTTTTCCCTTTCTGCTTCGCGCTGAGAGGCTTCTTAGCAGAGCATTTTTTAGAGCCCTTGGTTACTGTAGTCGTGCTCTCAGTGATGGTGCTCTGGACAACAGCAGGGACGATGGCTTGAGGAGTGGGTTCAGGTGTAGGAGAAGTAGCAGTGTCCTGGCGTCCCTTGGGGGTGGCGCCAAGTCTTTTGGGTGTGGAAGCTTTCTTTGATTTGGGAGCCATGGAGGATATCGGTTAGGGTTTTCTTAGAGCAAGTTGAGAGGTTGAAGAAGAAGAAGGTGAAAGGGTTTGGAGAGGTTCAGAGTTGTGAGGGAATCGGGTACAGAATTGGGTTTAAGTAGAGAGAGAAGATGATGGAGTGATGGGACGGGTTTAGAGTTCCAAGGGAGGGTAATGATATCATTGCCAAATTTGAAAATTTTCCAATTCAAAATTCAAACTATTCCATTAAAATAGGACTGAATAACCGAAATATTTAGTTCCAAAATTAAGATATCTCAACGGAAAGAAAATATAACATAAATAGGCAATTTTGAAATCCGATAAAAATATAATTGATTAAATATCTAGAAAGATATTAACCAAAAATATGTGATCCGATGTATGTAATCTACCATTTAGTTCACAAACCTTGACATAATTCTCAAAGGTCTTGACACTAAGTAGATATTATCTTTCGTAAAGGGAAAGCTCCCCCTACGAAAGTGCATCCTTGTTAAGCATCCCAATCTCTCGTCTTATGAAGGTGAACCTGTCCTCTGCCAAAGGCTTAGTAAAAATGTCAGCCCATTGATAATCAGTTGAAATAAACGAAATGGACACATCACCTTTTTCAACATGGTCTCTAATGAAATGATGCCTTACATCAATATGTTTGGTCCTTGAATGCTGAACAGGATTCTTAGTGATGGAGATGGCACTTGTATTGTCACATTTAATAGGAATGCCTTTGAGGTTGATGCCAAGATCTCGCATTTGTTGAGCTATCCAAAGGATTTGGGAGCAACAGGCTCCAGCTGCAATGTATTCGGCTTCTGCAGTGGATAGAGCGACTGAGTTTTGTTTCTTTGAGTGCCAACTGATCAAGGATGCTCCTAAGAATTGGCAACATCCTGATGTGCTCTTCCTATCCACTTTATACCCTGCAAAATCTGCATCAGAATATCCAATTAATGTGAAATCCTTTTGCTTTGGGTACCATAGTCCAAGCTCCTTAGTGCCATTGAGATATCGAAAGATCCTCTTTACAGCCACGAGGTGAGATTCTTTAGGATCAGCTTGAAACCTAGCACACATGCAAACACTAAACATGATGTCAGGTCTACTAGCCGTGAGATATAATAAAGATCCAATCATTCCTCGATACTCCTTTTGATTGACACTTTTCCCAGTCTTGTCTTGATCTAGAGATAATGTTGAGCTCATGGGTGTCTTGGCTGCTTTGGATTGATCCATCTTGAACTTCTTCAAGAGATCCTTAGTGTACTTGCTTTGGTTGACAAAGCTCCCTTTCTTGGATTGGTGAACTTGTAATCCCAAAAAGAAGTTGAGTTCACCCATCAAGCTCATCTCGAACTCACTGCACATGATGTCAGAAAATTCCTTGCACAAAGATGTGTTAGTAGCACCAAATAATATATCATCAACATAAATTTGAATGACCAAAATGTCTTTTCCTTTGGTCTTGATAAAAAGAGTCTTGTCGATCAACCCCCTTTTAAAATCATTTTCTAAAAGATATTTTGACAAGCGCTCATACCAAGCTCTTGGGGCTTGTTTCAAACCATAAAGCGCTTTGTCAAGTTTATAAACATGATTGGGAAATTCCAAACTTTCAAATCCTGGGGGTTGAGCCACATATACTTCTTCCTCTAAGAAACCATTAAGAAAAGCACACTTGACATCCATTTGATATAACTTTATGCTCATAAAAGATGAAAATGCTAATAAAATGCGAATGGCTTCAAGCCTGGCTACGGGAGCAAAGGTCTCCTCGTAGTCAATACCTTCCTCTTGATTGTAGCCTTGAGCAACAAGCCTTGCCTTGTTCCTCACGATCTTACCATTCTCATCTAGCTTGTTTCGAAATACCCATCGTGTGCCAATGACTGATTGATGCTTTGGCCTTGGCTTCAAGGTCCAGACTTTGTTTCTTTCAAATTCGTTAAGCTCGCTTTGCATAGAAATGATCCAGTCTGGCTCTTGAAGTGCCTCATCTACCTCCTTTGGTTCAATAAGAGAAACAAACGCGTGAAAAGCAAAAAGATCTTTAAGTTTAGAACGAGTTTGAACACTAGAAGTAGGGTCAGAAATGATATCCTTTAATGAGTGTGATGAGGAATATTTGAATTTCCTTTTGCTAGTCTCAGCTCCTTGATTCGTCACACCAGTAGGATTGACTTGTGGTACATCTGACTCCGTGGTCCTGTTAGGTTCAGTTACAGCAGTTTCTGACGTCTCAACACTGTTGGATTGGACACCAAGGGCTTTGGACGAATCTTCAACACCTTGGGCCAATTCTTCAGTGTTAAGAATCTGTTCCTGCATGTTCCTCTTATCTGTGTTCTTGGTAGCAGCATCATCACCTCCCTCGTTCTCTGCATGGATGTTAAGATCTATATCTGCAACACTTTCACTCAAAGAACCGTCATTGCATTCATCAAATATAACATGTATACTTTCTTCAACTAACTGGGTCCTTTTATTGAAGATTCTATAAGCTTTGCTACTTGTGGAGTAGCCAAGAAATATACCTTCATCACTACGCGCATCAAATTTCCCAAGGTTATCTTTTCCATTGTTATGAACAAAACAAGTACAGCCAAAGGGTTTAAAATAAGATATAAGTGGTTTGCGGCCTTTGAAAAGTTCATAAGGAGTTTTCTTTAAGATGGAACGAATAAGACAACGATTCAAAATGTAGTTAGCTGTGTTAACAGCTTCAGCCCAATAGGTTTTAGGTAATGCATTTTCTAAAAGCATAGTCTTGGCCATATCCTCTAAGGTGCGGTTCTTGCGTTCCACAACCCCGTTTTGTTGAGGTGTCCTAGGAGCAGAAAAGTTATGGGAGATGCCATATTTAGCACAAAACAAATCAAACTGAAGTTGATCAAACTCCCTACCATGATCACTCCGAATTGACACTATGGGCTCGTTTCTTAAAGTTTGCAACTCCTTACAAAGTTTTGAAAACTCAAATAAGGCCTCTGATTTTTCTTTTAAAAATGCAACCCAAGTATATCTAGAGAAATCATCAACAACAACTAGCATGTACTTTTTACCATTGGGAGATTTGACTCACATAGGACCACATAAATCCATATGTAAAAGATCAAGGGGTCTAGAAGAACTTACAACCTTTTTGGGTTTAAAAGAGCTACGTGTTTGTTTACCTCGTGTGCATGCATTGCACATATCAATACCTTTGAAGTCCATCTCAGGTAGCCCTCTTACAAGCCCTTTCGACACAAGCTTCTGTAGTGTATGTGGACTCACATGACCGAGTCTCCTGTGTCAGAGCTTTGGATCGTCCGTCAAAGCCTTTAGACAGGTTAAGCTTCCTTGTGCCACTTGATCAGCATTTACAACGTATATATTGTTGTAACGATATGCAGTCAATATAACTTCACCTGTATCTTCTCTGCACACTAGACATCTGTTGTTGTTAAATCTGACATAGTTGCCACTATCACATAGTTGAGAGACACTAAGCAAATTATACTTTAAACCATTAACAAGATAGACATTTTTAATACTATGGCTGGAATCACTTCCAACACTACCAATACCAACGATGTCACACTTTCCTTTGTCACCAAGAGTGATTGTTCCCGTGGATTGCTCCTTTAGATCATGAAAGAGAGAACTATTTCCACTCATATGCCTCGAGCACCCACTATCAATGATCCATTTATGTTCCTTCACCTTGGTGTTCTCCTGCAAGACAAACATCAACCTTTGTGGCTAGACCAATAAGCAAATTTTGATCCATTGTTGGGGTAAACCATGTTTGGTAAAATAGTGCCTTTTGGAACCCAAACTTGTGTTATCCGTTCTTTTCTCAAATGAACAGGAAATGTATTGCGAATAATATATGGATCCTTTCTTCTATAAGGGCAGGTCTCTTTTACATGTCCCTTTCTAGCACAGTGGTGACATATAGGATAGGTTCTGCTTCCTTTTGCCTTTACAAAGGTGGTAATGTGCTGCTTCTTTAAAAACCTTGGATTGTAACCAATACCACTTTTTTTTAGAGAACTTTGTTGCTCGCCCAACATCCTATCAAGAGTGCCTTTGGATTTGGTAAAACTTATGAGGGCTGTCTGTTGGTCTTGAATCTTATTATTCAGGGAGATCTTCTCGTTCTCTAAGTCATGATGCTCATTTCTTAGAGAGGAGAGATCTTGCTTGAGTTCAGATTTCTCTGAGTCAAGCGTCTTGACTTTAATTTCAAGACCTGAATAAGAAGCTTCAAGACTTTTAACCCTCATAGACAGATCCTCAATAGTTCTTTCCTGATCCACAGTTCTCTTAATAAGAATGTTATTTTGGGCAATAAGTTTCTCTTCATTGGCAATCATATTGGAAAGGAATTCCAATATTACCTCTTTTGGACTTGCCATAAGTTCTCTTACAGTAGCTTCAAGCTTTTCATCGTGGGATTCATCTTCTGAGGCCATAAGACAAATATTGGCCTTCTCATCATCGGAGTCAGAGTCAGAATCGCTCCAAGTTGCCATCATGGCTTTCTTCTTCCATTTGTCACCCTTCTTAGACTGGCTCTTTGTCTTTTGAGGGCAGTCCTTCACGAGATGATCTGTTTCACCACATTCAAAACAAGACAACGGTTTAGTCTTCTTTTCATACTTGTTGTATTGAGGCTTACCTCGAAATTTTGAAGACTCTGATCCATCCTTGTTGTTGAATTGCTTCTTCATTTTGAGAATTCGAGCAAGGCCTCTTGTGATAAGAGCAAAAGGATCATCCTCATCGTCATCCTCATCTTCGGAATCAGATCCATCTTTAGGCTCATCCTTCTTAGACTTGAGTGCCAAGTTCTTAGTGCTAGCTGGAAGTTCTCCATCGTCTTCATTAAGGATCATCTCATGCGTGATCAGTTTCCCAAGCAGGTCGTCAAGAGGTAGAGTAGTGAGGTCTTGGGCTTCCTCTATAGCTGTTACTTTAGGACCCCACTTTTCTTTTGGGAGACACCTCAATATCTTCCTTACTTTCTCAACGTTTGTAAAGCTCTTGCCGAGAGAGTCAAGGTTGTTGGTGATTTCTGTGAATCGTGTGAACATGACCTTGATAGACTCATCAGGCTTCATCTTGAAAAGTTCATACTTTCGAAGGAAGATGCTGATCTTGGTGTCCTTCACTTGGCTGGTTCCCTCATAGGTGACGACCAGCTTGTCCCAAATCTCTTTAGCTGACATACAAGATGAAATACGGTTAAACTCATCAGTGCTAAGACCACAATAAAGTAAGTTAATAGCCCTGTATTCAGACTCCTTCTTTGCAACTTTGGTTCCATTTGGTCCGTCTTTCTCTGGAATCTTTGGCCCATTCTCTATAATGTTCCAAAGTTCCAGATCTTGGTCTATGATGAACATCTTCATCAATGATCTCCAGTGGACAAAGTTGTTTCCTACAAAGAGTGGTGGTCTGCTAGTAGACCTTCCCTGTGCAAATCCTCCGCTTGCTTCACCAGACATGATCGAAAACTCACAAGATTGTTAGATCAAAAACAGTGAGTAAAGCTCTGATACCAATTGAAGGTTCGATAATATAAAACAAGGTAATATAGAAATACTCTAGAAGGGGGGTTGAATAGAGTATGCCCTTTTTTCACAGAAAGTCTCAAGACTTTTGGAGCTCGTATAAAACCCTTTGAGATTAAACCTGAATCACAAAGTTAGACAATCGAACCAAGTGCGGAAATAAGGTAAAGCAATAGATAAAGGACACGAGTAATTGTTTACGAGGTTCGGCACGAACTTGGCCTACGTCCCCGCCTAGGGTTCTTCCACAACCCTAGGATTCAAAAGGCTTTATTGATCGCAAAGCTTAGGATCCTAATAGCACACCGAGAAGCCTCTCTCCTACACAGTTGCAATCTAGTCAATTCACGTTCCCTTGGAGTCCTAGACCAATCTAGAAGAGCCCCACCTCTCTTAGCTATCTAGTACAATCCTCTTACTCTCACAAATCAATAGCCTAGTGCTTACTTCCCGAGTTACAAACTCCCGAGTAACATTATAAATGAATATATCCTATAAGCTCACAGTGTAACTCTCAAAGACTTTGAAATGAAATAACAAACTCTTGAGCGCTAGCAGAGAGTACACTTGGAAGACAGATCTCGCTTGAATAAATGAAAGCTTGTGTTCAACCGGTATATCCTGTCTTCTTCTTCCTTTCCTTTATAGAAGCAACATGGTGCCTAAGGATCTTCAACAACGGCTAGTTCGGATCATGGCGCGCCCAAGGATCTTCTATTTTTCGACACTTCGAAGACATGATCTCACAAATTTGGATCTCCTCAATATGCACCATAAGGAAAGAAGTAATTCGAATAATACTTCCTGAAAGGTTAGTTAGGCATATAATATAATGGAAGTATATAATATTAAATAATATTCGGACATAATAATATATAGAACAGGTTTTGTATTTCATCAATACTGTTAAAGCTCCAAGACCTTTGACACAGACAAACTGTCAAGGCCTTTGAAACTTTATTCCGATTTTCATCAAGGGAGGGAGTTATCATCCTCAATAAGTGATGTCAAGATAGGAACACTTACATATTTAGTTGGTAAGTCAGGGACCCGAACCCAAAGGTCCAGGGAGGTGATGGATTCCGACCAAGGGTCGAAATCATACTCCAGGGCCTAAGGACCAGCAACTGGCTAGAAACGTGAAAGGGACGCTTTTCCCACACCTTGTCTCGGTCCTCCGGCTGATCAAAACGGAGCTCAAACCACTTTTTAGCCACTGGAACTAGTTGGAAACCTCCCTTCAGAAATTTCCAGTCCAACTTAATCTTCCTCCTCACCTCTTTGGCCTCAATAAGATCACCCACTATGGTCGCAAAGAGAAAGGAATTGTTGAGAAGAGAAATATTCGCTTGGACGTTGGATTGAATAGCGCACAGCTTCTCAACATCAACCTTTGAGTGCTTCAAGGACTTAGCCGACTTCCCCTTGGATCTGTTTGCCTCTCCATCACCGAAACCAGAAGGTTTCTCAGGAATCTTTTCATCAGCACATGATTTGTGGCCCTTTCGGGAGGTAATCAAAGGAGGCGCGACAAAGTCGGCCTCCATGGGCTTTTTCCCTTTCTCTAGAGACGGGGTAGCCATATTAGCAAGGAAAGCAAAGAACTAATTAGTTAGAAGATAGAGTAAAGAAAAGGAGGAAGAAGAGAAGAGTAGAGACGAGGTGTGAAGAAGGGAGAACCACCCCAAGCCCCTTATAAAGAGGCCGGAGCACAACACAAATAGGAAGAGAAAAAATTCAAGATTAAGACTATACCTTTCCCAATGGCAATAACAAGTCAATTCGATCGGACCTGCCCCAGCCCCGTGTGATCGAGAGCCAACTTTGCTTGAAGGAAGGAGATTCCGTACCCCTACCGCACCCAGGTAGAGCCACAGAGGCCAGGGGGCGTTGACTTAGGACTTTCCACAGGCACTGATGAACTATAACTAGCCACCCAAGAGGAAAGGAACCACCACACGCAAAGAGTAACAAGCAGAACCTACTCCGAAGATAGAAGCACACCGTGAAACGAAGTTCCACCCACTTACAGAGCCCAAAACCGTACAGAATTGCTCCAGACACAAGAGGGCGAAGAGCATCATTGCTCTAATGGACAAAGCGGATTATTAACAAGAAGATTTGAAAGGAGATGAATTTCAACGGGGACAGATTTAGATTTCTAGGGTTCTTCAAAAGGGGCAAAAGTGATCTATCAGATCTACTAGAAGGGAAAGGAGCACAAGGCGCGTGAAGCGCGTTCATTGCTCTCGTCTTTTTAACACCTGTAATTACTATGCACTCATTACTCTTCCTCCTTAATTATTTGTGGGTCCCCCTTTATTTACTTTTCGATTTTTTTATTTTAAAAAATAGTTGAGTAAACTTAGTCGCTAGGCAAGTGAAGTTTTGTCCGGGATTTATCGAATTGGGAAATCACTTTCGTAGTTGCATAGTTAGATGAACAGACGCCAACTAAGTCTCCACACAATAAAAAACCTTTTAAACAACTTTTGCAACATATCAGGCCTTTCCATAAACTACGATAAAAGCTCCTTACAAGTCTCTAAAAATATCTCCACTCAAAAAGCACAAAGTCTTGCTCAACAGCTAAACATTCCTGTAACCAAAACATTAGAAAAATATCTAGGAATATCACTCATCAGTGGCAGAGTAAACAACAATGTCTTCGACGATGCCATCACAAACCTAAAAAAAACAATTATCAAATTGGAAATCGAACACTCTATCTCAAGCAGGAAGATCTGTTCTCATACAAGCCAATCTTAATTCTAAAACAAATTATCTCATGCAATCCTTCCTTCTTCCAAAAGGAATTCTCGACAAAATTGACCAGATCAACAAAAACTTCTTCTGGAACAAAGTTCAATCTGACAACTATCACCCACTAATTAGCTGGGAACGGTTATGTACCCCAAAAAAGGATGGTGGACTAGGCTTTAAAACAGCTGAACAAATCAACCTAGGAATGCAAATGAAACTTCTCTGGAGAATAATAGTAAACCCTGACAATATCTGGTCAAAGGTCATCACTGAAAAATACCTATCAAAAGAACCATTAATGGAAAGAACCAAAGGGAAAACCTCATGGCAATTTGGACGACTTTTAAACATTAGAGATACCTTCTCTAAAGGTTTACTCTGGATAGTTGGTAATGGAAAGACCATTAATGTCTGGTCTGACATCTGGATAAATGCTCAGAAACTCGAAATGTTTAGAAACAACCATGACCCTAACCTAAAAGTCTGTGAATTATTCACAAACTCAAACAAATAGGATACTAAGAAACTAAACGACATTTTCCCTTCACACATTACTGAAATGATATCCAACATTTACATCCCCAGAATTGACATCGCGGACAGACTAATCTGGATCTACAACAAAAATGAAATTTTCTCAGTAAAATCTACCTCTTCTCTCTTTAACATAAGAAACAACAATAATACTTCTGGAGACTGGATTTGGAAACTAAATATTGCACCAAATATCAAAAACTTCATTTGGAAAACTATATTAGATATCCTACCTACCGCCGAACGACTAAACAGATACATAAATAGGGTACCCAGCATCTGCTCTTTGTGCAACTATCAACTGGAGAACGCAAATCACTTATTCTTTAACTGTCAAATCACCAAATCATTAATCCAAAATTTAGGTATTAGTTTACACAAAACCTTTAATATCCCCAACATAACAGATAATATCTCTGAAAACATCTTCAATACTAAGAACCTAAACAGAGATTTTACAGACCTCTGCCATCTATGGCACTCAATCTGGGAACTTCGAAATAAAATCATCTTTCAAAAAAATTCTAACAATAATATAGCCTCCACTCTTACTCAAACCATCGATAAAATTCTAAGCATACTAGGCCGCATAAAAACCTAAACTGGAAATATCCACCTAAAATGTTGTAAAAATAAATGTTGATGCCTCTGTCAAAAATGGAATACAATCTCAGATTGGATGTATAGTAAGAAACAATCTAGGACAAATAATCAGAATACATAAATGTAATGGTCAAACATTTTCTGTTATCCAAACAGAATGATTTGCAATACTTGCAGGTATAAGACTGGCAGTAGAACTTGGTATACAGAGAGCGATCATTGAAGGCGATTGTGCAATCATCATCAATGCTATCAATCAGAAAATCAGCCCTCCATGGGAGATTACACAAATATTAGAAGAAATTCAAATTCTAAGCAAGGACTTTGAATTCATCAAATTCCAACATTGCTACAAAGAGGCGAATAGTGCAGCAGACTTTATCGCAAAATCTCAACTGAGTTGTAACTCTATCCTTAACTATAACTGTAATTTTCAAAACATCATCATGCTTGATGATCATGGATACTTAGAAATATCCTAAACTTTGCCTACTGTAAAAAAAAAAAAAAAAAAAAAAAAAAAAAAAAAAAAAAAAAAAAACTAGGCTGAATAGGGACGGCAGAGTCATGGTCCAATGCCCATCTGTCCCCAACCCACGTGCGCTCAACTTGATTTATCTGTTCACTAAGGAACTAATACACGTTTTTCAAATAGTAAACCTCCAATTGTCGACCCCAAAATTGGACCAAGGAACTAATGCATGTTTAAAATTTGTTAAAGTTCACCCTATTTGTACGGTAAAATTTTCGAGTAATACACAATTCGGACCCGGACATTACGAGTAATATATGGTTACTTGCAATACACGAGCGTAATTTTTTTTTAATCCGCATATGTGCACTTCGGTTTACACGAATATCTATATCTATCTATATATCTATATAAAATACTAAAATAGAGGTCTGCAACGACTTCTAATACGATTCGCATACGTGTTATATTCTGGATTAAAACGATATTAATATCGCATATGTGTCATATTCTAAATTAATATGGTATTACTCCCTCCGTTCGGCAAAACTTGTCATTTTAGCTTATTTCACAAGTTTTAAGGCAATTAACAACTGTACTAATTTACCCTCAATTATTACCCTCCTTTTTTACTTTATCGAAAACTACAACTAATAAATCATCAATCATATCAAGGGTATTTTTGTAAAGTGAAGGGCAAAATACCTACAATGACAAGTTTTTTTGAACAAAAATAACACCCTAAAATGACAAGTTTTGCCAAACGGATGGAGTATCTTTTTTTATCTGTCAACTAAGAAACCAATATAATTTTGTCATCTCAATTAATGGTCTCACTTATTTTTATAAATATTCAACGTTATATATTAATTAGTTAGAAAACTTATCTTTTTAGATCAAATAATCTATCTACACAAGACGTCGTGGATTTGCGATCGATATCTGATGGCTCTTTTGAGTCCATAATCTGATCTGTCCGCTTGTGTCCCCAGAGCTCTTTGTGTGCGTCGTGGATTTGGTGATGGGTGTGACTCTAAAAAGAAAATGATTTTAATAGGTAGTTTTTTGCAATTTTATAGTTTTAAGGAGTGGTGTCCCACAAAATACCCTATTCTATTTTTTCTTTTTTTTTTAACCGAAAATAATTTGGCTATAGGGCCAAGCCCTATAAGCCAAGAGCATCCAGGCGGATGAAATTACGAAGCGCAGAATCGTCAGGGGTCAGTGAGCTGTGGAAAGCAAGGTCCAAGTGCGATAAGCGGTCCGCAACACGGTTTGCTTCCCGAAAGACATGACGAATCTCAATTGAATGAAAAAAGCCTAACGAGAATAGACTGTCTGAGACAATCATTTCAGAGTCTCATGTAGGCTTCCCAAGGCCTTTAAGACTGTTTATAATGGTGAAGTTATCACCCTCAATTTCGAGGTTAGTTATGTTGAGTTCCCGTGCTGCTATGATGCTTGTCCAAAGACCCAGGCCTTCCGATCCAGAAATGGATGAGATAGGACAAGGCCCGGATCCACATAAAATTGGGGTGCCGCTACAATCTCTAATAATAAATCCATAGGAGCCTTTAGAGGAAGAAGAAAGGGCCCCGTCGAAATTGAGTTTGTAAGTTCCTGCTTTTAGAGGTTTTCATTTTGCTTTTTTTCCTTTTTTCCCCTGACGCTGTAATTCGGTTATGTTAATCTGGTTGCGAATGATCATTAAAGTCATCGACATTTTTGGTAGAGTTCCACATGAATATTTGATCTTTAAAAAAAGATAAAATACTCCTTGCGTCTGGTTTCGTGTTGTCAAAGAGCGCTTTGTTGCGAAAATACCAGATACTCCACCAAGCAAAGGCTAGCTTAGTGAAGCTAAGGATTCCTATATTTTCCTTAATTTCCCGGATGGTGGTGTTTAGATCAGTTTCTTGTATAAAGCAGCTGTTTATTTTAACAAATAATGTTGGGTCCATCATAGTTATCGCCTCACGCGAAATGGGGCAATTCCAAAGTAGGTGAGTTAGGTCTTCATAGTTTGAGTCGCAATGTGGGCAGGTGGTGGGTATTCCAAAACCACGAGCAGCAAGTCTAACCGAAGTGGGTACCCCATTTTTTGTGATCTTCCAGAGTAGTGTTTTTACTTTTGGCGGAACATCAAGATTCCAAATCCAATTCATCCCAGATTTTTGATTATGTTTCGTGTTATTTACCTTATTCAAAGGGTAAATAGGGTGAATAGGGTGGTTTTCTATAATTTTACCTAATATAATTATTTTATCTTGATTTATATGATTATTTGATTAAATTAATATTTTATCTCAATTTTTACGAGACTTTTATTTATATAAATAAATACTTGTATAGATCGAGATAAAATAATCGCATTATGCATTATATTTGAAATGTCCAAACACATCCCCATCCTAACAATAAGAAACAAACAAGATAATGATATAATGTCAAAAATGGAATATGACAAATGTGGAGTGGAGCAGAGCGAACCCATAGCGGCTGCGGATAAACACCGAATTGGCTACCTGTCCCCCACTCCTTTTCAACCCTCCTATTATCATTATTAATAAGAATTCAATGGATACACAAAACCAAACACCCAACCCAACCCAACAACAACCAAAAAAACCACACGTTTTGTGCAATTAAATTTAAAGGGAATTAGGAACGAAAAGTATTCCCACTTCTTCCAGATACACAACACACACTTGCTTCATCCCATTTCTTTCCAATTAAATAATGTAAGTTTGAAGTCAATGGCTCGTCGTTTTGACCACGTTTCAACCCCAAAGCTCGACACCCCCATGGCGGCTCATTCTTCCATTCCACACTCTTTCCTCCCACTTTCACCCCCTCCCATAAATTCAGCTTCCACACCTACTTTCCCGTTCTTGAAATTAACCTTCAATTCGCTGTCTCAACCAAATCAAAAAAAAAAAAATGGTGTCTTACTCTTACACAAATAGCAGCTCATCCCAATCCCAATCCCAATCCCAAGGGAGCCACCTCCACGCGGTGCAGAAGCCACCGTCCAAGCTACCGAAGAAGCCGGCATCCTCCTCCGCTTCAGCGCAACCCAAGGTGTATAATGTAAAGCCGATCCACTTCAGGGAGCTGGTGCAGCGGCTCACAGGCGCCTCTCAGACGCAGCCAGCGGCGCAGAGGCTCCATAGCGCTGCGCCGCCCCCAATCCAGCTGGCGACCAGGCCTGCCATGGGCGATCATCAGAGGAAATCATCGGCGTCCGGCGGATACAGTAACACCATTACAGAGGCTTTTAATTTGGGGGATGGGACTGAGCTGAGTCTCTCTCCAAACTCGTGGTTTTCTTTCCCGTTGCTGAGCCCAGGGCCGATTTCCAACGCACATATTTCATAGCGTTTGTTGTTTGCTCGCAAACACAGACATACTTTCTCAGTCACCATCAACTTCAGTCGTTTATTTGTTTCAATTGTAACTCTTACTGATTTGATATTTCTGTTGTTGCTATATCAAATTGCATCAGTTTCAAATATGATAAATAATGTTTTTAATCGCACCATCTGATTGGATTTACCTAATTTGGATTTGTGACTCGTTTCAATTTAATTTGCAGATGAGGAGGAGGGGGCACGTGCTGCCCTATCCTCCTGCCTATTCGTTATACTTATAATTGTATCTATAGATTTTACATAATACTCTAGATATAGTTTTTTTTTTCACTTTGGCAAGTCTATGCTCCTTAATTTCTAAGAAGTTATATATTAAATTGAATTTTGATTTTTAAAAATTAATACCGAATAAGAAAAAGTAAAAGTTCTAATTCTTCTTATTAGTGAAATTCCATAAAATTTTAAGGCTCTTTCTTTTTTAACCAAATGGTCATATATTTATGGGCTAAATCGTTTTTGGTGTTTCTATACTATACACTTGGAGTATACAAATTGGAAAATATTTTCCCCTAGATACATCCGGTTTAGCAATTTCTAAATTAGATTACGGAGTTTATCTATTGTTTTAGGGTTTTTTTTTAATAAAGTACTAGTGTAATCCCCGCACCATGACGCGTTTACATAAAATAATATCAAATTGTAACGTGATAAAGGCAAATCATTGCTAGATCAGATTTTATAACAATTCGTATATATCTAGTATAATTAACGGCGGGGTTTCCTTCCTTTTTTCATAACTATTGAGGCATATACATATTTTCCAAATGAGCATATTAAATAGATCATGAATGTCATGAAAATATATATTGATGTATTAAATTAGAGTGTTTCAAGGATGAATTGGAAATTGCTATTTAAAGTTGTACAATAAACCTTAACATAATAATTTTCGACACCAGATACAAAAAAAAATCCAATTAGAATTTAAGATTTTGGCAAAAAAAAATGGAAGAATAAAAAAATAACAAATCTAGGAGGGTAAAACGATTCAAACAAATTAGTTCGAGATAAAATTTGATAGCAAATACTCCCTCTGTTAATTAAAACTTGTCGTTTACTATTCATGCACGTTTTTTTAGAATGATAAAAACTATATGAAATATTAACATTTTTTTAAATTTGTTTTTATAAATTCATAATTAATAGTAACAAGTATGAAATTATTTAAAAAATATGTTAAAAAAATTAATATTTTAGATAGTTTTTAACACCTCAAAAAGCGTGCGTGAATAGTAAAACGTCAAGTTTTAATTAATGGAGGGAGTAGCAATCCATATATAATATAGTTAATATATAAAAAAATTTACATAATTTATTTTGTGAGGAAAGGGGTTAGAAATTCAAAAAAATACCCTAACGGAATAGCATTAAAAAAAATAAGAAAATAATAATATTGGATTGAAGAATCCAATATGTAGAAGTTCAGTGCTAATTTCATTTTAATAATATTGAATTAAAAAATTAAGGGAAGAAGTAAAACAAAAAAACCTAAAACGCAACAACATCGCACAAAACTCATCTAAAACTCAAGAAAAAAAGGAGAAAAGGAGAATTAAAGAAAAAATGAATTAAAAAATGACGGAAATAACGTGATTGGCCGAGATTACTAAAACTCCTCTAGGATTGACACCTCAGCAAAGTATACTGATTTAAAGTATTATACAAATATAGATTATTATCTATGTGATTGTGTATCAATAGACAAACCGATCCCTTTTAACAGTAAGACCATGGGTTCATATGGGACGGGTTAATAAACTGACTAAAATTATAAACAAGCTAAAATTTATAAATTGTTGGTAAAAGTAGTTAAAAATTTAAACAACAAAATAATCTCAGTATGGGGCGAAAAACAGTTTATTTGTAAAAAGTGGTTTATTTGGTTGTTATTAGGGGTATTGTGGTACTTTCAAACCAAATAGATAAAAAGGAAGGGGTGAAACAATATTTTTGCAAAATAAACACCAAAATAACCTTCATTTTCTAACTTTTCTTTAAATACATTTTTTAACTTGTTTTAGTTAATTTTGAATGTCCAAACAACCATAAACCCTGTTAAAAAAAAGGAAGAATAGCAAAAAATACCCAAAATTCATAGGACATTTGCAAATATGCCTTGTTTTTTACTTTATTGTAAAAATGCCTAATTTTATTGCAAAAGTGCCTAATAAAATTGCAAATGTGCCCAAAAGAAAAAAAATATGTGAAATAAATAAAAAACAAAAAAAGCCAAATTTTCCAATTTTATAAAATAAAAACGAAAAAAGAAAAAGAAAAAAGAAAAACAAAAAGACCGAAAAAATAAAAAGAAATAAAAACGAAAAACAAAAAGAAAAAGAAAAAAAAATTGTAAATGGGAAAAGATAAAAAGTAAAAAAATCAGAAAATCTCCCTGTTCCTTCTCCCCCGAACGAGCGAACGAGCGAACGAGCGAACGAGTGAACGAGTGAAGATGAAGCTCCTCCTCCGTCGGCGTTGAAGATCTCCTCTCAGACCGAGCCCCCTCCGCCGGCGGCTTCTCACTTGAGTCGGCTCTTCGGTCTTGCCATCAGCACTCCACCGTTCTGCCGACAGTTTTGCCCCAAAGCATCTGCTCCTCTCGACAGTTTCGCCCCAAAGCATCGAGCACCATCGTTCCGCCGCCGAAGCCATCAAAAACACCGGCGAGGAGATCGAAATTGTCACCATCGGTCATCATCAGGTCGAGTGTTGTCCCTCGAAGCCCTCTGTCGTCGAATTCGAGAAACTCTAGGTATGTTACTTGATTCCTCCATTCTCTTGTTTATGTCCGATTTCTGCCAAAACAAACCAAGATCTATCCATTTAGATGAATCCTAACTTCCCTTACCCATCATGTATTTAAGGGACTCCGGAATACTCGGTTTTAGATTATCAATGTGTATACGGTGTTCTGCACATAAGGTGTTTGTTAAAATGTCTGAGTGAATTTGTCAATTTGGGAGTGTAAATACTTGCCCCAATTAAAGGTTTGGCTTTCAACCTTCAGTAGCTCTGTTCTTGGCTGACCTTATTACCCTTGAAATTTATTATTCTAGGTGGGGTGTTTATTGTGTTTCTCTGGGTGATTTTGCTTATTGATTTGACTTTGGGATTGGGTTTGATGTATGAGTTTTGGGTAGTTTAATTGCTTGATGCTCAAGGGTTATATGGTCTTGGGATAATGGCTTCAAGTCAGCCATTGTTGATCCCTTCACTAACAGCTTTGAGCACCCATAATTCATGTATTGATTTGATGTGATGAGGCCGGTTTCTGAGAGCCAAGCTTCAGGTTCTGTCAAGGACTTGAATATTTCTGATGGGGATCCGATGAGCATAGACTATGTAGTGCGGTCCTCGTCTCGTCTCATCATAGCCAGACAGTTATATGTCTTAATCAAGTAAGGGTGAGCATTGGTTTGGCACCAAAACCAGAAAATTTGATACCCAAACCCAATTCAAGTAAAATCAAGATTCGAAATAGTCAGATTGGTTTACAACTTTTTCTTATATAAAAGGACAAACTAAAGTTTTAGGACTCGTTTGGTAACATTGTAAGTTTTTAGTTTTGAAATGATAAAACTTGTATATTTTTATAAGACAAAAAGTAACTTCAAATTCTTTAAATATAGGCTTATTTTTCAAAACATACAAGTTCTCTGACTTTATTCGCATCTCTGAGCCAATAGCAGATAGGTCCAAGTTCTCTCACTTTATTCACATCACTTTTATCCATTTCTGTATTTTATATCATTTAGGTCATGTACTTAGAATAGGTTTCGCATCATTTATGATTTGTTAGGTGTGTTTTTGGTTGTTTTTCGTATAGTTTTTAGATTAGAGGTCTACTCCCGTTGTGATTGTGTTTTCAGGTGTTTTTGGGAGCCAATCGGACCGCCTTGAACTCTCGTGGGGAAGCGTTCCTGGTGAGGATGATGTGAGCGGAACCAAGTGCCGAGGAACAAGAGGACGGGCATGCGTGCTGAGGTGCACTCACAGAGAGAAATGCACGGACGTGCAGGTAATGGCGCACGGGTGTGCATGTCAGCAAGGCCACCACTACCAGCAACCAAGTGTTGGTGCACGGGCGTGCGAGCGATGACGCACTCACAGAGAGATCTGCACGGGCGTGCGGTATGAAGCGCACGAACGTGCATGATGCTGTGGGATCTGCCGACTTCAGTTCATTTTTTTATTTTAGGAATTACATATTATTATTTAATTATGTTTTTTTCCTAGACTATTTAAGGGCTGAGAGGACATCTTTGAGAGTCTCTCCCTCTTCCAAGTTGAATTTTACTCTTGAAAAATCTTGTGAGAACCCTAAGCGAAGATTCTAATCGTTTCAATTCAAAATTGGTACTTTCTCTCTTATCTTTCGTTTGTCGCTGATTTTTATGCTTAGTCTAATCGAATTGAATATGATGATCTCTATGCTAGGCTAGTTCTCCTTGTTCTAGGGTTAGGGATAATCCCGATGATGCGGAAATAGACTTGCGCTTCATATCGCCCGAATGATTTCTCATTTGAATTGGAATGGGACCTCATTCACCACCGGTGTTGACACTTGACTGGAACACACCTACAATATGACAGGAAAATTAAAACATTATGACAAGGTATTCTTATCAACATGACAGGATGACAAAAAAAATCTTGACAGGATGCTACTAAAATACTGACAGGAAAGTTTCATAAACATGTCAAGATACATAATAAAATGGAGCCAACTTCAATCAAGCAATTGTCGTAGCCGTGAAGTGCACCCGGAATCCTGGTCTTTTGTTCGGTTGGGACATCATTCACAATCGGTTTTGCAAAATCAACCCGGCGGGAAAAAGAAAATACTTCGACAGGATATTTTTATCCACATGACAGGATGAAAAAACAAATTATGACAGGATGTTACTAAAATACTGACAGGAAATGTTTTAAAACATGTCAGGATACATAAATCGTGAGTCGTAAAGGGAGTCCCACGAGTTGTGGAACTTATCAGAATGTCACAAAACAGTGATAATAGACCTTCACGACTCGTTAAGGGTCTACCACGAGTCGTGGGATTTCTCAGCAGCTCACAAAACAGCCAGAACAACTTTTTTAGACATGTCAGGATGACAAAACAATTGTTGACATGATGATACTTACATGTTGACAGGATATTTGTTAGGCATGTCAGGATACATACCAACACGTTTTCGCAACCAAAATTTCTTATTATTGATCCAACTTTTCACATTCGTCAGGGACATACTTATACATGGGGCACGAAATAAATTAGAGCATGGGAGGATTCAATCATCAACCAAAAGAAGTTTTTTTTTGCAATTGATAAAAATGCAACAAAGGCAATGAAATCATATCTTTATTTTTTTTAAATCGGATGGTCAATTTGGAAGGAAATCATATCTTTATTTTTCCAATTTTATATTTATCTTATATATTCTATAATGTTTTTCTGAATTTATTTTTTAATTTCCAGAAAATCTGTTTTTTTTTCCAATTTCCAAACAATCTTATTAATACTATAATTCTATAATTTTTTTTTCAGAAAATCCTTTTTTTTTATTTCCGAAAATCTGTGTTTTTTTTTCCAATTTCTCAAAATATGTTTTCTTTTTCCGAAATTATGTTTTTTGAAAAAAAAAACTCCGAATTTTATTCCCTTTTCCGAATTTATTTTTTAATTTCCAGAAAATCTGTTTTTTTCCCATTTCCAGAAAATCTTATTAATTCTATAAAAAAATTTCCAAAAATCTTTTTTTTTTATTTCCGAAAATCTGGTTTTTTTCCAATTTCTCAAAATCTTTTTTGTTTTTCTGAAATTCTGTTTTTTGAAAAAAAATCCGAATTTATGTTTTTTTCCATTTTCCATAATTCTTTTTTTTAGATTTCAAATTAATATTTTTTGTATTTTCCAAAAATATATGTTTTTTTAATATCCGAAAATCATATTTCTTAATTTTTAATTTCAGAAAATAATAATTATATATATTTATTTTAATTTAAAATGCTTAAACACACAATACTTTTATTGCAAATATGCCTAAATAGGCATCCCTTGCAATTTGATAGAACTAGGAGTACTTTTGTAACCCTTTTTTCTGGGTAGGGTATATCCACAAATTCGCCTAAAAAAATAGCCACAAATACTTTATTTTTAACAGTTTAATTTGACTACCATACACCCCATATATTCTTACTGAGAAACAAGTGTTTGCATCAAAAGTGTTAAGCTTGAGCCCTTATTTCTGATTATGTTAAGAGACCAACGAATTGTTCTTTCAAAGAAGAATAGAAGACGGATTAAAATAGGGATAGTAATAATTAAAGTTAAAAAAGGCAGGAGACTTGAAGATTTGATGATTAAGCAATAAGAACACAATCTTTGACAAAACCAGGTTTACTCGATTGGAACAAAGGAATAAAAAAACAAGTCTAGACTAGAGCGTGCAAAATCTGACCCGACCCGAGAAATCCGATTGACTCACTCGAAATCAAATCTGATCAAAACCTGAAAATCTAGAATCATCCGTAATCGAAACTCGAGACCGAATCCGACCCGATCCCGACCTGACTCGACTCTCAAACCGACCTAACCCAACTTGAAACAGTTGTTCAACATCAATATTTTAAGGTTATCTAATTATATTTTCAGTTTTCGGTTTTAATAAATAGATTTCTTTTTATAGATATAAGTATAATAATTCTATTAGTTTTCATAACTAAACAAGTGTTAATAATTCTATTAGTCATTATGAGCGAATCCAACTTGACTAGTACCCGACCACATATTTTACCGGAACTGACCCGACTCGTCAATGACCCGACTCGAACAAGGCTGATCCGAACCCGACCCGAACAACCGAATTACCACCTCTATATAAGTCTGAAAAATAAACCATAATCAGTCATATAAACCTATGTTATATGTGGTTAGTAAAAGTAGAAAAGTAAAGTCCATTTCAGTGGCCAGATAACTACTTCA
Organism: Persicaria maculosa; assembly: GCA_963922045.1. Classification (NCBI taxonomy): domain Eukaryota; kingdom Viridiplantae; phylum Streptophyta; class Magnoliopsida; order Caryophyllales; family Polygonaceae; genus Persicaria; species Persicaria maculosa. The sequence goes on from OY998271.1 coordinate 40,227,082, forward strand.
CATAGCTCAAATTTTTTATTAGGAACACATCATTGATTAGGAGCACCATTTTTCTACTCATAGAATTCAAGGTTAGGTCATTTGGTTGTAAATTTTGATTTGAACTCATCTATATATCCTTAAATTATACCATAGCAACATAAAATGGATATTCATCTTGTTGTTTTATACAGGACAATTCTTTGAGTTTAATTTTTTTATTCTTCTAGAAATCTGCTTATGAAGGAACACTCTTATGCCTTTGCAAATAGGGAGATTTTTTTATGGGAGAGGGGGTTAGAATAGAGGGAATGATATTGGTGGTATAATTCCCAACCATTTGATTTTTTTGCCATTATTTATTATAAGTTATAATCTTGCCTTTTGAGTTTGTCTCGTGTTACATTAAATTAGTAAAAAAAAATGAAAATGTTTCTTATTCTATTTTTTTATTATTGTAATTTATGCTATTGTCATGTGCATCTTTACTGCTTTCATTAATGTTTTTTTATTCAGTACTTCATTATACATTTCTAGCTAAAGCTACAATTCATAGAATTCAAAACATTTTTAACAAGTCAGCTGCTCAAGGTGATGATAATGATCTAATGAGGATTATCCAACAAAGCTTTCTGAACATCATGGAACTATGGTTGCAACCACCATGTTTTATGTGATTTAAGGTTAATATGGAACTATGGTACTCCTAAATGCTAAGTTTTGTTGCTCTGATTAAATAGAAATTTGTACTTGCTTAGTTTTTTTTTAATGTGGCAGAGTATGGATTTCCATGGTTTTATAACTTTTGTTGTATTTGTTTTATTTTTCTGGGATTTTAAGGCTATGTTTGAAATATTATATTTCTCTTGAACGAGATGATTGTAATAGTACCTAAAAGAAATGTTTTATGAGCTTTGACATTAATTTGCACTATACAATTTACAACTATGTGGTATAGTGATAGTAGGAACCAATAGATCGCATTGCCTGTTATTGTTAAAGTGTAAGTGTGTTGGTCATCTTGACATAGTAAATGACATTGATGAATTTTCTGTTAAACATGTCCTAAAGTTGGTATTTTGAACAAGGTATGGTCCATGAATTCAAAAATCACACCTCTAAATTAGAATAGTATACGTGTGTGTGCGAAGCAAGCGTATATCAACTAGTAATTAAAAAAAAGTACACTACATAATTATAAGACCAAAATATCCCTAGCTATTTTCAAAAAAAATATCCGTGTGTACAATTCAGTGCAAAGAGGTTTCGGTTTCGATAACCGTAATGAGGATGCGCTTGCGTTGTTAGAGTTTGTAGTGGCTTTCGAATGTCTTATTTGTGAACTTATTCTTTGCAAAGATAGACAAGCATCTGGTCACGTTTGAGAGTAGAAATGACATTTCTTAGATTGACTACTTCCTTGTGTGTGTTGGGCAGTGGCGGAGCCAGGACACTGTGAAAGGGTGGGCGAGATTCAAAGAACCTAAAAGTATAAATTGATCTACAAATTTTCCAACAGCAAAATCATTGCAAAAAGTGTTCATACGATCAGTTTACAATCTAGTGAACTAACTAGTAAAACGAACACGACGACCTTCTTAATTTTATCTCCCAATTCCATTTGTGATTTTTGATTTATGAATTCTTAATTTTTCATTCCATTTATGTATACAAACAGTACCTTCAATTCCACTCCCCTAAACCCTATATACAAACAACCCCTTCAACGGCTTCAAGGCTTCAATTCCATTTCTGAATTTTTTTTTTTGAATTCTTAAATCTTCGTACTACCTAGTTTAATCCAATCAATACCCACCCACCTTAATTTTGCCAACAACAAACTAGAATTATAGAATCCAACAGCAAAACACAAAGAAGAAGAAAACAAGCCAACAACAAAATAGAAGAATAAGATTTCGATTGCAGTCTTTGCAGATCGGACCTAGAATTTCGTTTGCAGACTTGCAGATGGAAACCAATTCAACAGCAAAATAGAAGAATAAGCAAAACAAATAACAACGATTACCGAAAGATTGAAAGAAGTATAAAACGGAAGAAGAAAATATAAGATAAGAAGAGTGATGAACACTTACCTATTTCCAGGCTTTCCAGCAGAGATTGCAATCGCCCAGCCTCATCAATTCTTCGTGGTGGAGTGGTGAACTGGTGACCGGATTCCAATTCCGATAAAAAAATTTCTTTTAAACGGGTTAGGGTTAAGGGAAGTAAAATTGGGATTGGGAATTAGTCGGACAAAGATTGTAGTGTTGGACACGCTACACTAAAGCAACCGCCCCGTCAAATTTTTAAAATTTTTTTTTGGGTGGGCTGGGGCCCATACCAGCCCACCCCTCTCTCCGCCACTGGCTGTGGGGGGGCGGGGGTTATCCAATTTAGGGGATTGACGACCCCACATCATCCACTGGTGTTAGACTTCGAGATCAAGGGTCAAATAAGGAGGGAGATTTGCAAGTGAAGGCCTAGGATCAGATGGTGGCATTTGTCGAAGGAGAATGGACCCCTCCTAAGGGAAAAGATTGTAGAAGAAGTGGATAGAATAGATGTGTGGCAAGTTATAGATAACGTAAATTTGATGATGGGGTTCTATGACAGAACGCATCTGAAGAATGGCTCATGGAATCTTGAGCGTGTCACCAGGGAGTAGTAGGCACGAGACTTGGTGGAACAAAGAAGGGAAGGGGGTGGTTATGGCTAAGTAGATGGCGGTCAAAAGGGTGATGAGTAGCACTAGCACCAATGATGAGGAAAGAGAATGTCAATGTGCAAAGTACAAGCAAGCTAAGAAGGAAGCTAAATTTGTTGTAGCCAAAGAAAAGGAAAGAGCATTTAATAGAATGTATAAGGCGTATGTATAAGGCGTTGGATGAGAAGGGTTGGGAAATATTATTTTTCTCCATAACTCAAACCAAGGAATGAAAGAGTAAGGACTTAGATAGAGCAATATGTATTAAGGACGAGTCAAGTAGTGTTCTTGTGGATAAATTACAGATTCTGCAAAGATAAAAGATATACTTTTACAAGTTACTGATAGGATAAAGATCGTTGTTTCCTATCAAAGAAGTCTCAAACCCACTAGCTAGTATAACTGGCAAGTCTGAGGTCGAATCCACAAGGAGATCTACCTTACCTTATGTATTTTTGTTTTAACTAGAAGTAAAAGAAAGACTTCTGAATGTAAATAAGTAAATAGAGTAATAAAGGTGACAACTTGGATTGTAATCCATAGAGAGAAAGGCAGTCCCACCTACGAATTCGCAACGTTGATTGGACTACTCGATCATTGAATCTCTTTCTAGTAACTTAGTTCCTACCGATTATTCTGATATTAGTTTGATTGGATTATTAGTATAAAGGAGTCCTAATAATCCCTTGCACTCCTATGCATCCTAAACAAGGGAAAGATTTAATATAGAAATATCACAAAGTCCTAATATCCCTAGTATATAGGCAACACTAATTCCCTGAAGAATCAATATTTAGTCGATATGTCAACTTCCTACACATCCAAGTTTCGTTAAAGGAGTCCCACAAGAATGTGTTTGCTACGACAAATTGAGTTCATGAAAGGCATGAAACAGAACCCTAGCACAATGCAATTCTATCAAGGTGTGCAGTCAAGATAAAACCAACAACAGAAGGAATAAGCACAAAGAGGTTGAAATAATTGATAGGAATAAATAGAAAATAAAACTCATGATTCAACTAACCAAGTCTTGAACCGCAGACAAAACCAAAAAAGTTTAGTTGCTCATGACTTATAAAAACTAAAATCTTCAATCTCTAAATCTTAATGTGTTCAAAACTAAACCTAAACATGTCTATTTACACGCCTATAATCGGCCAAACCCCTAAAACTAGCCCCCATTATAAGCCTATAATGGGCGCTAGTTTTTTTTTTAACTAGAGCTATATACATACAACGTGAGGAGAATAAGCAAATAACATTACATCTTTCTCAAAGCGTTCTAACATTAGCACAAACTATAGCTCTTCTTTCTCTACTTAAAATGATTCAACCATAACCAACTCTAATCTCGGATGGGTCAGACTCATCATCGGTTAGGGATATAATGTATTTTGTGGAGCTTTCAAAGAAAAGACTAAGACTCAAAATTGGTTTCAAACATAGGTATAAAGTAGAGTGGATATGGATAAATATGGAGTAAGAAGTAGTAGTAGTGATTAAAATAGGCTAATTTCGATCAAGAAAATGATAATTTAGCTACTCAGACGGAAAGGAAACATTCATATAGTAGTGATTAAAATATATTTCCAAATTCTCAATCTTAATTAGAGTTCCAAGTCAATTGAAAAGGCAACAGTGAATGGGCACACTGATCATCAACAGCAACAAAAAACTTCAAATAACTATGAACAATATTTATCTTTTATTAAATTAAGTATAGAAAAAAAAAGTACAAAAGAAAGCAACAATTCAATCTACAGATCATGATTCATGAACAACCAATTTAATGAATCTGCTAGACGGAGATTGAAGCTAGTAGATTTGCAGGACCTGAAATCAAAATTAGTTTAACTAATTATTCATCTCATGATTCATGAACAAATAATTAGAAATTCTCAGCTCTCAAAGTGCAATTCCATCTTTCAGCAAGCCAAATCCGTCGGAAACAAACCTAATCATGCATCGAATTTCCCCGATTTCAACAAACGAATCAACACGAAAGCCTAAAACAATCGCAACGATCGAGGATGAACTCACAACATCGCGAAGCTCGGAACGGAGCTGATGAATGACGAGGGCAAAGCTTCTGGAAAAGAGGACGGAGAGGAGCTCCAGTGCGGCATTATGAAATGGGTAAGTAAAAAGCGAACGGCAAAATAGGTACTATAAAAGATTTTTGGACAATTAGTAAAAAGAAAATTAGGCGTCATGACTCAGAAATTATACTAGTATTCAACCAACATATTAAAAAAAATTAGACAAAGGGGTATTTGGCAAAAAAAAAAAAAATTCAGGGGCATTTAAAATAGGGGATATTTGGCGAAAATTCCAAAAATCCTACATACCTCAACCTTCTAGACTCCTCATGCTGCCACGTGTCCAACCTTAGAGGTTTTATATTTTTTTTCCGTTTTTGCCCCTATGTTCTCTTTCTTACTCCGTATTGTTTTCATGGAGGGTTATACACATACACTTGGTGTATGTGTAAATTTCTACACCTCCAATTAAAACCCTCCATTTGGAATTTATTTTTATATAAAAAAGTACAAAAAATAACTAACTAAGCAAGTAGTAGTTATTTAGTAACCGTTATTTTCAATTAAAAAAAAGGTAACCATTTTTTAATATTAAAATATGGGGTGAGATTTAAATTCTAAAATACATTAATAATTTCAATTTTATTTAAAAATAAGGTTTAAAAATCATATTTTTATTAGAAACTAGTGCAGTACCCGTGCATTACGCACGGGATTTATAAATTATTTTATGCAATAAATACAATAATGACATATCATATTTTGATAATGTTATTATATTAAAAAAATAAACAGATGCAAAAAAGACATACCTTAGATTTTTAAAAAAATTATATGTTTCATTCAAAATTTTAATGTCCATCTATATGACTATATTCCATATTCTATATAAAATAAAAATATTTATTTGGTGTTTCATGGCAACCCACATCATTAAATTAAAAAGTTATCTATAATAAGTGTATATATATAATATTTTATAAATCCCGTGCATAAGGCCATCTCCCATGGTAAGCCAAAAAATGATTTTTGGTCTAATTTCGCTCCCACCCTAGGCCAAAACCCATTTTAACCTTTTTGTTTTTGGCCTAATTCTAAAAGAAATGCCAAATTTGGCTTCCTCTTTTGGAAGGCCAAATGCTATTTATTTATTTATTCATTTATTTTAAGTGTTTAATATTTATGTAAATCTATAAATAATAAAATTATAAACCTATATATTTTATAGTTATGGTTTTTAATTAAAATTAAAAGTTGTTCTATTGTAAAGATATCCAAGAGTTCTTCAATATGACTATAATATTTGACATATTTGAATTATCATTGCATAAATAATATTTGTAGAAAATAAAATTAATATTTTTTTTACGGAATTGCTATTTACACAGTGATTTTCTCAACTTTTGCATGAAAAGCACTAGCAATCGCGTATTACGGGTTTGCTGTAGAAAAAAATGGATTTGGCGTGTAAATGACGAAAAATTCACCATGTAATTAGTAAGGCCTTTTTTATTATAGATTCATCAAAATTATAATAAAAAATAATTATTAAGTTGCTTAAAGTACTAAAGAAGAAAAAACAAATACAAAATGAAACTATCAACTATTGAATCATGATCACATCTAATATTCTGGTAGATCCGCATTACTCTCTTCATAACCATTTCCTGTTCCGAAGCCACCACTTTGATTATCTTTATGTATATAATTTTCATTGCTCGTTCGAAAGTTACCATAGTCGTAATTTTCAATAGTTTCATTTAAAGAGTAAGATGATGATGATAATTGAGAACAATTCATTGTTGATTCAAATTGAAAGGATAAAGATAAAATCAAATGACGGAAATGAGATGTGAAAGTTCTAAATTTTCTTAGTATTTATAGGAAACTAGCATAGTACCTGTGCGTAACGCACGTTATTTGGAAAATATATTATATTTTATAGAAGATATTAGCATAATTTATTTACATTATATATTAGCTATATTATACTATTATAATAATATGAAAACGATATAGAAAATTAATATAAATTTCGATAAAAAAAATGCTTATATTATATCAATATATAATATATGTGGAAAAATGTCAATGTCTCACCTTCCTAGCAGGGTCGGATTTTAGATTTGAAATGTCTGGGGCAAGATATAAAAACGTGGCCCTCTACTATTATTTTTTGTTGTGTTAATGGATTGGAAGGTAAGACCAAATAATTTGGTAGTTTGACTACATATTACACAAACTCTAGGTGAATGAAGTTTTTAGAACTTTTGGATGGAGAGCACATAAAAACGTCGAAGAAGAAATATTCTTGCAATAAACTTAAAAGTAAAAAAATGCTTCACAGTCTCAAGACTCTCAAAATATAGGTCGTTTTATTTTTTTGCATGTTTTTTAAGAAGCTAAAAACTCTGTAAAATATTATATTTTTATTGGTTTTTAAAAATAATATTATGCTTATTAATAATAAGTATAGTATTATTTTTAAAAACTAATAAAAAAAAGTTAATATTTTATAAAGTTTTTAGCTCCTTAAAAAACGTGCTAAAAATAAAACGAACGATATTTTGAGACAGAGGTAGTACAAAGTTTAGAGTCACCACGTACTACTGTGAGAATGAGTTTTTTTAGCCTTATAAGTTTTAAGTAAGTTGATTGATTACTTTTAGCATTAAACACACATTTGTTGTGGTAATGGGTTGGAAGGTAGAACTAAATAATTTGGTAGTTGGACTACACATTCCACAAACACTAGTGAATGGAATTTTCAGAACTTTGGGATGGAGAGCAGATAAAAAAGGATATATTGTATTAATAAACTTAAAAGTAAAAAAAAATCCTTTCATCTCAAAATATAGGCCATTATATTTTTTGACATGTTTTTTAAGAATCTAAAAACTCTATCAAATATTATCTTTTTATTAGTTTTATTTGAGCATGTTATATAATTTGCAATGTCTAAATATATATAGAAGCTTTATTATTATATATTAGGCCTAAGCATGAATAGTTAGCTTAGTGTTATAAAACATATGACAAATAAAAAATAAATGAAAGTAAAAAGAAGAAGAAGAAGACGTGGTGGTAGTGGAGGAAAAACCATTAAACAAAATAAGTATTGAGAATCGAGCTCATAACCTATTGATAATGAAAATCTTGAACTTGGATTCAAATATGAAATGGTTATTGTTAATTTAAAATTTTATTTGCCTAAAATCAACAATAGCCATTTAATATTTCATTTAAATATGAAATTTTAAATTTTAAATTATTTTAGGTTAAAGGAAACATACATACTCTAATCATACTAATAATCTTCAATTTTCATTTTTGAAGCATACATACTCTAATCTTGTAGAGTATATATGTTAATTCTCTTTTTAGATCATTGTGGTTATGGAATTAAACATTCATCGTCATCACCATCTTGCATTAAAAAAAACACGAACTCAATTTCAGAATATAAATGGTAATATATGAGAAGAAAATATATACACGGATGAATCAAAACAAAGTCCATAACCATCAGTTGAATTTAGATACACAATTTACAGCAAACATAAAGTAAGAGTTTGGAATTTTATTGTGGATAATTGAAATTTTGATTAGTATGATGTGAATGAAAACCCAAGCCCTTATACTGTATATAGGAAGAGAGGTAAAAAAAAGTCTTCTCTTGCAAGATTGAGAGAGATTAGATAAATAAATTGGCTTTATTTTACTCAATCAAAAATTTTAATATTTTGAAAATTGGTTAAAAACTTCATAAGATGAATAATAAAAAATTCCAATATTACCTAAATATCCAAAGAATAATTCTATTTGATTATTATTATTGTTGTTGTTGTTATTATTATACATAATTTTTGATTAAAAATATTAATTAATTAATTGAAACTTTCATTGGTAGATTATATTTTTTTTCATGGCATTAGTTTTGTAATTAAAAAGAGATTGAAATTGAAATTGAAAAAGTTTAAAAGTGCCGCTATAGTTTGAATTGGAGAAAATCTCTAATAAAATCAAATATCAAATAAAGGTAATACAAATGAAAAGATTAACTATTTTGTTAAGATTTTATGACAAAAAGAAACAAAAATTTATATCAAGTCATTAAATTCAGATAAAGTTTAAACAATTTATTTTTAAATTAAAAACAACTTAAGGTAATTTTTAAGGAAAATTAATAGATTTTATAAAGAAATTCTAAACAATTGAGTCAATATTTTTCCGATTAAGTGTGTCAGTGTGTGTGAATGCATGGTAGTTAGCTTGTAAATAAATTATAACTAAAAATATTATAAATAAATTAATTACATTTATTAATTTAAGAAATAAATTAATTAGATTTAATAATTTAAAAACACATAATTTTTATGATATAAATTGATAAGTAATTAATGAATAAATCATATTTTATGTTTTTTTATTAATTTATTCTTATCTACTTAAGATTATAACAACCAAACAAACTCTTCATTTTAAGGGAAAATTGATTTCTTATCTACTCATGCAAAAGAACGAAACATGGCCAAAGAGATAAATTAAAAATGACACCATAGTGGTAAATAGAGCTAAATAAAAAACTTAAAATTAGAGTTTATAGCTTGTAAAGTAGATTATCCGCGAGTTAAAAAGGTGTTAAAGATGTATATATTTAGAAAAGAGTTTACTCATATGTGCACAAAAAACATAGAAACTAATTGTTTCAAAAATATTTTCTAATCAAAACACATCAAAGTTGTTTAAAATGGATAAAGACAAATAAAAACTATTTTATTTATCAGGCAAACTATTAAGAATTAAAGATTTGAAAATTTGAACTTGAAGTAAAATTCAAATAAATATTCTTGCTTTTTCTGTTCATATTTAATTAAGTTCCATCGAAAGATTTTCTTAGTTTAATCTTGCCTTTTACGTTCAAATTTTATCTTGACATAAAATTTTGATTTGTTTTTTTAATTGGTTAATAAGATTTAATCGTGATTTTTTTATTTGGAGTATAAATTTTTAGAAATTAGATAGATAGATGATTTATTAAATATCATTGATTAATCATTAATGAGAATTGGTTTATGCTAGATAGATGAAATTATTCATTCTAGATGGATAGGCCTTAATTTGTATATATAAAAAATTGTTTTTTTAAACAAATTTGATTAGTGAGAAAATTTTAAATCTAAGCCAAAAATTTATGGACATGAGCGTGATTAGAAAATGGACATGAGCGTGATTAGAAAATTAAATTAGGAATTAATTGAATTAGATTAGATGGATTAAAATTAAGTAATTGATTAAAACTAAATTATGATTGGTTAGATGATCTATTTTTAAGGTGAGATTTTTAAACATTTGGAGAAGCAATTGAGGATATATCTTAAATTTCTAACTTTAAATATATGTTCGCCACGTGTCCCATTTTGCAAATGTTTTAGTATTATATTAGAATTAGATTTAGCCTGCCAAAATTGGACTACGGTGGGAACAGTAAAACCGTATAATTATAAAGGCGGAATATAATTTATATATATATATTATATTTTATTATTTTAATTAAATATGTTATTATTCATTGCAATTTGTAAAAGCGGAGAAAAAGTCGTCCTCGAGCACGAGTTCAATTTTAAAATCCTTCCGGCATCATTTGAATTTTCGATTTTGACGGGATTCGACTTTCGCTTTCAGGTTTCGGGTATTAATAAAATTTATTTAAGCTCCGAGTTTTGATTGAAATTTATTTAATTCCGTAATCTCGAGATTGAATTGAAATTTTATTTAAATTCGATTTAGTCGGGATTTGATAGAGTCGGGATTAGCGGATTCGAATTTGAATATCGGGTATATTCTCCTTACATTTTTACTTTGGGACCACATATATATTTCTTTCCTTTTTTTTTCTTTCTTCTCTCTCTCTCCCCCTTGCCGCACCCCTGTTGCACTTGCAGCACCCCTGTTGCACCTGCAGTGCACCACCCAGCTCAGTACCTTCTTTTGTCTGCTTCCTTCAAGCACACATTGCCCTCTGCACCCACAAACCTCTCTCCCTCCCTCTTTTCGTTTCTGTAGCCTCCCCTCTAAATTCCTCTCCTCTCTTCCTTCACCATGGAACCCCCTCCATTGGAGCCCTCAAACCACCACCGAGCCCTTCCTTGCTCCCCTGTTTCACTTCAAGAGCAACCCAAGCGCCCCGCCCTTGTCCTCCTTCCTTCAGCTCCTGTGGCGCCGCCAGTCAGCCACCACCACCACCAGGGCACCACCTCTCTACCACGCTTCGCCGTCACCAATCCAAACACAACCCCAACACCTCGTCCTCGGTTACTTATTCGAAACCAGCAGCTTCCGGGCACCCATCTCCACGGCTTCATCTTCTTCCTTCCTCCCTTCCGTCGAGCAGTAGCAGCAGCACGAAGGCTCCTCCCGAAGACGGAGCACAGCCTCGACATCTCCTTCCCCTGTTCGCCGGTTCAAGATCGGTAAGGCTCGATTTCCCCCTCTTTTCCCTTCCTTTCACCTCTAAATACAATAAAGAGGAAGCTTGACCCCCTTCCACTCTCCCTAGATCATCCCCGGCGAGAATCCATCTTCGGCAAGCCCAATCGAGCGCCGATCGAACGTTTTCCGGTGAATTGAACTCGGTGAGCTCCTCCCCTTTATCCCTCTTCTTTGGTTGCACTTTGGGTTTCCTTGCGTGTACTTGGGGCCGGGATGAGCGTCGGAACAAGGCCACTGACGGCAGCTTCTCTTCTTCCTTCTTCTTCCTCGTCTCCGTCGTCCTGTTCTGTTGTTTGGGGAAGGCGGGTTCACGGGAACGGGTTCGGCCTTTTCTTTCTTTTATTTAACCGGTCCAACCTTCTTTCTTTCTTTTCAATTGGCCGGTTCACTTTAAACTGAAATGGGGAGGGGATCCAGATAGGGGCTTGCGGGTCTGGGCTTGGGTTTTGGGCCAGGGATCCGGGTCATGGGCTTCTGGTTGGGTTAAGGGTTGGGCTGGTATGTGAGTTGTGTTTATTTTATTTTATTTTATTTTCGGTAGTTTATATAATTGTGTTATGATATTCATATATATAAATATATGTTATATTAATTGCTATTTCAGATTTGGAAATATATATATATATTTTCTGAGATTTTAATATATTTTAAAAAGGTTTTAAAAGTGATATTAATTGATATGGAGTTATAAATATATTTATGGATTGTTTTGAGATTATATAGATAGTAAGTGTAAATTATTTGAATATTATTATAGTTTTGGAATTTGGTTATAATTATAATATTCTGGAAATTAATCTTTATATATTGGTTATATTGTTTTAAAATAATATTAATTGGATTATTTATATATGATGCATTTTATGAGGATTTAACTATGTGAGTTAGGAATTTTAAGGTGAATTGTTGGGTTTGATTTATAAATATGATTTATAAATATGAGGAGTTATGATGATTTAAATATGATTTTTGGGAAATTGGTTTTAAGGCTTAAGTATTTAATGTCGGAATTTGGATAAGCGATTTTAAGAGATTTGTTGGGTTTTCTAAGTTGAGTTCTTTGAAAGATTGTTTTGAAAATGAGATGATGAGATGAGATGAACATGAAATGATATATGAATTGTGATGAGATAAGATGGAATAATCTGAAATGAGATATGAGAAGAGATGTATGATAGTTAGGGGCGCCTTGTGTGAATTAGATAGACTTATGCATTTGTATGTTATTAGGTGATTGTGATCTGTTGGACATTGCTTGCTATTGGTGATTCATTGCTTGGATTATGCTTCTGCCTTGTTCTCTGCTATTCGGCTTGTTCATGTAAGTTCCTTTATGGGCTTACTCAGATTCGAAAGAGATTACCTGCTTGTGAATATATGAGATACTAGGTGTTGCATAAGCATTAAAGCATGCCATGTAGTATCATGCTAGGATTTCACTTATGATTGAGCATTCCATTTCTTTATGCGTATGAAACAGAACGGCCGTTATCTGTGATAGTCCTAGAGACTTTGCTAGGGTCATAGGGTAGCCCAGCCCCATCGGGTGCCCTGAGTCTATCGAGTCGATATGATATGATGATGAGATAGCCCGGTACCATCGGACATGAGCATGATATATGATATGATGACCCAGCACCATCGGACATGAGCATGATACATGAAATGATGATGATATATGAAATGATGATGAGATATGATATGATATAGCATCGAACTGGCCAGTCTCTGCACTAACGGGAAGGGGTGCAAAGGTAGGAGAGGGACATGCCACTTGACATTCTTTGGGCGCATTTACAGTTCTGTTTCGCATATTGCAAAATAGGATCATGTTAGTGTGATTTAATTTCCGCATCTGCATCATCTTTATATTTGCTTGCGGGACAGGGTGTGTTGGGGCCTCGGTCTGATCCCGCTCGCACCAATTGTTTTTAGGTTTGATTGCTCCCTGTCTCTATGGCGTGGGAAAGTCCCCGGGCGATTGTAAAGAAATCTGTCTAACCCCGCTAATCTGGCCATATGACTTTAGAATTATGTTTTGGTTTTGACCCGGCTCTGCCGTGACTTTTGTATCTAAATCGTAATTCCGCTTTACTTTCGTTTAAATTGAAATTCTGAGACTTCCTTTTATATCTAAACCGTAATTCCGCTTTACTTTAGTTTAAATTGAAATTCTGAGACTTCGACTGATTAGAGGTTTGAAACCTCAACCTGTACCTGAATTGCAACATCCGAACGAAGGTATCCGACCTTCGAAACGTATCCCGGATATTTATATCCGGGCTGTTACAATAATAGGCCAAAAGAGAATACTTTATAGAATATTTTATTTTGGTAGGCTATTTTTCCTAGCCATTATGGCTTACGGGGGAAGGTGCTCTAACGCACGGTCCTACACTAGTTATACTAGAACGCAACAGGAACGCCTTATTTTCAAGTTACGCAGAACAATTAGCATACCTTTTGACACGTAAATGAGAGGAGACGGAAATGAGGAACAAAGCGTCTTCTGGAGACTTTTATAAATGCATGCACTCATGTGTCATCTTTCTAGTTTCAAGTATGACTTACCCCCTATGGATTTAACTGTGCGTTTTCGGACAAGCAGTATCCATTTATGCAAACAATGCTAAGGAAGTAGCAAGAGATATTTTGCAAGCTAGATTTACCGCTAACCTCCTTCCAGGAGCCTTCAAGATGCATGAACCTATAATAGGCAGAGCTACCTATCCTATACACATTTAACAATGTCCTATATATTGAGAAATCTACAGTTTTATGGCACTAAAATTGCTTGAGAAGCTTTCAAGCCGAGACCATACCAAGTTTCCGATGGAGAACAATGTCGGCTTCTCTGCTACTTCACTGCTAGTGCTTCTGCTTGTTATTGGCTTACATGAATATCCCGAGGACTTGGTCATCACCTGCACAATGCCGTTGATTTGTTTCAACACTTCCTTCACTGTTTTGGGGCAGATCTCGTCTCCTGAAGCGCCCCTAACATAGAACGTCCCTACTGCCTTTTCTTCTTGGATGCCAATCTCGGCTCTTGACACTGATAGCCCACTCTCACGTAATGCCCTGGTTACATCAGATAGCAATCCTGTTCTGTCTGTAGCTGAGATGTCTAGTCGCAATCCCTGCTCAAATCAGATCTTGTTAGAGAAGTCCTTATCTAGGATATCTTTGTTTCAAACATTTTCAAGTAAAATTTTGCAATTGAAAGTAAAAGCAAAGCTTTGTGACTGATAAGTTAAAGCATACACGTGATGCTCTCCGCTCCACCGCAGCAATCAAGCAGTGCTCAATTCTACGGCTCTCAGCCTCTGTGTTCAATGTCCAACCATCCTTGTTCCGGATATAGTACTCCTGAGAGATCAGTTCAGATGCCCTTGTAAGTTAGTGCCCATGATTCAGTGTGCATGCTCTTGTAAAGTTATAACAGAGGAGAGAAAAAATGTGTTTCACCTGAAAAGCAATTGAATGATTCGAGCTGATCGCTGCATGGAACACGTCATAGTTCATGTCAGTGAGCACGCAGACTGTGTCAAATAGCAGCCTGGGGCGGTCCCTGGATCTTATGTTGGCTACACAATATCCCTTTTCTTTGCAGTTCTCGATTCTTACGATAGTGCACAAACAGTTCTTGCCATGCGAGCTAGCTCTAGGGTCACTCGGTTCACTACAACTGCTGCCACAACACATCTCATAGCCCTCGTCATCCAGCATTAGTTGGTGGAGCCGCCGCTCCGTGTGCATCTGCTCAGTCACTGGAGTGATCAGCCTCACACTCAACTTCTCTCCCCTCTGGTGGTGGGCTTCCACCACGTTTTCGAGCTGTTCTTGTATGCGAGCCAGGCATGCCATGTCTTTGATGGGTCCTACTTTACATTTTTCTTCCATATAGATGATAAGCGCAGCCCGCGCATTGTGGGTCCAGGCGATTGCAGCTGTAATACGACATCCAAGCTCAGCAAGAGTAGCTGATACTTCTGATAACAATCCAGGTCGATCGACTACAGTTATCTCCACCGCTGTGTTCTTTGATGATAGGCGCAGTGATCTCATTCTCATGTCACTTTCTGGGCAATCATGTGGTACCTCTTTTGTTTTTCTCCTAGTTGCACATAAACCCTGAGGAATTTATATCACTCATTGCTCAGTAAAAATAAAACTTTACAGCCTCAATAAAAAAAACTCTGGAATTCCACTTTTAGCTGATAAAGATTTCAGCAATCAAGATACTAGCTTCATTGATCTGAGAACTAAAAACTTCTTATAAGAAGCCATCAGGACATATTGTCTGCTGCATCAAAATGAATACATTTCCACTTTTATTATTCTTACCTCTTTGATGTAGTGAATCATGCTTTCATCAGTAATTTTGTTGCCACTTTGGTCAGTCACATGGAATACTGCATCATCATTCAATCAAATTAACCCCACGTGTTAACCATGGAAAAGGCGGTGTAAGTGATGATGGATATAAGTTAAAAGGATGAATGGAACATATGGTGATATTTTTTAATCAACACTGGGAGAAAAGGCAACTAATAAGAAAGTAAATGAGAAAAAGATGCGAAAGAGTAAAGGGAAAAGTGTTATGGACCATCCATAAACCATCCACCATCAGAGCAGATGTATGACTTGGATATGACAAGGTCGAGATCAGTCAAGACTTGAACCATGTCAAGAAGAATCCCATGCTTGTTTGCACTATCAACCTGAGTCACATGGAAAGGCAATATCACTTTACACTAAAAGAACATATTTATCCTGGTTCTTAAATTAAGAATACCTTGTATCCCCATCAAATGAAGGAGAATACCTTGCATCCATTAGCTATTTCATAGATTAAAGAACAATGGAAATCCAGACAGATGTGAAGAAGTCAATCTGACTTTGTGAAGTTGTGCAGGTTTATGTTAAGATAACTGTTTCTGCA
This sequence comes from Persicaria maculosa, assembly GCA_963922045.1. Lineage (NCBI taxonomy): Eukaryota > Viridiplantae > Streptophyta > Magnoliopsida > Caryophyllales > Polygonaceae > Persicaria > Persicaria maculosa. The sequence continues at coordinate 40,243,241 of OY998271.1, forward strand.
TGATTTGTTCTACTTAGGTATCATAGAGTTAAAATGTAGCAGATAATATGAAATTTGGTATAAACAGTGCTTTATTAAGGATTTATATAGGTCTAATAGGAGGCCAAAATTGCACAGTGCTTATTATATATATACAATGAATACAAAATGCAGACTGTAGAGAATTAGAAAGGCCCACTTAATTTAGCATAGAAGTGTAGGAAAGGTAAGTCAATTGTATGCTTTTCAGATGACAGTATGATCATTTGGCCAATCGAAAAACAAAGATCATAGAGGTTTATCAAGAAGGTAACATGTCCCATATTCTTCACAGCAATGATGAAGATTCCCATCTTTCAAGCAATTAAAGATTATCCGCCATTCATAGAGCCACGTGCTAGCAAGTAATAGCTAATTGAATTGGAAAAAATAAGTATTGAGAAATGTTCCACTACCTTAATGCAATTCCATGTAGCTTTGATATTAAATTCAAAGACAATAATCAGATCAGCACAATAAAGAAACCACTTAAAAGAGTTCTTATTCACCACATATTAAGGTATCTATCCCAATCCCTAAGCTTTTTTCCACTTCTGTGGGTGGAATCTTAGCCACTAAGGGAGCACTCATAGTTTTCTATAGCATCTTATATGTAAAGCCTGCAAAAGCCATAGTTACTTTCAGCTCTAAAAACTTCCACTAACCTTCACAACAGTGCAGTTCTTGCAGGAATCGTTATCAATACAAACCCTGCACCCAGGTTTAATCAAACAGCAATTCAGTGAAGATGCAAAGTAGGTCGAGTAACTTCAAAATTCAACTGTGCTATTCATACAAACCTTGGAGGGTATATACGTTCAAAGAGGCACTGTAGCTCAGGATCAACGTAGGGCTTCTCAAAGTTCAAACCCTCCATGGCTTGTCCTGACGCTCTCAAAGCTTTATTTCAGATATTACTGATTCTTTTATTCATATGCAAAGAGCTCCTCCTTTCTACATCATCCCCCTGCATTCAACATAAAGAGGGGATTCCAAGCTGTTTCAAACAAGAAAGCAAACCAAACCAATATAACTTGTAGACTGCAACATGTTACATGACGTGATGACGGCATCTAGTTGTAGAGTTTGTTTTAAGAAATTCATAGTTTTTACTGAAACAAGATACACGCCTCTAACCCTAAATTATTATCCATTTTCCAGGCAGCAAAATTAATAGCAAAAGAACAAATCATTCAAAAACAAGGAAGCAAGCAAAATTAATTCATTGCGAAAAAAGTTAAAAAGAAGTCCGAAATTGAAATCAAGGAAACACGTTCTTCTCATCAAAGAAAAAGCTGAAATACTTTTTTGGCATTGAAGACCGACAATGTGAATCAGAACAAACAATGTTTGGAATAGATGATGTAATCGGGTGCGTTTACGGGAAAAATCGATTACGAGAAGGGGAAATTGGATCGCGGTTGGACGTACAGACACATAAATCTTGGGAATTGAGTGATTGGGAAATCAACAGACCTGAGTACGCGCAAGAAGATTAAAGAAGCAAAAATACAAGAAAGCGATGGAAGGGAGAGCTAACCTGATGGAAGAGCTCACGTGGAGCTGGTTGTTGAAGAAAGGAGACGTGTGAGGGGCGGAAGCAGGCAGGAGAAAGAAGGCGTTAGTGCCACGGGAAAGACGACAGAGAGACAGACATCACCAATTTCTGTTACACTTAAGGCGGACGCATATATGGAAAACCAGAGAGAGAGAAACTTAGGGGTTTGAAGATTCAGATACAGAGGAGAGGAGGGAGGAAGGTGCGAGAGAGAGAGAGAGAGAGAGAGAGAGAGAGAGAGAGTCACCCCCGTGAGGAAAGGAGAATCAGTTACTCCTTCTGAACCTGTTCAACGTCAGCCACCCACAGCCACAATCCATCAACCCTCTTTATACTTTTTGCAAATTGCACTTTTTATTTATTATTTCTTCTACACATTTATCTATCAAATCTTTATCGATTTAATCAATTTGTAGATAACTTAGTACAAAATATTGGAAATATAAATATTTGCTATGGATTTTCTTCATAGAATCTTTGTTATTGATTTAATTTAATTGGAGAAATTGAATCTATGCTAAAAAATTATATTTTAAATGATGTTATATGAATAATTTGACAACTGTAAAACATAATAAAAATTGCCATAGTGATCGCCTACCAGAGAGATAAATTCAAATTCCAGTTGTTATCCAATATATAACATTCATGAATAGCCGCGTTGGGATAAATATGATCTCTTATAACAAGTAACAATAAAAAGTCTGATAAAAATGGTATAAGTTACAAAATCAACTGCGGTAAATAAAAGATTGTTGAAAAAGGTATAGATGATTAGTATCTCACGGAAATCCAAAATTAAAGATGATAAAAATAGGATTAGTTCACTGATCAAATAATATATCTCTTAATACATACAGTTACAACTTACGAAGGGAGGGGAAAGGGGCACGCGGAAAAAGGAAAATAGACAACGTGGCAAGTGTGGGGTCGAAGAATGAGTACGTGGCAGGGTCTTCGCCTACTCGTGACACTGATTTTGAATATCAGAAGAAGGACAGATGATGATGATGATGATTGTTAGGAGGGAAATCTACTTTCAATAAATATCAATAAAATATAAACTCAAACTGATCTCCAAGCCTTCCCAAATAAAATTACAAGAATCTCTTCCGATATAGCAGTAGGGTATTCAGGATCGAATCCACGAGGAGGTATGTCAGCGGTTCCTAAGCTCGCAATCACGTTCAAATTTCGACTCCAGAAGATCACTCGATATCGAGTAGATCAGTCGATATCGACTACAGTTCTAGTCGATTTCCAGCAAATTCCTGCAAAAGACAAAAGCAACAGTCGACGTCGATATCAGGTCAGTCACTCGATATCGACCTCTGCAGTCGATTTCGAGTCTTCAACAGAAACTGTAAACGTAACCAAATTTTGTCGGAAAAGAGTCCGAAGAATATGAGAATGATTAGGGAAAGTTGAACATAATAAAAACAGAGATTTTTATAAACTCAATAAACTTAAAAACCTCCAAGATCGGGGATTTATGCCACAATGATAACCATATAAGCCTTATGCCAAATTCATGAAAGATAATGCCTTTCCGTCAAATAACTTTCGTTACTAACAATTAGGTGATTTAGAGGCTCTTGCATAAACCCTAAGAGTTACTATCCAATTTCATAATTAATCCAAATTTACAATATGATTGGCTTTCGCTTCAATGATGCAAATAAGGATCGCCTACTACTTTCGTAGAAGAATCATGCATATAGGATAGAAGACGGAATCGCATAAAAATCATACCTTTAATGCATAAACTTACATGGCTATCATCGTGCTCTCCCCGAACCTAGAAGTAGGGGAACTACTCGCGCTTCATCATCATTGACATCATCATCATCATGGAAAAATAGACTTGAATTGAAATTGCAAACGAAAGAGTACAACCGAACAAAGCAAAATCCGCTCTCGCTCTCCTCTACTCCACTCGGCCTCTCTTTCTCTCCTAAAACTGAATTGAAACTGTTTTTTATTGCTTTTTGAATATGTGTGGATTGGATCTCAACCCTAATGGCTTCTAATTATAGATCTCAAACCTTTCTATCCAAGGATAAGAAAATCTATCTTTATTCCTAAGATAAAACTAAATAAAGTAAATAAATAAAATCACTTTAGGTAAATATGAATTCACCCTAAAGGATAATAAGTCTGATAGGAAAGGATAAAAGATCTCGACTTGATGTAGAAGTAAACTCCTTCGGATAAGATTTTATCAAAAACTGTCGGATCTGTCTGCAGCGTCACTCGATATCGACTAGCTCCAGTCGATATTGACCACTTCTTTCTGTCTCGAGCCAGTTCTACTCGACCTCGGATTTGCACTCGAACTCTATCTTTCACTCGATTTAGGGCACTTGATATCGACTACTTTCAGTCGATGTCGACCAGTCTGTGTCGAGTTGCATTGTTCTTCTCTGGCTAGATTTCTGGTGTTCAAATTCCACTCGATGTCGAGTCGTTTGGTCGATTTCGACTCCTTAGTAGACTTCGAGTACTTTCTCAGTTTTTCTTCTCTTCGCTCCAATTTTGCCTCGATTTCTGTGAAATAACACAAGAATTCATGTAGACCTCCATAATTGGCAAATAAACATAAACTACACAAATCTTATGCTTTTCCAACCGATATGCATGAAAATATAGATGAAATCGAAGTAAAAGTATATGAAAAATATGGGGAATCGATTTCGAAATAAATATCAATAAATATAAACTAAACCAACTCCCTATGCAAGCAAATAAAATTACAAGAATCCCTCACGATGTAGTAGTAGGGTATTCAGGATCGAATCCACGAGGAGGTATGTCAGCGGTTTCTAAGCTCACAATCACGTTCGATTTCGACTCCAGAAGATCACTCGATATCGAGTAGATCAGTCGATATCGACTACAGTTCCCGTCAATTTCCAGCAAATTCCTGCAAAAGACAAAAGCAACAGTCGACGTCGAGTAGAGCACTCGATATCGGGTCAGCCACTCGATATCGACCTCTGCAGTCGATTTTGAGTCTTCAACAGAAACTGTAAACGTAACCAAATTTTGTCGGAAAAGAGTCCGAAGAATATGAGAATGATTAGGGAAAGATGAACATAATAAAAACAGAGATTTTTATGAACTCAATAAACTTAAAAACCTCCAAGATCGGGGATTTATGCCACAACGATAACCATATAAGACTTATGCCAAATTCATGAAAGATGATGCATTTCCGTCAAATAAATTCGTTACTAACAATTAGGTGATTTAGAGGCTCTCGCATAAACCCTAAGAGTTACTATCCAATTTCATAATTAATCCAAATTTACAATATGATTGGCTTCGCTTCAATGATGCAAATAAGGATCACCTACTTCTTTCGTAGAAGAATCATTCATATGGGATAGAAGACGGAATTGCATAAAAATCATATCTTTGATGCATAAACTTACATGGCTATCGTCGGGCTCACCCCGACCCTAAAAGTAAAGGAACTACTCGCGCTTCATCATCATTGACATCATCATCATCATGGAAAAATAAACTTGAATTGAAATTGCAAACGAAAGAGTACAACCGAACAAAGCAAAATCCGCTCTCGCTCTCCTCTACTCCACTCGACCTCTCTCTCTCTCTAACTACTGAATTGAAACTGTTCTTGGCTGATTGAATGTGTGTGGATTGGATCTCAGCCCTAATGGCTTCTAATTATAGATCTCAAACCTTGCTATCCAATGATAAGAAAATCTATCTTTATTCCTAAGATAAAACTAAATAAAGTAAATAAATAAAATCACTTTAGGTAAATATGAATTCACCCTAAATGATAATAAGTCTGATAGGAAAGAATAAAAGATCTCGACTTGATGTAGAAGTAAACTCCTTCGGATAAGATTTTATCAAAGACTGTCGGATCTGTCTGCAGCGTCACTCGATATCGACTAGCTTCAGTCGATATCGACCACTTCTTTCTACCTCGAGCCAGTTCTACTCGACCTCGGATTTGCACTCGAACTCTATTTTTTACTCGATTTGGGGCACTCGATATCGACCACTTTCAGTCGATATCGACCAGTCTGTGTCGAGTTGCATTGTTCTTCTCTGGCTCGATTTCTGGTGTTCAAATTCCACTCGATGTTGAGTCGTTTGGTCGATTTCGACTCCTTAGTAGACTTCGAGTACTTTTTCAGCTTTTTTTTTCTTCTCCAAAACGCTCCAATTTTGCCTCGATTTCTGCGAAATAACACAAGAACTCGTGTAGACCTCCATAATTTGAAAATAAACATAAACTACATAAACTTTATGCTTTCCAAACCAATATGCATGAAAATATAGAAGAATCGAAGTAAAAGTATATGAAAAATATGGCAATTTGAGCGCACATCAATGATGATGATGATGAAAGATGGGTCGAAGCCTCGAAGGTGTTAAAAGTTTGACTTCATGCTTTCGATCATTGACGGAGTGGAGGAGGAAGCCAAATTTTGTGTTGGAAGTGCCCCAAACGCAAATATGCAATGGGTTAGATTCACAAAATGTGTACACTATATGTTGGATGAGTAGGCGAATTTGGATTAGAGTCAAGTTAGAGGTAACTTTTCGATCCTTCGGATCAACCTATCTTTTTTTTAAGTACTCGTTTGGGTTAGGTGGTCAACTAGCCATTGGATTCAAATATAGTAATTGGATGTAGTCATTTCAAAAGATAAGAGATCGAGCATGGTTGTTTTTAAGCTGTCTGTAAGCATTGTACATGTAGGTACAAGATAAAGAAGAATTTGAACTACAATAATTTGAAGAGGCACATTAGGAACAAACACCCCGAAAAGATCGAAAGACCGAATAATTAGGACAATAAGAATGAAGAGAACGAGAAATGTCTTCAATTAGTGTATTGTACCGTAGGTTGTTTAGTTTAGAAGTTTGTGTAATTGTCATAATAAACTTATCGTTTTGAATGTATGAAAATAAAATATCAATTATTATTATAATAAACACTTATTGTTTTCTTATCTGCATGAGAGTCATATAAGTTTTTTAAAAATACAAAGCATAATTCCAACACATAGTTAAAAAATACAAAACATTACATCAATATAATTGAAAAATCTAGAATTGAATAGCTGTCAATTCTATATTTTTAAATTATATTGATGTAATGTTTTGTATTTTTCAATTATGAAGGGTTTGTTGCTCGAGGAGTCAAGGATGATAGTTGTGTGGAAAATGAAACTTTGTGGTGTGGAATGACTTACAAACACTCTAAAGGAGACAAATACGAAAACTACATGAGACATATAAAAAATAAAGCACTAGAAGAAGCTCAGCATGGCCCGCAACCATACTCAACTATTCGGGTATACAACTACTTCCTCTTATCCTCCCGGTTTATGGAGTTATGATTATAGTTGTAGTGATAACTTTGCTGAAATGATAGTCGTCGAAGGTTTAATATATAGTTTTTCACAAGGACTAGTTTTTAACGAAGTTACGATCGAAAGTGTTCAACTCGGTTGGCAAACCATTATTCGAAAGATGATGAAGAGGAAAGTGTTGAAACGAAAAACACCTACAAACAACAATTGGTATAGTATTTTAAAAAAATAACAATTTGCAAGTTTCGATTTGTAGTGATTTACACTGATCATTGACAATTCATACATAGGTATTATATGTCATTGGGTCGATGAAAAGTTTGTTTTACTCAAACAAGATTGCAAAATGGGTTTTTGATGAAGCACACACGACTCGCAACATAGCTCATGTAATTTAAAATGTTTTACAAGTGTATAGATGAATTCAAAGAGTTTTTTCAATCGGTTTTGACAACGCCTCTACAAACACTGCCTCTACTGAATACTTATTTCAATATTGTTAGGCCCAAATGGGAGGTAAATTTTTTCATAGACGGTGTGCCCCTCGTATTTTAAACTTATGTGTTTAAGATGGCTTACAATATTTATAACAGCTGGTTGAACCAACTCGATACGTTTTGTGTGCACTATGGCGAAGCAAACAGTTTCGCTACCAGTGGCACCACTTCTGTTAGGCAAACCAAGCGCGAGCAAAGAACTTTCCAGAATATGTTTGCATCGGGTAGAACTTGACTTTCAAAATGATTCAATACTCTTATTTATATACAGAACTTCTTTTAGCTTTCTCCATCCAATACATCGCAGGCTTGAATGTTTTTTTATGATGTTTGGGTAGCAGTTAGAGATGTAATTGAAGTTTTTAAAGTTTTTCACAACACTACCCAAACATTTAGTCATGCATACATTCCTACTTCAAACTCATTTTGTTTTGTCGTTATGAACATTGTGTTAGCGACTTACAACGAGTTGAATGTGGCCTCCATTTTATTTTGCTTACATTTAGGATTGATGCATATTCATATGCATCAATCGAATGAACACAATTTTTATTTTGCTTGGCATCCATTTTATTTTGCTTACCCAAACGCAATTTAGGGTTGCTTACGTTTAGTAGGGGTGGGCATGGGACGGGACGGGACAGGATTGGGGTAATCCCGCGTCTCGTCCCGCGTATTTTTTGCGGGATGGGGATCGGGACGGGATTGAATAGTTTTTTTCAAATCCCGTCGGGTCTTATCCCTCACGGGACGGGACGGAATCGGGACGGAACGGGATTTGTCCCTCGTAAAAAATGAATAAAACACTATAAAAAAACAAACAAGTAGAAAGGTGCAAACCATAGCCAAACATAGTAATCCCATTACATTGTAATCCCATTACATTAAAAAAAAACAGTAGGTAGTACTAGCAACATTACCAATCTGGAATCCAATTTGTATTGAAGTCAAAGACTCAAATTACAGTAGCAACTAGTTACTCAGCCAAACTGCTTACTTCTTATATATTTTTAATGTTTTTATTATTATTTTAAATTTTAAAATTTGAGTTTAAATAAATGTTAAGGTATAATATAAATATATTCTTATATATTTTTATTAATTTTAATTAAATATGTAAATATATAATTTTATATATATATGCGTGACGGGACGGGATTTGCGGGATTTAAACTCTCCGTCCAGCGTTCCGTCCCGCGTAATTTTTGCGCGACGGGATCGGGACGGGATTGACATTTTTTTTTCTAAATCCCACCGGGATCGGGACGAGGTCAGGACGGGATGCGGGACGGGACGGAATTTGCGGAATTTGTGCCCACCCCTAACGTTTAGGGTTGAATGTGGCCTCCATTATATTTTTCTTACCCAAACGCAATTTTTATTTTGCTTACGTTTAGGGTTGAATGTGGTGGCCTCCATTTTATTTTGGTTAGAGCGGTCATGCTTGGCCTCCATTTTATTTTGCTTACATTTAGGATTGATGCATATTCCTTTGACCTAATTTTTTTTTATCACACCTTTAACCTAATTGATTTAATCTTTAATTTCCAGTTAAATTATTTTTCACCAAAGATTAACCTATTTGAATTATTATAAAAAAAAGTCAAAATTATTAACTTCATAATTATCGCAAAAGAAAATTTAAATTTTAACAAATTACGTTTAAAATATTTCCACATTAATATGTTATTTTGTAAAATAATCACCACATGGTTTAATGAAATGGAAATTCTCCTTAGACAAGTTTTAAATAGTTTTAAAAGCGGTCATGCTTGGATTTCTCCTGAAATGAGAAGTCCAGGCATGACCGCTCTACAAATGCAATGGAGATTCTCCTTAAACAAGTTTTAAATAGTTTTAAAAGCGGTAGTGCTTGGATTTCTTCTTAAATGAGAAGTCCAAACATGTCCGCTCTACAAATGCCCTGTTGAAAATCTTAAATATTTCATATTTTGTTGGCCCTACCACCTCATCTCTCCAATTGTAATATTTATTTATTTTTCTAGCATTACTCAACTATATAATAATTATGGTTTATGGTCTATTTATTTTAATATTGTTTAGTAATGTATAGTGGTAGTTATAAAATAGGGTTTAATTATAAATAGTTTTTATACAATTTTAATATCAAATATATTAATATTTAAAAAGAATCGCGTAAGGTGCACGTATTGAACTAGTAATAGAGTTAAGAGAATTAGAAGGATGCAATATTAGACTCATTGGATAAGGAAAACTGGAGAGAAAAAAAGAGAGAGGAGAAATAGGATTTAGAAATTAGAAGGTTTAGTTATACTTAACTTGTTCTAAAAAATATCTCATTTATTATGCACGTACGTTTTTTATAATGATAAAACTGTATAATATATCAACTTTTTTTTATTAATTTTTTAAAAAGAGTTTTATGAAATCATTTGAAATTAATTGAAAAATAATATTTTATATAGTTTTTAACTATGTAAAAAGTTTGCAGAGTAGTAAAGTGATATATTTTTTAAAACAGGGGTAGTATAAACTTTACGGATTTTTTGTTAAATGAGTAAGTAAATTGGTGGCTAAACAAATCGGGTTATGAATCGGATTATGGATTGAGTAATAAATTGCATGGTCAAGTGAAAATTTTTAATATTTATATCATATTAAGTTTATAAATCTTATAATATCAAATATAGATAACTATTGTTTTTCATCTCCATTTGGTTAAACATGTAATGGGTGAGGATACTAATATTTTCTCCCACTAATCATATTTCAATCAAGTGATGACATTAGTACTCTCTCCCACTAAGGGTCTGTTTGGATTCCCAAGCGATTATGATTATAATCATAATCACTTTAAAAGTGTTTGGCTAAAAAATTATAAGATATTTAAAATAATAGAATTTTAAAATAAAATACCTTATAAATTATGTCAATTAATTATATTGGGTGTATTTGGATTCCTAATGCATTATGCTAATTATAAGCATAATCACTTTTAAAGTGTTTGGTTAAAAAAATTATAAGATATTTAAAATAACGTAATTTTAAAATAAAATATTACATAGATTGTATAAATAAAATACTAAATATTGTGTTAAGTTTGTAATTACCTTATAAACTTAATATAATTAATTGACACAATTTATAAGGTATTTTATTTTAAAATTCCATTATTTTAAATACCTTATAATTTTTTTAGCCAAACACTTTTAAAGTAATCCAAACAGGCCCTAAAGATGACTTGACCTGCAATTTTTACATCCAAAGTTAGCAAAAAAAAAACACATAAATAATTCAAAGCAATTGGATAATGAAATCAATAGAAATGGAGAGATTCATATGAGAAACTATATAATCAAAGTTGGAAATAACCATTTAGTTCATTCATAAGTGAGAAGAAACCTTTGAGGTAATAACTAAGAATGAAAAACTAAAATTTCAATTTTATTGTATATAAGATCGAAATTGAATGATTAAAGAAATAATTCTAAAATTGAGATCGGGTTAATAAGTCGATAGTACAGTGTGTCATGGAAAGTATCAAGTTGACTTTTCAATGTAGATTACTACCTCCGTTTCCTTTTAATTGACTTTTTACTATTTATTCACGTTTTTTAAGGCGTGAAAAACTATATGAAATAATAATTTTTTAAAATATTTTTTTCAATAATCTCATACTTATTGGTGATAAGTGTAATATTATTAAAAATATATTATTAAAATATTAATAATTAATATAGTTTTAATCGTTCTAAAACTACGTGCATGACTTGAAAAAGTCAATTAAAAGAAAACGGAGGGAGTATTAAATTGAATGGGGTTAAACTATATGAGCTTATCTTTTATATATTGTTTTTGGAAATGAAAAAAAATTCAAACATACTTAACTAGAATCCAGTGTCATAATGATAATGAACAAAAAGAGCGCATTTGGGAAATGAAGAAAGATTCAAATTTTTTCCGTTTCAAAAAAAATAAAAATAAAAAGAGGTGCAAACATATATAATATCGAAGCTAGAAAGTAAAGGCAAGATCAGCTTATCAATTCACACTTGTTATGTGTGACACACTCGGACCTTCGAATCCTTTTGAAGATATCCATGGCACCGCCGTACCAGACGTGGTAACGAATGAAAAAACGCAAAAACCTTTGACAATAATCCTGCCACAAGAGAATAATACAATGATCTACCTATCTCCCAACTCCCATGCCATCTTGATGCCATAGTACACACACCCCCCATAACTCAACCATAGGAGCTGTACATGAACTTGAATTGATTACAAACCAGCCAAAGCTATCCGCAGTTTACCTTTGGCATCTCCATCTGTGTTCACTTTCGTCCACCTTTCCTGTCAGCTTCCTTGAAACTAGCTCCTCAATACATCAGGGACGACAAATATAAAGCTTCCCAATCGTCTGGTTGAGGTGCAGTGCCTACCACATGAAACTAGCTCCACCTCCATGCCCACCAGATGGCAGTGATTAAAAAAATCTCAAGGTATAATTCCCTCACACAATGACCGAGTCTCACCCAGGATCAGCATAAGCCATTCCTAGACAGGCAAAGTGAGGAGCCCCGGTTTTAGATGTGCAGGGACAAGACATTGCCACATTCCAGCCACATTCCCAAAATCCCGCTGCACATGAATAATGCTCTCACTTCCGCAATGGCAGATTACACATTCATCAGAAGCAGTGATCCAATACAATTTGTTCCTCTATTTCTTAGGGTATAATGGCACACAATATTCAAACATTTCATTTTGTCGTCCCTAAATGTACTTCAGGTCACTTGAATAGCTATGTATACATCGCACAACAGCACAACTATCATGTTGGCAGCAAAATTAGAACATGATCTGGTGAGGATATGTGATCCATCATCACCAACTGAAGCATCATTGTAAACCCTTTCAAAGTCTTGAAAATAGGGAGAATTGTCCATCCAGAAATTCTATATCTAATTTAGGTTTTGGCTGCACCTTGAAATCAATCGAAAAACACATCTAGAAGCATACACTGACTACACTATGTAAAGATAAAAACTCAATTTTCAACTTCAACCGTCAATCACACAAGCATTCAAGACAATGGCTTCCTTTGAAGTGAGGAGCTTTATACAACACATGACATTTGACTGCATCAGTAACAATTTTTTTTTTTCTGGTGTTTGTAAGTAGAGAAAAGGCCAATTCTTTCTACAGTTACAATATGAAATCCTTGCTGTAGACTAACTAAAGTATGCCAACAACAGTTGGTGTATCATCAGATCAACATCCAATGGTGTTAAGGATAAGAAAGAAAGCAATTCAAGGTGGGAACAGTGAAACTAAGTGGAATTGGCATCACTCTCTTTGGCTGCAGCTTCCTCTTGAAGCTTTTTCCTCCAGTATTCATCTAGTGGAGGTCCAAATATTGCCTTACCTGAAACTACTCCTATCCTACACAACAGCGAATCCACTTCCATGTATCAATTTCAATGCCAGCAACAAAATCCATTTGATCAATTAATCTAATTACATGGATCCGTTTCCAACAAACTAAAACAAGTAAAATTAACAATTCGATGAATATTATATACAGAGGAGAAAGCGATCAAAGGGGAGAAATTAACTGATTAAGAGGGGGGAGAGAGAGAGGAACATACACGGCAGCGCCAATAACCAAGGGTAGAGAGAGGAACCTTCCCCGGCGGAACATTCTAGAAAATCAGAGATCTATCCCAACACGCCGCGACTGCTCTCCAACGAAAACAAGAGACCCTTGACAATGGAGGGGATGTCATTGACATGACCGCCATTAGCCATTAGGTATGGTTGAGGAGGAAGAAGACAGGGCAGGAAATTGGGCCATTCTATTTCACTTTCATTTGGGTTTCTTCTTAATGAAATTGGGCTGCCCCGTTTATTGCCTGCCCTTTTGCCTCGTATAATCTGCCTGTCCGTTTCATAATTTAAGTACTCCATAAATTTCAAAAAAGTTTTTGTTTTATAAAGTTTTTAGCAAATTAAAAAGGATGTCAAAAAATTATGAGACGGATGGAGTATTATTTAATCGTCAATGTATGGACATTAACAAGTAATCCGTAAATTTTTAATATGTCCGCACATATCGCTTGTGGATTGATATAGTCCACGTAATGTCAGCCTACAATTAGGATCGACTCAATGACTCTTCATGTGTCTAGTACCATTAATACATCTCATTTGGCTAAAACCTCTGGTCTTAATAGTAAGGGAGATGTATTGATAATACTTTACAATCTAAGTGTTTAGAAAAGCACATTTTCATTTGTTAGCACACAGGCAGATTGACTTCTACTTTATTGTCTACAAATTTATCCATATACTATCTACGAATAAAAAATACTATACTATTAGCATGCTCTGTTTATATTTATGTATTAAAATGACTAATTACGATTTTTATTCAATAGTTTTATACTTTTTTTAACTAACACAAATTTGCTAAGAACCGATCATAAATCGAAGAAAACAAAGCAAGAAAACCCACACAAACTTCATTGGAGGGATCAAATCCTGTTTCAACAAGCTGTTACAACAACCCATTTTCCCGCTCACTAACATCTCTATATACATATGCTAAGTGGGTGATCAAGTTGTGTGACGTAAAAGTACCAAAATGCCCCTCAGTAAGCCTTTGATTTACATCATTACATGTACACATATCTATTATGTGTATAATGTGTACTCATATAACCCCCTCAAGCTGGATTTGCACAAGGTAACCAAACCCAATTTGGAACGAAGAAAGTAATGTTGCTTAGCTCCTAAGGCCTTTGTTAAGATGTCTGCAATTTGCAATGAAGAAGAAACATGTGATGTGTGAATGAACACCTGCTGAACCATCTCCCTGATGAAGTGACAATCAATCCTCACATGTTTAGTGTGTTCATGGAATACGGGGTTGATGACCAACTGATGAGCTGATTTGTATCATAAAACCACGTAATTGGCAGATCAACACAAATGTCTAGATCGCTGAGAAGTCCCTGTAACCACACAATTTCACTAGCAGCAGCCGACATGCTCCTATATTCACTCTCATTTGATGATTTTGACACTACCTTCTGTTTTTTTTTTTTTGTCTTCCAGGAGATCAAAAAAGAACCCAAGAACACACAAAAACCAAATAATGATCTACTTGTGTCTTTGCAGTTTCCCCAATCTGCATCACTAAAAGGTTTTACATATAATGAAGATGTAACAGAGTAAGATAAGGAAAAGTTGTAACTGCCTTTAAGATACCTCAACATATACCTAACAACATCCCAATGTGGCTTCAAAGGGTTTTGTAAGAATTGACTCAACTGTTGAACTGTTTAGGATATGTCAGGTCGAGTGAGAGTAAGGTATAAAAGCCTTTCTCCTAACCTTTTGTAATCTTCAGGGTTACTAATCGGATCACCATCAAAAGATGAGATTTTAACACCATACTGCATAGGAAACTCAGCTGGCTTCTAAATTTTACCCTATCCATCAAAAGATGAGAGTTTACTAATCGGATCTCCGAATATTCCAGGCACCAAATTTTACCCTATCCATCAATACGCCGATCATAAGTGCTACACTCATCAAATGGATCGTGGTTGACCTCCATGTTGCTTGGGTCATCCTCCTTCTCTTCCTGTGTATTCCCATATACAACAAATCTAAAGGGGGAGGTAACAACTCCTTTTGCTACTTCTAAAAAATCATGCTTAGGATCATTTCTAGCCATATTCTTCCTCGTAACCGCACTCCATACAAACTGATTATGTTTCCCATCTCCCTTCATAGCACCTATAGAGGTACGCAGCATACCAGCTTTACTGCTTTCAGCAACATTTCTAGCGTCTACTTCCACTATAACAAGGTCCTTCTTGAATCTGTATGAAGATGGAGCAAGGGGTTTCTTAGCTATATCCACATACAGACCTTCCCTCATATGCTCACCTTCTCCCCTGTT
This sequence comes from Persicaria maculosa, assembly GCA_963922045.1. NCBI lineage: Eukaryota > Viridiplantae > Streptophyta > Magnoliopsida > Caryophyllales > Polygonaceae > Persicaria > Persicaria maculosa. The sequence continues at coordinate 40,258,625 of OY998271.1, forward strand.
GAATTTCTCCTTAGCAGTACCAGATCTCTCCTTAAGCAACCCACCGGCTCTTTCATTCAGATTAGCAGTAAAAGAACGCTTGAAGCAGTGCTCATTGGAGTGGCCAAACTTATGATAGATAAAACACTTGGTTGGAAGCCATTCAAAAACAACCCGCTGATGGTATTTACTTCCATCAGTGTTTTCAATCTCAATAGATTCTATAGTTGCCTCTTCCACTGAGACCTCAACCATTAGTCTAGCTTATGAAAGTCGTTCCCCTCTAGCAGTCCTCCCATCAATACATATAGGATTTCCGATCGAACACACAAGCCCACTCAAGTAAAGAGAGTAGGATCAAGGTTAGGGAGACATACCCAACACGGGATTCAATCAAAGAAGCTCCATGAAATTGGCATCCCAGGATGCCACTGTTTCAGGATTAGTGGCTTTGAGCCTTGTATACATCATGGGCCATTGCTCAAGATCCATGACAGATCAACCTCTAAATGGAACTTAAAGATGCATACACCATTTTGTTTCTGAAACAGTTTCGGATCTACAACCTTCCAAGAACTCTCCACCATCTCCTTCACCAAAGCAAATGGAACATGAGATCCAGAGACAACCCCTATCAGTGCAGCTGCCCATTCTTTTCGGGACTCCACCACATCCTTCTCTCGGATTTTCAACTTTCCTTTCTGAACATCAGCGTGGAATGTGAGCTTCTCAGCTTTCAAAATGTCTCTATTTCTGGCTTCAACCTCCACCAAAGGAGAGCTTGACACCATTCCCTTTAGAGCATGACTCCTCTTCAACGCCTGATGGAATGAAGAATCCACTATAACATTTATGCTCTTCAGATTCTCGACAATAGCGACAATGACATCGACTAACTCCTTAGCATTAACTCCACTCGCATTGGTCTTGACTTCCTCTTTCAGATTTGCTTCAGGGTTAAATGCGCTCTTCACTGAACCAAAACCCTCATCTCTTACCTTCGAAGACACCATCATCACAATGTCTCGCTGAGCCTGCATTCGGACTTCCTTGCGAGAAAAGGAGGAAGAACCCTTGTTACCCATGCTTGAAGCCTTGCCGGACGGCCACCAAGGACGGACAACTGGAGGCGGCGCCCAACCTTGAAGGAGGACAATAAATTGCCCAAATTCTCCCTTCATGCCCCCGAGGAAGAAAGGGAAATTACCTTTTTCCCTATTTTAGTTATATATTGTTCTCACACAATAATCCATAAGCTTTAACTATCCAATTAACTTCAGCTTTAACTATCCAATATAAGTTTATGTGGGACCCTCGAGGAGCTGTATGAGGTGAAAATCTCATGTACGGTTCTGTAATAGCGCTGACAACAGTGATCTACGCCCTTCCTCATCTCTGGGTGCCTAGGTGTCCATCGTAAGCCTTTCCTCGTTTGAACCTCACCCTTAACTTTAAGGCTATGCCATCATAAGGTGCTGCTAAGCTAAATATAAGGATCTTATCAACATCCATTAATTCGAAATCATAGATCGAACCGCCGAGTCGGAAAAATTGGGTGCTATCATATAGCTTTGTATCGGCTAAGTTCACAAGTTGGGGATAAGCGGACTCGAACAGCTCACATCCGCCACAGGGTAAACCACCGTCTCTTAGGCCCCCCGACTGTTCTACCATAGAGGCTGACGATAGACAATAACTCCCCCCCCCCCCCCCCCCCGCCGAACACAGCTTACAACTTTCATCGCATTGTGCTCTCCAAAGAGCAACTCTTCTCAAAATCTCAAAAGGTGCTGAGTTGGAATCCAATTCGAACTAAGGATTCATGTGGTTCCGGAGGATCCAGCTACAATAGAACCAGGAACAGAGAGCTTTTCCCCCTTTTCCGCCTAACTCTTTTGTCTTAATGTTCGCAATATGGGTTAAGGGGGAAGGTATATGTAAAATAGGAGAATCAAATAAAGCACAACTAGACTATCTCCCTGTCCCAAACAAATAATACAAGAATCCCCTCCCTTGTAGTAGTAGGGTAATTCAGGATCGAATCCACGAGGAGGTAGGTCAGCGCTTCCTTTGTTGTACTCACGATCTATGCTTTCGACCTCAGCGGACACTCGATATCGAGTATACTGGTCGATATCGACCTCAGTTCTGGTCGATTTCCTAGCGCAGTTCCTGCAGAAGACAAAACAGCAAGTCGACGTCGAGCAGAGACCTCGATATCGATGTTAGTACTCGATATCGACCCTTAAAGTCGATTTCGACGCTTGTCACAGAAACTGTTTTTGTAACCAATTCGTCGGAAAAGGATCCGAAGAAAATAGAATGGAGAGGAAAGATGAACAGAAGCAAAACTAAGACTTTTATGAAGAATTTAATTAATTAAAAGGCTTCCAAAGTCGGGGTTTTATGCCACAACGATAACAATGCAAGTTTCATGCTAAAAATATGAACTTTAATGTCTTTCCGTCAAATAACTTTCGTTATCAACACTTAGGTGATTAGAGGCTTTCGCATAATTCCTAAGCGTTACTATCCAATTCATGAGTAATTCAAGTTCGCAATATGAGTGGCTTTCGCTTCAATAATGCAAATAATGAATCTCCCTAAGTTTCGCAAAGGATCATGCATGTGGTAGAAGACGGAATCGCATAAAAGTCATACCTTTGATGCACTTACCTCACATTGCTATCGTCGGGCTCACCCCGACCCTAGAAGTGGGTTGACTACTCGCTCCTCATCATGCACATCATCATCATTGTTATTGAAAAAAAACTACTTTGAATTTAAAACTCCGAAAGAAAGTACAACCGAACAAGCCACTCCGCTCTCGCTTTACAACTCCACTCGGCCACTCTCTCTCTCTCTCTTTCTCTATTGCAACTGAATTATCTCTAATTGAATATTGAATGATGAATCCAATCCCTAAACTCAGCCCTATTGGCTTCTATTTGTAGATGACGACAAGGACTCGAAACCTTATCTTTATTCTCTATGATAAATAAATAAATAAATAAAAAGTAAAAGTTAAAACTTCATGGTGAAATCAGCCTCCTCATGATAAATCTGATGTTGATGATAGGAAATTTCGACCTTTGGATAGGTATTGCAAGCTTTGGATATAATTCTATCAAAATCGGAGTCGAATTCCTCTGCTGGCATGGTCGATATCGACCCTTCCACTCGATATCGACCCCTCCAAAATCTTATCTCGAGCTTCTCCTTCTCCTACTCGACTTCTATCAACTTGGTCGATCTGGCAGCATCGATATCGACCTCCAGACGTCGATATCGACCTCTTCTGTGTCGAGATGCTCTGTTTCCTTTCTGCTCGATTCCTATATCTCGATGTACTCGATGTCGAGGTCTTCAGTCGATTTCGACCTCTTCAGAAGACTTCGAGTTCTTTTTCCGCTCTTCTGAATTCATCCATTTTCATCCTGTTTTCTGCGAAATCACATGGAAACTCGTGCAAACCCATATATTTGATATTTAAGCATAAACTACACTATTCCCATGTTTTCCCATTAATGTGCATGCAAAAGACAACAAAATGAATTCATATGTGCATAGAAAATATGGCAATTTGCGCGCACATCAAACACCCCATACTTAAGCTTGCTTGTCCCCAAGCAATACTCTTAATGGTCATTCAGGGGAAGAAAGTAAACCCTTAACATCATAGATTCATTTTTCATATGTCCCTACAATCAATTGCCATCCTCGAGAAGGTACTTATGTCAACCAAGTCCATGCCTGTGCATAAAAGCAATTTCATACTCATAAAGGAGGTAATATGCAAAAAAACAATTTTAGCGACATTGCATTAATAATCAAGAGGACTTTCTTCAAGCTTGTGAGAAGTGGATTGGTAAAAGGCTAAAGGTGGGCTAATATTTGGCCATGTGGTGTTAAATCCGGGGAAGTACACTTTCTTTCCAAAATATTCCACATTCCTCCTTCATAATGTCTCACCTTTCACTCATCGCTCCATGCTTTTTTTCACTTTAATGCTTTTACCTCTCTAACCTTAGCACTGCCTTCTCGCGAGTCGCAAACATGGGTGTCATGAATGGCCCCGGATACTTAGTACTTCGGACTCCTCACCTTTGTGTCCCATCTCGCCGAACTATTATCTCAGCGAGCAGGGTCGACCTACCTTTATCTCCTGAGGTGATCGGATTTTTTTCTCGCTCATTTAATTTTCCATATTGTATCATTCCTGCCAACAACTTTATAAATGCACAACTCCATATAACTCCAAAGATGTCATCCATTCAAAAAAACTTTGTCCCCGGATAGGGTATAAGGTAAAAAATGGACAATATGTATATGTGGAGCAACAATGATCATGATAAGTCTCATATATGGCTTTGTGAATATGCGTAGGTAAGGCTAGGATATGAACTTTGCTTGTATGGAATTTTTATAAAAAATCCTCCATCATCTTATCATGCATATGTCAAAAGCAACTTCAAATTTTCATCTCCTTTATAATTTTCTCAAAAAAATTGCACTTCATTGGGACTTCCCTTAACTAGGCAATCTCATGTTATATCTCTAATGAATCTAATTTTGCATCATAGAGCTCTTTTTTTATACTTCCATGACTCTCCTTTTTTTTCAAAATTTTTGATGGGGGTCATTTAAAATAAATATGCATTAAAATAAATATGCAACCCTAAACTAAGTATGAATATGCAAATAAGCCTTTCCCCACCCCATACTTAAAATTCACAGTGTCCTCACTGTATTAGAACTAGGGTTAAGAAGAAGACTTACTAAACCGTCACAAATTTCAGGAGTCGAAGAAGACAACAGGGAAGGTCGATATCGACCCTTTACATCGATATCGATGTCTCTCTGATTTCTGCTCGGGCTTCAGGGTGACTCGGCCTCGATCACAAACCCTATCCATGTCGACCTTGAGGTCGATTTCGATGTCCAACATCGATTTCGATGCCTTTTTGTGTGCTTTTCTCTTTCCTGCAATTTGAAAACTAAACACAAAATATGCAAAACAATAAAATGTCTAAAACCAAAACAAAAGCTGTCTTAAAACCAAAACTAAGTCTTTGTTACAAGCTCTAGATTTTTAAGTCGCTAGGCCGACTTCTTCCTTTGCACTTCTCAAGGTGGCATCTGCAGAGCCCATGTGGCTTGGGCCTCAAATATCACTCCTTTCTTGTCCCGCAGCTGCATTCCCCCGGGATTGATTTGATTCACCGTGAATGGACCTAAGCTCTTATCCTTGAATCTTGTAGGGAACCAATGGTCTTTAGATTTGGCAACATAGACCTTGTCTCCGATCTCATATTGGCTTGAACTATCATCGGATATCCTACATAAACGCACATGCCAAGGCACACCTCTTCCAAATAATGATAAGTCCTTAATTGTAATTGAACAAGAGGAATCCGTACCTTGACTTACCTTCTTCTCAGTCTGTGGCTCAGGTCGATGTCGATGTGCAGAGGTCGATATCGACCCCTGTTGTACACCTGTAGGATCAGTCGATTTGGGGAGTTCTGACTCGATATGATCAGGTCGATTTCGACCCTCAGAGGTCGATATCGAGGTCTCCTCGCCTCTCTTCTCAGCGCTGATGGTGGTCGATTTCGATAGGGTGTGGTCGATATCGACCCTTGACCCCGATTTCGATGCTTCCTCTTTTCCTCCGTCGACCCCATACTTATGACCTGTCACAGAATCTTGAACAATAGTGGTCGATATCGACTTACCTGGGTCGATTTCGATGTCTTGTTGAGCTCCTTCGTTCAAGATTGCTTCAACTTCCTCTACTTGGGCTTCTTTGATGGCTTTTATCTCCATTGGCCCTTGACTTTGCACCGTCTTGTTGAAGGAATACTCTATTACTTCATCACTAATTGTGAGTGAGAGCAATCCTTTCTTCACGCTAATGTTGGCATCGACGGTTGCTAGGAATGGCCTACCTAAAATAATTGGACAAGCAGGGTCCTCCGCTATGTCAACAACTAGGAAATCAGCGGGGACAAAGAATTTACCTACTTGTACTGGCACATCTGTCACTATCCCAGTTGGAATAACTACGGTATTGTTAGCCATGTATAATCTTGCATCCACGGGCTCCAGAGGACCTATCTTTACCTTGTGCCAAATGGTTAGTGGCATCATGCTAACGCTAGCACCCAAGTCAACTAAAGCATTAAATTTGAATTGACCTAGACCTATAGCGATAGAAAACTTACCTGGGTCCGCCCGCTTTTGTGGTAGCTCCAACCTGTTGCATTCCTCTGCGATCTCAGAGAGCGATCGCTTCTTACCCAAGATATCCTTAAGGAACCTCACATAAGATGGCATCTCGTGAAGTGCCTCTGTGAATGGTATAGAGACATTAAGCCCTTGGAGCATCTTCACGAACCGTTGGAACTTCTTTTCCGCTGGGTCCTTAGTCACCTTTCTAGTTGGGAATGGCAACACCTTCTTCCTTCCTGCGGCTGCAGTGAGGTCGATATCGGCAGCAGTGGGGTCGATATCGACTGGAAGAGTCGATTTCTGTGGTGACGCAGAATTAGGGTCGACATCGACAGGAGGGTCGACATTGATGTCACCTTGGTCGATATCGACCGGGGGGGTCGATATCGACGTCTGTTCTGGCTCCTTCTCCTCCACTTTTCGCTCGGGCGTTTGTAATTGACGCCCACTCCTTAGGTTTACTACCGCGATATGACCTGTGGTTTTGCCCTTTTGGTTGGGCACAGTGGATCCAGGGAGTGATCCGGACGCTTTGGGCATTGCTTCCGCCAATTGACTCATTTGAGTCTCCATGTTGCGCTTCCAAACGTCGATCTCCCCAAGTCTAGAATTGATGCCCTGCAGCTGAGTATGGACGGAGTTATTGGCTTGTTTGAACTCAGCGTGGTTCCTTCGCATCTCATCAAGGATGATTTGCAGGTCATCTTTCTTAGTCTCCCGCTCAGGGTGCCCTGGTGCCCTATAGGTTGGGGGATCCCTTTGATAGAACCTTTGATCGCCCCAATTTTGTTGATTGCCCCCTCCATAGGGGCCTCTCGTCCACTTGACCTCTTCATGTTGTTCCGCCATGGATACTTGCTCAGTATGTGGACAGGTACTGGTGTTATGCCTTATTGAACCACACTCCTGACAAGGTTGATTGTTGCTCAGGAACCTTACTTGCTTTTGAAGGCGGCGTGTTTGATCGTTATGGAATTGTTGCCGTACTTCAGGATCTATCTCCCTTGGAGGCTCATATAGTGGCATAGATGGGGCAGGCCTTGCATCATAGGCCGCAGCAGCCCCATAGGTGTTGTCAAAGTTCACAAGCCTCTCAATGGTCTCCCATGCCTCCGTTAGTGTAAGCTCAATGTACCGATAAGAGGTATATGAATTGATCCTCTCCTTATTCGGCGCATCAAGGGCGTTATAAAAGATCTCTTGGATGACATATGGAAGTTGCCCATGCGTCGAGCATGATCTCAGCAAGTCTTTGAAGCGCTCCCACGCCTGTGCTAGGGTTTCACCTGGCTTTTGTTTGAAAGCCGTGATCCTTTGTCTTAGCATCGCCGTTTTAGAAGGTGGGAAGAATTTGTTCAAGAAGGCATCTTTCACTTCCGCCCATGTCCTTAGCGATCGTGGAGCCAAACTTTCAAGCCATTGTAATGCCTTTCCTGCCAAAGACCATCGAAAAGATTTTAGTCGCACATACTCTAAGTTTACTCCATCAGCAACTGTTTCACATAAATCCATAAAAGTAGAGATGTGTTGCAGGGGGCATTCATTATGTCTTCCTTCAAAAGTATTTCTTTTAATCTCAGATAGGAAGTTAATTTTCAGTTCATAATTGGAGTGAGGAATTATAATGGCAGATTCAGGAACATGAAGGGGCGGATGCATGTATTGCATCGCCGTCTGTGGATACTGATTTAGCCGCTCTTAGGCTTGTCTGCGCGCATCCTCCTCCCTATCAGCACGGGCTCGCTCAGCAGCAGCAGCGGCCCTTTCAGCAGCGATTGTAGCATTGTGGTCCTCGATTTCCTTTCTCAACCGCTCTATGATCTCAGCCTGCGTCTCGTTGTCAGCCATGATGCGAATTGCTTTGTTGCGAAGATGGTAGAAACGTTCAGGCTCGTCAATTGGTTCCAGGATAGGTCCGCGATCAGAACGTCGCATAAACCTGCAAAATAAGCTTAGAAAAAGATCGTGATTAACTTAGGTGGCGATTGATTGCCTCCCCGGCAACGGCGCCAATTTGTTCGCAATATGGGTTAAGGGGGAAGGTGTATGTAAAATAGGAGAATCAAATAAAGCACAACTAGACTATCTCCCTGTCCCAAACAAATAATACAAGAATCCCCTCCCTTGTAGTAGTAGGGTAATTCAGGATCGAATCCACGAGGAGGTAGGTCAGCGCTTCCTTTGTTGTACTCACGATCTATGCTTTCGACCTCAGCAGACACTCGATATCGAGTATACTGGTCGATATCGACCTCAGTTCTGGTCGATTTCCTAGCGCAGTTCCTGCAGAAGACAAAACAGCAAGTCGACGTCGAGCAGAGACCTCGATATCGATGTTAGTACTCGATATCGACCCTTAAAGTCGATTTCGACGCTTATCACAGAAACTGTTTTTGTAACCAATTCGTCGGAAAAGGATCCGAAGAAAATAGAATGGAGAGGAAAGATGAACAGAAGCAAAACTAAGACTTTTATGAAGAATTTAATTAATTAAAAGGCTTCCAAAGTCGGGGTTTTATGCCACAACGATAACAATGCAAGTTTCATGCTAAAAATATGAACTTTAATGTCTTTCCGTCAAATAACTTTCGTTATCAACACTTAGGTGATTAGAGGCTTTCGCATAATTCCTAAGCGTTACTATCCAATTCATGAGTAATTCAAGTTCGCAATATGAGTGGCTTTCGCTTCAATAATGCAAATAATGAATCTCCCTAACTTTCGCAAAGGATCATGCATGTGGTAGAAGACGGAATCGCATAAAAGTCATACCTTTGATGCACTTACCTCACATTGCTATCGTCGGGCTCACCCCGACCCTAAAAGTGGGTTGACTACTCGCTCCTCATCATGCACATCATCATCATTGTTATTGAAAAAAAACTACTTTGAATTTAAAACTCCGAAAGAAAGTACAACCGAACAAGCCACTCCGCTCTCGCTTTACAACTCCACTCGGCCACTCTCTCTCTCTCTCTTTCTCTATTGCAACTGAATTATCTCTAATTGAATATTGAATGATGAATCCAATCCCTAAACTCAGCCCTATTGGCTTCTATTTGTAGATGACGACAAGGACTCGAAACCTTATCTTTATTCTCTATGATAAATAAATAAATAAATAAAAAGTAAAAGTTAAAACTTCATGGTGAAATCAGCCTCCTCATGATAAATCTGATGTTGATGATAGGAAATTTCGACCTTTGGATAGGTATTGCAAGCTTTGGATATAATTCTATCAAAATCGGAGTCGAATTCCTCTGCTGGCATGGTCGATATCGACCCTTCCACTCGATATCGACCCCTCCAAAATCTTATCTCGAGCTTCTCCTTCTCCTACTCGACTTCTATCAACTTGGTCGATCTGGCAGCATCGATATCGACCTCCAGACGTCGATATCGACCTCTTCTGTGTCGAGATGCTCTGTTTCCTTTCTGCTCGATTCCTATATCTCGATGTACTCGATGTCGAGGTCTTCAGTCGATTTCGACCTCTTCAGAAGACTTCGAGTTCTTTTTCCGATCTTCTGAATTCATCCATTTTCATCCTGTTTTCTGCGAAATCACATGGAAACTCGTGCAAACCCATATATTTGATATTTAAGCATAAACTACACTATTCCCATGTTTTCCCATTAATGTGCATGCAAAAGACAACAAAATGAATTCATATGTGCATAGAAAATATGGCAATTTGCGCGCACATCACTTAAGAATGCTGGTATGATCCATGCATATTGGTATATATGTTCCATAAAAAATGAAATTTTATTTTAGCTTCACCGACTCTTACCTCTTTCAAAAGTGTTCAATAAAAAAAATTAAGATATTCAATAATCTAATTTTCTTTCTATTCGAAATCGAAGACAAAACATTTTATTGATATTCAACTCAAGAAGTTATAATTGGTCAAATGACAAAAGAATTATTAGTGAAAGTGAATACTTAGTTATTAAATTAAATAAACTATAAACTATTGAAACCTATGAATATAAAGAATATAAAAAAGTTAGACTTTCCATTTGTATTTTTAGAAATCCTATAGGTATAAAAATGATAAAAAAAAAATAATTAGACCAAACAAAATTCCACCCCCAAAACCGTATTTAGATTGTGTCTCAACTATATCAACTGTACTTAAACTGTTAGATAATTCTAGTTGCTGATAAGATCACTGTTATCAGCACTATTATAGAACCGTATATGAGATTTTCACCTCATACGGCTCCTCGAGGGTCCCACATAAATCTAAGGACTGCTTCGATATTATTTAATCTTTCTATTTCTATTTTTGTAGGATAAATGGCGTCAAAAGAAATCGAAAGGTCCTGAATTAGACCAACGGAATTCTGTCTGCTATACTCATCTCCCTTATATCCTTCTCCAACTCGGACTCTTGGCGTAATAAGAAACATACAATATTTTTAGCTAGTATTAACGAAGGTAATACAATAGATTGTCTAAGCCTCGACTGAATTAGTAAAATCAAAGCTCTTATTCCATGAGCATAAATAAGGATATCATAGAGGTCTGATATTCTTTCTCGTGTCCTTTCTATTCGTTCCATTTCCGTCTGCCCGTCCCGCCCCTTTTCCGTTTCATTGACTTCTTTTTGAATTTCTTCGTAGCATTTGTTTTCCTCCATGTACATTTTTTTTGTTTTTTCAACCTCTTTATTCTTTTTGCTACACTTCCTTTTATACCCTTTCTATAAATGTCTTGTATTAGGTTGTAAATCTCAATTACTGATAATATGAATGGTTCGAAAAGAACATCCCAATAAAATCCTACCCTGTCGAAAAAAAATGGGGAATACGGATATAATTAAGAGAAACATTTTCCCCGTAAGGGTTTTACGTCAGGTCTTGCAAAAAAAGGGTTGGGTTTTTAGTAAATACATTCAACCAACTCCAATTCTTTTACCCATTAACATCTTAGAAGATTTCACAAAACCCCTATATCCCTTAGTTTTCGACTTTTCGGAAATATATTAGCCGATGAATTACTCGTTGTTGGTCTTGTTTCTTTAGTACCTTTAGTAGTTCCTATACCACAAATTATTAACCAAATTAAATGATTGCTATAGGTATACTGCATATATATATATATATATATATATATATATATATATATATATATATATATATATTGTTGAGTCTATTTTGATGTTATATTATCTGTATGATGGAAGACAAAGAAATGTAGTATTTATTTTATGCAAATATCAATTAGATTATTTATTGGGATTTATATTTAAATTAGTTGTTTGAGATTTTGTGCAGGATTTGATTTGGTTATTGAAGATTTGGGGTTGACTTTCTAGAAGCCTCTTTGAGGATTTTGTGGAGCAATCTTCACATTCAAAAGGTTGTTGGTTTGTTGAGATCTTCAAGAGATTTGGTTGAACCAATCTTTGGTTGCCTTCAACGTTTTAAAACAAACCATCAAGACCTTACTGTTTGAAAAGATAGTCAAAACCATGGTTTCCAGGTTTTGGTAAGGTCTTACCGACACTGGTAAGACCTTACCAACAGTGGCCTCAGGAATTACACGAGCTTGGAATTGAATGGCACGGACTCAATGTAATTGGGCCTATTTTTAATGGGCCTATTTTTACTAAGTCTACAATTCTGGATCTAAGGTTCAATATTTTATTGGGCCTAAATGTATGGGCCAGATTTCATGAATAGCCTTGGTGGATATTTGGTTTTAATTCTTTATATTCTATCGTATCTATCAAATATATCTACTAGTTTATTGCTGAGATTTTGTAGGGATTTGTTTATGCCTTCAACAGCCAGTGATTCAAATTGATCAGATCTTGGCAAGATTCCAGCGCATTGTTTTGAAGGTTCTGGCCAGTGATTCAAAAGTCTATTTCTCCTTCCAGGCGAATTTGGTGCAACGTTCCTCAACAACTTTAGAGAAAAATATTCAGACGTTTGATTTCAAATTAGACGGACTGAACTATTTAAGGAGAAGAAGAAGATTGCAGACGACACAAGTACACAACGCTCAAAGGCTCCTGCAATCTCATCTCCTACATCATCGTCTCGCATCTCTCCATTGGTTTAAGCGTTTTATTTCTTTGAGAGTTTGTGAGGTTTACTTTGAGCTTCATAGTACAATTCATTTAGAGTTATACACTCAGGGTTCTTTACCCAATCATAGAGGGTACTTCGGTATCCTTAGAAGCTTTATTTCACTAGTGTGCTTGGGTTGCTAGATAGGAAGTTAGTCTAGAAGAGGGAAGGTCTTCTAGAGGTTGTATCTAGGGCTCATAAGATAAAGTGAAATAAAGTTGTTGAATCCTACGGGTTGGATAACCCTAGGCGGGGACGTAGGCGGTTGTGCCGAACCTCGTTAACAATTCGCGTGTGCTTTACTTTCTGCGCTTTATCCTTATTATTTTCGTTTGCCTTGCTTCTTATTCGTTATTCTTGCTTAACTTGTTTTTGAGTTTCAGATAAGGTCTTACCTCTGGCTGGTAAGGTCTTACAGTTTCCTGCATTTTTGAAAAGTTGCCATACTCTATTCTTCTCCCTTTGCTAGAGTATTTGTTAGCCTTTTATTTGCCTATTCCGCACTTCAATTGGTATCAGAGCCTAACTTACGTACCTTAGATATTACTATCTGTGAGTCTAATCATGGCAGGTGAAGGCTTCGGTCAAGGAAGATCTATTTTTCGTCCACCTCTCTTTGATGGGAACAATTTCATGCACTGGAAATCTTTGATGCAAATGTTTATCATTGATCAAGATTTGGAGCTTTGGCATATTATTATGCGAGGGCCCAATATACCCAAGAAGAAAGATCCCAACGGCACGAGTGTGGACAAGCCAGAAGCAGAATACAATAAGACAGATCTGGAAAGCGTGGCTAAGAATTTCAAAGCCATAAATCTGCTGTATTGTGGGTTAAGCACCGATGAATTTAATCGTATCTCATCTTGCAAGTCTGCAAAAGAGATATGGGATAAATTGGTGGTTACCTATGAGGGAACAAGCCATGTCAAAGAGACCAAAATTAGTATCTATCTTAGACAATATGAATTGTTTAAGATGAATCAAGATGAGTCAGTGAAAGCAATGTTCACCCGTTTCTCGGAGATCATTAACAACCTTGATTCATTGGGAAAAACTTTCCTGAATGAGGAGAAAGTTAGAAAGATACTCAGATGCTTGCCCAAAGCAAAGTGGGGTCCCAAGGTCACTGCAATTGAGGAAGCTCAAGACCTTACAACACTAGCGTTGGATGACCTTCTTGGAAAGCTTATCACGCATGAGATGGTCCTCAACGAAGAGGACGGTGAACCATCCTCCAGTGTAAAGAATCTGGCGCTCAAAATCAAGGAGGATGTGCCATCAGAGGACGACGAAAGTGATGATGATGATGAGGAAGATCCCTTCGACTTGATCACAAGGGGACTTGCTCGGATTCTAAAGATGAAGAATCAATTCTCAAACCGAGGATATGCGAGATCATCAAAGCATGAAGGTAAGTCCTCTAACCCTAATAAAAGGACAAAAATTCTAACATGCTATGAATGTGGTGAAATAGATCACTTGATGAAGGAGTGTCCTCAAAAGAAGAAGAACAAACAGAAGAAGAGTGATCTAAAGAAAGACGATTCAGACTCTACAAGTGAATCGGATTTGGCAAATGATCCAGTAAATCTTTGCTTGATGGCGGACCAAGACGATCAACATCTCGATGGTATTGTAAGAAACCTTATCTCTAGTCCTATTGATGTTCTCTCTGAATTTCTGAAAAATATGATTTCCAATGAAGAAAATTGCAGCAAAGAAATCAGCACCTTGAAAGAGAAGGTAAAGGATCAAGAAGTGTGCATAAGGAAGCTGTCGCAGAAATTGCAAGATCTTGACAGACAAAATTCAGATCTTATCACTGAAGGTAAGGCCTTACGATTGGAAAATTCCGAACTTAAGGTCAACCTTTCATCTCTTAAGGCTCATTACAATGACCTTGAGAATGAAAAAGTGAAATTATCTGAAAAATGTCGAGATCAACAAACAGCCCTGATGCAATTCACTAGATCCAAAGCCACTCTCGACAAGATGCTTGGAGAACAACAACTTTCCTTAAACCGAAGTGGTATAGGATACAACAGGAATTTTCCTGTTAAACCTACTACCAAGTTCGTCAAGGCAAAAGGAAGTTGGAGATCTCCTACTTGTTTCTTTTGTTGCAAAAAGGGTCATGTAGAGTTGAAGGGGCAAAAACTACTCAAGAGAAAAATTAACCCAATTGTTTATTTTGCATAAATTTGTTTTCCAGGACGAATGGAGAGACATGCTTTTCAAAAGAAACATTTAGACATCCGATAACATATCTTGAGACATCTAGTACAATAGAATACGATTTTGTTAGAATTGCGTAATATTGACGAATATTTGGGAAATTGTGAATAATCGAGTGACTGTGATGAATATTTGAGTGACTGTGATGAATATTTGATTAATTTTAACAAAAGTTTTGATGAATAATTGAGTGACTGTGATAAATATTTGATAAATTTTGCCGAATATTGATTTGTTAATATTTAACACCGTAAGAGTTGTTAACACATGACCCAACCTCTATATATATATATATATATATATATATATATATATATATATATATATATATATATATATATATTAGTTTTCCTTAAACTCGTTTTTATTATATAATATGCAAATCATAGTACATACATTCCTTCCATAACCACACAGCCCATGGAGATGGATCAATATGAAGTTATACGAACGATCTCAATCTCAAAGATATATATTTAAGCAAATCAAGGTTGATGGGGATGCGGATGGTGCTGTGTGTATATGTAATCTGTGTGAGCAACCAGCGTAGTCTTCATCAAGCACTCCTCTTCATCCAACTTCCCCCCTTCGCACATCGCTTCAGTATTATCCGCTACACTATTAGCTTCCTCCTTTCCCTATTGAATAATATTCAAACAAGTGATCAATTACAGTAAGAGCAATAAACCAGAATCCCCTTTTAGTTCTAGGGTATGAAATTAGACAGCGCTTACCGAGTAGGGAAAGAACGAGTCTGGGCGGGCAGCTTCACAAAGGGAGCCCAAGATTATAACTAGGGCTATCACCAAAACCGCCATTGTGGAAAACTTCTTCATGTCTTTGTCTTAATCTGATCTTTCACGTTTACAACCAAGGCTTGGGTGATTTGATGGAAGAGCACATAAGGTGCAATTTATATAGATCCATGGACTCATGGAGGTGTAAAGGTTAAAATAATAAAGGCAAAATTAGGATTCCTGGTGATGAGCATGAATCATTGAATCCTAATCTCTTCCGATCCTTGTTCTTTTTCCTTAATTCACTTTTGTGATATGGTGCTGCTCTCTGTATAAATATGAATTTAATTAGCATTCAATGTATACTTTTTTTCATATAAAAGTTATCAACTGCAAAAAATCAGTTAGTGTTCAATGTTACACAATTAATTAGTTTAAACAGCTAAAAATGGACGACCGCGTATTATTCAATGTATTTATAGAGTCTGATTACAGTTTTAGTTTTACAAAACTCTATACAAAAAACAAATTTACTCTTTTAATTTATCCGCCAAACAGGCCTTAATCTTTTTATTTTATGCGTTTTGGGTAAAAGGAGATAGAGATCCAGGCGATAAAAGATTGGGGTGTGGCCGGCCGGATAACTATCCGATCTCAATGGGAAAAGGTGATTTACTAAATTATTCGTACCCATCCATTTTTATTCTGCAGATTCGTTGTGGTTTCCAAATTCCAATTCGGTTAATACATGTATGTACCGTTGAAGCATCACTCCACATTCCACTATACCAGTGCACGTGAGAGTGAAGTCGGATGACTCGGATTAGGATTCGGCCAATCAATCCACCTTGGAAATACAATAACAAATTGGAAAATTTACAAAAAAACCACCCTTTAAATATGAATATTTTCACTTAACCGCCACTTGAATTCAAAATTACAGTAAACCACCATTGAATGGTTTTTACTTAATTACAACTCACCACCCTTTGAAGGGGGCGTTCATAATTATTGTTTTTTACAACTAAATAAAATTATCCCTAAAATATAATCGAGTCCTTAAATTAAAATTTTGAATATATTTATAATCAAATTTAAGTTTAAAAATATTAAAATATCATATATTTAATGATAAATTAATAAAAATAGATGAAGGGGTCGTGAGTTGTAAGTAAAACCCATTTAAAGGGTGGTTTTCTGCAATTTTGAATTTAAGGGGTAGTTAAGTGAAAATGACCATATTTAAGGGGTGGTTTATGTAAATTTCCCTAACAAATTAGTACAGTGCCGATACAATAGTGCGATTTGTTTTAAAATTAAAATTTAATAATATCACATATTAATATTATAAAATATTAATAAAATACAATACTATTATTAAAGATCAAATTGAGTGGTTTATGATTTTGTTTTTTTTTAAGATAATAGGCTTTATAGACCCTTTTTCTATTTTTGATCTACCGGTGGCGATATGGCCTCTTCCGTCCACCCTGCTCTGGTCTCTCTCAGATCCAAAGGTTTTTCGATCGCCGCCATTGAGGAGCACTGTCAAACGCACCGCCAACTGAAATCGACAACCTACCTTTTAAACCGAATCGATCGCCGCCTCTGATCGATTTCGAAACCGTCATCGTCGAGGATGCGGCGATCGCCTGAATCGCCGGCCTGAATCCGCTAGAAGGAGAAGAAAGCGTCTTCGTCGAGGATGTGGCCATCGATTTCAAAATTGAAGTCTGCAAACGAACAATTGCAATCCAGAGGTACGCCCTTCTCCGATCTGTTCCAGCCGAAGATGATGACGACGACGAGGAAGATCGACGTGGATTCTGAGGACGGAGACGAGTTTTTCCCTTCTTCTTCTCCGATGTCGGCGACGGTGGGATTCAGAGGACGGAGCTGAGTAGCATAAAATTCACGAAGCACTAGACCCGAATTGAGGGTGGAAGGGAGATGGACTTGCATCTGGTTTTCCAATTCTATAATTCCAAATTCCAAGCTTTTGCGATTTTACAGTAATGGAGGTATAGAGAAATAGGCGTGAGGTTGAAGAAGTACTTTTGGTAAATTACAAAAATCACCCAATGAACGTGAGAATTAAAAAAACTATCTATAATTATGAGATGGGATCACCTACACCCCTTTGTCCAACTCATGTGTAACACTAAATTATTTTACCTCTAAATTAACAATAAAAAATCTAAAAATTATATTTAGGTTATATATTTGTAATATTATATATTAGTATACTCCATTTATAATGATATATATTAGTTTAATCTTATATATTAGTATATTTATAATTTTATATATTAGTATAATCTTAATTCTGCAAATTTTTTGAGCGTTAATATCTTTAATGTCAACAACATCGATCTCAACGTCGGTGAAATTTTTTTTAAAGAAAATTAAATCAAATTTTGGTTTAAAAAAATAATTGTAAGATGGAGGAAAATTGAGAGAAAGGAAGAGAATGAAAGAGTAGAGAAATGAGGGAAAATAACCCCACCCTTGTTGACACGGTTATTGCTAATACGGTTACTGCTAACAAGGTTATTGCTGATATGGTTATTGCCGACAAGGTTATTGCTGACACGATTATTGCTGACACAGTTATTGTTGACACAATTATTTTGACAGTGCTGACAACACTAAAGCCTCGTTAGCAATTTTTTCATTAAGAAGCAAATTTTAATATGTTGTATGAACCCACTTAGCAACGTCGAAGTCAACAACTAAAAAAATGAATGAATTTTCTGTTAGCAAATTCCTGTAAGCAATTAGTTTACTATTAACAACGTCGATGTCAGCATCACAAATTCCGCTTTTTATAGACCCAAAAATTCATTCACAAAATAATCCATCTTTTTTCCGGTTTGACATCCCCGACATCAACATCAGCAACTTCGGCATCACTGGCGTTGACGTCAGCATCCCCGACATTACTCAAATCATAATCTCGATGTCAACAGCGTTAGCAACGTCGGCGCCCTCGGCGTCAGCATTGGTGACGTCCTCGTTGTCAGCATCGTCGACGTCCTCGCCGTCAGCATCGTCGGCGTCCACGCCGTCAGCATTGTCGGCGTCCCCCACGTCAGCATTGTCGAAGTCCCCGTAATCGGCGTTAGCGCGATGGCGTCAGCACTGTCAGCGTCAGCATCCCCGTAGTCGACGTCAGCATCCCCAACATCGGCGTCAACATCGTCGGTCTCCCCGACAATGACGTCAACATCCCCAACGTCGGCGTCAGCAACTTCAATAACATTGGCGTCAGCACCATCGACGTCTGCATCCCCGTAGTCGGCATCAGCAACGCCGACATCCCCGACGTCAACGTCATCAAATTTTGCAAAATAAATCACAAGCGTAGTTATTTTGTTAATTAAGACATCTAAAGTGCCTTTGGAGCAAATTTTCTCTTATTTTTTTTTTAAAATAACAACTCTTTTTATCTTAAGGCGAAAAAAAGCATCCCCGATGTCAGCGTCAACATCTCCGATGTCGGAGTCAGCAATGTCAGCGTTAGTGCTGACACGAAAAAAAGTGTTGACACAAAAAACAATGTTGACACGAAAAAAAGCATTCACGACGTCGGTGTCAGCAGCATCAGCATCTCCGATGTCTGAGTCAACAACGTCAACGTCAGTGCTGACACGAAACAAAGCAGCACGACATCGGCGTCAGCAGCGTCAGCATCCCCGACGTCGGCATCAGCAATGTCAGCGTCAATGCTGACACGAAAAATAAAGTGCTAAAGCATCCCCGACGTCGGCGTCAGCAACATCGCATCCCCGACATCGGCGTCAGCAACATCAGCATCTCCGACATCGACATCAGCATCGTTGGCACCGACATCAACAACGTCGACGTCCCCGATGTCGACGTCGATGAAATTTAAAAAAAATTATGAAAAATTAAATTTAGTCCTGTCAGCAATAATCAGTGAAATTAAGTTTTTTATTAGTATATTTTTATTATATATTGGTATCATATGATGAAATGGATTGAAAAGGCTATATATATTTATAATATTATATATTGGTATATTTATAATATTCTTCCATGTGGAACGCTAAATTATTGTTGTTCTCGGCATCAACGTGTGTTAGTATTTTTCTTTGCAATGTCCGCAAAGTCAATAATGTATGTTTCAAAGGTGTCCGGCTGTCCGCAATGTTAATGGTGAGAGTATCAGCGGTGTCAACAACGTCGATGTCAGCGGCGTCAAAAATATCGGTGTCAGCAAGGTCGGCGTCAATGAAATTGAAAAAAAAAATTATTTTAAAAAAATAATTGATGGAAAATCTTATTTATGTGAAAATTAAGGAGGAAAATGAATGAAAAGGAATAAAAAGAAAAGAAAAGAAAAGAGAAATAAAAGGGAAAAAAAACAAAAATAAAGGAGAAAGGGAGGTTGTATGGAAAAAAAGGAAAACTGATAAAAAAAAGGAAAAAAAAAAGAAGGAAAAAAAAGGAGAAAAGAGAAATAAAGGGAAAAAAAAGAAAATGAAAAAGAAGGAAGAAGAGGGGCAAACAAACGGGGGGAACAGTACACGGGATGGGGGTGGGGACCACTTACACGGAAGGGAGGTTAGAGAGAGGTGCCCGTACAGTATATGGAAAGGGGGAAGGGACATTTTGCAAATTAATTTAAAAATTAGGATACTCCCCTAATTTGGCCATGTATTTTGGGTAGTTTGCTAAACGCCCCTTATTATATTCAATCCCCAATAAAGTATGTAAGTACGTACATTATAATAACATTATTAATTATTGTGTTAATTATTGTAACACAATAACTTGTGTGTTGTGATACAATATTTCACCTTTATTGTAATACAATATCACTACCATAGAGATTCCATATTGTAATACAATCAATAATTTAGTGTAATTATTCATGTATTACAATAAATACAATTTTTATTGTAAATGTATTGTAATTGATTATTCTAATAGCATATGTAAATATTACAAACAAAGCTAATGTCAGTATATATGTTATATAATACGAGCATGCACTGATTTATGGAATGTAGAATTTCAAAAAAAATATAAGTATCTTTAACTATTTTTAAAAGTAGTTTTCAATTTTATTATTAAAGTATATTAGCTTTTTATTAAACTAAAGCAATTAAGGGTAAACAAGTAATAACACCAACAAAAAGGTCTTTATACTTAAAACATTTATTATGGGGTCTATTAACTAAACAAATTATGGAAGAGGGTCATTATCCTCCAATTATCTCATTTTTTTTTTATAATAAAACGGTCCATGGCCATGGTTCTAAATAAGGTCGTCGTTTTAGTAGCAGTTTAATCTATAAGGAGGTCGTGGCTGCGATTTATACATTTAATAATATTTCAAGCAATTTCAAATTTAATCAAGCATAGCAAGCAAAGGCAATTTCAAATTCAATCAAAATGAAGGACAAAGCAACAAAATTCGCGCAAATTTAGCCCTAACCTGAAACCCTAACCCGAAATCTCGGATTTAGGAGGAAAGAAGAAAAAGAGTGTACCTGGAATCACTGCCTCAAAATCACGTGAATAAGAAGAGGAAAGGAGAGATGGAATCGCGTGAAGAAGGAGAGGATTACATTGAAATAAGCTGATGCGAGGAGTTGTGAAGGGCACCTCAGGAAAACCTCCGGTTGAATACCCAACAACGTACCTTCTATCCCCAAGATTGTGAAACCACCGATTTTAACCGGTCTACAATCGGGCACAACCTCCATTGGCGGGATCCACAACCGGCGAGCAAACAGGTTGGAATGTCGGTTGTCTGATTTCCTGTTCTCTTGCAGGTTATGTCTAGTAGTGCTATCGGTTTTCTAACCTTTAGAAGTATTTTAAAATATAAGGGAGCCCTCCTTTGCGCAAAAAAAAATATCTAAGGGAGAAATTAATAGGAATTTTATTATTTTGACGGCTCATTTTATCACTTAAGGGAGCAGTTCATTTTATTTCCTAACTAAACCAGCTAAAATAAAGAGAAAATTTGGTGAAATATACCTTTAATAAAATCTAATTATGGAACTATATATACCCCATCAAAAATAATTGACCTCGTTGTAACCCATCTAAAAAAAATTAGTCGTTTGTACCCCTTGTTTTCTCTCCACTGTCTCACCTTCCTCAATCACTCGTTCTCCTCCCTCCGCATGTCATTCTATGAAAAATTTCTCTCTATTCTCACCATGCTCACCTTGTCCTCTTCATTTTGTTCTCATCATGCTCCCATGACGCCTTGCTTACTCTCGCTCTCTTCGTTCCGGCCATGTCTTTGATGACCGGAGATCGACCTCACCGTTAAAAATGGAGAATCTATTAAGAACAAGGCCGGAGATAAGGAGCGAGATATCATTCTCGGTAGGAATTTGAAGGCCTCGTGCTTTTCAATCACCGAGCCCCATGTTAGCGATGAAACGACCAGCGATAAGAAAGAGTACATGACCCCTGTTCTAGCTAGGTACCGCCAGAGTAAGATGTAATTAATAAACAATTCAATCAAAAATTCCCAAGTCTAAATCACAAAGTTAAAAATCTTCAAAAAAATTCCTCACTACACACATCTAACCAATATTCCACACTTTCTTCCATCTATTTATTAATGTATAAAACAAAAAAAAAAGCATTACTAACTTTGCTACAAACTC
The DNA here is from genome assembly GCA_963922045.1 of Persicaria maculosa. Classification (NCBI taxonomy): domain Eukaryota; kingdom Viridiplantae; phylum Streptophyta; class Magnoliopsida; order Caryophyllales; family Polygonaceae; genus Persicaria; species Persicaria maculosa. The sequence continues at coordinate 40,280,552 of OY998271.1, forward strand.
TTTATAATGTTTTTGCTTTCTCCAATCACCACTTTCTACAAAGAACAATATTCAAACTCACGAAACTACCCAAAATTTCACAATCCATCAAAATATAACATTATATGTATATAAAAACATACCTTGTAACACCTCAAAATGAGTTTCTAGCTCTTCTTGAATCTCCACAAACCTTGTGCCAATTAAAACAAAAATTTGAAATAAAAAAGATGAAAAATGGAGAAAATAATGGAAAAGAGAGGAGATGAAGAGGAAGAAGATAACCGAAATTGAAGGCGACATTGTTTAAGGTTATAATAGTAACCTTAAAACATTAATGAGGATAAGTAGTTTCATCACGAAATTCGAAACATTTCATTTAACCTTATTATCTTGCAATCACATAAAAAAATTATCAAAAACTACACCTTTTCAACTTTATTTTCCACTAGCAAAGTCATAATTTTTTATTTCACTAGTAGAGAAATTTAATGACCATCAATGCCTCAATAAATAAATAAGTATAGTGCTACAAAATCATAGTTTTGGTTGTATAATATCAAGGGTCAATAGCATTGCTGCATTAGTCATATACAACTATATAACGTAAAATTTTATTTATTTTTGATTTTTGATAATTTATCTAGAAAAATTGTAACTATTTTTTTTTTTTTGAAAAAGGCCCCATTTTTCACTTAGCCCCAAAAATCTCAAAGCCAACCCTGATTAGAAGAATAAGATTAACAGAATAGGAGATTAAATCTCTTATTGTTGTATTTTTCTTATAAAAATTTTATATAACCTTATATAGACAAAATCTAAATAAAATACTAAAACAGAGACCTGAAACGGGCTCTGGTGCGATCTTGCGTCCACGGAATTTTCTGGATTAAAGTGGGATTATTTTTGCTTATGTGTCATTTTCTAGAATAAAATTGTATTATATTTTTGGTCCACATCAATTAATATATATTATACACATAATACACTTTTTGTTGAAAACATATCCAATTTAACTAAACAAATATAATAATATATATTGGACAAAAAAATTATAATAATACCAATCCAAATCCTAATAGACAGATTGTTTATCCAATATATTAATTGAGATGACGTTGAATTAATCCAACGTATTAATAATTAGTAAAAAAAGTATCGGTTAAGATTTTGCATGTGTAAATATGACAATTAATACAATTTAACAAATCTACAAAGTATCCATTTTGCACCGTTAGATTTTGGTCAGAACAAATTAAATCTTTTTTCTATACACTATTGATATATCAAAATACATTTTAACCATTAAATTCAATTTTTTTGGTGTAAATTAAATTCAATTTATAAAATAATTATTTAATGGATATGAAAAACGTTTCTATACTGTATTTTACAATGGATATATCCACAATTTAAGAAATTACTAATGATTAATTTTATCTTTTTTAGCCATATCAATTAATAAATCAATATAATTCTGTTTTCTCAATTAATGGTCTCACTTACTCTTATAAATATTCAAACTTATATCTTAATTAGTTAGAAAAATTATCTTTTTAGATCAAATAATAATGCCAATATTATATCAATTGAAAGTTATTATCAATATTTATATTTATTTTTTTATAAATAAAAAATGGATTGAATTTACATATGAAATTTATGCTATGTTTCTTTCTTTTGGATTTAATACGTAAGCTTTTTATCATTTAATATTTTTTTTATTAAACAGTATAAAATCTAGACTCAAGATAAAAATATATTTTAACCATTTTTTTAATAATATTGAAGATTATATATTTACTATGGTGTAGTAATTTATATTAATTAAAAGATGGTTTATATAATAAAATTTATTAATAAATCGCGCAACGGGCGAGTAATAAAACTAGTAAGAAGAAATAAATAAATGACCACCATCATAGTGGGGGAGTTTAGGAGGTTAACACCACTTATTGATATTACAATATCCATTAATTAAAAGTAAACAATATAAAATTGGGGGAAAACGTTCACATGGATCCTAATCCCCTTTGAGAACAAAACACGAATACAACACGGTTTCATTCTTATTTATTCCGAAAGTCCCACTCGCATCATATCATATATATCCCTCCAACCATTCTTTTTGGATCCTCTCTTTTGCAATACTAATTATTACTTTAATTTGTATGACCTATGCTAAAAAGCCTATACGACACAATATCCATCTTCATAGTGTCATAATGTCTTTCTTTTACATGTCGACGACTTTTAATTTTAACTAGTTTTAGAGTTGAAGGGGAAAAAACTACTCAAGAGAAAAATTAACCCAATTGTTTATTTTGCATAAATTTGTTTTCCAGGACGAATGGAGAGACATGCTTTTGAAAAGAAACATTTAGACATCCGATAATATATCTTGAGACATCTAGTACAATAGAATACGATTTTGTTAGAATTGCGTAATATTGACGAAGAGGTAGATGATGAGGATGAGACCTTAACTTTATTGGTCTTTTTGCCTCTTTCATATGAGAATTTTGTATGATCATTTATTGTTGGGAGAGATAATGTGTCTCTTGAGGAAGTTAAGTGATAATGCATATTTTTAATAGGTATTATAGGGTAGTTTAGATGCATTTACATTGTAGAATATGTATGTTTAGTACTCTATCCGTTCGGCAAAACTTGTCGTTTACTTTTCACGCACGCTTTTTTAGAATTATAAAAACTATATAAAATATTTATTTTTTTTTAAAATTTTTTTAACAAGTTTGTACTTATTAATAATAACTACAAAATTGTTAAAAAAATTATTAAAAAAATAGATATTTTATATAGTTTTTAGCTCCTAAAAAAGCGTGCGTGAATAGTAAAACATCAAGTTTTGCCGAACGGAGGGAGTATTAATTAGATTAAACTCTTTTTGTGGTAAAGTTCAGAATCTACACTATTTCGGTTAAATTGTGCAGAATTGTAGATCCGACATGGTGGAAAGCAAGGGAAAGTTGCAAAACATGGCCAAGTGATGTCAAGAAATCAAGCTAAGAAGGGAAAGAAAGAACGGGGAAAGAACGAAGAAAATCAAAGTTTCTGGACGTATTTCGCTACTAACGAGTTCTACTCGTTGCCAACGAGTGGAGTCAGCGAGGAGCATGTCCAGGAGCCAGCACGACTCGCTGCCAGCGAATGCAGACCCGCTGCCAGCGAGTGAAATCAGCGACATCATGTCTAAGCAAGTGCGTGAGCAAGACTCGCTGCTAGCAAGTCCGACTCGCTGCCAGCGAGCTGAGTCAGCCCGCGAGTGCCAGCGAGTGGATCTGCTCTAGCGGAAAGGTGTTTTCGTGGCAGCGGAAATCTTCGCAAGTAGCAGAAACGAAGAGGCTTGACAAATTTTCTAAGGCATGGACATTCGCTGCTAGCGGGTTGGTAACGAGTAGCTAGCAAAAATCTAACAGTAGGTTGACCAAGGCATCCATGAGGACTCGCTGCCAGCGAAAAAGTTAGTCGCTGCCAGCGAAATCTACCGCCAGATTATATTAGGAAATCTCTATCTTTTATCTAGTTTCTTTTGGAAATTTCTATCTAATTTATCTATCTTTTACCGTGTTTATTCAGAACTTTAGGGTTATAAATAGGATGTTTAGGGTTAGTTTTGATAGACATTCAAGGAGAGCATTCACTATAGAAGAGAAGAGAGCTTATGTAGTCATGTTTGGCTAATTTTCTTGTTTTTGCCTACACTCTCGAGACTTGATTGGTGGTTTATGATCAGTTTCTAATTCAAGTTATTTTTCCTCTTTAAATCCTTCAACTTTTTTGTGTGATATTTCTTATGTTATTGATGTTATCTTGATTAGCTACCTTGATAATATTGATTTCTCGCTATGATTTAATACTTTCGTGTTTGTATTATTTCCGTATAAGCACGCATAAGATTGTGGATTTTTTGTTTAAAGCATGATTATGTAGGGAGTTGACATATATCTGAAAAATTGATTTACCGTGTTTAATTGGTGTTATTTATATGCTCAAGTTCTTGGGACTATTTGCTATCTCTTTGTTAAATCTTGACCGTATTAGGGTTGCATTGAGGTGTAAGGGATTAATTGGACTCGTAGGAATTTTAATCTATTTAAACCAATTAAGATGGGAGGAATTCATAGGAAACGATAATAACTTGAAAAGGATTCGATGACCAATAAAACCAACCAAAGTCGAGAACTTGTAGGTGGAAACACTTTTCTTCTATCCTTTATTTTCTTTTGTGAATATTATTTTCTTTTATTTTGATTCATAAAAATCTTTTCTTTTTTATATTGATAAATACACAATATTTAGAAATACTTGATTCTCTAGGGTTCGACCCCTTACTTGCATACTATACTAGTTTGCTTGTTTGGGAATTATTTTTGACGATGTAAATCAACGACTTTCCCTCCGTCAAAATTGGCGTTGTTGCCATGGAATCAAGTTTATTTCTTTATTTTTTGTATTTATTAATTTTTGTATATATATCTAACCCCATCGTGGACGTATCTTACCATTCACGATACCTCGTTACTAATTGTTTGCAATGGAGTTGAAGTTATGACAAAACCAGGGAGAATACTTTCACCATTACCTCGCAATAGTGCAAGTTTTAGTGAATGATCGTGCTTCACGGGGTATCCAAGATGATTTGATAAAGCGAATACTTTGCGTTCAAAATGGTATGCTTCCCGAGATACGAGAATTCACCCAATCTTTGAAAGAGGAAGGCTTTTATGGTTTGGATTGGCCAAAATTGTGGGATCTTTTCCTTTGCGTGGGTGACATGGTGAAGGTGGAAGAAGACTACAAGTTGGCATCCATACCCTTACCTTTCAAACCAATGGCGGACGAGATACACGAGGGAAGCCAAGACGCAAGAACCAATTACCAATGATTTAATCAAAGATGGAGAAGGGAGCCCGATGCCCCTTGACATGGAGTCTCACGAGTGCACGCATGAGGAACCATGTATTTTGGAACCCACTCCATCCATATTAATCATCCTTAACTCATCTATTCAGGAACCAACTCCAGAGTCGATTTCTGCGGCTCTCGAGGAAGGTAATGATATTTCTTACACTTTTGTGGATTGTAAAGACCGAATATATATTTTATATATATTATATTATTATTTTAATTAAATATGTTAGTATTTATTCAATTTATAAAAGTGGAATAAAAACCCGTCCTCGAGCATCAAGTTTCGATTTAAAATCATTCCGGCATCAATTTCAATTAGGATTTTTGACGGGATTTGATTTTCGACTTCGAGTCCGAGTATTAATAAAATTAAATTGAGCTACGAGTATTGATTGAAAGTTATTTAATTTTCGATTATCTTGAAAATTAAATTCGATTTAGTCGGGATTCGTTCGGGCGAGCGGGTTTCGGGATATTTTATCGGGTTCAAAATATCTTGTGGGGACCAATTCTATTTTTTTTTTATCATTTTCCTTTTCTCTCTCTCTCTCTCTCCCCCTCCCTCCCCGGTTTCCTGTTACATTGCAGTGGTCCCTCCCTCACCTCACCCACCTTCCTCTGCATCACACCCTCACAGATTCCCAGCCCTCCTCCTCCTCATAATTCTAATCCAGACACAACCTTCTCTCCCTCCCTCCTCTCTTTGAAGCTGCAGCACCCGACACCCTCCAAGTTCCTTCTCTTCACCTCACAGCGAGCCCCACCCGCTTCCTCCTTCACTCTCCTTCCCCGAGGCACCACCAGCCGCAACCAAGCCGCAGCCCTGTTCTCTCTCAAAATGCCGAGCCGCCACCATCAGTTCCGCTCCACCTCCCTCCGAGCCTGAGCAGCAGCAGCAAGCACGAGCTCCTTAGAGCTTCCCCTGGAGTCGAGCGCACCCCGGAGCCGCCATCGGAGCAGCTTGACACCCTTTTTCCCTCCCCTGTTTTGAAAACCAAATCGGTAATCATCGATCTCCTTCGTTCTCGGCTTGAATCAGTTTAAATATGTACCTTTACATCCCTTACCATCGTAATAGGGTCGGAGGAAGCTCCTCCCTTCGTCATTGCAGTCGGACGTCGCTCGGAGCACCCTCGTCGGAGTTCTCCCCGTCGAACGGTAAATTTCTTCTTCTCCTTCTTCTCCCTTAACGTCGCTTCCTCCTTTCGGCATTGGGTGTGGTCGGAATCTTATGGCGAGCCTCCGGGTAAACGTTCGAGTCAAACGGAGCTCCGATGGCCTGGGATTCTCTCCTTCTTCCGATTCCGGCGTCGCTCCTTGCTCCTCCTCTGCTTCGGCTGGGGTTGAAGACAAGGGAGCTCTTCTTGGGCCTAATTTCTGGGCCTCCCCTGCCTTCCTTTTCCTTCTCTGGATCCGGGTCGGATTGGGTCCTTATTTTGGGTTCGGATCCCCTTCTTTTTCTCCTTCTGGGTTCTTACCTTTCTTCAGGTGGGCTGGGTTGATTCCGGGTATGGCATGGGTTTTGGGCTCGGATTCGGGTTGGGCATTGGGCTGGTTTTGTGTGGTTTTCCAAAAAGGGTTGGTTTTTATGTTATGCATAATTATATATGTTATGTTATATATATATATATATATATATATATATATATATATATATACATATATACTTATATGTTGTATTGAGTATTATTCTGATTTTATGATTATATATATAATTATATATTCTGGAATTATGAATATTTCTATTTTAAAAGGTTTTAAAAGTGTTATTATTTGATAGGGAGTTATAAATATATTTATGGTTATTGTTTTGAGACCTTATGAATATTAAGTGTTAAATTATTTTGATATTAGAATTATGTTGGGATTTGGTTATAATTATAAATTTTGGAAATTAATCTCTATATATTGTGTTTGTTTTAAAATAATATTAATTGGATTATTTATATATGATGCTTTTATGAGAATTTCAATATGTAAGTTGGGAATTTTAAAGTGAATTGTTGGTCTTGATTTATAAATATGAATTGTGAGCTTATAGTTATTTTAATAATTTAATAATGGAATTTATTTATATATGGTTTTGAGATAAGAAACATTCCGGAATTATTTTATAACATGCTTTTGAGAAAATGGGCCTTAAGGTTTAAATGTGTAATGTCGGGTTTTGACTAAGTACGATTTTAAAAGAATTATTTGATTTGCTAAGTTGAGTTCTTTGAGAGGTTGTTTCGAAAATGAGATGATGAGATGAGTTGAACATGAAATGAGATATGGTTTGTGATGAAATGAGATGGAATAATCTAAAATGGGATATGAGACGAGATATGAATGATAGTTAGGAGCGTCTTGTGTGAAATAGGTAGACTTATGCATTTATATGTTATTAGGTGTTTGTGAATGTTGGACGTTGCTTGCTATCGGTGATTCATTTCTTGGATTCTGCTTTGCCTTGTTCTCTGCTGTTCGGCTTATTCAGGTAAGTTCCTTATGGGCTTACTCAGATTCGAAAGAGATTACCGGCTTGTGAATGTATGACATACTAGGTGTTGCATAAGCATTAAAGCATGCCACGTAGTATCATGCTAGGTTGCACTTGTGATTGAGCATTCTATTTCTTTACGCGTATGAAACAGAACGACCGTTATCTGTGATAGTCCTAGAGTCTTTGCTAGGGTCATAGGGTAGCCCAGCCCCATCGGGTGCCCTGAGTCTATCGAGTCGATATGAGCATGATGATAGCCCAGCACCATCGGGCATATTTATTTTAATTTATGTTATGATGATGAGATATGATGATGAGATATGATATGCTATAGCATCGAACCGGCCGGTCTCTGCACTAACGGAAAGGGGTGCAGAGGTAGGAGAGGGACATGCCACTTGGCATTCTTTGGGCGCCTTTACAGTTATTCTCGCATATTGTAAATTAGGATCATGCTAGTGTGATTTAATTTCCGTAATCTGCATCATCCTTATTATTAGCGTATGTGTATGTTCGCTTGCTGGACAAAGCGTGTTGGGGCCTCGATCTGACCCCGCTCGCACCCATTGTTTTTAGGTATGATTGCTCTCTATTTATATGGCGTGGGGAAGTCCCCCGGCGATTGCAAAGGAAATCTGTCTAACCCCGCTAATCTGGCCATACGATTTTAGAATCATGTTTTGGTTTTGACCCGGCCTTGCCGTGGCTTTTGTATCTAAATCGTGTTTCCGCTTCACTTTTGTTTAAACTGAATTTATGAAACTTCGACTGATTAGGGGTTTGAAACCTCGACCCGTACCTGAATTGCAACATCCGAACGAAGTTATCCGACCTTCGAAACGTATCCCGGATATTTATATCCGGGCCGTTACATGGATTTTGGTGAATATTTAGATCCTTGGGAGCATTACTTCAACAAACCACCCGCGGAACTATGTTGGTGGTACTACATACCCTCGTTTATTCCGGATATCTATCTTTTACCTTGTTTATTCAGAACTTTAGGGTTATAAATAGGATGTTTAGGGTTAGTTTTGATAGACATTCAAGGAGAGCATTCACTATAGAAGAGAAGAGAGCTTATGTAAGCCATGTTTGGCTAATTTTCTAGTTTTTGCCTCCACTTTTGAGACTTGGTCGGTGGTTTGTGAGTTTCTAATTCAAGTTATTTTTCCTCTTTAAATCCTTCAACTTCTTTGTGTGATATTTCTTATGTTATTGATGTTATCTTGATTAGCTACCTTGATAATATTGATTTCTCGCTAGGATTTAATACTTTCGTATTTGTATTATTTCCGTAGTAGCACGCATAAGATTGTTGATTCCATGTTTGAAGCATGATTATGTAGGGAGTTGACATATATCTTAAACATTGATTTACCGTGTTTAATTGGTGTTATTTATATGCTCAAGTTCTTGGGACTATTTGCTATCTCTTTGTTAAATCTTGACCGTGTTAGGGTTGCATTGAGGTGTAAGGGATTAATTGGACTCGTAGGAATTTTAATCTATTAAAACAAGATGGGAGGAATTCGTAGGAAACGATAATAACTTGAAAAGGATTCGATTACCAATAAAACCAACCAAAGTCTAGAACTTGTATGTGGAAACACTTTTCTTCTATCCTTTATTTTCTTTTGTGAATATTATTTTCTTTTACTTTGATTCATAAAAATCTTTTCTTGTTTATATTGATAAATACACAATATTTAGAAATACTTGATTCTCTAGGGTTCGACCCCTTACTTGCATACTATACTAGTTTGTTTGTTTGAGAATTATTTTTGACGAGGTAAATCAATGACTTTCCGTCCGTCATTAAGTCTTCACATCACACCGAAGAATTGTGGCATAAGGCAACCAGTACAATTACAAACAATCAGGCCTCTAGGTTGATGACCAACGGAGGCAAATCTGATGGTAAAAGAGGCAAGAAGAAGAAGAAGAAGAAGCAAGAGCGTAAATCGAATCCTAAGCTAGATGACATCTGTAACTACTCTAAGGAGAAAGGTCATTGAAAGAATGATTGTCCTAAAAAGAAGAAGTGGTAAGAGCAAAATTCCCGTTCTGTAGCAGTAGTTGAATGTGGAAATACGTCTGAGGAATATATTTTTCTGCTAGCATATGATCACACAAAATAGCATGTGTGTTGTTTCTTTACATAGGGATCAAATCACATATGTCCAAGAAGAGAGTTGTTTATAACATATAGTTATGCAAATGGGGGGGGGTGTCTCTATGGCAAACGATGCTATTAGCAAGGTTGTTGGGATCGACTCAATTAGCCTTCAAACACATAATGGGAAGTTTCACACATTAGAGAAAGTCAAACATGTGCCACATTTATGACGAAGAATACGATATTCCTAAGTGTGTTAGAGGGCAAGGGTTTTAGTTTCAAAGGTAAGGGTGTAATCCTATATGTTCTTAAAGGCTCTTATGTAATATTGAAGGGATTCAAGCAGGGAAATTTGTATGTCTTACAATATTCAATAGCCACAGATGTTGCACATGCTGTTTTAGTTGAGGTTAAGAAGGCTGATATAACCAGACTATGTCACATGAGGCTTGCTCAAATGACTGAGCAGGGAATGCAAATTCTCTCAAAAGTAGATCTTTTGGGAGGCCATAATGCCAAAAGTTTTGAGTTCTGTGAGCATTGTGTGTTTGGTAAACTACATCGCAACAAGTATCCTAAGGTCATTCATTAGACAAAGACCACATTAGATTGCATCCATTCAGACTACTAGGGTTCTTCTCGTGTTCATTCATTGGGCGGTCAAATATACTTTGTCTCTTATTGATGATTACTCTAGGATGACATGGGTATTAATTAATGATGGGACATAAAAGTAAGGCGTTCAGTAAGTTTAAGGAGTGGAAGACTAGTAGAGAATTGAAATAGGAAGAAGATCAAGAAGCTACTTACTAATAATGGCCTGGAATTCTATTAACTTAAGTTTTATGGGTTCTATAGTGATGAGGGTATTGCTTGACATCACACAATCAGATATACACTACAATAGAATAGAGTAATATAACGAATGAATTAGACACTTTTGGAGAAAGCGAGATGTATGCTTTCTAATGTAGATCTTGATAGATGATTTTGGGCAGAAGCTATTGCAACATCCTGCTATCCAGTTGATCGAAGCCCACAAATAAGTATTGACTACAAAACACCTTATAAGGTGTGGACTAAAAAAGATACTGATTACTTGAATCTAAGGGCTTTTGGGTACGCTGCTTGTTATCATATAGATGAGGGCAAGTTAGAACCAACACCTAAGAAGGGAGTCTTCAAGGACTATTGTATATGTGTGAAATAATACATAATCTAGTTAGACAACGAGATTATAAATAGTAGAAGTGTAGTCTTTAATGAGAGTTCTTTATTGAATTCACGAAATAAACCAGTGATACAACTAAGAACGAGGTTGATATTAAGAAGGTGGAGGTGAATGTCAGTCCATCTGAGAGTCAGGCACCTGAGTTGATCACCAACCAACCAAACATTTATGTCCGCGAAAATGACCATGTTTTATACCTATTTTTACGCCAATTTCAGTCTTATATTTGCATTATGGTTTGGGAAAACTTTGAATTTGTGTAGTATGTGCATATTTACAAGAAATAGAGGTCTACGCAAGTTTTGGTTTAATTGTGCAGAAATTAGAGCAGAATGAAGCCGAAACGAGAAGCTAAGAATCAATACAGAGATGTCAATCTCGATTCTCGACTATACCTCTCGACATCGACTGAAGCAAGTGATCCAGAGACTTAAGTACAAGACGAGAGAAGAATGACCACCTACTGGAAGAGGGGTCGACGTGTCTTGAGATCGACCAAGTTGCTTGACATCGACCGAGCTGAAATGTGCCCAATGTCGAGTAGAAATGGAGCACTCGACGTCGACTGCTTCTGTCGACATCGACTGGACCTGTGTGCAGCAGTAACGCATTTTAGCAGTCCGAGTTCGAGTAGGAGAACACAAAGCCACGTTTTTATATTTCTTTTGGATCGTCTTCTATTCTTGTAGTTTTAAATCATGATGACTTGCTTAATTAGCACCCTTGTGCATTGACTGGAATAGAAGGTGCACTATCGAGTCTTTTCTATTTCTGGATCACAAGGAACTATAGATTAGTAGAACATGTGTGAACAATACAAGAAGGCTCACACAAATGCTAACAAACAAACTTAAAAAAATCAGCACGACCCGACAACGGCGGCAAAAATTTGGTGGACGTTGAACATCGTGTTTTAAAATCCCCAAATAATAATACTCAAGCCTAATAACTAACTAATACCCAAGCCTAATAACTAACTAACCGGTAATATAGAACAACAAAGGGTTTAATCCCATAGAGATCGATCCTATAGAGAGTGCGTACGACTTCTTAAATGTGTTTGCAAAGTAGAATAACAAAGCAATGTAACAATGTAAAAGAAAGCAATAATGAATTAAACTAGCAATAATTGAATAGGTAACAATGATGATGATGATGATGATGATGATGATGATGATGATGATGATGATGATGATGATGATAAAGTTTCACTCACATTCACAACAATGGTAATTCCTTGATCATTGGGTTTTTATTCATGAATGGTTATTCAATTATTCTATGGTCGGTTTAAGCACATAGATAGATAGGCCGAACTTGTCGATAACACCATCTAAATCCCTAAACTCTTGTCTAGGGGGGCAAGTAGCAATATGTGCCTAACACCTAGCAAGTAAACATTATCTCCCCCGTCTCGTCGACTTCATACTTGGGGCATCACATCCAAGCATCGCTTCAGACTCGCTTTCGCTACGGCTCCGGTGGGTTCCGCTAAAAGAGATAACCTTTACCTATCAATTCTCCAACAACATCAAGAGTTCATAACCATCGCTACATGATATGCTGGCTACTCATGGATTAAGGCCCGCAATAACGGAATGAAATTGTAATCCTAGTATGATGCAAATCTATCCTAGATTCCAATTAAGATAAATCAACAACACTTAATGCCATATCAGAACAAAGAGAATTGAAATAATCATAATGCATAAATCATAAATAAAAGAAACAAAAGCAACAACAACCCTCACATATCATTAACCATGTCTTGAAATGTAAGAAAAACTATAAAGGAGGTTAGTTGAGCATGGTTTACCTCGGAACATTAACAAAAGATGAACTAAACTATTGAATTATCTATTGCTTGATATGTGGAATAATGTGTGTCTAAACCCTAGACCGAATGGGGTATTTATACGGCTCAAAAGTGGTTGAAAACCCTAGAGTGTCATGCTTAATCTCCAAGAAAAGGATCTTCAAAAGATAGGAACAAAGCTCCTTCGAAGAAGGATTGAAATCGATGTATTTATCTGCATCGGTGGTCGCTACTCCATTACCGGCGGGCACTGCTCTCAACGAGCACTGAGATCTTACACACGGACGCCAGGATCGGTGGGCACCAGTCTCACCTCTGTGGGCGCCACCTCTGCATCCTTTGTGTTTTCTTCATCTCTTAACTTAGCTTCTCTTTAGCTCCTTCTTGGGTATTCTTCTCTTCATCTTCAAGTCATCCTAGGTATCTCCTCAACTTTAGGGCTCCAACATCGTCCTCTTGCACCATCTCTTTAAGCTCGGATTCATAAATCAACATAGTTGTCATAAAAAAGCGTAGATTTCGAATAGAAAATGATAAAGATGTGACTTAACTATAAAACCATAGTAAATGAAACTAAAACTACCTAGAATGCTTATGCAAAATACGCATTATCAGTGAATTAGTGGAAGACTGCTCAATGCCAGAGATCTTCTTCTTCACTTTGCTGCGAAGAGTGGCGGGAAAATATTTATGCAGAAACGCCTTCTTCATCTCCACCCAAGTTTTGATGCTCTTAGTTGGCAAACAGTATAACCAATCATTGGTAGAATCCTTCAGCATGAATGAAAACACCCTCAACATCATCTGGTCATCATTCATGCATTTAGGTTGTATACGAATACATATGTCTATAAACTCCACCAAGTACTTATTTGGGTCTTCTCCGCTCCTTTCATGAAAGCCTGACAATATAGATGCCCAATTAGAATTGAACTCAATATTCGACCCTTTAGGGAGATCCGGGGAGCTTTATCGCTAGTGGTTACTATGTTAGATTGGGCTCCTTTAGATCTCGCAAGCGGCCTTCTAGGTGGATTACCTCCTGGAGGCGGGTTGTTTTTGTTGATAATTTTCTCGTCATTGTTAGCCACTCTTTTTGTATGCTCTTTCCATAGTCTTAAGAAAGTTCTTTAAATTTCTGAATCCAAAGGCACAATGGAGAGATTAGTAGCATGCGTGCGGACTATACACTTATATATGTTCTTTGTTCACAATAAGAGAAAAGAGAGTAGTGGAGAGATGTAGAGAAAGCAAAAGTAGAGATACTGAAAGAAATAATAAAGTAACAAAAACAATGATGATTGATTGGGAACAATATAAAAAATATAGTTTCACTCACAGTTCACAACAATGGTTGATTTCTTGATACTTGGGCTTTTCTTTAGTTAAGCTGGTTTCTACTTAGTTATTCTAGGATTTGGTTTATTTATAAAATTTATCTAGCCACCTATTCGATCACCACTTAAGTCCCTTACTTTAGCATGAGGGGTGAGTAGTAATAGGTTCCAAACTCCTAGCATCTAGGCACTATCTCTCCCATCTCATCGATCTTCTCACCGGGTTGTCTGCTAGCTATCGCTTCCACTAAAAGAGATAATTCGTATCTATCAATCTTCCTACACCATCAAGATTCCCAAACCGTTCTACAAGATGTGCTGCCTACTTGGGGCTTAAGTCCCTATAAAGGATGAAGTTGTAATCCTAGCGTGATGTGATTCGATATTAGTGGTCAATTAAGAGACAATCAACAACATTAACAATATCTGAACAAAGAAGATTGAAATAAACTTAAGTAGAATTAATCATAAATCAATCCTCACAATTCATCAACCATGTCTTGAAATGTGAACAAAACTAAAGAAAGGATTAGCCCCTCATAGCTTACCTCAAAACCCTAAAACTATTGGTTGTCGCCTTCTAAATTTTGTTGTAAAAATGAGTTATCCTCAAAACCCTAGGTGAAACTAATCTATTTGTAGTGTTAGGGTTAGCCAAAAACCCTAGGAAAATCAGCCAAAATAAGATAGAAATAAATCTTTATTGGATAGAAACAAATCTTCTCAGCTAAACTTCAGAAGACTTACGCAGATCCGACCTTATCCATATCGGTGGGCGCCGATCCTCCGTGTCTCGGATTCCTCGTATTTGCTTCCATGAATTCAACTTGCTCCTTGTCGTGGCTCATTTAGGCTCCTTTTTAGACATGATCACTCCTCTCTTTAGCCATCCTTAGTAGCTCTAGCAGCTTCATGGATCTAGCATCGCTCTCTTGATCCACCCTTCGAGTTCGGGTATGCGAATATGCATAATTAACTATAAAAATCGTAGATTCTGAACTTCGATCACCAAATAATAAGATGTACGAAATAACTAGAAAACATATAATATAATATGCAACCTAAAACCACCCTAAAAATACCTACGATGCCCTTACAAAATATGCATTATCATGTTGTCACAAATTTCAAGTTTCAAGCAAGATGTTAGGAAAGAAATGACATGTTTAGGCAAGCAAGTGCGAGTAAATGTGAGTGCAAAAATTAGGGAAACAATGACAGAATTCATAAATAAGGTTCAGCAATAAGTCACTTCGAGCTTAAAGCTAGCATGAATTGGTCGGTTTTGGGGAACATGTCATTGTTGATACTAAGAAGGTTAATTAACAATGAACGGCAACAAAAGCTTCTTGCCACCATAATGTAGTTTTATCAAGGAAAACATCCCTCTTCCATGTAACTTTTAGTATATCCAGGTATGGAATTGGCTACTGATTAGAAACCACCCCACCATTGAGGAATTAAGATTCATTAAGGAATTCAACAACAAACTTGTCCATGGAACAGGCAACTACAAATGTTTGTTGCTAGATTTATTGTTATAGCCACGACCATTGGATCTTACCACCTGTCATGACCTTCGCCACGAGTAATGATGTTCGTGGTTGCATTCGTTACTGCAGCCACGACCATTGAATCTTACCATTTGCCGTGATCTTTGTGACGATTAACGACGTTCATGGCTAAGTCCCTTGCTAAAAGCCATTGCTGTTGGCGTCGAGGCAAATTGCTTCAAAAAACTATATTGTGGCTAAGTTATGGCTAATTTATTTTGCCACGATCATGCGTGACTAAATCCATATCTGTTTGCTGAAGCTATTTTACATTTTTTTTAATAGTGTAGGAAAAAATGCAGAACACTTAGTGTTTGAATTTTTTTCATCACTCCATATTTACTAAGAAAAGAAATATGTGATTATTTTAATACATTGCTTAGTTGTTGAAGACTTCACATACACCATATTAATTTATTTGATCATTTGTAAATATGATTTTATCAATCAAATACCTAACCCTATAGCTAGCTAGCTTGTCGTTACTCCACCTTTTTTTTGTTATAATGTTAACCTAGCTAAAGCATACAATAATATTTTAATGACCAAAATCACTTGGTCTACGATATAATCTAGTTTGCTTTGCCTTACAAGTTTGTCTTAACGTATAAAAATCCTTAATTACATGTTTGTCGCGATTGACTAACAGCGACTTACGGATTGATTACAATGAAATTCAAGTTTTCAAGTTATTTCTAAGCTTTTCACGCTAATTGTATCTCAAAAATTTTCATTCTTTTTTATTTAATTTTTCTTTCTTAGCTTAGAATATGTGAAGTCTCCTTTTTTTTCTGAATTTTTATTCTTGGCTGATTCAAGTTTGGAAAGCTTTTCACGCTCATTGAAAAATTAAAGGAAAAAGATTGAAAATTGGCGGTTAGTTGAAATAAAAAAAATGATAATTTTGATTAATATAAAGTTTTTTTTATTGTATGTTGAGTTTATTGTATGCATTTTAGTTAGCTTAATAATTTTTTTCTATTATATGTCAAGTATTTGATTTTTGAATTTAGAGATATAACTCGAAGTAAAACTTACAAATAAGCTAAGAAGTGGTATAGTAAAATTGAAAATTACTTTTCTAAAGGCAAGCGAGTGATAAGAGAGAAACTCTCAAAGAAGGGAAACCTTCTTGTCTTCTGTTAGGAGGGAAACTTAGATGTATAAATAAAAGATATAATTTGAACCAATTCCTTCCAAGCAAATAAAATTGAAAAAATTTGGTGAGATGTCCATTTAGGATATGTAATTAGGTGAATGTCCACTTTTTTATCAATTAAGTAAATGTCCACAATATTTTACAAATCCCTAAATTACCCCTATTCTAATTTGATTTCTTCCTTCTCCCTTCTTTATACACCTCTGTCATGGCCAACCCCGGAGTATTCCCGGAAGAATACGGTGCTCCGTTTTTACTTCTAGTCCCAGGCGTTGACGAATTGATTCTTGCACGTATATCGCACATCTGCTCAACGAATTCCTTGAACATGTCTTCGTTCCTTCGATTCAATCTATGTTGTTCTTCATGTTGCTTGCCGAATTTCATCATGAATTGGTTGATCTGACTGAATTGCGCCTCATATTGTTGACTCTGCAACATGTTTTGGCTCTGCAAATCGAATCGAAGCTCCGATATCCTCAATTACATGTTAATTGCCCTTCTACTCCCTCTATATAGTATCCTTAAATTGACGTATCTAATGTCGCCGACAACAAATTGCGACCAACAGTGAGGGGAGAGCAATTGATTATTTGTCATATTCATAATGCTTTTTTTTCCTAACTAAATTTTACTTTCGTATTATTTTAATAAAGGTATCACTCAATTTGAGCTGATCAAGATTTAAAATCTATTTTCATTTTCATTAGGTTAATGCATTAAACTTTGTTGAGTTTACCTATCTTATCTGTATAATGAATGTCTTTGACTTTCTATTGTTGATAGTTGAACACTTGAACCAATGCGCTAATGAGTTATTCAATTCCTTAGCGAAATTACTTTACATTTGGTGTTAGTTGAACCATTTGCTCACCACTGTAACACACCCCTAGTTGCTTTCTAATATTCAAATTAGTAGTACTACTACTACTAGAAGTTAATGTGACTTTGTATTGCAAATTTTATACATGAACAAGTTGATCACTCTAAAAGCTTGAGCTTTGAGAATAATTTATATAATGGAATGGTGACAATAGTTGGTGTGATAGTGTTTTGTAGTTCATGACAATAGATTTGTGAAAATAATTTTGTGATTGGTTATGTTGTTGGTGACAATATTTTGTCGTTGATCACAATATATTGGTTATAATTGATTGGTAAAAATTCGGTGGTGACACTGTTTTGTATTCGGTGACTATAGGTTGGTGACATTGTTTTGTAGTTGGGGACTAGGGTGGTGATAGTGTTTTGTAATGGGGGAAAATAGGTGGTGATGGTGTTTTATAGTTGGTGAAAAAAGGTTGATGATAGTGTACATTAAATTTTTGTCTGCTTAACTTTAGCCCCTCTAGGGTCTATGTTTCTCTAGTTCTAAGGTTTCAATTTGGTGACAAAAGTGAGTTAATATTAGGTGATAACGATGACATTGGTTCTGTACAAACATTTTAGTTTGATGACAATATGAAGAGGATGAAGACGCTAGAGGGGAGATAAATTTGATGACAATGTTATGTAGTTGGTTACAATAGAATGATAACACTATTTTATTATTGGTAACAACAGATTACGAAAGTAGGTTGGTGACAATAGGGGTGGTGATAATGTTCTCTATTTAGGGATAATAGATTGATGGCAATGTTGTGTAGTTGGTAACAATTGGTTTGTGACAATGTTTGGTGACAATAAGTTGGTGAAAATAATTTGATGACAGTGTTTCGTAGTTGTTGACAATAGTTTGGTGACAATATTTTGCAGTTAATGATAATATGTAGTTAGTGCAAATTAGTGGTGACAATATTTTATAGTAGGTGACAAAAAGTTGGTGACAATGTTATGTAATTGATGACAATAGGTTGGTGACAGTGTTTACTAGTACGAGGAAAAAATTCTGTTAAATGGCACTAGAAAAAAAATAGAATGTCACCAAAAAAGTCAGTTATCCCCAAAATAATTATCACAATAACTGTCACCGAAAAAATATACACAACTGTCACAAAACAATTGTCACCAAATGCAGGCGTTGACCGAAATAGTCAATGTTGACCAGTCAATGTTAAAATTAAAAATGGTCAAAGGGGGAAGGAGGAAGGGTTAGGGATGGGAATGAGGGGTATTTTTTGGAAAAAATGGGCATTTACTTAATTTTGTAAAAAAATGGACATTTACTTAATATTCACATTAAAAATGGACATTCACCAAATTTAACCAATAAAATTCAAGACTCATTCCCGATGCAACAGTAGGGAATCAGGATCGAACCTCGAGGAGGCGAGTCAGCGGTTCCTGAATAGTCTTGTGAAATTCCTGCGATACGTCAACCAGAAGCCTCGATATCGATAAGATAGGTCGATATCGATAGGGGCTGTCGATTCTTAGTGTTTGCAGTCGATTTTTGAAACCTGCAACAGAAATAGAGGGCACTCGATATCGACTAAGGTGGTCAATGTCGAGTGGGTCAGTGTGTTTCAGTCGACTCATAAAATTGTCGACTTGAGTTCCTTCGGTGCAAAGTACTTGATATCGAGTGGGTAGGTCAACGTCGAGTGGTTTTACAGACATAAACAGTAAATAATAAAAATAATAAAAGCAATAAAAGAAAAGCAATATTTTTGTGGGTTTTTTACTTTATAAACTAAAAGCTCCTAAGGTAGGGATTCACCATGACAATAACCATGCATGCATTAACACTTAAAGCACATAAAAGATTATGTTTTTTTTTATCATCAATCAATTAGAAATATAGAGGCTTTCGCATAAAAACCTAATTGTTTCTATCCTTTTCATAATTAGGGTTCAGTCAACTTTCGCAGGCAAAACCTAATTACTATCCAAATTCACATATATAATTCACTTTCGCTTCATATAAGGTAAATAAGGAATGATCCTAAACTCTCATGAAGGATTGGGCGCGAGGTAGAAGAAGAAATCACATAATCAAATAAGGAATTCAAGCATACTTACATAGCTATTGTCGGGCTCACCCCGACCCTAGAAGTAGGACGACTACTCACTCCTCATCGGCAAAAACATCTTTGAATAAAAGAAACAACTTTGTATTAAACTTGAAAAGAAACTCTAATCGTACAACCAAACTCCGCCTTCTTCTCTATTTCTCTCTCTACTCGCTCTGGCTATTTGGTTTTGCACAATTCCTTATGGATTGGATGATTCCTAAAACCAGCTCCTAGGGCCTTATTTATAGCCTCACAACCCTTGCTAGCCAAGTATTAGAGTCCTAATCCTACTAAGATTGGTAAAAGGAAATTCTATCTAAACTAAATTATATCCTAAAATAAAGATAATAAAATAGGTAATATTCCCTAACATGCTTTGAATATACCCCTAAGGATAGAAGATCTTGGTAGATGATACATAAATCATGTGGCTAAGTAAATCTCCCAAAGATCCGGCCCAATTACGCGTCTCGTACTCATTTTTGGCTCTAGTCGATGTCGATTGGACCACTCGATGTCGAGTGCTTCATGTCAAGTCGACATGGTTGAT
The DNA here is from genome assembly GCA_963922045.1 of Persicaria maculosa. Classification (NCBI taxonomy): domain Eukaryota; kingdom Viridiplantae; phylum Streptophyta; class Magnoliopsida; order Caryophyllales; family Polygonaceae; genus Persicaria; species Persicaria maculosa. The sequence continues at coordinate 40,300,670 of OY998271.1, forward strand.
TTCTGGTCGACATTGCCTTAGTCTCGATCTGGCTCTTTTCCTGCAGTCAACCTCGGGTGCTTCAGTCGATATCGAGTGCTTATGCTCGAGATCGAGCTCTTCTCAAGTGTCTTGTTTTCATTCCAAAATGCTCCGTTTTCTGCAAAATCAAACCAAAACTTGTGTAGACGTCTATATCTTGCAAATGAACTCAAGCTACACAAATTTACTACTTTCCCAACCCAAAAGTATAAAATATGCATAAAAAGGAATGAATGTATGCATGAAACATGGTGAAATAAGGGCACATCAGACACCCCATACTTAAGTTTGCTTGTCCTCAAGCAATACTTTCAATGGTCGTTCAGGGGAAGGACTAAACTCTCAACATCATAGCTCCATTCTCATATAACCATACAATCAATTACCATCCTCGCAAAGGTACTAATGCCTTCAAATTCGTGCCTGTGAATGAAAAGCAACATCTCACACAAAAGGAGGGTTATGCAAAAACAATTTGTAACATAGCATTATTAATCAAGAGGACTCTTGTGCGCAATGGTGAAGAGCGGGTGAAAGGTATAGTGGTGGGCTATATTTGGCAATGTGGTGCTTAGTCCAGGGAGAAACTTTCATACTTTCTTTCTTCAATGCACTTTCTCCTTTTGTGATTTCCACATTCCTTTTCCTCATATTGATCTTTGCTTTTTTTTCACTAATATTGCTTTTACCTCTCTAACCTTAATGCTTCCTTCTCGCGAGTCGCAAACATGGGTGTCATGTATGGCCCCGGATACTTAGCGCTTCGGACTCCTTACCTTGTGTCCCATCTCGAGTGAATTTTATCCTCCGCAAGCACGGTCGATCCACTTAACTCCTAGGTGACCGAATTTTCTTTTCACTCATTAAATTTTCCATATAATGTTTCTGCCATCAACTTCATAACATCTTCACAACATATCAATCCATACAAAAACTCCATAGACTTCCATTCAATAACATAATCTCCCGGATGGGTAAAAATTTATAAAAATGGGCAATTTATGAATTTGTGGAGCAAATATGACATTAAGCACATATGGCTTAGAATATGAAGTAAAGGCAATAAGCATGGGTAATGGCTAGGGTAAATAATGTATGAGTGGAAAATAAAGTCCTTCGTCCTCTTATCATACATATGTCAAAAGCAACTTCAATTTTTACTCCTTTCATCGTTTTTCTTAAGAAACTGCACTTCATTGAGACTTCCCTTTACTAGGCAATTTAATTGCTATATCTCTAACAGATCTACTTTTGCATTTTCGAGTCTTGTAACTACTTCCATGACATTTTTTCAATTTTTTCAACGGGGGTACTTTCACTAGTACAAAACATTACACTAATAGCACTTTTTAAAAGCGTTTTTCTAAAACCGCTATTAATTAAATAGAAGCATAGCACTTTCTGAAAAAACCGCTATTAATTAAATATAAGCATAGCACTTTATGAAAAAAACATGACAATGTCGGAACTCATTTTAGAAAGTTTCAAATAATCCGAAAACTCGAGGACGGAAATTCTCAAAATTTCTAAAATTCTAAAATTTCTTTATTTTGAATCATCATTTGACTAAAATATTATTTAAATATTCTCAGCCTTTACACACGATGTACCAAAAGTGTTTGTAGAATCCAGAGGGTACCCCTCCGGGCTCGGTGTTTTGTCATCTGCCATTTCAAATATAATGTCTTTTATTTCTTTATTCGTGGGTGGTTGAATTAGCAGCTCATTCTCCCCGTGTTTTATTTCTGTATCAATGTGAATGAGTCTATCAAGGTCTAGTTGAGGTTTATTTTATGTTTTAAATATTTCGGTAAGTTTTTTTGTGAACTCATCTATTATTTGTTCTTTATCTCTACATAAGTCTAACCTTATTTCGAGAAGAGTTTATTCTGTTCTTAACGCTCTTGGTTTTTGTCATGGTTTGATAAGATTTTGTGTTTTTATCTCCTAGGTGGAGATGTTTAATTCTAGCTTGTTGCATACATAAGTTATTGTTGAAAGATAATAGGTAGTTTTGTTTATTTTTTAAGCGAGTTATTCTGATTACTTGATGATTATCCAAAGTTCCCTAGGGTTGCTCATTTTAGAGTTATGTTATGTCTTTATCGATTTTAATTAATTGTTTGAGAATGTTGTTTGAGTGGGTCTTACACCATTGTTTCATGTTTTTTTAATAGCTTTTTTAATTTGGTTTAGATCCCAAAGAGCCTTCCAACTTGTTGCTCCATACCTTGGTGACCAAGTGTTTAAATTCCAGCACTGCATTAGATGCATCATTTATTTTAGGAATAGACGTATTATATGTCCTCAGTGAGGTCTTTATGACCCGCATACCTCTTTTGGCCTGATTTCTTGGTTAGTTTCAGATATATGATCCTCACTTGCTGATGTACATATTTAGAGTCGTTTTTAAATGCATGTTTTGACTTCATATTTCATTCGATTCCTAAATTATAGATTGAGAATAATGCAAATTTAAGTAGAATGGCTAAAGTGCAAGAAATAGAGTCTGCACAAGTTTTGGTTTAAATGTATAGGAATTGGAGTGGAATCGGAGTCTAAACGAGAACCAAGTGAAGCAGAGAAGAGGTCGATATCGACCAGACATGTCGAGATTGACTTGACCATTCGACGTAGACACTGAGTGTCGAGCCAAGACAACACAGAGCTACTGAAGGGCACTCGACACAAATTCATGTCGAGTGGACATATCGACATCAACACCCACCAGAGATCGAGTGAAGTGAACACAGATCGAGCAGCAATGAAGAACTCGATATCGAGTGACCATCTCGATATCAAGTGGAAGATTCCCACGGATGGGATGCGGTTTGAGCAATCCGAGTTGAAGATCTTGATAGAGGCCACGATTTATCTTTCCTTTTTAGATTAAATTATGTCCTAAGGATATTTTCCTTTTTACCCCAGGATTTTTATTATTTACCATAATAATGTTTCATCCTATCTATGATAGGATAGAATTTAAATAGGAGTTTTAGTAGGATTAGGAATACTTTCCTTGGCTAGCAAGGATTAGTAGGTTATAAATAAAGCTCTGGGGGGTGGTTTTTATGCATTCCATTCCACAACACAACAAGCAATAGAGTTAGAGAGTAGAAGAAGCTTTAAGGTTTGGCGTTTGTGAAAGCTGATGTTGAGTTGTAAAGTTTCGAGTTTTAAGTAAACGAAAGTTATTTCCTTTCCAAGCAAGAATTTTGTTTCGATGAAGAGTGAGTAGTGCCCCAAGCTCTTAGGGTCGGGGTGAGCCTGACGTTAGCCATGCATGCTTAAGATAAGTACTTGATGTTGATATCGTTGTGTCTTGATCATCTCCTACAATTTTATGTTTATTCCTTATCGCAAGAAAAGGGATTCATGTTAACAACTTGGGTTATAAATATAAAATTTGCAGAGACAATTAGGTTTATTTGCAAGAGTATTCCTAATCGTTGGTGTGCGGCGAAAGCTTGTCCGTCGGGTGAGATAGCGCAATTGTCCTTCTTATTTGCCTTATGCATGTTTTGGTTAACGTAGTGGTAAACCCTACCCTTATAAGTTGCTTTTTATATACTTTTATTCATATAAAAAACCTTGTTTATTTCTATCCAAACTTCTATTCCATCCTATTATCTTCGGTCGTTCTTCGCCGACAACCCTAACGAATCTGCAGGACCACTCGATATCGACACAACAGATCGGTATCGACACCATCTGTCTACGTCGACAGTCTTCTGTGCCGACTCCCTTTTATTCCTGCATCTGAGCTCGAGATCGATTCACTTACTCGATATCGAGTGCCCCTGTGTCGACCGACAGTCTTCTGAGTCGGTCGACGTTGCTACTGACGATCGATATCGACACCCTAGGTCGATATCGACTGCTTGTTTGTGTCTTTGTAGGTCTTTTGCTGTACTAGGGATCGACAACCACAGTCGACGTCAAGTGAACTACTCGAGATCGAGGCTTTTGGTCGAGATCGGACGTGATTTTTAGACTATCTAGGATCCCGCTAACACGCTTCCTCATGGATTGATCCTGATTCCCTACCCCTACAGCAGGGAGTCTTGAAGTTATTTAAAGAGGCTAAGGGTTGCATTGGTTTATATTGTAATTATATTATTCAATTCAATTCTCCCTACATCAAATGAAGGATGATCTACAACTTATGTTAATCCTAGGGACCCCCCCCCCCACTCTATAGAGCTCCTGGGCACCCGAAGAGAGACCAAATGGAGGATGATCTACAACTTATGTTAGACGAGATAAGGCAGAATCAAGCAAAGAATGATCAATCCAAAAATGTTATCCACTCTCAACTAAATCATCTTACCACAAGGATTGGAGAGATGGATATATGGAAGAAGAATGTAGAGACCCAACTGGGTCAATTGGCGACACAAATCCCAATACCGTCTAGAAAATTCCTTGGGCAACCAAATACAAATCCTAAGGGGTCATCCGAGTCGGGACACATTGCCGCTATGAAACTAAGGAGTGGTAACAAGCCACAAAAGCCACGGACTGAAGCGGAGCAAGGATGTTGTGAGTGTATTTACTCTTCCTATGCATCTCTAAATGTTGTGATAGTTATTCAAAGTCAATGCATATATATGTTTATGTTTATGAGAATTAAAAGATGAAGGCATTTTTTAAGCCATTTTTATCCTCTCTTTACCTACCTTGTATTATCTCTGCTTGAAGCCAAAACATTATCCTAAGCCTGTATATTGTAAACTCCACAAAATTATCCCTAGCCAAATTGATCTTGACCCCCATTTGGGTATTGAGACTTAGAGATGGTTAGAATAATAAATTGTGGAAATAAAGTGGATATGTTTAAGTTTCGAGTGTAGAAGAATTATGGGTTGATATATATTTGCATCTTGTCATATATTTGTAAAAGGATTTTTGGCTCGCATTATAAATGCACATCATTTTATTTTATTAATTTTCGTCAAAAAAATCCAAAAAATAGAGAAAAAAAGAGCTATTACATTATATGAAGTGCATGAGTCAATTATTCTTTAGTTATTTCATTCTTTGCAAGATTTATATTTTTGAGAGGCTTATTAGGTTTGAAAGAAAGGTTGAAGTTCATCATGAGAAGTAAATTTGGAAAGTGCATTATTTTAGGAGATATGGTTTGGATGAGTTGTGTTGAAATTTAGGAGTCTTGATTCCCAAATTTTATAAAGCACCACATAGCCAAATAATTCCATACCCTTTATTCCTTACTTACCAAGCCCCATTACAACCCCACCGAATGGACTCTTCTTTGAAGTCTTCCATTGAGCGAAAGTCCTCCTGATGGTTCTTGTTTGCATTTACATAATTGGTTGCTAAGTGGGTTATTATAAATTGCAATATTTATGAGTTTGTATATGGAATTGAGTTGAGAGTTGATCTTTATAGCCTAAACACATTAAGAGTTGAGTGCAAACACATTATCCCTGTGAGGTTGGATTTAAAATTGCTTATGCCTATAGATCGCTCATATATGTGTGATGACGTTAAATTCACTTGCTTTGCTTTGCTACCACTTATGATGTTGCTTTTGACAAGGGAAAAGACTTGAAAGATGTGTTGTAGGTATTGGTTATTGCTTAGTTATTGCTTGAGGACAAGCAAGTCTAATTATGGGGTGTTTTGATGTACACATTTAGAGTGGTTTTAATTTCATGTTTTGACTTCATATTCCATTCGATTCCTAAATTATATATTGAAAATAATGCAAATTTGTGTAGAATGGGCTAACGTACAAGAAATAGAATATGCAAAAGTTTTGGTTTAATTGTATAGGAATTGGAGCGGAATCGGAGTCAAAATGAGAAGCCAAGTGAAGCAGAGAAGAGGTCGATATCGACCAGACATGTCGCGATCGACTTAACCATTCGACGTAGACACTGAATGTCGAGCCAAGACAACACAGAGTTACTGAAGAGCACTCAACACAAATTCATGTCGAGTGGACATATCGACATCGACACCCACCAGAGATCGAGTGAAGTGAAGACAGATCGAGCAGCAATGAAGCACTATCAATCGAGTGACCATGTCGATATCGAGTAGAAGATTTCCACGGATTGGACGCGGTTTGAGCAATCCGAGTTGAAGATCTTGATAGAGGCCACGATTTATCTTTCCTTTTTAGATTAAATTATGTCCTAAGGGTATTTTCCTTTTTACCCTAGGATTTTTATTATTTATCGCAATAATGTTTCATCCTATCTATGATAGGATAGAATTTTAAATAGGAGTTTTAGTAGGATTAGGAATACTTTCCTTGGCTAGCAAGGATTAGTAGACTATAAATAAAGCCCTAGGGGGCTGGTTTTTATGCATTCCATTCCACAACACAACAAGCAATAGAGTTAGAGAGTAGAAGAAGCTTTAGGGTTTGGCGTTTGCGAAAGTCAACATTGAGTTGTAAAGTTTCGAGTTTCAAGTAAATAAAAGTTATTTCCTTTCCAAGCAAGATGTTTGTTTCGATGAAGTGCGAGTAGTTCCCCAAGCTCTTAGGGTCGTAGTGAGCCCGGCGTTAGCCATGCGTGCTTAAGGTAAGTACTTGATGTTGATATCGTTGTGTCTTGATCATCTCTTACAATTTGATGTTTAGTCTTTATCGCAAGAAAAAGGATTTATGTTAACAACTTGGGTTATAAACATAAAATTTTTAGAGACAATTAGGTTTATTTGCAAGAGTATTTCTAATCGTTGGTGTGCGGCGAAAGCTTGTCCCTCGGATGAGATAGCGCAATTGTCCGTCTTATTTGCCTTATGCATGTTTTGGTTAACGTTGTGGTAAACCCTAGCCTTAGGAGTTGCTTTTTATATACTTTTATTCATATCAAAAACCTTGTTTATTTCTGTCCAAACTTCTATTCCATCCTATTATCTTCGGTCGTTCGTTGCCGACAACCCTAACGAATTTGCAGGACCACTTGATATCAACACAATAGGTCAATATCGACACCATTTGTCCACGTCGATGGTCTTCTGTGTCGAGTACCTTTTATTCCTACATCTGAGCTCGAGATCGAGTCCCTTAGTCGATATCGAGTGCCCCTATGTAGACCGACAGTCTTTTGAGTCGGTCGACGTTGCTACTAACGATCGATATCGACACCCTAGGTCGATATTGACTATTTGTTTGTGTCTCTACAGGTCTTCTCTGTTGCACTAGGAATTGACAACAACAGTCGACGTCGAGTGAACTACTCGAGATCGAGGCTCCTGGTCGAGATCAGACGTGATTTTTGAACTATCTTGGATCCCGCTGACACGCTTCCTCGTTGATCAATCATGATTCTTTACCACTACAGCGGGGAGTCTTGAATTCATTTGAAGAGACTAAGGGTTGCATTGGCATTTCTATGTGTCTTCTGTTTATGTTGTTGATTTCAATTTCATCAATGGATATCTTTTTGATTTTTTTTATTGTTGAGAAATTTTGAGTTGTGTGATTCGAGTTGATTCAATTTCGTCATTGGCTATATGCGGAATTTTCGAGACGAAACAGGGCGAGAAAGGCTGAGGAGGAGACAACGGACGGATAGACGAAGGAGGCGAAGAGGAGGCCGTGAGGAAGCGAGGCCGGGAAAGAGGCTGGAGACACGAAAGAAAAAGAAACTAGGTTTTAGAATGCAAATTTCAAACTCCGTACTTCGCATTCTAAGGTAAGATTAAATTTACAACAATCGATCATCAGATTTTGCCATATACACCACGAAATCGAACAAAAATCGTTTGATTCTTCGTGAAAGGAATCAATAGAGAAACAAATGACAATCCAATTGCTTTTGAAATAGTGGAGACTAGAGAGAAAACCAAGAGAGTAAAAAAATAAAAGGATTTTGAGTGTAATTACATAAAAATGTATTTTACCAATATATAAAACACGTCTTATCAATAAAATATTATTATAATTTTAGAATTTCACACTCCGTGTTCGGATTGTTGGTATCCGCAGCCAGGCAGCCTATAAGAGAGAGGAGATCCCCTACAACACAATATGTGACACTATGTGTGACACAAAATTATTTGAGGTATAAATCTATGTTAAAAAAATTCCAAAAATTATTTCTAATTTTTAAACAACTATTAATATATGTTTGTAAAAAAAATTGGTTAAAAATCATGGTTTAAATTTTTATATAAATTAAAGATCAAATATTGTACAATATAATTTTAAAAAAAAATTCAAACATGCTTTTCATCAATTTTTTTATATAAACCTACACATATACTCCCTCCGTTCGGCAAAACTTGTCATTTTAGGGTGTTATTTTTGTTCAAAAAAACTTGTCATTATAGGTATTTTGCCCTTCACTTTACAAAAATGCCCTTGATATGATTTTTTTTTTTGGTGGACAAACTGGGGAGACCCCAAGCAAAAAAAAAACAGAAAGAAAAGAGAGCACAGTTAGCCCGGACATAGCCTGTCTCTTGACAGCCCCTGGGCAATAATTGTAGTTTTCGATATGATTGATGGTTTGTTAGTTGTAGTTTTTGATAAAGTAAAACAGGAGGGTAATAATTGAGGGTAAATTAGTACATTTGTTAATTGCATTAAAACTTGTGAAAGAAGCTAAAATGACAAGTTTTACCGAACGGAGGGAGTATTTGTTTAAAACTTAAAAATAATTTTTTGAATTTTTTTAACATAGATTTATACCCCAAATAATTTTGTGCAACACATATAATGTCACATATTGTGTTGTAGGGGATCTCCTCTCCCTATACGATGCCGCACGTGGATTAGCCTTTACACGCTCCAGCGAACCTCCAACCCAGCAATCATCCTCTTTCTAGCTTGGACCGTAAAGGAAAAAAAATTAAAAAAGAAAATAAAAATGGCAGCTCTACACTACACTGCCCATATCCTATAGACACGTGTCATATCAAGTGGTCTCCACATTCTCACTGGATTATAACCTCAACCACCCGTTGCTTCTTGATTAAGCTATACTCCGGAGTATTACTAGTAGCATATGATTGAAATTTAAAAAGTTAAAAAAAAAAAATCAATAAAAACAGGCCAGGACAACACAGGAAAATAAACATTTTTTTTAAGTAATACAGGAAAATAAACAGAAACATAAAGCAAATGACCAAAGTTTATGCTGGGCCTACCGGCCACCTTTAAAGTGCCACTTGACACTAAAGTCCATTCCACATTTGCACCACCAGCTGCTCCACCAGCCCTCCACCCAATAAAACTAACACGTAATACCTTCTTGAAGTTGAATTATATTGATCCATATATGTACTTACTAGTATATGCTTTTCTGAATTATTGCAGCAAAATGGTAAAAAAGACATTTCATTTTCAAATATATATAGTCATCAATATTCAATTGCGTGTAACGCAGTTACAACTTACTACAGTAGCTACTTATTCATAAATATATACCGTGTAAAGTAAAATTTCAATCCGAAGGGTAGCTTTTTGTTGTTCAGCCTGTTTATTTTTTCACCCACCGAGTTGAAACTCAGTTCCTTGGTGGATTCAACAAAAGAATGGGCCCCACATTTGAGGCTTTGAATCTTCTTTAAATACCGCGCCCTTCCATTTCCTTTCTCCCCTTTTCCCTCCCCTTCTACTCTCTCCCCTACTAGCAGTCTTTCCATACATCTCCCCCTGTCCCTCGCCGACCCCATCCCCATGTCCCACTCTGGATCTCCGTTACCCGACTTCGAAACCGGGTTTACCCCCTGGGACGAATACTCGTCTTTTTTCGAATCCGACGACCTTGTACCTGAACCCGTTGACTTTCTACTAAGCCCAGGTGGTTCCTCTTCCGGTTCGGATCCAACCTGTTACCATGCCGGTTTCGATACAGGGCCGAATCGGGATTATTCCACCGCTGACGGTTCCTCCTCCGGTTCGGATCCAACCCGTTACCATGCCGGTTTGGATACTCCTTCTCACGGTCTGAACCGGGTTTATTCCAGCCCTGAAATTAATAGCCCTTCTGCCAAAACCATACCGGTTCATAGTGACCCGGTTGAGGAACAGGTCCGGCCGGTTTCGATCATGGAGGAGCGGAAGCGTAAGAGGAAGCTGTCGAACAAGGAGTCAGCAAGGCGGTCAAGGATGCGGAAACGGACCGAGCTAGAGAATATAAGGGGTGAGGTGAACCGGCTGAAAATAGAAAACCGGCACTGGGGGAACCAGTTGAGGTTCGTGAACCACCACTTGCAAACCGCTCGGATGGATAACAACCGGCTCAGGGTCGAATCCCTTGTTCTTCAAACTAAACTCACTGAAATTGCTCAAATTTTGAATTTCCAGGCGACCCAGCAAAGCTACGCCTACTTGCAATAACAATTAACATACGCCCGCTGTCAATCCGTTCGTTATAAATATATCCGGCCATATATATATATATTGGTAAAAAAAAACGAAATATATATATAAGGACTAATCTACGGCGCAAGGTGATTAATGATTATAGGGTGAGTGGTGGGACTATTTCTCTTCCGCTGCTCGATTGATCTTATCCATATATATGTGTGTATGAATGTGTGTATATATAAGGGGTTCTGTCGATTATAAGTTATGGTAATATCGTCCATGTTGATCGAGATTAATTAGTATATAAAAAGTATATTTTCGGGAAATTATATTAATTATATTGTTGATTTTTCTACAAGTTAGGTAAGAGTTGTCCGCTAGCTAGCTTAGTTAGCTCTGCATGTGTATATATTTATTGGTGTTAAGCTTTGCAAACATATATTCGAAAACCACAAGGTTTAGCATTTTTTGTAGTGACAGATAAGGAGTTGGGGCGACTGATCGAAGCCCCTAATCGAAAGAAATATTGAGAAAAAAAATATTATGTATTTTTTTATATTTTTTATATTAATTATAGAGATTAAAAAAAGTTATAAAAGAATAAAAAATTACAAAGATAACTTTTAGCTTGGTTGGTAAGGGGAAATATTTATTACTTTACTGTCTTATAGGTTGAAACCCTTTAACCATACTTTTTTTCATAATTTTTAATCTTTGTATCCTTTAATTTTTCTACTTAAAATGCTTAATTAAATAACAAATTTAAGGTTTTCTCTAATATATTTAAATATAAATATTCTTTTTACTATATACAAATAATTTTTCATTATTGATTATTTTTATTTTTCTAATATATTTAACACTAAAAAATTATACTTCCTCCGTTGCAAAATATAAGGCCTTTTACTATTTGGCACGTTTTTTAATGAGCTAAAAACTCTATAAAATATTAAATTTTTATTAAATTTTTTTACATAGTATTATACATATTAACAATATGTATAAGACTATGTAAAAATATTTAATAAAAAATTAATATTTCATAGAGTTTTTAGCTCATTAAAAAACGTACCGAATAATAAAGAGACTTATATTTTGCAACGGATGGAGTATTTCATATACACATGAAAAAAAAAAAAAACCAAGTCTCAAAAAATATTTTAGCCTCCCGGTATCGAGCTGGAACAACCCCCTCTTCAATATTTTCAATCCGCCGCTGAATTTTCGGTTAAATAAGTTTGAGCCTTTTTCATCGGATAACAATAAGATCATTTCAAGAATAATAGGTTGATTATACAACTGATCAGGAAAAAAAAAAGTAGATTACACAAAACCAGCCATTTTGGTGTTTTATCCTTAAAATCACACATCCCTTTCAATATTTATACACTGCTAAACTATTGCATAAGAAAAATTAATTGCCCAAAACAAAGTATATGAAGTTACACAAAATAACCCGCCGAATTGAACTTAGAAATTATAGATTAAAATAAAAACAAGGCCGATTTGCATAACTAGACCAAAAAAAAAAGTTTGTAAAAGTAGACTATGACATGGGAAATTGGCTAAGGGTAGAATATTGTCTACTTTTGCAAATTTTTGGGGTAACCGGATGGGAAAGTAGCAGGTGAAGGGGGAAGTCGACACTGTAGCCTCACTGTGGGAGAGAGATATGGAGGGGACTGTACATGTCAGGCTAAAATCATACTCAAATGGCGCCAAAACGGGGTTCTCAAGAGGGAAAAAGGGGGGAGCATTTATGAGGGGAAAATCAAATGATTGGAGCTAAGGGTGTCAATCAACACATATATAAGCTTCATTGATGGGTGTCAATCCCCATTAAATGCTCTGCAAAAAGAGAGGCAACATAGGAGACGAGTGGAAAGGTGAGGGCAAAAGCATCCCGTTCATTTCAGGAAACTAGACACTTTCCGTCTTACCAATAGAATCAATTTGTCTTACCAATAGGCTAAACCTGTCCTTCCATACCTGGAGAGATTTTGGAGAGAATTTGGAGGGGAGTCACTGTAGCTGATTTGGCGGACTGTCGGTGTAGTTTTGGCGCCAAAACGGGGTTCCTCATTGGGGGGAAGGGGGGAGCATTTATGATGGGAAAATGCAATCATTACATTAATGGGTGTTCCTCAAGCACATATATAAGCTTGAGAGGAGGATCTGAAACATCATAACATGCTCTGCAAAAAGTGAGGCAGAATAGGAGAGAAGCGGAAAGGACGGGGAAAAGCCACACTTGCATCCGAGGAAACGATACAGTACCCATCCTACCAATAGAACATTTCTGGCATGCCAATAGTGTTCAACTGTCTTTCCATACCTGGAAAAGTGCAAGAAGTCATCTTATACCTTCCCTTTATAGGTGTTCCTTTGAATCCTATCAGAACTACCCCCAGGCTAACCCTCTATTCCCGTGGCGTACCCCAGGTGATAGGGTATGTCTGAATGTCGTGTTCGGCGGTTGGTGGGCTCCAAGGAGTGGGAGCTTGGTGTTCAAGGGAGAGGCACGTACTGCAGCTATGGTGGTGCCACAGAATATTCGCTACGACCAACTGAAAGAGAAGATAGTTTCCAAGACGTGGACATGGTGTTATACGACATTGAACTCACCTACCTTCCTCCTTCGATGGCGCGGGCCACTCCGATTCGGGTCCGGGACGACGATGACCTAGAAGCCTACAAGTTCTACAACACTGAATCCGGTGCACGAGCTTGGCCAATCGCACTGCACATCACCTTACGGATGAAAACGACAAGCCCATCCACTCCCTCCAATGGACATCAGTCGGAAGACTCCGACGGGGCTGACAACCCCTTCCGAATCAGATGAAGACAATCCCTTTCGAATGACATCGATAATGGCAGGCTTTGAGTACACATTAATATGTGCACGAAAACGCTTTCTCTCAGGGACAATGAACTTAAATCGAGCAGGTTCAGGAGGAAATGATGTCTCCAAAGGAGAAGGTTCCTTATATAGCACAATATCTTTACCTAAACAACATAGCAATATTAACAAAAATAAATCAAAATGAAATGTCACCATATGGAATATAATGTCATGAAATATAATGAACAAGTGCATATAGCAACCTGTAACCAACCAAGTACATATATCAAACAAACGAGAATCACCAAAAAGAGAAAGAACAAGGGCATATAACAGACTGTAACCAAACAGATAAAATACTGTCACCAAGCATGAGAAATAGATCAAATACATAAATACACAAAAGAGAAAGAAAAAGGAAATATAACAGACTGTAACCAAACAGATAAACTACTGTCACCAAGCATGAGAAATAGATCAAATACATAAATACATAAAAGAGAAAGAACAAGGGCATAATTAAAAACAGTGTAAAGAATTTTGTCACCAGAAGGACATGTGGTGTACAGTATGGTTTAGGGTTTAGGGTTGAATCTTTAAGGTTTAGGGCCAAGGCCTTAAATCCTAAACCCTAAAATGTTAAGTACAGTACTTCATAGAGATATGAGGGGTGTCACCACAAGTAATGGTGTCACCTAAAGGACAACCCTAGAACAAGGGAATCAAATACCCTAAAGGAGCTAATGCTAAGCAAAAATTTTGTCACCAGAATGAATGGTGTCACCAAAAGGAATGGTGTCACCAAATGGATATCCCTAGGACAAGGGACCCTAAAGGGGCAATGCTAAGCAAAGATACATGTGGTGTAAAACATACAAACAGAGGGCGAAAACGTGTAACCACAATTAAAAACAGTGTAAAGAATTCTGTCACTAGAAGGACATGTGGTGTACAGTATGGTTTAGGGTTGAGTCTTTAGGGTTTAGGGCCTAAATCCTAAACCCTAGACCCTAAAATGTTATGTACAGTACTTCATAAAGAGATGAGGGGTGTCACCACAAGTAATTGTGTCACTAAAAGGACAACCCTAGGACAAGGGAATCAAATACCCTAAAGGGGCTAATGCTAAGCAAAAATTCTGTCACCAGAATGAATGGTGTCACCAAAAGGAATGGTGTCACCAAATGGATATCCCTAAGACAAGGGAAGCAACAACCCTAAAGGGGTTAATGCTAAGCAAAGATACAGGTGGTGTAAAACATAAAAACAGTGGGAAAAATGGTGTCCCTAAAAGGATCATTCTAAGCAATGAATGGTCTCACCACCATGAATGGTCATATAACAGACTGTAACCAAACAGATAAACTACTGTCACCAAGCATGAGAAATAAATGAAATACATAAATGCTAAATTCGAAATGATATCAATTCAAGGAAGAAATAATGCATCATATCACAAACTCATAACCCTTATAGAAAACACGAGAATCACAAAAGAGAAAGAACAAGGGAATACAACATACTATAACAAAAAAGGTAAATTACTGTCACCAAGCATGAGAAATTGATCAAACAAATGTACATAAATGCTAAATTCGAAACGAGATCAATTCAAGGAACAAACAATGCATCATATCACAAACTCATAAACCTTATAGAAAAAATAACAGTAAAACACAAACCCTAACCGTTGCTTAACAAGCTAAAATCACAAAAACTAAACCAAATTAAACAACAAAATGAAGACAAACTGAGAAGAACGTGCAGGAAATGGAAGGAGATGTCCAAATGCAAACAGAAATTGCAAAAACAGATTTCACTTAAACGACAGTGAGCAGTACCTGATGACGATGCCATTATAAGAACGAACAGCGACACGAAATCGAAATGGGAGATGAAAGCAGCAGAACAACAGTAGAAGAGCAGCGAAAACGATGAACGAATACGGAAGAGATCAGAAACGTCGTGGAATCGGGAAGGGAAAGGCGATGAAGTGCAAGAGAGGAGGGGTGTGATGATGGTAGGTTTAGATGGACATTTAGCAAAACTAATACACCAAAAGTGGACATTTCCCCAAATATTTTCTTGGAAAATCAAGTGATTTGAATGTAAACGCGCGTATTGGGCCTGGGCCTCATTTGGGCTTGAACCATCCATGACCCAGTTAAGAGTTCCCTATCTGTTATAAATACAAGCCGCTGAAGACTAGGGTTTGAAGGAGGTGCTAAAAAAACGGGGTTCATCCTCGTCTCGTCTAGTCGTCTGACTCTCCGTCGGCTGGTGTCTTTTTGGTGTTTGAAAATTCGGTTTTGTTGCGAATCTTAGGTTTGAGGCGGTGATGACAGAAATCGTTTCTCGATACTGAAGGACGAGATCCAAAAATGTGAGCATACATAATCAAACCTTATGTGTGCTCCGTGATGACTGCGTTTGTGCGTGTCTGAGCCTCCCATCTTCTTTCCTTTCCCTTTTCTCTATATCTTGTGATTTACAAACAACAGGGGGTTGAATTTTTGTTTCCGAATTTGAAAATTTGCACTTTGGGGGTGTCATTAGATTTCAAACATTTGCCTATTTTGGTCTTCTCTTAGGAGTCTTAGCAGGTGAGAAACAGACCCTTTCCCTTTGTCATCCCCATCAGCAATTCTACTTGTACATGCTGTCAATCTTAAGTCAGTAACCAATTTCTGCTTTCTGAAGCAGGAAAACTGAATTCGGGATTTGAGAAAGAAGTAGAAGAGTAACGGAAGAGAAAGATTAGGAGAAAATATTAGAAATTTTCGTCTGTTCATTCATTTCAGTAAGTTCAGCCAAAGGACAACTGATGCCCAACCGGTTTGAGTAAATAGTGTTGGTCCGTGTCTAATGATATTTGTTTAAAATTTTGAGTTATATTCTAAATTAAAATTATTTTTGAAAGTTAAATACTAGTGATATGATAAAAAATGCACAAAAAAATTTGATAATGTATGAAAATATAAAAAAGGTGAAACTAATTAAAATAACTCAACTTTAGGGGTGTTAAAAATATATCTCCAACTTTCAAATGTAAAATAAATATCCCGATCTTTGTAGGTGGTGTTAAAATAATATGAAACAAGATATGAAATATATTTGAATGACAAAATTCAATCATACCTGTTAGTGTTTCTGGTTCCCAAATGGAACACCTTGTCCGTCCAAGCAGATACAAGATTTTCTTTATAGTTTCTTAACCACTGCCGCTCCCTGATCTATTTTTCCAGCTATCACGTAGTCGAGTCAATCCACTGACGTACTGCTCTTCGGTCCGTGACCAGAGTAAAGTCATGCACTCTCTCGTAAACTTATCTGCAACTGTCACGTCTTTTGTTAGTTTCTTTGCTCTGTCCTCCAAGTTTTTTTGCACATGACGCCGACATAGGATTCGCTTTGTCTGGGGAAAGACAACTGTAATGGAATTAATCAAAGCGAGCTCTCTGTCGGTGGCTATGGCATCAGGAGACCTTCCGACTAAGTTGAGAAGTTCAGCTATGACACCCATAACCCACGAGTAATTTTCAACAGTTTCCCCGCTCATAAAAGCACATGCTATGTTGTAGTTCTTCCACGTAGATGTGATGCCAATGACTTCAAAGAAAGGCATATTGTACCTATTTACATAGTAGAGTGTTAAATAGATATATGAAGCTCTCTAATATGGACATGTGCAATGGACTAAAAAACTTAAACAAGATTGACGAAATGTACCTGTTCACTTTGTATGTCGCATCCATCACAAGTACATAAGGGAATGCCTTCAGGAGCGCGATAGAATCGGGATGTGCCCAGACAATGTCACTCAAAACCGGGGAGTTTGGCGCTGTTCTGTGCCGCACAAAATACTTCAACTCCATAGCCTTGGCAAAAAATTGTTGCGGAACGGTTCTCCCCTGCATACCCTTCTTTCGAAGGCTGCCTCTTATGTTGTAGACTTGCTTTAGTTTTGTGACATTCCCGGGCTCCTTTTGAAGGGCTAGCAAAATGTTCCTTGGCTTCGCATGGCTTTCGGTCATGGTCTTAATCAACTCATGCTGTACTATTGTAGGCCTTCCGGCGAACGCATGCCCATGCAAACTCTTGTGTAACTCGTGGTTGTGAACTCCTACAATCATCTGAACCTTCCAACATCCCCTTTCAGTCTCTACAACTTTCAACATGAATGGACATCCACGTTTTTTTGTATTCACGCGTTTGTGGACGTCATCTTTCACGGGTTTGTACCACCCTTCTCTCTCGCAATACATCCATGTCCGCCCAAGTGTAGTCGCATCACTCTTGATGACACGTCTGATCACAATGCACATCTGATTCGATTTGCCCTTCTTCTTCACCCATTCTATAGCTTCCTCCCTACTCTTGAATGTTTCATTAGTAGTAAACTGTTCAGTGTAATCTGCTGACATTACCTACACAGGCTCCGTTGGGACAGGCAAAGTATTTTCGTATGGGGAACCCAAATCAGATGACAAATGACCAAGTTGCGTCCCATTAGTTTCCTCTCTGACAGTTAACTAGTCTGGCAAAAGGGTGTTGTTTGGCACTATAGTGTCAAAACTGTAATTGATATACAATTCAGTGACATCGTTGTCCCCCTTACAAAACCACGAAACAAGTGTCAATCTCGATATGATAGAGCCAAATTAAATTGTAAAATATTAAATTCATTATCTATCTATCTATCTATCTATCTATCTATCTATCTATCTATCTATCTATCTATCTATCTATCTATCTATCTATCTATCTATCTATCTATCTATCTATCTATCTATCTATCTATCTATCTATCTATCTATCTATCTATCTATCTATCTATCTATCTATCTATCTATCTATCTATCTATCTATCTATCTATCTATCTATCTATCTATCTATCTATCTATCTATCTATCTATCTATCTATCTATCTATCTATCTATCTATCTATCTATCTATCTATCTATCTATCTATCTATCTATCTATCTATCTATCTATCTATCTATCTATCTATCTATCTATCTATCTATCTATCTATCTATCTATCTATCTATCTATCTATCTATCTATCTATCTATCTATCTATCTATCTATCTATCTATCTATCTATCTATCTATCTATCTATCTATCTATCTATCTATCTATCTATCTATCTATCTATCTATCTATCTATCTATCTATCTATCTATCTATCTATCTATCTATCTATCTATCTATCTATCTATCTATCTATCTATCTATCTATCTATCTATCTATCTATCTATCTATCTATCTATCTATCTATCTATCTATCTATCTATCTATCTATCTATCTATCTATCTATCTATCTATCTATCTATCTATCTATCTATCTATCTATCTATCTATCTATCTATCTATCTATCTATCTATCTATCTATCTATCTATCTATCTATCTATCTATCTATCTATCTATCTATCTATCTATCTATCTATCTATCTATCTATCTATCTATCTATCTATCTATCTATCTATCTATCTATCTATCTATCTATCTATCTATCTATCTATCTATCTATCTATCTATCTATCTATCTATCTATCTATCTATCTATCTATCTATCTATCTATCTATCTATCTATCTATCTATCTATCTATCTATCTATCTATCTATCTATCTATCTATCTATCTATCTATCTATCTATCTATCTATCTATCTATCTATCTATCTATCTATCTATCTATCTATCTATCTATCTATCTATCTATCTATCTATCTATCTATCTATCTATCTATCTATCTATCTATCTATCTATCTATCTATCTATCTATCTATCTATCTATCTATCTATCTATCTATCTATCTATCTATCTATCTATCTATCTATCTATCTATCTATCTATCTATCTATCTATCTATCTATCTATCTATCTATCTATCTATCTATCTATCTATCTATCTATCTATCTATCTATCTATCTATCTATCTATCTATCTATCTATCTATCTATCTATCTATCTATCTATCTATCTATCTATCTATCTATCTATCTATCTATCTATCTATCTATCTATCTATCTATCTATCTATCTATCTATCTATCTATCTATCTATCTATCTATCTATCTATCTATCTATCTATCTATCTATCTATCTATCTATCTATCTATCTATCTATCTATCTATCTATCTATCTATCTATCTATCTATCTATCTATCTATCTATCTATCTATCTATCTATCTATCTATCTATCTATCTATCTATCTATCTATCTATCTATCTATCTATCTATCTATCTATCTATCTATCTATCTATCTATCTATCTATCTATCTATCTATCTATCTATCTATCTATCTATCTATCTATCTATCTATCTATCTATCTATCTATCTATCTATCTATCTATCTATCTATCTATCTATCTATCTATCTATCTATCTATCTATCTATCTATCTATCTATCTATCTATCTATCTATCTATCTATCTATCTATCTATCTATCTATCTATCTATCTATCTATCTATCTATCTATCTATCTATCTATCTATCTATCTATCTATCTATCTATCTATCTATCTATCTATCTATCTATCTATCTATCTATCTATCTATCTATCTATCTATCTATCTATCTATCTATCTATCTATCTATCTATCTATCTATCTATCTATCTATCTATCTATCTATCTATCTATCTATCTATCTATCTATCTATCTATCTATCTATCTATCTATCTATCTATCTATCTATCTATCTATCTATCTATCTATCTATCTATCTATCTATCTATCTATCTATCTATCTATCTATCTATCTATCTATCTATCTATCTATCTATCTATCTATCTATCTATCTATCTATCTATCTATCTATCTATCTATCTATCTATCTATCTATCTATCTATCTATCTATCTATCTATCTATCTATCTATCTATCTATCTATCTATCTATCTATCTATCTATCTATCTATCTATCTATCTATCTATCTATCTATCTATCTATCTATCTATCTATCTATCTATCTATCTATCTATCTATCTATCTATCTATCTATCTATCTATCTATCTATCTATCTATCTATCTATCTATCTATCTATCTATCTATCTATCTATCTATCTATCTATCTATCTATCTATCTATCTATCTATCTATCTATCTATCTATCTATCTATCTATCTATCTATCTATCTATCTATCTATCTATCTATCTATCTATCTATCTATCTATCTATCTATCTATCTATCTATCTATCTATCTATCTATCTATCTATCTATCTATCTATCTATCTATCTATCTATCTATCTATCTATCTATCTATCTATCTATCTATCTATCTATCTATCTATCTATCTATCTATCTATCTATCTATCTATCTATCTATCTATCTATCTATCTATCTATCTATCTATCTATCTATCTATCTATCTATCTATCTATCTATCTATCTATCTATCTATCTATCTATCTATCTATCTATCTATCTATCTATCTATCTATCTATCTATCTATCTATCTATCTATCTATCTATCTATCTATCTATCTATCTATCTATCTATCTATCTATCTATCTATCTATCTATCTATCTATCTATCTATCTATCTATCTATCTATCTATCTATCTATCTATCTATCTATCTATCTATCTATCTATCTATCTATCTATCTATCTATCTATCTATCTATCTATCTATCTATCTATCTATCTATCTATCTATCTATCTATCTATCTATCTATCTATCTATCTATCTATCTATCTATCTATCTATCTATCTATCTATCTATCTATCTATCTATCTATCTATCTATCTATCTATCTATCTATCTATCTATCTATCTATCTATCTATCTATCTATCTATCTATCTATCTATCTATCTATCTATCTATCTATCTATCTATCTATCTATCTATCTATCTATCTATCTATCTATCTATCTATCTATCTATCTATCTATCTATCTATCTATCTATCTATCTATCTATCTATCTATCTATCTATCTATCTATCTATCTATCTATCTATCTATCTATCTATCTATCTATCTATCTATCTATCTATCTATCTATCTATCTATCTATCTATCTATCTATCTATCTATCTATCTATCTATCTATCTATCTATCTATCTATCTATCTATCTATCTATCTATCTATCTATCTATCTATCTATCTATCTATCTATCTATCTATCTATCTATCTATCTATCTATCTATCTATCTATCTATCTATCTATCTATCTATCTATCTATCTATCTATCTATCTATCTATCTATCTATCTATCTATCTATCTATCTATCTATCTATCTATCTATCTATCTATCTATCTATCTATCTATCTATCTATCTATCTATCTATCTATCTATCTATCTATCTATCTATCTATCTATCTATCTATCTATCTATCTATCTATCTATCTATCTATCTATCTATCTATCTATCTATCTATCTATCTATCTATCTATCTATCTATCTATCTATCTATCTATCTATCTATCTATCTATCTATCTATCTATCTATCTATCTATCTATCTATCTATCTATCTATCTATCTATCTATCTATCTATCTATCTATCTATCTATCTATCTATCTATCTATCTATCTATCTATCTATCTATCTATCTATCTATCTATCTATCTATCTATCTATCTATCTATCTATCTATCTATCTATCTATCTATCTATCTATCTATCTATCTATCTATCTATCTATCTATCTATCTATCTATCTATCTATCTATCTATCTATCTATCTATCTATCTATCTATCTATCTATCTATCTATCTATCTATCTATCTATCTATCTATCTATCTATCTATCTATCTATCTATCTATCTATCTATC
Source organism: Persicaria maculosa (assembly GCA_963922045.1). NCBI lineage: Eukaryota > Viridiplantae > Streptophyta > Magnoliopsida > Caryophyllales > Polygonaceae > Persicaria > Persicaria maculosa. Next base: position 40,322,671 of record OY998271.1, read on the forward strand.
TATCTATCTATCTATCTATCTATCTATCTATCTATCTATCTATCTATCTATCTATCTATCTATCTATCTATCTATCTATCTATCTATCTATCTATCTATCTATCTATCTATCTATCTATCTATCTATCTATCTATCTATCTATCTATCTATCTATCTATCTATCTATCTATCTATCTATCTATCTATCTATCTATCTATCTATCTATCTATCTATCTATCTATCTATCTATCTATCTATCTATCTATCTATCTATCTATCTATCTATCTATCTATCTATCTATCTATCTATCTATCTATCTATCTATCTATCTATCTATCTATCTATCTATCTATCTATCTATCTATCTATCTATCTATCTATCTATCTATCTATCTATCTATCTATCTATCTATCTATCTATCTATCTATCTATCTATCTATCTATCTATCTATCTATCTATCTATCTATCTATCTATCTATCTATCTATCTATCTATCTATCTATCTATCTATCTATCTATCTATCTATCTATCTATCTATCTATCTATCTATCTATCTATCTATCTATCTATCTATCTATCTATCTATCTATCTATCTATCTATCTATCTATCTATCTATCTATCTATCTATCTATCTATCTATCTATCTATCTATCTATCTATCTATCTATCTATCTATCTATCTATCTATCTATCTATCTATCTATCTATCTATCTATCTATCTATCTATCTATCTATCTATCTATCTATCTATCTATCTATCTATCTATCTATCTATCTATCTATCTATCTATCTATCTATCTATCTATCTATCTATCTATCTATCTATCTATCTATCTATCTATCTATCTATCTATCTATCTATCTATCTATCTATCTATCTATCTATCTATCTATCTATCTATCTATCTATCTATCTATCTATCTATCTATCTATCTATCTATCTATCTATCTATCTATCTATCTATCTATCTATCTATCTATCTATCTATCTATCTATCTATCTATCTATCTATCTATCTATCTATCTATCTATCTATCTATCTATCTATCTATCTATCTATCTATCTATCTATCTATCTATCTATCTATCTATCTATCTATCTATCTATCTATCTATCTATCTATCTATCTATCTATCTATCTATCTATCTATCTATCTATCTATCTATCTATCTATCTATCTATCTATCTATCTATCTATCTATCTATCTATCTATCTATCTATCTATAGATATCTACCTAATTTATTTCAATTCATAACATTAATTTTGTATATACTTTATTTATTAACCCCATTATTATAATAAATCCAAACTATATTATAATGCAATTTCGTTAACCCTAATAATATAATGCAATCCCTTTTAACCCTAAAAAATTTCATTAACCGTAAACAATTTCATGAACCCTACTAACTAACAAACCCTACAAAAACATTGCAATTTTGAAAGTTTGAAAGTTTGTAATTTTATATTTCAAGAATTAATGTTATGTTACAAAAGTCATAGTCTCGTCTAGAACATCATCAATACATAATAAGGATGATACATACCCGATGGAAAAATAAAGTTTTTTATAAAGGTAGTAGAACATTCGACACATAATAAGGATAATACATACCCGACGGAGTTCGAATTCCAGCGATATGTCTTCGAGGCCTTTACTCAACTCATCGTTCTCTTTCGACATGTTGACAACTTAATTCTATGCTTGATAACACCGCACAGCTCTTTCGAATACCCACGTATCTTATATAGGCGACGTAGGGTTTTTTTAAACGTAGTAGCTGGTCGCAACGACCATGTCACAACTGGTCGCAGCGACCATGAAACATATGGTCGCAACGACCATGTCACAAACGGTCGCAGCGACCAAGTGACCAATGATCGCAGCGACCAGTTGCGACATGGTCGTTGCGACCAGTTGTAACATGGTCGTTGCGACCAAGTGGAGGTTTCAAAAAAAAATATGGTCGCAACGACCAGTTGTAACATGGTCGTTGCGACCACATGGCATGCGCTAAACGGCAATTTTGCCTTGCGCTAAACAGAAATCGTGATAAAAAAAAATAAGCTTTATGTTAAACCGGTTTGTTAGATTTTAAAAAAAACCCGGTTTTCTTAAACCTTTTTTGTTTCCTTTTTACTGAGGGAAAGAAATAAATCATCTTGACCCATAATCAAACTTGATTTGCAACTCAGTAAAGGGTTTTATTCTAGATCGAGACAAACAAGACAAACCGGCATTGTAGCACTTCTATTTTAAATATTTTTAAGGAACAAAGAACTCTTAAGATTCTTTCGTACAAGGTTTTCCTTCGTAAGATAAGAACTACAGCTACTTTAAAAACATGCCTCTCTAACGAATCAATGCGACCAAAACAAGATCAGATTATGAAGTCGTCGAGTACTTGAGTATAGATAATATGAGACGGGCAACAGAAACTTACATGAATTTTGATGTTTTCCACTATGCAAATAGGCAACTAAAGGCTCCGTATATGTCAAGCATTAGAGGAATGAATTAAGAAAACAAGTATTTCTAAGATTTTCCAAACCAGCTCCCTGCAAATGATACAAAAGCCTTCATCTGAGACATTCAAAATATCCAACAGTATCAGGATCTATAACTATGAAGATCATGTGAATATTTCCAAAATAAAAAGAAAACGTCTCTAAAGGGATGTAGGAGTTTGGGAGGGGATGCTAGTGGGGAATGAAATTTTGTCAAAACATGCACAGTAAAGACAATGAGAGAATAGCTTTGCGAAGAACACCAATCCAATTGGGCAACATTAGATCGAAAATATCTCAAATCAAGAACATAACCCAATGGTTAACAGGATTGCCACACAACATATGGTCTTTACAGAACATAAACTAGGCTAATGCAACATAACTTCAATTAACCAATACATCAGAACCTCAACACTCCTACAAGGTCAAAATTAGTAGACAGCTAAACAACTTCCAATGACGATTTACACATAAAATTAGACTTTTAGAAAGAAGCAACTGCAAAGTTAATTTAATACAAGATCATATACTAAGGGAATAAATCAGAAGAAAGGTCTGACGGAAAACCAAGAAAAATTGAACCCTAGCCAAGGCAAATCAACCAAACCAAGAAAAATGAAAGATTGTAATGAATTGAGAAATGAGGAGCAACCAAGAACAATGAAGACGTACATATATAGTTATAATCTTCACTAATTTAATTGCAAAACAAGCAATTAAAGAGTAGATTAGCAACTGCTAACTAGGTTGCAGGGAGGTGGAAAATGAACATCTTGGAGAAAGCAAGAAAGGAGTAGAGATGAAAAAATGGAACAAATTCATAAACGAAGACCGGAAATTACCTGGAGGGAAAGGAGACAAATTGAGAAGCTTCGATTGGGGCTTCGAATTGGAAGAACCCCATCCTGGATAAGAAATGAGGAAGAAGGAGAAAGAACAAATTGGAGTTGATGTCTGAAAGAACCCCTGGGAATTGTAGGAGAGAGGGAATCTTTTTTTGCATGAGAGACTAATTAAAAAGGGTTTAAGAAAGCCGGGTTTCGATTTAAAAAAAAATCTAACAAACCGGTTTTGATTTTTTTTTATTAGTTTTGCCTTTTGTATTTTTTTTTGCCATGTAGGCACCATGCCATCATTTTTTTTAAGAGAAAATTATTGTGGTATTATTTTAACATCACCTACAAAGATCAGGATATTTATTTTACATTTTAAAGGTGGAGATATATTTTTAACACCCCTTAAAGGTTGGGTTATTTTAATTAGTTTCGCCTAAAAAAATAATGGTTGTTGAAAATTTTATTTGTAACTCTTTAATCAAATAATTTCTAAATAATAATAAAGAGAAATACTAACCTTGTGTAAAATGACAATTGATTATAGTTTTTTTTATAATATGTGCTTATAAACATACAATTAGAATATAAAAATGAATTCTGATAAAAAAAAGAATATAAAAATGAAGAAAAATCATAGAGTTTTACTATGCATAAACTCTAGCGGCTAATCAAGCCATTTTTTAAGAGAAAGTTGGATTATTGCATTCAAAATATTATTTAAAAAAATATAGGAGGGTTAATCATAAACTTTTTTTTTAATGACGTGGAGGTTCCGAGGTTATCGACTAATCCTCCACGGGACGAGCACTAGCCTGCAAAGCACTCGAGCCGGGTAAGCCAAGCGGCAAGCCGCAAGACAGGCTCACCCATGCCAAGGTAAACCAAGGCATGAGTACCCACTATAGCACAAATTGCTCCTAGTGGGATTTGAACCCTTAATCTCATGGTAGTGAGGCACAAGGAAGCACCTCACTCTTACCACTAGGGCAAGAGGTCATTGGTTAGGAGGGTTAATCATAAACTTCATCTATATAAACTCTTAATTTAGAAGAGTTTAGGATGATGTGTCAATCTTAGAGGCATTTTAAGAGTTTTAACCAATCATATTTTTTTTGCCATTTTTCTTTGATTTTCTTTAATTCTCTTTTTTTTCTTCTTTATTCCTTTAATTCTCTTTTTTCTTTAATTTTAATAACTATTGGGCTTAATTCAAAACATTGAATTCAATCTAATATAATTATCTATATCTATATAAACTCTTAATTTAGAAGAGTTTAGGATGATGTGTCAATCTTAGAGGCATTTTAGGAGTTTTAACCAATCATATTTTTTTGCCATTTTTCTTTGATTTTCTTTAATTCTCTTTTTTTTTCTTCTTTATTCCTTTAATTCTCTTTTTTCTTTAATTTTAATAACTATTGGGCTTAATTCAAAACATTGAATTCAATCTAATATAATCATTGGGCTTAATTCAAATTTATTTACTAACTGTTGAGCTTAATTCAAAACATTGAATATAACTATTGATTATGACACATCACATATAAACAATGTTATAATAATATTGATATTATTATTCCTGAGTAATTTAAAATATCTATATTTATGTATTATACTTTAAATAATATTTTTAAAAAATAATTTTCAGAGATAATTGTAAGATACATTTGTTGTAAAGTTTTTTTTTATGATTTTTATCTTAACATTTATTATTATTTTTATATATAATATTTTAGTTTAAAAAAACGCGCCATGGAACGGGAATCATACTAGTTGACTATAAATATAGGAGGATTAATCATAAAATTCCAAATATATGAGTAGACCTGTCAAAACACAACCTGACTTGGTCGACCCGACCCGAACGCCCGGAAAATTTCCGACCCGAACCCGAAAATTTTGACCTGGAAATTTTTTCTGACCCGAACCCGAAAACCCGGAAATTTACTGGGTAATCTGGGTTTCGACCCGATGACCTGATTGACCCAGTAATTTTGACCCGATTTACCCAATTGACCTGGTGACCCGATTGACCCGGTTGATTTATAATTATATATGATTAAATTTTTTTTTATGGAGATTCCAATTTATTACATTTTATAATTACAAATTTACAATCAATTGATTTTTCATTTTCAAATCAACTTTTATATTTATTTGTATTGTGTAATACTCTCTCCGATCGATAATATTTGATTTTTTTGTTTTTCAACAGACTTTTTTAAGAAGATAAAAATTCTAAAAAATATTAAAATATTAAAAAAATTCTATACTTATTACTAATTGCATGAAATTATTTTTAAAAAATTATTTGAAAATTTAATATTTTATATATTATTACATTTTATTAAAAATTATGAGAAATAATAAAAAATCAAATGTTTTTTTAATAAAATGTAATAATATATAGAATATCAAATTTTTAATAAAATTATTTTAAAAATATTATTTAAAATTTTGATATTTATATATTATAACATTTTATTAAAAATTATGAGAAATAATAAAAATTAAATATTTTAGATCAGATATAGTATATAATTACAAGTACTAGAACTTATGAACAATGTCTTTAATTTTAGATTTTTAAAGTTATCGCAAAATTATCAAATTAAGATTTTTTTAATTTAAAAAAGAAAAAATTGACCAACCCAAAATCGACCCAAAAAGACCCGAAACCCGGTCAAACCCGTGTTCGATTCAACCCGGAAATACCCCAAACCTGTATTACCCGGGACTCGAAGTGACCCGACCCGAATGACCCGTTTGACAAGTCTATATATGAGGTCTATTAATAAAATTCTAAATATTTTTATTTTTAAAAATATTGTTTAGTTATAATATTATAAATTAGAAATAAATTAGAGAAAAAAGTATATCATATAGTTTTATTCCTAAATTATATAATTTATTTTATTTTTTATTAATTAAATAAATAGCTTGTTAGTAGGGTGTAATTAGGCCATCTACATTCGTGAACCCGACCTCTGGATTCATAACTTACTTTCATCAGCATAGAAACCTCATTCTAACTTTTAATTTTTTCATCTCTATTTGTGAACCCGACCTTGGGTTCATAACTTACTTTTTTTCTTTTTATTATTATTAAATGAATTTTTGATATATAAACCATTATTATTATTATTATTATTATGGGTGTTCACGTGTATATAAAATTAAATCATATTCAAATATAAATTTTATTTTTAATTTTTTAATTGAAAATGGATAAAACAATTATTTCAAATAGGTAAATAAGTAATATACCACATGGTTACGTACTTACGTGGCAACATTGCAACCAAGTTCCTTTTCCCGAAGATAGTGTATGCAACGCAGGGCATCACCAAGTACAAACTTCATACGACGTCGCTTTGCCTTTATTAGCTTGGCGCGCTCACGCGGTGTACACGTGACCTCATTTTTACCGCCCATGAATCTGCTTTATTGGGTTCATGGGTTGCTTGCAGACGTTGCAGTTGAACCCTCTGACTGAGATTCATGCCTTTTCACTTTTTTTAACCTATATTTTCTTACGTGGCATACCCTATGAACCTCTCTATTCACCATTGTTTATACCCTTAAGAGAAGGCTATTAGAGCATATTTATCAGTTAGCCCTATTCCGGGCTCACTGCTTACTTTTTAACTGTCACATCAGCTTATGAGCCAAACTCAGCTTTTCACTTTTTCAGCAAATTATCAGTGAGCCCCGTCTTGGGCTCATAACTTACCTTTTTTTTTTATCTATTTCTTTTTTTCTTCAATTAAACAAAGCTATTATTATTATTATTATTATTTTTTATTATTATTATTATTATGCAAAATGGGATAAACAATAAATTTAAGGGGAAAAATGGGATGCAAACTGAATTTTTAATGGGTAAGGAATGAAATATGGGTATTGAAATATTTGAATTTTTTTAAATAAAATATGCAAAAGGAATGAATTCATAGGAAAAAATGGGATAAAAATAATTTTTTTATTGGGTAAGAAGTGAAAAATGGGTGTTGATATCATTTAATTATTTTTTTAAAAAAATATATGTAAAATGGGTGTCTATGGATAGATAAAAAAAAATTACATTCAAAAATAATTTTTATATTTTTTTTACATTAACGATTTTTCGCCAAAAACGGATTTTAAAAACAAATTTGCATAGTGCGCCAAGTGGCACTCCTTGGGTGGCCCACGTTGCAATGCTGGAAGTGTTGTTTCACATATATTGCAAAAGTCCCGCGTTTCCCCCCCCCCCCCCTCAATCGAAAAACGGTGTCGTTTTTTGACCCGTAATTTTCAAAAAAAAATTAAAACGTGGGCCCTGGCCCACCACCTGCTCCCATGAGCCGGGCTCATCTGCGGGACTGTTTTTTCCGGGCTCATTGCCACATCACCCCACTTCCTCCTTTTTTCTTTATTTTTTTGATGATCTGGTATATTGGTGAGCCCAAGGGCTCACCAATAAACCTACTCTTAGAGAATAGAGATAGATTAGATGCATGTCATGTAATGCCAAGTTGGTGTTAAGTGGCAAAGAATTGAAGCAAAAAAAGGTGTGGTATACTCCAAGTTCTAATATGTGGATCCAAGCCCTCTCATGAAGCTATCTATGACTGAATTGTTTCTAATTTTATAATTAAAATAGATAGTATATAAGTTTAAATTCAAAAAAAATATTTTGGAAAATTAACTAACTTTTTTTTATTTTTCTTTACTTTTTTATTCCATCTGATGATTTTTTTGACCTCTTGATTTATCTGACACGGATCGTCTGCTATTTCAAATCATTCCCTTGTGAAAAGTTTTTGCATAGTAAAAAGGTATCATTCATTGTGCAAAAATGATGTAGACTCCTAATTGATAAGTAATTTATAAAAAATACTGAGTATCTTTGCTATGTAAAAATAAAATAATTTAAGGTGGGACCACTAGTACAGATTAGATGTCTTTCGGGGGTTTTTTAACAAAGTATACGGGAGTTTTTGAACTCCTTTTATTCGGCTCGCTGATAAATATTTCTCAGGGGTTTTATAAAAACTCCCGAGAGATGTAATATTCGGTCAGAGGTTTTGTAAAAACTCCCGAGAGAGCGTGTTTTTAAAATGTCGCACCAATTTATAACTCTTTCAGGATGTTTCCAAAAAACTCCCGAGATATCACGAATATAAGCAGGGCTTAATTCTTAATGTTTCTATGGAGTTTTTTTTTTAAAAACCGCCGATACATGTGCTCCTTAAAAAAATCCAATTAGGTTTCTAGAATTGCTTTGCATATCACCTGTAGGACATCACATTTAATAATATCATTTTATATTACAAACATGGTCATACATTATTATTATTTATTCCTTATAGTTTCTAATTCTCATAATACATACAACATAGACACAATTGCATACAATTGCATCTTTGTGTTTTTTAATTTTGCCTAAGCAAAACAAACACCTCCATATGACATAATTTCCTCCATGTATCAATAAATAAACAACATATGCTACGTACACAGAAATAACGTCACCTATTGTGCAAACCTTATCTGATCAATGTTATATCCTAGATCTCCATTGTATGCCTCGTTTACACTTTCATGTCTTCATTGTTCTCCTGCATGATGGTTTGGTCATCTTCCATTCGTTCGGACTATCGGTTACTCCAAGTCTCTTGGGAGTACCATTCGTTTGGTCATCTTCCATTCGTTCGGACTCTTTAGATACATGAATACATCTCCATGGATGTATTTCCATCGAGTTTCTTTTTGGTCCTCAGCTGCTTCCTCATCTTCTACATACCTATAAATGAAAAGTAAAACTTAAATGCAAGAGACATATTGGTGAGATAACTGACTCGCTCCCCCTCAAGAAACTCACACTCAATAAATCAGTAATGCATAAGAATTATTAATATCAACCAAGGAGTATTCCATCTCAATAAATATCGAAGTGAATGTGTATGGATAATGATTCAACATTAGCATTACCCCAAATTCTAATCCCACAATCTGTGCTCTATAACTAAATTAATTCTATAGAACTTACATGGAAAGTGGGTCATAAAGTATATGGATGGGATAGACATAATGGATGATTGGCTTCATGGTCAAAAAAATTAAAATTTGAACAGATCATGGCTAAAGAATATTACTATTGGTCCCTCATTTTTCTTCTTTAGAAACAAGCCACTTGCCAATCTATTCTCCAAATAAAATATATAAAGCAAGATCATGATAATGGTAAGTTGCTTAAACAAGTGATAATGATGAAAGAATAAGAATACCTCCACTCCATGTAGAATTGCATCATCAAGAATGAATTCTGGTAACTGAAAAAAATGAGAAAAACGTATAAAGGAAAGCTTAGCAGATACATGTAGAAGAGTTGTGCCATTGGTCCCTCCTCCTCCTGCCGGACTGCACAATTTTTTTCTGTCAAAACACTTTTTACTGTCATACTTGCATTTTTCTGTCCTGCTCTTTTTTTCACATATTAACATGATCCTCCTTCACATTCTCATATTCTTCATCATTCATATACTCCTACTACACAAAATCTTTAAAATTATGCAATTTCTACACTTCTAAGTTGTAACCATATTTTTGTTGTCATAGATGTTAAACCTCATGAGCCATAAAATTTCCTCCCATCATAGTTGCCAATGAAGAATTATTCATAAAATAACAGGGCATGGAAAGGCATTAGTGAAGCATAATCATAATAATAGTGGAATCAGAACCCAAAATGCACATAAGTTCCATCCATTATGCATCAATGGAACCCAAAAAAATATCCTTGTGACTAGAAACTAAACAAAATAAAGTAAACAGAAGCAAACACCATAAAAAAGTTTTAAGATGGAGAAATAGATACGAACCTCAAAGACCTAATTAGCACAAGTAGACAATGTCGCCAACTGATTGACTAACAGAGGGTTGGGTAACGAACCTGAGAGAAGACAAAAGCAACGGTGCCCTAATTAGTCGGAGAAGACAAAATCGCCCACTTTATTATCAAAGAGTGTGAAGAGAGAGAGGTAGCTAACGAACCCGAGAGCCCTAATTGATCGAAGATGTCAAGATAGAAGCAGCTTCTGAACGGTTGGCTTGAACCCCCTCCTTCACAGAGGAACCGAGATCGAACAAGGGGAGAAGAGAGAACATGCAAAATCATCGACCCTCCGTGCAATTGCTTCTTCAAACAAAAGATTTTCGACGACGATCATCTTTTTCAAGAACTAGATGACCGATTGTTAAGGGGTGGCTGATCTCCAGATTGGCGTGCTCTGGTCGATATTAATAGTACGTATTAAGGGCTTCGCTAGGGTTATCTTTCGGGCCTTTTAATAAAACCTCCTGAAATAGCCTGGTATTTATCGGGATTTATATAATAACACCGGATAAAACCTGAATGATTTTTTATAAAAAAAAAGAAGCAAGCTTATCAGGAGTTTTTGTAAAAACTCCTTAGCGAGAATCATATATCAGGGGTTTTTATGAACTCCTGATAGTTTTGTCCCGTAAGATAGTCAATTTGTACTAGTGGACTATTCACTATACTATAATCAACACCTTAAAAACCATTGAACTTCGACCAAGTTCTAAAAAATATTGTATTTTGATTAATCAACTACAAAACACCAAAAAAAAAACAGGATATTTTTATACTCTGTAATTTTAAAATGCGGTTAATGAGAGGTTCGTTTGCTACACTTGTATGAATCTCATAGTAGACATAATACTGCATACTCTAATGCAAGAACCTGTAAGAATTGTTCCCCACATAGGAAGAACATTAAGTTAACAAATTTCCCCTTTCTCCCAAATTTTGTTTTGTAAGATATAACTCTATCCAAATGAGTACTTCACTCAAGTTTTCCGTCAAACATAAGAATCAACCCAAATTAGTAATTCAATGTCATAGACTACAAGATCATCTTCCATGAATAAACATGTAAAATTTTCTACTTTATGCAAAAGGCGCCTTTTCTTTTCTTTTTTTCATTATTTTTTTATTTTTTTCCTTTTCTTTTCTTTTTCTTAGAGCCACCTAATGAATTACAATGTGAGAAAAAGAAGCACATAACATTACATCTTTCTCAAAGCTTTTGACATTCATGCACAAACTATAACTTCTCTTTCTCTCTTAATTGAATCAACCATAACTAACTCTAAATCCTAATTCCCGGATGAGTAAGGCACATTAGTGGCAAAGGATATATGTATTTTTGTGGAGCTTCAAAAGAAAAGGCTAAGGCTCAAAAATTGCTTCAACAAAGGTATAATGTAGGGTAAATATGGATATAGGCTAAGAAAATAGTTGTCTCTATCACATGAAATTTATAAGCAATGAACATGCATATAATTGGCATCAGAAATAAATAATCATGTCAATACTAAGAGATAATTGCATATGAAGAGTAAATCACACACAAAATAGAGGGAATATAGATGCAATCCCTATAAGGCTAAAATTCTCACTAGGGCAAAGTTTTATTAGATTTCAGTCATGCCTAGAAACTTAGATCATACATACTCAATTATATACCTAACATGTCATGGGACTTATATGATCATATTTCAAAAACAATTTGAGGACTAACTAGGTCAGATGGCTGTTGTGATATACTTTATGCAAATGCATAATATTTTTGGATTTTTTTGGATTTTTTTCTATTTTTTCTTTGATTTTCTAAATAATGAAATAAACTAATAAACATGAATGCAATGAAATTTAAACATGCTCTAAATGCAATAAAAATTTAAAAACTAAAACTAAACGTAAACCCCTCCCCCACACGTGTGCTCCTTCTTCTTTATTCCTTTGTCTTGTCTTAGCCTCTCTTAGTCTCTTATGCTTCTTTCTTATTTGATTCCTTCCTTAATTAATCTTTTTTGGCTCCTTGCCTTGCTTCTCCACCATGTCGGATCCACAAATTTGCATAAACCACTAAAATAGTGTAGATTTTGACTTCTTCTACAAAGAGTGTAAACTATAGAATTGGATAGAATAAGGACTATATTACAATGCAAATGCACCTAAAACTATCCTATTATGCATTTCAAACTATGCATTATCATCAAACCTAGGTTTGGATGGAGGAAGCAAGTGCATTGATGGCGACATGGACTAAGTTTTGACCTAAAACGGGGAGATTCTGACCCGGAACAATAAACTTCTGAACCGAAATTTAGTACTACTGGTGAATTATAAAGGGTTTCGACCCGAAACCAATGTATTCCGACAAGAGTATCGACTCTCTAAACGAGGCGTGAACGACGAAGCCTTGTTAGGGTTTGTGTTTAGGAACTTGTTTAAGATTGTTTGTGGGATGGTTTGAGTTGTATAATTATGAGAATATGAAAGCTAGGGTTTGCAAAGGGTTTTGATTGAAAAATTGAAAGAACAAAGAATTATAGGTCATGTGCAATGATAATTTTGTAACCATAATATAAAAAACTTCTTCTACTTATTTATGGAATGCAACTTTATCAAAATATTATCCAAAGAGTTGACGATAAAATTTTTTTGAAGCCATACCCAAATGGGATAAAAATGTGAGAGATAACCATTCGGTCCATTCCATTATAAAAAGTACTTAAGCAAACAATTGGCACAAAAAAATATGTACAATAGCAACAACCATTTGGTGCAGTATTTGGTACTTTAGGAACGAACTATTTCAAAAAAAATAAAACCAGTACAATCAACAATATCATAAAATTTATCAAATAATAGATTCTCAACTAAAACATAACTAAGAGTGATGAAGAAGAGCTAAGAATAACACCAACTCTTATTTTTTTATATAGAAAAATATTTGAGAGAACATGTAACACAGAGAGGTCGACAGATCGGCAGATGGACAAATCATCATGATACAATACAAACCAAAACACAAAACAAAAACTAAATAATAAAGGGGCAGCAACAGGCTGCCCATGCAATACTAAATAGAAAGAAAAAAGGAATCAAATGGAAAAAAAAAGATTAAGTTTCAAATTAAACTTTGATGCATCCTTTTGGAACAATAGAAACTCTGAAATTAGCTTTGTGATTCGAGATCATGAAGCTGAATCTGCCTCGATGAATTGTGTTGGTATTCCGTTATGTTTGGTTATCAAAGCTGAGGCTACAGCTTTGAGAGATAGAATTAGTAAAGCACTAAAACTTAATATCCTAAATATCGAAATAGAAGTTGAGAACATTTGCATTATTAATGCACTTAAGGGCATTTAGAAGTAGCACTGGAAAGTTAAAATGATCATTTCTGATTCCTTGATGGACCTTTTGTCATTTCCAGACAATCCACACTCATAGCATGTTTAGGGAAGTTAATAGTGTAGCAAATAGATTGACCTTCTTGATCACACAACCATTATCTTAACTTTACCACAGATTAAGATAACCTAAAATTGTCTACTAATCGTCTATAGTCTATACAGATAATAGTAGTGTGATTAAGAAGGTCTAATCGATAAACTAAACGAAAAATAAATAATAATGGTTACATAGGCTTCCTTGGGAAGGATCCTTCGAAAGTCCTTGTTATAAAGAAATATGTACCCCCGACATTGTGGTATACAGATTGGAATAAAAACCAAAAGCAGAATAGAAAGAAAAAGGATGGAAAACCATCTAAAATAGAAGTAAAGGTGGATAAATTACGACGACATACAAGGAAAAATCACAGAACTAAAACCCCCAAACCAAAGAAGTTAATGTGAAGATATGCTCATGGAACATATGCAGAATAGGTCGTAAAAACCTATGGACAAAAATAGACTCTTTTTTGTAAAACTAAGAAAATTCAAATAATATATTAACTACTAGACAAAAACTGAAAGACAACCACACAAATGAATGTGGGAGAAGACTGGATTTGATCATATGATATGGGCACTAGCAACAGGACGAGCAGGAGGTATTTGTGTACTTTGGAAAAGTCGAAACCTATGAAACAAAATATTGAAAATGATACATATAGATCAAAGATTCATAGTGATAAGATAAGAAAATATACACAGAAATATTAGTCTGGCAATCTACTTTGTCTACGGTCCTCCTCATGAGATCGACAAACCAAACTTCTGGACATGTTTACAAACAACATATCCAAAACATGGATTGCCCAAGTATGATCATGAGAGATCTAAACGAAATTCAAAATAGCTCGAAAAAAAATGTGAGGTAGAACCTTATCCGAACGAATCAATACAGAATTCTCACAAAATTCAAAGACAATTGTCACTTACAAAAAGTACCCTCTATCTATGTTCACCTGGAGGAAAAATAGATCTGAAATTAATAACATCCTTGAGAAACTTGATAGACCCTTATACAAGACCAGATACTTAATTGTTTCCCAAATGTTAAAACAAAAAATCATGCATTTACATCATTAGATCACTGCCAAATTATAATTGAATTAGACAACCTAGAACAAAACAAAACCCAACCATTCAAATTTGAAAGATGTGGTTGGAAAGAGAGGATTACAAAAATCTTGTGAAACAAACATGGAGACCCCAGTATCCGGGATCCCAAATGTTTAGCCCGGTGAAGAAGACGCAAAACTTAAAAATAAAAACAAAAGAATGGAACAAAAAACATTGGGAATATCTTCACAGAACTAAAAGAGATAGATGAGCAATTAATAATAATGCAAACGAAAAGGAGTCAAACGAAATATGAAATGAAATTCAAAAACAAAAACAAAATAGAATAATCCAGAAGAGGGAAAGCATCTTGAACTATCACAAACAATTTTGGAGCCAAAGAGCAAAAACTATTTAAAACTATCAAATACAAAGTCTGGGTATTTCCATCGTGTTGCATCTAGAAGAATAAATAGAAAGAGAATCAATGAAATCCAAGATATGGAAGGTCAACCAATAACCACATAAGAGAACATTAAAACAAAAATCAGAGAAAACTTTATCAAAAGATTCAAAAGAGTAGCAATCAACGAAGACATATTAGACAATTACTTGAACCTGATAAACTCCGAGGTCAATGATAATGGCATCAAAAATCTAATAGGAACCATCATAAACCAGGAAATTAAAAGCTCCATGTTTAATATTGGGAAAGACAAATCACTAGGATCAGATCGAATGATAGCATAATTCTACCAAAAATACTAGTAGGACCAACGATCATAAGAGCAATAAAGGGTTCTTTCCACACTAGAAGAATCTTAAAATAAATAAATCAGACTTTTATTACACTAATTTAAAAAAACAAAAAGCCCAAGAATAACTAATGATTTATGACCAATTAGTCTTTGCACAACTTTTTATAAGATAATAGCAAAAATTATTGCGGATTGACTAAAACCAATTATCAAGAAACTAATACATCCAATGCAGGGAGCTTTCATATCTGAAAGAGCTATTCAAGACAATATCCTTATAGCTCACAAAATATTTTATACACTTAAAAATAGAAAAAGGAAAAATGGATGGATGGTAATAAAATTAGACATGGAAAAGGCCTATGATAGCGTAAAATGGAACTTCTTATCTAAAGTCCTGAGAAAATTCGAATTCTGCACTAAATTCTGAAACTAAATTGAGAGTGGATACAAATAGTATCCTTCTCAATCCTGGTTAATTAAGGAGCATCAAAACCTTTCAGTCCAGAAAGAGGACTAAGAAAAGGAGAGCCACTATCACCCTTTTCTTTATACTAGAAGGAGAAATACTAGCAAGAAAACTACAAGAAATAAGCAATAGTATAGAAGATGTTATAGGTTTCAATATCACGTGTATTGGACCTAGAATTCCTTTCCTGTCATTTGCTGACGCCATGATGATATTCACCAAAGCCAACCAGAACGCAACACTCTCAATTAAGAAAGTTATTGACGAATATTGTGCAGCATCATGACAACAAATCATCTTCCATAAATCAGCTTTCCAAACGACACCCATGGTGACAAATTTACAAAAACGAATCATCCAAAACACAATCAACATCCCAAACCAGATTAGACTTGACAAATGTCTAGGTTGCCCTATGATCAATGGTAGAGTAAATAAGACAACATTTGAAGAAATAGTTTGTAAAAGTAGAAACCAACTGAGTAAATAGCGAGAAAATGCATTATCACAAGAAGGAAGAGCGACACTTATTAGATCAAACTTAGCGGTAAAACCAAACTTCATAATGCAAAACTTCATGTTACCAAGCGAGATAAACAAAGAACTAGATCAAATGAGCATGTCTTTTCTTTTGGAATAAAGACACCTTATATAAGCCAATTATCAAATGGGATAAGATTAGGGTTGTGCAAATTTTGGTTTAGACTGGAATCGAACCGGTAGAACCTGACTTACAAGCGAACCGGATATTCCGGACTAGTTTTTGGTTAATGGTTTTGGTGAATCCGGTTCCGGTTCGGGTCCAGTAATAACCGACGGTTTACCGATTTAAACAGAAAAGAACCAATATTTTTATTTTTGTAAAAAAATATTGTTCAATCTATTTACATGTTGAATTAAGTTATTTCTCGTTCACCATTTTTTTGTTGGGTTTAAATCGACTTATATTTCTTTCTCCATTCTGGTAAATGACGAACCAACTGAGACTTTCTGCCCTCACAAGACAAGGAGACCCGATATCTCCCTACCTTTTTATCTTAGGTGTTAAGATTATTCCTAGAAAGCTCCAACGACAATGCGAACAATCATCAAATACCATAGGTTTCAAGATATCTAGAAATGGATTTCGTATTCCATTTCTATCCTTCGCATATGATATAATGATATTTGCCAAAGTGACTACGGAAGCATGTAAAACAATGAAAAGGATCACAAACAACCAAAAACAACAAATCCAATCTTGCTTACAAATAACTAACCAAATTGCTTTAGAAAAATATCTTGGTTGCCCTATTATTAAGGGTAGAGTGAACAAGAACACGTTTGAAGATGTACTTGGAAAATCGAAGAACCAATTAACGAAATGGAGAGCAAATGAACTAACCCAACAAGGACGGGCGATTATAGTTAAAGCTAATTTAGGTACCAAACCAAGTTATGTCATACAAAACTTCATGCTCCCTGCAAGTATACATAAGGACCTCGATAGACTTGACAGAAGTTTCTTCTGGAACAAAGACCCATGATATAAACCATTTATTAGGTGGGATAAAGTATGTAGACCGAAGAATGAAAGTGGATTAGGAATTCAGAAGACAAAAGATATGAACAAGGCCTTGAAAATGAAACTACTTTGAAAAATAATTGCGGCAAAGCAAAATGAATGGGTGAAAATAATTAGAGAGAAATGCTTAAGGAAGAGAGCATTTAGGACTATACGAGGAAAAAGAACACATCATGGCAATGGGCGAAGTTGATGAAGAACAAAGAAGAATTTTGTTTAGGTCTTATCTGACAGGTTGGTAATGGGAAAACCATAAGGTTCTCGAAGGACAATTGGCTAAACTATGACACAAACCTCCGAGAAAACAGTATCCGTGCCATAGACCACAATGAAGAATAAGAAACGATCGACCAGTTCTTAAAACCATATAAAACTTGGAATGTGGATAGATTAAAAGACTTCCTCCCTTTGGACATCATCAAAAGAATCCTGGAAGTTCATATCCCCACAAATGAAATCAAAGATAGGCTATACTAAAAACCAAGCAAAAATGCATTGTTTTCAACCGCGAGTTCACTAGACCATGTCACGAGAACTATAAGAACCAACCCCGATCCACTCGACTGTATTTGGAAAACTGATTGTCTGCCAAAAAAAATCTATGAAAAACCCTACTAAACGGGACCCCGACGAAAGTTAGACTACAAGATTAAAAACTTTATATGGAAACTTTATCTTGAAGGAATCCCAACAAGACTAGGCTAGCTAGCAAATAAAAGAGTTAGCGTCCCATCGTCATGCACTCTATGCGACCAGGTTGAAGAAATCCCAATACACTTATTCATTAAGTTTTATCACACTATAAGTCACATCCATATATCGTAAAGAGAAACATAAAGAGAAACACTACAATAATCTTTGCCAAACCGAACCACAAACAAAAGGCAACTCTTGATACAACATGGTGGTGTCTATGGACAAATTGAAACAGGAAATTTTTTTACCAAACTAACTCAACGACAATATAACCATGGAATACATGACATGACAAACTTTAAAGAACTAGGAAGACACCAAAAAGCTTCAGCTTAAGGACCAAAAATCACCAATTAGAGCCAACCCATCTAGAAAACGAAAAAATTTTAAATGGGAAAACCCATTAGAAGGAACCTACAAAATAAACTCTAAAAGTAGCAATTACGACCTTGACCCTATGAGGGTTGGATTCATTATTCATGACCATCGTGGTGAAAAGGTTGTTTGTGGAGGGGCACAAGTTTGACATCGATTGACCATCATGGTAGAAGTGTTGGCTCTCAAGCTCCGGATTTGAAGGCTAAAGAGTTTGGTCTTTCCAAAATCACCGTGAAAAGGGACAATCTTGCGGTGATCAATGCTTTGAGGGGACGCTGGTGGTGTCCATGGCCCATGGGAGATTGAGATGCTTCTCACTAATGTTTTCTCCTCTTCCAGCACTTCGAGACAATGCCCTTCTCACACGTCTTCCGTGAAGTTAACAGATTTGTAGATCGTATCGCTCGACGTTTCCAGACTCCTTTCGTGCCTGATCTTTGGACACACACAAAACTCAACATCATCAACCGGCAGGATACTATTGGATGATGGACTAACGGGTTTAGCCCCATCCAAATTATTGTCTTTATCAAAAAAATGTTTTCCGTTAAAAAAAAGAAATGTAGCATACAATACCTAAGAGCATTCACAACCAAGGGTTTTTATCACCTTAAGGTAATTATAAGATAACCCCATGGTTGTAGGCAAAACCTTAGAGGTATAGGAGGGAAAGGGGTTACCTTGGTGTGAAGAGGTAAAGAGTATTTTCGACCATGTACAAAAGCATGATGTTTTTTTTATATATATAACTAATAATATTATGATTTGTGGAAACTATATGGTGGATATTAATAAATGAGGAAAAAAGAAGGATGAGGTAAATTCATGGTTGTGAAGTAAAAATATAAAAATCTTAAAGAAAAAGGTTAATAAAGTAGAAAATTATTTAAAAGAAAAAATAAATGAGATGTCAAAATATTGTAAAGAGAGAGAAAAAAAATGGGATAAGAGGTAACATTATAGTTTCGGAGGGTCTAAAATCTAAAGTGAAAACGTGTTAGCAGAATTTGTAAAAGAATAGGGTAATCGGTAGACCTAACAATCGGATCAATCGGGTTGGGTTCGGGTCAGTCGTTATGGGTTTCGGATAAAACGGGTTTTGGGTAAATCTGAGTCGATCCTAACACGAGTTGAACCGGGTTTCAGGTCAATTCGAGTCGATTTCGGTTTAATTTCAAGATTGTCAATTTTTTCAAATTTCCCAATCAAAATTGACACTTCGGCTCCCCATAATAAGTCCAAACGCTAAAATGGAAAGGTCTAACTTACTAGAAATTACAAAAAGACAAACATAACAAAAAAATTACAATAATTAACAATAAGTTAAGATGACCAAATACTAAAAATATCCAAAATATCTGATCATTTGGAGATTCTAAATACAAGTCTCAAAATCCACAAATTCAAACACAATAGATAGGGTTGAATAAAAACTAGTTAGGATGACACCTTTTACAACAGAAATAGAACCCAATACAAGCTTCAAAATATGATATTAGATGAGCCACAAAACACAACTCGCGTACTCATTCAATCGTCAGATCCCCATCTCTTTCGATTGATACTCAATTCCTCGAATATCTTGGTGTTCATTGTTATATGTATTATAATAAATACTCAATCAATACTCTAATCAATTATACAAGATAATGTATCAAGTTAGTGCCATTCAAAGCAAATGTACCTTTAACGACATGAAATCCAAACAACCAAGTGCGAGTAGTCAATAGCGTGTCTGTTGTATACAGATGAAGAGAGGATCTCCATTTCGTGAGAACTCTATCTCCCATACTAAAGGAAGATTTAGATGCCATGGTAGTAATGGGGGGAATCGCTAAGATGTCTCTTGCCAAAAGGGCAAGTACGGGATATTTGGAAGAGTTTTCCTTCCACCACACGAGAATATCTAAATCGATAGTGTGACTTAACCTCGACTCATCTAGTTATGATTGTATCTCAGTTTTTTCTTCAGAAAAATCACCGTAATTAGCAAATGCCTAAAGATGAAAAGCAAACATGTATATGTTAAAAATCAACAAGCTAAAAGCATCACCAATAATATTGACTAAAGAGCAATAAACAAAAAAAACAACTAGAGAAGTAATAAATGTAAATTAGCAATAACTAGAGAAGTAAGAAATACTAAAATGTATGAAGAATTAAACATAGAAATTTAAAATAGTAATTTAGATTAGTTTACCGCCATCTCATGCTCATCATGATCTTGGTTCCCTTGTATGCTCCCTCCACTTGTTTGAGTAACATTACGGTTTGCATACTCATTGAACAACTTACAGAATTGTTCCATCACACGTTCACCCTTTAATGCACTAGTTGCAGTACTCAACACTTTATCCAATTCTTGGAAACAGAAAAGGACAAATTGAAACTTATAGCGATGATCCAATATAACAACAAAAGAGAAAACAACACTATATGTTTCCCAATACTTGTCAAACTTCTCCTTCGTTTGAATTGCCATGTCTCTCAAGATTAGTTCATCACAAGAAGTGTATCTAAGCAATAGAAGCTCAATCTCCCACACCGTTTTCAAATACAAATTGGATGTCGGATATTTCTTTCCCGACATAAGATTTATAAGTTCATCAAAAGGCTTTAGAAGTGCACAAATCTTTTCTATTCTGCACCCTTCCTCATCACTTAGAATTTCAAGATAGTCCCGATCAGATCTCCTTGATAAAGGGATGCGATATACCAATGCTCTGTCAAGCATTTTATATGTAGAATTCCATCTAGTAGGGCAATCCAAGCTCAAATTCATAGAAAGATCAACGTGAGCAACAGAAGCAACTTCCATAAACTTCAACACTCTATGCTTTGAAGCAACATTGTAGGTCACCAACTTCCTAATCTTCTTCACCTCATTAACAATTACTTTCAATCCATCTTGAACAATTAGATTCAAAACATCGGCACTATAACGCACATGGAAATAGTCACCCTCACAAGGCAAAGGATAATACAACGAGAGACTTTCGGATAACAAGTCTTGCATATTGTCATCGCACCTAGCATTATCTAGTGTCACATAAAACACCTTCTTATGAATTCCCCATTCCTTTAAGAGAGCCAACACAATATCATGCAACACAACTGCAGTGTCAGGTGGTTCTACATGACAGAAATTCAGAAGTTTAGCATGCAAATTCCATTCATCATCAATATAATGTGCAGTCAATGAAAGGTAGCCTTGACCAACAACAAAAGTCCACATATCAAAAGTCAAGCAAATATTTCCAGAAATATTCATCATGAAATTTCTCAACTTATGTTTCTCTCTAATATGAATTTTTATGACATGACTTCTGACCGTATTTCTAGATATGGGTTTGCAATATGCATTCAGATACTTATGAAGATCCCTATTTGCCTCATGCTCCACATAGGTAAAGGGTATCCATGTCTAATTATAGTATGTGAAACAATTTTCTTATAGAGATTTTGATCAAATTTAGCAATTACCTTCCCATCCTTAATTGCTAGCCCTTCCCTATCAAGTGATGCTAAACGTGCTTTGCAATTGGCACCGTGGCATGAAAAATTTGAGGTGCCAAAATCCAACCCGTCCTTTTTGGCAATACTTGCAAACAACCCTATCAATGCCAACTTCAAACTTATCTCTATCATATAAATCATATTCAGACCAAGCCTCAGTAGTCCATCTCCTTTTCTTTCTTTTTTCAGAAGTTCAAAATGCTCTAAAGTTTTAGAAATTGCAATTCTACTTCCCGTATCTTCCACTAGAGTTGAAAAAGGTGTAGGAGTGGTAGGAGAGGCACAATCTTCCAAATTTGTAGTAGCCGGAGTAAGTGATTGACTCGAAGATGATAAAGAAGTTCCTACGAAATAGAATAAGTACAATAATCACACAACTTAATAATGTTAATAATACACTTTCAAATTTCAAAGAAAGAATTAATTTGTATAGAAAATTAACAACCTTGATTCGGAACCTAGAGTGATGGCGAGGACTGGGATGGTATGACAGTAGAATGGACTCCAAATCCAACTCGAAATGGCATTGGCAACAGAGGTCCACTTGGTCTTTTTGTTGAACATTTTTTTGATGGAGGTCTTATATATGGAGGCATGTTTCATGTACAAGTAACGTTAGATAGTTGTGAGTTCATGAGTAAGCCAGAGAGAAGGCTTAAGAGTGGAAATCGTGCACATACATTTAAATTTTAAAGCAATATTGCTACTCTTAACGAATTGCAAGTACACTGATTTTTGAGGTATTCTTAACGAATTGCCAATTTATTGAAACTAGATAATTATATAAGGTACGTAGCATAACTTCAGTTCAGCCTACTCTATGGTCAAGCCAGTATAATATAAATATGACCAATTGACCATGAAAACAAGCAAGCTAAATCAAACTTGAAGTTTTGTTCTTCTGATTTAGTTTCACCGATATGTTTTGCATTTCTTTAGGACAAACAACACACATAAATTATGTACTAGAAATCACAAAATCTACACATATAAACAACACCTAATCAGTTAGGATTCAAGAGATTGAAAAGAAATTAATCAGAGCAAAAGGCCTCTAGAAATTCAAATAAATACACAACAACAATATATACTAAATAATCACAATAAAAAAAATTGCAAGAAAGGACACAATCAAAAGGGAGAAGGGAAGCGCCTATTCTGCACAAGCTCAACAACACAACATCGAAACTGAATCGAATAACCTAAAACACAAAACATAGGAAGGACGCAATCTGCACATACGAGTTGGGTGAAGACTAGTGAAGAGTGAATCAAAAATCCATTGAAGAGGCGACAAAACACCTAATCTACAAACTGAAACACCTAATTAAACAACCCAAAACACCTAATCTACAAACCGAATAAAAAATCGGCATAATACACACATACCTTAATTGAAGAGGAGGCCTCCGAATCTACCAAGGCAGGCGAACACCAATTGAAGAGGCGACAAAGAGGAGAAGTGAAGACGAGGATGCCGCTAGGTCGAGAATCGAGAGCAGCAGGAGCAGGCGAGAGGAGCGGCTGGTTACGGGTTAGGGTTGAGTGAAGACTGAAGACGGAGAGTGAAGACGAAGAACAGTTGTGAGATTGAAGAGCGATTTGTGAACGTTGCATTTTGCTTTTGCCCCATCCACCACTCTTTCTTTCCTTTTTTTTAAAGATCAGTGACCCAAATGGGTCGATCGGAACTCGAACACCAGTTTATCCGGATAATTATCGGGTTTTTGAGTTCGGGTTAAAAAAAAATATTGGGTCTAAATTTTCGGATTTTGACCCAAAATTTTCCGGGCGTATGAGTCGGGTTTTCGGATCGGGTTACGTTATCACAGGTCTAGTAATCGGTATTGGGCTTCCGGACGCTTGTGTGGGCCTTATGCCCATAAACCCTAAAATCGCTATGCCTGGACAGTTACCATTTCTAAAACCCTAACATCCCTGCACTCTCTCGCTCCCCAGCAACTCCTGCAATCAATCAATGGCGATGGCGAATTCTTCAGAGATACAAGATGTTGAATTGGAGGAAGAGAAGAGCTTCGAAGAGCTCGGTGTTGACGCTCGCCTCATTCGAGCTCTTAACAAGAAGTCCATTCTCAATCCCACTCCTATCCAGCGCGCTGCTATTCCACTTATCCTGGTACCTTCTCTTTCCTATTCTTCTGGGTTTTTTTTTGGCCTACCTCAGGTAATCGAATATGTCCTGAATCTAAACTGATAAAATTTCCGATTTTTTCGATGTTTATTGGTCCTCAGCAAGGCAAGGACGTGGTAGCCAGAGCGAAAACTGGTTCCGGGAAGACATTTGCTTATTTGCTTCCACTGCTTCAGAAATTGCTCGCGGATTCACCTCCCAGGAACAAGTCCGGCCCTTTCGCCTTTGTTCTGGTTCCCACTCGTGAACTCTGCCACCAGGTGCCTATTTCTCAATTTAACTCCTTCATAGCCTGGTTTCTTTTTTTGGAGGATTTGGATAGAGGTCTCAACGAGCTTACTCTGGAATTGATGCTTTTCAGGTTTATTCTGAAGTTACTTCTCTTATAGAGTTATGTCGGGTTCAATTCAAAGTCGTTCAGCTCACAAGCGCCATGTCTACTGCAGAGTTGGTTAGCTTAGCTCAATCCTGGTTTTATTCATTTCATATCCTGCGTAACTTTCAACACTGGGGAAAAAAAATTTGACTCTGATGTTTTATTTAATATAGAGGACAGCGTTATCTGGTCCACCTGAAGTTTTAGTGGCTACTCCAACTTGTATAAAGACATGCTTGTCTGCTAAAATTCTCCTACCTAAGGCGATTGAAGATTCATTATCCCTGCTTATTCTCGATGAGGTGTTATATTCCTCACTTGATCTATCTTTTTTGTCTTAGGAATATAATTTGTGTCTTAGGCATATAATTTGTGCTTTTCTTCAGGCAGATCTTCTTTTGTCTTATGGATATGAAGGTGACCTAAAAGCCCTGACATCTCATGTGCCTAGGAGTTGCCAATGCCTTCTCATGTCTGCTACTTCAAGGTGGGTGCTTAAACGTTTACTACTGTCTTACAGATGCAGTAGATTCCCTTGGATATCAGTTAGTTAAATCAGTTTGATAAATTATTACTAATTGCTTCCAGAAATTTGAATAATGATGCTTTGTGCTAGTCAAGGTGTTTCTATTTTTGTTCTTATACTTCAGAGTAATGATTTTCTGTGGAAGAGGGGTGCATGTTTGATGTTCAGTTTCTTCTCTGGTTCTTTTGGTTTATCACTCTGCAGTGCTGATGTAGAGAAGATCAAGAACCTTATGCTACACAATCCCCACATCTTGACATTGTCAGAGGTTGGCGATAAGAATGATGAGATCATCCCCAAAAATGTTCAGCAGTTCTGGGTAACATTTTCTGTACCAATTGATTCAAGTATGTCCTATCGTGTTTGCTCCTTTTTATCTGTCGAAGTGTAAGGTTTACATCGAAGTCTCTCGCATCCATAGATTATAGCGGTATTACAGTCTTCCATTAACTCTTTTGAGCATATAATGCCATCCTTTGAGGCTTTGACTAACATAATTGTTAAATTGGTTGTAAGCATTTTTAGATTTGTCAGCTATTAATTTCTCTATTAAACGCAAATATAATTGTTAGCTTATGCAATTGTTTTGAGCATATACAGCCATCCTTTGAGGCTTTCACTAACATAATTGTTAAATTGGTTGTAAGCATTTTTAGAATTTTCAGCTATTAAAATCTCTATTAAACACAAATCTGATTATTAGCTCTTGTAATTGTTTTGATCACATTCAAATCTGATTTTTACTTTTGATCATGTATGGTGACCCTTTGCACTAACATATCTTTTATTACTGCTATATGATGTTTTTGTGATGGTTTTTAAGCTTCTGAGATCTGAGTTATCACATATATGACTTTTGCATTTGTTTCTTGCATTGTGATTAATTATGATTTATCCTTCTTCAGATATCCTGCGGTGTTCGTGATAAAGATGTCCATATTCTTGCACTGTTGAAATTGGAGCTGGTTCAGAAAAAAGTTCTGCTTTTTACTAATACAATTGACATGGGTTATAGATTGAAGCTATTCTTGGAAAAGGTTTGTTGTTGCACTGGAGTATATGTTTACTATCTAATGTTATTAATTGTGCCTGTCAGGGAATCTAATGCTTTGTACTATGTGTTTCTTCTGACAGTTTGGCATCAAGCCTGCTGTGTTAAATGCTGAGTTGCCGCAAAATTCACGCCTTCATATTCTTGAGGTGTGTTTTTCATGCCCTAATTCATATGCTCGCATTCAACATATAACGTGTTATGAAAAATTGTTATACTTCTTGAATGTTGGTGAAAGATTTTTATGTTTGCTACTTAAGAAGAATTGCTTCCGTGGCATCCTGTTATGCAGGATAAAATATACTCCGTATTGGTTAAATTTCTGGAAGGATATGGCTTTAAAAATATTTTGCAAGGACTTTGCGTATTGATACAGTTAATTCCTGAAGTGAAAAGTGGTACATCTTTTATGCAATGGAAGGAATGTACATCAAATGATAATATTGTTGCTGTATGAGATGTTTCCCTAGAGGCTTATCGATGGTTTTGACTGTTTTTCCATTGCGCTATTTGTTTCATCAGGAATTCAATGCTGGGCTTTTTGATTATTTAATTGCAATTGATGATAGCCAACAAAAGTTGGATGAGCAAAAGGCGAAGAATAATGCAGAGGGAAAGAAATCTAAGAAACATCCAAAGCGAAAGGCGGATGCTGAATTTGGTGTTGTCAGAGGAATTGATTTCAAAGATGTGCATACGGTATGAAAAAAGATCTGTTTAAATTGATTTATAACATTCATTCAATTGCCCGCTCGAGTATGAGTCCTACCAATGACATTTTAGCTTGGAATTGGAAGCATCCAATGGTATATATCTTTGGCCCTCTTGGCAGAATAAGTATCACTTCTCAAATATTGTTTTTCCAGTAGAAATCAAGAATTGGTGTACATTAGATGGAAATTGACGAATATTGCTATAATCAACTCTTTCTTTATAAGTGTGAAGTCTATACTCTATAAGTTGCAAATAACTATCTTTACTTGCTGCGGAAGTGTTGATTATGCGTAAACCAATGCTGTTTGTGTGTCCTCCAACAAAGTGAGTTTTTCCGGTTGATTGTTTTTAGTTGGAATGGATTATAAATCCATGGGAATTGAATTGCTTGCTTCAGTCCTTTCAGGGATATGGTGCAGTTTTGGATGAATTAGTGGTGAAAACTTATGCCTTCAGCCTTTGATTATTCCAAGAACTTGTTGAAGTGTTTCATAATTGTTTTACTATGATTTATTTCCAAATATCAATTTTTTTGTTTACTATCTCATCCTTTTCCTTGTTTCTTTTTTTGCTGTATTTGTTCAACACTTGTTGAAGCTTTGTTATCTGATGCAGCAATTTTCTTGTTTTTCTCATGGAATGCTTTCTGTAGGTTATAAATTTTGACATGCCTCAAAGTGCAGAAGGTTATGTCCACCGTATTGGGCGTACGGGAAGAGCTTATAATACTGGGGCTTCGATATCTCTTGTAAGTTATATTTGACAAGTTGAATCTGGACTTGTTCTTAATTTGCTTACATAGGACATTGTTGCTTTCTTGCACAAAGAGCAATAATTGTTTTTTTTTTTAATTCTGTATTGTCAATAAGTTGTAGACCGTAAAGGGTTTTTGTAATTATCCTGTTCGATGTATATCCTTCGTAGCGGGTCACCCACTTAATACAGCAGCTGCAGTTTAGAAGCAAAGATTACAAAATATAGACGAAAATAAGTCTGTGAAGGATGTTTAATAATGTGGAGGTTTCTTTGAATTTCTCAGAGTAATATTTTTGTTGGAATATCTACTTACAATGGAACATATAGGATTATTTGTTATTCCATTGTGTGGTTGTACCCTATAGGAGTATATTTTGAAGATGAGATGGAAAGCGGCTATTTAACTTTTCAAATTCCCTTTTTTTTTGTCTTTTACTTGTTGCTTGATCATCTGATAGAACTTTTTCTTTTTGAAATGACACTTGCAATGTTGCTGCTTACTAAGTTTGGTATCATGCCAGGTTTCATCAGATGAGATGGAAAATTTTGATGAAATCAAGTCTACATTAGGGGAGAATAAAAGTGGTGATGAAAGCTTCATCGCACCTTTTCCTTTGCTTACAAAAAATGCAGTGGAGTCCTTACGGTATAGAGCTGAGGTGAGTTTAGATTACGGGGACTCAACATTAAAATGTCAAGATTATGTTTTCTTGTTGTGTTCTATAGTTAATGAAATGAATGTGTTAGTAGCTCAATTTTATTATATGAGGCATGCAGAGACCACTCCTTTGAAGTTCAATTAGTTTTTTTTTTTCCTCTTTTTTATTCACCAAATTATAGACACAATTTGGACGTGCTGAGCTATTTATTAAAGTTCATTAGGCTTTGATTTTATTTTGTTTTTAATTTTGTTATGTGAGGCATGATGAGACCATTCTCTTTGCAGGATGTTTCAAGGAGCGTGACAAAGATTGCTGTAAGAGAAGCCCGAGCTGAAGATTTAAGAAAAGAAATTCTGAACAATGAAAAGTATGTTCCAATTTCATTGAGATTTATTTAGCTGATCACATTTTTTTCGTTCCAAATCATGAAGTTTTCTAAGCTGCTTTTGGCATACTAGTTATGCAGAAAGTGGTTTTGGTTCAGTTTTAACCATTTTTGCTCAGCATGTTGCAAAGCTGTAAATTGGATAACCCCGTGTATATCTTTTAGTATATCTTCTATTTTTTTTTATTCATTTGATGTTTTGTTGACATTAGGTTGAAGGCCCATTTTGAGGAGAATCCAAAGGACTTTGGTAATGGAATTTATTGGTCAATATTGAGGTTTATCCTTTATTTTTCTGGTTGAAATTTAAATTTATGAATACTGATTATTTCTTTTCTAAAGATCTTTTAAAGCATGACAAACTTCTGAGCAAGAAGGAACCCCCTCCTCATTTGCGTAATGTTCCCGAATACTTGCTGGATCCAACAACTCAGGAAGCCAGTAAGATTGTTAAGCTTTCTAGAGAGGCAATGGGATTTAATAAATCTGGCCCACGGAGTAAGAAAATTTCCAAAAGAAGTAGAGATCCCTTGAAGACCCTCTCTGCCGGGGTAATTTCCCTTCGATTTGCATATTAGTTGAAGTCTTGAATGAATAACATGATGGTCCATGGAGCAGCTAAACTTTCCTTTTCCCTTAACTCTATATGGAACTTTGTTGACACTTTTTCTCTCTATATATTTTTTTTACAGGGTGGAAAGCGGGATACAGGCTCTCAGAAGAGGAAAGGAAGGGGAAAGGAGGATGGCAACTTTGGCAGGAAGAAAAGGTCTATCTAGGCAGCCATTTGTTTTTTTCTGCTTTGTCGCTTGTGCTTGACAGAGGATTCTGGAAGAAGATTCGATGTATTGGGAACGAGGTTAGCAACGCCCATACAATATCTACTTCCATATTTAGAATCCATAATTTTGGTCCTTCTGTATCATTTAGTTAATTATACGCGGAGTTTTTGCATGGAGCAGCAGAAGCCTAAGCGCATGTGCTCTTGCCTTCGATTTGAGGAAACATCTCTTGAAGATGCATGTATAGACACTAAACAAGTAAACATATTAGAATGTGACCAAAAAAAAGGGTTTGGTTTTTGATAGAGAATTGCTGCTTAGTGCCATCAAGAATTATATATATTCTTGTTTCTGGTTTTTTTTTTCCCTCCTAGTCTGAACATTGTGTTCAAGGCTTCTTGCCTTGATTTCCCTTGCTCTGCTACAACTTCTCTGGCGTGCTGTGTGTTTAATGGTGATGATCCGTCTCGTCGTAGATCTCCTCCTGCACAAGCACGCCAAACCGATCATAGGTAGTGTTGAATTGGATTTCACGCTCAAATGGATGACAAATCGAAAGTTCCAGAAGAGGAAAGATTTCATCAGTACTTGTAAAAGTTCTTCAATGACATCCTCCAGTGTTATAATGCCAACTGCTTCTTCTTCGGCAAGTCTTTCCAGCGTTGGGCTGTCTATCTCATTGATGTTTAAGATCTCAGAGTTGAAACTCTTTGACCTTCTGCCTTTTGAGATCTCTCCTTGTGGAGTCTTTACCTTCTTCAGTGATTTCTTGGTCCTGGACTGTTTCTCGTTGCCATTGATATCCAGCTTCACCTCTCCTGCTGGATCAATGCATTTAGTCATTTAGTGTAACAGCATTACACGAGTTCTTTGACACTACAACGATAGTGTTGTGTGTGCTTCGTACCTTTTGTTGCACGGTCCAATGCTGATTGCTCCAATTCATCGTGCCTTTGTACGACAACAGCCATATGACTATGCCCCTTCTGAAACTCGTTCAATATGTCGTATAATGGCATTGTCTCGGGAATTCTATTGATCACCGTGAACAAAAAAAGAAGGTAACTATAATGCAGGAATTGGTGTTGGAGTTTCAAGTCTGTTCATCGTACCTTGGAATTTTACGAATTGTAACGTTCCTTACCAGCACCTCATCTGCTGGGTTAGTGGTCAGCAAGTTCTTAACCTGCAACGTGAGATGGTAAATGTCACTCCCAAGTACCACCACACTTCCATAGCTTTGCTTTCTTAATTTTCGTATCGTTGTAGGTGAAGTAGTAACCGGCTGACTTACCAGAATGAGGCCAATGATATTCCTGGGGTTCTCGTAGTAAACCGGGACTCTGCTGTGCCCTTTCTCCAGTATCAGTTTCATCAAATCCCTGTTACAAACCAAAATCAATAGTGTCGCGTGAACACCAATAAACGCAGTCTCGAGAATACCTGTCTAGCTTGGAGTTGATGTCAATGGCGAATGTTTCAGAGATGGGTGTCATGGAATCCCTTGCTGTTTTCTCAGTAAGCTCTAGTGCCCCAGCAATAATTGTCGTCTCATCGTGGGTTAACTCTCCTCCCTTTCCGGCCTGTGATCACATCCAAACTCAGCTCATAGCCTACATTCAGAGTAGATCCAAAAGTAGTAAAGACTTGCCTCATTTCCGTGCAGATGAACAAGCGTCTTTAGCTCAGCTCGACGAAAAAGAGCTTGATGTCCTTTCCCAAGGACTAGGTCTAGCAGCTAAACAAGGCATAATAATCATCAGGGTATGATTCCATTTCCAACTGGGGCTATACATGAACAAAAGAAAGCAATTGGTTTTATGTTATACACAACCTTGCTTATTGGGTATGCAACGGGGAAGCAGATCCATACAAGAACTCGCACGAGAGGAACCACCGCTGCACCGATTGCCAGCCCATACCTTGAGCAAACAGCCTGTGGAATGATCTGCACGCGCACAACGTAAACAAAGAGCCTATGACTCCAAGAAGAGGACAGATGCTTACGCGTAAGAGAGGATTGAAGCAAATGGATCCTCACCTCACCAAACAAAAGAATCATAGTCACGGAAATGAGAATAGCACCCCATGCCGTGACCAAACTGTCCAGGAAAATAGGCAGTGCCTACGCGAGCCATAGAAAGTAATAAAGTAAAGATCTTGCTTCATTTGAATCGAATACCTCCATAGCTGTCATGAAGTTACCTCCATAGCAGCAGCGTTGCATATCAGGAGCGTGCAAAGCAACAGATGTTGTCTCTGAACTACTGGCTGTATTTTCACTGTACGAGACCAAATCAAAAGAGGCAACTTATGTTGCAGATATCAAATCACAATAGCAAAGAAATCCGATGTGATTTCAAGAGGATTGTTCACTATATATACCAGCATTCTTGCGGTCAGTTGGGCTACCGGATTTGGAAACAACTTCAAGCTCGACAAGGCTTAACGACATGAGGCCTAGCGTGAGCCCGGACATCAATCCAGCAAACAACACCAAGAATATGCATATCAGAACACGGATAATGAACTGGGTGCCGCAGCATGGATACTCAGCTGCCATTGTTGGATTAGTTGAACCCCTTCAGTTTTTTTTATGAGAGGTTAGGTGTTTGTATGAACCGTACTATATGAGATTGTCCGAGTTAATAGAGAAGCAGAAAAGGGTCAATTTAGACATAGAATTGAATTCTGATTCTATATTCCAAAACACCAATCTATTTAGTTCTAGTAGGATCATGTGTTTTTTTTTTTATGGAGGAGTCTGGAAGTTGAAGCTTGTTTTTCTTTGATTCTAGTTTGAAAATTACTTGTGTTGGCCTACAAAGATATGTTGAGTGGTGGTGGCCTACAAAGATTTGCCAAGGACACTTAAAACTCACTTTGCTGAAGAGAGAGAAGGAACTTATGTACTCCGTTTTTTTTCTGAACCGGAAAGAATTCGACACACCGGACATGCCCGCCGGGTCGAGAGGTCAAAAAGATCGGTAATGGACAAACCGTTATGAAAAGAACCGAAAAATACAGGATAAAATAATCAACAATGACAATTACACCGCAAAAAAAACTAGAGAATGAATGCCAAAACTAGCAAAGGCGAACGATGTTGGAATCGGGACAATGTGAGTCATCTCTTCTGACAGTTGGTAGAGACAACACAGGGTATCCCTGGGGAACAAAAGTGGAGACTTCAGATTTAGACTCGGTCGTCAGTGAGCCGTCAGATCTCGATCACGTCCACGACCTCTAGCACAGCAGCAAAAGACAAGACCACATAGCTCAAAATTGTACCACCGCTAGAATCAACAAACAGCACTCTAGAATAAAGACGGTACAAAAATCTTTGAGACAGGATAAAAACGTCATTTTTTTTTTGATCTTTAGAAATTT
Source organism: Persicaria maculosa (assembly GCA_963922045.1). Taxonomy (NCBI): domain Eukaryota; kingdom Viridiplantae; phylum Streptophyta; class Magnoliopsida; order Caryophyllales; family Polygonaceae; genus Persicaria; species Persicaria maculosa. Next base: position 40,355,555 of record OY998271.1, read on the forward strand.
GGTTTTAATTTTTATTTATTAATGTTATTACTGATTTTTGTCGTGGATTAGGAAGATTTTAGGGCCCATAAAAAAGGTACAAATGGATAATCCAAAAAAAAAATTTAATGGAAAAAATATATGATGTGAGATTGATTTTCCCCCAATTTGAGATTGGGGATCAAGTAATAACACTGGAAATTGTATTATTGTGGGGGAAAGTTGCAGCTTGTAAGGCAAGCTAAACTCAGGCATACACGCCAAGTACAGACACGTACTGTAGGAGTCTGTAGCACCGGCAATTCGGCAAACCGTCAGGAAAGAAGTCGACAAACGAGGGTCGACCATAGATCCGACAACGGTGAACCGGGGTTAAGCTAGGTAGACAATGGAAAGCGGCTTGGAGACCTCAAACAGCAAGCAGATGGAGTTTGTGGAAAGATGGTGGGGGACAACGAAGATGGTGAAGGAGAAATCACGCACAAATAAAGCCTCGAAGCCGACACCAAATTCAATTTTAGTTTTATTTTTTTGTTTCCGGTTGTTTAAACTGGGTTTTGGTTGAAAAACTGCAGAATAGGAAAGAGCCACCACAACGGCCACAAAGGCCGGTGACGAAAGCCGAAAGGCCATCACCGTTGTCATAGCTTTGATATTTCTTCTTCTACTTTTTCTGAAACAGGAACCACCACAGGGAAAGAAACATGGTTCTTCCCATTTAAGACAAAGGAATCGAAAGATATGATACTGGTGGTCGATTTGAGGATGAAATCACACCGATTTTGGGTTTGGCTTATGATGTATTGTGTGGTTGGATCATCAATTGCCCGAGATTACAAAGGCAATCGAGGATATCCGTTTTCCAAGTTTTGATTTTTGGGTTATTAGAACTGTAGAGCTTAATTTCGGGCATTTTCTAGTGATTTATGGGTTAGGAAAGGGGTTAATTACTTTATTGGAGTCGGTGATGTTTTGGGTTGTTGTATAGACCTTTTTTTTTAGGTATGATTTTGGGTTGCAGCTGATACAATCCTAGAGCATCTTTAACAATTATACTCAAGATGAGTACCATAACTTACTTTTTTGACATTTCTCTCTCATCCACCTCATTTTAATGTTTGGTACTCCACAACCATGGTAATTGATATGAGTATCTTATTTCACTTTTTGAAACAAAATTCTTTTTTTTTTTGTCAAAAATGGGTCCCACAATTAATGTTGATTGGGTAAAATTGTATGGTATTTGTCAGATTGAGTATCATGTCCATGGTACTTGGGCTACTTTTTTTTTTCTTGGTTCTTTACAAATTCTGACTTTTTCTTTTTATTTAATTGCTATGGTACTCCAAATACCATGGTTAAAGATGTTCTTAGGGCTCGTTTGGTACTGACATACCTATATCAGATATAGGTATGAGTGATGTCATACCCATACCTATGTTTGGTAAATGGGTATATAAGTATCAACTTGATATACCCATATTTTCCTTCCTTTGTATTTTTCTCCCTTCTCATATACCCTTTTAGGCAGAGATATCAAATTAGACGCTCTCATCTTCTTTCTTCCTCATCTCTTATGTGGAGTCCTGGCGGTAGATTCCTTCTTAAAACTTGGATTTCTCAACCGATCAAACATTGTTCACTTCTATTCTTTGCTATTTTGATTTCTATTTGTTGAAAATTGTTGTTTAATAAAATAAAATTCAGATCTAGGTTAGGGGTTTTTCCCTTTCCTCTGCCTCCCTCCACTCCCAAACCGAGCCCATACCTTGGTTGCTCCGATCCGACCATGGTTGCTTTGTCTTCCACGCCCCTCCGACCTTGGCTGCTCCGTCCTCCATCCTCGGGTACCACTGCTTCCAAACCGTCCTCCAAGCCCCTCCGATCCCACCCCAAACCTTCAACCCATGCCTCCAAACCGTTGCACGCTACCCAGAAAGAACCTAGGGTCTGCGTTCACTGTACATCAGCAACAACCCACTCCAGATCGACCTTCGACCCCTTTGGTTTCAACCCAATCTAAAACGATATCTCATACCCATATCCTTAACATACCAAACAGTATATCAGATATCAGATATCAAATTTGATACCCATATCGCTGATATCGATATCTCATACCCATATCTGATATCTGATATACGTATATGGATACCAAACGGACCAACAGATCAAACAAAAGCCAAGAAACAGAAAAGAGTTTGTGCGGGACCAAGCTTTCGATCACGGGTTTGGCCAAAAAACACACACAAAGGGGATCTTGAACCAGAGAAAGACAATGGTGGGTGGTGAAATGGGGTGAAAAATGATCGGTGTCTTGGGAGATTCAGGGCTTTAGGGTTTGTGGTTCCATTGATCCCGTTGTTATTTTTTTTGTTGGTGCAATAACTTAGGTGGTGTACTGGTGACTGTTGTGTAGTGGTGGTGGTGGCGGTGAATCGGTGGTTGAGGTAGCTTTGGTAGCATCCCTGCCAGGGGTTTCCATTCCCTCTCTAGATAGGTTTCTAGAGAGAGGGCAGAGAGCTTTTTTTCCATTCTTTTTATGTTTAAATCCCTTTGATGAAATTAACGACTTATGTACTCCGTTATTTATCACAATCTTAGCGTGTGTTTGGCAATTTGGAGGGTTTTTTAGGGGTTGGTTATTTTTTAGGAGGTGGAGTTTATTTCGTGTATTATGGAGGTGTGGAAGGTGGAGATTTTTTTTAAAAAATAACCTTGTAAAAAAGATGATTGATGTTTGGTGGGTATAAGGTTTGTAAGTGGGTATTGTGGATGAAAAGTCAAAAATACCCTTTAGATACGAAAAAGGGAAAAAAGAAGTAAGGGCAAAAGTGTACAAATTTCCACAACCTGATTAAATAACCTCCCAAAGCTACCCCTCCCAGCTTCCAAAATCAGAAAAAATAAGCTCCACCTCCAACTCCATAACCTTAAACCAAAGCTGCTTGCAAACATGGAGCTTCAAAGCTTTTTTTTTTTTAAACTCCATAACCCCCCAAACCCCCACCTTAACCTACTACCAAACACGTCCTTAATTGGCTTCATTCTTAAACTAAACAATATGTAATTTTTTACTGTATGAATGATGATGTTCTCACCCGAAACTATATGTAATTCAAATATTAGAATTTGCATTAGACTTGAAGATCAAAGTTGGAAGTTAATTTACTTAGAGCATGTTTAACGGGATGGAAACAAGTAGGGATACTAGAGGTTTTATTACTAAAAAATTATTTTATAAAATAATGGGCTTTAAATGACGTCGCTTGGAGAGAGAATGGAATGAGGCAGAGGGCAACACGTGTCGAGACCAGGTTGGCATGCAGATAGCAGGAATGCATGAGTGACACGTGGACATTCATGGACGGCTAGGATTCATCCTATGTGAATTTGGTTTATATATTTAAAATAAATACTAGTACAATCCCCGCGCCATGTCGCGATTTTTAAGAAATAAAATTTTAATAACATAACAAATTAATACTCCGTATTATACAGTATTAATAAAAGTTAGGATAACATAATGAAAGTAGACTTGAAATCTTTAAGAAAATGGTAAAAATGTTTATCATAAAGTTAGGCTTCATCAAAAAGGTTTTTAAATTAAGATATTATATTGATATAGATTATTATCATTATTATCATTATTATTATAATATATACACACATAGTAGACATTAGATTTAATTCAATGTTTTGAATTAAACCCAATGGTTAGTAAATGGATAAAAAATATTAAAGGGTAAAAATGTAAATGTATGAAAGAGATGAAGAGAAAAAGAAAAAAAAACAATAAGAGAAAATTGTGATTAGTTGAAAAAATTTAAATTAAGGAATAAAAAGTATTCTAAATTAAGATATTATATAGATATACAGATGCTTTGAATTAAACCCAATGAATAGTAAATGGGTAAAAAAAATAAAAGGGAAAAAATGTAAATGTATGAAAGAGATGAAGAGAAAAAAAAAGAAATAATAAGAGAAAATTGTGATTAGTTAAAAAAACCTTAAATTAAGAAGGTGTTGACACATCATCAAAAGTCTTCTAAATTAAGATATTATATAGATATATATTTTGGTATTAAAAATTTAAAAATAAAAAAATCACAATAATAGATTTATTTTTATCTACATGTAGACATCAATTTCGAATATATTTGAAAATATTTTGTAAAAAATATTTTTCTTTGATTATAATTAGCCAAAATAAAACCGAAAAATTGAATTGTAATTATGGAAGAATTGGGAAGAATAAATAATGTAAGAACATGAAATAACTATTTATGAAAAAATAATATTAATGTAATATTAATCTTTAATAATGAAAAATGAATATAATAATATAATCGAGAATGAAAATAATAGTTGGAGAGAGGTATATTTGTAAATTGAATTGGTAGGAAAAGATGGTTTTTGAATGCTAAAGATGTTATTGATAAAGTGGGAAAAATTAAATTGGCAGAATGATGTGGTAAAAAGAGCAAAATAAAATATTAATATCCCTATTATTGGTTGGAAGGCAAGGGACTCTTTTTTTTATTTTTGTGTGTGTTCTCGGCAACTTTCGGGGGATTTCAAGTGGCAAGAAGCATACACTTCCGCTACAAGAATATGGATGAATTTTATACAAGTTTCATATTTGTTGGTCTATTTGTTGGGAATAAAATTTCTATCCCACCCCATTAGTAATACCGATAAAAAAAATCAATATCAAAATATAAGGTTGGATGAGCCCCATGCAATTTTGTAACTAGCACAATAAATAGCCCATCTTTTAGATTTATTTTTCCAGGTCTATTATGGAGGGTCTAAGGCATTTTTATCGGTTTCAATACTGTTCAAAATACTAGAGGTTTTAACATTAAAAAATTAGAAAAGTAGGGGGTCGATACTAGGGCGATACTACCCGAAATTTACTTCACCCTGAGTCAGGCCAGCTGGAGCCCAATTGCAATTTTTGTTCACCCAGCAGCAAAACGACGTCGGATGGGCAAAATTAAGCGTGAAACGCTGCGTTGGGAGCCTGCAACTCTTGCAGCTTGCAGCTGCCACGGTGGACGCGTGTCGCACCCTTATTCGTCTGTGCAGGAGGGGAGCCGGATGGAGGACAGCTGTGCGCTTATGAACGGCTGAGATTTTCACTGGGGAGAAAGTATTTTTACACATTAAAATCAATATTTCGGGAACAAAAATGTAAAATAAAATAAAATAAAATTTACCACAATACTAGATTCATTTTTATCTACATGTAGACATCAATTTCGAATATGTTTGACTATATTTTTTTAAAAATTATTTCCCTTTGATTATAAATATGCTAAATATAATCCGAAAAATTGAATTATAATTATGGAATAATTTGAAATAATAAATAATGCAAGATATAAAATTAAAATTATTAAAATTTTTTTAAATGTGGAAGCTGATATGAGTAGTTTTGGCTATAAATCATATTATTTTAATATTAATATTTGAATAATAATAAATGAATATAATAATATAATCGAGAATGGAAATAATTGTTGGGGAGGGGTGTATTTGTAAATTGAGTTGGTATGAAAAGATGGGTTTTGGGATACTAGGGATGTTATTGATAAAGTGAAAAAATGAGAATGGGATGTTAGGATGATGTGGCGGTGAGAGAAAAATAAAATATTACTCCCTCCGTTCGGCAAAACTTGTCATTTTAGCTTATTTCACAAGTTTTAAGGCAATTAACAAATATACTAATTTACCCTCATTTATTACCCTCATTTTTTACTTTATCGAAAACTACAACTAACAAACCATCAATCATAGAGCTGGCAAAATCTGACCCGACCCGAGAAACCTGACCGACTCACCCGAACCGAAACCCGACCGAACCCGAAAATTTAGCGTTATGCATAACCCGAACCCGAAACCGAACTCGACCGACTTTGACCCGAAACCCGAAATGACCCGAATACAGACAAACCCGACTCAACCCGGATCCGACTCAAATAAGACCCGACCCGAATTCCAACCCGACCCGAATTCCAACCCGACCCGACGCCCAACCCGACCCGACTCCCAACTGACCCGAGTCCCAACCCGACCCGAGTCCCAACCGACCCGACCCCCAACTCGACTCAAATATCCTTGAATATATATATATATATATATATATATATATATATATATATATATATATATCTATTATACATTTATACTACAATTTTTTTTATTGTAATCCATTATCGAAATATTGATAGTTAATGCTATTTCTAAACAAAATAAAAATTTCGTTGATCAAAGTGAAAACTTAAAACCATTAGTGGATAAGTGCATTCCATTGATCAAAGTTAAATTTACCATAACTTTATGATAAATTTGAGGACAGTTTAGAAAAAAAACAAAATAAGCTAAAGTCCATAGTAGTAATTCAATAAATAAACACAAGTTACACAACATCACTTCAAGTTTTAACAACTTGGCATCACGACAGCGAACAAAAACAAGTAACAGATCAGCATAACAACAAAGAGTACAAAAACAAGGAGCAGTCCAGCATGGCAACACCATTGCAGGCTTGTAGAGTTGCAGGAGCAAAATGCAATATGTAAACGCAGCAGCCAGCGGCAATAGCAGTAACTCAGTAACCACGCAGCAACAATAACCCAAGAGCACGCACCAGCAGATGATCCGACTCTGTACAAAGTAGGCAACAGCATAACGACAACACACAACATCACAAATTCACAACTCACAACAGCACAGCAACATCAGGTAGAAATGTAGAATCTTACTCTTCTTCTTCTTCCAAAGATTCAACTTCTACGCAATATATAATAAACATCTAAATGTTATAATACAATCTAGGTATATACTAAATATCTTATAACAATTAAAATAAGACAATTAAATTATGTGCTATAAATAAGATCTTACCACCATATCCATTCAACCAATTTTGAGTGGTCACTAGTGCCTCCACATTTTTTGGTAAAAGAGAGCTTCTCCATTTGCTTAGAATTCTTCCTCCCATGCTAAAAGTTGATTCTGAAGCAATCGATGTTATTGGAATAGCCAATATATCTCTAGCCATAGAGGAAAGTACGGGAAAACGAGAAGAATTCTCTTTCCAAAAGTTTAGCACATCAAGCTTCATTGTAACAGGGTAGGATTTCTCTCTCAAATAAATATCAACTTCTGAAGTGCTAACTTGATCGAGAGAAGCAAATTCCTATGGTATTGAAAGATAAATGTTAAATATAAGTAATCTTATAATGACTACATAGAAACACAAAAGCAAAAAACACACATAATTAATCATGATATTCAGAATAAGAAACAGTGACATAGTGACATATATTAAATAGAGTACAATTCAGAATAAGAAAAACAAACAATTGAAGACACATAATTAATCATGATGTTCAGAATATGAAATAGTGGCATATATTAAATAGAGTACAATTAAGAATAAGAAACACAAACAATTGAAGACCAAAAGCAAAGAGCACACATAATTATTCATGATATTCATATACATACCTCAAGTCCATCAAGAACATCAAATCCACCCAACTCATCATTTCGTGCACTAACTGAAGTAGCCCCCGCACCTCCATAAGCTGTATAAAGTTCATTAAACTGAAGCTCCACTTCCTTAGTCATTCTTTTACCCTCGATGCCTCCATGTTGTTTACTTAAAGCAAAGAGCACAAACCTCAACTTGAATCTTGGGTCTAAAATAATCGCAAACTTTAGAATAGGCACGAAGTCAGCCCAATACTTGTCAAACTTTTCTAGCATATGAACCGCTGCATCACTAATATCAGTGTCACTGCAAACAGCTATGCTCTCCAAACGGTTATGAATCTTCCATACTTGAGGAAAGAATAAATTTGCAGTTGGATATTCACTTTCCGAAAACGTTTCAGTAACTGCATTGAATGGCTCTAGCAAATTGCATATCTTCTCAACTTTAGCCCACTCACAAGGGCTTAAAGTACAATCAGAACCCCCATCAACTCCAATAAAATAATAGTTTATCGCATTGCGATATTTGAGAGCTTTATCCAACATGATGTAGGTAGAATTCCACCTGGTCGGCACATCCAACGACAACTTAGATGACATCGGCACTTCAGAGTTCTTAACACACTCGGCAAACTTCTGTATCCTTGCTTCTGATCCCACTATGTAGCGAACACCGTCTCTAACTTTAGCCACGAGCGGTTTAATAAGTTGCAATCCATCTTTAACCACAAGATTCAAAATATGAGCAGAACATCGAATACGACTGTATTTGCCTCCACATACCATGTCCTTGAACACTCCTTGTTTCAAGATAGATATCATTTTATCATTATTGGTGGCATTATCAAGCGTCAAAGAAAATACCTTCTTCTCAATTCCCCATTCTGAAAGTGCTTGACTCCTTTAACCAATCATCTCCCACCTTAATTTGAAGATTCAGAGCTTCATAAATAAGAAAAATAAACTCTTCAAAATCCCCCTCCATTAATCACCAATTAAACCCACAAATCAATTCACATCCCGCTCCATTAATCATTAGACTGTCTCACCCGTTCCTCCATCTCCTCCTCATCACCGCTTCCACCACCGATCGCACAACGAATCATCACCGATCAGGAGCTAGTATGGAGGGCTTCCATGGTACCGAAAGTCGCCGAATACCCATTCAAAAGTCCCAAAGATTGCCTTGCGCCCCTCTGAGAGAGGTTCTTCGCCGGGCACGAGAGGAGGCCGAGTCGGGCACAACGGCGTGGTTGCAGGCGGTGGCCTCCTTCTTCCTCCGGACCCTCCTGCTTGCGGCCTTCCTGGGCTTCCCCATTAACTTAATTAAAAAAAGAGAGAGAGCGTCTCTAGTATAAAAAATTAACAATATACCTAATTTATCCCAAAATAAAAATTAACAATAGAAACGCGGTTTCAACCCGCGTTTCTTTTGTTAATTTTTTATCACTTTTTTTTCGGTTTTAAAATTTTTACCTTGTGAATAAAACGCGGTCTCAGACTGCGTTTTTCTGCGAAACCTGCAAAAATGAATATTTTTGTAAATATTTTAAAAGTTTGAATATTTTGTTAAATAATTATTTTTTTATGAATATTTTGAAAAAAAATTCAAAATGGCGAGCTCATGGATTCTAATTGTAGCCAAGCAAAATTATAGAAAAGCACCCGCTAAATAAGGTTTTTTGTATTAAACCAACCGTTTCATGAAAAATTGCAAAAAATTACCCACTAAACCCCAAATATTTGAAAACAACCACCCAGGCACCCACTCTTTAATTCTATTAGGTTTCCATGTATTTGAATAAAAAGACGAAAATACCCATGTTTAGTCATCCAATTTTCACAAAGATGCTACTGTGTTATAATCATATATCACTTTCTATGTGTAACACACTAATTATTATTATTATTATTATTATTATTATTATTATTATTATTATTATTTTAATTATTACTATTATATTATTATTATTATAGTGCATAAAAACAATTTACAAGAAATTAGTGGGTAACCGAGATACTATCTGGGCACCCACTCCCTTAGCGATAACAAAGCTAAGTCTAGTAAAAATATAAGCGGCAACACGAGCCCCAACATCTTGAGATACCGAGAATTTCTGAATCCGCTTCAGCAAACCTACAACATCCGTATCTAACTCCCCCAACGAAGAGAATGAGAATGGTAGGAAACCGTACCCAGCCGTCGAGCACAACTCACGATACTTGGCACACTTACGCCGAGCAGCATCAATAACAACCCGACCGGGCACAAAGTCAGACACTGCAGACTGAGTCAAGGGAGAGGATCCCGTCAGATCAACACACACATCCCGCCCCTTATCCCAGGAATAAAGGATCCCTTATTATTATTATTATTATTATTATTATTATTATTATTATTATTATTATTATTATTATTATTATTATTATAAATGCATTTTCAAGGAAATATGTTTTAACATTCTAATTATACACACTTCTACACCTCTCTACTTAAAGCTAAATTAAAAAAAATTGTTCACCCCCTGTTCTCCATCCCTTTTAAACAAGAACAAAGACCATGCATTAGCCTTCTCTGATGGCAATGCCACCATTCCTGCCTACGTTGTCAAAGTCGAACACCATTATTTCACCATCTCAAACCAGTCAAACACCAAGCACACAAATGTTCATAAATTCCCATAGTTCATCTTGAAATGGAAAGAATTAGGCTACAAACTACAAATTTTAACCTCTACAAACACAATGGACACATTAACTACTTCAATAAGATTTTTAGCCAACATAATCAATTTACAAAATAGAGTTTCAAACTCTCACCCAGCTAAATTGGAAAATTTTCAAATTTGTACAACATTTTGTACAGGGGCATTAATTCGGAGGAAGAAACAGAGGGCAGATTGGAGTATGTGTTGTTTGCGGTCGTCGGAGACATTGCATTGGCCCGCACAATTGGTGTGGATCTGGTGGGTGAGTGGTGTGACAATGATCGGCGACCAATTGGCCATATTCAAAATTTTCCCAAATAATTATTTTAAATCGTCTATTAACTCTCTAGGGGTATAAAAGTAATTTCACACTTTAACATCTCACAAACGGAAAATTGGACGGAAAGATAGAGCGGGTGGTTGTTTGCAAACATTTGGATTTAGTGGGTGGTTTTCTACAATTTTATATTTAGTAGGTGGTTTAGTGCAAAAGATCTTATTTAGTGGTTAGTTTTTTGCAATTTATGGATTTGTGAGATTTCAAGGACATAGATATCAATAATGTCTAAGCCCACACGAAACCAATGATGAGCCCAACAAGATATCGAAGAATATCTATGTAATTGTTAAGCTTTTTGTAAGAAGATTGATTATAACTTTATAATAATATAAAATATCCTAGTCGGGAGGGCTCAGTTATGTGGAGCAGGGGGAGTAAGAAGGTCCCATGTTCGATTCCTGCCTCTGTTTTTTTCCTTCGGTGAAAATCCAAGGTTTGACTTGCTATCTACTAATGGGTCGAGTCGATCGGCATAAGCCGATTTACATGGTGTGTTTCTCTTGCTGGTTGGATCACGATATATGTACACAGGTATTAACGTGTATCATGGTAACAAATCCTAATCATTGATTGAGTGCAATCTAAAGGCTGAGATTAATCGGTAATTTTGATTAATTGAAAAAAGGGAAATAAAACACCCACCTTCAGACTTTAATCCACGATGCGCGTGAGGCAATTGTACGAGGAAGAGAGAGAGAGAGAAGAGGATTTCGAAGGTTGCATCGATTGCGAAGGCAACGAGGGCAAGTCGATTGAAAAGGTGGCATTGATGTGAAGGTGCAAGGCGACTGCGAAGGAGATGACGAAGGCAATGGCGACTGGCGAAGGCGATGGCGACCGAAAAAGGTGATGGCGGAGCATTGCGGGCGATGGCGATGGCAAAGCGGATGGCAAAAGCGGAGGCGATGGCGATCCTGCTCGTCGACCTCCCTCCTCCCTTCTTTCAGATCCAAAGCGATGGCGATGGAGATCCTGCTCGTTGACCTCCCTTTTCCTCCCTTCTTTCAGATCCAAAGCAATGGCGATGGCGATCCTGCTTGGCGAAGTGGGAGAGAATGGCGATGGCGATGGCCCTCACCCGCCAACTCTGCTTTGCCTACTCTCTCCCTGTTTCATTTTTTCCCCTATTGCGAAGGAGCCTCTTCGTGGCCGCCATAGTCGACGGAGGAGACTCGTTGTTTCTAGGAAATCAAGGCCTCTACGGGTCTGAACCAAAAAAAAATTGGTGAGTTTGGCCATTATCTTGTGGTGATATTGATTGTTTGTTATAGTGGGATTAGAGTTATTCAATTGAAAGGGGTTTTGCTGGATAATTAATCCAATTGGGGGAATTGAGACCTAAATTGCCCGTTCATTCTTCAATCTCATAGGTATTCGGGGAAAAAACCGAATTATTCATGTGTATGGACCGATTTTATGATTAATGAGATGAGGTTTTTTTATGTTGGCGATCATATGAATGAAAAATGTATCGATACCATCGAATAATCTTATGATACCATCGAATAATCTAGCGATACCTTTGAATAATTTTTAGTTATTTGTTAAAATGACACAAGTAACCGAATAATATTGTAACACCATCGAATAATTAAGTTATATCATCGAATAATCAAGCGATACCATCAAATAATCAAGCCATACCATCAAATAATTTTTAGTTAAAAGTTCAGAGCGTTTTCAAGGTGCAAGCCGATTAGAATAATCCATCGATATCATCGAATAATTTAAAGAAAGTGCACCACACACACCCCCAATTCAGCAAGTGGAAAAGAAAAGATGTGGGTCCACTGATTTTTAATTAAAGAAAAAAGCTAAAATTTTCGAATAATCCATTTCATTCAATCAACGTTCTTGATTTGTTAACATGATACATGTTAAGGGGTATGTACACTGGAACTAACCTATCTCTCTCTCTATATATATAGAGAGAGAGGATGGGTCATGTGTAATCATCTCTTAACAAATATAGACCCTTGATTGATGGAAAATTGAAGGTTGAGATTAATTGTGGATTTTCTTTTTTTTTGTTGCTTAAAAAATCATGGGTCCCACTCATATTGCTCCTCACCCTCATAATGTGGTGTGTGTAACCCACTCTCCTCCACAACCTTTGAATTTGAAAAAGAACGCACATGGATAGTGCTGACCCCATCTTGATTTTTTTTTAAAAAAATTAACTAGTTAATATATGTTACCTTTTTAAAATATATTTTTACCATAGGGGAATCACATGATCGATTAATAATCCACCTGCTCATTATTTCCCATTAGCTTAGATTTCGATGAATACTGACGAATATTTCCTTATTATCAACGAATAATTCCTTATTATTAACGAATAGTGACTCTAAATTTGCCGAACAGTCGATAAATTCATGAACATTTTAGACAGAGTTTAAATTTCAACAAACCTACATCTAATTGCCCCATATACATATGAATAATCTGTAATTATCAACGAATAGTGACTCTGAACTTGCCAAATAGTCATAGACGATAAATTCATGAGCTTGAATTTGAAGAAACCAACCTCTAATTGCCCCTGTATATACATGAATAATTCCTGATTATCAACGAATAATGACTCTGAATTTGCTGAATATTCGATAAATTCATAAACAATTTATATATGAATAATGTTTTTATTATCAACGAATAATGACTTTGAATTTGCCGAATATTCGATAAATTAATGAACAATTTTAAATAGAGTTTGAATTTCAAGAAACTCACGTCTAAATACCCACATACATCTAAATACTTCCTTATTATCAACGAATAGTGACTCTGAATTTTCCGAATAGTCAATAAATTCATAAAAATATTTAGACAGAGTTTAAATTTCAAAAAACATACATCTAATTGCCCCTATACATATGAATAATTTCTAATTATCAACGAATAGTTGCTCTAAACTTTTCGAACATTCAATAAATTCATCAACAATTTTGCCCAAACTCCTCCAGACTCTCAATGCTTAAAACACCATGAAAACATCCCAATTTAATCTCACACAAACCAATAATACCATGAATCCCTTACCTCCCGAGTCCAATTCCAGTTCCATTTCGATTGAAGATTTGAATCTTTGATCCATCAACTTACCAGAACCTTCCACAGGAGGCAGAGATGGACGAAGAGGGTTAGGGAAGATGAACAGTGCTCCGTTAATTCAGATCTGGCCGGTGGAATGATGGTTCTGTCTTCAAATTAACCTCTTGGATCTGAGAGAGCCGGTAGCGGGGAAGCCAGTAGCTGTGGTGGTTTGGCAGGATCTGAGCCCGGAGACTCAAGATCAAGCCTTGTTGTGGCGAAATCGACGATGCAGGTGCCGACGCTTGGCGGCGCGTTTTGGAGGAGGGGAAGCGATGTGGTGGACGCCTTTGTCGAACGTCATGGTGCTGCCTTCGTCATCGTTTGCTCAACCATCTCCTCCGCATTTGCCTTCGCCAGTCACGGGAGCCACCTCTCTCATCTGATGTTTCGTTAGAGAAATATCTTTAGGTTTATGAGGTTGTAGTACACGCGCACCATTAGCTATCTTCTATATTTTTGGACTTTTTGTTTTATTTAATTATAATTAAACACATCTAATCCCAGCCCTTCATTTCACATGATTGAATGATCTAGATTTGTTAACATTTAACATGTTAAGAGTTGTTAACATTTGATTCGTCCTCTCTCTCTCTCTCTCTCTATATATATATATATAGTATGGATCAAATGTTAAGAAGCCTTGCGGTGTTAAATGTTAACAAATCTTGGCCCTTGATCGAATCAAAATGGAAGGCTACGATTAATTCTGAATTTTAATAATTTAATTTAAAAAAAACGTGGGCCCCGTTGAAAAACCTACACCACTCTCCGTTATCAAAAGCGTGTGAATCACAATCCAAATTCTGAAACTGCCCAAACCCGGATTAAACGTGGGTTATTAAGAGAGAGAGAGCGAAAGAGCTTTCCACGTATAGAAGGGTGAGGGTTTCTGCAACCAGCGGCGGGAGTGTGGGTGAGATTGAAGGAGGGAACGACGGCGGCGAAGCGAGCGACGGATACAATTGAAGGTGAGTTCAACCGGCATCGATTCGAGGGCAAGATCGAAGGTGAGTTTGGCCGAAATCGATTCAAGGGCAAGATCGGAGGGTTTCGACAACCAAGCAGCGGCTAAGTGGAAGCGATCAGCGGTCCAGCGACGACGACAACAACAAGGGGTTGGCCGGCATCCTTGCCTCTCGCCCTGCACCATCGATCTGCACCATCGATCGACGACGAGAACAGCGGTCCGGCGGCGCCACCGCACCATCGATCTGCACCATGAGTAAAGTATTCATCACCATCTCCCTGCCTCTCGGCTTCGCCGAGTTTGAAATTGGAGGTTTCAAGATTCCTCGTTTATGAAATCATGTCCCAGTGGTTGCCTAATTGTTTGAAATTGCTATCGTTGACTAGCTAGCTAGTGTTTTGGTTATCTGATGCCATTGGAGAGTATAACTTTTGATTGATTTAGTTTCTTTTTATTTGTGTATCCGTGATTGGGCTCAATTGCTTCATAGTTTTATATTGCATTCACTAAAGATTTGAATGGTGATTTTTGAATGTGTTAGGGTTAGGGTTAGTTGACAAATTTGGGATAAGGGCTCAAGTTTCATGTTGATTGAATGAATGGAGGATCGGGACCAAATTGTTTAAGATGAGTGGTCGATTTTGTGTGTTTTCATGGGATTTAAGAAATATTCAGGGGAAAAGCCGAATTATTCATATGTATAGACCGATTTTGTACTTCATGAGATGATTTTTTTTATGTTGATGGTCATATGAATGAAAAATGCATCGATACAATTGAATAATTAAGCAATGTCAATTCAATTTATCAACTATTCGGCAAGTTCAGAGACACTATTCGTTGATAATAATGAATTATTCATATATATGTGGTAAATTAGATGTGGAAAATCAAGAATTACATTTACATACTCTTTCAACCTAGTGAATAATTACTATCAACTTAGAGAATAATTACTATCAACTTAGAGAATAATAATTACTATCAACCTAGCGAATAGTTGCAAAATTGACAAACCCTTTTTCTATTATCTAAATGATAATTTCTATTTACAGACGAATAATAACAATCAATTTAGAGAATAATTACTATTAACCTAGTGAATATTTACAAAATTGACCAACCCTTTCGCTATTATCTAAATGATAACTCCTCTTTACAAACGAATAATAACGATCAATTTAGCGAATATTTACTATTAACCTAGCGAATAGTCGCAAAATTTACCAACTCTTTTGTTATTATCTAAACAATAATTCCTCTTTACACACGAATAATAAGTATAAATTAGCGAATAATTAATATCACCTTATCGAATATTTCAAACAGTGCACCACAAAAAAAAACAATATTACCCCACCAAAAAACGTAACGCCATAAAAAAAAAAGAGAGACGCACGCGCACGTTCAGTAAGTGGGGAAGGAAAAAGGTGGGTCCCATTAATTTTTAATTAAAGAAAAAACCAAAATTACCAAATAATCTCAACCACTCATTTGATTCAATCAATGGCCCAGATTCGTTAACACTTAACACCATAAGGGATACAAACACAGGACCCAACCTATATATATATATATCATAACTCGACTTTTTTGTACCCTCCCATTCCAAATAATGAAATCAAGCACAAAATGTATAGACATTATACACATCTAAAACTAACTAAAAGAGAATTTACTCATGCTTGACTTCTTATTTATTAGATACACCACAAATCACATCTCATAAATCTATTTATAATTCGATGTGGGGTAATTTCCAATTAATCATGCTTCTAATCATCCCCATGAATGATAAGAAGGTAATTTGATACGTTCCCATCCATTAGTTTTATTAGTTTAGTATAATTTGTTATTATTTTATTCCAATCTTTATTATTCTAAGGTAGTTTGCTGAAGTTAGAAGAGTCAAATTATTTCTTATTTCCTAGGGTCATGTTAGCATACTACTAAGGCCAGTAAGCACATCCCTATGTAGTGGTTTAGTAGTTAGTTTTTGAAGGGAAACAAACTATTTAAGTCCTAATTGGAGTCAATTATAATCATGTTTGAATTATATCAGTGTCAAAACTGGGATAGTTTCATGCACAATTCCTATAGCGAGATCCTTGCTTGAGTGGTCTTCCTAGACACGAGATCTTTGACCTAGTGGTTTCTATAAATTTGGTATCAAAGTCGTTCGATCTGAATGGTAATGACACACTCCTCTACCTCCGAAAACCCACCACGGCCTCCTCCTGCTAATCCTCCACCACCAAATCCATCACCTCCTGAAAATACAAATCCAGAAATGGTATCCATGATTGAGATGCTAGTGGCTGAAGTAGCATCCCTTAAATCCCAAACTAGAGACATTTCATCATCTGGTCTTACTCCCAAGGGATCCAATCGGGGTGTTCCTCATGTCCTCCGTGCAAACCCTTATGAGCAAAGCCGTCCTTGTTAGCTGGTGGGATGGTCCAGAGAAAGAAGAAAGTAACAAAGGTTTCCACACCAACCAACGATCGCGAGCGAAAATCGATTTCCCCAAGTTTGATGGTAGAGACCCTCGGGGTTGGGTATTGAAGGCTGAAAAGTATTTTCGGTACTTCCAGATTCTCAATGAACTTCATGTTGAAGTGTATTCAATGCACCTTGAAGGCGACACTCTTAATCTCTATGCTTGAGTTACTGGAGCTAGAGAAATTTTAAATTGGGAAGATTTGGTGAAAGTGTTCCAAGAACACTATGGGCCACCGAAATTCTAGAACCTTGATGAGTACCTGTGCGCCATAGAGTAAGGTATGGTGATGGAGTACCATCAAGAATTCGCTAGATGAGCCGCTCGTGTGCAGGATTGGTCGGAGCACTATTTGCTTGGCATCTTCCTTGCTGGGTCGAAAGAAGAGCCGAGGGTGGACGTGAGGATTCATAAACCTAGATTGGTTTTCAATGCAGCCAGTTTAGCTTTGGAATTTGAGGCTAAAGAGAGCCCAGATATAAGTCCACCACCAAATAACCCATAAAATAGGCCCAATCCCTCACCTTCTTTGAACTCCAATTTCATCTCATCTTCCTCCCGTGCAAGTGTAACCCTTAAATTCCAACCGTCAAAACTCTCCAACTCTCCAGTTCCTAATCTCCACTTGAACTAATCTTTGTCAACTCAGGTGAGATCTTGGGAAGACGAAAGACAAGTCCAATGAGAGAGGGGTTATGTTTTCGCTCTGGAGAGAGGTTCACCCCTGGGCATAGGTGCAACCAACCAACCTTCTCGCAGTTGGAGGAATCCAACCCATCTCGGTGATAAATATTGTGGGCTCATTGGAAAGGAAGAAACTATAGAAGCCAAAGAGAATATGATTGAGGTCTCTTTCAATGCCCTATTTGGCAAGTCACCTAGCACAACTTTGAAGTTTAATGCAACCCTATGAGGCCATCCTATTCCTGTCTTAGTGGATAACGGATCCACCGACAACTTCATCTCAGACAAGTTGGTACAGGAACAACCACTTCCAATTGACTGTTTCCCTACATTGAGTTTTTGGATTGGCAATAGGGAAGTAATTTGGTGCAGTGGTGTGTACCCCGACATCGAGATCAAGTTGCCTGATCTCACCATCACTCAAGATTACTTCCATTTCTCTTTGGCGGGAGCAGACTTGGTGCTTGGAATTGGTTGGTTAGCGTCCATGAACACTATACAAGCTAATTGGAATGAGATGTTCCTAATATTCGACAACAAGGAATATCAATACAAGCTCCAAGGAGTGAGGCCCGGTGTTGATAAGGGTGTTATCACGTAGTCCAGTGACTGAAAAGAGTCATTTGCCTTGAGGACAAGGCGAATTCTCAAGGAGGGTGCATTGATACGTTCCCATCCAATAATTTAAGTTTATTAGTTTAGTTTAATTTGTTAGTATTTAATTCCAATTTTTATTATTCTAGGGAGTTAGATGAAGTTGGAAGAGTCAAATTATTTCTTATTTTCTAGGGTCATGTTAGCATACCACTAAGGCCACTAGCACACCCCTATGCAGTGGTTTAGTTTTTGAAGAGAAGTAGCCTATTTAAGTCCTGGTTAGAGTTAGTTGTAATCATCTTTGAATTATTTGTAAATTAGTGTCAAAAGTGGGATAGTTTCTTGCATAATTCCTCTAGCGAGATCTTTACTTGAATGGTCTTCTTAGACGCGAGATCCTTGTTCTAGTGGTTTCTATCATAATTACTCAACGTCTAAACCAATATGGTCCATGTTGAAAGGGACATTGTGTCACGTTATATTCAACGATGATTTGCGGTGTACATAGTTTCGGCGATTGAGTAATTTATGCAATTTTCATTTGTTCGGGTGATATTGTGAAAAATCCTTAATTTAGGGGTAGATATGTGCAATTTACCCAAAATCATTCTCACAGGCTGAACAGCGGAAACCCGATGCTTCAATTTGGACGGAAAGAAGTCCGCCTCCGCGATGATGATGAACTGCTGTCGAATTCTCAGAGCGAACTCACTCTGCCTTCCCCGGTCTCCTCTCCCTCTTCTCCGGTCAGGTTTTTCTTCTTCTTCGCCGTTCACCGACACACCTTCGCTACACAGGAGACACGATGAATCCAACGCCGACTTAAGCGAAAATGATTCCCCCAAGCTGTTCGTCGTTCAGCCCCGTCTTCGCCCCGACGAGCTCTTGCACTCGAAGCTCAGCGAAGCTCTGAATCTTGCAAACTCTCTTGATGAGCAGCGCGATGGCTTTTTCTCCACCGATTTGGCGCTTAAACCCTCCCCGCCTCATGTTGTTGTTCAAAACCCTCTCACCTCTTCTTCAAAGTCTAGAGCAGGTTTCACTTTCATCTCTTCATTTATTTTCACTTTGAGGTTGAGATTGAGATGTCATAGGGTTTTGTTGCTAGTTGATATTGATGGTGAGATCTTCTTTCTACTTGTGCAGCTACGTATTTTGGACCTGGGACAATCAAAACTATCCACTCTCATATACTTGCTGCGGAATCAGAGGCAAGCAATTTCATAATTTTCATTCCTGACTCGGACACTTTGTTTCTTATTGTTTCTGATTGTTAATTGTTTGGTGGTGACAGAACAATCTAGACGCCATCTTCGTAAATGCAATGTTGTCTGGAACTCAGCAGAGAAATCTAGAGGTAACGCTATAATCTTTGTTTGGAATCTGAAATGTTATGTTCCTTTATAAATTTTGCCTGCTGAGGTTCTTACTTGAGTTGCATTGCATATGACTCTGCAGAAAGCTTGGGAAAAACCTGTTTTGGATCGTGTGGCACTCATCATTGAGATTTTCCATGCTCATGCCTACACCAAGGAAGCAAAGCTGCAGGTCCTCGATAGTGTAGTTTAAACGGTGCTTGCTTTTGTTCTAAATCTTGCATTTGGAAAGTTGTTTCAGTGCTGTTTCTTTTGATGGTTTAGGCTGAGTTGGCAGCCTTAATGTACAAGAAGTCACGTCTTGTTCGGGAGCGTGGCCTTCATGGACGTGGGACTTTTGGAGCTAGAGGTGATGGTGGAAGTGAAGTTGTTAGTGCTCGAGGGTGAGGCTTGAGCCTCTGCATAATTGGAAGAGATGGAATTTTTTTTTCTTCATACTAACCTTCTTAATCAATGCCAACAAGGCTTGCATTCTATTGTACATATCGCAAAAGTTACATGTTCATGGCTTCTGTCCACGGTTTGGAGATTTGCTTTGCTCATTGTTTGCAAGTTACCTCTGTTGTCAATCTTCTTGTTCGTGGAATTGTTCATTGAAGTGCATGAATAATAATTGCAGGAGAGGTAGTGGCGGCACTGGCTTCATCAGTGGAGCTGGAGAAACTGAGCTTGAGCTTCAACGTCGAAGGTCTACTTCTTTATAGTCTATTTTCTTGCATTAGGCACTTGATTGGTTCTAGATGTCTGCATATATGCTGATAAGGAAAAATGGATGGGTAATTAGTGGTTGCCCTGGTTGTTATGCATTTTGGATAGAAGGAAATCACCATCGATCACTGAAATTGTTTGAAGCTTTGCACCTTATGTTCATGTATCAATGTTGTTTTCCTGATAATAGTTGTTGACCCTCAACTTTAGTAAAATTTTGACACTTGTAGTGTTCGTTGCTATGGCTGTCATTGTACAATTCAATTTAATACTATTAAAATTACAGGATATCAGAAAGACGAATGCGTCTGAAGGCTGAAATTGAAGAGGTTCGTCGTACACGTACCTTGCAACGTGCATCTCGGAAGAGACGAGGTGGATCAGATGGCCAAGGGCTTGCCACTATTGCTATTGTTGGATACACAAATGCTGTGAGTGATGAGAATCAACTGCAAATTCATTTGATAACTTAAGGAAAGAAGATGATAGTGAATAGTTCAGAGAATGTGGAAAAGTTGAGTGAAGTTCAATGTTAAATCCCTCAAAAAATAGCCTAGTCCTTTCCCTTGCCCGTATACCTGACAGATCCTTATTCTCTTTTCATATAGAGCATGAGAACTTCAGCATTTGATAGATGTTTTTTGGTTTTCAACAGGGGAAATCCACTTTGGTCAGTGCACTTTCAGATAGTGACATGTATACTGATGACAGGTGTGTTAGTTTTGATCCACTATCTCATTTGTGTTTAAACCACATTCTTATGGTTACTGTCAGTCATGTATGTCTCTATATTCGTGTCTGGCTTCTCTTCTTGACACGCCTCCATTTCATGCAGACTATTTGCAACTGTTGACCCTAGATCAAGAGGCATGACACTTCCTTCAGGGTAATTATTCAAGTATTGTATCTTTCTCTAGAATAGAAAAGATTTTGACAAATTTAGTTCCATTGATTATCACTTGAATATAAATTAATCATTCACTGGCTTTCACTTGTGACTTATCAGGAGGAGAGTACTTCTCAGTGATACTGTGGGATTCATATCAGATTTGCCTGTGCAAGTATGTCACAATACATGTTATGGAGCTGCCTTTCATTTGCGTGAATATAAATTTTATCTTCATTTACTTTATGTCTTATAGTTGATTGAAGCATTTCATGCCACCCTGGAAGAAGTTGCGGAAGCAGACCTCCTTGTGGTAAGTTGCAAATTTGGTTTCTAATGAGATATTAAAATTGCTTTGCTTCATGCAAAACTTTGAAACACAAATCTTAGAGAAACACAAGCGAATCAGTGTTCAGTTAATACTCTGTGCAACTTTCTTATCATATACGCCGACTTTCTACAGCATGTTTTAGACTCCACTGCACCAAATCTTGAGGAACACAAATTTGCTGTGCTGCAAGTTCTCAAGCAGATAGGTGTTGCAGATGATAAGATTCAAAACATGGTCGAAGTTTGGAACAAGGTACTTTGAGCACTTCTTCTGGCTTCACTTTCAGCTCTGCTCATATGTTTCCTCTCTGATTTTGTGTTTAATTTATGATTTGAACCCGATCAGATTGACGTTCAACAAAAGCTGGATTCAGTAGAACACTCGTTTAATGATGAAGAGTTCATCACTGACAACATGGAAGAGGAGTATCAACTCGAAAATGAAAATGATGAAGAAGTTGGTGAAGCGTCAGAAGCTGATGACAAAGAGATGTTGGAAGCTCACTCTGATGGTTGGCTTGGATCAGATGGCAATGACTCTGAAGAAGAGCAAGCTCACTCTGCTCAAAATGGTGTCGCACACGAAATAGAAGGGCTTCAAAGTGAAGGGACACCGCATGTGAAGACATCTGCAGTGACTGGAGTTGGGCTACAGGAGTTGCTGGAACTGATCGATGAGAAGCTGATTGCCATCGATGAGAAGGATAAATCGAATCGAATCGTAGGCAGGGGAGAATTCGATCGCAAGTGGAGGCCTCCACGGGTTAAAGAAGCCGATACTGCTGTTGAAGGATAGCTCTTCTTTGTTAGATTAGTAGCCCCTGAGCAACAACTACGTTCAACAAACCACCAATTTTTCTATAGTTCTGGAGAATTTTTTTTTCCCTCCATATAAGTGGATTGGCCAAGTTTTTCATAGCTGTGTGAGAGAGTAGCGATTCATGCACTGGTAAATCCTAAAACCACAAGTTTCTGAAGGAAACCCTAAAACCTGAAGCTTCCCCAGAAGGAAGAATTGATCAAAACCCATACAAAAAACCACAAGTTTCCACAAAAAGAGGTTGATTCGATGGAAGGGGTGGAACGGCGGTCGGAGCTCAAGAAATCTACGAGGAAGAAGGGACAACAATGGAAAGGAAAGGAAAAACTATAGAAAAAGAAATAAGAAAGTACTTGGATTAGGGGATTGTTTGTTGTTGGTGTTGCGTTTTCCATCTAGTCTGGAGTTAATGGCTTCCTTTGTAAGGTTGTTCGTCTAGTCTCTCTCCCCATGAGCATCTTGGTTGGTCATGGCCTGCTGCGCATCCATTGAAAGACCCCTATTGAAAACATGGAGAAGCAAATAAATTACGACCCTATAATAATCACAAGGAAGACCAAGTGAAGCACTCAAGTCTATTAGATACCAACTCTGACATCTGGACGTAAGAACAGGAAAATAACAAGAGAAATATCAAGTCCAGGAGAAACACTAAACACGATGAAAAAAATATTGGAAAATAAATTAAAGAAGAATTCGAGAAAAGATTTAAAAAGGAACAAATACAGAGACCTATTAGGAGAATATCTCAATCAGATGCTCTCTTTAGCACAAATAATGCTTTCTTTTCAATAGGAAAAAGTAAATCTCATAGCTCTAATGGCATGACGGTTTGTTAAGAGATGTGAATGAGACCAAATAGAGTCCCACATCGAAAGTTGAACATAACTCGCCTTAGCTTATAAGTCGGTGGGCTACTCCTTCTATTGCCAATTGGTTTTAGAATGGAACCTCACTCAGCTTGTGTGCTAGGCTACTAGTGCATGTGTGCCCGTGCACACGACCCCCAGTCATCGGTCCGAGCATGAGAAGGATGGAATGCAAGAAAACATGATATGGAAAAAACATACAAAGGAGTCTATTAGGATTTTCTTTTGGTAGTCATGGAAAAATTTAGATTCTGCCAAAGATTATGTGGATGGATTAGAGAATGTATTCAAACTGTCTCCTTCTCAATCCTAGTAAATGACGAACCTATCAAAACCTTTCGACCTAACAGGGGAATATGACATGGAGATCCCTTATCCCCGTACCTCTTCATCTTCGATGCGGAATTGCTAGCTAGAAAACTATGGAGATCCCTTATCCCCGTACCTCTTCATCTTCGATGCGGAATTGCTAGCTAGAAAACTTCAACAACAGAGTGACCATTCAAGAACATAGTTGGATTCAAGATGACCATAAAGGGACCACAAATTCGTTTTCTATCTTTTGCATACGACATCATGATATTCATCAAAGGAAATCAAGAAGCATGCACGACTTTAAAAAAAATATTAAATGAATATTGTCAAATGTCTGGACAAAAAGTAAACTTCCAAAAATCTGTCTTCCAAGTGACAAAAGGGGTCTCTATCAGCCAAAAACTAATGATTCAGACCATACCGCTTTCCTTTATTCAGCGTGGTTCGTCAAACCGCCCCTTGTGTAGAAAGAATTCACACGCAGCTCAGCATGCACTCTATCGACAGCACTCGAGCGAATTGATGACATTTTCTCTTCCTTAAGGAGACTTGTCAACGGTGGTGGTTCGGAAATAGAATCGTTCCATTTATCCTTTAGGGGCAAGCCCTTTGAACAACAGTTGGCAAACAAAATCACCGAGGAATTGAACCAAATCACAAATCAAGTAGCACTAGAAAAATACTTGTGATGTCCGATTATAAATGGTAAAGTAAACAAGAACACCTTTGAAGAAGTTCTTGGAAACACGAGCACTCAACTAACTAAATGGAAAGGAAACTCCTTGACATAACAGAGGAGAATTATACTAATAAAAACAAACCTAACGTCTAAACCGAATTATTTAATGCAAACTTTTATGCGCCCAACAAGTATACATACAGAACTTGGTCGACTAAATAGATGTTAGTTTTGGAACAAGGATAAAAAAAATATAAACCCCTGATTGGGTGGGACAGAGTTTGTAGACCAAAAAAGAAAGGTGGGTTAGGACTAAACAAAGCAAAAGATATAAACAAGGCACTGAAGTTGAAACTGCTTCGGAAAATCTTAACCGAACCATAAAATGAATGGGTAAAAATAGTCAAGGAAAAATATCTAAAAGGGAAAACCATTTGAGAATACAAAAGAACAAAAAATACCTCCCGGGCAATGGGCAAAACTCATGGAAATAAAACCAGAATTCTGTTTGGGTTTAATTTGGCAGATTGTGAATGGAAAAACAATAAGATTTTGGAAGAACAACTGGATAAACAATGGCACAAATATAATAGAAAACCGGCTACATGATAACATAAATGAATGAACACAATTGAACAAATCCGTAGTATCTATATACCATCAAATGAATTCGAAGATAGACTCTACTGAAAAGCAAGAAAAACGGATGGTTCACAACGACTAGCGCCTTAGACTATACCACTAAAGCGCGAAGGAACACAACTGAATCGTTCAAATGGATTGGGAAAATAGACTGCCCACCAAAAGTGAAAACTTTTATGTGGAAAAACAATATTCTAAACAGTACCAATGGAATGTACTCTTTGTAACCACACTCGTGAAGATGCAATACATTTATTCATATAATGCCAAACCACACTCACCTCATATGAAAAATGGATCAATAGATTGAAAGAATAGTAAATGGCATCCATGGCTAGACCCTCCACAAGGATTTCTTTGTTGTGCTCTGGGAATCAGCACATTAGATGAGCTCCGAGGTACGGTTACTTAACTATGACCTTTTTAAATAAGGTTGCCCATTATCCAAAGTCATGTAACCATGCATATGGTGATATCTCTTACCCTTGGCAATATATTGAGCAAGCGACGAGTCTCCTTTGTGAGGAGATATATGTTAAGGTGGGAAGTACGAATAGGTGGCCGTGTTGGTCAACTTCTAGCGTGTGATTTTGGAAAAGTAGTGGACCACGTGAAATGGGAAGGTAGAGACCCTGACCAGCGATAGGATGGACAAGGCTGTTTTAGATTACCTCAATAGCAAATTGCCCAAGCGGTTTGAGAAACCGTGGATGGACGTGGACATTCTGATGAAGTCATTCATTTTCAAGAATAAACATTGAGTTGTTCTTGAAATCAACTTCTCCACATGGACCGTCACGGTGTTCGATTCGAACGTACACGTAGTGGTGGAGAGGCACCTCAGGAGTCTGCTAAGGGACGTCATTGATCTTATATCGGTACTCATGAATCGTCATGGGTCCTCATCGGTGATTCCCCGTCCTCCACTTTAACAGTCGGCTCAATGTTGTCCACCTCATCGAAGGAGCTTCCTAGTTCGATGAGGCATATCCCCCGCAGAACGATTTCATCATTGTCGCTATTAACTGTGATAACTTGCTTCCCAATTTTGATAACAACAACCTTGCGTGTTTTGTCACTTTTATGGTGCACTCCTTTCATGTCTGCCAAATTGTCTATCCTTTCGCCTTCATTTTCTTTCTTGCCATCTTCATTTTCCCTCCTGCCACATTCACTATCTTCCTTGCCACATGTTCCATCGTTGAGTGCCACAATCATCGTGTTCAATTCGATCAAAGGTGTCTCCCACTTAGCGCGTGTTTGGTAAAAGGAATTTTTTAAGGGCTGTGTGTTTTTTAGGAGGTGGAGATTATTTTTGTGTATTATGGAGGTGTGGAAGGTGGAGTTTTTTTTTAAAAAAATAACCTTGTAAAAAAAATGAATGATGTTTGGTAGTTATAAGGGTTGTAAATGAGTATTGAATGAAAATGTCTTAAATGCCCCTCCACTTTCCTTTTTTTTTGTAAGTCCACTTTTCCTTCCTTGCGCCATGCCACCCACGCTCGCCGACATCGATGCCGATGTGCCGAGGCACCGAGCTCCCATCTCTAATCCAGGTCGAGCAAAACCTCCAGGAAGCCATTAACGAGAAAACCTTAAAAAAAAATCAAATACAAAGAGGTGAATATAGATTGAAAGACCTGGGCAACTATTGAAATGATTTGGGCAAAATTAATGGAAATTGAAATGTGATAATTGCAGCAATTAATGAATGCAGAGAGAGGGGAATGTGATAATTGCAGCCAATACTGGAGATTGTGATAAACAAGGGCAAACGGAAAGAAGAAGGAGAGAGGGCGACGGAGTGCAATCGAAGAACGAAAAAAAAGAGGCGTACCTGAGGTAAAGTGGATCTGGAGAAAAGCTTGAGGGCAATTTGGATTAATTTTTGGCACCCCCGGAAAATAACCTCGCGAAGCTTGGGGCCTGGGGCTTCCATTTTCAGCAAAAATAAACTCATAAAACACACACCTTCACCTCCCACAACCACATACGAAGCTGTTGCCAAACATGAAGGGGAATCGGATCCTCTCCTTACAAAAACTTCCTAATATTTTCTAATGCAACAATCTCATCCACACAAATAAATAGATGGCCACGATTTATTCTATCTAAATTAAAACTTATAAAAATAATTAACCCTTTTTCTTCCATTCAGATTAATGAATCAGTTCACTCTTTCACATTCTCCCAAATCACCATCATCAATGAAACTTCACAAACTCCACCATCATCAAAGAGAATTTTGATGAAATCTATTCCCATCTTCTATACTCTTCAATATTACAAAGAATGGGGGAAAACAGTGATGAAAATCATCGTTTAATAATTTTTCACTTTGGAACTTGTTTCCTTCATTATCTTTTTCACGAGAATGAGATTGATATTCAGAAATCAAATAGTATGAAGTGACAAACAACTATAAACTCAAATATCGAAAGGTACAATACCGATTTAACAAAATAATGGACTCCAAATGTGATTGAAAAAAATATTTCTATTTTGTACAAAAATATCAGATCTTGCTGGAAAGACATACTGAATTTATATGAATGCAAGTTGGTGGTGACCGAACAGATCCACGAGTATGTGAGTAAGATCAGGAGAAGTTTCTAAGCCAAGTGAAGGAAAAGGTGTTGTCAATCAAAACGCAGTAACGGAGGTAGCAAATTATAGGCGTTGTGGCCGGATGGCGGCAAAATTGCAAGTCTAACAGAAACATGATCGATCGAAGGCGGGGCAGTGCGGATGATGACTTCAGAGGAAAATTGTAATGGTGTAGGCGGTTATGTGATCGATGAAAGAATCTGAATTCAAGAAATGGATCGATGAAGGAGGGAAGGGGATGAGATAAGATTAATTAATTAAAATAGGTTTAATTTAGATAGAGTAGATCTCAACCCTCAATTTATTTGGACGGATAAGATTGATGCGTTAGGCAAATATTAGGAAAGAGTGATAAGGAGAGGATCTGGATCCACATGAAGGGGAGGAGTTACTTTTTTTTTTAAACCTTTGAAATCCCAAAAAACCTGTTGCCAAACACGAGCTTAGCGGGGTCGTCCTGTGTGACCGGTGGTTCGCTCAATTATACATGTCCATGTGGGAGAATGTGGATGATATAAAATTTATGTTATTTTAAACACATTATAAAACGTGTTAACAAAACAAAGTTATAATTACATTATAATTTATCCGAATTTTGGTTGATTAAAAAAATTGTTTTTTATTTTTTTTGAGAAATTTTGGTAAAATATACACCTTTGATAATTTAATTAAGTAATTAGCACCCTTCCTTATTTATTTAGCCGTGCTAGCACCCTTCCTTATTTATTTAGGTCATCTGTGCCCCTTTCCTCTTTCCCCTCTCTCATTTGTCCCCGATCTGAAATCGCCCTCCTGCCGGCGATTTCGCTTCCATTCTCCGGCTGGGTCCTCGGTTGCTCCTTCCATCTGTCCTTCGGTGCTTCTTCACTCCTCTCCTACTTCCTTTTTTGGCATCGTGTTCGTTTGTGATACTTCTCTTTATGGTTTTGTGATTTTCCCACAATTGGTGTCAAATGGAAGTGTCTCAAGGTATGTCTCCATGTTTTTAATGTTCCATCCTACTATGTATTCCTATTGTGTATTTGGTTTTCTGTTGATTTTTTGTGTTTCGATTGTTTTTGGTTGTTCTTCTATTTTAGGGTTGTGAAATTGGTTGAGCTATGTGGCTAAATCTTGTAATTGTGGTTTATTCTTTGTGGTTGATGACATTTAGTGGTCTACAATCTTCTTGATTTAAATTAGTTGTGGCCATTTCAGTTCACATTGTTGTTTTCTTCTTTTTGTGTGCTTCGTTGCTTAGGGATAACTTAGGGTGTAAGCTGAAAGCTGTGTTCCTTGTTTAATTTTGTGTAATTGATTCCAAATTTTTATCATATTTTGGGTCATTGATTCCATTTTGTTACTTCACTATTTTGGATATATATATATATATATATATATATATATATATATATATATATATATATATATATATATATATATATATATATATATATATATAGTGCTTTTGTTGTCATCCTTTTGTTGGTGGCATTTGGAATTAGGTGAGCCATGTGTTATTTCGTTTAATTTGTTGTCATCCTTTTTTGACATATTGTTTCATTGCTTTGTTGACATCTTGTTTTGTTCAATCTAGATGATGGCATTTCATTGCTTCCATTTTAGTTCACATTTTTGGGCATTTTGGAATAATTGATGTCCTCATTTGAATTCTTTTGCATTTGCTGATCTGTTGTCATCCTTATTGTTGTTTACAACTCTCCTGCTTACTGCTAGTGATGACAATGAGGAATTGCCTTGTCCGGTTTGTCACTTCTCTGCCTTTTCCCCCTTTTGGTGCATTTCCATGTTAAATGATGCTTATCTTTTTCTTTGTTTTTGAATATTTGTTTGTTATATGTGGGTATTTGATTATATTCGTCAAGACCATGATAGTTTCTATGGGAAGTATTATCTTTACTCCCGGGTTGATGTGATTCCTGTTATAGAAAAGGAGTTGTCTGCTTCTGATTGGTCTTCTTTATCAACTTCTTTTCCGCGTCGTGTTTTATGGTTTGGCCATAAAATGAAATTTGCTCAACAACTTGTGAATCGTTTCATGATTCATGAAGTTAAAACCTCAAAAATTAGAGAAATGTGGTTTAAGCTGGAATCATCTCACCCTTGTAGGTTTTCAATGTCTGAGTTTGCTGCGGTAACTGGGCTAAAATGTTACTTTGATCACCCTGTTGACATCCCTTCTCTTGACATCAAATCTATTTTGGGTGTAGATAAAATTAAATATGATGATTTGGTCGATCTTTTCTGTAAAACACCAGAAAACTCACAAAAGAAGTTGCTTATTGCGTATGTATTGATAATTGATGGTGTTTTGTTACCTCATAGGGATCGGTTTGTTAGGGATCAGGTTGTGTCACTTGCATACCTTGATTGGTTGACACAAAAAACTTCTGGAAGGGCACCCACCCCAGCAGTTGCACCCACCACTGAGCTCACTCAACAGATTATTCCCTCTCATGGGCTGTTTGATCAAGTGGTGCCGTCTACAAGTCAGAAAGTTGTTGCTCTATCTCCTCAGTCTATAGCTGCACGTACTCGCCCTAAAGCCGTGTCTCCTGAAGTAGTGCTTCCATTGCCGGGTCCATCTAGGAAGCAGAAGAGTTCTGTGTCTCCTTCCGTTATTTCTGACCGACAACAGAAGAAACATGTTGCTGAGGACAGAGGCTCCATACTAGTCTCTAATCTAGAGAAATCTGTCCCACATGTGTCTCCTTCAAAGGTATCTTGTCACAGTTCAAAACTTAGTCTTAAGAACGCAATTGCTTCTGCTAAAGGTAAGGAGAAGGCTTGTACTGGTGTTAAGGCGGCATCCGAAGGTGTTTCAGCGAAAGATACTTCACGTGTGCCCAAGGAAAGAGCTGAAGTGCTTGCTTCTGATATAAGGACACGGGTGTGGGTAATGCTGGCATCAACCCTCTGGAGACAGATTGTCTAACACGTATCAAACAACATTTGGAGTTGATCGTTGAATCTGTTATACGTGCTGAGGCGAGAGTTATGACATTGAAATCATCGGGTACTGCCATGTCCCCCAAGTTAGATTTTCTCCAATCAACCTTTGATTCCCTACATTCTAAAGTTGATTCCTTCCATTCTAAGTTTGATTCCCTTGACTCCAAGTTATATTTTCTCCAATCAAACTTTGATTCTCTACATTCTAAGTTTGATTCCCTCAATACTAAGTTTGATTCCCTCGACTCCAAGATTGATGTCATCCTTTCAAAGATCGAGTCCAAACAGGATGATTTAATGACCTCTCCTGTTTTGGACTCTGCTGACATTGATGCATCTCTTCAGAATGACCTAAGGGGTATCAGAGACAATTGTTCGCAGCTGTCCGAGTATGAACATCTTTTCCGTCATATTGTCCCTACTCCTGATCCTACACCACAAAACTCTCCCTCCCCATTGCCCTCTGATCTTCCCCCGATTAAAAAATCTCCCTCTAAGGCCTTAGTTGTTCCATCTAGAAGATCTACTCGGGTTGGCAGAGTTGCTGCTTCCTCGGGGACTCCCTACACTCGAGGTTTGAAGAAGCGCGCAATGCCTAGGAGGCCTAAATATTCGTATTTTGAATTTGATGATCGGAAAAGCTTTTATGATTGGATCCATTCTGATGAGTAAGTGGTTCTCTTTTCTTTTATTCTCTGTGTGTTTTACCATACTTTGTACTGATTCAGTATTTTATATTGTTTATTATTTAATTTGCTTTATAATTGCCTTGATATGTGTTTATTGTTTAATTTTTGTGTGTTTGTGTGTGTAGGGATCATTGTCCTCAGATTGCTGGCAATGAGGTTTTGCTGGACAAGGCCTTCTTCTCTGAACTTGTTAAGAAACACCAGTGACTTCGTGATGACATAAGTCCCTTTTAGTATACCATTTTGTCATGTTTTTCTTCTTGTTGTCTGTTGATCTATATTTTAACTATCATCATTATTTATGTGTGTTTAGCATATAGGAGAGGCCTTATCTCATTTTAGGAAATATGTTGCTGACAATGGTGAGAAATTCAGTGGCATTGTTATAATGGATTGGGTGTGGTCTGCAAAATTCAACCAAAGTTTTTTTAAGCAGTTTAAGTTGAGAAAAGTGTCTTTTACCACTACGTTTTTCCATTATGTTGATGGTGTGTTGCCAAAATTTTGTGGAAAATCTTGGGTTGCTGCAAACACTGTGTATGCACCTTTCAACATTGAAAATAAACACTGGGTGGCATTGGAGATTGACTTGGGTCAAGGGAAGGTGAATGTGTGTGACTGTAGTATGTATCTTTGCACTGAGGAAGAGTTGCAGACACATTTGGATCCTCTCTGTTGTATGCTTCCTGCGCTTTTGAAAGAATCAGGTCTCTTTTCACATTTGGGAGAAAGCCTTGAATCTCCTTTTAAAATTGAGAGATTCCGTGATCTCCCTCAAGATAGTTATGGGTATGTGCATTACTTCTTAGAATTCGTTTTTATAACCTGATTGGAATTCGTTGTGTGCTGATCATTCTTTTCCATTATCTTTACATTGGTTTTCAGGGGTAGCTGTGGTATATTCACCATCAAATCCATTGAAGAGTTGGCATTTGGGGGAGACATCTATGCATTCAACAAAGACCATGTTCAAGCATATCGTGAGAAGCTGGCGATTGAGCTTTCCAAGATGCGTTGGACTATTTCTACTCTTTGATGTGTTTCATCTGTTGGAAGTTGGGGTGGACATTCGTACCGTGGGTTATTATAAGTAGTTTAGAGCTTGCATGCTCTCATTTTGTATCTATGGCATCTTTTTTATATTAGCTACCACTTGACTTGGTAATACATCAACATTTAGCCCTTAGAGCTTATATGCTCTCATTTTGTCCTTATGGGCATGTATTTGATATTATCTAGCACTTGATAACCTGTTACCACCTAAGGATTCCATTTTGGTCTCTAACTTTTTCTACTAAGTTCTTGTATTCGGCTTTGAATACAATATGAATTTGCTATCTACCCATTATGCCTTTGCATACAATATGAATTTGCATACACTATGAATTTGCTATATAACTTAATTACAACTGAATACAGAAATAGCTGAATACACACAGAAACTCATGTGTTTATGAGTTTTGCATCCACATGTAATTCCATAAATACCTTCATTCCAACATAATTGGCTTAACATATGAATTCATTTATAATAATAAAGTGTTCAAATCCATATAAATCCAATGTTTAGATGTCAAAAAAATAGTCACCATGTATCTGCTAAAATTTTATTAAATTGTTCCTATATGCAAAAATAATGAGTAAAGATTTGACATATGATATGTATTTCCTATAAAGCTTCATGGTTCATCTTCTATGTATGTGCTGATTGATGCTTTGGCGGGGGCATGTCAGCTTGTTATGCCCTTTCCTCCCGCAAGTGCCACACTTGTATGTCACGTTCCTTGTCTTCGTGTGACCTTCACCAACCGATGGAATCCGGCATTTTCTTGGCCTCCCACTCTTCTTACGGACTGTTGGAGGAAGACATTTGACGGTTCTGATCTCTTCTGGTATATACCAGTTGTCCTCACAAGACATCGGATATATGGTTTCTTGGTACGCCATGCACCAAGACTGAATCTTGTAGTATTCACTTACAAAATCAGTTATTTAGTTTCATCCGCTGAATTGCAGCTATAGCATGGACACACGACATATGATCGGCATCAAATACCCTGCAGCTGCATGTCTTTCGTGCCAAATCAACCACACCAGTAAACTTCCCACCATCTACTTGATATTGTGTATCATTCATTCATACCTTCCTGACCTGTCATACCTTGCCTGCAAAATCTCTTTCACTTTAGGGGGCAAATCAGCGATCTTTTCTCCTGCTTCCCTATGTTCATTGAACCATTCCGTCATTTTATTCCTAATATACTCAAACAGTGCAACAATTGGGTATTCTCGAGCTTCTTTCAATATTGCATTTATACACTCTGCGTTATTTGTTGTCATAATGTTGTAGCTGTCACCTTGGAAGTGTGCCCTTGCCCATTTTTGAAAATCTGCATCCTCCAGGTATTTCCCAATCTCCTTGTTGATGTCACAGATGCTTTTGAAATAGCCTTCAAATTATCTTATAGTGTAGCATTCAGATACTTTGGTGACAAAGTGGTTGACCCCTCGATTTTTGAATCTTGCCTTTATGTTCTATTTCAAATGTCGTGTGCATATTACATGCTTTGCAGAACTGTATACATCCTCCACAGCCTTGCTGATGCTCGGGTGCCATGCAAAGACGAGCTCATTTGAATCCGAATCACAAGAGCCAATCGTTGAAGGAACCACTTCCATGCGTTATCATTCTCCGATTCTGCTACTCCAAACGCTATAGGGTACACATGTCTGTTAGCATCTTGTGTGGTTGCTGAGATGAGAACGCCTCGGTATTTTCCATGTAGAAAAGCAGCATCTACCATGATAACCTATATAATGCATTTTATAATTGTTAATATAGTTTATTTATACAATTTTTATCATACCAATTTCTATATTTTATACCTTTCTCATCATGTGGAATCCCCTAATCGATGCTCCGAATGAGAGGAATGCATACTTGAACCGGTTATTTCCATCAATCTCAAGGCATGTATATGTCCCTGAGTTTATTTGTTGCATCATGTGGAAGTATATATGATGGCAACATTTCATAGTTTCCCTATGGAGTTCCTCTTATCACGTCTTGTGCTACTTCTTTTGCTTTCCATGCCTTCCAATAGCTCACACTCTGCCTAAACTCCTTTTGCATTGCATTTTTAATCTGCATAGGATCTGGCTCTTTTGTCACACCTTCATACCTTCATTCATTATACATAACAAGTAAGCAATTCTATTCAAGAGTCATATGTAATCAAACTTAAACACAACATCCTATTGTCATCTATTGCAGTAGCTACTGCAGTACATTCTCAATTTGGACACCAAACTTAACCACATCATCCTATTGTCATCTATTGCAGTAGCTACTGCAGTAGCTGTTTTTTTTTAACTATTCAATTATATTGAAAAGGTAATGACACACTAATTGTCACCTTTTTTTCATTGGGCTGATATGATATAAATAACATGATTCTCATTGATCATACCTGATCTTCATCTTCTCCGCTACATTTTAGTAGGATGGTTTCTGTTGTTCCCTACATCTAACTGAAAATGAACAAGTGTGCTCTTCATTCACCCTTCTAACCTCAAAGTAACTTGTATTCTTCACACATGTAGCTAGTATTGTCCACTTGCATTCGGCATCAACACTCACAACCTTGTACTTTTTTGTTGTTGATCTCTTCAATCGAAATTGGAAGTTTTCTTTAATTGCCATATTAGCCACTGCATTCCTTTTTTGAATTTTTGAGCTGAAAATCTGCCCAACATTGATGAAATCAAGCTCGTCTATCTCATTCTCACCGATGGCTTCATTTTGATCTTCATCACCATAGGCTTGTGTCTCTTCTGGTGCAAAAGCAATAGTAGTGATAGCCAATGTGTCATCAATACTTGTATCTTGAATGCACTCATCAGAATCTGTCACCACACTTGCTTGCTGAACCGATTTTGTTATCTGATTGCCATTCATCCTTTTCTTTGCTAATACATGCAACGGCAACGACCATGCAACTTGAGGCGCATCATTTATATCCATGAAAGCCTTTAGATCATCATTTTTGCTGATTGTAAACGGATCTTTCAATTTTTGCAAAGGACGCAAGTGGCTTAACTTCAGCTCATATGTTGCTAGGCAAATATCAAATCTATCATTAATCATCTCTGTCAATGGTTCCAACTCAATATTGTTTTGGATGACAAAAACCTTGGATACAATTTCACCAACATACTCACAATAACCATTTGTAATCCTTAAATCTCCTCCAAAACAGACTTTCAAAATTTTGAGCTCCATACTTTGGCAGGGGGTTGGAATGGCTTCAGAGATTCCAATTCAACAGTCAGATTCCAATTCAACACTCACCACCAGATTCCAATTCAACAATCAGATTCAGAAATTCCAATTCAACAATCCCCACCATATTATGTATTCAGCAAAATAGATCGAAATTTCAGCATCATCTTATCCCTCACAACCAGATTCCAATGCAAAAATTACAAGCTCTCGGTTAGGAGTGTTTACTTATATGTAACCCTAGGTTATTGAACTAAGAATTGAGATTTGCAATTGATATTCAGAAATTGAAATTTAGGTGTGAACTTTGCGTCATACCTTGATTCCTTGATTGCGTATCAATTCGTGGCTCTTTTCTTTGTTTTTGATTCCATTTGGCTTGATTTTTCGCAATTGATGACGGATTTCGAGCTTCCTGGCAGATTTGATTTTAGTTGTTTCATCCAGGTCTTTGGATTCATATGTGGGGGTGAAATCACGGTATGGATTCACGGCCTGGATTCATCATTGTCTTCGGATTTTGGTGGAATCACTGGTTGGAAGCTTTGATTTCGGTGTTTCAAGCTTCATATCTGCATGATTTTTTGAGCTCCATCGCAGAAGCTGTTGGTGAAACGGGGGAGAAGCGCAGTGAAAGGGAGGAAGGTCATGGGGGGCGCGTGATGTATTAATTTTGGAAAGGGTGTTAGATTAGCTAATTAAATTAGTTTAGGGACTAATTATCTAATTAAAGCTTTATTATAGGCTAGTTGCAAAATCTTTTACGTAAAAAGAGAGAAAATGAAGATAGGAAAAGGACAAAGAAAAAGGGAGGAGAGAAAGCACCGCCGACAAGAGGAACAGAGTGGGAGTGTCAGCTGATTCGCCCAAACGCGGTGCTTATAAACCATTTCACATCGACTCCCTCCCTCCCTCCCTCCCTCTCCTCCACTCATCAAATCTCTGCCTTTTGTTGATACTGCAGCTGCAGCCATTCTCATTCAACTGTTTTCTCTTCCGACGTTTTCTTTCTTTCTTTCTTTTAATTTGATAAACACAGCAATTTTATTTTCTAGGATATTTATTGATACCGGCAACGAACTCAGATCCCAGATCCGGCAATTATCTTCATCAGGTATTTCTTTTCTTTTTTTTTTTTAAACCAGTTCATTTCGGGTCTTCGTTTGCTGTTTCTTTAACTTTTTTATTTTGCAACTGCACTTGGGAATTGTTTACTACTGATCGTAGATTTTCTGTGGATCTTGTGTGCGCGCGCTTTAGTGCGTAACTGTGATTTGATTATCTTCGCAAAAATTTATAGCTGCCTCAAATTGTCTTGTAATCGCACTTTTCAATGTCGTAATGATAAACGATTTGTTGAGCAAGATCCAGCAATTCTGGAAAAAGAACAGTTTTTCCCCCTTTTCTGGATATGTTATTAATAGTCAATAATTCGTCTACTTGATTGCTTCTGATCTGACAAGTTTAGCGTGTGAACAGTAGGAAAGGACTTCAAATTCGCAGTCTTGATTTGGGGTTAGGAGCTGCTCATATGCTTTGGTATAGTGCTGAGGAACTACCTGCTAATTGGTGTCTGGAATGGTAGTAGTAGTAGTATCAAATAGATTTAAGGTATGAGCTAAAACCATACATCCATTTAGCCTACCAACCCTAGCGTAAGCAGTTCCAGAGGGCAGCCATGAACAGCAAGGGGGCAAGGGTTTGATTAGAATCTGCGTCTGGCTTTGGGTTTTCAGTAGAGGAGGAAGATGATGATGGGATGAGAGAAGGACGCCGGTGGCAGGATTTGTAGACAATGGAGTAGGAGGAAGAAAGGAAGACGAGGACAGGATTGAATTATGGAATTTGTAGACAAAAGTGTATTAACTAAATAAAATAATAGGCAAGAAAGGGCAGGAAGAGGAAACAAGGGCTTTGTGCAATTCTTAATCCCTAAATCCAGACCTTAATTCTAAACAATTACCCAATATCAAAATTCCATATTGATAGCATCGATTCTAACCAAATACCCCATAGTTTCACACAATAAACATTCTATCCCAACAATCGCGGCTTGGCTCCACTGATGTTTGTCCAGATCTATACTGTTTTGCTAATCCAGAAGCTTTCTTAGAATCTAAGATGGTCCATGGTCGGTGCTCGTGTACTGCTGCCATTTTCAGATCTTTGTTTATTTAATTGCATTTAGTTGAGCATTTTTCTTGTGTTCTTTGATTTTTGAGGCACAGTCAAGTGTCCCGCCGACTCCCGCTGAACTTCGCAATTTTTATTTGTCATTTTTTTGGAACTTCTTTGAAAGCAAAGTTTTGAAAATCATGCTTATTCTGACACTTGTATTATTTGAATACTTTCTAATAATCTCCAACTGCCTGAAATCACTCTTGATGCGTTACATAGCCGACCATGTCAAGAAGACCAGTAAGTACTGCTAGGCGTCTTGTGGGTGATGGGAGCTTCCCTTTTGCCGGTGCTTTCCCTTCGAAGACGCGTTCTTCTCCATTATTGCCAATTACCCTTGTTGCACTGGTATTACCCATACTCCCTAGTTTCTTCTGGACTTCTTTTTTTCAATTTGTTATCTAGAGACATGCTTCTCTTTGGTAAAGTAAAACTTGTTTGAGGCGATATTATTGGCTGTAACACAAACCTGGAATCCCTCTGGATGTATTAGTTTCTTTCAATTTATGAAGAGGATGAACTAAACTATTCAAAAGGGATAGCAGATTAGTTATTATGCATAACTTCTTATTACCTTCTTTTTCATCTTATTTGCAGGGTGCCATTTTTCTTCTTGGCTATCTATATAGTGGCTCAGGTCTGTACTTGGTGCCCGTTCTTGTTTTTCTTGATCATAATGCTACTCCCTCTGATCCAAAAAGGATGTCGTTTGACTTTTTAACACGTATTTTAAGGAGCTAAAAACTATATAATATATCAACTTTTTTTAAATTATTTTTTTACAACTTAATATTTGTTGGTAATAAGTATTAGATTATAAAAAAATAAAAATAAAAAAGTTAATATATTATATAGTTTTTAGCTCCTTAAAATACGTGTTAAAAAGTCAAACGATATCCTTTTTAGATCGGAGGTAGTATTGTTTAGTACTAATTAACAATTTTGTGATTCTTGACTTCAACCAGCTGCAAACCAAATAAAATATGCGCTTGCACTTGCAAATTGTAATTTATCTGTAGTATTTTCCTCACCAACCTCAAAAAATATGTAGCTTGCAACAGGAAAAGAATATGAAGTAAGAACACAGTACACAGAAAGTTTATCAAGTGTAAATGGATAAGTAAAAATGTGAAAGGTAATCTAATGCTGGGATGCAGTTCCGATGCTCCTTGTACGGGAAAAAAAAAAGGATGTATGTGGTATGTTTTTGTGGTCTTTAGCTGTGTTGCTTTAGGTTTTTTAGAAAGTCCTACAGATAAATAGGCAAAGCAAGCGTCAAATAAATTTATTTTATTTTATTTTTAATTCGTGATCGATTCAAAAGCTTTTGGATTCTAATTAATTTTATGATATTTCTCCATAGTCCATACTTATGTGGTGAACGTCTTATGCTTGCAGGCCACAAGGATGTCGTGAGTAGGATTGAAGGTAAATATCTGTAGTTTAATTGTATCATAGTGTGAAGTGAAACTTCCACTTACGTGTCACATTTAGACTTTCAATGTTATATTTTTTATATTCCATTTTCTAATTGACTACTGATACATTTCTAGTTTTTACTTCCTTTCCAGTGTGTTTTAAATAGTGTTTATCTATGGAATCAGTTCTCTGTTCTTTATTGCGGCAAGTTTTCATGGACATTCTTGTAAAAGGATTTAAATGTAACTTTCTTCTCAAATCCCTGAAACAAAGTGCTAGTATTTGTAAATTAGTTTAATTCTGTTAGTGTATGTTGTTGGTCTTGTTTCTCCTAAAGGAAGTTATTGCTCTTTACCTTTGTCTTCTCTATTCCTTGGTGGCTTAGCATCTAGATTATCTCAGCTGCCTTTTTTGTACATAAATACGTCTCTGGCAAAATGTCATGCTGTTGTAATCCAACGTGGACATTGCAGACAGCTTAGCTATCAATTTTACTTCATACTT
This sequence comes from Persicaria maculosa, assembly GCA_963922045.1. Lineage (NCBI taxonomy): Eukaryota > Viridiplantae > Streptophyta > Magnoliopsida > Caryophyllales > Polygonaceae > Persicaria > Persicaria maculosa. The sequence continues at coordinate 40,395,191 of OY998271.1, forward strand.
TTAAGCTTAAACCTATGCTTCCTAAATCCCTTTTCCACCCTTCATTGGGTATCTATTCTCAGGCAAAATAGTTAGTAACAAAATCGATCATGTTTTTTATAGTAGTACTCCATCCTACTTGAGTTTGGTGCTAAAAGGAATGTATAATCATTGTACAAAGAGTAGTGCACACAAACGGTTTTGACTGAAAAGTTTAGATAACAATAGAACTTTCTTTGTTATTGAGTGATGTTTAGGTTGGTAGTGTCTATCCTTTAAACTCTAATGCTAACTTGTGAAAGGAAAAACATTTACACCAAGACAAGATGGGAATGTCAAGAAACTGATCATAAATAAATTTTGCAATTTCAAGGATGGAAGTGTTGTTCTGTCCTACATGGCTAATGGTCTTTGTACATGCAGGACAATTTTCCGCAACATATGAAGTTTCAAGGACGATTCCATTTCTTAAAAAAGCCTATGGTGATGCGATGCACAAGGTTTTGCATGTGGGCCCTGAGACCTGCTCTATTGTGTCTACATTGTTAAAGGAAGAGGACACAGAAGCATGGGGTATTGAACCTTATGATATTGAGGATGCTGATGCTAGCTGCAAGAGTCTGGTGAGGAAGGGCATTGTGCGTGTTGCTGATATCAAATTTCCACTTCCATACCGGTCAAAGTCTTTTTCTGTAGTCATTGTATCCGATGCACTTGATTACCTTTCTCCAAAATACTTGAACAAGACTGTTCCAGAATTGGCAAGGGTGGCTGCAGATGGCATCCTGATTTTTACTGGTATTTATAGAACATTCTATATGAATATTGTTGATACTTATGCTGAGATATCGTGTTTTTGGTTTATTCACTTACCATGCATAAATGGCAATGTGATTTTATTGACCTGAATAAATACATTCTCAAATTCTGTTCTTGACTGATGTCTTAGGTCAACCAGGACAGCAGAGAGCTAGGGTTGCTGAGCTATCCAAATTTGGACGACCGGTGAGTAACTTTGCTTTGTATCTCTTTTTTGTTCCATTTGTTATCACCCACAAACTAGAATAAGGGGTCTGAGAAGGCTGAACTATAGTTGATGAGAAGGTTATACTATTGTTGAAAATATGCAAGAGCTGAAGATGTTTTTTTTTTCTAAGTAGATGTGTTAGGACTGCCATCTGTCCCTTTCTCTATAGTGTGATCGACATTAAGCTGATGTATCTCCTACACATTTGCTTCTGTCTGCAAAACATGCATTTTGTTTCATAAAAATCACAATCATTAACTTCTTTAATGTCTGTTTTCGCAACTGTTTATGAAGATACTGGTTTGCTATTTTTGTTAGATTTTTTTACTTCTCTGTGTGTCTATACGTATAGTTTTTATTGCCAATAATCAATAATTATCGACGTGAAGTGCATTGATCTGCTCTAAACTGTATTGGGAGCTAAGAGCATATACAAACTATCGAGGAACTTATAATACATAGCTTAATACTGGATGATGATGTTATATATATAATATGGAGAATGACACTTCTTTGAATGTTTACTCTTATGAAGGCAAAAATGCGAAGCCAATCTTGGTGGGTACGGTTTTTCCTTCAGATTGGCTTAGAGGAGAACGAAACGGCAGCTAAGAAGTTTGATCAGGCTACTGCCAAGAAGGGATTCAAGCCAAGCTGCCAAGTTTTCCACCTCAAGTCATACAGTTGAGTGTCTGTTGGGAGCTACAAAACTGGCACGCCACCCCATTAATGGTTGGTAGTGTAGCTTTTCGTGTAGAGCTTATTTTGATCATACTATTTGCTATCATTCCATTTCTTAGCTCGTCCCATTAATTTAAAGTCATATTCTGCGAATGTATTCTGTTTTGAATTAGCAAAAACATCATTTCATTAGATGGTTTTGTTGTACCATTTTATGTTCTATTAATATTATGCATTATAACTAGTAAATGGAAATTTCTGCTAGTTTAGGGCTATGGTACTCTTTCAAACAATACTAGTTTAGTACCCGAGTCCTACACTTTATTTTTAAACTTTATTCAGTTTGAAGGTACAATTTTTTAATACTAGCACGTTTGATATTAAAAATTCATAGGGGCTATTGATAAGATGTTGTAACGGCTATTGACAAGACAAATTCTAATAAATTGTTAACAAACTCTTTTCAATTTTAGAAATTATTTATGAATCTGACCGGAAGCTAAAGAAAATTCAATCGAGTTCATCCAGATTTTATACTGGAGTAGAAATCTTTCGATTTTGAAACGATGCTAATTTGAAAATCAAATCATTGTGTGTAACACAAGAATTTGGAGATTAAATTATTGTTAGTTTGAAGATGATTTTGTAAATTAAATCACTGTCAAAGCTATTAGAAATTTCATGACTGTCAAAGGCTGTTAGTTTAATCGTAAGAGAGCCACTCCATTTTTTTTTCCAGATGGAAAGCTATCAAAGCCTCCTCCCATGTGCACTCTCCTCTTTCGCCCATGCTAGCATCGCACACTCTACTGTCGTGACGCACAGCCTCTGCAATCCTCGCGCTCAACCTCGGCTGCCAACAGTTCAACAATCCCTTCTACAACGCCTAGTTGGCTAACATTAATAAATCTATGATTAAGGATAATCCACCATATATTGTTAAATTGGCTAAAAGAAAAAGAAAAAGAATGTAGGTATGGATAGAAATTGAATTTAGTAATAATATTATAAAATAAAAGAGATAAAGTACAGTGATGGATATTATGCTAAATCATCTAATTTAAATAAAATAAAATATAATCATGATTAGGATTGATTTTAGGTGGGACATAGGGAAAAATTTCTATTGTTAATAAAACTAAGAAGATTTTTTCATGTTGTATATATATACTAGTGGATGTCTCGTCTCGTGCACGGGAATATGTTAATATAATATTCTAAAATTACAGCTATTATCTATATAAAAAATCCTATTATAAATATGACAATAAATAAATAAATATGAATTATAATGTGAGAATTAAACTAATAACGATCAAAATGTCTGAAAATATAAAAGTAAAATTAATCTAGATATAAATAATTCATTCTACCAAGAAATAACATAGATATAAATAAAATAACAACTGTAAAATAATTAATTTTGATATAAATAATTATTTCCACCAAAAAATAATCTATATATAAACAAAATAACACCTTTCAAATATTTACTATCTATTACTCCTTAATATTTTGGTAAGCATGGCTATGAAATATTTTTTATTTATAGTTTTATCAATTAGCTAACATATATATAGGTAGATTATGTTTTATGATAACTTTCTATAAATTACGACAACATATTATTTAATAATTTTTTTTTCTAGAATTAACCACAACGTGCCACGTAGGACGTTATACATCGATTTTAGTATATGAATAAATATATGTATATATTCAATTTTTTTAATTTAAATAAATTTTGTATTAACATTACTTCTACTAATTAATTTATTTCAATATTTGCTTATGGTTATATCAATTTAAAGATGACAATCAAATAATCGGATAAGAAATCAATTTCAATTTTTTTTTAGTTTAAATAAATTTGGTATTAACTACATTATACCAATTAATTCCTTCTAATATTTTTTTAAAGTGTATTTCTAAAATTTGGAAAAAAATATTACTATCTCCGATCCAAAAAGGATGTCGTTTGACTTTTTAACACGTATTTTAAGGAGTTAAAAACTATATAATATATTAATTTTTTTATTATTATTTTTTTATAATCTAATACTTATTACCAATAAATATTAAGTTGTGAAAAAATAATTTAAAAAAAGTTAATATTTTATATAGTTTTTAGCTCCTTAAAATACGTGTTAAAAAGTCAAACGACATTCTTTTTGGATCGGAGGGAGTATTAATTTTAAAATTCTATGCATTCTACCATCCGAGATCGTTAGCATTCTGCAATATTTGTCAATTGATAATTATATATTGAACGTATAATTATCAATTCACAATTGATGTGCACCAGAGATCAATGCATATTCTACCAAAAATTTTATGAATATCTATAAAGTTGATTTTGTTGAAGAAATATCTAATAAATTTTGATAAATTTTATAAAACTATATCATAACATATCCAAGTAACAAAATTTGGTAAAATCTTGTAAAAATATATCAATATGTAATGAAATCGAATAAAATATTATCTTCAATATATATTGGTATGTGGTATTGCTTAATGAAAAATAATTTAATTGGCAAAAAATACTACAATTAAGGAAGATGACAATCAAAGGATCGGATAAGAAATCAATTTTAATATACTCTTTTTTTAGTTTCAATAAATTTGGTATTAATAAGTTATGCTAATTAATTACTTTTAACATTTATTAATTTTCAATAAATATATTTTTAAAATTTGGGAAATTAAACAAAAAATTGCATGCATTCTACTATCCGAGATCGTTAGCATTTGAAAATATCTGTTCAACCACTACGCTAGACAGACACTTAGGAGACGGACAATGGTCGTCGCCTAAGAGCAGAAACCGTCGCTAGAACATTGAAGCGACGGACGTCCGTCTCCTGAAGGGTTGTCTCATCAGCACCGTCCCTTCAGTTAAATGGCGACGGAATGGTTAAGTTCGTCGCTTTAGTGACATCCAAGCGACGAACTATTGTCGTCTCTTGGACATAACATTGACCTTTTGGGAGGCTCTCTCGTGACCAAGCGACAACCTCTTCCGTCGCTTCAGTTCTTCTCAAGCGACAAACAGATGGTTCGTCTCTTGAATGTTATTTGTAAATTTTGGTTTTTACTGACGCAACGAAGTTATCTTTCTCCGTCCCTTGAATGACTTTCCTTTATAAGCTTAAAATGGAATCTATTATTCCCACCTGTACACACACCCTGCTCATTCATACAACACAACAATACATAACATTCACAACAACCTGCACTTTACATTCACACACAACCTCCAAAACACAACACATTTAAAAGCCTACACTTAGCAATTGTTGCACAAAAACCTGCATACCATTTAAAAGCCTTACAAAGTTCCATCTGTTTTCACCCAAAAACTTGCATACCTTTTAAGGCTTGACAAAAGGGATACCCAAGCACTTGCGATAATTCATAACATATAAACATACATAGGGGCTGTTTTTTTACCCGAAACCTACCATGTTCAATGAAGATGCTCCCAAAAAGTTGGTAACTACCTATCATGACCGACTTACATGCTAAAGATGAGTTTAAGAGGTAACTACCTCAGCGGTTGGTTGAAGAGAGGGATTGTCGCACAAACTGCTCTAAAGCCTCCATGTGTTTCTCCGTCTCATCGGATTTTTCGATGGCCCGCTCAAGCTCTCTCCTCAGCCTTCTAAGCTCTCTCCTCAAGTTCTTGCCTTTTTGATGAAGTCTCCATGCTCCAACTGCCTCCTCTTTTCTTGGGAGGCCTTCTCACACCTCCTCCCATCCCTGTCCAAAAAAAATAGAAACAATCAATCACAAAGAGAAGGTAAAAAAAAATCAGTTGCTGTTTTCTCTGTATCCTTGATGCCAAACTAAGAGTTTTTGCAAAGTTGAGGTGGGGAACATTGTTACCTCGTACTTCGGTGCCTCGCCGTTCTCCGAAGCACTTGATCAAGATCTCACATTCCTCCTCCACAGATATAGGCGGAGCTTGAGCATCTTCGGACTCCAAATTTTTCTGTGCGTCTTCAATCTCTTTAAGTGAAGATTTCAAACTATCCTGCCATTCAAATTGAAAGTTGACACAAATATAACAGAATAAGTATTTATTCAAAATTTTAAAATTTTAAAAGACATAAAATATAACAGCATAAGTAACTTGATCTTTGATATAGGCTGAGCTTGATCATGGGAAGTATTTATTCAAAATTTTAAAAGACATAAATATAATAGAATAAGTAACTACACTCACCACTTTCTCCTTAGCGTTAGGACATGCTTCATATGCGTGTATTGTAGCATGAAGATGTGGGGCCTGCTTCCCAGCTATATAGTAGTCCTCCGCCAGATGTCTTAGGGGTTTGGACCCCGAATGGTGGTTGATCGGGTTGGGAGTTTTTGTCCTATTTCTCTGGTTCCTTTCGCTTATGGCCTCCAACAACATAAACAACACAATTAGCATCAAATACAAACACTTACTGCGAAATCAGTAACTTAAAAAAAAATAACAGTAGCTTTTCTATTAAAAAAATTAGTAACTTAAAAAAAAGTCATCTTAAATAACAATAGCTTTTGTAAACTGTAACATATGTAACCTGTAAAATCTGTAAACAATAAGAGTAGCTTAAAAAAATAACAGTAGCTTAAAAAAATAATGCAACAGTAGCTTAAAAAAATAACAGTAGCTTTAAAGAAAATGTAAACTGTAAAATATGTAAACTGTAAAAAAAAAGTCATCTTAAAAAAAACAGTAGCTTTGTTCTAGGATCTAGACTTTCACATATCTTTTACAAGTTGTTATTGTATCAAGGGTTTTTCAGAAAAGGTATATGGCCCGAGTTTCACATATCCTAGTGTTAGAGGTGATTACTTTTTTCAAAGAAGTATAACCCAAAAATATGAATATCAACCCTTATTTTTTGTTGGAATAAGAGATTAGATTTAGAGGTTTAGAGTTTAGTTTGTGGGGCTAAGATATTGAAAGCTTTTATTTATTTGATGCACTTTCAAATATAATAAATAAATAATGAAAGACAAATATTACAAGGAATAGTGGAGAAGAATACTAGGAGTTGGAACATTAGCTTTTCTAAAAAAAAACAGTAGCTTTTCTAAAAACAAAAAAACAGTAGCTTAAATAATTTCAATAACAGTAGCGTTATTCATTTAAAATCATTTCAGAGGTAATGTAAACTGTAAAATCTAAAAAAAACAGTAGCTTTTCTAGTGTTATTGTTATTCACATTTTCATAAAAGCATATAAACGCATATAACCTAAATGTGAAAAGCATATACATAATTTTAAAACATTACTCTTTTTGCTTCGGGCAGGAATTCATGCTGCAGCAGCCAGTTCCACTACTCCGGACGGTGCCTGAAGTCTTCCGGGAGAGTTGTCCCATGCACCTTGAAGTATCGACGACACCTATACTTCCAGTCCCGACATCTAGACGCTCCTTGTTGGTCGATATAATTAAGCTGAAGACTATCATAAGGGTGTATCAAACGGTCATCATCCCTCACCCTCTCGCCATGCCATCGCATCTGTTTTGCAATGTGCGGAGACATGTACAAGCGTTTCAGTCTGGGAGTTAAAGGGAAGTATTTAACCACTTTTCTAGGGATTTTGCGTCTTCCACTACCTAGATGTGGTTTCCATCTTGAAGTATGACATATGGGACAAACTTCCTCATTTGCATACCTCTTATAAAACAACACGCAGTTATACTCACATGCGTGAATATTTTCATAGCTCAATCCGAGATCTGTGCACACCTTTCGAATGCTTTTCCAATCAGTAGGAAATCTATGTCCGGGTGGAAGCATGCTGCAAACTTCACGACAATGGCCATCCATACTCTTATCTGACCAGCCGTTTTCCACCTTCAACTTCATAGAACGTAAAATAGCAGTCAAAACAGTCCTTGTACTACCAGGATACAACGGAGCTTGAGCTTCCGCTAAAAGCCTCTCGTATTTTTGGTAATCATCATCGACCATATCACAGAAATCATGTTTATCGCCCGCCTCATACCCAGCATGATAAGGAAAGCTGTCATGGATGATGTCCAAGGCAGGATCATGACCGGAGGAAGAGGAAGCCCTTTGCTCTAAGTATTGCGTACTACGCAAGGAAACTATCGGCTCAACTGGATCTTCTCCATGACTGTATAATCCGGCCACATACCATAATGAGACAAGTGGTGCAACATTGTTGGAATGTTCACAGATTGTCGAGCGTTATGGCAATGGTCGCACGGACAAGGAAAATAAGTCCTCCCATTTGCATTTGCAGCGACATTGTTCACGAAACTAGCAATCCCATTAAGGTATTCATTGGAAGTACGAGGAAATTGCATCCATCTCTTATCCATTTTCTAAATTCACTATCATTTACAAAATATAAATCCATCACACAACTTATAGCACTACAAAATCACTACATATCTCTATCCACTTCACACAAATTCATTTTCCAAATTCAATATCATTGTAGAAATATAATACGAAATCCAAGTTAAACATGTCACACATATCAAATTAAATCCATCACACATTTCATCACACATTCCAAATCATCACACATCCCAAATCTCAAACAAATTCCTTTCTATAAATCTAACCATTATTTCACAATTCATTCCCTCTATTTAACTAAATATGTATAAAACAAAAATAAAAAATAAACACTAACTTATAAATCCATCTCTTATCCATTTTCTAAATTCACTATCATTTACAAAATATAAATCCATCACACAACTTATAGCACTACAAAATCACTACATATCTCTATCCACTTCACACAAATTCATTTTCCAAATTCAATATCATTTTAGAAATATAATACGAAATCCAAGTTAAACATGTCACACATATCAATTTAAATCCATCAAACATTTCATCACACATCCCAAATCTCAAACAAATTCCTTTCTACAAATCTAACCATTATTTCACAATTCATTCCCTCTATTTAACTAAATATGTATAAAACAAAAATAAAAAATAAACACTAACCTTGCTACAAACTCAAGTGACTTCTTCAATCACCCCATAACTTGTTTAGATCTACAACAAAAATTCCAAATCACCAATTTAACCAATATTTCACAAATGCATCAATATTTAAAATTACAAGTATAAAAAAAATAAAGCATAACAAACCTTGCAACAACTTAAAATATATTGTTAGTGTCTTCTTGAATTTTCACAAACCTAACTTATGTAAATGATTTTAAATTTGAAAATGGAAAAGATGGAAAATGGAGGAAAAGAAAGGAGATGAAGAACAAGAAGATGCACAAATGGATCTGGGCGTGTTTTAAGGTTACTGTTGTAACCTTAACGCCATTGAATGAGGTAGGTAACTGCATTAAATTTGGGGAATTTTAAAAACCACTCAGGCGACGAACATATCACTTTACCCGTCGCCCCAATACGTCCCATAAATGAAGCCCAGTAGAAACCATTCAGGCGACGGTACAAATTACTCAAGCGACGGAATGAGAAGTGTTCGTCGCAAGAATATACTTCCAGCGACGGACAATGACCCTCATCCGTCGCTTCAAAGCTATCTCCATTGACTTGTAGTTTGACCACACTAAGGCGACGGTATGAGTAAGTCCGTCGCTAGAAACACATTGAAGCGACGACATTTTCTCTGTCCGTCGCCTAAGTGTCTACCTGGCGTAGTGAACTAGTATTTGTTATCTGCGCTTTTGTGCATTTTGCTAATAAATTATAATTTATTATATTAATTATATTAAAATTATTATTTTTTAATTAAATTTTATGTGAATATTAAAACAGTTTATTTGAAATTTTTTAATAAAAATTTTCAAGCAATTATAAATTAATTTTTGATGTGAAGAATTTTTGTAAACAATCTCCATTATTCGAGTCTTAATTTAAAGGATCCTTTTTAACCTTTTAATCAAAATTAAGCATATTTTGAAAGATAGTTTAATTAAGATATGAGGTTGAGAATTAATATAAATAATTTGAGGATAAGATTTTATTTTTCAATTTGAATAATGAAATTTTATCATTAGAGATAATGAACTAAAATAATTAATTTTAATGACTAAAGATATAATAATCAAGGTACAATATTTATAAAAATAAGTCATGGTAAAATGATAGATTTGGTAACCACTTAAGATATGAGATGAACACATAAAATAACAAATAGAAAATAAATGAGGTCATTGTCTAATGTGACTTAAATATATTAGACTATCATTAATTGATATGTCAAAAAACTCAAGTCAGATTGCATCAGAAACGACACGTAGATAAATTGCATCAGATGAGACATCAGGTTATTATTTTTTGTTTCCCTACTGCACACTCAGGTGATGAATGGAAGAGGATTTGATCTCTTGAAATGTGTGCCATCCTTTGCAAAGTGATCTCCACACTACCGCTTTAAGAAGCGGCAAATTTGTTGTGATCTTCCCAAGTCTGATATCTTTTATTTTGTCTTTTCTCCACCTGGACATTAAGAACATGGAGCGATACTCCGGGGATATTCCGGTGTGGAGGGTCTTTAAGTCACTCCATTTTCATGATTTAAACTAGAATCTGGCCGCAGATAGCCATTTCTTGAAAATTCGCAAGCATTTTGATTTTGATCCATCAAAGATATCTGGAATCAGATTCCCCCAAACCCACCAACAAGTACTGTAACTTGAAAGTACGTCGAAGAGAAAGTGGGCAATAGACAAAACACAATTTGTTCCGTTCACCAGAAAGATGCACATATGCATCAAGATTTGTGAATAGATCGAATCTTGGACAACGTACATATAAATATGTATCTATCAAGAGATGGAGTTTGTTGTTGGGTATAGACTGCAGTACTCGTAATCTTGAATTGCAGTTAAGGTAGCTAGGTATGATCACATAATAAGCAGTCAATCAGTTTCTGGAATCAAATAAAAAAAACACGACCCTAATCGGGGGCTAAATCAAAGATGGTGATTGCAGGAAGATAGAAGACAAAGGCCACAAGGGGAGGGCTCGAATGTCTCCTCTACAAGGAAACGGAGAGCAAAACTTGAATGACAAGCACGTCATGTTTGGCCTGCCCTGCAGTCTGCAGTGGGAGAGCTCCCCACTGTGCACTAACATGTCTTATGGCGTGGTCGATCGTTCTGGTCCCCCCACCCTCATCTCTAATCACTAATAACTAATTAATACTCTCTCTCTCTCTCTCTCTCTCTCTCTCTCTCTCTCTCTCTCTCTCTCTCTCTCTCTCTCTCTCTCTCCCTCCTTGTTGCTTCATATATGCTTCTACTCCCTTCCACCATTCTTGCTCTATCTACTCCCTCCATCTTTATACTTCTTAGATGGACTGCTCCCATATGTTGTGACGACCGCAAGACTCTTTGAAAGAGGGCAAAATTTCTATTGCGTACTGAGATATATTGAACTTAAACAAAGTCTTTTACCTAAGCTACAACTTTCATCTTAACAGTGAAGTGTAGAAAAGTAGAATTACATTTGCTTGGTTCCTATATATAGTAGTGGTTTCTCGTCATTCAGACATTTGTCATGTCTAGGATTGTAAACTTATCAAAATTCAATCATGCTGTATATTTAAGGCTTTTGCATATTACTATATTAGGACTGTAAACTCATCAACTTTGTAATGTTTTTTGGTTCTCAAAGACGTTATATTAATTGTGACTTGAATATGTAGGGTAAGAAAACACAAATACTGCATAAAGCCTCACAAATTCACAAACCCCAAATTCAATTCATAAATTTCATTCTCAAAATCACATATACACAATAAGTAAAACAGAAAATTGATTCTCAATGTAAAACCCTAACCCACTAGCTACCGATTCAAGTTCTCAATGAGATAAACGACAGTAATCTAGAGAACACAGCGGTTTGTTAACGCGGTTCGGTTTCCCTACTCCGCGGGGCCTCAAGAGGGGAGACCCGGTCCCGAGAATACCACTAAACTCGAACAAAGATACAAGATCTGGTTACAAGTGTGGAACACAGACGAGAAACGCTTAATGAGCTAGCAATCTAAACGCAGAGAAACTAAGAGGTAAAGGTTCAGAGATTTGAAAGGGTAAAAGCCCCCTTTCCAGCTCTTCAATCCATATGAGGACGTTGCAGACTCCAGGTGACAGGAATCAAGGCCTCCATGGATGAGCAAGGTGCCGCCTTTCAGTCTCACTCTTCCTCGCTCTAGGTTTAGGGTTTGCCGTCGGAGCTTCTCTCTCATCGACGCTCCAAGTGATGAACAGGAGCATATATATATAGAGGAGGGTGTGGCTAAGTAGGGTTGCAACGTCTACAAAGGGATCCAGATGCGGGAAGCAGGCCATGGGCTTGGACTCTATTCTCATAAGAGAATATTGTCCAAGTAATTTGGGCCGGCCCACAATCCAGAAACATTTAAACCTGTAACACAGAGCATAGCACACACCCACACACACTATAGGTTAGTCTTATAGAGTCTTGGTGCATCTAGAGTCCGAACCAAGATGGTCTTGGGGTCCCTTAGATGTGTCCAAAGCCTCAAGACCACACCTATAGCCTTAGCTAGCTCATTAAGTGTCTCTGCTAGTCTATTACATCCAAACACTTGCCATCCTAGACCTATAAAATACAAAGACAAAACTTAGGATTACATTATAACAAATGCCCTCCTAATCTTGAGTTTGTATCTTCTTTGTTCTTCCAGTTTCTTGTGGTCTTCTTCCAGGGACCTTCCTCTCCCGTCAGTCATCAGCCCGCGTGCCTGTCATGAGCTAAGGCACATCAAAGATCTTTAGGAAATTTCTGCAGAAATGGAATTTGTTAGTAGGAACTATTTTGGTACCAAAATCTGCAGGATTCACATCTCCTAAGATCTTATCAACAGAGATATTTTCTTTCTCAATCTCATCTCTAATAAAATGGAATCTAACATCGATGTGCTTGGTCCTCTCATGATACATGGGATCCTTGCATAAATATATAGCACTTTGATTATCAGAAAACACAACAGGAATATAAGATTTTCTTTCTACTTCCTTCAAGATTCCTTTCAACCAAATAGCTTCTTTTGCAGCCTCAGTTGCAGCAATATATTCAGCTTCAGTAGTGGATAAAGCAACAATAGATTGCATCTGAGATTTCCAAGATATACAGTTTCCAGCCCAAGTAAAGAAGAATGAGGAAGTAGATTTTCTGTTATCCCTATTACCAGCATAATCAGAATCAACAAATCCATGAAGTTCATTTCTAGAAGTGTGTTCAGCAAACATAAGACCCATAAATTTAGTGCCACATAAATATCTGAGCAAATATTTCATTGCATTCCAGTGTTTTCTCTAGGGTCAGACATGAATCTACTAAGTGCACTCACAGCAAAGGCAAGGTCAGGCCTAGTGCACAGCATAGCATACATTACAGAACCAGCAGCAACATCATAGGGAATGTTTTCCATTTTCTTAGATTCTTCATCAGTTTTAGGACTAAGATCTCTGTATAATTCTAGATGCCCTCCTAAAGGGATAGGTGTAGGGTTAGAGTTGTTCATACAGAATCTGTCCAAGACCTTAAGCAAATAATCACCTTGAGTCAGCCACATTACTTTCTCAGATCTGTTTCTAATAATGTTAATCCCTAGAATTCTTTTAGCTGAACCCAGATCCTTCATATCAAAATGCAATTTCAAGTCATTTTTAGCACCAGCTATAATAACTTTGCTATTACTGATCAGAAGAATATCATCAACATAAAGCAAAACATACAAGGGATTCTTAGAACCAGCATGCTTAAAGTAAAGGCAGGTGTCATATTTGCTTCTGGTGAAACCTAAGGATTTCATACATGCATTGAATTTCAAGTTCCATTGCCTAGGAGACTGTTTCAGACCATAGATGGATTTTTTAAGCAGACAAACATGATCAGATTTTCTCTTATCTATAAATCCTTTAGGTTGTTGCATGTAAATGGTTTCTTTTAGGTCACCATGTAGGAAGGCTGTTTTAACATCCATCTGTTCAAGTTCCCAGTCATTAACAGTAGTAATAGCAAGCATGAGTCTCAGAGTCTTATACTTAACAACAGGTGCAAAGATATCCTTATAGTCTACCCCCTCCTTTTGCCTAAAGCCCTTAGCTACAAGTCTAGCTTTGTACTTAGGTGGATCAGTAGGAGTGATACTATCTTTCAGTTTGTAAACCCATTTGCACTCAATAACTTTAGCCTTTTTAGGTTTAGGGACCAAGAGCCAAGTTTTGTTAGCATACATAGATTGTAACTCTTCATGCATAGCTTTCAACCACTCATTAGCACAAGAACTTTTCATGGCTTGATCATAACTTTCAGGTGAAAGGTGTTTCACAGTTTCAGCAGCCAAGAAAGCAAATTCAACAATATTAGAGGTGAACCTTCTGTTAGGTATCCTAACTCTAGGCTCTCTGTCTCTAGTAAGTTGATAATTAGACAAATCAGACACAACATTTCCAGCAGTATTCACAACAGGCAAAGGAATATGATCAGAAGCAGAAGTATCAGTAGAAGAGGATTGAAGAGAGCTCGAGGGGGATGAAGTACTGTCACTTACACTACCACCAGATTGGTGGGGATGAGTAGAGATACTACCTTGTGAGCCATTTCCTTCAGGCTCACTGTTTTGAGGAGAGTTTGACACCTCAACTTCTGAAGATTGTGTCTCAGAGGTTGAGTTTCCATTGTTTGAGCCTTGTGGAGTTCCAATGTCAAATTCATCATCCTCCATGTCATCATGGTCATTTGGATCATAGAATCCTTCAGCATGGGAAGGATCTTCTGGGGTACCTGCATTCTCAGTTTCAAGTGTTAGATTCTTCTTGAAATGATATTCCTTTTCATTAAAAGTTACATTTCTAGAAGTTATGCATTTATAAGCTCCAGGTTGAACAACAAGCAATCTATATCCTTTAGTTCCTTCAGGATAGCCCAGCATTACACACTTTTGAGCTCTAGGTTGTAGCTTTCCCTGAGATACATGGGAATATGCACTACAACCAAATGGTTTCAAGTGTGTAATGTCAGGCTTCCTTCCTGACCACATCTCTTGTGGAGTTTTGAAGTCCACAACAGATGATGGGGTCCTATTGATTAGATAGGCAGCAGTTGTGACTGCTTCACCCCATAAGGAACTCTTAAGACCAGCACCAATGAGCATGCACCTTGCCTTTTCAAGCAAGGTCCTGTTCATCCTCTCAGCAGTGCCATTCTGCTGAGGGGTGCCAGGGACTGTGAGATGTCTCTTTATCCCCTTTTCTTTACAGAATTCATTAAAGGCTTTATGGAAAAACTCTAAACCATTATCAGTTCTTAGCACTTTTAATTTGAAATTGGATTGACTCTCAACCATAGCATTCCAAGACTTAAAGCTGTCAAAAGCCTCATCCTTGGATCTTAACAAATATACCCATACTTTTCTAGAGTAGTGATCAATAAGAGAAAGAAAATACTTTCTTCCTCCTATTGTCTCTATCTGTGCAGGCCCCCATAAGTCAGAGTGCACATACTCAAGGGGCCTGGAAGCAGTATAGGTAAATTTGTTGAAGGGATGCTTGGTTTTCTTACCAAAAATGCAATTTTCACAGAATTCCAGATTGCAAGGTTTAAAATTTATCATGCCATTTTTAAACAGATGCATCATGCCAGTGTTACCTATATGCCCTAACCTATCATGCCACATCTTAGTATGAGTAAGATTTTCAACATCAACCACATGGGTAGACACATTCAATTCAGGAGATCCTATCACATGATATAGACCTCCCTTTTTGATGGTCTTTATAAGAATGACTCCATTTCTGGAAACATTCTTACAACCCCTAAATGTATTGATGTTGAAATCCATATCATCAAACACAGACTCAGAAAGAAGGTTTCTCCTCAAGTCAGGCACCCACCTGACATTTTGGATAACCCTGACCCTACCATCATGCATTCTAATAGGAACATTACCTGTGCCCTTGATTTCAAGGACAGTGTGATCCCCTAACATTACCTTGCCACCATTGCAGATTGTAATGGAAGAAAAGAAAGCTCTGTTGGGGGTAGCATGCAAAGTACACCCTGAATCAAGTATCCAAACATTGTCAGCAACATTTTCAGAAGAACACACAAGTAATTCCTGGGGATAACTATCACAAGTTTCAACAACACCAGTGAAATCAGGTTCAGATTTAGACTTGTTTTGTTGATCCCTTTTCTTTTTTCTACAATCCCTAGCAAAATGACCTTCATTATGACAGTAGTGACACTTATAACCCTTCTTCTCATTGTTTCCTTTCTCAGATGATTTATCTTTATCAGATTGACTCTTCTGACCACCTTTGTTGTTGTTATTACTCTTAGGCTTGCCTTTCACAACCAGAACTTCAGTTTTAGTCTCAGATCTATCAGTTCTAGAATCAGTTTTAGACTTAAACACTTTAAGGACCTCATCCTTTTCAATAACAGCTTCAATGATTTTATCTTTGGTGATTTCTTCTCTGCTATACTGAATAATATCCTTAAAGTTGTCAAACTGTGAAGGCAAGGAGTTTAACAGAATAACAGCTTGATGAGTGTCTTTTATCTTGTCATCACATTTTGCTATCTCCTGTGTCATTTTCAGAAATTTATCCAAGTTTTCATGCACAGTGAGACCAACATTCATTTTGAAAGTGAACAACCTACATAACAGAGAAATCTTCCTAGGCAAAGAAGTTTTCATGTAGGTGTCTTCAAGTGTTTTCCAGAGAGCTTTAGGTTCAGAAATCGTTACCACTTGTCGAGCTACCTCATCAGACAACCTGATAACTATTTCGGAGTAGGCCTGATCTTTGAGCTCCTTTTTGTCTGCTTCAGACATCCCAGCAAGAAACTCTTCGGTGACAGCCTTGTAGCATTTCTCCTTCATCAGTAGGGCCTTCATTTTGAACTGCCACATGGGGAAGTCCATCGTTCCATCGAAGGCCTTAATTTTTAAGGAGTTATCAGCCATAATTTTGTACCTGCAACAGAGGAGATACAAAAAATTAGAAACTCTCAACTTAGAAAACGCTAAACCAAAAAATGTAAACGCAGTGAAAGGATAAACAGAAACAGTAGCTAGGGTTTGGTTAACCTCGCTCTGATACCAGATTTGTAAAACCCTAACCCACTAGCTACCGATTCAAGTTCTCAACGAGATAAACGACAGTAATCTAGAGAACACAGCGGTTTGTTAACGCGGTTCGGTTTCCCTACTCCGCGGGGCCTCAAGAGGGGAGACCCGGTCCCGAGAATACCACTAAACTCGAACAAAGATACAAGATCTGGTTACAAGTGTGGAACACAGACGAGAAACGCTTAATGAGCTAGCAATCTAAACGCAGAGAAACTAAGAGGTAAAGGTTCAGAGATTTGAAAGGGTAAAAGCCCCCTTTCCAGCTCTTCAATCCATATGAGGACGTTGCAGACTCCAGGTGACAGGAATCAAGGCCTCCATGGATGAGCAAGGTGCCGCCTTTCAGTCTCACTCTTCCTCGCTCTAGGTTTAGGGTTTGCCGTCGGAGCTTCTCTCTCATCGACGCTCCAAGTGATGAACAGGAGCATATATATAGAGGAGGGTGTGGCTAAGTAGGGTTGCAACGTCTACAAAGGGATCCAGATGCGGGAAGCAGGCCATGGGCTTGGACTCTATTCTCATAAGAGAATATTGTCCAAGTAATTTGGGCCGGCCCACAATCCAGAAACATTTAAACCTGTAACACAGAGCATAGCACACACCCACACACACTATAGGTTAGTCTTATAGAGTCTTGGTGCATCTAGAGTCCGAACCAAGATGGTCTTGGGGTCCCTTAGATGTGTCCAAAGCCTCAAGACCACACCTATAGCCTTAGCTAGCTCATTAAGTGTCTCTGCTAGTCTATCACATCCAAACACTTGCCATCCTAGACCTATAAAATACAAAGACAAAACTTAGGATTACATTATAACACTCAAAATCACAAACCTTTTTAAAAATTCACAAATCCCAAATTCAATCAATAAATTTCATTCTCAAAACCACATACACACAATAATTATAACACAAAATTGATTCTCAAAATCACAAAACTTTTTCAAAAAGGAGGCAGGTAGGGATCGCAACCCCCACCTTTGGTCTCATTTCATTTTCTCAAAACCATATATAAATAATTTTTTTTTCCAAACTCCCGGAGACGTGTGGGTCAAAGGGTGTGGCGGCTGCCCACGTGCGCCACACCCTGGGGCGCCACTGCCCATGTGTGTTTGATCACCCGCTGTTTTTGTTGATGTGAGAACTGTGTTGGTGAACAATCTATAATTATTTTTGTTTTAAAGACATTTCATGGTTTATGATATTGATCAAAACTCAACTAACTAAAGATAAAATACTAGTATTATTTTGCAAGGGATAGCATATGTATGATATCTAGCTATTAGAGCATGCCCAACAGCTACTTAAAACAATTTTCAAAATAGAGAATTATAAGTCAAATATTCTGAATATTTTTTGGGTTCATTCCAACAACTTACCCATTGTAGAGTTTACCCCAAAATATATAGAGTTTTCTTCAAATTTGGGGAATGATCTCCATATTTTCTCTCCAATCTCTATTTTGGAGAATGTAACAGGAACACTTTTGGACCAAAAATCATCCCAATATTCTCCAAAAAAATCAAGATGAAGAATCTCTTCGGCTTGCTATTAGAGTATTAGGTTAGTAACGACAAGCATAACAGTTGGCATATTGTATTTTTTTTTAATAACGGCTGGGTTCAATTTCTATTGGTGGTTGATTGAACTTACTTGTAGCCTTAAAATAGGTCATTCTTTTAAATCTCAAAGAGGTCCGTCCAAAACTCTTCCTATCAAAATAGAAGAAGATAGGATACCATGTTGTTAATTAAAGGAAGCAAAAAAATGGACATAGATGGTGGATAATAGATCTTAATTACATACAAACAAAGTTTCACAACCATACAATTAAGATAGTCAAACGGAGACAGTTTTTCGGGTCGGATTGTCCCATTTAGACTTGGCCAGTGGGCCCCGGTTTTGAGATTAATAATCAATCATTAAGATCCTGCCTGGTTGGTATGACTACTATTTTTTTTTACTCTACCTTTAATTTGGTAAATAAATCACCTCGGGTTCGAACCTAAAAACTTTGGGTACTATCCACAAGTTTTTTTCGCTTGAACCATTTTGAAATGGTTTATTTTTTACTCTACCCGCTTTAACATTTATGTCATTTTATTTTTTATCATGTTTTTTTAAAGAGATAAAACTATATAAAAAATTAATAATTTTTTTTATTATTTATATAGTTTTTAACTACTTAAAAAAACGTGTTAAAAAGTGAAACGACATATAGTTTGAGACAAAGCTAATATAACTTTGAGATTTTAATTTAGATGAAATTATTTAGAGATAAATTTCTTAAATATTTACAAATATTAATTAATTAAACAATCAACCCACCAAAAATTTATTAGATAAGTGATCCCCTCTCTAAAATTAAATATTAATGGTCAATGGTCTAATTTTGATCGGTCAAAGTTTGACCAATTTGTAATTTTTTTTGTTTTTACATTGATCACAATCTTTTTATGACATTTTTTTTATGATTTGATGACAAGTTTTTGTTATTACATTGATGATATTTTTTTATGTTACTTTTTTGTTATACCTTGAAGCCATTTTTTTATTTTCACATTTTTTAGATGCCACTTTTTTGTTATAATTTGATGCCACTTTTTGTCAGCACATTGATAACATTTTTTTATATTGATTTTTCGTTATCACTTGATACCGTTTTTTTGTTATGATATTGATGTCAATTTCTTTTGTTATAATATTGATGCCACATTATATTGTTTAATTCCACTTTATACTTACTTATTATTGATGCCACTCTTTTCTAGTTGATCACATATTATAATGTATGGTTTTATATATGTACATAACCAATATCGATGCCATAATTCAAAGACCTTGTGTTTTTATATGTACATTAATTCGACTTTATTTTGATTCTATATTTTATTCATCGCATTGATAACACCTTTTTTTAGTTGATGACAAATTATAATATATGGTTTTGAGTAGATAATTAACTATTTCAAGTATAAAGGAAAAAATATTTGTTGATGATATTGTATGAGGATATTTTTTAATTGATGCTACAATAGTGTGTGAATTCTATGTTGGTGATATTTTACAAGGGAAATTATATATCGTTACCATATTTTTACATGGTGAATTATATGTTGATACCACTTTATAAGGTGAATCATATGATAATGACACTTGATAGGGTGAATTATATGTTGGTGTCGCATTTTTATTGATAACACTTTTAAAGATGAATTATATGTTAATGATATGTTGTATTATTGTGGTTTACTTATAATATTGATGACATATTTTTTTAGTCAATCAAGGACACACTATAAATGGTTATTTCAAGTTAATTATGAAAAGTGACATTAATGAAATATTATCTATGTATATATAAAAGTATCATCAGTTGTATAAAAGCATAATTAATAAATTATTATTATTAAGAACACATTATTATCAATATACAAATATGCTATAAAAAATATTTTATAAAAAATGTATCATCGCCATACAATTGATTGAATTAAAAATGTGATATAAAACAATCAGACTAAAAAATGACATCAATTGAATTAAAAAGTGGCATCCAATAATAAGTACATTTTAGAAATGTGACATTGATAATGCATGATTTGTATAGGCATTTTGAGTCATTACTAAGTCATTTAGGTTGCATTTAGATATGTTTTTAGCATAAAGTACATTCATTGTCTTTAAACTTGCAAAATTCGGAATCTACGCGTTTTATGCCTATCTATGCAGATTCTTGAAAGTCAAGCTAAAGGAGAAGAGGAAAGCTATAATATGAAGCCTTAGAAGCTTAAAGAAGAGTCGAGGAAGAAGACAAAAGAAGAAGCAAATAAGACAAGATGAGAAGAAGAAGAAATATGAAGACTGCAGAGGTGGCGCCCGTGACAAGGGTACCGGCGCCCGCCGACTCTCAGCACCCGCTGAGGACTTCCACGGAAGACACGGGATCGACGCCCGTCGATAACTTGTCGGCGCCCGTCGATGTAGATTTTGGAAGATTTTCTCGGAGGGCGAATATGGCCCATTGGGCTATGCTTCTATCTCATTTTGGCCGACTCCTAGGTTTCCTATGCTTATAAATACAACTCTCCTCAACCCCATACATTAGACTTCACAACATAATTCACAATTCATTCACCACTTCTCTCTTTTTCCCTTTTCATCATTTTCGGTGAACCATGCTTGGCTAAACCTTTTATATAGTTTTGCTTATATTTTATGCATTAGTTATAGAAATGTGAGGGTTGTTTGAATACTATTATATAGTTTATATTTGGTTTATGCATATTTGGTTATTCGTTACTATTGTTCTTTATATGTTTATGCTGTTTATTTGTCTTAATTGGCCACTAAGATAGGTAAATAAGTTGCTAAGTCATTATAGTTAAATCCACTATTGCGGACCTTAATCCGATATAGTAGCAAACATATCTTGATGATCAGGTTGAGATTTATGCATATCAAAGAGTAATGATAGATAGTTGAGTGTTATTCTTAGCGGATGCGATAGCTAGGTTGTCAACCAGGTTGAGATTTATTGCTTCTTGAACCCCATGCAAGAGTTTTAGGAGTTGATAGTGATCAAATCATGAAGCTATATAACTATGTGCACACATCGGCACTAAGATAGCCAAGCATAACCAAACAACCCGATGATCATGAATTTACCAATGTTGAAAATATAAGTAGAACTATATCTCTCTTCATATTATTATCTCTATTTCAACCATTACTCTCTTTACTATTCTTTCGCTCATTATTATTACTCTTATTACAAACTGCTTACTTACTTACTACATCTAGCCAATGTCGCACGCATTCTCTCTGAGATCGACATGTACTTGCTGCTAATACTCGTTATTAGTTAAAGGTATAGATTTACTATTTGAGGTGTTAGAACACACGACTTTCTAACGCGCACCAAATTCTTGGCGCCATTTTCAGGGACTGCCGAGTTTTTAACTAAACGTAATTCGTAAGCTCTGGTGTAACCATGTGTTATGGTTCACAACCGTTTTGCTAATCTTTCTCTAGTGCCTTGTGATTCAAAAATCAAATGAAGTATGTCTAGGTTACGAAAGCAAAGCTCAAGCAAAATGGCCGACAATGAGGATCAACCGAAAAGAACGCTGAGAGATCTTAAGGAGCCTACTCTTACATCACCACTACTAGCCATCAAGCTCCCAGATCTCCCAACATGCTCGAAATTTGAATTCAAGTCAAGATGGGTATCGTTGTTGCCCAGTTTTTATGGAAGGAACGGGGAAGATACAAACAAGCATCTGGCGAAATTTACTACGGTTTGCGATCATGTTAGACCCAATGGAATCACTAATGCCCAGATGATAATCAGAGTGTTCCCGTTTACTCTCAAGGACAGTGCAAATGAATGGCTCTATTATCTGCCCACAGAAAGTATCAAGTCTTGGATATAATTGAAGAAAGCATTTATGAATAAGTACTTGCCAGCTACCCGACGCAGCAAAGTCAAGAAAGAGATATCCAATATCGAGCAATCTTTGACAGAATCACTGTACAAGTATGTTGAACGCTTCAACAAGCTCAAATCTAGTTGTCTGCATCATGAGATCACGGAGGACGACCTCGTTCTCTACCTATATGAGGGATTGTTGGATATCGAGCAAGGAGTAATCAACGCAACAAGCGGAGGAGATGTTCTCGATAAGACTCTAGCCGAGGCGATGAAATTTTTGAAGATCTTGCTAATGCCTCACAGTAGTACGGAATGATGCAAGGAGTTCGAGGAATACACCATGTCAAGAATGCAAGCTTCGGTTCTATCTAGCAGAATGAGATCAGTAAGCTGATAGAACTGGTGAAAAACTTAGCGACTCATGTTACTCAATTGCCAGTCCGACCCTGCGGCACATGCGGAGATTTGTTGCAATTGAACGATCTTTGTCCTTAAATTCAAGAAGGAGTGATGGAAGTCAATGTAGTTGGAGACTATGGTCCTCGACCATATGGTTGCATTTTGATAGGTCTAGTTAAAATGTTTTAGGATGTATCCCTCTTTTGATTTGTTGTTTGCTGAACGCTGAGCAACTTCAGCTCATTGAAGAGTAGTTGTACACTATATGCTGGAGTACATTCACTGTATGTATTTGAATTATAGGCATAATCAGATTGAAACGGAAGATTTCTACTCATAGTAGAAATCACTGATAAAGTGATTGTTTTAAGCAACAAAATATGATACGATATTCAGACATGATAGTCTTGGAAAGCAATTGATTTAGGTGGTTGCGCCTGCTGAACTGTCCTTAATTCTGCATGTGAAACCCTAGCCTTCTGTTAATTTTTTTTCAGCCGATTGTTGCTTATTGCTCTTGGCATTATAAAAAAAAGAATTTTAAAGAAAACTGCTTGGAAAAAGTAGTCAGTTAGTAACTGCCCACGATCCAATGCATTGGAAAAAGTAGTCAGTTAGTAACTACCGCACTAAATAGTTTGTAAAAACTACAACCACCTACATGTCATATTCTTCGCCGTGGTAAGTTTTAGTGGAATTGCTCTCAATCTATCATTTTGAGTCTTATATGCCCAAGAGCCCTGGCTTTTGTGTCTTCTATGTCTTTTTGAGTTCTATTGTGTTTGCTTATTTCTGCTTGAGTATAGATTGTCACAAGACAGATTGAAGCCTAGAGTTAAACAAGCACTTTAAAAACAGAGTGAAGAGAGAAACACATGCAAGGTTTTTGATTTTCACTAACTTAATGAGTTTACTTGTAAGTTTTCTGTCATGATGTCGCAGCACAACCAAGACGAGGATCGGGAAAACCATAACCCTAATCTTGTCGCCAATACCGAGTTATCCAACACACTTCGGACCTTGTCAGAGGGCGTGGCCCAACTGACACAGATGATGGCTAACTTCCATCCTAGGTAGCTGAGTCCAGAAGGCCGAGCACATCATGCCTAGGCACCGCAAGGTAATGCTGATAACCCTAATCGTAAGTTGCAAACTCCTAGAAGGAAACAACATCATTTCTTTAACAACGAGGATCTTGAAGAGGCTGAGAATGAGGCTGATAACTAAGCCTACCAGCAAGGGCGCGCTAGAGAGCCCGAGCAAGATGGTATAGGTAAGATCAAGGTTCAAATTCTACCCTTTGAGGATAAGAGCAATTCGGATGCTTATCTAGAGTGGGAGACCAAGATTGAACATATCTGGGACTCAGCAACTTCGCCGAAACCAAAAAGGTACAACTTGTTGCCCTTGAATTTACCGGTTATGCTCTATTCTAGTGGGATAATTTGGTGAAAGAAAGAAGGAGAACCCTTGAAGCTGACGTGACCACCTGGGTCACATGAGGGCCCTAATGAGAGCTCGGTTCGTGCCCCTGCACCACTACCAAGATCTAAGGAAAAAGCTCAAGAATTTGAAGCAAGGTTCGATGAGCGGGAGGAGACCTACACACCATGCAAATGGCAATAGTAAGGTCTAACATCGTGGAAGATGATGAGTCGATGATGTCTCATAATTTGAGGATCCTACACCCTTCACTAGCTCAAGAGTTTAATTGTTACCCTTACAATTCGATGATGAAGTCGCTACACCTCACTCTCAAGGTAGAGCGGAAGATGAAGTGGAGAGCCAAGGAGGCCGCGGGCCTATTAGACAAGGGAGGGGGTGGAGAAACCCTAACCCTAGTCAGGAGGCATTGACACCAGGTGGCACATGAGGAAATCAAGGTAGCATCGGTATCAATGGCTAGCTGAAAGCACCTCCGATGCTACCATTGGCGATAGCCTGTAGCTTTAATTCGGGAGGTAACCTTAAATCTACTAAGGGAGGTAACCCTAAACCCTCTGCTAAAACCTTGGATATTGTTTATTTTAAATGTCATGGTAGAGGTCATATAGCCCGAGATTGTCCTAATTAACGTGTATTACTTGTTAATCATTTAGGGCAATATGAATCTGAATTGAAGGTTCGATAATATAAAACAAGGTAATATAGAAATACTCTAGAAGGGGGGTTGAATAGAGTATGCCCTTTTTCGCAGAAAGTCTCAAGACTTTTGGAGCTCGTATAAAACCCTTTGAGATTAAGCCTGAATCACAAAGTTAGACAATCGAACCAAGTGCGGAAATAAGGTAAAGCAATAGATAAAGGACACGAGTAATTGTTTACGAGGTTTGGCACGAACTTGGCCTACGTCCCCGCCTAGGGTTCTTCCACAACCCTAGGATTCAACCGGCTTTTATTGATTCACAAGACTTAGGATCCTAGTAGCTCCCCGAGAAGCCTCTCTCTTATAAAATTGCAATCTAGTCAACTCACGTTCCCTTGGAGTCCTAGACCAATCTAGAAGAGCCCCACCTCTCTATGCTATCTAGTACAATCCTCTTACACTTAGTGAATCAATCGCCTAATGTCTACTTCCTGAGTTACAAACTCTTGAGTATAACACTCTCTCGAAATATATCCTATAAGCTCACAGTGTAACTCTCAAATGCTTTGAAATGAAATAACAGACTCTTAAGGACAAGCATAGAGCACACGAAGAAGACAGATTTCGCTTGAAGGCTTGAGTGTATGAAAGCTTGTGTTCAACAGGTGTCTGCTGTCTTCTTCTTCCTTTCCTTTATATAGAAGCAACATGGCGCCTAAGGATCTTCAACCACGGCTAGTTCGGATCATTGCGTGCCCAAGGATCTTCTATTTTTGGACACTTCGAAGACATGATCTCTCCAATTTGGATCTCCTCAATATGCACCATAAGGAAAGAAGTAATTCGAATAATACTTCCTGAAAGGTTAGTTAGGCATATAATATAATGGAAGTATATAATATTAAATAATATTCGGACATAATAATATATAGAACAGGTTTTGTATTTCATCAATACTGTTAAAGCTCCAAGACCTTTGACACAGACAAACTGTCAAGGCCTTTGAAACTTTATTCCGATTTTCATCAAGGGAGGGAGTTATCAATCTCCCCCTTGATGAAAGACAAAACCTGTGCATCCCTGCAACTTATTCAAGCATATATAATATAAGTAAAATCGGACTAAGTACCTGCATGGGTTAGACAAATGTTGGATCAAAAATTTAAAGCAATAAGACCATCCAACTGAAAATAAAACCAAGGTCTTCCAAGACCTTTAAATCGCAACAGTTTTAAAAAGTCTAACACCACCACGGATCATCTCCCCCTTTTTGTCTTTCAACAAAGGGAGGAGGTAAAACAGTCACCAAACGTTTTGAAAAAGTTTCCAAAAACCAGCAATGTATCAGATGTCAGGGATGGGATAGGGTAGGGTTTAAGCTTCGTCGTCCGGAGCATCATCAGTGAGCCTCGTCCACAGACCTTGCAGCATCTTGGTTATCCCACTCATCTCCGTCATAACCTCCTTGTGCTGCTCCTTGATATCCAGGCGAACTTCCTCCAAGCCCAACTCCAGGTTGTCTATGCGTTCATCAACGGCTGAAGCAGTGGGAAGAGCTTTTGAAGGAGTGGCAAAACTCAAGGTCCCTTGGGGAGACCGAGTGATGCCAATCTTTTCAAGGCTCTTGGAGTCGAACTTACCCATATGACGCTGCTGTTCTTCATTTTTGAAATCAATTCCAGAAGCTTTGAAGAGTGGGGTCAAAAGGGTAGCAAAGGGGAGGGGGGTTCCTTTCATGGCTTTTCTTGTGTGAGCCATGGATCCTAAAATAGTGTTGGCCAGATCAAGATCAAGGCCATTGAGGATACGGTAAAGGAGGACCATGGAATTGTCAGTAAGGAGCGAGCCAGAGTTAAGACGGGGTAAGAGGCATCGAACAATGATGTTAAATATGATTTTTGCCTCAAGGGTAAGGGATGAGTGGGTGAGTTGCTTTGAGGTTCTGTTAGATGCTTCGGGTAGGAGGTACTTGGCTCGGGCAAGGATGATGCAGTTTTCTTTTGAGGGGTGTATTTCATAGGGTGGGCATGGGCTAGGTAGGCCAAGGAAATCTGCAAAGTCATTGGAGTTGAAAGAGATTCTAACCCCTTTGACAACAGAATCCAAAGACCAACCATTGGCGTCGTGTTTGGCTTTTAGGTTGATGTAGAACATGCGAGTAAGCTGGGGATAGTAAACGGTTTCAAGATTGAGAAGGGTCCAGGCTGGGGATTTTTTGAGAAGATCAATGCAGGGTAGTTTCAAAGCTTCGAAGAACTCAATATCCAAAAAATCAGAACAGCAAATCCTACGAGTTCGAAACTCATCTACCCACTTACCAGCAGTCTCAATATTTTCAAACCAAGAGGAGGGCAAGGATTGGTTTACCTGGATGTAGGAAGGTGGATCGGCGTTCTTCCTGCGAGCGATCGTTGGAGCGACTTTCTTGGCAGGCGCCTCAAGGCTCTTGAGGGTGCCCTTCCTGGTGCGCTTGGGAGAAGGAGGCTTGCTTGTAGAGGCTTTCCGCTTCTTTGGAGACGGGGGAGGAGGAGGAGGAGAAGAAGAGGGAGCATGCTCGGGCTCCTCTTCCTCTTCTTCCTCTGACCTCGAGTCCTCAGCGTTGTCTCCATCGGTATCCTCCTCGTCCTCTCCGGATTCGTCTTGCTCCTCGTCCTCTTCCTCAGGCTCCTCTTTAGAAGGAACCTCCTTGAGAGTCTCTGCCTCGGCTTCCTTCCGGATTCTCTCAGCTTCCTCCTCGATCAACTTCTTTGCAAGCTCGGCCTCCTCCTCGGCCTTTTTCTTCCTTAAAGCTTCTTCTACGACATCCTTGGCTGCATCCTTTTCCAGAATAGCATCAAGATCCTCCTCTTCTTCTTCCTCATCCACCTCCTCAGCGATGACCTTCTTTTTCCCTTTCTGCTTCGCGCTGAGAGGCTTCTTAGCATAGCGTTTTTAGAGCTCTTGGTTACTGTAGTCGTGCTCTCAGTGATGGTGCTCTGGACAACAGCAGGGACGATGGCTTGAGGAGTGGGTTCAGGTGTAGGAGAAGTAGCAGTGTCCTGGCGTCCCTTGGGGGTGGCGCCAAGTCTTTTGGGTGTGGAAGCTTTCTTTGATTTGGGAGCCATGGAGGAAATCGGTTAGGGTTTTCTTAGAGTAGGTTGAGAGGTTGAAGAAGAAGGTGAAAGGGTTTGGAGAGGTTCAGAGTTGTGAGGGAATCGGGTACAGAATTGGGTTTAAGTAGAGAGAGAAGATGATGGAGTGATGGGACGGGTTTAGAGTTCCAAGGGAGGGTAATGATATCATTGCCAAATTTGAAAAATTTCCAATTCAAAATTCACAATATTCCATTAAAATAGGACTGAATAACCGAAATATTTAGTTCCAAAATTAAGATATCTCAACGGAAAGACAATATAACATAAATATGCAATTTTGAAATCCGATAAAAATATAATTGATTAAATATCTAGAAAGATATTAACCAAAAATATGTGATCCGATGTATGTAATCTACCATTTAGTTCACAAACCTTCACATAATTCTCAAAGGTCTTGACACTAAGTAGATATTATCTTTCGTAAAGGGAAAGCTCCCCCTACGAAAGTGCATCCTTGTTAAGCATCCCAATCTCTCGTCTTATGAAGGTGAACCTGTCCTCTGCCAAAGGCTTAGTAAAAATGTCAGCCCATTGATAATCAGTTGAAATAAACGAAATGGACACGTCACCTTTTTCAACATGGTCTCTAATGAAATGATGCCTTACATCAATATGTTTGGTCCTTGAATGTTGAACAGGATTCTTAGTGATGGAGATGGCACTTGTATTGTCACATTTAATAGGAATGCCTTTGAGGTTGATGCCAAGATCTCGCATTTGTTGAGCTATCCAAAGGATTTAGGAGCAACAGGCTCCAGCTGCAATGTATTCGGCTTCTGCAGTGGATAGAGCTACTGAGTTTTGTTTCTTTGAGTGCCAACTGATCAAGGATGCTCCTAAGAATTGGCTTCACCCTGATGTGCTCTTCCTATCCACCTTATACCCTGCAAAATCTGCATCAGAATATCCAATTAAGGTGAAATCCTTTTGCTTTGGGTACCATAGTCCAAGCTCCTTAGTGCCATTGAGATATCGAAAGATCCTCTTTACAGCCACGAGGTGAGATTCTTTAGGATCAGCTTGAAACCTAGCACACATGCAAACACTAAACATGATGTCAGGTCTACTAGTCGTGAGATATAATAAAGATCCAATCATTCCTCGATACTCCTTTTGATTGACACTTTTCCCAATCTTGTCTTGATCTAGAGATAATGTTGAGCTCATGGGAGTCTTGGCTGCTTTGGATTGATCCATCTTGAACTTCTTCAAGAGATCCTTAGTGTACATGCTTTGGTTGACAAAGATCCCTTTCTTGGATTGATGAACTTGTAGTCCCAAAAAGAAGTTGAGTTCACCCATCAAGCTCATCTCAAATTCGCTGCACATGATGTCAGAAAATTCCTTGCACAAAGATGTGTTAGTAGCACCAAATAATATATCATCAACATAAATTTGAATAACCAAAATGTCCTTTCCTTTGGTCTTGATAAAAAGAGTCTTGTCGATCAACCCCCTTTTAAAATCATTTTCTAAAAGATATTTTGACAAGCGCTCATACCAAGCTCTTGGGGCTTGTTTCAAACCATAAAGCGCTTTGTCAAGTTTATAAACGTGATTAGGAAATTCCAAACTTTCAAAACCTGGGCGTTGAGCCACATAAACTTCTTCTTCTGAGAAACCATTGAGAAAAGCACACTTGACATCCATTTGATATAGTTTTATGCCCATAAAAGATGCAAATGCTAATAAAATGCGAATGGCTTCAAGCCTGGCTACGGGAGCGAAGGTCTCCTCGTAGTCAATACCTTCCTCTTGATTGTAGCCTTGAGCAACAAGCCTTGCCTTGTTCCTCACGATCTTACCATTCTCATCTAGCTTGTTTCGAAATACCCATCGTGTGCCAATGACTGATTGATGCTTTGGCCTTGGCTTCAAGGTCCAGACTTTGTTTCTTTCAAATTCGTTAAGCTCGCTTTGCATAGCAATGATCCAGTCTGGCTCTTGAAGTGCCTCATCTACCTTCTTTGGTTCAATAAGAGAAACAAACGCGTGAAAGGCACAAAGATCTTTAAGTTTAGAATGAGTTTAAAAACTAGAAGTAGGGTCAGAAATGATATCCTTTAATGAGTGTGATGAGGAGTATTTGAATTTCCTTTTGCTAGTCTCAGCTCCTTGATTCGTCACACCAGTAGGATTGACTTGTGGTACATCTGACTCCGTGGTCCTGTTAGGTTCAGTTACAGTAGTTTCTGACGTCTCAACACTGTTGGATTGGACACCAAGGGCTTTGGACGAAGCTTCAACACCTTGGGCCAATTCTTCAGTGTTAAGAATCTGTTCCTGCATGTTCCTCTTCTCTGTGTTCTTGGTAGCAGCATCATCACCTTCCTCGTTCTCTGCATGGATGTTAAGATCTATATCTGCAACACTTTCACTCAGAGAACCGTCATTGCATTCATCAAATATAACATGTATACTTTCTTCAACTAACTGGGTCCTTTTATTGAAGATTCTGTAAGCTTTGCTACTTGTGGAGTAGCCAAGAAATATACCTTCATCACTACGCGCATCAAATTTCCCAAGGTTATCTTTTCCATTGTTATGAACAAAGCAAGTACAGCCAAAGGGTTTAAAATAAGATATAAGTGGTTTGCGGCCTTTGAAAAGTTCATAAGGAGTTTTCTTTAAGATGGAACGAATAAGACAGCGATTTAAAATGTAGTTAGCTGTGTTAACAGCTTCAGCCCAATAGGTTTTAGGTAATGCATTTTCTAAAAGCATAGTCCTGGCCATATCCTCTAAGGTGCGGTTCTTGCGTTCCACAACCCCGTTTTGTTGAGGTGTCCTAGGAGCAGAAAAGTTATGGGAGATGCCATATTTAGCACAAAACAAATCAAACTGAAGTTGATCAAACTCCGTACCATGATCACTTCGAATTGACACTATGGGCTCGTTTCTTAAAGTTTGCAACTCCTTACAAAGTTTTGAAAACTCAAATAAGGCCTCTGATTTTTCTTTTAAAAAAGCAACCCAAGTATATCTAGAAAAATCATCAACAACAACAAGCATGTACTTTTTACCATTGGGAGATTTGACTCGCATAGGACCACATAAATCCATATGTAAAAGTTCAAGGGGTCTAGAAGAACTTACAACCTTTTTGGGTTTGAAAGAGCTACGTGTTTGTTTACCTCGTGTGCATGCGTTGCACATATCAATACCTTTGAAGTCCATATCAGGTAGCCCTCTTACAAGCCCTTTGGACACAAGCTTCTGTAGTGTATGTGGACTCACATGACCGAGTCTCCTGTGCTAGAGCTTTGGATCGTCTGTCAAAGCCTTTAGACAGGTTAAGCTTCCTTGTGCCACTTGATCAGCATTTACAGTGTATATATTGTTGTAACGATATGCAGTCAATATAACTTCACCTGTATCTTCTCTGCACACTAGACATCTTTTCTTGTTAAATCTGACATAGTTGCCACTATCACATAGTTGAGAGACACTAAGCAAATTATACTTTAAACCATTAACAAGATAGACATTTTTAATACTATGGCTGGAATCACTTCCAACACTACCAATACCAACGATGTCACACTTTCCTTTGTCACCAAGAGTGATTGTTCCCGTGGATTGCTCCTTTAGATCATGAAAGAGAGAACTCTTTCCACTCATATGCCTCGAGCACCCACTATCAATGATCCATTTATGTTCCTTCACCTTGGTGTTCTCCTGCAAGACAAACATCAACCTTTGTGGCTAGACCAATAAGCAAATTTGGATCCATTGTTGGGGTAAACCATGTTTGGTAAAATAGTGCCTTTTGGAACCCAAACTTGTGTTATCCGTTCTTTTCTCAAATGAACAGGAAATGTATTGCGAATAATATATGGATCCTTTCTTCTATAAAGGCAGGTCTCTTTTACATGTCCCTTTCTAGCACAGTGGTGACATATAGGAGAGGTTCTGCTTCCTTTTGCCTTTACAAAGGTGGTAATGTGCTGCTTTTTTAAAAACCTTGGATTGTAACCAATACCACTTTTGTTTAGAGAACTTTGTTGCTCGCTCAACATCCTATCAAGAGTGCCTTTGGATTTGGTAAAACTTATGAGGGCTGTCTGTTGGTCTTGAATCTTATTATTCAGGGAGATCTTCTCGTTCTCTAAGTCATGATGCTCATTTCTTAGAGAGGAGAGATCTTGCTTGAGTTCAGATTTCTCTGAGTTAAGCGTCTTGACTTTAATGTCAAGACCTGAATAAGAAGCTTCAAGACTTTTAACCCTCATAGACAGATCCTCAATAGTTCTTTCCTGATCCACAGTTCTCTTAATAAGAATGTTAGTTTGGGCAATAAGTTTCTCTTCATTGGCAATCATATGGGAAAGGAATTCCGATAATACCTCTTTTGGACTTGCCATAAGTTCTCTTACAGTAGCTTCAAGCTTTTCATCGTGGGATTCATCTTCTGAGGCCATAAGACAAATATTGGCCTTCTCATCATCGGAGTCAGAGTCAGAATCGCTCCAAGTTGCCACCATGGCTTTCTTCTTCCATTTGTCACCCTTCTTGGACTGGCTCTTTGTCTTTTGAGGGCAGTCCTTCACGAGATGATCTGTTTCACCACATTCAAAACAAGACAACGGTTTAGTCTTCTTTTCATACTTGTTGTATTGAGGCTTACCTCGAAATTTTGAAGACTCTGATCCATCCTTGTTGTTGAATTGCTTCTTCATTTTGAGAATTCGAGCAAGGCCTCTTGTGATAAGAGCAAAAGGATCATCCTCATCATCATCCTCATCTTCGGAATCAGATCCATCTTTAGGCTCATCCTTCTTAGACTTGAGTGCCAAGTTCTTAGTGCTAGCTGGAAGTTCCCCATCGTCTTCATCAAGGATCATCTCCTGCGTGATCAGCTTCCCAAGAAGGTCATCAAGGGGTAGAGTGGTGAGGTCCTGTGCTTCCTCTATAGCTGTTACTTTTGGACCCCATTTTTCTTTTGGGAGGCACCTCAGTATCTTCCTCACTTTCTCAACGTTGGTAAAGCTCTTGCCGAGAGAGTCATGGTTGTTGGTGATTTCTGTGAATCGTGTGAACATGGCCTTGATTGACTCATCAGACTTCATTTTGAAGAGCTCATATTTTCGAAGGAAGATGCTGATCTTAGTGTCTTTCACTTGGCTCGTTCCTTCATAGGTGACGACCAGTTTGTCCCAAATCTCTTTAGCTGACCTACAAGATGAAATACGGTTAAACTCATCAGTGCTAAGACCACAATAAATTAAGTTAATAGCCCTGTAGTTTTTGGAGACGAGTTCAAGATCCGCTTGGATGTATTCAGACTCCTTCTTTGCGACTTTGGTTCCATTTGGTCCGTCTTTCTCTGGAATCTTCGGACCATTCTCTATATTGTTCCAAAGTTCCAGATCTTGATCTATAATGAACATTTTCATCAAGGATCTCCAGTGGACAAAGCTGTTTCCTACAAAGAGTGGTGGTCTGCTCGTGGACCTTCCCTGTGCAAATCCTCCGCTTGCTTCACCAGACATGATCGAAAACTCACAAGATTGTTAGATCAAAAACAGTGAGTAAAGCTCTGATACCAATTGAAGGTTCGATAATATAAAACAAGGTAATATAGAAATACTCTAGAAGGGGGCTTGAATAGAGTATGCCCTTTTTCGCAGAAAGTCTCAAGACTTTTGGAGCTCGTATAAAACCCTTTGAGATTAAACCTGAATCACAAAGTTAGACAATCGAACCAAGTGCGGAAATAAGGTAAAGCAATAGATAAAGGACACGAGTAATTGTTTACGAGGTTCGGCACGAACTTGGCCTACGTCCCCGCCTAGGGTTCTTCCACAACCCTAGGATTCAACCGGCTTTTATTGATTCACAAGACTTAGGATCCTAGTAGCTCCCCGAGAAGCCTCTCTCCTATACAATTGCAATCTAGTCAACTCACGTTCCCTTGGAGTCCTAGACCAATCTAGAAGAGCCCCACCTCTCTATGCTATCTAGTACAATCCTCTTACACTTAGTGAATCAATCGCCTAGTATCTACTTCCTGAGTTACAAACTCTTGAGTATAACACTCTCTCGAAATATATCCTATAAGCTCACAGTGTAACTCTCAAATGCTTTGAAATGAAATAACAGATTCTTAAGGACAAGCAGAGAGCACACGAAGAAGACAGATTTCGCTTGAAGGCTTGAGTGTATGAAAGCTTGTGTTCAACCGGTGTCTACTGTCTTCTTCTTCCTTTCCTTTATATAGAAGCAACATGGCGCCTAAGGATCTTCAACCACGGCTAGTTCGGATCATGGCGCGCCCAAGGATCTTCTATTTTTGGACACTTCGAAGACATGATCTCTCCAATTTGGATCTCCTCAATATGCACCATAAGGAAAGAAGTAATTCGAATAATACTTCCTGAAAGGTTAGTTAGGCATATAATATAATGGAAGTATATAATATTAAATAATATTCGGACATAATAATATATAGAACAGGTTTTGTATTTCATCAATACTGTTAAAGTTCCAAGACCTTTGACACAGACAAACTGTCAAGGCCTTTGAAACTTTATTCCGATTTTCATCAAGGGAGGGAGTTATCATGAATATATTTAACAATGATGAGCATGAAGCTACTTATGACTTACCTGAATTTGTTGATAATGAATTGCATGACTTTGAGTATGAACAAGGTGAATGTTTGCTTGTTAGGAATGTATTACATGCTAAACATACTGAATATGATGATAATCAATGTGAAACTCTTTTCCATACCCATGTGTCATGTTAAAGGTAAAGTTTGTAGGGTTATCATTGATGGTGGAAGTTGTTGTAACTTGGCTAGCTCAAATATGATTGCAAAACTCAACCTTTCAACTATTTGCCACCCTAAACCTTTTAAGCTTCAATGGATGAAAGAAAGTGGCGAGGTTAGAGTTGACAAACAAGTTAGGCTTAATGCCACTTTGGGTCTCTATGAGGATGCTATTTTATGTGATGTTTATGACCGCTTGCCATATTCTTTTGGGACATCCTTGGCAATATGATAGAAAATTTACACATGACTGGTTTACTAATAGGTATCTTTTGATTATAAGGGCAAGAAAATAGTCTTTAAGCCTATGACCCCCCGCGCAAATTGCTGAAGAATATGAGAGAGGCAGAAAGGGTAAGGGACCGACGACACTTTTTGTTTCTAAGAAGGAATTTGAATACGAGGTTCTAGGCTTAGATACTACAATCAGGGTGTTATGTAAGGATTTAAATTTGATGAGGGACGAGCATAAGAAAACCCTACCGCATATTATTTTGGTTTTATTAGAAGAATTTAAGGATGTATTTCTCGAAGAGATGCCATCTGGACTGTCGCCTGTTAGGGGTATAGAACATCAGATTGATTTTATTCCCGGTGCCTCTCTACCAAATCGGTCTGCCTGTAGTACCAACCTAAGGAGACTTACGAGAGAGAAACCCAAGTTCAAGACCTGTTGAATAAGGGTTATGTTAGGGAAAGCATGAGCCCTTGTGCGGTACTTGTGTTATTAGTCCCTAAGAAAGATGGTTCTTGGAGAATGGGTGTTGATTGTAGGGCTATTAACAACATTACTATTAAATATAGGCATCATATTCCCCAATTAGATGACATGCTTAATGAATTACATGGTGCTACAACATTTTCTAAAATTGATTTAAGAAGTGGTTAAGATCAAATTCGCATGAAAGAGGGGGGTCAATGGACAACAACTTTTAAAACAAAATTTGGTCTTTATGAATGGTTGGTCATGCCTTTTGGTTTAATCAATGAACCTAGTACTTTTATGAGGTTGATGAACCATGTTCTTAGAAAGGTGATTGATAAATTTGTTGTTGTATATTTTGATAATATTCTTGTTTACAGCAAATCGCTCGAGGACCACGAAGCTCACTTAAGGGAAGTTCTCTCAACTTTACGTGTTGAGCGTTTATTCTCTCAACTGATCAAGAGTCCTTAAGATATTTTAGGAGTCAAGAAAAGTTAGATAGGAGGCATGGTAGATTGATGGAGTTCATAGAGACTTTTCCTTATGTGATACAATACAAGAAGGGAAAGGATAATATTGTTGCATATGCTTTGTCTAGGTGGCATAACCTCTTAACTACATTAGATTCCCGCATTTTAGGGTTTGTCTATATTAAGGAATTATATGCAGATGACCATGATTTTGGAGATATTTTTAAGACATGTGTTTCGAAAGGTTCATTAGATAAATTTTATTTGTTTGATGTATTTCTATTTCAAGCTGATAAGGTTTGTACCCCTAGAGGTTCTTTGAGGTTACTTATAGTAGAAGAAAGCCACAGGGGCGGCTTAATGGGGCATTTTGGGAGAGATAAAACCTATCACACACTACACATTCACTTTTATTGGCCACATAAGCTTAAGAATGTCGAACATTTTGTTGAAAGGTGTGTAAATTGTTTGAAGGCTAAGTCAAGGTTAATGCCACATAGATTATACACACCCCTACCAAGTCTTAGTGCCCCTTGGGGGGATGTTAGTATGTATTTTATTGTGGAATTGCCTAGGACTAAGAAGGTGAGAGATTCTATCTTTGTGGTTGTAGATAGGTTTTCTAAGATGGCTCATTTTATTACATGCCATAAAACTGATGATGCATCTAATATTGCTAACCTGTTTTTTAGGGAAGTGGTTAGGATACATGGTGTGACAAAAACCATAGTTAGTGGTAGGGATGCTAAATTTTTTAGTTACTTTTGGAAGACTCTTTGGGTTAAACTAGGTACTAAATAGTTGTTTTCTACTTGTAGTCACCTTCAAACTGAGGTAACAAATAGAACCCTTGCCACAATTTTAAGAGTTGTCATTAAGAAAAACCTAAAGCTTTGGGAAGAAGCTTTGCCTCATGTGGAGTTTGCATATAATAGGACTTTGCATTCATCAACAAATCTGACTCCCTTTGAGTGTGTTTATAGAACTAACCCGCCGACGCCTTTTGATCTTACCCCATATCCTATGAGGGAGAAGAGAGCTTTGATGCAGGCAAACAATTTGATTTCATTAAAGAGCTGCATGAGAGGACGAGATTGCGCCTACTACAGAAAGCTGAAGCTACAACCGATTACAAGAACAAAGGGTGCCAGAAGATGATCTTTAAGGAGGGTGATCTCATGTTGCTCCATTTGAGGAAAAATCATTTTCCGGAACAACGCAAATCAAAGTTGTCTCCTAGAGACGATGGACAATTTTAGACGCCTCGAAAGATTGGTGACAATGAATATAAATTGGAACTCCTTAATGACTATGGAGTAAGCTCCACCTTCAATGTTGCTGATTTCATTCCTTATTTGGGAGAGGAAGTCGATTCAGATTCGAGGTCGAATCCTTTAGAAGAAGGGGAGGATAATGCAGGAGCATTTGACCCCTAACAATACCAGTAGGTGCAGTGACTCGGAGCCAAGCCAAACATATTGATGACAAGCTAGTTAGTCTCGTTTGCTACATGGAGCGTAGATCACGTCCAGGACACCAAGGAGAGCTGGGCTCGAGTTCCAAGGTCTATATATGTTTAGGCCTAGTTCAGGATGGAGGGAATGTCGAGGAGCTAGGACTCGTGTCTGAGCCAACTGGAAGCCCCAGCCAGCCGAGCCTGCCTAGAGGAAGCCCTAATTGATGGAAGAGCTATTTTTGGAAGGTTGTTATGATCTATTGTGAGAACTCTATCTTATTTAGATATTTTATTAGTTCTTGTTTATCCTAGTTAGATTAAATCTATCTTTTCTTTATTTTACTAGTAGGATCTCTATCATTATAAAGATAGACCCTAGGGTTTGTAAAGGACACGATTTACTATTCAAGAAACTGTTGTGCACAATTTCTTGTTCTTCTTCTACTTCTATCGGTTGCTCAACCACAATTCTGAAGGTGTCGATTTGTCTCTTTGTCGTATCTGTTCTTGCGGGAATAGGTAGCCTAGGGAAAATCTCACGTTCTCTTGTTTCGGAGATGGGCTCTCATTCGAGTTGTAGGGGAAGGTCTTTTGTTCAGGTGTCGGTATTGCAGGGTGGTTCAATCCCTGAGGTGCTGATCTTTCGGCCAACTGGTTGTCCCCATAACCATACCCAATATCTTCTTTTACCGCTTTGTTTCCGCTTTGTTTCATTATCACTGATTGTGTGAAGTTATTGATTCGGATTTCTGTCTTTGTTTGCAAGCCTTTGTTGGACGATCGAGACTTACAGGGTCATCCTGTATCATTTATTAGTCTAACTCTCGCATTATAATTCATATTTATTTCGTTCATTGTAATTTTTTAAAGATTTTTTATAAATATTGTTTATAATTTTATAATTGTATTAATATATTTATGTATAGGGGACGAGACTTATAGTAGTTTATAATATAAAAGGTGAATGGCTTTTTAAATAACAAAAGCTTGTAATATAAAGAAAAATATGGCATCAAATCAAATAATATAATAGATATTAAAATTTAGCATTAATAAAATCATTATGTTATAATATTATTATGTGGATGTACAAGATATATACTTTACTTAGATAGAGTTTTTACCTTTACATATATTTATCTTATATTCGGAGCCCAATAATATTATTCTTATATACTATATTAATGGATACACTACAAAGGATTCAATTGAATACAATTACATATTCTCTCACTCACCTGAAGTTTAAAATACATTAGGATTATTTACATCTTTTCAAAGCCAGGGGGAATAGAGTAGTGAGGTAAAATGGACCGCATAGTGGGCAACAAGGGTGGGCCCATGAGCCCAATATATTTCAAGGTTTGTGACTTATTCTTGATACAAAGATGGGCCTTTTACCCCTCTTCCCCTTCACTATTGTCGGTTTTTGTTTCTCCATTTTTGCTACTTCCCATTTAACTTATCATAACTTTTCAGATTTATTTCATAATTATAACTATTGTTTTATTGCTTTTTTTTCCCTTTAAAGTAACCGTTAGATAATAGTTTGCCATGCAAAGCTAGTATAGGCTAGTCATATTTCTTCAATTTGGGAAATAAAGGGCGGCATCCGAAGTTCAAATCAGAGATCTATGGGTAATATCTATAAGTTCTTTTTGATTGAACAATTCTGGAATGGTTGGGTAGTCATATTCCCTTCTAACCATTTTTGTCCATCCGTCCTATAGACTTTAAAAAAATGGATAAACATATGCTTTTGTAGGATTTGATTCATTTCCTTTTCATTTCGTATTTTCCTAACATACCTACATTGTATTAATTTAATGATTTACTAACCTCATATTTGAAAGTTTAATTTCCATTTCTTACTAATGAACAAATCCAAATCAAATCTAGCAACGATAGCCTAAAATCCTCAATTTAATTATTCATTCATCGAGTATGGGCACAACAACAGTGGCTGTTTCTAACATTTTTTTCTTTGTTAAGCGCGTGTTTAACAATTGAGGAGTTTTTTAGGAGTTGGGTATTTATTAGGAGGTAGAGTTTATTTCGTGTATTATAGAGGCGTGGGAGGTGGAGATTTTTTTTTTTAAAATAACCTTGTAAAAAAGATGATTGATGTTTGGTGGGTATAAGGTTTGTAAGTGGGTATTGTGGATGAAAAGTCAAAAATACCCTTCAGATACGAAAAGGGGGAAAAGGAGCAAAGACAAAAGTGTACAAATTTCCATAACCTGATTAAATAACCTCCCAAAGCTACCCATCTCAGCTTCCAAAATCAGAAAAAATAAGCTCCACTTCCAACTCCATAACCTCAAGCCAAAGATGCTTCCAAACATGGAGCTTCAGAGCTTTTTTTTTAAAACTCCATAACCCCCAAACCCCACCTAAACCTACATCCAAACACACGCTAAATCAGTCCACATATTATATTAGTATATTTATTTTTCTTCTTAGCTCTTATAAAAAACATTCTCCCCTCTCTCGACTAGTTCGGAGAAAGAGTGTGTACATCCTGACTCAGACCCAACTTGATTGGAGAAAATACCGAGTTGTTGTCGTTGTTGTTACCCCTTAATTTTTTAACGTTGCCAAAAATGGTACTACCTCCGTTCAGAAATAAATATCGTTTGACTTTTTGACACATTTTGTAAGGAGATAAAAACTATATAAAATATAAATTTTTAGTAATTTTTTAATATAATATCAATACTTATTAATAATAAGTGTCATATTATTAAAAAAAATTGTTTAAAAAATTAATATTTTATATAGTTTTTAGCTCATTAAAAAACGTGTCAAAAAGTCAAACGACATCTATTTCCGAACGGAAGTAGTAACTGGTAAGCAAATAGTGATACAACTTAAAATTTAAATTTAAGTTGATTAACTGATCAAATCACAAATTTTTTTTATCCCCACAATTTATTCTAAATAATACATGTCTCTTGATATAAATTATAGCATTAATTTTTGCAAAGGAAAAAAGAAGAAGAAGATCCAAGTAAATAAATTCAAGTATTAAATCCATGATAAAATTATTATGAAAAATATTAATCAAATATGGAGTAATGTTTAATATATGTGCATGTTTTATCTCTGTATATACTCCACATAATATTATAATTTCATTTTAGCTTGGTAGTTTAGCCTTTTTTTTTTGTTTTGATTTTTTTATACAAGTAAGGTTTTAGGTAAGGTTAGTCCCTACTAAACAACCATTCATTTTTTTTGTTCAAATGGTAGTTAGTAGTTATCAATTTTTTTCTTTTGGGAATTTTGCTTGGTGGCCACAAAATTTGACTTTTTTTTTGTTGCATTATGCTCAAACTTTTCAAAAATTTCGCATAGTAACCACAAGGTATCGACCAATTTCGTGTGCTAGCCACGGGGTTTGGACAAATTTCTTATGTTAACCAATTGGTTAAAAATCTTGTAGAATTTAGGTAAATCACAAGATAATCATAAAAAATAATTATTTTTTCACACAACAACCCAATTTTGGTTTTTTATTTTTAAAAAGTTAACTACAACCATTTAATTTTTTTTTTATAGTTTTGCACATTAATTGCATGATAAATGAGTAAATTATACTACAAATCAACAAAAAATAATGGTAGTTTAAAAAAAACTTTAAAATTTGGAAAAAAGTATACATAATTATTAGCCAATGTAGTTAGTTGTTTTCAAAGAGTCATGTATAACCTTTCTAATGTTTTTAAAAAGATTATATAGTAGATATATAATAAAAAGTTTATTTTATCAAAAATAATTTAGGATATTTTAGAACAAATATGAATGAATGGTAATTTAAAATATGTACTTAATTTGTGGATTTGAAAATAAATTCAGTATATATTTTAAATAATTTACTCATTCTTTATATACTTTTTAATTTTTGGTACTTGTTGTTTACATAATTTACTCATTCTTTATGTAAATAATTTAGTCTCTTTAAATATTAAAAGGGTTGTTGATGGTTTTTAAAAGTAAAATACTAAAATTAAGTGATTATGTGAATGAATTATAATATATTTGTTATTTTATATAATTTAAATATAATTTTTAATAAGTTTGGTTATCGTACAAATTTCAAAACCTTATAATTATCATGTGAAATTTTTAAGAAGTTTGGGCATGATGGAAAAAAAAAATAAAACCTCCTGGTTAGTGGCAAACTTTTTATTTTATTTTATTTTTGCAATATGGGATACTAGGTCCATGGGGGCCCATTTATTAATTGCTCCCATGTAAGAGTAGGTAAGGACAAATATTATACATATTTATATTTATATATTTATTTATTTATTATAAGGATCAATCCATACTTGCTCACCGGTTCAAATCTGAAACACACAATATGGACCTTGCCGATTATAA
Organism: Persicaria maculosa; assembly: GCA_963922045.1. NCBI lineage: Eukaryota > Viridiplantae > Streptophyta > Magnoliopsida > Caryophyllales > Polygonaceae > Persicaria > Persicaria maculosa. Next base: position 40,436,869 of record OY998271.1, read on the forward strand.
TCTTGTACAAACACTTGTTTTAGTGCAATACGTGTACAAGCAGTGTTCTTTAACGTATTTTTAGGGCCTTTACCAGTATTCAATTGCAGTGAATACTTATTTAGTTATAATAATTATAATTATTACAAGTAATAATCTAAATACAGTATATACTATTCAGTTATATATGGTGGGTTGAATCTGATTGTAGTTGTCGTAAGTAATTATTTAGTTATAATTAATAATTATTCAATTAGAGTGTATAGTTATAGTAATTAATACGGAATAATTATAGTTATAGTAATTAATACGGAGTAATAAATTATTCAACTAGAGAGAGTGTTATCAAATTTTATTAAATTATTTATTTTTTGATAAATTAAAAATTCAAATTAATCATGCCTAATTTTTGAAAGGTTGGTAAAATCGACAGACGAAACATCGTAACAGACAAATAAAAATGTCATACATAAAAAAACAAAAAAACGCATTGAGTAGGCTAAACCCACAACGCTATAAGTGGAACAAAGGCCAAACGAAAAACAACTAGTCAAAGAAACAGACAAGAACCAAGTCAAGAACTACTTGTTCTAGCTTTTTGTTTTTGTTTTTATTTTTATTTTTTTATATTTTTTTAGTTCAAAGTTGGGTCCTAAGTGGTTAATCTTGGAGCTAAAGGAGATAGAAATGGTCTTTGCCTTGCAAGGATCAAATCCTCGCAAGCCAAGGATGTCGATGGGATTAGTGTAGTCCCCGATAAAATTACCGACGATGGGGTGGTGGAGACCGGTGTAGCTGAGGAGGCGGTTGCTAGTGAATGGGAAGAAAATATGCGATGTAGAGAGAATATTGGAGGGGGGGTGTTTGATGGTGACGAACTTTCTCGGTTGGAGATGATATTCCTGGGTATAGGGAGATTCGTAACCTGATAAAAGGTTATTTGATGTTCGGTTTGGACGACCAAAATTACAGGATTCCGGTGGTGGCATGGGAGTGGAGTTGGTGCAGTGATGTGGTGAAGATCCGGTGGTGGTTGTGGCAGGTTACACCGGTGATCAATGGTGGTGATGGGTTACGCGCAGTGGTGTTTTGCACATAAAATTTTGCTCACAAAGGCCGAAATTTTTGCTCCCTCCTCTCTCTTTACTCATAATAATGTACATGATACTTTTAAATTATTTATTTGTATTGATAGTTATTTTTATTGTAGTGTGTAGTTATTAGATATAGTGAATAATTATTGAATTGATCTTTTACCAATTAATTATGCCCTTAACCTTATTTTATTCACTTGCAACATTCTTAAACTAGAGAGTTCTTAATTGACGTAAATATATGACATGTATTTCTTAAATAATCTTTTATAAATTACACATCACATCCGAAATTAATTTGAGGGGCCTTCCACGTTGAGTCCTTTAACATATTGAGATAAATTACATTGTTAAGAAATACTTCAAAATAGTGCTTCATATTTTTGGTCTAAATGAAGGTTACTATTAAATTGAACTCGTTTAAATGTTGACCCCTTATTTAGATCACAGTTTACTTGCTGAGAATTAATTTATTTTTCAGTTCCCCGGTTCATCGTAAAATTCAATAATTTTTAATCAAACGTAGGTTTCTATTTCCCACAATAAACTGATAAAAAACTGTTCACAAATTGACCAACTAATGAATCAATAGAGTACAAAAAACAAAATTAAGAAAAACATTATTACAAAAAAGATATTCACTTCATTGTTGAATTGTAGTATCCAACCTCCTATTTGGTCGACAACGGATCGTGATTGTGTTTATAGTCTTCGAAGATCCTCCATTTAGGTGGGGACAACGCCGGCGATCCACACATCCTCACGAGTCGTCCTTTCCGGTTGGGATACTGTCGTGAGTCTTTGCACTCTCCCGCGTACTTGACACTCGTGGCGCGTCTTGGGACTCCATCGATTTCTCTACTGGCTGACGTCTTTTATGTATTGATTGAGTTTTTCTTTCTTCTCTGATGATTTGTGTTACTGTGTATTGGTTGTATTGACAGTTTTCCGTTTTCCGCCTTGATCGGTTATCGAGTTTCAGGTATGTCTTAACTCAAATTTTTACCTAGTAATTTTTTTTTAAAAATAAAACCCACAAATATACGCGGGCACACATACCGTCTCAAAACTAATGTATCCTTGTTGTCTACACATTCCTCTTCATATAAATACACTTCAATGCACTCGACAATTTATTTATTTTTGTATTTAACCAAATGGGAAATAATTTATATGCATTAAAAAGATTCAGAGTATAGTAATTATGCCAACTAAAGTTTCATGTGAAAATGATTTAACATAAAAATAATGTTATATTGACGCCCTGTCGCATTACTTGCGGGATGTGTTAATCATCAGAACCCATATTATTCAGATTGGAGTGAGAAATCCACCTCTCTCCTCTCTCTATAATTACCAAAAAATATATACTCCTTTTAATATTAATCCAATAATTTCATCACCGTTTCAATAATGCCAAATTATTTGTTTTTGCAATTGATATATATTTTCTACCATTCTTCATTAATAATACTAGCTATTGCATTATCCTTTATTTTTTTGGGCTATAGAAATAAAAATTTAGTAAAATGAAAAGTATGTATAGTGAGATATTTTGTAAAAATAATGAAAGTCGCAACCGTAAAGATCCTTTGTACCACTTTAGATCCTTCGACTGCCAATTTTTTATATTTTTTAAATTCATGAAAGAAATTCGATTATCTATACACGTCTAGAGTAATTGAGAAACCAGACGAATCAATAGATAGATCCAACATATACAAAAAAAGATTGACAAAAAGAAAAATACACCAAGTAAATGACGTAAAAGAAAATACAAAAAGAAAAGTACATTCCATCCTATATTGTAAAACACAAGCCAACAGAATAAACAAATTGACCAGTCAAATAGAAGACGCACATAGAGAACTCTAAAAATCACTAGTGAACATCAGATTATGGACTCTGCGAAGCCATCAGGTGTCGATCACATTTCTACGACATCACCAAACATGACGAATCAACCACCGTTCAAATAAAGCTTGCACAACAACAAAGACAACAAAGTGCACCAAACCGCAAACTCAAACCCTTACCAACCATCACCCATTCAAAACCCCAAAACCCTTCTCAAACCCTCAAGGACGATAACAAGAACGTGAGTATACTACAACAATGTTAACCTAAAATAGAGGTGGATAAGACGAGATTGAGAAGAGAAAATTGACACCAATAAACAAGCATAGAGACAGAAGAGCAGTTGGAAAATGAACCCATAAGGCAGCCAGACAAAGGTAACACAATGGGTACACCAAGAAACGAGTCTTAGGACGATGGAGGGGTCGGGATGGAGGCGTATATGCAGGCGGACGTGCCTGAAGTCTCTAAAGAAAAGGCCTTTATCAGTGTGGGAGGAGGTGGAGAGGATGACCTCGATGTAGAGTCTGAGGAGAGGTAGGGTTTGGAGAGGGAGAGGCTGATGGCAGCCAAGAATATGGAGTTTAGGTGGGTGGCAGCGGGCCAAAGGTTTGTCAATGGAGGCTGGCAAAGGTGGGTAGTGGTGAAGGTGGATGGCGGCGGGCCAAGGTGGGTGGTGGCTGGCTAGTTCAATAGCGAAGGTGGGTGCCGATGGTTTGAAGGAGGCTAAAGGCTTGCCCGTGGAGGCTGAGTGGTGGCGGAAAAGGTGGGTGGCGGTGGCAGAAGGGAAGCCATTGGGAGCGTTTTAGATTTTCTTATCCTTGAGTGCCTTTTTTTTTTAATTAGTCAATAATCAATAATAGAAAAAATTTTAAAATATTTTTTTTGTCAAGATTTAATCACATGATTTTTATGGCTCATGGTGAAATTAATACTTAGCGCATATTTGCTTGTGACAATCATATATCGATTTGATCGGAATGTGATGGAGGGAATATCGTAAAATAACACCAATTAAATATGATAAATTAATGTTTAAGATATATGTCAACTCACTAAATAATCATGCTTCAAACAAGGAATCGACAATCCTATGCATGCTACTACAGAAATAACACAAATACAAAAGTATTAAATCCTACCAAGAAATCAATTTTACCAAGGTCGCAAGTCAATATAACACTAATAATATAAGCAATATCGCACAAAGAAGTTGAAGGGACTAAAGAGAGGAAATATACTATATAACTTTACTAGAAACTCACAAATAACAAACCAAGTCTTGAAAGTGTAGGCGAAAATAATGGAAAATTAGCCAAGCATGGTTTACCTAACTTCCTTCTCTTGAATGGAAAATAAAATCCCTGAAACTAATGAATGAAAGTTGCTGTAAAAGTCTGAATTATTAGATGATTCTAGGGATTTTCGTGGCTCAAGTATATATAGGGAACAAGCGACCTGAAAAGCCTAGATTCTTACCTAATAAGATAAGGTAAATATCCTTATTTGATAAACTAAAAATCCTAAATATATTAAATCCGAATTTAAATAATGGAAAATCCCAAATCTGAATATATCAACCCAATAAGAATGGATAGACGTTTGGATTGGATAGAGTTTCCACCTGAAAAGATAAGATTTGAAGCTTCGATCTGATCTTGTGCTGATGCTGTCGCTGCCGCAAAAAGGCTTCTCGCCGCGACGATAGGTTGTATGTGATGTACGCGCAAATTGCCATATTTTCTATGCACATATGAATCCATTTTATACTCTTTTGCATGCATATTAATGGGAAAACATGGGAATAGTGTAGTTTTATGCTTAATTGTCAAATATATGGGTTTGCACGAGTTTCCATGTGATTTCGCAGAAAACAGGATGAAAATGGATGAATTCGGAAGAGCGGAAAAAGAACTCGAAGTCTTCTGAAGAGGTCGAAATCGACTGAAGACCTCGACATCGAGTACATCAGAGACATAGGAATCGAGCAGAAAAGGAAACAGAGCATATCGACACAGAAGAGGTCGATATCGACGTCCGGGGGTCGATATCGATGCTGCCAGATCGACCAAATTAATAGAAGCCGAGTGCCAGTTCGAGTAGGAGAAGGAGAAGCTCGAGATGAAGTTTTGGAGGGGTCGATATCGATGTCTAGGTGTCGATATCGACCATGCCAGCAGAGGAATTCGACTCCGATTTTGATAGAATTATATCCAATGCTTGCGATATCTATCCAAGGGTCGAGATTTCCTATCATCAACATCAGATCTATCATGAGGAAGCTGATTTCACCATGAAGTTCTAGCTTTTACTTTGTTTTAGTTTATCTTAGAGAATAAAGATAAGGTTTCGAGTCCTTATCGACATCTATAAATAGAGGCCAATAGGGCTGAGTTTAGGAATTCAATTTCAGATTCAATTTTACACACAATTTAGTTACAATAGAGAGTAGAGAGAGAGAGAGAAGAGGCCGAGTGGAGTTGTAAAGCGAGAACGGAGTGGCTTGTTCAGTTGTACTTTCTTTCGGAGTTTTAATTCAAAATAGCTTTCTTTCAATAACAATGATGATGACGTGCATGATGAGGAGCGAGTAGTCAACCCACTTCTAGGGTCGGGGTGAGCCCGACGATAGCAATGTGAGGTAAGTGCATCAAAGGTATGACTTTTATGCGATTCCGTCTTCTACCCCATACATGATCCTTTACGAAAGTTAGGGAGATTCATTATTTGCATTATTGAAGTGAAAGCCACTCATATTGTGAACTTGAATTGCTCATGAATTGGATAGTAACTCTTAGGAATTATGTGAGAGCCTCTGATCACTTAAGTGTTGATAACGAAAGTTATTTGACGGAAAGACATTAAAGTTCATATCTTTAGCATGAAACTTGCATTGTTATCGTTGTGGCATGAAACCCCGTCTTTGGAAGCCTTTTTATTAATTGAATTCTTCATAAAAGTCTTAGTTTTGTTTCTGTTCATCTTCCTTCTCCATTCTATTTTTCTTCGGACTCTTTTCCGACAAATTGGTTACAAAAAACAGTTTCTGTGACAAGCATCGAAATCGACCATTAGGGTCGATATCGAGGTCTAACATCGATATCGAGGTCTCTGCTCGACGTCGACTTGCTGTTTTGTCTTCTGCAGGAACTGTGCTAGGAAATCGTTCAGAACTGAGGTCGATATCGACCTGTATACTCGATATCGAGTGTCTCCTGAGGTTGAAAGCCTTGATCGTGAGTACAACAAAGGAAGCGCTGACATACCTCCTCGTGGATTCGATCCTGAATTTCCCTACTACTACAAGGGAGGAGATTCTTGTATTATTTGTTTGGGATAGGGAGATAGTCTAGTTGTGCTTGGTTTTATTTGAATCTCCTACACCACTCCCCGCCCTCTAGCGAACAAATTGGCGCCGTTTTCGGGGAGGCAATCAATCGCCACCTAAGTTAATCACGATCTTTTTCTAAGCTTATTCTGCAGGTTTATGCGACGTTCTGATCGCGGACCTATCCTGGAACCAAATTACGAGCCTGAACGTTTCTACCATCTTCGCAACAAAGCAATACGCATCATGGCTGACAATGAGACGCAGGCTGAGATCATAGAGCGGTTGAGGAAGGAGATCGAGGACCACAATGCTACAATCGCTGCTGAAAGGGCCGCTGCTACTGCTGAGCGAGCCCGTGCTGATAGGGAGGAGGATGCGCGCAGACAAGCCCAAGAGCGGCTAAATCAGTATCCACAGACGGCGATGCAATACATGCATCCGCCGCTTCATGTTCCTGAATCTGCCATTATAATTCCTCACTCCAACTATGAATTGAAAATTAACTTCCTATCTGAGATTAAAAGAAATACTTTTGAAGGAAGACATAATGAATGCCCCCTGCAACACATCTCTACTTTTATGGACTTATGTGAAACAGTTGCTGATGGAGTAAATTTAGAGTATGTGCGACTAAAATCTTTTCGATGGTCTTTGGCAGGAAAGGCATTACAATGGCTTGAAAGTTTGGCTCCACGATCGCTAAGGACATGGGCGGAGGTGAAAGATGCATTCTTGAACAAATTCTCCCCACCTTCTAAAATGGCGATGCTACGACAAAGGATCACGACTTTCAACCAAAAGCCAGGTGAAACCCTAGCACAGGCGTGGGAGCGCTTTAAGGACTTGCTGAGATCATGCCCGACGCATGGGCAACTTCCATATGTCATCCAAGAGATCTTTTATAACGCCCTTGATGCACCGAATAAGGAGAGGATCAATTCATATACCTCCTATCGGTACATTGAGCTTACACCAACGGAGGCATGGGAGACCATTGAGAGGCTAGTGAACTTTGACAACACCTATGGGGCTGCTGCGGCCTATGATGCAAGGCCTGCCCCATCTATGCCACTATATGAGCCTCCAAGGGAGATAGATCCTGAAGTGCGGCAACAATTCCATAACGATCAAACACGCCGCCTTCAAAAGCAAGTAAGGTTCCTGAGCAACAATCAACCTTGTCAGGAGTGTGGTTCAATAAGGCATAACACCAGTGCCTGTCCACATACTGAGCAAGTATCCATGGCGGAACAACATGAGGAGGTCAAATGGATGAGAGGCCCCTATGGAGGGGGCAATCAACAAAATTGGGGAGATCAAAGGATCTATCAAAGGGATCCCCCAACATATAGGGCACCAGGGCACCCTGAGCGGGAGAATAAAAAAGATGACCTGCAAATCATCCTTGATGAGATGCGGAGGAACCACGCTGAGTTCAAACAAGCCAATAACTCCGTCCATACTCAGCTGCAGGGCATCAATTCTAGACTTGGGGAGATCGACGTTTGGAAGCGCAACATGGAGACTCAAATGAGTCAATTGGTGGAAGCAATGCCCATGGCGTCAGGATCACTCCCTGGATCCACTGTGCCCAACCAAAAGGGAAAAACCACAGGTCATATTACGACAGTAAACCTAAGGAGTGGGCGTCAATTACAAACGCCCGAGCAAAAAGCGGAGGAGAAGAAGCCAGAACAGACGTCGATATCGACCCCCCTTGTCGATATCGACCAAGGTGACATCGATGTCGACCCTCTTGTCGATGTCGACCCTAATTCTGCGTCACCACAGAAATCGACTCCTCCAGTCGATATCGACCCTACTGATGTCGATATCGACCTTGCTGCAGCCGCAGGAAGGAAGAAGGTGTTGCCATTCCCAACTAGAAAGGTGAATAAGGACCCAGCGGAAAAGAAGTTCCAACGGTTCGTGAAGATGCTCCAAGGGCTTAATGTCTCTATACCATTCACAGAGGCACTTCACGAGATGTCATCTTATGTAAGGTTCCTTAAGGACATCTTGGGTAAGAAGCGATCGCTCTCTGAGATCGCAGAGGAATGCAACAGGTTGGAGCTACCACAAAAGCGGGCGGACCCAGGTAAGTTTTCTATCGCTATAGGTCTAGGCCAATTCAAATTTAATGCTTTAGTTGACTGGGACGCTAGCGTTAGCATGATGCCACTAACCATTTGGCACAAGGTAATGATAGGTCCTCTGGAGCCCGTGGATGCAATATTGTACATGGCTAACAATACGGTAGTGATTCCAACTGGGATAGTGACGGATGTGCCAGTACAAGTAGGTAAATTCTTTGTCCCTGCTGATTTCCTAGTTGTTGACATAGTGGAGGACCCTGCTTGTCCAATTATTTTAGGTAGGCCATTCCTAGCAACCGTTGATGCCAACATTAGCGTGAAGAAAGGATTGCTCTCCCTCACAATTAGTGATGAAGTAATAGAGTATTCCTTCAACAAGACGGTGCAAAGTCAAGGGCCAATGGAGATAAAAGCCATCAATGAAGCCCAAGTAGAGGAAGTTGAAGCAATCTTGAACGAAGGGGCTCAACAGAACATCGAAATCGACCCAGGTAAGTCGATATCGACCACTAATGTTCAAGATTCTATGACAGGTCATAAGTATGGGGTCGACGGAGGAAAAGAGGAAGCATCGAAATCGGGGTCAAGGGTCGATATCGACCACACCCTATCGAAATCGACCACCATCAGCACAGAGAAGGGAGGCAAGGAGAGCTCGATATCGACCTATGAGGGTCAAAATCGACCTGATCATATCGAGTCAAAACTCCCGAAATCGACTGATCCTCCAGGTGTACAACAGGGGTCGATATCGACCTCCGAACATCGAAATCGACCTGAGCCACAGACTGAGAAGAAGGTAAGTCAAGGTACGGATTCCTCTTGTTCAATTACAATTAAGGACTTATCATTATTTGGAAGAGGTGTGCCTTGGCATGTGCGCTTATGTAGGGTATCCGATGATGGTTCAAGCCAATATGAGATAGGAGACAAGGTCTATGTTGCCAAGTCTAAGGACCATTGGTTCCCTACAAGATTCAAGGATAAGAACTTAGGTCCATTCACGGTGAATCAAATCAATCCGGCGGAATGCAGCTGCAGGACAAGAAAGGAGTGATATTTGAGGCCCAAGCCACATGGGCTCTGCAGATGCCACCTTGAGAAGCGCGAAGGAAGAAGTCGGCCTAGCGACTTAAAAATCTAGAGCTTGTAACAAAGACTTAGTTTTAGTTTTAGACAACTTTTGGTTTTGGTTTTAGACACTTTATTGTTTTGCATATTTTGTGTTTAGTTTTCAAATTGCAGGAAAGAGAAAAGCACACAGAAAGGCATCGAAATCGATGTCAGACATCGAAATCGACCTTAAGGTCGACATGGATAGGGTTTGTGATGGAGGCCAAATCACCCTGAAGCCTGAGCAGAAATCAAGACAGACATCGATATCGATATAGAGGGTCGATATCGACCTACCCTGTTGTCTTCTTTGACTCCTGAAATTTGTGACAGTTTAGTAAGTTTTCTTCTTAACCCTAGTTCTAATACAGTGAGGACATTGTAAATTTTAAGTATGGGGTGGGGGAAAGGCTTACTTGCATATTCATACTTAGTTTAGAGTTGCATATTTATTTTAATGCATAAAAAAATATGAGAAAAATGACCCCCATCAAAAATTTTGAAAAAGAAAGAGTCATGGAAGTATAAAAAAGAGCTCTATGATGCAATATTAGATTCATTAGAGATATAACATGAGATTGCCTAGTTAAGGGAAGTCCCAATGAAGTGCAATTTTTTAGAGAAAACCATATAGGAGATGAAAATTTGAAGTTGCTTTTGACATATGCATGATAAGATGATGGAGGACTTTTTATAAAAATTCCATACAAGCAATGTTCATATCCTAGCCTTACCTATGCATATTCACCAAGCCATATATGAGACTTATCATGATCATTATTGCTCCACATATACACATATTGCCCATTTTTTACCTTATACCCTATCCGGGGACAAAGTTTTTTTGAATGGATGTCATCTTTGGAGTTGTATGGAGTTGTGCATTTATAAAGTTATTGGCAGGAATGATACAATTATGAAATATGGAAAATTCAATGAGCGAGAAAAAATCCGATCACCTCAGGAGATAAAGGTGGGTCGACCCTGCTTGCGTTGAGATAATAGTTCCGCAGGATGGGACACACAAGGTGAGGAGTCCGAAGTACTAAGTATCCGGGGCCATTCATGACACCCATGTTTGCGACTCGCGAGAAGGCAGTGCTAAGGTTAGAGAGGTAAAAGCATTATATTAAAAAAAGCACTAAGCGATGAGTGAAAGGTGAGACATTATGAAGAAGGAATGTGGAATGTTTTGGAAAGAAAGTATGTTTCCCCGGATTTAACACCACATGGCCAAATATTAGCCCACCTTTAGCCTTTTACCAATCCACTTCTTACGTGCTTGCGAAAGTCCTCTTGATTATTAATGCTATGTCGCTAAAATTGTTTTTTGCATATTACCTCCTTTATGAGTATGAAATTACTTTTTATGCACAGGCATGGACTTGGTTGACATAAGTACCTTCTCGAGGATGGCAACTGATTGTAGGGACATATGAAAAATGAATCTATGATGTTGAGGGTTTACTTTCTTCCCCTATATGACCATTAAAAGTATTGCTTGGGGACAAGCAAGCTTAAGTATGGGGTGTTTGATGTGCGCGCAAATTGCCATATTTTCTATGCACATATGAATCCATTTTATTCTCTTTTGCATGCATATTAATGGGAAAACATGGGAATAGTGTAGTTTTATGCTTAATTGTCAAATATATGGGTTTGCACGAGTTTCCATGTGATTTCGCAGAAAACAAGATGAAAATGGATGAATTCGGAAGAGCGGAAAAAGAACTCAAAGTCTTCTGAAGAGGTCAAAATCGACTGAAGACCTCGACATCGAGTACATCAGAGACATAGGAATCGAGCAGAAAAGGAAACAGAGCATATCGACACAGAAGAGGTCGATATCGATGTCTGGGGGTCGATATCGATGCTGCCAGATCGACCAAATTGATAGAAGTCGAGTGCCAGTTCGAGTAGGAGAAGGAGAAGCTCGAGATGAAGTTTTGGAGGGGTCGATATCGATGTCTAGGTGTCGATATCGACCATGCCAACAGAGGAATTCGACTCCGATTTTGATAGAATTATATCCAATGCTTGCGATATCTATCCAAGGGTCGAGATTTCCTATCATCAACATCAGATCTATCATGAGGAGGCTGATTTCACCATGAAGTTCTAGCTTTTACTTTGTTTTAGTTTATCTTAGAGAATAAAGATAAGGTTTTGAGTCCTTATCGACATCTATAAATAGAGGCCAATAGGGCTGAGTTTAGGAATTCAATTTCAGATTCAATTTTACACACAATTCAGTTACAATAGAGAGTAGAGAGAAAGAAGAGGCCGAGTGGAGTTGTAAAGCGAGAGCGGAGTGGCTTGTTCGGTTGTACTTTCTTTCGGAGTTTTAATTCAAAATAGCTTTCTTTCAATAACAATGATGATGACGTGCATGATGAGGAGCGAGTAGTCAACCCACTTCTAGGGTCGGGGTGAGCCCGACGATAGCAATGTGAGGTAAGTGCATCAAAGGTATGACTTTTATGCGATTCCGTCTTCTACCCTATACATGATCCTTTACGAAAGTTAGGGAGATTCATTATTTGCATTATTGAAGCGAAAGCCACTCATATTGTGAACTTGAATTGCTCATGAATTGGATAGTAACTCTTAGGAATTATACGAGAGCCTCTGATCACCTAAGTGTTGATAACGAAAGTTATTTGACGGAAAGACATTAAAGTTCATATCTTTAGCATGAAACTTGCATTGTTATCGTTGTGGCATGAAACCCCGTCTTTGGAAGCCTTTTTATTAATTGAATTCTTCATAAAAGTCTTAGTTTTGTTTCTGTTCATCTTCCTTCTCCATTCTATTTTTCTTCGGACTCTTTTCTGACAAATTGCTTACAAAAAACAGTTTCTGTGACAAGCATCAAAATCGACCATTAGGGTCGATATCGAGGTCTAACATCGATATCGAGGTCTCTGCTCGACGTCGACTTGCTGTTTTGTCTTCTGCAGGAACTGCGCTAGGAAATCGACCAGAACTGAGGTCGATATCGACCTGTATACTCGATATCGAGTGTCTGCTGAGGTCGAAAGCCTTGATCGTGAGTACAACAAAGGAAGCGTTGACATACCTCCTCGTGGATTCGATCCTGAATTTCCCTACTACTACAAGGGAGGGGATTCTTGTATTATTTGTTTGGGACAGGGAGATAGTCTAGTTGTGCTTTGTTTTATTTGAATCTCCTACACCACTCCCCGCCCTCTAGCGAACAGTATGCTTCGCGGGCTTCTCATTGGCAATCACTATGGCGACACGGGCATTTCTTCGCGACGACTTGGGTCTTTCGCCACAGCGACAGGATGGGTTCTCACCATGGTGAAAGGGGAAACTCGTCGCGGTGAAAGGGTTAGAACTGAGTCTTTAAGTGGTGTTGATCTAGGTCGCGGTGGCGACTAGGATTTTGTCGCGACGACAACTCTGACATACTGAACTGGTAATGCACTTTCTGGAGTCATTGTTTGTCTGATTGACGCTTATGAATATGCGTTGGAAAGATCTTTTCAAGTAATACAACTCTCATGAAGAAATCAAAACCTAATTCAAAGTATTCAAAAGCCGAAAGATGAGGTTTCTTCATTTTCTTCGTTTTGGCTTGTTCCTTAGCTCCCCGATTCGGCTTCTAACCCTTCCTTGGCTTATTCCTTGCTCTTTGGGACTTGTTTCTTAGCTATTTGATAATGCATATTTTAGATATGTATTATAGATAGTTTTAGATGCATTTAGGATAGGATATTGCATGTCTTATAGTTAGTTTGCATTATTACTCTTTTAGGTGTTTGAGTTCGAAATCTACACTATTTTGTGTTTATTCTGCAGTTTTACAATCCGATCTTGAAGATGGACTATGGCTGGAAAAGGGCTGATTTTGTGCTTTAGAGAGGCAAGGAAGAAGCATAAGAGGATCTAAGAGGAAGAGAATCAAGAACAAAAGAAGAAGAGGAAATACAGAAGAACGGATCCCGCCGTTCTTCTTTCTGTAATATTAGAGAAAGAAGCTAAGTTGGATGCTGAAAGCTTTAATGAGTCACAACAACCCATACTTTTGCCTTATGACAAATTATTTTCAAGTAGTATGCAAGTTTGTGTGATTTCGGGACAACCTCTAGGGCTAGCTCAAGATAAAGAGATAAAGCTAATTGAGGAATTATATGAATGCTTGGATAACACGATGCATCACCCTAGGGTGCCTGCACTTGTCAATAAAAGGATAAGTTTAGATGACCCAAGCGGAGGAACTTAGCTAAGAAAAACAAACACGTGGAGCCAACGACGTGAAACATAGGCGCTTCTTGGGAGTCAACCCAAGGTAATTAATTAGATTTAAATTCTTGCATTTGCTTTCAATTCAATAAAGTAGGATAGCTTTTGTTTGATGTGTTATCGCATATTCTTTTGTCAAAAACTAACTTGTAGAAGAGTTTGGTAGAAAGAAGAAATGAAGTTGAAAACGTAGGATAACCGATGCCCGCCGCATTTCCACCAGCGCTCGCCACTTTTTCGTCTGCTGTCCAAATTCGAATTTGGAATGAAGAGAACACACGGGACTATACTTATATTTATCTTTAATCTTTTATACCATACCTTCTTCCATATAAATACCACATTCTTCATCTTTTCTTACCTTTCTCAAACTTTTATCCCAAGCACACACAAAAACCCTAAACCCTCCTACTCCATTCTTTCAATTCACCATTCTCAAACCTTGAATTTCCATAAAAAGCTTTGATTTTCTGATTTACCATCACCCATCCATCCTATTTCATCCACAAATCATCACTTTCATTCACTTTCACCCATCCTCCACTCTATTTCAATCCATTCCATAAATCTTCATCAAATTCATTCTTTTTTTCAAACCCACAACCATCCTTTCCACCCATAAAAACTTTGGAATCAAGATTCATGCACTAAGGAAGTATTTGGAAGGAGTTTTGACGTCCGATCAACGACGATGAAATTCTAAGTTTTGGGCCTTGAGTAAACCGGTGCCCGCCGCTTTCGAAACTGGCGCTTGCTGTTTTCTAGAACCGGCGCTCGCCGTTTGTACATATGAGAAGTTTTCTTTGGTTTTTATGATTTTTGTTGATCTTTTTCACTTGGTTTGTGCATCATGACCACTGTGCCCAGCATGGTTAGGCCGACTTATCTTACGAAAGCTCAGAAAGATCACTGGATCAACTTAGGGGAAGGAAAAATACGCATCGATGATGTTCTTTGATGTGAAGACTTTGCACCGCCTTGGTTTGTTTGATCATGTTTCTTTGCTCCTTGATCAAGGTGGTTTAGGACAATTTATAGAGTTCAGTGCACCTACCTATCCAACATTGGTGCAAGAATTTCTGGCCACTCTGGACTTTCATTCTAACAAGGAGATACGCTTCTAGATGTGAGGAAAGGAATTCTTAGTAACCAAGGACATGATAGCTGATGCTTTTGAAATCACCAGGCGAGAGTCAACGGCCTGGCAACATGCACTCGTCGATCCTCCAGTATATGGAACATGGGCTACGACAATTGGATGGCCTTTTGGGAAAGAAGCGGATTACTTTGATTACATGATCATACATCCCTCGCTGCGCTTATGACATAGAGTTCTCAACCCTGCATTTTTCGGTTTGGTAGAAGCGACCATGGTGTCAATGAGGGGCTGGGCCTGGACTTACTGTTGGACCCCTGAGGCCACACAAACTCCAGATTGGGTTCAATTGTTCTTAGGATCCTTCAATGATATACTCTGCACAATATATCAGCATACTGATCGCACTATTTCTTTCGGGGGTTTGATTTCATTGATTGCCTACCACATTAGCGTTGATTTGATTGAGATGAGACCTCTGAGTACTACTTACACTTATGACATCGATGCACTATTATGGGCTAGCATCATTGAGAAGTTCTAGGTTCCACACTCAAAAGAGAGATTTTGATGGTTTGTAGGGGAACATGGAGAACACCATATGCATCTCCCTCCTGATTTACCTACTTGTTCACGCTTGCTGACTTCCGAATTAGCCATCATAATCTTATTTTTCCTCATGAAATCCCTTCAGATCATGAGAAGATAGAGCTGGATAACTCAGCAGAGAAGGTTGATCAATTGAAAAATGGACATCAGGAGGAAGACTAGTATTGCAACATACTATGGTCCTATTGACATCATTTTGAAGGAGTTTGATCAGCATTTGACAGATTTATAGAGTAAGCACCAGTCTGACCTTCTTGACATTTCTCGCCGTATGATTAAGATTCAAACCAACTTGCTCATAATCTTGCTGAGGGTTGGCGGTTGTCTCCAAACCACCCTCTACTCGCCCATTGAGTGGTTAGTTTCTTCCTTCTTTCACCTAATCTTTATTTCATTGTTCTTTTTGTTTTTGCATTGAGGACAATGCAACATTTAAGTGTAGGGGAGGAGATTTAGAGTTTAGTAGTTTAGTTCATGTTTAAATTCAATTTCATGTTTAAATTATTTTTTTTTTTCAAAATTTTAATTTTTTTTCTATTGTCATGCATCATATTTATCTTTAAATTCTTATTATGAATCAAAATCAAAAGAAAAAAAATTGAAAAATGTCAAAAATCCAAAAATATAATGCATTGCATATATATGCTATTATCTAGACACCCATCTAGCTTATTGTGTCCTCTATTTTATTCTTAATAGAATCATATAAATCTCACGGAAATTTGGATGAAATTAGCCCTATCTTTATATTTTTATGTGAAGCATGATGTAGCGAACATATTGAGCATATATGATCTAAGTTCCTAGGCATGATTGAAATCCAACAAAAACTTGTCCTAGTGAGAATTTTTAGCCTTATAGGGATTTCATCTGTATTCCCTCTGCTTTTGTTGTGTGATTTACTCATCTTATGCATTTATATTTGAGTATTTTCATGGTTATTATTATTATTGAGAGCGAATGAAGTACATAAACATTGCTTATAAGTTTCATATGATAGAGGCAATTATTTCTTAGCCTATATTTATCCATATCTACCTTACATTATATCTTTGTTTGAAGCCAATTTGAGTCTTTAGCCTTTTCATTTTGAAGCTCCACAAGTTTCATTTATTCCTAGCCTATGATAAGCCTGACCCATCCGGGAATTAGGATTTAGAGTTGGTTATGGATTGATCATTTTTAGTAGAGAAAGAGTAGCTATGGTTTATGTTTATTGTTGAGGCTTTGCAAAGAGTTGTCATGTTATGTGCTTATTTTCCTCATATTGCATTCATGCATTTGGCTCTAAAAAGAAAAAAAATGAAAAAAATAAAAAAGGAAAAAAATCAAAAAGAAGAAAAAATCGGAAAAAGAAAAGAAGACAAATTTATGTTATGTTATACAATAAAGAGCCTTAGTACGTATTTTGCATATGAGAGTTGGATGAATGTTTGGTTGAGAGTTGGTCTTTATTCTTATGGAAGCTTGATGTATCTTTTTGAGTTGGTTTGATTTGTATTGGAAGTTTTAGGAATCTTAATTCCCGGAATTGAAAGCACCACATGACCAAAACAATTCCTTGTCATTATGTTTTACCAAGCCCCATTACAACCGTGTCGAATGGAGTCTTCTTAGAAGATTTCCATTGAGCAAAAGTCCTCTTGATGTTGCTTATTTTCTTTGATGTATTCGGTGGAGATATTGCTATATAAGTGTCAATACTTAATATTGATGTTTGCATATAGAATTGAGTTGAGAGTAGTGCTTGAAGCCTAAACACATGAGAGCAAGAGAAACACATTTATCCCTATGAGGACTGGATGGCATGGATAGGCATGCGGACTACTTGATCATTCATATACATGCTAGGATGTTTGCTTTCCTTATCTATGTTTGTACTTGCTTTGATGTAACTTTTGATGGGGTTACAACTTGAAGGATTCTCCTATGGGATAAATTGATATGTTTTATTTTTCATTTGCTTGAGGACAAACAAGAGCTTAAGTGTGGGGGAGTTTGATAATGCATATTTTAGATAGGCATTATAGATAGTTTTAGATGCATTTAGGATAGGATATTTCATGTTTTATAGTTAATTTTCATTATTAGTCATTTAGGTGTTCGGGTTCGGAATCTATACTATTTTGTGTTTATTCTGTAGTTTTATAATCCGAGCTTCAAGAGGGGCTAAGGATGGCTGGAAAAGGGCTGATTTTGTGCTTAAGAGAGGCAAGGAAGAAGCGTAAGAGGAGCTTAAGAGGAAGATAACCGAGATCAAAAGAAGAAGAGGAAACACAGAACGACGGCGCCCGCCGTTCTTACAGATTCAGCAAAATGCCGAGTTTATCCGATCAATTTTAATTAGTTTATTATTATTATTATATTTTCTAGGGTTTAGAGAGGCTGATTCTTAGGCTATAGTAGGAGGTTCTAATTAGGTTGTAAGAACATCCATTCATCATCCAATATTCCATAGATCTAGAATTATTATCGTTCGATTATGAAGAACTAAACTCATTGTTTCGCCTGCGATTCGAAGACATGGTTGGTTGAATTGTGAGATTTTGATTTCTGTTTGTTATTCCAAAGTTATTTCATTATCCTTGTGCTCATATTTTTGATTGCATGTATTCTCTCTTGACTGATCAAATAGACATAATTTGCTTTCATGCTAGGTTTTAATGATCGCGCAAGAATAGTTAGACTTAGACCATAGTAGCAAGCACGCGATATTGATCCATTGAAAGCATCAATTGGTTGTACAGAGTAATGACACTTGGTTAAATATCGATTCCTATGAGATTGGTGTTGATAACCTTTGACTCATACTGGTTGATTAGGAGGGTTCGTACTGCCAAATTGCCAAGACTATTGGGAATTTGTGCTACTTTATTTTTGAACCCAAACTGGGTGAGGGTCGTATATTATGTAAGGGGTTGGCATTTTGTGAGGGATGTCAATCTAATTAAACCAAAATCGGAATAACTCACATATCAATTGCATTAGAATAACAAAGAAATCAGACTAAGGATCTTGAACACCAACCATTGTTGAGAATTGAAGGTGAAGCGCTTTCATCCCATTGGTAACAAATTCGCAATCATTCCATTCTTTATTTCATTTCAATTAATTTCTTTCATTCAATATTGTCATTTACTCAAGTTAGCAATAGAATACAATACAAATAGATCTCTCTATCGGGTCGACTTCTTACTTGCTCACTTTACTAGTTTGTTAAGTTTGGATTATAAATATTATTTTTGGGCATGAATCAACGACCGGTTATCCGTAAATCCTGAGCATCACAACTTTTCCAAGTCTTTCCTTAGCCTTCTTAGCTTCGTTCCTTGTGCTCTTCGCCTTGGATCTACGAATCTGCATAAATCAATCGAAATAGTGTAGTTTCCGAACTTCACCACTAAAAGAGCAATATGACAAATTAACTTTAAAACATGACCATGTGACAATGAAGTGCACCTAAAACTAACCTATAATGTCTATCAAAACATGCATTATCACAATGAATATATGTTTATCTGGTCACAACGATCACAAATACAGGGATGGTCGCAACGAACGGGATGGTCTTTATTTGTTTCATTGGCATCAATTATTTTTGTTCTCTAGATAAATGATATAAAAAGTATCACTTTTAGCTCAGGTCATGTAAGAATCGAGATAAAAAGCAAATCATCCTTGTTCTGAAAAGTAAACCCCTTTAATTATATACGCTTTATGGCCTCATCTAAAACAAATGACACATTAAGTACGACACAAATTAAAGTGGACCTGACTTATTTGGATTAATTGATTACCAAGTAATCGCCTTCCTTGAACACTTGAAAGTACGTGTTCGGCTCCGAATGAAATTGGACTTCGATGACAGTCGGTCAACAATGGAATCCCAGGCCATTAATATTTTCAATCTTCTTACCATTAGGGTTTGGGAATTTGATGATAATGGAACAAAGTAACCATAAGGATTTGGGAATTTGATGATCATGGAAATTAGGGTTTTGGATTAAAATCGGAGAATTCTTAGCTAAGGGTTTTATCCAATATTTTCAATCTCCCTACAATTAAAAAAAAAACAGTTTGAATAAAAAACTAAACCCTAGATTTGAAGGAGGTCGATCAAACCCTAAACCGATATGAATGACAGCTCGTCAAATAAAAATAGTCTAATAAATTCCAATAAGCTAAAATAATCCCTAAAATAATATTATTGACATCTAAAAATAGATGTAGACATAACTTAAACAATATTAGAAAAATGGTATTCTCGTAATTAAGAGGGTTGCACGGCCCAAACGGGACCTTACACGAATCATACACCTTGGGCTATTCTTTGGGTCTCGTCTTCAATGTTGTGATCCACAGTGGAAACTTTTTCTCAGCGTTGGGGAGGACATCAAAATGTATAAAGATTAGATGAAAGCTGAATTTGATAAACAATTTCCCACAATTTTAGTTGAAAGGCAAATGCATTTTATTACATTGTTGTACAAATTTTTAGAACGAGGTAAAAGCTGGTCAAAGTAAAATTTACTACTTAAATACAAATTTATGAGATAAATATAGGAGAAGCAAGGCAAAGAGCCAAAGGAGACTAATTGTAGAAGGAATCAAAGAAGAAAGGAACACAAGAGAGTATAAGATGAGACAAAGGAAGAAAGAAGAAGAAGAGCCAACATCTACTTAGAACTGCTAAGATCTGCTGCTAGTGGGACAAGCCACCGCCCCCGCAGCCCATGTCACGCCCCCCTTGGCAATGGTTTTCAACATATGTCTTACTCGACACCTGCAGACAAAGGAACGACGCTCGCCAGAAGCAGCGCCCACTGTTACAGATAAAATCGGACTTTCTAATCCTTATCCAATGGGGATTTATGTCTATCCTTTGGAGATCCTTTGCTTGCCCCCTAAGCACGACATGGGCCCTTTTGACACTATAAATACCCATGTATCCTAAGGTTTCAATCACCGCTTAGAAACAGCTCCACCTCCCACCTGGGACGGACCATTAAACATATTTCTATTATCTTTTTATATTTAGTTTAGGGACATCCATGCTAGGTTGATCTCCCTTGTTTGACTCGTGATTGAAGACAAGATTTGGTGTATCGTGAGGGATGATTTCTAGGTTTAATCTATTTCACATTATTTTATTTTATTTGTTTTGTATATTATGTTGTTACTCTTGTCTTTAATAGCTACCTAGATGGAGTAGCTTTGCACTAGGTTTTTGCTTGTAGGGAAGTCAATAGAACTATAGTAGTTGACATATCCTTGTGATGTGTAAGGAAATAACATCTTGATTGAGACTACTTCGGAGATAAGCGAAGTCTAGATTGGCAACCCTGGGCCCCGAGGCATATTCTTTAAAACTGGAGCAAGACGGTCTGGATGCCGTTGTATTCTTGGATAGCTATGCTGCTCGCCCCCATGTTAGAAAGTAAGGGACTCATTGGTGATCGTGTGACTTAAGGCAGCCTAGGGTGTCTACATAAGACAAGAATCGGAATAATCACACAGGGAAGAAGCTCGATGATTGAGAAACTGGCCATGTTGCAACGAGCGGGTGAACCAATTCACTTATATCTATCTCGTTCTCTTGAATTACTTTGCTACTTTCATAGTTTCTCAATTACAATTGCTCTTTCATAGTTTCACATATATCTATCTCGTGAACTCATCCTAATTTTATGAGGTAAGAGATTGAATTTAACCCAAGTTGCTGAGGGCAAGATGAAGAGTCGACCTAGATTATTGAGTGTAAGAGGTAAACTCTGCCCAGATTATTGAGTATATGTGATATACTTAAAACAAATTTTTTAAGGGAATTATACATGTCGATGTTTATTAATATGTATTATGAGCAACCAATGTAACAATTATTGTAATTGAAATAAAAAAAATTGAACATGGTAAACTAAATATAGTGCTAAAGATCAAATGTTGAGACATCCGTCCGAAAAAATATAGTGTTAATCCTTAGCTAAACTAGGCTAAAAGTAAGTTAGTCAAACTAATTAAACACTGCTACAATTAATACTCATTCATGCCATCATCATTGTCATCCTCCTCTTCCTTTTCATCATCGTCGTCATCTACATTGTTGTCATCCCTTGCTTGCTTATACACATCATCTTCATTAATGAATTATAGACTTTGTCTGTGACAACATCAATACCGATCTTTTGCACATGTTTCATCATCCTCTTCCTCCTCTAGCTTGAGGATACCTGTACCATTGTGCGTCATGCCCTAACGAGTATAATGTCAAATGTGTAAATTCCATGCATATTAGGCTGAAGTATTGATAAAGTACGAATTGATACATATTATCGAAGATGTGAAAGAGGGGAATAGTTGTGTTGATTCGTTGTTACATACAACATTCAATCTTTGAACCAAAATTATATAGATTTGATGTGAATATAATATAGAACTATAGAATTTAATCTAGATTACTTCATGTTGTGGATAGTCTTGCCCATAATTACCACTCTCTACATATGTCCCATAAATGTGAAATAGATGAGAAAGATAAATTTAATGTGGTGAGTGCGAGAAGTGTACCAGTACATGTAACTCTTCATGCATTTCTACAATTCTCTAACTGTTGGACCCATGTTCAATAAATACTATGGGTATCGTCTCGTTCTTGCCAAGCCCATGAAGTATTTGGGTACTCAACACTGTATCGAAGGCTAGAGGCCAATCTGTAGGCATGAGAAGCTTCTATGACAAGCCCTAGAATTGGCAGGATATGTCCATTCTATTTGGCCACTCAATCTAGCATGTAAAGCTTAGTAGGGCTGTTATTCGAGCCGAATGAGCCGAGTATTGTTTGTTCATATTCAGTTCATTTAGAATATAAACGAGCTCGAGCCGAGCCTAAATTTTGACTCGAGCTTAAAAATGTGCTCATATTCGGCTCGTTTAGGAAATGAGCGAGCTCGAGCCGAGCTTTTTTCGAGCTTTAGGCAATTCTACTTGCTCATTATACAGAAACTTAAAGGAAATTTTAAAAATTCCATAAAATTCGAGTTATTCGAGTTTAATTCGAACGAGCCGAGCTTTGGACCGAGCTTTAAAATGTGCTCATACTCGGCTCGTTTAGAAAATGAACGAGCTTGAGTCGAGTTTTTATCGAGCGAGTACAAGTCGAATTCGAGCTACTCGTGTTCACATAACACCCCTAAAGCTTAGTTATGCCCAAACACGAGAGTGCCCCATCGAAAGGAGATGTCTTTAACACACCCTTTTAGAAATATAGACTCATTCCATAAGGTTGGCATATAACCTGCGAGCAATCTGCATTTATTTTATATAATGATGTATTCAAACGCCAACATAACATTATCATAGTGCTAACCTCCTCTTGGCTCATCCAGTTCAAATCCATTCAGTATGCAGTCAAGTTATTAGCTGAAGAAGCTAGAGTTACATCTGTACCCTTCACCTCATAGCCCATGGTTGGAATGCTATATACACTCTATCCCGTTGTGGTTGAAAATGAAAAAAATATTCATAAGTCCATTCTATAATAATATAATAATGTTAATAAAATATTATCGATATTTATATTATCATAGTACTTGTATTTAGTATAAATAAATAGAAAAGACAATTACAAAAATTATATTTCAACTAATGATTTAGAAGTTTTACTTGCAATAATGTTGTAAAACTTGTAAGTTGTTTGCAATCCACCCGAGAAGCATTCCCTAAGCTCCTTTAAAGGTGTGGCAATGCAGTTGTGCCCCAAGCGTAATTAAGTATGCACCCTTCTAACATCACAAAGCAATGAGAAGAATTTGTATTGTGCCCAATCAGTTGTCTTATCATAAAAGATGGCAGCGGATACTAGATACATGATGTTCGCATAAATTGCCATATTTTCTATGCACATATAAGTCCATTTTATCGTCATTTGCATGCATATTAGTGGGAAAACATGAGATTAGTTTAGTTTATAATTAAATGTCAGATATATGGGTCTGCACGAGTTTCTATGTGATTTCGCAGAAAACAGGGAAAAATGGACAGATTTGAAAGAGCGAAAAAAGAACTCGAAGTCTTCTGAGAGGTTGAAATCGACTGACAAACCTCGACATCGAGTGCAGCAGAGATATAGAAATCGAGCAGGAAGAGAACAGAGCATGTCGACACCAGCAGAGGTCGATATCGAGGATGCATGGTCGATATCAAGTGCCCAGATCGAGATAAATGATAGAAGTCGAGTGCTAATCCGAGTAGAAGAAGGAGAGCTCGAGATAGAGTTTCACAAAGGTCGATATCGACGTCTGAAGGTTGATATCGATGTTGCCAGCAGAGGAATCCGACTCAGATTTTGATAGAATTCTATCCGAAGCTTGCACGTCTATCCTAAAGTCGAGATTTCTTATCTTCAATGTCAGAGCTATCACATGAGCTGTTTTACCACAAAACTTTTAGTTTTTACTTTATTTAAGTTTTATCTTAGAGAATAAAGATAAAGTTTCGAGTCTTTGGATAGCAAAAGTTCGATATCTATATCTAGAGGCCGTTAGGGCTGAGTTTACGCATCCACTTACATCCAATTTCAGTTATTCAAACACATAGAGCACAGAGAATTTGTGGAGAGAGAGAGAGGAGGCCGAGTGAGGTTGTTGGAAGCGAGAGCGGAGAGTTGGCTTGTTCGGTTGTAATTTCTTTCTTTTTGCAAATACAAAGTAGTTTTCTTTCAATGATGATGATGAGTTGCATGATGAGAAGTGATTAGTCAACCCACTTCTAGGGTCGGGGTGAGCCCGACGATTGCGATGTAGGGTAAGTGCATCAAAGGTATGACTTTTATGCGATTCCGTCTTCTATCCTATGCATGATCCTTTACGAAAGTTAGGGAGATTCATTATTTTCATTATTGAAGCGAAAGCCACTCATATTGTGAACTTGGATTTCTCATGAATTGGATAGTAACTCTTAGGAACTATGCGAGAGCCTCTAATCACCTAAGTGTTGGTAACGAAAGTTATTTGACGGAAAGACATTAAATTTCATAACTTTAGCATCAAACTTGCATTGTTATCGTTGTGGCATGAAACCCCGATCTTGGAAGCTTTTAATTAATTGAATTTACATTAAAGTTAAGTTTTGATATCTGATCCTCCTTCTTTACGATTCTACATTCTTCGGACACTTTTCCGATGATAGGTTACGCAAAACAGTTTCTGTGACAAGCATCGGAATTGACTGGGTAAGGTCGATATCGAGGACTAACGTCGATATCGAGGTCTGTCTCGATCTCGACTTTGCTGCTTTTGTCTTCTGCAGGAAGCCAGGAACTCTAATGGAAATTGACCAGAACTGAGGTCGATATCGACCACACACATCGATATCGAGTGTCTTCTGAGGTCGGAAGCTTGATCGTGATTACAATAAGGGAAGCGCTGACATACCTCCTCGTGGATTCGATCCTAAATTACCCTACCACTACATCGGGAGGGATTCTTGTATTATTTGTTTGGGACAGGGAGTTAGCATAGTTAGAGTTTAATTTGAATATTTGAATCTACCTCCCGCTCGTAAGAGCGTGCGAACAATACAACAAATAAGCACTTGCACATTCTTTTAGATCTTCCAACATCTCACTGTAATCTTGTTAAGTGCTGAACTTGGTGCTATGACTCATCATCTCTTCCTTTGGCTCTACATTATCATCTGACCACATTTTGTTTGAAAGGAGATTATGGGATGCAACTGATCAATAAACGCGGTTAGCAAAGGCTCGATCAATTTTTTTGTGCACAAATTCCTCACATGTGCTAACCCACTTCCCAACATATATCTCCACCACTCGCCTTGTCCTTGCTTTAACCAACATACTATTGGGTTTTATTTATGATGTACCTTCAAAACTCGACGATCTTTCTTCTCAACCTATAAAAGATTCTTGATTGCATTAGCTTGTTTAAGAGAAATCAAATTTTGAAATTTATAATCTATTGTAACTACTAAAACAAATAATAAAAAAAATTAGAAACACTTATATACACTGACATTGTTCCACACTGATGATGCAATATAGATATCGTAGAAGATTAACAAATTAAGTATATCTGACTCTCCATGGCTGGGTCATTTCAACACTGGGTCATAACAGTCCCAACTTTTATTTATCACTACCATTTCATTGACTTTCACTTTTCCTTTGGCTTTTGAATTGAATAGTTGTTTCCTTACTTGTACTTTGTGTCTTGCTGCACTTTCCATGCCAACGGTTGGCGGATTATCGTTGTCACCTTTTGCGCTCGATGAGTCATTTACTTTCTCCAAAACATTATTATCCTGTCTCCTAGGAGCGTCATGACAATGCCCTTGATCATGTCACCACAAAAAATAATGAAATTTACCACCCTTGGTAGCTTCGACAGGCATGTACCGTGGCAATTGGTACCCTTTTGCCATGGCATTAGCTATGACAAGCGTTACGTCGAAGAAAAAACAGAACAGTAGCTTCAAGGGGTGTTACCGTAGATACACACTAAAAAAAACAATTTGCCACGGATGCTAGCAGCGGCAAGGGTTTGCCGAAGCTATTGGGTAGATTTTAGATATGGCATAGCAACGGAAAGGGCCTACCATAGCAAAAAAAAGGGGTGTTGTAAAATTTGCTACGGCTCCAGTACCCCGTAGCTAAATATAAAGGATTAATCAAAACAAAAAAACGAAAAGAAGGAAAATAAAATTAAAAGAAAGACGAGACACTCACAAGTCACACCCCATTCTTACAATCGACTCACTCACTCCCTCATCCCAAATCCCCGAGCAACGAAGAGTGTAGAGTAAAGGTCGCCCCATCTTCTCCCTCCTAATAATTTAACCGGCGGTGAAGAGTGTAGAGTGAAATCGCCGGCGTCGAAGAGTGTAGACTATAGAGCGAAGGTCATCAGCGGCAAATACGGTAGGGCAAAGGACGCCAATCTCGAAGGTCTCGAAGGTCACCGGTACTCATCCCCAAGCTCTTTGTCATCCTTGTAATCGGTTGAATTGTTTTGTGTATTAGGGTTTGATTCTTCTAAATCTGCTTGAATTTGTTCGAATCTGCTTGATTTTGTTTAAACTGTTTTGTGGGTTAGGGTTTGATTGTTCAGATCTGGGGTTGTTCAATTCTTTTTTATTGTTTGCAGTGTGTTTTGATGTAGATTTGAGAATGGAGGTGGTGAATGAGTTAGAGCTTGATACCCGTTTAGGGTTAGGGTTTAATTTGGGGAAAGTGATCGAGTTTGCTTGAATATTTAGGGTTTGATTTTTACTGAAAACAATATGATCAAATTAGGGCTTGATGCCTGAATTTGTTTGAATTTGTTTCGAATTTGCTTGAATATTTAGGGTTGTATTTAAGGTTTGATTGAATATTTAGGGAAAGTGGGGCTATTTTGATGTTTAGGTGTCTGACTATCATTTGAATAATCTCCTGGAGATTCTTTCTTTTTTCCCAGGTCTCATTCTCCTCTTGAACGGATCATGTTCTGACTTCGAAGGGTCTCATTTTTCTCTTGGTTCTTCTGCTAAGGAGCTGATATAGGTCACTTCTTCTTGTCTGGATGTTCTAGTGATTGGGTGGTCCATTCCAGCTTATGAAATTAAGTTCTTTGAAAGAGTTAAATGATTTTATTGCTAACAACAATCTATTGGGAAGAATTTGAAATCATATCTAATAATATGAAGTGATCTTGTTTAGAATTTGGAAAGGGGAAGTTGAGTTAAATGATTTTATTGCTAACAACAATCTATTGGGAAGAATTTGTAATCATATCTATTAATATGAAGTGATCTTCTTTAGAATGTGCAAAGGGAATGTTTCAGGCTTGCTTTGAGTGTTTTGTATCATATTGTTTGAGTGTTTGTATAATGTTAACATATTTACCGCTTTGCTTCAATTAATTTTCAATTGGTGACACTTACACTTTGTCTTGTTTTTATATATGCTAAAAATGTTCAGGATAACACATTTTTATTTGTCCGAGATTTTTATGTTTGTTTTACAGTCATTTTTTTCATGTAATATCTAAGAATAATCAGTGTCCTAATAATGATGAGTGAAACCCGTTGAGGCATTGATTCAATATATAGCCTCATATAGAACAAAAACAATTGCACCATGTATACTGGTGACTGCTGATGTGCACACAAATTGCCATATTTTCTATGCTCATTTATGTCCATTTTGACGTTATTTGCATGTATATTAGTGGGGAAATCATAAGATTAGTGTAGTTTATGCATAATTGTCAAATATAGAGGTCTACACGAGTTTTTATGGTTTTTCGCAGAAATCGAGACGAAAATGGACGGAATTTGGACAAGCAAAGAAGAGCGGAAAAAGAACTCGAAGTCTTCTAAAGAGGTCGAAATCGATGATGAACCTCGATATCGAGTGAAACAAAGCAACCAGGAATCGAGCAGGAGAAGAAACAGAGCATGTCGACAGAAACAAGGTCGATATCGATGTTTGGTGGTCGATATCGAGTGGCCTAAATGGAGATAAAAGATAGAAGTCGAGTGCCAATCCAAGGTCGAGAAGCATTGCTCGAGATAAGAAGAAACAAGGTCGATTTCGATGTCCAAGGTCGATATCGACCACTGCTGCAGAAAAGATCCGACGCAGATTTTGATAGAATTCTATCCGAAGCGTAAGAGATAAACCTAAAGTCGAGATCTTCTATCATTAAGCACCAAACTTATCAGCTTTTTAGTTTTACCCAAGTAATTTAGTTATTTTACTTTATTAAGTTTTATCTTAGAGAATAAAGATAGGTTTTCGAATCCTTGGATAGCAAGGTTCGATATCTATAATTAGAGGCTGTTAGGGCTAAGTTAGATCATCCAGGAAGTTCAGTTTTTACATCATAGAACGCATAGATTTAGTAGAGAGAGAGAGAGAGGTCGAGTGGGGTGGTGAAGAGAGAGGGAAGTGGCTTTGTTCGGTTGTACTTTCTCTTTTGCAATTTAAATCAAAGTAGTTTTTTTTACATGATGATGATGAGTTTGATAATGAAGCGCGAGTAGTCAACCCACTTCTAGAGTCGGGGTGAGCCCGACGATAGCAATGTAGGGTAAGTGCATCAAACGTATGATTTTTATGCGATTCCATCTTCTACCCTATGCATGATCCTTTGCGAAAGTTAAGGAGATTCATTGTTTGCATTATTGAAGCGAAAGCCAATCATATTGTGAACTTGGATTACTCATGAATTGGATAGTAACTCTTAGGTTTTATACGAGAGCCTCTGATCACCTAAAAGTTGGTAACGAAAGTTATTTGACGGAAAGACATTAAATTTCGTAACTTTAGCATCATACTTGCATTGTTATCGTTGTGGCATTAATCCCCGACTTTGGAAGATTTTAGTTTATTGAATTTATAGTAAAAGTTGAGTTTTTATTTCTGTCCATACTTCCCCCACCATTCTACATTCTTCGGACTACTTTTCCGACACATTAGGTTCGTATTACAGTTTTTGTTGGAAGACTCGAAATCGACTAACAAGGTCGATATCGAGTGACTAACATCAATATCAAGGTCCATCTCGACGTCGACTTGTTACTTCTGTCTTCTGCAGGTACTTTTTGAAAATCGACCAGAACTGAGGTCGATATCGACCAGACAGCTCGATATCGAGTGTTTCCTGGAGTCGGAAACTTGATCGTGATTACAACTTAGGAAGCGCTGACATACCTCCTCGTGGATTCGATCCTGAATTACCCTATCACTACATCGGGAGGGATTCTTGTATTTATTTGCTTGGATTAGGGAGTTAGCTTAGTTAGAGTTTATATTTGAATATTTTATTTAAGTAGAATCACCCTCCCTTAAACGAACAAATTGGCGCCGTTGCTGGGGAGGCAATCAATCACCACCTAAGTTTTTTCACGATCTGTCTATAATGCTTATTTTACAGGTTTATGCGACGCTCTGATCGCGAATCTATCTTAGAGAGTCTTGACGAGCCTAAACGTTACTTCCATCTTCGCAACAAAGCTATTCAAATCATGGCAGATAACAAGACACATGCTCAGACCATTGAGCAGTTGAGGAAAGAGATAGAGGACCACAACGCTACAATCGCTGCTGAGAGGGCCGCCGCTGCTGTAGAGCGAGCCCGTGCTGATAGAGAGGAGGATGCGCGTAGACAAGCTCAAGAGCGGTTCAATCAGTATCCACAGACGGCGATGCAATACATGCATCCGCCGCTACATGTGAAAGGTATTTATATGGGAAGAGAAGAAGGGATAAAAGATATAGGACAACAATAATAAATCGTGTGGCTTCTTTCCAAAATTCAAATCGGGTGCTGAACTCACAAAAGCGACGGGCACCAGTAATTAGGTGGCGGGCGCTGGTCTCGTGGTTCTCCAACTTCATTTCTTACTCTTTTCAAACTTTCCTACAAGTTAGTTCTAACACCCAATATTGCAAAAAAACAGCAAAAACGACATGTCCTACTTTGTTGAATTGAAAACTAATGCAAAACTTAAAGAAATCTACTTAATTACCTTGGGTTGCCTCCCAAGAAGTATCTTTGTTTCACATCTTTGGATCGACATCTTTCTCTTCTTGGTTCAAATTCCTCCACCAAGGTCCTCTATACTTGTCCTTTTCTTGACAAGCGCAGGCACCCTTGGAAGGTGTAGCGTTCTATCCAAGCATTCTTCCATTTTCTCCATTGACTTCTTTTATTGATCTTGAATCTCTCCTAGAGGTTGTCTTGAAGTCACATAAACTTCCACACTATTGGGAAATTACTTTTCATATGGCCAGAGTATGGGCTTATGTGGATCAATAACACTTTCAACATCTCTCTTTCCTCCTTCTTTCCCTAAACAAGATTATAATTTGTTAGAGGATTCAACATTGAATAAATTCTTATCATTAGACATCTCTAACAAATCATGAAGTTCATCGTTGCAATCAACAATGTTAGCATTAGGCATTTCCAAAGAATTTTTAGGAGAAAGTTTAATAGGATTAAAAAGTGAATACTCCACTTTCTTTCCATCAAACTCCATGGTCAATGAACCTTCAAAGCAATCAATCTTTGTCTTTGCAATTCTTATGAATGGTCTTCCTATTATAATTGGAGTCTTAGGGGTTCCCTGTTCCATATATAACACAAAGAAATCAGCAGGAAAAAGCAAATCATCAACCATAACTAAGACATCCTTAACAACACCCCTAGGCTTGATTTGAGATCTATTGACAAATTGCACTGTAACCCCTGTCTCTGTCATAGCATTTTGACCCAAAAACATGTAAAAGTTATATGACATACATTAATTGAAGCTCTTAAATCCAACATAGCCTGTTTGAATTTAGTATTTCCAATTGCACATGGAATCGTGAACATATGTGGGTCTCCACACTTCTCAGGCAATCCCTTTTGTAAGACAGCAGAGACATTCTCATTCAAACATACCTTTTCCTTCTTCTTCATTCTTTGCTTTCTCTTGATAGCGCACAACTCCTTCAAAAATTTAGCATAACGAGGTACAAACTTAATTAAATTCAAAAGTGGAATATTCTCACAATGTGCGAATGTATCATATAAGATCTTCTCATCTTCCCATTTCCTATTTGCTCTTAGAGCCTCTGGAAAGGGTGGTTCGGGCTTGTAATCATGAAATGACAACTTTTTTGGTAATTGCTTCGCGTTAGAGTCAGGAAAAACAAACGGTTTGGCTTCTGCAGGGGGCGGTGGGCGCCGTTTTTTAAGGCAGCGGGCGTCGGTCTCATCTGTTGGTGAATCCGATCGCTTTACACCTTGCTCATCCATGTCTATGATATCTTTAGGCTCTTCTTTCTTATTTCTGGTGGGTGGTTGAACTTCTTTTCCTCCTCTAAGGATCATGACACTTACATTCTCTTTTGGATTGACTACCACTTGTGAGGGTAGCTTGCCTGAATCCTTAGCTTTGAGTTGTCCAATCTCTTGAGCGACTTGACTCAATAGCTTCTCTTGGACACTCATCCTGTCCAACAACAATCTCAAAGTTTCTTCTTTATCATCATGTGGAAAGTTTCTTTGACGATTCTTAAATTGGCATCTTCCTTGATAAGGTGCTTGTTGCTGCTGTTGATTCATCTTGCCATTGAAACCATTTTGATAATTGGAATTATAAATTGAATTATAGAAATTGTTACCGAAGTTTCAGCGAGGTCCATAATCCATAACATTAACATCGACAACTCCTTCCTGAGGAAGTGGGCATCTATCATTAGGATGATTTGGATCTCCGCAGGCTCTAGGTTGTTGTATTTGATTCATTCACAAAGCCATATTCTTTACTATCTCAACGATCTTATCCAAATCATCTATGTGATTATCTCTAGAATTGTCTAGCCTGTGAACTCCTCTAACACTTTGGTGTCTCCCATATTGTTGTGAATCATTGGCTATGCCATTAAAGATTTGCATTGCTTACTCAGGTGTCTTGTCTAAGACATCTCCTCCGCTTGTAGCATTGATGACACTGGGCTCACGATCAAGCAATCGTTCATAGAGATAGAGGACTAGATCATCCTATGGTATGCCATGTTGCGGACACCATTCTTTGAGCATCTTGAATCTCTTAACATACTCATAAAGGATGTCTGTAGGTGATTGCTCTATACTTGACAATTCCTTCTTGATTTTGCTAGGGCTGGACAAAATCTACTAGGACAAACCAACCAACTGCTTACCCACCGGACCAATTTAAATTGGTATCGACTAAATTGGTAACCAATTATATTGGTACGGTATTACCGAACCAATTCCTTAAAGTCGGTTGGTAATGGTAATGAGTTTGCCGAAGTTGGTGTTAATTGAATTACAATTTTAAATAAAATAAAAGATGTTAAACTCCTAAGCTTTTGTTTTATTTAGCAATTTGTTTTTTATGAGAATATCATTCAATACATTATTTAATCTACATATAACTTACTAGAAAATTTTACAAAATAATAAAATTAAATGTTTTGTAGATTGCTTATTACTTTGTCTTCGTGCAAATTTATAGTATGTTATTATCTGATAGCTTATGTAGATTTTTTGTTATTTACTCTAAATACTAGAAATTTTTATGTCTTCACACAAATTGTTTGTCACATCGTTAATATCTTATAGATTCTACATATTGTTCTTAATCGTTATATGTATAACTTATATGAGATATTTCTGTATTGATCCATTCTTTTCAACTGGTTGGATTTTAATTTTACAAAATGCTTTCTAATCAAGGAAGAAATGTCACAAGCCCCAACTCGGTCCAAACGAACATACTTAAAGTTTCGATCAACTTTTATTTTTTACTCTGTACTTGTTAAATAATTAATCCTTACAATATTATATTTGAATATTTAAATTTAGAGTTTCACATGAATCATTAAATTATATGAACTTTTAATATTGATATTTAATTTGATAAGTGTTTCTTTAGGTGTGTAAAATTTATTTTTTAAATTTGAAATTTAATTTTAGAGTTGCATATCATTGATGTCAAAACTTGGTAATTTACCATTACCAATCATTACCAACCAATTATACTAGTTACCAATTAAGTTGGTACAAGAGTTTATATGGCAGGTAATAGTACAGGATTTATCATTACCAATTATAATTGGTTGGTACGTGGTAACAACGAAAATTAATTGGTACAAGATTTATCAGTTTGTTGAGGTGAGTGGAATGAAAGTACTTTTGAAGGAAAGCTTTTTTCAATCCTACCCAAGTTGTAATGCTCTCTACAGGGAGGTAATAAAGCCAATCGCTTGTTGTATCCTTTAGAGTAAAAGGAAACACTCTAAGCATCAATTGATCATCCGTCAGGCCTTGAGGGATTCAAAGTCATTTTATGATGGATGGGAATTTGATCCTGCAACTTCTAGAATGACCGGGGCTGATCACCTCTCCCAACTTGGAGGAAACAAAGTTCTTACTTGTTATAAAAAGGAGGACATGATATTGAAAAAGGAGATTGGACTCGGCGAACCAGATAGAGATCCAGAAAAAAAAAAGCATAGTTTAAAGAAGAAAACCATCTTGTAGAGCTGCCTTATTGGAAAGACAATTTGTTGCCATACAACATAGATGCGATGCACTATGAGAAGAATTTCACTAAAAATGTGTTGAATACAATCATGGGAGTGAAAGGTAGAACCAAAGACAATGTCTTTGCCCGTCACAACATTGAGAGGCTTGGAATTCGCAAGGAATACCATGTGAAGCTCACATAATCGGGTACTCAGGTTTACGAGAGAGATGAGTGTGAGATTGACAATGTCGGAAAGGATAAGTTCCTGTTAGCCTTATCCAGGGCGAGAATGTCAGATGGTTCATGTTCTAGTATTGAACGAAGGGTTAACCTAAAGGATCAAACCATTGGAGGGCTTAAAAGCCATGATTATCGCATCCTTTTACAATAGCGAATTCCCCTTTGTGTACGGAGTTCCTTGCCAAGGAATGTTGTTTCTGTTCTGATTAACGTTGGAAAGTTGTTCAAGGTGTTGAGCTCGAAGGTTAATACAAGAAATTTATTAGGAGAGGCACGTTCTCAGATCAGCCTAACCCAATGTAAGATTGATAAGATATTTCCATCATCGATCTTTCATGGATGTCATAGAGCATTTACCTGTGCATCTCGTGAAGGAAGCATTGATGGGTGGAGCTGTACAATTTCGTTGGATGTACCCTATTCACTTTGAAGACTTATGTACAACAACAAGCTTGCTCGGAAGCATCACTAGCCAAAGGTTACATCATGGAAGTGTGCGTGAACTTTTGCACTCAGTATCTAGAAGATGTGGAGAGCAAGTCGCAAAGACCACCAAAAAAAAAGATGATGTTGAGAAGAAGGGAAAGGGGTTTGTTCTACCAAAAGTGATGCGTTCCCAAATTCACTGATGGGTCTTGTTCCATTCTGATGCATTCACACCGTATCTACAGTAAGTCCTTTTCAATCTAGCTTCATTTGGGTATGTCAGGTTGTCAAAGCATTATTACATGCCTTGGTAACATTTTCAAAATCCTACTGCAAATGAAACGGCAGCGCCAAAAATTTGGCGCCTTCAATTTCAGTAGCTACGACAACTTACCATCGCAAAGGGGTTACATTTCATCAGAAGTTGTTTGCCGTAGCATAGCCGTAGCTAATTTATTTGCTTCAGCTATTTGCCGAAGCTACAATTTTTTGTGACCCTCCAAATTGCCACCCCCATTTGCAGTAGCATAGCCGAAGCTAAATGCCTTTTGCCTCCCCCTACATTCTTTTTGCGACGGTTTTTTTGCCGAAACTATTTTTTTTTTGTAGTGTGTCTACTCATCTATAGATTAACAAAAGCAAAACCATTAATCTAACAACTTTCATTTTAGGAATACAAACTTAATTGAAAAATACAATATGTAAACACATGCAAATTGATAAATGTAAGCAAAACAAAAGTCTACTTCAAATAAAATCAATAAACAAAATAATGTTTTTCTTAATTAGTAACATTTATGTATGAATTTTCACACAAAATATGCATCAATTTGCATAACGCACTGAGCAAAATGAAGAGCATCGACCTAGTTCAATAAGCTTATATCATTTGCTTGGCAAACTTCAACAAGCAGCAATAATGTGCTCGGTTCAGAACCCCGACTCTCAACTTTGTTTCAAACCTACTCGAATTTAGCTCAAATTTGAATTTCTCAAGCCACTTTCATCCTATTCATATGAACGACAAAAACACAATAAAATTTTCCAATTGTGAATTAAACAAAAAAACCAATAACTCACCCTAGGTCACCGAGAGTAAGCACTTTTCTTGACGAAATTCACCAAGTCTGTGCCTAAAGCTCAAACCTGGTTGTTGAGTGGTTTCCCAACCTACAAATCCTCCCAAATTGCACATTTGCAACTCACATTGACACTCACACTTGCAAATACAAAACTCATATTACAATAACAATAACAACAACAAAAACTCTCAAAACAACTGAAAATCGATTGAGATTTTGGAATTTTCCATTTTTACCCAAAATACCCTCCCCAATTTATATGTCGATGATACACAAAATCAATGAGATTTGTAGATTATATGTGATAACATACATTTGTAGTGATCTATTGGATTAGATTCAAGTAAAAAAAGTCCACAAAAAACAAGTAGATCTAAAGCGAGGGATGAGGTTTATGACAATGGTGATTGACTGATTGTTAGCAACGACTAGTTGTGTCGAGTTTGAAGGAGAAGATGCAATGAAGCAGACGTGTAAATGTAAAAATGGTTTTTTTTTAATCTTGGGCCATATGTTGTCTACTAGTATTTAGACATGTCTCACTACTCTTAACAAGTTATTTAATTAGTTGCGTTGGATAATTATTAATTAGCATTAGTGACTAGTGATATACGTACATTGAACCCACTATACTCGAATAACTATCCACTATAAATGAATAACTTAATGAATAAACATCTACTCCAATTGGATAACTTATTGCAACTAAGTAACTACCCGCCCAAACCAATAACTAACGCAATAGAGTAATTTAATTTTATCAACCGAATAACAGTTAATTTCAATATATTGAATAACTCTTGTCTACAACAGAATAACTATTGCAATTGAATATTACAACAGAATAACCACTCATTACCTGCAATAATTACTATAACGGGATAACACATTAAATAACATAAGACATGTGCAATTATACTGTGTGTTCACATATTGCATCAAAATATGTCCGCAATATTAAAGCCCGATCGACCCAAATAATATATCCGGAGATTAATAATATCTATGTATTGAATAGAATAGAATAGAATCAAAATCAAATATCCCACATACATCGCTAGACTGGCTGACGTTATAATGCATGAGATAGCTAGCTAGGGACCATCTGTTGGAGGATTAATTGCAGAGGGTGGCTTTGTTTCTTATTTTAGTTTGGAGACCAAATCCTAGAGATTGAATTCATGTGACTCTTTGAATTTTGCATGTAACCATACTCTATTTTATATATTATATACCTCCAAAATATTAAAAATTTAAATGGCAAAATCAAATTGAAAATAATAATATATAATAATATACAGTAATAACAAGGGGGGCAGTTGACAGAAACAAAATACAAGGATGGGTTTGTCCCCCTTGAAGGTTTAATTTGGGGATATGGCCAATATGATCGATAAGGTGCCATTTTATTTATTATATATATATATATATATATATATATATATTTTTCCAATAAATAATTCTCTTTAATTTCTTCCCTTATATATAGGGTTGCTCAACAACGTACTCTCCACACTTGCGATCCACCTTAATATTGTTTCTCTGGGTTTTTCTCCGATCGATCAAACGATCCAAAGCTCCCCCAGCCCCTTCCATCTCCATCAGATCCAATCCTTAATTAAAACGCAGTGTTTCCCCCATTTCTTCATCTCAAAACATTCCCCTTTCTTGTTTTGTTTTGTGTTTTTTTTTATATTTTCGGGTAAACTTGTCACGCATATATACAAAATTTTAACAAGCGAGGCATAATGATGATGAGATCGCTGTCCATTAAAGCTTCTAGCAACACCCATGGCCAGGATTCGTCCTACTTCCTCGGATGGGAAGAATATGAGAAGAACCCTTACCATGAAATCGATAACCCTGATGGTATTATCCAAATGGGTCTCGCAGAAAATCAGGTAACTAATTAGACATGTATATCTATATGATTTTTGGACTTTATTTTTCTTTCGAAATTAACATCCCCGTAACTCCTCTCTTCATGTTAGCTACATAGATTAACCAAAATAAAATATCAAGTACGTAGCTGAAAAAATATATATACTCCATCCGTCTCAAAATTTAGATCGTTTTAAAACTTCATTTTTGTATCAAAATAGATGTCATTTTAGATTTTTCTAGGTATTAATAGTAACGATTTGTATTGATTTATGTGTTGTTGACATTTTTAAAGATTTCGATTGGATACAAAATGTAGTGAGTATTAAAAAATAATAAAATTTATGAAAAAGTTGTGGAATGATGATATTGATTGAGAGATAATGTTTTATTAAAACTTGTGCAAAATCCTAAAACGACTTAAAATTTCAGACCGATAGAGTATATATTATTTGCTTACTCTAAGTTTGGATTTATTAATTAAGCATATACGGAGTATCTATTAAATGTATAATTTTTTTTATTGTCAACTCATCTTAATTAAATAAATAATCAACTTGAAGGTGTTAATTGTACACATGCATTAAGTAGAAGTACGTGAATGATAATAATGATGATGATTGTGACGGTGATCCATGCAGCTGTCGTTTGACCTCCTGGAGTCATGGCTGGAGATGAATCCGGACGCAGCCGGTTTCAAGCGCAATGGACAGCTCATATTCAGAGAGCTCGCCCTCTTCCAAGACTACCACGGCCTTCCCTCTTTCAAGAAGGTATACATTATTCCTCGATCACATACTTGACCCCACTGCACGGTGGGCCCCACCCCACCTCCCCAACTATATACACTTATATTTATATCATTAATTTTATTTAATTTATTATGTATAATACTATATAATAAATTCTAATTCTTTTTTTTATTATTATTTTTTGAAAAATGGTTACAGGCTATGGTTGACTTAATGTCACAACTAAGAGGTAACAAAGTGACCTTTAACCCGGACAATCTTGTCCTCACCGCAGGCGCCACCTCCGCCAACGAGACTATCATCTTCTGCCTTGCAGAGCCCGGCGAAGCCTTCCTCCTCCCAACTCCTTACTACCCAGGGTACGTAATATTTTCATTCACTACATATATCATCGAATATCTATATATATACAAGCTAGGGAAGGGATGGTGACCTCAAACGTACCTACTGGATCTAAATATTAATATTTTCTTCATTGTTTTACGTACAGATTTGACAGAGATCTGAAGTGGAGAACTGGAGTGGAAATCGTACCAATCAAATGCACGAGCACCAACGGCTACAAGATCACTCAATCCGCCCTCGAGGAGGCCTATCAAGCTGCAAAGAGGCGTGACCTCCGAGTCAAGGGCATACTCGTCACCAACCCATCGAACCCACTAGGGACCGCCCTGACCCGTGAGGAGATCACTCTCCTCCTCAACTTCATCGCCACCAAGAGCCTCCACCTCGTCAGTGATGAGATCTACGCCGGCACCGTCTTCGACTCCCCTTTCGTGAGCGTCATGGAGCCCCTCATGACCGACAAGAGATACTGCTCCGACGAGCAGCTCATCGAGCGCGTCCACGTCATCTCCAGCCTCTCCAAGGATCTCGGGCTCCCGGGGTTCCGCGTGGGGTCCATCTACTCTAACGACCCCATGGTGGTCTCCGCCGCCATTAAGATGTCGAGCTTCGGCCTCATCTCGTCCCAGACCCAACACCTCCTGGCCTCCATGCTCTCCGACGAAAAGTTCATCGCCTCCTATGTCGACGAGAACCGTGCGCGGCTAAGGCGGCGCCAGGAGGCGATGGTGGCGGGGCTCAAGAGCGCAGGCATCAGCTGCCTCAAAGGGGACGGCGGCCTCTTCTGCTGGGTCGACATGAGCCACCTCCTCAAGGAGAAGACCTTCGAGGGGGAGATGGAGCTCTGGAAGAAGGTCCTCTACGAGGTCAAGCTGAACGTCTCCCCCGGCGCGTCGTGCCACTGCTCTGAGCCCGGATGGTTCCGGATGTGCTTCGCCAACATGTCCGAGGACACCCTCGAGCTCGCCATGAAGCGCGTCAGGGACTTCGTCGCTGACTTGATGGCTGAGAAGCTTGGCCGTGGGACTGGCCGGGCTGGCCAACAGCGGCGGAGGTCTCATGCCAGGTCGCTTTCCAGGTGGGTTCTTCGACTCTCTCTCGACGACAGGGAGGTCGAAGATCGGACTATGGTTCGATAGGGGTTCGATTTTCATTTTATTTTCTATACAAAAATATATTTTTTGTAATTGTATTTTGTTTTGGTATGTAATTTTTTCACCATGTACTAGTGTGACTATGCACTATGCATGGTGTGGGTTGTTAATGGTTTCTTATATTATGGGGTTATTTTTTTTAAGGAATTTGATTGGTCGAAAGATCAATTTTATTCCTTTTTAATTTGATGAATCCCTTGATCTATACATGTAAGGGCGAGTTAAAGTGTGGTAGATTTACGTGTGGAAATTGTAGTGGGATATATATATTTTGTACTTGAATTTCTTTACCAAATCTTGTTTGCATGCATAGATGATGAAGGTTTTATGTTATATTACGTACTATAAATAAATGCATAAAATTCATGTAATATTTGTTTCCAAAATTCTTCCATCCCTTGCTATATTTATTTTTTGGATATCCTTTATTTCTTTTTTTTTAAAGTAGGTAAAGAGATTTGCAGAAACTGTAAATTACCTTATGATCATCCTGAAGTTTGATGGTACAAACGACAAAGATCCCTATTAAAAGGGAGAGTAGACCTACTACAGTTAATACCATGTCTAGGTATGAAGTTAGCCACCTTGTTTGTTTATCTAAGGCAATGTCTGAATTCTACCTTGTCAAAAGTATTCTTTATTAAGTTGATCCTTTCCACTTGGCATAGAATTTCCCATTTGATCTTGTCTTCACTACTGATTGCTCTTATCAGCTCTTGATTATCACCTTCTATGATGATCTTCCTTAGTCCTTTCCTTATTGTCTGCTGCAGCCCCATACAAACAGCAACAACCTCAGTTTGGATATCCTTTATTTCTTTGAATTAATGAATCCCAATAATTAAAACGGTATTTCTATTTTATGCCCTTGGAGCATAAGATAAGACCCTAAATTGAGAAGGATTTTCTACCAAAAATGTAAGTAACCCTAGGAATCTAATTAACACTACTAGAATTATGTCATTTAACATCGGTGGATTAACATCAGTTAGGAAAACACGTGATATTAAATAACTTTTTAACATCACTTTTTAAAATCGAGATGTCTAAAATAAAATAGACATTAGTATATTTTTTTTGACCGATGTTAAAAGTTTTTCTAAAAAAATTTCACAAAGCTTGGAATTGAAATCTTGAATAATTTAAAAACCCGCCAAAGCAAACCCGACCAATTGACTAAAAAAAACCCTATCTTCGCTATCCTCTCTCACTTATACAAACTAAGTTCCATCTCCAGATCTGCCCATTCACATTAAACCCTCAAAGCTTCATCTTCTCTCTCCAATAGTGAAACGAGCAACGCACGTCTCCTCCGCGTCGACGTCTCCCTCTCCTCGTCCCTCCACCTGCTTGTCGTCGGCGTCTCTCTTCCTTCGTCCTCCACCTTTTCCTCATCCATCCGGTGGTTGTTTCTGCTGCTACTCGCGCTGGTTTCCCTCTATCTCGCTCTACCTTATACTGCGTCGACATTTCCATCGATTCGTCGGCTCCTTGCAGCGCCATTGCACTGGTGTCGTGCCTTCTGCGCTGCTTCTTTGCACTGCCTGCCTCAAGTCTTGAATTTGTATTTCAATTGTTTTAGTTTTTTTAGGTTTTTGTGTCACAGAAAACCGTAGATTGATAATCCAAAGGATAGATATCAGTTAAAGGTTCGACCAAAATCAAGTGAACCAGATCTAGAAATCGTTACAGAGGAGGAACCAATTCGAAGGAAGGAGAGAGAGGAAGGCACAAAAGAGTATCAATCTACGGTTTGTTATCTTCTTTATTTTCATTTTAGTACTGCCCTTTATCTTGAAAATCACTAGGAATATCTTGCAATTCTTATTATTACTGGACTTTGGTTGGATTGTAGACTGTGGACTGTATCTCATAATTTTAGTCTTTTCCTTGTACATGACACCTTAAAATGCAGTTTGTATGGAACTATAGAGGATGAGATTGGAAATGAGTACTTGGAAAAATAAAGGCTACATCTGCTAACCCTTTTTTCATAGGCTACAACTGTGGTGTGAAGATGGAGATCCAAAGAATTTGCTCCGCAAGCATTGCTTACCTTTCTTGCAACCTGGTAGACTTGTATGTATTGAATGCAATAGAAGTGAGAACATGTCCTCCATTGAAAAGATGATGTGACATGGGGGGTCATTCTAAAATTTGAAAGAGTTTATAGTGCTTCTGAAGGTAAGAATTGCATATATATCATTGTGTATTTTTGCCCTTTTATTTCTCAATTTTGCTTATCTGTTTAGTCTTCATCCAGATGATACCTTCAGAAAGCCAGAGGATGAAAACTATGCAGTGGACATTCTGACAAGATGCATAGTAAAGAAAGATAGTAAATCAAAGATGTCAATTAAAATTTTTCCTCTCAAGGAGACAGGAACCTGATTAAAAGCTTAATTTTGTTTTGTCCTAGCTCTCCTATCCTCCTTTTTTTAATCTTGGTTTCGAGGAAGTAGTGCATTAGTATTGGATTAGTAAATGATGCAATAATTTGTTTTATTATTGCTAATTAAAGTCTATTAACTCAAACTGGTAGAGCGGTGTGTTTAAGCACAAATGTGCGGGTTCAAATACCGTATAGGCTACAACGACAAAAAAAACAAATATTTCATTTAACATTGGCTACAGACCGATGTTAATCAAAATAAAAAAATCGATGTCTATGTGGGTGATGTTAGAACTCAAAATTGTATAACATCGGTCAAAGCCCGATGTCTTTGTTATGTTATAACATTAGTTATATTTTATAATCAATGTTATAGGATAATATAGACATCGAATTTAAAAATATAAATGATTTTATAATATACAAAGACATCTGGCTATGGTTGTTGTGAATTTTTTTTGACTTTTTATATCACCCACATATACATAGTTTGAATTTATCAATGTGAAGAACTTTGTGTTTACAAAAATTTTAGTGGGAGCAAAGTTGGTTTCTTGGTTTTGTATGTAGATGACATACTACTCATTGGGAATAACATTCAAATACTTGAGTCTGTAAATGAAAGACCTTGGAGAGGCCGAGTATAGGACTCATTGGACTAAGAAAAGGAACTTATATAAATAAGGTTCTGGACAGGTTCAATATGAAAGATTCCAAAAAGGGATTTTTGCCCATGCAAGGCCTATATCTAAGCAAGAAGTAGTGTTCAGTAACACCTGCTGAGCTAGATAGAAT
Source organism: Persicaria maculosa (assembly GCA_963922045.1). NCBI lineage: Eukaryota > Viridiplantae > Streptophyta > Magnoliopsida > Caryophyllales > Polygonaceae > Persicaria > Persicaria maculosa. The sequence goes on from OY998271.1 coordinate 40,479,425, forward strand.
GAGTCAGATCCCTTATCCATCAGCAATAGGATCCATTATGCATGTCATGATATGTATTCGCCCAAATGTTGCATTCGCCTTAAGTGTGTGCAACAGATACCAATCCAGTCCAAGTGAAGCACACTGGAGTGCAGCTAAGAACATCCTCAAGTACTTAAGAAGGACTAAGGATGAGTTTATGGGGTATGGAGGACATGATGAGTTAATCGTTGAAGCATATACTAGATGAGCTCAAAGCATGAAACAATAGTTACTTTTACAATAAAGGTTGAGTACATTGCAACATTAGATGTTGCTAAGGACGTTGTCTGAATAAGGACGATCATTGATGAGCTTGGTGTCATTGCTTATTCCAAAGAACCTAGCTCTAATCCCCAAATCTAGATAGGTACCCAAAAGTATCATATCATATGAGATTAGGTCTAGTAAGATGATATGAAGCCGTGCAAGATACACCTGGATAGCAACATTGCAAATCCGTTAGTCAAACTAGGGCCAAGGGACTCAAGTCCATTGATGAATGACTTTGAGTTTTGATGTTTGGAGATCTTAGATATTTGATCAAGATTGTTGAAACATATTTATATCATGTTTGTTTGAAATAAAATGTCATTATTATTCGATATGGTTTAGAATTGAATAAAATGTCCTAATAATTTATAATTATCCAATAGGATCGTTGTGAAAGTCATGGTGGTTGAAACCCTATTAAGTGAACTGATATTATGAATTATGTTTTGTCGTTGCCTGAATAATTAAATAGGACATAAATGATTTAATATAGGCTATTATGCAAGTTGAGTGATAGCGCCAAGTTTCACGGGCTATAGGGACATGGAGATGTCTAATCAATTGCATGGACAAGTATGATGGATACCTATTGGGCAGACTTGCCTTAAGATTTTTCAAATAAGTTGAAGAATTTAAGGTTAAAATATTATTAGTAGATTCCTGAGACATGAGTGTGATATCCCTCTCACTTAATGATTAGTAATCATTGACACTATCAACCGCTAATCCATAAAAGGCAGTCATAAAGGCAGTGATTAGGGTTGCTAAAATTTAAGTGGGAGCTATAGTCACACAAGATTGGAGAAGTCCTCCTATTCTGGATATGTGGATATCTAAGTAGGAATAGTGTTATGTCCACTCGAAGAGTAAGAAATGTAAAATGCATGGCCATGCTCAAATGGACTAATAAGTAATCATTTGTTTATTTAAGTGTCAAAGGAATGGAAGTTGCACATCCACTTAAGGACAAATGGGAAATTGTATGAATATGTGTCATTTAATTGATGTGTAAAATATTAATGATATAATAGGATTAAAAATGGAGATTTATAATCTGAATAATTTAGGTAATTATAGTGCTTTGCTAGAAGCAAACTATAATTTATGAATTAAATTGGATTTAATCTATTGCTATTTTATTCAGGTCCTATAAGGTCACACACAAAAAAGTATTAGGAATTGGTTAATTGATTAATGATTATAATAAGTTATTATTTTTAATATAATATCTTTATAGAAAGATATTGTGGATAAAAGATAAAAGATAGAAGGTAACTTATTAGGAATAAGTTTGACCTTTTTTGTACACTATAGAAAGAGACTTATTAGGAATAAATCTTAAACTAGTTTTGGGCATTGTGCATCTTTTCTTGTCCCACTAAAAATCACTATCATCCTACAGTGTTAAGTGTGAGTTGCAATCCTTCGATTGTTCGTTCTAGCAAAATAGACAAGGAGACCCAATCCGTGCTCGTGTGGACCAAGTAAAGGAGTCGTACGTGTTTGAGGCTCTCTTCTCCAAAGGTGATTTCGAATCACGGTTCCGCACAAGAAAGGTACAACTTTTTCCTTCTATACTATTCATATCGATTCTTGCATGAGATCCCAAATAAGATGTTAGAAAATAGTTTTCTACAATTCCGCTGCATATCTAATTTTCCTATAGGGTTTTGTCTTTCCCACTAGATTGCAGCTGTAATTGATCATACTTTAAGGAACTATCTGATGCTTTTACTCCCTCTGATTGCATGTGAATCTACTACGCCGCCACAGACATCAACTTTGGCCATCTGTCTCGTCCACAACATAACCCATTGGGTGATGGTGAGTTCCAGCATACATTACATGTTATCTCTCCTCCTTTCCACGCACATATGTTCCCTACTACTACTTACTTTTTCCACATGTATGGTTGCGTGAGAACTCCCCCCTCCCACCCATTTACGTCCCATAGCGGTATCAGCACTGACATCCAAGTGTTATTGGATGGGATGACCCCTTCAAGAGACATATCGACCTCTATCGTTCTTATCGTTTTCGAGATAGACCCCCCCTTTTTATTTGTGATTTTCCTGTGTTTTATTGTTTTTCATCTCTCATATGTACGATGATTATACTTTGAAAGGCTTATTCCGTACCATTTTTATTTCATCATATAATACAAGTCTTTTTACTTTTTTTTTTGCGATGTGCTTGATCTCGACACAACCTTACATATTCTACCACAGGTACTGCGTATATCAAGATCCACATTCCGCATCATAACGTCGGACCTAATTCCGCAACCAGTAGTGGACTCCGCAACCAGTGGCAGACCGAATTCCGTAACCAGTAGCGGATTTTACTTTGTGCATTGGTCCCCATTTGGGTATGATTTTCCCCTATTCCGCAATAGGTTGCAGAACTCACTCCACAACAATTGCGAAGATTAACGATGTACTCAATTAAAAATTTGTAGTGTATTTATCCATAAAAAAAAAAGAAATTAGATGACATTTGAGTTCTAATTTACCTAAAATAACTGAACTATTACAAACCGGGTATATTCGCTCAATAGCTCTCAAGCGCAGACATATATTCCGATAATTTCCTAATTGCTTCGAAAGTCAACTGTAAATGACCGAGCACATTATTAGCTAGTTTTATTTTTCTTAAGAAAAGTATGAGCAGCTCATAATGAGCTCTACCTTTAAAAAAAATAAAAAGGAGAAGTAGTAATTCCTCCGTTCAACAAAATATGTCGTTTACTATTCATACACACTTTTTTAAAATGATAAAAACTATATAAAATATTTATTTTTTTATAAAATTTTTAACAAATTTGTACTAATTAATAACAACTACGAAATTGTCAAAAAATATATATTAAAAAACTAGATATTTTATATAGTTTTTATCCCCTGAAAAAGCGTACGTGAATAGTAAAGTGACATGTTTTGCCGAATAGAAGGAGTATCAGTTAATTAATACTCTCTCCGTTTGAAAATAAATGTCGTTTGACTTTTGTGCACATTTTTTTAAGGAGGTAAAAACTCTATAAAATAATATTTTTTTAATCAAAATTTTTTTATAAATTGATACGGAGTATTTATTAAACAACGTACATAAATGTCAAACGACATTTATTTTCAAACGGAGAGACTACGGAGTAATTTCAAGATAATAGTACAGCACTTTAGTCAACTACAAAAATATTACAATTTGAGTATTTCGGGCCAATCATGTCGAACTAAAAAAACCGATTTATTGATTTGTTTAAGAATTGAAAAAACCTTGCAACTGCTCTGTTTTCGGTTAGCCCCGGCCGCAGTTTTGAAAAAGCAGTTAACTAAGGTGTGTTTGCATTGGGGTTATTAAATGTACGCTGAAAATATTGTCTGATGCAAGATGGAGAATGTGCATGGTGAATTCCCAAAAAAAAAAAAAAATCCAAGAATTCATAATACCCATTTGCTTATTATTATTATTATTATTATTAAATTTGGCTATATATAGTTAGTTGGAAGTCTCGTAACAAATTGAATTTCAATACTGATTTGCATAGGAAAACCAACTCTATGAAATATGAACTCGTTGTCAACGGACACCGTTCCATGACTTTTCATAACCAGTTGAACCCGCTTCAAAATCCCAATAGCATCACCTCCCAATTCCCTCTAAAGTAGATAATGCAAATGTCATCAAGCCATATCCATTGACATCACAGATATCTTCGTGCTTCTTCTCCTGCCTTTTAGTGGCTTGAAAGACTGCCTTTCCGAGTACAAAGGAGTCATTGACTCTGGTCGTGAACGGCGAAGCCCCAACCACATCAACAAAAATGTCTCTACCCATGTCTCACCCATAAACCAACAAATCACCTAACCTCAGCTCAACACAATTGTTGCTACTCATACCCGTATGCGCTTCTTTTTTAACTGTGATGCCCGCTTTATAACAGATATCTGCTAAAACATCTCGAATCATGTTGTGTTGGTGCTTAATCCCGATGCCTCAATGGGAGTAGTCAACGAAAAATCCTTTGCTCTTTCCCCTTTTTACTGCTTGCAGAATGTGTAACTTCCTTTGAGTCAGATTGAATGTGGACAGTAAGTCGTCATCAGTGAACTTGAAGTATCGATCCGCCAATACTAAAATGAATTTTTTTTTGGGGGGGGGGGGGCGGAGGATATAAACAAGTCATCAATATTCAAACCAACACCAGTGACGTAGCTCGAGATAGATTGGGAGAGAACACTACCAAGGCTAATGTCAAGATGTCCAGAAGGTGGTAGCACTGTTGTACCTAAAATGGATGTTTGGAGTTCAACCGTTTGGAGGTGAGATGCGATGGAAGCAAAATGGCTAACATCATCCACTATGAGCACACCAAACCCACCAAGTTTTAACAAAAGTGTGGCCTGATGCCACTGCCATGGACCAAACTCCAGCCCCCCTGAAGTAATAACATGATCAAGGAAGGCCTGAAGCTCGTCATCAAAATAACTAATAGTGTCGAGGAGGGCATGAGAGGGCACGTATGAAGAGCAAACATCAATATGGAGACCCCGATACAATTCCGTAGAAGGAGAAATTCACATTGGAGACCTTCTAACTTTCTTACAACCTTAAGAACCTCTATCGTCTTGTCAACCCTCTTCATAATCAAGCTATTACAGAATCTTCCATTGTTGTTGGATTGTCCGCCTAACAATTTCACTCCCAACTTAGGTCTAGAAATTTCATACGGGAATAAACCAATATCAAAGCTCCTCGGATCTTCAGTTGGCCAGAACAATTCAGTTTTCTAAATGTTTATGAATAACCCCAACTTTGGACCCTCTCTAACAAAAATCTCAAGAGCCTTAGCAATCTCCCTAGTATCACTTGATAGAGAACCATCATCTATGTACCAATCGTTAATGTCAAGAGCACACAAGTTATTAATTTTGGTTACAAGCGGATGCATCACTAGAGCAAATAAAAGTGGACCTAGGGGATCACAATGGTTCACACCTTGACAATAGCACAAAGGAATATCCTTCCAATAAAGACGAGTGGGTTGGACATAGAAGAATTGGGCCCACAAAGCAATAGAGGGTCAATGGGTGCGCACTTCCTAAATCATAGCACCCCTATTTACGAGATTAAAAGCGTTAGAAAATTCGACAAGAAGTAAAGACATACCACTATCCATACCCTTATCTAACAATAGCTTGTTAACCAAGTGGAAGATAGCTTTGCCACCCCTCGACACACCCACGCCAAACTGGTGTGTGCTAACTAAATGCTAAGTTCCGCCACGATGATAGATGCAACCGATTTGGAAACCAACCTCCTCCAAATGGAACCTGCCGCAATAGGGCGAACACCCTCACCCGATTTCAACAACGGCATCAATGAAGTACTCACAATAAATTCAGGAAGTACATGAGGGCAAGCACCCGACACAAAAAGATTTACAATACTTATGATGGATGCAAGATTCTCACTAGTAATGTCTTCACAGGCTCCACTCCGAATCTTAACGAAATGTTTTACTTTAAGCTCATCTTTCCCGCAAGAAGTACCCTTGGGGAAGCTCATGATCCGATTGAGGACTAAATCTTTACTAACTAACAATGCAGACACTGAGAGAGGATCACATGAAACAACCGGCAGGGGAGAAGTTCAGCATCATTGCCATCATTGAAAGGGGCAACCCCAGAGGACGTAAGGACCCTAATAGCAGTAGCATAATGCCCATCTCTCATCTTGCATTTGCACTGAACCACATTCAACTCAAACGGAGATAAGTCTTTTTTCTTCTTTACCAATCCAGATCCATAAGAGGCAAAAGGAGTGAGTATAGCCTGAACTAGAGCGTGCATGCCTCTTGGCTCTCTCCACAAGGTCAAGCAGCAACCATATACATAATCTGATCCCTCTTTCTTTTATCTGACGTGCCTTTAGGACAATCTCACAAATCAGCCGTATTAAGAACACAAGCTTATATTCTTCATGAGGTTCCAAGTTATCCGATATAATCATATTCTCAGCGTTACACATGATTAAAAAGATAGAAAATGAAGATATAGGAGCAATCTCACCAAACTTCGAGTGAAAACTCGAAAGAAACTACTTGCAGCAGGATCGACAGGCACCGATATTCTAGGGATGATTTTTCTTCAGGTGTTTATCGAATTCCGACGAAGAAAACCTTAAATTTTCCCTTTCTCTCTCAAAATAAGCCCTTTGCTTTGAGTTGAATTTGTTGCATGCTTTGAAAACTCAAGAGAATTTAGGTTAGAGAAGATTAAAGTGGAATGAATTATATTTATAGGAGATTAAAAGATAGAATTTGAAAGAAAAGGTAGAATTTAGATATATATATATATATATATATATATATATATATATATATATATTAAATCCACAAAGCAATCAGATAATTCGAGGGTACAAAGATAGAATTTGAACTCCCACATCCAAATCTCAAAGATTAATCCGAGTTCAGATCGGATTTTTAAAGAAAATCCTATCGAATCGGCGTTTGTAGGCTCGCCGACGGGCGCGACATGAGCAGCGGCAGGCGTCGATCCCTGAATAAGCATCGTCGGGCACGGCTTGGGTAGCAACGAGTGCCTACCCTTCAGATCTCATTTTTGTTCATTTTTTCTTTCATTCTTCTCTTGTATATCCTTAATCTGATAAACTAAACACCAACACAAACATTTCTCTCCCAGAAAATCGGAATTTTATAAGTGTAGAATATGAAATTCGAAAATTATGAAATAAAAGGTGAGGATTGAATGATGAAAAGAAAAACTTAACTAGCTCGGGTTGCCTCCCGAAGAAGCGTCTTTGGTTAAACATCGTTGGCTTGACATATTGACCCTCATTGGGTCTCTTCCTTAGCCTTCGCTTTTGGATTCACTATCACTTTTGATGGTAGCTTCCCTGTAGCACATGCCTTTAGTTCTCCGATTTCCTGTTTCATCTGACCTATGACCTTTTTTGTAGCTGTGAACTTATCCAGAATGAGTCGTAGGTTTTTGTCCTGTTGTGGTCGTGTAGCTGGCATAGGATTTCGAGGTCTAACTTCGAAAGGATTCCTTCCTTGGTATGAAGCTTGAGCATTTGACCTGGTTCTGAACCCTTGATAAAAATTTGAATTTAAATTAGGGTTGAAGGAGTTGTTACCATATTATCGAGGACCGTAGTATCCGACTGTATTAACTTTTATCACTCCTTCTTGGACATGAGGAGAGAGACCGTTCGGATGCGACGAATCTCCGCATATTCCGCAAGGTCTGACTGATGGTTGATTAACATGAGTTGCTAAGCTTTTTACTAGTTTTGTGAGTTTATTGATCTCATCCTCTGGATAGGATAGGAGCTTGTATTCTTGACATGGATCGCGACCCTTTGTCTCGGCCATTGTAGCACGACCGGAAAAATATATAAAAGGTCATTTGGCATCAGATGCCCAAAACCGGTTCCTTGCCAAGCTACATGAAATAGATTTCCGGAGTTTGGAGAAGGACGAGATAGGAGGGCCCTATGGAGAATCATTACATACAATTCAATTAAGATAATGTATATCTGCTTGTGTGGACTGTGTGTTCAAGAGTTTCAAAGTTGTTGAGGGCATTAGCAATGTCTGAGTGGATTTTAGAGAGGTGGCCCACATTGTCAAGCCAATGACGTAAAACAAAGGTGCTGCTTGGGATGCAACCCAAGACATGTAATAGTTTCTTTCACTCTTCTTTTTAGTTATTTTTGGTATTTTTAATTAGTTCTAGGTTAGTTTGTGTTTGGCATTTTCAGTTTGTGCACCTAACATTACAGGTTGAGATGAAGCTGCAACCAACAAATGTGGCTTGTTTGTCTTTATTCGTCTGTAAAGGCCCGTGAGTCCACCTTTCCACAAACTTAGTGAGTTTCTATTTTCTCTCTCATTTATTTATATTTTGATTTTGGTTGTCTTTGATTTTTATTGAGGACAATAAAAGATATAAGTTTCGGTGTAAGGTACATTGCATTTACCTATAATGTTGCAGCTCATGTTTTTCTTTTTACATTATTTGCATAAAAACATTCTCAAAAAATCATCAAATTTTAGGTCAAATTTCTTTCATTGGCGGGACCCTTTTCTTTTGAGATTGAGTCTTTATTTTATTTTATTTGCTAGTTTTTTAAAGATGTCTCTACGAGACATTATCTCAATGTTGATATATGGTTTCTTCGTGGCTTAAAATCAGTTAATAAACTTGAGCTTTAATTGAATAATGACACTTGTGGGATTTCTATAGATAATCTGGAATATGAGCTTTATGTAATTTGAGATTGGTTGGATGTTTAGTTTAGAGCAATGTACATTTCTATGATTTCTAACATTTATGTCTAAACCCCTATTGAAAAACCTTAGTAACTTCCATTGTATATTCTTTGACTTGTTCATTTTGGAAAGTCGAATAAATGCTGGATTGATGAGTGTAAAGAGGATAAAATTCAGTTGCACCGATTGAGGAGGATGAAATTCAATCGAATGAAAAGAATCATCAATAAACGAAGCCTATGAGAGATGATCGAGGAGGATAAAATTCACTCGAAAAAAATATGGTTAATAGTCGATCCTGTTTTTGGAGAATAAAGTTCACACAAGGAGGAAAAAACGAAAATAAATGGAGTTTGAGAAAAAATGAGCTTTATTAAAAATTTGAATCAGAATGGGCTTACTAACGGTGGGTGTTTATTACTATTTTTATTTGCTTATTTGATTTTGATTGCTTAATACATTCTAAATGCAAGCATCTTCTGAATCAACTTGAGTTTAAGCAATGAATATGAAGAATTTGATGTGGGACGCACTGACTTATAACTACTTTGAGGTTAATTGATAAATATTCTTGAGAGTCATGATAATCATACTAAAGAGTGATCTTTCATCGAAATTCCTTTGAGGTTTGTATGTGTGTCTTGTGTTTGTTTTTCTTTGAGTTGGTTTTAGAGTCAGACTTGATTAGTTTACTTACGGACAAGCAAGGTTTAAGTGTGGGGAAATTTGTTAGCACACATTTAGGTATGCATAATAGATTGTATTTAGCTCGGCTAAGATGCATAACATGCATAAGTTGAGTAGAATTTGCATATTTACTCGCTATGTTAGTGGAGTCAAAATCTACACGTTCTTATTGATTATTTGAGGTAAATGTTGATCCGAGGAGAAGACATGGGTTGATAACACAATATTGGTCGAGAAATCCAAGTTGATCTAAGGAGCTTAAAGAAGATCAAAAGAGGTTTTGAGAAGAAGAAGAAGAGAGCTTAAATGAAGAACAAGTCAGCAGAAGTTGTTGTCACTCGACATGCTAAACTTATTTTGCACTTTCTAGAGGTCTCGGTTGTCAGATTGACTACTATGAGTGTGCATTGAAAATCTCTTTTTGATAGCTACAACTTTCATGTTGACGACAAGACCAAATTCGACCATTATTTTTTGTGATGAACAATTGCGACCGTGGCAATGTGAAGCCTAGAAAATTAGTCGCGACCTAAGTAACCTTGTCTCGATCGCGGGTTAGGTCATTGGCGAGACGCGTCTTGAATTTTGTCTGAAATTAGTTAATCTATCAAAAATTAGTTTTGTCCTATCTTTTTAGTAGAGACACGATTTGTTTTGCTATTTAAGGAGATTTTTGTTAGGGTTTTCAGTGAATCATATGCACTTGGATAGTTTTACATGGAGACCTAATCAACTAGTTATAATGTTTTCACTTGTTTGCGCTTAAATTCTTAGATATGTTTTATTCTCTCTGGCCTACTCAACTAGTTAGAATTAATTCATTCAATTGCTAGGGTTTTATAGATTCCTCGTAGCGAACCTTAACCCAATTGGCAAACTTATCTCTTTAGGGCTTATTGAACTAATTGGATCCGTACGAAGTTGAATGTGTGTGAAATCCTTCGTTTGTGTAAGGATTGTGGAAATCTTGATTAATCTCTGGCCTTGAAACTATTACTTGGGTGAAATCCTCCGTCTTTGTAAGGGTTGCTTGAGAAATAAGGGTTTCTAGGTCTCGTTGGACGAATAACTATATTAGGTTGGGACAATGACATTCATAGGAAAAGAAAAGAACTTAAGGATGAACCAATTATCAATTAACCAAACTAAAATGGATTTTTGAAGATGAAACTATTTTCTTAATTTTTATCTCCATTAATTTTTTTATAGTTAATTTTATTTTCTTTCTAATTTCATCAGATAAAGCCCCCTTTTTATATTAATTGGTAAATATACGTTATGTAGGAATACTTGATTCTATGTGGGATTGACCTCTTACTTGTTTACTATACTAGTTTGTTGGTTTGAGTTATATTTTGATTAGAATAGCGACAATTTTCTCCCGTCAAGGTGGCAATTGGGTTGTTCCGGTCGGGTTTGGGTATATCCATTTGAGTTCAGTCATGTGTTGGGTTAAGTCATATCTGGGGATATTGTATCGCCGGTCGGGTTCGAATCGGGTCAGGTAAGTTTTTAGGTCGGATAAGTTCAAATCAAATAGATATTGGAATGGGTCGGATTCGGCTTCGTTCAAGTTTGATCACATTAAGTTTTATTATAAAATGATGATTATTTTTCATTTATCTTATTTAATGACTATTAAACTTCATTTATTTACTATATTAGGTCTCATTATATGTACTTCGCATGATGTGAGTATTTAAAAATAAGAAAATTAAAATAACTATAAGGATGAGTCGGGTCAAGGACAGATCGGGTATGGATCGGGTATGTTTTGTCTATGTTCATGTCAATTTGGGTATCGGGTCAAAATGGGTCGAGCTCAAGTTCGGTTTTGAGTTGTGCATGACAGTAAATTTTTGGGTTTCGGTATTGACCGAATTAGAGTGAGTGGGGTCGGGTTTCCATGTCTTGTTAAATTTTTCAAGCTCTAGTCATGTCTTTGTTTAGTATATTGTGTGTTTGAGTTGGATTGGGTTTATGTAGGGTAAATTCAAATCAAAATGAATTTCTGGTTGAATTGGGTCGAGTTAGGTTGTCACAATTAGATATATTATAAACCAACGGCTATTTTTTCCCCTTAATTATTGGTCCTTAAACTTCATTTATTTAGTTATATTAGATCTCGCTATATGTAATTTATATTATTAATGTATTTAAAAATAAAAAATTAATGTATTTATAATCATGAGTCGGGTTTTATTTGGGTTGGGACGAGAAAGAGTCAAGTTTGTTTATATTTGTATCCATTTTGAGCTCAAAATGGGTCAAAATGGGTTAAACTTGAGTTCGGGCATGAGTTCATATCTCCATCAACGCTCTTTCAAACAATCGTTGATTACCATTATTTTTGTTAGTTGATGATAAGAATAAGTGTTTTGGGATTTTCATCTGCCTTTCTCATTAACTTTAATCATATATATAGTTACATATTCCCTTGGGGCTTAAGCTAATGTATAATGATATAAATAACCCTAAGCTAGGTCTAATACTCCCCCTCAAGTTGGAGCATGGAGATCCAAAATGCCCAACTTGCGAAGGAGAAACTGAAATTGCTGACGACCTAAAGGTTTTGTAAACAAATTAGCAGGCTGATCTGTAGTCCGAATATAAGAGGTAGCGACCGTGCCAGTCTGAATGTGATGACGAACAAAATGACAGTCGATCTCGATGTGCTTTGTACGCTGATGGAAGACAGGATTAGAAGCTATATGAATGGCAGCCTGACTATCACAGTACAGACGCATCGGTGTTGAGTGCTGAACACCAAGCGAGAGCAAGAGCGACTTCAACCACAGAAGCTCAACACACGTAGCGGTCATAGCGCGGTATTCGGCTTCAGCAGACGAGCGAGCAACAGTGTGTTGCTTTTTTCGTCTTCCAAGAAATAGGCGAAGAACCAAGGCAGACGAAGAAGCCAGAAATAGAGCGCCGAGATAACAGACAAGCAGCCCAATCAGAGTCATAGTAAGCAGAGATCTGTTAGGAGTTGGAGGCAGATAGCAGAAGGCCTTGACCAGGGTGACTCTTGAGATAACGCAAGACACGGAGAGCAGCATGCCAATGATCAACTCTCGGAGCCTGAAGAAATTGTGCTAAGGTATGCACAACAAAGCTAATTTCCGGACGCGTGATGGTCAGATAGATCAAACGGCCAACAAGACGACGGAAGCGGTTAGGCTCATCAAACAAGGCACTCTCAGAGGTGGCTAAATTATGATTCTGCTCCATAGGAAAGTCACAGGGCTTCCTGACAAGAAGACATGTCTCAGCAAGAATATCAAGAGTATACTTCCGTTGAGAAAGAAATATACCTGTAAAGGCGCGAGAGACCTCAATGCCAAGAAAATACTTTAGAACACCCAAATCCTTCATGTAGAAACAAGAGCTGAGATAGGACTTGAAGTGAGTAATGGTAGAAGAGTCATTGCTGGCAATGATCATGTCGTCAACATAAACAAGAACATGAAGAGTAATATGAGCACGCTGAAAGACAAACAATGAGTAGTCAGCACGACTCTGTTGAAAACCAAAAGCCCGCAATGCAGTTGCTAATTTAGAGAACCAATTCCGAGGTACCTGCCAAAGCCCGTATAAGGACTTTTGAAGGCGGCAAACATTCCCAGATCCGTGTGCAACATAACCAGGTGGGAGCTTCATGTAGACCTCCTCGTCCAGATCACCATGTAAGAAAGCATTGTGAACATCCATCTGATGCAACTCCCAACCTCTAATAGCTGCGACAGAGAGAAATACATGAACTGTAACCATCTTTGCAACTGGAGCAAAAGTTTCATGATAGTCAACCCCTTCAATTTGACGATTGCCAAGAGCAACAAGACGAGCTTTGTGGCGCTCAATAGACCCATTAGAGCAGTATTTGATGCGATATGCCCATTTACAACCGATAGTCGTCTTGTGTGGAGGAAGCTCAATCACAATCCATGTATTGTTGCGCTCAAGAGATGCAATTTCTGAGGCCATGGCATCACGCCAAGCGACATGCTTGACTGCCTCAAAGTATGTGCTCGGCTCATAGCGAGAAGTAACGGCCGAGAGAAACTGAACATGTGCTGCAGAAAATCTGTGACAGGAAACATAAGCCGAAATAGGATAGAGAGTACCTGAGGATGGCGAATCGGAGACAGATGATGAAGAAGCAAAGGGGGGGTTAGTAACGTGAGTCGTGCTGCAAATGTAGTCCTGTAATCGAGCAGGAGGGTGGCGAGAGTGAGTGCTCTGCCGGACTGGGGGAGGAGCAGCTGGAGGACTTCCCCTGTCAGTGACAAGTGGTAAAACAGCCGAGTGCACATCATCATAGACAGCCGGGGAGACCTCAATGGAAGGTGAAGGTGCGGAAGGGGCAACGGGCTCACTGTAAGGAAAAGATTGCTCATAGAAAACAACATCACGACTAAAGAAAATTTCCTTAGTTTCCAAATCAAGGAGACGCCATCCACGTTTACCATTTGGGTACCCAAGAAAGACACACTTGCGACTGCGAGAGGCAAACTTATCGCGATTTTTGGGAAGGTAAGCAGCATAGCAGAGACAACCAAAGACACGAATATGAGTGTATGTGGGGGGGCCGATTATAGAGAAGCTCAAAGGGAGTCTTCCCATGAAGTAACGAAGATGGGGTTCTGTTTATTAAATAACAAGCAGTGAGCACACATTCACCCCAATAGTCAAGGGGAAGAGCAGCCTGAAAGCGAAGCGCCCGAGCAACGTTTAGTAAGTGACGATGCTTGCGCTCAACCTGACCACTCTGTTGGGGAGTGTCTGTGCAAGAGGTTTCAAAGCGAATACCTTTGTCTGCAAAGAAGGGAACAAGAGGTAAGAACTCAGTGCCGTTGTCAGCCCGAACACATTTGAGGGTGGTGGAAAACTGGGTGTTTACCATAACATGAAATTGAACCAAAAGTGGGGCAGTTTCAGATTTAGATTTCATCAAATAGACCCAAACAGTACGTAAGCAATCATCAACAAGGGTTAAAAAATAGGAAGCTCCTGAAGAGGAGGTAGTGCTATATGGACCCTAGACATCACAATGTAATAAATCAAAAATATTCTCTGCTTTATTAGAACTAATAGGAAAGGAAGTTCTAGTTTGTTTGGCTTTGAAGCAAGTATCACAAGGATAAAAAACAGAGGAAATAATAGAACTACTAAGCATAGGTAAATATTTTAGAATGGAAACAGCAGGATGCCCAAGACGCTGATGCCACAGAGCGAAAGGCGCCGTGACATTGGACGACACAGGACAAGCACGTGCAGCAAAGAAGGCACGAAGCCAGTAGACGCCACCCCTTTGCTCACCCGCTCCAATCACCATCCTTGAACTTGTATCCTAGAAAACACATAATCGGCTAGTCAGTGTGACAACACAATCAAGATCAGCCGTAAGTTGAGCGAAAGACAACAAGTTGCAAGTAAATCCAGGAACAACAAGCACATGAGGAACACGGGTAGTGCCAAAGAATAGAGTTCCGGCACGATCGGCAATAGACGTGTGACCGTTGGGTAACAAAATATGAATCGGAGTAATAGAAATAACATCCCGCAGAGATTGAGTGTCCCCTGTCATGTGAAAGGAAGCGCCAGTGTCTAGAATCCAAAAGCAAGACAACTTACCGGAGGAGTCATTAGAAGCAGGAGAAGAGTTCAGAGAAGCATATAGTTGAACCATAGAGGCCCATTGATCGCTGGTGAGAGATGTACCAAGGGCCCTACGGTCCACAGAAGACGGCTGAAAAGATCCAGAAGCGGTAGGAGCGGACTGATGGGCGGCATTGGCAACAGCAGCCGAGCCGCGACCAGTCCCTGACGAGCCGCGCCCGCGGCCTGAAGGAGCAGTGCCCACGACATGATCAGGAGCAGGCGCCGAAGAGGAGCCAGAGCAACGACCGGCGGCCCGATTCTCATAAAACCAGTCCGGAAAGCCGTGGAGCTTGAAGCACATAGAGTTATCATGACCAGAACGATTGCAGTGAGTGCACTGGAGAAGCTTCTTCTGTTCCTTCGTAAGGCCGGAAGAACTAACCGAGGGTTTGGAGGACCGAGCAGCAAAGGCGAGAGTGTCAGTAGGGGATTCTCGATCCTTGATGATGGAGTGTTGACGTTCTTCTTGAGTCACTGTATAATAGACTTTGCCAAGATTAGGCAAAGGATCTTGCGCCATGAGGGTTGATCGAACCGTGCCGAAGGTGCGATCATCAAGGCCCATAAGAAATTGATGAATATGTTCCTCCTCACGAGCGACGCGTAACTTTTCATGAATACCACAGGTGCAGTTGTTGCAGGTGCAAGCCGGCAGCGGAACATAGGTTGCTAGTTCGTCCCATAGTTTCTTCAAGGTGCCGAAATAAGAGAAGACAGAATTTCCTCTCTGACGACAGACCGCAATATCAGAACGAAGTTGAAGAACTCGAGGGCCGTTTCCAACACTGAATCGTTGTTTGAGATCGTCCCAGAGTTCCTTAGTAGTGGCAGAATACGTGACAGAGGAACGAAGAGGCGGATCCATGGACTGCACCAGCCAACCAATCAACATGGAGTTGGCGAAAGGCCAGGACTCAGCATCGACAGAAGTAGAAGCGGGCTCCGTGATCGAACCATCAATGAAGCCAATCTTGCGTTTGGCAACAAGAGCGTTTCACATCGAAGTAGCCCACTCCTGATAGTTGTCTCCCTTGAGCACAATTGGACAAATCGTCAAGCCAGGGTGGTCTGACGGATGAAGATAATAAGGCGACGTGAATTTGGGGGTGGCCTGAGCCGCGGCTTGAGCGGCGAGCAGAGCCTGAAGGGCCTGCTGAGTGGCACCGTCAGAAGCCATCAAAGAAGGTAGGTGGCGGTGGGGGTAGGATTAGAAGTAGGGTTTTAAAAAAAATTAGGGTTAGGATATTGGATTCGATCTTTGCTCCGATACCATGATAAGAATAAGTGTTTTGGGATTTTCATCTGCCTTTCTCATTAACTTTAATCATATATATAGTTAGATATTGCCTTGGGGCTTAAGCTAATGTATAATGACATAAATAACCCTAAGCTAGGTCTAATAGTTAATGGTCATCTATTGTAAAGGGTGAAAGTTTTGGTTATGCGTTTTTTGTCTTCATCCTTGTTTCTGATGTGATTCCTTCCCTATTGTTATCAAGTTGGGTCTTTGTGGGGGAATGTGAAGAAACAAATATTCCACGTTGAAAATATAAACAAAGACCTTAGTATACAAGTTAGTGGGTTACTCCTACTATTACCAATTGGTTTTAGGATAGAAACTCGCTCGGCTTATGTGTTAGGCTAATAGCGTAAGGACGAAGTGTGCACACGACCCCCGATCTCGAGTCCCAACGGACTTCAGTAGTCTTTGCAATCTTGTGTTCTTGTCGAAATTGATATCGTTACTTAATCCCTCTTGTATGCATCGAGTTCCGCCATAATGTCTTTCCAATTACATTCGGCCAACATAATGACAGCCAAGATCGATTGTTCTATCAACTTGCAGTTATAAGAATTTTATTGTTCGAGTTACAATAATTTTATTAATTTTTAATTAATAATATCGTCCCTCAATTTGCTCAATTTGACAAAATTTTAACTATTGACACTAATACTTCATCCTACGAACCAACTAGTGGCCGGGGGACTTCTACTATCGGTTTAATATATAGTCTCATATTGTCAAAATAGTTAATGCATGTTTAATTAAATGTTAATTAATACTCCGTACGTAGGAGGGAATTTAGTAAATGTACTTTTTCCTTTTTCTTATGGGAAAATTTATCTTGATAATTGTACTATTTTATAATTATTAATCGAAAAAGTTAAATACACCAGTAATTTTTACTGGATATACCGCTGATCTTCGCAACCTCTTATGGATCGAGGTTCGCTTCTCGTTGCGGACCCACCCGGTAGTCGTGCTAAACACTCCCTAAAAGGGATGCAACAAAGCTCCGCAAGACGTTGCGAATCACGGTCCGCAATCGGATGCGGAGTTACTTTCAAAAATGTAACCAAACGCGGCATAGGGTAATCTGAAAACTCCGCATCGGGTTGCAGACTTAAATCGTGTCAATATGCTTCGCAAGCGGCCGCGGAGCGTATGTGACCGGGTGAATCTCGACTGGTAGCCTTCAATTCCGAAAACGATAGCGATTGAGAGGTGAAAATCGATTCGGCGAGAGGTTCCAATCGATTCGGTGTGCGAGTGTGAGAGAGTGAGTTTGGGAGAAACAATGGCGGATCAAAGGAGCGATTGGGAGGGGCGGCCGGAGGTTGTGGTGGGGTCCGTTGGATCCGCCAAGTAGGTCGGCCAAAGGAGGTGTTGTTGGTGGAGTTGGACCGGGAGGCGGTTGCGGTGGCGGAGATGGAGAGGGCGGCGGAGCAGATGAGGGAGAGGGTGGCGGTGGCAGGGGACGGTGAGGATGGAGAGGGAGACGGAGGTGGCGACGGTGGATAATATGGACGAGATTAGGGAGGAGAAGGCATTGGCAACGTCGACGTCGGGGTTGGGCCGTCCAGTAAGGCCGCTTGTCAACCTGGGGGTGGAGAGGTCGGAGAAGGATGTCGGTTGGCAGCCCTGGAGGTGACGGTTGATGAGGCGCTGGTGGAGATGGAGCAGACAGTCGAGGAAGATTGGGCTCTGGAGAGGGCGGCGGAAGAGGAAAGGGCGGAGGCTGATGTCGCGGCCGCTATCGCGGTTGGCAGCCCTGGAGGTGACGGTTGATGAGGCGCTGGTGGAGATGGAGCAGACAGTCGAGGAAGATTGGGCTCTGGAGAGGGCGGCGGAAGAGGAAAGGGCGAAGGCTGATGTCGCGGCCGCTATCGCGTCTATAGCGGCGGCGCCAACTACTCCCACACAAGGGAAGAGAACGTTGCGACCGAGAAAGGCACTGGCGGTAGAGGTAAGTCATTCTGTACTTTGAAACCACGCGTAATTTTTGGAAAAAGTACATGTGAATGTTATTTGGGTATAAAAATTGTCGGATGATAATTTATGAAAAAGTAGTTAGGTATGTATTCAATAGAATATAAGAGGTTTATGTTATGACATAAGTTTGCGACTACGTTTACGTTTGCCTAATTGCGAAAGTAATAGTATATAATCTTGTTAACATTGTTAATATGTAGCTAAACACATTTTTGTTAGTAAATGAAAAATATCTGGCCTTAATTTTGAAATGAATGAAAATATTTGGTCGTAATTTTTTAATTTCAAAGTGATAATTAAATTGGATTGTAATAAAATATAAGTAACAAAGAGTTAGCACAGAGCTGGTTCTCTACATGTTGCAGATGTATGACAGATTCATGTCCTTACTCAATTCTAATTTCCTTAAGATGTTTGACAGATCACCTTCTCCGCGTCAATTAGCACATAAATGATTCGTCACATGTTGCGGATATATGACAGATTCCCAAAGAAGGTTGTTCACTCATTTGGCACATGCCCACTGCAGTCCGCCACCTGATGCAGACTACTTTCCATCGAAGGCTGTTTGCACATCGCCCAACCAAGTCCGCAACTTGATGCGGAACGCCTTTCCCCAATTACGCTGTTTTGCACAGTGGTCGAAGTGCTCCGCAATGTCTTGTGGACTAAGTTATGCAATGAGTTGCGCAGATCAGCGGTATATCAAGTAAAAATTACTGGTGTATTTAAAAACCCCTTATTAATTTGTCCATGTTATGAAACCATATATTATGTGGGTGGATGTTTCACCTCCATGCCTCTTCACCTCCCTTAACTCCCACATGGTGGAAAACAAAAGGATCATTATTTATGGCATCCTTATCCTTTACTTGTAACCTATCTCCATCTATGCCCATCTATGCCTATATAAGGCATTGTACTTCTCCTTTGAGATACACACAAGCAATAGAGATGACTTTTCTCTTTCTCTTCCTCCTTTCTACTCTATTATTCTTTCACAAATTATAACACGTTATCAGCACGAATCGCTCAAACGATAAAAGCGATCCGATCTCTTCTCTCCCAGTTGACTCAATGGCTTCTACTCCCTCTCACATACCAGTATGATGCGAAGGGAAGTTTTTGAGTTTCTTTCATTTTAATTATCCATGTTTTTATTATCTGTTATCTATACTTCTTAATTTGAAATTGACGTGTCGACCGATGTGCTAATTGATTTCACCATCCGATTTTGATTCTTGCTGTTAATCTTTACATGTGTGCACTTGAGTCTTGATAAATACCATCCCAATTATCTGCTCGTTGTTATATATCGATTGTTGGGCGGAAATTGAATTGAATGCAGATTCTGCAATTGGGAATAGTTCATCTTTACCCCTTTCGATATTCGATGCCGGGATCTGCCGAGTGCGAGAAGAGGCTTGGAAACTGCCCCGCGGCTGGGCGATCCAGTTCCGCCGCCGACCTCCACACGAGCCCCGAGGTCGAATTTCGGCATAATCGGAACTTGAACGGCAGCCACCTCTTGGAGTCGGAAATCCGGTAGCTTGGTGTCGGGTTGGATCCGCGACGCAAGGAAGAGCCAGGAACAACCGACCTCGCCGCCGTCGCCGTCTGTGAATTCAAGACGAGGAAGAAAGGTATGCGATGCAGGTTTTTGTATCAATTACGAAAATGGCCCGCAGTTTTTTAAATTGCAGATTAGCCTGTATCTTTTATATAACTACATAAATGGCCTAAAAACTTCCAGGGTTGCATATTTTGCCCTTGTGAAATGTGAAGTATATGAACACATCCCCGAAGTTGATGTGTAGACATAAGTTATATGAACCCCTGAAGTGGCGAATTTTATCCATTCAAGTGGATATAAAATATGAAACGTGGTAAATTTTATCACTTGAAGTGTCTCAAGTATCTATCCCCTGAAGCGGATAAATCACTCAATGTGCTTAATAAATCTCATCCCCGCAGAGATGATCGAGCAGATAAATTTCATCCCCGTAGTGATGAAATTATATTTATTATTTATGTTTTTATTAATATATATGTATGTTGTTTATTTAATTTATTTAAAACTATATTTGTTTTCTATCATCTCCCGAAGTAGATTAACGAAACTATCACATCTCCTGAAGTAGATGAACCAATGAATGGTTGAATATCATCCCCGTAGCGATGGACGATAAATTGATCTCTTCCCCGAAGTGATGAAACAATAAATCTCATCCCTGCAGAGATGATCGATCCGATAAATTTCATCCATGTAGTGATGAAAATATATTTATTATTTATGTTTATTTATTTTAAATGTATGTTATTTAATTTAATTTATTTTATATTTGTTTAACCCTCATCTCCCGAAGTAGATGAACGGACCATCTCCTGAAGTAGATGTGAACGATTGAAGATCATCCCTACAGGGATGAACTTATTTATTTATTTATTTATTTCAATTTTATTATTCATTTCAATTTGTATTTTTTTTGTCTCCGGAAGTAGACAAACATTATCTCCCGAAGTAGATATAAATAGTTTAATTTGTATATTATCCCAGAAGTGATAAGTTTATCTCTTGAAGAAGATAAAATATGTTAGCTTTTATATCTTGATGAAACTTATCTCCTGCAGTAGATAAAGTTTTAAAATTTATAATCATCAATGTAGCAATGATTTGTATAGTTAAAGAGTGCAAAGTAAACTATCATGTTTTGTCAAATCAATCTCCAGAAGCAGATGATAAATATCATATAAGAACAATATGTATTTGTGGATTTTTCAATTCTTGTCACCAGAAGTTGACAATATGCTACTTTTATTCATTTATTTATGATTTTATAATTTTATTAATTATATCAATTGTGTATTTATTTGTCATTATCTCTCCAAATAAATAAACTCATCCCTTGAAGAGGATGAACACATTATCCTTCAAAATCGTTCCTGCAATAACGACAATCATCTCCTAAAGAGTTGTATATGAAAAGGAAATTCATAAAATGTCTCACTATCTCATCAATACATATTTGTCCCTGAAGTGACAATATTCATTATTTGAACTACATTGATGATAAGTGTGTATAATCTCCGAAAGATGAATTAAAATTATACCCTGAAGTGTATGAATTTTATTTTAAAGTTGCACAAATAATCCAGGAAGCGATGTGTATAAAGTAAAACCCTTGAAGTGGTTGCATACAAGTTGTCTTCTCCCTGAAGTGAGTAATAATCAATCGTACCATTTCTTGAAGAATATGGTTAAAGTTTACGAACAACTTTCTATATTTTGGAATACAACTTATTATCTTTTGGAGTATATGATCGAATTATACATAACAGAGATTAATTGTCACTTGAAGTTGACAAATGAATCATTTTATGAATAAAATCATTTCTTGAAGAAAATGATAAATTGACAAGTTTTTTTCATGGCTCCACCTGAAGTGGACAAATACAATTTTATTTTATTTATTTATTTGTTTTTTATTCATTGCTTTATATTGAATAAAATTATTATGATTTTACTTACTATAATTCAAAGCTCAAAGTGTTTCCCGAAGAAACAACTTATCATGAGTGTCTAATACAAAGTTTTGTTTGGCAAATGAACATTTGGGAGAAAGGTTTACCATAATCCCGTAGATTGTGAAGTTTTTCAACACCAACCTAAGAGCATGAAGACTCTACTGGTGGATTTTTATTAAACTCTAGAAGAGTATATGATTCTTATAAACTCCAGAAGAGTATATGATTCTAATATTATCATTTGTACTCTTGAAGAAGTACATGGAATGTGGGTTTTTATCAAGTTCAGAACGATTATCATTCGGTTGGTACAAGTGTACAACCAATAGAAGTAACCACATAACACAATCCGGTTAACAATGCCACTTCCTGACATTCCTCTAAGCATAGCCTGAAGCATGCCCCTCGCGAGTAGAGGGTACGAAAGAGGTTAAGGTTAAGCGCGCGACCGATGTTATTGTTGTGGCTTATAGCTAGGTAGATATTATACGGTTAATTCTAAATGTCTTGAAGAACATTATAAATGACTCATACCTGAAGTATGACACTAACAAAAGTTCTAACAATACCCATTCAATGGCATCTAAATTAAATAAATGAATCACCATATACAAAGTTCAATTGTTGAATATTATGTTTTTAAAGGTGTCAAACAATTTTTAAAACTTGAAGTTTTCTCAAACAATCTTGAATGGAAAAACCAAGATGAATACCATATAGCTCCAAAAGAGCATTAATCTTGTAGTTTTTGTCCCACTGGGTTTTTCCAAGGTAAGGTTTTTAACGAGGCAACTCACGCACCATTTAATACAAAAGATCCCCCTGATCAAATGATCAATTGCACATTAGGTCCTGAAGTACCTCGTCATTGTGCATTGAAAGCAGCTTAACACCAAGACATATAGGTCAAGTGCGTCGATGTCAATTGCAATATATGAAGACATTTCAGCTTGAACACGTCAAAGACAATGTTCAGACTCGACCATGAAGCTCATGAAGTCAGAATTATCAAGAAATTCGACGAGTTTATCGGAATGAGATAACTACAAGATGAATGTTGAATTCAAGGGGAGAATATACGCACTGCACTCTTTTTCCCTTCGATCAGGTTTTGTCCTACTGGGTTTTCCTGACAAGGTTTTTAACGAGGCAGTATCACCAAAGCGTATCAAACAACATCTGTGCTCTTTTCCCTTAGCCCTAGTTTTTGTCCCATTGGGTTTTTCTAGGCGAGATTTTTTTAACGAGACAGTTTGTAATGTTAGAGGTGTACATCCAAGGGGGAGTGTTATGAAACCATATATTATGTGGGTGGATGTTTCACCTCCATGCCTCTTCACCTCCCTTAACTCCCACATGGTGGAAAACAAAAGGATCATTATTTATGGCATCCTTATCCTTTACATGTAACATATCTCCATCTATGCCTATATAAGGCATTGTACTTCTCCTTTGAGATACACACAAGCAATAGAGATGACTTTTCTCTTTCTCTTCCTCCTTTCTACTCTATTATTCTTTCACAAATTATAACAGTCCATATATTTGAAACAGGCGGCGAAAAAAAAAATCTAAATTATCTTCCTTCATTCACGTCAATCATAGTGTAACTTGTATATCTTCATCTAGACTCCTTCCAACAATCGATTGAAGATTTTTACCAAAAAAAAAATCGATTGAAGATTTTTCATATCTCCATCGATGCTCGTTCCTACCATCATTGATACTTGATATAATGATATCCCTTATTGTCACTTGATGGTCATCTAGTAAAAGATCCATTTCATATCAAAAGACGTTGAGTAACGAGTGAATTAAGAGTGAGTATTTGTTGATGCATTTATTGTTTTCCTCCTTGTTTTTGATGTGATTTCTAGTTGGGTGTTTGCGATCTTCTGTTCTTGCCAAAATTAATATTTTTACATGTTATCTCTTGTATGAATCAAAATCCACCGTCATATCTTTCTAATTGTTTTCGGCAAACATAATCACTATCAATCAACTTGTAGTTACACACACAGATATATATATATATATATATATATATATATATATATATATATATATATATATATATATATATATATATATATATATATATATATATATATATAGAGAGAGAGAGAGAGAGAGAGAGAGAGAGAGAGAGAATGGATCAATTGTTCACAAGCCTTATAGTGTACTTTGTGCACAAATGTGGACCCTTGGATTGATTGAGATGGATGGACGAGATTAAAAGTGATTTTTCTTTTTTTTTTTTAAAAAAAAAGACGTGGGTGCCGCCCCCATTTTACTCACACCGGCCTTACTCTCCAAGGATAGCGCGTGATGAGAGATGTGTAATGGGTGTTGTGAGTGGTGGGTCCCCCACAATCAAAGATTTGCCCAAATCAAGAGATCAAATACCGATTGAAGATTGAAGGTATTTTTTTTAATTTAGTTTTTTTAATTTAGTCGTTTGAGGGTCCAGTTGAACCGAAGGCTCCAATTCATCTTCTTCTTCCATCGACCAGACCATGGAGCCAAAATCGTGTCTCTGTTGTTCAATATCGGCGGCTCCTCACGGTTAGAGACGATGGTGGGCTTCCCGGGCGGAGGCGAGCGGTGGCGGGCCGAGGCATTGGTTGCCTTCTTCTTCATCGTGTGGATCGACCAGGCGGAGTCGGGGATGGTGGTGGCGCAACGGTGTGAGGAACGACAGCGTCGGTGAAGGGCGAAAGGGAAGGTGGCGGTGACGGTTCGAGGTTAACGTTGTTGGTTTTTTTCTAGATCTATTCATTCGGATCTGGGTGGCGAAGTGCAGTGGCGATGTGGTGGCAATGGTGGGCGGACAAGCGGGATCGAGATGGAGAAAGTGGTTCTGATGGGGACAGCGGCGGAATGGGGTCTGATGGGGACGGAGAGGGAGTTGGAGAAGAGGGAGGAGGGGTGGGTGGGTGGGGGTAGGGGGTGGTTTGGGTTTGTGTTAGATATCGGTCAAATCGGGTTAGGGTTGAAATTTATTACTAAATTAACATGTGATTACTACATTATTTGGGTAAAAACGAAGAATTATTCAGCCGTAGGTGTCGAATTTGTGTTTGTGTTAGGGGCCAGCCAAATCGAGCATCGAGTGGTTGGGTAGGGTTTTCGATATGCATAGTTTGATTCATTATTCGTCAATTATTCTGATGTATGTGTCGAATTTTGGTTATTAGTGGTAATGAGTTGGTAAATTATTCGGTGAAATCTTATTCATTATTTGTCAGAATATGGAGTTATCAATTTCACAAACAAACAACATAAAACAAACCATTATTCGGTGAAATATGAGATATTATTCGGTGAAATATGAAGCATTATTCATATTAATTGTAAGTATTGATTAGGGATTTGAGGGTTTTTTAACTGAAATTGATTGGGAAAAAATAAAACATTATTTGATAGCATTTGACAAATTATTCAATGGAATTGATAATTTTTTATATGAACTAAAGGTAACAGAACATTATTCGGTAGCAAGCGAAACATTATTCGGTGGAATTGTCGAATCTTTAAAACGAACTAAATGAGGTGGGTTTAACAAAAATATTTATTCTTATCGAAAAACAAATATTATTTCACAAATATTTTATATATTTAAAAAAAAGAAAAAGAAAAGAAAAGGCAAGGGTGGAGGAGAAGGTTTGGGTAACAAGTATCAAATGGAAGGGAGTGGGTTTTTTTTTAGTCACGTGGGTCCTACTCTATTAAAAAGAAAAAACAAAAATCTCTTTTAATCCTAGCCTTCTATCTTCTTTCAATCAAAGACCCAAATTTGTGTACAAAGTACACCTTAAGGGGTGTGTACCCCTGAACCACACCCTATATATATATAGTGTATAGATCATTTGTACACAGCTCTTAAAGTGTATCTTGTTTACAAATGTTTCACATTTCACCGAATAATATTTGTGAACAAGGTACACTTTAAGGTGTGTGTAAACCCGAACCACACCCTATATATATATAGGATAGATCATGTGTGAGCAAGCCTTAATGTGTAATTTGTGAGCAAATCTGGAGCGTCGGATTAAGAAGATCAAACGGATGAGATTAAAAGTAACTTGTGAACAGTGACATTATTCGTAGGTACCAAGTGATTATTCGTATGTACATACATATGAACAATCCTTTGTTGCATACGAATAATTACATTATTATACACGAATAATCGCTTGGTACCTACGAATAATTTCTCTGCTCACAAATTACACCGTAAGGGATGCTTACACGGGATCCAACCTCTCTCTCTCTATATATATATATAGAATGCGGTTCAAATGTTAACAGCTCATACAGTGTTAAATGTTAACAAATCAATATTCAACAAAATTTATCAAATATTCATCACAGTCACTCAATTATTCATCAAAGCTTTTGTTAAAATTAATCAAATATTCATCACAGTCACTTAAATATTCATCACAGTCACTCAATTATTCACAATTTCCCAAATATTCGGCAACATTTAAGAAATATTCATCACAGTAACACAATTATAGGATTGGGGGTGGATATTGTGAATAATTGTGAATAATTGAGTGATTGTGATGAATATTTGAGTGATTGTGATGAATATTTGGGAAATTGTGAATAATTGAGTGACTGTGATGAATATTTGATTAATTTTAACAAAAGTTTTGATGAATAATTGAGTGACTGTGATGAATATTTGATAAATTTTGCCGAATATTGATTTGTTAACATTTAACACCGTAAGAGTTGTTAACACATGACCCAACCTATATATATATATATATATATATATATATATATATATATATATATATATATATATATATATATATATATAATGTACACATCTCTTAAATATAAATTTTTTAGTGCATCTTAAAATGTTTGGTTACATGGATGAGAGATTGTATTACAATAAATTAGATGTGTATTGTGTCAATGTAAACCTTTATATAAAATATGGGAAAAATCGTGCTTAATTATAACAAAAAATAAACAATTCTTCTGAAAATCCTATCTATATTTTTTTAGTTTTAAGGAAATTGAAAATCTACTTCATGAGAATATAGGTAATATCTACACACAAAAAAAAACATATAATTACTTAAAACAAAATGTAAAGAGTGCTACTACCTAAAAACAACTTGAAGAGGGATCCTCTCCAATTTTCTTTTAACAGTAATACCAACTGGCTAGGCTAGTTGGATGTTAAGGTTTGTTGGTCATTTCTTATAAATAAAATAATATTAAATATTATACTGTACGTATAATTTAAATAGCTACATTATTGTGTTTGATATCGCAAGTTGTTTTTTACCAAAAAAAAAAATTCGCAAGTGGTTTGACAACACTCAACTAACTAAGCTAGTTGGATGTTAAGGTTTGCTGGATAATTATTTCAAATGTAAAAATATTAATTTGAAATCTATCAATAAATTATGGTAGAATAATATACCTGATCGAAATTTGATATTCTTACTAAAGGGAGAAAAAATACTAACTATTCATGCAATAAGTCATAATTAATTAAATGTCTATCATTTAATATTTATTAGTTAAATGTCCACCAATCAGTCCCAAACTGATGTCCGCTTCTAACTATGACAGTAAGTTGCCATTCGTAATTTGTATGTTGATATTCTTAATTTTTATACTGACAACAACAACTGATTTTTATGCTCACAAGAGGCATTAAAGAATTAAAACTTCATCACATTAGAACTTTAACGCATCAACCGTTGATTTTTTTCTTAAAAAAATAAATGTATTTAAATACATCAAATTTTCATTGGCTCATACAATCTCATCAAACAAGCCTTCCAATTCAGTCTTGTCATAAAAGTAAACTAATTCCAAGATATATATCCTATACAGTCAAAGGCTACAAACCAAAAATCAGCACCCACACCTTCTCCAAATGCAAGTCAAATAAGCCCCCTCAACTCAACCAACAACATATTGCAAGCAAGACACCAAAAATCAGCACCCTTGCCTCCTCTAAATGCAAGCCAAATCAGCACCCTTACCTCCTCCAAATGCAAGCTAAATAAGCACCCTTAACTCCAACCATCGACATATTGTAAGCAAGACACAAAAAATCAGCACCCTTACATCCTCCACATAATCCAACAAAAATAAAAAACAATAACTTAACGACATCGATCTAATTCAGCACACCAAACCCCTAAAAACCCCAAAAATCAGACAATTGACAAAGTAGCACAGTAACGTTACAAAGCATAACAATAAGCTGACAAAGCTAATCTTGTGTTTAAATAACCCAAACACAAACTTAACCCTAAAAAAACCACAAAATCGGCACACCAAACCTTTAAAAAACCCCGCAAAATTAGCATGATAGACAACTAACAAAGCTAATCCTATGTTTAAATAAACCAAACAAAAACTCAACCCTAAACAAAAACACAAAATCAGCACACCAACCCCCCCAAAAAAACCCTCAAAATCAGCATAATAGACAACTGACAAAGCAAATTCTATGTTTAAACAAATCAAACACAAACTCAACCCTAAAAAACCACAAAATCAGCACACCAAACCCCCAACTCGCAAAATCAGCACACAACAACCCTAAAAACCACCAAAATCAGCATGTAGAAACAAAAAAAATCAAGTACCTTAAACAGAAACTCAACCCTAAAAAAATCACAAAATAAAAACACAAACCCCTAAAAATCCCGTAAATTCTGCATGACAAACAACTGACAAATCTAATCATATGTTTAAACAATCCAAATAGAAACTCAACCCTAAAAAAACACAAAATCAGCACACTAAACCTCTAAAAAACCTTTAAAATCAACATAACAGACAACTGACAAAGCTAATCCTATATTTAAACAAACCAAAGAGAAATTCAGCCCTAAAAAACACAAAATCAGCACACCAACCCCTAAAAAACTCGCAAAATCAGCACACCAAAACCCTAAACCCCCCCCCCCCCCCCAAAAAAATCAACATGTAGAAACCAAAAAAAATCAAATACTTTTGCCTAGTGGTGGACCTTCGTCGCGAGCGATCACAAAGAGGCTGACAACCTCCATCTCTCTCTCCCTCGGTTCACCCTTTCTAATGGATCTCACCCTCGGACGTCGTTATCCAATATATCGATCGTCGTCGGAGTAGGAAAACAAAGGACGGAAGCGGTTCTCATCTCTGCTAACGTTGTTGGAGAGGAGGAGAAGAACAGAAGGAAAAGAGATAAAGGGGAAGACGAGAGAGAATAACAGAGGAAGAGGGAGAGAAGGGAGAAGAACAAGAAGGTAGAAGTCTAGGACTGCTCGATGGACATTTTCTTGATTTGAATTGCCCGGTGGATATAAGGTTAAGTAGGTTAGTAAATTGGGCCTACCGGGCCAATTTCCTTCTTACTATATAGGTAAATGATGGTTGAGCTAAAAAAATTTCGAATAGGAAGACAGTTATATATGAGCTAGCAATATCATTTTTGTATTAAAGCGGTATAAAAAACTTTATAATGCGATAAAAAATATATTATTTTATGATAAAACATCATCGTTTTATGATAAAACACCATTGCTTTCCCATTAAAAAGATAAATAAATAAATGAAATAGTCAACGAAGAAAAAAAACTAAATAAATCTAAATAGAAAACACAATACAATAAACATTGAGTCAATATATAATTGTTGTGTCTCTTCGGAGACATCTGATAAAATTGAAAAAAAATATACAACTTGTTGTACTCTTAACATATAATAATGTATCACTAGATATAAAAATTTAAAACTTGTGTAATTTCTATGTAATTGTCTAAATAAGTAATATATCCTCTCGTTTTGAAACTCTTGAGATATATTATAGTATGTGAATATCAATCTACGTAAAATATAAAAACATTATGTATACTTTATTAAAATAAAATTAAAGTGATTAAAATACGGAGAAACTAAATACACCACAAATCTGCACGTACGTCGGAATGGACGTGTAGGTTTGCAGTGGACTAATTAATTGAAAAAGCGTGCTAATTAATTAAAAATGGTTACATGTTGGAATTTACGTGCGCTTAAGAAGAAAAATTTACGATGTATCTAACAACACCCTTAAAATACATTCAATATTTATAACTTTATATAGATTGGGTTGCTTACTTGCTTTACAATATTGAATTAACTGTATTGCTAAACCTGCAAAAGGGTATTTTAATTTTTATTTTATATATGATGTTAGGGTCAGACTATTTCGTATAAAGAATATACATACTTAAACCACTTTTTCTTTCTTAATAAAGTACATACATAATCAGAGGTGCGAAGATCAACCCTTCTTCATCTAAGAAATTAAATAATATATAAAATTCTTAAGCTATATGGTAGAAAACAGTAGTACTCACCAAACCACAATTTCTCGGATCTTATTAACTTATTTCTTTATTAGAAAACTTGTACAATATTGGACTCTCAAATCTTGTTTCAATTTATATTGAATTAAACTCTTTTATTAGGTTGGCCACACATTTTCAAATTTTGGAAATGACCGGTTGGGAAAAAAATGAGTACACCTCTATTATAGATCAGCATACATATACACATGCACAGATATATGAATATGAATATAATTCATATATATGATGAACTATGAATGATGAAGTTAGTTAAGTTAGTTGGTTTAATTTTTAATGAATAGAATGTGCGGTTGTCCATGATATGCGGCAAACAGCATTCGATACGAATAATAGGCGTCGCATGTGAATCGTAGTAGCTTGGTTTGGTCCATACCATACCATTTTTTTTAATATTGAGACATCACATGTCTACATGAAATACAATTATAACGAATTAAAAAAAAATTATCGTCAAATTTGATCGATCTTTTTTTTAATACAAGGTAAAAATTTGGAGTCATCAACCTCGGTTGAACCACTGTCCAATAGCGTCCTTACGGACGAAATTCTTGAGCTCGACAGAGCAACGTTCAGAAGAGAAGGACGAGAACAAATCTAAGTGCGCTAGCCTGTCTGCAACCTAGTTGCCTTCCCGAAAGGTGTGGGAGAATTAAACAAACTCAAACGATTTATAGAGGTGGAGGGTATCGGTGATCATCATTTAATTCAATAACTCATGGACACGTACCAACCCCGCGGAGGGCATGCATTAATGACAACCAGACAGTCTCCTTTTACCTCGAGGCGAGAAAACCCCTTCTTTTTTGCTTCCAGAAGACTAGAGTGAAGACCATGACACTCAGCATGGAGAGGAGAAACGTTCCCAAAGGTATGCGCACCACAGGAAACCACTCTACCATGACAATCGCAGATGACAAAACCAGAGGCAGCTTGCCCGGAAGCCACCTTAGCACCATCAAAATTAAGTTTCATGAATCCTTCGGTAGGTTTATTCCATTTAACTTTTTTTTTTATGTTGGGAGCTGTTTCGACGAGTTCGTTGTATTATAGGGATGTTTTTCTCCTCTGATCATCTTTTTGAGCCTTTTTCCTAGATATCCTATATTGGATTATATAGTTTATTCACTGTTCCATATTTCTGACATCTTGGTTTTCAAAAAGAATTTTGTTCCTCATAGACCAAATTCTCTAAAAGGAGAAGGCTAGTACCGATTTTTGGTTTGGTGATAATTGGGAAAAGATTTCAATGATTATCGCCTTATAAGTCTTATTGGTTTTGTCAATGTTTCTAATTATTCTTTCAATCTGCTTATCCATCCTTCCGATAAGAGACAGTGAAGTATGGGATGACATGAATAAATGTGTAGCATCTTGTTCATTATGGTTGGAAAGAGGGCAGCCTAGGGGTACATCTATTCCTTTGTTTTTCAGTCTGATCTTAGTGGGGGGTCCGTTTAGGATGTTCTTCCAAGGAAAGTCTTAATTTTCAGCGGACAATCAATCTTCCAAATCTACTCCAGTGGATCGCAATTAGTTGTTCTTACTCTTGTGATGTGGTCTATAGCACTTGTAGTGGAAAACCAACCATTTCTACTAGCTTTGGTCGATCTGAAGCGGGCTCGGGGAAACTTTAGCCACCCTTATTGAACAAAAATTTGGCGAATTTTTTTTAATGATTTTTTACTAAGTTTAGGAATAAAAGAGTTTAAAAAGAATAACAAATTACTAACAACTTAGCTTAGTTGGTAAAAAAAAGATTTTTATTATTTTGACGTTATTGGTTCAAACTCCTTTATCTTCACTTTTTTCATAATTTTTATTTATCTTAATTAAATAATAAATTCAATATTTTCTTTAATATATTTAAATAAAAACATTCTTTTAATATGTACGTAAAAAAATTTTCTCATTTCTTTTGTCTACTAAAAATTATTATTCAAATCATAAATTTAAGGCTTTTCATAAGATATTTAAATAAAAAATAATTTTAATATATAGATGCAAAAAAACATTTCTCCGAAAAAATATTTAGCCTCCATAATTTTTTTTATGGATCCGGCACTAATCTGAAATGAAATATATATACATAATTACTAATTTTATATAAGACTTGTCATTTCATTAAACATGTATTTTTAAAACCTGTATAAATTATTTTTGAAGTGTGTCATAGGGTAAAGATTGTTAGAGCATTTCATCAATTTATGCATGTTTAATCGACAGAGAATCTATTTTTGTGTATATATATTGGTTCTTTCTTCTATTATGTAGGAAAATTAGATGTGCTATGGAATTTTAGAAAACTATTTTTTAAAATTTTATTTAGGATCTCATGTTATCGATTGATGTTTACATTATTAGTCTTATTTTGCATTATATTTTGAGTCTATTTAAGTTCATTTTCTTTAGTTTTGTGTTGGGAAAGAGTGTCGTTCGTGATAGTTTTCTTATAATTCAAAATAATGAGTCTTTTTTTTGTAGGAAAACGCAGGCCTAAGGCCCCCCACGAAGGGTGTTTATTCACACGGACCAAACAACCCTAGTCAATGTACCTGCGGGGTGTCGTGACCCCTCTGGCATCATCAACTAGCAGTTGTACCAGCCCCTTCGGAGGAACATCAAATTTAACAAAACGAGAAGGAAAGGAAAAAACAGCGCGGGCTAGGCCGTCAGCCAACCAGTTAGCCTCGCGAAATACATGACGGAGTTGGACAACCCAATCCCTAGTAAGGAAGCCTGGCAGGTTTGCACAAGGCTAGCACACAAATGCGTCGGTCTCACCGACTTCATGATTAGCTCCAACGCCACAGTTGAGTCCACCTCAGCTTACACCTTCTTAAAGCTGCCATTCCAAGCAAGTTCCAGGCCTTTGGCGAGCCCCCAGATTTCAGCTTCCACCACTGTGCACGGACCCAGGTTTAGCGTAAAACCTGTGCTCCAGTCGCCTTTTTCGCTTCGGATAGCACCTTCAGCAGATGCTTACCTAAATCCCAAGACAGAGCCGTTGGTGTTAAGTTTAACCCAACCCATGGCGGGAGGGTTCCAACACACGACCCTCGTCGTTCCTTCACTACTCTTGGATGTACTCAGGAGGTGCTTCCTTGCCTTAGTGTAATCCTTGACAGCTTGACTACAGCTCGTAGGATGAATAGCCGCAGCATGGCCGTCTCTGAACATCATATTGTTCCTTCTCGTCAAAATCTTCCAAAGAGCGATAGTGAAGAAGTCCTTCCAATCAACCTCAGCCAGATCTTTCTTCCTTGAGGTGATGTTCCTCCTCAGCCACGCGGCAAACAAAAGGGAGAAAAAATCCCCCTCCCACCCACCGCCAAAGACCTGTACCCAAAAATCGATCACATCCACACATTCCCCAAATAGATGAATCAAAGATTCACTAGCCATATTATAAATGGGACAAGTTTCAGATGTACCTATGTGTCTCCGGACTTTTTCAGAGTTTGTAAGGATTCCTCCTTTACTGATTAGCCATATAAAATGACGAATCCTCTCGTTAACATTAAGTTTCCAAATAGCTTTGTAGAGACAGCTATTGGTGAAATGGAACTCTTCTTCCTTGCAAACCACAGAATAACATAGAAATCAAGTCTCACAATTCAACCAACCATGTATATGAATCGTAGGTGAAACTACAGAGTTTAGTTGCTCCTATTGAGAGAAAACTTCAAATCTTCAATCCTAAAGTGTATAATGATAAAACTATTGTAAAAAACTTCATAATATAAGTTGAAACCATCTCATAAAAACCCTAGAGGTTTCGGATAAACATTCCATAAAGTAAAGATTCGGGAAATATTTTGCGAATTCTGTAACAGCGTCGATGGTGGGCGCAGCGCTTTTGGCGGGGTGCGTCGTTCCTCTGGCAATGGTCCCACGAATCTGGGACTTCACCTTCTCTTCTTCGTCTACTCAGCTCTTCTTATGTGTCCTAAGCCTTCAGCTTCAGCTCCATCCTAGCATTCCCATAACTCCCACAAGCTATCCTTTGCCCAAATCCAAGCTCGGTATATAAATCTGCGTATTTGCACAAAAACGCGTAGATTCCAAACTCGAATGCCCAGTGAACAAGAATGCAATTTAATAACTAAACATGCAATATGCACACCCAAATGTACCTAAAACTATATATAATGCTTATGTAAAATATGCAATAGCAAACTCCCCCACACTTAGCCTTTTGCTTGTCCCCAAGCAAAGTAAAACAAAACATCAGTCACTCATCCCACAGAAAAATCATCATGTTTTTGCTTCATTAAAAGCAACATCTCAAATACAGATAGGATCAATGAAAATATGAAACAACGTCATCGCTTGCATATAGGTGACTCAAAACAAGTAAACATTCCATCCAACCTCACCAAGGAAATATATTTACACCCACTCTCAATATTTTTAGGCTTATAATGCAAACTCTTTACTCAATCCATGTACAAAAATCTACAACAATATTGTTACTTATATCACCCTATTCTCCTCCGAAAGATGTCATTGCAAACAGAAATCATCAAAATGTCTTTTCATAAGGTTGTAATGGGGCCTGGTAAGAAACAATCGGACAAGGAGTATGTTTGGTCTTACGGTGCTCAAATCCGAGAATCAAGATCCTATAAAATACAAATCACTCAACCAAACCCCTCTCAAATATATATATATATATATATATATATATATATATATATATATATATATATATATATATAACAAACTCAACACAATCTTATAAAAATCACTAAATCTCAACCAATATCCAAATCTCAGAAATAACATAAAGGCTCTTTATCATAAACATATAAATACTTTTATTTTGAAATAAATGAAAATACATAAATCATAATGAAATAGAGCCAACAATGCATAAATGTTGAGAAATCTCTCCACATCGTCATAAACTCTCACAACTCCTAATCATAATCATAACTCTCTCATCCCATCAACAAAATCAAACCAAATTCAAATCTACGCCTACTTTCCTAATGGGTCAAGCTATCATCGGGGTTAATCTTGTGGAGCTTGAAAGAAAGGCTAGGCTCAAAATGGCTGCAAGTAATGGATAATAATGTAGAGAATACAAGGATAGTAATAGGCTAAAGAAAGTAGTGACTCATTCATTTGAAATCCATTTACAACGAACATAAAAGCTCAACATCAAATAGGAGATAACTATATCGATATAAATAGGTAAATGTACATGGAGAGTCTTATCACACAAAGAAAGCAGAGGGAAAAGTAATAAATATCCATGAATGACTAAAAATGCTCACAGGGTTAAAAGATTGTTGGACTTCTAATTTACTTCTATCAAGAATCATACAAGCTCAATTACTTTCACATATAAATATCTCCTTTATAAAAGTCTCAAGTTAGGGTGATTCAACTAAACAATCCAAATATGTCATGGGATTTACGTGATCATGCTAAATCAAAAATAGAGGACAAAATCCCCTTCTCCTTCTTGTGTTGAGGACAAAATCCCCTTCTCATTCATACAACGCATATATGCATTGCGTGATATTTTTGTGATTTTTGACATTTTTCATTTTATCTTTTTTTTTTTTTGGGATTTTTACATGCTAGAATGTAAACATGATGACTGATAAATAAGTTTCAACTTATTTATCAGCCATCATGTTAGGGCCTTCGACATCAATCCCCTTCTCCTTCTTGTGTTGAGGATCTGAATTTGTGTCCGATGCTTAGTTTTCCTCGGCTCCGTCTTTGACATCTATTGGCGTGGTGCTCCGGTTGTCGTCCGTTGGTGCCCTCTGGGTTATCACCACGTCGATGTCCACCCTTTCTCTTTGACAACTATTTATGTTTCATCTCTATCTCGTCTTCTCCCCCTCGTTTTCGTTGTCTCCCTCTCTCTCGGGTCTCCAGGAGGATGTGGGATTTGGAGTTATTGGTATGTGCTTTGGAGGTGGGTGTTTGTGGTTGTGATTTGGGATCCCCTTTGTTTCTATGTTATTTTCCCTATTCGATTGGTGCAATTGCGAGTGAAATTTTGGCCGTGTCGGTCTTCCGACGACCTCTTGGTCGCTGCCCTCTCAGTCGCTACCATACTCACGCATCTTGGTCGTCCAAGACACCGCTCATAGTGGTCGTGCCGCCAGCTTTAGTTGGGGCTGCTGCCTCGATGATCGTCTCCTGTGGAAGTCATAGTCCGGTTGCTCTGCTAACTTCATCAGCCTCCTTTTCGTACATAGGACTTCTGTCTCTTGTTTGCACGCTAAAGCTGAGTGTGTGGCTCTAATTTTGGCATTTCTTGGAGGTCTTCTGCTTGGTTGGGGCGTAAAGTTTGGAGTCGGGACTAGCTGGGGTTGAGGTGGTGCGTTCAGGGCGACTCCGTATCCAGGATCTGCACTTCCCACAGGAGATAGATTCTTGCTGTACCGCTGGCCTGCGGTGCTACAGTTTCAGTGGTTCTTGCCTTCGTTCTTCACCGTTGTCTGCAACTGTTGGGAGGAGTTGTTTTTAGAGCATTCTTGTTGTAGAGTTATTTTTGCTTGTTTCATAGCGTTGCTTTTTGTTTCATTATAAGTTTAGGCGATTTTCGCTTGTCGATTCATCGGC
Organism: Persicaria maculosa; assembly: GCA_963922045.1. Classification (NCBI taxonomy): domain Eukaryota; kingdom Viridiplantae; phylum Streptophyta; class Magnoliopsida; order Caryophyllales; family Polygonaceae; genus Persicaria; species Persicaria maculosa. Next base: position 40,516,137 of record OY998271.1, read on the forward strand.
CTCTCGAGAATCAGGCTAGCCTGATCTCGAATTATTACTTAATAAAATAAATAAATAAATAAGTTTCAACTGGAATGCCAAATATAAATAAAGAAAAAATAAACATGAAACTCAAGAATCAATATGGAACTAAGCTACTAAACTAAGTTTCCTCCCCCACACTTAATGATTGCATTGTCCTCAATGTAAAATAATAAAGAACAAAGATAAAGTACAAATGTATGAAGGGAGATACGTACCGACTCACTGGTCGAGCACCAATAAGAATGCGTAAAATGGTTGGAATTGGGTGAAGAAAGTGCTAAGATTGTTCTGTAACTCATCAATCTGCTGGGCTATGGCATCCTGCTGGTGACTTAGCTCCAAGTGGCAAAACAACTGCTGACGCTCCATATCCACCAAACGGCGGTCAAAGTCCATCAAGAAGGGAGGAACGGGATCATAAACGGTGTCTAAGTCAGAGTCAATCTCTTGGTACTCAGCCTCAGCCTGAGGCATATCCTCTTTTAAATCCTCATAGTCCTTCTTCTCATGATCCATTTGAAGCTCATGAGGGAGGAGCAACTTCTCGTCGGGGTCCTCGTGGGGTAATCGGATGTCAGCCAGTGTAGAACCCATTAAAAGAAGAGAGAGAAGGTACCGATGATGCTCCCCCTGTGGTCCCGCTCTCAAAGGAAATAGTGCACGGAGATAGGGATGATTTTATTTCTCGAGAATATGGGTGCTTATCAAAGTAGATATATCATAAGTGTAGAACAAACTCAAAGGCTTTAGCTCACTCATGTCGACTCCGAGGTGATAAGCAATCAGAGTGATCAGGCCTTCAAAAGAGATATTGCAATTGTGAGATTGGTAAGCCTCGTGGAGCATGTCAACACACGAACCAAGAAATAACTGTACCTAGATTGTGGTCACTATAGACTCAGGTGTCAAGCAGTATAACCAAGGCCATCCCCTCATCGAAACTCTGTTAGGATCCACCATGTCGAATAAAGCAGGGCTGAAGACTTTGTGGTAAAGGCGTAGGGCTGGGTGTGTGATCATATAATCATAATAGTCGCCTTCCCGTCTGTCAGGCATTCTAGTCGCTAATCCCCAAGTCGCAATCGGTGGGGATGTAATCAAGGCGCGCTGCCAAACAGAAGTCCAACACCTCATGATCCAAAAAGCGCGGACTAGCTTGTCCTTGGTCTTCAAAAATTGTCCCCCCATTATTTGGAAATGAATGTTCCCATCAGAATGCACCTCCAAGGTTGCAAGAAACTCTTGCACCAACGTCATGTATGTTAGAGAGCTAACCTTCATAAAATCACCTAAACCACCATGTTCAAGTAACGACACAACATGACCAAGCAACCCAAGTGTCTACAACGTTTCCATGTTGATAAATCTCATCGAATCATACTTCTTACGCCTAGTTTAATCCACCTCTCCTCTTGCACCGCGTGAGTTGCATGGGCATAACCATATCATAGATAACAATCATGGTGCAGGAAACCGAAAAGAGGAAGAAGAGAGACTCATAAATCCAAAAGCAAAATAGGTTACTGCAGAGGTGGCGAGCGCCGTGAACTTCGCGGTGGGCATCGTGCACAAAAGGTCACTTGTGGAACAAACGACGGACGCCGTGATATTAGTGATGGGTGCCAAGGATTTCTGGGCTGCAGTCGCTAAGAACCCTCCAACTCCAACGTTGTCGATCAAGCATTGAAATTGCTCGAAAGGTACTCATTTTGCTTGATCCTAGCCCAATTACCTATGGGGAAGGCGGTGGTGGTGTAGTAGAGGGGTAGCGAGGTAGAGAGAGAGAGAGAGAGAAAGGTGTTTTGAAGTGTGAGAAAGAGGAAGGGACGTTTGAGATGGTGATAAAGTGAAAATAGGTGTGGATTGTGGTGATTGGGTGGTGAGGAGGCAGAAAGCACGTGTTTTGGGGCAGAATATAGGAGGGTGTTCCGAAGATGGAGAGCTAGAGTCGTCGGTGGTGGCGGTGCTTGTAGGGATTTGGAGGATTTTGTTTCAAGCAAGAGTTTTAACGAGGCAATACGTAAACTACGAGGTACACATCGAAGGGGGAATGTTATAACAATAGATATTTTGATGTTTCATTTCTTTAAAATCTATACATGGTGGAAAATTAAAGATCCTTTATTTATGAATTTCTTATCTTTTATAAGGGCAAATTGCAAAAAATAACACGAACTTTAGGGGTGGTTGCGTTTGGTGGCACCAACTTTCAAAAATTCTATAATAATCACCAACTTTGAAGGGTGGTTGTGGTTAGTAGCACAACCATTTTATTTTAAAAGTGCACCCCTTATTAACATTTTGTTTAAAAAAAATCACATTTTTACATTGCTTTTTTAAACCCACTCACAATTTTCTTCTTTTTTTTAAAAAATAATTTTCATGTTTATAAACGCAATTTCAATTTTTCAAAAAACATCATTTTTTAAAAAATATAATTGTGATATTAACTGATATCTTTTTAAGACACTCATTTTTTCATTTTAAAGATATTACTTATTATTTAATTTTTTGAAAAAAAAATTGAGTTTATGGTGAAAATAAAATTAGTTCTTTTTTTAACCGGGTGTAAATAATGAGTGTATTCTTATAAGAAAAAAAGGGGAAAAGTAGTGTTTTATAAAATAAATTATATTTTTTAAAATTAAAAATGAAATATGGGCATTTTTTTTAATTGAAAATTGGATGATTTTTTTTTCTACAAAGAATGTGAATAAGAGGTGATATTTAAAAAAAACAATAGATGTGCCACTTATTTCAACTGGAACAAAGTTGGTGATTATTTTTAAAATTTTGAAAGTTCATGCAATTAAACGAAATTACCCCTAAAATTCATACTATTTTTCACAATTTGCCCCTTTTATAACCATCTCTATTTTCTTGTTACCAAAAAATTCCAAATTAATTGAGATTTGTCAAGAAGCATTATATATTTCTTTGACTCGATTGATTACACAAATGGAAAAATCGAAGAAGCGGTAGGCGGGATACTCCGTTAAAAAAATGGGTTGATTTAATTTTTTTATTAGCTAATAATTCGAGAATCAGACAAACCTAGCACTGTGAGAGGCCGACAAAAGCTGACAGACGACGAATCGTCAAACATACAACGTAATTAAAATAAAAATGGTACAATACAAAAAACGGCAAACCACTAGCCCCAGTCGAACAAACAGGCATAACCCAAAAAAGATGAGGAAAACGGGCCTAACCTAAATCCGGAGCAAAGCATCACCAAGCGAGGACACCGCTAACTGGGGACAACGCTGGTCAGCGGTACATCAGGAGTCCCTATGAGCGATGAAGACGAATCTTTAAGGAAATTTTCAGAACACAAAGTCGCCTCAATGCACATCGTCTTGACCCCAGCCAGACCCGACACCAAGGAAATGGGTTGATTTAATTGGTTTATAGATAGTATAAGTCGGAAGTATAATTCCCTCTATTTTTTTATCTTAAATATAAATATGTTTATATTTTATATATAGTTATATTGACATATTTAAAAAAAAATTTAGTACATCTATAAACTTTTATTTAAAAGCTCTTATTTAGAATAAAATAAAATAATATTCTAATTGATCTTTTTAGGTATCTCAATGCAATTTTTCAAAGTGATGAAATTTTATAAATATGTGAATATAAGTTTATGAAAATAAACTTTAAAATTCTTTTCAATGTTAATTTATACTACTACCTCTGCCGGTTAATACACGGGCTTTTAGAAATTTGCACAAATTTTAATAAAACACTCCAATTTTAAAAAACATCATTGCACTAATTCTTTTAATAAATTTTATTATTTTTTAACACCTATTACACATTTTAACCAATCAAATTCTTTTAAACAGTTAACAACATACAAAACAATACAATTCATTACAATCTATCACCTAGAAAACATAAAAGTTCGTCTATTATCGTCTAAAAACTCACCTCTAAAAACTCATATATTATCGGACGGATATGGGAGTAGTAAATAGTCAAGGGAAAGTGATCGAGGACTGCAGCGAAAATAACTTAAACCAAGAGTGGGTGGGACGAGGTATGGGGGGTCTTGGGGGTTCATGTGGGAAGGTCATGGAAAACCACGTGTTTGGGAAACAGAGAACGCCCTGTGTTCATTTAATAGCCAAGGGCCAAAGAGTGTGACCAACTGCTGGTGCCCCCTCTCCCTCCCAACAGCTTGGCCCCTCCCGGTGCTCCTTTCCACTTCTCCTTAATTTGTTCTTTTCCTCTCCTTCCTTCCATCTCCATCTCTCTCCGGCGCTGGACCTCTATCCATCCATCCCTTTCCGTCCATCTGATATACAATATAGCAATCACGCGCTCACAATTTATGCATTTAGCAATTCAAATTCAAGACTGGGCGATCATCATCTTAACTGTCTTCTTCATAACGCAATTCGGCCTTCGCAAATCGCAATCGCAATCTCAATAATGTTAATTAATTTGATGGATGGGTGCAGTTAACAATCAGTATCAGTATATCAAGTTGTAGCTATTTAGGTAGTACAAAATTGAATTAACTTGTCCTAATATGCGACTGTCACCTCCCTTCTGAGTTATGTCATGATATTAGACCTGTCAAAACACGACCCGACCCGAAAAACTCGATCCGTACGCTCGGTAATTTTACGGGTTTGAACCCGATGTTTTAGACTCGAGACCCGAAATCGACCTGAACCCGAATTATCCGGGACTTTTAGGGTCAAAACCCGGTGACTCGTTGGGTCAAAATCGACCTGGTGAGTCAGCACTATGTAGACACCACACATGCACCAGATTGATCCCACACAGATTCGTCATACAATTGTATTCATTAATTATAACACTTATTTGTATAAATATGATTTTTTTATGCTTAAAATATTAATATAATATTATTATTTTAATAATATTTATAAATTTAATTATAATATTATTATTTTGTTTAATTTGACATATTTATATTACAATTTAATTTTGATATTATTTTAATATTCTTAAAAATTCTTCAAAAAGTTCGAGTTTTTTTTTACTCGGTGGGTCGACCCGAACCCGGGACAAACCCGGTTTGGTTAGACCCGGAATGACCGGTAACCCGATTGATCCGAAACCCGATTTACCCGGGACCCAAATGACCCGAACCCGAACCCGACCCAAATGACCCGATTAACAGGTCTAGTCATGATAATGATATATCCTGACTCCGTTCCCTTACTCCTAGTTGGTGAATTTATAACTGAACTAGTTTAGTACCCGCACTTTTGTTCGGTCTTTTTTAGTAATAATATATGTGACATTAAAAAATTTATAAAAATATTTGTAATTAAATCTTAAATCAACGCGTAAAATATATCTATAATTAATTAGAGACAAAACATATAATAATCTTTATTATGGAACCAATACTAAACTAATTATAATATATTTACAATAAAATGACGGCGGATAGACTCGATAGTTTTGATTTTGATATAAGTTTATAATTTATATTTTATGATGCTCATTTTGAGGAGATTGTTGGTCGATAAGGGAAAGATTCACATATTGTTTTACATGTATGAAAATACTTAAATAATAATAATTTGTAAGGGTAGTGTCCACGTTATAACAAAAAAAACGTACATATACTTTCAGTTTTTAAATTTCAAAAAAAAATTATGTATTCACACTCATTCAACTAATTAATTTCATCTAATATCTGTTAATTATTAGATCAATTTAAATATGAGAATCAAAGAAAAAGAAATTAATTTATATATTATACGTACATAATCATGATATGAATATTATTATAGTATAACAAACAATCTTGATGTATGAAAATATATGTAGATATTTTTTTAACAAATTAATGTGTAAACGTCCAAATTTTGTTTTAGGCTATAATGTATATTTGTTTTAATTTATTAGTACTTCATAAGTATATTATTAATTATATTCCCTACAAATAAAAAGAGATACAATATAATATATTCATATGGAACAAAATTTGGTAAAATTGTGTAAAAAATCTATCAATATCTAATGAAATTGTGTAAAATATTATCTTAAGTATATATTATTATATTGATTAAATAATTGGATACAAATTGGGTAAAATCTTATCTTCCGTATGTATTGCTATATTATACTATTGATTAAATAGAGTTGGATTAATTTTTCATACAAAGATATATTTAGATTATATAGTTATATATTATTTCTGAACATAAAAAAAATATAATTGCATAATTGGATATGAATTTATAATTACATATCTCATAGGAAATATAATATTGATTATCTAGAGTTAGATTATTTTTTGATTGGTTAAAATTACTACGACTTCTTCTTATTATATAATAGATAATAGATTCATGTGTACGTGGATAATATATGGCCACTTGAAAAGAAAATTCAAAGAAAAAGAGATATAAGTTACGAACATTAGATCAATGAATCAACACAAACACGTACATACTTGACAAAATTATGAAGAAAAGTATCTAGCAAATAATCAAATTGGAACGGAATTTAAACTAAACAAACAATTAATCATACATTATTATAATTCACATCCACAATCAAGACAAACAAATATGAGAAAAAAATTAAGAGACTCTAATTTAGAGAATCCAAGCCAAATAAAAATAATTACCTCGCAGGGAAAATGGTGTTGTCAACTTCGAATATCCGGTTCACTACATGGAGCCTTCAAGCTTATATTTGCATGTAGATCGAAGGTTGAGGGAATAAATCGACACCGGACTATCCCAATACTCGTTCTCTTTGTTGGTGTTCTCTGTTTTCAAGTACTTGATCCATCGACCTCTACATTGTCACCTCTCAACTAAGATTTGTCAAGTGACTTACACTTGCTTCTATATACTACGTGGTATTGCACCAAGCTCTAAACCACCGTATTACATTAAATCGAATACTAATTAGGAGATCACGAAGCAAATACAAGTATTAATAGGGCAAAACAATGAAAATCTTGAGAGGGCAATGGCCACTGCCATCTTCATATTGCAATTGTATTTTCGAATTGTAAAACGTAAAAAAAAAACAATTTAGAGAGAATTAATTACAATCAATTTCATCAACTTTGTCAATGGGTGATATATATCAATCATAAAAAGAAAAAAGTGAGAAAAGAAAAGAAGAAAATAGATTATATAGAAAGTGATGGCGTGTAGAGAAAGCTAAAATCCTAAAAATCCGAACAGATAAGCTCATATTTATTTATTTATATTAAAAAAATCAATATAATTTTATTTTAATTTTATCTAATGAATATCTAAACTAAGCAATTGCCATAATATCGAGAATATCTCAACCGATTCGTATTATAAGGAATTAAAAGAAAATCCAATTATACAAAATAACTTAATTAATTATTACGTAACTAACAAAATCCTACATTATCGAGAATATCTCAACTGACTCGTATTATAAGAAATTAAAAGAAAATCCGATTATACAAAATAAATTAATTAATTATTACGTAGCTAAAAAATCCTACGTTATCGAAAATATTTCAACAGATTCGTATTATAAGGAATTAAAAGAAAATCCGATTATAAAAAATTAATTAAGTAATTATTACGTAACTAAAAAATTCTACATTATCGAGAATATCTCAACCGACACATATTATAAGGAATTAAAAGAAAATCCTATTATACAAAATAACTTAAATCAATTATTACGTAACTAAAAAATCCTACATTATCGAGAATATCTCAACCGACTCGTATTATAAGGAATTAAAAGAAAATACAATTATAAAAAATAACTTAATTATTATTAAGTAACTAAAAATGCCCTATATTAAAGGAGAAGCCGCCACATGACTTAGGCGACTTCTCCTTTAGTATTATAATATTGATTGTTATCCCAAATGTGAAAATATAATATCAAATATACGGTGATTGCTATGTTTTTCAAAATCGTGAGAATATTTGATGCCACATTTTCGAAAACTGTGACAATTTAACACGGCTCCGGTTTCTGAAATCATGAGTAGTAAAAGGGCCAATCGATCTGCGCACATCTATAAATAGAAGCCTAACATTTGTAAGTTGTGTACATAGTTCCTTCGCATTTGAACAAGTTACAAACACCATAGTTATTCCTTATCTAAGAAATAGGTTATCGTTGTTGTTCGACTGTCGTGAACATGTCATCACCAGATGTAGATTGAGATAAGTCATTCAACCCCCACTCTTACAGCGACCTAGAAGAACTATTCCAAAACCTCTATGTATTACATTGTAACGAATGACATTATATTGTAGTTTATATACCATTTTCCTATGGCTAGTATTTTTAGTAGTAATATGACTTTCGATATAGTTTAATATACCATTAAAGACTAATTTGTTTTTTGTATGAATATAGTGTGTGTTATGTGTAAAAATATATAAATATATAGTTATTTCATAAAGTTTGGAGGCAAAAATAATGAAGAATCAACACCAACCTAAGGTTGGAGAAACCGATTATTTGTCGATGTTTTTGCTTGTCGATTTCTCTTTTGACCAAACGAATATGATAGCGAGGGATCACTATGTAGGGGTGATAATGCATATTTTGTATAGATATTGTATATAGTGTTAGGGTACTTTTATGTTGCATTTCATATGGTTTTATAGCTAAGTCACGTCATTATCATCTTATATTCGAAATTTAGAATCTACGTGTTTTATTGTTAATTATGCATATTCGCAAATCTAGACTCGAGAGATTGCGTAAGAGGGCGATGCTGGAGCCCTGGAGCTGCTGGAGTACTTAGGATGGTTTAAGGGTGAAGAGAAGAAGTGAAGAAGAAGAAGAAGTTAAGACAGGTCTAAGAGAAGACATGAAGAATACACAAAGAACACAAAAAGGCACCCATGGATAAGAGAGCGGTGCCCGTTGCTATAGGCGCTCGCGAATACAGAGTAGGTGCCCGCCGATGATGGGGCGGCGCCCACCAATGCTGATAACTACGAATCTTCAAATGATCAACCAATAGAGATTTGATCCTATCCAATTCTTAGTCTGCAAAGCACGGTTTCTAGGATTTTCTATCCCATTTAAGGCCTATGAAATGCCTTGCATTCCTGGGTTTTAGGAATCAATCAAAAAAACACAACAATCACCACAACATTATTCATAGTTTCCTGGGTTAAGGTAAGCTATTCTCGGCTAATCTGGTAGTATTTTTTCTTACATTTCAAGACATGGTTAAGGATATGTGAGGGTTGTTTTGCTCTTTTAAAGTTTATACATTATGATTATTTCAATTCTCTTTGTTTAGATATTGCATAGATGTTGTTGATTTGTCTTAATTGGCCACTAAGATAGGTTTGCATCATGCTAAGGGTTTTAACTTCATTTTGCTATTGTGGTCCTTAATCCATTGTAGTAGCCATCACATCTTGCGGGAACGGGTAAGGAATCTTGATGTTGTAGGAGAATTGGCATGTAAAGGTTATCTCTTTTAGTGGAAGCGATGCTTGGGTTGATAATCAGGTGCGAAGTCGATGAGACGGGAGATATGTTGTTTATTTGCTATGTGTTAGAGACTTAATGCTACTCGCCCCCATGTTAGAGTTTAGGGAGTTAGATGGTGTTACCAACAAGTTCGACCTATCTAATTATGTGCTTAAACCGACCCTAGAGTAATCAAGGTAACCAATTTACATTATAATATCATCCCAATGATCATGGAATTATCATTGTTGCAAATGTGAGTGAAACTATATTTCATCAAATATACAGATTCCGAAATCAATACTTAATCATTATTATTCTCTACAACCAATCATTGCTACCAGTTACTTCTATTGTTTTCTTGTTATTGCTAATTCACTGCTTGTTTTCTTATTTGCAAGCACATTTAGAAAGTCGCACGCACTCTCTATGGGATTGACTTCTGCTCACCACTAATATTAGTTGTTTAAGTTAGCGATATTTGTGCGTATGACATTGTAATGAATGACATTATATTGTAGATTATATTAGGATAGTGTGATGTTCCCTAACATCCAAAGAAAAATCAAGTTGGATAAGGAGTGTTTGAAGGAGCTAGCTACAAATCAGAATGCTACATGAGAAGGATAATATTAACTTGGTTGAACATGTGAATGCTACTGAAAAGAGGCTAAGGGTAATGTGGCTCGCTTGCTGGAGCTGGCTACGCAAAAAGGTAAGCTCCATTGGTTAACTATGGGCGGGGAGACCTCATCCGTGTTCTTTAGAAGTGTGAAAGCAAGAAGAGCTAGGAATGCCATCTTGATGATGAGGGATGTGAAACCAAGAAGAGCTAGGAATGCCATCCTGACGATGAACAACATGTTCGGGCACATGTCGCTGGGTTTTTTTAGCACTTGCTAGGATCTACTGAGGATGCTAATGTGCCTTTCCCAGCCATCCTCTTTGGTCTGACTATCCAAGCAGAAGAATTAGAAAGGCTAAAAAGTATGCCCAATCATGAAGAGATTAGAAGTGTTGTGTGGTCCATTGGAATAAACAAGTCCAACGGTCAGGATGGCTTTGGGAGCAAATTCTTTAAGGAGTGTTGGCACATTGATGCCGAGATCTATGTAAAGGAGTGCGTGAAATTTTCATTAGGGGACGCGTTCTTAGACATCTCAATTGCATGTTTGTGTCATTGATTCTGAAGGTGACGAATCCTGCTTATATTAAAGACCTAAGACCCATTTCCTATTGCAATGTGATTATGAAGGTTGTGAGTAAGGCATTATTTCTAGATTGAAGCCCATTCTATGTGGGATGATCGGGGACACGCAAGGAGCTTTCATTCCGGGGCGTTCAATCGCCCACAATTGTGGTGTTACGCTTAAGATCATGAAAGGGTATAGAATGAAGAGAGTATCGCCTAGATGCACTTTGAAAGTTGATTTATAGAAGGTCGATGATTTTGTGTGATGGGATTCAACTTCCATCCCCGCTCCTTGGACCTTCAAATAACGCATCTAGCTTTTGTAGACGACTTGCTTCTTTTCAGTAGAGCATATTTACACTTGGTTTCCTTGCCAAAGGAAACCCATGCCAACACCGTTGAGCTGACGGGCTTCCCTCATGGCGAGTTATATATGTGATACTTGAGCACCCACTTCCACTCAAAATGCATTGTTTTGGTTAAGTATAATGATTTGCTAGAGAAAGTCAGGAATTGTGTGCTGTGTTGGGTGACGAGGAAGTTGTCATATGCAAGGAGTTTACACCTTATCAAGTATGCTCTGGGAGGAATTTTTACATTTTGGGGGCAATCTATTCTGCTGCCTCAAGGTGTGATTGATCGATTGCTCTTGTAGTTTAGAAGCTTCCTTTGGCAGGGCTCGAGCATTGGCAAGAGATGTCTTGTGGCGTGGAAGGAGGTAGCAAAGCCCATAGAGGAGGGAGGCTTGGGTGTGAAGGATATAAGCACGTGGAATAGAAGATTTCTTGCCAAGTTGATCGAAGATATAGTAAATAAGAAATCTAATGTGTGGTGTCGTTTGGTGGAGGCAAATCACCTTCGTGGTGAGGACATGTGGGATGTGGTGTCAAAAGTCAATGATTTCTAGGTCTGAAAGAATTTGCTTAGGGTGCGAGACGAGATTCGTGGTTGTCTTTCATATGGAAGGCTGAGTTATTTGGGTGATGATGGAGCTGGAGGACAAGAGTGGTTCATGCGCTCAGAGATTTACCCTGCACTGAGAATTCGATCACCCCATGTCGACTGGGGAGAAATGATCTGGCATGATCCGCAATCTAAGAAATGGTCCTTTGTAGTATGGCTTGAGGTCTGACAAAGACTCCAAACAGGGCGGGTGAACAAACATTGGAAGGAGGTCAAAGCTGGCACGGGTGTGGAGATAGATTGGCCTCCCAAACAGGTTGGGGGAGATCGCTAATTGGCTTAAATGGTTCGCAGATGTGCCCAAGAGGATTAGGTAGGGTGCATAATTTAAATCCAAATTGCTTGTATTCCTTGTTTTTGTTTATTACACAAGGCTGGGGAGAAATGAAGTTGTATTTGGGAGGGAAGCTTGTAAGCCTTCGTAGTGGGTGATTAGAGTGATAGAAACTTGTAAAACTCGCATTTCCATGAGGTGTAAAGGCAACACACCAACGACAAAGGTGTGGGTAAGACAAATTATGAGGTAAAATAAAGAGTTTTCTAGTAGAGAAATAGGGAGTTAGAGGTCCTTTGAGATAGAGTGGATATTCTCACCCCCCCCCCCCCCTCCTTTTTGTTCCGTGGGGTGAAATCGTTTGGTTTTGAGAGTGGCTTGGGTTTGCTTTCATTTTGTACATTTGATTACAAATTTATATATTTACCTATTCAAATAAAAAATTCTTAACTCAATCTAAAATATACTATGCTGCATAGGAATTAAAAACCATATCACCAATCTCCACTGTACGTGGATCCTATCACTTGCAAACAATATTAAAAGGTCTTTTATAAAGGTTGTAAAGGGGTAGAACATAAGGCATGAGAAATATTTAGGTTATGTGGTAATAAAAAACCGAAAAAAAATGGTTAATACTATACAACCAAACAACACCAATACTTCAATATTTCATAAACCATTCCCATAACATGCACTCCAACACAAAACAAATATGTTGTTTTGATTTCATATAGTCATACAACTCATTTATTTCTTTCTTTTGATGCTAACTTTATTCTCTTTTCTTTTCTTCTTTTTTTCTTTTTTTTTCCTTTCTTTTTCATGGTTGACTTTTGCCCCCAAGTAAATTTTATCCTTCCTAAGTCTTAAGCTACTAGAGTTTTACTCCTATGTCAATTTTATCATCCCTAGACCCATAGTAAATAGTCATCTATATGAAGCACAAATGATACACCCAATATACTTTCTTTACTCAAAGTAAGTCCAACATTTCATGATTTTCACTAACTCTCCTCCCAGTTCTCAGATGTAGGTCAGGCTAATCATTGGCTAGGAATATTTTATGGAGCTATAAAAAATACGCTTATAAGGCCTAGATTGGCTTCAAGCAAAGGATAATACAAAGAGTTGATAGAGTTATAATGTGGCAAAAGAAAACATGCCTCAATCATGTGAAACTCATAAGCAACAAACATATAATATACAATCTTGAAAATAGATAAAAGTAGTTAATCCCAAGAGGTAGAAACATATGGAGAGTATAATTACACAAGAAAGCAAAAGGGAATATAATGATATCCCTATAAAGCAAAAAATTCTCACTAGAACAATATTTTTGTTGGATTTCAATCATGCCTTGGAACAATAGATCATTCATGCTCAATTACAATATTCATCTAATCATGTTTAACATCAAAAACAAAAGTATACGGCAGGGCTAAGCAATTAAAACATGTTATGGAACTTATATGATTATGCTTTTAAAGTGAAATAGAGAACTAACTAGGCATGATGGGTACTTTGTAGATAACACACACACATGCAATGCATGATATTTATTTTTTCTTTTTCAAATTTTAATATAAACTAAACTGAAATTTAAACGTGACCTAACTTATAAAAAATTTAAACATGAGTGCCACAAAACTTAAACATGAATACAGATACTAAAATGGAAATACTAAACCTCTCCCCCACACTTAATCTTTCATTGTCCTCAATGAAAATAATTAAAGATAATGAAAATGGAATAACATAAAGCACAAGTGAGGGAAAAATGACATACACTTTATCACGTGGTGGTGGTGGATACTTGGACACGTGGAAACTCTCGGAGAAGTTGGAACATCGTAGCCTGCCAGATCGCCAAAGTTAGCTTTGACATCTTCCTCTTCTTTATTGGACTCCTCCATTTTCGGTTTTTCATTCTACTGCTTGTCAGGTAGATTGGATGGATGCTCATAAACTAGTGATACCACTAAATTTGCCTATACCTTACTCATCCAACCAGTCATGCACCGTCGCCTCTAGCCCTCCTATTTCAAGCATGAGAATGTTGAAATATGTTATACATGAATATCTCTTACACCCAAACACCCAAAACTTGTTCATCTCTCAATCTTCATTATTAGGAAAATCTCTTAGCATCCCCTAACTTAGTCAAGGGGAGAAAAGAGACTCGTAACGGTTCAACACATAAATGAATGAGTGGCAATGAAGTGGGTGGTTACTAGCACAGCGCCCCAGGCACATTTGATCAAGCCACAAGTGTTGAGGAGCACATGGGTGCAGTGGCTACATTGATTGAAATGTTGATGAGTGCATTTTGAAATTCGATAACTCTCCGATGTTGGATCCCCATCAATCATTCCTCCTCCTTCTTTTCTAGAATGTCAGCGAGAGCCGTACAAGAATGGCGGGTGCCAACGCTTATCGATAAGCACCGCTTGGTGTAGACTTCCCACTGATGCTTTGACTTTCTACTTCAAAAACCGACTTTGATGTTGAATCTCTTTTAAAGCTAACTTCAATGGTCAAAACATGAAAAAGGAGATGACGGATGATGGTTTATAATGAGGCTTATGGGAAAAATTAGGGTTTTTAATTAGGGAAAAAGGGATAAAATTTGAAGATAAAGGATAGAATTTGAATTAAAAAAAATTGACAATTAAGGGTAAAGATAGACACTTAAACATCTGATTTTTGTTATCTAAATTTCTGCCAAATTGGAATTATCGGGGTGGGCCCACCCAAATCTTTCAATAGCAAAAAACCGGTTTTGGCAAACCTGTGCCTGCAGGCGTTGATCGAGGGTCGTGGGCACCGAGGTAAATCGGGCAGCACTGAGCCCCTTGTTCTTCGTTTCTTCTTCGTTCTTCTTCCTTCATCTTTCGAAGCTCTTTGACCTACATTGTTAGTCTGACAAGCCTCCAAAACCACTATCTATCTTCTATGCTCATCCTGTTTTATTAAAAATAAAGGAACTAGGAATTGAAATAACAAAATTTGAAAACTTACATTGGGTTGCCTCTAGGGAAGTGTCCTTCTTTTTCATCTTAGACTCAATGGTTTAGTTGTCCTTATCCTCAAGACCCACGTGGACATCATTAGCGCTTTCAAAAGTAAATCAAACTCTTTTGCCCATCTGATATTTGAATTAATAAGGCAGAAGGAAACATTTGTAATGAAAGATGCATCGTGGAAAGCGCATACCAACATACCCTCCCTCCGAGTTTGATCCTCTCTCGAGGGTATGTAAGACCACCATCACAATTCCGCTGATGGCTTGTTGAAGTATTGCTCCCATGGATCGATGTGTTTACCAAATTCTCATAAGGGGAAAACATTCATTTCTTCTTGCATGGGAGCCACAAAGATCAGCTTCGAACTTAGTTCTTCGATAGGCAAGATGACGATGGCTTCTTCGGGTGGATTAGGAGCCAAAGCACATGTCTCATCATGTGTCGACTCATGAGGCTCCACCTCAGTGAGCAGCGGGCTTCCTTCGTCATATTTGATTGATCCATCGTCGCTTGTGTCTTGGCTCTTTTTAACGTGAGGATTAATGTTTAGTCTTAGTTCTTGCTTTATCGATTGTTTCAAAAGTTGGCATATCTTCTTTGCCTTTTCTCTTCATGTAACTCCTTTGTCACATTTTGTTGACCGATCAAGGCGTGCGATTCCTCCTCTGTAAATTAGTCGGCCAGGTCCTGGAAAAGATTCCATAATTCTGACCATCCTAACCTTTCAAGGCTGCCATATATTACTCATGGACTCGACATGTCTTTTGGATTTAGGAGTCATGCCTTCAACCACGCAAACAACCACATCTTGAAAACTATCATGGATCTCGTGTGAAAAACGAATTCACACGGATATCCACTCCAGTCTTCATTTGTGTGAGGTATTAGTGAAACTTCTATATTTGTCCTAATACAACCTCAACATTTTTTCAAAAAAATTACTAGTGGTGTGTCGCGAACCATAAGATAGGTCCACAGTGGGGTTCAGCACTGAAAACACATAAAATTCAAATAGCGCTCCCCGATAACGGCACCAAATTTGACAAGTGATAAATCGGTCGATGATTCCCATCAAAGAAATACCTACATTCAAAAGCTAATATAGTTGATAAGCGCAGGTGTCGATCCCACAAGAGTGGGTGTTTTATGTGTTTTCCTTATTAAAAATGTAAGAGAGAGAGAGAGGGAGAGAGAGAGAGTGAAAGTAGAAGTAAGCAGTAGATGATGAGAACACTAGTAGAGAAAGTAGTATAGATGATTTTAGCAATAGTAAGGAATAAAGAAATTGGTGAAAGCAATGTTAACAAAAATAACTTCACTCCCAATTTAATACAATAGTAGATTTTTTGATCCTTGGGCTTTCCTATAATATTTGGTTTCTACTTAGTTATTTTAGAGTTTGGTTTATGTATAGACTTGGTAGGCCGCCTATTCGATCAACACTTCGGTCTCTTACTCTAGCATAGGGGCGAGCAACATTAAGTCCCATACTCCTACCATTTTGCCGTCCTATTCTCATCTCATCGATCTTTCCACCTAGTTGTCAGCCCATCTATCGCTTCCACTAAATGAGATATCACCTAGATGTCAACCTTCCTACACCATCAAGATTTCCAAATCGTTCTTTTAAGACGTGCTATCTACTTGTAGAGTAAGGCCCTAAAAAGGATGAAACTATAACCCTAGCATGATGTGACTATATCAAAGTAGCTAATCATGATATCATCAACAACATTAGCAATATCAACACAAGAAATATTAAAATAAACTCTAATAGAAATAACTATGAATTATCCCTCACATTCCATCAGCCATGTCCTTGCAACGATAGCAAAACTAACAAAAGGATTAGTCACGCATGACTTACCTGAAACTTAGAATGAAATAGAAGAGCGGAGTTTCAATGTTGCCAAGTGGCCCTCGGGCCTAGCGTGTTGTCCCTTCTAGTTGGCCAAACCAAAGGCTTTATATAGCCTTTATAAAACCCTACTTGGCAAATATATGATACACTAAAATCTCTTAAAGATAGAAATATTTCATAAATAGATAGAATAATTAACCCTAATGGATAAACTCCAACAAAATAGATAGGATTTACATATGAATAGATAGAAATCAACCTTGTAATGGGTGAACTAAAGGATAATATTTCATGCCTTGATCGCCAAGAAAGAAATATGCGTTGAAACCATAGGCGCACGTCTACTGGGTCGATATGGTTTTATACCAAGTCAGTATGATTTTATATCGGTCGGTTTAGATGTTTTTTTCTTTATTCCAGCTTCTATTGAGCCATACTGACTTGATGTCGATATGGTATAGTTTATACCGACCCCCACAACACTTGGAAGTTCGGATCCTTAGTTTGTCTTGGGCTCCTCTTAACATGTCTTAGCTCTTCTTAGCTCTATTCTTTCTTCACCGTTTGAGCTCGGATCTATGATCTTCAAATAAACACTAAAAATGAATAGATTCTGTCTCGACCACCAGAATGATAGATTATGGAACTAACACTAAAACATATGATATTTACATCTAATGTAAGCTAAGATGGTCTAGACTGCCTATGCAAAATACACGTTATCATGGACCTGTCTTATAGTTCGTGAAACCTCGCTAATATTTTTGTTTCATTGAAGTTGAAGATATGGTAGGAGGACGAGGAAACTTTTTGCCAATACCTCATAAGAGTGCTAACTTTAGTGATAATTCGCTCATCATAGAGTCCGTAATATAGTCTACGAGATGTGGTTGTTTGTATTCTTGAAGGAATTACTCCCGAGTGCAAGGAACTTGCAAAGTCCATGAGTGGCAGAGTCTTTCTATGGGCATATAATCAAGGCTGGCAAGCATTATTGGATCTTTTTCGCTAAATGGCGGAGGAAGAATCACACACCTCGACCTCTCAACAAAAGGAGGTCCTCGACAAATTCATGGAGTATGATACAATGCCTTGGTAAGGGAGGTAATGATAAATTAACTTAAGGATAAAATGCGCCAACTTGCCCAACATTTGGTGTAGTAGGAAGCATGTGTAAGCATTAATCCTCAAATTGAAAAGAGACAAGACGCAAGCAACGATAGATCAAACAATGATGGAGAGGAGAGACCAATGTTCAGGAATGTGGAGCCTCATGAGTCGATGCATGAGGAGCCATGTTCTTTGGCTCCTAGTCCATCCGAAGAAGCCATCGTCATCTCACGTATCAAAGAAACAAGCACGGCGCTGATTTCTGTGGCTCCTGCACAAGAATCAATGACTAGTTGCACTATTGAGGTTGCCAGTGAATACATCGATCCTTAAAGCCATTACTTCAACAAGCTTCTAGGAGAACTATTCTAGTGGTCTTAAATTCCCTCAAAAGAGGATCAAACTCGACTAAAGGGAATATTGGTAAGCGTTCTATACGATGCATCTTTTGTTACCAATTTTTCCATTGTTCGTGTTCACTCAAATATCGGGTGGGCATAAGAGTTTTATATGTTGTTGAGGACACTAACGATGTCCACATTAGTCTTAAGCACAAGGACTAATAAATCTTTGAGTCTTAGATGATAAAAAACAGGACACTTCTGATGAGGCAACCCGAGGATTTTAAATTATTTAGTTTGAGTTTGATTAAACATTGGTTTTTGCTTTGTAATAAGTTAGGATAGATTTAGACCTTTCTAGGGATTTTTGGAGGTTGTGTTTTTATTCTTGTTGTCCTGAAAGTTTCAGGTCAAGGCTGCAAAGATGGAGGAAGAAGAACAAAGAAGAAATGAATTCCAGTCGGATCGATGCCCGCCGCTCATAATCAAGGCTCGTCGATGCAGGTTTGTTGATTCCAGTTTTATCTTTTGAAAGAATCGTTGGGGCCACCCCTCTAATCCGAATTTGCCAAATATTTAGATAAGGAAAATTAGATTTTTCAGTTTCTATATTTACATTTAATTATCCATCTTTTTTATCATTCAAACTCTATCTTTTATCTTTGATATTTTATCCTTTTACCCCCTACCCTAATTATAAACCCTAATTCTCTCTTCCATCATTCACAAAGACCCTGACCCACATTGAAAGTCATAACCTTTCACTTTTTTTCAGGTTTTCACC
The DNA here is from genome assembly GCA_963922045.1 of Persicaria maculosa. Classification (NCBI taxonomy): domain Eukaryota; kingdom Viridiplantae; phylum Streptophyta; class Magnoliopsida; order Caryophyllales; family Polygonaceae; genus Persicaria; species Persicaria maculosa. The sequence continues at coordinate 40,535,159 of OY998271.1, forward strand.
TTTGAGATTGGGTTTGAAGAGATTTGACACCAATGTCGGGTTTCGGAGAAGAAGTTTTGAAGCAGCGGCACCAGTTGATACACTCCAATGCCTGTCGATACCCTGCTGGCACCCACCTATGGGCTTTGTAGAAGGAGGTTTTTAGTGTTGTTCATCTCGAATATTTGTGAGTTTGTTCCTTTCTTCTCTGATCATGTCTAGAATTTATAGTTTGGCTATGGTACATGGCTTGACTAGTCCGGAGGAGAAAAGAGGGATAAGTTGATGTTCCCATGGGGATTTAATGATGAAATATTTTTCATGTGTCGATTTTACGCTCTTTGGGTATCTTTGACAATGTGTAGGCCATGTTAGAGAAAGAAGGGCTTGGTTCCTTCATCATAAAAGCTGCTCCAGCCTATTTCGAACTCACTCGGGAATTCATAACACACTAAAAGGTCATCGTTTAAAGTATCCTAGGGAAATCTCCACCAATACCTCAACATCTCCGCCATTCCTTCTGCTAACTAGCAAGAGGGATTGAGGGTTCCAAAACCCAGAGTGACTTGGAAGCTGGTAACGAATCAGGAGGCAAAGTTTAGAGCCACGAAAAATGACTACAACATCAAGCAACCACCAATGTGCCTATGCCTTCAGATGTTTTGCGACGCGTGTGAGGAAGTGCTATATGGACAGGACACTCACCCCAGAGGTTTTGGAGGTTTAATAACCCTACTAGCCTATTAGTTGAGAGTAGACTGCAATAACCTTGTCCACTTAGGCAAGGATTTTAGATTTGGTCTATCAACTCTATGATGTTCCACCCGTTTGGAAGGTCCAAGGGGGCCCTTTCTCAGGAGGGCTGGCCCTGGATCGGTTGTACCTTCCTATGCGCATATCAATGGGTCCTATGATTTTGGACTTCTATGTACCATTACTGTAGGAGGTTGTTCCTAAAGAAAAAGAGGAGCGTTACACACTACTGACATGGAGACCAAATTTGACTACAAGGGATCCGAGGAGGACAAGGGTCATGATTCAACCAGGGAGAACGAGAACCCCGATCCATCCTATTTGGCATATATCGAGAGGTCGAACATTGCAGGCTCTACAGGACATCAACAATATACTATATCAGGAGCTCTGGGAGTCACAGATAGAGAGTCGATGCTAATTGGATGACCATGCCAGATTAATTGCAACAACAAACCGCAACGTTAAGCTATTGATCCAACTTTTCATGTTCCGTCGGCACCACCCACCACCAAATTGATTTGGTTAGTTTTTCTTTTCCCCTATATGTTTTATGTTTTATTGCCTTTAACTGGATTTATTTTTATTAAGGATAATGAAAAGTTTAAGTGTGGGGAAGAGATTTAGTGTGTAGATTTGCATTCATGTTTAAATTTTAATTTTAATTTGATCATGTTTATTTTCTTGTACTTCTGTTTATCTTATGATCATTAATAACATCAAAATTAGAAAATCATAAATTCCAAAAATATCATGCATTTCATACATATATATTACTTTAAATACCCATCTTGCCTAGTTAGTTCTCTATTCTATTTTAAGCTTAACCATAAAAGTTCTATGGCGTGTTTGAATTGCTTAGCCTTGTCATATACGTATGTTTTAAATATGAAGTATGATTTGGTGAATATAATTGAGCATGTATGATCTATCGTCCATAGATTTGACTGGAATCCAACAAAAATCTTATCCTAGTGAGATGTTTTTGCTTTATAGGGATATTTATTATTTTTCCCTTTTGTTTTCTTATGTGATTATTCTCTCCATATGCTTTTACCTATTAGGATTGATTATTTTTATCTATTTTCAAGACCTATATTATATATGTCTATTTTTTGTGAGTTTCAAATGATTGAGGCATGTTTTCTTAGCCACTTATAATTCCGTCTACCCTTTGTATGATCCTTTGCTTGAATCCATTTGAGCCTTAAAAGCCTATTTTTGTTTGCTCCACAAAATCTTCCTAGACAACGATTAGTCTAACCAATCTGGGAATTAGGAGAAGAGTCGATGAAAATCATAAGAGAATGGAGTTTCCTTTAGTAAAGAGGGTATATTGGGTGTTTCATTTGTTCTTCATAGCGATGACTAATTACTAGGGAAATAAGGTGAATAAAATTCACTTAGGGGTAAAAGTCTAGTAACCTAGGAGCTAAGAAGGATAAAATTCACTTATGGGTAAAACTCATGTAACTTGAGACCTAAGTAGAATAAAACTCACTTAAAGGCAAAATTCAAGCAAAAGTAAAAAAAAAAGAAGAAGAAAAGAAAGAAGTCATCATCAAAAGAAAAAATGAATGATTTGTATGGCTATTTCATAAACGAGTGCATAATGTTATGTAAAGGAGTACATGTCATTGGAATGGTTTGCGAAGTGTTCGGTGTTGGTGTTGTCTTGGTTTTATAGTACTAACCCTTTTTCCTTGATTTTTAGCACCACATTACTTAAATGTTTCCCATACTTTATGTTCCTACCATGGTCCCATTACAACCCTTATAAAAGACCTCATGATGTTGCTTGCAAGTGATGACATCCACGGTGGAGATTTTGAGATATGGTTTTCAATTCCTATGTAACATTGTTGCATGTTTGATTAAGTTGAGAGTTGTACATAAAGCTGAAACACATTGAGAGCGAGAGAAACACATTTTTCCCTATAAGGTTGGATGGATGTTTGCCTAACACTTTGATCCTTCATATACACACTATGATGTTTGTTCACCTTACTTGTGTTTTCATCTACTTATTGACCTTTCTTTTCACAAGGAAAATGCATAAATAATGTATTTGTGGGATGATTGTTAATGCTTTGTTCTATTTTGCTCGAGGACAAGCAAAGGTTAAATGTGAGGGACTTTAATAAGGCTTATTTTGTATAGGCATTCTAGCTAGTTTTAGGGTAGTTTTAGGGTATATATTGTATGTTTTCTAGTTATTTGGCATATCATATCATTTGGTTGTCGAAGTTCGAAATCTACGCATTTTATGGTTAATTATGCAGATTTGCAGATTCAGACTTTAAAGGGTGGATTAAGGGTGATGATGGACCACAGAAGCTACTAAAGATGGCTTAGAAGAGTCTTAAGGAGTGTCCATGAATAAACAAAGACAAGATGACACAAGACGAGTTGAGAAGAGCTGAAATGACATCGAGATATAAAGTTGTCCGCTCGGTAAGCTGAATTTAAAATGCATTTACTAGAAGCCTCAAATGTTCAATCGACTATTCAGAGTATGCATTGGAAAGCTCTTTCCAAGGCCTACAACTTTCATGATGACATTGGGACAAGATTCAAAGTGTTCAAGGGTGAAAACAGTAAATTCTGACTCGGAACCATAAAGTTCTGACCCGGAATCCTAGAGGTGCCCGCGAATCCCCACGAGTGCCTGGCAATCTTGACTCCTGAAAGTCGGCATCTACCACTTTTGATAGGCATCTGTTGATGTGGATAAGGTCAGATCTGTGCAGAATCATCTGAATTCTATCCTTGGAGATTCGATCCCATTCTATAAAGGCTTGTTTCTATCCATTTTGGCCAGTTTTTTACTAACTCTCTTTGGTTTCATTCTCGATTCAAGTCATGGTTGGTTGAGTTAGAAGTTTGGACTTCTATTTCTTTCTATGTTTATTTCAATCTTCTTTGTGTTGCATTGCTAATGTTGGTTATTGTATCTTGATTAGCTACCTTGATAGAGTTGCATCGCGCTAGGACTATAGCTACCTTCACTTGTGGGCCGTAATCCCAAAGTAGCCAGAATGTCTTGTAGGAATGGTTCGGGTATCTTGACAGTGTAGGAAGGTTGACATCTAGGATTTATCACTTTTAGTGAAAGCGATGGATAGATTGACAACCAGGTGACAAAGTCGATGAGACGGAAGTACTGGTGCTTAGATGATAGTGTTTTGGGAGTTAATGCTACTCGCCTCCCATGCTAGAGTAAGGGACATGATGAATGGTCATGCTTGCATAAACCAAAACTGGAATAATCACTAGAACTAGGGTAACTAGAAGGAGATCCAATGAGCGAGGAAACCTACCGTTGGTGCGAACTCGAGGGTGAACCACTCTTCTATCTTTAAGGCTTTTCTGTACATATTCTTTTCTTTCCTTTTATTTATCTATTCAAAGTCCCATCTTTATATTTCCTAATCGATAACTACATAATTCGAAAATACTAGTCTCTCTGTGGGATCGATTGCGTACTTATTATCTATACTTAGTTTGTAAGTTTGGGATTTACTTTTCAAGAGGTGAACCATGACATTTACCTCTATCACGCGGTATGAAGATTAACGATAAAAGTTTCTTCAACATGTCTTCATGATTCGTCTTCCCCAGCGCCACCACGGAGTCAGATGAACCCTTTCCATGCCTTTCACATCATGCTTGAATTCAATCCAAGGGAGGATGGTTGTGTAGGTAATGGATTCGACGGCGTTGGGTGTGGAGAAACGCCTTGCTAGTGACGGTTTTGCTTTGAGCAATAGTGTAGAATGGAAAGGGAGCACCATCACTTTTATAGAAGGAGGAGGCCTCCCACATTTTTCAAAATTGTGGCCGGTTAAGGCCTTTTCGAGATTTGATGGAGAATCAGCTGCAAGCCTACTGGGACCAGGGCTAGTGCATCGGAAACGACAAGTCCTCCCACGGTTTTTCAAACCGTGACCGGCTTAGAGTTAGGCGGAATCTTCAGGCCTATCGGGAGCAAGCCTACAAGGCAGGGTCTTCCACGATTTTCAAAATAATGACCTACTAATATGTTCTGCCGATTGGATGGGGTTTGCAGACATCGGTGTGCAGCCCAATGCATTAGAATGAGCTTAGTTTTTCACGATTTTTAAAACTGTGACCTTGTTAAAATCAACATCTATGGTCAAATTTTACGGTTTTAGAAACCGTCATCATCTATGTTTGTTGCGATCTTTTAAACATTATTACCATCATACATGTGATAATATTTTCCCCATGCATTTAGGCGCTCTCATTTATAATCTCTCTTCTACAAGTGTTACTGCCCCACCAGCCAATAGACTGCACCAATGACCACCGACCACGACCGCCCCATCCCGCTACCTACACGGGGCTTTGGCCGGACTTAAGGCTTTCTTTTTGGTGCCACTTCTACGTGCTCGGCTCCATCCTTGCTTGTGGGTTTTTGTGCTCCCCATATGATTCCTTTTCATCATGTTTTATGTGCTCTCAACTCAATTCAGTTGCCTGCATCATTCATAATCTTAATTACACTACCCTGCTGCTGAGTTGTAACCGGCCCAGCTTTGTTCAATCTCTGATGTCATTACTTCCACTCTCTAAAATCTCACATAATATATATATATATATATATATATATATATATATCCCAAATTATCATTTTCTTTTATAACCACTAAAAAAAGTATGCAACACTGGTAGGGCTGCTCATAAGTTCAAAACGGAGCTGAAACGGGCTGAATTGAACCGAATTATTAAAAATTATAAACCGAAAACTGAAAATAACACCTTAGGTTTGGTTCCGTTTAGATTCGATTTATTTAGATTCAGTTCAGATTTTGAGTCTAGATGAACCTAATTTATAATTAATTATAAATAAAATATTTAATTTTTAAAAAATTATGTTATAAAACTAAAACCGAATTTTCAGATATTGCGAACCGAAAACCGAACCTAACTCTTAGGTTCGATTTCAGTCCGGTTTGGTTGGCTCGATTCGGTCTAAAACTTCTGTTCAAACAGAATTTTGAAAACTCCTAAACACTAGTATGATCAATAAATCATCGTTCATTTCCATCTTTCATCCTGATTGAGAGATAGATTTATTGTTTAATAGAAAAATGTTTTAATTCATAATTAGTTCATTACTTCTGTTCTGTATGGCTTGTTTGTTAAAATGTTATATAAAATAAAAACAAGACAGTATGAGAAAAGTACGGATTTGAAATACATTTTTATATTAGATGGTACAAATCAATACCATGAATTCTTAGAAAAAAATATTACTCCCTCCGTTCGGCAAAACATGTCACTTTACTATTTACGTACGTTTTTTTAGGGGATAAAAACTATATAAAATATATAGTTTTTTTGTAATTTTTTTAACAATTTCGTAGTTATTATTAATAAGTACAAACTAGTTAAAAAATTTATAAAAAAATAAATATTTTATATAGTTTTTATCATTCTAAAAAAGCGTGCGTGAATAGTAAACGATATGTTTTGCCGAACAGAGAGAGTAGTATGTAAGAAGTTATGAAATATAGGATTTCAATTATTACTATTAGAAAAATAAAGTATTAATCATTATTGGACCAAAATCTTATCATATTTTATATATAAAATACATTAGGTAAAATTGTTTATTGAGATGATAAAAATCAATTATTAGTTTATAATGTGTGAAAATGTTAAGGGGGGTTTGCAAAAATGACCCAAAACCCCAGAACCTTTTGCACCCCCTATCCCCTATCTAAATAAATTACAAAATCTAACCCTCCTCCTTAAAATCCCCCGTTACCTCACATGTTGTAACCAGTGGATGGAGAGAGAGAGAGAGAAGTAAGAGAAAGTCTAGAGAGGAGAGAGAGGACAGGATCTCGTCACCCATCCAAAACCCTTTCGCTCTATGCCTCTCTCCAACTCTCTCCATCGAAGAGCTCCATTGAAGAGCTTATTTATTCTTTGATTTCTCTGTCTTCTATCTCTCTGCCTTCCAGGGTGACGGGATCTCCGTGGGAGCTCGAATTCGTCCTGCGCCGCTGGTGTGAATCGCCGCCGGAGCACCGCTTTGGTGCCTTCGTCCTTCACCTTCGTTGTGATGGCTTTTCCAGGTCAATTCGAGGCGAGTGGAGGACGGATTTGGAGTAGAGGAAGTGGAATCGAAGTGGATGAGCCCTCGTAGAGACTTTGGGAACCGCTTTGTTTTTTTATTGATGAATGAACAATATAGTAACTTTCCACTCTATGGTTTATTACTGGACACCATTTGGTACTCTACTGGATAGCCAATTATTTCCTATTGGACACCCTATGGATGTTTCCTGTCTTGCGTGTTGTTCATTGTATCCCTAGTTCTAGTGTTGCCCTCCCCCCTAAGCCCAGGCGGTAAAAAGAGAGAGGATAGAGGGGATAAGACAGAGACAGAGATAGAGGGGGAAGAGTGACGGTAAGGGGGAATTAATATAATTTGAATTAAATCTTATGTTCCAGAGAAAACCCATCGAATCATTAATATAATTTGAATTAAATCTTAAGTTTCAGAGAAAAACCATCGAAGAAGAAGCAAGTGGGCTGGGGTTTATTTGCAGTTTGACGTGTAAGCAGTTAGTTTTAACTGGATACTAAAAGCAAAATGACATGCCACCTATTGGAACCGACTGGACAAGAGTTATCAGAGAAACAGATTCACCATCGAATTCGGATAGAAAATGGGTAAGTTTGCTTTCGATAAAAAAATCAGAGAGAGAGAGAGAGAGAGAGAGAAAAAGCAAGAGAAAGTCTACAGAGGAGAGAGAGGACAGGAGAGAGAGGAGTGAAAAAGAAAAGTAAAGTTACAGATGAGAGAGAGAGGAGTGAAAAACAAAAGTAAAGTTGCAGAGAAGAGAGAGAGAGAGATTAGTGAGGATAGGACAGAGAGAGATGGAAGAGCGACAGTGAGGGAGCATTAATATAATTTGAATTAAATCTTAAGTTTCGGGGAAAAACCATCGAAGAAGGAGCAATTGGGTGGGGATTTATTTGCAGGTTGACATGTAAGCAGTTAGTTTTAATTGGACACCCAAAGCAAAACGACATGACACATATTGGAATCGACTGGACATGAGTTATCGGAGAAACAGATTCACCATCGACTTCAGATGGAAAATGGGTAAATTTGCTTCAAATTTGAGGGAGACACCTCTCGCATAACCTTTATCGAAAGCAAACTTGCCCATTTTCTATCCGAAGTCGATGGTAAATCTGTTTCTCCGATAACTCTTGTCCAGTCGATTCCAATATGTGTCATGTCGTTTTGCTTTGGGTGTCCAGTTAAAACTAACTGCTTACACATCAACCTGCAAATAAACCCCCGCCCAATTGCTTCTTCGAAGTGAAACAGCAACAGTAAAGTCGCAGAGGAGAGAGGACTCTTCCATCTCTATGTCCTATCCTCACTGATCTCTCTCTCCTCTACAACTTTACTTTTTTCACTCTCTCTCTCCTCTGCAGACTTTCTCTTACTTCTCTCTCTCACCCTTTTTTATTTTTGCCAGGTATCAATCAGTGGAAGCCCAAACGCCCCCCCCCCCCCCCTCCCCCCACTTACCTGCTATCGGGGGAACCTTTTACCCCCATATCCGGTTTTTCAAACCGGATTGGGTTAACCTTGCAAAGAAACCGGATATGTGGGTTACTTTGTGCATATCCCTCAAATGTTATATAATCAAATATGCTCGAGTTTTATAATCAATATGATTTTGTACATAGAAAAAATAGAGTATACATTAGAAAAAATTATAATTTTATAATACATATGTAATATTAGCTATCAATTATTCAAAATTAATTTTGCATAAACATACACTCTAATTTTCCATCAAACAGAATGTAAAATAATAAATATAAGAGTCGACCCAAAAATGTGGCAAAATAGCAACTCCCTCACGTCATTCCACAATTGTTTGAATAGAATCATAATAATATAACAAATTAATACTATAAAATTAAATAAAATATTAATAAAATTTAGCATAAGATTAGAAGGGTATAATTTGATTGGTTGAAAACTCTATAATTAATGTGGTGATAACACCTCATCAAAAATGGGTCTCATTTGAAGAAGTAGATATAAATATAGATATAGATACAGACATATTAAAATGATCTCATTGCAATGCCAAAAATAATAATATCATTGTAACAATATTTAAAAAAAAGTTAACTAAAGATAATTTTATTAAAAACTATTAGATGAACGAGAGAAAAGATAATAGGTAATATTCTCATGCTTTTATTTTAATATGGTATAAAAAGATGGGCAATTTGCTAAAGTAACACACATAAGGTAAAAAGCTTGTATGGCTATCACATGGGGGTAAAAAATTAGGGGAATCGGGTAGTATTGGAACCGAGAGGGCCGGTTGCAGGTTAAAACCAATTGGGGGTCATGTGAGGTTTAAAAAAAAAGAAAGGAAACCCAGGGAGAGAGGGGGGGAGATGTGTACCTGCACATCAAAGTACAGAAGTGAGAGAGAGAGAGACAGAGAGAGAGTGACAGACGGAGAGAGAGATACAGTCAGAGAGAGAAGGAGGGGGAACCTCATTGGCTTGGGCATTTTGGCGCCAGAAATTTGGCGCCCCAAAAGGGAAAGAGAGGGCCGGCTGTGAGAGGAGGGTATTTAAGCATTGAATACTTGCTCAACCAATGATTATCCACCCATTAATGGTTTGCAGGAGGGGAACCAAAGGGAGGAGTAGAAGAGCCGCCCTGAACTACAAGAAGGCCTGTTCTCGGTCACTCAAGGAAAGGAGAGAGGGGAGAATAGATGGGGTATATAAGGAGCTCTATGGGTCTCATCCTAATCATTCAAGCGGCATTTAATAGGGAGGGGGTCATTAAATGTTCAAGTTCAGAGAATCACCATAGAAGTAGGAGAAGATTCAAGAGGAACGTTTTTGTCACGTGTATTTTACATGACAGATTTGGGGTTCTACTAGCCACATTCAAACAAAAATACTAACCGACTGTTGGAATTTACATGGCACCTGGGTCGTCAGAAAAAAAGATTCAGCAGATGGGTAAGTGGACCTTCGATTTAGATTTATAAATTGGAGAGACCCCCACTTTATGTACTTCTTCCCTTAGGAATAATGAGTTTCCCCTTGTTTGTATTGCAACAGGGGACATATCTTTCGTGTGTATGACCGTCTTGTTTGGTGGTTGGTGGGCCTGTCAAGGGAGAGGTTGGGTCTTCAAAGGTACGAAGAGCCAGAAAGCTGTGGTTGTCGACGAAAAGATCGACTATTTATCAATGAAGAAATTGCTGATGGACAAGTTTGGTGTGGACGGGACAAGGTACGATGTACAGCTCACATATATTAACCCGAAGAAGGAGGGGTGGAATCCCTTCGCTATTGGGGAATATGATGACCTACACGCCTTCAAGTTTGTCAACTCTATAGACGGATATCGGAACTGGCCTATTGAGCTTCATGTCTCCCTGCAAAACAAGGTTAGTGAGGGCGCACCCATGAGCGAAGGATCAACCACAGGAGCGTCGATTGGGATGGGTATATCGCGTTCGGGGGGTGATGATGTCGTCCTGCCGTTAAGTGGGCCCATCGTCACCCCAGAAGATCACCCTGGGACGGATCCCCCCTGCAGAGTTGATAAAGAATATGAACTGGAGAGACCCTTACATGGCGTGGAAAAACAAACACATGTCCAGCCGATTAAATCAGGTGACAAGGGAAAAAACAGTAATGACAAGTTAGGGACAGAACAGGAGTTGGAGTTGGAGGTAGACGACAGGGCAAAGAAAGTTGCTGCCATAAAACGTGGAAAGCAGGTCATCCAACTTAGCAGCGACCTGGAAGACGTAGTGAGCGTCCCCTGTGGTGAAGGACGAGTCACAATTGACCTTGGTAGCTCGTCGGACGATGACGAAGTCATTCCAGCTGTAGTAAAAGTCGAGTATGGGGATCTATGACAACGAAATCGTACTCATGGGATTATGAGGCAGAGCAAGCAGTGAGGGAAGTCGAAGAAGCATATGAACGTCAAAAGGCGATGTTGGGAGCGACGGAGAAGCTTGTGGAAGGGGAGTCGCAACCAACGACGGAGAAGGTTGTCCCAGGGGCCCTGCACCAGCAGGGTGTAGAGCTCCGGGAGGGACAAGTGTTTCGAAGCAAGGAGGAGGTGCAACATACGATAAGGATGGCGGCACTTGCTAGGTGCTTCGATACAAAGGTGAAGAGGTCGACGAAGACAGTGTATGTCGTGGAGTGTGTGGGGCCCAACTGCAAGTGGGCATGTCGGGCATCCACTTACAAGAAGTCGCGTTTGTGGATGATCCGAAAGCTTGTCGATGAACATAGTTGTGATCTCAATGTCAGGCTCACACACAAGCGTCGGGCAACATACAGGCAGCTGGGACAGACGCAAGTCCAAAGGTACGTTGTGTCCCATAACCGGTTCATTCCGGCACGCCTGAGGCAATTGCATATGCAATATACACAAAACACCTCCTGTCAATATCAACTGTCCACCCAATAGGGTATAACCGCTCAAGCATAAGCTCTGTACTAGACATCCTACAGTTGTCTACTTGTCACGTTGTACTGGTTTCCTGTTGTTGTTGTAGTTGTTACTTTACCCCTGTTATTGTCTGGCAATGCTTTTGTTACTGAAAATGTGAAGTTTCGTTGGATCAAAGAAGCCACTCCTTCCGGAATAGGTAAGCACAATGATGAAGTCACAACTGGGGGTGACCTGTAGCTACTGGAAGGCTCGCAGAGCACGGATGACAGCGAGGGACACTATGTACGGGACTGACGAGGAAAGCTACCACTCCATTTACTCATACATGCACATGCTCGAGCAAGCTAACCCAGGGACATACACGAGGGTTGAGTGCGACTCGAATGGGCACTTCAAGTACGCCTTTGTTAGTATAGGTGTGTGGAGGAGGGCCATCCCCCACCTACGTAAGGTTCGTCGTTCTTGTCCCCTAATACCGCTATACTCTACATGCCATCTGCTACCTACCAGCTAAAACACTCGTACATGTCATAAAGAAGCGTATACATGACGCATCTTCTATGTGACATGACGCCTCTTATATATGACATGACACCTCTTCTATGTTACATGACACCTCTTCTATGTTATATGACGCCTGTTGTCTGTGACAACATCTTATATCTGAGCAGGTCATATCTGTCGATGGGGGGTTCTTGAAGGGGAAGTTTCGTGGTTGCCTATTGTTCGCAACTGCACAAGACGCTAACCACTCCATATACCCAGTCGTGTTTGCCATGGTCGACGGGGAAAACGACGGTTCATGGGGGTTCTTTTTCAGGCAAATGTTGCGGGTTGTTGAAGACACGCCTGACCTTGTCTGGGTGTCTGACTGCCACATAAGCATTCTCAAGGGATACGAGATACATATGTCTTTGCGAAGCACGACATTTGCACATGGCACCTATGGCAGAATGTGCGATTCCGGTATAAGATTGGCACGTTGCAGGACCTCTACTTTATCATGGCGAAGGCGTATACCTATGACGAGTTTCATGCGCTTTTCACTGACTTCTCGGCACAGGCTCCCGCTGCGGGACAATACCTGAAGGAGGCAGGGTTCAACAACTGGGCTAAAGCCTTCTTCCCAGCGAACAGGTTCCACATCACCACCCCTTATTTTACATGCCACTTTTTATACTACGTCACACCTGCTATAGTTAACATGCCAGCTTATATAATTAACCTGACACTTAGGTTAATTAACATGACACATGCTGTAGTTAACATGACCTGCCATCATATATAAATGACATGAAACTTGGCTTAAGTATGATCAATCCTATTTTAATGAACATGATGTCGTCATTAGGTTAAACATCACCACCACTTGTACTTATTTACATGCCAGCTTATTAAAATAACATGACATTTACTATATATAACATGACATATGCTTTAGTTAACATGACACCTCCTTTTTTTAACATGACACCTTGATTAGGTACAATATCACAACCACTAACAATTCCGAGTGCCTCAACTCCGTTTTCAACCACCCTAGGGACTTGCCTTTGACTGCCCTCATCGATGCAATCATCGAAACTGTTGATAAGTGGTTAGCAACTCGCAGAGAGGCCAGCTCATCCCCTGACAAGGTCGTAAGCGATTGGGTCGCTGACGCCATGAAGGCGAACTACGCACAGTCCATCACCATGGCTGTAAGGCCGTTGAGCGCCCATGAGTTCGAGGTCCGCAAGGGTTCTTCAATTTGGCTCGTCAATCTTACCGAGTGGTTGTGCAGTTGCAGACGCTTCAACGTTGACCAGTATCCGTGTGCCCACGCACTTGCAGCAGCCAAACATCGGGGGGTCGATGTGTATTGTCTTGTGAATGACTTTTACAAGGTCGACGCATGGCGTGCGTGCTACCAGGAGGTTATCTACCCCCTCCCTTCTCGGGAAACATGGACAGTCCCCCAGGCCATCAAAGAGATGTGTTGCGTCCCCCCCCCCCCCCTCATAAAGGCCCGTCCTGGGAGGCCGAAGACATCACGGTACCCCTCGCAATGGGAGCGGAAGTACACGAAGCGACGTAGGACTTAAGAGTAACTACAACCACGTGACTGGCCAGTTAATATCTATTCACTTGTCATATGATAGGCTTCACATGTCAGTAGTTACTTTTGACATGACAATATGGCATGTGACTTTTGCGTATTGTGGAAATGTATGTTTTGACTTTTGCGTCTTTTAGAAATGTACGTATGTGGTGTACACCTTTTGTACATGTCACGTATTCGCATGTGTTAGTACATAGCGAATAAGATAAGTTGCATAATGCGGATTAAGTATGTAATAATCACATTTTTGTGTTACTAGATAACATGCGAATAACATTAGTTTCATACTGCATAACATAATTTTGTAATGCAAAATAACCTACACACGGTCATACGTACCTACATATGTCCTACGACAATTACCCTTAAGATAAACCAAATGTTTAGAAACGGACACAACTTCAACCATCCACAACTACAACAACCCAAAAGTCTACCAACAATGTTCAACCAACCATACACTAACTACTTGGGATCGTCTGAGGGTGCAAGACTTCTGCGGTATATTGCCACACACAGGAGCTGCCGATAGGCTTCGATAAAGTCATCGTCCAAGCCAGCAAAGTCAGCCTCACCGTCGGCAAGGAGCTGCATAAACCGGATCGCATATGGCCCACAGTCTCCCTACATGAACAAACCACCTCCTGTTACGACAAATCAAAAAGCAACGACTGCTAAATTCAAACAAAGTGCGAGTAAAGTACTTACGATAATGTGTTCTGTGGCAGCCCCTTGATCCGCTTGTACGGGAATGGCTTCGGGACCTTACTTGCAAGCTTCCCACAAAGTTCGGCATGTCCATTCATCAATGCGGGGAGGAGGTGAGTGACGGGCTTCAGAAGGTTAGCCATCTGGCGCTCGGGGACGACGTGCACGTCAGGATCGTACACGTTCACTATCCAGTCAACGAGGTTGATCTCGACGGCCACCCAGTGCTTGTTCTTTAGGTTCCATGGGAGCAACAGACGGTCGACATCCATCCATGACGTGTCGAACCGCTCTGGAAGCTTGCCTTCAAAGTATTGGGGCATCTCCTCGACGAGCTCTACCCCGTCAATCTTGCCCTTGCATTGTGCCCATATTCTCTGGATGTGGAACCCCCAGTAGTTGTCTAGAAGGGCCACCCTTGCACACTTGTCATCCCTTGCCTTCATGTCCTTCCGAAGAACGCACATCGCCTGATCAATATGCTGCAAAAGCACTTACCATATTACAGACGAAGCCATTTTCCACTATATCCCAAACAGGGTAGATGGGGGAAGATTACCTCTGAGGTCACCTACACCCTCGGCGTCTGGAGCTCGGCGAAGAACTCCTTCCGCAGGAGGGTCCCTTCAAGTGAACGCAAGTGGTCGTCGGTCCCATCATTCATCCACTCCGAGAAAGCATCGAGGTCCGCCCTCGTAAGCAGCCCCAGGACGACCGCGTCAACTCCCTTCACTACCTGCTTCCCCTTGGTCGTATGTGGCTTCTTCGCCGGGCGAGTGATTTCATGGTCCGCAAGTGTCGTGGGTGGCCGACGTGCCCTCGTCCCCCTACGTTCAAGTGGCACCTCAACCTGAGAGCCCTCAGCTAGGTCGCTTTGGTCCTGCACCAAGTATACAAAAACAAACTTCCGTTATGGATGCCAGTAACCTAGTTCTTACATGTCACCTGATTAACTTAACATGACAGTTAGAAGTCAGAGTATTACCTCTCCAATTTTAATCGGCGGTGCAGCCATCTCCCCATCCTTGCCCATGACAGTCTCCCCAGGCTGTGGGCCATCTGCCTTGTCCTACACCTAGTACACCAAATCATACCAACACTGTTAGAGGCCACCCAACCAGTTGTTACATGTCACCTTCAGATTCACACATGACAGGTAGAGGTTCAGGTATTATATATCCATTGTTTATCTTAACTGCTTCCAACTCCCCATCCTTTACTTTATCAGTGTCCTCGGCTTCTTTTGCATCTGCCTTGTCCTTAACAGTCTCCCCAACATGCTGATCAAAATAAAATTACATGACGGGTAGTTTTTCATACGTGACAGACACTGTTAATAACATGACAACTACAAAATGATTTCAACCAACCACATACCTCCTTGTCCTTGTCGTTGTCCTTATTCTTTGATTTCATGTCCTCGTCATCAACTGGATCGACATGTGGGCCTCCATTCCCTCCCAACGAATATGCTTCATGTTCTGTACTGATCGTGCCCCTCTTCATTGACCTCTTCAAGTTTTCAATGGATTCCTCAAGCTTCGCCATCTTCGTTCCAACCTCTACAATTAGGTTTCTTCCCATTTCTTCCAACTTAGCCATAATCCTTGACTCCATCACAGAAATGTGGGCCTCATGCTGCGTACCCTCCACTGAAGCTTCTGGCTCTGTTGGCAATCCCCCTCTTTCCTTTCGTCGTTCAGTTTCAGCCGCTTGGTAGGCTCGGACGATGTCGTCAAAGAACTTGTCCGGCTCATCATGCCTGTAGGTAGCATGGCGTGCAACACGTTTGGCCTCCTCACGCGCATCGGGGAGTAGGATGGGGCACACGGCGTCAACGACGTCGAAGCTGTGGAGGACCTCATTCGCTTCATTCAAGCGGTATTGTATGGCTTTGTAGTCGAGGTTGTCATCTTTCAGCCCGTACCTCAGGCACCTCGGATATGCACCTGGCTCGATCACCCTAGCGCATTGGTCAGCCACTGGAGCTAATGCTTCGTACACCCACGCCTACATGAACGGATGCCATTACAGATTTCAAAGGACAGCCAGTGCAAAATTGAAGGATGGGCAGGATGGGCAGTAATATATTCATGGATGGCCAGTAAGTTTACGTACTTGGAAAATGAGGGGGAACCCGAACAAAACGTATCCAGGCCGCGGTGCATTTGGGTTTATCCCCTTTGCCAGCTTCCTCTCTATTGCACCGTGAAGAAACTGGTGGGTTCGCTCATAGCACAACCGACCCCACGGGAAAGCCATGAACCGTCCGACGTCCGACGCAAGATTGACAACCCTTGGATGAATATAGTTTCGGGCTTCCTTCCCGAATAGCACGCCCTCCACCAACATAATGAGGACAAACTTCAACCTTCTCGCCAACGAGCGCTCCGTTTTCATCGCCACCTCGAACCTAACCTTAAACTCCGACATTTTTAGCTAGGCCACGCCAAAGAAAGCCTTCATTCCGGATTCGTCGTCCTCGTCTTCTTCAGGCCACCCAGCGTAGTCGCAATTGAGGCCGGACATAAGCGCAAACTCCGCAATGGAGAACCTCACAACATGACCCTCGATGTTGTACCAGGTCTCGTGTTTCTTTTTCGTCTTCAGCTGCCGTTGAAGGACGTAGTGTACGAGCTGCGCCGAGAAGTGGAGTCGTGAGCCCATCCTCACTACTCCGCCCAGCGGGCTATCCAGAAGGCGGTTGTAGTCGTCAGCGGTCAAGCACTCGTCCACGTTCCGTAGAACTTGTGGCTTCGAGAACTGGTTGCATCTCCCTTTGAAATGTCTATCTTCTTCTACCGCATAAACAGTCTGCACAACATCAACCTGTGAGCGACATTGAACAACAATATCAACTTACATTGCTTTCACATCATCACATCGTACCGCTCCAGAAGTTTGCGTAAGATGCTCCCTCGCTGCACTGATACGAACCATTTTGCTTGAGTATATATCCTGCAGTGTGGGAGACCATACGTCACAAAGGTGCAGAAGAACAACAATAGCAACATTCCAAATGACATGTCACTCTTTTCATGCTACATGATAGGTACTGTAATTTACTTGTTATCTTGACATTCATACATGACATCAAACGTGAACCTTTCAATATCAGAACAAAATGCACCCAATGCTTCAACTTCATTGACAACAACAAATCTAGCCAATTCTACATGACAGTAACACATTTCACCATATCACCTCTACACTGCTACATCACAGCAACAAATCAACCCATTTCTACATGACATGAACACATTTCAACATGTCACCTTTAAACTGCTACATAACAGCTACCATAAATTCTTGTGTTGTCATATCTACATTGAATACCAAGTTTAACCAATACACCTCTACTGTTAACGTATTCATTTCATAATTTGTAATGCACGGAATAACCACATGCAACTCACTAGTTTGGCATTCCTACTTGACACCAACAAATGTCATTATTTCTACATGATATAAACACCTTTAAACATGTCACCTATTAACTGGTACATGACAGCAACCACATTTTCTTCTGTTTTCATGTCAAAATTGAAAAAAATGTTCAACCTAGACATATCCAATTTTTGCCTATTTATATCAACATTTACTGCGATGAATGACCACATATGTATCTCACCAGTTTCCATTCGTAATTGACATCAACAAATGTAACAATGTGTGCATGAACTTTCCACCCTATACATTTCACATTTGAACCGATTCTCAACATATTGATATGTAATTTCTACCTATTGATATCAATATTCAGTTCCCCCTTTTGGGTTTTACCCTAGGCATATTATAACTCACCCTTTCTTATATTTCCCCAAACCCAATTTCTAGCCCTTCCACAGACCTAATTTTTTCTCGACGCTTCTCTATTCCTACATGACAGAAGGGAAATTGCACTTGCTACCTGCTGGTCTTTCATTCAACCCTTTCATTTCACCATTTTTGCCCAACCCTATTTCATTCTCGGTCTGTTACCATCCCCGATTTCCACCTATTCATCTGAAATTAGCCATTACCAACCCCTCCCCTCTCCCTTAGTGTACATTGCCCAACTGAACATCCCCCAATTTCTCCCAATGGCCACCACAAATCCATTTCCCCCTTGTCCATCTCACGACTCCATAGAGCATGAAAGGTAGCAGTTACTTACTTGGGGGCGTGTTCTGAACTGTTCCTTCTTCTTCTTCTTCTTCCTTCTATGTCTGTCTCTCCCACTGCCTTCGTTCTCTCCGAAGTCGTTTTCGCTGACCTCTCTTTTGCCCTTTCTTTCTCTTTCCTTTGCAGTTTGTTTCTCGTTACTGTTGATCCGTCCCTCCTCCTTCCCTTTATAAAGGCGCCCCCAAAGTGTCACAGTTTGATGGGACGGTTGTTTTTTCAACCTCCCCATAACTGTCAAATCGATTTTAATAACCGGTTTTCCCTTCCTCTTTACCGGGTGAGAGGGCCAATTCTTTTAATTGGGCTGCTACACTTTGCAATTAAGTGGGCCGGATGCTATATTTGCAAAGCATTTCAGGTCATGTGCTAGTTAGTGCAATTCCCTCTAAAAAGATTTATATACCAAAAGAGTTGGGCGGAAAAGGGGGGAAAGATTATATATTAATTCAATGTTTTGAATGAAACCTTTTGGTTATAAAATATATAATATATTAAAGGAAAAAACAATAATTAATGTGATGAGGTCACCCCATCGATCAAAATTACTTTTTATTTAAATTATATATTAATATTAGTATTAATATTAATTCAATGTTTTAAATTGAACTCATTGATTAAAAAATGTAGTATGTAATGAATTGAAAAAAAAATTGACTAAAAATATAACTGCATAGCCAAGAATAATACAATGATATGTGGCAGAAAGTAAAATAGGTTTAAGTAATATATATATATAGATAGATATAGATGAAAATCACTTAAATTAAGGAGAGAAAATATAACAAGTTATAATTTCCACCCTTTTAATTTAATATAGTATATTACGATTTACATATAGGTATAAATTATATATTAATTCAATGTTTTAAATTAAACCTAGTGGTTAGAAAATGTAGAATATATTAAAGAAAAAATTATAATTAATGTGATGATGTCTCCCTATCACAATTATATTTTATTTAAATTATATATTGATTTTAATATTAATAGTAATTCAACGTTTTGAATTGAACTCGTTGATTAAAAAATAGAGTATGTAATGCATTAAAAAATTACTAAAAATATATTTGCATATGGTAAGGTTATGTAATATATATAGATTGAAAATTTGAAAACAAAATATCTAAAATATCTAAGCATAATACATTGACATGTGGGGATAAGTGGAATGCGTTTAACTAATAAATAAATATAGATATAGCATATTAAGATTTATGTGTAGGTGTAAATTATATGTCAATTCAATGTTTTGAATTAAAACTGGTAGTTAGAAAATGTAGAATATATTAAAGAAAAAAACAATAATTAATGTGATAATGTCACCCTATTAAAATTACATTTCATTTATATTATGTATTAATAATAATAATAATAATAATAGTAATTCAATGTTTTGAATTGGGCCGGATATCTACATCGCTAATTTTTACTATTTCCACCGCTAATCACCGTAGACATTGACGGTGGGTTTACGAACAATATCAAACATAATATCCAAAGAAATAATATCAACACCATCAGAAGTTTTAGCCATAAAAAAAACCTATATCGAAGAAGAATCATGTGAAGCAATTCAAGAAGTAATTAAGCAAGATCATGTAAAGCAAATACGCTCTTCACCCACCCAATACTTAAAATTTATAGTATCCTCACTATATAAAATCAAAACAAACAAGGGTAAAGGAAGTACCTCACAGATATAAGCGTAGAAGTTTCGAACGGGTGCTTCTGATTGTTGCCAGTAGTTGACATCGACCAAGTCAGTCGATGTCGCTAGCAACTTTTTGCTCCCAAGGATGGTCGATGTCAATGGCCTCCATGTGTGATCGACATCGATGGGGTCTCGTCGATGTCGACCTTCCTTTGTTCCAGCAGCTCCAGGGTGATCGATGTTGATAACTGCTGCTTGGTGTGACTCGGCCTTAGCATGGTCGACGTAGACCTTGTCTGGTCGATTTCGACTGCTTTCTAGACTCCAACTTTTCTCCTTGTTGCGTCCGTTTATCATGTGTAGCACCTGAAACGCAGTTAGCCCATAAATCCTAAAACAAAACCAGTTTATAAATCCAAAAAAAAAACCAAAATTAAATCCTAACTACTTAAAAGTTTATGTACAAGCTCTAGATTTTTAAGTCGCTAGGCCGACTTCTTCATTTAAGCTTATGGCCCATCAAGATATGGCTTCATAATGCTAGGACCTTCTCCTGGATCATCTAGGTCTTCGTCATAGTGCCAAAACTCAGTGATGAGGGCACTTTCTTCCTTTACTCCTCGCTTGGATCCTTTCCAATCTGTTTGCTTTCCTTAGCCTTCTTCTTCTTCTTTCATCTTACCCTACGCAGGTTAGTGTACCACTGACCTTTGGCCCTCCTCCTAGTATAGGTATCATGAATGGACTGAGGGGGTTACGAATTATACCCGAGCTTACCTTTTCAGACCCGAAACAGCGATCTTTGGGCTAGGGGTTAGTCGACATCGACTGGACATGGTCGACATCGAGCGCTCTGACAGAGGGAATCCCATACTTAAGATCTTTCTTCAGTTGGTCGCCATCGAGTTGTTGTGGCCGAGGTCGATTGGATCGGTCGACGTCGACTGAGTACAGTCGATATCAACACTTTCTTCAGTGCTCAAGTTCGACAATAAAAACTTTCGCAGCTGCTCCTCTTCATGTGAAAGCCCACTTTCTTTATGGATATCGGAGGTAAGAGCTCGTTGTATTGCCTCTTCCCAAAGGAAATATTCCTTGCATATGCCAATACTCTTTACTTCCAACCAGTGAGTCTCTTGCATCATCGGGTTAAAGCGGAACTCGACGATCTCAGTGCCAATTGTGAATGAAAGGTTGCCCTTCTTGACATTGATGTTGGCATCCGCGGTGGCTAAGAAAGGCCTACCAAGAATGATAGGTACTATGGGATCCTCCGCCATTTCCAACACGATGAAGTTCGAGGGCACAAAGAATTTGCCCACCTTGATAGAGACATCATCCACAATTCTTGTGGGTCTCATAAAGAAGTTATCAACCATATATAGCTTCATATCGACGGGCTCCAAAGCTCCTACTCCAACCTTGGACCATATAGAGAGAGGCATCAAACTCACACTTGCCCCTAGATCGCATAAGGCTTTATAGCAATGTTGCCCTATCCCCACCGTGATAGCAAATTTCCCAAGATCACTCCTCTTTTCAAGGAAATCCATCTATTTGCACTCTCCTGCAATTTCGGCAATGGATCTCTTCTTGCTTAGGATGTCCTTGAGGAATCGCATGTATGCATGCATCTCACTATAGGCCTCCGTGAGTGGGATTGTGATGTTCAAGCCCTGGAGTACCTTCACAAAGTGCCTAAACTTGCCTTAGAGGGAAAAGGGAGCGTCTTCATTTGTTTCAAAACCAAAACAGCCTTCGGGGATAGAGCAGAGGGGTCGACGTCGACTGTGGGTCTGTCGACATCGACTGGAATAGTCGACTTCTGTTGTGGTGCATGAGTGTCGTCGACGTCAACTGGGGTGTGCTCAATGTCGACTGCAGGTTACTCGACATTGATATGGGGGTGGTCGACATCGAGTGCTTCTCCAGCTTCGTTGTTCTCCTCTCGGACCTTTGGTTCTTTGAGTGTACGCCCACTTCTTAGGTGGACAGCAGCAATGTGGCCGGATTGCCCCTTGGGATTTGTTTGTGTTTGCCCAGGAAGCGTTCTGGAAGGCCTTGGAATCTGCGTCGCTAGTTGACCGAGTTAGGTCTCCATATTCTTCCTCCAAATATCCCTCTCTCCCAATCGGGCACTGAGCCCATGTAGTTGTGTCTGGATGACATTGTTGGCTTGCTTTGTTTTTGCCTAATTCCTCCTCATCTCATCGAGGATGAGATGTAGATCATCCTTCCTTTGGTCTCTCTCCGGATGTCCTGTAGCTCTATAGAGTGAGGGGTCCCTAGGGTTGTATAGGGGTTGTGAATTGCCCCAATTTTTTTGATATCCCCCATGGTTAGGACCCCTCATAAAGCTTACTTTTGAGTCTCTGCGATTTGCACTTGCTCCGTGTAGGGGCAAGCTGTTGTGATATATTTCTCCGACCCACATTCAATGCAGGGTTGATTTGCGGAGAGTAACTTGACTTGCTTCTGGAGCTTTCTCATTAGATCTCTCATTAATTGATCTTTGACGTCAGGATTGATCTCCTTGGATGGCTCATATAAGGGCATGGATGGGGCAGGCCTTGATTCGAAGGGCGTAGGAGTCCCATATGTATTGTCGAACTCCACCAACCTCTCAATGGTTTCCCAGGCTCATTGTGGAGTGAGCTCAAGATAGCCATAAGAGATGTATGTGTTGATCCTCTCCTTGATCACCACGTCTAGTGCATTGTAGATGACCTCCTGAATCACATAGGGAGATTAGATCCAGCTGGCCTTGGGCCTCTCTCCTGGCTCGGGCTTCTTGTTCGGCCCTTTCGTCTAATCTTTGTCGAGCCCAAGTGAACTCGGTCTCTCTCATTCTGAACTCTTCTACTTGCTTCCGGAGCCTCGTTCGCCATAACTCTCTTTAACCTTTCTTGTAGACGAAAGAAGCGTTTCGGTTCGTCTAAAGTGGCAAATTCTGGTGTGCGATCAGCACGTCACATGCACATTCAAAATAACACTCAAAGAAGATGTTAGATAGAATACTTAGGGCGCGATTAATTGCTTCCCCGGCAATGGCGCCAAAATTTGATGAGAGGGAAGAATTGAATGTAAATATAAATAAATATAGAAACAAGCAAACTCCTTATCCTATCAAATAAAATCAAGACTCCCCCACTGTAGTGAAGGGAAGCAGGTTCGATCCTCGAAGAAGCGGATCAACGGTTCCTAAGTAGTCCAAATGCAACTTCTGTAATCGACCAAGAGTCACTCGATGTCGACTGGTAGTAGTCAATATCGATCAGTGGTTGTTGATCTCAAGTGTGTTTTCTCAGTAATAACTTTCAAGTGATATCGATGTCGATCTGAAGACCTCGATGTCAAGTGGAAATTTGCTCAAACCAAAAATAAGCAGTCGATATCGACAACCCTTAGTCGATATCGACTACCGATAGCATATGTCGATCGACACAGAAGACCGTCGATCGATTTGGGGCACTCGATCTCGACCTGGGCAGACGATATGGACCACTATCACAGTAACACAGAAAAACGTCGGCAAAGAACAGTCGAAGAATAAAAGAATGGCAAAGAGGCAATGAGTAGAAAAACAGGGATTACAGCTCACGGAAAGGTGAAACTTTGCGTGAGAAATTGAGATTGAGCAGTTATTACCGTTATTTAGGATTTCTGGAATTTTTTAGGGATGTTCTGCATGTTTGTGATGAGATTGAAATTTGTTTGGGTTCAAATCTGTGCGAAATGCTCAAGGAAATTAGGTGTATGGGATTTTTGAGGATTTTTGGATGATTTCTTGAGGATTTTTGATTTAGGACTTGATTTTGATGTTTAGGACTGATTTTTATCTTTCTTTTGAGCATTAGGATTGGGTTTTGCACCGTTTAGCACTAAGGATTAGCCTATGTTTGATCTTGAATTTTTTAGGCTAGTTTCTGAACCTAATTGTGGGGTTGAATTTGTGGATTTATTGTCTTGGTTGGAAGATTATTTTGGTATTTGTTCTCTTTGCAGAAAATGGTTCATGTGAAGAATGTCAGCATAGACCGGGTGGACATCCTTGATACCGACCAGCACCACCTCACTGATGACATAGCATGCAGGGCCTCGTGAGCCTGATGGTACTCCAGGATAAATATGAGAGCCTTGGGCATGCACCAGGGCGTTCTTGAGGCATTTGAGAACATATCCGCACAACGTCTTCTCCAGCAGCTTCCTGGTCCCTACCCCCATCTCACAGGTGAATTTATGGTGACACTGGAGATTCCATCCCGAGCCTCCTCTACCCGACGAGGAGTGGTCTTCCGACTAGGCAACTGGGACTTCTAGATAACGCTCAAGGAGATGAGCGATATTTTTAGTTTCACCCACACCCCTAGTGCCTTCACCATAGCAGATCCCGACATCATATGGCAGTATTTGACTGGGATCTCAAGACCTTCTCCGTTGGACTGCTACGCCAATAGGATCACTAGCCCACTCTTCAGGATCATATTCCCTGTTCTAGGGAGCACCATATGGGCATGCCCTGAGCTCCCATGAGACTGAGACACTCTAGTGGATGCTCTTCGAGGATGAGCCACTCTCGCTGATGTTCTCCTGGCTCGAGCATATCATCGAGCGCCGGTCCAACAGCAGAGGTGATATACTCGATGGGGGTATGGTAGCCTTCCTAGCTCATGCCCTCACTGTCCCTGTGGAGAGGTACACCTCCCGCTCCTTTATCTTGAGTGATTCCAACTTTTTGAGATTAGGAGGTGTTATAGCTCCATCACCAGGTGGGTGGGTATATCCCCAGACTAGGATGCCCATCCGATATGATTACATGGATTCATATTATGTCCCCGATTGGTATCAATCATGGACGGGACAGCCAATACCCATCAGACATCGATCCTACAACCGATCCTGAGCTGAGGAGGTGCCCACCGCTCTACAACCACGTGCCAAATGTGGAGGCGATGTCATGGGAGGCGGACGAGCATAGCCAGGATGGGTAGGGTGCTGGTGATGGCCACCAGGCCAATTATGGAGATGATGCCCCTCAAGGCTATACCACAGTTTCGTTGCAGATGGAGGAGCTCCTCCCAGTCCAGCGCAGCCGGCATATCCTAGAGAGTCGAACATTGACATCACTACCAAGCTGTCTAGGCTGGAGTTACAGGTTAGCAGGGTGGAGAGGAGATGTCACATGGCTCATCCAGACCATGGGGGACATGTGAACGGAATAGCGCCAGTTCTACAGGGCCTTCGCTACATGGGCTAGGGCTTGGGACACATATAGCTTTGGCTTCCAACCTGGACCTTCCTTCGAGCCTGACCCTTCTTACTAGGCTAGCCCATCATTCCAAGTAGGACCCTCATATCAGCCAGATTCCTCTTACTGGCTTGGCAGTTCCTCTTATTATCTCGGTGCTCCATCATTCGATTGGCCACAGCTTTCACCGCCTCCTCCACCAGAGGAGTGATTCTGTTGTTCTGAACATTTTTAGTAAGTTTCTTCTTTATCTCTATCTTTGAGCTTAAACAGTGAGAACACTGTATTTTTTAAGTATGGGGTGGGGTTGAAAACTTGGTACTTCCATTCTATGCTTGTTTTGGATATGACTTATGTTTATGTTCTTAAACTTGGCTTTTGGTTGTATTTTTTTCTTATGGCTAAAACTTCTGTATGGTCTGGATATTATGTTTTCTTTGGATATTATGGTTTGTTATTTTTCTTAAAGTTATGATCCAAAAGAAAGTTTTGTAAGCGTTTGAAAGAACTCACACCCCCGAAAACAAAGAAAGCGTCATGGAAGTGTTGACAAGACTCGACGATGCTAAAGTGGATTCATTAGAGATATTGCAATGCAATAGTCTAGTAAAGGGAAGTCTCAATGAAGTGCAAATCTTTTTGAGAAAACCAAAAAGGGAGGTAAATTGATGTTGCTTTTGACATATGGAAAGATAAAATGATTGAGGACTTTATTTTCCATTTGAACTTATTTTTCCTAGCCATTGATATACCCATGCATTATAGCCCTCACATCATATCTAAGCCATGTGTGCCTTACACAACTATCTCTTCTCCACAAATATCATATATTGCCAATTTTTATACCTTTTGACCCATCCAGGGATTATGTTGAGAAACGGAAGTCATGTTTTGGAGATGTTGTATGGTTATGTTATGTTATGAAGTTATGTTAAAGTTGATGGCAAGATGATGAAATTGTGGAAAATTTAATGAGAGAAAGAAAATTCGGTCACCTAGGAGTTAGGTGGATTGACCCTGCTTACTTGAGATATTAGTTCGAGCAAGATGGGACATAAGGTGAGGAGTCTGATGTAGGAGGAAATCGAGTCCAATAAATAAAAGATATAAATCAAACCGAATCCTAGTCCACGCAAATAAATTACAAGACTTCCTCCCGCTGTAGTGGAAGGGAATCAGGATCGATCCACGAGGAGGCGGGTCAGCAATGCCTAGATAGTCTTTAGAACTCTGCGCAGTGTCGAACAGTAGCCTTGAGATCGAGTTGGGGATTCAATATCGACAGGGGCAGTCGATTCCTAGTGCTCAACGTCGATCTGTGAAAAACCTGCAAAGAAGAGAAAATAACAGAAGCACTCGATATCGACAAGTTAGGTCAATCTCGAGTGGGGTCAGTGGTTCCTGTCGACTCAAAAGACTGTCGACGTAGGGTTGGCTCGATGCAGTTGGTCGATATCGACTCAGAAGGTCGAAATCGAGTTCTTTCACAGACAGAGAACAATAAAACGAACGAAGAAAGAAAATAAAGAAAATAAAATAAAAGCAGAATATTTTTGGGTTTTTGTTTAATATAACTAAAAGCTCCTAAGGTAGGGATTTACCACGACGATAACCATGCATGCATTAATACTTTAATCACATAAAATATTAGGCTTTTTTCATCACTAATTAGGAATATAGAGGCTTTCGCATAAAAACCTAATTGTTTCTACCTTTTCATAACTAGGGTTTAGTCAACTTTCACAGGCAAAACCTAATTACTATCCAAATTCACATGTATAAACCACTTTCGGTTCATATAAGGTAAATAAGGAATGATCCTAAACTCGTAGTTTTTAGAGTTGAATTCGGAATTGGCATTAAATGACTAAAGCCAGCCGCCTAGGGCTTTATTTATAGCCTCCTAACCCTTGCTAGCCAAGGATTGGAGTCCTAATCCTAATAAGATTGCTATAAGGAAAGTTTATCTAAACTAAATTATATGCTAAAATAAAATATTAAAATAGGTAATATTAACATGCTTGGAATATACCCCTAAAATAGATAAATCTTGGTAGATGATAGATATCTTCGTGGCTAAGCAATATCCTCCAAAGATTCGGCCCAATCCGTGTTTCTCACACGTCTGTTGCACCAGTACATGTCGAGTGGACAGGTTGATATCAAGTGACCTATGTCGAGTCGAGTTGGTTTGGTGTGGTCGACATGGCTTTGTCTCAATTTTCATCTTTTCTCCTCAGTCGATCTCGGGTACTTAGGTTGATGTCGAGTATATGTGTCGAGATCGAGTACTTTCCTGTTGAGATCGAGCTCTTTCTCAGCTTTTCTTCTTTTGTCTTGTTTCTTCTCTACAATGCTCCATTTTTTGCGAAATCAAACCAAAACTTGTGTAGACCTCTATATCTTGCAAATGAACTCAAACTACACAAATTCACTACTTTCCCAACCCAAAAATATAAAATATGCATGAAAACGGAAAAGATGTAAACACGAAACATGGTGAAATATGCGCACATCAGAGTCTGAAGCACTAAGTATCCAGGGTCATTCATGACACCCATGTTTGCGACTCGCGAGAAAGCAATGCTAAGGTTAGAGAGGTAAAAGCATTATAGTGAAAAAAATCAATGAGAGACATCAAGAGAGGATGATGTGGAAATATCATAAAGGATAAAGTGCATCAAAGCAATAAAGAAAGTATGAAAGTTTCTCCCCGGATCTAGCACCACATTACCCTAAAATAGCCCACCACTATACCTTACCTATCATTCCTCTAAAGCTTGCATAAAGTCCTCTAGATTATCATTGTTTTGTCGCATGAAAATTATTTTGCATAACCCTCCTTTGGTGTGAGATGTTGCTTTTATTCACATGCATGAAGGTGAAGACAAAAGTACCTTTGCAAGGATGAAAAGTGGTTGTTAGGGTAATATGAGAATGGATCCATGATGTTGAGAGTTTTGTTGGCTTCCGCTATATGACCATGAAAAGTATTGCTTGGGGACAAGCGAGCTTAAGTATGGGGTGATTTGATGTCCGCTAAAATGACCATGTTTTATGCCTACTTTTGCTTCAATTTCTATCGTTTATTTACATTATGTGATGGGAATGCTTTGAATTTGTGTAGTATATGCTTATTTGCAAGATATAGAGGTCTACACAAGTTTTGGTTTAATTGTGCAGAAATTGGAGCTGAATTGAAGCTAAAACAAGAAGCTGAGAACCGTTGCAGAGCCGTAGACATCGACTGAAGAAAACGTGAAACATACTAAGTGATGAGAAGCCAAGCTACTAAAATTATAAACAAAGCGGTCGATATTTGTCACTTGTGTCAACTGACCACTCGACATCGACGGGCCAAGCAAAGTTCTCGACATCGAGAAGACTAATGATGTCAACTAAGCCATACATTTCCCAAAGTTGAGTGAAGTTGAGAGCACTCGAGGTCGACTGCCCTAGTCGAGGTCGACTGAAGATTTTCGCGGATTGGACGCGCATTAAGTAAGTTCGAGTTTGAGGAGAATTTACAAGCCACGAATTTATCTTTGCTTTTTAGATAGACACTTCCTTATGATTATTTTCCTATTTACCCTAGGGATATTTATTATTTTCCAATTAAATTTTTATCTTCTACTTTAGATAGAAAATACTTAATTTTTATCTTCTATCAACACACAATTACAAAGAACAAGTAGAGAGTTTTAGATTTTTGAAGCTTTAGAGTTTTGGTACTTACGAGAGTTGGTGCTACGAATTATGAAGACTTTGAGTTTATTTATGCAAGTTAAGTATTTTCTCTTTATTTCAATTATGTCTTCTTCTACCATGAGCGAGTAGTCGCTTTTCTTCTAGGGTCGGGGTGAACCCGACAATAGACATGTTTGTGTGATTGATGATTGTTTAAGAAGTTGTTTCTTTGTTTTTCTCTACCTTGTGCTTAACCTTTGAATGCAAATTTGAAGAACTCATGTTGTTAGGGTTTTTATTCGAAAGTTTATAAACTCTTTTTATGAAAATGTAGACACAACTAGGTTAATTAATTGTGAGATTTATTAATCTAAGTTGCTGGATTTGATGAAAGTCTCTTCCTTTATCAATAAAGCATGCTTCCTTGATGATTCATTAGTTATGCGTACATGGTTGTTGTCGTGGTGATCCCGGCTTTGGAAGATCTTTTTCATAATTTTTTTACATCTTACTTTGAGCCTTGTGTGTGTGTGACAATCCAAAACCCTTGATTTTCTAAACCCTTTGCTTCTATTTTCATCCCCTTACTCTTCGACAACTTCTATCGACCTTCTGTTTTTCTGTTGTTTCCCTCGACATCGACTGCTCAGGTCGAGATCGAGTGCCCCAAGTCGATCGACGGTCTTCTGTGTCGATCGACACTGCTACTGACATCGACATCGACTAGACTTAGTTGACGTCGAATGCTTGTTTCTGTCTGTGCAGGTTTCCGCTCGACATTGAGGTCTTCTGATCAACATCGAGAGCCTTTGAAGATTACTGCTGAGATAACCACTCGAAATCGACAGCCACCCTTCGAGATCGACTGCTACCAGTCGACATCGAGTGACTCCTGGTGGATTACAGAAGTTGTTTTTAGACTACTTTAGAACCGCTGACCCGCTTCCTCGAGGATCGAACCTAATTTCCTTCTACTACAGTGGGGGAGTCTTGATTTTATTTGATAGAATAAGGAGTTGGCTTGTTTTTATATTTTTATATATTTACATTCAATTCTCTCCTACATTATCTCTCTCTCTCTCTCCCCCTCTTGCACTCTTGCCTCATTTCCCCATTTTCTCAAACAACCCCAACACCACACATCTCCTCTTCCATCTCTTGATCTTATATATATGTCACACCTTGAACCCCCATCCCTTATCCAAATCTGAAAACTTAAACCCTCTCCTCCCTTCTCTCTCCATTTGGATTCAAACAACATAAACGCACCCCTTTTTGGCTTCACCATTGTCGAACCCAAACACCACTTCACCACCACCTTGTTCTTGCTCTTCGTCGAGCCAAACAGCACCAAAGGTTACCTCCCAGCTCTTTCTTTTCATCTCTAAGTGAAAGAAGAAGTTTCAACCACGCCATTGTTGTCGTCCAACAAGTAGCAACAATATCTGTTCCATCTCTCCGTGGAGTTGCCGCCGCAAAAAGGGCTCTCAAGCGCCTCTGTTTTCCCTTCGTTCTCGCGGTAAGGCTTCGTCCTTCTATTCCTTGCCTCATACTAGTGTAAAGCTCCACCTTTATTCCTCCTTCTTCCTTCCTAGGCCGAACAAAGCCACCCAAGAGCTCCTTCAAGCCAAGTCCGATGCCATTTCCTCCTTCCGCCTCTGTTTTTCGGTTTAACACTTGGTGAGCTTTCGATCTTGCGTTATTCAACTCAAAACTTCATAAAAGAGTGCCTTTAACCTCTTTTCACTAATTCTAGGCTCTGAACGAGCTTTTCCCTCGAAGTTGGAGCTCAGAATCCGCCACTGAAGCCCCTTAGAGATCCTTCGAAGAACTTCGATAATCCCTCTTTCATTCTCCCCCTCTGGTCCTCGTTTACTTCTTTTCTTGATGTTTGAGGTCGGAGAATGGTGTCGGAAAGGATTAAATGGGTTGGGGAAAGAAACGATCGAGTTTGGATAAAAAAAAAAACGAGGCAACAATCACTTTTGCCGTGGTGAACAAGATCTGAGCACCAAGAAGGAGAAGATGGCTTTCGCCACGGCAAAATCCCATTTCACTGCGGTGAAAGGGGCCTTTTGCGGGGGCGAAGACCATCTCTCGCATGAAACCAAGAGCTCAGTTTCGCCGCGGCGAGCGGCTATTTCGCCACGGGGAAACCCTGTTCTGAAGCCTTGGTCGAGGCCGATTTCCTTTGCTTTCCTTGGGTTATGACTCGGTTTGGTTTAAACCCGGTTTGGGTTATTTTATGTGTGTGATTTAAATTTTTATATGTTGTTATATGGTTTGGGGAAATTGGCTTAAAAATGATTTATGTACTAAAAATGTGTTCGTGATTTATACGGATTTGGATTTAGATTATATATGGCTAATGATTTGTTTGATGAGATTGATTTAGAAAGTAAAATGATTTCTTGGGTTTTAAAAGATTGTTTTAACCTAAAAGTGGTTGTTTGGATTTTGATATCTTGGTTGAGTATTTCCTAGAGTGCTTGATTTGTTTTAAAAATGGGTATGTCAGAACCCTTTTCACGTAATAACTTTTGAGAGCAACTTAACTGGACTTAATGATTTGAGAATGACCTTTTAGACACCGATTTTTACTGAACTAACTTATTGGACCCTTGTACCTTCGAACTGTTAACCGGACTCTTTGGACCTTAACCAGACTCTTTGGACTTTAACTGGACCTTTCGGACTTTAACACTGTTGGACTTGAACCTGAACCTTGATGTATGACATTGAACGGAGATTGGACTGACATTGGGACATCGGGATTTTGATGAGATATCGGACTGAGATGATGAGAATCCTATTGAGAATATGACTGATTTTGGAAACAAAACATTTTAAAACTTATCCGATTTTGAAAAGCTTTTGTGTGTGTTTGATTATGCTTATTTTCTGTGTAGCGGTAAATGGGTCCTATATGCTTTAGACTTATAAATTTTACTTATTGTTAGGTGATCTGTGACGTGAATCGGCTTGCCTATTGCTGGTTATTGCTTTGTTGTTCTGCTATTCCGGGTAAGTTCCCTATGGAGCTCACTCAGGTTGGACTCACATGCCTAGAGCTGGCAAGAATTGACCTGACCCGAAAAAACCGATCCGTCCGATCTAAAACCGACCCGACCGATATTTGATAAGAGTGAAAATTTGATGATCCCCGAGACCGATCCGATCCGAACCGATTTAGACCGGAACCTTAAAAAACCCGAATTTGTGATGTACCCGAATCTGATTATAACCGAATGGATCGATTCGACATTAACCCGAAACCGAAACAGCCCGAACCCGATCAAATTTGAAATCCGAAACAGCCCGAACCCGACTGTATCTGAAATCCGGAATAACCCGAACCCGATTGTATTTGAAATCTAAAATAACCCGAACCCGATTGTATCCGAAATCCGAATTATTAAATAATAATATATTTGGATATATTATTTTATTTTATTAAGTTTTATAAAAATTAGTTGCAACACAATTTTGTTTAATTTAATTTTATCTTTAAATTTGTGAATGATGTTATTTATTTAATTAATATATTTTAATGGATTGTATATTGATTTCCTAGAAAGTTTTCAAAAATCAAATTATTTTTTTGTCTTTATAATTTATTTATAAAAAAATCAAGGATAATATATATCATAAAATAATATTTATTAAAATGCCGCGTAACACGTGAGTAATAAGACTAGTTAATTTTTAAAAGTGTGTGTTAGCTCTTTGGTATTTTTTGCATTTTGACTTATATATAGTCTATCCTATTTATGATAAAAAAAAAAAGGAAAGCCCAATAACTGAAAAAAAAAAAATGATGAAAGGTGTGAGAAATATATTCCCCACTTTTTTTTCTTTTTTTCTTCTTTTATTATTTGTCTGGATTGTAATACTACCGTATACTATTTTTTTTGGGTAAATAGAGAGCATCCGGGAATTAATTAAGTCAAAATCTGATTAAACTAAAACCCAATTCATCATACTGAATGAAGTTGATATTCAGTTAAATCGAAACTTGATTCATCCGACCCGATTATCCCGAAATCCGATTAATCCGAAACCCGATTCATTCAACCTGAACCCGATCTTGTGTAATTCCAATTCAATCGAAACCCAACTCCACTGACCCAATTTTGTCGAAACCCGATTAAGTTGAAACCCGATTAAGCCGAAACCCGATTTAACTTAATCAATTTTTTCGATAATCCGATTTTATCCAATCCAGTCAAACCCCGAATTGACCCAACCCGATCCGATACAAACCGAATTTCAGTCAATCCGGTAAGAATTCAAGTTTGAAACAACCCGAAACCGAAACGTCCGACCGAGACCGATCCGACTTGCCCGATTGCCAGCTCTACACATGCCTATTGTTGCATTTTATGTTAGGTTTTGCATATGCATAATCCACATGATCATGTAGTATCCTGATTAGGTTACACTAATTGAATGAGCATCTGTTTACTCAATGCGTTTGGAATAGAACGGCTATTATCTGTGAGTCCTTAGTAGGGGTGGCAATCTCACCCGCACCCGACGGGCACCCGCTTCACCCGATCCCAATAAACGGGTGAAAATCCGATACAAGGTGGGTATTAAACGGGTGACGGGGCGGGTCGGATTCGGGTGACAATAATTTCACCCGTCATATGACCCGTCACCCAACCCATCACCCGACCCGTACATCACCCGATATATTTTTAACATAAGTATATATATATATAAATATATATATATATATATATTTAATCCAATTCTAATAAACAGGGACTGTTTTTTTTTTAATTTGTTAAACAAGTTTTTTTTTGAATTTGTTATCCAGGTTTTGTTTTGAATAAAAAAGGGCTGAATTTTATGTTAGAAAGGCTTAATTTCATATTAAATAGGGTTGTTTTTAAAAAAAATTGTTAAAACAGTTTTTTTGTTTTTTTTTTAATTTGTTATACAGGTTTTATTTTGAATTTGTCAAAAAAAGGGCTAAATTTTATATTAAAAAGGCTGAATTTCCGGTTAAATAGGGCTGTTTTTTAAAAAAAAAATATGTTAAAACTGTTTTTTTTTTAATTTGTTAAACCGGTCTGTTTTTTTTTAAATTTGTTAGATTGGATGATATGATATTCACCCGAATTTTCACCCGATTCACCCGATTACCCAATGGGTGACGGGTGATAGGGTTGGCGGTTGGTGGAGCGGGTCAGATGGTGGTTTCTAGGTGGTGGATTGAGTAAAAATTTGGACCATCCACCCACCACCCGACCCATTTTCATTCCTAGTCCTTAGAGTCTTTGCTAGGGTCATAGGACAGCCCAACCCCATCGGGTTTGTCCTGATAGAGTCATTGAGAGCATGAGCATGATTTCCCATTTTTATATACTTCGCTATGGATGATGATCCTAGTTATACGTATGTACTCCAACCTCAACGTAGGTATGGACTATATGTACTCCAACATCGACGTAGGTATGGACGATGTTGTACATATATTCTAGCCCCGACTGAGGTACGGATTTACCCCGCCCTGACTGAGACGAGGGTTTTGTGAGAGAGAGTTGGGACATGCCGCTTGACATTTTGTGTAGGCCCATTTACTGCATTACTGTTATTATTATTATTATTATTATTATTATTATTATTATTATTATTATTATTATTATTATTATTATTATTATTATTATTATTATTATTATTATTATTATTATTATTATTATAAACTTTCAGCATGCCTTGTATGTTTAATTCGCGTACTGCATTAGAGCATCTTTATTAGGTATAGTGCATACTATGTGGCCTCAGCGGGGACTTCAGGTCCCGCATGCGTGGCTCGATCTAATTCATTTCCCCGTTCTTCTTTTAAAGGTTTATTTGCAGATCTTTGAGTGCTTTGTTCTACTTGGCGAGGATGTCACTTATGGCGTTATATGAGCGAGAGACTCCACCTTACTTTTGGGAGTTTTCACTTGATCGCATTTCGGTTTTGACCCAGCTCTGTCGTGGCAACTATTTATCAAAATTTATCTTTGTTTGATTTCAAACTAAAATTGGTTTTGCGCAACATAGAATCTTAGGACAGGTCTCGGTTCCCAATGAACCTTTCGATGATTTAGGGTACGAAATACCTCCTTTCAAAATAACTCTTTGGTTTTGAAACCTCAACTCATACTTGAATTGCAAGATCCGAACGAAGATATCCGACCCTCAAAATGTAACCCGGGTTTTATAACTCAGGTCGTTACACTCAACCTCCTTGCAGCGAAGATTAAGCACAATGTCATCTTCTCTATTGGCTCGTATCTTGTTTTCGCATCCTAAACCAAGCAGCTCACAAAATACACAAGGATTTTTGCTTCTCGAGTCAGTACCGCACTTATAGTAGACATTCCCACGACCAGGTAGAGCTGCAAAGCTTTCTATTTCTCAGACTAATAAAGGGTCGGCAACTCATTAAGAAATTTCTTCAATGCTTGGAAAGCTATTTGTCAACATGGATCCCACTTGATCGGTCCTCTTTTCTTCAAGAGTGCGAAGAAGGTAGTTGATAGCCCCGTTAAGTGTTTGTACTTCTTTCCAAAGTCGGTCGTGTGCTCTTCCTTGGTTTTTCTTTTCACCACTATGTCATCGACATATATGAGTGGAGCTGAGGGGGGCTTGGGGGGTCATGTGCCCCTTTGCTCATTTAACTAACTACCTAGGTTATTCTCCTCGTTGATATTTTGTTTTAATATATAATACACCTTAATCCAATATTTGAGCACAAAGTTATGATTGTTTTAACATTAAAGGTATATTAATCGCTTTAATTTTTTTTCAATAGACTAAAATGCTTTTATATTTTACTTAAAGTAACATTCACATACTATAATTCATCTCGAGAGTTTCGAAATGAGAGGTTATACTAATCATTTCAACAATTAGATAAGCAGTAATGCAAGTTTAAAAATTTTATATCTGGTTATACATTATTATATGTTATGAGTGCAACAAGTTATATATATTAACTAGGTTGTTATTCAAGTCAAACAAGTCTAGTATTGTTTTATTATATTTAGCTCATTTAGAAATAAGTCAAGCTCGAGTCGAACATATATTTGAACTTGAGCTCATACTCGACTTGTTTAGTAAGTGAACGAGCTTGAGCTGAGTTTTTTTCCCAAGTATTATGTAACTTTACTTGCTCATGAGATAGTAACTTAAAAGAAAATTTGTAAATTTCACAAAATTCGTGCTTTTTGAGTTTCAATCGAGCCGAGTTGAATTTTGAATCGAGTATAAAAATGTGATCATAATCAATTCATTTTGTAAATGATGCTCGAGTCGAGCTTTTATTGAGAAAAACTCGAGCCAAGCTCTAGCTACTTAGCTCATATAACAACCATAACCTTAACTTAATGTTTATTAGATTGCGTTTTCTATACTTATTTAGTTTTTTTCGGATATTTCATTTATATATTTATATTTCTTGTTTTTAAGTGCAAAAAAATGATAGCGTTTTATCGTAAACAAATGACATTTTATCTTAAAATAACATCATTTATTATCGTATTACATATAATTTTATGTCAATTTAATCCAAAACTATATCGTACATGTATGATTATGCCCCCCTCGAAATTTTCTAGCTCCGCCACTGTCGACATATACGACCATGTTTCTTCCAACTTGCTTGTAGAAGATCATGCCAATCATCCTCTAAAAATTCACACCCATGTTCCTCAGATCGAATGGCATTACTTTGTAGCAATAGATACCCTAGTTGGTTACGAAGGTGGTTGCTTTTTTGTCCATATGATCCATCTTGATTTGGTTATACCCTGAGTACGTGTCTAGAAAGTTGAGAACCATGTACCTCATTGTTCCATCAACGAGTTCATCGATAGAGGGCAGTGAGTAGCTATCCTTACTCCTTAGGATATGCCTTGTTCATGTCCGAGAAATCCACATACATGCTCCACTTTCCATTTTAATTCTTAACCAAGATCGTGTTGGACAACCAGACTGAGTCTTCTACTTCTTCTATGAAACCTGCTCGAAGTAACTTATCAACCTCTTCTCTAGCGGCCACAAGTTTTTCAGGTGTCATTTTTCTCTTCTTATGCACTAGAGGATGAGCTGCATGATTAATTATGATTGTGTGTGGGGCAATGCTTGTTGGCACCCCATAGAGATCCTGAGGTGATCAAGCGAATACATCCCTTAAACGGGATATGATTTCCAGCACTCGTTCTAATTCACTTCCAGCGAAAGTACGCCCTAGGTACACTGATTCTTCTAGGTTGGGAAAAGGGTGATATGCTATCTTCTCATCGTTGGTAGGAATCTCACATTGCCCCGACCTTACCTTCAATTATGCTTCTTCTGTCCACATCGGCTGGTTATCCCCCATGACAAAAGACATCAGGTTGCATGCGTGTGAAGCTTCTACTGAGTAGAATGTTCATTTTATTTAACTTGTAGAGAATTTTTATTGATTTAAATGAGATAATAATGTTTATTTTAACATGAAAAATAAGAAAGGTAGATAATGATTAGATAAGTATAAGGGATATGGTACCCCTTGTTCAAATGGGTGATTGAAATGAGAGAAACAAAATAAATTTTGTATTAAAAATTGGAAGATTGAGGTAATGATTAAAATTTCTAGCAACGTATCTTCAATTAAAAATACACTACATTTATCTCATTTTCATTTACCTTTCCAAAATTTATACAAAAGACCCTAAATCTATTAAATTAAAACAACATCCAATTTGTTTTTGTCACATCCAATTTGACTAGTGTGAAGAACCTTAGACTTTTCAACATAAAAAAATCATACTCAAAAAAGAGAGAAGCAAATGCAAGTTGGTCGACTACCCTGTATATTTAACAACATGGTATCGTTCGGTAGTTCGGTTTCTAATTGCTTTCCTGTTTAAAAAATAAACTAGTACAGTACTCGCGCCATGGCGCGATTTTGTAAAAAATATAAAAAAAATTAATATATAAAATATTAATAAAAGTTAGGATAAAAATCATAAAAATAATTACCATAAAAGTATCACGGAAATAATTTTATATATTTTTAAAAAAAACTCATTTAAATTAGCATATATAAAAATTTATAGAAATTTTAAATCACTCTTATTGGTTAGAAAAATAATAAAAACATTGTAACTTTTAAAAAAAATATCATTGTAAATTTGGTATTAAGAATATATATAGATAGTTAGTAAATGTGTTAAAAATAAAAGAAAAAAATTAATTTAAAGAGATAAATGAAAGAAGAAGAAATAATTAAAGGAAAAAATATTTGATTGGTTTAAATAGCTAATTAAAAACACGGCAAGGATAACATAGGCTAAAACTCTTATGTTTTAAGAATAAATATATCGATATAGGTATAGATATAAAGATTTACATATAGATTAATAGTAGGCATTAGATTGCATTCAAAAAAAATATTAGATATTTTAATTACTATAATATATATCATGTAATTAATATATAATGAAATAATACTATATAGTTCATATAGTTAATATTACCTTTACTAAAAAAAAGTTTTGAATTAATCCCATTGGTTAAAAATATATTATGAGATGATATTATGTTAATAATGTGTAAATAATATTAGATAGTTTAATTACCATAATTAAATGATATTGTGTAAATAATACCTTATAAAAATAACTTTGCATGAGGGGACGACACGTGGCATAGGTGCTTTGCTTTTAATTAATATATATATAGATAAATAAAATTGGTATCGTTTGTGAACCCATGAAAGGCTAGATATAATAGCTCATGGCAGTGTAATTGATTTGAGGCCCATGATGATTGGGTATTTGATTGGGCTGGGCCTGTGAAAATTGGTCTATGAACGAATGGATGGGGCTGAACACACGTAAGATGGAGCTCAATCAGAGGAAGTGGCTGGTTTTTTTTGTAGACAACACGCCCTTGATTCTAACCAACTACGATGGCGCCATTAAGAAGAAGAACAAGAAGAATTTGTCTAAGCAACCTATTCCATGTTAACACAAAATACCCTCGCCCTACCCTTTATTTCCTTTTTGCCATTTTATTAGACAAACATAGTACATCAACAAACCTACAATGTATAAAAATGACAATGTTTCATCCTCCTGCAAAAATGTTTGTTTTCATCAAATGTGTTACATCCGTATGTCTTAAGGGCTCACAGGAAAACCAGAAAGTTAAATTTCTAGGAATTTAAATTTCTCCATTTTAAAGTAATTTAACTTACCTACTTTCTCCTAAGCGAGTTGCAATTCCACCTTTTATAATTAAAAACTTCCAATTTTCTTATTTTAATTCCTACCATCTAAAATTCAACCATACATATTTTTTCAATTCCTGGGAAGTGTAATACATGGGAATTCAATTCATGTGAAGTAACTTCACGGGAATTGTTCTTTCCGTGTTAAACCAAACGAGCCCTAAAAGTTACGATGACATACTTTACATTCTCTCTTTATTAGCTCTTTTAGATTGAGGGGTAAAAACTACGAGTCGAGGGTGAATAAATAAACAATCTGACAACTCGGTGAATAAATGCGTTGATTACGTTGTTATTGAAACCAACATCACCTGGATGACTTAGGAAATCCACAACCAGGTGCGGAACTAGGGGTGGGTTGAGATCTACACTAGCCCATTCCATTTTTTTAATTAAAAAATAGGTAAAAAGATAAGGAAATTTTAATTTTAAAAAAGTATTTGTAGATTAGAATATGAGTTTTGTTAGTAAAAATTATGTGTATACAAAAAATTTAGTCTATTTAATCCACCCAAGTTTTATTTTTTTTTTGTTTTCGTGTCTGTCCCCAATACATCATGATTTTCGAGGGTGGTATTAATAGCACCACAAAGATTTCGGTGGGGCACTCAAAAAACAAATACACTTCCGCATTTTTGAGACGGAAGTTGGTGCTTTTTTTATTTTTATTTTTTATTTTTTTTGGAAAATATTAAATATACCTTTCGTGTTTAAAAATGAAAGGTCAAATCCACATAATATCTTCCATTTTTTAAAAACGGGAGTAGAAAGTCGTTGTTTGTCTTCTGTTTTTTTTTAAACCGGAAGGTCAAATCCACTTCTCTGTTTTCTAAAAATGGGAGTAGAAAGATGTTCTTTGCCTTCCACTTTTAAGGTCAAATTCACTTTATACCTTGCATATTTGAAACACGGAAGGCTTAGAGTAATAATTTGCAAATTATGACGAATATATATATATATATATATATATATATATATATATATATACGGATTGACTCCGGTGAAAACCTCAAATTGTGGTAAAAACCGCGAGGACTACTTTATAGCTTGTTTTTTGAAACATGTGCTAAAAACCTCAATTACACAGTGATTTTACAACTCAGTTCAACCTAAAAATCGTGCTAAAAACTCCAGTTTTAAAATAACACATGACTTTATAGCTCGGTTAAGCCTAAAAACTCTGCTGAAACTCATGTTTTAAAATCACATAGTGACTTTATAGCTCGGTTTTATTCAGAACCGGGCTAAAATATGTGACCTTATAGATCGGTTCTATTCAGAACTGGGCTATAAAGCTAGTGAACCGAGCTAAAAAGTCGGTCCTCACAGGTTTTTACCGCAATTTTGGTTTTCACCGGAGCGCACCTATATATATATATATAGGATCGAGATCAGGTGAGAAGCGCTCCATCCAGTGAGAAGAAAAGAAGCGTTCTGATTGGTCCACGTGTCCAAAATTGAATTAGAAATAGGAGACACGCAGATTACCTCAATTAATTAGTAACACCTACACAAATTAATTAGTAACACTCTACTCTCGCAAGTAACACTACGTACATGTTAAAAGTGTTTACATGGACTTTTAAAAATTATTTTTTGGCATTTTCACTTGTTAAAAAAATATAAAAAATATATTTTTGGGTGTAATTTAATTTTATCTACATATAGACACCCACTTTGTATATGTTTTTTTGAAAAAAAAAAGTGGGTCACAAGTTGAAAAAAAGTGGTTCATCAAGTTACCAAGAAGTGGTTCAGCCCTTTTACTCTTAGTGGTTCAGCTCTTTTACTCTTAGTGGTTCAACCCTTTTACTTTTAGTGGTTCATTCATTTTATTCATAGTGGTTCAGCCCTTTTACTCGTATGGTTCAGCCCTTTTAGTCAATATATCACTCTCTATTTAGTCACTGAACCACTCTCTATTTAGTCACTGAACCACTCTCTATTCAGAGACTAAATAGAGAGTGGTTCAGAGACTAAGTAGAGAGTGTTTCAGTGACTAAATAGAGAGTGGTTCAGAGACTAAATAGAGAGTGGTTCAGAGACTAAATAGAGATTGGTTCAGTGACTAAATAGAGAGTGGTTCAGAGACTAAATAGAGAGTGGTTCAGTGACTAAATAGAGAGGTTCAGAGACTAAATAGAGAGTGGTTCATTGACTAAATAGAGAGTGGTTCAGTGACTAAATAGAGAGGTTCAGAGACTAAATAGAGAGTGGTTCATTGACTAAATAGAGAGTGGTTCAGTGACTAAATAGAGAGTGGTTCAGTGACTAAATAGAGAGTGGTTCAGAGACTAAGTAGAGAGTGGTTCAGTGACTAAATAGAGAGTGGTTCAGAGACTAAATAGAGAGTGGTTCAGAGACTAAATAGAGAGTGGTTCAGTGACTAAATAGAGATTGGTTCAGTGACTAAATAGAGAGTGGTTCAGAGACTAAATAGAGAGTGGTTCAGTGACTAAATAGAGAGGTTCAGAGACTAAATAGAGAGTGGTTCATTGACTAAATAGAGAGTGGTTCAGTGACTAAATAGAGAGTGGTTCAGTGACTAAATAGTGAGTGGTTCAGTGACTAAATAGAGAGTGGTTCAATGACTTAATAGAGATTGGTTCAGTGACTAAATAGAGAGTGGTTCAGTGACTAAATAGAGAGTGGTTCAGTGAGAGTAAAAGGGTTGAACCACTAAGAGTAAAAAGGGCTGAACCACTATGAATAAAAGGGCTGAACCACTAAGAGTAAAAGGGCTGAACCACTTCTTGGTAACTTCATGAACCACTTCTTTATAGCTTGTGAACCACATTTTTTTTTTCAACAAAACATATACAAAGTGGGCGTCTATGTGTAGATAAAATTAAAATACACCCAAAAATATATTTTTTATATTTTTTTAACAAGTGAAAATGCCAAAAAATAATTTTTAAAAGTCCATGTAAACACTTTTAACATGTACGTACAGTGTGTTGATTGGCGCGTGCAATTAATTAGTGTTACTTGTGAGAGTAGGCTGTTACTAATTAATTTGTGTAGGTGTTACTAATTAATTGGGGTAATCCGAGTGTCTCCTATTTCTAATGCAATTTTGGACACGTGGACCAATCAGATTACTTCTTTCCTTCTCACCGGTTCAGCGCTTCTCACCTGAACCCGACCCTATATATATATATATATATATATATATATATATAAGGATTGACTCCGGTGAAAACCTCAAATTGTGGTAAAAACCGTGAGGACTACTTTCTATCTTGGTTTATTTGAAACATGTGCTAAACTTCAATCACACGGTGACTTTACAACTCGGTTCAAGCTAAAAACCGTCCTAAAACTCCAGTTTTAAAATAACACATGACTTTATAGTTCGGTCAAGCCTAAAAATCGTGCTAAAAAAACTCATATTTTAAAATTACATAGTGACTTTATAGCTCGGTTTTATTCAGAACCGGGCTAAAATTTGTGACTTTATAGATCGGTTCTATTCATAATCGGGCTATAAAGCGAGTGATTCGGACTAAAAAGCCGGTCCTTCCAGGTTTTTACCGCAATTTTGGTTTTCACCGGAGCGCACCCCTATATATATATATGTGTGTGTGTGTGTGTGTGTGTGTGTGTGTGTGTGTGTGTGTGTGTGTGTGTGTTTGGTTCGGGTGTACACACCCCTTAAAGTGTACCTTGTTCACAAATATTATTCGGTGAAATGTGAAACATTTTACCGAATACTGTTATGTTTTATTTTTCCGTTCAATTCAGATGAAAACATTCCAAT
This sequence comes from Persicaria maculosa, assembly GCA_963922045.1. NCBI lineage: Eukaryota > Viridiplantae > Streptophyta > Magnoliopsida > Caryophyllales > Polygonaceae > Persicaria > Persicaria maculosa. The sequence goes on from OY998271.1 coordinate 40,578,002, forward strand.
TCCACTAAATAATTTGTAACATTCTACCGAATAATGTTTAGTTTTTTATTCATCTATTTCAAATAAAAGAAACCTCAATTCCCTAAACAATACTTACAATTTATACGAATACTGCTTCAAATTTCACCAAATAATGTTTCACATTCCCTTAAACAATACTCACATTTCACCAAATAATGCTTCAAATTTCGCCGAATAATTTTTCACATTTCCCGAATAATATTTGTGAACAAGGTACACCCTAAGGCCTGTGTACAAATGATCCATAAAGTTATATTTGGATCCCGTGTAAGCAACCCTTACGGTGTAATTTGTGAGCAGAGAAATTATTCGTAGGTAACAAGCGATTATTCGTGTATAATAATGTAATTATTCGTATGTATGAACAAATGTAATTATTCGTATGCAACAAATGATTATTCATATGTATGTACATACGAATAATCACTTGGTACCTACGAATAATGTCACTGTTCACAAGTTACTTTTAATCTCATCCGTTTGAACTTCTTAATCCGACGCTCCAGATTTGCTCACAAATTACACAGTAAGGTTTGCTTACACATGATCTATCCTATATATATATATATATATATATATATATATATATATATATATATATATATATATATATATATATATATATATATATATATATATATATCAAATGTAAAATGTACTTAAGGTGTAAAATTCTTTAAATGAATTTAATTATAAGTAAATGGGTGTAATTTTTATAGGTAAATGGGTAAATGAGCCGAATTTATAAGTAAATAGGCCTAATTTAATTGGCAAAATATCAACCCCCATGTACCCCCTTGTCCCATGCGTGTGCCCCGGTCCCTATGCCACCCCTTTCCGGGTCATTTTTTTATGTCGCCACTTTTTGTTGTGCAAATATATATTTTTATTGATAAGGTAATAATTCGAAGGTCAGACAGGCCTGACTCATCGAGAGGCCGACAAAGTCGGCAGACGGCGAATCGTCAAACATACAACCTAAAAGACAGAATTACAGATAACAAGCGAAATGAAATAAGCAGAAATAAACTCTACAACAAGATGAACAAGAAGACCAACTCCCAAGAAAGCTGAGGACGCTGGCGAAGAACGAAGTCAAGCATCACCGAACAGTGGCACCGCGGGCCAGCGGTAGAGTAGGACTCTACCTTTGTTGTGTAAATATAACTTGATGTTGTGCACATATAACATTATGTTGTGCAAATATAACTTTATGTTGTGCGAACATAATAATTTCTTTTTTTTTCGCCAACACTTTTTTTTCGTTTTCAGCATTTTTTGTTGTGCAAATATAAGTTTATGTTTTGTGCAAATATAACATTATGTTGTGCGTTTGTAAAATGATGAAGTGTATGAATAATAATAATATGAAGTGCAAGAATAAAAGTATGAAGTGCACATTTAAGATTATAAAGTGCATAAATAAAATGATAAAGTGCAAGAATATCCTCTAAATGTCGAGATTACTATGTTAGGTCTTCAATGGTTCAACCATGTGTGCATGGGAATACATGAGCCCTATCCGGATCGTGTTGTTCGCCATGGGTCCAGCATATACCGCTTCTCCCGTACAGGTCCTATAAAGTAGACAGACCAAACAACCCACATACGTACATTAGCCTATAGTGCCTAATATGGCCTATAGGACGATTGGGATCACCATGACTCCATGAGTGTCAATTTATAACAAATATGTGTCCATTATCTTTAGCTCCGTGGGAGATTTCTGCTGATTACTTTGATTATCGGACATGGTAAGTCATTTCTTCTACAGAGCTCATACGCATCAGATCCCCCTATGCGTCACATCCCCCCCCCCAATGATAAACCTTGAGGAGGTATATTTTAAATTTATTTGCCCATGAATATTTTGTCTATAATCTCATATACACATATGTGGTTTTGTATGTCGATGATATTATATTTTCTACTAATTAACTGTTAAAAAAAACAAATATGTGGTTTTCGGGACAACAATTCTGTATCAAGGATGAAAAAATGGCATATATGGTTTAATATTGCTTGACGTTGAGTTTAAGTTATTCTAGTTGAGCATGATGGAATAAGTTCAACAAGAAATCAAAAAATCTCTGTCGATCTACGATGCATGACTAGTAAAAATCCAAAAAAAAACCCTTAATCAATTAAGTCTAACAAGAATAACATTCATTTATTCTCAAACGAACCCCTTTATTATCTATTATTTAAGGTACATGTGTTTTCAATTTTTTTTTAAAAAAAAAAGTTAAAATCAAACTCCCGTTAAGCAAATGTGGAAGATTTTAAAAATATTTTCAAAATTGCACTCCCGTGTTTATAAAATGGGAGGCATAATAAAAATTGTACTCTCGTATTCCAAAAAGGGAGTTATACTTAGTTTTATAACTCGTGTTTAAAAAACGGGAGGCATAAAAAAAGTTGTTTTCCAAAAACGTGATTTATACCTAGTTGTCTAACTCTCGTTTTTTAAAAACATGAGTTATAAATAAATCCCCCAATTGAACTTCTATGCTTTAGATATAGGGGTACAAAAGCTAGCTTTTTGGGTGCCTAACCCAATTTTTTGTGATGGAATTAGAGAATGTGTTTTATCAAACAAACAAAACATCTAGCAAATTACAGTAACTCTATTTTTGTTTTTCTTTTTTTTTTTCTTTTTTTGAAAAGGGAAAGAAAGCAAGCTTAGTGAAGTTTAGTTTCCCCATGTCATTTTTTATGTTGTTTAGGGTGTTCTTGATGTTCTGAGACTGTAATTGATGTCTACGCAGTTTAGCTACCATTTTTGGATCCAACTGGTATATGGTCGCGCATGTAATTGAACAATCTAGAAGAAGATGTGGGAGGTCTTCGTAGCTAGAGTTACAAAGAGGGCAATTTGTAGGAATACCCACCCCACGACTAGCCAACATAACCGATGTTGGGATGCCATTTTTCGAGATATGCCATAGGAATTCCTTTATTTTAGGAAGCGTTTCTAGTTGCCACATCCAATGCAGTTCTGATCGGGTATGTTGTTTTGTGCTGCGGAGCATATCAATGGTTGATTTAGTGAAAAACCAAGCATTCTTTCTCCATCTCCAGTAGAGCCTATCTTGATCTATATTTTTTGGGATTGGTGTTAGTAGGATAGAGGTGATTGTGTCTTCGTAGATTTGATCTTTGACCAGGTCGTGGAGTTTTTGGGCATTCCATGATTTATCATTCTAAATGAAATGGCTCATTTTGAGGTAAGGGTCTATGTTTGGTATATCCTTTGCGATAGTAATGAGCGGAATGTCACCGAACCAATGATCCAACGAGAAATTAATAGCTTTCCCATTACCAATAGACCAATGGATGCCATTCTTAAAGATATGAATAAGATTTAATAGCTTTGTCCAGTTCCATGAGAAGTTACCTTTTCGTTTATATTAGAGATGTGCTATTGTTTGAGGTATTTTTGTGCGATGATCGTGACCCATGGGTTGGTTAGTTCAGCAAGAATCTTTCAGATTAATTTAAGTTGGAGAGCGGTGTTCATGTCTTCGAAGGTGCGAAGGCCAAGACCCCCATTTTGCTTAGATTTGCAAACTTCAAACTATCTAATCAATGGTTTATGCCTCGACCCTTTATTCCATAGGAAATTCCTTTTAATCCTATCAAGTTTTGCATGAATGGGAGAGAGGAGCATAAAACACTACATTAAATGTAGGGGTTTTGGTGCCAGCGTTGATTTGATTAGTGTGCATCAGCCTTGTTGTGAAAGAGAGTTTGCCTTCAATTTGTTGAGTTGGGTTTTTGTTGATCCCAAAAAAATCATTGAATGAGGCATTAGAGACCCTTCCAGTGATGATTGGGCAACCCATGTATTTTCCAAGGTTTGTTGTGAAGGGGATCCCTTATTCATTGTGAATAATCGTTTTTAGGTTTGCATTTGTGTCTTTAGTTGTTTGGTAAAGATATTTAAGTCTATTGATTCTTTGGCCCGAGAGGGTAAAATATTCATGTAGTACTTTATTGATTTGGTCGCATGCCTTTTTTTGTAGATGTAGCGAAAATGATTATATCGTCAGTGAAGGCTAGGAAAGAGATCTTAACCCCCGGTCGAGTGATTGAAATCCCTAAATGGCTCCTAGGTAGCTGCGATTCATGTTGTAGTCCTCGGGAAAGAACTTTGGAGAGAATAAAAAATAGGTAAGGGGACAGAGGATCTTCTTGTCATATGCCTCTGTTAGGGGTGAATAGCTCGGTTGGCTCATTGTTTACCAAAACTGAGTAAGAGATTGTGGTCAAACATTCTCATACCCAGTTTACAAAATGAGGGGAGAAGCCAAATTTGTCAAGGATAGTGTATAAGAAGTCTTAGTCGACCATATCAAAAGCCTTTTCCATATCAAGTTTGACGACTATCTTTTGCCCACTTCCAAATTCTTTGCAGCATTCTCAATGGAACCGAAAACATTTCCGAAACGTCTTTGGTTATAATACCATCCCTTAATTTTCCATCGAAACTTCTTGCCAACAAAGCACTATAAATTTTCCATCGATCTTCATTGTAGAGGACCTTGATTCTTCTAGGAGCTTTGTTTTGCTGGTTAAATATGCCTATAAATCAACATTGAGGAGACAAGAATAATCTTATACAACAAATGGAAGGATAAAACGTTGACGATGCTTTAACATAGTGTTGCTACATGACATTATGGATTTACCTGAATGCAAAGATTCTAAATCATCGGCATCGACATCGACATCTCCACTAGCTCATTCGGCTTTGACATCGACATTGACATCCACGTCGTCATCTTCCATGAACTGAGGTACATGAATGTCCAACCATAGAGCTTCAAACTCCTCGTTTGGATCACCATTTAAATCAATGACTAATTTTTCTCTATGATTGAATCATCTTCGATATTGCATCTTCGCCCTCTTTTTCCGTGTGTGCATCTCCACCCTCTCCTCTGGCATTGACATCCAAGAATGGAGCTTCAAACTTCTTAATTGGCTCAGGTCGCTCAACATTTATATCAATGGCTAAATACGATCGAATCACCATCGGTATTGCAACTTCACCGTTCGTTTTTATGCGTGCATTTCCACCCTCTTCGCTGACTTCGACGTCTTCGTTGCTCAATGGAAGGTTGTTTAGATCAAATGAACATTATTCTTGATTTTTCATTAATGGATTGATTTTTAGACTTAGAACCAAGGTATCCAGGATAAACTTCTCTCTTGGTTATGGAAATATGGAGAAATTAAATGAAAATTGATTTGGCTCTAATTTTCCACTAACATCCTAACCCCCTTTAAATTTAAATTTTGGCTCCAAAATGTGGGTTGTTTAGCAGTGTCAAGGTGGGAAAGCTGGAAGGTAAAGGGTCGCTTCCTTGATGTTGTCCGTACAAGCCTTACACAAGTATAAGTCCTTAATTAGTGTGTAACATTCCAAAGCGTCAATTAATTGGAAACAGAGGGAGTATATATTATTCAATACTCATTGAAATACGCATTTTTGTATTTTAATACGAATTAAATCAGTATAAATTTTGAAGGACTTACTTTTTTTTTCCATCTTCGTCATGCAGACATATGTTTCAAGTGAAGAACGAAATAGGTAATGTAAATAACAATAATATAAATACTCTAAAAGGGGAGGTTGAATAAAGTATAGAAGTTTCTTGCAAACTTTCTGCAGACGCAACTTCAAGGGTCTTGAGATAGAACAAAAACCCGTTAAGCTGTGAAATTACGATATTAAAAATAAGTGCGAAAATAAAAATAAAGAACACAGAAATTGATAACAAAGTTTGGCTCTAAACCAGCCTACGTCTCCGCCTAGGGGTTATCTAACCCGTAGGATTCAAACAACTCTTATTTCTCTTTTCCTTATGAGTCCTAGATACAACCTAGAAAACCTTCCCTTCTTCTACCTCTTGAAGCCTTACCCGCTTCTATCTAGATAACCAAAGATACAGAGAAATAAAAGTCCCCTTGTTCACACCTAAGTGTGATACGTATGAGTATATAATACTCTTAGTATAACAGGGATTAACTTATACTATAATGCTCAAATCTTTCTTATCTCTCAAAATATAAAGCGATTACAAAAAGAGTAAGAAAGATGATTGATCAGCAGATGACGACGATGAGTAAAAGTGAAAGCTTTTCTTGCAATGAGAGCTGGAGAGATGTGTGTTGATGAACATGGAGAGCTCTGTATTTATAGTGTAGCTTCACTTCTTCTGCTGTTGATCTTCTTCCATGATTTTCTCGCTTGCTTGATCCTCTTTTCAAATTTGAATAACTTTGAAGCCATTTGAATTGTTGCTCACCAAGTTTATCTCTAGAAAATCGGACCTTGTTGCTGAGATATTCTTGTAACAGATTCGGATTTGGCTACTAGAATCTCGGAGCTGTTATGATGCTGTTCTTATCCGACTTTTAGATCCTGCACAGGTTAGTTCTAAAAATACGCAACAATATGTATATGTATCTGCACTAAATATGATTTAAACGAAAAGTCAAATAAATTAGATTTAAACAAACCTTTAAATCTAATATCAAATAAAGATATAACCAATTTGTATAAACTGAAATGTCTTATACCTTTGTCTTTCATCATCCTGCAAAATACAGATTATATATATGAATTTCATCAAGAGCGTCATCACCAAGTATTTTTGTTATCCTTATTATGTGAATCATTTTCAGTCCTAATAAAACAAAAGGTATAACTTTCCAAAAAACACACATTTTTTTAGCAACATCAATGTATTTATTCCATTATCTTGCATAGTTTTCAACACTTATTTTTTTACTCTCATTTCTTACATGTAGGTGATTGTTTTATAATAAAGGGTGGTGAAGTTGATGTTCACCGCGAATTACAAAACATTATCACCATTACCTTTATATATTTTCCATATTCATTGTTTTTTAAATTATATCAATTGTTTCTCAAACGTATTCGTCGGTTTCAGTTTTTTCATTCCCTTATTATTGTTGTTTGATTGAAGTCATTATATTTATTGGAATTATATTGATGATATATTTGATTGTAATACTTTAATTTTGTTATTATTTAGCATGTGATGGTATATTGATGGTGTATTTGATTGTAATGTAATCTTCTTATTATTGCAATGCTCACTTTTTAATTCATATGTAATACTTATATTTTTATATTGTAAATGAATAATATTATGTATAATATATTTCAAAAGTAAGACATGTGTAAGGTACGAGTACTGAACTAGTTAGATGTATGACGAGCAAGGTAGAACGACGAGAATTGAAAGATCGACGATGGATAAATCATTGTGGGAAAAGAAAAAAAAAGAGTAAAAACATTTGGAAGTTGTCAAGGGGGTTTGTTTCACATTTACCGTAGGTAGGGGCCAAGAGGTTTGATATCAATAATGATTTATTGCCCACTACAAGGAATTCTAAGCCGCACTAATGCAATCGTGGTCTAGCGGCAAATAGATGAAATGAAAGATCTTTTGGTTCTTGGAAGAGCCTTCTGTTGAGTTTGCCAAATTAAATTTTGATGGTTCTACAATATCATCAGCCTACGACTTTGTCATACGATATTTAGATGATAAGATATTATCCTTGGGGAAAGGAACTTGCAATTTCAGACCGATAATATTGACGGAGCCGCTTGGCCTATGTATAAGAGTTTTACAAGCAAAACAAAAGGGTATTGAGAATATTCTCATCGAGGGAGACAACAAAGTGGTTGTTAATACAATCATAGGAGACTGGAAGTGTCCGTGGTACATAGAGTTGTTACAATCAGATACAAGGTTGGATATTTGTACATTCTTTTTCTAATGTTGCTATTTGTCATATTTTAAGAAAATTCAACATTGTTGCAAATAGGATCACTCGTCTCACCTACGGCTCCCCCGCTTGACGGATTTATGGAGAACGATTCAGAACTTCAAGTTCTCGTTCGAAAGGAAACTCTAGGTAGAAGTCACGTCCAGAACGCCGGATGACGGTCTAATTGAGTTCTTTGCTTAAAAAAAAGGTAGGGGCAATCCCGTAAATAGAATGAAGTATAGGGTCTAAAATTGGTAGGAGCGAAATGGGGTCTGATGACTCACATGCGTTGCCCTGAGCAGGCTATTTGGAGAATCGGAGGGCAGTTGATATCCTTGGTTTTAGGTCACCATTTTCGCACTTTCGTCTCCTTCTCCGTTTACTTTGCAGATTGTTACGGCGTGTCTTCCGAAATTAGAGGGAGAGAAGTTAGCAAAACGCGATGTGGCGCTGCGTCTCTCGTGGCATTAGCCTCCACTCCTCCAACATCAGGGGATCTTCATCATCCCTTAAGCATAAGCTCTCCAGATTCTTATCCTCCTCAGTATGAATCGCATTCCTTTTTCCCTTTTTTTTTTAGGATTTCTTAAATCGTTTTACTTTCTCACATTCAGCACTTCATTGATTTCGTTTTATAATCTGATCTGAATCTCGTTGTTTTGGATTTTTATGAACTTCGATTTTGTTCTAAATTAGTGTGATATATTGCTTGAACTAGTTATTTTAGTACTTACTGTTGATCTTCGAGTTTTGTTCGGATTTGGATAAGAAGGAATCAAGTTCGTTCAGTTATCTATTGAATAGATAATGTGCGATTGATCATGGAATTGGTTTTGTGATTCGTCAATGGCAGGCGTCGGACTACACAATCGTCGATCATGCCTATGATGCCGTTGTTGTAGGAGCTGGTGGAGCTGGTCTCCGAGCGGCTATCGGGCTTTCTGAGCATGGCTTCAACACTGCTTGCATTACCAAGTTGTTCCCCACTCGGTCTCACACCGTGGCAGCGCAGGTAATACAGAATAAGAATTTTTAAAAGCTAAACGTTTTGTCAAGATTAGGTTAAAGTTAAGTCCCTGTGCACGTTCGCTGCATTTCAGTTTTTCTTACTTTGACACCTAAATAAGTAGGATTTAGATAAATTTATCCTATGTGTGAATAGATGCTGATGAATTACTTTGTTATATTGGGCAATCATAGATCACAAAACAGGTTTAAGATGGTTGGTTTAGCTATACTTGATTGATGTATCCCTTTCCTTATGCTTGTAGAATCCCTGTACCTGTTAAAAAAAATTAAAAGAAAGTTGAGTCTTCACTCTTGAATGAATTTTCAATCTGAAGTTAATTGTGTTTGCAGGGTGGGATTAATGCTGCTTTAGGTAACATGACTGAGGATGACTGGAGGTGGCACATGTATGATACCGTGAAAGGAAGTGACTGGTTGGGTATGCCACGTTTTCATCTCTTTTTCAGTTCTTCTTCTTGAGTTCTTGGTTGGTTTCTTCTTCCCAGTGAATCTAGGATGATGCTTGTTTTTGGATGTGTTATATAACTACTTTACAGCTTAAGAGTTAAACTTTGTTTGTTTTCATGTTAACTTATTTTAGGAGCTTTTCATTGTATTATGTAATGGAAATTTTTTTCTGTTTGTACAGGTGACCAAGATGCCATTCAGTACATGTGCAGAGAGGCTCCAAAAGCTGTTATTGAACTTGAAAATTATGGTTTACCTTTTTCTCGAACTGAAGATGGGAAAATATATCAGCGTGCATTCGGTGGCCAAAGCTTGGATTTTGGGAAAGGTATGAACAGGAACTTTTGAGTTGTGTCACTATACTACTATAGCTTGTAATTAGCAGATTTTGATACATTGTGTTATTATAGGTGGACAGGCATATCGTTGTGCATGTGCTGCTGATCGTACAGGGCATGCATTGTTACATACTCTTTACGGGCAAGCCATGAGGCATAACACACAATTTTTTGTCGAGTACTTTGCTCTGGATCTAATTATGGATGATGAAGGTAAGTTAGCATTATAATTACCTTAGTTGTGCTGTCTGGGATGAATTATCAATTTTTTTCCCTGTTTCACTTAACTAATTGCAATATTTTCAGCTTTCTTCAACTTACTGACCTTATCTTTCTTGGCTTTGATCATATTAATTCTTTCTCAATGAATCACAGATAATTCTGTCTTTCTGCTGGATGCATTACTTTGTGTCTGCTTTAGGTGTCTGAACTTGTCTTAATTAGCCTTCATTAAAATTTCGTTGATGTGTGGTTTACTCCTAACAATGGGAATTTTTATTTGAAGATACATTACTTACCTTAATGATTAACAATCTCCCAAGTGTTGTTTTGGAGATCCACTGACCTAGGGAGAGGATTTCTTACTCTTAACTGAATATGAATTTGCTATGTGCTGTCGTTGAATGAAATTTGCCATTTTAAACTTATAGTATGCATTGGTCTCACTTTATTGCTTAAGCATGATTCTATGTATAATGAAAATAAGCAAGTTCTCAATGATAGAGCATACAGATAAGTAATTTGGTCATATATTGATCTTCCCTGTCATGCTATTTCATTTCATTATAATCGCAGAATTTTGTTTTTGATGCTGCTGTTGTATTGTATTATAAATTGCTTGGACATAGTTAGGATTTTGAGTTTTTGGTGCTAGTGGATTATAATGTCTTATGGGTACCTAATGTAACTGTGCATCTTATATTTTATTAATGATAAACTCCACGTATACTCTTCTATCCCAAACAATGAATCTATAGTATCACTGTGCTGAAGTCTGGGTCAATGATGATGAATATTTCTATGTTTACTAATGACTTAATGACACAAAGTTTGAATACATTTAAATACTAGCATATTTGTTCAACTGGAGAGGTTGCTTAAATATTCAATTCACAAATAGGTACATGCCAAGGAGTGATTGCATTGAACCTGGAGGATGGGACAATACATCGTTTCCATTCTGCATCAACTATCTTGGCCACGGGGGTACTCATTCATTTTTATGTTCTTGGCAGTTATCCTCTGGGCGTTTGTCACTTCCCCTCCTATTCTCAAATTGTGATCTTATTTCCTTCTGAAATGTTCCAGGGATATGGCCGGGCTTATTTTTCTGCAACTTCAGCTCATACATGTACTGGAGATGGCAATGCTATGGTTGCACGAGCTGGCCTTCCACTTCAGGTTCTGTGCATTTTACTGATATACGGAAACTGAATTGTTTGTCTGGTTGCAGGAGATAGCAATGCTATGTGTCATTATCCTTATTCTTTTCTTGCAGGATCTTGAATTTGTCCAATTCCACCCAACTGGTATATATGGTGCTGGATGCCTCATTACCGAAGGTATTTATTTCTTTTTGTAAAATGAAAACCTCAATGTTTAAAAAAACACAGAAAAAAGAGAGAAATATTTATTCTCTAACATCATATAGCTCTTACCATAGTACCGGGTATTAATTATTATTGATTAACTTCCGCTAAATGGTTCTGGTGCTGTGGCTTTTAGGATCCCGTGGGGAAGGTGGAATTTTAAGAAACAGTGAAGGTGAACGTTTTATGGAAAGATATGCCCCCACTGCTAAGGACCTTGCATCAAGGGATGTGGTTTCAAGATCTATGACGATGGAAATCCGTGAAGGCCGTGGTGTAGGTAGGGCTATTACACAAGATATAACAACATTATTGTGCCTAACCAAGAGGTCTAAAAAACCCTGAAATGATTCCTGCTCCATGTTTTGTGATATTTGGAGAACATGGTAGTTCTTGGTTATCATGGTGCTAGCATGTCTTTTGGGCCCAAAGGATTCTTACATATAGATGCAAGAAACTTTCATTTATTATTTAATGGCTTTTTTATACACAGGAAAGAGATTCGGGCTTTTAATGACTCTTTCTGCATAAAATGATACTCTTTTCTGAAATTTTCTTTAAGTTCTTTTTCTCATTTTCCCCACGTACTCGCTACATTCAACACGAGTGAACAATATATTAGAAAATTATATTCTATGGAATAGTTATCCAAGGAGACTGCATAAATAATAGTATGGCTTACCCGTTTATGTGTATAAACTTTCATGTAAAAGACTATCGAAGATTGACTACTAGAAGTTGACAGTTGGGTTATTGAGTTAGCTATTGTTTTCCTCATAGTTCTTTGGCACATAACTTCAACTCTATCCTTTCACGATTTCATATCAGTTACCATGCCCTGATGACTGTTTGACCTGCTGTATTCTTGATTGACATTTGGAGGTTCCTATAACTAGTAGCAGCCACTTGATATCTTCTTATTCCTGGTTAATTCCTCCAATTTCACTACGTTTCACTACTAGACTAGTAATTTATTTCATGCTAATTTTAGGTGGGATGTTAGTTTGTATCCTTAGGCCTGCCTCATGACATCATACCAACATTATTTTCTAGATTTTTTTTGTCACTTGGTCTATATATTTTCTTAATCAGTCAGGCTAACTTTGACTTGATTACTTGGGTTAGGACCCTTGAAAGACCACATATATCTCCACTTGGATCACTTGCCTCCTGAGGTGCTCCAGGAGAGACTTCCCGGTATTTCTGAAACAGCTGCTATTTTTGCTGGTGTTGATGTTACAAAAGAGCCCATCCCTGTTCTGCCTACTGTTCATTATAATATGGGTGGGATTCCTACAAATCACCATGGAGAGGTAATGATTAACTAAAATATGAAAAATACTACAAAATCTTGTTCTGTTTCCAGTCTGAGTATTTTCCGCACACCAGGTTGTCACCATCAAAGGCAATGATCCCGATGCAGTAATCCCAGGATTAATGGCTGCTGGAGAGGCAGCGTGTGCATCAGTTCATGGTGCTAATAGGCTCGGTGCTAATTCGCTTCTTGATATTGTGGTTTTTGGTCGGGCTTGTGCGAATCGGGTTGCAGAGATACAACGACCAGGCAAGTCAGCAATACAATCTAGTAATCTAGCAATTAGCATTGATGGATTTGGGATAGCAATTAACTTGCCTTTGGCACTATGCAGGGGAGAAACTGAAGCCTTTGGCGCAGGATGCAGGGGAGAAGACTATTGCTTGGTTAGACAAGTTACGGAATTCAAATGGTTCAAATCCAACCTCAAACATCAGACTGAATATGCAACGGGTAATGCAGAATAATGCAGCTGTTTTTCGCACACAAGAGACATTAGAAGAAGGTTTGTTATCTCTTTTAGTTTATTAATACTTCCAGTTTCACGATGGACTGCTGTCACGATTCCATCATCCATCTGTCATTGTAATAATTCAAGCATGTATCTGTTCACTTGTAACCTTGCGTTTCTTCCTTCGATGATGCAGGTTGCGACTTAATTGACAAGGCTTGGGAAAGCTTTGATGATGTCAAGTTGAAGGATCGTAGTCTTATTTGGTAGTACTCGTTTGTATATGATAAAACTTGATCTCTGATGGTGGTACTTGCAAGGCAGGCAGCTTAACCGTTGTCTGAATCTGTGATGATCCCCAGGAACTCTGACTTGATAGAGACAATAGAGCTGGAGAACTTGTTAATCAATGCCTGCATCACCATGCATTCTGCCGAAGCCAGGAAGGAAAGCAGAGGAGCACACGCACGTGAAGATTTCACGGTTAGTTAACCTTTGTTTCATTTAACTCATCGCTAAATTAAAGCTATTTTAATGACCTTTCTACCTTGGTTACTTCTCTTCAAACCGTCCAATGCATTTGCATTCTGTTTTTCCAGAAAAGAGATGATGAAAACTGGATGAAGCACACTTTAGGGTATGCCAAAGTCTTTTACTTTTGTGAATCAATGGATTTTTTTTGCATCACCTGTGAAAGTGCAATGCCAATCATAAGAAATTTGGTCTTCCCTTGGCCCGCAGGTATTGGGAAAACGAAAAAGTTCGATTGGAATACAGACCTGTTCACATGAACACACTGGACGATGAAGCTGAGACGATCCCACCTAAAGCCCGTGTGTACTAGTCTAGTGCACAGTAGATCTCTGGAGCAAGATACAGCCAACCCAGTGCTCGTCGTGCGAGTTCTTCTTTCATGAAGAAGTTGGGTGATGGTGATGGGATTGCAATAAGAGGAGAAAACAAATTTTCAAAATAAGTTATTGTTGCATATGATGGGGCCAGAAATTTGTTACCCCAGTTGCCAAGGAATGGCATTAAAATGAGTGAGTGAAAGGAATATTTTACCATTTGCTATTGCAATTTCTCTCTTTTATGCATCATAAAATTAACCTAAAACATCCTATTTATAACCCTAAAGGTATGAATAAACAAGATAAAAGATAGCCTAATTAGATAGAAATTTTCTAAACCGAAGTAGATAGAAGATAGAACTTTCCAAGTTCAATTCGGCGTCCGAACTCGCTGATAGCGACTGGACTCGTTGGTAGCGAGTTGTCTTGGTAAACCTTCTGTTGGATTCTCGATAGCATCTCCCGCCCAACCCACTACCGCGAGTTCTATTTCCTTGTGAGCGAGTTCTTTTCGTCTTTCCAATTCCGCTAGTAGCGACCCAACCCGTTGTCATGAGCCATCCGCTAGAGCAAAACCATTTGCTGAAGCGAGTGTACTTTGTCTTCGTCATAGCCCTATGGCCGGTGAAACTCGCTAGCAACGAACCCATTTCGCGGTCACGAGTCTCTCGTTGTAGTGGGTTTACTTGCTGACCGCGAACCCTTGTCCTTTTGCTCGCTTGCTCTCACTAGTGCTCTTGCTCGGATATTCTTCCTCTCGTTCGATCCCAACTAATTTTATCCGTTGGTAGTGAGTGAAACTCACTAGCAGCGAAACGAGCTCAGTAACTTCCTTTCTCTTGTTCTTTCCTCATCCATTTCCTTCTTTCTTTTCCTTCTTTGCTTGGTTTCTTTACTGGCCTTGGCCATGTTTTAAACCTTCCCTTTCTCTTCACTATGTTGGATCTACGATTCTACACAATTTAACCAAAATAGCGTAGATTTCAAACTTCACCATGAAAAGAGTTTAAAACTAAACTGACACTATGACATGCATATTTTACAATGAAAATGCATCTAAACTACCCTATAATTCCTATTAAAAATATGCATTATCAGTAAGGGACATTATAGTGCGGCTCATCTATGTGTCTATATAAACCAAAACCAAAATAGTGAGTTGGAACCTTAATAACTAGAAAGAAGCCCGAGAATCGTGAAATCAAACCATGGTTACGAAGTCATGAGTAAACCATATTTCTCTCTATTTTTTCACATCACCATTGCTCTCGTTTGGTTACTTTCACTTTCACTATTGCTCTTTAGTTGCCTTTGCTTTCACAACCCGTCTCTTTTCATTGTTAACAAAGGAAGCACATAAGTTGCACGAGCTCTGTGGGATCGACCTCATACTCTACAACTATACTAGCTTTTGAGTTTGAAATTATCTTTGCCAGGAACCAACAACCGTTTTACGCCCGTCAAATTTTGGCGCCGTTGCAGGGGATCACTACTTTTCGTGTGTTTTCAGTGTTAACCTTCTTGTGGATCCTATTGTATAGTCCACACTCATACTACTAATCTTTCAATTGTGCCTTTAGATATAGAAATTTAAAGAACTCTCTCAAAGTTGAGGAAGAAGCATTCGAGCGGTAAGATTACAAACCGATTAATGGCTCAAGAGATCGGAGAGTTGAAGGTAAGGGATTCGGGAAAGCTACCATCTCAAGTGGTGGTTAACCTAAGAGAGAGGCCAGTTGAGGAGACTCCTTGAGGGGTTCGTAAAGTCGAGCCAACAACACTTAAACAAAGATGCTACTCGGGAGGCAAACTCTGCAGAGTGGTAATAGTTGTTTGTTCGATTCCATGAACTTTGAATTTTTCAATAATTTAGGTTAGGTATAATAGGGAAAATTTGGTAAGTGTCCATATTTTGGGCAAAAATTAAGCCCTAGGACAAAAAGGGGAATAAATTAAAAGGGTGTCCAAAAATTCCAATTTTGCCCTTCCTTCCCATTTTTTAATTTGACCATTGACCATTGACTGGTCAAAGGCATTGACTTTTGGTGACACATGTGTGGTGACATGTAAATTTTGTGATTACACGGTTTTTTTTTACGGGGTCACTGTCACCACTCTTTGACAGTGGTGACACGTGTGTGGTGACATGAAATTTTTTTGATTACAGTTTCGTTTTTAGAGTTTTTTTTACGAGGTCACTGTCACCACTCTTTATCAGTGGTGACACGTGTGTGGTGACATGAAATCTTTTTTATTACAGTTTCATTTTTAGAGTTTTTTTTACGGGGTCACTGTCACCACTCTTTGACAGTGGTGACACGTGTGTGGTGACATGAAATTTTTTTGATTACAGTTTAGTTTTTAGAGTTTTTTTTACGGGGTCACTGTCACCACTCTTTGACAGTGGTGAAAGTGGTGACACGTGTGTGGTGACATAAAATTTTTTTTATTACAGTTTCGTTTTTAGAGTTTTTTTTTTACGGGATCACTGTCACTACTCCTTGACAGTGGTGACACGTGTGTGGTGACATGAAATTTTTTTTATTACAGTTTCGTTTTTAGAGTTTTTTTTATGGGGTCACTGTCACCACTCTGTCACCACTCTTTGACAGTGGTGACACGTGTGTGGTGACATGAAAATTTTTTGATGACAGCTTCGCTTTTTTTTACGGGGTCACTGTCACCATGCTTATTAGTGGTGACACGTGTGGTGACATGAAAATTTTTTGATGACAGCTTCGTTTTTAGTTTTTTTTTCTTGTTTTTTTACGGGGTCACTGTCACCACGCTTATCAGTGGTGAGATGAAAATTTTTTGATGACAGCTTCGTTTCAAGAGTTTTTTTACGGGGTTACTGTCATCACTCTTATCGGTGGTGACACGTGTGGTGACATGAAAATTTTTTGATGACAACTTCGTTTCAAGAGTTTTTTTTACGGGGTCACTGTGACCACCCTTATCGCTGTCACCACCCTTATCGTTATCACCACCTTTATCACTGTCACTACTCTTATCAATGATCACACTGTCACCACTCTTATCCCTTTCACCACCCTTTATCGATGTCACCACCCTTATTGAAAATATGTCATTATTTAAAAGTCATTGTAGTCAAATGTTATTCACGAATCGTGAGTGGTTGTGGTCGAGAGATTAGCCTCTTTAATTAATAGAATTATTAAATGAGATTAGCCTCTATAATGCCATGCACACTATTCTGGATAAAGTCAAATGTTACATTCCCACCAAATTGTTAAATTGTACATCTGATTTTCTTTCATCTACGTGTTAACAAAACAGGTGAATTGTTAAATTGTACAAACAAATTAGGAATCTAACAAATTGTCTGTTCATACCAGTGGAGCTTGGTTGAGTAATGATCTGAATAGACTAAATTGAATTGAAACGATGAACTCATAGTGCAATCAGTTACATTATAAAATCTGCTATTCACATCAATAGACTTATAGTTATAGACCTGCTCGGACCCTGAGTTCACAGTAATCGAATAATGACCTTCCCAAGATGGACAAAATTATAAGTAAACCACTACATTTCACATGTCATATTTAGTTGCTGTATTGATTGAGCAATTGATTTTCTTTGATCTGTGACTTACTCACTTAATGCAACAATAAATTGTTCAATTGTAGTAACAAATCTGAAATTTCAAGGATATGAGGAAATCGGTAACTAAGAGCCTTTCATATATTTGTGTGTGGTTCTACCATGAAACTATGATTTCAGCCAAATTGTACTGAAGTGTTAAACAAAAAAACAAGCATTTTCAGATGAATCGCAATAGAATCTGAAACAATTTGAATCAAATCTATACTAGCTCCGCCAAGTGCGATGTATAGGTAAAGTAACAGATCTGAAACGGAAAAAGGCGAGATCACAGGAGGAAGCAAGCAAAGGAGAAGAGAGACAAAAAGAGAAGCAGGAAGGAGAAACCTTGAAGTAAGCGGAGATGGAAGGACTACAAGCGAGATCGAATTCGTCAAGCCGCTGCAGCCGAAGCTGTCGGAGTTCCGTAGGGCTTAGGGCTTACTCTTCGCCTGATTTCAGCCGGAAGTTGCTGGAGAAGTGGAACCCTAGGGCGAAGATCAGGATAGATCTGTAGCGCGGAAGCCATATTCGCCCCCTTCCATAGGGCTGGACGTAGTTGGCGACGGGCTTGGAAGGCCGGGAAGAGGAAGGGGGCGGCGGTAGTTGAGATCTCCTCAATCAGACTACTCTTTCAAAGCGATCTAGAGGAGCTCTTCTTCGTCTTCGCTGTCGCCGCCCACAACCAGCTCCGCTATGTCACCGGTGACACTCGGATTGTCGCCGTCGAGGAAGACGCGGCCGCCGGTGGAGGGGAAGCACTGGGGGAGGACGGTGCGGGTCTCGGAGAAGCAGAACTGGCAGTCGAGGAGGGAGAGGCTGCCATAGAGGGAGAAAGAGATCTGGAAGAACGTAGAGATCTGGAAGAACGTAGAAAGAGAGGATTAATTATAACAAGGGTACTTTGGGTATTATTAAAATTTTTTGGACAGATACTACTAAATGGAATTAGGGTGGACAATTAGTAAATAGGTTTATGGAAATGGATTATGGGCCAAATATTTTGGGTATAATATGCATTGAAACTTTGAATTTTGAATTTTGAATTAATGTTTGTGAGGGGTACGGGGAAGAGGACAAGGAGGAGGATAAAGGATGTGAATCTTTTTTTTTGCGCTAAACTTTCGTGCTAAATTTTTTCGTGCTCAACTTTATTATTAATTTTTTTATTAATTATAAACTTATTAATAATAAGTTTGTAATTATTATTATTTTTTGGTGAAACTAATTAAAATAACCCAAACTTTAAGGGGTGTTAAAAATATATCCCTACCTTTCAAATGTAAGATAAATATCCCGACCTTTTTAAGAGATGGTAATATAATATCCCAAAATTTTCTCTCCCACAAAAATGCTTACATGACACATATGTGGCAAAAAATAATGATCATATTCACAAGCGTGCCCTTGGATCTTAATGCTCGAATTATACAAAGTATAGTCTAGATTGTCATGATAATTTTTTAAAAAATAAAAGTCTCTTTTATAACCGAAAAAAATCATTCAATTTAATACGTTTTTATAGATTATAATTAAATTTAATCAAAATAAATATAATAAATCAAGTAAATATTTAAAATATAATTTTCAATATCTTGATTGTGTAAAATATCATTCAAGTTTATTAGATTAAATTAGATTGATTTTTAAGTTTATCTTAATTTTTTTTATTTTGGATTTAAGAAAAAATAAAAAATTACATTCTTTTATATATTTTTAATAATAATAATTTACTTCTTATATATAAATGAACACCATTGAAAATATGTTATTTTGCTTTACATTTTTTTTATTTGGCTTGTTATAGATATTGATTTAAAAAAAAATATAAAATATTAGGTACAAATTGAATCTAAAACTACGAAAGTTTATTAAATAAACTTTTAAACTCATCTAATTTAATTTTATACAGTATGTTTTATTTGAATTGAAAATACATGAGTAATACAACACAAAAAATAAGAATTTTATTGGAGAGAAATCATTGGGATATTATATTACCATCACTTATAAAGGTCGGGATATTTATCTTACATTTGAAAGATTGAGATATATTTTTAACACCCCTTAAAGGTTGAATTATTTTAATTAGTTTCGCCTTATTTTTTAAAAATAATATTTTATATAAAAAAGTACGTAAAAAGGAGTTAGTATGATAATAATGCCGATTAGGAGAGCATATACTAGTATGAGATAGGGATTGGAATCGGAATCTTACACGTCAGCTGACCCACGAATCCACCGAGGCAAATCAATCCAACTGCGTCACGCCTCGGTCGTTCCCACTTCATAAGGGATCGCAGATGGAGATGGAGATGGAGATGGATATAGGCGCTTAATCAGTACACCCTCCATCACTTGAGCCTTTTTCTGCCGTTCTTGATTTCCTTTCGGTGCCGAAAATGGCTTCCCACTCTCAGAGAATGATGACTTTGAAGAGATTCATCTCTCGGAGATTCTCTTCTTCTGCTGTGGTTTCAATGGCCGATCCGCCCGAGCTTCCGCCGTTCGATTACGTGCCGAAAGCGTACACTGGACCTTTGGCTGCCGATGTGCTTCGCAAGCGCAAGCAATTTCTCGGTCCTTCCCTCTTCCATTATTATCAGACCCCTGTAACTACTCCAATCCCCCTTTTCTATTTGAAATTTCTTTTTCTGATTTGGAAGATCAATTGCTTGCCGGATTAGCATTTGTTTTAAATTTGATTTCGCATTGTACTCCCACATTAACTAGGGTTTGTAATCAAGTACCAACCTCTTGACAAATTACTCTGGACCTTTCAAGATGCGTAACCCTAATTGCCGTCTCTATACCACAGTATCATTTTTGGAAATCTGATGTCTATCATGGTATCTTCTTGCTTCAATTTGCATATGACGAATTTTCCTTTTATGAAGCTCAACATTGTAGAAGGAAAGATGCAGTATCTGTTTGATGAGACTGGAAGGCGCTACCTTGACGCGTTTGCTGGAATCGTTACCGTATCTTGTGGACACTGTCATCCTGATGTCGTCAATGCCGTCATAGATCAAACCAAACTTCTCCAACATGCTACCACAATTTACTTGCACCATGCCATAGCTGATTATGCTGAAGAACTGGCCTCCAAAATGCCTGGAAATCTGAAGGTAGCTTTTGACAATTATCTTATATTGGCTTAGTTCATATGTCCCATCTGCCTTATCCAGTCTTTGTATATATGGCAAATTCCTCATTAAGTTTTCTCAATTTGATTATGCAGGTTGTGTATTTTGTGAATTCCGGCTCTGAAGCAAATGAGCTGGCTATGCTAATGGCTAGGCTCTATACTGGTAATCTTGAGATGATCTCTTTGAGGAACGCATATCATGGTGGAAGCGCTAATACACTTGGATTGACAGCTCTGAACACTTGGAAGTATCACATACCTCAGGTTCCTCATATTGCAGTTGAATTGAAATGTTTAGTGGTTAATTTGTGATATCATTTCCTTGGAGATACAAGCAGGCAGTGATCTGCACCATTTCATTATTATTAGTACAACAACATCCCAGTGATCCATTGTTCCAAAAAAAGGCATGGGCCTCCGCCTAGACCCCGCCTAGACCCTTGAAGGTCCCCCACCTTTGAGTTTAGCTGCCTAGACCCTTGAAGGTCACCCGCAAGGTCTTGGCGGCCTTGCGGGTTCGGCGAGTTAGTGAAAAAAACCATTTTGAGGTTTTAACTCCTAAAACCCTCACATGTCGATCTCTCTCTTAGTTCTCAACCTTTATACTCTCTCTTACTCTTGATCCCTCACTCCCATAGTCCTCTAACTCGCGACCTAACTCCCATTGTTAACGCCTAGACTATTAATTAAAGTTTATTTGTTTATATATGTTATGAATTAAACTTTATTATTCTATATACGTATTGAATATGACCTATGATTAAAAATACATCTCAAAATAGTAAATCCGCCTAAACCCCGCACAATCCGCCTAGACCCTTGACCCTATCTAGCCGCCGAGCATCCGCTAAGCGTTTTTTGGAACATTGCAGTGATCCAGCAATTAAGCAATCCCTTGAGCAATTCATATATATATATAAACCCTTATCAGCCTGCTCATTGCAATGGTTCATATGCAACCTACGAGCATAGAGAAAGGGCATTGTTGAATCTTGTTTCCAGAAAAGAACTAGTGAGCCCTTAGCAATAATGATTACTCTCAGTCTCATTTATGTAGCAGAAGAACTTTATTGGGCTTTCATAGCATAGGACAGTTCATGATGTGTTGATTTTCATCTGTGAATGTGTCAAGTTTGCTTGGAGGGTTAAAAAATTCTGCACAAATCATATCTCTCTTTCAAATTTGCAGGGAGAGATTCATCATGTGGTAAATCCAGATCCATATCGGGGAGTATTTGGTTCTGATGCCCACTACTATGCCAAGGATGTGCAAGATCACATTGATTTTGGCACATCTGGAAATGTTGCTGGCTTCATTGCTGAAACAATACAGGTGACCTTTTCTTCTGTAAATTAACTTGTTTCATACATTAAGGCATCATCCTTCCAATTTCTATAATCAATCGGGCTTCTTACTTACCAGGGAGTTGGAGGAGCTGTTGAATTGGCTCCAGGATATTTGAAATTAGTTTATGACATTGTGCGGAAGGCTGGAGGAGTATGCATTGCAGATGAAGTGCAGACTGGATTTGGTCGGACAGGAACCCACTACTGGGGCTTTGAGACACAGGGTGTTGTTCCAGATATAGTTACCATGGCAAAGGTCTCTTTGGCTATATTTCTAAACATTATATAATTAATAATGCATATTGATATTATTACATTTAGGACTTGCATCGCAACACGTATGTTTAACAGTTAACATGCCTGTTGCTCATGTAGAGATGCTAGAGTGATTCTACATGTTAACCTTTTTCAGGGAATCGGTAATGGGCTGCCCCTGGGTGCAGTTGTGACAACACCTGAAATTGCAAGTGTAATGTCTCAAAAAATTCAGTTCAACACCTATGGAGGAAATCCAGTGTGCTCTGCTGGAGGACTTGCGGTGCTCAGGGTTCTTGAGAAAGAGAAGCGTCAAGAACATTGCACCGAAGTTGGTTCCCATTTAATTGAGCGGTTGAGAGCACTTCAACAAAGACACGATAGTAATTAATTCTCAACCCTGCCTCATGTTTAAAGAATATCATTTTTGCCATGTTCCATGTTTGTTTGTATAACTAGGCCTTCTTTCATGGTCTCTCTAGTTAGAGATGCTCAAGATTATACATATGCATAGTTTTAGTTTTAAAGGAAGATTGATGGAAAATTGGAAACATTGGCTGCAGTGTCTTAGCATATAGAATGTCTAGGATCCGGATCAAAGAGAAAAGTCAAGAATAGAGTTCCATAAACCAAACAGGGCAGCTTGTCCTCATGAAGCAGTTTTAAGTTGTCTACAACAACAACAATAATCGTAGTTTGTCCCACGTACGCAGAGTCTAGGGGTCGAGTTACACATCCTTTCCCCGAACGAGTCGAGAGGATGTTTCTTATTGACCCAGAAATGATGGGCAATTAATAGGATACAACCTCAAACTTTCCTACTCCACACTGCCCTCCTTGACCTGAATTGCTCTCCTCCACTGAATTCTATCTTGCGGCAAATCTCTGTGAGGCCGAAGGCAGCCAGATCCTGCCTAATTACCTCATTTCAACTCTTCTAGGTCGCCCTTTACTACATCCAACACTCTCGATAGCAAGGTTATCGCACTTATGCACTGGCGCACTCTGATCTCTCCTCTGAACATGACCAAACCACCGTAACCGTGACTCTCGCAACTTATCCTTGATACTGATCACTCCTACCTTGTCACAAATAAGCTCATTTATGATTCTGTCAAGCCTTGTATGCCCACACATTCATTTGATCATCCTCATCTCCACCATCATAAGTCTTTGTTCCTGCACCCTAGTTTTAAGTTGTCTATTCTTTCTAATTGTTGCAGCTGAGCTTTGCTATGTATAAATAAAATGTGATGTTTTCTGTATGGTCTGATGTCTTTAAACTTGTTTGTTTCTAGTCATTGGTGACGTGAGAGGTAGAGGCCTGATGGTAGGAGTTGAAATGGTTACTGATAGAACAGATAAGACCCCTGCCAAGGCAGAAACTGCCATTCTCTTTGAACATCTAAGAGGTAAGTCATCCTGTCTAGCAAGATAAACTTTTTTTTTTTGCAAAAGCATTTTCATTGTTCTGAAACCCTAGATCTATAACAATGATAATAGTAGTAAGATTTTTTTAAATTTTTTTTCCTGAAACCGGCAGTAGTGTGGTTAAAACAAGACAACAAGCTTTCGAGAAGGGCTTATATGATTTGCATGCTATCATCACGCTAAAAACCACTCAAAGGATGACATGTTTTTTCTTCATGTGCAGAACTTGGTATCCTTGTGGGTAAGGGGGGAATCCATGGAAACGTCTTCAGGATAAAACCACCAATGTGTTTCTCAAAGGACGACGCAGGTATTTTCTTCATATATTGATTCATCTTTGAAAGCTGTTAATGATGTCAAAACCATGTTGTAGTTGCCCTAAGCTTGTAAACTGCGGTTTCGTAGTTGCCCTAAGCTTGTAAACTGCGGTTTCTCCATTGTAGATTACCTTGTGGATGCTTTGGACTACGCCATCTCAAAGCTGTAACCACTTGCTCTCACTTCTTTGGGAACAAGAGGGGATCCAAACAGGATTATCAATCCAAGCTGTGTGAAACGGGTCAAGGAACAGAAGATAATCCGTTTGAATAAACTTTCATTGAATTTCTCATGTATAGTTGGTCTCTGGGAGATCATACCAGGAAACAAATACTCGTGTGAACCTCCTGATCATCTAAATGGAGAAAGAAGTAGATTTCCAATTATGCAAGAAAGTTGTTTCCTATTTGACATAACAGTCATTTATGGTCACTCCATCTGTTGGTTGTGTTTTCGAATCGTGACAAGTTTGCTTCACTTTTAAATCGAATAGGTACATGTTACATGTTTGAGCATCTGAAATACACTTGCATTGAAGAAACAGAACATTTGTGATCAAAGTCATCATATGCAACAAAAATTTCTCCTCTATGAGCAAAAAGCAAATCATGTCAACCAATAAGCCCTATAGTTTTATTGATAAAAAGGAAAAATGTACAGGGGAAACAACTAAAGTTCATAGCAAGCTAACCACATGGTCTACCGTATGTATCCGCATGTAAAAAAAGATCAAATGGTATACCCACTGAAACACATCCAAAATGCCTATTCACAAGTTTCTCGAACAAGTAAAAAGGCCACATTTAAAAGCTTCCACTATTTCAAAGCTCAAAACTTTGCCCCCTGCTGAGCTCACTGGGAAAATCAAATGACTGTTGTGAAGTTGCATATTCAGCTTCAGCTATCTCGGGTACGACTACTCCAAAGCGAGCTGAGCGCTATGAGGCGCTGAAAATACTCCCCGAGAACTAACAAGCATCGAGCACCTTGGCGTATGGTTAGGTTGCGCTGCATCTGCTGCAGGGCCTCCTGTCGTAGATGATCTGCCTGGATTACACAACATGCCTCGGTTGGATCAGGAAACCCGTAAAACGAGCATTTCTCTACAGCGTGGTTTAAGGAGTCGAGTGTATAAATTACCTGGGTCACAAAACTCACTAATGCATCCAATTTCTCAACTGCAATTGTCATCTGAGGAATGTATCTTCCTTCGTCCATTTGTCCAGCTGCTACAGACTCTGCCAAAGTCTGTTGCAGTCTCTCCATCCCCTGTGTAAGTGCATCCTCCGCTTGCTGACATGATTGCGTAAGGTTGCTCACATCTACACGCTGTTTGTCGGTCAAGGGTTCGATAAGTGGACCAAGCACCTATGAATGACACCCCATTTTCAATGACAAACACCAAAACTGACATCTAACAGGTCATTTCATTTGTACAAGCATGAGCTTGAAGCCATACCTTGAGTAGCTCGGAAGGCCGAAAACCACCTATCCAAAAGAAGAAACGCTCAGCTGGTGACTTCCACATGCCAGACATTACATAGAAGACATTGGTCTTGGCTGCCTTTCCCTTTATGTGGAAAAGATCAGAGTAGTGCTTCATGTTGATGTCGATGAGGACCTTGAGCTCTTCATCTGTTCTATGAGCCTGCAAAGATGCCCTTAGTTCGCAGACCTGTTTCTTTTGTTCTTCCAGCCAATTCCCATACTCCATGTCAAATGCTGCAATTCCTGCAAACACGTTGGCAAGGAAGAAATGGAAAATTCATATAACATCACTTGTATCTGAAATCACATCGGATGTTGATGCAAAGTAGGATCTCATGTAACAAAGTGAAATGACTATGTGGTCAAACCAACACAGAGTCTAATCAGTAAGAAGGAAAACCTGAGTTTGTATTGCTGGATGACGGCGAATGAGCTATCGTGCTACCTACGTGGAAGCCCTGTAACAGACAACCGAGATTGAGACTTGAGACGAATCAACAACAATGTTAAATATGAGCATAATAACATGGTTAAAAAGTAACGGCCTGATCTCACCTGTTGCCTCGCCTGCTGAAGTTCTTGCTCCAATTGAACTAGTTTTAATCGGCTTGATTCCAGATTTTGTACATAGGCCTATTTTGCAAAGCTTAGTGTCAGCCATTACGAAGAAGATTGACTCGAATCTTTGCCAAGTCACATACCTTTTTCCTGAGGCGGCTTTTACGAGCAGCCTCCCTGTTTTGAGCAAGCCGTCTTTGTATCTACAATACGAATGAACGAAAAGCAAGGCTCTATAAGAAACAGGTTTTCAGTACAAATGCAGGAACAGACAGATCGATCCAAATCACTTTTTGCATTACCTTCTCCGAAGATTTAGATGATTCTTGCTCATACTTGTTCGTAGGTGTCAGTACTCCATGTGAAGTATCCTCAGACTGAACTCATCCAAAGAGGATAAACAATGAACATAAAGACAAGTTGTAAACATAAGACATTACGGCGAATCAGCTTATACACAATACCTGATTATCTAATCTCTCTTCGAAATCCAAGAAAGTCGGGCCAGATATATTATTAGGATAGTTGTCATCTCTGAATCCATCTAGCCATGAGCTGATCTGGTTCAGCGGATCGTATATATTCATCCTTCTTGACGTGATGAATGGCACAGACGATGAATTCATGACTCTTTCAATGGATAAACCAACAACACCGCATCTCCCCCAGCTTTGACAACAAGATCATGGACCAAAATGACTGCCTATAGTGAGTGCTCTCAATCTGCATACATGATACATCAAACATATATATATCTTTGAGGCTCAAAACTCAAAACACAACACCAAGAGCAGTTTTAAGAGATGTAAAAATCAATCCAAGAAAGCGTTGACCTTTACGGCCAACGAGACATAAATCGACATGAGAGTACTCACTACTCAGAGGAAGACAACAGAAGCTGAAAAATTAGAGATGGAGCAATTAATTTCACCTCAAAGCTAGATTGATATTGAAATCCTTTTTAATTTTGTTGTTGTTGTTGTTGAGTTCAAACAAGGTGAACAAGAGGATAGATTCTAGGTTGGAATTGGTAAGACCTAAAATCCATATAGGGTGTTCCTATGGAGGAATAATTGATATGGAAGAATCAGAACCAAGCAAGGGGGTAGAGGGCCTAACAACAAGTCCTTGGATTAGCTTAACACACAATTATAAAAAAAACAAAAAAAGTCTTCATTTCTTGTCTAGTTTATAACAACAAATCATTTAAAAATTGAGATTTCCTGTTTTGTTTATAATATAAGAGCTTATTGTTTCAAATATGAAAAGGAAAAAATAATGGTGTAATTTATTCGTCACCCCACACCCCACCTCCGTTTGTTTTGCCTCTTATCGCTTGGAACAGTCAAAGATTAACCAAACAGAAACGTCCTTGTTATTGAAAATTAGGAAATTGCAGTAAATATCCCAACCTTTGGACTCGTTTCACTCTTTACCCTTGTATTACAAAATATTCCAACTTTCGGCATTTTTTTCCCATTTTCCTTGTGATAATCTTAGAGGTTGTAAATTTCTTTATGACAACCTACGGACTAAGAAATACAAAAGAAAATAATCAACTCGATCTTATATGTAAGAAAATAAAAAGACAAAATGCAATTGATTGATCTTCCCGTTTTGGCTCGTATTTGTTCTATCTTTTGACGTTGGGTCGTCGCTTTGGTTAGGTGTGTTTAGTTCTGAGTTGAGTTGCATTATCGGACG
Organism: Persicaria maculosa; assembly: GCA_963922045.1. Taxonomy (NCBI): domain Eukaryota; kingdom Viridiplantae; phylum Streptophyta; class Magnoliopsida; order Caryophyllales; family Polygonaceae; genus Persicaria; species Persicaria maculosa. The sequence goes on from OY998271.1 coordinate 40,605,707, forward strand.
TCTTGTATGATCGAGAGGATCGTGGCCTATTGAGTTAGTGTGTTTTTCTTTCATCTATGTTGTTTTGTGTTATCTAGGATGTTGTATGTTGATGTTTTTCTGTCTATCGATTCATCGGCCTATTGAGTTATCAAACAACTTATTGTCTGACTTATCAAATTCTTACCTAATAAAAAAAAAGACAAAATACAATTGTATACCTATTAGCCCCTATTTGGATAATAATAGGAGACGATTATCCCTGTGAACATAATCCATATTTAAATTAACTAATGTTCATCCTCTTTTTTTTCATTCTAAAAAATTTAACTCCATAGTTTTAAGATATACGGGGTATTAACTATTCATTTTGTCCTTTTCTCTTCTAGACCCACAAAATGTAAATGATTAATATAAGTCATGGCTCAAAAATATATTAATATAATATTTTTACATTATATTAATTATCTTTAAAAATAATTATTGAAATTAAGACAATGAATATAATAAATCTGAATTAGTGTGAGAATTATAATATTCCATCCGTTTACGAAAATATGTCATTTTAGATTTCGACACAATTTTCAAGGAATTTTTTTAACACCCAAATTGTCTTTGGTTTCAAATGATTACTCATCCCAAAATCAAGTACAATCCTAACACTAAAATTGAAGCCAAAATTTAAATTTGCTTAGACAAATTCAAAATAAGTAAGGGTAATTTGGGAAATAATTGAGTATAATGTCTAAAACGACATGTTTCTTTGAACAAAATCGAAACTCTAAAATGACAAGTTTTCACGAACAGAGGGAGTAATAATAATGATAACAGATTCCAAGGTGAGCCGACCCTAAAACGCTCTCTTATAGAGGTTTTTGTTCGTCGCCGCTCATCCTCACCATCACCTCCGTTTGAAGCCCCAGTTTGCCGCCGTCTCACTCACCGCCGCTCCAACCTCCTACCATTGATTGTCTCCCACCATCGATTGCCCTTCAACCCTTGGCCTGCAGCTTCTCCGACGACGTTTTGGGAAGGTTGTGTGTCTTCTTCGACGGCTACAACCAACTTAGGGTCATCCGTGGCTCCGCCTTTTGGCTTCTCCCTCGGATCCGCCCTCTTCGAGGCCACCCTTGACTTCGGCCTGAGCTCCTGGCTCGGGTCTGCCTTTCCCAATGGCTCATTTGACTCGTCTTGTGGTGGTTCCATTGATGGTGTCTTTTCTTCGGTGGTTTTGCTTGGTTGTCGACGTTTCCGTTGGGGTGTTATGGATGCTCCCTCCTGCTTCCTTCCTGGGTCCGTAGTCTTCCGACTCGTTGGCTGCCTTTTGGGGTTCTCCCTTTCCAATCCGTTTAATTTGTCTTCATGCCTCTATATTGTTGTTCTTATTCTGCTCGGTCCCATCTCTGCTGTCTCTATTTTGACTACCTAGTAGTCTCCTACGATCTTGTTATCGTCCTTGAGAGGTTGAGATGAGTTTTGAGATTCTTTTGAGCAATAGTTTGGCTCGGGGTTGGGTTTGCACTTTGATGTGTTATGCTGTTCTTGTTGTGATGCAGGCCTCATCTGAACGGTGGTTGATTTGCTGTGTCCGAAGACGTCGTGGATTTGCAATCGATATCTGATGGCTCTGCGGAGTCCATAATCTGAGATGTCCGCTAGTGTTCCCCAGATTTATCTGTGTGCGTCCTCCGTTGGCTGATTAAATCGTTTGTCCTGTTGGCTTTGTTTTACAGTGTAGGATAGCTTGCACGTTTATTTTATTTTTGTATTTTCCTTTATGTTATTTACTTCTGTTATTTGAATTTGGTTGTACATGATGGTTAGTCCAAGCCGGTCTCTCAGTTTCTCTAGACTTGTTTAAAGAATTGAATTATTATCTTTCTTAAAAAAATCACAGACACCAAGGCGTGGTGATACAACAATTTAAAAATCTTATCAGCTACCGCATTGACTTCTAAAGACAAACTTCCTACGGTACCATTCTTCCAAACAAGCCTTTAATTTGATCACTGTCGTAACTAATTTAAGACAGAAGAAGTGGTGACGGACAAATTTCAGGTATAAGTTAGTATAATGAACCGCGTAAATTAAGAAATAAAAATAGACAAATCTTAATTAATTAGTCACAAAATGTAATAAATTAACTACTTTAAAAGTTGGAAATAACTACACCAAAAACGACAAAGAAATTAAATACTCCGTATTGAAGTTACCAACCCCCAATAAAAAAAAACACTACTTAAAAGAAATAAATAGAATTGCTTGTAGGTATGAAATTGTTGTTGTGGGGGGTACTGTTGCTGTGGTTGTTGTCATGTTGGCATTTTCTTCTTATAAAAATGCGCAGCAGGTGATGTTACTCTCCACGCCTTATCGTGCGCTGCCGTCGCTTACGTTAGCAGAAAACCATATCTAAGATTAATGCAGCGTTGGAAGTGGGGATCGAGGCTGCATCGTGCGCAATGTCCGAGCTCGGGCATGCATGAAAAAGGTCCATCGATTATTAATTTAATTTAATTATATTTGCATGATAATTAATCCATATCATCAATCACCATAACTTTATGATTGTATTGGAGCCTTTCCAATTCACCTACAAACTTGAATGAGATTGGATAGGATATGTGGAAACGTGTCAAGTGCTTCTTCCCAACTTTATTGTTACTGTTTTTTTTTTTTAAATACTATGGATTTGATCTATATATCTTCTCATTTTTTTCACGTAAATTACTACTTTTTCCGTATTTGAATAATTGACATTTTGAACATTTTTGTTTAACGATTTTTTCTATGTTTAAATTTAGAATTATATTTCAAAATTTAATTTCTTTAACTTTTATTTTAATTAGATTTTCAGAGTCGATAATTTTTTTTATTACGGAATCTTTGTCAATTTAGGTTCTTTCCTTAGGATATAAGATAGAAAGATTGTTTGTTTAAATAAAATAATTGACTCTTTAGGTACATCATTAAATGATAAATCTTTCTACTTTTGGTTACTTAGAGCTTGTTTGGTTAACAAATAAAAAACCTAGGAAGTTGATTGCACCCTTTTTCCTTTATTTTCGGTTTATATAGTATGTTCGACGGTTCATCCGTCTGCCGACTTGTTGGCCCCTCGAGCTTTAGGTATATCAAAGCTCAAATTATTACTTAATAAAAAAAACAAAAAAAACTAAGGAAGTTCAAAAACCTAAGAAGTAGGATAAATATAGGTATTTGATTGTATTTTTAATATGAAAAAATTCAGGAATTGGAATTCCAAACAATGGGGGAATTTCACCTATCTAGGGGAACTAGATAAGATGCAATTACACCCCTTTTAATGGAAAAATTCCACTTCTACTATTTAAATTCCCTACATTTTATAGTATAACTTAACCAAACAACTTTTTAAAATTTATGTGATTTATAATTTATGGGAATTGAATTTATGAGAAGTAACTCTTGGATTGACCCTTGAAATTTAATTTATAGTAAGACAATACAGGTAATGATGACATTAAATGGTTATATTTTTTTTTTTAATTTTTAACACCCTTAAAAAGTAAAAAATATTTTAAAAAATAATTATTCGGATACGGAGGGATTACTTCATTACTTGGATTGGTACCCTCTACCCAAATTTGGAATTTGTGTTAATCGCCCTTGACGGCCTATTCAGCTAATTAAGGGACTTTGGCCGTGTATCAGTGCATATATATAGCACAAGTGTACATGTAAAGACGGATTAGTTGGATTTTATTAGGGATATTTAACTAAGGTGGAATCAAACTCAAATTAGGACAATCGATATTAGGTGAAAATCTTCTAACTACACATAAATAGTGCGGAATAAAAACCACTATATTTCTTTGCATTAAAGAGAAATCTGATTTTGAATAGATATATTTATTTTATTTGATAAGAAAATCTACAATACTCTAGTACAACCCGTAACACTAGTGGTAAACTGTTAAACACCAATAAACCAAAATTAAAGCCCAACTATTACACAATATTGACTGAAATTAACACAAACACAATGAATAACATACGTAAATCATGTAGATCTAAACTCATGGAAGCGTTGTATTACACCGATGAACTCCGAGGGAATGCGACATCACTCATTTTCTTAACGTGTCGTCTTCTTCTTCTTATCTTCCATACAAACTTCCTTCTTCCATTTACTCTTTTTTAATCTTAACAACTGCCCTCCCACTCAACAACGAATCGGCTGCATAAGAAAACAAATGTCCTTAATTGGAATCTTAATTTGAATTTTCAATTTTCTAGACATTTTTTTCAAATGAGAAAGATCTTCAATCTTTCAAATCTTCATTCCACAGACATCTCATCTACTAGCTCGACAATTGAATATTCCACGGGTCCACGAGATTAACTCATTTCAACCAACTTAGAAGTTTTGCAAAGGTCGTCGTGACCCTCAACACAATATCTGGCCAGGGTCTTCACAACCTCCACTTCCCCTAAAAAAAAACAAGGATACATTCCATATATAATAGACCATATAAAGTTATTACAAACACACAGATGTCCTTGACGACCCTCAAGACCTCCAACAATTTCCTCCTTTTTAGTGCTTGGCAACTAGCAAACATCTACTTTCTCAGTACCACCAGCTAACCGCAGTTCGCTCTTAAAAATTGTTCCCCTCAGATAAATGTCGTCATTAGGGTTGGAAGACCTTCTCAACTATTATTGATTTACTTAGAGAATGACCCACCAACAATTTCTTCTTCTTATTAGCTTTCTATGACAGCATAGAAAAGTTCAGTACGGACAAAAACCCAAGGTAGTGTCTTAACATATACAAAAGACTCAATGTCATATCAACATATGATAACATGTACTTTTAGAACCTAGAGTACAAACATGATGTCAGCAACAGGAGCACAAAGCATTAAAACCATAGAAACATACCAAAAGATGGATAAGATTATTGGGAGTGTGTTTGAGAGATAATTTACTTAGTCAGGGTGCTCAGGACCATCTAATTGTGTAGGGGACCAACATGGTATGCTTTAATAACTAACCATTTTAACCCCTTCCCGTCCTTACCTTTTTTCAATTCTCTAGCAATGTTCCTCTCAAATACCCCTTTCTTTCTTTCTTTCTTTGAGGGTCACTGCAACCCTTATCCACAAATGATCAACCTATCTCTACTCTTTCCATTTCCATCTTGAAAATCCATCCTCTGGAACTTATCCCTTCTTATTTTATATGAAAAGAACTTTATTTTTATTTCCTTCTTTTATTTTCTTTTCTCTACTTAAGTCTTTTGATCCTCTTATTCACTCGTTTCCCCTCTTTTTTCTTTATAAAAAAGGGTGTTGTATTTTCCATGCAGACCATTTGCACAATACACATATCCCAAGGAGTACGAGACATGGGCAATATATGGACATGCAAACAAAAAGGATCAGTAACATTCAATGTCCATAGCACATGATGTGGATAGGATAAGCACAAAGAGAGGTCAAATAAAAGTATCCCAATAACTGGGGTTTGATGAAATCAATAATCATTTCGGCTTATGATGAGAGTCCTACAGATCAAGTATATTTTTACAAGTTCTACAAACAAAAGTTTTCAATACTTATGTGTCGTCAAACCTCAAACATAAAGTCAGGAAACCACAAAGTGCATAAAAACATATACAACATATAATCACGGGGGTCCTCATAATATGACGAGTCTTGAGGAGTTAGTGTACGTACCAACCTATTCTAGCCAATCATTAAGAGACATAGATCAAGTACTCCAAATTGAGAGAAATCATCCCTAAGTTTAATCTAAGCTTCATAAATTATTCTTTATTCAATGCTTTAGTGAAGTTGTCAACCACTTAATCCTCCGTGCGACAAGCATGCATCCATCTTAACATATTCCTTATCGACATTGTCCCTCAAGAAGTGATGTCACACATCTATATGCTTAGTCGTAGATCGAATGTTGGATGAGGTTTTTAGAGATGTTGATTGTATTTGTATTGTCACATAAAATATGAACAAATTTATAAATCATACAATAGCCACCCAATTGTTGCTTTAGCCATAAAAGTTGAGCACAACATGTTGTAGATAAGGCCACTAAATTATGCTTCTTCGAACCCCATGACACAAGGATAAGACCTAGGAATTGGGTCATCCCGAAGGTACTCTTTCTATCCACCAAGAACCCAACAAAAGTCCGTGTCAATGTACGTGATTATTGCGAACATCATTTAGGATACCAAAGATATAGGTCACATCTCCCTTTCAAGTGTCAATATATCCTATTGACTTACTTCAAATGATATTCCCTTAGGTTTGCCTGAAAGCAAGAACATAATCAAACAATGCACACAATGTCAAGTCAAGAGGCATTGAATTTCTTCCATAGTTTTTGTCTTCTTGTTTTACACTTTGTACGTCTTGCTATGATTAGCATATCCAATGAAGAAACCTCATATCTTATTGGATTAGACTTTTCTAGGGTCTTCTTCCCATTCTCTTGAACAAAGCCCTTGTAACCAAAGACACGTTGGCGAGAAATGTTCAACTTTCTTCCCTTCAGTAATTCATACGCAATCTTATCTAATAGAGGACGAATCAAAGCCTTGTTAAGAATGTAACAAGTGGTATTGATAGCTTCTTCCAACAAAGGACTTGAAATGTTGTTAGAGATCATCATGGTTCTTGTCACATTCTTTAAGGTCTTGTTCTTTCTCTTCACCACCCCATTATGACCCCATTATGTTGAGGGGTCCTCAGAATAAAAAAGTTGTGAGTGATTCTATCCTTCCTGCAAAATAACTTAAACTTAGGTATTTTAAAACTGAGTGTCGTGATTATTGACGGAGTTTTGCTTTGCAATAATATATGAAAGCACACACACAAGCAAATTAACTCAATCTAACAAATAAATACAAGACTCCCCCGCTGTAGTATAGAGGAATCAGGGTTGATCCACGAGAAAGGGTGCAAACACTTTCCAAAGTAGTCTTCGTAATGTCTCTCTATCGACTAGAAGTTCCTCGATGTCGACAAAAAATAGTCGTTGTCGGTTAGGGACAGTCAATGTTTCAACACTTAGAATAGTAGTAGGTCAAAACAGTGGTCGATGTCGATTAGGAGTAGTCGACGTCAATCAACAACCTGCAAAACAGCACAGACTAGCAAAAGAAAGCTGTCGATATCGACTAACAATGGTTGATATCGAGTAAGTGTAAAACCAAGTTGACATAGAAAACCGTCAACTGAAATCAAGCCAATAGCAAGCACAATAGATATCGAGCTCAAACACAGAAATATAGTAGCGTCGACAAGAGAGACTAACAGAAATAAGGGTGGTTGAGGATGTGATGATCAAGAAATTCCAGGGGTTGTTGGGTTTCTCAAAATACAGTAGCTCGATTTTTAGGGTTTTAAATATACAATAAAAAGAACTTCCAAGGATAGGATTTATAATGACAACAACCATGCAAGTGCATTCAACAAATCATCAAAGAAACATGCTTTATCAATCAAGAGAGGAGCTTTGAGACACTCAACAAATAGATCATAAAGGCTTTTGCATAAAAATCTATTTGTTTCTATCTTTTCTTAATTAGAGTTTAATCAACTCTCATAAATTAATCCTAATTACTATCCAGTTCACAATTAATCCACTTTCACTTCACAATCGCAAACACAGATAATCCTCAACTTTCGCAAATGAATTAAGCACATGATAGATGATCAAAACAGTAGCATATCAATGATTCATCAAGCACACAAACTTGGCTATTCTCGAGCTCACCCCGACCCTAGAAGAAATGCGACCACTCGCTCATGGAAGAAGAAAAGCAAGACATATCATAAAAATAAACCAATTGCATTGAATAAAAAACTGAAGTATCTTCAATCTTCGTGCTCAAACTCTCATATGAATGCCGATAAAATTGAATGCTTGAAAGAAAATCTGAACTTGATTGTAGTTTGATTGTAGGATGATTGGATCCTTCAATGATTGGATTCTTCGCCCCAAGAAACTTAGCCCTAGTGGCCTAATTTATAATGAACTAAAGCTTAACCTCTTAGGAAAAATATACTCCGTATTAAATCTAAGGAAGTCTATCTAATGCTGAAAAGATAGATAAAATCGTCGCTTCGCAATCCTCTCAAGATACAGACTTATTCAAATGCGTCTGCCTGCATCTTCGGTCGATATCGAATGGAGTGGTTGATATCGAGCACTCTTCGGCTCCAATCGACATCGGGTACTGGTTGACATAGGTGGTCGACGTTGAGCTCTGGTCGACACATCTGGTGAATTTCAACCACTCTTCTCTCCATTATAGTAGCTTCACTTTTCTCATCCTTCTTGATAGGCATTCGATGTCGACTAAGCCTATTCAATATCGAGCAATACTCTTCCGTGGACTCCTTCTTGTAATTGCTTCAAATCAGCTTCAAATCCCACAAAATCAAACCAAATTCGTGTAGACCTCCATATCTTGGAAATCATATTATTCTACACATTTTCCTAACATTCCCAACTCAGAATATAAATCAAAGACAGAATTTGGAGTAAAAATAAGCACAAAACATGGTAAAAAATATGGACATCAAATCACCCCATGCTTAAGCTTTCTTGTCCCTAAGCAATACTTGAATGGTCACAAAGATGAAGCCAACAAAACTCTCAACATTGTAGATCCCATTCTTATATTACCACTAACAATCAATTGACATCCTCTCCTTTTGTCATCAAATCCATGCCTGTTTATAAAAGCAACATCTCACACAAAAGGAGGTTATGTGAAAACAATTTCCTACGATATAGCAACAATAATTAAGAGGACTTTATGCAAGCTTTAGAGGAATGAAAGGTAAAAGAGATAAGGGTGGGATGATTTTTGGCTATGTGATGCTTAATCCGGGGAGATAGAAATTTCAAATACTTTCTCATAACCTTTATGCTCTTTCTCATTTCTTCATATGATATTTCCACATCCCTCATCCTTTCTTTATATCACTCTTTTCTCTTTTCACTTTATGCTTTTAACTTTCTAAACTTAGCACTACCTTCTCGTGAGTCACAAACATGGGTGTCACGAATGGCCCCAGATAATTAGTGCTTCAGACTCCTCACCTTGTGTCCCATCTCGCTCGAACTAACATCTCAAGTAAGCAGTTGATCACTTTACTCCTTGGTCACTGGATTTTCTATCTCTCATTAAATTTTCCATTACAAATCTTCATCGTGTCATCAAAACTTCAACATTCTTTCCAACACAAAATAATCACATACTCATCTTCATAACATGACATCCATTTTCATATATAATCCCCAGATGGATTTTCAGGTAAAGAAAATAGGCAATTTAGGAATTTTATAGAGCTATCAAATGAACAAGATATAAGGCTCATATATGGTTATTTTATGAGGGTAACAAACATGGGTAGGATGGAAAAATTCAACTCAAACGGAAAATAAATCCCTCCATCCTCTTATCATTGTATATATAAAAAACAACATCGATTTACCTCCTTTCATGGTTTTCTCAAAAAACAATTTGCACATCATTGAGACTTCCCTTTACTAGGCAATTCAATCACAATATCTCCAATGGAATCCACATTGGCATCATCGAGTCCTATCAAAGCTTCCATGACATATTTCTTTGAACTCATAAGCAAGCGAGGTGCTATCCTTCACAACTCTCATAACCATTCCTTTGGACCATAAACATTAAGCATAAAAGAAACAACATATCCGAAGATAATATCCTAAACATCCAAAAGTTGCAACCATGTCAAAGCAATTCAAGAAATATAACCAAACAACCAAAGATAAAGTCATAAATATAAGTTTTCCCTCCACCTCATACTTAAAACAATACAATGTCCTCAGTGTATAAAGAAAGTGGTTACAGAAGAAACTTACTAGATTAGGCACAAAAGATGATGTAGAGTAGGAGCCTTCGTCTATTACCGAGTAGTTGACATCGAGAGAGTGTAGTCGTCGTCGACATCAACTCTGTTCTAAGGTTGGTCGGAATGGCTTTCCCCAAGTAGTCGATGTCGACTGATCAGATTGATGTCGACTCTAATCTCTTTTCCTCTGCAACTCTTCAAGGTGGTCGATGTTGACAGAGTATAGTCGATATCGATCACTGATGCCTCCTTGAAGTGGCTTAGCCAGGTCTTGGTTGATGTCGACTGAACATGTCAATGTCGATTGGCCTTCAGAACTCCGACACCTCCTTGGTTCTTATTTCTTAATGCTTGACACCTCAGGTATCCTAAAAATCGTTAAGTAATGTAGACCAAAAACCTCCCAAAAACCAAGTTCATGCACAAAACCAAATCCAAAATCCAAAACAAAAAATTCAAACTAATTAAACTTTATTTACATGCTCTAGATTTTTAAGTCGCTAGGCCGACTTCTTCTTCAAGCTCAAATTGTGACATACATGACCCATATGGCATGGGCCTCCTCTTCTAGACTCTCCGGCTCAACTTTGAAGATGACATCTTTCTTGTCTTCTAGCTCTACCTTCCCGAGGGAGACACAGTGTACCATAAATGCGCCAGATTTCTTCCCTCGAATCTTCCTTTTGAACAACTTAGTGCTTGCCTTAGAATGGCACACCCTTTCACCCACCTTAAAAACCCGTGTCTCTCCATCACGTAAATTGCTGAGGTGGACATACCAAGGAATCTACCTCAGAGAAAAATCTTTAATTGAAATAGGAGAGGAGGGATCCTTACCTGGACATACCTTGCCGGGGATGAAAAAGCCATCTTTTGCTCCAGGGGTTACTCGACATCGACCGAAGGTGGTTGATATCGACTGCTGACTCTCCGAGCTCCCAGCTTCCTTCTCCGTGGTTGATGTGTTTGCCGGGGTCGACATGGGCAGGTCGACGTTGACTAACTTATGTGTTTCTAGTGGTTCAGGGGTCAACATTGTCTGGAAGGTAGTCGACATCGAAATGGGTGGGTCGACGATGATGAGGCTATTGGTAAAAACCCCATACTTAGCTTCTGTAGTGATTCCATGCTCATCAAAAGAGGTTGACATCGACCAGATGGAGTCGACATCGACCAGATGGAGTCGACATCGACCAGATGGAGTCAACATCGACTACTTCTCTAGAAATGTTCTTGTCTCCGGGGTCCAATACAACCAAAATTTTCTTCATTTGGGCCTCCATGGACCTCAACTCTAGCTCCTTGGGGGTCATAGTTCTCTTTGTGGGTTCCTCGCAAGGGATGATGCCTTCCCTCGCATGTAATGACTTGACCTCTATCCTATTGAGTTCTTTCATTGTAGGATTGAAAGAGAACTTAATGACCTCATTCCCAATAGTGAAAGTGAGAAGTCCCTTCTTGACGATGATGTTGGCATTAGTTGCTAGGAAAGGCCTACCAAGAATGATAGGCACTACAGGATCATCTACCATGTCTAGTACTATGAAGTAAGTTGAAACAAAGAACTTCCCCACCTGGACAAATACATCATCTATTATTCTTGTGGGCTTTACCCATGTATTGTCATCCATGTATAGCTTCATATCAACAGACTCCAAAGCTACAATGTTCACCTTTGACCATATAGATAGAGGCATAAGACTCACGCTTGCCCCTAGGTCACATAAAGCCTTATAACGATGCTGGCCAAGTCCCACAGCGATAGCAAACTTTCTAGGGTCACTCTTCTTCTCTGGGAAGTCTATCTTGCTACATTTTTGGGTGATTTCAGCCATTGATCGATCCACAAGGAAGGGTGTCAGCACTCACACAAGCAAATTAACTCAATCACCATTGTATTGCCTTGATTTCATTTGTTGAGGGAGTTTTGCTTGCAATAATATATGGAAGTAGACACACCAACAAATTAACTCAATCTAACAAATAAATACAAGACTCCCCTGTTGTAGTATAGAGGAATCAAGATCGATCCACAAGTAAGGGTGTCAGCGCTTTCCAAAGTAGTCTTCGTAATGTCTCTCTATCGACCAGAAGTTCCTCGATGTCGACTAAAAGTAGTTGATGTCAGTTAGGGACAATCAATGTTTCAACACTTAGAAAAATAACATGTCATGGTAGTGGTCGATGTCGATTATGAGTAGTCGACGTCGATCAATAACCTGTCAAACAGCACAGACTAGCAAAACAAAGTCGTCGATATCGACTAACAGTGGTCGATATCGAGTAAGTGTAAAACCAAGTCGACACAGAAAACCGTCTAATGAAATCAAGCCAATAGCAAACACAATAGATATCGACTGGTGTGGTCGATATTGAGCTCAAACACAGAAAAAAAGTAGCGTCGACAATAGAGGCCGACAGAAATATGGGTGGTTGAGGATGTTATGATCAAGAAATTCCAAGGGTTGTTGGGTTTCTCAAAACACAACGAAAGGCTTGATTTTTAGGGTTTCTAATATATAATAATAAGAACTTCCAAGGCTAAGGTTTACCACGACAACAACCATGTAATTGCATTCAACAAATCATCAAAGAAGCATGCTTTGTCAATCAAGAGAGGAGCTTTCACACACTCAACAAATAGATCATAGAGGCTTTCGAATAAAAACCTATTTTTTTCTCTCTTTTCTTATTAGGGTTTAATCAACTCTCATAAATTAATCCTAGTTACTACCCGGTTCAAAATTAATCCACTTTCGATTCACAATCGAAAACATAGACAATCCTCAACTTTCGCAAAGGAATTAACCACAAGATAGATGATCAAAACAGTAGCATATTAATGATTTTTCAAGCACACAAACATGTCTATTGTTGAGCTCACCCTGACTCTATAAGAAAAGCGACTACTCGCTCATGGAAGAAGAAAAACAAGTCATATCATAAAAATAAACCAATTGCATTAAATAAAAACCTCAAGTATATATTTTCAATATTCGTGCTCTAACTCTTGTATGGACGCCGAAAATACTGAACACTTTCTTTTCAAAGGAGAGATCTTCAATCTTCCAAATCTTCTCTCCACAAACATCTCTTTTATCAGCATGTCAATTGAATATTTCATGGACATTCGAGATTAACGCAATTCGACCAACTCAACATCAACCAAGTTAACATTCTACATGGGTTGTTGTGACCCTCAACACTATCCCTCACCATTGCTTCTCTCTCTTTCTCTCTCTATGTATATGTATTTATGTATGTATATGTATATTCCTACACTAGAATTTGATCATCATTATGTGAGAATCCTATCTTAACGATGTCCATTTCTCCTGCCAAAACAACAAGGATACATTGGACATATAATAAATAATATGGAGTTATTGTAAGTACCAAAACATAAAGGTCCTTGACAACCCTCAAAAACTCCAATAAAATTGTATGGTGTTTCATTCAGAAATAATGAGGATCGAAATATGAACACATGTAAGATTAATGGGTTATCCTTTATTAAGTGGTTTTGATGAAGTCCGATTATTAGTCTTATATATTGGACTTATTGCGCATTTGCACATGTGTCCAACTCTAATTGAATGGCCCTTTCCAATGCTCGCTAGCAGATGAATTTGACCTTGGAAGCCTTACAAGTTCTCTATCAGAGAAAATAAAATTACATTCCCATATATATATATATATATAATATCGACATCTCTACCCCTTAACAAGGGTATTTGTTGTTTAAACGTGCCTTGCACCCATGACTTATATATATTGGATGTTTGGAGTATCGCAAGTCAAAGGAGGTTCGTATCTATTAAAGGTGAAACTGACATCCAAACATCTTCAATTCTTCTTCGATGTTATAAATAATTGAAATTAACCAGTGTACATTAAGCCTTTATTCAGAAAACCGTTAATAGGTCTATGAGTTACAATCATGACATGTCACGCTTGCATATATATATATGGATGTCAGTGTGGCACCATTAGTACCTCAAAGCTTAATTAATTAATAATTAATAAACTACGGAGTATAAAACATGCAAAAGTTGTCGTATTAGAATAATTACATAATTAAGAATTTAAATTAGAATTTAGCCCCATATAGGTGTACGTACGTGGTGGTGTTAACCCTTGGGGAGAGGTTAATTGCCCCTTGAATGTGTATAGAGACGTTATGTTTTTGTTAATTTTTACCCTTCATTGGTCCATTTGGCCGTTTTAATATATGAATTTAACAAACTCCGTACTTCATATATCCCTCTTCTGTTGCTAGGATTCTGACATTATTCCATTTCCGGTTTTTTTCCCTTTATTTACTCAATGATCCACCCATTAATCTAACTATCTAATTAATTAATCAATTAAATTAAAGATTCTTTTTGTTTTTTCAAAATTAAATTAGAGATTCTTGCTCCAATTGTATAACAAGGTTGCGAGAATTTATGTAAATTAATGGAGAAATAAGCACCATTTTTAATCGTGATATTGTATACTTTTAGATCTAGAATATCATATAAGAATATTTACTTTTCTATAATGGAATATTTTGAAGATTTGGCACGCACCATGACAAATTCCCTGAACACATAACTAAATTTATGTAATTACTTAAAAATTTTGCAATTTATTAAAAATATTTTTATTTAATTATTAACTTTATTTACTTAATTTGGAATCTAACTGAAAAGTTTTATAAATTACTTTTACTAAGTGTTTCCTTTAGTTTATTAAATGATTTTGTTAATTTTTTAGTTTTATTTAAAGTTATTTCAATTTAAACATATTAAAATAGGATTGACATTTTGTGGTATCTTTAATTTAAATAGAATATATTGAGTTAAATTTTGTTAAACCTTGCAAATTTCATTGTTAAACCTTGCAAGCTAGTCTCCATCATTTGGGATTTTGTCCATTTTCATGGCTGATAGCTATGAATGTAGCCACGACTTGAAATGTCGTCGCTAAATAAGCGATGAGTGAAGCCCTCCGTGGCTAAATCCGTGGCCAAGAGTGATGAAATAAAATCTTGTCCAGAATGTCGTGACTTTTAGCCACGATCATGAATTTCGTAGCTAAATTCATGGCTGTTAGCAACGATGTGTCATCCGTCAAATGTGTCTTGGCATGTAGAACATGTAACAGAGGAGGGAATGATGTGTCATCCGTCAGATGGAGATGCATGGAAAAGGTTAGACACAAAGCATCATGATTTTGCTTTGGAGGCTCGTAATATTTGTTTGGATTTATGCACTGATGGCTTTGCTACCTTCAACAAAAGTGGACAGATTTATTCTTCTTGGTCTGTTATTGTTACTCCTTACAATCTTCCACCTCATTTGTGCATGAAAACGGAGCACATGTTTATGTCGTTGATAGTGCCAGATCCGACTGGTATGTACACCTTAGATCAGTTCCTGATGTTTTCCCATTTCATATAGTTTCAATCACTCCTAAATTCATAATTGATCGTCTATTTAGTTTGCATATATATATATATATATATATATATATATATATATGTACTAATTAACTAACTATATTTTCTTACAGAAGAAGGAGCTTGGAAAAGACCCAGTCCCAAGGGAAACATTTGAAAGGTGCCATAAGAAAAAAGACGGTTCTTGGGCTGGCACTCAATGCTAACCAACTGTGGTAAGTAACACTATCAGTGACCCTTGTTGTTATGTATGTGTGATGTCAATGGTTTAGTTATGTTCTTCATGTTCACACTTATTCTGTTCGATTTATAGTTTTTATTGTTGTGTTTGGTACCTGGTTATGTTTAGGTATTTTTTGTGCTTATGTTTGGGCTGTGATGATGATGTGTAGGTAGTGATGTTCATCTAATTGTACTTGGATATTTAGGTTGTCTATTTTTTTTACCCTGAGAAAGAACAAAAGACATAATTGATTTGGTCCGTCTTATTTGGCTAAGCTGTACAACATTGTGATATAGACTTTCCTGTTGAATGTGTTCAGTTATACATGATGTGATTTTTTTTTGGTGGGGAGTGGTGTTTTGGATATGAAGACTGTATGTAAAGAACTCATTTCCAATTGAATGTGTTCAATTATTCATTCCCTAAATTCATTTGGTTCTTAGGCATGTTTCATGACATCAGTTAGTTTGTCTATTTTATTTATAAAGAGCGTCAGTTTGTCTGTTGATAAAAGTGCATGGGTAGTGAAGAAGATGTCATCTTTTATTGCATTCTTACAATTGCAGGAAATTACTCACAACATGTTACACGAAAAAATTTAAACTCTCATTCAGCTTTTGTGACTGTCTGTTTTGCTTGTTTATATTTGTGATGATGTATTAAACATGCTATTTTGTTTGTTGCTGCTTTCTTTATGTTGTGTTGTTGTTGTGGTGTTCATGGGTGTTGCTGAATCTTGGTTGTGATGGCCAGTTCACTAGTGGTGCCTGATTGTGATATGTTGGTCGTTTTCTTTGAATTAGGACAAGTATGACCAGTTGATAGAAGAAGAAGCCCTGCTTGATGAAGCTATCTCTAAGAATGGATCTCACTCGGTTGATATGCCTACTGCTTGGATCAAGGCTATAGGAGGTGTGAAGAAAGGCCGGGTTGTCGGCATGGGATCAGAGTCGCCAGTTATCTTGCAGTCAACGCCGATTCCACAAGCCGCATCCCCAACTGTTGCAGATGCTGCTGATGCCCCTTTGAAGGACTATGTGATGTCTGAGCTTTTAACCATGAGGCAAGACTTGAGGAAGGAAATGGTGGAGTTAGGGGACCAAGTACAGACCCAGGTGGCCACAAACCTTAGGTAAAAAATAACGTCCTTTGGAGAGCGAGTGCAGGAACAAGTTAGCTCAAGCGTCCGAGAAGACATGGTAGCTATTGGGGAGCAACTAATGGGCGAGACTAGGAAGGCCAATGAAGCGTGGCAGGAGAACCTCCTCAACACCATGATGCAGTTCTGTAAGGGCAAAGACAAGTGAAAGTAAGTTGTGTGTTGCTATTTTGGGTTCCACTATCTTAAGACTTTGTCGTATTCTCCCATGTCGTACGTACTGCTGAACTTTTGGGTTTGTTTTGGTTGTGTTTTGGATGGTCAAACTTATGCTTGTGTTTTTGTTGGTTGAACTGGTGGTTGTGTTTTGGATGTGTTTAGAATGAACAAATTATGTCAATGGTATTTTATTTTGGTATATTTGTGTCCAACATTATTAAATAATTATATTATATTTAAAGATTAAAATAATTTGTGGCAACGACATTAGCCACAAGCAATAGCCACAAGTAATAGCCACAGACAATAGCCACGGGCATAGCCACGGGCATTCATTGTAGCCACGACCATAGCCACATATAGGCCACGACATTAGCCACATGAATAGCCACGACATAAATTGTAGCCACGAATTTAGCCACATGCCGGCCACGCCATTAGCCACGACTTTTTCCACAATAATAGCCACAACCATTAGCCACAAATATGGCAATGACCTCAACCACAAAATCAGCCACAACAGTCGTTGTGCCTCAATGAAGACTCACACATGCGTGGCCACGACATCAGCCACGAGCAGACCGTGGCTGATGTTGTGGCTATAGTCACAAATTCCTCGGGTATAACCCGGCCATGGGCATAGCCACGGACTTGTCAGATGGTGGCTATTAGCCACGGATGTTGGAAATCTGGCATTTAACGACGAGGCATATAACCACGAATGGCGACGACTGTAAAATTCGTGGCTATGCCCGTCGCTAAACCGTTTAGCCATGACCATTCGTGGCCTATCCGTGGCTATTTCCTGTTTTTTTTGGTAGTGTGGCGAAGCGAGCATGGCCACAATCGTTTATAAGAATTATATCTCAAGAATGATAGGTGAACCAGCCTAGCATGTAAGCGGCAAGCAGAGTGAAAAACTTTGGCTGATGGGGAGTAAAAAAATCTAACATATAGACACACATACACAGTTGGGTGAGCAAAATTGTTATTCATATGACGCATTATCGGGACGACGGGTTTACAAAATATTGATTTGAACATAATGGGATGATCATGAACTTTTATTGTATTATGGTTGCTTCGATGTTTATATCTATTGCTTTTCTTTACTTGGGTTTCACATTTTTATATTTAGGCATTGGTTGAAACTACTTGTTAAATTCAATTGGAATACAAAGTGTCCCATAAACAAAGTGCAGTCTTGTTAAACTTATCAGCTTATATAGTTGGTAATTTCTTCCATTGTTCACTCCAAGCCATCTTCCCCCCCCATAATGTTTGTGGGATGGGAATGCAAATTATGCTTACGCAATAGGGAGTAATGCCACACACCAAATAACACAACAAAACCCCCAACCCATAATTATGGCAAGGAACAAATGCCCGTTTAGAGGGTAAATTATCCACATACAAGGATAATTTACAATTGATTGAGTTGATATAGTTTTGGAAGATAAATTTTCGGAGCTTGATATCATAGGGTCCTATAGTTAGAGATGTATCTCGAATATTAGAAATAACATAGTAATTAGTAAGGACTAAGGATCTTATACCAACACAAATACATAACCTCAACTTTCTTCAGATCATCATCAAATACAAACCCATAGAGATCGAGAGACGACCACTGCATAGTCAATTTCGACACCTAAATTACATACACTGTAGATAAGATACATATATTAGGTGTTAGACACACATTCATAGAGTGTTTCAAAATACAACATTAATAGACACTTAAGTTTGACCCTTCTACAAAGACTGACAAAGGGGTTCACAACCCATAGAGCAAAAGGTGGTAGAATCATCTCCAAAGCTAAACTTGCAATGTCACCACTAACAAAGCAAGCAGCCAGACCACCAAATATATCACTCGACATACCTTACTTTCTTTTGCCACCTTCAGCTTTGACGAACACTTGTAGATAGTTTATCCAAGTTTGGCGATATTATTGGTTTACTAATTTTAGAGGGCTGATTATTCAATTTTGTAAGTACTTGAATGTTCAATTCAGTTTTTATGTTTTTACTGTTGGTTTATTTTTTTATTTGAGTGAGGCTATAGGCAAGACGTCGGAATGGCTATAGACAAGTTCGTTATCGCCAAATTACGTGACAAATCCTTTACTACTTTCGACAATATTTACACATTTGCCCGAGAACAAAATAGGAATCCTATTGACATTCATATTCCTATCGAATTCATTGAATCTTAATCCCGAATACACGATAAACTCATTGAACTTCAGACGCGATCTGATTATTGAATTCTTTTGAATGATTTTTGACGACTTCAGGATGGTTTTCGATTAGCGTAGTCGTCGAAACTAAGGTCGATAAAATTTTCCGAGCTAATCTTGTTACCTCGTTGCATAGAGCCGAGCTAATATATTAACCTTAACAAAATAAGTTAAGGTTATACAATTCACTCGGCTAGATCAACCGAGGTTAGTTAATCATTGTTGATGATTTCATGTACACTCTAGGCCTTGTTTGGATTATTTCATTAACTGCAAATTTCATACACCAAATTTCACTTTTTTCTGCAACTTAAGCTTCTTCCAAGATGAATTTGAGCACACTTGAAAAATTATACCACCTCGGCATAATCTAACGAGGTTACGGTACCACCTCGGCAATTTCAGCCGTGGCTGTTACATTACCTCATCCAGGGTAGCCGAGCCTAAAGCACCACCTCGAAAAATCCACACGAGATTAGCCTTGTGCCCGACCGTAAACCAGCAAAAATTGCCAAATAAACCAAACCAAATCGCAACAAAACAAGCAATTTCTTTCGTTTTCGTTACAATTTCTACTCATAATTCAACTCAAACAACACCCATATCAATAACAATAAAATAAAACACACAAACAAAAACCAATTTGATTAATTTCAATTCTAATTTCAAACCTTAAACACATACACTTTCTTCTAAAAACCTCCATCAAAATCAATTGTAAATGAAACTTCCGTTGAAATCCCTCACAATTCTACCGGAATGAACAAGATATGGGTGACTTCTCTTCACAAGTGTGTGGCTCGTTCAACTCAATGGAGGAATGTGAGGATGAAGGGTGTGGGTTCATTTTTATCAGAAATTTCGCCTAGTACCCCTAACCTATTACCTTTTTCGCGCGGTGTGTACAAGAGTTTATCGAATTTCACCCAGTGCCCTTAAGTTTTAGATGGATTTCGCCTCGTGACCTTGCTCAGTTAAAAGTAACAGAGTCTCTTCTCTCCGTTTGCCTTTTCTGATTAAAAAATGAAAATGAGAAAGAGTTTTAAGAAGGCCGGAGAGCCCGACTTGGAGAAAGAGTCGACATGGAATCGGCGATACAAGGCAGCTACATGGCTCGCTCAGGCGCCAAAAGGGGTGGTGGCGGCGCCGGAATCCGCCAATTCTTAGTGGTGCTAGCTAGGTATGTATTATTTTAAAATCCTTTTAAAAAACAATTAGGGTTCTAAAGTTCGAATTGGGGATTGCTAAATTATTAAGTTCAATTTCGAATTTGTGTTTGCAAACAGAAAAATGTTGTTGATTATCGCCGAATTTAGGTTTCAAATTGTTTTGTGGATAAATTGGAAAAATAGGGTTTGAGGTTTCAATTTGGGGTTTCGAACCTCTTTTCTGTTTGCAAACACACAACTGGGATGAATTTGGGGTTTCAATTTTGTGATTTCAATTTGTGTTTAGGGTTTCCATAGGCAAATACTGAGTTGTTGATTATCACCATGAAAGTAAGAATAGTGAGATACAAGGTACAAAGTCAGCTTGAGCAGATAAAGACTTTAAAAATACTCTCCAACCTCTCCATAGGCTGAATTCAATGAGAAATAACTAATTGTTGTCATATATTTGTAGTTTGTTCTCGACAAAGATTGGAATTTCTATTTGGAGATGTAGGGTTTAGGTTTCTAGGATTGTATTTTACTGTAAAGTTCAAATTGGATTGAATAAATGAAGATGAAAGGTATATTGGCGATGATTTGTATTTTACTAATTGGTTTCATACAGCTAATTCTTGTCATACATTTTTTTCTTACACTTTGGTTTAGTGCTACTAATTGAAGGAGTTGTTGTCATATAACTAATTTCTTTGAATAATTTTCTATTCATGACACATACAATTTATTTATAATGCCCATTAGCTCAAATGGTAGAGCACTGTGTTGTACATATCGATGTGGGTTCGAATCCCACATAGGCTACAAAATATTGATCTGAATAGAGCTCTAGTCAGGTTCTTTAACTAGATTCGATAATTGGATTTTTTTAATGAAAGAAACCATTCCATTCTTGTAATCTGATTGTTGAGAATTCCTTATATTCTTGGTATGATAATTGGATGTTAAATGTAAACTTACCTAAATCTGTCTGTGAAAAATCTGTTTTTGCAGATGATAATTTATGGTTTTCTTAAAATGATAATTGGATGTTCATGTTGGATGTTAAATGTAAACTTCCAAGTTTGTTGCTATATTCATAGGTTTATGTGCTCTCTACCATGTTTTAAGCTTCACTTTAGCTTATGTTATAAATGGTTGATATGGAAAATCAGCAAGTATTTGGTTACTTTAAATAAGTACACATAACCGTAGATAGCCTATGCAGGATTGAAACCTGCATCTTTTTGCATTAGCACGTTGCTCTACCATTTGAGCTAATAGGCTTAAAATCAGTTTCAGAAAATGATTTCAATTTATAAATCCAAAAGCAGTGAAATGAAATTTAGAGGAAAGAAAGAAGTTAAGTATCAAAGGAATACTAACTATTGCTAACACCTAAAAATCTAAAATCATTTTATGAAAATACTGAACAGATTTCCCATTTAAGAAAATAGGCATGGAATAATGTAAAAGTGCTTAATTTGTGAGAAACAAAGGAAATGAAATTTAAATGGAGTTGCTATCTAATTTAGATTAGAAGTACGTGCTCAGTTTGCTGTCATAACTTGAGGTTGATATCATAACTACTTACGATTTTTTTTGGTAATTGATGTTTGTTGTTTATGTAAAGAGAAAGTGCAACTAGCACTCAATTTAACAGTAGAGTAGGAAATAGGAAACCTCAACCAGCAATAGCATTTATGCACTTCTACTACCTTAG
This sequence comes from Persicaria maculosa, assembly GCA_963922045.1. NCBI lineage: Eukaryota > Viridiplantae > Streptophyta > Magnoliopsida > Caryophyllales > Polygonaceae > Persicaria > Persicaria maculosa. The sequence continues at coordinate 40,627,686 of OY998271.1, forward strand.
CAATTCATTTTCTCAGTTTGCACTAGCAAAGGAACTCCCCTAATCAACTACATTTCTATTTTCAAGCTAACTTTACTTATTACTCTATAGGTTTATTACTTACACATATTAGATCAATTTTTTCAAAGCTCAGTTTTGAAGCCTTACATTAAGCCGCAACAAACAACTTTGAAGCTACAATTCCTGATTAAGGGCAATAGTTTACGTGAGGCAGAAGCTGTTGGTTTCCAAGCAAAGGGCAATTGCAAAATGACAGACTTCCGCTCTAAACTGTCAGGTGAATTTTTCAACACCCAAGAATCAAGTGAATAGCAAATTGCAGAATCCCATCATCAGAGCTATAAATATGAGTTTTTTTGGGGGGGATCTTTTTACAGGGAAATATTGCAATTATCACCACAAATCTTTGGATTTGTTTAGTAAACACTAGTGCTAATGTTCAACGCATCCCCGTTGAACTGTTCAGGATTAAGTACACCATTTACAAGAGATAACATCCTCTTTCTAGCTGATGGCCCTATCCCCTCAAACCAAAACCCTAAATTCGAAAAAGAACACTTCAACAATTAAGCAACCCCCAATTCGAATAGAAACCATAATTTTATGAAAAGGGGTTCGAAATTGAAATCTTGGCAAATACCAATCAAGGGAAATTGCAATCAATTGGCATTTCCAGAAACAAAGGGATAGTCATCCAAGATTGTAGCACAAAAAAATTAAAAGGGGTTCGAAACTAAAAAATCGAAGCACTGAAACTCAGCCAATTCGAACAGAAAAACCCTAATCGAAGCATTGAAACTCAACATACCTGAACAACTATAGCAATCCGACACCTCCACCACCCTCCTATAGCACCTCCGGTGTAGCAGTTACCTTGTTGCCCGTTTGCCCTCTCTGTATTGTCTTCAACACCAACATCTTTTTTGTTTTTTTAATTACTTAAATCTAATGGAGATTGCACCCTACTGTTACTTTTAACTAGCTAAGGGTATTTGGTGAATTTAGTAGAAACCTCAGCGGCACCGGGCGAAATTGGCGAAACTCTTGGACACCTTGCGAAAAAGGCAATACCTCGAGGGTACCGGGCATATCTGTAATTATTTTTTAGAATGATAAGAATTTGTGTGCAATTTTATGAAAATAGTTCTGCCAATAGCCCTTTTCCCATCTTGCCTATAACCCTTATGTTTTGATTTTGTAGAAAGTGTATAGGCTTCAAAATCTCCCTTTTCTTATTGTATTCACATATCCAACTAATGAAATACACATGAGGATAAACCTTTCGGCATTGCTGGGCTTCAAACCCTAAAAAAAAATTATTGTAGTTATTTTGGTACCCTCATTATTTAAATTCAACTTTCACACATAATAATAATAATAATAATAATAATAATAATAATAATAATAATAATAATAATAATAATAATAATAATCCGGACAAAATACCTTTTGTGTTTGCAACATTTTGGCATTTCCTCAAGATATATATCTTTGTTATGTTTGGAATAAAAATTAAACTTGACTACCTTAATTTATGTTGTACCAAACAATAATTAATAATCTAAAGTAAAATGTTGGAACCAATGTGTAAAATGTTGAATCTTATGTGTAAAATACCAAAACCGTGTACTAATATCTTTATTTTTGCTGATCTGTAAATAAAGTAAAGGTCTAAAGTTTGCCATTGCACTGATTAAAAAACGGTACGTCTTTTTTTTTTATACGAGTAAATCCACTAATTCGTTGGAAACTCTGGACATGTGACCCAATCGATAAGAGCAACACACTAGGTAAATCGGCTTACGTCGAGCAGTTTGATCTAATAATAAGAATTAAGGTGAATCTTTTCACCTTAAATTATCACCCAAGGAAAGGGTGGAGACAGAGGTCAAATCTGGGACCTCCCTTTCCCCTCGCCTCATTGGCCACCCCAACTAGAGCCACAACTTATAGTTCTTATTAGCTATAAAAGGTTTGGCTTAATAGTTAACTTTTTAAAACTCTTGATTTGAATAAAATAAATATAAGATTTTATTTTGAATAACGTTTGAAATTAGAGTTTTTTTTAAACAACTACTCACCCTAATTTTGTTAAGCTTTTGATTTTTTATTCACAAATTTTCATCAGGTACTCTACCGGTTAGGTTTACCAAACATTATACTAGTTTATTAACATATATTTAGTATAAATAATCGATCAGTTTCATATATATTATAAGTGTATCTGATTATATATATATATTATAGTGTATTATATTTTTTATGCTTAAAATGTTTACATAATAATGTTAATATAATAGTTTTTATAAATTTAACTATAATATAAATTTAATTAATCTAAAACTGATCTATCCGAGACGCAAATGAGCTGATCAAATTCAACCCATATGACCCGATTGATTGTTCTAGTGCACCTAATGGATTTCCTATAAAAGGATGTTTGCCCTTGATTATCCATAAAGAACCACCACATTAAGAAACAGTAAGCGTGTACGTAGTTGCTATCAGCTCCGATACTCTACAGTCTACAACATCCTTGTATATAATTTTAGTCACATCTTTCAACTTTTTCGGATATAAACTAATGTCAATTTTTTTAATAAATAATTTATATATTTATGTTTATTTAGTTATAATTATATCGTTATTTTTATTATTAAATTTCATGCTTTAGAAAAATTATTTTCTAAAATAAATTTATATTTTTAAAATATGATATTTTATAATAAAAATATATAAACGGATAGAGGGTAAACATATTTTTCATAAAATATTTTATCACATTTACAAGGAAGGAAATGGTTTGATCTAAAACTTAAGAAGCTTATTGTGGAAGGAGATTGAGAAATTATTATCAATTGCCGAAAAATATAACACTAGATATCCTTGGGAGATTGAATTGACTATGGCTGACATTAAAACTCTTCTTACGAGACTTCATTTTGATGTACATATTTGTACCGCTTTTTATTGCATCTTTTGACTTCATATTTCATTCGATTCCCAAAGAAAAGGGTTAAAAGAATATAAACTTGTGTAAGAATGGGCTAAAGAACAAGAAATAGAGTCTGCACAAGTTTTGAGCTAACCATGCAGGAATTCAAGCAAAATCGGAGTCAAAACGGAGAAACCAAGGGGAGCAGAAGAGAGGTCGATATCAACCTTAAACATCGACATCGACTACAGTACATCGACACAGAACTGAGTGTCGAGACAAACCATCACACAGCAGAGAAAAGCACTCGATATCGATCACCTGACATCGATATCGACCTCAACATAGACATCGAGTGGAGCTGGACAAGTCGAGTAGTGACAGGACAAAATCGTTGGTTTTCCTATCAAAAGAATATCCAAACTAACCAACTAGTATAGCTAGTAAGTCCGGAGTCGATCCACAGGGAACTATCGTGACTCTATGTGTTCTAATCACTAACAAGAGTAACCAAGGGGGTTTGTATGAGAACAAAATGGAAATGAAATGCACAATGTAATTAATGGTGGGATTTGTTGACAATGATGATTGAAAGGTTTCACCTACGATACTCGACTTTCGTTCATCTCCTTGATCCTAGTTCTTCATTCTAGTTGTATCTTTCCTACCATCTATTCTTATCTTGATTTAAATAGGTTATTAATCCTATGAGTTCTAATAACCACTTATTCCTAGGCAATCTTAACACGGATTAAGGTTTAATCCTAGGAATAGCACTAAGTCTCAAGATATATGAAGCTTATAAGCAATATTAATTCCCTAAAGAACTAACATTTAACCTATAGTCAATCTCTCATACAATCAAGCTTTTCTACGAGATCTACTCAATTGTATTTGCTACTATGGATTAAGCTTCACAAACGTATGAATCGAAACCCTAGCGATGATGCAATTCTAACGAGGTCGCGAATCAAGATAGAATCAACATCTACAACAATGAAAGCACAAAGAGATTGAAATAGATGATGGAATTAAACTAGAAATTCAAACTCACAATTCGATAGAACCAAGTCTTGATCGTAAGCGAAACACAATGAGTTTAGTTGCTCATTCTCCTAAATGTCGTTCTTTAATTCTTCAAAAGTCAAAAGATAACCTAACATAACCTAATTTCAGTCTTAAAAAACTAGGATTACCGTCAAAGAAACTTAGAAAATCGTCGTCCAAAAGACATGGCCCAAATAGGTGAAGAAGAAAGATAGAACTGGACTGGCCGAGTAAGGCCGCGGGCAGGCCGCGGGTGCGGCCTACACAGTACATTCCTTCTTGTGTAGATTCCGCTCTTAAGCATTAAATGAGCAAACAAGTAAACTAACTCATTAACATGCAATATCTACATCTAAATGACCCTAAAACTACTCTATAATGCCTATCTAAATATGCATTATCAAACTCCCCCACACTTAGCCTTTTGCTTGTCCTCGAGCAAAACAATTCATTTGTAAATCATTCATCCCACGACACTATCATTCATGCAATAGTCTCATCAAAAGCAACATCTCAACAAAGTGCAAACATAGGCCAAGCAAACAAACGTCCTAGCATGTATTTGAGTAATCAAGTAGCCCGCGTGCTTATCCATCCAACCTCACCGGGAATAAAGTGTTTTCGCTCTCACTCAAGTGTTTAGGCTAATCAAATAACACTCGAAATCCATCCAAATGCAACTAAGCTACATAAGAATTGAAATTGAATCAAATTGCCATTGAGAATATCATTATTAGAGAGAATCATCATGAGGTCTTTTATGGGTTGTAATGAGGCTTGGTTTGAACATTAAGGTGGGGAGTACTTTGGTCATGTGGTGCTTGCAAATCCAAGAACTAGAATATACTACACCTCTATAATCACCATACTCTATAACCATCAAACTCAAGGCTCAAACAACTCATCCAAAGATCATTTCCCTCAACCACAATATCCTCCAATTCACAACTAAACCAATGAAGTAGTTCCTTTATTTCACAAAATGTAAAGACATATATATACTTCTCTTTTTTTTTCTTCTTTTCTTCTTTTTTTTTCTTCTTTTTTTTCATTTTTTTTTTCATTTTTTTTTCATTTTTTTTTGAAATAGATAATACACATACTTTAGAACCAACAACAACTCAAAGGCTCAAGGTGACAACTCCCCCATTACATATCATTCCACTCTCAAAGCACACTCAATATCACTCAAACCAATCTCCAACCAACTCTACTCCTAGTTCCCGGATGGGTTAGGCTATAATTAGTTAGGGATGATTTTTGTGGAGCTACAAAGAATAGGCTAATAGGCTCAAAGGGCGTCAAGCAATGGAACAATATAAGGTAGATATGGAGAATATAAGGCTAATAGAAACATGCCTCAATCATATGAAACCACCAATAACGATCATAATAGTGCGACTAGGCATAGATAAACAAAATCAATTCTAAGAGGTAGAAGCATTGGAGAGTATTCACACATGAACAAAAGCAAAAGGACATCAATGATGTGTAGTCCCAATAAGGCCAAAAATCAACTCACAAGGGTAAATTTTTGTTGGATTTCAGACATGCCTAGGAACTTAGATCATACATGCTCAATTATGTTCACCTAGCTATGTTGCACATAAAAACCGTAAATGGGATAAGGCTAATACAATTCACACATGTAATGGGACTTATATGATCATTCGTTTGAGCATACTTATAGGACTAATTAGGCTAGATGGTTGTTTGATAAATGACATATTCTACGCAAATGCAATGCATGCTATATTTTTTTTCTTTTTCATTTCTTTTTCTGTTTTTTTCTGTTTTTCTGTTTTTTTTTCGGAAATAGAAAATATATACTCCTAACATGAAAATTCATAAAAATGCAATCTATGCATACTATGGAGAATGAATGATCTAAACATGCAAGATATGTACACTAGCTAGCTAAACTCTCCCCCACACTTGTAACTTTCATTGTCTCAATGAAATTGCAACAATAAAAAGCATAAAGAATAAGGGAGGAGAAGAAAAAACTTACTTGCTCACTGGTAGGGCGGAGGTGGAGGTGGATGGTATGGTGGGAATCCTGGGTAAGCGAAATGGAAGAACTCCTCCTGGCGGAGACGCATCCGCTCAATCGCCTCCATCTGCGCTCTCTGGGCCTCAATCTGGTGCTGAAGAAGCTGACTCTGGGTCTCACGCACCGTCGTAAGATCCACTGAGAGGCCCTAAACGTCCTGACGGAGATAAGAGAACTCCTGGCGGATGTCCTGCTGGTTCTCCCTTAAACTGTGCTGCTCCACTCTCAACGACTCCATCTGTCGCTAGAGTGCCCATAAGGAGGGCTCATCTCCTCTAGAAGTGCCCGAAGAACCAGAACCCCCCTGAGACGGCCCAGGCTGGAAATCCATGGGCTCAGTAGGCGGAGCATCATCCTCATCATCCTCTTCCTCCTCAGCTCCCCCCTCATCATAGTCCGGTCCGAATCCAATGGTAGGGGCCCCTATGGGGGCATCATGAGGAATAAAGAAGTCCGCTGCCGTCGGTCTGAAGGGAAGCGGGCGAGGCACCCTAATCTTGTGCACATTGTTTTTCCCCACCTGCCAGATGAAAGAGGGCCCTTCTCCCACCAAATGGTTCGCTCTTCTCAATGCGGCAAAATCCAAGCGATAGTTATCGCCCACCGAATCTTGAGGGTCCGACGTGTTGACACGATGTTCCCAAGCAATCAATGTGACTAAACCTCCAAACCCGATGGGCGTTGTCTTCCTCTTTGTCCCATCCCCAAGAGCACCATTGCAATGCTGCAGAAACAACTCCACTGATAACTCCACTCCCTTGATGAAAATCGGAATAAGTTTCAAAGGCCTTGACAGTCTGTTTGTGTCAAAGGTCTTGAAGCTTTAACAATATTGATGAAACACAAAACCTGTTCTATATGATATTATATTCGAATATTATTTTATGTTATTATATGCTTCCATTATATTATTATATATACACTAACCTTTCAGGAAGTATTTTCGAATATTATTTCCTTCCTTATGTTGTAAATTGAGAAGATTCAAATCGGAAGATCATGGCCTCCGAAAGTTTCCAAAGATAGAAGATCCAGCTCAAGCCATGATCCTCTCTAGCCGTTGGTGAAGATCCTTAGGCGCCGATTTGTTTCAATAAAAAGAAAAGGAAGAAGAAGACAACAACACACCTGTTGAACACAAGCTTTCATACACTCAAGCCTTCAAGCAAGATTTGTCTTCTTCGTGTGCTCTCTGCTAGTCCTTAAGAGTCTGTAATTTCATTTCAAAGCATTTGAGAGTTACACTGTGAGCTTATAGGATATATTTCGAGAGAGTGTTATACTCAAGAGTTTGTAACTCAGGAAGTTGACACTAGGCGATTGATTCACTAAGTGTAAGAGGATTGTACTAGATAGCATAGAGAGGTGAGGCTATTCTAGATTGGTCTAGGAATCCAAGGGAACGTGAGTTGACTAGATTGCAATTGTATAGGAGAGAGGCTTCTCAGGGAGCTACTAGGATCCTAAGTCTTGTGAATCAATATAAGCCGGTTGAATCCTAGGGTTGTGGAAGAACCCTAGGCGGGGACGTAGGCCAAGTTCGTGCCGAACCTCGTAAACAACTCATCGAGTCCTTTACTTATTGCTTTACCTTATTTTCGCACTTGGTTCGACTGTTTAACTTTGTGATTCAAATTTTCAGAGAAAAGACTTAGTCTAATCTCAAAGGATTTTGCACGAGCTTCAAAAGTCTTGAGAATCTGCGAAAAACCGGCATACTCTATTCAACCCCCCCTCTAGAGTATTTCTATTTTACTTTGTTTTACATTATCGAACCTTCAATTGGTATCAGAGCTATACTCACGGCTTTTGATCTAACAATCTTGTAAGTTTTCGATCATGTCTGGTGAAGCAAGCGGAGGATTTGCACAGGGAAGGTCTACCAGCAGATCACCACTCTTTGTAGGAAACAACTTTGTCCACTGGAGATCATTGATGAAGATGTTCATCATAGACCAAGATCTGGAACTTTGGAACATTATAGGGAATGGGCCAAAGATTCCAGAGAAAGACGGACCAAATGGAATCAAAGTCGCAAAGAAGGAGTCTGAATACATCCAAGCGGATCTTGAACTCGTCTCCAAAAACTACAGGGCTATTAACTTACTTTATTGTGGTCTTAGCACTGATGAGTTTAACCGTATTTCATCTTGTAGGTCAGCTAATGAGATTTGGGACAAGCTGGTCGTCACCTATGAGGGAACCAGCCAAGTGAAGGACACCAAGATCAGCATCTTCCTTCGAAAGTATGAACTTTTCAAAATGATGCCTGATGAGTCTATCAAGGTCATGTTCACACGATTCACAGAAATCACCAACAACCTTGACTCTCTCGGCAAGAGCTTTACAAACGTTGAGAAAGTAAGGAAGATATTGAGGTGTCTCCCAAAAGAAAAGTGGGGTCCTAAAGTAACAACTATAGAGGAAGCTCAAGACCTCACTACTCTGCCTCTTGGCGACCTGCTTGGGAAACTGATCACGCATGAGATGATCTTTAATGAAGACGATGGAGAACTTCCAGCAAGCACTAAGAATTTGGCGCTCAAATGTAAGGAGGATGACAACAAAGATGAATCTGATTCCGAAGATGAGGATGATGATGAGGATGATCCTTTTGCTCTTATCACAAGAGGCCTTGCTCGAATCCTCAAAATGAAGAAACAATTCAACAACAAGGATGGATCAGAGTCTTCTAAATTCCGAGGTAAGTCTCAATACAACAAAAATGATAAGAAGACTAAACCGTTGCCTTGTTTTGAATGTGGTGAAACAGATCATCTTGTGAAAGACTGCCCTCAAAAGACGAAGAGCCAGTCCAAGAAGGGTGATAGATGGAAAAAGAAAGCCATGGTGGCAACTTGGAGCGATTCTGACTCCGACTCCGATGATGAGAAGGCCAATGTCTGTCTTATGGCATCAGGAGATGAATCTCACAATGAGAAGCTTGAGGTAACCGTAAGAGAACTTATGGCAAGTCCAAAAGAGGTATTATCGGAATTCCTTTATAATATGATTGCCAATGAAGAGAAACTTATTGCCCAAACTAACACTCTTATTAAGAGAACTATGGACCAGGAAAGAACTATTGAGGATCTGTCTATGAGGGTCAAAAGTCATGAAGCTTCTTATTCAGGTCTTGACATTTAAGTCAAGACTCTTGACTCAGAGAAATCTGAACTCAAGCAAGATCTCTCGTCTCTGAGAAATGAACATCATGACTTAGAGAACGAGAAGATTTCCCTGAATAATAAGATTCAAGACCAACAGACAGCCCTCATAAGTTTTACCAAATCCAAAGGCACTCTTGATAGGATGTTGGGTGAGCAACAAAGTTCTCTAAACAAAAGTGGTATTGGTTACAATCCAAGGTTTTTAAAGAAGTAGCACATTACCACCTTTGTAAAGGCAAAAGGAAGCAGAACCTCTCCTATATGTCACCATTGTGCTCGAAAGGGACATGTAAAAGAGACCTGTCCCTATAGAAGAAAGGATCCATATATCATTCGCAATACATTCCCTGTTCATTTGAGAAAAGAACGGATAACACAAGTTTGGGTCCCAAAAGGCACTATTTTACCAAATATGGTTTATCCCGATAATGGATCCAAATTTGCTTATTGGTCTAGCCACAAAGGTTGATGTTTGTTTTGCAGGAGATCACCAAGGTGAAGGAGCAAAAATGGATTATTGATAGTGGATGCTCGAGGCATATGAGTGGGAAGAGGTCTCTCTTTCATGATCTAAAGGAGCAATCCACAGGAACAATCACTCTTGGTGACAAAGGAAAGTGTGACATCGTTGGTATTGGTAGCGTTGGGAGTGATTCCAACCATAGTATTAAAAATGTCTATCTTGCGAATGGTTTAAAGTATAATTTGCTTAGTGTTTCTCAATTATGTGATAGTGGCAATAATGTCAGATTTAACAAGAAAAGATGTCTAGTGTGCAGAGAAGATACAGGTGAAGTTATACTAACTGCATATCGTTACAACAATATATACGCTGTGAATGCTGAACAAGTGGCACAAGGAAGCTTAACCTGTCTAAAAGCTTTGACGGACGATCCAAAGCTCTGGCACAGGAGACTCGGTCATGTGAGTCCACATACACTACAGAAGCTTGTGTCCAAAGGGCTTGTAAGAGGACTACCTGAGATGGACTTCAAAGGTATTGATATGTGCAATGCATGCACACGAGGTAAACAAACACGTAGCTCTTTCAAACCCAAAAGGTTGTAAGTTCTTCTAGACCCCTTGAACTTTTACATATGGATTTATGTGGTCCTATGCGAGTCAAATATCCCAATGGTAAAAAGTACATGCTTGTTGTTGTTGATGATTTTTCTAGATATACTTGGGTTGCATTTTTAAAAGAAAAATCAGAGGCCTTATTTGAGTTTTCAAAACTTTGTAAGGAGATGCAAACTTTAAGAAACGAGCCCATAGTGTCAATTCGAAGTGATCATGGTAGGGAGTTTGATCAACTTCAGTTTGATTTGTTTTGTGCTAAATATGGCATCTCCCATAACTTTTCTGCTCCTAGGACACATCAACAAAATGGGGTTGTGGAACGAAAGAACCGCACCCTAGAGGATATGGCCAGGACTATGCTTTTAGAAAATGCATTACCTAAAACCTATTGGGCTGAAGCTGTTAACACAGCTAACTATATTTTGAATCATTGTCTTATTCGTTCCATCTTAAAGAAAACTCCTTATGAACTTTTCAAAGGCCGCAAACCACTTATATCTTATTTTAAACCCTTTGGTTGTACTTGCTTTGTTCATAACAATGGAAAAGATAACCTTGGGAAATTTGATGCGCGTAGTGATGAAGGTATATTTCTTGGCTACTCCACAAGTAGCAAAGCTTATAGAATCTTCAATAAAATGACCCAATTAGTTGAAGAAAGTATACATGTTATATTTGATGAATGCAATGACGGTTCTTTGAGTGAAAGTGTTGCAGATATAGATCTTAACATCCATGAGGAGAACGAGGAAGGTGATGATGCTGCTACCAAGAACACAGAGAAGAGGAACATGCAGGAACAGATTCTCAACACTGAAGAATTGGCCCAAGGTGTTGAAGATTCGTCCAAAGCCCTTGGTGTCCAATTCAATAGTGTTGAAATGTCAAAAACTGCTGAAACTGAACCTAACAGGACTATGGAGTCAGATGTACCACAAATCAATCCTGCTGGTGTGACGAATCAAGGAGCTGAGACTAGCAAAAGAAAATTCAAATACTCCTCATCACACTCATTAAAGGATATCATTTCTGACCCTACTTCTAGTGTTCAAACTCATTCTAAACTTAAAGATCTTTGTGCTTTTCACGCGTTTGTCTCTCTTATAGAACCCAAGAAGGTAGATGAGGCCCTTCAAGAGCCAGATTGGATCATTGCTATGCAAAGTGAGCTTAACGAATTTGAAAGGAACAAAGTCTGGACTTTGAAGCCTAGGCTAAAGCATCAATCAGTCATTGGCACACGATGGGTATTTCGAAACAAACTAGATGAGAATGGTAAGATCGTGAGGAATAAGGCAAGGCTTGTTGCTCAAGGCTACAATCAAGAGGAAGGCATTGACTACGAGGAGACCTTTGCTCCCGTATCCAGGCTTGAAGCCATTCGCATATTATTAGCATTTGCATCTTTTATGGGCATAAAGCTATATCATATGGATGTCAAGTGTGCTTTTCTCAATGGTTTCTTAGAAGAAGAAGTTTATGTAGCTCAACCCCCAGGTTTTGAAAGTTTGGAATTTCCTAATCACGTTTATAAACTTAACAAAGCGCTTTATGGTTTGAAACAAGCCCCAAGAGCTTGGTATGTGCGCTTGTTAAAATATCTTTTAGAAAATGATTTTAAAAGGGGGTTGATCGACAAGACTCTTTTTATCAAGACCAAAGGAAAGGACATTTTGGTTATTCAAATTTATGTTGATGATATATAATTTGGTGCTACTAACACATCTTTGTGCAAGGAATTTTCTGACATCATGTGCAGCGAATTTGAGATGAGCTTGATGGGTGAACTCAACTTCTTTTTGGGATTACAAGTTCATCAATCCAATAAAGGGATCTTTGTCAACCAAAGCAAGTACACTAAGGATCTCTTGAAGAAGTTCAAGATGGATCAATCCAAAGCAGCCAAGACTCCCATGAGCTCAACATTATCCCTAGATCAAGACAAGACTGGGAAGAGTGTCAATCAAAAGGAGTATCGGGGAATGATTGGATCTTTACTATATCTTACAGCTAGTAGACCTGACATCATGTTTAGTGTTTGCATGTGTGCTAGGTTTCAAGCTGATCCTAAAGAATCTCACCTCGTGGCTGTGAAGAGGATCTTTCGATATCTCAATGGCACTAAGGAGCTTGGACTATGGTACCCAAAGCAAAAGGATTTTACATTAATCGGGTATTCTGATGCAGATTTTACAGGCTATAAGGTGGATAGGAAGAGCACATCAGGATGTTGCCAATTCTTAGGAGCATCTTTGATCAGTTGGCATTCTAAGAAACAAAACTCAGTTGCCCTATCCACTGTAGAAGCCGAATACATAGCAGTTGGAGCATGCTGCTCCCAAATCCTTTGGATAGCTCAACAAATGCGAGATCTTGGCATCAACCTCAAAGGCATTCCCATTAAGTGTGACAATACAAGTGTCATCTCCATTACAAAGAATCCTGTTCAGCATTCAAGGACCAAACATATTGATGTAAGGCATCATTTCATTAGAGACCACGTCGAAAAAGGTGATGTGTCCATTTCCTTTATTTCAACTGATTATCAATGGACTGACATTTTTACTAAACCTTTGGCTGAGGACAGGTTCACCTTCATTAGACGAGAGATCGGGATGCTTAACAAGGATCACTACAACAATTAAGGTCTAATGTAGCGGTTCAAAACCGCCACATTAGGCCAAAAAACCGCCACAAAAGGCCTATTGTAGCGGTTTTTACCCGCCTCTGTTGCTCGCGTTGCATTAGGTCTATTGTGGCGGTTTCACTATCTATTGTGGCGGTTTATTAAAAACTCTTAAAACTGCCACTATAGATAGGAAAACCGCCACAAAATAATATCTATTGTGGCAGTTTTTTCAAACCTATTGTAGCGGTTTTTTTATTTACTGTAGCGGTTTTTTTACTCTATTGTGGCGGTTTTTTATTTACCAAAATAAAAAAAAATAGTTTTTTTAGCCCGGATTCTCTGGACCCGAGCTAAAAAGTCCAACAGATTAAAAAAAAAATAGAATGCACCCTATTTTAGGGTGCATTCTACCTTTATCCTCATCATTACCAGTCCAAACACACCCGATCCCAAACCTTATTAACTATACAACTCTAGCCCACTATAAAGAATCAACCAATGCAAGAAGAGCTCGTTGAGGAGATAAGAGATATCAATTTACACTCTTATGAAACATAGACATTATCATGAAGGTTCAAAACATCAAGCAGTAAAGCTTCAATTATGTTGGAGCTACTGGAGATTTCATGAACACAGAAAAAATTAACTTGCTCATTCAACACCACATTCAGCTTCAGCTTCAGCTACTGGAGATCAATCTGCTTCATGATGGAAGAATCCCAAAGCTCCAAAGTTGCCATTATGTTGGTCATGATAGAATCTTTTAAGGCAATGGAAACATAAGCACGCAACCATGAAGCTTATTCATTCATTGTGCAGCAGATCTTATATCAACACCATCATGGACTATTGTAGGTTTCTTACCTCCACAATGTCCTCAGGCGACAAGAATATTGAACAGCCAAGCTTTCGAGTAACGCTGATAATGTAACTTGCATTCATCTTCTTATCCTCGTCTGTAATTACAACAAACTATTTAAACTGATCTTCAGGAAAATACTACTGGGGAACTCTTACAGGAAATGTATTTTTTTAAATAAAAAGTTCCTCAAAATAAAGATAAGAAATCCTTGGATAGTTTTGCTAGATGCAGGCGCGCTGTAGAAAGAAATTAGATCGCATAAGAACTACTATAGACTTACTGGTTTCTCCCTTTGTGACGATCTGCCAATCTACAACCCTAGGTTCAACAGGTGCAAGTAGCTCAAGGAAAAAAAATACCAGTTGAGAGGCTTTTATCCTGATAAGAGATTGCATTTTCATTTATCAATCAATTGTGGGTATTAAAAAAATCCAGAGTAGGGAGGAGGGTTAGATGATTACCTTGAAGCTTTCTATCCGAGAAGACTTATCAGAATGCTTCACCATCTCGTTTGCCCAGCTTAGAATAATTGCATCGGTCATCTCTTTCCCACCAGTATGAAATCTCAAGTTCTTCAGAAGTTGAAGAATATTGAACCTCGTCAACTGCCAAAGGAAAGCTGGAGCGAGAGGGAGCTGCTTAGTTGATTTTCGCACATTTACCATTCCCAAACTTGGATGACTTGAAATTGAGAATTAATACCGGTAGTTTTAAAACATAAGTAAATTTTCAAAAATTAGGAGTAAAATTGAATAATGCTAGTATAAAATTGTTTCATAGAGGAACTCCAATTTCCACTCCCACGGTCAACACCAATCCATCACACCAATGTAACATAAATGATAAATACTAATCGAAACTTATGAACATGTTTTAGAAAGAAACTAATAGAATATAGTTGATCTGATAGAAAATTTATAGCACCTAATGACAGACTTAAGAAAGAAGATTTAGACAAACACTAACCAAGAATGAGCTTCTTATTTCCTTGCACCATGTCATTTCCAGCCACATTTACAAGGGAAAGTTTCAGATTCTTCCCAACAGTAACAACTTGATTGCAATTTTTCGACTATTCTGAACAGCGTTTTAATAGGAGATTTTGTATTTGTAGCCTTCTTCCAGTTAACAGATCCTGGTGATACTTTATCAAGTACTTCCAATATTACCCACCTGAATGTAAATGCACACACTTTACGCACTCAAGACTTCAAAGTGCAAGAACTAAAACAAAATCAATAGAATGACCAACTCACCCAGTTCTCAGAACCTCAAATAAATGATTGACATAGGTCTCCAAATCTTGCAAATTCATTCAGACCTAGATCTCCAAATCAATTGAAGGAAGAGAGAGCTAGAGATTACAATACGCAAGAGATTAAGCAGAGAAAGAGAAGAGAAGGAGAGAGCATACCTGCGATAAGCAAGAGATTGGTCAACTTAAAAGAAAGCAAAATCTAATCTAATCTGCGATGACAAAAGGATCAGGACTATATACCGAAAAATCTTTCATGTTTAATGGAACATAGAGCAAGAAAGCCTCACCACTCATGGAGCTTCTTCAAAATTTCCTCATAAACTAAGACATAATCAATAATGTCAATAGAAGATTCTTTTGCCTTAAATGTGAAAACAAACAAAAGGAACTCCATTCTACAACAGGAGTTCCGTCATTAAAAAAAAAGGCAGCAATGGTTTCTCAGTTTCTCACTACTTTCCCATCAAGGATTGCTCTTACAACACAAGTGAAAAAAGCAGATCCACGACCAGCATTAAGCCATTAACTCACCTATTGTAGACGAGATAATACAAATCCTTTTCCTTCAAATAGGACACCCTCTTCGATGTCAACTCCGAGATTATCCGCCTCTCTTCTTTAGGTGTACACGGCAAGCAAATATCTCCATTCGCCATCATACACCCTGAATCTGGTATCTTCATACACGATCCCAGCCCTAAAATCAACAACATCATTAAAAACATAAACCTAAAACACAAATTGCAAACCAATAAAGCAAAAATAACAAAGAAAAGTTGTCTCGAACCTGCTATATCAACGAATTGAATAATATCAGGAATCAGTTGAGCTCTAGCTGCTAGATCTAAATCAAGGTATAACAATGTGCCTAATATCTTTGTTGGCCTTCATCTTTTGATCAATAGTCTTCTTGTCTGACTTGAAAAACTTGCAAGAAAGCTTGGAAAGGGAACAAATATTTTAAAGGCATTGTAATTAAAATATTCTGATGAAATGAAAGAACTACACAAGGGAAAAACATTTATAAATTTTCAATTAAGCCAGTGTTAGATAATAGGTAGAACTCACTTGTTTAACCCAATCTAGCAAGATTAAGGTAGCACTGAAAAGTAAAGTCTGAACTTTGGTCACATCCTCCACTTTACCTGAATAATTTGAAATGATTAAGCAACGTACCAGGAAGAAATCATTGGACGATAGGAAAGGAAATCATTCCACATATATTGTCAGTTATTGCCACTTTTCAAGTTGTGTTATGCCTATATATATGGTTCAATAGTATAGATCAGGTATTTCAAAATATCCAAAGTGATGAAAGGCATCACATACATGAAAATACCCACTAGATGAAAATTAGGGTAATCTCCCTTTACCATGTAGATAACAAATCTAAAACTCAACACCAATGTATCAAAGTGAACAGCTTACCCAAAATAATTAAGTTCAACATCGTCAACAAAACCCATCCTTAGCATCTCATCAGCTTCATCAAGAAAGCGGAATTGCAAATAGTTCATGTTAATATTTCCTCTCTTGATGTGGTCCTACACAGATAAACACACAGAATAAGCTATTAATAGCAGCATGGGTTGACAGTAACAGAGTTATTCATCAGAAAATTAAGTAAATTCCCTTCTTTCCTCTGCAACTCTAACACAAAAGAGAGGAACTGCATATAGGTATCCTTCAAGTTTTAGGAAATGAGCAAATCTTCACACGACAAGGTATCCTTCAAGTTTTAGGAAATGAGCAAACTACCAATCCAACACACCACCAAAAATGCTAACCAATTTCAATAAACACACAAGCAAATTTCAATCAATAGATAATATCCCAATCCGAAGCCATAATTTTGTAAATTCGAAAATATCCCAATCTCAAGCAATATCCCAATCTTTCACTGAAATGCTAATCAATTCGAAAATGGACAAATTGACAATAATTTTGTAATTTCAATAATCTCAAGCCAGAAAATGCTAACCAATTTTACAAATTGACACTAATCAAATTGATTAGAAAACTTACTGACTTCGACAGATGCGATGAGCAGTGATCGGGCAAGTCGGGAGTCGGGCGCTCGGCTTTCGGCTCGGCAAGTCGGGTGCAGTGAGCAGGCAGATGGACAGCGACGGACGACGGCCTTCGGACAGAGAGGGAGATGGAGCTGGTCCCGCTGGAGAATGGAGATGGGGAGATGGAGCTCGACGGGCGATGGTCGACCACAAACTGAGATGGCGACCGAGATCTGTTCGAGAATGGAGATGGCAGAGATAGAGCGAGAATACTGGCGGCTGCTGCGACTGAGAGTGCGAGGGCGGGGGCGGATCCAGCGGGAAGGGTAGAGCCGAGTCTGGAGAATGAATTTAGGTTAGGGTTTAGAAGAAAATCAAGAAAGTGGCCTGGTTAAGAGAAGATCGACGCTATCCTAGGAAGAAATAAGCACAGTCGACCAAAAAAAAAGAAATAGAACAAAATTAAACCGCTTCATTAGACAAATGACCTGCTACAATAGATCATTTATAACCGCCACATTAGGTATGAAAAAAAGTGTTTTCAAAACCGCCACATTAGTCTTTGAAAACCGCCACAATAGCCAATGTTGTACAATACATGTTCAAAACTGCTACTAAACCGCTGCAATAGATAAAACAGCCTCAATAGAATAACCGCTGCAATGAAGTGCTACAATAGGCCTTAATTGTAGTAGTGGATGCACTTTCGTAGGGGGAGCTTTCCCTTTACGAAAGATAAATTCTACTCAGTGTCAAGACCCTTGAGTTTTATGTCAAGGTTTGTGAACTGAATGATAGAAAACAGATATTGGATCGTATATATTTGGTTAATATCTTTTTAGATATTTGATCAAGTATTATTTTCATTGGATTTCAAAATAATTTATTTATGTCACATATTTTATCCGTAGAGATATTTTTGGAACAAAATATTTTCGGTTATTTCCCTCCTATTCTAAAACGGTTGAGAGAAGATTTGAATTTTGAATTGAAATATTTTTCAAATTAGAAATGTTATCATTACTTACATTGGAACCCTAAACCCCGTCCCATCACTCTAATCTCTCCTATTTAAAACTCAAACCCCTCTCGATTACCTCATAACCTCATAACCACCCAAAACTCTTCCAGTTCTCCCTCTCCAATCTCTCAAACTATCCTGAAACCCTAGCCGAATACCTCCATGGCTCCCAAATCAAAGAAAGTTTCCACATCCAAAAGACTTGGCGCCACCCCCAAGGGACGCCAGGACACTGCTACTTCTCATACACCTGAACCCACTCCTCCAGCCATCGTCCCTGCTACTGTCCAGAGCACCATCACTGAGAGCACGACTACAGTAACCAAGGGCTCTAAAAAACGCTCTGCTAAGAAACCTCTCAGTGCGAAGCGGAAAGGGAAAAAGAAGGTCATCGCTGAGGAGGTGGATGAGGAAGAAGAAGAGGAGGATCTTGATGCTATTCTGGAAAAGGATGCAGCCAAGGAAGCCGAAGAAGAAGCTTTAAGGAAGAAAAAGGCCGAGGAGGAGGTCGAGCTTGCAAGGAAGTTGGTCGAGGAGGAAGCTGAGAGAATCCGGAAGGAAGCCGAGGCGGAGGCTCTCAAGGAGGTTCCTTCTGAAGAGGAGCCTAAGGAAGAGGACGAGGAGCAAGACGAATCCGGAGAGGACGAGGAGGATACCGATGGAGACAACGTTGAGGACTCGGGGTCAGAGGAAGAAGATGAAGAGGAGCCCGAGCATGCTCCCTCTCCTTCTCCTCCTCCTCCTCCCCCGTCTCCAAAGAAGCGGAAAGCCTCTACAGCCAAGCCTCCTCCTCCCAAGCGCACCAGGAAGGGCACCCTCGGAAGCCTTGAGGTGCCTGCCAAGAGGTCTGCTCCAACACAGGCTAAAAGGAAGAACGCTGATCCTCCCGCTCTCATTCAGGTAAATCAATCCCTCCCCTCTTCATGGTTTGAAAATGCTGAAATGGCTGGTAAGTGGGTAGATGAGTTTCGAACTCGTAGGATCCGCTGTTCTGATTTTTTAGATATTGCGTTCTTTAAAGCTTTGAATTTACCATGCATTGCTATCCTTAAAAAATCCCCAGCCTAGACCCTTCTCAATCTTGAAACCGTCTATTATCCCCAACTCACCCGCTTGTTCTATATAAATCTCAAAGCCAAACACACTGACGATGGTTGGTTCTTGGAATCTGTCGTCAAGGGGGTTAGAATCTCTTTCAACTCCTTTGACTTCGCTGATTTCCTTGGCCTTCCTAGCCCTTGTCCACCCTCTCAAGAAAACCCCTCTAAAGAAGACTGCATTACTCTTGCCCGATCCAAATATCTTCTACCCGAGGCATCTACCAACACCTCAAAGCAGCTAACCCACTCATCCCTTACCCTAGAGGCAAATATTATATTTAACATCATTGTGCGCTGCCTCTTACCCCGTCTAAACTCCGGCTCTCTCCTAACCGACAATGCCATGATCCTACTTTACCGAATCCTCAATGGCCTTGATCTTGATCTGGCCAACACCATTTTAGGATCCATGGCTCACACTAGAAAAGCTAGGAAAGGAACTCCCCTCCCCTTCGCTACCCTTTTGACCCAAATCTTTGAAGCTTCTGGAATCGATTTTAAAAATGAAGAACAACAGCGTCATATGGGTAAGTTCGACTCCAAGAGCCTTGAAAAGTTTGGCATCACTCGGTCCCCCCAAGGGACTTGGAGTCTTGCCTCTCCTTCAAAAGCTCTTCCCACTGCCTCAGCCATTGATGAACGCATGGACAACCTGGAGTTGGGCTTGGAGGAAGTTCGCCTGGATATCAAGGAGCTGCACAAGGAGTTTATGGCGGAGATGAGCGGGGTAACCAAGCTGTTGCAAGGTCTATGGTCGCGGCTTACTGATGATGCTCCGGACGATGAAGCTTAACCCTATCCTACCCTACCCTAACCCCAAATCTGAAACATTGCTGGTTTTTGGAAACTGTTTCAAAACTTTTGGTGACTGTTTTACCTCCTCCCTTTGTTGAAAGACAAAAAGGGAGAGATGATCTGTGGTGGTGTTAGACTTTTTAAAACTGTTGCGATTTAAAGGTCTTGGAAGACCTTGGTTTTATTTTCAGTTGGATGGTCTTCTTGCTTTAAAATTTTGATCCAACATTTGTCTAACCCATGCAGGTACTTAGTCCGATTTTACTTATATTATATATGCTTGACTAAGTTGCAGGGATGCACAGGTTTTGTCTTTCATCATGGGGGAGATTGATAACTCCACTCCCTTGATGAAAATCGGAATAAGTTTCAAAGGCATTGACAGTCTGTTTGTGTCAAAGGTCTTGAAGCTTTAACAGTATTGATGAAACACAAAACCTGTTCTATATGATATTATGTTCGAATATTATTTTATGTTATTATATGCTTCCATTATATTATTATATATACACTAACCTTTCAGGAAGTATTTTCGAATATTATTTCCTTCCTTATGTTGTAAATTGAGAAGATTCAAATCGGAAGATCATGGCCTCCGAAAGTTTCCAAAGATAGAAGATCCAGCTCAAGCCATGATCCTCTCTAGCCGTTGGTGAAGATCCTTAGGCGCCGATTTGTTTCAATAAAAAGAAAAGGAAGAAGAAGACAACAACACACCTGTTGAACACAAGCTTTCATACACTCAAGCCTTCAAGCAAGATCTGTCTTCTTCGCATGCTCTCTGCTAGTCCTTAAGAGTCTGTAATTTCATTTCAAAGCATTTGAGAGTTATACTGTGAGCTTATAGGATATATTTCGAGAGAGTGTTATACTCAAGAGTTTGTAACTCAGGAAGTTGACACTAGGCGATTGGTTCACTAAGTGTAAGAGGATTGTACTAGATAGCATAGAGAGGTGGGGCTCTTCTAGATTGGTCTAGGACTCCAAGGGAACGTGAGTTGACTAGATTGCAATTGTATAGGAGAGAGGCTTCTCGAGGAGCTACTAGGATCCTAAGTCTTGTGAATCAATATAAGCCGGTTGAATCCTAGGGTTGTGGAAGAACCCTAGGCGGAGACGTAAGCCAAGTTCGTGCCGAACCTCGTAAACAACTCATCGAGTCCTTTACTTATTGCTTTACCTTATTTCCGCACTTGGTTTGACTGTTTAACTTTGTGATTCAGGTTTTCAGAGAAAAGACTAAGTCTAATCTCAAAGGATTTTGCACGAGCTTCAAAAGTCTTAAAACCGGCATACTCTATTCAACCCCCCCTTCTAGAGTATTTCTATATTACTTTGTTTTACATTATCGAACCTTCATCCACCCAATCCGGAACTTGGTCTCCCTCCGGAGTCAAACACCAAAGATATGAGAGAGCACTTAAGGACACCTTGTTTATCTCTGCTTGCCCAAAGAAGGTGTTGTTCAAAACCTTGTGACAAAGGCGGAGGGATGGGTGAAGAATGCTATAATTGTATTCCCACACCTTGGGCCGCATCACCCGTCCTGTTGCCCCATGCCAAAAATCGGTGGGGGTGGCTTTGGGAATCCGATACCAATATTCAGTGGCTTCCGTAGAAACTCCGAAAGCTCGAGCAAAACGGTCTCTATCGGAATGGTAAGCCTACCTCAAAGCCAAAAATCTATACCACCCAGTTCTCTAGCCTTCAACGTACCCAAAAACTCACGCACCAAACTTGGGTACGTCGAAGCATTCTTGTCTACAAACTCCCACAAACCTCCTTTCTCTAACAATTGACGAACCGTTGGCTCGAAACCTAGCACTCTCAATGTCGGAACATCAAAGAACTTTGTTGATAAAATATCCCTTCCCTCAAGATCATTCCACCTCTTCTTTTGGCTACTAGACATTCCCGAAGGTCTTTCCATCATCTATCAATCACTAATGGCCGGAAAAGAGCGGAAGAAGAAGACTTACACGAGCGAGGGCGTCGGAAACAACAAAATGAGTGCTGGAAACAGGGGCCGCGGGCGCTGCCTGTGTGCTGAAGCTACTGTAAAGGTGGCGGGGAAGGCCGCGGGCGCCGCCTAGGGTGCGGCCTCTCTGGCTGCTTCTCCTCATATCTGGTGGCTCCGACTTGTCTCCAGGGGCTCCGACTTCAATGCCGGAGCGTCGATTCTCTAGAAACGAAGCCGAAAAGATCCCACTTGCCTCCTTGATGTACGTAAACACTCCGATCTTCACAATGTAGATGGATGGGGTGTGTTTTGGGATGGTGAAGTGGTGGATGATGGTGGTGGTTTGTGAATGTGGGTTGTGGAAAGAAAGTTTGAGTTTTTGTGAGCGGAATGACGAACGGAGTGCGTGGTTGCGTAGATCGGGAGCGGGAATGTCGGAAAACGGGGTCGGTGTTGTGATTGGAGGATGAGAGGGTTAAGATATGGTAGAGGGTGATGATGGAGCTTGGAGGTTCCCTTTAATGGTGATGGCAAGATAGAAAGAAGGAAAGAGTATAGATAGGAAAGAAAAGAAAGATAGAAGATGATATAGGGGATATGGACAAAAGAGAGGTCTCACGTGAGGAGTGCAAAGGGTAATCTGAAATTCAGGTTTTTTTTTAAATTTTTTTATGCAGCTTTTTCAGTTTTCTGGATCCGACAGGGCTGCGGGCGTGGATTTTAGGCCACGGGCGCGGCTTTTAGGCGGCGGGCGCTGTTTTTTCCAGATTATCCCCTTCTTCATCCCTTTTTGCTCGTCCCCTGAAAGGTTAGTACACTATTGCAGAAAGCAAAATCCTAAGAATCTAAGACGGTATAGTACTTTAGAAATAAAACAAACTCGAAAGACTAGGAACAAAAAGAAAAGAATGAAATCTACTTACCTCGAGTTACCTCCCGAGAAGCGCCTTTGTTTCTCGTCGTTGGCTCGACGTAATAGCTCCTTACTGAGCCTCGTCAGCTGGCTCTTGTAGAGCCATCTCTTCCTCTATTCCTGCAGAGAATCCATCAAAATAAACTTTAAGCCTATGACCATTTAAGTCGGGGTCGACTCCAATGCATTCAACTCCATTTCTTGCTCCTACAGCATGAGACAAGCATCCATGGGACGATTCGGATCAGAACAGAGCCCACATGCCTTGAGTTGTTATGGGGTTCCTTTAAGCATCATCTGTCTCATCATCTCCTTCATTTCTGCCATATCACTCTGCAGAGTGGAGTTGGAGTCAATCGCTAGCACTCCACGCACATGTCCGCTTTTGCTGAATTGCCTAGATCCCTCAGAAAGCTCTGAAAACACCTCCCAGGCAGCATTGGGTGTTTTGTTCAAAATGTTACCTCCACAGGCGGAGTTGACTGTCTTGCGCTCCTCGTCAAGCAACCCATTAAACAAGAAGAGCACCAAATCCTTCTTTGAGAAACCATGGTAAGGGCAGCTAGAGCAAAGTTTTTTAAAGCACTCAAAGTGTTCACAGAGGGTTTCCGTAGCCTGCTGGTCGATGCTGCTGATAGCCTTTTTGAGGCTATCATGAGTCTATGTGTTCTAATCACTAACAAGAGTAACCAAGGGGGTTTGTATGAGAATAAAATGGAAATGAAATGCACAATGTAATTAATGGTGGGATTTGTTGACAATGATGATTGAAAGGTTTCACCTATGATACTCGACTTTGGTTCATCTCCTTGATCCTAGTTCTTCATTCTAGTTATATCTTACCTACCATCTATTCTTATCTTGATTTAAATAGGTTATCAATCCTATGAGTTCTAATAGCCCCTTATTCCTAGGCAATCTTAACACAGATTAAGGTTTAATCCTAGGAATAGCACTAAGTCTCAAGATATATGAAGCTTATAAGCAATATTAATTCCCTAAAGAACTAACATTTAACCTATAGTCAATCTCTCATACAATCAAGCATTTCTACGAGATCTACTCAATTGTATTTGCTACTATGGATTAAGCTTCACAAACGTATGAATCAAAACCCTAGTGATGATGCAATTCTAACGAGGTCGCGAATCAAGATAGAATCAACATCCACAACAATGAAAGCACAAAGAGATTGAAATAGATGATGGAATTAAACTAGAAATTCAAACTCACAATTCGATAGAACCAAGTCTTGATCGTAAGCGAAACACAATGAGTTTAGTTTCTCATTCTCCTAACGTCGTTCTTCAATTCTTCAAAAGTCAAAAGATAACCTAACATAACCTAATTGCATTCTTAAAAACCTAGGATTACCGTCAAAGAAACTTAGAAAACCGTCGTCCAAAAGATAAGGCCCAAATAGGTGAAGAAGAAAAATAGAACTGGACCGGCCCAGTAAGGCCGCGGGAGGCCGCAAGCACGGCCTACACAGTACGTTCCTTCTTATTGGCAGCGGGCGCTGCTTCCTTAGCCGCGAGCCCGACTTGTTTGCTTCCCTTGTTCTTCTTAGGCCGCGGGTGCTGCCTCTCTGCTCGAACGTCTCTTCCTTCTTCCTTATGCATTCAACCTTGGCTTTTCTAGCTTGTTTTTACTTCCATATGGTCCCTCCAACTCTCATCCATGATCCCTTACATTCTTTGAGTCTAGAATCAACAATTACGCACAAATCTTGTGTAGATTCCGCTCTTAAGCATTAAATGAGCAAACAAGTAAACTAACTCATTAACATGCAATATATACATCTAAATGACCCTAAAACTACTCTATAATGCCTATCTAAATATGCATTATCAAGCAGGAATATAGACATCGATATCGACCTCTATGGTCGATATCGACCATATCTCGACAGAAGATAGATTCGATTTCGAGGCTCGGATTGGCAATTCTATCTTCAAAGAGGAACGAATTATCTTATACTTTGTAGATAGATAGCAGCTGGGATTTATCTACTTTTTACTTTTAAGTTTTATCAAGTTGTTTAAGTTTTATCAAAATAAAAGAACTATCCTAATTGTTTGAATAAAGTTCATAGTTTAGATAGAAGTTACAATCCTTGGATAGCGAGGATTAGTAGCCTATAAATAAAGCCCTAGGGGGCTAGCATTCAAGACATCTAATTTTTAGAGTTCAATTACTTTCAATAGAGTTAGAAGAAGCTTTAAGATTTGACGTTCGCGAAAGCCGACGTTGACTTGTAAAGTTTCTATAGTTATTAATGCAATTTTCCTTTCAATCAAAGATGAGTTTCATGATGAGGTGCGAGTAGTTCCCCAAAGCTCGTAGGGTCGGGGTGAGCCCGACGTTAGCCATGCGTGCTTGAGGTAAGTGTTAGATATTGATATCGTTGTGTCTATATCATCTCCTACGATTCTATGTTTAGTCCTAATCTAGAGAAAAGGGATTCATGCTAACAACTTGAGTTATAAACATAAAATTGGTAGAGACAATTAGGTTTATTTGCAAGAGTAATCCTAAGAGTTGGTGTACAGCGAAAGCTTGTCCCTCGGGTCAAATAACACAATTGTCCGTCTTATTTACCTTATCGCATGCATTGGTTAACGTTGTGGTAAACCCTAATCCTAGGAGTTGCTTTTTATATAAGTTTATTCATAAAAAATAACTGTCTTTATTTTTGTTCATAGCATCCTCATCCATCCTAAAATATTCGGCCTTTCTTTGCCCAAAAAAGCTAACAACTTTGCAGGAGAAGACATCGATATCAACCACAAACGTCGATATCGACCACTGAGTTTCGTCGAAAGTTTTCTGAGTCGACAACGATCATCATGCGGAGTTACTGAACATCGATATCGACCCCCCAACGTCGATATCGACCACTTGTATCGACTGGCAGTCTTTTGAGCCAATCGATTCCGTCTGCTAACATCGATATCGACATTTCCCTGTCGATATCGACTGCTTGTTTTTGTCTCTACAGGTCTTCTGTTGCAGAAAGGATCGACAGTCTAGTTCGACATCGAGCACCAAGGTCCAAATCGAGGCTTCTTGTCGAAGAAAGACGTGAGATTCCCGACGCTACTAGGATCCCGCTGACACGCCTCCTCGTGGATCGATCCTGATTACCCTTCCACTACAATGGGAGGAAGTCTTGTAATTATTTGCATAGGCTAGGAGTCAGTTTACATCTTTATATTTGTATTTAAGAAACTCGATTTCCTCTTGTATTAACAAATTGGCGCCGTTGCCGGGGAGGCAATTAATCGCGCCCTAGTAGTCTATCTCACGTTTCTATCTAGTTTGGCCTTGCAGGTGTATGCAACGCGCTGATCGCCCACCTGAATTTGAAGGAGTAGACGACCCTGAGCGCTATTTCCACCTAAGAGCCCAAGCTCAGAGAATCATGGCAGACAACGCGAACCAGGCTGAACTAATTGAGCAACTCACTTAAGGAGCGTGCAGATAGGGAGGAGGAAGGGCGGAGGCAAATAGAAGCCCAAGTCAATTCCCTCCCTCGGAATGCCAAGCAATACATGCACCCCGTGCTCACAGTGTCTGAATCGGCGATTCTTATCCCTGCTTCTAATTTTGAAATTAAACCTAACTTCCTGACTAAAATAAAAAGGCATCAATATGAAGGAAAACCTAATGAATGCCCTATGGCACATATATCAACCTTCTTAGACCTTTGTGATACTATTGCTGATGGACAGAGTCTTGAATACGTCCAACTAAAAGCTTTTCGTTGGTCCCTTACAGGAAAAGCATTGCAGCGGTTGGAGAGCTTAGCCCCAAGATCGCTCCGCACCTGGAATGAAGTCAAGGACGCGTTCCTCAACAAGTTCTTCCCTCCTTCTAAGACGGCGTTGATCCGACATAAAATCACGGCTTTCAAACAAAAGCCTGGTGAGGCTTTGGCGACTGTTTCGGAAAGGTTTAAGGACCTACTACGATCATGCCCGACGCATGGCCAACCACTACGTAATTCAGGAGATCATTTACAATGCTCTTGATGCTGCAACCAAGGAGAGGATCAACACTTACGCCTCCTATGGCTACCTTGAACTCGCTCCACAAGAGGCTTGGGAGACCATAGAGAGGTTAGTGGAGTTCGACAACACATATGGGACTCCTGAGGTTTCCTACATATCATCATTGTCGAGGCTTGCCCCATCTAAGCCATTATATGAACTCTCCAAGGTAATCGATCTGGACGTGAGGGAGCAATTCCATAGAGATCAACTTCGAAAGCTCCAAAAGCAAGTGAGGTTCCTTTCAGCGAACCAAGATTGCATTGAATGCGGATCGCAGCGGCACACCACCATCGAGTGCCCCCATGCTAAACAAGTATAACTAGCAGAGACTCACCAAGAGGCGCGCTACATGAGGGGCCCCAATCACCAATATTGGGGAGACCAAAGGTTCCAGCAACCACAAAGGAACCCGGTTAACCCTAGGGACCCCCCACCTTATAGAGCTCCTGGGCACCCGGAGAGGGACCAATGGAAGGATGATCTACAACTTGTGCTAGATGAGATAAGGCAGAACCAAGATAAGAATGATCAATCCAATAATGCCATCCATTCTCAACTCAATCACCGTACCACAAGGATTAGGGAGATGGATATTTGAAAAAAGAACGTAGAGACCCAATTGGGTCAATTGGCGGCACAAATCCCTAGACCGTCCGAAACGTTCCTTGGGCAACCAACTACCAATCCTAAGGGGCAATCCGGGATGGGCCATGTCGCAGCCATGCAATTAAGGAGTGGCAACAAAGTACAAAAGCCATGAACGGAGTCGGAAAAAGCAGTAGATCCAGTCGACATCGACAACCCAGTCAATGTCGAGGTAGAGGTCGATATCGACCACCAGATCGACCCACTGGTCAACGTCGAGGCCACTGCAGAGCCATCAGAGCTACAACAGAGGTCGACATCGACCATCCCAATCGATATCGACCACGTCCCAGTCGATGTCGATGTCCAGCAGACCCCTCCGACTACCGTTTTGGCCCCTCCACCCAAGAAGACGTTGCCATTCCCATCCAAAGCAATGGAGGATCCCACCAAAGGTAAGTTTAGGCGCTTTGTAAAAATTCTTCAAGGTCTTAACATTCACATTCCTCTTACAGAAGCCCTAAGCGAGATGTCCGCCTATGTACGATTCCTGAAAGACATCCTTAGCAAGAAGCGGTCCATGGCAGAGATCGCAGAGGAGTGCTCAAAGATGGACTTCCCTTAGAAGAGGAGTGATCCAGGGAAGTTTGCAATCACCGTGGGACTTGGCCAACGTCGCTACAAAGCCCTATGTGACCTAGGGGCAAGCGTAAGTCTCATGCCTCTCTCTATTTGGCAAAAGGTGAACATTGGCGTACTTGAACCTATGGATATGAAACTCTATTTGGCTGACAACTCATTCGTCAAGCCCACATGTATAGTTGATGACGTTCCGGTAAAGGTGGGTAAGTTCTTTGTGCCTACTGATTTCATTGTATTGGAAATGCCTGAAGATCCGGTAGTACCTATTATCCTTGGTAGGCCTTTCTTAGCTACTGCTGATGCCAATATCAATGTACGTCGAGGATTACTAACCTTTACTATAGGGAACAAAGTGATAGAATTCTCTTTCAATCCTACCATGAGCGAAACAAAGCATCTGGAGCAAGTTGTCCTCTCGCCGGCTAAGGAGAAGCTCAGAAAATTTTTGTTGGCGAGGACGGAAACAGCAAGCAGGGTTGACATCGACTGGAACCTGTCGATATCGACTAAAAACATCGAAATCGACCCCCCTTGGTCGAAATCGAGTATGCCAGATTGTTGCCAGGAGCTTAAGTATGGGGTCACAGAGGTCGACATCGACCCCCACAGGTCGACATCGACCAAATCACTCAAAATCGACCACCCCTTAGCCCGAAGATTTCTGTTTCGGGCCCAAACAGGTAAGCCCAGGTATGACTCCCAACCCTCCTCTGTCCATTATTGATAAATCAATTAAGCCAATTATATATAATTCAACTAATGAGAGGGTCAAAGCTCCATGGTTTGCCTATATTGAAGAAGTCGGCCTAGTGACTCAAAACTCTAGAGCTTGTACATAAAACTTGATTTTTTTTCATAGATGGTTTTTAGGATTTGACTTTTGGCTTTTTAAACTTTTAAAACTGAGATCATTCGTGGCTTTATCTATACTTCTAACAAAGATTTCAGGTTTCTAAGCAAAAAGGAATGACGAAGAAGAAAAGAAGCTACTGCAGAGGCGGTCGAAATCGACCATGCCAGTCGAAATTGACCCCCTCGGGTCAAGCCATCTCCTGGAGTCGACATCGAGGACTCAGGAGCAAAAAGCAGAGGTCGATATCGACCATAATCATCAATATCAACCATAATCAGGCAGCCCTTGTCTTCATCTTCTTCCTCGACTTCGACAGATGCAGTCGACATCGACCCTGGACATAGATATCGACTTCTAGCATCGACCAAATCTGAAATCGACCTGAATCCGCAGGTTGCGCTGTGAGTTTATCTCTACCCTTGTTCTTCTTTTTAATACAGTGAGGACACTGTATATTTTAAGTATGGGGTGGGGGAAAAACATGTCTTATGGTCATAACTTGGTTTTCTTCTTCACATTGCATTCATGTTTAAATTTTTGTTCGTAGGTTTACTTTTATAAAATGTCAAAAAAATCCAAAAAAATAGAAAAATGTCAAAAATAAAAAAAATGCATGTTTATTTTTAAGTTTAATTTTAAACCCTACTTAGATGTCCTATGATGAAAACTCAATAGCTGACTTGATCATGTAAATCCTATGGCATATTTGGATGGTTTAGCCTAAGTCCTTAAAATTTTTATGTAGAATGTGAACTTGTGATGAAATTGAGCACATATGATCCTAGGCTAAAAAGCAAATCCAACAAAAATTGTCCTTGTGAGAATTTTGGCCTATAGGGAGAACATCAAAAATCCCTCCGCTTTCTTGAGTGAATTTACTCTTCCTATGCATCTCTAAATGTTGTGATAGTTATTCAAAGACAATGCATATATATGTTTATGTTTACGAGAATTAAATGATGGAGGCATCTTTTAAGCCATTTTTATCCTCTCTTTACCTACCCTGCATTATCCCTGCTTGAAGCCGGAAAATTAGCCTGAGCCTGAAATTGCAAACTCCACAAAATTATCCCTAACCGAAATGAGCCTGACCCCCATTTGGGGATTGAGACTTAGATTGGCTGGACTAATGCCTTGTGGAAAGAAAAGTGCATATTGTCCAGTTTTGAGCAAGGAAATTATGGGTTGGTATATATTTTCATCTTGTCATATTTTGTAAAAGGAGTTTTGGTTCACCATATAAATGCACATATTTTTTAGTATTTATTTATTATTTTCGTCAAAAAAAAAAGAGATGTATATATGTAGTGCATGAGCCAAAATCCTTAAGTCCTTTATTTATTTCATACAAGTGTTATATTTTTGAGAGGCATATTAGAGTTTGAAAGAAGGGTTGATAATATGGTTTACATCTTTTAGTGCATCTTTAGTGGATATTATGGAAAGATGAGTTGAGAAAGAGCATTATGGAGAATTGAGCTTGGAAAGAGCAACATTGAAGAGTTATGGTTTGGATATTGCAAGTGTTGAGATTTAGGAGTCTTGATTCCCGAATTATAAAAGCACCACATAGCCAAATAATTCCATACCCTTAATTCCTTACCAAGCCCCATTACAACCCCGCCGAATGGAGTCTTATTTGAAGTCTTCCATTGAGCGAAAGTCCTCCTGATGGCTCTTATTGCTTTTTCATAATTGGTTGCGAAGTGAATTTTTATAAATTGCAATGTTTATGAGATTGTGTATGGAATTGAGTTGAGAGTTGATCTTCATAGCCTAAACACATGAGAGTTGAGTGCAAACACATTATCCCTGTGAGGTTGGATCAAAAATTGCATATGCATATGGATCGCCTAAATATGTGCTATGACGTTAAATTCACTTGCTTTGCTTTGCTACCGCTTATGATGTTGCTTTTGACAAGAGCGAAGACTTGAAGGGTGTGTTGTAGGTGTTGGTTATTGTTTGGTTATTGCTTGAGGACAAGCAAGTCTAAGTATGAGGTGTTTTGATGTACATATTTGTACCTTTTTTTATTGCATCTTTTGACTTCATATTTCATTCGATTCCCAAAGAAAAGGGTTAAAAGAATATAAACTTGTGTAAGAATAGGATAAAGAACAAGAAATAGAGTCTGCACAAGTTTTGAGCTAACCATGCAGGAATTCGAGCGAAATCAGAGTCAAAACGGATAAACCAAGGGGAGCAGAAGAGAGGTCGATATCGACCTTAAACATCTACATCGACTACAGTACATCGATACAAAACTGAGTATCGAGACAGACCATCACACAGCAGAGAAAAGCACTCGATATCGATCACCTGACATCGATATCGACCTCAACATAGACATCGAGTGGAGCTGGACAAGTCGAGCAGGAATACAGACATCGATATCGACCTCTGTGGTCGATATCAACCATATCTCGACAGAAGATAGATTCGATTTCGAGGCTCGGATTGGCAATTCTATCTTCAAAGAGGCACGAATTATCTTATACTTTGTCGATAGATAGCAGCTGGGATTTATCTACTTTTTACTTCTAAGTTTTATCAAGTTGTTTAAGTTTTATCAAAATAAAAGAACTATTCTAATTGTTTGGATAAAGTTCATAGTTTAGATAGAAGTTACAATCCTTGGATAGCGAGGATTAGTAGCCTATAAATAAAGCCCTAGGGGGCTGGCATTCAAGACATCCAATTTTTAGAGTTCAATCACATTCAATAGAGTTAGAAGAAGCTTTAAGATTTGACGTTCGCGAAAGCCGACGTTGACTTGTAAAGTTTCGATAGTTATTAATGCAATTTTCCTTTCAATCAAAGATGAGTTTCATGATGAGGTGCGAGTAGTTCCCCAAAGCTCGTAGGGTCGGGGTGAGCTGAACGTTAGCCATGCATGCTTGAGGTAAGTGTTAGATGTTGATATCGTTGTGTCTATATCATCTCCTACGATTCTATGTTTAGTCCTCATCGAAAGAAAAGGGATTCATGCTAACAACTTGAGTTATAAACATAAAATTGGTAGAGACAATTAGGTTTATTTGCAAGAGTAATCCTAAGAGTTGGTGTACAGCGAAAGCTTGTCCCTCGGGTGAAATAGTGCAATTGTCCGTCTTATTTAACTTATCGCATGCATTGGTTAACGTTGTGGTAAACCCTAATCCTAGGAGTTGCTTTTTATATAAGTTTATTCATCAAAAACACGTGTCTTTATTTCTGTTCATAGCATCCTCATCCATCCTAAAGTCTTCGCCCTTTCTTTGCCGACAAAAGCTAACAACTTTGCAGGAGAAGACATCGATATCGACCACAGACGTCGATATCGACCACTGAGTTTCGTCGACAGTTTTCTGATTCGACGACGATCATCATGCGGAGTTACTGAACATCGATATCGACCCCCCAACGTCGATATCGACCACTTGTATCGATTGGCAGTCTTCTGAGCCAGTCGATTCCGTTTGCTAACATCGATATCAACCTTTCCCTATCGATATCGACTGCTTGTTTTTATTTCAACAGGTCTTCTGTTGCATAAAGGATCGACAGTCTAGGTCGACATCGAGCACCAAGGTCGAAATCGAGGCTTCTGGTCGAAGAAAGACGTGAGATTCCCGACGCTACTAGGATCCCGCTGACACGCCTCCTCGTGGATCGATCCTGACTACCCTTCCACTACAACGGGAGGAAGTCTTGTAATTATTTGCATAGGCTAGGAGTCGGTTTACATCTTTATATTTGTATTTAAGAAACTCGATTTCCTCCTGTATTAACACATTCTCCCACATCCCCCGTCTCGGCAATTGAGTAGCAGTTAAGTTTGCACACCTTAGCTACTCGGCCAAGGGTCCTAATATATTGAAGATTTAGGTCTGATTGACCTCATCCGAAAGGATGCTATCGTGTAGAGTTTGCTCTCCCGAATTTTTACCTAATACAAAAAACTATTCACTAATGCTAATTACAATTTTATCCTTCCATCTTCTTCATCTTTATGGAATGATTCAAGGGTGAATTCAGAATTTTCTTTGGCCAATGTAGTTGTTTTCCAATTTGCAATTCTCCAGTCCCTTCACATTGCCTATACACACCGGCCGCCTCTTTCCGTATTCCACCAATTCCCTCATTGTTCTTCTGTTTCTCCCTGATTATGATTCACATGATCATCTTCTCCGTCCACACCTTCAATCTCCACCGCCTCTATATTCTTCATCTCCTATCCCTTCCTAGTTTTATTCAACCTCTGGTCTCTCTTCTCGCATTTCTCTCTGAATTCGACGACCATTGATTCCCCATCAACTATTATTCGGATCCGATAGACTTGAGTGCTCAACAGTCCATCTTCCTCCCCCCTCAATATCATTAAAACGTTCAAAAGATTGATCTATTGATCCCCTTTCTCAAATTTTGATCGCTCTTCTATAGTTTCTAGGGTTATTGATTTTACTTCTAGGGTTTCTTGATTCTATCGTCACCTCAAAACTCCTCTTCGATTAACGACAAGTCAAATTCAAGGCAATAGAAGAGTAACGCCAAATTGAATTATGAATCTCATGAAAAATAGGTTCAATCCACTGATCTGCCATGTCCTATGTATCCAAAACCCTCAGATTCGACCTCCTCTCTCGAAATGTTTGCATTTTATTTTATTTTATTTTATATAAATTCTTGAGTTTTAATATTGTATTTTTTTCTCATTGATATGAGTTAGTAGAGATCTGTGGTAGCTTTTAAGAGCCGAAGAAATGGATAATTGTGAGTGTGTATTGATTTATATTTGCAGTTCCTAATTGTTTACCTATTTCTTTTCAAGTTCTCACAGTATTGCTAAGCTTGAAACAACATAAAGAAAACGAATGAAGAAAATAGGAATGTTTGAACATGGTTCCTTCTTCCTGATTTGTTTTTCGGGGATTGAATGATAGTTATACGTATGACTTAATTAATTAGAGTATTAGCCATATATTTTCACACATTTGAATTTGTTTGACTTTTTCTTTACCATCTGACCCATCTAATATAAATGAAATTCCAAAGGGTCTTGGACCATAAGATAAGATTAAAAATAATATCCAAGGCAGTGCTCTACATTAGTTATCATCTTTACAAATTAAAACACACATTTAAATCACAATAATGATTCAATGTTTGTGAAGTGTATTACGCATATAACTTCCAGATCATGTGGATACTTTATTGTGAGTTCATATTACATGAACTCGAATGAAGGAATTTTATCGATATATATATCCATCTTCAATTTTTGTCTTTTGCATCTTATCAGAACAATTACTTGAAACCATTATTTCAGCTTTTCATACCTTTTCATATAATTGATCTTGTCTTGAATCATTATTTATTCATAGAAGATTTGTTTTTGTTTTGATGGGAGACAACTGTCCTAGACAAAGCTCATGAATCTCCAATTTGTTTTTTTTTACAGTAGGCAAAGATTTGGATACTAACAGCATCCATGATCATCTAACATAATGATGTTCTGAAATTCGCAACAATAATCTAAAATAGAATTACAACTCAGCCGCAATTTTGCAATAAAATCAGTTGCACCATTCGCTTCTCTATAGCAATGCTGGAATTTGATGAATTCAAAGTCCTTGCTCAAAGCTTGTATTTCTTCCACTATTTGTGTAATCTCCCATGGTGTGTTGTTCACCTGGTTGATGGCATTAATAATGACTGCACAGTCACTTTCAATAATGGTCTTCTGTATTCCAAGCTCTGCTGCCAGTCTTATACCTACAGGTACTGCAAAACCTTCTGTTTGGATGACATAATCTATTTTACCATTACATTTATGTATCTGAATTATTTGACCAAGATTATTCCTTATAATACAACCAATTTGAGGTTGAAATCCAATTTTTACTGAAGCATCTACATTTATTTTAACGATATTTTTTGGGATATTTCCAAATCATTTTATCACGAGGCCTGATGTGTTTTGGTAAGATGGTTCTCCTTTGTTCTTTGTTCCATCAGGAAAATGAATCTCCAATTTGTTGGTCGATCAGTTTGTGATATGCAAAATGAGGAGCAAATTATATTACTTAGATTCAAAATTAGCAATTAATTCAATCTTACTTCACCGGATGCAAGGTTTTGCATGATTGTCATTTATATTTCATTCTTGTGTGCCTGTTTACAAGTGGGGCGGATATCTACACCGCAAATTTTTACTAGTTCCACCGCTAATCACCGCATCGAGTTGCGATGGGGTTTAGTTCGTATAATCAAGGCCACCGCAGCCTACAGCGGTGGTATGATCCAACGTATAAACCATTTCAAACCCACTGCAATACAGTGCGGTGGAAGTCAATCTTAACAATGCAGTAGGCGGAAATGGATGTTAAATAAAACAGGTGCCTAATAAAGCAGTAAAGTCATGTTGGTTTGGTGGTTGGAATGTAGCGTGGGAGTAGAGAGGTCTGAGTTCGAGTTCTATAGCGCAGCCATACTTTTTTCTAAAAGGTTAGTAAATCAATTGGCCTTTCTAAATAGGTCCATTTCATAAAACCAGCACATTCATCTAAATATAATGAAACTCAATTTGAACACAAGACCTCCACATTCCCATCCAATCCCTATACCACTGAGCCAATGCATAATTCTTGTTTATAAAAGAAAGAATATTTAATTTATCGTTTCATATAACAAACGTACCGCACCACCAACGGTGGGTTCGGTTATCCGTAATTAACTCACCGCAATATGATGCGGTGATTAGTGGTGGAGATACTCAATATGCACCACCAACGGTGGGTTCGGTTATCCGTAATTAACTCACCGCAATATGATGCGGTGATTAGTGGTGGAGATACTCAATATGATGCGGTGATTAGTGATTATCCGTAATTAACTCTGATGCGGTGATTAGTGGTGGAGATACTCAATATGATGCGGTAAATAGTGGTGGAGATACTAAAAATTAGCGGTGAAAATATCTACCCATTTAAAAGTTATATAATTTAATTTGGACTATTAATGTTACTTGGATTTGTAAAGATGTCTCCTCTTAATTGTAATCCTGACTCTTCTCACTATCTTCTCTATTTTGTTGATTTTGTGAGTTAATTGTTGGTTTTCCTTTACATCTCATTAGATGAATATTTGTTGCCTAAAGTTGGGATAAACTCTAGCTTGTTCGATCTTCTCTTTGAAGTTTCTATTGGAAATTATAGTTTATTGGATGAGCTATGCGCACTTCTAACATTCCAAATTTATAATTTGTGAGTTGAGAAATCCTAATTTAAATTTATTTTGCATGTTTCGACGACATGTTTCATTGATGTATGTAAACTGTGTAATCTAGGTCAGTTGGTGCCTTGCATTACTTTGTATGTGATTTGATCCATCACATATATCTCTTACCTATTACCACATATATTGAGTAAACTTTCCAATTTGATCCAATACTTATTAATTCACATCATGCTTGTTTTTTGACCTTATAAAAATTCATGATTTGTTAAATTATTTTCCTGTGTTTTTATGAGGCGCGGATATCTACACCGCTAATTTTTACTATTTCCACCGCTAATCACCGTAGATGTTAGCGGTGGTCTTAATCTCGTTTTCCAGGCCACCGCAGCGTACAACGGTGGATGTCATCCTTGACACCATATTTTCCTCTTGATTTGTACAATGAATGAGTCTATTTAACCTTTGAAAGTTTTTCTCTTTGATACTATATTTTCCTCTTGAACCTTTTGTGTTTCTGGTTGATGCTTTGCTTGGTTTTTTTTTTTTTTTATTGTCTACTCTTTGTTTATGGATTTTCTTTTGACCCTAATTTAGGGTTTTTCTTTTGCATATGGATTTAGAGATGTGTTTATTTTGAATCATTTGGTGATTGATTTTAGGGTTTGTTCCATACGACAGAAGTGGCGCATCGCCTCCTTGGCTCCTAAAACTCCAATCATTTTTTATAAGGTAAAATTCCGGCTGGCGGAAACCTAGCCGATCGCATCCTGTCGGATGAGGTCTAATAGACTTGGATGTGTTTCAAGTGCATGCCCCTGCAAAGAGCGGCTAAGGTGTGCAACCTTATAAGCCAATCTGTTTCCAAAGCAGGGGACATG
Source organism: Persicaria maculosa (assembly GCA_963922045.1). NCBI lineage: Eukaryota > Viridiplantae > Streptophyta > Magnoliopsida > Caryophyllales > Polygonaceae > Persicaria > Persicaria maculosa. The sequence continues at coordinate 40,664,755 of OY998271.1, forward strand.
CAAGAAGGATACTTCATGAAAGTATTGGACGATTGTTTTGATATCTCCCATAGTCAATTCAATCTCCCAAGGACATTTACCTTTCTGTGCTAGATGGTTGATGATGATTTGTGAATTTCCTTCTAACACGATTTTTCTGATATGTTGTTCTCTATCTTTAATTACTCATTCTCTCAAGATCAGAGCTTCCGCCATAAGAGGAGATTGGTTACCTATATGTTTGTATCCCAATGTAATGTGTTTCCCATCCCAGTCCCGGATTATGTACCCCATAGTGCTTCCATCCAAATTCGAAGATGATCCATCGAAATTTAGCTTCATGACTCCTCGTCACGGTTTTATCCACTTAATTTTTGATATTTTAATTTTTCGGCTTGGCTTGTCTTTTGTAGTTTCTATTCCTTTGTCCTCCTCTTGTTTACATGCTTTTATCCAATTCTCATGAAGAGTATTTATGACAAATTGTATTTCTCTATTTGATGGAATATGGTCATCTCGGAAGGTAATCTGGTTTGTGTAAAACCAAATGGCCCACCATTTGAGTGCTAGTGCTTCTTTTTCTATGGGACTAAGTTTTTTTACCTAATGTGCTCATGATTAATTTAATGTCTCTTGTGTTGTTTAGTATGTTGGGTATGATGTGTTGGATTGCCTGTATTTGCAGAGTTGGATAGTTTGCGAAATAACATTAAAAAAAAGATGTGCATCATCTTCAAAATGGTGGTTACATAGTTTGCAGGGGATTGGGACAAGAATACCTCTCTGGGATAACCGAGTTGTTGTTGGGAGCCCTTTTTGAGCCAGTTTCCATAGGAAGTTTTTAATCTTTGGGGGAATATTTAGCTTCTAAATCCATGAGTTGGGGTCATCTGTCATATTAGCAGAGTTTGAAATGAGTTTCATTGCGTTTGATGTTGTGAACCAGCCCTCACGATTCGGCCACCAGAAGAGTCTATTTGGTAGAGGCGAGACAGGGATAGGAATTTCTGTTATTTCCTTAACGATTGTGTTATCGAAATCTTGGTTTAGTCTCTCAATCCACCATTTTCCATTTATCATATAGTCATTGACCTTTTGGTTAATATTAACATCTTTTGGAGGGTTTATTTTTCTAACAAAAGGGGTCATCGACAACCAATTGTCTGTCTAGAAGTTAATGGATCTCCCATCTCCAACGGACCAAATGAGTTCTTTTTTGAATTTATCAATGAGCCGACTTAGGTTTCGCCACTGCCAAGATGTATTGCCCTTTACTTTATATTGTAGAAGTTCTGTGTTTTTAAGATATTTATACCTTATCAGTTTAACCCAATAGTTATCAGGTTCAGCAAGGATTTTCCATAGTAATTTCATTTGGAGAGCCTCGTTTATATCCTTTGATTTTCTGAGCCCAATCCTACCTTTACTTTTTGGCTTGCAGATTCTATCCCAACTTATTAGTGGTCTATGTTGAAGATCTTTGTTCCAGAAAAAAGTTCTATTTATTTGGTCTAGTTCTTTATGTATATTGATCGGCAACATAAAGCTCTGCATTGTGTAGAGAGGTTTTGACGAAAGATTTGAATTAATATGTGTTGCTCTCCCCTGCTGAGAGAGTGCATTAGCTCTCCACCTTGAGAGTTGTTCTTTTGACTTGCATACATTTTCTACAAAGGTTTCTCGATTCACTTTTCCGTTAATAATAGGGAAACCCAGATATTTTTCTAATGCTCTTGTGTGGGGAATTTGTAAACAACATTCAAGTTCTTGAACTCTAGTTCTTGGCACACCACTTGTTGTTTGAAAAGAGGATTTGTGAAAGTTAACCTTCTGACCCGAATACTTACAATATTCATCAATAATTTTCCTTATTTTTTCGCTTGCAGTTAAAGTGGCCTTCACAAAAACCATGATGTCGTCCGCAAATGCTAGGAAAGGAACAGAGAGACCGTCTTTGCCGAACTTAAACCCAAGGGATCCATTACTCAATGAAGCCTCTGCTTGTAGTTTTCTAGCAAGGATTTCCGCCCCCAGTATGAATAAAAATGGAGATAATGGATCGCCCTGATGGAGACCCCTAGTTGGTTTGAATAAGTCTGTAGGGTCGTTGTTTACCTAGATTGAAAATGAGACTGTTTCAACACATTCTTTTATCCATCCAATGAAAGTTGGGTGGAAGCCGAATTTCGCTAGGCTTTGAAAAGAGAAATCCCAATCAACACGGTCGTATGCTTTTTCCATGTCAAGTTTTATCGCCATCCATCCTTCTTTCCTTGTTTGTTTTTAAAAGTGTGGAAGATCCCTTGTGCTATCAGAATATTGTCGTGAATTGCACGGTCAGATACAAAAGTTCCTTGTAATGTGTGCATGAGTTTCCCTATAACTTTTTTTAGGCATTCAGTTGTGATTTTTGAAATAAGCTTATATATAGTTGAGCAAAGGCTAATTGGCCTGTAATTGTTTGTTGTAGCTGGGTTATCACATTTCGATAAAAGGGTAATAAATGCATGGTTTATCTGTTTGAGCAGTTACCTAAATGGAAGAATCCTTTGATTCCTTTTTATCACTGATGGGCCAACAATGCCCCAATCAGTTTTATAGAATTCCACCGTCATCCCGTCGGAGCATGGGGACTTATTTTTTCCCATACTAAATAGTGCACTTTTAATTTCACTATTTGTAACTGGTTTTATTAATTCCTCATTTTCACTGTCCATAATTGAGGGGGTTATCAAGGATAAGTAATCTAACAGGTTTGATCGATTCGCCCCATCTCTTTTGAATCATCTTTCAAAATCTTGCTGAATTTCCTTCTTGATATTTTCTTCCCCTATAATTTGGGTTCCGTTTGCTGTTGTAATGTTTCGAATAATCTTTCTATTTCTTCTCCCCATTGCTATCCTATGGAAATAACCAATGTTACTGTTAGAAAGTTTTAGGTGTTTAACTTTTGCTCTTTGATTCCAGAATTTTTTATGGAAATTCAACAAAGCTTCCTTTTTCTTAAGTAGTTGTATTTGTTTTTCCACCATGGGTGTGTTTTGAGAAACTGAATTTGTCTTTTGTATCTCGAGAAGGCTACATTCCACATCATTTAGTTGTCGGAAAATGTTTCCAAAGGTTTTCCTATTCCATTCCTTAGCTTTCACCTTTAAAATTTGTCTTAAAAGATAGTTGAAACATTGCTGAGCCACTATAGTTTGCTCTCCAGGTTTATTTGACTATATTATGGAAATCATTCCTTTGTAACCACATGTTTTCCAGTTTGAAGGGTGGGTCCTTGTGTATTTCACCATTACTTAGATCGAGAGAGATGGGACAATTGTCAGACGATGTGAATGTGTGGTGTGTAATTTGTAGATTTGTGTATTCCTCCAAAAACTGATGCTGGACAATTGCTCTATCTAGTGTTTTGAGGATATTGTCCGATCTAGACATCTTTTTCCTCCATGTGAAAGAGTTCCCTGAAAACGGTATTTCAACTAGTTCACAAGATCCTTTAAGATCAAGAAGACGTCTAAACCGTGAGGGGTTAATTTTTGTTCCTCCGAACTTGTCTTCTCCATGACTAATCTCATTTATATCCCCAATTACCATACAAAGTGGGTCTGTAGAATTTATTAAATCTTTAATTGTTCTCCAAAAAACGTCTTTGTCTCTTTCATCAGGAGGACTATAGACGAAAAAATGATGCAGGAGAAATTTGAGTTGAAATTTCTGTATTTGATCGTAATGATTCTCTTAAATTGGTTTTCCAGTGAAATATCTTCATGAGTAAGATGGTTTGATTAACAAAGAACACCAATCCCACCGGAGCATCCAATGGCCGGCGACCAGATTGCATTATCGAAACATGCACTACTCCATGTTTTTCCCTCTGGAATTCATTCTGTTTTCGTCTCTGTCAGGGAGAGTAGATGAATTTGTTCATTTTTAAGAAGGAGCTAATGCCAATCCAAAATGTTGGTTTTCCAATGCCCCTACAGTTCCATGCGCATATTTTCATTTAACAGTCCTTTTTTGTGTGGCGATCCAAGGTATGATCCCAACACCATTGCTTTTGTCAAAGAATTTCACACTAGTATCATAGAGTAAGTTCAACATTATACAAATCCAAGTGTTAGCCACCACTATTATACATAAACAGAAATCGTATGCAATTTCGCTTGGCAATGGTATAAGCACCAAACAGATGCTTTGTCTGACGACAATTTTTAGGCCCTTGAAAGGGGGGTATGTGTGACTAGAGGTCATTATTTTAAATATTGTACACAAATGAGTATTAACCTTAGCATTTTCCATTCGGATAATATGTTCACAGGATGCATTTGGCCAACAAAGGATGATAGTTTTCCATGTAAGGAACATATGAGTTGCAATGATCAAATCAATCTCTATAGGGATATATTTGAAATTTTTACAAAAGCAATTTAGTTCCTCATAAAAAATTCCACCCAAAATTTTGACACAATTGATATTCCCTTGCACAGTATCATCAACAACTTTGTTTCTTACCTTCCAAGAGGTGCAAGGAAAGGTGATCATGAGGCGAGGTAGCCTGAACCCCAGAATATCATCTTAAGGATTAATTATTATACTTGGAGCCACTGCAGGGGAACCCAAGAGAGCTGCATCAGCAACCGACGGTCCAACAGGCCTTAAAGAAAGGCTATTTTCACCTATTTTTTAAGTGCCCTTTTAGGAGGTGAGGGGTGAAAGGGCATTTGTCACTTTCACGGTTTTGACCAATACCCATGAGAGGGTGAGATTTTGCAATAAGCACATAAGATAAATGCATTCATAATTCATACTTAAGCATATTATGGGCTGAGTGGTAGACGAAGGAAACATAATCAAAATGAGTTGAGCATAGCTGAACCTGACATTGGTATGCAAGCCTTTACGGGTGATGATTGACGGTGGAGAGAAAAGCTCCACCTAAATAGTCTTTCTGTCAAAGGGTAACAACACCCATATAAAGCCGAAGGGACAACGAAAACCTGTGGACCCAGGGCTAGAAAAGCCAGTTCGGTGGATCTCCATCCACCCCAAACACACCAGCCTGTGGGGAAAGGAGAGCATACACATGCGAGTACCTTCACAACATCTCCATATAAATTTACAAAAAGACATCAAAAAAGCGAGTATGCATGTAGACGATTGTTTGTTGACATTAAAAATGTTTATAAGAAAGTTAATCGTCAAAAAGCTCAGCAAAATCATGTCTGCACCTAGACGTGGCCACGGGTCGGACCCGCCAGGTCGATGGGTTTGACCCGCCGGGTCAAGGGTCGGGGTTGGTCGACCCGAACCCTAACCCAAAAATTCACTGGTTGTCGGGTTCGGGTCGATTCGTTGACCCGGCAGGTTACATTATTTTAATTTTTTTTAAATGACTATTAAAATAATTAAATAAATAAATGATATGTGAAGATAAAAATCTTCGCAACACATTTTATCACCCACTTCATAGTGTTAAAAATGTGGGAAGATTTTATATGTCTTCATATCAATTCTTTCATCCACAATAATAATGTGGGATGTAAGATAGAAAAATATGAGAATATATTTTTCGCAAACTTCATTTCCAACTTAATTTTCAATGTAGGAAATGTCGGAATAAGTGAAGTGGGAGAAATGGGATAGTGGGATAAATATATATAGCCTCATTCATTCTCATTCTAACTCCATATTTTCAATTTGGAATGAAGCCTTTGTCCCACATCGGAAATGAATGGATGGAAGGAAGACTTCCAAGTCTATAAAAGGGGAAGAGTGAGAGTGCTTTTGACCCACATTACACATGACAAATTATTTTATGTTTATATTATGAATTATTATAAGAATTCTAAGAATAATATACATAATAATAATTATAAACTTAAAAAAATATTTTTTTTAAAAAAAAAACTTTAGAATGGCAGGTTGACCCGGCCGGTGGACCCGCCGGGTCAGCGGGTTCAAAAACCCCCGACCCTAATCCAACCCACTACCTGCTGACCCGAGGATCCGGACCCGCCGAGTCATGGTCAATGATCCGTATGACCCGTCGGGTCACGGGACGGGTCGACCCGTGACCCGTGGCTATGCCTACCTGCACCCGAGAACAACAATTTTCCAAATTCATATTTTAGTCGTAAGTATTTAATGAGCATATAAACATTAGAGATGGCATACATAGACATTTGACACGAAAAAGGAGTAAACCAGCAAGACAACATCTGGAATATAACCAAAGATGTTAGACTGTCAAAGGGATGAATCATCCTATTTCGCACGAAGTAATTCATATTTAAAGAAAGTTCCACAAGTAGGTGGTTGACAACACATATTTTTCCTTTCAAAGGCATCCAATTAATTAAAAACCTATTTTCTCCGTGACAAGGATTCTCCCATAGAGATAAAATGATTTTAGACACTAATTCAATCCAACGTTTCTCATGGTCCAATAGGTGTCCAACAAAGAGAAAGATACTTCCTCTCATTTGACCAAAAATAACATGTTTTTTCATACACTTATCCTCAAATTCATTCTAACAAGTGATAGAATCAAGAAATAAGAGCGCAACCCATACAAACAATAAGCATTTGCAATATACTGTCAATAAACATAATGTTAAAAATAGTGTGCTCCAGCAAAGAATTGCATTACCGATCACAAGGAGGAACCAATTTTCGCAGTAAGTGTTTTCAAGCTCAAATCTAACCCAATTGAAACAAACATATGTAAGGAAACTAGTAGATTGAAGGGAATAGTTAACATTATTTCTTAAGCCAAAGGTCTTCACTGAAAGACTCGGAAATCGAAACCATGTACCAAGCACTGAAACAGGCTCAGTTCAAGGAGCACAATCGATACTCCAAGACCTGAGGACAAGCAGCAGACTAGCCACTTGAAAAGGCCGGTTCTCCCAAACTTTCTCCCAATCACCAGGGACATCGGGTACCTTGGATGCAGCACCACATAAGCCAAACGCTTTGAGGTCCAAGGGTCGCGCCGCGATGTTTTCATTAGCTAGTATTTTAGAACCCTTTCGAGGGGTATTCAATGGGGGCTCAGAAGCTGAGACCCCTATGGGTTTTTTCCTTTCACCATGGAAACGGAATCCATAGGAAAGAGACACAAAGAGACTGAGTGAGAAGTTGATTCATAGAGATAGTAAGAAAGGAGAAAAATGTTTTGAGAAGGGTGGGGAAGCCAGACACACCCGCCCCCATAAGAGAAGATATACCTATAAGGGACGGGGAAGACGAACCGCTCTAATCCGAACACCCAGATCTGACCGGAGAAAACTTGTAATAGTGGGATGCACTGATTAAGAAAAATCAAAAGTCGGCGATAACCGGAACACCAATCCTCCACCAAAGGCAGGCACCTATACTGTTCCGGGCCAGGCCAGGGGGGTTTGCGAGCCTGTCTAGGAACCAGCACCTCAGGATCACCCATCAAAGCACGCACAAGTGATGAGACTTGATCAAAATCGAAGAAACCGGTACGAAACAAGGAAACCCCCAAAGTGATTTTGCTAAAAGGGACCATTCTTCCACCCAAATCCACCCACAAGAACTAGGCAGGGGCGATTTGACGTAAGAGAGATTAGGGAAATAATTGAGATATTTAGCTAGAAAGAGGGTTAGGAAGAAAATTAGATTGAGTGGAGTGCTCAAGAAACTTTGCACATTGGGAAAGATTTAGGTCGGAGGACAATTAGCGACATTCATCTTCATCGAGGAGAGACTGTGCGTGAGACGCATTCTTCGGGCTTCACAAGGGGTTTTGACTGTCATTTTGTCCTAAAACTCCAGTCATCACTAGGGCCATGAAGGAAACTTCTCCTAAATCAGCCTCGAAAATGTGCTAATTTGATGTTCTTTTTACAAGTTTAAATCTAGACAACTTTTTTGCGATAAATTCAATAAAGGTAGGATGGACTAAATGAAGCCACAATCAATTAGCCTCATTCGATGGAACACTTGATGATCTCTCACTTTCATAAAGGAGTTCAGCCACCCTTTCATATACCCTTATGAAGGCGAACATTCAATCTCCATCAATCGTCAAAAACTTTTTGTATTATCCGTCACTAGTTTGTAATTTTCTTTTGTTAGGAATAGTAATATTGCAAGAGCTCCGGGACCGCATTCGCAGTCTGGAAGAAAGGAAGAGGGTGCTGCTCGAAGAAGAGCAAGCACTCGATGTGCAGGCTATCATCTTTTATTTATTAAGAATCAGTATTTTCCTATATAAGGGTGTAAAATATTCATTCCTAGAGAGGAAAACTGAGAAAGAGATGAGTTATTGCTTCCTTTAAATCCGGGTTAAGGTTTCAATCTGATTTGATGAGATGCTAGATCAAATCCTCTTTGTAAGATGATAAGAGCGTTGTCTTAGTGAGAGGCGAAGACAACAAAAGGGTCTATAGTGCTCAAAGTGAGATTCTGAGAGTGTTATTGATCGAGTTATGGAGTTCCAAGGGTGAGAGGCCTAAGGAGTTTGCCTTCCATATCCTTGTTTATTTTAGTTTCCATAAGGCAATTTGAGCGCACATCAAACACCCCATACTTAAGCTTGCTTGTCCCCAAGCAATACTTTTAGCGGTCATTCAAGGGAAGAAATTAAACCTTCAATATCATAGATTCATTGTTATATGTCCATACAATCAATTGCCATCCTCGAAAAGGTACTAATGTCAACAATTCCATACATGTGAATAAAAGCAACATCATACTCACAAAAGGAGGGTTATGCATAAAACAATTTCGTGCAACATAGCATTAATAATCAAGAGGACTTTTACAAGCTTATGGAAGAGTAGATTGGTAAAAGGCTAAAGGTGGGCTAATTTTTGGACATGTGGTGTTAAATCCGGGGAAATAAATTTTCTTTCCAAACTTTCATTCCACATTCCTTTTTCATAATATTTCTCACCTTTCACTCTTCGCTCAATGCTTTTTTTCACAATAATGTTTTTACCTCTCTAACCTTAGTACTAGTCGCAAACATGAGTGTCATGAATGGCCCCAAATACTTAGTACTTTGGACTCCTCACCTTGTGTCCCATCTCGCCGAACTAACATCTCAACGAGCAGGATCGATCTACCTTTATCTCTTGAGGAGATCGGATTTTTTCCAACTCATTAAATTTTCCATAATTCAAAATTTCTTTCATTCCTGCCAACAACTTCAATAATAATATGCACAAACTCCATATAACAACTCCAAATATAACATCCATTTGCAATCATAGTCCCCGGATAGGGTATAAGGTATAAAAAATGGGCAATATGCAATGTATGGTGGAGCAATAATGATATAAGGCTCATATATGGCTTGTGTATTGCAAATATGCATAGGTAAGGCTAGGATATGACATTGAGCACATGTATGGAAATTATAAAGTCCTCCATCATTTTATCATGCATATGTCAAAAGCAACTTTAGATTTTACCTCCCTTCATGGTTTTCTCTAAAAAATTGCACTTCATTGTGACTTCCCTTTACTAGGCAATTTCATGTTATATCTCTAATGGATCTATTTTTGCATCGTCGAGTTCAATAAAAGCTTCCATGACACTTTTTCAATCGATATCGACCAGTGTCACTCGATTCCTGGTGGTTTCAAGCTTCAGGGTGATCCTTTGTCGATCACAGCTCCTCAAAATCGACTTGCGCCGTCGATATCAAGTACTGTACTCAATTTCGAGTTATCTTTTGTGCTTCTTCTTTCTCCTGAAATTCATTAGAAAATAAAAAGCAAAAGGCAAAACCAAACATAATGTCTCAAAACAACATGTCCAAACCCTAAAAACTAATTATCGTGTTACAAGCTCTAGACTTTATAGTCGCTAGGCCGACTTCTTCTTTCATGCTCTTAAGGCGGCATCACCCATGTAGCCTGGGCCTCAAATAGCACTCCATTCTTGTCTCGCAGCTGCATCCCACCTGGATGGATCTTGTTCACTGTAAAGGGACCCATCTTCTTTGTTTTGATACTCGGAAACCAATGGTCTTTTGATTTGGAGACATAAACCTTATGTCCTACTTCGTAGTTGCTCAAATCATTATTGGATACCCCGCACAAGCGCACATACCAAGGCAAACCTCTCCTAAATAGAGATAAATCCTTTATTGAAATTGAGAAAGAGGAACCCATACCATGGCTTACCTTTTCGGAGCTTTCCTTTTCTGTCTGTGAGTCTAGTCGATATCGATTACTCTCACTCGATATCGACTTATCTTCTGCTCCTGGTGGTTCTGTCGATGTGGAGGAATTCGGCTCCATTTGTTCTACTCGATTTCGACTAGGGTTGCTCGATATCAAGTGACTTTTCTCTCCTTCAGCGTCTGGTTCAGATGTCGGCTTTGAGTTTTTGTTGATTTCGAGTACTGCACTCGATTTCGAGTTGTCTGCTCCGACATCGACCCTATACTTAAAACCTAGCGCAGAATCTTGAAAATTATTAGTCGATATCGACTTACCTGGGTCGATTTAGAGTGGTGCTTTTGTTCCTTCGTTCAAGATTTCCACGATTTCCTCCACTTGGGCCTCTATAGCCCTCTTCTCTAAGTCCTTGGGGTCATATTTCTTACCTTAGCTTCCCCGCAAGCGATGTAGACTCCTTTGATTGATTTTACCTCCATAGGCCCTTCATTCTTCTTCACCGTCTTGTTGAAGGTGTACTCTATTACTTCATCGTTGATGGTGAATGAGAGCAATCCTTTCCTTACGCTTATGTTGGCATCAACGGTTGCCAAGAAGGGCATTCCTAAAATAATTGGACAAGCAGGGTCTTCTGCCATATCAACAACTAGAAAATCAGCAGGGACAAAGAACTTACCTACTTGCACTGGCACATCATCCACCATGCCTGTTGGAATGACCACCGTGTTGCTCGCCATATAGAGTTTAGCATCCACAGGCTATAGGGAACCAATCTTTACCTTTGACCATATTGTTATTGGCATAATGCTAACACTGGCCCCTAAATCACATAATGCATTAAATCGATGTTGACCTAAGCCTATAGTGATAGCAAACTTACTTGGGTCTGGCCTCTTCTCTGGTAGCTCCATCCTACTACATTGCTCTGCGATCTCAGCAATCGATCGCTTCTTACCTAGTATGTCCTTAAGAAACCTTACATAAGATGGCATCTCATGAAGTGCTTCGGTGAATGGAATTGAAACATTGAGCCCTTGAAGCATCTTCACAAAGCGATGAAACTTCTTTTCCGTTGGGTCCTTTAAAGTTTTCTTAGGGAATGGCAACACCTTCTTCTTCACTGCGGCTGGAGTTGAGTCGATATTGGGTATGGTTTGGTCGATATCGACTGGAGGTGTCGATTTCTGGTGATGCTCAGCTTCAGTATCGACATCGAGTAAAGGGGACCCGACGTCGACTGCATCTCGGTCGATATCGACTGGATGAGTCGATATCGAGTCCTCTTCTGTAGCTTTTTCCTCCGCTTTCTGCTCAGGCGTTCGCAGTTGACGCCCACTCCTTAGATTCATAGCCGCTACATGACCAGTAGTTTTGCCCTTAAGATTGGGCATAGTAGATCCTGGGAGCGATCTTGACGGTTTGGGAATTTGTTCAGCCAATTGACCCATTTGGGTCTCCATGTTTTTCTTCAAAACGCCGATCTCCCCGAGCCTAGAGTTGATATCGTGCACCTGAGTATGCACTGAGTTATTGTCTTGTTTAAACTCAGTGTGGTTCCTCCGCATCTCATCAAGGATGATCTGCAGGTCATCTTTCCTTGGTTCACGCTCAGGGTGCCCAGGTGCTCTATAAGGTGGGGGATCCCTCTGTTGATGATGAGGTTGATAGAATCTTTGATCCCCCCCAATACTGCTGATTGCCCTCTCCATAGGGGCCTCTCATCCACTTAGCTTCCTCATGTGTCTCCGCAATGCTGACTTGCTCAAGATGTGGGCAGGCGTTGGTGTTGTGCCTAGTAGACCCACATTCCTGGTAAGTTTGGTTGTTGGAGAGGAACCTAACTTGCTTTTGCAGGCGGCGTGTCTGATCATGGTTGAATTTGTTTTCGCACATTAGGATCGATCTCCTTTGGAGGCTCATAAAGTGGCATTGATGGGGCTGACCTTGAGTCATAGGCCGCAGCAGTCCCATATGTGTTATCGAAGTTGACTAGCCTCTCAATTGTGTCCTAGGCCTCCGTAGGTGTAAGCTCAATGTACCGATAGGAGGTGTGAGAGTTGATTCTCTCCTTATTCGGCTCATCAAGGGAGTTGTGGAAGATCTCATGGATGACATAAGGTAGTTGCCTATGAGTAGGGCATGATCGCAATAGGTCCTTGAAGCGCTCCCAGGCCTTCGTAGGTGTAAGCTCATGCATGCGCCAATGTTTCGCCAGACTTTTGTTTAAAAGTCGTGATCCATTGTCGCAGCATCCCCCTTTTTTATGGAGGAAAGAACTTGTGTAGGAACACATCCTTCACCTCTGCCCATGTCCTCAGCGAGCGTGGAGCCAAGCTTTCAAGCCATTGCAATGCCTTCCTTGCAAGAGACCATCGAAAAGATTCCAGTCTAACATATTCTAAATTAGCACCATCGGCGATAGTCTCACATAAATCCATAAAAGTAGAAATATGTTGCAAGGGGCATTCAATAGATCTTCCTTCAAAACTATTGCGTTTAATTTCAAAAAGGAAGTTAATTTTGATTTCATAATTAGAGGGAGGGATGAGAATCGCAGATTCAGGCACGGTGAGCGTAGGGTGCATGTATTGCATGGTCGTCTACGGATATTGATTGAGCCTCTCTTGGGCTTGTCTGTGTGCATCCTCCTCTCTATCAACGCGAGCTCTCTCTGCAGTTGCAGTTTCCCTTTCATTTGCAATAGTGGCATTGTGGTCCTCAATCTCCTTCCTCAATCTCTCAATGAGTTGAGCCTGTGTCGATCATATACCTATTGCTCACTTTCTAACAAGCGTCCGAACAAGCTCGAGACTGACCTGTCAATGTTGAGACTATTGCACAAATCTTTCCTCATGATTTCCTTTCCCCTTAAATCCTTAGAATTGCTTAGAGCCGATCACATGAGTTATACCCCACACACCCTAAACTCAAGTAATGCTATTAATAATTCTAACATTTTACTCCCTTCGATTTTTAATATAAGGCATTTGACTTTTGTACACGTGGTTTAAGGTGCTAAAAACTATATACATTATTAATTTTTTTAATTAAATTTTTGTACATTATAATACTTATTAATAGTAAGTATTATAATATAAAAAAATTAATATTTTATATAGTTTTTTGCTCTTTAAACTACGTACAAGTCAAATGCCTTATATCAAAAATCGGAGGGAGTAATATTTACTGTATAATTTAAGACAAATAAATTAATAAATAAATTGATAACTTTTCCCAAATCACAACACCTACCTCCATCGTTACCGCCCACGTACTCACAATCACATACTGTACGAGTGTACTCCATGTCTGCTTGTTACATTGAATATACCTTTCCTTTTCTTTCGTCTTTTTTTTTTCAAGCTGCAATCAAATAGATTCCCATTAATTATTGATGGAATTATGCTACAGCAATACATCAAACTAATCAAATGTAAAGTATCCATACTTCATTATGTCACGGCCTTTATTTTATTGAGTCCACTGAGCACTCAATACAAAATGTCACCATTCATCAAATGCTAGCCACAAAAATCAATCTAATTCCCATCCAATAATTAAATACTCTTCTATTATCCAAATATGTCATTTTAATATCTCACAAAAATAAATAAATACACTCTTATACCCTAAAGATGCCTATATAAATAACAAATTAAAATATTTACGTGGGTGTTTCTATATACACCGCAAATCCACATCGCTAATCAATGTCAAAAAGAACGTTGTAAAAAACGTTGGATTGGACGTTGTTAAGCGGAGAAGTTGTCGACGGACGTTGCTAAATGTGAAGTGAATGATCGGGTTAGGGCGAACCGGGCTAGCAATGTCGGATCAAACGTTGCTAGGGCAAATATTATCAAGACACATTCTCACACACACAAAAAAAAAAAAAATTTAACAACGTTCTTTTGCACATTGTGAATCAAATTTTTTTTGTTTTTTTGTAATATTTTATATTAGGCCTTATTTGACCTGTATTAGCAACGTTCAATACGACATTATTGCTTGACCCATCGAGCAACATCGACAACTTCTCTACTCAACAACATCCAATCTAATGTTGTACAGTGTCCAATTCAACGTTAAAATAACGTCCAATTCAACGTTAATTTGTGATGCATATAGAGTGCACATATTTATATTGATTTTTTATAAATAAAAATAACACCTTTGTTGTATCTGCAAACTGGTTCCACAGGCTGAGACTCTAGCGGCATTTCCTGCACGATGTCCGCCATTTCTACATCTGGAACGTCAGGCTTAGCCTCGAATCCCCCCCTCTTGCTTGACTGAATCGTCCACATAAGTTTTCTTATGCTTTTCAAATTGAACATTGGATTTTTCCATTCACCTAGAACGCTGCTCTCAATTCCTCGACCGGTTCTAGGGTTTGAGAATCCAAAGGGGTTTCTGGTACTAGAACTGGCGTCGCCGGCCAAGCATGACAAGGCTGCGCTTGCCTAGCGGTATGGGCGTGGGAAGAAGACGGCAGCGGAATCAGTTGTAGGATAGGTAGTGATGTGTGCATGTTTTATACTTACTTTTATCATGAATTTTTCTATTTGTATGCATTAGGGGTTGGGAATGCTATGAATTTATATAAGATATGCTTATTTGCAATATATAGAGGTCTACACAAATTCTGGTTTAATTTTGCGAAATTCGGAACTAAATCAAAGCAATTGCAAGAAAGTCACGAGCCGAAGGAGAGCTCGACGTCGACCAAAGCACTCGACATCAACTGAGGAAATTGAGGAATTGAGCTACTGGATTTGAAGGAAGACCAGTCGAAATTCAACACATATATCGACCATAGCTCAAGATCGAGTGCCACTGAGAGCCCTCGACGTCGACTGCTCCACTCGATGTCGATTGGGTTTGACGCGTAGCAGACGTGGAATTGAAGTCCGAATCTTTTAAGGATTTATCAAGGGCACAAAATCTTTTATCCTTCCATGTTTAAATCAGAACTTATTAGTTTCATTAAATTTAGATAAAAGATTTTATATTTTCCAATTAGATAGAATTTAATTTCTTAAGAAGAAAGTTTAGGTTTTCTTTAAATAAAGTCATTAGGGCCAAGGTTTTAATCATCCAAGAACACATGAAATTGTATGCCCTAGATAGATAGATAGAGAGAGACTAATTTCTGTTGTAAGTTTGAGTTTAGTTTCAATTCAAATTTATATTTTTCATGTCTAAGATGTCTTGCTTCATGATGATGCGTGAGTAGTCGTCTTACTTTTAGGGTCGGGGTGTGCCCGTCAATATCCATGTATGTGTGCTTGAATATATGATTTCTTATGTATTTATCCTCTTTTACCCCATGCTCAATCCGCTGCGAAAGTAAAGGAAATTCCTTGTTTGCAATATATGAAGCGAAAGTGAATTAATTTTGAATTTGAATATATAGTAATTGGGATTTGCTTGTAAAAGTTGACTAAACCCTAATTATGAAAATGATAGAAACGAATAGGTTTTTATGCAAGAGTCTCTATGATTCTATTTGTTGATTGCGAAAGCTATCTTATGATGATAAAAGCATGATCTTTCTGTGATTCTTGTGTGTTGCATACATGGTTGTTGTCGAGGTAAACCCTAGCCTTGGAAGCCTTTTGGAAAGGCTAAGAACGGGAAAAGGGGATTGGAAGGGCTGAGAGGATATAAGTGTAAAATTATAAAAGGGGTAAACTTGGTATTATGAAAAAATTTTGGACATTTACAAAAAAAAATATTTGAGTGGACATTTAGTTAATGGATTTATGTAAATGGATATTGGACCCAAGTCAAATATATAAACATATTTCATATTTATAATGTTATTATATATCAAAAACACACAAAAAAAAAAGATCAAGTCAAATATATAAACATGCACGTACAAAACTAATATTTTTCTTATTAACAAACAAAAAATTTCAGTCCTAAAATATTTAAAAATAATAGATACCTCATTATTTAATGTATTTCAACTAACAAATACAAATAAATATGTGCCATTCTAATGTCAACTAAAAAATTATACAAATATTTAGCATTAAACATTTTTCTATTCAATTATTTTATTAAAATATGTTATTCTTTAATATGAAATATATAATTTTTATAACAAAAAAAACAACATTAACATTAATAATAATAATAATAATAATAATAATAATAATAATAATAATAATAATAATAATAATAATAATAATAATAATAATAATAATAATAATAATAACAACAACAACAACAATACAATATTAAGTTAGGTAACAATCGTTTAAAAATTTGCCTATTTTAGAATATATGTATACAAACTTACTAAAGTAAATGTAAATATGAGGCTGAATAGGTGATATTATTTATTGACATGGAAAAAGCTAAATGAATAAATATATAAGAGAGAAAATGTTTAATCACAAAAAGACATGTGAAAAAAAAATATTTTTTTCTATTGTATAGGATAGAATAAAGAAAATAAAAAAACAAAGCCACAAAGTCCATTTTTATTTTTGTTAAGTTATAAATCATTTTGCATAAATTGATCTAATATTTGCCTATCAAATACGTGATTGTTTGATTCGACAAAACCCAAGGCATAAATTAAAGATCGGTCCATTTTTTAAGTTATAAATTAAATCAACATATATATATATATCTATATATATATATATATAATCCCGTAAAGATTAAATCTTAGAAAATAATGTAAAAATATATCAACATATATATATATATATATAGATACACAATATAAAATAATATATATAGGTTCGGAAAATACAAATGAAAGAATAAATGAATAAAAAAAAAGAGAAAATAAAATCACGTAGCATATGTACATATATACATTTATATAAGTACACAAATCATATAATTACAATATATAACCAAATAAATATTAAAATAAATAAAATAAATAATAGGTGGAAAAAAATAACATGCGACACAGTGTTATTCGTTAATAAAAAGGCGGGAAAATATTGAAGCAGAAGCTGACATATGGCAGTGCAGCTTCTGCTTTAGTATTGTACTAGTGTAGGTCCCGTTCCGTGCATGGAGAATTCATTAATAAAATATTATAAATAATTTAGATACATTATAATAAATAAATAATAATAATAATATAAATATAAATAAAATTAGTTTTCCATATTATATATAAATAATATTTTTAATCTATCTTTAATTGAATCTCATGTAATATAATAGATAGTTGATTTTTAAAATTTTTATTAAATATGTAGTACATATTTATTAGGTTATTTTAATAAAATATTTATGCACGGATGGATTGTGACTACATATTATAGCCACATTGTATTTTAATAATTTATTTTGGCCTCAAAAAACAATATAGATATAAATAAAATAACAATTATTATATAATTAATTTGGATATAAATAATTTTCTCCAACAAAAAATAATCTAGATATAAATAAAATAACACCTATCAAATACTACATATTTATCTATTAATATTTTTGGTAAGTATGACTATGAAATATTTTTTATTTATATTTTTGGTTATTAACTAAAATATATATAGATAGACTGTGACTTGTATAACTTTGTATAAACTATGTTAACATATTATTTTATTAATTTGACCCTAGGATCAACCACAACGCGCCACATAGGACGCTAGCAACGGTTTTAGTATATGTATATAGATAGGATAGGATATTAATATTATTAATTTCATTAACAATAAATTTTAATTGAAATAAATCAACATTTAGCTTAATAAATATAAAAATGTGTAAAGTGAAATAAGAGTCGTGCGACTCTGTTGTGAATGAAAAAAGTAAGTATGTGAAAAGTTAGTGGAAATCTGAGGTGCCAGAAATGGTTGCTGATGTGGCTGAAATGAGTTAAGAATCGTGAGACTCTCTATTGTGGAGGGCGTGACAGGAGAAATTTGTCGTTGTTCCTATCAAAAGTAAAATTCAAACCTACAAACTAGTATAACAAGCAAGTAAGAGGTCGATCCCACAAGGAATCAAGTATTTCTAAGTAAGGTATATTTACCAATTATTAGAAAAGAGGGGTTTTGGTGATTGAAGTAAAGAAAATCAACTATAAACAAGTTAGTAGAGATAAGAATTAAGAAATAGTTTCATCTATAAACATCCACTTTAGTTTGGTTAGTTGATCCACGATTCTTCTTCAAGTTCTCTTTTCATCCTATTATTGTTCCTGTCCTGATCTTGTATAAATTACTAGTCCTATGAGTCCTAGTAACCCTTACTGATTAGATAACCCTAACACGGTCAAGATTTAATCTAATAGTAATATTAAGATTAAGGATAAACCAGGATACATGCAACACCAAACTACGAGTCAGTATTTAACAAATTGATTCTCTACACACCAATTTAGTCCTACGAGTCTTGAAAAGTCATGCTTGCTACTATGAATTAAGGTTCGGTAAGAGGAATCTACAAAATCCTAACAATAATCTCAATTAGTTGTGCAGGCCAGAAGGAATCAACAATATCCTCAAAAGAATCAATACGAATTAATAGGAATAGAACAAGAATAAAAATATCATAACTTTGTAAAACCAAAGTTTCATTTCAGAGACGAAACGGAAGAGTTTAACACTCCATGGCTGTAACGGCCCGAATATAAATATTCGGGTTACGTTTTGAAGGTTGGATACCTTCGTTCGGATCTTGCAATTCAGGTACGAGTCGAGGTTTCAAAATCTCAAATGAGAATGTTTTAAAGTGGGGATTTCGAACCCCGAAATATGCGAAGGGCTATTGGGTACCCAAAACCTGTCCTAGGTGACTAAGTCGCTCAAAACTGTTTGTCGATCAAAAGAAAAGCAACGGAAATCAGGGTACAACTTGCCACGTCATAGTCAGGTCAAAACCAAGTAAACGAGTATAAATCATCTAAGTATGCAAGTTTGGTGGTAAGTCAATTTCTTGGTCAGCTGATCAACCCAAAGAAAACCCTCGTCATGGAAGCACAGAACAGGCAAGGATCAAGTACCTGAAACTATACCACGAGTAAAGGTCGAGCCACTCATGCGGGTCCTGAAAACCTCATTGAGGACATATAATATGCTCTAAGCCGAGATGAGAATGATCTAATGCAATACTGAATTATTAAATAAGCAAGCATATTGTCATGATATATATAATATGCAGAAGTACGGTAAATGGCCCAAAGAATGCCAAGTGGCATATCCCACTCAAAAACCACGCTCATACCTAGGGTGGAGACTCCTACCACTCCTATACCTAGGGTGGCGACTCCATTTCCACTCCCATACCTAGGGTGGAGACTCAACCGTAGCCGCAGTCATATGATATCAATGTCATGCTCATGTATAAATGTCTCGTAATCAAGCTCAGATAATCAGACTCATAAGACTCGATAGGTACTAACCCGATGAAGCTGGGTTGACCTATTACCCTAGCAACAACTCTAGGACTCACAGATAACGGTCGTTCTCTTTCCAAATGCATAAAGAAGACGGATGCTCATTCATGAATGCAAATACTAAGCATGGTACTATATGGCATGCTTCTATAATGCCTACATACTATATGACACATCAGGCATGAGGTTCTAACTTGAGTAAGCCCCGGAGGACTTACCTGGAAAAGCGCAGAGTCCAAAGCAATACAGCAATACAGCAAGCAAATCCAAGAGGTCACAAATCACCTACTCAAGTAATACATAACATGCATAAGTCTATGATTGAAGGCATACAATGGCCATGACTCAAATAAACAAGAGGGACTCAATTCCATAACATGCATCATCATCATCATCATCATCATCATCATCATCATCATCTCAACCATATAACTTCCTCCTAACTCATCAAGTTTCATCTCAACATATAATCTCAATCTCATCATATAATATCTCAATATCATATAACCACATATCATATATATAATATCTCCTATAACTCATTCATCAACATATCATATCATCTCAACATAGGATAACTCATCTATCGTCTCAACATGTATCACCACATAACCTCACATATCATCTTATTCACATTTCCATATTTTTCTCGAACCATCATATATCAACACATTGCATCTCATCAATATCATATAATAGCATTTATTAATCAGGTATCATACTCTGATAAAATACTACCTTGCTCAATTCATCAACTTAACATTTCATCATAGAACATATCACACTTTCATACTTCAGAATATATTAATAATCGTGGTTCTCAATCACAAAATATCACATCATACCTTAAACATATAATCACATCATATCATATCATAATTCTCATAATTACTTATAAATCTCATTCCCAATACATCGTCCTCTTAAACAACTCATATTCACATATATCACATAATTCTCAAGTTCTAATAACATAATTAGTTCATCTTAGATCTCAACATCTTAAAAGTCATAATTTCATATAACATATAATCATAACAATTTATACACATTTAGACACCAAATACTCAACAAATCATCAAAACATCAAAACATTCACTAAGTTAAATCAAGTAAGTCAACTCGATAGTCAAACCATTCTTCTAAAATCGCTTGGTCAAATCCCGACATCAAACATTTAAACCTTAAAACCAATTTCTCAAAAACATATTATAGAAATCATTCCAGCATAATTTACTTTATTTTAAAAATCATCTTCAGGCCACCTTATAAAACATTATATGAAATAACCCTTCTCAATAATATTTAATTAAAATACAACACCAAAATTAAATCATCTTTACACATCACATTTATAAATCAAAGCCAATAAATTATCTCAAAATCCCTAAAATCACATATTAAAACCTCACACAATTACATATTCCAAATAATCTCACTTTTCAAACCATTTATAATATATATAATATTTTTCAGAAAATATGTTTATCACCCAAATCTCAAAATAATAACATAATATAGTAATAGTTCAGAATTAAGTTTAATAATAATTATTATTAAATGAATAAACACACCACAAAATATCATAATAATATATATATCAAATAATGCCATTTTTAAACACTCTTATAGCATCTACAAATTTTCAGCAAATATATATATATATATATATATATATATATATCCAAAATCAGTAATAATAATATAACACCTCATAGAACATAACATATAATATCTACTAACAAAATAAAATACCAACATCACATAAGGTATAACATATACATAACCCAATATCAATTAATATTACTTTTAAAACCTTTGTATAATATAATTAATATTTTCAGAAAATATATATATTATCCCAAAATCAAAAATACCTTATAATATAACACACACACACATATATATATATATCTATAACCTAACATATAATATATATAATATAACAATAACATAATAAATAACCATGACATAATGTAAAATAAACAAATACAATATAACAACAACAACCCAACAACCCCAATCACCCAGCCTAGAGAAAAACCCGACCCGAGCCCACACTGAAGCCCAAACCCGACAAGGAAAGAAGATGGATCCGGGTCTAGATCTTAGCCAACTGGAAAACCCACCCATTTGTTTTTAAATGAACCGGCCAGAGGACAGAAAAGAAAATAAGGACCCGGTTCATACTGAACCCGTCTCCTCCCCTCAAGACAGAAGCTCAGACAGAGCATTGCACAGCGACGACGGAGAGGAAGGAGAAGGACCCAGGTCTGCCGACGACCTCTTTTCCGGACCAGACTCTTCCACCCAGACCGACTCATGAAACCGACCAAGACCCACACCACAGGAATGAAACGCGCACAAGAGAGGAGAAGAAAAAGAGAGATTACCGAGGCGACGCGATTTTAACTCCGAGGGGCTCCGAGGGTGGCTCCGGCGTCAATCGGTGAGGGAAGACGTCGTTCTGGATCTAGGACAATGTGGAAGTGAATAAAGGCACGTTTTGGAGGGAATTTCAAGCATAACGAAGAGGAATTATTAACCGACCTTACGAACGAAAATGAGAGGAATCGGCTCGCGTTTGGTCCCCGGCGGATGGCTGGCTCTTCCTCGACGTCATCCGGCTTCTAGAGGTGGGCACAGTGATGTCTGTTGCTGCTGCTTGTTGAAAACGTGGAGGAGATGAAGTGTGGTGCTCGCCTTCTTGGAGCTACGAAAACAGGGGACGGAGGATGAAGCTTTCGGCTTCAACGGAGAAGAGGGTGACTGGGGTGGCGGCAAGGAGTGCAAAAAGGGGAGATTTTGGTGGTTTGAAAGAGAAGAGGATAGGGGATGGAGAAGGAGAATGGGAGAGGGAGGTGCAATGGTGATGGTGGTGCTTGAAATGGAGGGAAAAGGGGTTCTTTTGTGAATGACAGAAGAGTAGGGGAGAGGGAGGAGAGGCTGGGGGTTTATAAAGGAGGGAGGGTGTGAAGGAGGTAGGAATGTGTGCTGCCTGTTGGGTTTGCAGGGAGGACGGCAGTGTGGGTCGAAGGGTGGGTGCACTGCAGGGAGAAGGTGGGCATTCTGCAGTACCCAACGGCCAGAGAGAAGAAGAAGAAAAAGAAAAAGAAAAATAAATAGGAGAGGAGTGGACCCCACAATACCAAATCTAGAACATCAAAATTCAAAACTCGAATCCTGTTAATCCCGACTCTAACAAAATAACTCAAAATTTTAAATCAACTTTCGAAACGTGCCAAAATGATATATTCTGATTTATATTTTCAATTCTCATTACTTGAAAGCAAAATTAAAATTCGTTTTTAGAGTCCGATTCAAAACTATGTCGGAATTTGCTTCGAAATATATAAATAAGATTAAATTGTTCGAGAACGGAAATTTTGAAATTTTCCCGAATTATAGAAATTACATTGACCATAAATCAATATTTCGATAAAATAATAATCTTAATTTTTTCGGTCTTTACAATGGTCATGGAGGCTCCGCTCTAGGGTTCTCTCAGTTGATAATCTCAAAAGTGCATAAGGTTAACGAATTAGATGATTCAAAACGAAACCCTAAAACGTCTTTAAATAACCCTAAAAGAGTAATCCAAATAATTCATCTAAAAACCCTAATTATAGAGATAAAAGAAAGTCAGCATTTGGAAAAAGGCCGCACGACAGCTAACCAAGGCTGCGGGGCAGCTAACCAAGGCCGCGGGACAGCCAGGGCGATTTGCGAAATCTTGGTCTGAGCTACGAACCGCTAGGCGGCTATACTATTCACATCAACTTCCCCCCTTCGAAATTGGTCTTTATGTCAATATGAAAGTTGTAGATCTCATAAAGAGCTTTCCAACGCATACTTATAATAGTCAATCTGACCACCGAGGTTTCCAGAAAGTGCGAAACAAGTTCAGCTTGTCTAGAGATAACTTCTGTTGACTTGTTCTTCACTTAGGCTCTTGAAATTCTATTCCGCTCCTGTTCTCTTCACTTTTCTTCATCCTCTTCACTCTTCCTTCATTAATAGTCTCCTCATTCCTCTTTGAATCCACATCTACCTAAAATAATCAATAAACACGTGTAGATTCTGACTTTTCCAACACCACATGCAAACATGTAATTGTAACTAAAATATGCATTATTTACAACCAAACTAAGCTAAATGAATCCTAATATGCATATCTAATCATGCTCTATCAAATTCCCCCACACTTGAACCTTTGCTTGTCCTCAAGCAATATAAAACTCAATTATGCAACCACACATGTTAGCAATTCATATATCCACCTCAATACTCTTGAAAAACTAGCATACACAATAGATCAATAACATCATAGCACATAATTGCAATAATTAATGAAATCAGGTAACCATATCCATTCCAAACCTCACAAGGAATAGTGTTTCACTCTTGCTCATGTGTTTAGGATTAAATGTTTACGCTCAAAACTCAATCTTTCAAAGCTTAGCTGCAACAGTCTTGCACCAGTGTTCTAGATCTCCACCGCTGGTGACTCTACACACAACAAAAATTATGAGGTCTTTTAATGGGTTGTAATGTGGCCAAGGTAGAAAACATAAGGTATGGAACAATTTAGGCCATGTGGTGCTTATAATCCGATAATTAAGAAAGTAACCAAATAACATACAACTCATAAACTCATACCATAACTCTACAATGTCATACAATTCCAATCTCAAGCATATAACTTTACAAACCATACTCAACTCATTCCTTTTTTCTTTTTTTTTTCTTTTGTTTCATGCTATATCAAATGATTTTCTTGACTTTTACCCCTAAGTGAATTTTATCCTCCCTAGGTCCCAAGTAATGTGTATACTAGCAAGAATCAAAACATCGATCGCTCTACCATAAATAGTCTATGCGGGATTTGAACCCGCATCTTTGTGCATGTCACATCGCTCTACCATTTTGAGCTAATAGGCTTTTAATTTTTTAACATTACTTCATAAACGTATCTTCTGGTTTCACAATATTCAAGTACTTAAGGCATGATAGCAAATTTGTGTACCATGTCTTTGGAAGGCATCAAGAAGGAAATTTATTTATGTTCTATGTCTATTGCAAACTCTGTTCCAGCAATGCACATGGAAAGACCTATATGTCTGCCTAGATAACAAAGTGAAATCACAAATAGATAAACTTTTGCAGAAACAAAGCCAGGAATATAAAGATGATAACTATTGGGATGCAAGGCTCACAAACCTCGTGAAGTGTAGTCGCATAATTAGTCCCATCCCTCGTAACAACCACGACTTCCAAGTTACCTATAGCATTTACAGAGAAAACATTCAGATTCTCATCATTGTGCTTATGCAGGAAATAGAAATAACATTTGATTGTCTAGAGAGGGTAAAGTATTTATGACCTGAGAGAATATATAGGATTAAATTGTTTGAGAATATATAGGATTTATGGTCATTTAAGGATAAATTCTTTGCCATGAAAGTAACTTTGGAAGAGAAAAGAAAATCATACAGATTGCATGGCATATGGAAGAGTCTGTTTCAAGATAGACTCAATTGTGGCCCTTTGAATAGCTCACTTCCCCACATAACTCAGCAGAATACGTTCTGGAATATTGTTTCCAGGGCGAAATCAAGGAATCTACAAGATGATAATATGCATCTCAATTTCCTTATCATTCTTAGATTTTGAAGGATCTGAATGATCAAACTCTAAGGAAAGCACAAGATACACCATCCTAAAATTAAATGTTATCTTTGTTCAAAGTAGGCTAGCTGCAACATACATCATACCGTAGCAGTCTAAGTGCTTTATTCCTCCTTTAGTAGAAAGCATTCAGCAATGAACAATAACTAATCGGAGTAAGTCTGTATTCAATTATTATAGTCATTTATACATGCACAATCGATAATAGTAAAATGTAGAAGACTTTGATAAGAAATTTAGACGATCTAAGCATCCAAAATTCACAAGTGAGATAAAAATTAGATCAATTACTCCACACCATAAACAAATTCAAAGCAATTTCACACCTATACACAATCAGGCACACCTTAGCTAGCTTTGAAAACTCCCAAATCACCCTCTGGTAACAATCATCGCACATGACGGATTTAGCTTTGAAAGCAGATCAATTACTACATAACCCTTCACAAGTTATAAAAGTGCACTATTAAAATGATAAAGTGCATTTATAAAATTTCAAAGTGCAAAAATAAAATTAAAAGGTGGAAAAATAATATTGATAAAGTACACTAATAAAACAATTTGGCTTAAAATTTAAGGTAAGAAAATGAAGCAGTGAGTTATAAAATGCATTTAGAATGACAAATGATCCGCTGTGAAAACAAGTAGATGCTCCTGATATTTACAAAATTTGGTTTACAGATCGATACTCCAACCAAGAGGATTAAGCTTGCTAAACAAATTCCAAAACCGATCAAATTTCTGAAATTAATCAAAATTATCAGGAAGAATTTCTTTCTATCAAACCATTTCAGTCTGCTAACATAAACTGATGATATTAATGCACATTTAGATGTTATTGGTGCACTATGTGATGTTAAATTTGCACATTGTATCACTATTAATGCACTTTATAATCCTGAAAGCATTTCTTTCTCTCAAATCATTTCAATCTAATAATCTTCGCATGGATTTGTTTCCCTCTATTCAAATTTGTTAACTTTGTGCAGGCTTCAATACCAAATCCAAGCCTTCACTGGGATGCATGAGTGCATGACAGATGTGATTTGGGCTAGCAGAATATAATTTTTTAGGCTTGTAATAACTCTTTTAAGGTTAACTCTCATTTCTAGTAGGTATTTTGTAATGTGCACTGCCCAGGTTCCAAGTATGTGATCATAAGGATACATCTTCCTCCTGATCATAGCACTTGCAATGCAACAGGTATACCTCCCGATCTCCTAATCTCACCCAAACAAAAACTAAATCTGTATTAATATGTCTTATTTCTACCAAATGATATTTATGGATGCTAACCTCCAATGAGAAACAATGATCTTCAATAAAACAAAATATGCAAGGCATTAGTGTTGAAGCTAATCAATTTCAAGCCATTTTTCTAACTAAAGAATGCAAATTCAACAGGGAAGAACAAATATCCTTGTAATGTTTCTTATCTGCATGCGCTTTAGCTTCATATGGTTCTTTTTCCTCAACTGCATAAATCTAGCACCATCCATTCACCCACCTGATTTTCCTTGCTAAGAAATAAATAATGAATATATCATTTAGAGGCAACAATTCACCCACCTGATTGTCATTGCTGAGAAATGTAGCATTCTCAATGATCTTTAAGCGTTCCAAAAGTCGAGAGCATCCTATCCAGATTTGATGCAATTTTAGAATACAATAGTGTAATTTGAACTATATTAAGTGCAAAAATAAGCTCAAAGTCATAATTGTAGGCATCACTCTGAAGGTTCTCTGACGCTATCTGATGTATGTAAAATCAGGCAGTAAACGTGCAGTAGGTTCTTCGAGTTTGATCAAAAAGCATGGCGTATTGAAAAAGAGTCACATTGAGGAGCAAACTGGTTAGTAGTTTTCCTTCAAGCGAATTGAATTTGGACAATCTAGGGGTTTACCCATAATTAAAAATACTTTCATCGATCATATAACACAAAAATCATTAATACCATAGGATATGATACATGCTAATAAAAACAATATACGATAACAACTAGATAAACCTACCCCAAAGGTTTTATATGCTATAAGTTATCATTGAGCATTTCCATACCTAATATTTTCCTTTTTTCTAAGTTTCCTTATGATTCAAGTAATGGGAACTCTCCTCCTGACAATAGACAGCCAGGGATTTGTCATTCACAAATCACAACCAATTATTTACAATTATGGGTTAGATGAAGGTAGTCGCTTCAACTACAATTCAGGTGCAAGTGTTGACAATTTATTTATGTCATCGGTCATTAATCCTGCAAATTTTTAGATGTAAGGGCTTATACTATAAGTGTTGTCTACATCTTCTCTTTAGCCTTTCTATGACCGGTGACATATTTACTTGTAAGCGTAGTACTAGTTTATAAGTTTGAGTTTTATTTTAACATGAAAGACAAGTTTTCCTCCCGTCAGTAGACCAAAAAAGGAAGGTGGATTAGGACTAAACAAGACAAACAATATAAACAAGGCATTGCAGATGAAACTGCTACGGAAAATCTTAGCCGAACGACAAAACAAATGGGTAAAAATAGTCACGGAAAAATATCTAAAAGGGCATTCCATTTAGGACTACAAAAAAAAAAACAAAAAATACCTCTAGGCAATGGGAAAAACTCATGGAAATAAAACCAGAATTCTGCTCAGGTTTAGTTTGGCATATTGGGAATGGAAAAACAATAAGATTTTGGAAGGATAGTTGGATAAACAATGACACAAATATAATAGAAGACTGGTTACATGATAACTTAAACGAATGGGAAACTGTTGATCAATATATAAACTCGTACAAAACTTGGAATGTGGAGAAACTAAAGGAAGTACTTCCCAAGGACACAATTGAACAAATTCGTAGTATCCATATACCATCAAATGAATTAGAAGATAGACTCTACTGGGAAGCATGTAAAAACATATGGTTCTCAAAGTCTAGCGCATTAGACTATATCACTATAGCGCGAAGGAACACAATTGAATCTTTCGAATGGATTTAGAAAATAGACCGCCCGCCAAAAGTGAAAAATTTTCTATGAAAAAACATTCTAAACGGTACACTAACTAAAAAGCGACTACAAGATAAAGGAATACATGTACCAATGGAATGTACTCTTTGTAACCACACTCATGAAGATGCAATATATTTATTCACAGAATGTCAAACCACACTCAAAATCATACGAAAAATAGATCAACAGATTGAAAGAATAGCTCATGGTACAAACAAAAATAATAGAACCTATAAAGACATTATTGTAGAAATATTTATAAATTTATCATCAGAACAAAGATCAATCCTATCATTTTCTCTCTGGGGCACCTGGTCTCTAAGGAATAAAATCCTCTTTAATGACCATGTGTTTTGAGGGCCGGAAAAAATGATGAAATACATCAATCAACAAAGGGAAATCTGGAAGAAGGCACAAATAAAAGATGTGGATGAGGAAGAGACAACCAAAGAACCAAGCAACAATCGGAACAAACCACACCAACCAAAAACCATCAAATAGAAAAAACAAAGAGAATGATTCATGAAACTGAACTTTAATGGTGCTAGGACTACCTCTTGACTCGCCGCTTATGGATTCGTTATCCGTGATGACCAAGACAGAGTTGTTAAATGCGGGATGTAGAGCTGCGGAAAGTCCTCGGCATTGCAAGCTGATGCCCTTGGCCTTCACGTCATGAGATGCTAGAAGCGAAGCGGATGGGGATCACTCATTTCCAGATGGAGGGTGATTGTCTGACGGCTATTAACGCCGTGAAGAGGGTGTGGAAGTGTCCGTGTGAGGGATTGAGTTGACGGTGTCAGATGTGCTTGTCATCTGCCGATCTCTTATTCGTATTTCATATTCCCACACATTTAGAGAGGGTAATGGGATTGCTAACCTATAGAGCAAGTAACGACATTACCTACAGCAAGTTGTAAATTAAGTAACCTCTCTCGGCCGGCAACTGGCTTACCTATACAGTTATACTAGACGTTCTAGACAGACCCACTTACTGACTTAACATGTACATGTTCTAGACGTACAGACCCACTTACTGACTTACGTATATATACAGTTATACTAGCTAGATGTACGTACGTTGTGGTTAGCCCAACCTAAGCTAACCTTATTATTCCAACTGACCCGCAATACTAACTATACAATGCCGGCCGCCAGCTACCAGCTATATATATATATATATATATATATATAGTAGGTCGGTAGGAAATCATACCACAAAATAATAGATAGGCTCTAAGATCCTTATTCAATGTCCAGAGGCGGATCCTCTTTAGGGCTGGTGGTAGCAGTCGCCCCTCCCCCCCCCAATCGAAAATAAAATTGAACATACGTATTCCTCTCGTCGATAGCTTCGATTTGATATATTATAAGCTCAATTCCGATATCTGAGCAAAAAGTTATGAGCATTTCAACTTTCAGGACTGAATATTTGTAAATTACTCCTATATCATTTACCAAACTGATATACTTTTATCGTAATTATCATTTGTTAAACTTCATACCTTAATTATATAATTATACCCGAGAACTTCAAATTAGGATGTTATATTGAAATATTTGAAAACCATGAAACAAAGCATGCACAATTTATATTTTCATTCTAGTTACACATCCATAATATTGATGATTTTTTAGAAAAAAAAAAATTAGAGTTTAATTTTACAGACAATATTTTATCGTAATTTTATGCCCCTTCAATCAACGGTTTCAGAATCCGCCACTGTCAATGTCTGAAGGAAGATTTCAAGTTTATATTATAATGTAAAAACAAAATGCATTCAATACGAGACTCTCTTTTTGTACAAGTGGATCGATACGATTCACTTTTGTTTATGATTTTTTTTTAATTAAACTTCTTGAATTCAATTCTGGAGCTGCAATTTAAGATTAATCTTCAACTACTTGATTGGATCTCGATCTGAACATAATTAAAATTCCCCCAAAGATTAGTCTCCCAAATCATATCCCCAAAGATCTGGTAACTTGTCTGTCACCCTTGAATTGAATGAAGCATGTGACCCCTTCAACTGGATATGCCACGAATCCCACAACCCGCGGGCACTTGCCCTAAATGGAACTCTATATATACAGCTCATAAACGCACCCTCATTTCGCAACCTCGATTGATCTCTACCTAACTGATTAGCTATATATTAAGATGGCGGAAACGATACGGACCCTATCCGGAGCCTGGCTCGCGACTGCAACCGTGGCTTTGCTGGTTGCAGCGCAATGCGTAGTGCTTCCCCTGACTGAAGCGGCGGGCGCGGCGCCGTGCGGGAAGACGTCCTTGGTGGGTGCAGGGGCTAGCCTCATCCCTTGCAAGGCGGCCGCGTCGAGCCGCACTGCTAGGGTTTCTTCTGACTGCTGCAAGAGGGTGAGGCAGCTGCCGCCTGCTTGCCTATGCGCGGTGCTGACGTCGCCCCTCGCCCAGCAGGCGAAGATCAACCCCGCCTATGCCGTTTCCATCCCTAAGCGCTGCAACTTTGGCAGGATAGCTCGTCGTGCTGGCAAGAAATGTGGAAGTATGTTTTCTATTTTAAGTTTCGTGTTTATGAATAATCACTGTTCTAAAAATCCCGTATATGTGTCGTCTAATCCCTGTCTAAGCGTTAGACGGCCCACATCCGCTTAGAGTTAGGCGGGCGTCTAGGCACGTCTAGGCGCACGCCTTGACCACCTAGGTGCCGCCAAGGCGCTAGGCAGCCCCTCACCGTCTAGGATCCGTCTAGTGTTTTTTAAAACAGTATTAATAATCACTGCCATTTGAAATATTATTAAATAAATTTATAATTTAAATAATTATTTTAAATGAAAAATATAAGACGAACAAAAATTATTAAATTAAGGGGATTTGAACATGATTTCATTCATGTCTTTAAGCATTCACGCTTTACTAATTAAGCTAATTTATTTGAAGTAGTAATAAATTTTTCTTTTTTTTTTTACGAATAATCACTGCTATTTGAAGTAGTAATAAATGTTTGTTGTTTTTTTTTAATATTTTACTTCTAAAATTAGCAAAAATAAAAAAAAATTATTTTTTTCCCTTCTCGTTTCTTTCAAGGTTAGAGCTTTAGCCAACCCCCGCCACTGTCCACTGATATGATCGATCTTAGTGCATAATATTTTATTGTACATTTGGAGCTTGTTTTTTTTATATAAAAGAGTATGAAACGAAAATGAAATAAACAAAATCTTATATGGATCGAAGAAGTGAATAAAAAAAAAAAGGGTGAATTATCAGTGTTTTTTGGGGGGTCTATAGCAGGGAAGGTGAAAATGATACAAAGATGTTGGATATATGATTACTCTATACTCCCTCTTTTCATAAAAAAAAAAAAAAACTCTATACTCCCTCCGTCTCAAAATTTCAATCGTTTGACTTTTTGACACGCTTTTTAATGTATTAAAAACTCTATGAAATATTAAATTTTTTTAAAATTTTTTCAAAGTTATTATTTATAAGTTAGAAATTATTTTAAAATTTTTGAAAAAAATAATATTTATAGAGTTTGAACACATTAAAAAGCGTGCTAAAAAAATCAAACGACCTAAATTTTGAGACGGAGGGACTATTAAAATTGAGCAATGAAATTTAAAAAAAACATAAATTTAATTATATGAAAAATGGGAGAAAGGGAGCAATTATTTTAATTTTCATCAATGAAGCATATCTTAATTTTGAACTAGATTAGCTTTTTTTAGCCTACGTATGTTGTAACATCTATTTTTTTAAAAAAATTAATTAAGGTCACAATTTTATTATTAAATTGCTGAAGTAATTAATCGGGTATTGTTTTTTCCAGGGTTCACCATCCCATGAGGTTGAAGATCGATCGAGGAGCCCGGGAACATGTAGCCAACCTTCTTAAGTGGGTTACAAAATTTTAATACTAGCTAGATTAAATATTATAATGTATGCAATAAGAAGTTGTTCTCTAATTACTATATATATATATATATATATATATATATATATATATATATATATATATATATATTAGTCTTGTGGCTCGCGACTTTGCGCGGCTTCTTAATAAATTATATTTTATTACAACATTAATTTATGTTTAAACTATTATTTTTTATTAAATTATAAAGATTAACATTACTTCAATGAACCTTTATTCTGGAAGTTTTCAATTAATCATAAACTAAACTAACATATATCATTTTCATTTAAAATCAATATATAGCATGTATAAATAAATTTCTTCATAACAACTTAAAAATGAAAAACCTATCATTTTAGTATGAGTATTTTATTCATACTTAAATTTTAACTTAATCCCCAATATATACTTTTGAATTAAGGTAGTCAATAATGATGTGTTAGGGGTACAATTAATATAAAAAACCTATCATTTTAGTATGAGTATTTTATAAATATTGTACTTTGAATTATTTTTATTTTATATTTATTAAGATTGGAAAACAATAGTAGCATACCGGCCTTACATGCATGTACTGATGTACTATTATTTAAGGCCACTCTTACTTTTACTCTCAAGTCTCACCTAATTAATCCGACATAAACCTAAGCAAAAAAAATTAATCAGGATAAACAAACAAACAAATACCAAGAATATCAAAATTAAAATAAATGAGTTGCAAAAATAAACTGTTTTTTTAGTTTAAACTTCATACAAAGTTACAAACATCAGTAAAATCTTTTTTATATATATATATATGTATATATATATAGTTACACACTGATCAGTGACTCAGATTACTCGCTCACTTACTCCTATATATAGTCCTATATATACTAATTTTTCAGTATAATCCACACTAACCCTTCAATTCTTAGAACCCAAAGAAGATGCCTTAGACATAAACCAAAGCCTTTTGTCCCTTCTCATTGAAGTACGGAGTAATTCAAACTTCTAATATTTTTTTTTATTCAAATCTTAGCCGGTTATTTTATATTTTAACCAAACGTAATAATTAATTTAATTTATGATATCAATTATGTAAAAAATCTTCATCTTTTAAAACCTTTCGGCATATCATGTTACATATTTATATGTAGATATATTATATTTAATTTGATCTAAAAGGATAAGTTTTTTAACTATTAAAATATAAATTTGAATATTTGTAAAAATAATTGAGAGGACAAAATTATATTGATTTATTAATTGATGTGGCTCCAAAAGATAATACAATTTTAATCCAGAATATGACCATAAGCAAAAATAATCCCACTTTAATCCAGAAAATTTCATGGACGCGAGATCGCAACAAATCCCGTTTCAGACCTCTGTTTTAGTATGTTATATAGATATATACTTCATCATCTGGGTGAAGCAAGAAGTTCGATCGTCCTTTCTTGCAATTCGATCAAGTCGACCCACTTTATTTAATTAAATTAAAAGTCATTTGCATTATATCCATTGGGATCTTCGGTTCATCCCTCATCACATCACAGTTCGCAGAGCGGCCCTTCAATTGAACCGACCGAGGAAAACACCGGCCAGCCTGCACGGTCCGCCCCGCCCGTTTGCTTTTTTGAACGGGCTTAGATAGAAGGAAAAGCTCGGCCAGACCGCTAAGCCCAGTTCGCACCCGCAACGGGATTGGGTAGGGTAGTATACCCCGTTATGGGCTGCTAGGCCTGTAACGATTAACTACAAGCTATTTTTATATATTGAAATATATAAATAATATATAACTAGTACAATTCCAGCGCCATGTCGCGATTTTTTTTAAATCTTAGTAAAATAAAAACATTAATATTATAAAGTATAAATAAAATTTAACACAAAAATAAAATAAAAATCTTAACCATAAATGTATCTTATAAATCTTTTAGATTTTTTAAATCTCATTCAAAATAGCATACATAAATATAAATATTTTAAATTACTCGGTAAAAAAATACAGTATCATTATGACTTTTTTTAAATGCAATGTGACATAATCAATATCTAAAATAATATTAGCTATGCCACATCATCATAAAAATAAAAGAAAAAATGTGATTGGTTTGAATTAGATTATATTAAATTTTAATATTTTGAATTAAGTCTAATAGTTAGTAAATGTGTTAAAAATAAAAGAAAAAAAATGTGATTGGTTTAAAGGAATAAAGGAAAGAAGAAGAAAAATGAAAGAAAAAATAGATTGATTTAAACAGGTACAGAGGGTAGGGATGTCACGTAGGCTAAAACTATTTTATTTTAAGACTATACATTTAGTTCGTAAAGGTGTTAAAAATAAAAGAAAAAATGTGATTGGTTTGGAAAGATAAAGGGAAGAAGAAAAAAAAATAATTAAGGAAAAAAATTTTAATCAATTGATTTAGCCCACTCTCTCTATATATTTGATTGAATTCAATGTTTTAAATTATTAAACCCAATAGGTATATTAGATTGAATTAAATATTTTCAATTAAGTCCAATTGTTAGTAAATATATTAAAAGAAAGGAAAAAATGCGATTGATTTAAGGAGATAAGGGAAGGAAAAAAGGAAAAAAATGTGATTGGTCGGAAGAGAGTGATGAGTGGAGAATGTGCCACGTAAGCATAAAGTATATTGAATTAAGTATGTACAGTATATAGATAGGTATATTAGATTGAATTAAATATTTTCAATTAAGCCCAATTGTTAGTAAATATATTAAAAGAAAAGAAAAAATGCGATTGATTTAAGGAGATAAGGGAAGGGAAAAAAAGGAAAAAAGGAAAAAAAACGTGATTGGTCGAAAGGGAGTGAAGAGTGGAGAGCGCGTCACGTAAGCACAAGGTATACTGAATTAAGTATATATATAGATATATAGATACTCCCTCCTTTTAAAAATATAAGTCTTTTTAGGCTTAGATTTTTGTTTGAAAATATAAGTCTTTTGAAGTTTTCTAGGTATTGGGATATAGAAATTGTTAGTTTTTACTTTTTGCTCAAATTTTATTGGTTGATGAGAGTTATGGATAATTAATGATGGGTATAAATGTAATAAGTTTATGATTTTCTTAATTTGTGTGCAAATGTCAAAAAGAACTTATATTTTTAAACGGAGGTAGTAAAAATTATTAATTATAAGAAAAACAAACCCTAAAAAAATATGTATACAGCAAACCCTAAAGCTAAATCGGCAATTGCTAATGCCTACTTTTGTTGGATTTTAGTCTCTTCTTGTAGAATTATCAGTTTGTGGTATTGTTGCCTTGTTGGACATTACATTTAATTATCTTTTAATGGTTAAAATTTATTCAACTTCACCATACATTACTTGAAATGAGCCAAATCGTTGGTTCTGTTGCAACTTGCACACGTCCACTTTTTTCTGTTTAACGTCATAACAGGAGCTCAATTCATAATTCCTTATGAAGAAAATACTAACAGCTCCTCACCTGCTCAAACAACCACTCAGGGGTGTAATTTGCCGGGTACTTGCGGGCTGCCCGTGCATGCAATGACAGACGGGCTCGGACAACATTAAAAAATCATGTAATAAATAATTTTTATTTATAGCTAAATATTAGTGAATAAAGCTTAATTGTTACATAATTTGTTAAAAAAAATTACATATTTACGCGAATTTATGATTTTTTTTAATTATTATTGTAATATATATTTTGTGTTGACAAATTTGATATTGCTATTGACAAAATCCTAAAAATGAGGACCTACCATTTTAGGGGTTGCGGATCAATCCAGGCCGCGTAGCTCCAGATCAGTGGGCTTACCTAAGACACCGGGTCAGATTTAGACCCACGTGTCTTTGCCTGAGCCACTGAACCGGAGTGGGTAGTGCGAGTCTCTTTCCTCTTCCATTATAGGACTCATCATGGCTTAATAGAAATAAAAAAATACAGAGAGAAATCAATAAGAACATTTAATGATATAGTAAAACATAAATATGACTGTTGTTAATGAAAAAACACTAAAATTGTGATTTTTTTAATTTAAATATAAATATGATATTTTTTTAATGAAATAGTCGATAGAAACAAAAAATATAGAGAGAAATCAAAAAGAATTAATGACATAAATATGACATTTTTTTAATGAAATAGTTGATAGAAACAAAAAAATTATAGATAGAAATGAAGAAGAATTAATGAAATAGTAAAAGAAATAAAAAGTGAAGCATTTGGGATTTGAACCTAAGACCTTTTAGTTTCCCTTCCTTCCTTTACCACTTGAGCTAGACAACACTCTTGTTTCAAATATCCTTTAAAGATGTTATATTACCTTAAAAATACTATATATATGTAAAAAAAAATTATTATTTTTTCGTATCTTTTTCCAAGCCGGGGGTGCTCGAGCACCCCCCTAGCTCTGCCCCTGCCTACAATGACTTGACACCAAAATGACGGACAGGAGGAAGTGACCTAGATTAAGCTTCATATGCGAGTGGTCATTGATTGTAGAACTTAATGAAACGTCGTTGGATCCCTATTCAACTTGACCACAAATGAAGATCTGACCTCCAAGTTGTTATCTTTTAATCCTCAACGCCCTTCCTTTTTTTCTCCTCCCCAAAAACCCTTATCCATCGTATCAGATATTGGTTTTAGGGGGGGTATTTGTATATTCAATCAGATGACAAATGTCTCAATTGAGTGTCAATATGGTGCTCTCTTGATGATCCGTGTGCTATAGGCATGCGGTCACGTGGTTTTATTAGCAGGGGTGAATTTCATTCAGCCGTGGACAAAGGGGTACTCTAGCCGTTATCCTACGCAAGACTTGCCTTGCGTAAAGAAATTGTTACATCATAGCTCCTCAGTTTATGTGGGGCCCGAGGCTGTGCATGATATGATTAAAATGGAAATGCTTCAACACACTCTTCTTCTTGGGCATAACTTTTTATGGGTCGCCTCTTTTAGGTGGGCCTGGTTAATTTGGGGCCCAATAAATATAGAGAAACAACAAAGAAAATAAAAAATAAAATAAAGGACTTCAGGGGATAATATAAGTGACTAACCGCTTCATTCTTCTTTAGGCGGGTGCAGTTTAGGCACTCCTAAATTGAGCAACTAATAACGTAATTCTCATATTCCAAGCTTTGTGGCTATTATGAGAGAACTATGACTTGCTTTCATAAGTCGCTTGTCCTCCTTTATCAAAGTGAACTCTAAATATAGCTCCTTGTTGAGGGCTTCCAGCGCCCCTATCTTTCGTTCCATACTTAGGAGCTTTGTCTCCCTGCGAAGAGCAATGGATTCTTCATGTCTTGCCTTGAGACCATTAGTCAACTAGAATTTATTTTTAGATTGAAGTCCTTCAACCGGAGGTAGATAGAAATATGTGATCTTCCTGATTGGTGGAATTATCATAGGCAAGGATAAGATTTGCCCTGCCTTTGACTTTCATATGAATGAGTGGTCCAGGATGCTTGCAATGTACAAGTAGTCTCAGTGTTCTAAAAACCGCGCCTAGGCACCGCTTAGGCGCCGCCTAGGTGCTAGGCGGGAGGGGACCTAGGAATTTTTAAGCCTAGGCGGCCCTCTAGGCGAAAATCTGCCTAGGCACTCCCTAGGCGCCGCCTAACCCCGCCTAGGTTGTAAAGACCGAGTATATTTTTATATTATGATTATTTCAACTAAATAAATTATTATTAAATTCAATTGTAAAAGTGGAATAAAACTCGTCCTCGAGCGTAAGTTTTGGATTCTAAGTTATACCGACATCATTTAAATTTCGGATTTTTACGGGATTCGATTTTCGCTTTCAAAATCGAGTATTAATTAATTAATTAATTTAAGCTCCGAGTATCGGAAAATTTATTTAATTCCGTTATCTTGAATTTGAATTGAAATTTGATTTAGTCGGGATTCGATCGGGCGAGCGGGTTTCGAGATATTGTCGGGTATTCAAAATATCTTGTGGGGACCAATTCTTTTTTTTACCATTTTCCTTTTATTCTCTCTCTCTCTCTCCCGTACAGTAGGCTGGTCCCTCCCTCCCTCACATTTTGTCTCTTCTCCCTCATATTCAGCTCACACCTCCCTCCTCACCTCACTCTCATCCAACTTTGCAAACCCTCATAAATCCCTCTTCTCTCTGCCTCCCTCTTTTCTGTTTCTGCAGACCACCACAATCCCACCTCACCACCACCGTCGCCTCCTTTACCCTCCCCGACCTCCGTCCAAGTCGTGGGCTGTACCCCCCCCCCCCCCTCCTCTGTTTTGCCGAGAGGAGAGCTCAGCACCCCTCTCTTTGCCCTTCACCATTTCGCTAAGAGCCAGCAGCAGCAACATCTCTGACGCCTAATCTAGAGGAGCCGGCAGCAGCAGTAGCCAGATCCCGAGCCGTTCGACGTCCAATCTCGGAGCCGCCCCCTTCGACCCCATTTCCTCTGTTTCCCGAATACAATGGTGAGACTCCGTCTCTTCATTTCGCTTTCAAACTCAGTAAAATCTCACCTTTGACCTCTCCTCTCATCCCAGTCCAAGAGCAACTCGATTCCGCCACCGACGAAGCTCGATTCACCCCGACGAATCTCATCTCCGACGAACCTTCGACATCCTCGGTGAGTCTCGTTTTCCTCCCTCTCCTCTGCTTGCGTTTGCTTCCTTCCGGGTCCATGATGGTCGGGTTAGTGGTTCGGTCTGTTGGAGTGAGTTGGGGTCGGAAAGGATGGTTTTGAGTGTGTGGGGGAGAGAGAGACGGGTAGTGGGCTTGGGCCTATTTTTGGTTCGGGTCCGGATCCCCTTCGGATCCCCATCCGGATCTCTCCTCTCTCCTTTCTTTTCTTTCTTGGGCTGGGTTTGATCCGGGTTGGGTCGGATCCCCCTTTTCTTTCTTCCTTGGGTTGGGTTGAACCGGGTATTGCGGGTCTGGGCTGGGTTTTGACTCGGGTTAAGGCTTTAGGGTTGGGCTGGCATGTGTGCTTGGGATTCTTTTAAATTTTCGGGTTATATATATATATATATATATATATATATATATATATGTATATACTATATGCTATGTTAGTGTATATTGTATGTTATTTATTTAATATTTCTGACTTTAGAAAATGAATATATATATTTATATGTTCTGAAATTATTAATATATTATTTTATATGGTTTAAAGGTAATATTATTTGATATGGAGTTATAAATATATTTATGGGTATTGTTTTGAGATTATATGATTAGTAAGTATTAAATTATTTGAATATTATTATAGTTTTGGAATTTGGTTATAATTATAATATTCTGGAAATTAATCTTTATATATTTTTTATATTGTTTTAAAATAGTATTAATTGGGTTATTTATATATGATGCATTTTATGAGGAATTAAATATGCGAGTTGGAATTTTAAAAAGTGAATTGTTGGTTTTGATTTATATATATGAATTGTGAACATAGGATTGTTTTGATGATTTAATATTGGAGTTTATTTATATAATGTTTTGAAATGAGAAACATGCCGGAATTATTTTATAACATGATTTTGGGGAAATTGGTTTTAAGGCTTAAATGTTTAATGACGGAATTTGGCCGAGTATGATTTGAGAAATTATTTTGCACATGAGTTGACTTAATTTTGGATTTAAGATTTTGGAAAACGGTTTTACTATCGGTCGGTTTTGAGGATGTTGAGAACTCGGGTTCGTATGTATGAATGCTGGTCTGGTAGCTTATGGAAATGGCTTGATGATAGGTGTGTATGGCTTTTGGATTACTTTGGACTTGCATTTGGGCCCTTGCTTGTGTTATCTTGTTGTTCTGCATCAACAGGTAAGTATCCTACGGGACTTACTCAGTAACCTGGACCTCCTGCCTGATGTGTCATGTAATGTGTAGTTTTGTTGCATATTAAAGCATGCCATGTAGTATCATGCTAGGATTGCATTGAACTGAGCATGTGTTTACTTTGTGTGTTTGAAACAGAACGACCGTTATCTGTGATAGTCCTAGAGTCTTTGCTAGGGTCATAGGGTAGCCCATCCCCATCGGGTGCCTTGAGTCTATCGAGTCGATATGAGCATGATGATAGCCCAGCACCATCGGGCACGTTTAATTTATATTTAATTTATGTTATGATGATGATACCGTGGGTGAGTGCACCACCACGAGGATATGCTATGCTATAGCAACGAACTGGCCAGTCTCTGCACTAACGGGAATGGGTGCAGAGGTAGGAGAGGGATATGCCACTTGGCATTGTCTTGGGCCCTTTACAGTTATTTTCCGCATATTATATATACTAGGGGCATGATAGTGTGATTTAAATCTTGTACTGCATTAGTCATCTTTTATTTAGGCATAGGCATGTTATGTGGCCTCAGCGGGGTCAGAGGACCCGCAGGCGATCACCAGGCCTGACTTCGTGGATAGTGTTAGGTACCGCTCTTGTTGCTCCATGCTTCGGTGACGGGGGAATCTTTTAGCGAATCGAAGAATCCGGCTAATATATTCTAACTTGACAAATGGCAAATCATCCACTTTGTTTTGGTTTTGACCCGGCTCTGCCGTGGCTTTGTATTTAAACCGTACTTCCGCTTTATTTTCGCTTAAATTGTATTTCTGAGACTTCGACTGATTAGAGGTTTGAAACCTCGACCCGTACCTGAATTGCAACATCCGAACGAAGGTATCCGACCTTCGAAACGTATCCCAGATATTTATATCCGGGCCGTTACATAGGCACCGCCTAGACCCGCCGAGGCGCCGCCTAGTCTCGCCTAGCCCGACGATTATTTACTTTTAGCTTTTGAGAATCTGATTAGTCAACTTATGATTTTTTATCCCCCTAGTCGAGATATATTTGCTTTTGAGTCAAACCTATGGTTTTGAATTTTAGGAGTTTCAGAGTCGTTAGTCGGACGTATACTTTTGCGTTTATTTACTTAAATGTTAGTTAAGTACCACAAATTTGGGTTTATAAGTGATATTATGGATTATTACATTATATGAATCATTGACATGTGTTATACGTTAAAAGATGAGGAAATAATCAAGTTTGTTCTAAATCCGCCTAGGCGCCGCCTAGGCACCCGCCTAGCCGCCTAGGCGTTAGGCGGTCACCCGCCGCCTAGCGGCCGCCTAGCGCCTTTTAGAACATTGAGTAGTCTACACCCATTAGAAAACATCCGTTACCGATGGGGGTTAGATTCTTGCAATCTACTTTCAACCAGTTGGTCAGTAGGGTGATTAATCCTCCAAAGCCGACGGTGATTCCCTTGTCTCCATACATCACTTGTAAGTAGTTATCCACGAACAACTTCGACCAAAATGGGACTAATAAGGCCTCCGAGGTCAAACAATAGAGCAGGCTCCAATCCCGAATTGAGAACAATTCGGTGTCTGGGTGACCAAAGAATGTATTGTTCAAAACCTTTAAGCATAGTCGCAATGGTGGGTGAGTGATGCTACTGTCGTAGTTTCTGTGTACTGCTAGTGCTTCCTTTCTAGTAGCTAGCTTCCATGTTTAATCGGATCTGAGCTCTCAATGTTGTCCCTTCCTTTGTTAGGAGGGTTCATGTTGATTCTGAAAGCTTGTTTCAGTTCTGTCGGCGTAATCCTAAAGTTTTTTCCTTGAAATGAGAACCGTAGAGCTAGCTCCTTCGAAATCTCTAGTGTAGCAAGGAATTCCCAGGTGACATTGAGATAAGTAGGCGCAGCCGTGTAGAGAAATCGATCAAGACCTCGTCTCCCTAGTAATCCCTGCACATTCTCAAGCAAACCTAACTCGCTTAGAGCATTTGGATCAAATAATTGAGTTGATGAGTATGTGCATGTTTCCAATGAAATCCACTTTGTTCTTTCATGAGGTTTCAAGTAATCTGGGGTAAATATGTTCTCAACTCTAGCCATGATTTGAAAAAAAAAATAGGAGTGATATCACCAAAACATCGAGTGAGATCTCAAACAACCACTTGTAAGAATGCTTATCCTCCATCAACAATAAGCCATCCCCAAATGTGGCCGCTTTACGACTGTTATCCAACCCAGTAAACAGTGCAAATACCATGCTATACCTAGACAAGTACGATACAAGGTAAAATATTTATTGGATATCTATTATAAGGACTATTATTTGAGTTCTATTTATAGGAGACATCCCTATTGTCAATAACATAATTTACTATAAACAGATGAATAATTGCTACATCTTCATAGAATAATGAGGCATACAATATACTAAATGAACAAATAACATCAAAAACATGATTGCGTGATGGACTGAATCATTATTCCTGGTATATTGAAAGATTATTCAGTATACTGTGGCATTATATTGTTCTACTCATGCATGCATTCAGTTCACATTTAACTAGATACAACCCTATCGTCAATTGTATATACTTTATTATAAGTTCA
Source organism: Persicaria maculosa (assembly GCA_963922045.1). Lineage (NCBI taxonomy): Eukaryota > Viridiplantae > Streptophyta > Magnoliopsida > Caryophyllales > Polygonaceae > Persicaria > Persicaria maculosa. The sequence goes on from OY998271.1 coordinate 40,707,248, forward strand.
CGAATAATTGCTATATCTTCACAAAATATTAAATGACAAATAACATCTCCAAACATTAAAAATACATGTAATCATATTCTACAGAGATGATAACATACTTGTTCGATCGTTAGGTTATTCAAATGAAACAACGTCACTGAATGCAGCTTAATTTCCTCATGAAATCATATCGCACCAGAATAATCTTACCGACTGGTCGTTTTCATCAACAACATGTTCAAAAAAGAAAGTTGATGATGACTATTTCTTGAGGATAAACCTATCAAGCACCATTTGTGCATCTGCACTAGAAATATATATGAATACATCGCGTTTGAAGTTTTTATTATAATATCCTACTGCTCTAGACCTCCATATGTAGAGCGTTGTCTATATTCCTTCATTATGCTCGTGCACAGTTGATCATGAGCTGTTGATGTCCAAAATCAAGCTAGCTTCATGTGCGTCTTCAAAAATTGATTTGAGCCTTCTTGCTTCAATAGGTGCGTATGGAGGGCATCCATCCGAGTTATCTCGTATCCATCAATTCCTTTGAATTTAAGAAATATATGAGCCTTACACCCCACACGGTTGGTCACCCATTTTCGTTTTCTGAATATTTGCTTGGTTTGGCAAATCCATGCCTATTACACCTCACATAGCGATGGAAAATTGTGTCATCCAGTCGATGAGTATGTGCTCCACTAGTATACATATCAAAACCAACAATGGACCCATACATCCTGTCAAATTCCATCAAAACTTCTACGGTTGGGAACCTCTTACCGACAACTAGCTTCAATGATTCTTTACAAGTTGTCACCCAATATTTTGTTTTTCCCGGTGATTGTGATTGAACATAGCCGATCTGAACTTCATCCGTTATCACCTGATCCAACATGAAGTCCAAAGCTTCAGTATCATCAGCACCACTCTTATTGTCAACATCTCACTCCTTCTCGTTGTTTGAATCTGTTTCAGAACATACAAAATAAAATTTATTATGTACACATATATGGGGGCAACTACCAAATAATATCTATCAACTTATCGAATAATTACAAAATTTTTCCACACTTTTTTGTAATCTACTAGACAAAACATACCACAAACACGGTATCAACCATTTGTTCGACAATTGACGAGTGGAATTGGCAACCTCATGAACACCATACATAACACCATATATGAGGGCGACAACGAGCGGAATTGGCAATCTCATAACCACCATCACCACTAGTAATTGCATATATACAACCGAATAACTCATTTGAAACTACAAACGTAGCAACACTTTGATGGGAACTAGTAATAACGTATTATCTACACACTAGTACAAAAGTGAGATTTTATTCAATGATAATTTATGTTGGATGTTCAATTTGCGAAACATCTATATATTAATTAAAACCAAAGCACCTATGCCACGTGTCGTCCCCTCACGCAAAGTTATTTTTGTAAGGTATTATTTACACAATATCATTTAATTATGGTAAAGAAACTATCTAATATTATTTACATATTATTAACATAATATCATCTCATAATATATTTTTAACCAATGAGATTAATTCAAAACTTTTTTTAGTAAAGGTAATATTAACTATATGAACTATATAGTATTATTTCATTATATATTAATTACATGATATATATTATAGTAATTAAAATATCTAATATTTTTTTTGAATGCAATCTAATGCCTACTATTAATCTATATGTAAATCTTTATATCTATACCTATATCTATATATTTATTCTTAAAACATAAGAGTTTTAGCCTATGTTATCCTTGCCGTGTTTTTAATTAGCTATTTAAACCAATCAAATATTTTTTTTCCTTTAATTATTTCTTCTTCTTTCATTTATCTCTTTAAATTAATTTTTTTCTTTTATTTTTAACACATTTACTAACTATCCATATATATTCTTAATACCAAATTTACAATGATATTTTTTTTAAAGTTACAATGTTTTTATTATTTTTCTAACCAATAAGAGTGATTTAAAATTTCTATAAATTTTTATATATGCTAATTTAAATGAGTTTTTTTTTTAAAAAAATATATAAAATTATTTCCGTAATACTTTTATGGTAATTATTTTTATGATTTTTATCCTAACTTTTATTAATATTTTATAATATTAATTTTTTTATATTTTTTATAAAATCGCGTCATGGCGCGGGTACTGTACTAGTAAACCTTAAAAGAGTTTTTTTTTATTCTTCTAAATCAAGAAAAATTAAAATATGCCGAATATTGCATGGATTATTGCTTCAAACTGTATCATATGTCAATGATTTCTCTTCTTCTTCTTCCTCTTTTGCTAAAGCGTTAGAAAGAAAAATTTAGACGTTTGAAAGATTTCATATAACCAAACACTTGATTATGATCTTGAAATCTAGGAAAAAATATATTTTAAAAAAGGTAAAGTAAATCAAATGACTAATTAAAAACAAAAACAAAATCTATTGGGCCCACCATGTTACACCTGTGGCATATTCATAACCAAGGTGATTTGTTATTGAAAAAATAAATAAATTTTTTTTCATTATTTGACTAAACAATAAGAGAGATATAATATATATATATATATATATATTATATATATACACACACGACTATTTTAGATATGAATAAATTTTTAAAAAAAATTTCAAAACGTTTTCTAAGATAATTTTAAGGTAAATATTTTTACGATGTTTTACTTTATTGAAACTAAATTTCTTATTTTATGATAAGTTTTATTAATATTTTACTTAATTGTATAATATTTATTTATTTTATTATTAAGATTTTATTTGAAAAAAATTTGTGTCATGACACAAGAACTATACTAGTTTCATTAATAAAGCTCCATTAAATCTGAATTGTGCATTTGGAAAAATAAAAATCTCAAAATAATCTTTCTTCCATTATCATATATCATTACAATGACAATAAAACATTTTAATTAAATATAATTTATTTTATAGTTAATTCATATTTTTGAAATATTTTAATCATGCTATTTTAAAAATAAAAAATAGTTTAAACTTGATTAAAATAATAAAATATATAATTTATTAAAAATTTGCATTAATTATTTTTCATCCAAAAACACTCATTATTTTTTGTATTAGTCTAAAAAAGTCTCTCTTTTGTGTGAAAATACATAAATTATGTAGTAGAAGTAAAATTTTAATTAAAAATTATATAAATATTCGATCATCTTCTATTCAGATGTGGGGGTAAACTCTCTTTTCTATTTAGATTTTGGTTTCTAGAGTGAGAGAGTTGAAACACCCTAAAATTTGGGATGCAAACCACTATCTATACACAATTTTTTCAATTGGAGAACCCAATTCCACCTCCTCTGTGGTCCGTGGATTTGCAACCAATGTTGTCGTCCGCTCCTCTATATCCTCGCTTGTCTTGCTTGAGAAAGTGTTGCAATCCTCCTTCGGAAATTACAAACTACCCTTTGGGGCTAGCCAACTTGTCACGACTTGTCGCCGATGATTGGACCTCCCCCGCTTTCATTTCTATATATATCTTCTTCGCCACCGACTTTGAGCTTCACCTGTCTGTCGGTAGTGAGTGTATCTCCGCCAATTTGATGGTGCTCCCTCCACATGGTACGTGTCGGTCGATGGTGTTTCGTCTGTCATGCTTGAATCCTTATCTAATTGTTATTCCTTTCAATCAGCGCCTCAATCTCTCCCCTTCCATTCCTTCTGTATCGATCTCAGACTCTTTGTTGGATCTCGGGCTCCTTCTAGTCTATGTCGTCGCCGCACTACTGCATCCTTCAGTTGGCTGATGGCCTAGTGCTATTCCTTGGCATGCAAGGTCAATCGGGTTTGCCTTGCACGCCAAGGCCAAGTAGGAAAAACAAATGAAATGAATTATTTATTTATTTATAAAGGGTGATTCAAATGTATTCACCTCTTAGGATGTATCTTGTACGCAAATCTAGGTCATTGATGGAGATGAGATGGAACACCATTATTAAATGAGTGTTTTGTTTATTTCAATAAAAATGGTGGGATCCACCTTAAAAGGGCTAACATGATTTTTTTTTGGGATCTGATTTTGCTGTTTTGAAAATTTTGTCAATTCCATTGAATAATGTTTCACATCTACCGAATAAAGTTATATTATCTTTTTTTCATCCAGTTCGACTGAATAATTCATCAAAATTTACCAATTCCACTGAATAATTTGTCACATTCTACCGAATAATGTTTTGTTTTTTTTGTTCATCACTTTCAAATAAAAGAAACCCAAAATTGCTAAACAATACTTACGATTTATATAAATAATAGTTCATATTTTGCCGAATTATATAACATTCCATCGAATAATGTTTCGTTGTGTAATTATACTCGTGCGATGAATGTTTTTTATGTTGTTCGTCAAACCGAAAACTCCATATATTGACAAATAATGAATCAAATAATTGACCAAACCATTACCAGTAGTAACCAAAAATCGACACATACATTTTAATAAATGACGAAAAATGAATCAAATTATACATCTCGAAAACCATACATAAATTCGACACTTACGTTTGAATAATTCTTCGTTTTTTCTCGAATAATGCAGGAATCATGTTGATTAAGCAAGTCGTCACCCAATTTCACTGATACCCCTAACACAAACACAAACCTACCCCCCCCCCCCCCCCCCCACCCCCCCACCCCAACAAAATACCCGTACCTTCCATCGCCCTCCATCCCCCACCCCCACCCACACAAAAAAAATAAGAAAAAGAGGATGAAGGTAACTGACCGCCAAACCAGTGCAATTGACAGCCAAATGAAGTCCCTTGGCTCCGATTTGCCTCCACTCGCCTCTGCCCGGAAAGTCAAACCAGTGCAATTGACAGCCAAATGAAGTCCCTTGGCGTCGATGAAGTCCTAGGTGCCCTTCACCGGTGTCGAGTGTCGATGTCCCCACCACCACGCTGCCACAAAATGCAGCCTTTCTGCATTCACCCCCGGCGCAAGCCGCGATCAACCTGGGTGAATCCGAATTAGGGCCCGAATGAAGATCAAGGAGCGGCCATATACGGGTGGAGAGGGAAGCCTTCATTGCCGCCGATGCTGCCACATAGAAGCCTTCACGGACCATCGCTCTGCCCAGCAAAGGATTCTCTCCGAAGCCTTTGGACCATCGACGCGGATGCATGCAGGATTGAGCGGGAGATAGCGATTCTTTCTTAAGCCTTTGGACGATTCTTTGGAGATCTGAAGATTGAAATACGTTTGAGAGGGGAGAGGATGGTGTGGGAGAGTCAGTACTCACATGCGCCTCCTTCCAGTTTTGGGCCTTCTTTTTCCCTATATTTTACAAAATTCATCCATTATGTGACACAATCTTGACCATTCTCTATATATATATATATATATATATATATATATATATAGAGAGGTTGGTTCCGGTGTATATATATATAGAGAGGTTGGTTCCGGTGTACTCAAGCCTTAACGTGTATCATGTACACAAATCAGGGCCATTGATTGAATGAAATAGATGGCTGAGATTAATAGACAATTTTCCTTTTTTTTTTAATTGAGAAAATGGTGGGACCCATCAATAATTCTGCTTCACTCTCCCTTTTGGCGTGTGTGGATTGTTTGGGATTTTGTGGGGCTTGGATTTTTTTCTTCAAATTATTCGATGGTATCACTGGATTATTCAATCGTATTGATTGATTATTCGATAGTATCACTGGATTAATTCGATCGTATGGATTGATTATGCGATGGTATCGATGAATTTTTCTAATCAGCTAGCACTTGAAAACGCCCTGTACTTTTAACTAAAAATTATTCGACGGTATCGCTTAATTATTCGATGGTATAGCTTGATTATTCAATGATATCGCTTGATTATTCGATGATATCTCTTTTAACTAAAAATTATTCAATGGTATTGCTTGATTATTCGATGGTATAACAATATTATTCGATGGTATAGCGGTATTATTCGATGGTGCATTAGGTCACTAAACCAATTAAGAAATCTCACACATATGGTTGCGATTGCCATTGAAAATGTAACTCAATTGTACATTCTTTCCTTGAAATTAGAAGTCTCACCTAGGTTTCCATTAAAAACCTATTAATAATAAAAACATGTCACTACATTACCGTTCATCATGATCAAACTTCAGGGGAAGAGCTTGAATGCAGCATCGGTGACGCAGCCAACGCTCTCAATCGTAGAAGAAATCGAGAGCACCCGACGCCGCTCATCTCCTCCGTCGCATCTCTATGTCTCTAGTTCGCCCTTGCCATCGCAATCGCCTAGTATCGCTCATAGCCGCCACCGAGATCTCATCCTCGATTCAACGCCGGCATCGAACTCGCCTTCAATCGCCGCTCATCTCCGCCATGGGAGAACCACAATGGAGCCCTCGCCGCCTTCGCAATCGATGCCCAATTGTTGTGCCCTCGCCGCCTTTGCAATCAATGCCCGACTGTTGTGCCCTCGCCGCCTTCGCAATCGATGTCGTAGTCACCCTACGCTTGTGGGAATTGTCTTCTCTCTCGCTGCTCATCTCCTCCATGGATACTCACAGTGGAGCCCTCGCCGCCTTCGCAATCGATGCTCAACTGATGTGCCCTCGCCGCCTCGCAATCGCCCTACAACCTTCGAAATCGTCTTCTCTCTCTCTTCCTCGCACAACCTCACAATCTAACGCACATAATAGGTTGAAGGTGGGGGGATTTTATTTCCTATTTTTTTAATTAATTAAAATTATCAATTAATCTCAACCTTTAGATTACACTCAATCAATGGCCCTGATTTGTGTACATGATACACGTTAAGGCCTGAGTACATATGATCTATTTTATATATATATATAAATCCTGCCCGAAAGGGCTTAACCAAACTTCGTGTCCGTTTAGGCCTGTTCTTTTCAATGCATTTTGCTCGGACGGGTTGCGGCTTTGCTTTTGGTGTTTTTAGATGATTTTGTTCTTCATTGACGTTCGGGCGTCCGGAGCCGAGACTGGCTGCAGTCGAGGTGGTGTGTACGGGACGACTCTATGTTCGGGAAGAAGCTTCCTTGGAGGTTCGTCTTCACTGTCCACAGGTGTATCGTTGGCAACAGTACGTGCTAGCTACTTCATGGTGGTCCTTGGGGTCGTTTTTAGTCTACGTCATCAACTTGATAATTTTAGGCTGGTTTATTTTCGTGTTGTTGTAAGGTGCGTGTATTGTGCCTTTTTCTGATTTTCTGCGGTACGTTAAGTGGTTTTTCGTCTAGCGACTTGTTGGTCAATCGAAAATCTGATCAATCTAATCTCGGATTCTTCCTTTATCAAAGAAGAAAAAATTTATATTATGTGCAGACGTAAATTCCTACCCGTACTCGCGGGTTCGTTTACTTGAGAAGCCCATAACACCGGTCCCCCTAAGAGAGATATTCATATAGGCAACATCTCACATTCCTGTTAAGGTGGATCTTTTTTTTTAAGTATCTATTAATTATAGGGGTTTTTAATTATTTTTTAAGTAGCTTGAACTCCATGGATCAAGCTCTGGCATGCTATAGTAATAAGGATAAATTATTGACATGCTAGTAAGTAGTAGTAATAAAGTTCATTCCACATTCCCCACAAGCGGTAGCAGCCAGACTGGCAGAGGATTTAAAGAGCGGAGCGGACTTTTTGCTTTGAAGAAAAAAAATTTTCGGTAGGTAAAAAAATATTAAAAGAAATTATCAATTTTGACACTTTTACTGCAAAAAATTATACAACAAAAATTAATAGAATTATATATATGATAACTACTTTTTTTGAGAAATATTGAAAGAAAATTACAATTTTTTTTTTAAAATGTCATTTTTAAATGCAACAAAAAAAATTAATAGGATTAAAAGTATTGGATAAAAACATAAATTGAGTTTTAAATATAATATTTATAATAAAAAATCATATGAATAAAAATTGATAGAATTTTTTTAATATATATATATATCATAATGAATACATTTGTGAAAAATATTAAAAGATAACTATATAAAATATGATTTAAATGTGCCATTTTTTATTTAGGAAATTTTGTTAGGAATAAAAAGAGTTGTAAAAAGGTAAATAATAAGATTTGAATCCTTTGTATTTTCTTTTTAGCAACTTAACCCTTTTATTAATTACTCTACCTTCCTTTCGATCATTTACAAGGAAGTGTGATCTTTCCCTTTTCTTTTTTCTTACCTTAATCTATCTATAACTAAATATATTAAAAGAGAAGAATTTTTGCTTAGATGTCATAATTAACTACCTTAATTTCACAATTGACTCAATAAACAAATCCATATAAATTTTCAACTAATTAATGAATTTTTTCACATTTTCAATTAATGGGATTAATTTAAAACCTTTTTTTAATGCTTAAAATATTTTAATTCTTTTTTTAGCAACCAATCTATTTTTATATATAACTATTAAATGAGAAGAAATTTTCTTAGATGACATAACTACCTTAATTTTGCAATTTACACATTTTTTAAACAAATCTATATCTAACAATATATATATATATATATATATATATATATATATTATAGATGGCTAAAAATGTGCTATTGGATGGTGGATCAGCAGGGTCTGACACCACCCTAACTCATTCCCTTGTAATATATATATATATATATATATATATATATATATATATATATATATATATATTATGATTATAATCTATACATTTTTTTTATCTAATAATATATACACCACTCAGATTTTATTTTTTTATTTTTTTGTTATTAAAAATATGCATCATGCCGCGGGAATTATACTAATGTTTTTTTCAATTATATTTTTCCACCGGAAGGGGACGGCAGCCTACCCACGCCCTTGTGGCCGCCCCTGCCCGCAAGCAAGTCACCTATCTATCTATCTATCTATCTATATATATATATATATATATATATATATATATATATATATATATATATATATATATATATATATATATATATATATATATATATATATATATATATATATATATATATATATATATATATATATATATATATATATATATATATATATATATATATATATATACTATTGTATGGTGATGAAGAATTGGAGACACTTGCAAAAACGGATATACACAGTGGGTTTCCTCCACTTACAATAAATACAACAGCCACAACCTTCCATATGGCTTCAAAATCCATGGACATTATCGACTTCGTAGTAAACGAGGGTCACGGAATAACAGGCCTGGCTGAAACAGGCCTCCATGCAGTTCCTGCTAGCTATGTCCAACCACTAGAGGAGAGGTTCGACGAGTCCAAGGTGATCCTTGACGAGTCCATCATACCCATCATCGATGTGTCCAGCTGGGACAGCGATCCAAAGACCGTGGAGTTGGTGTGCAATGCGGCTAGGAAGCATGGTTTCTTCCAGATCGTCAACCATGGGATTCATGAGGAGGTTTTGGAAGGTGTTCAGGAGGCTGCTCGGAGGTTTTTCGAGCAGCCAACGGAGGGGAAGATCGTTTATAAGACAAGCTCTGTGGTGCCAGGTTGTGCGAGTTTCGGCACCAGCTTTAGCCCTGCCGCTGAGAAGGTCCTGGAGTGGAAGGATTACCTGCATCTCCGGTACCTTTCCGATGAGGCTGCCTCCCAAAATTGGCCCCCTATTTGCAAGTATGTGTCAGTAATCAAATAAAATTTATCTACTCAAGTTTGCTTCATAATTAGAATGAGAATTGTTTATTGAATTATCGTCAACAGTGTTGCTGATCAACAGTCAACACACAATGATATTTGACCAGAGATCAATCACTGGACTACTATAAGAGGATCAAGGAAATGGTGAACAAGATCTATAATGTACTCCTAAAAGGCTTGAACATGGAGAGCTATGATGACACAAGAAGCTCCCTCTTTGCCGGATCCATCTCCCTCGGCTACAACTACTACCCTCGCTGCCCGAACCCGGAGCTGACGATCGGGATTGGCCGACACTCGGACATCTCGTGCTTCACCATCCTCCTCCAAGACGATGTGGGTGGGCTCTATGTAAGGGCTGAAGATGGCGAATCCTGGGTCAGTGTTCCACCTAAAAAGGGGGCCCTTGTGATCAACATCGGTGACTCAATGCAGATATTGAGCAACGGTCAATACAAGAGCGTAGAGCACAAAGTCGTAGCCAACACAACAAGAAACCGGATTTCATTGGCTACGTTCATAAGCCCTGAACTTGACCAGGTGGTTGCCCCTCTTCCAGAGGTTTTAGAGGGAGGGAAACCGGCAAACTATAAGGAGGTTGTGTTTGGTGACTATATGAAGTACTTCTTTGGGAAGGGGCATGATGGTAAGGCAACGATTGATCGCGTGAAGATATGAAGGTAATGGTAGTTGGAAAGAAATCATTTTAATCGATCAATATATGTGAATTGCTTTGTGCTCTTGCTCAGGCAACATTTCATAAGCTGTGTTAAAGTAATAAAAAAAATTACTCACAAATTTAACCACCAAAAAGAAGGCAAAAAAAAAGGGCAACAAATGAAAAAAATCCCTTCTCACCCTTCTTACTTGTCTGTACCTGATGTTCTTCTAGATGTAAAATGAATGGATTCATGACTGTGAAACATCCAAAAAGAAGCAACATTTACATCTGCAGCGTTCCTAAGAGCATTTAAATGCCTTCCCGAGACTTACATTTACCCCCCTTGACGTGATACAAAAATCATTGTATATAGCGGGCCTTAATTACATGAACAATACTAAGGGAGTAACATAAAAGAGTTAAAGCAAGAGCTAGCTTACGATTAACCCATGATTCTCGGGGGAGATATTTCAGCAACAGAATGTGGCAGCATACTCTTCTTTCTCATATACCTTTCGTCTTACTATTCTCCCTTGTCAGCTTCATCATCGTCTTCCAAATCGTAAGAATCATCCATGCCATTTTTCCTATCGTGCTTCGGCTGGTTAACCAAGCTCACATCACCCTCTGATCTGGTAAGAGACTGAGCTTCTTCATCGTCAAATTCTCCAATGCCATCAGAGTAAGCATACCTGTTAGTAAGAAGTACAATTCAACGTCATTATTAAGATTTTTATGCAAATTTGGTTAAGGTGGCACTATATAGCTAAGAAGATATCCAGTATTTAGCAAGTCAAGGGGTAAGAGAAAATAAATAAGGAACCACAAGAGCAAAAATGAGAACTGAGAGGGTGAAAACCTACACGAGTCTCTTAGCTTTTAACCAGGTAATATCAAGCGACAGCTTTTTTCTAGCTTTGGGCACATGAATCCCACTACCTAAAGTAATTTCAGATACCCATGATTCAGAAATTTCAGTCATTAAGAGCATCTTGACTAGTTAGCCATGAATTACTATCCCTTTGCAATAGATACCCACAAAAAAGCATATGAAAAGTAAGACTGCAAAGAAAATGAGGATAAAATGAAACATCATATGAGACTAAATCTTTTAATTAAAAAGAAAATGAGGATAAAATGAAGCATCATATGAGACTAAATCTTTTAATTAAAGTATACAAAGCCAAAATGTGTACCTTTGAGAACTCTGAGATGGAGCCCAAAGAGAGCAAATTGTACCAAGGACAGCAAATGCAAGGATATCCCAGAAAGCAGTGATAATCCAAGCACTCTGCCACCGCTCATTAAATGGGTCTGTGGCCTTGAAGTAAACCTGTACGAGCAGACATGTCAAACTTTATGGATGCCAGAGCTATGCCAGTAATGAGCAGAAAAGAATAATCCTCCCTAAACCGGGATTAGTTCATCAGCACAAAATCAGCAATTACACAAGGGGGTATACCTCGTAGCCAATCCAAGCAACTGAAGCAATAACAGCAACAGCTAATGCATTTGAGAACTTCCTATATATATCCAACTTAATCGCACTCCGTTTTCCCTGCAGAAGAATAACTTAACAATCAAAGCCAAATTCTATGAGAATATAAAAACACTCAAGTCCTTATCCCAAATGCAAGTTAAAATTAAAAATCCTTAAGCCCTTATTTGATTTCTCCCAAAGAATATGAAATGAAAGCTGCACTTTGACTCTATGATCAGGGATTACCAATGAAACCAATCAGATGAATAAAAAGGAAGAAAACATGTAGTTCCATTCTTTTTTCAATTTAATATTTAATTTAATACATAATAAGACAATTTCTTAACTAGAGGGATCTAACAATGTTTGGTAGGTGTTTCTGAACAGAAAGATGCTAGCATTGACTCTCCCACATTGTTGACCATTGGGATGAAAATGACCCGCCTAGATAGAAGGACTAACAACCAAACGTGAAATGAATGCAACACATTTTGGACATTGTGATAGGTTATGATGCCAACTGCTTAGGTAAATAATGCTAGATGATACCAGAGCGGTCATGACATAACAAATGGTGATGTTGGAGTGTCTGTTGATGTTCCATCTCTAGTAGGAATTACTCAATGACAACTACTTTCATTTCTAATGATCTAAGCAACTATCTTATAATGTCATCAAAGTAAAAGATTGCAAGCACTCCGGGGAATTAATATGCTATTTGTCAAACTTCAGTATTTGAAAACTGCAGCATAAATAATCAAATTAATAGTCAGAATTGTAACATACCTGTAGTTGTTCTAGTGTTTTTGAAAGAGATGTGAAAATCCACAGTATTAAAAATGCATCCAAGCACACATCAGGAAGGACAAGGAGAAGTCTTGCTCTTCCTGCTATATCATTGATTGTTCCCACATACTCAGTAATGTCAAGAAGTTCAGTTGCCAAAAAGTATGTGATACCAAGGAGAATCACCTTGGAGGTAAGACCACCAAGAGTGGGCCGCACCACCCCATAACCCATTGAAACACAAAGTATAAGAAGACGTGAGACTGTTCTCCTTAATGCTCCAACAGTGACAACCCAAGCTGTAATTGCAACTGGCCTAATCCCAGTGTTGTTGAAGTTAGCATAATCAAAGTACCAAAGAATCATTTCAAACCAACTCAAAGCAATAACAAGTGTGATGCAATGCTGCAGCTGCAATATCTCCTTCCAGAACCTCACGTACTGGAAAAACCATAGGAAGCTAAGGAGAACATAAGCAACCGACATAATAATATAGAATTTCATCAAGGGAGCCATTCTACCAGGTAAGTAACCATCAGGGTTCTTCCACAAGGTTGTCCCGTCCATGACCAACCCCTTCAACTTTGGGTCACATGATATAAAAAACAAGTTGTACATGCCAGTCTTTGTGATTGTAACATCGTTATTTTCCATTTCAGCAGATAGAGAATCCCCGTGAAAATGTACATCCAAGACAATAGGCCATTTGTCATCTGATGATGATCTTATTTTTATCACTTCCCCTTGCTTACAACCTTCAAGCTTTGCAAGATCAGGTGTGCAACATAAGGATCTCTGCCCACCATAAGCAGATCCACCAATATCATCACGATCAGCAGCTTCAAAGATTACAACTTGTATCAACCCAGAATTACCTTCCTCATCTGTGTGCCGATCAGAAGCTTCTTTATTTCTCCAGAATGTGATATTCTCAAATCTAGAGGACAAAGATATGTCACAAAATGTTTGGGCTCTCAAAAGAAGAAAATAAATTAGAAAAGAAAGCCTTGCTATTTCAGATTACTACTGCATGAAACTCGAAATATAAACAAGGATATAGGCTATTAACTTTCTCTAGTAATGATCCAATTCATTTGAAAGATAACACATTTCCAAAACCTTCAAATGCCAAATAACAGGTGTAAACAAATCCAGAAAACCAATAACTCAACATTTATGAGTAACCGACACATCCTCAAATCAGATCCACCCCAGAACGAACCAATTAGAAAGAAACCTAACTCAATTTTTATTATAAGAACTCGAATCTTACACCCACAGGAGCTAGCAACACAAGCCGAAATCAGCATCCCTAATCAAGATCTACCAAACCCTCCATCTCAAGCTCACAATCCACAACAGATCCAATTGCAATAGAAAAAAAAATCAAGTCGAAAAGTACCGGATCAAACCTAAGCAACCGAAGTTCCAAACTCAAAAGAGAGAGAGAGCATACCGGATAAAGGAGCGGCCATCGTGGACGGAGTATCGAGATGCGACAATGCCTTCGCTGCCGCCGGGGAGAAGGAGGGAGTTTCCGACCTCTCTGAAAGCTTCGTGGTCGTAGACGTGCAAGGAGCCGTTGGAGAACGGGAATGAGAAGAAGGCAAGCAGAAGAAGAACGAATTGGAGTGCGGGAGCTCCGAAATCCATGGCCACTTGGGGGTTGCTCTCTGGGTAGAGTTTGCTCGGCTACCCACTCTTACTACGAAGGCAGAGAGAGAGAGAGATTTGGACAATCGGTCTCTAAAGTACGAATTTTTTTATTTAATTAGGCACTTGAAATTTCAAGTGTTTTATTTTGCTTTCAAAATTATAATTTTGTGGGTTTATGTGATTTTCTTTACGAAGAAGTAATTGTATAACAAAGTAGATCTTCCCAAAGAGTGATATAAAAGTTGACACTTCACCTACTATATGAACCGTGTGATGTACTTGTTCTAACTGCTGTTTTTATATTATTTCCTTTCTGGAAATAATGGTGTTTCATATTTAAATATATTCAAAGATTTCATTTCTTTTTATTAAGTACAGTGTTCAAATTGGAGAAATTAATTATAATATCCTAACATTTCATTAAAATATCTCAAAACCTTGAAGTGTGAAATACATTACTGTCAATGGCAGATCTGTGGGGACTTGGGGTAGCTGAAGTCCCTCAGCTCGGAAGAAAAACGTAAAAAAAATTTATTTTTGATTTTTTTTTGTAATTTTTACTAATTTTATGTATAAAAGAGCGTAAAATAAATAAAAAATCACAAAGATAGCTTATGGATTCAAAACTTTTAGACTCTTTTTTTTAAAATAATTTTTATTTCTTCTAGTTTTCTTCTATTAAATTAAAATGTCTAATTAAATAACAATTTTGAATTTTTCTCCAATAAAAAAAAACATTATGTCCTATATATATAAATATAAAAAAATCTATTTTTTCCTATAAAAATTGACTATTTAAATCATAAATTTAATACTTTTTATAATATATTTATAAAAAAAATTATTTTACATATATACATATATGTAACAAAAACATTTTAGCCCACCCTTAAGACCGCCACTGATTATTGGGAATCTAAAAGAGGGAATGGGAATGACCAATTTCAGGTTTTGTTGTTTGGTATTGCTAAAAGTCGGAATGGGAATAATTATCAGGAATCCTCTCATTTTCAATTTTGAGCCCAATTCATCCCATGGAAAAAGGGAGGGGATCCTCCCATTCCCAACCCAAAACCTTGCCAGACCCCCGAAACCTCGCCAACCCCCACTTATTTCATCCTCTTCCAACCTCTATCCCCTTCCCCGGATTTGTCATTGTCGCCACCGCCACCGCTCAAAGTCACCAGCGTTGCCACCACCGCCCCTGTCTGGATCTACTTCCGTTGTTGTCCTCCGTCACCATCGTCCTCATCCTTCGTCCAGATCTCCCTCCGACGCTACAATCCTCCCTCCGCGTCATCCACCGTCGTTCAGATCACCGTCGTCCTCTGTTGTCCTCTTCCTCACGCTACAACTGCCCATCTAGATCTAAATCTAGCTCTCTCTCTCTCCCCCTATGCGACAACCCTCCCTCCTCGTTGCAATTGCCCACACTTCTAGATGTTGTATCGCCACCCCCTAGCCCTCGTCAAGGTTTGGTCGACCACTGCTAGTGCCTAGTAATCCCTCCTTAAGATTTTGATTTTGATTTTTGAATTGGGTTTGTATGATTTATGTGGGTTTTATGCCTAATTTGAGATTATTAGATTTATGTGGGTGATTTATACCAAACAACATGCTTCGGTAATGACTGATTCCAGTTTTCGACTCCAATTCCGATTTCCATTCCCCGATTACTACATTCATACCAAACGGGGCCTTAAACAACTGAATATTTAAACAAATAACAAAAAAACCACAAATTTTAAAGAGAGATTAAACAACACATGACGTGACCATACAGTTTGGATTAAGTTCCATATCTATGAAGCCTTGATAAAGGAGAGACACCGGGCAATATCAACTATTGCTCAACATATTAAAGAGATAGGTTGTAGTTTAGGCAAATTCTACAGTAAACAAATCTTAACACTACATTATAAACACAAACGGAGAACACGGAAGAAATCAAGTAAAGAATGTGAAACTCCCTTTAGATCTAGTGTCTAAAGATGCCCTTTCCACACTCCATCCTAAAGCGAGGGAAGCCATATTCAGACCTCTACAGACCCTAGCCTTGCATCTACAAGCCAAATCCCTATATTTGTCCCAACAACGGCTACTGAAACCAAATCTGTTTCCTCTCCTATGTCTCGTATGATGGTTACTGATGTTACTATTAAAGTAGAGAAGGAATATGTCGCCTCTCCTGCTTCACCCCATGTTTCGAAGCATGAAGTCCCTGCTCCCCTGGTGTTTAAGATGCCAAGCAGAAATACAGAAAAATTTTAAACATCTAATACAAGGATCTTCATGCATAATCGATAGATCAATCATTGTTTATATATAGGTGATACATATTGATGAGTGAATCGAATCGTGTTGAAATAGAATCGGAAAGCCTCAAATGTGACTTCTCTATCTAGATCTCCTTTGTCTTTGATTCCTAGGACAAAGATCAAAAAGTCTGCAATCAACTTACCTTGGATGGTATTTGTGGTCAACCTTAGCACAAAATCAACACTTGATCTTTGTCACTCATGTGTTTGTTTTAAAATTAGCAAACTGACTTTGCCTTTTCTTTTTACTAACTCACGTCAAAAACACCTCAAAGCACTAAGAGCTTAGGAGACCTCTTTTAGCTTCCCCTATTGTAACTCATTTATGGGTTTTTAACAGAGATTAGCTTTTAATTAGGAGGAGACCAACGACAATGTCCCCTAATTAATTTAGCTAATTATTTATTTCTTAAATAAATAAAATCTATTATTAATAATATATAACATACACATATATTACTAATCAACCATCAATCTCGTTAATCTAATCCGTCAACTCAAAGTGTGTGAACTCATAGGACCCATTTATAATAGTTATGGACTTAAACTGTTTAACTCCATTAATCATTGACCTCTAACAAAGCACTACGACTCCTAAAATAATTGGCTTGTATATCTCTATGAATTGTCTTATTCCATGTTTAGTCATTGCACATTAAATTAAAGGACATAATTCCTTGAGTTCCCCGTGCAAGAGTTGCACAAGATTAACAACGTTGAAATCTTGAAAGAGGATGAAGAAAAGGTAGACAAAGGGCTCCTAGGGAAACAAACTACTAAGGTATGTTAGGATCCCACTCCTCTTTATCTAAGAAATGAGGGTTGAACTTGGATGAGCAAATTGTGAAGGATACTGAGATTTTGGGGGATGGCGTTGAGGCCCCTCTAGGATATAAAAAATAGAGGCTCTTATTACGAAGGTTGTTAATAAATAAATAAGGAACAAGGACGTTCGATTTTAAAAGAAAACTTTGTGCCAAATGAGTGAAAAAACTACGAGTGAATCTCATGAATGGGGTAAGTCGAGAAAAAGAAAGGACTCCACCATATTGGATGAATCTATTTTTATGGAATGATCAAAACTCAAAGAAAGATGATGGCAAGAAGGGGTGATGGGACCTAGGTGAAAAAGGAACCTAACTAAGTCCATGTTTGCTTCCAAATCTCGGTTCAAGACCAAGGGGATCTTGTTTGTGTCTATCAAGTTTGAAAAGATTGTGAGATCATTTCTCCTCTCAAATGAGAACATAAGTACTTGTGGGCCATAAAGGAAGTAAATTCACCGCCAGAGTTCTAGGGATGGGAAAAGTTGTATATCAGTCACTCATACATCGATATGGGCCTCATTCGTGAATTCTATAAGGATCCCACTCCTCTTTATCTAATAAATCAGGGTTGAACTTTGATGAGCAAATTGTGAAGGATACTGAGATTTTGGGGGATGGCGTTGAGGCCCCTCTAGGATATAAAAAAATAGGCTCTTATTATGAAGGTTGTTAAGAAATAAAGAAGGAAGAAGGACGTTCGATTTTAAAAGAAAACTTTGTGCCAAATGAGTGAAAAAACTACGAGTGAATCTCATGGATGGGGTAAGTCAAGAAAAAGAAAGGAGTCCACCACATTGGATGAATCTATTTTTATGGAATGATCAAAACTCAAAGAAAGATGATGGCAAGAAGGGGTGATGGGACCTAGGTGAAAAAGGAACCTAACTAAGTCCATGTTTGCTTCCAAAACTCGGTTCAAGACCAAGGGGATCTTGTTTGTGTCTATCAAGTTTGAAAAGAAGTTCACTCCTTGTGAGATCATTCTCCTCTCAAATGAGAACATAAGTACTTGTGGGCCATAAAGGAAGTAAATTCACCACTAGAGTTCCAGGGATGGGAAAAGTTGTATACCAATCACTCATACATCGATATGGGCCTCATTCGTGAATTCTATGAGGATCTCGGGTGGAAGGATGCATGATGGGTTGCACTGAACTTCGTGCTATAATTGAAAGGGAACACCCACCTCATTGAGAAGAAACAACTTGGGAGGATGTGTAGCATTAAGCCGGTGGGATTCCAGGAAAAGTTGAGCCTCGATTTCCCTGAAGAAAGCAAGGAATACAAGAAGATCATTTCCAAAGACTCTAAGAACTCCCTCTTACTTGTTTGGTTACTCGTGATCTCGAACTTCTTCCCAAAATCCTGCACCAATTCAATATTCGAGTGATTACTCCCTGGACCTATAAGAAATTTAGGATCTTTGTGTTACATTTTGTGATTCTAGGCCATATTATGCTGAAGAAGAAGGTGAATCTCCCTACTCTATCCATGCGCCATATAGGTGTTGTTGCTGGTATTTTAACATCGAGTTTTCTTTGCTCCGACATTGCTAAGCAGATTATGGAGTACTTAGGCATCTATGAGCTCGAAAAACGAGGTCAAAAAGGTGTTCCTATTGAGCGAGGAGACCATAGGGAAGATGAAGGTTAAGACACCCAACAATCTTCAAGCAATTGATTTACATAACCTACAAACTACTTGGTGATTTGCGGACCTTACAAGCTACTTAGAGAGCTGAATGGTCGGGTGGAGGCTCTTAAGGCTGAGATAAGGAAACTAAAGGGGGATGCATAACTCTCTAGGGTTGCAATTGAAAGCTCCTCCAAGGATGAGTCACTGATCTCAGGATTCGACAATGAGAGTCACTCTGAGTGATTGCTTGTCATGATTAATCGTTCTCCCTACCTATTATACCTATCTGTTTGAACTTTTCTTTTGATGAACTTTATAGTTTTGATTTCGATTTGTCATGTGTGAATAATCTACTTTTAACCCTTGATTGACTTTGTGATGTTGAATTTTATCCATCGAGAATTCGTGTCTTACGGACCCTTGATATGTTTAGATATTTCCTTGTATGCTTAATTACTGCTTATATATGTTATGATTAAGCCAACCCGATGCATGCATATTTAAGGGGACTAAAGCTAGTAAGTTAGTTCCTAGGATAATATGTGATGCTGGTCTTGATGTCCTTGAGAAGGTTGTCTAGATTTGCTCAGAATGTGGTCCGGTCCGAAAACTAAGTCAAAACTGAACCGAAAAAGTCGGTTTCGAGCTGGTCCGATATTTAACGATTAGGACTTTTGGCCGAAAAAATCCAAAATTCGATTTCGGGTCGATGACCAAAACCGAACTCAAAATTTTGATTTTGGCCGAGAAATCGATTTTAAAAAACCTAATATGCTAATAGTCTAATACACATAACATGCGACTCAACCTATCATTCTTTGTCTTTCCCAACTTACAGACTATAGGCGACACTCCCTCTCTCGACTTCCTGCTACCCTGCCCAGTGCCCAGTCGTAGCTTCGTCGCCAGTTGCCGCCGCCGGACTCACCATCTCACCAGACACGCCATCTTTCGTAGCCGCGTACGCACCCACAACAGTAGCACAACGAGGTGAGCGAACCAAAACCCCAATTTTGTTTTCAAAATTTCACCTTTCCCTTGTATTAATCTACTTCTATTATCATTAGTGTGTTAATAGTTTGTTATATTAATTTTAGTTGTAATTTCGGATTTGTAAAGCAATTTTTTTTATTGATGTGAGTCTTGTGACTTGTGAGAAATTTAGGCTTTATGTTTTTAGAGAAGCAAGAGTAATTTCAAATTTATGTGGTAGGGTTGATTTTGTATTTTTTTTAGTTACTTTAGAAATTGAAAATGTAGTTATTGAAAAGAAATTGAAGAGATTTATGTGTTTTGTATTCTACTTGAAGACATTTTGATATTTGATTGAATATATGAATCTATAATTTTTAACTTCATTAATGTAATACCAAATTAGTTAGAAATTTACATCTTGCATTTTTTTTGGACAAGTTTGAATGTTACAGATTTTTTCGGACAAAAAAAGGAAGGTCAATTCGGTGTTATTGGTCCTAAAACTGAAAAAACTAAAACCGATTATTGGTTCTCGGTTCGGGCTTCGGTCCCTTCCTCAAAAAAATCTGGACTTTCGGTTCAGACCCGAACCGTTTAGGTCAGTTCGGGACTTTTGTACCACCCTAAGGTTGTCCCTCTTAGGGGGAATGAGGGTGCATGCTATTGTTTTGAGGGGGAATTTTCTTCGTGTTTTAAAACGTATTTTCTCTTGAAAAATGGGCAAATTGTTGGAGAGTCTCCATGACCTCCCCATTCTCTAGATCTCAAGGACAAATTGTGTTTATACTTGATGAATTTTTTAGTACTCGTCCAGGAACGCTGTCGACTGAAGTTAAGCTAGTTGTTATGGGGCACAAGACCCCGTCCAATAGGGAGAGAAGATCCTGGATCGGATCTTACAAAGGACAAGATGAAGATTTGAAAGGAAGGGAAAAAAATATCATGATGGCTGGAAGAAATCATAAGCAACAAATTTAGAAGCTAGATTCAATTCCTTGAATAAAATATATGAGTTTACATTTTATCCTAAGGAAACAAGAAATTAAGTTTCATTTTAAGTCTAGATCGGCGGTCATATCAAGAATTGTATATATTCCCTAGGTTGCATTTTAAGGGTGTCGAGTCTGCGAGAAGAATGATTATTGCGTACTTTCAAAGCTAGTTGACTAGTTTGTATAATAAGTGTGTTAAAAGTTTTATTATCAGTTAACGGTTAGCAACTAGTATTGTACTAGTAGAGATTTAGGATTTTCGATTTCTAAAATAAGTATACCTAACGGTTAGCAACTTGTATTAGTTTGTATAAGTTTATAATATAAATAGCATTTATATGTTTATACCATAAAGGGGTTGTTTTTTACACCCACAAATTTACTATTTACACCCAAAATCCAAGTTTTTGTTTTTTTTTTTAAATAAACCCTACGCCTCTTGAGTCATAGGTGTGACTCAAGAGGCGCAGCTAGTTTTTTCTATATACATACCCTGCCCCTTTTGAGTCACAAGTCTATGACTCAGGAGGCGTAGGGTTTATTTAAAAAAAAAAGAAAAATTTGGATTTTGGGTGTAAATAGTAAATTTTGTGGGTGTAAAAAATAACACCCTACAATAATTGGTCAATTAGTTTATATAAGTAAGAGTTATGAAATTGAATTATATTTGATCATACAAAGAGTTACGAAATTGTGATATACTTTATAAATATGTACTTTTTTTTCACTATTGGACTCTTACTTTGCTAGATTCAAATAAATCTTAGTATGCTAAATCTCCTTGCAACCCTGCCTTATGAGCAGTGACGGCCTTGGGGTGTGGCGGGCATAGGCGTCTGCCACACCTTTCGAGCCACGAGTCCCTTTTGTAAAAAAAAACAAAAAAAATTCCCAAAATGACGTCGTTTTTTTTTTTTGGAAAACTGAGAGAGGCGTGCTGGCTTAAGAAGTGAAGGCTGAAGACTTGTGTGAGAAGGGAAGGGCGAAGGCAGGCTTGCAGAAGCAGAATGAGCGAACTCCAAAAACACCAACAGTACGCTGAGTTGCTAGGGCCTCCCACCACCACTCCACCGTCCGACGTCCAACCGCCTGCCGCCAAGACCGCCCCTGTTCACACTTCAAGACAGTCAACAATGATTAAGAAACTCACAAATTTGGGAGAAATTGGTAAGTTCTCTTCGATTTTGATATTATTTGTTACTTAAATATTGAATTGAAATGATGTTATTAATTTGTTTATAATTGAAATGTTGAAATTTGAATTGATTTGGAAAATTGAAATTTTGTAGGTTTTAGGGTTTGAGATTGGAAGTGTGAAAATTAAGGATTTTGATTATTATAGTTTGTTTATTTCATTCTTATGAATGAATGAGGATTTGGGATTCGGAGAATTGAAATTTTGTTACTTGTTAGGTTTAAGGGTTTGAGATTTGAAGTGATTTGAGGTGTGAAAATTGGGGCTTTTTTCATTTTCATTGCTTATAAATTATGACTAGGGATACCAGTATGGATAAATATTTTCTTCGAATCAACAAAATGTCAAGTGTTGGTTCATCCATTCCTCGCAATATAGTTGCAAACGCTAAGAATGCTAATGTGGAGGCAAATGTGGATAATTCAATTCCTAGTCATTTGATTGAACATGTTAAGGTTGTTGATGTAGATGATGTTGAGCTTGACAATGGAGATGATGTAATGGTAATGAGGAGGTTCCGAGCAGACCGAATGTGAGAGATGATATCGATAGTCAAATTCGTAGTGTAGAATTTCGCCCCACTTTTCGAGAAGTCCTGCGGCCGCCACTGTTTATGAGTGATGAGTCTATGACCCAATGACCAAAATCTGTAACTGAAAAAATATCACGGGACATTAAAATTTGCTAAAATTTTATCGGTTTGTCTATTGTGTGCCCTAAGGGCATAGGATAAAAATAATTTCTTGGGAAGGAAAAACCTAAAAGGATATGGGTCAATTTCATAATCTAATTTATGAATGGCTATACCGAAGGTATTTAGGGAAAATATTTCTTAATTTTAGTAGTGTAGTGTCAATATGGTTACTTTTTTTTTATCCAACGGTAGGTTACTCGCCCTTTGTATTAATAGAAGAATAAAGGATTCTAAGTGCTTACAAGGGGTAGAGAACCCAAGTAAGGCACCAGGAATACAGGGCATGAAATGAAAGTAACATAGGAGTTAACTAGATTGAGCGACCAGTTCGCTAAGGCATCCGCTGCTTTATTTACCCGTCTATTGATGTGGCTAATCATGACTTCCTCGAGGTATTCATCTATGAGTCTTCGACATTGATCCAACAAGTAGAAGTCCCTATGGGATCGGCAGTCTCTATCTCGAAGGACTTCAAACAAACACCCTTTGCATCCGCCTCAACAATGACTCTAGGCCATCCAGATTCTGCAGCAGTCCGCAACCCATGGAAAATCGCCCAAGTTTCCGCCGTCGTAGCTGAGCAAACCTCGCACTTGAAAGCATATGCCTTTAGAAACTGTCCCTCCTCATCTCGAAACACTCCTCCTCCCCCCGCCGGACCTGGATTACCCTTGGAAGCTCCAACAGAGTTTAGAGTAACCCATCCACAGGGTGGCGGCAGCCATGCATGACTATACATAAACCTAGTCACTGAGGGCTATTGCAACTAATAACACCTTTAGTTATTAATTACGACAATGATCGTTGCATTGTGTTTAAAAAATGCGCTAAATAATAATTATATCCTACATTAAATAGAATCTATCTGTCTATATATATAAATTTGAGTTTTGCCCTATTAATTGCACTCATTAAATTATAAAAAAAATCATCCTAATATATATTTAGCATTAACTTCAAAATTCAAGAAATTATTATAGCTCATTGGTTGTAGATGAAGCTTTAGTGCAATTCTATCTATATATATAAATTTGAGTTTTGTCCTATTAATTGCACTCATTAAATTATAAAAAAAAATCATCCTAATATATATTTAGCATTAACTTCAAAATTCAAGAAATTATTACAGCTCGTCAAACTGGACATAGAAAAGGCGTTCGACTTGGTTGAATGGGATTTCTTATTAACAATCATGGACAGATTTGGATTTTCTGAACGATTCTCGAGCTGGATAAAGGAATGCATTACAACAGTAACATATTCGGTCCTTGTTAATAATGAACCAACTGACCTCTTTACACCCCGTCAAGGTCTAAGACAGGGTGACCCCCTCTCGCCATACCTATTCCTTATTCTATCAGAAATTCTGGCCCGTGGACTGTGTGAAGAGGCCGCCAAACCGCGTAGCCATTTAGGAATCTCAATCACTCGACACGAAACTAGAATTCCTTTTCTAGCATTCGCTGATGATATCGTTATCTTTGCTTCGGCAACAAAAACCTCTTGCGACCAAATCAATAAGGTTCTCTGTGAATTCTCCTCCTTGTCAGGGCAACAAGTAAATAGACATAAATCTCAATTTCAACTAACACAGAATGTAACAACAATTCTGAAAAACAAATTATGTAATGAATTGGAGATTCCTACATGACCAATCTAGGACCTTATCTAGGTTGCCCAATCATTTGTGGTCGTACAACCAAGGAAACCTTTCAAGACCTAATAAACACAACTAAATCACAACTCCACAGATGGAAAGCTAACTGCCTCTCCCAAGCAGGACGATGTACCCTCATCAAAACCACACTTTCGGCGAAACCACTACACCTAATGCAATGCTTCCTATTACCTAAAGCTATACATGTAAAACTGGACAAGATAAACCGAAATTTTCTTTGGAATAAGGGCCCCAGCCACAAGCCACTCATTAGCTGGTTTGAGGTCTGTAAAGCCAAATCCCATGGTGGGTTTGGGCTCCGAAATTCGGAAGATATGAACAAATCACTTCAACTCAAACTAATCAGGAAAATACTTGCGGAGCCTCATAATCCATGGGTGTCTATTATAACAGAAAAATACCTAAGAAACCAGGAAATATTGCATTACCGCAAAAAAGGAGATTCTTCCTGGCAATGGAGCCAATTAATAAAACTAATACCACTCTTTAAAGAAGGATTGCGATGGTCTATTGGACATGGCCTTAGGATCAACTTTTTGAAAGATCACTGGTTTGGTGATGCACCGCAATCACCATGCTCCCTGAGGACCAGCACGTTGACACACAAGTCACAGTAAAACAATTTATTACACAAGACAAGTCTTGTGACATACAGAAACTACGAACAACTTATCAACATTTACTGCCTAAGCAAGTGATACAATCAATAACAACCATCCCGATTCCAAAAAACATACATAGAGACAGACTTTATTGGAAATGGAGTAAGAATGGTTGGTTCTCTAATAGCTCTGCAATAGAAATGATTAACAACTTCAAACAGCACCAGAAAAACGAAATGAGATGGATATGGAACCTAGATGCACCACCAAAGGTTGAACTTTCCTTTGGAAAATTACAAAAAATGGTGTCCCAACTTCAGTCAGATTGGCCTCCCGCGGTGTTGGTATCCCGACACGTTCAAACACTGTGACTCCAATTATGAAGATCTACATCACCTTTTATGGGATTGTCCTATTACTCGTGCAACATTAACATCCATTGACCCAACCATATTACTTACACTAAACAATTGTTTCACGAAAGGAACAACGATAAATGAAACCATCTGTGATATAAAGGATACCATAGGAATTATACGATTCTCAAAACTAGCTATATCTTGGTGGAGCATCTGGTATTTTCGCAACAAATCTTTATTCGGGAATAACACCCCGGATGTAAGAGGTATTGTTTCATTTATAAAAGACCAATCAACCCTATGGAAAACAGCAAAGCTTGATGATACGACCCTGACAGATAACGAACACCACCGAAACTCAAAACATATCCAAAACAACATTCCAAAGCGAAGGAACAAACCAAGATGGCGTCCCCCTGAACCGGGGACCTATAAACTCAACTTTGACGGAGCCTTCTCCCCCTCTAACAGAGCCCACTACGTGTAACGGCCCGGATATAGATACCCGGGTTACGTTTCGAAGGTCGGATACCTTCGTTCGGATCTTGCAATTTGAGTACGAGTCGAGGTTTCAAAACGCAAGGATTAGTATTTTAAAGGGGGGATTTCGAACCCCAAAACAGCCGAAGGGCCACGTGGAATCTTCAAGCTGTCCTAGAACTATACCGCGGAAATTCGTTTGTAAAACTAAGGAGAGCGGAAGTAAAGTACAACTTGCCATGGCGAGGCCGGGTCAAAACCAATCATATAATCTGTAGTCATTTAATCAAATTAGTGGGGTTAGGCAGGTTCTTTGCAATCGCCCGAGGGTCTCCCACGCCATAGAGACAGAGAGCAATCATACCTAAAAACAATTTGTGCGAGCGGGATCAGACCGAGACCCCAACGCACTCTGTCCCGCAAGCGAATATACACATACGCTATAATAAAGATGATTCGATGCAATACGGAAATTAAATCACACTAACATGTTCCTAGGGTATAATGTGCAGAAAAGAACTGTAAATGTGCCAAAGAATGCCAAGTGGCATATCCCCTTGTCTCTATGTTTCCCGTACCCACTCCGAGGTAGGGCGCTCGGCTCAGCCGAACCGTAAAAATATATATTCCCGTACCCACTCCGAGGTAGGGCGCTCGGTGCATACCGAACCATGAAGAGACATATATACAAATCATACTTATCGACTCGATTGGGGACCAAAACGGTATCAAACCCGAATGCCCCCATGACCCTAGCAACGACCCTAAGACTCACAGATAACGGTCGTTCTGTTTCGCAATCACATAAACTGTTCAAATGCTCATTCATGTGTGCAATCCTAGCATGATACTACATGGCATGCTTCAATGCTTATGCAACACCTAGTATGTCATATAGTCACAAGCAGGTATTCTCTTTCGAATCTGAATAAGCCCATAAAGGAACTTACCTGAATAAGACGAACAGCAAAGAGACACGGTAGAGGCAGAATCCACGCAATATCAATAATCACCTAATATTTAAGCGATACAAGCACCATAAGATACTATTCTACTATCTAACACATTATAACCTTTTCACAAGATACACACAAAGAAAACAACTAAATTCCGAGAAAATATCCAAAATATCCAAATCTAGGTGAAACTCGGTCAAAGTTGCTATTATAGAATTTCCGTCACCTTGTTTTCCAACGAAATTTCTCAAAAGATATTTCCAAACTTAGAAGTGCCTTTTCAAATAATTTCTTATATAAATGACTAAAATGACACGCCTCCATATTTATAAATAAATCATTTCAATCTCTCAACTAAACATATTAAAATCATCAAAAGCACTTGACTCAAAAGATATTACTTTTAAAAAGAAGATTTCCATAATTTAAAACACTTACCGAAATTTATTCCATAAAATCAAATTCATCCAATTAATAATAATAATAATAATAAATCATTAAGTTAAAGTCTCCATATAATATACCATATATATATATATATATATATATATATCTAATAAATGAACACTATATATATATATATATATATATATATATATATATCTACTAAATGAACACAACCATCAATCAAACCCACCCAGCTGGCCCAACACTCACCCACGCCCCAACCCAAACCCGAGTCCAAATGCAACAAGGAGAGGGGATCCGGATCTACTTCTACCCAGCCTTCCAAAACCGAAACCCATACCCAAACTTCAAATCCGAACCCATCTTCTTTGCCCAACCCAGATTGTGAAATAAGAAAAGGCCCCAATTCTCCTTTAAATTTGACCCATCCGGCCCAAATAAAAAAAAGGCCCAAGCTTCTACCCACCTCACACCCGGACAGCTCATAAAAAAAAAAGGTGGGGCCTGCGGCTGACGTGGCGCCAGGTGGAAGGTGGGCCCATGGGTGAGAGAAATGGGGGATGGAGAGGAACTGTGCATCTTCTTCTTCCAGTTCGAACAGAGAGGGAGGGAGAGGGAGAGAGAGCTCCTCTCCGGCGACCTTCACCCGACCGGCTCGCCGGCACCATCCCCGACCCAAGCACCCAAAATAGAAAAAAAGGACCAAACAAGGGAAGAGGAAGAGCTCACCGTGGGTGGACGTCCTTGCCGGAAAAAAAAACTCCGAGGTGACCGATTTGGCTCTAGTGGTGGGGGATTCGAAGTCCTAATGGCATGGGGAGAGTACAGGGAGGTTAAATGTCAAGCTTTTCATAGTTTCGATTCGGAACATAGAAGGTCGAGGACTCACTGATCGAACCGGAGAAACAGAGGAGGAGACTCGGCGGCGGCTTCGTCGGGGAGGCCTCCGGAGCTGCTGCTTCTGCGTAGGCGTCGAGGGGGAGAAGTGTTGGGAGAGATGGCTGCTACTTCTAGCTGGAGGTGGAAGGGGAAGGAGCTGCAGCTGCTTGGCGTCGGCTCGGCTTGTGCAATGAAACAGAGCTGCACTCAAATCACAGCCGCCATGGAGGAAGAAGAAGGAGGGTGGCTGCTAGAGGTTCAGGCGGCAATGATGGAGGTGCGGCATTGGATTCCTAAGCAACCGAGAGTGGAACAAGGGAAGGTGAAAGAGGATAAGGGAGGGGGGATAAGGTTGTGGTTGGGTTCTTGGAGTTTTAGTAAATGAAACGTGATAGGGAAGAGTTCTGATTTTCTTTGGTGTGGGATATGAAATCAGAAGGAAGGGATTGCCTGCATAAGGTTTTGGCATCTTGCCTCAATTGGGGGGGACAAGAAAATGGGGAAGGAGATAAGGGATGTGTGTGTTCAATCCAAAAATAGGAGGGAGTAGTTTTGGGGCAGCAGCTGTGTGGGAGAGGGAGAGAGAGGGAGAGAGAGAGAGAGAGAGAGAGAGAGAAAGGAAATAACAGAGGGGAAGGTGTGGTCCCATAAGGATAAATTTGAAATCCCGACAATTTAAAACGCGAAACCCGCTCGCTAACCCGAAACCCGACACTCGAATTTAATCGAAATCAAAATCATATCAGGCAATAAAATTAATTTTATAAATTCTCGAATACTCAAAAGTGGAATTTAATTCCGTCAAAATCCAGATTTTAAAATGAGGTCGGACGGATTTATAAAAAAAATATCGACTTTGCTTAAGGACAAGTTTTCTTCCATTTATACGAATAAAATATTCCTATTTTCAAGTAATTTAATAAAAATATATTAGGTCGATCTTTACACTACGGATTTTTTATCAGAAAACAATACAGGTAAGCCCGTGTTTTTTGGTGCTGGACCTTCTCCTTTCAACTCTATTCTGGGATCGGAAGGTATTGGTCTCTGGTATGGCATTAATGTGGCACGGGAACTAAGCATTACTAGACTAGTAATTGTAGGTGATAACCTCACTATTATAAATAGCCTTAAAGTCTGTGGTCTGTCATCCGGAGACTCCAAAATGATTGTCTCTGACAGTCTAATCTCCATTGGCGCCTTCATCAAGTGTGAGATTTGTCATGTCTTCTGAGATGCAAACCGAGTTGCGGACCGCCTTTCGCATCTTGACCTTGTCCTCTCCGACACTTCGACACCTGACGACGCAGTGCTTCGCGATTTCATCCTCATGGATGCTCTTGGCATATAAGATTCCCTTATTGCCAAATTATTTCCGGTTCAAAAAAAAAGAAATTATTACAGCTCATTGATTGTAGATGAAGCTTTAGTGCAAATTGTCAAGGGTTCAAATTCCATTAGCTACACTATTTATTGTTTTTTTCTAGCTATTTTTTCTTACTTTTCCCTTTTTCTTTTTACATATAAATAGTAAATTACCCATTTATAGTAGTAAATTACCCCTAAATGGGCTAAGTCTACACCGAAATTAAAAGAACTCGGTTTTAAGTAGAGTTGATCATGCTTTAAGTAGAGTTGATGAGCATGATGATTGTAATTGCATATATATATATATATATATATATATATATATATATATATATATATATATAGTGTATGAATCATTTGTACACAAGCCTTAAAGTGTACCTTGTTCACAAATATTATTCGGTGAAATGTGAAAAATTATTTGGTGGAAATTTGAAGCATTTTTTGTATAAATTGTAAGTATTGTTTAGGGAATTGAGGTTTCTTTTATTTGAAATAGATGAATAAAAAAACTAAACATTATTCGGTAGAATGTTACAAATTATTCAGTGGAATTGGGAAGTTTTCATCTGAACTGAACGGAAAAAGAAAACATAACAGTATTTGGTAGAATGTTTCACATTTCACCGAATAATGCTTCAAATTTCACCGAATGATGTTCCACATTTCACCGAATAATATTTGTGAACAAGGTACACTTTAAGGGGTGTGTACACCCGAACCACACCCTCTCTCTCTCTCTCTCTCTCTCTCTCTCTCTCTATATATATATATATATATATATATGTTGTGTGCACGATCAAACCGAGCTCCATATATTTCTTCACACCCGATCTTATAATAAATTATGTGAATGTTACAATATATTTTCATTTTATTCGATTAAATATGTAGCTCTATTGAAGATCCGCTAGATACAAGAAATGTTATTTGAGCATTTACATTCATTGTAAATATAACTTTATAGTATAATGACTTTTTATATGTTTTAAATCTAAACACGTGCATTTTTAAAGAAATTATCATTTCTTTTTTCTTATAGTAGTTGACTTGTATATAGAAGTGAGTAAGAGGATAAATAGAGTCAAATTAATATATTTGTCGAATTTCAAAAATAAATAAACATATTAAAATTTTTAGAGATAAAAATTATTAGTATAAAATTGAAATGTAATATGTTAATTAAAAAAATTATTTAAAATAAGTCTCGTGTGTAGCACAGACATGCTTACTAGTTCATGCTTACTAGTTCAGTTATAAAAACAGGATAGGATGGACAAATTTATTCCGCCACAGAGACTGAAGAGTAGTGACAAAAAGGATGAGTACGACGACGGTGACGTTGATGATAAAGTTTGAAAGCATATATATCCATCCAGATCCAGGGGAAGGAAAACGCTAGCTAGTCGGCAGGCAGCTGCAGCCCCATGGACGGAGTATTATATACCATCCGTCGCCCTTGCAGTGCTTCTACCGTCCACGTGTCCCAGTTGTACCGTATCTCTGCATGCATGCAACAATGGCATGTACCGTACCAGCACCCTTAATTATCCTCATCGATCTCTCCGTCTTAGGCTTCTCCCCACGCCCAAATCCGCTTTTCCTTGTCACCGGCGCCTTTATCCTTCAAACAATTTCTGTAATTAAAGTAATTGGGGGCCGGCCGGCCGGGCCTACGTACATTTCTTTGTGATCAACTAACTAAGCACGATATACAAATTAAGGGATCTGGATCGATCCATATAATAGCTTAGGTGGCTATAAGATGGATGTGTTGAACTCAGTGCTGAATTTGGTGGTGCCGCCGGCGAGTATGCTGATGCTGGCCTTGTCTTGGCCCACTCTCACCTTCCTCAACGCCTGCGAATGGCTCTACGGCCTTTTCTATCACCAAGACATGGAAGATCGGGTTGTCATCATTACCGGTGCTTCCTCTGCTATCGGCGAGGTTTAATTCTTTTTTTTTTTCCCTCTCCTTAATCTAACAATAAGTCAATAACATAATCTTTATTTCAGATTCGTTTGCTTTCGATTCAAAAACGTATATCTCGTCAATATATAGTTGTGAATGCTTGTCTTTAATTGGGTGACTTTGATATATTTTGATAGGAAACACGTACACAGTCTAGATTGAGTACCCGGAGCTTGCTAGCTAGGTTTATAGATTATATATAGATATAGATTTCTAAAGGGGAAACATTAAATCAGGGAAGGTTCATTGCTTTTTTTGAGGTCTTATGCAACTTATAGGTTGAAACTTTTTTTTATTACTAATTGAATAGGGAAAATTGATATACCAAATTTACTAGTAAAAGAGATATTCTCATCGATGCAAAGTCACATGCTCAACCTAATGCGAGAAAGAGAATAGATAAGTAAAGATTTTAGATTACCTTTAAAAATCCTTAATGTTGAAGGTCGATTGTAATATATGGTTAAATAACTTGAATTGATTAAGGTTTTTTCTTTAGTGGAGAGAAATATGGTTTGAGAGATTGATGCGGGGGACTGAAGACTGAAAATTGGGAACAAGGGGATTCGAATTCTACAGTTAGAAAGTGGAAAAAATATCTATGCAAATTGAGCTAACAAATCATTTATTATTTCTCTTTTTTTTATTTATAGGGAGTATTAATTATATATATATATATAAATATATATATATGCTTTTAAAAAAAACTTGAGGCCCCAAAAAATTTGATGCTCTGTACAATTACACGTTTTACCAAGCCAACGGGTCACCCCTACATTAAATCTAGCTTTATAGTACATTTTATTAATTGAAAACATAAATGATCGAGTGAATTTTTTGACTTGTTATTCTATTTTGTAATTGTTCCTTTGATTAACATACAACAACTGTTTTATCTAATAGCAAATCGCATATGAGTATGCTAGAAGAAGAGCAATTCTAGTATTGGTAGCAAAGAGGGAGAACAGGCTTAGAGGGATAAGTGACAATGCAAGAAGAATGGGTGCAAAGCATGTCATGATTGTAGCTGCAGATGTCGTAAAAGAAGAGGAATGTCGGAGATTCATCACTGAAGCTGTAAACTTCTATGGACGCGGTATAAAAGTTCTCATAAGTTCACATATATAAGGTGACTGTCTTTGTGCATAACGAAACATTGCGTATAATGCTATCATGATTACCTCTGCAGTGGATCATTTGGTGAATGCGACAAGTTTGGGACATACCTTCTACTTCGAGGAAGCCACAGACACATCCACGTTTCCCCATTTGATGGTAAGCTAGTTGATAGAAATCCTTACCAACTAGGCAACTGAATTTGTCTATGATAAGTTCATCAAAATTGTGAAGATACTAAACATTGCCCGCGATCTTCGTATCCGGGGCTCAGGACATAAATTTCTGGGGCAACGTCTACCCAACTTACATTGCCCTTCCATATCTGAGGCAAAGTGGAGGTAGGATAATCGTCAATGCATCAGTAGAGAATTGGTTACCATTGCCAACAATGAGCTTGTACTCGGTAAGTACAAACTTGTTCGTTTTCTTATGTGATATGAAATGTACGTTATTGCATATTGTAAGTAACTCAAAAATGTATTTCTTTACTATTTCATGGTGGTGGTGAAGGCTGCAAAGTCTGCTTTGGTGAACTTTTATGAGACACTAAGGGTTGAACTGAAAGAGGACATTGGAATAACGATTGCAACCCATGGCTGGATTGGCGCTGAAGTATCCCGGGGGAAATTCACTGTGGACGAAGGTGCGGAGATGCAATGGAAAGAAGAAAGGGAAGTAAGTACTCTATCATGTATAGAATTATAGTGCAGGCTGTTAGATAAGGTAGAGCAAGTGTAGGCTTCGATACTTTCATAATGCACATGTAATGCAGATAAACGTCGCGGGTGGACCAGTGGAAGAGTTTGCGAGGCTTATTGTGGATGGCGCGTGTAGAGGGGATTCCTATGTGAAGTACCCGAGATGGTACGACTCTTTCCTGCTGTACCGGGCCTTTGCACCTAAGGTCCTCAACTGGACACTGCGATTACTCCTTTCAGCAAACGGTGGTGGGAGAAGAACTTCTCATCTTGGAACTGGAAGACCCATGTTGGAAGGGTCTTCTTACCAAGGATCACCTCAGAGGAGGGCACCGTACTCTTTTTCGCATTCAATGACTCCACAACAACTGAAGTTCGAATGAGGAAACAAAACCCACCACTCCCCCTTGTCTCAAAACAAAAACATGGAATAAATCACAGAATTGGAGCTGTACCGTTAGCAAGATGAATGTCGGATGATGATACTCCATGCATGGTTTTGACATTGCTAGGCCAACTCTTTTAAGCATGTGAAACAAGAAACTTGCTTTATATCCGAATCAGATCTTCTCTGTGATAGGCTTGGTGTTTGTTTACCTGGTGTCGAATGAACTGCTCATTTCGCCAATTAAGAGCGTTTTTGTTTTTGATAATTTTCGAATCAACTGTTTCTGCTATTCACCTCTGTTTTTTACTTAAACTGCTCTCAAGGGGACTGCTTATTTTATTAAATCAAAGTCTCAATAACGTTTGGATACGTTAGATCACGAATGGAATGGAAAGAAATACCATAAATCAAAGTGAATATAAATGGATCAACTACAAGAATAGACCAGTTTGCGAGGGGATCGGTAAGGCAGCGACGCCCAATGACTAGACTAGACTTTATACATGGATCATGAGTTACAGGTAATGGGGGCAATTCCCTTCTAAGTTATTCATGAGAATCTTCACAAGTGGCCAAGGTTATAAATATAGTGTCAAAACTATAAATTAACTATGTGCACATCGAGTAAAACGAAATCAGCCCCGTATACAAGTTGCAGGTCTAAAGCTTCCTGCGAATTTATGCTCAAGCCACATATATAGTGCAGCAGGGGCTGCACTGGAACTATTATAGGTCTTCAATCAATAAAAAGAGCTCCCTTTAGAAATGACAGCGTCTTGTGGGATCAGTCGGTGGCGGTGGTAGCAATCTTTGACTCATCCACCTCAAAGGCCCTCCTAGCTTGTTTGAGCTCCTCATTCAAGGCCAGAAGTTCTGTACAGCGGTTCAGTTTTGGTAAGTCCTGAACAGTGTAAGACTGAAGTTAGACGGGGGAACTACCAATCATTCATCAATCAACTGCAACGACAAAGAATTACGAACATGGATGCTAACTAATTGCAGTATGTTATTTTATTAGTATTGTAAATATCAAAACAATGATGCTGACCGGCAAGGTACCTAAGCAAAGAAGTGATTTAGCTGCAAACCAAAGACTTTCCTGTTTAGAGGTCCGAGAGCAAAATGTCTTTTATTTACCCAGGAGGAAAAAAAAGGCAATGCAAGGGAAGAACTTTCTTTTCACACATCAGTCTTGGACTAATATTTCCCTTCAAAACGAAAGCAAGATTTTGGTTTTCAATCTCAAGCGTGTAAAGCACTGGAGTGACATGAAGGGCCAAACTTTGCTTGTTCAATCTTGAAACGGACTGACCTCTAAGTCTAACCATGGCATGTTGGAGGATCAAAGTTAAAGCTTTGGATTCTTGACACTGAATATGGAGGATGGCATGCAATATTACTTATTGCCAAATTACTAATCTCATCCTCAAATATACTATTGAGTAATACACTTCAGTTGAAGAGGGAACTGAACTATAGTTCCTTTTTGATGCTAACCTGTGGAAAAAACCGTTCAACTTTGAAACTCAAAGCTTTGATAAGAACTAAGCAATGGTGCGATGGTGCCAATGCGCAAGGCGTTTAAACTTTGAGTTGTCACACCTTGACATAGAATACAGAGTGGTACAAGAGCTCAAGGGAAGGGCATTGGTCACTACACTACAGGCTAAGGACTATCCTTGAAAGGAGGAAGAAAAGGCTGAATTTGACTTTAGACACTAGTGTAAATTTTTAAGTTAAATTACCTTTCGCACCAGAAACAGGAAATCTTCAGTAAGAAGTTTTCCTCTCTTTGAAGCAATTTCTTGGGCTTTATGCACCTGCAAGAACATAGTGTACAAAATATCAGTATAGATGTAACATAATTTTTTCCCCATGAGATCGAGTCACTAAATATTCAAAGAACCATAGGGCATACCAATAATATTCACAGAAGGAGCAGCAAGATAGCATAAGGAGGAGCAAGATATATAGTGTACCAATAATATTCACACCCAACAACCAAAATTATGTGATATGAAGTATGATCCAAAAATTCATAGTTGGCAAGTGAAAACCATAGGGCATTTCTTGGGATATGAGAAGTTTATTTACACGAGCTGACGAGCACCAGCTAGCTCATATATAGTTTTTTGGGACATTACTCACCATGCCTGTCACATACTCCATAACAATGTCCTCCACGAGCGCCATAGTCTCGGGAAGAGGCTGTACATACAAGGAGGGGGGAATTTAAGCTTCACATATGAGATATATTTATTCAAACATCGCATATTATTTTCCCTAAATTAGATATCAGCCCGTTAACAAAAGATAGAGATGAACTTACATTTGGATCATCTCCATAACCATAAATCATGTGCTGTACTGTTTAATCCAAAACAACATAAGCTAAAAATTGTTATTAAACAGACATTTGATCAGCCAAAGGCAAAAGAAACTCACAATCTTTCTGAAACATTCCTCTCTTGCGCTTAAGGGAAGTATCTGATGGTTTAGAAGATTCGACTTTAGGCTTAGATGAAGGACCAGTATTAGCTCTGCTCATTTTAATGCTAAAATGATGCCTTCCTCCTCCAAATCCTGTGGGACGGAAAAAGAAATAAGCGAGTGTTCTAGAATTAGAAGTGAAACACGCAATTCTGTATAACCAATGGTAAGGGAATGGAGAGCTAATCATCAGAACAAGAGTTAACAATCATCAAACTGATTTTTAGGGGACAGATTATACAGTGTTCTTAGAATTCACAGAAAATCAAAGGTGCGTTACAGAAATGTCATCCCTGGAACAAAAATTGAAAGGAAAGAGCAATTGCTCCGTTGAAGAAAAACGAGAAAATATAAGGTTTTTCTCGATTAGTCCCAATTGGAAGGGAAAACAAAAGGTTCGGAAAGTACCCAGCAATCATTCAGGAAGATCTCAGAGGAGTAAAATCCCAACGTAAAATCCAAACCCTAGGTAAAGCACCCGCACAAATAAAGGAGATTCGTCAAATCTTGGCCCAAGTTACAGACTAAACTGAGGTAAAAATTAGGGGCGAGATAGGGAGAGGGCGCAATTGTATACCACAGTCACCAAGAACATAAACTTCCAATGGTGATGGCTCCGGCGGGACTAGAGGTGAGATGCACTTTTCTGAAATCCCGGAGATGGGGATTGTGTAGAAATCGACGGTCTACCTTGAAACGACGTCGTATCTCTCTCTTCTCCTTTTTTTTTATGAAAAAGTGAAAGAATTCAAAATCTCGTTCGATTAACAATTAAAAAAGGAAAAAGAAAAAATGACTCAAAATAATATCAACTATCACATATGAACTATCCACCTATAAACAAAGTTTTAAAATAATACAAACTATCCACCTATATACCAAAAATAATACAAACTTTAAAATCAACTAAAAATAAAACAAACTATGAACTTTTAACTTAAAATAATACAAATTTTTGAAGTTGGATTAGAAGAAGAATTAAAACAAAACATTATTTACCAAAATTACAAATATGTGTATATAGTCACACTTTGCACAAATGCATCCCCTTTATTTTTAAATACACCAAAATCACTATTTATTTATTCAACTTTACAAAAAAACCACTTTTATTTTCAAATTAAATAAAATCACATCCACTTTATCCATAATTATTAAAAAAAAAAAGAATCATATCCTATAATTCATGTAATTTTGTGTAATTTCTAAAAATTGGGGTTGTATTATACAAAGTTAGACAACCAAATAGCAGATTTGATGTATTTGAAATATAAAAGGTGGATTTATGCAAAGTATGAATAATTATAGATTTTTTTTATAATTTTGATAAATAAAATTTTATTTTAAATCTTATCCTAATTTAATTTCAAAAGTTTTTATTATTTAAAGTTAAAATTTCATTGATTGTATTATTTTTGGTTGAATTTAAAGTTTGTATTATTTTTGGTTTATAGGTGGATAGTTTGTATTATTTTGGGACCTTTTATAGTTCGTATTATTTTTTATTCATATCTCATAGTTGGTATTATTTTGAGTCATTTTTTCATAAAAAAAAGTTTAAAAAAAGGACAAAACTAGCACAGTACCCTTGTGTAACGCACGAGATTTATAAAAGATG
Source organism: Persicaria maculosa (assembly GCA_963922045.1). NCBI lineage: Eukaryota > Viridiplantae > Streptophyta > Magnoliopsida > Caryophyllales > Polygonaceae > Persicaria > Persicaria maculosa. Next base: position 40,745,148 of record OY998271.1, read on the forward strand.
TTATCATAATTTATTTATATTATATATTAGATATATTATAATATTATAATAATATGAAAACGATACACACGAATAATATTAATTTGGAAAAATAATGCTTATATTATATCAGTATATAATATACATCACAAAACGTCAATGCTTACCTTTTTAGATAGAAACAGTTGCATGCGCTAATGTAGAACGTGTTTTAAAATTTTTTTTGCCTTCTAAATTTTTAGTAACTTGATTGGTGACTTTGAACATTAAACAAATATTTGTTATCGTAATAAGCGAAAAGGTAGAATCAAATATATACGTTGTAGATTATTAGATATATTGTCTATTTAACATACAATTTCTAGTCAAGCGAGCATTTTTAATTTCATATCATATTAAGTTTACAAATGTCATATCACCAAATATAGATAACTATTAATTTTATCTACTTTTGGTTAAACATGTAATAGATGATGACACCCTTAATTTTCCCTCCTAATCACATTTTTAATCAAGTGATGAGGCTGGCACAAATGTAATTCTAAATGATGAAAACAATAAGAAAAGGAGAGATTCGTATAAGAAACTAAGTAATAAAATATGAAAATAGTTTTTTTTACAGTAGGCAATAAATTGGATGTACTACCGACATCCATAATCATCTCGCAAGATGATATTCTGAAACTGACAACAACAAGCACTCAAAATAAAATTACAATTGAACTGAGATTTAGCAATAAAATCAGCTGCACCATTTGTCTCTCTATAACAATGCTGAAATGTGATGCTCTCAAAATCTCTTCTCAATGAATGGATCTTTTGGACTATTTGAGCGACCTCCCATGGTATATTGTTCGCATGATTGATGGCATCGATGATGACAGCACAATCACTTTCAACTATAAGTCTTCGAATCCCCATCTCCTCTGCCAATCTTATACCTGTATAAACAGCAAAAGCTTCTGCTAAAATGACAGAACCCATTCTAATGTTACATTTATGTATCCGAATAACTTGACCATTATTATTCCTTACAACACAACTGACATGTGGTTGAGTACTACTTTTCACTAAAGCATCTACATTGATCTTAACTACATCTATTGGAGCACATTTCCAAATCATTTTATCAGGAGGCCTAACACGTTTAGGTAATTTCGTTTAACCTGACCTTTATTCTAGCAAGAGATATTATCAATAGCTCGAGTTAACGCATAGATCATACCTATATCAGAAGTATTGCGAAAAATAATTCTATTTCTGAGCTCCCAAATTGAATGCCATAAATGACACAAATCTGTAAAATCTATATTAAGAGCCCTAGTATTTAGAATATTCTCTTGAACATCACTTGTTAAATTTGGTATAATATAACATTTTTTAAACTTAAGGCCCAGATTTTGAATAAGGGATTTTGTAATTTGACAATTAAACAATAAATGATTTGTATCTTCTATATCATAATTACAAAGAGAACAAATACTAGGAACTCTATTTATATATCTATTTAACCGGACAGTCGTCGGCAAGATATCCAAAAATATTTTCCAAATAAAATGTTTAACATTCGGAGGGATATTAAGTTTCCAAATCCAATTAGCTGGAATTTTCTTAGTATTCCTAGTATTATAAAGCGAGGATGTGGATTTAACAGAGAATTTTCCATTATTCCTAAAAATCCAAATTAACTTGTCTGGAATATTAGTTACAGGAATGGATATTAGTAATTGTTTGAACAATATGAGAGGGAAAGATACCCTTTAACTTATCTGTATCCCAAGAGTTGGTATTTGTAAATAACTCACATACTTTTAAATTAGAATCACGATCATTCCGAAACCTATATGTAGATATTGCGCATCTACCCAAATATCATACCAAACATTTATAGTTTTCCCATTACCAACTAACCAGAGCAATCCTTTAGAGAAAAGATCCCTAACATTAAAAAGTCTTCCAAATTGCCAAGAAGTTTTGAATCTTCCTCTTTCCATTAGAGATTCTGTCGAGAGATATTTATCCGTGATTACCTTCGACCAAATATTATCAGGATTAGCCATAATTTGCCACAGAAGTTTCATTTGCATACCAATATTAATTTGCTCAGCCGATTTAAATCCTAACCCACCATCTTTCTTAGGAGTACACAGATGTTCCCAGCTGATTAGAGTATGATAGTTATCAGATTGAATTTTATTCCAAATAAAATTTTTATTGATCTGATCAATTTTTTGTAGAACACCTTTTGGAAAAAGAAATGATTGCATTAAATAATTTGTTTTAGAAAATATGAAAATAGTTGACTGATTAATTCATAAGTGAGAACAAATCTTGGGGGTAATAACCAAGAGACAAAACTAATTTTTCAATTTTATTGCAGATAAGGCATTGAATTATCAATTAAATAATTATAAAATTAAGATTGAGTGGCTATAGTGTTATTGAAAGCATCAAGTTGACTTTTTAATGTACATGATTAAATTGAATGGGGATTAAACCATATAAGTTCATATTTTCTTTATTGTATCTGAAAATGAAGATATGTTCATGTAAAGACTGAATGTATTTTATATTATTATATTATTATTTTGAGTAAATAAATTATTATTTTATTCAATCGGTAAAAATGAGAGAAAACCCGTCCTCGAGCATAAGTTTGATTTTAAAGACATTCCGGCATCGTTTTGAGAATTTAGATACTAGCGGATTTTAATTCCACCTTCAAGCTCCGAGTTTTGATAAAAATTAATTTAATTCCGTTTATCTTGAAATTGAATGGAAATTTGATGAAATTTGATTTAGTCGGGATTCGATCGAGCGAGCGGGTTTTGAGTATATTCCGCTAATTTGAATTGGTATTTTTATTTTTCCTTTTCTTTATTCTCTCTCTCTCTCTCTCTCGGCTTTCCTTGAAACGAGGTTGCTGCTTTCGTTGGTCCCCTCCTGCAGCTCCCTTGTCTTCTTCTCTTCACCTTGCATAAACCCCCAAACAAACACCAATTGCTCACACCCTCTCTTCTGCAGTCTGCAAACACCCCAAATGCAACAGGAAACCTACCCACTCTCCTCTCATCCTCCATCTCTCGCTCTCCTTTTCGCTGTGAGAGCCAAAGCCCCAAAAGAGGCACCATCACCACCAAAACACCACCACTCCCACCTACCACCGCTGTTGTGCTCCACCACCACCATCACCTCCCAGCAGCTACTCCACCACCCTCGTCGTCGCCCTCCATTAGAGCCAAGAAAGGGGCTCCTCCTCCTCCCCTGTTTTCGGAATCCCACCCGAGCACCTACCTACCTCCTTTCGTTTGAAGACTCGAGCCACTCCTCCCTCCTCCCAGCGATTTCGGCGAGCCCGAGGTAGCCCGAGGTGAGCTCCATTGTCGTCGGCCATACCCGAACTCTGGCGTCGCCCCTTTTCGATCGAAAATGTCGGTAAGCCTTCTCACCCTTCTTTCCGCTCGAAGTCGCCAAGCAATCGTCACTAGCTCACGTCCGAGCCCTTCTCTAGGTCCAGGAGATAAGCCACGCCTCCGACGAGCCCCGTCGGGCCTCCGGCGCATCCCCGACCACCTTGAGACTCCTTCTCGGTGAGCTCTTCCTTCCTTCTTCTTTTTCTCTTCGTCTCCGTGTGTGTGTGAGTCGGGGTCGGGTAGTCAGCTAGTTGGTCGGAGCAACCCGCCGCCGCCCCACTCCCTCCTTCTCCTTCTGTAATCCGAGCTGCTCTCTCCTTCCCTTTCTTCTGCTTCTGTCTGTTGAGGGAAGAAGGAGATAGAAGGTGGGCCCCCACCAGCTGCCACCTCGACGCCATGTCTCCTATTCTGGGTTCGGTTTGGGGCTAAGGAAAGGGGTAGATTCGGGCCTATTTGGTGGGCCGGTTTTATGGATTAAAAAAGGGGAAATGGGCTTATGTTAATAAAGAAATCCGGGTTGGGCTGTTGTTTATTTTTCTGCTTCATTCGGGTTCCCTTTTAAGTTCGGTTTGGGCTGGGTCCGAAATTGAGTTTGGGTTTGAGCTTCCGGGTTGGGGCTTTTGGGTGGGCCTGTTGAGTTTCGGTTTGGGTTTTATTAAGTTGTTATGTGATATTGATATATATATATTTACATACTTATATGTTGTGTATTATTATATGTGTTATATTATATAATGGCTTTTATTTATTTATTTATTTTATTATTATTACTAATGTTATTATCTTGATGAATCTCATTTTATGAAAATAGAATTTCAGAAAGTGTTTAATATTATGGAATTATTTTAAAAGTAACATTATTTGGATTAAGTGTTTTATGATGATTTGAATATGTTAAGTTGAGAAATTGGAAATGATTTAATAATAAAGATAGAGGATGGTTATATTTATTTGATATATTGATGATAAAATATTAAAAATGAGATTTTCAAGTTTTAGAAATGTCTTTTAGAGGAATTGTATTTGAAAACCAACATGCCGGAATTATTTCTATAATGTGATTTTGGGAGATTGATTTTAAGGTTTAAATGTTTAATGTCGGAATGAATTGAGGAATTATTTTGAATATGAGCTGACTTAACTTAAGATTTAAGAGTTTGGGAAAACTTTGGGCAATGAGTTTTGAAATATTATTTTAATATTCAATATTAAAGAAGGGATTGACGGAACTTGAACTATTTGATCTTGAGCTTCTAGTTATATTAAAAGTGTCATTTCAAATGTTGGGATTTTGTCTTGGCTTGATGATGTTGGTTTTGAGAAGGAAATTGGAAGAATGATTTTTGGTCGATTTAATCGTATCGGAAAGGTTTTGGAAAACGGTTTTACTATCGGTTGGTTTTGAGGATGTTGAGAACTTGGGTTTCGTGTGTATGAATGTTGGTCCGGTAGCTTATGGAAATGGCTTGATGATACGTGTGTATTGCTTTTGGATTGCTTTGGACTTGCATTTGGGCCCTTGCTTGTGTTATCTTGCTGTTATGCATCTTCAGGTAAGTATTCTACGGGACTTACTCAGTAGCCTGGACCTCCTGCCTGATGTGTCATGTGATGTGTAGTTCTGTTGCATATTAAAGCATGCCATGTAGTATCATGCTAGGATTGCATTGAACTAGGCATGTGGTTACTATGTGTGTTTGAATACAAAACGGTCGTTATCTGTGATAGTCCTAGAGTCTTTGCTAGGGTCATAGGGTAGACCAGCCCCATCGGTTTCCCTGAGTCTATCGAGTCGATATGAGCATGGTATGATTAGCCCAGCACTATCAGGCAAGAGATGAGATGATATGATATGATATGATTAGCCCAGCACCATCGGGCAAGAGATGAGATGATATGATATGATATGATGATGTCGTGGTTAGTGCACCACCACGAGGAAATTGCTATGCTATAGCACCGAACTGGCCAGTCTCTACACTAACGGGAATGGGTGCAGATGTAGGAGAGGGATATGCCACTTGGCATTGTCTTGGGCCCTTTACAGTTTTTCCGCATATTATAATCTGTCAAAGTATGCTTATGTGATTTAAATCTTGTACTGCATTAGTCATCTTTTATTTACGTATAAGCATGTTATGTGGCCTCAGCGTGGTCAGAGGACCCGCAGGTGATCACCAGGCCTGACTTCGTGGATAGTGTTAGGTACCGCTCTTGTTTGCTCCTTGCTTCCTTGACGGAAATCTCTTGGCGAACCGAAGAACCTGGCTATTATTCTAACTTGATAAATGGCAATCACCCACTATGTTTTGGTTTTGACCCGGCTCTGCCGTGGCACTTGTATCTAAACCTTGCTTCCGCTTTACTTTCGTTTAAATTGATTTTCTGCGACTTCGATTGGTTGGGGTTCGAAATCCCCGCTTTGAATACTGATCTTTAGAGGTTTGAAACCTCGACCCGTACCTGAATTGCAACGTCCGAACGAAGGTATCCGACCTTCGAACGTAACCCAGGTATTTATATCCGGGCCGTTACAGTTCAAACATACTTAATTGGTATCCAATGTCATGAGAAGTAGTGATAATGAAACAAAATATAAATAATTATGTATGGGAATAAAAAAAAATTAGATCTAAAAATCAAATAAGAGTGTTAAATTATTTGCATTTGTATCTTAACTTATTTGCATTAGTTAAGATCAGATATAAAACTTAATAAGAATAAAAATAATTAAGACTCAAAATGTTATGATAAGAATAAAAAAAATCAAATAATCCACATAACCACTTGATAAAAGATTTGATTTCCATTGAATATTCTAGATATTGCCCATTATTTATTTATTTATATATTCATTTGAAAAATAATTTGTAGACAAATTATAAATGTTGGTCTGAAATTTGTTAAAAGTCCTAATTTTAAGGATAAAAAAAATATTATGAATATAAAAGGTGAATACTTATTAATTAATTTAATTAGTAAAAATCAATTAATGATAGGAAAAATTACTCAAAATAATACGAAGTATCAACTTTTAACTAAAAATAATACGAACTTTAAAATTCACTGTCTCATGTACAAACTATATCGTTATTAACCAAAAATAATATGGTTTCAAATTCCGATAACTGAAAATATTTTTGGGCTCAAAATAAAATAAACAAGAAAGATAGGTGGAGTATTGTAAATTAATATACAAATACACGACCAAACTGATTTCTTTTTCCTCACTAGTCACTTCGTACAGTTGGTCACCGGCGGCAAGGAGTACACACAGTGAAGACGATGTCGACCAAACAATCGTTGTTGGTAGCAGATTCAATGTGGTCGGGCAACTCCGGTGGCGACGAGAATCAACCCTGTCCCCTTCCTCGAACCTGGCCTACACAAGCAATGCGTCTCCCATGGCGAATTTTATGATTCAACTCCAAATCACGTGTACTCAATACCAAAATGGTTGTAAATTCAATTTCTAATGTGATGGCATCTCTATTGATTGATTTCGATTCCAATTTCCTCCCAATTTTATCAAAATTTGAAAACCCTAAAAACTTACCCTGTCAAATTAAGATGGCAATCGATGTTCTTATCGTGAATTGAGCACACGGTGAGCTTCATAAATTCAAAAGGAAGATAAAAACGTATTCAATTTGATGCTTCATATTCCTTTTCACCCCGACCTTATGCACGACATTTTTGACATTTTTTAACCTTCTCCAACTTGCGTCGTCGTCGACCCTAGTGGCCATTAGGGCCATCAGTTGTCATCGTATCTCCAATCATCGAACTCCTCGCCACCCTTCTGTTGCCACCAACCACCGCGTTCGCGGATGTGTTTAGTCGCCACAAATGGTGAGGAAGAAGGCGGACTGTAGCTTGGAAAATAATTTACAATATTTCACCTAATTGTCTTGTTTATTTCATTTTGAGCCCTAAATATTTTTCCCGGATGCCACATCAACATTTTAGTTTGAACACTGGTCCAAATTTAAAGTCATGTTGTTTTCGGTTAATATTGGTATAGTTTGTACATGAGTTAGTGAATTTTAATGTTCGTATTATTTTTGGTTAAAAGTTGATATTTCGTATTATTTTGAGTAATTTTTCCTTAATTATAAGGTGGGATCATAATTCATGACAAGTTGCCACATAAGCCTATTTATAAGCAAAAGCCGTCAAGTGGCATCATCAACATTTGCTTTAATATTATTTATAGATTATAGATATATAGAAACAAGAAATAATATTAAAGACCCCGTTTATCCCATGTAACTGATATCTACTACTTGTCAATATATAGAAACAGGAAAAAGATTACAGTAGAAGTTTTGGAAAAAAATAAAAGTAAAGGAAAAATAAAATATAATTTTGTAACGGTCCGGGATTATGATTCCCGGGTTACATTTCGAGGGATGAAACCCATCGATGGGATCTTGCGCCCCGAGTACAGGTTGAAGGTTTGAAACCGACAATTTCGCATTGAAAGTTGGATTTCACACCCAAAAACTGAGAGGGATCGTTGGAATCCCGGGGGTAAGTCCCCTGTACCTGCCCTATGGCCTAAGTCATAAAACCATGTACCATACCGAGAGGTACAGGGGACTTACCGGGGGTAAATCCCTTGTACTTGCCCTGTACCATGCTTTGATGGCATTGATATCACCGATCGGCTAGTCTGCTTTCCCAGAACTGAAATCGTTATTATGCAATCACTTGGAGGATCACGCAGATCTCTATACGGGTTGTTATATGGGAGGGTACACATTGCAGCAGTTCATCGACAACCAAAGTTGGACGGGACCTGTGCATGGTGATAGGAGACGTTGGATAGAGCTACCGATCATGGGTTTAGTATTTGCAACGGTATATTAGCTTCACCTCGTCGTCCTAGCTTGACATCATCTGTTCACATGTCTCCCCATATATATCCTCACCGACACCTAGTAACAACCCTCAATCAGTAACCCTTGGTTTAGCCTGCATCGGAAATCAAGACCATTTTGTCGCGGTACGACTTCAAACGTCTTATACTACCTATTATTACTTGTAATCTATGTTTCAAAACTCTAACCCTAATTTTCCATTCTCATAGGTCTAGTTGCCTCCTAACGCTCCTATTCCGCCGTCTGCGCCTGAATGGGTTGCATATCATCAACCGAGTGTCGATGGATGGGATGTTTTCAAGCTCAGTTTGATAGATTCCAAGCATTCTGTGTCGATGCCGGTCGACCTTTACACTTTGTCTAGATTTTATTCCACGGCCATCTATTACTATTATTGATGTAAACCTTTTTTTTATCCCGTGTCTTATAATATTATTCGCATTTTATCCGAATGAAAAAACTTTATATTTTTTTCGCATTTTATGAACGTGTGCCTCGAACATAAACACTAAACCCTAAAACTTTAACCCTAAACCCTAAAACCTTATATTATTCACATTTTTTCCGCATTTTATAAACCCTAGACCCTAAACCCTAAACAACCCTAAACCCTAAACCCGAAACCCACGCTAAACCCTAAACCCCTAATGCACGTCCATTAGAACGTGCATCCTGGCACGTCGTTGAACACGTGCATCCTTGCACGTCCCTTTTAACGTGCAGGCCAACGTGCACTTTCCACCCAATACTCACACTTGCACGTTGACAACCACGTCCATGCACGTTGCTAACGACGTGCATTTTGTAAATCACAATTTGCGGTGTATCTAACAAGACCCAGAGAGAAATTGTTTGGTTGATGCTATTGACTTAGCTTATTAAAAAAAAAAGTATCACATGGTTTACTTCACTGTGTTGTAGCTAATAAAAATTCTCGAGAATCTTAATCTCATTGTTTTTTTAGGTAAGAATTCGATTTCAGACAAGTCTGAAACTCGAAGACCGGCTCTCATTGTTATTATTCAAAATAAGACCGAAACATATACTAGGATACTCGTCCATCAGATGAGAACCCCTACAACACCCATATACTCCCCTCCCTACATCACAAAAATATTTTAACATATATTTTATCTTTAAAAAATTAAAAAAATTATATTTATATTACTAACATCTATTTTTATATATTTATAAAATTTTATTTTAAAAAATCATGTTTTAAAATTTTTAATAATTGTATTTTGTTAAATATTGCCTTTTTAATTTTTAAAAATGGTAAAACATGATTTTTCAAAATAAAATATTATAAATATATAAAAATAGATGTTAGTAATATAAATATATTTTTTTTAAATTTTTTTAAGATAAAATATATGTTAAAATATTTTTGTGGTGTAGGGAGGGGAGTAGGGGGTGCTGTAGAATGAAGAGTCTATAAGGCGATGAACAATACTCTAGAAGGGGGGGATGAATAGAGTATGCAAGATTTTCGCAATTAAAAAATAACTTAAGATAAAGAGTAGTGCACGTTGTCAAAACCTTGATATGACAATCAACGTTTGACAAGCTAAAGACAAGTAATGAATATAACTGCGAAATAAATAAATGAACACCCGAATTGTTAACGAGGTTCGGTACCAACTTGGCCTACGTCCCCGCCTAGGGTTAGCAACCCGTAGGATTCAACACTTCTTATTTCACTTTCCTTGAGCCTAGAACCTCCTAGAAGAACTTCCCTTATTCTATACAAAGCCTCACCGCTTCTATTCTAGCACTCAACCTTACAAGTGAAATGGAAGCCCTCACAACACACGTAAGTGTGTCTAGCTAGAGTGTAGCAACACCTTAGTGTAAAGCAAATGACTTGTACAATAATCTCTTGTGTCTCTCAAACTAATGTGTTTTTAGACTTCTAGAAACTGAGAGCAAAACGTGGATGCTTGTTACAAAAACTTAAGCGTAATAAAAATGTAGCTTGCTTGATTGCCTTCTCCTTCACTTTCAACCACTATAAGTAGCTAGTCTTCAAACGTTTTGGAGGGAGAGCCGTTTGAAGTTTGAAATCTACTGAATCTTTTCTTTCCAAAATATTCAGCCCATGATTTGCGTAATAGAGATGTGAAGGATTCGGCAATCTGGATTTCCATCCTTGGGCCAATTTCATGAAATCCTCTTTCCTGAAAAGGGGTTAGACAAAGAAGGCAAGAATATATATATATATATATATATATATATATATATATATATATATATATATATATATATATAAATATATATATGACAAGTGTATAAGACAGACCAGGCCCAAGAAGTAAGGCCCAAAAAAACCTTTTAATTTATTTGCCTTCGGCCTGCCAAGAATCCAAAATATATAAAATATGTTTAGGCAAAAGGAGTATATAAACGGATCTTTAACGGGAGAGTTTTTGGCCTTGGTTTCAAGGTCTTGAAACCAAGCATTTGTTTTGTCTTTCATCATCCTCGAAAAGACCTGCATGTGTCCTGCACATTAGTACCTCAAGGTCTTACAATCAAGGTGGAGTCTTCAATCTCCCCCTTGATGGAAGACAAAACATGATTCAAGCTAGCCAAGCAACATATACGACAAAATTATATATATATCATGAGTGCATAAGGATATAGAAATGTTTAGACCAAAAAGGATAACCATCCAGCAAAAAACATCTAAAAACACTAGAATCATTCTCCCCCTTTTTGTCTTCCAACAAAAGGGATAGAGAGAAATACGGGTTTAAAGCAAAATATCCAAGAGTTTAAAGCAGAAGTCAACTTTTGAAAAAGTGGAAGAGAAGGGTGGAGTATCAAGGCTTTGAGGAAGATGCACCATCAGTAGACTGCTTCTTCCTCCTCCTGGAGAAGGTCTTCTTCAGTATCTTCTCAGTGACAGTGTCCTCATCATGCCATTCGCCAAAGGTAGGATACTGCTGCCCAGGTCCAATGTACTTCCAACGAACGCTGTCTCGAGCCTTTTCCTGCCATCTCTCCATGGCTTTCCGAGTGATCTGATCCTTCAGCATCTGGGCGATCTGGCGCTGTCGTTCCGCATCCCTGTACTTCTTTACAACCCCATACTCCTCCAGAGTCCGAATAGTGGGCTCAGTATGAGTTGGGCACAAAACTGGTTTGTTCTTTACTAGCCTTTCACAGTTGAGGATGATGTTCCCAGTCTTTTCCCTAGTGTGATCAGCAGCTTCTTTGTCCAAGGGCATAATAGAACCAGTAGCAGTAAAGGTAAGAGCATTAAGGAGCAGCATCTGATCCAACTTACGATTCACAATAGATAGCAGCTCATGGGTGTTGTCTTGTCTTGAGACAATATCAGTCCACATCCGACCCATATCCATCCTAAGGTCTTGAACATCAGTCTCCAGAGCAGCCATTCGTTCGTCAGAAACTCCTGTACCAAAAGCAGTTGTTCCTTTGAGTTCTTTCTTTAGCACCCATTGGCCTCTCAGATTCCTAGCAATCCCCAAGCGCTCGAGGCATGCTTCATCAATCATGCCACTGTATGATTGTTTTTCTTCTGCAGAAGTGTCAACATCAAAGAACTCGAATATCTTGGGAAGGATATTGGCATAGGGAAGAGGCATGGGATGAGAGGAAGAGGAGGCATGCAGCATGTAATTGAGCATGAGTTCAGGCAAATTGGGTTCATAACCGTTCATGACCAGAAATAAAATCTCAAGAAGGCTTTCAGTGATCAATTCTCGGGAGTTGATTCTTGGAAAAATACAGCGAGCAAGTATGGAAAAGATCAATTTTGGCTGCAATTTGAGAATCGTGTGGGTGGGTTTGTGAGAGGAGGAGGAATCAGTGGGAGAGGGAAAGAAAAAATCTTTCCTTGCACGGTTAATACACTCAACACGGTCAGAAAATTCTTTTGTGGAGATCTCAAGAGGGAGATTGAGGATAAGAGCAAGGCTGTCAGCAGTGAGGCGAATTCGGGTATTTTTTACCTTAGAGACAAGGGTTAGGGTACCCTTGACTCGATGTGCAGAGAGGTTAGCGTTAGGGGTGTTATTCGAGTCGAACGAGCCGAGTAGTGGGCTGCTCATATTCGGCTCGTTTATATTCGAGCTCGAGCTCGAGCTCGGCTCGAATTTTTGTCAAGCTTAGAAGTGTGCTCGAACTCGGCTCGCGAGTATTTGAACAAGCTCGAGCTCGAGCTCGTTTTGCTCATTTTTGTTCGAGCCGAGCTTGAGATCGTTTTGTTCGAGCTCGTTTTCAAGCTCGTTTGCTCGTTGGGCTTGTTTTTCTTGGTTTGAGGTTGTCTGTTAGCTTCTTTTTTTAGCTCGTTTGTATTGTAAACACCCTAAATCTGAACCAATGCAATCAGCTAATGTGTGATGCAATCTGAACCATTACACATTAAATCATTAATACAACCCAAAAACTTCAACTTGAAAATCTGAAACAAACACATTATTGCAGTAGTTCTAAGCAAACTTACTGTCTAAAGCAAACAAATTGTCGACTCTCATTTACACAAGTGGTGAGATCTGACAATTTCCATTTACAATTCAAATCAAAATTTTCACAAATCTGCATATGCCCACTATCATTTTCACAACACCAGTAATTGTAATCAATCTGTCAACAAAAATCAAAATTAGGGGATTTAGGATGCCTCAATTATGAAATTAGGGGATTTAGAAAAAGAAAGGGACAACAATCAAAGATGAAGAGTAAGAACTCACCTGGTTGGAGATCGTCGTCTCATTCCTTCATCTTTCTCCCTCTGTTTCTCCTTCCTCTCAACCCGGCGGAACGCCGCCACCGACCATTCCTCCCACCCTTCTAAGCCTCTTCGTTCACAGTCCACCTCAGTCCCCTCCACCGCCCTCCTTTGATAGACAGAGCCTCGCCACCGACAGCAACACCGCCCCCTCACCTCAGGCGACTCTTGCTCCACCAGTCCATCTCCCTATCGCCATATCTTCTCTGTTCACTTCTGTCCACTGTTCTTCCTCTCTATTTCTTCAGCCCTCTCTTCCTTTTCCTCCTCCCGCACTCCATCTTGAAGCCCAAAGTGGATATCAATTAAATACTTCAAATTATAGGATTCACCAAGATGGAGGAAAACAATTAAATTAGGGTATTTACTTGAAAAGAAAGTGGATGAAGAAATAAAGAAATAGGTGAGGACGAGGAACAATAGATCTCACCATGTTGGAGGCGACTACTCCGGCGAAGAATAGAGGTTTGAGGTGGCGTGACGAGATCTGCGGCCTGAAAATCTTTAGATCTGGAATTACATGGAAAGTAAAGTGGGGTATGGGGAAATAGAGAGGAGGCGGAGTGACGGACGGACGACTCGACTAATTGAGGCCAACTATGAAGAAACCCTAAAACTAAATGGGGGAAAACTTATAAGGGCAAAATAGTCCGAGTTTATACGAGCTACTCGAGCTCGGCTCGAGCTCGATACGAGCTCGGGAACCCGCTCGAACTCGGCTCGTTTTGTGAATGTGAACGAGTTCGAGCCGAATTCGAGCCGAATCCGAGCAGCTCGTGTTCACATAACACCCCTAGTTAGCGTAGAAGAGGCGGGTAAGACGGGGGTAGGCAAAATTGTCGGGGTTGAGAATGGACCACAGACAGGTGGATTTGAGGAGGGATATGCAAACCAGGGGCATGGATTCGAGCAATTTGATGTCAACAGCATCACAGAAGCATAAACGACGATGGCCAAAGCTCTGTTCCCAGGACTCGGCCACCTTGGATGAAGCAAACCACGAGTCAGGGATACTAGAAGGTACCTGTTGAGCGCGCATGGGGGTAGATCGCGGCAGGGGAGTCTTCTTCTTCTTCTGTCGAACCAGTGGAGTAGGAGAGGATGAGCTTGAGTCATCTGAACTGGTGTTGGAAGGAGGGCAAATGTTCTTCCCTTTGGTGGCGGACATTTTGAAGCGCTTGGAGGAAGGAGCAGCCTGAGAAGCGGAGGATCTCTTGGAAGCCATTGATACGGTTTTTTTGAGAGAAAAGAGAAGAGGGTTTTGAAAACTGGTGAAGATCAGATAAAGGAGTGGAGAGAGAGAGTGAGTGATGGGTGAAGTGAAAGGTAGAAGAAGGGGGGTTTTAAATAACCGTACGGGGGAAGTCCAAGGGTCACACTCTCCTTTTGAATTTTAAAAGGAAAACTTTTTTTTTAAAACCAACTGATTTAATAAATGAAGTGGCAAAAAGAGGAAATCAGAGGTAGGGGGAAGGTTTTAAGACATGATAACTTTAAAATGGTAAATAGGATAAAATATCTTGGGAAAGAAAAATAAGAATATTTTAAAAATAGAAAGTAAAAATGAAGGCAATCAGTGAAAAAATAAAAATTCCGGCAATATCTAAAAAGATATTAACGGAGTTTTTGGTCTAAATATAATATACTTTGGTTTTGATTTGCTCAAGATCATAGGGGTCAAGACCTTGAGATAATCAGACAAAGTTTTACATTTTGTAAGGGAGTGTTTACTCTCCCTACGAAAATGCATCCTTGGTCAGCATACCAAGTTCCAATCTAATGAAGTTGAACCGTTCTTCAGACAAGGGTTTAGTGAAGATATCAGCTAATTGAAATTCAGTAGATATGAAAGAGATGGATACATCACCTTTTTCTACATGATCTCTGATGAAGTGGTGCCTCACGTCAATATGTTTGGTTCTAGAGTGCTGTACAAGATTCTTTGTAATAGAAATTGCACTTGTATTATCACATTTAATAGGGATACCTTTGAGATCGATGCCAAGGTCTCTTAGTTGTTGAGCTATCCATAGGATTTGTGAGCAGCAAGCTCCTGCAGCTATGTATTCAGCTTCTGCGGTTGATAAGGCTACAGAGTTTTGTTTTTTGGAGTGCCAGCTGATCAATGATGATCCTAGAAGTTGGAAACACCCAAAGGTGCTTTTTCTATCCACCTTATACCCTGCAAAGTCTGCATCTGAAAAGCCAGTTAGGAGAAAATTGCTTTGCCTGGGATACCAGAGGCCAAGGTCTTGAGTTCCATTTAAGTATCTGAAGATCCTCTTTACAGCAATAAGATGGGACTCTTTAGGATCTGCTTGGAAACGAGCACACATACATACACTGAACATAATGTCAGGCCTGCTAGCAGTAAGGTATAGTAGTGAACAAATCGTACCTCGATACTCCTTTTGGTTCACGTTCTTACCATTCTTGTCTTGATCAAGGGATAATGTAGAGCTCATAGGGGTTTTTGCTACCTTAGATTGATCCATCTTGTATTTTTTGAGCAAGTCCCTGGTATACTTCCCTTGATTAAGAAAGATGTCTTTCTTTGTTTGAAGGACTTGTAGACCAAGGAAGAAATTCAACTCTCCCATTAAAGTCATTTCAAATTCCCTGCACATGATATCCGAGAACTCCTTGCAAAGGGAGTTGTTAGTAGCACCAAATAGTATATCATCAACATAAATTTGAACTATCAAAAGGTCATTTCCACGGGTCTTGGTAAAAAGTGTTTTGTCAATCAAACCTCTTTGAAAACCATTTTCAAGAAGATACTTGGACAATCTCTCATACCAAGCTCTAGGGGCTTGTTTGAGACCGTAAAGAGCTTTGTCCAGTTTGTAAACATGATTTGGAAATTCTTCACTTTCAAATCCAGGAGGTTGAGCAACATAAACTTCTTCTTCCAAGAATCCGTTTAGAAATGCACATTTGACATCCATTTGAAATAATTCAATTCCCATATAAGATGCAAAAGCTAGCAATATGCGTATAGCTTCTAACCTTGCTACGGGAGCAAAAGTCTCCTCGTAGTCTATACCTTCTTCTTGGTTGTAGCCTTGAGCCACCAGCCTTGCCTTGTTTCGAATGATTTTGTCTGCTTCATCTAGTTTGTTTCTGAAGACCCATCGAGTTCCGATGACAGATTGATGCTTTGGTTTGGGTTGAAGAGTCCAAACTTTGTTCCTCTCAAATTCATTCAACTCATTTTGCATTGCAGTGATCCAGTATGGGTCCTTGAGTGCCTCAGCAGGTGTCTTTGGTTCTACAAGAGAGACAAAGGCATAGAAGGCACAAAGGTTTTTCAATTTAGAACGAGTCTGGATACCTGATAGTGGATCTGAGATGATATCCTGAGCTGAATGGGATGAGGCATGTTTGAACTTTCGTTGTTTTGGGTAGTAATCATCGATGGCAATATTTGGTCTCTCCTCAAGGTCTTGAGACACACTATTAGAGCTGGGTTCCGCACTGTTTGTATTCCCTTCATTTTGATTTTGTAGCTGCTCCTCAAGGTCTTGAGATAGCTCATGTGTGTCAAGAATCTTCTCTTGCATGTTGTGTTCTTGATCCTTCTTGGTTCCAGTTCTATCTTCTTCTTCTCCATCCGAATCATGATGATTTAAATTCAGATCTGCAAAACTTTCACTTAACACACCATTATTGCTTTCGTCGAATACCACATGGATACTCTCCTCAAAAAATTTGGTGTGCTTGTTATAGATCCTATAAGCTTTGCTATTTAAAGAGTAACCAAGAAAAATACCTTCATCACTACGAGCATCAAATTTCCCAAGATTATCTTTGCCATTGTTATGAACAAAGCAAGTACATCCAAAAGGTTTGAAATAGGAAATGTTTGGCTTTCTTCCTTTGAAAAGTTCATAAGGAGTTTTCTTTAAAATGGGACGAATCAAGCAACGATTTAGGATATAGTTGGCTGTATTGACAGCCTCTGCCCAATAAATCTTTGGCAAACCATTTTCTAAAAGCATTGTCCTAGACATGTCCTCTAGGGTGCGGTTCTTTCGTTCCACAACCCCATTTTGCTGAGGAGTTCTAGGAGCCGAGAAATTGTGTAAAATTCCATATTTTGCACAGAACAAATCAAAATTAAGTTGATCAAATTCTCTACCATGATCGCTCCTAATGGAAACGATTGGTATGTTTTTCAAGGTTTATAACTCCTTACAAAGTTTTGAAAACTCGAACAAAGCCTCTGATTTTTCTCTAAGAAAGGAAATCCAAGTAAAACAAGAAAAGTCATCAATAATAACTAGGATGTATTGTTTACCCTTTGGGGATTTGATGCGCATAGGACCACATAAATCCATATGTAAAAGTTCAAGGGGTCGAGAGGAACTTACAACCTTCTTGGGTTTAAAGGACCCACGCGTTTGTTTACCTCTTGTACAGGCATTGCACAGTGCCTCACTTTTGTAGTTTAAGTCAGGCAGTCCTCTTACAAGATCTCTAGACTTCAGTTTGTTGAGGGTGTGCATGCTTACATGTCCTAGCCTTCTGTGCCACAGACTTGGGTCGTTTGTCAAGGCCTTGAGACACTTGAGATGAGTTCCTGCAATTTGGTTAGCATTTATAGCATAGGTATTATTGTGCCTGTGAGCAGTGAGGATAAGATCTCATGTCTGTTCATTTCTGACTTCACACTTGTGCCTGTCAAACTCAACTTTATTTCCCCTGTCACACAACTGAGATACACTTAAAAGATTATATTTTAGTCCATCAACAAGATATACATCTTTAATGCAAGTAGAGGAATTGCTACCAATATTACCAATACCAATAATATTGCACTTCCCTTTATCACCAAGTGTAATTGTCCCAGTGGTCTGTTCCTTTAGATTGTGGAACAAAGATTTCTTCCCACTCATGTGTCGAGAACATCCACTGTCATAATCCATTTTGGCTCTTTGTTCTTGGTGATTTCCTGCAAAACAAACATCAACCCTTCCGGCTAGACCAATATATAGATTTAGATTCATAATGGGGATAGACCATGCCGGGTAGTCTGGTCCCTTTAGGAACCCAAACTTGTCTTATCTGTTCATTTAAACGTACTGGAAATGTGTTTCTAATGATGTGAGGATCCCTTCGTCTATAGAGACAGGTTTCCTTCACATGCCCTTTCTTACAGCAGTAAAAACAAGTAGGTGAGCGCCAATTACCTTTATCTTTAACAAAAGTGGTACTGGGTTTCTTTGGAAAATTTTTATTGTATCCAATGCCACTTCTATTTATAGATAGTTGCTGCTCACCTAACATCTTGTCAAGATTGGCTTTAGATCTTGTGAATTGTATGAGTGATGTCTGCTGGTCTTTACACTTTTCAGTCAGCTTAGCCTTCTCTTTCTTTATGTCATCATTACAATGCTTTAGAGAGGAGAGGTTTTGCCTGAGATCAGAATTCTCTGAAGTCAAGGTCTTGACTTTAATGTCAAGAGCTGTCTGAGAAGTTTTAAGATTTTTCATTTCCAGCGACATTTCACTTATGCATCTCTGTTGATCCCTCAGCTTCTCTTTCAAGATGTTTACTTCACTGGTGTAGTTTTCTTCATTAGAAATCATATTTCTCAAAAACTCAGATAAAATGTCAGGAGGGCTGGACATTAAACTTCTTACCATTTTCTCAAGATCCTGGTGTTTAGCCCCTTCATGCTCGACTGTTAGACACAGGTTTGCCTGATCTCTTTCTGTGTCTGAGTCACTTGAAGAGTCTGAGTCACTCCACGTGGCTAACATGGCTTTCTTTCGTTGCTCATTCTTCTTGTACTTGTTCCTCTTTTTCAAAGGACATTCTTTCACAAGATGATCTGACTCACCACATTCATAGCATGTTAGTACTTTAGATTTTTTGGACAGGTTGGAGGACTTACCTTTGAATTTGGATGATCCAGTGTAGTCTTTGTTGGAGAACTGTTTCTTCATTTTGAGAATCCGTGCAAGTCCTTTGGTGATGAGAGCAAAGGGGTCCTCTTCGTCATCACTTTCATCATCATCGGATTGTATATCTTCTTTCTTTGCCTTGAGTGCAAGATTCTTATTAGTAGGAGGAACTTCTCCATCTTCTTCATTTAGAATCATCTCATGCGTGATGAGTTTTCCAAGTAGGTCATCCAATGGCAGTTTGGTAAGATCTTGAGCTTCCTCAATTGCAGTAACCTTAGGACCCCACTTGTTTTTAGGAAGACTCCTAAGAACCTTCCTTATCTTCTCTGTGTTGGAGAAGGTCTTCCCAAGTGAGTCGAGGTTATTCACAATTTGAGTGAATCTCGTAAACATCTCCTTAACTGATTCATCAGGTTTCATCTTAAAAAGCTCATACTGTCGAAGGAAAATGTTGATCTTGCTTTCTTTGACTTGATTGGTGCCTTCATATGTGACCACCAGCTTGTCCCAGATTTCCTTGACACTCTTGCAAGAGGAAACACGATTAAATTCATTAGCATCAAGTCCACAGTATAGCAAGTTCATAGCTTTATAATTTTTTGCAATATTCTCCAGATCTGTTTGAGTGTATTCGTCTTCAGCTTTGTTGACTTCTTTTCCAGTTTCATCTGTCTTTCTTGGAATGTGTGGACCCTTCTTCACCAGATCCCATAGTTCAGATCTTGATCAATGATGAACATCTGCATCAGAGATCTCCAATGAACAAAGTTGTTGCCGCAGAAAAGGGGGGGGGTCTGTTGGTAGATCTCCCTTGGGCAAAACCTCCATCACCTATGGCAGACATTATAGATACTCACAAGATTGTTAGATCAAACAGTGAGCCTAACTCTGATACCAATTGAAGAGTCTATAAGGCGATGAACAATACTCTAGAAGGGGGGGATGAATAGAGTATGCAAGATTTTCGCAATTCAAAAATAACTTAAGATAAAGAGTAGTGCACGTTGTCAAGACCTTGATATGACAATCAACGTTTGACAAGCTAAAGACAAGTAATGAATATAACTGCGAAATAAATAAATGAACACCCGAATTGTTAACGAGGTTCGGCACCAACTTGGCCTACGTCCCCGCCTAGGGTTAGCAACCCGTAGGATTCAACACTTCTTATTTCACTTTCCTTGAGCCTAGAACCTCCTAGAAGAACTTCCCTTCTTCTATACAAAGCCTCACCGCTTCTATTCTAGCACTCAACCTTACAAGTGAAATGGAAGCCCTCACAACACACGTAAGTGTGTCTAGCTAGAGTGTAACAACACCTTAGTGTAAAGCAAATGACTTGTACAATAATCTCTTGTGTCTCTCAAACTAATGTGTTTTTAGACTTCTAGAAACTGAGAGCAAAATGTGGATGCTTGTTACAAAAACTTAAGCATAATAAAAATGTAGCTTGCTTGATTGCCTTCTCCTTCACTTCCAACCACTATAAGTAGCTAGTCTTCAAACGTTTTGGAGGGAGAGCCGTTTGAAGTTTGAAATCTACTGAATCTTTTCTTTCCAAAATCTTCAGCCCATGATTTGCCCAATAGAGATGTGAAGGATTCGGCAATCTGAATTTTCATCCTTGGACCAATTTCATGAAATCCTCTTTCCTGAAAAGGGGTTAGACAAATAAGGCAAGAATGAATATATATATATATATATATATATATATATATATAAAATATATATATATATATATATATATATATATATATATATATGACAAGTGTATAAGACGGACCAGGCCCAAGAAGTAAGGCCCAAAAAAACCTTTTAATTTATTTGCCTTCGGTCTGCCAAGAGTCCAAAATATATAAAATATGTTTAGGCAAAAGGAGTATATAAACGGATTTTTAACACGAGAGTTTTTGGCCTTGGTTTTAAGGTCTTGAAACCAAGTATTTGTTTTGTCTTTTATCATCCTCGAAAAGACCTGTATATGTCATGCACATTAGTACCTTAATACCTTAAGGTCTTACAATAAAGGTGGAGTCTTCAAGGTGGAGTCTTCGTAGAAGAGTTTCACTGCTCGTCCATGGCGCAACTTTTCTGTAATCAGTTTCACAAAAGGCGCAATTTTGAGAGAGAGAGAGAGTTATCAGCCGACAAAGGAGCGTTGTTGGTTCCCATCACTGTCCACTTGCGACTGTGTACGTATTCGCACACAAGCGGTTTGGGGCGATACTCACTTTACCAATTACCAAACCACAAGGATAGAGAAGCGCGGGGAGAGAGAGCAAAGCAATTACCAATTTACGATGGAGGATCTGATCGCACAGTTCACCCTGTTATCGGACCACGCACTTCAAGACAAGAGCTTCGATCCGGCCACCATTGAAGACCTGATGAAGCTCTTCGAGCTTGAGTCTTACAACGCCTGGGCGGCCATGGAGCTCAGCTGCTCCGAGGAGGCCGAAGAGTCTCACGATTCCCTCCAGGAAGCCGAAGACCACCTCGAATCCGCCATGGAGAGCGCCATGGAGGAGTTCCGCAGGTTCGAGGAGGAGATGGATCGGACTGCCGCCGCCGAACTCCGCGGCCTCGTCCTGCTCGGTGACACCGCTCGCAAGTTCGGGAATTCGCTGGAGAAAGTGGCCACCGTCGCCTCCAAGAAGTACGTCGACGCCGCCATGAACTCCGCCGTCTCCTCCATGAGATCTGCCTGGAAAACCGTCTCCTCCTCCTCTCACAAGGTTCATCCCTCTTGATCTCCAATTCGCCTTATCCGTGGTTAGTTCGCGCAAACCCTATCCCTGGTATCACTACCTAATAATTCATCTGTTTCACTACAAATTACGAAACATACTATTAATAATCCATTGCAAGTGCTATTGAATTGATGGTTTGTGCCTGATTACATCTCAAATCCTTGGGGAAATTACTTAATTTTGGTATATTGTACTGCATTCAATACTGTTTGAACTACTCGATCTGCTATGGCTGAGAGGAATGAATCTTTGAGCTACTGCATTCCACACTGTTTGAACTACTCAAAACTTGTTGATGACCTCTCCAATCAATGCGCAACACAACACACACACACAAACACTACAAGAGTTGAATCTCTGAGCTACTGCTAGTGATAACTGGTAAGTTTCGACCTTAAGAGTCTGCACTTCTTTGCACTGGCAATGAATCTGCTTGATGCAATCTAAAGGTCTCCTTAATTACTGCTTGCAAGTATGGTAGTCAAGCAAAATCTGCCTCCTTGACGAAGTTTCGTCTCCCTACAACCCGATGGAGCTCTGCATGAGTCGTATTGAGCTTTATCTTTTTACAAAGGAGTTCTGACATTGCCCACTCTATTGTGTTTGATCAAGTTTATGTTCCAGCCACGAAAAGATCCTACAGAGATCGATAGTTAGACTGATCTCTAGAAGAGAAGTTGGACAAAATATCCTCACTCTTTTCTCGACAAATCTTGAGCAGAGTATCCAACACATCGACACCTTCAGCTACACCAGCGTTCATGGAAGTGATCCTCTTTTCGATGACTGTGCCAAAGAGACCAAACACCTTCTCAAAAGGAGTCGTCATCTGTCTTTTGAGTCCCTTGGGATCAACATTCTTGAACACCGAAAAAATCCAAAAGGTTTGTTTTTTTTACATTCCTTATGATACCCCAAGTGAGTTGCTTGAACTCTTGGGAAAGCTCGGATTTGGGATTGACGAGGTCCATGGATAGGAAAGTGTTAGATAGGAGACTGAGTGTAGCTTCGAAGGCTACCTGACGTTCACCGCAAATCCTTCTTATCCATGGACATAGTAAATAAGATCCTTTATCGTCTTCATTGTTATGCCTTGATTGTCAACCAATTTTTGGGTCGAAAATAACTCCAACTAATAATATTGAAGCAATGAGCTTTAGCTAAGAGTAGATAAAATTTGATCAATAAATCAAAAGATTTATATGCCTATACGTTGCTAATCAATAAGTACGAGAGTGTTGGCGATTTTGCGGACATTGAGCCATCGATCATTGGCATACATTAGGCCATTAGGGAAAGGGAGTACTCAAAGAGATGTGTTCTTGTTGTAGAGTAGGAATTAAGGCAGGATAAGACACATGTACGGCGTAAATTAGAAGGTTGGTTGTAACAACGCTTCCCACTTAAGCTTATAAGCTGAGTTTTAGGGAAAGAAGAGCTCAACTCATTTCATTCTCTCAGTTCATGGAGATTGTAGTTTTGATCTGAGTGAAATCACATTCGTTGTGTTGTTCTTGAGCTTACAATCTTGGATTTAATACGCATGGTATCAGAGCTACGGTGGAGTAAAGCGATCTTAAGAGAACGATTGAAGCAAGGAGATCTGTTGCAAGATGTCTATAGATAGAGTTCAATTTTTGGTGTTGGTCGAGATGTAATATTAATTGTTCTTGCATTCATCAAATGGACCGAATACATTAGCGCTCTAAGAGAAGATGACAAATGTAGGGAACTATAGATCTTGGTGCTGGAATATGGAGATCAACCTATCAACAAAGCGCAAACCAGGGTTTGTGAAAGGTAGGATCACTAAACCGCTAGACAATGTTCAAAAAATTGATCAATAGGAGATCTACAATAGCGTGGATAGTAAATTATCTGTTTGAACCAATCACAAAATCCATTCTATAGGTTGATACTGCATTTGAGATCTGGTGTCAATGGGAAAAAATGTTTTGCTTGATTAATGGTTAAAAAAGTTTAAGCTAAATAAGGAAGTGTCTTAATTGAAGCAATTAGGCCCGAAAATAAATGATTATTACTTTAAATTGAGAAGCTTGTGGGAAAAAAGTGATGCTATGGACGTGTTGCCAAGATTAGGGTATGTATCTTCAGAATATGCTGAGTACTTGTGATGTATAGACAAATAGAAAATTGAATAGAGGTTGTTTTAGTTTCTGAATAGGCTGGATGTGTGCTACAATGGACAACAAAGTTAATTATTGTTAATGAATTCCTTGCTAAATGTGGAAACTACATGCTTGATGTTGCAATAAGATAAGCCTAAGAGAGAGGTTCATAATGTTGCAGATGGAGGAGAAGTGTCAACCATGTATAGCAGTTCAAAGAAGAAATGCACCATCTATGGAGGAAAATGATACCTGAGAACAAGTATTAGGCTGCCATTGGATATCCAAGCTGACATTCCAAATCCAAGAAGCTTCCAAAAAAGCAATCATCAGCTCTAAAATCCAATAATTAAGTAAGTAAATATGTGGAAACCAAAGGCAAAGGAAGTGAAACTAGAAATTTCACAATGTCTGGCCTTGTAAAGATCAATGGATTGGATATTGCTAAGGGAGCTATAACTTTTTCACAAAAGTAGTTTGAAGAACTTCTTAGGAGGATCCCTGGATCACAGAGGCAAGAATCCAAATCATTTGACTTTGATAAGGAGTTGGATGCAAACATTCCAGGTATTTGCACTTGGTCAAATATTTTCATGTTCTAATGCCTTAACTGTGGAAGATAAGTGGATCCTAAATGATGGTGCTACATAGCATATGACATGATTGGCTAGTAACATCGTGGATCTAATAGTACATTAACCTTTGACCCACATCAACCTACCTAATGGCTATACCATTGTAATCTCTCACTCTAGAGATATAATTGTTACCAATTGCCCAAAATTACATAAAATCCTTGTTGCCCATCATTCAAATACAAATTATTGTCCATTTTAAAACTTATTAAAGATAAAAAGTGTTTTGTTGTTAACTTGTTGTCTTTCTTAGTTTTTGTATTATATAAGACTTTGTAAGCATGAAGAGTATAAGAGTTGGTAGAGAAAGAGGTGGTCTATATTTCTTAATCGACAAAAAGCTGAGTGATCTACCTTATGAGTTGGTAGACCTAGATGAGGTTGATCTTGACTTGAGGGTTGATGATGGATGAGTGGTGGTTGTAATCTGTTATGGTTGGTAGTTATATGCAGGTTTTCTTGATGATGTAACCTATTGCTTTGTGATAGAGTTAGCCGTGGTATATGTTGTCTCTGTGATAAAATGAGAGTTACTGACATGAATGATTATATGATATGATGACCTCCGATATGTTGCTAGATGTTAGGCTGATGTATTAGTATTGACATATCGACTTCTTGATCCTCGATATAATGCTGAGACGTGACAATTCTTGTACGACTCTGACGTGATAATTCTTGATAGTTGGTGCGAATAGGATATTATGTGATGATTCTCGATGTGACTTTGGCATACTATTGAATGCGCTACATGATTGTTGTGTTATAGGATGCCTTGGATCGAAATTGTTAGATTGATAGAACTTGACTCTGACCTGGAACCTAGGAAGAAAATATGGGATTAGCCTTAGAGGTGGATGATTCCACCTCATGAGTACCGAAATTGCTTGACTAACGTCGGATTTGAAGGATTTGAAACAGTAATAAAAAGGACTAACTTGGATTTTGAAAGAACGGACGCGACCGAGAATTTCAACGATTTTGAAACCAATATTATTCAAATCGAGGAACCCTTTTGAAACTTTCCGACCTAAGTTTACATTATAACGCCCCACAAAGTGGATACAAGCATTTTATAGGGGCACATATGGATTGCTTGCTAAGACCTAGTGGAGACACTGTGATGTTTTTTGAGTTATAATATAGCCGAGAAGTCAGAGTAAGGATGTGGTAGGGGTCCATATCACATTCTCGCTATGACCAATTGGGGATATTATGATCACGACAAAGATACTGTGAGAATCTCATAAAGGCACTTATGAGGTGCTTACGGAATCAATGGAATGATCCTTGGACTCACCTATTTCAAACTTCATCCCCTTGCTTTCACATGGTTTTTGTCTCGAGGACGAGACTTGTTTTTAGAGGTGGATGATGTAAAGGATCGGATTTTCAAATTATGATTTCGGATAAAAAGGATTTAAAATGGATTTAAATCGGATATTTTAAAGAAAACTCGTTCTCAACTTAATAAATCAAACTCGAAACTCGTAAAGCGGATCCCGACCTAAATTGAATTTTTTTGACAAACGATTCCGTCCCTTAACCTCGAGAATTTTAACGAGCTTCGGGTAGCGATATCTTTTTCGGTTTTATAAATTTAAACAAGCCGAGAGAGCGGAATTCGGGAAACCAATCTTTGGGTATTCAAATTTCCGACTTCGGGATCGAAATTTCCGCTCCACCTTATCCTCACCAAAACCAAAAAATCAGCCCTTCTCTTGGCTTGGTGTGTTTGAATTCAAAGGCAAAGATGTCATTTCCTAAATGGGTGGAACACCCACAACCTCCTTTTTCTCTTCTCCTTTATTGCACCCCTTCTTTGGGTAAGAAGACAACACCAATCCTTATCCCATCCTCTTCCCAAATCAGCCCCTACATCACCTTAAATCAGACCCTCTTTGACTCATCCTACACCCACAAAAACCCCTAAAACAAACACACCCTAAACCCCCCTTTCCCCCTGTTGCCGTGAGCACCTCCAAGGCAGCTCTCCTCCTCCACTGTCTAGCCTCCATCATCACCACCCCACACCCACCTCTCCACCACCAGGCCCCGTCACCGCCGTTGCCTCCTGTCACCCCCCCCCCCCCCAACTTCGTCCAAGCCGCAACCTCCATCTCCATCTTCTTCTGTTTCACCGAGAGCAAGGCACCAAGCCACCCCTCTTGTTCTCCCTCCTCTCCACCCTGAGATGCCAGCAGCAGGAGCACCCGCACCTCCCCGGAGCCCTTGACGAGCCGCAGCGCCGCCAGAAGCCCCCGGAAAGCCTTCGTTCTTCTTCCTTTCGACTTCAAGCTATGAAAGCTTAGCCTTTAATCTCCCCACACATCTCCCAGGCCTCCTTGCTTGAAGAACCGAGCTCGACACGCCCGGACGCCACCTCCCCGAGCTCCACTTTCGGCGAAACAAACCCTCCCCTCGGTGAGCACCTCCTTCTTCCTCTTTTTTTTGTCGATTTCGTGCCTTTGGGTGTTGATTGGGTGGTCGGAGTTGAGTAACGTCGCCGGCGAAGCCTTCCCTCTCCTCCTTCCTTTTTCCCGTTTCGATCTGAGCAGTTGTAGGGGATAGTGAATAGTGCAGCGAGTTCGGTTTTGTTTTTTTTCCTTTTCCTGGCCGGTTCAGCTTTATATTAAAACAAAACCGGTCCGGTTCAGGAATCTAAAAATCAAGTTTTCAAGGGTGGGCAGGATCTGAATTTAGCATAAGGCTTGGGCCTATTTAGTTTGGGCTGATTTTTCGGGAATGTTTTAAATTAAATTATGGAAATGAGGGTTTTAAGACTCTTAAATATATTTTATGAACATATTAAATAGTTGAGATATAAAATAAGTTATAAGAACTTATATTTGAATATTTATAAATAAGTGGGATAAAATATTATATTATTTTTGAGTTTTGAAAAAAAATATAATTGGACTTGGATTTAACAAGATTAAAAAGGAATTTTTGGAAATATTCTAACATTGTCGGATTTGTTTTAATAAAATAAGAGAATAAGTTGATTAAAGGGTTATGCTTTATAAATGGATTTTGGATCAAGTAGGAATTGGGAAAAATGTTTAGAATAAAGATTGATCTAACTTGAGATTCTAAATGGATTTTGGGAAATCTTGGGAAATTGACTTACTTGTCTAACTTGTATGTGTATAAATTGTGATATGTGATATTGATGTGTTATATGTCGATTATGAAGCATGTTATGAGGATTTGTGATGTGATATATGAATTGTGATATAAGATAATGATGTTTTATTATATGAAGACATGATGTTATATTATATGATTGAAAGCATGATATGTTCTTAAATATAAAAGTATGAATATGATCTATATATGAGGCGATGATATGTTACTATATGTTGTTATACGATATGATGATAAGTTAAAGCATGATGAGATGTTGAGATAATGAGTTGAGATGGTACTTGATGAGTTATATAGAGACTTTGCGATGAAATATGAGATAAGTTGAATGATGATGATGATATGGAATGTGATGATGAGACTTTCGATTGTGTGAACTTATGTGGAATGAATTGTGCTTGTGTGCTTGAATGTAGACTTATACATTTATTATGCTCACTAGGTGACATTAGCCTATGTAATGCTATATCGTTGTTCTGCACCGCCAGGTAAGTCTCTACGGAGCTTACTTAGATCGGATAGAACCCTGCTATATGTGCATGATATACTCGGTGTTGCATATGCATAAAAGCATGCCATGTAGTACCATACTAGGTTGCATTGACCATTGAGCATTATATTTCTTTATACATATGTAAACAGAACGACCGTTATCTGTGAAGTATATAGAGTCTTTGCTAGGGTCATAGGACGGACCAGTCTCATCGGGTCTCGTCCTGAGTCATTCGAGTCATATGGCACCACCTTTACTTATATTATGAGCATGATTACGAGATTTGCCTGCAGGCTTTATATATGATTACGGGTCGGGCCTGCGGGCCGATTCGATTATAATGGAATGGAATGCATTCACAAACTGGCCAGTCTCCGCCTTATCGGGAAGGGGGTGGACGTAGGAGAGGAATATACCATTTGGTATACTATGATAAGACCTTATTATTATTATGCACTTGATCTTAGGGGCATGCACCACTTTCATTAAACTGAAACTTTGCTAATTTAACAAAATAAAATTTTGGTTTGGGTCGGGTCGGGTTTAACAAAATAAAATTTTAGTTTTATTAAACTGAAACTTTGCTAATTTGAGCATGCACCACTTTCATCTAAGTGACGATGATGGTGAGTGTCAAGGGACAAAAAAGGGTTTCAAGAAGATGGATAAAAAGAGCAGGTGCATCAATAGAGTCCAAGTTTTATAGGTTATCTGTGAAAATAACCGGATGAGTATAATAAAATCAAAATTTTATTTTGTTTGTCCGGTCTAACCTCATTTCCTTTTTTCCAAGAAACCAATAATTATACCGGACATTATTACCGATTTGTAAAAAAATTGATTTATTTTAAAAAAAAACTTTTATCATTATAGGTATTTTATTTTTATTTTTAATTTAAGATAATATTCTTACAATTTCTAAGGTAAATAATAAATAGGATAGTCGGGTATTTTATTTTTAAAAAAAATTAACAACATTTTTGGCTCATGAAAAAACCGGTGGCAATATGTTACCAGTTACCACTACTCTTAAAGGTTGGGGTATTTTTATTACATTTAAAATGTGAGAATATATTTTTACCATATCCCCAAAAGTGGGGGTATTTTAATTAGTTTTCCCTATTTATAACGATGGATATAAGTTTTAGGATGTTATCGGTTATCATAAAAGTATATCTTTCGTACGTAATTAATTAATATATTAGGTCAAATATTTATATTAAAATGTTAGGTTTTTGTGAATAATTAAGATATACGTTAAATATTTATAATATTGAAAATGATAGATTTTACAACTAATTAAAATGTGAATTCGAATATTTATATTAAAAATAATTGTATTCAATAATTTGAATATAAGACTATATTAGATAGATTATTTGATCTAAAAAGATCAGTTTTTTACCTAATTTTCTGGATTAAACTGGAGTTAATATCGCATACGTGTTATACTAAATTAATCTATAATACTCCCTCTGTTAATTAAAACTTGTCGTTTACTATTCATGCACGCTTTTTAGAATGATAAAAACTATATGAAATATTAAATTTTTTTAAAATTTGTTTTTATAAATTCATACTTAATAGTAACAAGTATGAAATTATTAAAAAAATATATAAAAAAAAGTTAATATTTTATATAGTTTTTAACCAATGCGGATCCTCTGCTTCAATCTATGTAGCACTCCCTGCTTCACAAATTCAATTGGGCCAGATGTACTCATTTTTCCTTCTTTTTTATAAATAAAAAATCATTGATATTTTTATTAATTGTTTTCAATATCTCCCTTTCATCTGGACCCACCATGGACTGAAATTTTGCAGAGTAAAAAAAAACAGGAGGCACATAGATTGGTGAAGCTGTTCTTCCGCTTCAATAGAGAGACGATGGTTCTTCTTCCCGTTTGCTGCATTCGAAGATGGAGCAATTTGACCTTTGTTGTCGCTATTCTTGTTCAACGATGAAACATGAGGCAAACCCATTGCCTACGAAGCCGGGAGACGAAGCCGCCACCGCCAAATCCGAAATAGTGAAGCTGACGATCACGAATCTGGGAGGCAACACCGATGAGGATGAAGAAGTTTTGGTTCTCTGAGATTATTTTGCTTTGGATTTCAAAGTTTCCCGTTAATCCAATTTATTGAATTTGATAAAATTAGTGTACCTGTTGATTTAGGTTATCAATTTAGGGTTCTTTAATTTAGATTTCAGAGTATTTGTTTTTACCGTTATTCAAAATCAAATCGAAATCAATCAAGGTTGTAGATTCTGAACCGGTGAATTGAAATCAATCTTTGGAGCCTTTTTTTTTTCTGGAGATTTC
This sequence comes from Persicaria maculosa, assembly GCA_963922045.1. Taxonomy (NCBI): domain Eukaryota; kingdom Viridiplantae; phylum Streptophyta; class Magnoliopsida; order Caryophyllales; family Polygonaceae; genus Persicaria; species Persicaria maculosa. The sequence goes on from OY998271.1 coordinate 40,775,570, forward strand.
AATGTTTATGTGCCCCATCTTCTAGTTGATTACTTGCTTAATTGAAAGTTTCATCTGTTTTGAATGGATTGCTTCAATTTTTGTTTGAATTATCTGCTTAGATATGATAATATCTAATTGTTGGAGAATGGGGATTCACTTGTTTCTGCCCGTTGCTTCTTGATTGACTGAATAGCTCGTTATATGGTGAAATGATAAGAAATATGTCACTTTGTCCCTCTTGTTGTTGATTATGAATTGGGATTTAATCTCAACTATTCTATTGGTGATATTGTTTCTCCACTTTGTTTCAAGTTTAGTGTACCAAATCTTGATCTCTCTTATTCATTTGATTTACTGTCATATTATAACTTAGCTTGGTTATTCTTGTTTTATTGGTGAACTTAGAGAGTTTAAATTGATTGTTTTAGTTCATCTAAGATTATTTATTAGTGTTGTCATGATATCATTAATAAAGCTTGGCTTATTAGCTCAATTGGTAGAGTATTGTGCTTCATCACAAAGATATGAGTTCGAATCTCATATAAGCCTGCATAACCTATCTATATAGATTAAAAGTAGTAAGTGTAGAAGAAAAATGCTCGAATACATGAAAGGTTGCCAACAACCATGTATATGAAAGGTTGCCAACAACCATGTCAGTATAAAACATATCCAGACCTGATACAGTTACAAGTTTCCCTTCCAAGGGTAAAAACACAAAATAATCTTCAATGCCTATAATATCAACAAAAATTTCCCATCCAAAGAAAAATACAGTGGGAAAAAGGCAAATTAATGTTCGAGGTATATACATTGTCCCAAATAAGTCTCCTCATAAGTAATTTTTCTGGAATGGGCATGCGAAAGCTTTCATTATTTACAAGAACACCACAAGTATCCCCTGATTTTATTTCCAAGCTACTCTATCGATTCTGTCACTTTTGTATCTCAAGGTCTTTACAAAAAAAAACAGACATTCCTACAGGATAAAAAAACATGGAACTCATCAATTTTTATTCTGTACTTTAACTATCATTCTGTCTCTTTTGCATCTCAAATGAACTATTGTTCTTTTATTGAATCCTATAGAGAATGCAGGTAGAATCTAAGCCATGAGGAAAGGCAAGCAAACCTATTTTTGAGCTTGTTTGACAAGAGGAATTTATATAACCATTCTGTCAAATAAATAACTTGCCAGCACAAATAAATTCAACTCGAATACTCAAATTCAGAATCTAAGCCATCAGGAAACGCAAAAAAGGTCAGCTTGCTATTGTCATTTTGTATGGCAGCATCGCAATGTAGTTGCACAAACAACAGCTCGGACAAGGGGCTTTATTTTGATTCATACTCTAATGATTATAGAATAATATTTGCAAGAAAAGCCATAACCTGACTAATGACAGCAAAGTGAGAAAACACACATGATACCTAAAACATATAACCTAACATATTATACTAAACCAAATGCCTATACGGGATTTGAACCCGCATCCTTGTGCGTAAGCACATCGCTCTACCATTTGAGCTAATAGGCTTAAAATACACATGCCTAATTGGATGCAACAACCAAAACAATCCAAATTGGTAACATTAGCAACATTCAACTGAAACAAAGACCAAACAAGCAAGAAGGAACTTGCCAATATGCAATTTTTAACAACTGTTACACACTGCCTACCATTTGAGCTAATGTTGCATATTGGAAGCACCAACAAAAAAGGATCCAAAAAGAAAATTACTTTCAGCAGCCCATCACTCTGCCATTTAGGGTTCTTGCTCAGGATTTGCTTCCAAACTCTCATCCCCAACTAAACACAGTCATAGAGTTTGATAACAGTAAAAAAACTCAAATTCGAGCAGGTGGAGCGAATGAAAAAAAAAATAGGAAAGCAAATCCTAAAATTGGAGCAGAACTTCATTCCAATTCAGTAGAATTGAAGAACCCTAATCCCTTAATCAGTAAAATTCAAACTCGGATTAGAATTGAAGAACCCTAAAAAAATCGATAAGCAAATCGAAAATTAACCATAAGCACCAAATTCTTTCCGATAAAGAAAATTTTGTGAATTAAACAAATTAATCGTACCTAATCGAAGCTTTAATTGATTAGAAATTCGCCTCTAATGTTTTCTCTTCGTATTCTCTTCTTTGTCGTCTCAAGGGAGAGCCGCACACACCTATCTCGCATTCTTTGTTATGGGTTGAAGCCTCGGGGAAACTTGACTTCGGTTTCACAATTTCACCTTTGTGGTAAGTCGAACCTTCAACGAAGACCATTGACGAGCTTGATTTCGTCATCTCCGCCAGCGCCTCCCTCTTCTCTGGCTTGCTGAATTTAGGTTAAAAGGATAAGACTTTTTTTAAAATGAGATTACAGGAAAAAAGAAGGGCAGCTAAAAAAAATTCAAAAAAGGATTTGATAGGTGGCCCAATAAAATTTGTGAAGCAGGGAGTGTTATACAATGTGAAGCAGAGGATCCGTATTGATTTTTAACACCTCAAAAAGCGTGCGTGAATGGTAAAATTTCAAGTTTTAATTAACGGAGAGAGTATAACCTAATTACTCCGTATATTGGCGTATGAATTGACGCATTAATGATGGATGATTGATGTTGATTTATTGATATAGATATAGATAGTCAAAACAGAAATAGGAAACCAAATCTAGGATGACGTCGTAAAGTGCTGAGCTGCTGAAGAGATAGTTACACACAGATCTCCTTTTACTGACAATCCCCCAACCCTACCCCTATTTTCGTTGCTCCTTTCGCCGCCAATCCTCTCTGGCACCTTCTCCGGCCAAAGATGTCCGGAGAGCTCGCCGGCAAATCGCCGGAATCTGACATAGGAACGCTATTGGCAAATCTGCAGCCGTCCGAGATATCGGAGTTGTTCACCGAAGCGTGCTGTCCCGATTGCCAATCTGTTCTTCGCACTCGCCTCCTCAATTTCATTCATCAGAGTAAGTTCTCTTAATTTCTGTTCCTAATATGCCTTTGTTTGTGTTCCTATTTTCGCAATTGAGTTCGAAATCTAGGGAATCAGTTGGGGTTTAGGTGAATTGAAAAGCTGCGTGTACCAATCCCTTCGTCTTTCGGCTCGTTGCATCGATTGTGTTTTATAATGGCGTTCAGATCGATCTTAATATGTCAAACTATGCATTAGGGAATTGTTTACTTCAATTAGGGATTGAATTGTCAATGAGACTGATAACTGACCCAAGTTAACAAATTTATCGGTTACTGTGTCCGTTTATTTGCCTCCCAATTAGCAATTCTTTGACAAATGCAAACATAGTTCGAAATGATGCTCTAGCATGATCCATGGCTGAATTATGGTAACTCTTATCAAAGGGGTAAAAATTGGGAAAATCGGTTTGGAAATAAGTATGAAATTATAAAAAAAAATTAATATAAATTGATATTTTATATAGTTGTTCTGTAAATCTGAGATGGGAGATGATAAATCTGAGATGATCTTTGCCAATGGGGCAATTGACAATCAGGATGATAGCTAGATTCAATCATCAATCGCCACCCAAAAGGGTATCGATCAAAATCCCAAAAGGGCCATTGTACATATCTCGGAAGGGCTTTAAAAATCTCGAAAGGAATTGGAAAATCTATTTTACAAAACAAATTTGAATATTAATCCTTTTGTACACAATCATGTTAAGGTTCTGACTAAAATCCCGAAAGGGTTGAATAAATCAAGCGAGATCTTCGAAAATCCTAGTTGTAATCGTAATAATTTGACCTCCCCAGACGCTCTGCGTTCTCGGGAGCTCTCACAAATTTTCGTTGGATGTTTGATTTTCCCTTGTTGGCTCATTTTTTTTCGTTCTTTTGGCGTTGGGTCGTTGCTATGGCATGGTGACGTTTAGTTCCAAGTTGGGTAGCAGTATCAGGCTTCCTGTATGATCGAGAGGATCGCGGTTGTGTTCGTATTCTTCGAACACTTCCAGGTTCGCCCTTTCCGATGGTGGTTTACTGTTCTCCGCCTTCTCGGTGTCGAGATGTCGTGTGAGTCGTTGAACTCTCCCATATTCTCGGCATTCGTGTCTAGCCCTAAATCTCTCTCGACTCATCTTATGGCTGATGACTTCTTTGGATTGTTTGGGTTTCTTCTTTCATCTGTGCTAATTTGTGTTTTTAGTATATTGTATGTTGATGAATAGTCCGTCTGCCAATTCATTGCCCTCTCAAGCTTGAGGCTTGTCTGAGCTCGAATTCTTACCTAAAAAAAAATCATCAATCGCCACTACAAATTCTTAAAGCTGTTTTTATCGGTTTATCAAGTATTGTTCTTTGATTCGCAGAAACAACTAGCAAGTTGAACACACTTATGACAAATGAGTCAAAAGAACTATTGAGGGCAGATCAGACGCCTACTTCATCCGGGAAAGATACAGCACCTTCTCCACATAGTAGTATTTCTTGGGGTAACGGATATGGCCACCCGTTGAAGCAAAAGGGGAGCTCTGCTGGCTCATCTCCTGCATCAGTTAACAGCAGGAGACACATGCCTGTTCCCAGTACATCCTTGCCTCAAGTTGGAGTAGCGTTCATGTCTCCAATCAATGTGTCATCAGAGGATCAGGCGGAGTTAGCTAGGGTTTCCCAGGTTGGGAGGAAGAAAAATTTTGTTCACTACGAGAAGGTAGGAGGTAAAAAGCTCAATATCCTTCAAGGACTTGAGCTTCACACTGGAGTTTTTAACGCGGAAGAGCAGCAGGATATAGTCAATTTTGTCTACAAGCTGCAAAATATGGGACAGAATGGAAAGCTTAGAGGTATGGCATCAAAGTTCTTTCTTGAATCCCTTTCTTTGTCCTTTACCATTACTAAGCTGAGCAACTTGCTTTCTTTCTCGACTATTGACAGAGCGCACATATACAGAACCTACAAAATGGATGCGTGGAAAAGGTCGAGTGACTATTCAATTTGGTTGTTGTTACAACTACGCAGTGGTAACTAACTGTTAACTCCTTTACTGTTGGGAATGATTCGCTGTTCAATTTGATCATTGTTGATCATTCTTGCTCACTTTTCAATATGTAATAATAAAATTGCGTTCAGGATAAAGACGGGAATCCACCGGGCATTATTAGGGACGAAGAAGTAGACCCCCTGCCCCCTCGGTTCAAAGATATGATAAAGAGGCTAGTGAGGTGGCATGTGCTGCCAACGACATGTGTTCCCAACAGTTGCATCGTCAACATATATGAGGAAGGCGATTGCATCCCCCCACACATTGATCACCATGATTTCCTCCGCCCATTTTGCACGGTTTCGTTCTTGACAGAGAGTAACATACTGTTTGGATCAAATCTGAAGATTGCTGGCCCTGGAGAGTTCTCGGGGCCAGTCTCTATTCCTCTCCCTGTTGGGTGTGTATGCAGTCAATTTTAGTTTTTGGTTTGATATAGACATATGATTGTTTTTAATAATTGCTTAGAAGTTCTGTTGTCATTCGTTTGTTGCAGATCGGTTCTCATTTTGAATGGTAACGGAGCTGACATCGCCAAGCATTGTGTTCCTGCTGTCCCTGGGAAAAGGTATTTCTGATTTCTGCATATTTTGATTTTTCTTTCGCATCTAGAACTTTTCGTCTACATCGTTGTTTCCCCCAAACTGGTTCCCGTTTTTGAAGTAATCCCATCACACACTACGTGAATTGTTACAGGATATCTGTCACTTTTAGAAGAATGGATGATAGCAAACTTCCTTTCAAGTTCTCGCCTGATCCAGACTTGCTCAATATAAGGCCTCTGTTGAGATCATTGCCAACTCATTCACCAACCATGGTTCCCCATCCGATTCAGATCATCAATATTCACTCTAGCAACACTAAAAATGGAAAAGATTCAAACTCATTTGTCATGGCGAAAGACGATTTTCCACCTCTGGGGTCGTGAGAGTAATGTTCTAGTTATGCATTAAGTAGGTAATGGAGTTATTATCTCTCACTCTTCATTCCACCTTCTTGAATTGCTTACTGCTTTCTGGATAATCTCGTATCAAATAATAGCCAATGGGCAAATAAAATGTCATAGATGAAATTGATTGGCAAACTAAAATATAGGCCTGGGATTCTAATGCTGATTTGATATGATTTTTCTAGGATGACAAATCTCGAAACTGTCAAGGTGATTTCAGGCAGATCGATGGACTGCAGATTCTTGTTCAAGTTTGCACTGTTAATATTCGTTCCTGCAGCTGCGTTCGTTTCAAGCATTTACCATAAAGCCAAGCCTGAACAGTCTCCGATCTACATGATTATTGTAAAATTTAGAAAGTCCCATTGTACAACAGGTGAGGATATTGTTACAAAAGGTTTACTACTTTAAATATGAATGTAACATTGCTTTCAGTCTTGCATAATAAATAAAAAAAAGTTCCAAGAACGGTCTTTTTAGGTTCTTCACTTCATACATGTACCTGTATTGCAGTTTTCATACCGAAGAATCACACCTGTTTCTGTGATTGGATTTTGGTCGTTTCTTTGTTGATTTTTGTTCTTCGATTGCTTTCTGCCAAGTCCATATGAAACTTGGAGGGGGTCCGACCTGTGTTACTACATAAAATTGCACATGAATGTGATACTTCATAAATGTTAACAATGACACTAACTCGGCCTATTTCCACCGTGTTGCTTCCTCTAGAAGAGGCAAGGAAACTGATCAAACTTATTACAACAGAATCTGGGATTTGCGTTTCTGATCATAACTCTACCTCTTACCTTAAGGCTTCTCTTGCAATCATGAGTTTACCTTTTTTATTACCTTAAGATAATTAAAACTCATGGTTGCTCATGGTCTTAGAGCAACTCCCTTTTCCTTCTAAGCATATCTCTCATGGGTATACAAATACACGTTAAAGTGGTTTAGGTACACATCACAACATAAATGCAAGGCTTAAAATAATTAAGTTGGTGCTTTCTTGAATCATTTCATGTCATCTGATCACTAACATACACAAAAATTGATAAGGGAGTGCAAGAGATGATTGAAATTGTCATCAAGTAAAACATATATAAATACGCTATGTAATGGTATAAAAATCATCGAGATAATTAACTTGCCCACTGTATGCATGGTATGGTTGTAAATTTGTAATTTGCAAATATGAATCAATACATATACTAAATTAATGATGATCTTAACTCATTGCCTTCTAACATCTCTAATACAACAATACTATACAAATTATATAGATGATTGGAAACGAGCTGCGGTGGAAAAAACGCTCTCTTCTCTCTCCCTCCCTCTCCTCTCCTCTCCTCTCCTTCCCTCTCTTCTCCCTGAAAACCTCTGCTCTCTTTCCCTGCTCTTCCTCCTTGGAGGATTCAAGCAGCAGGAACTATACCCATCAACATAACATATTTATTTTATAAGCATGGCTTAACAGCCAAATGGAAAATTGAGAAACAGGGCTTAACAGCCACCTACAACATGAATCAAACTATCTCAACAGCAAGGCTAAGACCAATCTTTACAATACACCAAACTACTACAGATGCTGAAAGCTTAACAGCTAATATAAACAACCTCAATAAACCTTTTACAAACTTAAAGCTATTCCATCAAAAATACTCAAGCCAGATGATGAAACTGCAGTGGCTTCCTAAACCAATAGACAAAAATGATATATCTTAATGTACTCAAGCAATCAGTTTTATCATTGATCCTAATTCATACATTCAGTCTCACCAAACAATCTTATGCAATCTCAATAATTATGATTATAACAACATTATCAAGACTACCTACAACAAACTGAATTTTTTGAAATATTACTCCCATGACTACACAAATAAAATACTTATGCAGTTATCCTACCCTTCCTCATCAAAGGAATCTAATTATAAGATTCATACCCATAATAAACAGATTTTAAAATCACAACCATGGCAAAACAACCTTCTTAAGAAACTAAATTTAAAGCTTAACAACCAGATTTTCTCCCAAAAGATAATAGCTGAAAGATATCCCTTACTCCACATACTGTCTTCCCTTACTTTAAACAACTTCAATCTCAACACTAATCCTGTTAAATCAACCTATACAATTAATCCAGACTATCATACTAAATTATACATTAAGAAACCTCAAGATACTAATTACAGAACAGCTGACAAGATAAACAAAAATTTTCTCAAAAAGTTTATATCCAATCTCAGTACCTTTAACAATTATCATACAGCAAAAGGTGGTCATTTCCAAATAATCTCTCTAAACTACTATCAAAATCCCACCACAAATTCATTTAAATCCTTTGCCTTATTCAAATCCAATGTTTGTCATACAACCAATAATTTCTGTCATAACAGCAACAGAATTCATTCTTACAGCACAATCAACTCCTTAGGTTACTTAAGCTCTTCACATAACAAAAATAAAGGGAGCCAAAAACTAATCTTCTATCTTCATACCCACAGTTTAAAATATACCCGAATCAAGACTCATAGTTTCAAATATTATACAAAATTTGCCTTAACATTTTATTCTTACCAAAATTACCTCAGGAGCAGAGAGAAACCTTCTCAAAAAGGAAAACTTAATCCTAAAGATTGCGGCTGTAATCATTACTTTACAGATTTTTACACCTCTAGTAAAAACTTATTTCTTACCAAAATTCTGTATGATTGCCACGGTCAAAATAGGAGCACAACTGTCAGCTCCTGGAAATCTCAGGCTGTCAATATTAAACATATTTATCCTATTAAGAAATTACAAAAACATGGGAAATACAGATTATATAACTCCTCTACATCCCTTAATGTCATAACTATTTACTCCTCTAAGAAAAAACCTATGACTTCTTCCTACTTATCTACTGTTGTTCACGGAGACAAGGAAAATACCATGGACTTCACCTCAGCTCCTCCTGGCTTCCCTTGTTCTGTAACCCCAATCACTCCCATGACCAACACCTCCACTCATCCTAACCAATTAAATTTCTCTCAACAAAACCCTCCTGCAGAAGCTGATTCAGAAGATAACCTGAATACAGAAGAGGTGGAAATTCCAATCATCAATGAAGTTTATAACAAACTTCAGGACACTGCTTTGGTGGGCAGATTTGTGAATAGAGAGGTGGAGTTTAAACATGTTTTGACTAAGATGAGAGGTGAATGGAGGTACCTAAAAGGTCAGTGGTTTATTGATCTTATGGGCTATGACTGGCTTTTATTTAGATTTGGTACAAATGAGGACAGATTAAAGGTTTGGAACAATAGACCCTATCATGTAGCTGGTGCTCTTCTAGCCCTATACCCATGGACACCATCTTTTGACCTATCCATAGCTGACACCCTAACTGGAGAACTTTGGATTCGTATCATAAATCTCCCTCCACAGCTAAACACTAATGATATCCTAGCTGATATTGTGAAAACCTGTCATGTTGGAACCCTCTTTAAGATTGACAAAGAAGCTTACTTTAAGAGCAACTTTAGATTTGTGCGCCTATGTGTCCATGTATCCTTCCAAAATATGCTTATCTCTTACATTAAATGGAAGATGCCAACAGGAAATAAAATCTGTCTTAGAGTTTGGTATGAAGATTTCTCTATTGGATGTGGTTGTTGTGGAAAGGATGATCACCTCTATCCTGAGTGCCCTACCAACACTCCCAAGCCTAGACAATTTCAACTTAGAATCCAAGAAAGACCAGACATTAACCTTCTTGAGGAAAGCTTGCATCATGACAGAAACATATCCCCTACTGCAGATACCATTACCCCAACCACAGATGACACTTTCATGATGATGGGCAAACATTCTGTCATAGATCCTACCACCACTATCCATGTAGCCAAAGGAGACTATGGTACCTTGCCTATGTTCTCTCTTCCCCCAAACATCACAGCCACCATTCAACCAACAGTGAGCAGCACAAGCCATATGATCACTCCCTATCTCTCACAAGAACTTATAAATAACCTTATCCTACTCAACAATGCTCATGCCTCAATGCTCTCTGCTGAAACTAGTATCCCACCCTTCCAAATCTCACCCACTATGCTTCATACCATCTTCAATAATGAGCAAGACCATGCTTCATCCTCAATAGCTCCTGACCAACACTTGAACAATCTCTCCAATCAGATTAGCCCCTTCCTCAACCAAGCACACGCTGATGATCAAAACCCCTCCTCTTATCAGTCCATGAACTCAAACACTTCAATGATCAGACAGATGTCAGGAGTTCACATCTCTCCACAAGATCAAGACCAACATCAAAGGATGACACATCAAAAAGGGAAGAGCATTACAGAGGAACTTGAAGTTGATTCCCATGATCACATCAATAAGAAGCAGAGGCAGTCCCCCTAACAAGTTTATGATTATCACAACTACAAAGAGGGCAACTTGGGTTAATGGAAACAATGAACACTTTTCTCTTAGCTTTTGGTACTGTAATAATGTTATAAGCATGCAAACATACTACTTTACTGTTTTTCCTAGTCACTTAGGGGCTTTGAATGTTTTATCCTACTTTGTATCCAGCTACAATCACCAGGAAATCCCCAATTTTGAATGTAAAAAGGACTTCCTGACTTACACCTTGCTTGACTATCATCCCTCGGATTCTGACAGACACCTTCAGCAAGGAAAAATGTCGACAGCACCTTGCACCTTCATAACAGCTTACAGCAACCACAACAGAAATGAAAAAGGCTGGATTAAATTTGTTACAAGACTTTCTGGATCGGCCCAACAGCAATTACAGCCCATTAAAGATGAGCCAAAGCCTAACGGCAAAAATTCTGGGCTAACCCCCTTAACTAAAATCAAAGCATTTATCTATACCATATTTTTGAATAAATACTACCAAAACTATATACCATACTCCTATAACATATATCTTATTTACAATATATACCAAATAAATTATAAAGCTAGACAAAACTACTCTAGAAAAATTATTCACTCTGGTAACTACTATCCACATACCAAAATAGATATAAAATCACATAAATTTTTAGAACTCATGAATAGATTCATATTCTATAATTACCCAAAAAATAATTACGTGAACCAAAAATTCAAAATAATTCCTAAAAATGCCTTATTTAGTAAATATCCAAACCTAAAAGCTATGCTTAAAATTATTCTCAATACCCACCCCACAAATTCTAAACCAATAAAAAGTTTTCATCCTACACCCATCTTCACTAGAATAACTACATCTCATCACAAAATTCAAATTACCAAAATTTTGAAATATCCAAATACAAATAATGACAAGTTCATAAAACTAAAAGCTACACCTAACTCTTATACTCAAAATTTCTTTAAGGAAAAAACAAAAACCACTCAGGATTTCTTTACTCACAAAATTTACACTTACCCGTCAACAAACAAAAAATTTAAAACTTGTAATAAATTAAGGTATAATACAATACTAGGATAAAAAATGTTTAACAAAAACATTCGTAATAACATCCAACCAATAGAACTACATCATTCGTCAGAACATATAAACCTGACTATTAACCATTTACTTACAAAAAATATTTACCTAAATTTATTTAAAATGCTTAAAAGGCAGATATACACACAAAACTCTTTAAATAAATGACAAATATTGGATATTGGAACATTAGAGGCATAAGAAAACAAAATATTTGGCAAGATCTAGCTTATATCCAAAAAAGAAATAAATTGGACGTCCTTGTCCTATCAGAAACAAAAACAAATGACCCACCACCGGAAAACTTCTATAAAAGGTCTGGTTTCAATAAAGCCTATCACATTGCCTCAAATGGATCCAAAGGAGGACTTTGGATCCTTCTTAGAACTTCTACTTTCACAGATACCATTCAACAGTTAACTACATCAAATAACTATGTAATGTACCTAGCCAAAATCAATAATTTCATATTTATTATCAATTTCATTTATGCACCATCAAACCAAGCAGAAAAAAACAGTTTCTGGAACAAAATAATCACAGTAACTCGATACTACAATTACCCACCCCTAATAATGGGAGACTTTAATGAAATTGAATCAAGACACGACAAATTTGGAGGAACAAACCCAGAAAATCACAGATTTACCCGTCTTCGCCAAATTAGTGCAGAACTAGATATCCATAGCATTCCTTACACAGGTAGCCCAGTTACCCGGAGAAAAAGACAGACCCCATCTAATAATATCTATGAACGTCTAGACAGAGTTATGGTCCATACAGAAATATCAAATCAATTCCCAAACTTAACAGTCCATAATCATCCATTCACAAGCTCAGATCATTCCCTAATATCGATCTCAATTGGAACAAACTTAATTAGAACAGGATCACCCTTTAAATTCGAGATGTCATGGACAAAAAATGAAAGTTACAATAAACTTGTTAAATCTACTTGGGAAAATAAACTTAATGGTTCATTCATGTTTACACTTTCACAAAAACAAAAATTACTTAAGAAAAACACAAAAATATGGTGTAAATCACACCCAAATAATAATTTAAGACAGTTAAAGGACAACGAAGATCAACTTCTATCATTACAAACCCAACAAATCAATGGAAACTATAATAATCTCATAAATAATAAAAGGCAAAGGCTACTAAATAAACGCGAGGCACTCATGAATTTTAACAATACTTTTTGGAAACAAAGAGCCAAATCTAACTTTCTTAAATTTGGAGATAGAAACACCAAATACTACCAATCAATAGCTAAAATTAGAAACTCAAAAAACATTACCCGAAATTTCACAAACAAAAATGGGCTAGTCATTGAAGATGAAAAACAGATCAGAGACGAAATTACAAATGAACTGGCTGAAAGATTTATCTCAAATAAACAAACAACCAATAATAATAACACATACTTCCCAAACTTGATAAACTGTACAATAACTGATTCCGAAAACTCAACCCTTATTCAACCTTTCACAGATAAAGAAATTAAGGAGACTCTATTCTCAATGAAAGAGGACAAATCTCCAGGTCCAGATGGATTCCCACCCGAATTCTATAAAAAATACTGGACATTGTCGGAAGCCTACTTTGCAAGGCGATCAAATCATTCTTCCATTCAGGTACTCTCCTCAGTGAAATAAATACAACATTCATTACACTCATTCCAAAAATTGAAAACCCGACTAATATCAACCACTATCGCCCTATTAGTCTTTGTAACACTATCTATAAAATTATCTCAAAACTTTTAGCTAACCGCTTAAAACCAATCTTACCCAGAATTATCAACCCATTTCAAGGAGCCTTTGTTCAAGAAAGAAATATTCAAGATAACATATTAATAGCCCATGAAGTTTTTCACTCGTTCCATAACAAAAAAGGAAAACACGGATGGATGACAATCAAATTAGACATGGAAAAAGCATATGACAAAATAAATTGGGACTACATACGCATCATATTAACCAAATTTGGCTTTCATCAGAAATGGATAAACTGGGTAATGACATGCTTAACAAAAACCAGTTTTTCAGTCTTAGTTAATAACTTACCTGGTAAGACATTCCAAACCTCTCAAGGTATACGACAAGGCGATCCTCTTGCACCATATATTTTTGTTATAGTTATGGAACTATTAGCCAGAATGATACAACAAGAATCAACAGAAATTGATCCGCTAATTGGAATCAAATTAACAAATAACAGTGATCTGATCCCCTTTCTCTCCTTTGCAGACGATACACTCATCTTTGGAAACGCAAATGATCTAAGCCTTCAAACAATAAAAAACCTTTTAAACAACTTTTGTAACATATCAGGTCTCTCTATAAATTATAATAAGAGTTCCCTACAAGTCTCTAAAAACATTTCAGTTCAAAAAGCGCAAAGCCTTGCCCAACAATTAAATATTCCAGTTACCAAAACCCTAGAAAAATATCTAGGAATACCACTTATTAGTGACAGAGTAAACAATAATCTATTTAATGAAGCAATTATAAGCTTACAAAAACAACTATCCAAATGGAAATCCAATACCCTCTCTCAAGCTGGAAGATTTGTCCTCATTCAAGCTAACCTTAACTCAAAAACAAACTACCTCATGCAATCATTCCTTCTTCCAAAAGGAATCCTTGACAAAATCGACCAAATCAACAAAAACTTTTTCTGGAACAAACTACAAACTGACAATTATCATCCCTTAATAAGTTGGGAACGACTATGTACCCCAAAAAAGGAAGGTGGCATAGGTTTCAAAACAGCCGAACAAATCAACTTAAGCATGCAAATGAAACTTCTTTGGAGAATAATAGCGAATCCTACAAACATTTGGTCAAAAATCATCACTGAAAAATATATGTCAAACGAAACATTAATGGAAAGAAGCAAAAATAAAACTTCCTGGCAATTTGGACGACTCTTAAACATAAGAGACACTTTCTCAAAAGGATTACTATGGCTAGTTGGTAACGGAAAAACAATAAATGTCTGGTCTGATATCTGGATAAACGCACATAAACTTGATAATTTCAGAAATAACCACAATCCTAACCTAAAAGTATGTGATCTATTCACAAACTCCAACACTTGGGATACCAAGAAACTAAATAATATGTTCCCACCTCACATTGCCCAAATGATATCAAACATCTACATCCCCAAAATTGATGTTGCAGATAGACTAATTTGGATCTATAATAAAAATGGAACATTTACGGTTAAATCTACCTCTTCTCTTTTCAATACAAGAAACAACAACAATACTATTGGAAATTGGATCTGGAAACTAAATATTGCACCAAATATAAAAAACTTTATTGGAAAACTATTTCAGATATCTTACCCACAACAGAGCGCTTAAACAGATATGTAAACAGAGTTCCCAATACCTGCTCTCTTTGCAACCTTGAACCAGAAAACTCAAATCACTTATTTTTTAAATGTCAAATCACAAAATCGCTTATCCAAAACCTGGGGACCAAATTACATAAATCTTTTAATATTCCTAACCTAACAGATGACATCTCTGAAAATATTTTAAATACTAAAAGCCAAAACATAGACTTCACAGACCTCTGCCACTTATGGCACTCAATCTGGGAACTTCGAAATAAAATTATATTCCAGAAAAATTGATAACAGTAACATAGCTTATACTCTTACTCAGACTATTGATAAAATTCTTTGCTGGAAAAATGAGAAATTATCAAATAACTCTCCTAAACATACTAAACCCCGCCAGAATCTAAATTGGAAACACCCGCCTAAAAATATTGTCAAAATAAATGTA
Source organism: Persicaria maculosa (assembly GCA_963922045.1). Classification (NCBI taxonomy): domain Eukaryota; kingdom Viridiplantae; phylum Streptophyta; class Magnoliopsida; order Caryophyllales; family Polygonaceae; genus Persicaria; species Persicaria maculosa. The sequence continues at coordinate 40,790,783 of OY998271.1, forward strand.
GACGCATCTGTAAAAAATGGGATACATTCCCAAATTGGATGTGTTATCAGAAACAACCAGGGACAAATAATTCACATACATAAATGTAATGGTCAAACATATTCTGTCATCCAAACAGAATGCTTTGCAATACTTGCAGGTATAAGACTCGCAGCAGAACTAGGAATACAAAAGGCAATCATTGAAGGTGACTGTGCAATCATCATCAAAGCCATCGACCATGAAAACAACTCACCATGGGAGATCACACAAATCGTTAGAGAAATTCAAGTTCTAAGCAAAGACTTTGAATCGATCAGATTTCAACACTGCTATAGAGAAGCGAATAAAGCAGCAGACTTTATTGCTAAATCTCGACTGAGCTGTAATTCTATCTTGTACAATAGCTGTGAATTCCAGAACATCATCATGCTTGATGATCAAGGGAACTTATAAGTGCCCTAAAATTTGCCTACTGTAAAAAAAAAAACAATACTATACAAATTAGCCTCCATATTCGGATTCCTCCATCAAAATTACAAGGAAGATACTTTTGATGATTTATCTTTCCAAAACAAAAAAAATAAAAATACTAAAACTATATATACACAACCAAATGCAAGGTTTGATAAGTAGATCAACTCAACCATGTAACTAGTTTTGCTTTCAATTCAGCAACATAGTCAGCACCAAGTGAACGTTCATCCATCTGCAAAATGTAGACACCTTCATCTATCAAACATCATGTTTCTGTAAATTACTATACTATAAAAATTAACAGTTAAAGATCATGGCTTCACACTTCTATATGCACATTAATTATAGCTCATTAATTACTATACGAGGTTGTTATACGAAACAGACCTGAACATGGATATGATGGCAAAATCTATCCTCAGAAGAATCATACACCGAAGCATCCAAAACCTCTATGCCTTCATACTCGAGCTTGCCAAGGATCTTAGAAAAGATATCAACCTTATTTCTTTGTTGGAAAACTTGGATGATGACTTTACCTTTTTTAACTTCACTAATGGAAACAGAGGGAATATTGTCTCGCTTATCTACTTCATCGGCGCAGTTGACCTCCTGAACCTTTTTTAGTTCCGACAACAAGTCTTTCTTCTTGGATTTGAACTTGTCTATCTCAATCTCGAGCCGGGGAATGTGGTTCACAACTCTATCTATTAGATATGGTGCACTCCATTTCTTCTGCAACATCATTTTGCGCAAATAATTAAGTATGTAAGGTGTCATCAATGTTGATGTAATTGTGTCGGGATTAAGTGGTTTTAGCAACACAAGCACAAAACATACAACATATCAAGCTTTTAGATCATACACCTATATCATTCATATATATATTGGTAATTTGTTATTGGAAACAACAATATTTTATCAAATCAAAGAATGGCAGAAATTATAATCAAGACTAGAGTAAGTTCTAGCTAGTATGAGGAAGCCCTTGAATTCTAGCTAGCTTGTTTCATGCTTTAAAAAGAGTAGAAAATAAGTAGTTGCTTGAATTAATGGACTGGAGACGAACATTATCATATATGAGCAAGATAGATTTCGATCAAGAATGAGCTCTCTTGATACAACTCAATTGCCCACATTGATGGTAGTGTTGGGATAAAACCATATACCCAAGGATTGGAAACAAGAAAAGAGAAAAGTTGAAAGAACTAGAGAAGAAATTTAACACCTTTCAATCAATATATTATATATATATATATTGTGCACTTGGATTTCTCTCTCATTTTCCTACATTTCTCTTATCTCAACCATTCTATTTATACATGACAAGAGGCTACTATAAGGTTGTAAATGAAGTTCACTTTCTATCTAATTTGAATGAAAACTTTTCTAATTTGATTATGTAAGAAACTCAAACTAGCTTGAAAATATGGATGGGTTAGTTATATTAGCATAATTAACCAACGAAGAAAATTCAATAAGTTATGTGTAACCGAGGAAGAGGTGTGTTGGAGGCTAGGTTGAATTGCAATGTACCAAAGGCATCTTTATAAACTTAACATCTAATTGATCTAAAAAATAATGCAAAAAGCAACAACAACAATTCCAGTATAATCCCGCTCAAAGCATAGTCTGGGGGTCGGTTAGACACATACCCTTCGCTCGACTATATCGAGAGGGTGTTTTCAAAGTAATCCAATAGCGGCATAGACGGAAGAAAAACGCATTAGCATCCAAATAAAACCATGCAAAAGGCAATAAAATTGACAATAAAATAATAAAACCGACAATAAACGGGCTCGAGAACATTGACTGAGAGACAAAAACATGAAAATTAAAAGGCCAAATTGCATAAAACCACCCTTTATTCACTCTTCTTTTCAACTAACCACCCCTTATTCAAAAATTTTCACTTAACCACCCTTTATAGCATGTCTATTGCATGTTAACCCCCCATTTTCTCTTTTCTCTATTTAAAAGACCAAAATGCCCCCGAAATTAATTACTAATGTTTATTTATTTATGATTATTATTTTGGTAGAGTTGTTTTTTATTATTAAATCTCAAGTAAATGTTTTGGTAGATTCTATATTATATTTTGCTTACTTTTAAAATTTTATAACTTTTTTTATGTCTATACTAAAATATATTCGGTTTTAAAATTCATGGCCATGGGTGGTTTTATGCCATTTGGCCAAATTAAAATGATATGCCTCTAACCTTCTCCCTGCTTTGACTAACTCTCTTTAACCTAGATAGCACTCCTCCAAAGCGTCTTATCACAAACCATACTTTCTTAGAGGTTTAAAGAGGTCAAGTCATATATGTTCAATGGTACTCCTCTTTAACCCGCAACAAGCAATATTACTAAATAAGATATGATGACTTAGCTAATGTTGAATGGTACCTTACAACACGGCTAACATAATTTTGAAAAAGAATGGAAAAAATTATAAACTTTGCATAATAAGTTTCTTTCTTTGATTCCATTTCCTAACCAATGTATATATAAAAACTCTTGTGAAAACAACAACTGAAAATGAAATTCCATAACTAACCTTAGGTTTGTGAGACTCATCAGGAAGCAAAGACCGGAGAGCCATGTAACTAGATTTAAGGTGGTGCCTCCTAACTCTCTCCTTAGCATTGTGATCCATCTTCTTCTGCTTCATTATCATCAACAAGCTCGTCGACGACGTTTGTATGGGCCCTAGTTCTCCATTCCCTCTTCTTTGCTCCTGCACAAGGTCTTGCCCTAGTTCAATTGCCTGCTGGTACGGATGGGTTATAGGAAAATCTTCAAGCAATGGATTAGGATTGTGGTTTTGGGTATAATCATCAAGAAACAAGTTGAAGTCTTGTTGAGGAAACAGAACTGCAGGTGCTGATGATGGGGAAACTCCAAGAAAGCTTGTGGATGGAGGTTCTAGATAGGGTGGGAGAGGGGCGTATAATAGGCAAATTTCATCTGGGTCATCTCCATCTTCATAGCCCTGATTCGACGAAGACATGTGTGTTGATGAATTTCTTAAAACTTAAAAGCTAGTACATGCATAAAATTCAAGGGAAAAGATTGAAAGAGGTATTGACTTTTTTATGTATATATGAGTACTTGATATAAATAAGCTAGCAAACTTCTTTGATCTATGTCTATATTACGCAGCAATTAGTATCTTTTGTGATCAAGGAGCTGTAGGGATGATCTAGCTATCAAAGAAGAAGAAAGAGAATAAGAGGAAAAGGGAGAACATCTATGGCATTCAAGTGTTCCACAATTGAGGATGATTGTACTTTTTGGCATTTGCTTATTTGTCGTTGTCCCCAAAATCAATTATTTAATAAACTAGCTCAAAACAAAAAATAAAACCAAAAAGGGAGGGTAAACGACCATGAATAATTTGTAAAATAAAGAATAAACAAGTGAAAAAGATAATGTATTAAAATATAACGCATTCCACCTTGGATCCTATAGAGTTTTACAAAAACTCTCTGGGTAGAGTTGAGAGCTGATTTTAAAATCAACGACTGATTTGATCCAATATTGACCGGGGACGAGCCCAGTGACTTGTCAAATCGTAATCCGACCCAAACGTCCAGAAATATTTTGATCAAGACCCAAAAATTTTGACCCGTTAAATATTTTGGACCCAAATCCGAAAAATCGGTATTTTTATAGGTCAAATGAGTTTCAACCCGGTGACCCGACTGACCCGCTCGATGTGTTAAATCAAAACTTTGACTAATTAATAAAAATCCAAGAAAATCTCAAAGTCATATTAGGGTAAGTTTAGTAATTAATATATTATTAAAATTATTTAATTTATAATTATATAATTATTAAAATTATTTGGGAGATTCCGATTAACTTTTATTTTTATTTGTATTGTATATTACTCCATCTGATATGTAATATTTAACTTTTTATTTTTCAACATGTTTTTAAAAAACTAAAATAACTCTATAAAATATTAAAATTTTTAATTAAATTTTATACTCATTATTCATTACTAATTCGTATGAAATAATTTTAAAAAGTTAATTAAAACTTTGATATTTTATAGAGTTTTAAATTTTATTAAAAATTATGAGTAATAGTAAAAATCAAATATTTTAGATCGGAGGTAATATATAATTACAAGCGCTCGAGCTTTAGATGACGTCTTCCAATAAGTATAGAGCCCAATAAAAACAACTTAATCACACCTTTAAATTTACATTTTGAACTTATCATAAAGTCATCTAAATACGATTTTTTATTAAAAAATAAAAAAATTGACCAACCCGACTTGACCCGAAACCAGGTCAAACCCGGGTTTGAGTTAACCCGTTTTACCCGAGACCCGTTTTACCCGAAAACTGTTTTATCCGAAACCCGGATTGACCCGACCCGAACCCGACTCGAATTACCTGATTGACAGGTCTAACGGAAAGTCATCCCTCTCTTTTTTCTCAACTCTCACCAACCCCAATTAATTTTTTTTAGGCGAAACTAATTAAAATAACTTAACCTTTAAGAGGGTGTTAAAAATGTATCCCCACCTTTCAAATGTAAGATAAATATCCCGACCTTTATAAGTGATGGTACTATAATATCCCAAAATTTTCTCCCCCACAAAAATGCTTACATGGCACATATGTGGCAAAAAATAATTATCATATTCACAAGCGTGCCCTTGGATCTTAATGCTCGAATTATACAAAGTATAGTCTAGATTGTCATAATAATTTTAAAAAAATAAAAGTCTCTTTTGTAACTAAAAAAATCATTCAATTTAATACTTATTTATATATTATAATTAAATTTAATTAAAACAAATATAATAAAAACAAGTAAATATTTAAAGTATAATTTTCAATATCTTGATTGTGTAAAATACCATTCAAGTTTAGTAGATTAAATTAGATTGGTTTTTAATTTTATCTTAATTTTTTTATTTTGGATTTAAGAAAAAATAAAAAATAAAAAATTTACATTCTTTTATATATTTTTTAATAATAATAATTTACTTCTTATATATAAGTGAACGCCATTTAAAAATCTAAATAATTAAATTTTTAATTCAATTTCGTAGTAACATAAAGTTTATAATTGACAAAATATATATTCTTCAATTTTGATAACTTAAATCACTAGCTAATTATTTACTAATTGAAAATATGTTATTTTGCTTTACATTTTTTTTTATTTGGCTTGTTATAGATATGATTGATTTAAAAAAAGATATAAAAAGTTAGGTTCATATTAAATCTAAAACTACAAAAGTTTATTAAATAAACTTTTAAACTCATCTAATTTAATTTTATATGTTTTATTTGAATTGAAAATACATGAGTAATACAATACAAAAAATAAGAATTTTATGAGAGAGAAATCATTAGGATATTATATTACCATCACTTATAAAGGTCGGGATATTTATCTTACATTTGAAAGGTTGAGATATATTTTTAACACCCCCTTAAAGGTTGGGTTATTTTAATTATTTTTGCCTTTTTTTTAGCCAATGTTATTTACACCCAAAATTTTACTATATACACCACACATCCCTTTTTTTTATTGTTTTTTTAAAGTAGACCCTGCCCCTCTTGAGTCACAGACGTGTGACTCAAGAGGCGTACGGTATTTTATATATAAAGTACCCTGCGCCTCTTGAGTCACACGTCTGTGACTCAAGAGGGGCAGGGTGTGGTGTATATAGTAAATTTTGTGGGTGTAAATATTATCACCTTTTTTTTTAATACAGAGTATATTTTTGTGAGAGGAATGAGAAGCTCATTTGTAGAGATATGTGGGGTTGGAATGTTGGATGGTGAAATTCATGCGGTTAAAGTTTGTGTATGTGTTGTAGTTAGACCTATCAAAACATGAGCTAGCCGATCCAAAAAACCCGACCCGTACGTCCGGTAATTTTATGGGTTTGAACTCGGTGTTTTAAATCCAGGACTCGAAAATCGAAATAGACCCGAACCCGATTTACCCGAAACTTTTAGGGTCAAGACCCGGTGACCCGGTGAGTCAGCACCATGTAAACACCACACAGGCAGTGCTTGTCAGGCACTAAATTAACCCATACAGATTCGTCATGTAATTGTATTCGTTAAGGTCACTCATAAGTTAAATAACTTATGTATTTTATAATTATAGTATGTTAACATTTATTTGTATTCTAAAAAAAAGAACATTTATCTTTATAAATATGATTTTTTTATGCTTAAAATATTAATATAATAATATTTATAAATTTAATTATTATATTATTATTTAGTTTAATTTGACATATTTATAATATAATTTAGTTTTGATATTATTTTAATATTTTTATAAGATCTTAAAAAAGTTGGAGTTTTTTAAACGGTGGGTCGACCCGAACCCCCGAAACAAGCCCGGTTTGGCTCAACCTGGAATGATTGGTAACCCGATTGAATAGAAACCCGATCTACCTGGACTCGAATAATCTGAATCGAAACTCGATCCGAATGGCCCAATTAATAGTCCGGTCTAGTTGTAGTGAAAACAAAGGTACGTATATAGAAGAGGGTGAAAAAGGTGTGTATGTGTGTGTATAATTAGAAGGTTTTGGGAGGTAAAAGAAACGCATCCAACTAAACTCAAAGCTGTAATCGAAACTACATGTCTATATATTAATTCAAGAACAAGGAGAATAATAACCTCAAAAAAAAAAAAAACAAGGAGAATAATAGAAAAAATAATAAGAACCCTACTTCTTATTTTATTTGGAGGCCTTTTAAAAATTAATTCAACTACCTGGAGTTACTAGCAATGTCGCTAGTACAAAGTGCCCTATTCAGCCAGTACAAGTACGTGCATTTAGGAACAGTACTTGCATATCGATCTGGTACGTATACGTACTATTATTGCACATATGTACTACTCACCTTTACCAGACGACTACGTGGCTCAGCTCCCCCTGTAATCATATTTCAAAATTAATGTCTCCAAACTTAATGTCTTAATTCAGAATTCAACCCCATGAATATTACAGTAGAAGCTACTAGAAGAAAGTATGGAAATCTGCAGTGAATCATAAATAGTAAAAAATAGAAAAACTTTTTTTTTTTGGTAAGGAAATAGAAAAACTTGTACGTGGTACGTTCCAGAAAATAATTAAACAAAATTAAATACGGAGTAGATGAGAGGAAAACAAATTAAAGTTAAAAGAAAAGAAAATCAGAAGTGAAATAAAGATAGAGCGCTTTACTTTGTGGGTGTTTGGTATTGCTATTGAGTTTCCAGGACTCTTTGTTGAGTTTCCAGGACTCTTTGTGTTGTATATATAATATATTGTTGTGTCAATACAATTATACTGGATATCATATAATGCAGGCCAAGTGAATAAATATAAATAGAGATGGAGATGGAGATGGAGATGGAGATGGAGATAGAGTTAATAGTTAAGTGTTAAGTGTAGGTTTTAAGGTGTCTAGTACAAAGTCCAGTACCATTAATATTTTACTCTACTTGTACGTACTACTTCCATTATTCTTATCTGCGCGAAAATGATATCTCAACCCATTACCTAGGTGTGTTATTCGAGTCGAACGAGTCGAGTAGTAGGCTGATCATATTCGGCTCGTTTATAATCGAGCCGAGCTCGAGCTCGAGCCTGAATTTTTATCGAGCTTAGAAGTGTGATCGAACTCGGCTCGCGAGCATTAGAACAAGCTCGAGCTCGAGCTCGTTTAGCTCGTTTTTTTCGAGCCGAGCTCGAGCTCGAATTCAAGCTCGGGCTTGTTTGGGCTCGTTTGGTCTTTTTTGCTTGTTTAGAGCTCGCTTTTTTTACCTTTTTCTTTAGCTCGTTTAGAGCTCTGTTTTTATTTGGTCTTTACCTAGTTTCTAAGCTTGTTTTTATTAGAATTGGGAAATACATTTGAAAATACAGAGCCTTGCCTCATAAGTACACAATATCAAATGGAAAATATCAAAACAGGAGTTGAGTTCCATAACAAATTTGATTATAGTCCAAATGTCCAACTGATCTTAGTCTACTGAAGCTGCTCCTAAATTGTTCTTCACTTCTTTGTGATGATTGATTCAGTCCTGAAGAGAGACAAATATAAAACATAATATTTTGTCATGAAATTCATTCAAAGAAAATTATGAACATATTATAACTAAAATGCATAAACATGGCATATTTTGGGACAAATCCAATTATCCAGATGGGATACTCAGATCCGGATTAGGAGAAGAGGGATACTCAGATTAGGAGAAGAGGGATTCCAATCTGATCAGGATTTAATTTGAGAGGAGACTCGGGACGAGAGCGATGAGGGTCGAGGAAAGAGGATCCCAATCCAGATCTAGAGGAGGATGGAGGAGAGCGACGTTGAAGAGATGAGATCTCAGATCTGTGACTATGGGAAGTGAGAATGGCTAGATCTGAAAGAAGGGTATGAGAAGGATGGAGGAGAGCCCCGGCGAGGCACTGAGGATGGAGGAGAGCCCCGGCGAGGAGGATGGAGGAGAGCCCCGACGAGGCACTGAGGATGAAGGCGGCATGGCTAGATCTGAAAGAAGAAAGGTTAGAACATAGAAGGGTATGAGAAGGCAAGAAAGACGGTAAATTGGAGCTAAGAAGGACGATAAATCATAGCAAACCTAGGGATGAAGGCAGCAACTTCGGTGAGGCGCCGAGGCTAGAGGCGGCGACTCCGACGAGGTACCGAGGATGGAGGCGGCGATGTTGGCGAGAGGAGATTTGGTGAGAGGCAATGTTGGGCTTTTATTTATGGAGGCAGTGAGAAGACCTAAAAGGGGTGAAAAAACCCTAAGGGTAGAACTGTAATTATGCATGTAAAACGAGCTAAACGAGCAAGCTCGTATAAAGCTCGAACTCGGCTCGAGCTCGTGACGAGCTTTTAATTTTGCTCATACTCGTTCGTTTTCAAATATAAACGAGCCCGAGTCGAGTTTTATACGAGCCGAGCCCGAGCCGATCACGAGTAGCTCGGCTCACATAACACCCCTACCATTACCTTTTCTTAATTAGTACATTTACATTTACAATTTACAAGGTAGAGTAGTCTAGCTTCAAATCCAATATCAAAATCAACAACTTTTTAGCCCTACACTTAGATTTAAGGAGAAGAATCTAATAAAGAAAAGAGAGAGTGTATTACTGTTCCAAAAAAATGACGGAAATCAAAGAGAGAAAACCAATCACTTAAAACTAGCTGATTCTAATATCTCCTACTTCCATCGTGTAGCCACGGGTAGAAGAAACCAAAAAATTATCCGATCAATTACAAATAGTGAAGGAACACAGATTGTGGGAGAAGATAACATTAGAACTGAAGTAAGACGAGACTTTGAGAAACGTTTCAAACAAGAACCAATTAACGAAAACCTCCTTAGTGAATACCTTGAGTTAATTACCCTATCAATAACTTCGGAAGAAAACCAATTCCTAATTCGGCTACCAACAAATGGTGAAATAAAACAAGCTACTTTCAGCCTTGGGAATAATAAATCTTCGGGTTCGGATGGGATGACTGCGGAGTTTTACAAGAAATATTGGGACATAGTGGGTGTATCAATTACTCGAGCAGTCGATTTTTTTTTTCTCTCTGGAAAAATCCTTCGACAAATTAACCATACTTTCATATCGCTACTACCTAAGTGTGAAAATCCTTCCATGACGACTCACTATAGGCTTATCAGTCGATCTCTGTTCAACCATCTATAAAATCATTTCCAAGATAATTACTGAAAGACTAAAAAGAGTGATGGGTAAATTAATTCACCCCCTACAAGGGGCTTTTGTCTTTGACAAAGCCATTCAAGACAACGTTTTAATTGCCCATGAAATTTTTCATTCATTTAGAAGTTGAAAAGGCAAAGAATGATGGATGGAAATAAAAATCGACATGGAGAAGGCCTATGATAGGGTTGATTGGTTATTTACGAAGGCTATCTTGAACAAATTTGGGTTCCACCCTAGGTTTGTCAACTAGATCATGGAATGTGTTACCACTGTTTCGTTCTCAGTTCTTGTTAACAATGGTCCTACAGATGTATTCTGACCTTCGAGAGGTCTTCGACAAGGAGACCCTCTCTCTCCTTTCCTATTTATCCTGGGCGTAGAGATATTGGCAAGAAAACTCGCTCAAGAAACAAACACAATGGATGGACACAGTGGCTTTAAATTTGGTCCGGCCAGATGGCCCTCGTATTCCATTTTTAACATTTGCGAATGATATCATAATATTCACAAAAGGAAATTCTTCGGCTTGCTTGAAAGTGAAAGCAATCATTGATGATTACTGTAAAATCTCGGGGCAGAAAGTTAACTTTCACAAATCTGCTTTCTAAACTACTAAAGGTATACCATACTCAAGGATTGATGAACTTGAAAGTTGTCTAAACATCTTACATGAAAGATCCCTGGAAAAATACTTAGGGTGCCCAATCATTAATGGGAGAGTAAATAGAGGAATGTTTGAGGAAATTATCTGCAAATCAAAAGAACAATTGAGTAAATGGCGAGCTAATGCATTATCACAACAAGGTCGTGCGATTCTAATTGGAACTAATCTCGCCGCCAAACCACTTTACGCGATGAAAAAATTCATGGTACCATGTCAGATTCACAATGATCTCGACCAGATTAATAGAACTTTTTTCTGGAACAAAGATCTCCAACACCGCCCACTAATAAGCTGGGATAGAATCTGTAGAACAAAAGCGAATGGAGGGATAGGTATTAGGAAAACAAGGGATATGAACGAAGCACTTCAAATGAACCTTATGTGGAAGATCTTAGCTGAACCAGATAATGTTTGGGCCAAACTAATACAATATAAATATTAAAAACCTCTCACATCCTAAATTACAAAAGAAAGGGTGGTGCATCCTGGCAATGGTTAAAATTATCCCCCCTTATCGAAACATTCAAAACTGGTCTAATATGGTATGTAGGCAATGACCAATCAATAAATTTCTAGAGAGACAACTGGTTAACAACGGCGCCTATTTGTAGCAGGGATGATTACCCTGCTATTACTGACACTAAGGAAACTGTTAGTGAATATATTATAGGGGAGAAATAGTGGGTGGAAAAAATAAGTTCAAACCTACCACAAAGCATTGTAAAAGAAATCATGGACATTCCACTACCAGCAAATAAATTTGAGGATAGGTTGTGCTGGTGGCCAGACAGAGAGGGTGGTTCACAACAGCTAGCGCATACAAACTAATTACGTCTCATAATATAACGGAAAATGAAGAGAACTCATGGATTCAGAAAGTCAATATCCCCCCCTAAGGTCAAAAACTTCCTTTGGAAACTAAGCCAACAATGACTCCCAATAGCAAGCCGACTTACCCAAAAAGGGGTCTCGGTCCCATCGACATGCAATTTATGTAACCATGCATCTGAAGATGATACACACCTCTTCATTGAATGCGAATAATATCATCCAATCTTTCCTAATGACAAACCATTAACACCATGATTGCAACATCACAAGAAATTAAGCATGTCTTAATGCTACTGGGTAACAAATTAACGAAAATAGAAAAGGAAAATTAACTTTCACCTGGTGAACAACTTGGTATATTAGAAACCAAATTATATTTCAGCATAAACCACCACCATCAAAAGATGCCGTCAAACAAATTACCAACATGCACATGACAAACTGGCTGAAAACAACTAATTATGAGCACAATATCAATGCGGATATAAATTACAACAAAACAGTTAACCACATAACTAAGAAGAAGCTCCAACGACAAATAGTCAAATGGAAAAAACCTCCTCTAGGCACATTCAAACTCAACTTTGATGGATCAACTCTAGCGAATAACAACAACTTGACTGGTTTTATTATCTGAGACTGGGTGCATGGGTCGACCCATTCATATTTGTTGCAGTATGATTGGTAACCAGACCCCTCTAAAGGCTGAAGCCTTTGCCCTAAGACAAGGCGTTACCCAATCTGTGGAGATGGGTATAAACAAATTGCATATCGAAGGAGACTCCCTAATAATCATAAATCACTTCAAATTAAACCAAACCCTATTCCCTTGGGAAATCGAAATGACTATGTCAGACATTAAAATCCTTTTGTCAAAAGTGAGAGATGTGTCTTTCTCTCACATACACCATGATGGCAATAGAGTGGCTGATAAGGTTGCACACTTTTGTCGCTCTGCTAGGGGTCTCGACATCTATAACGACAAAGGTCTTCAAGACTTCATCCGTAAGGATGCTCTCGAGTAATTTCTCCACCCGAATTTTTACCTAATAAAAAAACAAGGTAGAGTATTAAAATTAATTGAGGTTTTAGGTGACTTACACCCAATTCAAATTAAGGAATGAAGGTTCACTATGTAAAGATGACCTTTTTTGGATTGGTCCGTACATGTGACTCTGCATGTAACGTAGGAATGGAAATCCTAAAGAGTAACTTCAATTTAACTCCTAAAGAACATCTAATTAGAGCCAATTTTTAAAATTAAACAAGGGAAGATAATGTTGCTTCTCACATTGCAATCCATTATTTTTAATTGTAGAAAAAAAAGGGGAGTCTGTGCTGTGAAATTGAGAGGGAGAATTCCCAAACGACAATTATTTATCAAAGCGTACAAAATCATTAAAACGTCAAGTAATTGAAATTTAGTGGGAGTATTCCCAAACTTGTTTTTTTTGTCAAAAGCCATTTGATGTACCTAGATGTGTAGCATAAATTATATCTAGATGTCGATCCCGACTTTTCATGAAGTGAAAGTGCAACACACTCATGGGCGGTCCGGTTCGAGAGAGAAGTAGATAGTTGGAGGGGTATAGTTGGAGAGTTGGATGAATTAGATAGTTTAGTAGATCTTGTGGGGATTGGTTGGGGCTAGAGCTGGAAATTCAGGTCATCCGGTCGGGTTCGGGTTGATCACATTCGGGTCGGGTCACTGATGAGTCGGGTGCACTCGATTAAAATTTCCGTGTCGGGCTTGGTCGGGTCGGATTCGGTCAAAATGAAATTCAGATTGGTAGGGTTTTTGTCAGAATCGGGTTAGACCTATTCGACTTTTTGGTCAGAATCGGGTCGGTCTCGTTCGGGTTTCGGGTCGGTACTCGGGTCGGTCTCATTCAGGTTTCAAGTAGAAGCAGGTCTACATTTGTTTCAAACTTTTGATTGTTTGAGTTGAATTTGTTGAATCATGTTTGTTCGGGACTTTCGGGTAATCAATTTTATTAAATTGAATATGTAATTCATGTTAGTTATGTATTTCAAAAAGTATTTTTAGTAAAATTAAATATGATTCAATATGTAATCTACTCATTGGCTCGTAAGCTAAAACTCATTCTATTCATCATTAATTTCATTGAAATTTGACAATATATTATTATCAAAATCATACTTGATTCCCTATCTAAAAGATAAGTCATGTTACTGACATATCGATATCGACACCCTAGGTCGATATCGACTGCTTGTTTTTTTTCTCTGCATGTCTTTTGTTGTAGTTGAAATCGATAGCCCAGGTCGACGTCGAGTACCCTACTCGAGATCGAGGCTTCTGGTCGACATCAGAACGTGACTTTCAGGCTCTTTTAGGATCCCGCTGACTCGCTTTCTCGTGGATCGAACCTGATTTCTCTACTACCAAAGCGGGGAGCCTTGAATATCTTGGAAAAGGCTAAGAGTTGCATTGGTTTATATTTTATTATATATTTCGATTCAATTCTCCATTCGTCAAATTGGCACCGTTGCCGAGGAAGCGATCAATCGCGCCCTAGTAGTCTATCTCACGTCTCTTTCTTGTTTTGCTTTATAGGTGTATGCGACGCGCTGATCGCACGCCTGAATTCGAAGGAGTAGAAGACCCTGAACGTTATCTCCATTTAAGGTCTAGAGTACAAAGAATCATAGTAGACCAAGAGACCCAGGCTCAACAGATTGAGCGTTTGAGGAAGCAAGTCGAGGACTTCACTGCTAGAGAGGCGCCACAAAGAGAGCGTGGTGACAGGGAGGAGGAAGCGAGGAGGTGATATGAAGCCCATATCAACGCCCTCCCTCAAAATGACAATCAATACATGCACCTTGTGCTCTCAGTGCCTGAATCGGTCATTCTTATCCCTCACTCTAATTTTGAGATTAAACCTAGCTTCTTAACTGAAATTAGGCGAAATCAGTTTGAGGGAAAACCTAATTATTGCCCTCTAGAGCATATTACAACTTTCCTCGATTTGTGTGATACTATTGCTTATGGACAAAGCCTTGAGTATGTCAAACTAAAGGCTTTTCATTGGTCTCTTGCAGGGAAAGCACTAGCATGGTTGGAGAGTCTAGCCCCAAGATCACTCCTCACGTGGGATGATGTCAAGGATGCCTTTCTCAACAAATTTTTTCCACCATCCAAGACGGCGGTTATACGTCAGAAGATCATGGATTTCAAGCAAAAGCCTCATGAAACCCTGGTGCAAGTGTGAGAGTGATTCAAGGAGCTTTTGAGGTCCTGCCCTACGCAAGGGTAACCACCCTACGTCATCCAGAAGATCATCTACAACGCCCTGAACGTAGCAACTAAGGAGAGGATCAACACCTACACCTCCTATGGGTATCTTGAGCTCCTACCGCAACAAGCTTGGGATACTATAGAGAGGTTGGTAGAATTTGATAACACATATGGGACTCCTGCGGCCTCCGACTCAAGGTCTGCCCCATCGATGCCACTCTATGAGCCCTTCAAGGAGATTGATGCCGACGTCAAGGAGCAAATCCTCAAATATCAACTCAAAAGACTTTAGAAACAAGTCAAATTCCTCTCCGTCAACCAACCCTGCGCCGAATGCGGCTCCGAGAGGCCCATCACTATCGCTTGCCCCCACACGGAGCAAGTTGATCTAGCGGAGACTCATCAGAAGGTGAGGTACATGAGGAATCCCAATTGCCAGGGATACCAAAACTGGGGAAATCAACCACCCCAATACAACCCTAGGGATCCTCCACCTTACCGAGCTCTAGGCCACCCGGAGATAGAGCCAAGAAGAGATGATGTCCAACTCATCCTTGATGAGTTAAGGAGGAACCAAGCGGCAAGTCAACAATTGAGCAATGCCATCCAGAATCAACTTCAAGGGCTCAACGCCCGTATGGGGCAGATGGATACATGGAGAAAGAGCATGGAGACCCAATTGGGTCAACTAACGGCTCAAATCCCAAAGCCACCAGGCAAGCTCCCAGGACAACCACAAGAAAATCCAAAGAGGCAAGTTGGGTACATTGTCGCTGTCAATCTAAGGAGTGGACGTCAATTGCAGGAGCCACGGAGCAAAGGAGAAGTCGTTGAAGACGCAGTCGATGTCGACATCCCAGTCGATGTCGACATCCCAGTCGATGTCGAGGGCCTTGTCGATGTCAACCACACTTTCGATGTCGAGCCCACTACAACACCTATAACAGAGCCAGAGAAGCACTCGACATTGAGTGCTCCACTCGATATCGATACCCCTGTCGACGTTGAGTCCTCTGCAGATCGACAACAACTTCAAACTCCTCCGAGGTCGACCACCCATGTTGATATCGACCCCTTTGTCGATGTCGACCAGTCCAGAAAGCCCAAGGCGATCCCTTTGGCTCTGAAGCCAACGAAAGCACTTCCATCCCCCCTAAGGCGTTGCAAGACCTGACGGGTACTAAGTTTAGGCGCTTCCTGAAGATCCTACAAGGACTCAACCTCACCATCCCACTCACGGAAGCGCTAAACGAGATGCCAGCATACTTGAGGTTCCTGAAGGACATCCTATCTAAGAAGAGGTCCATCATTGAGATCGCCGGCGAATGCAATTCCATAGAGTTTCCTGAAAAGCGCGGCAATCCAGGCAAGTTTGCTATGACAGTAGGGGTAGGTAAGCATCAATTCAAATCCCTTTGTGACCTTGGGGCTAGCGTTAGTTTGATGCCCCTATCGATATGTCAACAAGTGGGTGTAGGAGCATTGGAGCCCATCGACATGAAGTTATACATGGCGGACTACTCCTTCGTGAGACCAACAGGGGTTGTGGATGATGTTCCAGTAAAGGTTGGGAAGTTCTTCATACCTACGAACTTCATTGTGTTGGACATGCCAAAAGATCCTATCGTGCCTATCATCCTTGGTAGGCCATTCTTAGCAACTGCGGATGTCAACGTCAATATGAGGAATGGCACCCTTACATTCATAATCGGCAATGAAGTCGTCGAGTTTCGCTTCAACCCGAAGATGAGCAAGACAAAAAGAACCTCTGGAGCATATGAAGAAGTTGGGCTCACACCTGCGAGGGAGAAGCTTCGCAAGTTTTTTTTTGGCGAAGATAGAAGTTGTAAAGAGAGACAAAATCGAATTCACCCAGTCAAAATCGACCAAGATACTCGATGTCGACCCCCTGACTCGATGTCGAGTGCCACTATGAACCGTAGGATGATGAAGGACTGAAGGAGTAGTCCGCTACTATGAGCCTCGTGTATATAGACTTTCACATGCATTCATCTCTTAGAATGCATTAGTGTGACCCATTATGAACCGTAGGATGATGAAGATTTAGATGGTTGGATTTGAGTATGCATCCAATAAAAATGGGAATGAAATAATGGAAATAAATATGAATAAAGAAGTGAGGAATTTATCTCTCCAAATTCCTATTTTATCTCCTAATTAATTCAAATGTGCGAGTTGTACGTATATTATTCTATATTCATCTGAATATTCAATGAATACAGATGTTCAAATGAATATTCGAATATTCATATGCATAAAGAATATTTGAATATCTTGTAAAGTAACTAACATGATTTTTACAACTATAAACGGATAGAGTTAAAAAGGAATTTTTTTATATTAATATTCCAATTGTATTAGAATTATATTCATTTGAAATTTGTATTTAGATAATATTAGTATGAATATACGTATAATATTTTATATTCATCCTAATATTATCAAATATTCATTTGAACATTAAATGGTGAGATGAATATTTGAATATTCATATTCATAAAGAATATTTGAATATCTTTTAAAGTAACTAACGTGATTCTTGCAACTATAAATGGATAGAGTTAAAAGGAAATTTTTTTTTATTAATATGGGTAGAAAAAATATTAATTACCATAAATATATAAATTATCCTATTAATCATAGTCATTCATTAAATTTCAATCCAATGGCTAAATACTGGTTTCACAAATGCATTATAAGGAGTGAATGCATTGGATAGTCTTATATATATATATATATATAGGGAAGGGTTCAAGTGAGAAGTATCCGGTCCGGTGAGAAGGAAAGAAGTAATTTGATTGGCTGAAATACATCTAGGATTTAAAAGAAAAATACGGGCGCGTGGATCTGCCATTTTCTCTTGTTTTTAGATTTGAAAGCTCAAGGAGAGCTCCCATGGTCTCGTCTCTCCCATTCCATGAGCCTCCTTCCCAAATTCGGCGCCATCATCAACGGAGGATGAATCTGCCACCGGCTGCTGCCCGAGGCCTCAGTCAGCACTTGTCCACCAGCGCCAGCACCTTCTCCAGTGGCTGCCCCATGTCGTCAGATAACGCCGATCTCGCCGGGCTGATAGCTAGAGATTCCGGACGCCAACGGGGATGAGTGATTGGACGGTGGACGCCGGGGATGAGTGCGTGGACGGTGGACGCTGGGGATGAGTGCGTGGACGGTGCCCGAGACCATCTAGATGTTTCCGGTCTCCGTTACATCCTCCGGCCACCTCCGACGACTGCTTCGCCCACCTCGACCTCGGATTCAAGTTCTCCTCCCTTTTATATGAGATTTTGTGTATTTCTTAAAGCTTATTACAGTAATTAAATCATTCATGAATGGCTTGATTCAATTCCAACAGTCTCAAGTATACATAACAAAGAACAATGGTCGGAGGTATATAGGAAGCTGAGTGTTTCGTTATGGAGTTTTATGAATTTGACCTTTGGTATATTTAACTTTTCTTCAGAGAGCGTATACAAGTACAACCTCACTGGACTGGATAGAGGTTCAAAGGTTTATACCAAGTGGTTCAGAGGTTTATACCAAGTGGTTCATTGTTTTAATACTAAGTGGTTCAGTGACTAAATAGAGAGTGGTTCAGTGACTAAATAGAGATTGGTTCAGTGACTAAATAGAGATTGGTTCAGGGCTAAATAAAGAGTGGTTCAGTGACTAAATAGAGAGTGGTTCAGTGACTAAATAGAGAGTGGTTCAGTGACTAAATAGAGAGTGGTTTAGTGACTTAATAGAGATTGGTTCAGTGACTAAATAGAGAGTGGTTCAGTGACTAAATAGAGAGTGGTTCAGTGACTAAATAGAGAGTGGTTCAGTGACTAAATAGAGAGGTTCAAAGACTAAATAGAGAGTGGTTCATTGACTAAATAGAGAGTGGTTCAGTGACTAAATATAGATTGGTTCAGTGACTAAATAGAGAGTGGTTCAGTGACTAAATAGAGAGTGGTTCAGTGAGAGTAAAAGGGTTGAACCACTGAGAGTAAAAAGGGCTGAACCACTATGAATAAAAGGGTTGAACCACTAAGAGTAAAAGGGCTGAACCACTTCTTGGTAACTTGATGAAGTACTTCTTTATAGCTTGTGAACCACATTTTTTTTCAACAAAACATATACAAAGTGGGTGTCTATGTGTAGATAAAATTAAAATACACCCAAAAATATATTTTTATATTTTTTTAACAAGTGAAAATGCCAAAAAATAATTTTTAAAAGTCCATGTAAACACTTTTCATATGTACGTACATTGTCTAATTAATTAGTAAATTTTGTTGATTGGCGTGTGCATTGTGGGTGTTACTAATTAATTTGTGTGAGTGTTACTAATTAATTGGGGGAATACGCGTGTCTCGTATTTTTAATTTATTTCTGGACACGTGGACCAATCAGATTGCTTCTTTCCTTCTCACCGGTAAGGTGCTTCTCACCCGAACCCAACCCTATATATATATATATATATATATATATAAGATTAGGGACTACTCGTACTAAGTAAAATGAGAGAAAAGCTCTCTCATCTCTCTAGATGGAGTCCTACATCTGGCTTCGGCCGTTCAACTTCGGCTCCGGACATCCTAACTCAGCTTCGGCCGCCCAACTCTGGCTCCGGCCGCCTCTGACATGAGTCTCGTTTCTCTCTCTCTCTCTCTCTCTCTCTCTCTCTCTCTCTCTCGGGTTCCTTCCTTCGACGACTTTTTTCATATCCCTTCAACTGTCTATTTGGACTGTTGATTCAAGTGTTTGGCTTTGGGGCTTCCTACGACCATGGCCAAATCTGCTCTCACATCCCTCCTCTGGCTACCCTCGTTGTCGATTTTGTCTACCCCTCTCGCGCAGCCCTCCATCCTCCTTTTGGATCTGTTTTCCTTTTGATCCAGGGTGGGTGTGTCGGTTTCCTTTGATTTATGAAATTAATTCTGGGGTTTTACCTTTCGTGACCTTTTCGCCCCACGGCTCGATTCGATCATTTTCCTCGGCGATCTTTGAGTGTCGGGGGTGCTGGTTGATGAAGGTCGTGTGCTGGCTCCGGGTCCACCCTCCTCTTCCTTTGACTTACTTGGTCTGGAGCCCTTTGGTCGTTGTTTCCGCAGGCTTTGGTTGTTGTCGTCTCCTGCTCCGGTTGTTGTGCGGCCCCAACTGTTCAAGTTCTCTGTTCGTACACACAAAAAAGCAAAAAATGGTTATCCTTGCCTTGCAAAGATAAGGGGAGAACAAATTAAAAAGGAAAAAAATTAAAAATTAAAACCATTTTTTTTATTAGGTAAAAATTCGAAGGTCAGACAGGTCTGACTCTTCGAGAGGCCGACAAAAGTCGGCAGACGACGAACCGTCAAACGTACAACCTAACAGAACAGGAAAACATATAACATGCGAAATGAAATAAGCAGAAATAAACTCTACAACAAAACGATCCAAGAAGACCAAACACCAAAAAGCTGAGGAAGCCGCTGAAGAACGAAGCCAAGCACCACCGAACAGTAGCACCGCGGGCCAGCGGTACAGCAGGACTCTATCTCCTGTGGGTAGTGCAGACGAACTCCAAGGAAACTCAATCTCGGATACGGAGTCGTCATGAGCGCACCACCACGACCCCAGCCAGACCCGACTCCAAACTCCACGCCCCCCCCCCCCCGAACAGGCAAAAGACCTCCTAGAACCATCGGAAGCAGAGCCGCAAGCTGCTCGAGGAAAACGCCAACAAGATTTCACCTGTGAAAATATCGTGAAACCCTTACGGGATTTAGACAAACCCTTTCGGGTGGGTTTACTCAAACCCTTTCGGGAGTTTTTCAACACCCTTTCGGGATGTTTGAACCTACAAACGAAAATATACGCAATAGAATGAGAGTAAATTAAATTCTCATTTCAATCCCTTGGGCCCGAAGGACCACAAGCTTGGGCCCAAAGGACCCAGAAAACTTGTTTCACATCAATTTTAATTTAATAAAACTCTTCCCATCCGACTTGGGCTGCTTCGGGCCCAAGAGAAAGCCTTGGGCCCGAAGCACAAATTTCTTGGACCCAAAACAACACATGTGGGCCACCTTCGGGCCCAAGAAGACCCAAAGGGGCACGCAACAGGGAAAATGAGTAGGAGACATGGCATCAACCAGCTCCGACGCCAGCGAGCACACCGGACGAAAATTCGACGGGAACGCCGCACACCACAACAAGGCTCAACGGAGGATGGCAAGACAACATCAACAACAACAAAACCTAACAAAGGAGAGGGAACCGGAAGGGAAGGCGGCGAGCGAACACCCAAACCAACCCCGCACCACAGATCACCGATCGACCAGAGCAACCGCAGAAGCCCAAAATCGAAAACCCACCACCCAATTTCTCAAGATACGGGAAGCCCCAACCCCACCTCGGACCACCAAAACCCTAACCTGCACGAGGTAACCTCCAAGGCTCCAATCGGAACCGAAGGACGGCCACCTCAACAGCCAGAAGAGGCAGAAAGGCCGAGGAAGAAGGAAACTCAAGGACGAGGAAGACGGAGACCGAGAACCGCCCCAAATCGGACACCACAGAGACCATCAATCGGCCACACGACTCAAAACGCAGCAAATAGAAGAAGAAGGGTACTAAAAAACGAGATTATTGAGATTTGATTAGCCAAATCAAGGTTGAGAGGAAGGGGATTCATTTCGTACAGAATAATAAAACTACAAACATTTTCAAACGGTTAAAAATTAAAACCATTTTTTGTGCTTGCGGTGCAAGCAGAAAAAAAAAACAAAAGAAAAAAGAAAAAACATAATGTGCTTGCACGCCAAGCTCCCGGAGAAAAAAAAAAGATTAACACCGGTGGAACAATTTATATAATATATATTATATATAAAGAAAAATATAGATTTTTATATATTAAAGGAAAATATATATATTTTGCATATTTACAATCTTTATAAATTTATCCCGCAAGGGAATCAAACCCCGCTCATTTGGGCGTGTACTAAATCTAGTTAGGGTTGTTTAAATCCCGAAAGGGTTCTGGGTGGTCTTTACTCATGCAGTGTATGGATCTGCGGTGGCGTGGTTGGGCGCTCTTCTCCGTAGATGTGGTTCTGGCTGTTGGAGTCGGGATAGGTAGGGGTCGAGGTAGTGTGTTTCGTAGCGTCTCCGCTAATTGGGTTGACTACTTCCCTGGAGTTTCGTCCTTACTACCCACAAGATGATCGGGTCCTGATGTAACGCTAACCTACGGTTCTGTTTCAGAGTAGGGCTTGGTTTCGTCCGTCGTCTTCATCCACGTCTAGTTTGGTTTGGGGCAGCTTGATTTTGTTTTTTGTATGGTGCGTTTCTCTGAGTTTACACCGTTATGTATTGTTTGTTTGTTTGGTTGGTTTGTATACGGTCTCCCGTCTACCGGCTTGACCGGCCTTTGAGTTTCCGATATGTCTGAACTCGAATCTTACTTAATAAAAAAAAAAGATTAGGGAGTTAAATGAAAAAGTTAAGGATTAAAATAGAAAAAATGAAAGGGTAGGGAGTAGGGACTATTAACATATACTTTACCCAACGAAAATACTCCGTCATCGCTATTTGCTGTTGGGGCCACCTTGGCCTTGCACTGGACGGATTCCCTATCGCAAAGATCTTCCCTCAATCCGCTTCTTCCTGTTGGTAGTGCTCCGGCGGAATTGCTTCTCCCAAGGAAAGATGAGGAGCCGAACTGCGTACGTTTGGGCGGTGGCGATCCTCTGTTTCCTTGTGCTGATGCTTGTCACCCCTGCCATTCCCCAGTCCGAGTCTTACCACGATTTCGCTGATCAACGCGAGTTTTTCGGTATCATTTCCCCCTTTTTTGTTAAATTCTCTCCCTCAATTTCAGTTCTTAAAAACCTTCAACTCATTCTATTACAAAAATAATAGATCCAAGTTTTAGATTGTTATGGATCTAGGGTTTCTGTGTTGTTTACGGTTCTGTAGGCTTCTTGCGGCTCATTTAGGGTTTCGATGTCTAATACAGTTCTTTTTTCAGGGTGTTTTTCGGTCCGACTAGGGTTGTGATCAAGTTTAGAGATGCTTAATGTTTGATACTTGTTTGGAACTAACAACCCTAGTTTAAGAAAACATGTGCTTTAGCGCTCCTTCTGTAATAGCAATGAATTGATCATCTAGATGTCAAATTTACTTGTTGAATCATAATTTCTGGTTATGTAGTGTGTTTTTTGGACGTTTTTGGGGAAATTTTGTAAATTGTGATTGCATCTTTGTGTAAATTGATGTATTTATGCATTCATTTCCAGGTATTCCTAACACACTAAATGTGATATCCAACTTTCCGTTCCTTGTGATTGGTCTCATTGGGCTGGTATTGTGTTATCATGGTAATTACTTTAAGCTAAGGTAATCCACATACATAAAGCTTTCTTTGTTGTTAGCTATATGACACTATAAAGTGCCATGAACCTTATCTACCTGCATTCATTCTTGTTCTTGCTCAGTTTTTTGTGTTTTGAAGCTTGCAAGGTGAGCTCTGGGGTTGGACTTGTTTCTTTATCGGGGTGGCTGCTGTTGGTGTTGGTTCCTCTTACTACCATCTCAAACCAAATGATGCTCGCCTTGTGTGGGATCGCTTGCCAGTTAGTTTGATCTTCTGATACATCACAACTAAATCTAAATTGGTCTAAATTTAGTTAGTATCAACCTTGCATGCATGCCATTTGCTTTGAACTTAACTTCATTTTCTTTTTCAATATAATTGTTGAGATTTTTTTTTTTTGTTAACTTAACTTCATTTACTTTGATGTATCCAGATGACAATTGCATTCACATCAATAATTGCAATATTTATTATAGAAAGGATTGATGAAAGGAAGGGAACAATATCCATCATACCTCTTGTTCTAGCAGGCGCCGTTAGCATCTTGTATTGGAGGTGATTATTCCACTATTGTTTCTTTTCTTAGTACGTTGTGGAATTAAATATTTCCTTTTCTCAAAGGGCAGTTGGTGCTGTTTGAGTCAAACTAAATTCTTAACCTGTGTAGAGTTCCATGGTTTGTTTTGAGTGGAGCCTGCTCTTATAAGTGGGACTATCCGACTATGTTGTTGAAAGAAGCAACTGAATTGAAAATGAATGGCGATGACTGATATATGGTTTACGAGAATGTGTTTTGTTTCATTTCATTATGGTTCATGGTGGGGATAACTAAGATCACTGATGGAATATTGAATATTTTCTTCTTGTAATAGACAAAATGGTAGTATATGAGTGCATCTGTTTGAAATTAGTTTGGATTCCTTTAAGCTGGCACTATGACTATGTTTCTAATCTGATCTTTGAGTACCTCATCTAATTTTGTCAAGATGGTTACCTGTTTATAAGTTGGAAATGCCATATAAGGTGGAACTTTCTCAATTTCTCATCCCATGTGAACCTTCATTGCAGGTTTTTTGATGATCTTCGTCCTTATGCACTGATACAGTTTGTCCCATGCATTGCCATTCCACTAATGGCTATTTTGATGCCTCCTATGTATACACATTCTTCCTACTGGCTCTGGGCTGCAGGTCTGTTGCTTAAATAGAACTAAATAATTCTTTTCCAATCTATTAAATTATTTCCACGGATTGACTGTTGACAGTATTTGCTCATCCTTTTTTCAGCATTTTATCTGCTGGCAAAGATAGAAGAGGCAGCAGATAAACCAATCTATAACTTCACTCATCATATTGTCAGCGGCCATACTCTTAAGCACTTGTTTGCTGCCATGGTGCCTGTATTCTTGGCACTCATGCTTGCAAAAAGAGAAGTTGAAGTTCAGAGGTACAAATCTCTTCTTTGAGTTAGTTGGAAGTTGCAGTGTGTACGGTATTGTCAATATTTAAATATCTGTGTATATAGTTTATTGACACAACGACACAATTGATTCCGACAAAGAGGATATGAATTAAGAGGATATGAATTTTCCTTTCTAATCAGTTTAATTGTTTTCACTTGTTTTCAGAGTATTATTCTGAATTAGAAATCATGTGAAATTTAGAAACCATCTGGGGGATGCATTGTTTCTGGGATAATACAAGCCATCTTGAATTGAAGCTAACAGAGACTACAGCCATTTATGATGGTTTGAACTCGTATAACACTAGTTGCATTTTGCACCACTGAGATTGAAGTGAAATTATACATGTATGGTTTGTGTGATCTTTGTGGACAAGGGCTGTCCTTATGCTTCTCTATTCTAGCAGTCCCTGCGTATCAGTTTGTTGTGATTGTTATCTAGAACCATTTTTGGCAACTGATTTGTAATTTATGCAGGGTAAGCTTGCTTCAGACTTGGAGAGTTTCATGGGAAGCAAGAGTAAAAGGAAATGAGATCAAGGAAGAGATTACCTACACAACTGTTGCCATTGAGGAGGAAGAGCGCTAGTGCGCAAGGGTTTTTTCAGCTTGACGCCACAAATCTGATGAAGGAACTCTGAAAGTTGCATCTTTAACAGACTGATGGCAGATCTTGTCCACCTTGTTATTTACGTAGTAACTTGTATTTCTGCAAATTATACAGATCCTCTCCACACTCAGTCCCTCAAGTATAATCTTCAGACAGCCTTTGTACATACATACTGTTGTGAAATTTTGTGTACATAACAAGTTAAGAACTAATGTCTTTTCAAATTGTAACAACTTATTGTAAGAGACTCTTCGAAATTTTAGTATTTCATTAATTAAAGTAAAAGACTCTTTAGCTTTTTGCAGTAAAATCCCTGCACATATGGTTCAAAAAATCTTTATCTACATGCATTTAAAATACACGGAAGTAATATTCCCATAAACCTCTTTTGTTGTGATATTTGAACCACTTTCTCTAAATAGTATGAACCACTTAATGTAAATACTCTAAACAAGTTACATTTCTGAAATACTTACGATCAATGTTGTGAACCACATTATTATGTTCTTGAACAACATATGATTGTTAATCTAAACCACTAAATAATACTCCATCTATTAATTAAAACTTGACGTTTTACTATTCATGCACGCTTTTTGAGGTGTTAAAAACTATATAAAATATTAACTTTTTAACATATTTTTTAAATAATTTCATACTTATTACTATTAATTATAAATTTATAAAAACAAATTTAAAAAAATGTTAATATTTCATATAGTTTTTATCATTCTAAAAAAGCGTGCATGAATAGTAAACGACAAGTTTTAATTAACAAAGGGATTAGGTAGCAATATTTTGAACCACATTCTGAATATGTTCTTGGGCCCCAAATGGTTGTTCGTTTAAACCACATTTTAATAATGTTTTGTACCACGTTATTAATATGTTTTTAAACCACATTGTTAATATGTTTTTGAACCACATCTTGTTAATGCTGTAAACCAATTACATTTTTGAACCACTTTCTAATAATGTTTTGAACCACATTATTAATATGTTCTTGAACCACATGATTTTTTTTTATCAGAACCACTAATTAATAATGTTTTGAACCACATTGTTAATAGGCTCTTAAACCACATATGTTTGTCGAGTTATTAAAATTGATTTATCAGATGCATAAAATTGTAAATCCTGAACAACGTTAATGAAAAAAATCTATAAATTATAAAATGTTTAAACCATTAACTAAGACTGCTCTGAACCATAAACAAAACCATACAAAAAAATGTATGAACCACTAACTAAGACGATTCTTGAACCACTACTTGAGACTCTTCTGAACCATATACAACACATGAAGAAGAATCACATGAACCTATATATATATATATATATATATATATATATATATATATATATGGACTTTTTGGTAAAACAAAACTTACTATTTAACTAGTAAAAAAATTTGAGTCATACAATTGTTTTAAAAAATGTGCAACTATCTTGTATTCCCATTTAATATTAAAAATGAATAATAATTGGTTAAACAGTTAAAGTTTGTAACAAATAACTATTATTCACCAAATATGTAAGTATTCATATTTCATGATATAATAATTTTAATCTAAATTATTAAGTTTTCATATTTTGCAAACTAATACTAATTTATTGTTGTATATTACTATTAATATTTAAAGATACAGTTACACCAACTAATTTTCATATTTAACATTAAATATGAATACTAGTTGCTTCTATGATTAAGTGTGTTTTTTGTTAATCAATCTACTCCTTTCATTTTTTTAATCTAAAAATTCATAATTGTTCTCCTCGTTACAGAGTAAGGATTGTTCTCATGAGAATTGTAACTATAGTGCATTGATCTAAAATAGGTGAATAAAGTAACTAGAACTAAACCAAAATCTAAGAAAGAATGAACATAAAAATATATTGAACTAGAGACGGAGAGAGAAGAAAAACTAGAATAATGACGAATTGTGTTATGCAATGTGAATTTTCTGATCAACCTCAAGAAGAATTATATCATATATATGCTCCTGCAATGCCCAAACACGAGAAATATAGCCAACATCATAGAACCGAACATATATTGAGGAATTCGTAAAACACATAAATCTTGAAAACAAAAAAATTCTAATGAAATTTTAAATGATTTAAAAAAAATATATTGGAAAAGAAATCATTTACTAAATTAGCAACTGTTTGGTTTGGTATATGATATTTCATAAATCAAATAGTATTTAAAAATGAAACATGGAATATACAATCCATAACAACCTTTATTTTAAAAAATATTCTTAATTGGAATAACTTTAGATAGGATGTTGAAGAGGATGAGGGGGAGAACTTAACTATTTGAAAATCGATAATCATATGAAAAAAACATTCAATCGAAAATACCATAACACAACTACTTTAAATTAAACTTTGATAGATCTAGACTTGACTTTGTAAAAATATTTATAGGATATATAGTTAGAGACTACAATGCTCACACCATTTGTCTAAAAGATGAAAAAGTAATTGCACAATAATTAGAGCAGAAGCCTTACCAGTATATAAGGAAATTAAATAAGCATTCAACAAAAATATTCAAAATATTGACATAGAAAGAGATAAGAAAAGCATTATTGATGCACTTTGGGTACTTGGAATTTCCCTTGGAGATCAAAATATTCATCTTGGACTCTCAACTGAACCGACTTCAATTTTCTTCGGTCCACGTTTGTTATGCCTTCATATCAATAGAGTTTTAGATATATTGACCCATTTAAGACATTTATCTCCTAGTGCCAACACAAATTTAGACACATAATTATAAGTTTTCATATGCATGATACTCTACGCTGGACTACATATAAAGCAAGAGAGAAGATGTTACATTGCTTAGAGATGAAGTGTAGAAACGAGAGAGGTAAAGAAGGGAAATATGTCCACACCTTTTTCCATATAGACCCTTGTACAAGCCTGTCAAAACATGACCCGATCGGAAAAACCCGACTCATATGTCCGGTAATTTTACGGGTTTGAACTTGATGTTTTAGACTCGAGACCCGAAATTGACGCGAACCCGAATTACCCGGGACTTTTAGGGTGAAGACTCGGGACCCGTTGGGTCAAAATCGACCCGATAAGTCAGCACCATGTAGACGCCACATAGGCACCGGATTGACCCCACACAAATTCGTCATGCAATTGTATTCGTTAAGATCACTCATAAGTTAAATAACTTATATATTTTATAATTATAGTATGTTTATAATACTTATTTGTATAAATATGATTTTTTTTATACTTAAAATATTAATATAATATTATTATAATAATAATATTTATAAATTTAATTATAATATTATAATTTAATTTAATTTGACATTTTATATTACAATTTAATTTTGATATTATTTTAATATTTTAAAAAATTCTTCAAAAAGTTCGAGTTTTTTGCTCCGGCCCGATTGATCTGAAACCCGATTTATCCAGAACCCGAATGACCCGAACCGACCCGAATGACCCGATTAACAGGTCTACCCTTGTATGATCCTTCGATTAGAAACTTTTTTTTTGGTTCACATCCATCTCATACTGGGCATACTCAATAAAATAATTAAAATATTTTATTTATTTATTCATTTATAAGTTATTATTAGAATTTAGAAGCATAAAAATGTTTTTCTTTTAACAATGCCAAGAGAATTCAAGTGGATGAAATCGAGGAGCATCGAATCGTCAAGTGGCTCAGTATCGGAAAAGTCAAAGCCAAGATGCGATAGACGATCATCAACTCGGTTGGCTTCCCTATGAACATGACGAATAAGGATATCTTGGAAAAAGTCAAGGGAGATTAGACTGTCAGAGACAATCATTTCCGAATCTCCGGAGGGCTTCCAAATACCTTTAATGCTGTTTATGATGGTGAGGTTGTCACCTTCTATGATGAGTTTGGTAATCCCAAGGTCCATTGCCGCATTGGCACCCTTCCAGAGAGCAAACCCTTCCGAGCCCATGACAGAGGCCAAAGGAGAGAGTCCCGAGCCTAGGAAGAGAGGAGTGCCATTCTTGTCCCGTATTATGAAACCGTAGGATCCCTTGGCCGAAGCCGAGAGGGCTCCGTCGAAGTTTAATTTCGCAAATCCATCCGGAGGCTTAATCCATTTTATCTTTCGGTGTTGTTTTGATTTTTTATGTGGGAGTTCCGTTGTTGTGTTCAGGTCGTCATCTTGTTTTGCATTATTCCATAGAAAATACTGATCATGAATAAAGGATACAATACTTTTGGGGTTTGGCTTAAGATTGTCGAATAATGTTTTGTTTCAAAAGAACCAAATACACCACCAAGTCAGCATAAGCTTGCTGAAGCGAGGGGTTCCAATCATTTCTTTTATACTTTTGATAATGGAGTTTATGGGTATACTTTGGTTGAAGTTTTGATTTAGGAGCATAAAAATGTTTAAAACATGCTTTTTTTATTAGGTAAGAATTCGAGCTCAGACATGCCTGAAACTCGAGAAGCCGACGAATCGGCAGACGGAGAATCCGTCAACATACAACATACTAAAAACACAAATAAGAACAGATGTAAGAAAACCCCAAACAACCTGAAGAAGTCGTCAGTCAGAAGAGAAGTCGATGGAGATCCAGGGCGAGTCACGAATACCGAGAACACGGGAGAGTGTGAAGACTTACACGGCGTCTCGACGTCGAGAAGGCGGAGAACAGTAACCCAACAACGGAAAGGGCGAACCTGGGGAAGTGCGGATCACCGACGTTGCCCCCACCTAGATGAAGGATCTTCGAAAACCACGAACACATCCACGATCCTCTCGATCATACAGGAACCCCAATACTGCAACCCAACTCGGAACTAAACGCCACTACGCCATAGCAACGACCCAACGCCAGAAGAACGAACAAGAACGGGCCAATAAAGGAAGATCAAACATCCGAAGAAAATTTGTGTGCAAAGCTCTCGAGAACACAGAGCATCTGGGGAGAATAATTATTATTTATTTATATTAATATTTTTCAGGCCCTTTCGGAATTTTAGTCAAACCCTTTCGGGTGGGTACACAGATAAATTATATAAGATTGATACATTATTTTTAATAATATTATGTGAGAAATTGATGATTGATTTATTTGGTTTGATGATTTTATTAAAACAAAAAGGATTTTAGACTAAACAATTGAATTTTTTACTCAGGGTGAGAAGCATTACTGAGAAAAATAAAACACAACGGTGGATAAATGAAAATTAAAAATTAGGGGTGATTCTGTGCAAATTATCAATATCTATATAAAATACTAAAACAGAGGCCAGAAACGGCCTCTGGTGCGATCTCGCGTCCACGGAATTTTCTGGATTAAAGCGGGATTATTTTTACTTACGTGTCATTTTCTGGATTAAAGTGGTATTATATTTCTGGGCCACATCAATTAATAAACGAATATAATTAGGTAAAAAACTTATCTTTTTAAATGAAATAATCTATCCAATATTTGGTCAATTATTCTACTAATTAAAATGCAATTTTGATTGGATTTGTTCTTCATCAAATTTCCAGCAATATGGTGTGCCGTGACATGGAAATTGAAGGGAAAAAATACTTAATAATGTTACAATACACTTCATTAATATAAATAAAATTTTGAAAAATTATGGAATTAAAATGGGTGATACAATGATCGGTTACACACTTACACTGAATGTATCACCATTGCAATTTGTAAAAATTTGAAAACAAAATTGATTTATAAATGGATTAAAAATCATGTTATAGATTTATATTTTTAAAATATGTCATCATGTTATAATTTTTTTTATATTTTATAAAGTTTTTAGTTTATTAAAAAATGTGTCAAAAACTAAAGTAATTTAAATTATGAGAAGAAACCCCTAAAATTTTTAAATACACAAAAATATTACAAAATATAATTTTCTTATAATTGTACTTTTAGAAGATTTTAATAATCGATCATGGAATTTATTATCATATCTTACTTAGTTATATTTTGATAATATTTTGTTATAAATATTTATATTTATTTTTTATAAATAAAAATAAAAATGGATTGAATTTACATATGGAATTTATAATGTGTTTCTTTCTTTTGGATTTAATACGTAAGATTTTTAATCATTTAATGTTTTTTTATTAAAAAGTATAAAATCTAGACTCAATATAAAAAATATATTTTAACTATTTTTAAAAAGAGAACAAACGTGATTAATCTAGACTCAAATATGTATTTACATTCTAAAAAAATAACACAATTGAATATTATATATTTACTTTATATGGATTAATAATTTATATTAATTCAAAGATGGTTTATATAATAAAATTTATTAACAAATCGCACAACGGGCGACTAATAAAACTAGTATAATACTAAAACAGAGACGTGGAAATCCTATGTGGCGGGTTCTGGTGCGATTCGCTTACGTGTCGTACTCTGGTGCAATCTGTCCTGGGTATTTGACACATCAATTAATGATGATCCAATATATTTAAGCCACGTCAGACGATTAAATCATCTATTTATACATGTGTCATCCTATGTGTCTATTTTAATTGAAGATTAAATTTATTTTTAATATAAATATTCAATATCATATCTTAAGTGGTTACAAAATCTATCATTTTTAATATAAATATTCAGCTTCATATCTTAGTTATTTACCAAAATCTATCATTTTAATATAAATATGACTATACAGTTCAAGATAGTATAGAGATAATATACTTGAATAATATTTTAAACAATCAATATATTGAGATTCTTTATCCTAATACGAACTTGGAATAAATAAAATTAAAATCAACTAAGCACATAATATATTTATCCTATTTGACGTTACATTAAACAATTAGTTACACGTAATTAAATGAAAGGGAGAACAAATGAAGAAATGGATGAAGTTTACTCCAATTCATTGAAACTTTTGAGCCACATATGAACTCAATTATATGCTAAAATCTAGGATTTCAATATAAATATTTGACTTTATATATATTTTAATTAGTTACGTACAAAATCTAGCTATTATTTTTTGATTTTTTGATAATTAGTTTTAAAACAAACTATGTAAGATAATTTTAAAAAACAAAATATTTGACTTTATATCTTAATTTATTTTTAACCCAACAAACGAAGTGAACAAAGTTCATGATCAACCCATTTCAATGTTTATTAGTCAATCGAGGTCCGGTGAAAAAATCATAACAAAGTCATACTATATATTCAAGAAAGTAAATTGCTTACTCCGTATTAGTTATCAAGTTCACTTCTGAGTTGATTGATCTTATGATTATGAATTGTGTTAAGAATATATTGAGATATAAAATTGAATCAATTAATATTTTTATCTTACATTTTTAATTAAATTATTTTATAATATCTTAACAACTAAGTATTTATTTAATATAAAAGATATTTGTAAACTATATAAATCAAGATATATTTAAATATTCATAATTAAATAATAAAATAAATAAAATGTTACTTATATAATAAAATACAGTATAATTTATTAACAAACTGCGAAGAACGCGGGTAATAATACTACTTAGTCCATATAAAGGAGTAGAAAGTATTAGAAACTATAAAACTGGATAAGGCTCATCCTCCTCCATTCATCCATTGGTGCCAAACTGCGCGCGCAAAGCTCGGGCGCCATGATCGCCCCTCCAACCTCCCACCGGCCACCACCTTCTTCTTCTTCTTCTTTCATCCCTGATATCGGACAATTCAGAACCATCAGAGAACTGAAGCAAATCCACGCAAAACTCATCAAGACCGGCGACATTCACGATCCTCTCTTCTCCGCCGACCTCCTCCGCTTCTCCGCCCTCTCCACCCACAACCGAGACCTCAATTATGCACGGTTGGTGTTTCACCAGATGAATCATCCCAACTGCTTCTCCTACAACACCATCATTAGGTCTCTCTCCGAAAGTGACAATTTCGACGACTCATTTGAGGCTCTGTCTGTTTTCGCCCAAATGTTGAGCGATGAACTTGTCTCTCCTAACAGGTTCACCTTTCCTTCTGTTTTCAAGGCTTGTGCTCGAGTCGGTGAGGATCGTATCGGTAAGCAGGTTCATGGGATGGTGGTTAAATTGGGTTTAGAGGGAGATGAGTTTGTTGTAAGCAATCTTTTGAGGATGTATATCAGTGGCGGACTTGTTTTTGATGCTAATCTTTTGTTTAATAGAAGGATGAATTGGAATGACGAAGATGAATGTCTGAATGAGAGAAGGAAAGACGGTAAGGTGGTCTTGTGGAATGTGATGATTGACGGGTATGCAAGACTTGGGGACCTTAGGAATGCACGGCAGCTGTTTGATAAAATGCCCCAAAGAAGTGTTGTTTCGTGGAATGGGATGATAGCTGGGTATGTGCAACATGGCTGGTTGAGGGAGGCTGTTGAGCTTTTTAGGGAAATGAAGGACACAAATGCTAACGTGCGCCCTAATTATGTTACTTTGGTAAGTGTTCTCCCTGCCATTTCCCGATTGGGAACTCTTGAATTGGGCAAGCTGGTACATTTGTATGCTGATAAACAAGGGATTGACATCGATGATGTGCTTGGCTCTGCTTTGGTCGATATGTATGCAAAGTGTGGCAATATTCAGAAGGCTCTCCAAGTGTTTGAGGGTCTTCCTAAAGGAAATGTAATAATATGGAATGCTATCATTGGCGGACTTGCTTACCATGGTCGTGCAACGGAGGCCATTGATTATTTGTCTACTATGGAAAAATGTGGGGTAAGACCAAGTGATGTAACATTTATCAACATTTTAACTGCATGCAGCCATGCCCGAATGGTGCAAGCAGGTAAGCAGTTGTTTGATTACATGGTTACAGTACTTGGTCTGAGTCCTAGGATTGAACACTATGGCTGTATGGTTGACCTCCTTGGTCGTAGTGGGCTCTTAACTGAAGCTGAGGAGCTTATCTTGAGCATGCCTATGAAACCAGATGATGTGGTGTGGAAGGCCCTGCTCGGCGCTTGTAAGATGCACGGGGACATTGATAGGGGAAAGCGAGTAGCCAAGCATTTAATGGAGATGGTTCCTAGTGATAGTGGATCTTATGTTGCTCTATCCAACATGTATGCGTCATCGGGGAACTGGGAGGGAGTTGCTCAGGTGAGGATGTTGATGAAGGATAGGGACATACGAAAAGACCCAGGATGTAGTTGGATAGAGGTTGGTAGAATGATCCATGAGTTCCTTGTGGAAGATGACTCTCATCCGCGTGCAAATGAAATCCATGCAAAGTTGCAAGAAATTGCTAGTAAGTTGGATTCGGTAGGGTATAAGCCTGATCCGAAACAAGTATTGCTCAATATAGATGAAGAAGAAAAGGAAAGTGCTTTACATTATCACAGTGAGAAGATTGCAGTAGCCTTTGGGCTGATCACTACAAGCCCTCAGAAAACACTTCATGTGGTTAAGAACCTTCGGATCTGTGATGATTGTCATTCCTATATGAAGCTGATTTCAAAAGTCTATAAGCGGACAATAATTGTGAGGGACCGGAAACGCTTCCATCATTTTGAGGATGGATCATGTTCTTGTGGTGACTTTTGGTGACTTCTTGTCGACAGGGCAGTTGCTATTAACTTCACGTGAGGTATATATCTTGATCTTTCAGGTGTGGGGGGGCTTTTGTTTGGTCTCATACCGGAGTTAAAAAAAAAAGCAACAAGTGATTACTAATATTGATCAAGTTATCATTTTTAGACATCCATGAAGGATGTTCTGTATCTTCTAAGTATTGCAACAGCTAAATGGATTGGAACCACACATGCAATTGACAGTACAATTCTCTGGTTAATTACAGCTTAAACAGCTTAATTTTGGTTGCAGTGGCCCTTATGAAATGCTCCAAGAATTCAACTGGATATAGTAATTTAACTGATCAATTCTCTCTCTAATTTGAACTAATGCTGAACTTTTCAATTATTTAATCAGGATGTATTCGGAAAAGTGATGAAGGTGAGTAGGGTGATTGTACTTAATTGAGGATTTCCCTATATTGAAGGAGCAATGCAGAAAGCCGGTGGGTTCATATTTGCTCCTGATTCAGGACATTCCTCAACTTTATGTATTAGTTACAAGACTTGCATTTACTTGGAGCGAGCCGAGTAATGTTTTAATTCCTCAGGAAGTTTAAGCTTTAATCACTCTTCTTGAATGCTTCTTATTTTAATTCCTGCCATTTCAGTCAGGTGGCCTTTTGGAAAGAAACCTAACATGCCATTTCAAATCTGCAGTAAGCTCGATCAGTTGCACTAGCAAATGGTATGTTATCTTTTGCACTTACCAATAAGCAGATTAAATAGTTTATACAGCTCATTCTTTCCTGAAAAGGCATACATTGTATTGATCTGTAATGTATTACATTATTAGAGCTCATGGTGACTGTTTTTTATAAGGTGATTGGCTGTCAAACGAGGATTCGCCAGAGGCTATGGATGTTTAATGGTATTCAGATATTGTTGAGCAACTACAAGGACATGGCAAGATATTTTAGCAATAGAGCATACCCTTTAAATATATATATATATGTGTGTGTGTGTGTGTGTGTGTGTGTGTGTGTGTGTGTACACATATATATACAGCACCTCTACGGCAAAGCCAAATCAAGCAGTTTCCTGATCCACGGGGAAGTTCGCATAAATGTATAAGGACCTGTCAAGAAACGGTGCTGTTTCCATCTCCTCATCCTTTTCCTCTCCTTGTAGAACGCTCTCACCATGTCCCACGCACTTGCACATCTACATATTGTATCTGACCCTGGGTGGGTTCAGGGTCTTAGCCTTGACCTGTCTTGGTGCAAGCAGCTACTCTTTATTCACTCGAATTGAAGATCTCTTAACAGAATGTAGGTCACACCAGTCACAATAGCCGAAGAGCTTATGAGAAGTGATGACGATCTGGAACTGTCCTTGAATTGCTGCTGCTCCAAAGCAAGAAACTGGAAGTAACCAAATCTCCCCAAAGTGAATGGAGCAGCCAACTCAAAATGCGCAGAAGAAGCACGAGGGAAACTGGCTATGTCAATGTTTCAGAAATAAAGCGGCTTACAATATTGTGTTGCTACTTTTGAGTTTTTTTTTAAACCAACCTTGTTGGCTTATGAAGGGTCTCTTATTGCAGTTGATGCTTTTTGTTGCAAGACAGAGTCTGCGTTGGAAGTCGAAGTGTTGGCTCTTCATGCTGACGTTTTGTGTGCAAAAGAGCTCGGTCTTCAACAAGTGATGATGGAGGGGGACAACTTACGCTCATCAATGTAATCCATGGGGTTTGGCAGTGTCCCTGAAGATTGAGATGGTGGCCTCAGACACGCTCTTACTGTCCCATTCCTTCCAATCGGCGTCCTTCAAACACAATTTTCGAGAAATCAATTTTGTTGCGGATTGTGTTGCCTGGATTCGCCTCTCGAACACTTCGGTCTCCTTCACTCATCATCCAAAGCAATGTTCGTAAAGGCGCTAGGCGGCCACCTAGGTGGACTTAGAACAAACTTAATTATTTCCTTATATTTTAACTTATAACACATCTCAGTAATTCATATAATGTAAATAATCCACAATATCCCTCATAAACCCAAATTTGTGGTGCTTAACTAACACTAAAGTAAATAAACGGAAAAGTACGTATTGAACAAAAATGCGCAAATAATTGAACAACACATTTTATTTGATTTTTTTTTATATTTGAGTTCGACCCCTTTTGGTTATCCTTTTGATTCGAAGTCGTATTGATACCAAGATTTGGATGGTTTTAGTGATTTGGGCTGCACCCAGCTTTTAGCAGGTTGCCTACGTATCTCTTGGAAGAGAATCAAGCCTCACGTAGTTCATAGTGTTTAGAATTTGTGTTTGGTTTGGATTTGGTTTCGCTTTCTTGTATGCATCATAGGAAGTTCAAACCCACCTTCTACGAAGGGTAGCTCGAACAACACTCCGCTCGAGTAACTTGAGTCCACCTTCTCGGAAGGGTAACTCAAGTAACCCGCCTATCATTTGCATAGAAAACAATTTGGCTTTGTTGTGGAGTTTGATTTAATTTGATTTGTTTTGACTAAAAGGTCAACTTGGGGGTTGTGATTGAACTCGTTTGTGAGTTTCCTATGTACCCCTTTTGGAAGGGATCAAATCGCACGTAGTTTTTTATCATGACAAATTTGAATGTGGTACTTAGGTTTTTGAATTTTTGGCCGTGATCGAACTCGACGAGCGAAAGCTTTGTATCGAGTCGGAGGAGACACTTTGGATCTGATGAGAATTTGATTTTGATTTTTGGTGACCGAACTCAACAAGCGGAAGCTTTGTTTCGAGTTAGATGGACACTTTGGTTTTGATAGAAAATTTGATATTTGAGACGACTTAGAGTTGAAGAATAAATTTGAGGAGATTTGATTGAAAGTTTGGATGTGACTGGACTCGGTGAGGATTTGATTTACACCGAGTTTCCTACGTATCCACTTGTTTGGTGGAATCAAGTCATCGTAGTTCTAACGGAAAACCAATTTGACTTTTTGGATTGGCGATTGTACCCGACGAGCTTAAACTTTATGTCGAGCTACCTACGTACCCGTTTGAACGAGATCAAATCATCCGTGGTTCCACATGGAATTGATTTGAATTTGAGGAAATTTGATTTAATTTGGGAAGGACGACTGAATCCGATATATATCAAATTTGATACCGAATTTCCTACGTAACTCGTAAAAGAGTATCAAGTCTTTACGTAGTTCTTTATGGAAACCAGTTTGATTTGATTTTGACCTCATATTCATTTAAA
This sequence comes from Persicaria maculosa, assembly GCA_963922045.1. Classification (NCBI taxonomy): domain Eukaryota; kingdom Viridiplantae; phylum Streptophyta; class Magnoliopsida; order Caryophyllales; family Polygonaceae; genus Persicaria; species Persicaria maculosa. The sequence goes on from OY998271.1 coordinate 40,828,939, forward strand.
AGCAATGTTCCAAAAAACGTTTGGCGGATGCTCAGCGGCTAGATAGGGTCAAGGGTCTAGGCGGATTGTGCGGGGTCTAGGCGGATTTACTATTTTGAAATGTATTTTTTAATCCTAGTACATATTCAATGCGTATATAAAATAGTAAAGTTTAATTCATAACATATATAAACAAAGAAACTTTAATTAATAGTCTAGGTGTTAACAATGGGAGTTAAGTCCCGAGTTAGAGGACTATGGGAGTGAGGGATCAAGAGTAAGAGAGAGTATAGAGATTGAGAACTAAGAGAGAGATCGACATGTGGGGGTTTTAGGAGTTAAAACCTCAAAATGGTTTTTTTCACTAACTCGCCAAACCCGCAAGGCCGCCAAGACCTTGCGGGTGACCTTCAAGGGTCTAGGCGGCTAAACTCAAAGGTGGGGGACCTTCAAGGGTCTAGGCGGGGTCTAGGCGGAGGCCCAGACCTTTTTTTGGAACAATGTTTAAAAGTGAAATTAGAGGTTGACGACTGTACCCGATATATTTTTAGGATTTAATATCGGGTTACCTACGTAGCCGATATGAGGCGTCAAGTCCTTACGTAGTTCTATCCGAAACCGATTTAATTTTTATTTCGGTTTTGCGATTGAACTCGACGAGCTTGAGCTTTATGTCGAGCTTCCTACCTACTCGGTTAAACGAGATCAAATCACTCGTAGTTCTTTCTTGCAACCTCATTTGATTTAGGGCATGTGATTGAATCCGAGATATATATGTTTTTACCGGATCTCCTACGTAGCTCGTAAAGAGCATCAAATCTTAACGTTGTTCTATACGATGAACAAATTTGATTTAATTTGGGAAGAACGACTAAATCCGTTATATATTAAATTTGATACCTGATTTCCTACGTTACTCGTAAAAGAGTATCAAATCTTTACGTAGTTCTTTATGGAAACCAGTTTGATTTGATTTTGACCTCATATTCATTTAAAAGTGAATTTGGAGGTTGACGACTGTACCCGATATATTTTTAGGATTTAATATCGGGTTACCTATGTAGCCGATATGAGGCGTCAAGTCTTTACGTAGTTCTATCTTACAACCTCATTCGATTTAGGGCACGTGATTGAATCCGAGATACATATGTTTTTATCGGATCTCCTACGTAGCTCGTAAAGAGCATCAAATCTTAACGTAGTTCTATACGGAAAACCAATTTTAATTTGGAAAAAATCCGATTTAAGATTTTGACTCCGTTTTTTTTTATTAGGAGTCGATTTGAGATTGACCCACTAGAATTAATTGACAAAGAATATTTGACGAGTTTAATTTTATATTTTGAAAAACTCGAATTCTTAATTTGTGCCAATTATAATTCTTATATTTTAGTGGGTCAATTATGTAATTAAACACATTTTTTTTAAATATGCCGAAGACATACATATCTTCCCTCCATGTCATGCACGTGCATTAAGATATAACAAGTAAAAGAAAATTTCTAGTACACATCTGACATGATATGGATACACTTGTGTATTTCATATCCGAAGAAAAACCTATCGGACTTATGTTCAAAAACCTTGACCCCCACTTCATGAAAGCCCATTTTATTTTATTTGCCAAACTGAGCCCCATTCATTTTCTTCATTAATTCAGCCCAATTCTTTTCAATCGAACTAGCCCAATTGCTTTTTTTTTTTCACGTTTTCCGTTTAGCGCAGGGTAATTTTGCTGTTTAGCGTATGCTCTGGTCGCAACGACCACAAGACCAATTGGTCGCAACGACCACTAGGCCAACGGGTCGCAATGACCATGGTCGCACCGACCATCCCCCGTATTGGTTGCACCGACCATTCTCTTACTGGTCGCACCGACCACTTGCAGTATTGGTCGCACCGACCACCCCCCTGATTTTGCTCTACTCCACCTTCATTTGCTTCCTCCTCCAGAGAAGTGGCAGAGAAGTGGCAGAGAAGCGGCCATTCGGCCTTCCGAGAGTGAGCCTCTCCCGGATCGATCTACAGTGGCTCCATGTCCTCAGCGAAGGTTGGGCTAGCTCACTCCAAGGGTTCATGAGGGAGAACGAGTTCCTCCAAACGCTTCACTTCAATTCGCTCCGGCTCGCCGACGGCTCTGTCGTCAACATGTCCGTGCTGATCGTCCTCGCTATCGACGACACCGACAAGTTCCGTATTGGCGATTCCCGCAACGTCGCTCTCTTCGATTCGTATGGCAACAGCCCCGTCGCCATCCTCAGAGATTGAGTGCCCTCACTGTTCACTGTATGAATGTCGTAATCCATTGATCTGATTGATTGATTCTCTTAATTTCTGCGAGCTTAAAGATGATAACTTTCGGTTTCCTGTTCCTTTAGATCTTGATTTTAGTTCGAGCTTGGTTTTAATGATGAAAAATGACCAATTGAGCTTTTGAAGCAATACAAATTCGACAATGAGTTATGCTGTCATAGAAAGCAGATTACACTGAATACCGATTGCTGTCATAGAAATTGCTTTAGGTACCTGCTAGATTACACTGAATACCGATTGCTGTCATAGAAATTTCTGGAACTGTGGTTTTACTAATTAAAATTTCTCTTTCATTGCTATTCCATTTGTATACACTAATCAATCCCCCAAGTTCACCAACTTCAGATTGATTGTTTGTTTGTTTGTTAAAGAGTTGATTTTTTGTTTGGTACAGGGTTTGATTTGGAGTTTTGACGAGATGCAATGGCTAGGGTTAGTGGACAACTTTTGGTAATGGCATTCCGTAATTAATCGGAGATAAAGGGTTAAATAATTTTTGTTCTAAAGAGTAAAATGCCTTGTTCTAAAAAGCACTTCCCTTTTTTTTTTCTTTCAACCGAGCCCTAATTTTAGCTGCTGCTGCTCGACATTTTTTTTTAATTTTGTTTAACAGCTTTCTCTTGATCTGAACAAAGGAGCAGGCGAAGAACATAAGAACGCTCAGAGATCGCCGACAACTTTGTGCTTTCTGCCTGGGCGATCGAGCAAGAAGGCGAATGAACCGATGACACCTTTAGGAGCGGAGCAGCCAGGACTCACCCACACCCACAGGAGCGCCCCTGCGACACCCGGTAGCAGCTCCGACCTCGGTTGTTTCATTCAGGTACGTTCTAGGTTTTTTTTGGTTTGCTAATTGCAGCCCCGAATTTGGTGTTCAATTCAATTTGTAGGTGACTTGTGTGTAATTAGAGATGATTAGGGTATGGGTCAAATTCGACAGCCACATTATTATCAGTAACAAATTTTCGCACAGAGACAAGGTTCTTGACAATTTTTGGGGCATAAAGCACATTGTGTAGGCGAAGTGGTGAGGTTTTTGAAAGGTTAGCATTTCCCGAACCAACGACAGGGATTGAGGTCCCATTGCCAACGAAGATACGATGTAAAGTAGACGAATTAGAATAGGCAGAGAGGGTACCTTGATCGTTGGTGATGTGGGAAGTAGCCCCGGTATCCATGTACCAATTGTCCTCCGGAGGTTGCAGACTCATGGTGTTGAAGGCTGCGCCGATGTCGGAGGGTGATGGGGCGAACTGAGGCTGCGTGAAGTACGCCTGGGGTTGATGCGGAGGCTGTTGGGGCCGGTACCGAGGTGGAGGTGGAGCGGTAGGGTAGGGACACGGAGGCTGGGGCCACTGCGGAGGCTGCGGGTAGTAGTAGCCGGGGTAGGACGGTGCGGACCACGGACGCTGCTGATGACGACCATGGTTGCGATGACCAGACCCGCGGCGATTGTGACGACCACCCCTGCCTTGAGGACGGCTGTTGTGGCGAGGTCCCGGGTCCGGCGGCGTGGGCGGGAGATCGCCGGAGCTGATGAGGGCCTGCTGAGGCTCCGAGTCGCGACCCTTCCGCGCCTCCTCGCGGGAGAGCATGCTACAGGCGGTGATGAAATCCGGAAGCGGAGTCTGTTGACTGATGAGGCTTCCGACGACATCGTAGTCGAAAGAGAGACCATTAATTAATTGAAGGGTGAGGCGCTCCTCGCTCACCTTGTGATCGACGTCGCGGAGCTGATCGGCGATCGTCTTGAGGGCTTGGCAATAGGCAGCGGTGCTCGAGAAATTCTTAAGACGGGCGTTGATGAAGCGGCTCTCCAGATCGGCGGCCCGGGCCGATTTGTTGTTGTGGAAGAGCCCTTTGATGCGCAGCCAGACCTCCCGAGCCGAGGAGCCTGGTTTGATGACCGTGAGCAAGACCTCCTCGGAGATCGTAGCGTAGATCCAAGAAAGGACGATGGAGTCCAATTGTTGCCAGCGGGCATCGGAGATGTCGGCGGGACGTGCTGAACCATCGATGTGATAGAGCACATCGTGAGCAGTGGCGGTGACCTGAAAAAGCTCCGCCCAAGTGTGGTATTGGATCTTGTGGAGGTCAAGGGTGAGAGGGATGTGGTGTTTGATGTTGGAGACCGACTGGGCGGAGTGGAAGGGGGCAGCGGCGGCGGCGCCGGCGGGTGGTGGGTCTGCCATGGGAAGCGGAAGAGAAGGGATCGGTAGGGTTCTTGAATCGGGTTAGGAAAATCAAGAACGGAGGCGTGATACCATGTAATTAGAGATGATTAGGGTAATTGAGTCCTCAAAGGGATCTCATTCTATCTCCTCATATATATAGGTAGGATTACAAGTGTGAATACAATATTAACAATATCGTAGATATGATCCTAAGAATCCCGGAGATCTCTCTAATCTAACATTGTGCTCCTGAATCTCAGATTTCCTCTCACACCCGCCTCTATTTGGGTGCTCAACTGCTTGACTAAATTTCTTTTGCAGTTTGTGATTTCCGGATTTGTGATTTGTACAACTTTGGAGCCTTTTTCGACCTAGGGCAATGACGGAGGATGGGGTTGAATCCAGCGCTTGGGCAGCTTGAGGAGATGCCAGAGGAGCTCCGACATTCAACAATTGAAAGAACGGGGAGCGTGGCCATCAGTTCGTCTTGGGTATGTTAATCTCCCCTCTTTTCTTTGTTTTACCTGAATTGCAAGATTTTCAACGTCGGTTTGTGACAGACCTAGGTTAATTTTGGTTTGGGCAAAAATTTAGAATGATCAGTCCGGCATTTGTAACCTCTTATTGATTTTTTTAATACCCAATTCACACTTGCATCTTTTTTCTATTCTTCCGATAGAGTTTTTAGATCTCCAATTCATATTTATTTTGCCTTTGTGGCTGTTTGAGGTGGACAACATTTTCTTTGCCCAGAACGTCAATTAAGCAGTGAACATTGAATCCGTCTGCATTTGTTAACTACATTCTGGTAGAATTTTGGCAGAGTTTCGCCTATGTTTAGGGCGAGTTGATGATCCCGAAACCCAAACCCTTACTTAAAGCCCACGCTTTGTAAGAGGGGGTTCCGAGGATCGAATTTCTGCAGCCACGAGGTTTTTTTTGGGCAAAATTCAGCAGCATTTCCCCTAGATTTAGGGCTATTTTGATGATTCCGAAACCCAAACCCTTACCTAAAGCCCATGCTTTGTAAGGGGGGTTTCGAGAGCCATAAAATCTACCTTGTTTGATGCCTCTCCTGCTGCTGCTACTGAATTTTTTATTTGTGTGGATGTTTACAGGTTCACACCTAAAGAGGAGGAGGAACCAGGAGGAAGAAGAAGAAAGAAGATGTGCTTGTTGCTTTGCTGATGTTCGGAAGCAAAGGAAACCCCTTAACTGCACTAAAGCCGGCCTTTATAGGGACAAAGAGGGCGGTTAATTGCTGACCACCCATTGCCCCACGTTTGCAATATAGACTTGTAGTGTATTCAAAGAAAACTTCCACCTTTTGTTTGCCAAGTAACTGCGTAACTGGCTTTTTTGGCAGTTCTTTTAATAACTGAATGGATTTCCCATATTGGGCTTTAATTGATTTTTTGGGCTTTTGGAATAAAACTTCCATTTTGTTTTGTATGTGCCAGATTGTAACCCGAGTTAGTTGTTGTAGCCCATTCCTCCATCTTAATAATGGAGGTCAATTAAATTAATCACAAGTTGATAAATGACTAATTTAATATAAAATTGTTAGTATTCCACATTTGTGAAAATTAACCCTCCAACAGCACGCATTCGACAAGCAATTTTAAACCTTTTAAAATCCAAAACCATAGGTCTGACTAAAAAGCAAATACAACTCAACTTGGGAAATTAGTCACACGCTTAAATGCTAAAATTGATACTCGCCAACCTAGACGAGCCTTGGTGGGCCTATGAGGCGCCTAGGTAGGTTTAGGCGGCACCTAGGTGCATAGACGGATTTCCGCCTAGAAACCCATCTAGGCTTTAAAATTCTTAGGTGTTCTCCCGCCTAGCGCAATTTTTAGAATACTGATCAAGAGTTTCAAACTCTCATCTTACAAGACGCTATTAGTTGGAGTACTAGTCGAAGCTGACGTCTTCTAAATTATTCCTCTTTTTTGTATATATAAAAAAGACAGGTAAAGTATCTTTATACGCGGATGCTAATGCCAAATTCACTAGATCTTTTTCACAATGAAAAAAAAACAGGTCAAATATCGGTTAATGAAAAGCTATCCGATAGCATCCCGAAGGATGGGGTCTTTCATACCTAAGTTATTGTGTTATGTTGACTGATTGGACAAAAGGGCACAAATGTTCAATCTTATCCGTCGTTCTGTTGCTTGATCAGAGAATGTGGCAGAAAGAGGCTTCCGACACGTTCGACAGGTGGGTTCTAATATCCGAAAGGAGTAACTCAATTTCCCATTGGCAGAAGTAACTTAATTAATTTCCCATCGATAGGTGGGTTCTAATATCGGAACGGAATAACTCTCTCGTGTAGTAATCGACACCGTTGATGTAAAGTTTCTTTCATTTGCTATTAAAACAAACCCCAACAGTTACCCTTGAAGATATTGGTGTAATTAAAATTTTTGTTTATATTCAGACATGCCATTTCTCATTTTCTTGTCACATGCAACTAGCAAAGCAGATGTTGCATGTGAGGGAATTTAAGACCACCTTCAGTGTCGATAAATGACCCAACTCTCAATCTATCACAATAGCTTGAGGGATATTATCCCGCAGTAGAATCTAGAACCGACTCAAGACCTAGGAGTACGTTTCGTCATTCTGATGTGATATGAAGCCATACGCGATGCATACACTGTGGCCCATAGATGTAAATCCAACCATCTCATATAAGGGGATGCCATACCTCTGGATATAACATAATAACTATGAAGTTGTATAGGACGATGTAATACATTATGATGATTAAAAGCTGTTGTGATGTGTGGATGATTGTCCCACATCGAAAAATACGGAACCCCGGGCCTTGCATATAAGTCAGTGGGTTACTCCTCCTATTGCCAATTGGTTTTACGATGGAACCCCGCTGGTCTTGTGTGTTCGGCTTGGGTGCGCATGATGCGCTCGAACGTGTGGACCCCCCACGTTATATGGCCCACCGGGATTTATCATGGTACCATAGCGGTGTGGTTCGGGACCCTGGTCTAACTACTGGGCTAGCCGGCCTTAAGGCTCTTACGTCAAGTGCAACTGGCATATATTGCGGGGCCAGGCAGTTGCACTTGAGGGGGCGTATTGTGATGTGTGGATGATTGTCCCACATCGAAAAATACGGAACCCCGGGCCTTGCATATAAGTCAGTGGGTTACTCCTCCTATTGCCAATTGGTTTTAGGATGGAACCCCGCTGGTCTTGTGTGTTCGGCTTGGGTGCACATGATGCGCTCGAACGTGTGGACCCCCACGTTATATGGCCCACTGGGATTTATCAAAAGCAGTATGTGAGAGAAGGCACTTACGATGTAATACATTTGAATTTTTTTTGCCAAAAAGGAAAAAAAAAGACAATTTTTGAAGATGTGGAGTTCGAACGAGCATCGATTAATTACATCCTCAAACACAAGAGTTTCCACAAGAAGGGGAGAATTCACTGAATGAGGAAGCCCGAGGTGAAAAATCATCATGCCACACAAAATTGATGAATTTAATTTTGAAATTTTTTGGCAAAAGTTTCCGCTAGGATATCATTTTCTTATTGTTCTTTTCCTCTTAGTTCTCAAGTCCAATTTATGTGTTTGGTGACTGGATTAACTTATTTGATTGATGATGTTTATCATCACTAGCTATCTTTTCTAGTTCTTTATTGTTGTTAGCATTTTCCGGTAAAAACGTTTGCTCATTTGGTGCCAAATGCACCACTAGATGATATCTATATAGCTCTAAACATGCCTAATTGATCATCGTTTTATAGAGATCTATTACCATGTGTTTTGTTTCTTTGGTGACAAACGCACCAATGGATGTCGAAATTTCTCAGTATATATTTTGATTTTCTATTAGTGATATCAAGTGGGGCATTTGAAGGTTCGTCTGCGGTGCTGCTTCTGGGACCTGGGTAGTGCTTTGCTTTGTTTATCGTCTACGTCCTCATCTCATTTGGTTTAGTTGTGTTTAGTTTTCCTTTTGTAGAGTTCTATTACCTGTATTTTGCATCATCTTTGTATTTTATGTTTGTTTATGACGGTTATCCGTCTGCCGACTTATCGGCCTTCGAGGTTCAGATTTGTCTGGCCTCGAGTTTTTACCTAATTAAAAAAAGTGGGTCATTTGAAAAAAATAAAATAATGCAAAGAATAGGCATGACCACGGGTCCGATCCGAGGGGTGACCCAAACCCTAACACAGGAATACAACGAGTCCATTGGTTCGGGTCACCCGACGGGTCACAGGATCGACGGGTCGACCCGTCGTCTAAGGTTCGGGTTGAACGGGTTTGCGTCTTTGATTTTGATTTTTTTTCCGGTTTATTATTTACATTTGAGTTGGGAAAAAAGAAGAAGAAGGACTTGAATCGGTTTCCCGATTGCATACGTATCCTCCTGGGGTTGAGGAATCAAAGTCCACGTAGTTCTTTTACGTGTGTAAGTCTGAACCCCGCTTACCTATTCTTCTTGATCGTCAGCTCCGTCTCCATCATTGACCCCGCCATCGATGGAGCTCCCAACTGACTTCGTATCTACGCTGTCATCCTCCTCAAATTCAGTGGAAAAGATGTTCTATTGAATCCGCATATCCGCCCTCTTTTAATCTGCGAGGCAAACTTGGGCTTCGAGGTTCTTGGGGAGCAATCTTGATCTCTTCTCCGTCAGAATATGGCCTCCATGACTGAAAAGATGCTCCACGACAATGGTGGAGCAAGGGGCCCCAAGTACAAGTATTTGTCGGGCGATCACCTGTAATTGTAAGAAATCTTTGTCTTTCGAGACGGCTTCACCATTCTAGGACACCGAAATCTTCCTCCTCATTAGTGTGAAAATCAAGAAATCTTCCTTCTCATTAGTGTGAAAATCAAAGTTAGTAGACAAATATTCGTCGAGCTCCAAGTGGGGGCTTGATGTACATATTTAGAGTCCTTTTTATCGCATCTTTTGACTTCATATTTCATTCAATTCCCAAAGAAAAGGTTGAAAATAATATAAATTTGTGTAGAATGAGCTAACATGCAAGAAATAGAGTCTGCACAAGTTTTGGTCTAAATATGTAGGAATTGGAGCAAAATCGGAGTCAAAACGAAGAAGCCAAGTAAAGCTGAAAAGTGGTCAAAATCGAATAGACTGGTCGATATCGACTGAAGACCTCGACACAGACTCTGAGTGTCGAGACAGACCAAAAAGACGAACATTGAAGAGAACTCAATATCGATTAGATGGGGTCGATATCGACTATGCCCTAGAGATTGAGTGGAACTGAGCTCGTTGAGCAGAAACGAAGAGGTCGATTTCGACCTATCTGGTCGATATCGACTGGATTTCAACACGGATTGGATGTGTTTTTTGAGACGCGGATTGCAATTCTATCCACAAATGCCACAATTTATCCTCTATTTTAGATAAGATTATGTCTTAAGGGTGATTTCCTTTTTACCCTAAGATCTTTATTAGTTGTTTTATATATTTACCTAAATAAAAGATTTATCTTACTTGTTGGGATAGAGTTTAGATAGAAGATAAGATCTACTTTCTTTGGATAGCAAGGATTAGTAGCCTATAAATAAAGCCTTAGAGGTTTGGTTTTTATTCATTCAACAATAGAGATCATATCTCACAATAGCAATAGAGTTAGAGAGAAGTTTTAGGGTTTGGGGTTTGCGAGAACCGTCGTTGAGTTGTAAAGCTTTGAAGGTTTAAGTTTAATGCAAGTTTTCTTCTTTCAATCAAAGATGTTTGTTGCGATGACGAGCGAGTAGTTGTCCCACTTCTAAGGTAAGGGTTAGCTAGACGGTAGCCATGTAAGTACGCTTATTCTATATTTGATTATGCGATCTCTTCTTCTATCTCGCGCTCAATCCTTTATGCCAGTTCAGGATCATTCCTTATTTACCTTATATGAAGCGATAGTGGATTATACATGTGAATTTGGATAGTAATTAGGTTTTGCATGTGAAAGTTGACATCAACCCTAATTATGAAAAGGTAGAAACAATTAGGTTTTTATACGAAAGCCTCTACATTCCTAATTGGTGTCGAGAGAAGCTAAATCTTTTATGTGAATTGAGTTACAATACATGTATGGTTACCATCGTGGTGAATTCCTATCCTAGAAGCCCTTTAGTTTATTGAGTTAAAACCCTAAAATCTGCTGTCTTTATTTTCTTTTCTTTATTCTATTGTTTTTCTGCATTCGACATCGTTTGAGGAGCCACTCGATATCGACCATATCAGTTGATATCGACCACCCTGCATCGAGCAACTCTACGTCGACAGTCTTCTGAGTCGACAGGAACTACTGATCCACTCAATTTCGACCATTCCAGTCGATATCGAGTTATTATGTTATTTTCTCTTCTTTGCAGGTTCTTCCCAGATCGACGTCACCACTAGGAATCGACTGCCCCTGTCGATATTGACCTCCCAACTTGATATCAAGGCTTCTGGTCGACTTGCGTAGATTTCGCAGAGACTATCCAGGCATCGCTGACCCGCATCCTCATGGATCAATCCCGATTCCCTTCAACTACAACGGGAGGAAGTCTTGAATTTTATTTGCCCGGATAGAGGATTGGTTTGCACCTATATATTTATATATTTGTTTAAGTCAGTTCTTCCTCCTAACAAATTTTGGCATAGTTACCGGGGAGGTTATCAATCGCGCTCTGTTTATTCTATCTCACCTCTTTTCCTAGTGTTTTCTTGAAGGTGTATGCGACGCGGTGATCACACGCTTGAGTTCGAAGCTTTAGACGATCTGGAACGCTTCCTTCGTCTACAAGAACGTGCAAAGAGGATCATGGCCAACGAGAAAACAATGCAACAAGAGCTCGAAAGGCTCCGAAAGCAAGTGGAGGGTTTCGAAACCGAGCGCACACAACATACCCAGGCTCAACAAAGATTAGCCGCTCGTTATGAACAAGAGGCCCGAGCTCGCCAGGAGGCCCAAGAGCTACTTCGCCAGATCCCCCAGAATGCTAAGGAATATATGCACCCCACCGTGGTGGTGCCTGAGTCTCCTATTATTCTCCCTAACGTTGCTTTTGAAATTAAAAATACTTTTATTGCGGAGATTAGGAGACATGCCTTTGAGGGAAAGGGCTCTGAATGCCCTATGGCGCACATTACTACATATATTGATCTATGCGACACCATTGCTAACGGTGTCAATCTTGAATATGTGCGCCTAAAAGCTTTTCGATGGTCTCTTACTGGAAAGGCGCTACATTGGATGGAGAGCTTGCCGCCACGATCTATCCGCACATGGGCAGAACTTAAGGACATCTTCCTCAACAAGTTCTTTCCACCATTAAGGACGGCGCAAATTCGCTAGAAGATTATGTCCTACAAGCAGAGACTAGGGGAGACGCTAGCGCAAGTCTGGGAGCGCTAGGATTTGCTGAGGTCCTGCCCTACTCATGGGAAACCGCCATATGTCATTCAGGAGATCATCTTCAATGCCCTGGACGTGCCAACACGCGAGCGGATCAACACCTACACCACCTATTGTTACCTAGAGCTTACCCCAACTCAAGCCTGGGATACGATTGAAAGGCTAGTGGAGTTCAACAACACTTATGGGACTCCTGCGGCACCTGATGCTAGGCTACCCCCATCCATGCCACTATATGAGCGTTCCAAGGAAGTGGATCCTAAGGTGAAGGACCAATTCTTGAAAGACCAGGTAAGGCGACTTTAAAAACAAGTTAGGTTTCTATCTAACAACCAAGCTTGTTTAGAATGTGGGTCACAGAAACACAACACAATGGCTTGTCCTCACACGAAGCAAGTTCAATTGGCGGAGACCCATGACGAAGTCAAGTATGCGCGGGGGCCCAACTATGGAGGCAACCAAGGGAATTGGGGTTATCAACAACCCCATTACCAACAACATCAGCAACCCCCGCCATACAGAGCACCTGACCATCCCGACAGAGAAAGGAGGGACGATCTACAACTCATCCTAGACGAGATGTGGCGGAATTAAGCGGAGATAAAACAATCCAACAATGCCATCCAAACCTCATTACATGGCATTAAATCTAGCCTTGGCGAAATTGATACATGGAGGAAAGGCGTTGAGACACAACTGGGTCAATTGGCAACATCTATTCCACGTCAACCCGGAGGGCTCCCTGGCTAACCACATGCCAATCCAAAGGGGCAGCTATCGGGCCACATCGCCGCCATTCGTCTAAGGAATGGCAAGGAGATACCTATCAACGTTGGAGAAACGGAGCTTGTAGAGAACATTCTTGGAGAGCCAGTCGATATCGACCACCCCCAGTCGTTATCGACTCAGCCACTCGATATCGACCCACCTGTCGACGTTGACCCTGTCCAGGCACCCCCGTGATCGACCACTGCAGTCGATATTGACACCCCCCAGTCGATGTCGACCCTTCATCAGCACCACCTCGGGCCAATCCCGCTCCGCCGAAGAAGAAGCCATTGCCATATCCCTCCAAATCTTCAAGGGATCCAGCGGACGCGAAGTTCCAACGATTTGTGAAGGTTCTCCAAGGCCTTAATGTTACAATTCCATTCACGGAGGCCCTTCATGAGATGCCATCATACATCCGCTTCCTCTAAGATATCTTGAGTAAGAAGCGATCAATTGTTGAGATCGCAGAGGAGTGCAGCAAGGTGGACTACCCAGAGAAGAGGAGTGATCCTAGTAGATTCGCCATCACCATTGGGCTTGGCCAACATCGCTACAAGGCCTTGTGCGACCTAGGGGCTAGCATGAGCCTCATGCCTTTGTCCATCTGGTCAAAGGTCAACATTGGAGCCTTGGAGCCAGTTGATATGAAGTTATACATGGCCGATAACAACTTGGTAAGGCCCACATGCGTCATGGATGACGTCCGAGTCATGGTGGGTAAGTTCTTTGTGCCCACTGATTTCATTGTGCTTGATATAGCGGAGGACCCTACTTGCCCCATCATCTTAGGGAGGCCGTTCCTAGCTACGACCGATGCCAATATCAGCGTATGGAAGGGACTATTGTTATTCACAATTGGCAATGAGGTCATCGAATTCTCCTTCAACCCTACAATGAAGGAGGTCAATCAAATGGAGGTCAAGGCGATGCAAGTAATAGGGAGAGTAATCCCTTGCGATGAACCAACGGAGAGAGCCTTGACCGAAGAGGAGCTAGAGGAAAGGGCCATGGAGGCCCAAATGGAGGAGCTTTTTGAGATTTGGCACCAAGCTGACGACGGAGAAGAGCCTGACAAAGCACTCGAAATCGACACAACCCAATCGATATCGAGTAAATTGGAGCCAAATAGAGTGCCAGAGGCTAAGTATGGGGTGGACACAGCACCCCAAATTGACCTGGGCCAGTCGATAACGACTGGGCCCACTCGACATCGACTCCCCCTACTCGACCTGCCTCCATCGACTGAGAAGAAAGAAGTCGATATCGACCCCTATACTCGATATCGAGTGATCCAAGAGAGCAAAACGGACTCGACGGTAAGTCCAGGTAAGAATCCTCCACCCTTAGAGACAAATTCTGATATACCTATGAAGCGAGTATCCTTGTTTGTATGCCTAACTAACATGATAGGTAAGCCCATAAGAGAATACAACGCAGGCGACAAGGTGCTTAATGAGCAATGCAACGCCCTGGAATGCAAAAGAAAGGATGGAAGGAAGGGATCATTAATGACGATCTTTAATAAGCAAAGTACTTTTCATCTCATGGGTTATTCAGATGCAGACTTTGCAGGATACAAATTCGAACTCCTCAATCCATGTCTGATCTACGAAAATCATTAGTCGATGTCGATTAGGGCAGTTGACGTCGACCAGGGCAGTCCATGTCGACCAGGGCAGTCGATGTCGAGTGCTCTCAGCTTCACTCGACTTTGAGTAGTGTCAGGCATCAGTTGACATCGATCAGGTCCCTCGATGTCGAGCACTTTTCTGGCCCGTTGATGTCGAGTGGCAGCTGGCAGAAGTGACAAAGATCGACTGGTTCTTGTGTAATTCTAGTAGCTTGCCTTTTCAGCACTTAGTTTATTCCAGTTGCTCTTCAAGGATAAAATCTTATCTTTATTGGGATTCTTTCTTATCCAATATCTGACGTTTCTAGGGTTTTTTTATCAGCACATGCGCACTATATAGGGAGGTTTAGTCTTAGGTTTTATTCACTCAACAGTCAATAATTTAACAACCTATTAGATTAGAGAGGTGACAAGATTGAAGATTAGATATTCCAGGTACGTTATGAGTACTTAGAACTCCTGGGGTCCTACGATTCAAAAGACTTGGTTGGTTGAATCGTGAGACTTAGTTTCTATATTATTCCAATGTTTATTTCATTACTCTTGTGCTTAATTGTATGTTGTTAATTCAATCTTGACTGCACACCTTGTTAGAACTGTATCTTGCTAGGATTTAATTGATTCGCATGGATAATTATACCTTTTGTAGTAGACACAAGTAAATGATCCCGCGAAGTAGATCTTGATTGGTTAGGGTAATGACAACTTGTTTAAAAATAGGTTCCTAAGTTGCTAGGGTTAAGGAAGTGACAATTCTTGACATCAAACTAGTTGCTTAAGAGCGTTGGTACTGCCATTATGCCAAGTACTTTGGGACTTTGTGCTGTTTATATGCTAAATCCATGCAGGGCTAGGGTTGTATGTAGGTGTAAGGGATTGACATATTCGATAGGAGTATCAGTCTATATAAACCAACGTCGGAATAACTAATTGAGATGGGACAACTAAGAATTGAATCAAGGATCAAGTAAGCAACCAATGTTGTGAATTCATAGACGAAACCAAACTTCTCTTCTATCTTTAACTCGCTCTTGTTAATATTCTTTATTGCTTGTTTCTATTCACATCTTATTTTTGTTTACATATTGATAAATACACATTGCAATTGAAATATTTGGTTCTCTATGGGTTCGACCCTTTACTTACTTACTATACTAGTTTATTGGTTTGAGAATTATTCTTTGGCAAGGTGAACCAACGACAATTCACCTCGCCAAATTTGGCACCATTGCCGGGGAATCAAGTTTATTTCTTTGTTTCTGTATTTATTGATTTTTGTATATATACCTCACCCCGTCGTGAACCTATTTTAAGGTTCGTGACACCTCGTTACTATTTTTTTCAATGGAGTTAGAGTTATGTCAACACCATGGAAAATACTTTCACCATTATCTAACAAGAGTGAAAACTCTGGTGGATGACCGTGCTTCACGGGGTATCAGTGGTGACAAATGTGAAACATGTGTAATGACATGAAAATTTTTTGGTGACAGCTGCGTTTTTAGAGGGTTTTTTTTACAAGGTCACTGTCACCACCCTTATAAGTGGTGACAGTGTTGGTAACGTATATATATGTGAGGACAACTTGTTTTTTCCAAATGACAACATTTTTTTAAATATATAACGTATATAACTATATATGATATCCTAAATATTACATTATGTGAGTTGTACCTAAATGAGTAAAGCTAAAAACACCCACTAAACACTTAGGGTATATATGGTTGTAAAAAATAAACAGGTAAAAAATAAATAGAAGTTGAATTTTTTTTAAAATAGGTTAAAGAGTGTATGGATGGGAAAAAATAGGTAAAAGTAGTTAAAATTTTGAGTTAAAAAAAAAGCTAATGGAAGGTACTTTTTTGGTGTTTAAATTTTTAACTAAAAAAATCAACACACTCTTTTTGCATTGTTTATTTATTTATCACAATTAAAACACCTTTGTGCCCCATACGGAGATTATCTTGTTGTTTAAATTTTTAACTACTTTTACTAACTGTTTATAAATTTTACACTGTTTATAATTTTAGTCAGTTTATTAACCCCGCCCCATACGAACCCTTAAAAAGAGGTTTGAAAATTTTCATTCAAGGGCATGACTTGTTACATAAATATATTTAGAAAAGAAAAAAGAAGTAAATGTGGATAAGGGAAAATGGAGTGGATAGGCAAAAGTCATATCCAACATTTACTGCAAGTTTTTAATAGAGAGGCAGACCAGCAGTACTTCATCCTCTTTTTTTTTGGCCCATTTGCATAACTAGACTAAAAAAGGGCCAATTTGCATAACTAGACATGTCTCCTTTTTATTGGCTAGGGGTAGAAAGTGGTATATTTTTGCAAATACAAAAATACCACCGGGAGAGGAAGTAGCAGGTGAAGGTGAGTTGAGCTCTGTAGCTCCATCTTTTGGCCGAGAGAAATCAGGAGAGGGAGGTGCTGGACATGTCAGAGGAATTGGGGTGTGGCTCCAATAAAGTAGGGAAATAAGGGGGGCATTTATGAGGGAAAATTTAAATGATTGGAATTAAGGGTGTCAATCAACCCTTACAAAATCTTGATTGATGGGTGTCATTCCTTATTAAATGCTTTGCAAAAAAGAGAGTCAACATAGGAGACGAGTGGAAAAGTGAGGGCAAAACATCACCTTCATTTCTGGGAACTGGACACGTTTGGCTTACCAAGAGAAGACAATCGTCTTACCAATAGGCCAAAAATGTCATACCATACATGGAAATTTTAGAGATAATATGGAGGGGATTGTCCGTAGCGGTTTTGGCGGGCTGTCAGTGTAATTTTGGCGCCAAAACAGGGTTGTTCATTGGGGGAAGAGGGAGAGCATCTGTCTGACCAATATGATACATTTATCTTACGAACAGCATAAAGTTATCTTACCAATAGGCTTAACATGTCCTACCATACCTGAAAATTTTGGAGAAATTTGGAGTGGATTGACCGTAGCTGTTTTGGCGGGTTGTTAGTGTAATTTTGGCGTCAAAACGGGGTTCTTCATTGGGGGGAAGGGGGGAGCATTTATGAGGGGAAAATGCAATCATTGCATTGATGGGTGTTCCCCAAGCACATATATAAGCTTGAGAGGAGGATCTCAAACACCCCAACATGCCCTGCAAAAAGTGAAGTAGAGCAGGAGAGAGGCGGAAAGGACGGGGGAAAAGGCACACGTGCATCCGAGGAAACGATACCGTTGTCATCCTACCAATAGTACAGTTCTGGCCTGCCAATCGTGTTTAACTGTCTTTCCATTCCAGGAAAAGTGCAACAAGTTTGTTGGTGGTAGTGGCAGCGATGGGTAAGTCATCTTGTACCTTTCGTTTGTAGTTGTTCCTCTTTCCTATATCAGAACTACCCCCCAGGCTGATCCTCTATTCCCGTGGCGTACCCCAGGTGATAGGGTATGTATAAATGTCATGTGCGGCGGTTGGTGGGCTCCCGGGAGTGGGAGCTTGGTGTTCAAGGGAGAGGCACATACGACAGTTATGGTGGTGGCACAGAATATTGGCTATGACCAACTGAAGGAGAAGATTGTTTCCAAAATCGACGTGGACATGGTCTTGTACGACATTGAGCTCACCTACCTCCCTCCTTCGATGGGGCGGGCCACTCCAATTCGGGTTCGGGACGACGATGACCTAGAAGCCTACAAGTTCTATAACACTGAATCCGGTGCACGAGCTTGGCCAATCGCATTGCATGCGACCTTACGGATGAAAGCGACAACCCCTTCCACACCCTCCAGTGAACATGAGTCGGAAAACTCCGACTCATGGGCTGATGACCTGTCGACTCCCACCCCAGGGGAAATACTCCTAACCGGGCCTCCCACCACGCAGGAAGACTTCGATGATGGTCTTGATGGAGGCGGAGGGGCGGATGAGAAGGTTCGAGGCTCCATCGAGGAGAAAGGGAAGTTGGATGACCTTAGCAGCGAAACTGGAGGGACCTGCCTGTGTGCTGAGTGTGTAGCGGGGGAGGGAGAGTGTTGTCCCACTGCAAAGGACATCGTCAGTGGGATGCAGGGGGAGCTTGCTGGGAGCGGTATACATTATGGTATTGGTAGAATGGATCACAACATAATGGTCGGACAGTCGGACGAAGTTGGTAAGATGGATGACAACATAATGGTAGGACAGGGCGATGAAGTGGGACAGCTTCACAAAGTGGATGACCCAGAGAAGGGTGGCGACGTATACCCCGTTGCATTTTCCATTGTCGACGGGGAGAATGACGCATCCTGGGGTTTTTTTTTCCGTCAAATGACGCATCCTGGGGTTCAATGGGCACTTCGAAACTCATCAAATACTTGGTCTTTACTATTACGATGATAAATAGCCTATTAGCTCAATTGGTAGAGCGTTGTGTTTGCACACAGAGATGTGAGTTCGACTCTCACATAGGCTAATACGGAGTGTGTGTTCATAAGTCTCCGATATATTGTGTTGTGGTAAAGTCAATTATGCATTTACATATTTCCAATAGTATAAATATATCGTACCATCAGTGTGCATCTATCCTACCATTAGTGTCAAGTTATACAAGAATTACTGGGTTTCCATTATGATCCTACCAATATTGTTGTTTTCTCCTACCATTAGTTTCCATCAATCCTACCATTCTGATCCTACCGATATCGTTGTTTTCTCCTACCATTAGTTTTCATCTATCCTACCATTTTTGTGCATCTATCATACCAATTTAAATAGCTTTCAATGAAAATCAAGCTAGAAACCGTAGCAAATTATGTTCCACATTTTTCAGAAAAACAACCAAGGGTAGAGGGTTTCCAGTCTACAACAGAAGATGAAGGAAACCTAAGTAACATTATATCCAAGGGTAGATGCTCTAATTCAATCGTTCTAGCATTGAATTAGATTGGATTCATGAATTTTGATTGATAGAAATTGGATTGAGATTGGGATTTTCATCATCGGCGTCGTCTTTCTCCTCGGGATCCCTGTTGAGCTCGAGGAGAGGGTCTCTCTCATCGAAGCCGTTCTCAACCCTGGAATTCTGCGTGGACTGCTGTAGAGGGATCAACGAATTCTTGCGCAATCGGGAGTCGATTTGGAACGAGATCGATTCGTCGTTCATCCGCGGGGCCCTAATCGTGTTCTCCAATGGTGCTCACCCAGGATTTGGCTCGGAGGAGGCAGCGACGGATCTGAGTTCTAGCCTCTCTCATCTTTTATCTTCCCAGGTCACCTCCTACAACCGGTAATGAACAATGCCAAAAAACCGGTTGTTATATTTGCTTGGGGGTAGAGAGGTTATTTTGGGCCAATTTTTTGGCTAGTGGTCTATTTGTGCAATTAGGCCCAAAAATTGGTCTAGTTACTACCCTTTCCTCTTTTTTTTTTGGTGACAAGGAAACGCAGGATAAAACGAATCCTTCAACTTTTTAATAAGCTCCCTCGATCGCCATGTCTCACCTGTGGTGGAGACCTCTGCCCCTAAGGATTCCGCTACATGGGTCTTCGAATTTGTCCGTCCTTCCGCTCTTGTCTTCGGCGTCGGACAAGTCAGGTCTTTGTGTGTCGTTAATGTGACGGCTACTTCCGAGATGGCGTTGTCGAGAGTCGATCCGGTTTTTAGCGAGCCAGGCATTGATGTAATCGGCGGGGAACGCATGGCAGCAGACGGGAGGAGGCGAAGCTGAACTTGTGGCTTGAGGTCCGATCCGAGAAGGAGTTTGCCGCCGATGAGGGGACTGGAATGGGAAGGAGACCTAAATTAAAAGCGTGAAGAAGAAGAAGAAGAAGATGGGAAGGGATAATAAAATAAAATAGGAGTAGTTAAGGTATTATGAAATTTTTTTGGACAAATACCAAAAAATTATTCAGAGTAGACAAATACCAAATGAATTTATTAAAATAGATATTGGGCCCAATATCTTCTTCTTTATTTAATCAATTTTTCAATGTCACCGAAAAATGAAAAGCATTTGGCTGAAAAGTAAATATTGGTAGTTTAATTGAATGGACTATAATATGAGGATATAGAGCTAACTAACCTCAAAAAACCTACCACTTTGTAGAAATAGACCTGACCCTTGAAAAATTGCAAAACTAACCCAAAAACTGAAAGAATTGCACAAAATTGCTTGTAAACTTAAGCATTAAAGAAGATAAAGGCGGGCCGAAAAAAAAGGGAAAAGAAAAGAAAAAAAAAGTGAAGCATTAAATAGTGGAGGGAAACTGAAAAGGGAAAAAAAGTCAGCTACATTTAATGCATGTTAAATCAAATGAAATGTGATGAAAAAAAAACGGGTGTAAAAAGGAAGGGGAATCTGGGTTCCAGTTTGATTTTGGGTGACATGGTGTTTAAGTTTAGGTGACATGGTTTATGTAGTTGGGTGATAGGGGCGAATGAATATGGGATTGAAACGTTATTGGTTAATATGTGTTCTGGGTTTCTGACGCTGCTAAGGATGCTGTGGTGACTGAGACTACAACGGAAGGGAAGAAGAAAGTCCCAACAGTGGAGGGTGTGCGAGGCATGAAGCCGAGTAAACTTTGTTGCTAAAAACTTGTAGGATGTTATGATCTTTGTTGGTTAGCATTTGTAGAATTTTAATACATTGGTTCGTCAGTAGATGTTAGTCTTTTATGCTCAAAACTTTGTTTATGAACGTACTTGGTTTTCAAATGTTTCAGTGGAAATACAAACACGTTAAATGTTTCAAGTGATGCGGCCATACAAACAGGTGACATGGTTCATTTTGAAAACAAATTGAATGTGAAACTCTGAACTGTGACACGGTAATTCCTTCTGGGGACACGGCTATACAAACAGGTGATAAGGATGATTTCCTTAACAAATTGGCAGACACACTAAAAAATGTGAAACTTCAAAATCAAACAAGTGACACGTTAAATCCTTTAGGTGACATGGCTATACAAACAGGTGGCATGCATAATTCATATTGCTAACATATACGATTTATAGAATAAGGAACGTAAGATAACACCACCTCTTCACATACAACACCTTCGACAACCTTGAGCATGATCAGGTTTTCAAAGATGCGAAGTTGACACTCTCTTGTATCACTACATTCTTGTGTGCGTTCCAACCCGCAAACACCCACCCACCTCCCTCGAACACCCAACAACCATCGAAAATGAGAGTGATTCAACCCAAGCCTTTGCAACCTGAAAATGAAACGAGATATGAGCTTCGCGTCTTGGGGTTCTAGTTTTCGCCATAGATGAGGAGTAATACGAGAGCTACACTTACCCATTCCATATGCGAAGAAAGATTTCTGGAAAACTTAAGTGATACAGGGGATTCTATTGAGTGACAAGGCCGTGAGTAACGGCGACATGTGTTCTGGAACTATAACTTTAGAACGACTTCTTTTCTATGGTGACAATCTTCTTCATCCCTTTTTTCTCAGATTTTGCAGCTTGAGGAAGAAAGTAATTGGTCTCTCCTCTCTCCTCCTTTTATAAACTACAAAATGTTTAAAAATCCCTCTATCAAACCCCCTTGTCCTTTGGATGGGTGTCCCATCCGATTTTTTGCCCCAAAAACTCTCCCAAGTTTTACTCTCACCTGCTACCACTCCCGCACTCACCTGCTACCTCCCCAACAGGTCACCTTTTGCATATGGAAAAGTAGCCCTTATGACAACATTGTTATTTTCACCAAAACCAAACATTTTTGAAAAGAAACATAAAAAGTAGGTTAGTTATGCAAAACCCCCCTATAATATTTAAATTTTAATTAAAATTTTTAAACTTTAAAAAGTATCCTGTAAAAAAATAAAAACTGTACGGAGTATTATACTCCCTCCGTCCCACAATAATTGTCTTTAACTATTCATGCACGTTTTCTTAAGAAGCTAAAAACTATATAAAATATCAACATTTTATTAAATATTTTTAAATATTATCATACATATTACTAATAAGTATAGAATTATTTTAAAAAATTAATTAAAAAATAAATATTTTATATAGTTTTTAGCTCATTAAAAAGCGTGTATAAATAGTCAAAAGACAATTATTGTGGGACGGAGGGAGTATAAGTTAACTTGGGAGGGAGAAGGGGCATTTAAGGATATAAGAGCAGTTCCATCAATAAAATAAATATCATTGAAAATTAAAGTATTTGTCAAAAAAGGATGATGTTTAAATTAAATGGATTAAATTTTATCAAATATTTTTATTTAAAAATAAATAAATGTGTTTTTTAAAAAAAATTAAGGATAAATTTAGTTATTGGAAGTAGACATGGCCACGGGTCATGGTCAAAGGGTCGAAGGGTTGGCTCGGGTTGAGGGTCAGGGTTAGGGTCGGGGAGAAGATAACCCGTGACCCGGCGAGTCGAACGGGTTGGCCTTTGAAACGTCACAAAATCATCACAAAACGACAAAAAAAAAATCACAAAATCGTTCAACGGAAGGTCAAAACCCGCTCAACTCGGACATGACCCCGCGGGTCGACCCGGTTTCTTCCCTCTTCTCCCACGTGGCCCAACCCGGCGGGTGATCTGAACTCGTGGATTTGTTAGAATTCTGGGTTAGGGTTCGGGTCATGTCCCCCGAGTTCTCGACCCGGTGGGTCCGACCCGTCGACCCAGCGGATCGGACCCGTGGCCACGTCTAATAGGAAGTGTAAAGTGATTAGGTAACAACAAAAACATCATTTCACATTTGTCAATTTAATTTTTTGAGAAAAATAGAAAAAATTGTCAATTGAATTAGGTATAAGGTAATGACCACATACTTTCATTTCAAATTGAAGGAACTACAGTACCTTAATGAGTTAATGGTTCGTCCTATTTTCACGTTTTTAATATTTCTTTTTGTTTCAAAGACAATTCAAATTTTAAATCATTAACATAAAGGCCGGTGTTAATGGCAGCACAAAATATTTGGTGGGGCACTCAAAAAGAAAATGCACTTCCGTCTTTTAGAAATGGAAGTTGTGTTATGTTATTTATTTCCCCATAACTTCCGTATTTAAAAAACGAAATGTCAAATTATTTTATACTTTCCGCTTTTAAAACACGAGAGTGAAAAACTACATTTGTTCTTCCATTTTGAAAATACAAGAGTAGAAAGCTACTTTTTGCCTTCCGTTTTTAAAAACCGAAAGGACAAATCTATTTTTTAACTTCCGTTTTGTAAACACGGGAGTATAAAACATCTTTTTTCCTTTCGTATTTTAAATACGGAAGAAAAAAATAGTTGTTAGCCTTCCGTACGTAATTAAAAACAGAAGGGTATGCTTTTTAATATGACGAATATATACACGGTCATACAACATTTTGCCCAAGTTGTCGATGATCTTCATAGAAAAATGTCGAACCATGTATCCGATGGTAATGAAGGAGTCAATTGTAATGTCCGGGTAATTATAAACTTTTATAATAAAATTTAATGATAAAATAGATACAATTCGTGAAATTAGATTATTTTCAATGATATTTCAATTGTTTTCATTTTGATAGAATGAACATTGTTGGATTCGATTATTTGTCTTGTTTTGTGAATAACTATTACTAGACGGATAGAAAATCAATGTTAGAATGGGCTCGTCAAATTGCTTTTATGAACAACTTTATTCTCACAATTGTAAAATCTTGGAATAGCTCTGCAACATGATATGGCTCAGTATATTTTGGATGTGAAAAATATGAAGAAATAGAAATCGTAAGAAGAAAATTGTAGGTGCTGATGTATCGGTAATAGTCCTGCGAGATGGAAGGTCTAAGAAAAATAATTGTCCATTTTTGTTGTATGGTTGGGAAGCCAAAAGAAATATATGGAGACTTAGAGTGGAGTATGGTACACATAACTACAAACTGCCTCATAGTCTGCAAGGTCATCAGATGGTGGGACGATTGACGAATGAGGAGACACAACTAGTGAAAGCTTAGTTAAATTTGTTCAGATCAATATATATGATGTTGTAAAGTATCACAAATCATTATCAAAAAGTAACTAAATGAATTTAAAGGTTGTTAATATATTTTAGCTATTATTTATCTTCTATTATTACTTGAATTTTTTTATTAATTATATTAACAAATTTTTATAAAAAAAATCAAATATTTATAAAACACTATATTAAATGATATCAAAATATAATTTATGCAATATACTTCATTATTTACTCTTTAATGGATAAATACGTAAAAAAAATTAAACAGTACTCCCTCTGTCCAAAAATACATGTCCTTTTACTTTTTAGCACGTATAAGAGCTAAAAATTACATAAAATATTAACTTTTTTTTATTAATTTTTTAAAATAATTATAAACATATTATTAAAAAGTTTGTAATTATTAAAAAAATTAATAAAAAGTTAATATTTTATATAGTTTTTAGCTCATAAAAAACGTGCATGAATAGTAAAAGGACATGTATTTTTGGACGGAGGTAGTATTTAAAGAAGAGTACTTACTCTTATCTGATATGCTAAAATAAAATTTATTAACAAAATGCGCAAGAGCGCGGGTAACCATTTATTTATTACATCTATTATTTATAAAAACACCTATTTAAAAATATATAAAAAATATATCTGAATGAAAATGAGAGAGTTAAACTAATAATAAAAAAAGTGCAGGCAAAATATAAAATTAAAATTAAAATAAATATAAATAATTCATTTTACCATAAATTATTATAGATATAATAAAATAAAAAATAATTAATTTAGATATAAATAATTCTTTCCTCTAAAAAAAACAGTCTAGAAAAAAATTAAAATAAAATAACACTTATCAAATATTTATCTATTAATCTTTTTGTCAAGCATGACTATAAAATAGGTTTGATTTGTATTTTTTTCAATTAACTAAAATATATATAGATAGATTGACGCTTACAATAACTTACTATAAATTTTGACAATATATTATTTTATTAATTTTTTATGGAAAAAATATTTTTTTATATAATCAATCATAACACGCCACATAGAACAATAATCATTAGTTTTAATATAAGTATATAGATACAATTTGGGGATTTTTTAAAAAAATATTCACTAAAATATAATTAATTAACAAAACATTCATGCTTTAAAAATATTTACAAAAATATTCATTTTTTGCAAGTCTGGCATAAAAACGCGGTCTCATATCGTGTCTTATTCACAAAGTTGAAATTAGAGTAGAAGGCGACCAAAAAATTAGCAAAAGAAACGCGGTTTGAAACCGCATTTCTATCATAATTTTATTTTGGAATGAATGTTGTAATTTTGTAATTTTGTTTTTGAAATCGCCTCACTTGTTTTTTTTTTCTTAACAAAAATCAAAATAGAAGCCCCATCTTCGTCTTTCTCCAATATTGCCTTTTGAGAAGGAGGAGTGAGGGAGGCCGGAGCTCAGAAGTCATTAGGAAGGAACATAGACAAGGTCAGAGAGCATTGGGAGGCAGAGGGAGAGAGGGCGGTGGGGGTCGAAGGTCGACGATCAAAGAGCTCAAGGTGGTGCTGTCGCGGTCAGAGGTCGACGACCGATGGAACTCGAGAGGAGACTTCACCACCTTCTACTCGAGAGGTGCTCTGCCGCCTGCTAGTGGTCGAGAGGCAGCTCAAGAGGTCGACGAAGGTTGCCCAAAAAAACGCCTCCTCGCTCCTCCTCAAGTGGCGCTCGACAGGTCGAAGCGCGAAGATGGCACTTCCCCTATTTCAATTTTAGGTAAAAACAATATACATGAAATGCAGTTTGAAACCGTGTCTCCCTCTAGTGTAAAAAATTTATGCAATTACATAAAATAGCATGAAATAAAATTAACAAAAAGAAACGCGGTATCAAACCGCATTTTTGTTAATTTTTTTTGTCACCTTTTACTCCGATTTCAAGTTTTCCACTTTGTAAATAAAACATTGTCTCATATCTCTTTTTTCCTGTCAGACCTGTAAAAAATAAATATTGTTTTAAATATATTAAAAGTTTGAATATTTTGTTAATTTTTTAGTGAATATTTTGAAAACAAATTTTAATTTGTGGGTTTAAAGAAATAGTTAGGGCTCCTCTCCCTCCACTTTAGTAGAAGAGGAGAAAGTTAGTGAAACAATTTTACCATGGGCATGCAAGAACTCTTAGAGCATCCACAATGGCCGAAAGCCCTCCTCTCGGTTTTATTTTTGAGAAAATTTGTGCCGAATGCACAAATTTTTGACCTAATAGTAATTGGTGGAGTGTCCTACCTTTTGAACTAATTTTCAAAATGTCCACTCCTTATTTAGATCCGAATCTCGTCTCTCTCTTGAGTTTTTCCTAATCTCTTGCCCCTTCCTTTGCTTTTACAGATCCAAATTGAGCCCTCTCAAAAGCTCTTGTCCCATGTCTTCCGGTTTCGCCGCAATTGGCTGTCGCAAGGTCCCCAACCGACGATTGGGTGGTGACTGTGTCCAAGGATGACGCGATGATGGTGAGGAGCATAGAGAAAGATGGAGGAGCGTACCTCTGCCTTCTTCTCCTTTGCAAGTGAAGGACTACTCGATTTTTCAATTTTGAGTCTCTACACCTCTTGTTCCTCCAGTCGGCGATTTCTATTCCGTCTCTCTGCGATTCCGGAGTTATTGTCTTTAAGGATGAGGGAGGTGAAGCGTTCATATTTTTCAATGATTGAGATCTTTCTGCTGGTCAATTGGTACTCTTTCCATAATACACATATCCCCCCCCCGATCGACCCCGAGCAGGGGTCCAGCAAATCGAGTCGAACCCAGCCTTACACCCGGTAGGCTACCTGGGGAGGACCTCAGTTTTTGTTTCCAATGGGGCCATTATCTGAATATTTTCAATCTTACAAAAGATTTCAATCTCAGTCCATAGGTTTCTTTTCCCTATAACGCAGCAGTTCCACATACAGATTTTCATCCTGGGCTATTATTTGTTATTATAATCTTGTATTTTTTTTTCTTTTTTCTTTTTTTTTTCCCCCATATTTTAGCAAGCTCTGTCCGGACCCCTCTTGGATTTCATAGAGATTTGTTCGAGAAAAAAAATACTTAAACCATTTTCAACCAAATCCAAGACATAGGTAGATCGTCGGATCACCCACTTATGGGTTCTTGGGCATACCTTGTTCAGATTTTATGGTTCATTAAGGTTCAGTTCTCTTCTTTTAGGTTCATAATGGGCTTATCCTGTCTGGTTTAAATAGATCCTAGCAAGGGATTGGTTCAAACAGCATAATACAGAAGCCACCTTTTCACTAATACAATTCAAACACTCACTAAGCTGACTGGCACTGAGGGTCATAAAAGTGAGAGAAGATGGCCTGGGTGTAGATAAATTTGACACAAAATTGTAGCAAAACCATGTTTCTGAGAGTCGTTTTCTTCATTGGCTTTCATCCTGCAAACCAAGTGTAGCAGAGCAAGGAAAAAAGGGAAAGCAAGGTCTCTGGTGTGTTGAGACTGGCAGTCATGGCTGTGGCCAACTAGGGAGTTGGTTCCCTTTTGTTGTTCACTTTTCATTTGTTCAAATCTGTCATCAATGTTTTCATCCAATTCAATATTAGAAGTCAACCATCTCATTTCATTATCCTTAGGAGAGACCAAAGTAAGCAAACAATGTATGCCACAAACGGAGAGATAATAGAAAGGAGTATATAGCAAAAGAAAACAAGGAGGCTGGAATATATTATAAGGCCAAAAGGGGCATAATACAATACCATAACACAAAGAAACAACGCACCATACTAGTACGTTGATCATGGGCATACCACCTTCGAAAAAAGAAGAACATAACCATCTACCTGACCCAACACAAAGCAAAAGGGGGTCCTTTGGCACAACAAAAAGAGGTAGTAGAGCCATCATCAACAGTGGGGGGTTACATAGACTCAAAAGAAGCAAGATCCTAGCATGCATTCGGTTCGACAGAGTACTTGCAGTAAATCTCGATAGTGTCATAGTCATCCTATCTTCATCTTCTTATTAGTGTTGTCGTTGTCCATGGTCGATGCAGTGTCCCACTCGGCAGATCCAGTCTTTCTTTTGCTCGATTCGGATGTCGACAAGGGTTGATTGTCAACTTCAAGCTTCCTCATCTTAGTGGTAACAAACATGTTGGATTCTTTATCTGCTTCCATCAGTTCGATTTGCTCCTTAGTAAGCGATATGACGAGTTTTCCCTCTTCCTCAGTTGTAACCATGTCATCTTCGCCCTCTTCTTCTATTATTTCTGCGTCATCCTCTTCTTCTTTATGCTCGTTTTCTTTTTCCTTTTTTTTTCCTTTGTCATTTTGGTTCTTGTTTCCCTGGTCTAATTCTTTTTCTTGTGGGATTTGTTGGTTAGAGATGGGAGGCTGGACACCATTGTCAGATTTTCCTTTTGCCGGATCATTCCTCTCACCACCAGTGAAGTCATCATGCCCTCCACAGCCCTGCTGGCCACCTTTCATGCTCGGAGAGGAGGTATATGACTCCTTACTTCCCGACTGGGAGGAAGAGGATTTGTATTCCACTTGGAAAATTGGTTTCCATTTATTCTCAGTAGTTGCTACACTTTCTCTATTAACATCAAATCTGCTTGGCCTTTTTTGAATTTTTTCCAGGCTTCCTTCCCTTCCTCTTTCTCATTTTTGTTCATCTTTTCAGAAGTTGTTCTTGGGTCCATTCCTTTAGGGAGGATCACTTTTACAGGCTTGAAAGTGGGTTTAAGGAAAGGGCATAAATCGAATAGATGGCAAAGCCAGCCATAGTTGCAACACCCTTTTGGGAATTCCTCATACCAGACTTTGAAAGTTTTGATGTCATCATCATCTCCCGGGATCATCACCTTGTCTCGGATCTCATTGATGTCCATGTTAATGCAAATTCTAGGGAATTTGACATTGACACCTTTCTCAGTGAATTCATCCATGCGTATGAACTTCCCAATTTTGTTCCTTTCGACAATTGTCTTCAAGACTGAGCTACTAATGAATTCAGGAGGTAGTTGGAGGATGTGGATCCACATATCCACCACCGTGATTGGTTCAGTTTTCGGGTTGAAATCAGGGGTCCATGGTTTCAGGAGAAGCAAGAAGCTAAAAACATGCTATGGGCAGGTATCCCACGCCCTTTGTTTGTTAATGGGATTGTTGAATCAGATTTCAAACCAGCGTTCAGCCTTAAGAATGAGAGCCTAACAGCTACCCGCAAACCACCAGCAGTCTCGATCCAACTTTTCTTTCAAAGTCTCCATATTAATAAACTCCTCAATGACAAAACCATATAGGGAAGATTCTTTCAGCTTTTCAATGTTCTGCTTGACCCCTTTCAGCTCAACCCTAAAAAGTTGCATTTCCTCCTCATTCATCTTTGCTTTCCCTTTTCCCTTTGTCTTGTCGCTTTTTCTGTTCCTAAATCTCCTCCTTGTTCGTTGATCCTTCGTCTTGAGCCTGGGTCTTGTTCATAGTTTTCTTGTTTTCATTGCTCATATGGGTCTGTTTTTCTTTGATCCCCGCCTTTGGAAAGGAGGAGCAAAGAGCCTTCTTAAAAGGTTGTTTTTCTTTTTCCATGCTTGATTTTGGTCAGGACTGTCAGACAAAAGGATTGAGATGTAGAAGAAAATTTGGGATGGGGTGAAAGAGGTGCTGGTGGGGGGAGTTCTTCATATCGCTTCCCCTTTAAATGGGGTTTGGAGGATTCATCTTAGTTGAGCAGTAGGGGGGTAAAATTTTCTGGGATTGCAGTAAAGAGCAATAATCGAACAGGACCTTGAAAAAGGAAGACATAATATTGAATTGAATTTTGTTTTCGGTCTCGAGGCACACATCAGATTTCCAAGTTCTTGCCAGGACAGGGGAGCACCAGCCCACAATGATGAGATTAGAAGCATACTGCCGCACCAGAGCCCCGAAAGCTTGGGGGATTTGGTAAGCTTCAAGGGGGTTTCAACAGCTGTCCCTCTTCCTTCGTCGCCACTAGGGAGGGAGTAGGAATCCCGGGCCCAATGACCTTCCAGAGAGCCGTCTTCTTCTTCTTCTTCTTCTTCTTCTTCTTCTTCTTCTTCTTCTTCTTCTTCTTCTTCTTCTTCTTCTTCTTCTTCTTCTTCTTCTTCTTCTTCTTCTTCTTCAACATTAATTAGTATTTGTTTTTCGGATTCGACCTTTTCGAAAAGATCCCTTCCACCTTCTTCTTTTTCCATAGATATCCCTATCTAGGCCACTGTTCTTCTTCAATGTTCTTCTTCAATTTTTTGGGGGTTTCCCTGTTGCAGGGTTTAGATAGGGTGGCTTCTTCCTTTTTGTGGTGGTTTCTTTTGGTAGGGATAGGCCGTTTTTTTTGTGTTTTTCAAGCGGTTACGGGAAGGGTTTTTCAGGCGGTTCCGGGAAGGGCTTTTTAGAGTTCCGGGGGTATGAGCAGTAGCGACGGCGGACCTCCGATCTCTTTTCGCTCCCGTCGCTCTCATTTTTATTGATGTTTCCTCAAATCACATGTACAACATAATAAATTTTTATCTTTCTTAACAGATTTTAATTCAAAATTAATTATATAATTGCATTAATAATTTTTTCAATTTTTGAATTTATTATCACATTGTTTAAAATATTTTAAATTATCAAAATTAATTATCAAATATAATTAGAAAATTAAATTCATAATTTTAGTTCTTGGATTTATTAACAATTTAGTTTAAAGGTTTTAATTATTAAAAGTAATTATCAAATATAATTACAAAATTAAATTAATAATTTTTTTAATTGTCAAATCTATTAAGAGTTTAGTTTAAAGATTTTAAATTAATAGTAATTATCTAATATATTTATAATATTAAATTAATAATTTCTTTGAATTGTCAAATTTATTAAAAATTTAATTAAAATATTTTAAATTTTTAAAATTAAATATCATATTTAGTTAGAAAATTAAATTAAAAATTTTTATATGGATAAATTAATTCAATTTTTTTAATATTTGAAGTTATAGGGAAATATAATGTGTATGAAAAAAAATGATAAGATAGATAGATTATTGAAAAATCTGACCATTGTGAGAAGTGTAAAATAAATTAAAAAGAGTTGAAAATAATATTAGTAGAAATAGAACTAGACAAGGGAAAGCTTGATAACCGGACCATTGAGTACTGTTAGAGAAATTTCCAATTTGGCGACTTCCTTCCAAATCACTAGAGCTGCCCAAATCCGACCCGAACCCGAAAACCTGACCCCGTCGACTCGGAACCGATTATTCTGAACACCGAACCAACCCGACCCATTTTGGACTCGAAATCTGAATAACCGATAACCGAAACTCACCCAAATCCGAATGAATCGAACCCAATTCAACTAAAACTCATTAAGATCCGAACTCATTATAATAGAAACCCGAAATAACCCAAAATTTAAGATACATTATGGTATATTTTTTAAAATGAATATTGAAATAATAAAAACTTGAGACAATCCAAACCCGAAATAACTGAAACCAGAGACAACCGAATCCCGAAATAACCGAAAATCTAGACAATCGAAACCCGAACCCGACCCAACCGAATGACCAAATTATTAGACATTACCCGAAACCCAAATGACAAAAAAACTCGACTAACCGAACCTGATGCGACATGCCCCATTGCCACCTCTACAAATCATCGTACATCATCTTCTTCCTCTCTCGTCCGTTCAACTTCTTCCACCTGCAGTTGCGATTTGACAGGGAAAACAAAATGAGCTGTGTAAATCTGAGTTTGTGGTTTCAGTTTCCGAATCGATCAGCCATTAACAATGGTTTCGGAGTCCGCACATCTAGAACTTCAACCACAACCAGACCTTTTCTTTCCTCTAAAAGTGGGGATTCCCTTGTCGCCTCTTCCAGTCAATCTGTGGCCGCATCTAGGTCATCATCCTTATTGTCAATCGATTCAGCTAATCAAGAAATGACTAATCTTGATCCCCAATTAGATTTCAAATCCTACCTGAGCCAGAGAACCACTTTGATCAACCAAGCCCTAGATGACGCCGTTTCATTCGACCCTCCCCTAAAGATCCACCACGCCATGCGCTACTCTCTCCTTGCCGGCGGCAAGCGGGTCCGCCCAATCCTATGCCTGGCTGCCTTCGAGCTCGTAGGTGGCGGCCACCACTCCTCCTCTGCTGCCATGGCCGCGGCCTGCGCGGTCGAGATCATCCACACCATGTCCCTCATCCACGACGACCTCCCCTGCATCGACGACGACGACCTCCGTAGGGGACACCCAACCAACCACAAGGTCTTCGGCGAGCACGTCGCACTCTATGCCGGTGACGCTCTTCTGGCATTCGCCTTCGAGCACATTGCCGCGCAGGGAGACTCCCCGCCCCTCGTTGTGCGTGCAGTCTTAGAGCTCGCCCGGGCTATCGGCCCCGACGGACTGGCGGCTGGGCAGGTGGTAGATATCGATTCCGAACGCGCAGGAGACGTCATCGGGTTGGAGACTTTGGAGTTTATCCATGTCCATAAGACGGCGAAGCTTCTGGAGGCGGCGGTGGTGATGGGAGCGGTGTTGGGCGGAGGGAGCGACGAGGAGGTGGAGAGTTTGAGAAAGTACGGGAGGTCCATTGGGCTGCTGTTTCAGGTGGTGGACGACATATTGGATGTGACAAAGTCGTCGTCGGAGCTGGGGAAGACTGCCGGGAAGGATCTGGTGGCCGATAAGACAACATATCCGAGGCTGCTGGGGATCGACAAGTCGAGGGAGTTTGCAGCAGAGCTCAAAAGGGAGGCCAGGCGTCATCTGGTAGTGTTCGATCAGGACAAAGCAGCACCATTGATTGCATTGGCTGATTACATAGCTTCGAGGGACAATTAAAGCAGGCATATATGTTGCCCAGATTACTCATTTTGATCCATAATCGATTTTCCTGATACTGTGAGATTCATCTGGAATAATCACAGTATTCATTTGGAATATTCTTACGCATAAAACTGATCGAGAACAGACATGCAAATTAGTAAAAAAAAAAACTATAAAAACTATAAAAAAAAAAATTAGTAAAAAAAAAAAAGATATAGCAAAAAAAAAACTATAAAAACAAGCCCAGACCATTATCTACTTAATTCTGCATAATATATCTGTTTTTGAATGTAATTTAGTATGACACTCTAGTTAATTAAAAATAAATCTTAATTAAGTGAGTCAATTTGGCGATGTGGACAAATTGTCCTCGTAAAACTTATTCTCATGCACCATATTTGGATTGAAATGTGTTGAGTCTATCTTGATGGTATATTATATATATTTGATGTTATATTATATGTATGATGGAAGATAAAGAAAGGTAGTATTTATTTTATGCAAATATCAATTAGATTACTTATTGGGATTTATATTTAAATTAGTTGTTTGAGATTTTGTGCAGGATTTGATTTGGTTATTGAAGATTTGGGGTTGACTTTCTAGAAGCCTCTTTGAGGATTTTGTGGAGCAATCTTCACATTCAAAAGGTTGTTGGTTTGTTGAGATCTTCAAGAGATTTGGTTGAACCAATCTTTGGTTGCCTTCAACGTTTTAAAAAAACCATCAAGACTTTACTGTTTGAAAAGATAGTCAAAACCATGGTTTCCAGGTTTTGGTAAGACCTTACCGACACTGATAAGACCTTACCAATACTGGCTTTAGTTTTACACGAGCTCAGTTTTAATGGGCTTATAATTTCGATTGCTTTAATGGGCTTATAATTTCAAAGCTTCTTGGACGAATATGTTATTGGGCTTAGATGTATTTTATGGGCTAGTTATTTGCTCAGATTGTTTGTTATTTAGATTGAGTTTTTAACTATCTTGTTTGTTTTTGTGATGAGATATTCCAGGGATTTGATTTGACCATGCCATCAGTCTTCATCGTTCAAAATCAAACCAAATCCCAGGCGTAGCTGCTGGAACACAATTTTGAATTGCAGGTGCTTCTCTCCACAAGTATCGCAACGTCTCTCAACAAATCAAGCGTCCAAAGTTCAAAAGTTCAAATCAATTCAAACTCGGATGGGCTGGCTTATATAAGGAGAAGAAGAAGATTGCAGACGACACAAGTACACAGCGCTTAAAGGCTCCTGCAATCTCATCTCCTACATCATCGTCTCACATCTCTCCATTGGTTTAAGCGTTTTATTTCATTGAGAGTTTGTGAGGTTTACATTGAGCTTTATCGTACAATTCATTTTGAGTTATACTCAGGGTTCTTTACCCATTCATAGAGGGTACTTCGGTATCCTTAGTAGCTTTATTTCACTAGAGCGTTTGAGTTGCTAGATAGGAAGTTAGTCTAGAAGAGGGAAGGTCTTCTAGAGGTTGTATCTAGGGCTCATAAGATAAAGTGAAATAAAGTTGTTGAATCCTACGGGTTGGATACCCTAGGCGGGGACGTAGGCGGTTGTGCCGAACCTCGTTAACAAGTATCGTGTCCTTTACTTTCTGCTCTTTACATTCGTGCTTGTCTTTTGTTTACATATTGTTCACCACGTTTTTATTAACTTGTTTCTGCATTTCAGATAAGGTCTTACCTCTGGCTGGTAAGGTCTTACAGTTTCCTGCATTTGTGAAAAATTGTCATACTCTATTCTTTCCCCCATCTAGAGTATTTCTTTTCCTTTTATTTGCCTATTTCGCACTTCAATTGGTATCAGAGCCTAACTCACGTACCTTAGATATTACTATCTGTGAGTCTAATCATGGCAGGTGAAGGCTTCGGTCAAAGAAGATCTATTTTTCGTCCACCTCTCTTTAGTGGGAACAATTTCATGCACTAGAAATCTTTGATGCAAATGTTTATCATTGATCAAGATTTGGAGCTTTGGCATATTATTATGCGAGGGCCCAATATACCCAAGAAGAAAGATCCCAACGGCACGAGTGTGGACAAGCCAGAAGCAGAATACAATAAGACAGATCTGGAAAGCGTGGCTAAGAATTTCAAAGCCATAAATCTGTTGTATTGTGGGTTAAGCACCGATGAATTTAATCGTATCTCATCTTGCAAGTCTGCAAAAGAGATATGGGATAAATTGGTGGTTACCTATGAGGGAACAAGCCAGGTCAATGAAACCAAAATTAGTATCTTTCTTAGACAATATGAATTGTTTAAGATGAACCTAGATGAGTCGGTTAAAGCAATTTTCATCCGTTTTACGAGATCATTAACAACCTTGACTCATTGGGAAAAACTTTCCAGAATGAAGAGAAAGTTAGAAAGATACTCAGATGGTTGCCCAAAGCTAAGTGGGGTCCTAAAGTGACTGCCATAGAAGAAGCTCAAGACCTTAGCACGCTGGCTCTTGATGATCTATTAGGCAAGTTAATTACCCATGAAATGATCCTCAATGAGGACGATGGGAAACTTCCTACAAATCTCAAAAACCTTGCACTTAAGGTTAAGAAAGAGGATGTGCCATCAGAGGACGACGAAAGTAATGATGATGAGGAAGATCCCTTCGACTTGATCACAAGGGGACTTGCTCGGATTCTAAAGATGAAGAATCAATTCTCAAACCGAGAATAT
The DNA here is from genome assembly GCA_963922045.1 of Persicaria maculosa. Lineage (NCBI taxonomy): Eukaryota > Viridiplantae > Streptophyta > Magnoliopsida > Caryophyllales > Polygonaceae > Persicaria > Persicaria maculosa. The sequence goes on from OY998271.1 coordinate 40,864,661, forward strand.
GCGAGATCATCAAAGCATGAAGGTAAGTCCTCTAACCCTAATAAAAGAACAAAAATTCTAACATGCTATGAATGTGGTGAAACAAATCACTTGATGAAGGAGTGTCCTCAAAAGAAGAAGAAAAAAAAGAAGAAGAGTGATCGAAAGAAAGACGATTCGGACTCTACAAGTGAATCGGATTTGGAAAATGATCCAGTAAATCTTTGCTTGATGGCGGACCAAGACGATCAACATCTCGATGGTATTGTAAGAAACCTTATCTCTAGTCCTATTGATGTTCTCTCTGAATTTCTGAAAATTATGATTTCCAATGAAGAAAATTGCAGCAAAGAAATCAGCACCTTGAAAGAGAAGGTAAAGGATCAAGAAGTGTGCATAAGGAAGCTGTCGCAGAAATTGCAAGATCTTGACAGTCAAAATTCAGATCTTATCACTGAAGGTAAGGCCTTACGATCGGAAAATTTCGAACTTAAGGCAAACCTCTCATCTCTTAAGGCTCATAACAATGACCTTGAGAATGAAAAAGTGAAATTATCTGAAAAGTGTCAAGATCAACAAACAGCCCTGGTGCAATTCACTAGATCTAAAGCCACTCTCGACAAGATGCTTGGAGAACAACAACTTTCCTTAAACCGAAGTGGTATAGGATACAACAGGAAGTTTCCTGTTAAACCTACTACCAAGTTCGTCAAGGCAAAAGGAAGTTGGAGATCTCCTACTTGTTTCTTTTGTTGCAAAAAGGGTCATGTAAAGGAAACTTGTCCATATAGAAGAAAGGACCCTTACATCATTAGAAATACCTTTCCTGTACGCTTAAATGAACGGATAAGACAAATTTGGGTTCCTAAAGAGACAAGACCACCAAACATGGTTTATCCTAATTATGCATCTAAATTTGTACATTGGTCTAGCCGGAAAGGTTGATGTTTGTTCGTTTTGCAGGATATCACCAAGATCAAAGAGCATAAATGGATTGGTATAATCGCTCTTGGTGATAAAGGATAATTTTTTTTTTGTTATGTGCTACTAATGATTCTTCTTGTTTAATATTGTTTTTGGAGCTTAATATGTATGTTGAACAGGGAAGCATTTTCGTAGGGGGAGTAATGCTGTCTACTAACATCTCAAGGTCTTGAGAGCAGTTTCAAGGTCTTGACAAGCTGCTAAAATGGTGAAATCCGATTTCTTCCCTTCCTTGTTGGAAGACAAAAAGGGGGAGAAATTAGTTGCTTATGCTATATGATGTTATGCTACTTATGATGCTCCACGATGCTATTTATATAATTGATATTTGTTTTGTCTTCCATCAAGGGGGAGATTGTTGAGGCTATCTTGATGGTATATTATATATATTTGATGTTATATTATATGTATGATGGAAGACAAAGAAAGGTAGTATTTATTTTATGCAAATATCAATTAGATTACTTATTGGGATTTATATTTAAATTAGTTGTTTGAGATTTTGTGCAGGATTTGATTTGGTTATTGAAGATTTGGGGTTGACTTTCTAGAAGCCTCTTTGAGGATTTTGTGGAGCAATCTTCACATTCAAAAGGTTGTTGGTTTGTTGAGATCTTCAAGAGATTTGGTTGAACCAATCTTTGGTTGCCTTCAACGTTTTAAAACAAACCATCAAGACTTTACTGTTTGAAAAGATAGTCAAAACCATGGTTTCCAGGTTTTGGTAAGACCTTACCGACACTGATAAGACCTTACCAATACTGGCTTTAGTTTTACACGAGCTCAGTTTTAATGGGCTTATAATTTCGATTGCTTTAATGGGCTTATAATTTCAAAGCTTCTTGGACGAATATGTTATTGGGCTTAGATGTATTTTATGGGCTAGTTATTTGCTCAGATTGTTTGTTATTTAGATTGAGTTTTTAACTATCTTGTTTGTTTTTGTGATGAGATATTCCAGGGATTTGATTTGACCATGCCATCAGTCTTCATCGTTCAAAATCAAACCAAATCCCAGGCGTAGCTGCTGGAACACAATTTTGAATTGCAGGTGCTTCTCTCCACAAGTATCGCAACGTCTCTCAACAAATCAAGCGTCCAAAGTTCAAAAGTTCAAATCAATTCAAACTCGGATGGGCTGGCCTATATAAGGAGAAGAAGAAGATTGCAGACGACACAAGTACACAACGCTCAAAGCCTCCTGCAATCTCATCTCCTACATCATCGTCTCGCATCTCTCCATTGGTTTAAGCGTTTTATTTCTTTGAGAGTTTGTGAGGTTTACATTGAGCTTTATCGTACAATTCATTTTGAGTTATACTCAGGGTTCTTTACCCATTCATAGAGGGTACTTCGGTATCCTTAGTAGCTTTATTTCACTAGAGCGTTTGGGTTGCTAGATAGGAAGTTAGTCTAGAAGAGGGAAGGTCTTCTAGAGGTTGTATCTAGGGCTCATAAGATAAAGTGAAATAAAGTTGTTGAATCCTACGGGTTGGATACCCTAGGCGGGGACGTAGGCGGTTGTGCCGAACCTCGTTAACAAGTATCGTGTCCTTTACTTTCTGCTCTTTACATTCGTGCTTGTCTTTTGTTTACATATTGTTCACCACGTTTTTATTAACTTGTTTCTGCATTTCAGATAAGGTCTTACCTCTGGCTGGTAAGGTCTTACAGTTTCCTGCATTTGTGAAAAATTGTCATACTCTATTCTTTCCCCCATCTAGAGTATTTCTTTGCCTTTTATTTGCCTATTCCGCACTTCAAAATGATAGACACTATATATGAAGCAATTTAAAATACCTTCTCAGATGAACTAAGTGATTGAAGATTAAAAATTAAGGCGCTAGAAGGCTTAATTAAAAATTTTAGTGAAATCTTAGCAAAAATTGTAAAAGAGACAAGTGATCTACACAACTCCATCAATATTAAAGCAATCAACGAGATAAGTCATCAAGTAAACCTTAAGATGATAAGTGAAGGTAAAAAGTCTAGTCCTTATAACTATAGTTATCCTTATAAAAAAATGAAATTTACTACTAAATTAGATAAATTAGAAAACAAAAAAGAATCTAATAAGAAGGAAAAATGAAGCAGAATCCACTACAATGACAAGTTAGCTATTTCAGAAATAGTCTAGATCGATGAACCATGCTGGTTAGAAGAAATACAACAACATTATCAATTAGAATATTTAAAAACCAACCTAGTACAAAAATAAAGTAGCGATGAGTCTGAAAATAATTTTGATGAAGAAGTTGTATATCAACAGATGAGGTTACTTAAGCTAATATCATTCCCATATTAAAGGTGCAATAAAAATTAAATGTGATTATAGGAAGAAAAAACTCAAATGAACTAGTAGAGAAAAATGAGGCAAGAAGAAACTATAGACAATACGAAAATGGATTGACTAGTAATCGAAGACCTCAAATAATTAGTCTTTTCTCAAGTTTTCAACCAACTTACAAAATGAAAAAGAGTACTTAAAGAAATTCTGAAATTCCCCTTTCAAAATACTTAATTAAAAATACATTAAATAATAATAATAATAATAATAATAATAATAATAATAATAATAATAATAATAAAAATAATAAGTAGGTGGTACGAATTTCAGCATTAAGAAGGGAGTTGGGGCCGGGGGGCGGGGCCGGCATTGAATTCTTCGATTGATTAACTTGCTCCTCCATTATTGGTCGTGGTTCATGTTGATTCAGCTAGATCAAAGGGGAAATCACTCAAGAACACTCAGATGAAGAAGAAGGGTTAAAGCAGATCTCTCATAGAAAAAGAAATTTTCATTGCTTTGTAAGATAAGATCTGAATTACATGAATGACATCAATTTATACTAAGCTATTGAATACAAGTGGTTTTCTTATTTCATACGTCACTCACGACTTATTCAGTTGCACACACACACTTGCTTGAATCAAGTTTGAGAGTTGAACCATTTCACAACTCCTAATTTGATAAGCAACTTGTCACATTGTTCTGAACATAAGATCTTAGTGAATACATCAGCTGGTTGCTGTGTAGTAGGCAGATAACCCAAGACCACTTCTTGGTTGATTACCTTGTCACGAACCAAATGGCAGTCCCCTTCAATGCGTTTGGTTCGCTCGTGGAACACAGGATTTCTGGCAATGTGCAGAGTTGATTGATTGTCACACATTAACTGCACTGGTTCCATCTTCACATTTAGATCTGTCAAGAGCATCACTAGCCAAGTGATCTCACAGCAAGTCATGGCCATTGCTCTGTATTTTGATTCTGCAAAGGACATAACAACATATGATTGCTATTTCATCCTTCAGGAAATTAGATAGTCACCCAGAAGAATGCAAAATCCTGTTAATGACTTCCTTGTCATAGGGAAACTCTGCCAATCTGCATCACAAAAAGCTCTAAGCTTCAACTCAGATGTCTTTGACAAGAGAAGTCCTTGCCCAGGTGTCCCTTTTAGATACCTTAGAACATGCTTTTCTGCTCTTCAATGTTCATTAGTTGGAGAGGGCATAAACTGACTTAGAACCTGCACAGAGTAGCAAATATCTGGTCTGGTGATTGTTAGGTTGGTCAACCTTCCCACCAGTTGTCTGTAGGCTACTGCATCAACCATATCCCTGCTTCATTCTAAGGTAAGTTTATTCTTGGGATCTATAGGAGTTTTTGCTGGCATAGACTCCATCATCCTAGCTTCTTTCAACATCTCCAAACATACTTCCTCTGGTTTAGAAAGTATCCTTCAAAAGTTCTGTTTATCTCAATGCCTAAGAAGTACTTGAGCTCTCCTAGGTCCTTCATCTGAAAGTGAGTTTTGAGATGATCTTTTATCTTGGCAATCTCCTGCTCATCATCTCCTATGATGATCATATCATAAACACACACAAGGAGAGCTGTAAAGGATTTCTCTGTCCTTCTAGTGAACAAGGAATAATCTGCTCTGGATTAATCAAAACATGCAGCCTTTACAGCTTCGGAGAACTTGGCAAACCATTGTCTTGGTGCCTGCTTGAGTCCATACAAAGAATTCCTAAGCTTACACATCAGTTTGCCATCATTCTTTTCTTTGCACTCACCCAAAGTCTCCCCCTGAGAGCAAAGCTTTATGTGGTCCCGATACCGATGCAAAAAATGAAATGCAGGAGGAAGCTCTATATATACAACCTCTTCAAGATCACCATGAAGAAAAGCATTTGTAACATCCATCTGACTAATAGACCACCCCTTAACAGTAGCAATAGCTAACAAGGGGCGTACATAGATCATTTTTGCCACTTGACCAAAGGTCTCCCCATAATCAATCCCTTTAATTTGAGAGAACCCCCTTGCCACTAACCAAGACTTATGCCGATCTAGGGAACCATCAGACTTAAACATGAGCTTGAAGAGACATTTACAAGTGACCACAGACTGATTCTCAGAATGATCAACTATATCCCAAGTATGAGTTGCCTCAAGAGCATTGAGTTCAATCAGCATAGCCTCACACCATTTGTCATTTATAATGGTCTCAGCCACTGAATGTGGTTCAGATAGATCAGCTAAGGTATTCAAAAGCTTGTGATAAGAAGGGATACATGCAGAGGAGGTAAGAGAATAAATCAAAGGATAAAGAGAGGACTTACCAAAATGATGAGAAGCAATATCAGTGGCAGGAACACTAGAACTGTACACACAAAGTCTTTCTTCCAGGATGGTGGTTTATGAGTACGTGTAGTCCTCCTTGGAGGTGGATCCATATGAGCTAAGGGAAGTTGGGGCACAACATCAAATTCTAGAGGGACAGGAGAAGGAGAATAGTCCATGTGAGATAAATTTTGAGATTGATCAGGGTTGAGAGTAGGAGAAGGGCTATGAAGTAGCTCCACTGGATGAAAAATGTGAAAGTCATCCATTATGGGAGGGTTTGGAGAAGGCTCAATAGAGGGTGTGGAGGGATAGAGTGGAAGGTACTTCTCAGAGAAAGGGAAGACCTCCTCATGAAACTACACATCTCTACTGATCATAACCTTTTTTTAGACAAGATTATAAACCTTGTATCCTTTAAACCCAAAAGGGTATCCCAAAAAGACACAAGGATCAGCTCGGGGATCAAACTTCTTCGTCTGAGTTGCCAAAGTTGACACAAAACAGAGACACCCAAAAACCCTGAGGTTAGAGTAATCAGGGGAGAAAGAGAAGAGAATCTCATAGGGGGTTTTAAGAAGGGCAAATGGGAGAAGATTGATTAGATAGGTAGTTTTGAGAACACAATCACCACAAAATTTCTTTGGTAAAGATGACTTTAGAGCCCGAGCCATATCTAGAATTTGCTTGTGTTTTCTATCAACACGCCCATTCTGTTGAGGAGAGGCAGTGCATGAACTTTCATGCAAGATTCCCCTGGAAGAGAGAAATGTAGTGAGTTCAGAATTAAAAAATTTTGTCCCTTGATCACTCCTTAGAGTTTTTACAGCTACCCCAAATTGTGTTTGAATCATACAAATAAAATGCTTAAGAACTTGAGGTGTCTTAGATTTGTGTTTTAACAAGAATGCCCAAACACTACGACTGTGATCATCAACTACAGTCAGAAAATACTGATGACCACCATAGGTGTGAGTGTCAAAAGGACCCCAAAGATCACAGTGTAACAAATCAAAGTTTCCATCAGGTAGAGATGTGCTAGAATGAAAAGAAGGTTGCACTTGCTTAGCAATGGGACAACCAACACAAGAGAATTCATTGTCATTGATAGAGTCAGATATCATAGTAGGTATATGATTCAATTTTTCTTTTGAGGCATGACCCAATCTAAAATGCCAAAGAGCATTAAGATTTTTGTTACAATGAGATTGAGGAAAAAACATAGGGAGAGTAGGTGAAGCAGCACATAGTTTGGTGAGGTAGTTGGGGGGCAAGACAGATGAAATCTCAGACGCAGGGAGCAAGTAGTATAATCTTTCATGTTCCCTTCCAACTGCCATCACCATCATCTTTGCAGGATCCTGAATCACATACAAATTGTCAAAGAAATGAACATGACAGTTAAGGTCATTTATGAGGCAACTAAGAGATATAAGATTGAATTTAAAGTTGGGGACAAGTAAGACATTCTTGAGTTTAATGTTTGGGGATATGGTGACAGGTCCTGTGTATGTGATCATATCTCTGTGTCCATTTGAAGGATGAACATACAGAGGTTTGGATATTTGTAGCACCACTATCTATCACCCACATTCTTGAAAACTGAGACACATTAAAACTCAAAATGGTACATGCCATGTTTGACTCAGATCGTTGCTGCTCCATCATGTTTATAAGGGAGCTCATCAAATTTCGACTCTCCTGAAACATACTCTGAAATAGCTTGTATGCATTCTCAGACCCTTCACTTGTAGATCTGTTAGTAATATTTGCAAGAGGATCTTTGGAGGATTTCTTCTTTTGATCAGCGTTAGATCTAGGAACCTGAGGCTTGATCTTGCTCTTTGAGTGCCAAGCAGGATATCCAACCAATTCCCAGCATCTCTCTGTAGGATGATTGCCATTGCAATGCTCACAGCTTCTCCGACGATCAGTGCTAGGCCTTTGACCAGATCTCTTAGTGTCTTTCTTAGATGTAAAAGCAGTTGAGTCAACTCTGGTGTCTACCTGCTTCATTCAAGAGCTGAATTCATCTTGTATTAGGAGTGAGTGAGCATGACTTGCAGTGGGAGAGGTGTAGATAATAGGAATTGACGTTGGGTAGCATCAAATTTCTCATAGAGTCCCACGAGGAACTGCATAAATTTACTCTCATTCTTAGATGCCTCAACATGTGCAGTCAGATTGCACTCACATTTCCCACAGATGCAACACATAGGCAGAGTAAGACCAGATATCTGCTGCCAAAAACCTTTAAGCTTGGTGAAGTACTCAGAGACACTTGCATCTCTTTACGTACAATTTTGAATCTCCTTTTTAATTTGGAAAACAAGAAGACTGTTCTTCTAGCCATAGCTTTCCTCTAGATCTTTCCACATTTCCTTCGTAGTATCGAATTCATCAAGTGTGGCATAGATCTCCTTGGATACAGTGTTTAAGAGCCAAGACGACACCATATCATTACAACGATGCCACATAATTAAATTCTCAAGAGTTTCAACAACAGATCGATCAACCAAGCCTAATTTGTTTTTCACAGAAAGAGCTTTCATCACAAATTTTCTCCATCGACGGTAATTTTCTCCAGTGAGTTGAATTGTGGAGAGAATCATACCTGAATTGTCTGATGGATGTATGAAAAGAGGACTTTGAAGATCGCCAGCTGTGATATAGTCACGACGATGCAATTCATGTCCTCCATCTAGAGTGCCAGACATTTTTGCCACAGATCATTGCAATAGAGGGAGATTTGGAAGAGAATCGGTGCAGAGATCAACTCAAATAGAGAACAAGTGGATGTAACGACAATCACAAGCTGGAAGAGTCAATCTAAGAGCGGGAGAGCCCGATCTGCGAATCAATTCTCTGATACCATGTTGATTCAGCTAGGTCAAAAGGGAAATCACTAAAGAACACTCAGATGAAGAAAAAGCGATAAAGCATATCTCTCATAGAAAAAGAAATTTCATTGCTTTGTAAGATAAGATCTGAATTACATAAATGACATCTATTTACACTAAGCTACTGAATACAAGTGGTTTGCTTATTTCATACGTCACTCACGACTTATTCAGTTGCACACACACACTTGCTTGAGCCCACTTGATCTTACTGCACCACCAGCACGTGCTTAGCTCAAGTTGCTTGAACAGTTCAAGGCTCAGATGAGTGCTCCAATGAGGGAGATGAAGACTCAAGACAAGTGGCTCAAAAAATCGGCGAAGAAGATGGCGCCGACTCGTGAGCATTCAGACAAAAGTGTAAGGTGGAGGCGAAGGCTTGCTCGGCCTCAGCGACGGCGTCGATTTTCACTTGGAGCAATGTGACCATAGACATCGTCGGTCCCTCTAGAGCTAATACAACTCGGCCAAGTTGATGAGTTCTGCTCGAGTGAGAGGTGGAAAAGCTTTAGGTAAGTGCACCTGAACGTCCGAAATGGGTCCGTCTTTGGCATCATTGGCATCGAGCTTCAAGGACTCGTCGGTAGGGGCGGAGCTAGAAAAAAATCGAGAGGGGCTCAATTATATATATTGTCGGGATTTTTTTTGAATATATATGAGATGCAATTTTTTTTAAAGAATATAGTAGAAAACACATTAAATGTATTATTTAAATAGCTATTTCGAATTTAAAAACCTAATTAAAAAGGAAAAAATTCATAAAATGAAGCTACAAGGATTCAAACTGAAAACTTCATCGTTCAAATTCTCACCTCATACCAACTAAGTTAAGCACACTTACTGATTTGTTACTCTTTTTAACTTTTTTTTAACTCTTAAATTATCAAAAATTACAAAAAAATACATTTTTTTACGTTTTCCCCCGACCCAGGGAGGCTCGAGCCAACTCATGCCCCCCCTCCGTCCCTACTCGTCGGGGATCACATCAAAACCCTACAATGATGAGACTGTAGCAAATTGACAGATCAAGATGGAATCAAACACCATAGAGCATTCATGCACAAGAAAGATGAAACATATGATGGAGACAAGAACAAGAATTACGATTTAACCAAACGGAGTCTCAAATCGTAGGTGAATCAAAAGAGTTTAGCACTACATTATCATGGAGGCTTCCCTCTAGTGTCACTTTTTGTTATTGAACGTAAACCTAATCTAAGATGTGTGAAGAATTAACAAGGCTTAAAACAAACCTTAAGAAGTCTTTAAATAGGCCTAAGGTCGACCAAAACAAGGAAAGTTCAGATCTCGCATCAAAATTAGCCCACAAAGTCCGCATGGGCACCTTTGATAGTGCAAAGCTCTAGGACGCCAAGCGACTCAGGTGCCGGTCGCAGGGACGACCTTCCGAGTTGCGGGCGCGGTTTTACCAGTGTACAAAAATTTTTTCGTTTTGAATTTGATCTCGACATCAACAAGAAAGTTGTAGATATAAAAAAAAGTCTTTCAACGCGTACTTATAATAGTTAGTCGGACAACAGAGGCCTCTAGAAAGTGTTTTACAAGTTTAGCTTGTCGGACGACAACCTAAACTCGTAAAAATGCATCTACTCTTAGCTTCCTCTTATTGACCCTTCCTTCATCCATGAACCTTCTTCTTCTTGTTGGATCCGCATCTACTCGAAATAATCAGTAAAAACGTGTAAATTCCGGATCCAATACTAAAGAGAGCATAAATGTAAATATGTATCAAAACATGCAATTTGGACATCTAAATTATGTTAAATGCATCCTAATATGCCTATCTAAATTGGCTCTATTACACATACTGTAAAAGTCCCAAACCACATGTAGGTAAAAGCCATAGCCACCTTTTGGTCTAATAACTTAAACAACTTCTTCCACCAAAATAATAAAAAATAAAAAATTCCTCCAAAATATTTTTCCCGTGTGATAATTATGGTAGAAATAAAAATATATTTTCCCTTAAATTTGTGCTTCGTTTATCTTATCCAAGTTCCTTCTTTGTTATAGTGGAGATCCATCCTTATAACCACAAAAATATCTCTGAATTTGGGGGACATTTTGCCTTATTGTGAAATATTCACCACACTTTAAAATATTACAACACTATCCCTTGAATATTCACCTTTTATCATGACTCTAAGGGATTTTACAAAATTTCAAACTTATCATACACATTGGTGATGATGACTCGTTAAAAACCTTGTCAGGAAAAACTCAATGAGATAAAAACCCGATCGAAGGAAAAAAGAGCGCAACGCGTATAATTTTCCCCTTGAATTTGACATGTTTAATGAGTTTTTAAAAACTGACACATTCCAACCTTGTGTACAAGTTGCTCAAACATCTTGGTAGGTAATGACTTGGTGAACAAGCCGACGAGGTTCTCATCTGATCAGATTTGTTGGACTTCAATTTTCCCTTTCTTTCCAAGTTCATAAGTAGAGAAGAATTTTGGTGATATGTCCTTAGTCTGATCTCTTTTGATGTATCCATCCTTCATTTGAGTGACATATGTAGAGTTGTCTTCGTATATCAAAGTTGGACTACCTTTGACGGACTTGATTCTATATTCTTTTCTCTTTCTGCTTCATATAGTACTATCAAATCGGAATGGTTTGATGATGTAACAGTTAGAATTTGCTTTGTGGATTGCCATGATATGGTTGTATCTCCATAAGTGAAGACATATCTATTTTGAGATTTAATCTTGTGGGGTTTTGAAAGATATCATGTATCTGCATAACCAACAAGAGTGACATTTGGGCCGTTTTGATAAAATAAAGTAAGATCATGTGTACTATCTTCTAAGGTAATGGAACAAATGTTTAATTCCAATCCATTGTCTCCTTGTTGGAGCCGAGCTAGATCTTGACAACAAGTTTACAACAAAGGTAATGTCAGGCCTCGTGTTATTGGCTAAGTACATCAAGGCACCAATGCAACTTAAGTATGGTGTTTCTGGGCCAAGTATTTCATCATCATCTTCTCGAGGAAGGAATGGGTCATCCTGTATATTAAGAGAACGTTTGTCCATGTTGAATCTCTTCAGAATTTTCTCGGTATAGTTAGATTGATGGACAAAAATTCCATCTCGTACATGCTCAATTATTAAACTGATACAAAACTTAGTTTTTAAAAAATCTTTCATCTCAAATTCTTTCATCATGTACCTAGCTCTACTTGGAATTTCATTTAGGGTTCCAACAATGTTTAGATCATTAACATATACTACAATGATGGCAAACCCTGATTTATATCTTTGATAAAGATACATGGACACCTAGAGTCATTCTTGTATCCTTCCTTCTGAAGGTATTCACTAAGACGATTGTACCACATTCTTCCAAATTGTTTCATTTCATATAAAGTGACGGAACGCTACATTGACGCAGGGTGACACATCATCAACAAATTAATATTAACCCAACCTCAAATAGGAGCCTAGAACATTTCACTTGAGTAGGGTAAAGACCTAGAATATTGGTCCACAAATTAATCACTTGGAACAAATGCGTCATGATCCGTTATCCGCAAACAAAGCTAGATGCACCGGGAAAAAAACATAATCTTGCCCACTTCATGCAAATTTCCCTTACTTGCGGTGCAGCCTCATATGATGTGGGTTCTAGCTCACATGAACAATGTGACACACATGCCCACACCCTAGTGTCTAAGACAAATCACCACATGGTAGGCCATATTAGCCATTTGTCTCTTGGATGTCTATACGATTTGTGTAGTAGATAAGTCAAATTCAGGAAACAATGAAGGGGCTTTTCGGAGAAAAGTGAGAGAGAAGAGAGATAGAGAAATAGAGTGAATATATCCGTGTCAAAGATAGATTGAAGGATAGGAGAGACGATTAGAGATAGCGATATTCCGTGGACTCTCAGAAGACATCATTCACGTTCACTTTCAGAAGGAAGCCTAAAGAAGAGAGCATAGGGACTAAGATTCTAAACCTTCGCTAATTGACTTGCCAGTGGATTAGGATGCCATCGTGAGTTGAATACCCACTTGCAGGTAACCCATATCCACGTCACCTATGACTCATAATCAAGCTAGCAGCCTAGCAGGTGATGTGCGCATATTTCACCATGTTTCATGCTTACATTTATTCCGTTTCTTATGCATATTTTATACTTTTGGGTTGGAAAAGTAGTGAATTTGTGTAGTTTGAGTTTATTTGAAAGATATAGAGGTCTACACAAGTTTTGGTTTGATTTCGCAGGAAATGGGAACGTTTTTTTAGTAATAACAAGACACTGGAGATGAGCTCGATCTCGAGCCAAGCCACTCGATCTCGACAGGATGCATCGATATCGACTACAGAACCCGAGGTCGACTGAAGGAGAAGTGAAGAAGCAACATCGACCAGAATTCAACTATGTCGACCAGCATAGAGCATTCGACATCGAGTAGTCCACTCGACATCGACTAGAGCAACAAACGCGTAAGAGACGCATAATGGGCCGGATTCTTAGGAAATTACTTAGCCACGTGGTTTATCTATCATCTACCAAGATCTTCTATCCTTAGGGGTATATTCCAATTATGTTAGGGAATATTACATTTTAGATATATTTATTTTAAGATATAATTTAGTTTTAAATAGAATCTCCTTTATCAATATAAGTATGATTAGGACTCCTATCCTTGGTTAGCAAGGGTTGTGAGGCTATAAATACCACCCATAGGGGCTGGTTTTATTCATTCTATCCTTGAGGAATCAAGCAAACATAAGGAGAGAGAAGGAGATCCGAGTAGAGGGAGAGATAGTGGAGAGAAGGCGGTGTTTGGTTGTACGATTAAAGCTCTTTGAATTTTAATGCAAGTTTGATTATTTCTTTCAACAATGTTTTCCCCAATGAGGCGTCAGTAGTCGTCCTAATTCTAGGGTCAGGGTGAGCCCGACAAAGGCCATTTAAGTATGCTTGAATTCCTTATTTGATTATGTGCATTCATCTTCTATATCGCGCTCAATCCTTCATGATAATTTAGGATCATTTCTTATTTACCTTATATGAAGCGAAAGTGGATTATATGTGTGAATTTGGATAGTAATTAGGTTTTGCCTGTGAAAGTTGACTAAACCCTAATTATGAAAAGGATAGAAACAATTAGGTATTCATGCGAAAGCCTCTATATTCCTAATTGGTCGATGATAAAAACATGATCTTTTATGTGATTTAAGTATTTATGCATACATGGTTATTGTCGTGGTGAATCCTTACCTAGGAGCCTTTAGTTTATATTTACGAAAACCCTAAAAATACATTCTTTTGTTATTTATTTTACTTTACTATTTTCATTCATTATTTCTGTTACGAATCTACGAGACCACTCGACGTCGACATCATCACTCGATATCGAGTACACTGCATCTGAGGAAATCAAGTCGATGGTACTCTGTGTCGACAGAGAAGAACTGACCCACTCGAGATCGACCACACTAGTCGATATCGAGTTCTTTGTTTCTGTTGTAGGTTTTGCAAATCAATTGAGATACACTAGGAATCGACAGCCTCTGTTACAGGTTCTCTATTTCCGTTCCAGGAATTTATCAAGACTATTCAAGAACCGCTGACTTGCCTCCTCAAGGATCAATCCTTATTCCCTACTGCTGCATCGGGAGGGAGTCTTGTATGTTATTTGCTAGGGAAGGAATTGGGTTTGAATTACATACTTTATTTACATATTTAGATTCCCCTCCTAATAAATTTTGGCGCTGTTGCCCGGGAGGCATCAATCGCGCCATGTCTAGTCATATTAACTTTTCTACCTAGTGTTGTCTTGAAGGTGTATGCGACGCGCTGATCGCACGCCTGAAAGACTAACCAGAATGCTACCTTCGTCTACAGGAAAGAGCAAGAATGATCACGGCTAACGAAGAGACCATGCAACAAGGGCTCGAGAGCCTTAGGAAACAAGTTGAGGAGTTCGACACCGAGCGCACTCAACATACGCAGACACAATAGAGAATGGCGACTAGATATGACCGCGAGGTGCAAGCCCACAGAGAAGCCCAAGAGCTACTAAGCCAGATCCCACAAAATGGTAAAGAATACTTGCCCCCTATACTGGCGGTGCCTGAATATCCTATTAATCTCCCCAATGTATCCTTTGAAATTAAAACTACCTTTATAGCGGAGATTAGGAGACATACCTTTGAGGGAAAGGGCTCCGAATGCCCTATGGCGCATATTACTACTTATATCGATTTATGTGACACCATTGCTGACAGTGTTAATCGACTGCAGTATGCGAGGTCGACGGAAGGAAAAAGTGATGAAGCGACATTGATCAAAATCCACCCATGCCGACCGATCTGAAGCACTAGACATCGAGTAGTCCGCTCGACATCGACTGGAGCAACAGACGCGTAAGAGACGTGTGATGGGCCGGATCCTTGGGAGATTACTTAGCCACGTGATACATCTATCATCTACCAAGGTCTTCTATCTTTATGGGTATATTCCAATTATGTTAGGGAATATTACCTTTTAGATATATTTATTTTATGATATAATTTACTTTTAGATAGAATTTCTTTTATCAATCTAAGTAGGATTAGGACTCCAATCCTTGGCTAGCAAGAGTTGTGATGCTATAAATACCACCCATAGGGGCTGGTTTTATGCATTCCAATCTCGAGCCATCAAGCAACCAATGAGAAGAGAGAGAAAGAGAGGGCTGAGAGTAGAGAGAGATAGCGGAGAGAAGGCGGTGTTTGGTTGTACGATTGAAGTCCTTTTAAAGTTTAATGTAAGTTTATTTCCTTTGTTCAACAATGTCTTCAACAACGATGTGTGAGTAGTCATCCCACTTCTAGGGTCGGGGTGAGCCCGGCAATAGCCATGTAAGTATGCTTGAATTCCTAATTTGATTATGCGGTTTCATCTTCTATCCCGCGATCAATCCTTTATGAGAATTTAGGATCATTCCTTATTTACCTTATATGAAGCGAAAATGGATTATATATCTGAATTTGGATAGTAATTAGGTTTTGCCTATGAAAGTTGACTAAACCCTAATTATGAAAACGATAGAAACAATTTGGTATTTATTCGAAAGCCTCTATATTCCTAATTGGTTAATTAACGGAAGTTGTCATATGATGATAAAAAAATGATCTTTCATGTGATTTAAGAGTTTATGCATTCATGGTTATTGTCGTGGTAAATCCCTACTTTAGGAGCTTTTAGTTTATATTTACAAAAACCCCAAAAATTCAGTCTTTTATTATTTTCTTGATATTTCTGTTTTCTGTTATCTCTGTTACGAATCTGCGAGACCACTTGACATCGACACACTATAACTCGATATCGAGTACCCTGCAATTGAGATTTAAGTCGATGGTTTTCTGTGTCGACAGGGAAGCAGTGACCCACTCGGGATCGACCTCTTTAGTCGATATCGAGTTCTCTATTTATGTTGTAGGCTTTGTAGATCGACTGAAGAGCACAAGGAATCGACAGTCCCTGTCGATATCGAGGCTTCTGGTCGACGCATCCAGGCACTTATCAAGACTATTCAGGAACCGCTGACTCGCCTCCTCGAGGATTGATCCTGATTCCCTACTACTGCATCGGGAGGGAGTCTTGAAATTTATTTGCTAGAAAAGGAATTGGTTTTATTTACATATTATATTTACATATTTAGATTCCCCTCCTAACAATGGCTCATTTTATTGTATGTTATAATACCGATGATGCTTCTAATGTTGCAAATTTATTCTTTAGGGAAGTAGTTAGGTTACATGGTGTGCCTAAGACAATTATGAGTGGTTGGGATGTTAAGTTCCTTAGCCATATTTGGAGAACTTTATGGAATAAGCTAGGAACTAGGTTATTGTTCTCTACTTCTAGTCATCCACAAACTGATGGACAAACTGAGGTGACCAATAGAACCTTAACCACCATCCTTAGAGCCATTATTAGGAAGAATATAAAGATTTGGGAAGAAGCCTTACCTCATATGGAGTTTGATTATAATAGGACCATGCACTCATCTACTAAATTAACTCCATTTGAATGTGTTTATGGTACTAACCCACTCACTTTATTAGATCTTACCCCATATCCTATGAGGGAAAATGAGTCTTTTGATGCAGGAAATCATGTAGAGTTCATCAAGGAGCTGCATGAACGAACAAGACTCAAGCTTGAAGAGAAGGCCGAGTACAATGCCAATAGAGCTAACAAAGGACGTCAACATGTTGTATTTCAATCTGGAGATCTGATGTGCGTGCAAATTGCCATATTTTCTATGCACAATTATTTCCATTTTGTCGATATTTGCATGTATATTGGTTGGGAAATCATAAGATTAGTGTAGTTTATGCATATTTGCCAAATATAGAGGTCTACACGAGTTTTTATGTTATTTCGCAGAAATCGAGAAAAAATGGATGAATTTGGACAAGAGAAGAAGAGCAAAAAAAGAACTCGAAGTCTACTAAAGAGTCGAAATCGACCTAATGACTCGAAATCGAGTGGAAACAGAGCAACATAAATCGAGCAGAGGAAAAACAGAGCATGTCGATAGAAAAAAGGTCGATATCGATGTCCAAAGGTCGATATCGAGTGGCCAAGATCGAGGTTAAAGATAGAAGTCGAGTGCCAATCCGAGGTCGAGTAGGACTGCTCAAGATAGATAAGAGATAAGGTCGACATCGATGTTCCAGGTCAATATCGACGTTTGTCGCAGACAAGATCCGACGCTGTTTTTGATAGAACTCTATCCGAAGCATTCGAGATTATCATAAAGTCGAGATCTTCTATCATTCATCCCCAAACTTATCAGTTTTTGATATTTACCTAAGTAATTTAGTTGTTTTACTTTTATTTTAGTTTATCTTAGAGATAAAGATAGGTTTTCGAATCCTTGGATAGCGAGGTTTGATATCTATAATTAGAGGCCATTAGGGCTGAGTTAGGATCATCCAAGCACACACAATTCAGTTTTTACAGTAGAGAATAGCGAGAGAGAGAGAGAGATCCGAGTGAGGTTGAGTGAAAGCGAGAGCGGAGAGTTGGCTTTGTTCAGTGTAATCTTTCTTTCGAAGTCAATACAAAGTAGTTTCTTTTCAATGACGATGAGTTCCATGATGATGAAGCGCGAGTAGTCCACCCACTTCTAGGGTCGGGGTGAGCCCGACGATAGCAATGTAAGTTAATGCATCAAAGGTATGATTTTTATGCAATTCCGTCTTCTATCCTATGCATGATCCTTTGCGAGAGTTGAAGAGATTCATTATTTGCATTGTTGAAGCGAAAACCAATCATATTGTGAATTTGGATGAAACATGAAATTGGATAGTAACTCTTAGGTTTTATGCGAGAGCCTCTAATCACCTAAGCGTTGGTAACGAAAGTTATTTGACGGAAAGGCATCATCTTTCATGAATTTGGCATAACACTTGCATTGTTATCGTTGTGGCATGAATCCCCGACCTTGGAAGCTTTTAGTTTATTGAATTCATATAAAAAGTTGTGTTTTTATTTCTATTCATCCTTCCATCATCATCCTACGTTCTTCGGACATCTTTTCCGACACAAAATGCTTCGTTTTAAGTTACTGTTTGAAGACTCGAAATCCACTTCATAGATCGATATCGAGTGCTAACATCGATATCGAGTACCCAACTCGACGTCGACTTTGCTTCTGTCTTCTGCAGGAAACTTAGCTGGAAATCGACCAGAACTGATCGGAGGTCGATATTGACCAGAAACCTCGATATCGAGTGGTCTTCTGGAGTCAAAACTTGATTGTGTTTGCAAGCTTAGGAAGTGCTGACATACCTCCTCGTGGATTCGATCCTGAATTACCCTACCACTACATCGGGAGGGATTCTTGTATTTTATTTACTTGGATAAGGGAGTTAGCTTACCTTGATATATTTGAATATTTTATTTAAGCGATACCCCTCCCCTACGAACAAGATCTCGTGAAGGTGCACCTAAGGAAGAAGTGGTTCCCAGAGCAAGGAAAGAGCAAGCTTTCGCCAAGAGGAGATGGACCTTTCAAAATGCTTCAAAGGATTGGAGAGAATGCTTACAAGTTGGAGCTTCCAGGAGAGTATGGTGTGAGTGCTACATTCAACGTGGTTGATTTGGTGCCCTATCTTGCCATTGGAGAAGCCTTGGATTCATGGCTGAATCCTTTCCAGGAAGGGACAGTTGATGAGGGACCATCCAAGACACCTACAAACATACCTATCTTACTTGATAATGGACCTATGACTCGAGATCGTCCCAAAAGGCTAAAAAGAGATCTATTCTTATTCATAGGTCATGTTCTAGCATCAAGTGCAGCCCAACTACAAGAGGAGCCCATATTGAAGACTTTTGTGTGGACTAGCATTCGGCTTAGCCCTAATACACATGAGGCTGGCTCTCCTTACTCTAAATCCAGCCTATGGCCGATTTTAGAAACTCCTTGGAGAGCAAGTCTATCTATGTTATTTTATGAGTTTTAGAGAATTATTTTAAAAATAATTTCATTATTTGTTTTATGTTTAATTTTCAACCTCTAGGATTATATGTAAGACTTTTAGGGTTTGTTGAACTCACATTAAACATTATTGAGAATTCAATTTAAAATTTGTGTGAAAACACTTGAGAGATCAATCGGCAAAGAATAGGTCTTTTCGATTGAATTGGTGATTGTTTCAGCTTGGTTTGCCTTGTGTTTGTCAATCTCGTGAAACATTGGTGATCCTAGGTATCCATGAACCCCCTCCTTGTGCCTTCAAGTAGTCCGCTTGATTGTGTAAGGTTGTAGAGATCGGTTAGTTGGTTATTGGCTTTGGTTCTTGGCCTTTGAGTCAAGAGTCTCTTCCTTATTCCAATTTGTTCTTCTTAACATCTATTGTGTCTATTTTCAATTCAATTTGAGTCTTCTTCTTGTTCATTATAGTCGCATCTATTTCTTGTTCTTGCACCGTTCTTGCATTGTTCTTGTGTCATCTTGTTCTATTTCTTGATTTCAAGTCTTGTTGTCGAAGATCGGGCCATCCTACGACTGACCACGTATCATATTTGCTCCATATTTTTCACATCCAAAATATACCGAGCCGTATCGGGTTGCAGAGCTATTACAAAATTTTATAATTGTGAGGACAAAGTTGTTCAAAAAAGCAATCTAACGAGCTCATTCTAACATCAATTTTCTATATGTCCATTAATAGTTATTTGCAAAATAGGGCGAATAATCGAATCCAACAATGTTCATTCTATCAAACTGAAAACAATTGAAACAATGTTGAAAATAATCAAATTTCACGAATTGAATCAATATATTTTATCAATAAATTATATTATTCAAGTATAAATATTTTTAATATTATTGTTGACTCCTTCTTTACCATCGGATACACGGTGTGACATTCTTCTATGAAGATCGGCGATAACTAGGGCAACATACCGTATGGCCGTGTATATATTCGTCATATTAAAAAGAATATCCTTCCGTGTTTTAAATACGGAAGACAAACAACTATTTTTATTTCATATTTAAAAAAACAGAAGGCAAAAAGCAGATTTATACTCTCGTATTTAGAAAATGGAAGGCAAAAAGTAGTTTTATACTCTCGTGTTTACAAAACGGAAAAAACAGATTTGTCCTTCCGGGTTTTAAAAATGGAAGGTATGTATAATATTTTTCAAAAAATAAAAAATAAAGTAATTAAGATAGCACAACTTCCGTTTTTTTTAGTGTCCACTGAATTTTTTGTTGTGCCATTTACAAACAACTTATTTCAAATGTATTAACCGTGATAAAAAAAAGAAATGTATTAACCGAGTTTTAATATTCCGAATGTATATATTTATTTTGTTGATACAAACCGGTTAAGTCAAAAAATCTATTCTAGAGAGAGGAGGTCCTCCTTCTCTATAGAAATCCCTAAATTCAATCCCACCATCACCCAATCCAAAAACCACTCATAGCCTTGAAACTCAATCCAATAACCTATAACATCACAACTCTCAACAAAAATCAAAGCAATGTCGTAGCGTCGTCACCTTCACCACCACCACCACCGCAGGACTTCGCCACTCACCTTCACCACCACCACCGCCGCCTTCTTCCCTCCTCGCTCCAAGCAACGTCGTAGCGCCGTCACCCACACGCTAACACCACCGCAAACCAGATCTTACCGTGTTGGAATCAGGGAGTTGGTCTGCCTAGGCCACTTGTTGGGTTTTGGTTTTTCTACTTTGAATATAAAATTAGGGGTCTCCCCTTTGAAACACCAGTACACCACCACACCAATCGGGGAACAACCGAGATCGTACAATCTCAACCCCAAATCTGTACAACGGTGACCAATCGAGATCAATATCAACCCCAATCTTCGTTTGAATTAAACTCTCAGGAAAAACCCAACAACAACATCACATTTGGGGGAGTAATCGAGAGTTTACTCTCAACCCCAAATTAAACAAGCGAAAGGGTAGTTTGAGCAACCCCTACCACACTGATAACTAAGAAAATCTCAAAATTAAGCTCAATCGAGAGGTATTTGTGAGCTTTCTCAAGGAGATCTCCCTTCCCTCTCGTTTGAGCAACCCTGGCCAACGACGTCGTTGAGTCCGGCCGCTGCTGATCACGCCACCTTCACCTCGCCTTCCCATGTACACAACGAGTTTCGATTCGGTTTTGATGGATCTCGGTCCGTTTCAATTTTAATGTTGTCGTCAGTCGCGCTCCATCGGTGCCGGCGTTGCAGCATCTTTGGCTAACCCTTACCCAGATCTATCTGACTACCCCTGGTGGGCGTTCCTCCGTCACCGTTTGCACCTAACTCAGATCGGGCCTTTGTCGATGGCCGGCTTACATGAACTATCTTCCTGGTGTTGCCTTCACAATCGCCAAGTCCCCTAAAATAAATAAATAAATAAATAAATAAATAAGGGCGTGTTTGGTAACGGGATGGGGGTAGGTGGATGAGGATTGATTTTTGGGGGTGGAAGGGATGGGGATGAATTTTTGGGGTGGACGGGATGGAGATTTGAAGTCAGTTTAATCCCATTTGTGTTTGGTTGTATTTTGATTGTTAGGAGGATGGAGAAGTGAACAAAGTCCAAATTGCCCCCACTAACCTACATAAGATGACGAAAATGCCCCCAATACCCTAAAAATGATTTTTTTTTTCTTCTTCTTCCCTCGTTTATGCAAATTCCTTTTGAGTCCACCATCTCTAACACGTTTAATCATTTACAATTGAACATTCTAGATGCGGTGAGAGGAGTAATTGAGTTCAAATTGATGGAATATGGAATAAATCGACAGAGATTGGAGTGATCGGAGGAGCCCCGCCGAAATCCTCTCTGGCTAAAGGGTCTGATTTGGCGGCCAAAATCCTCTCTGGCTAAAGAGCTTGTCGAACCGGGACTCCGTCATTGGCGACCGTCCTCCGAAGCTTCCAGATCTGGATTGGTAGTGGTGGATCCGTCGGCAAGCTCGCGGTTGAGGTGCTCCATGGCGGTGGAAGGGTTGGACGCTGATGTGTAGATGGGAGCGCGATTTTGGATTAGGGAGTTTCTAGAGGGGCAGCAGACGAAGGGAGCGAGTGCGGGAAGAGAGGTAGTAGCGGTGGAGAAGAAAGACAAAGGGCATATTGGGGGATCTTACCTCCCTCATCCCCTCCATCTCCCTCCCAGAAGGTGGAGAAATCTCACCCTCGCAGCCCCTCTATCTCCCTTTTTCGCATCCCGTCCACCCCGGGCACCCCCTTGCCAAACACCGAAGCCCGATTCCCGAAAACTCATCCTCACCCCGCGAACCCCTCCTACCCCCTTGTCAAACACGCCCTAAGAGCCTACCTTCCATCCTTTGCCATCTCACAATTTTTGAAGCTTGAAAGCTAGTCAATCAACCCCTCACGAAATTTAAAATCATTTTGATATTGTACATTTTTTTATTAAAAATCAATTTTGGGATAACCTCACGGAATTGCAATTTGTTAACATCTATTTGTAAATTAATATATATATATATAATTATATATATATATATAATATGGATCAAATGTTAACAACTCTTACGGTGTTAAATGTTAACAAATAAATATTCGGCAAAATTTATCAAATATTCATCACAATCACTCAATTATTCATCAAAGCTTTTCGACAACATTTAAGAGATTCATTTCAATTAATAATTATTGTCAATTAAAAAAAATTATCACCCAAAAAACTTAAACCCTTGCGCGTGTATCCACCCCCAATCCCGTAATTGTGTTACTGTGATAAATATTTCTTAAATGTTGCCGAATATTGATGAATATTTGGGAAATTGTGAATAATTGAGTGACTGTGATGAATATTTGATTAATTTTAACAAAAGCTTTGATGAATAATTGAGTGACTGTGATGAATATTTGATAAATTTTTCTGAATATTGATTTGTTAACATTTAACACCGTAAGAGTTGTTAACACATGACCCAACCTCGATATATATATATATATATATATATATATATATATATATATTAATATTGATTTGAGGTTTTCACCGGAGTCAATCCCTATATATATATATATATATAGGGATTGACTCCGGTGAAAACCTCAAATTGCGGTAAAAACCGTGAGGACTACTTTATATCTTGGTTTATTTGAAACCCGTGCTAAAAACCTCAATTACATAGTGACTTTACAACTCAGTTCAACCTAAAAACCGTGCTAAAAACTCCAGTTTTAAAATAACACATGACTTTATATATCGGTTAAACCTAAAAACCGTGCTGAAAACTCATGTTTTAAAATTACATTAGTGACTTTATAGCTCGGTTTTATTCAGAAGCGGGCTAAAATATGTGACCTTATAGATCGGTTCTATTTATAACCGGGCTATAAAGCTAGTGAACGGGGCTAAAAAGCCAGTCCTCACAGGTTTTTACCGCAATTTTGGTTTTCACCGGAGCGCAACCCTATATATATATATATATATATATATATATATATATATATATATATATATATATAACTCACTAGCCTCCCTTCAAAGTTTTAATGGGATAATTAACCTCCCTCTTTTTTCTTTGGGATTACCTCATACTCGTTTGCCTTTTTGTTTTATCACGATTGGTGTAGCTCTTCCGTTTATGGTCGATCTCCGTTGTACTGTGCTTGGGTCCGGATGAGGTTCAATCTCGGGTGCCCTGTTCATCGAGTTGATTGTGGCAGTGTTTGTGGTTTTCGACGATCTCTCATCCAAGTGAGGGGAACGTCGGTGATCCACACTTCCCTAGGTGACGTCTCTTTCCCTTGGTGGGCTTTTGTTCTCGTCTCCCTGGCGTCAAGAAACCGTGTTAGTCCATAGACTCTCCCATGCTCTCGGCATTCACAGTCTATTCCTGGGCCTCCTCGACTTTCATGCTGGTTGGACTGATTTTTTGTGATCGGTTGTGAGCGGGTCATTTCTTTTTTTCTTTATTATATTTTGGCTTTAACGTTGTTTCATGACAGTTAGTCTGTCTGTCTGTCATTTTTGGCCTCTCGACCAACCAGACTTGTCTGGTGCGTCGAATTCTTTCCGTTTTAAAAAAAAATACAAACCGGTTATTTGAAATGAACTGAATTAAAGATCAGTACGTTATTAACCTCCAAGGTCTTTTTTACACAAGGTATTTATATTGATGTCTAAACCACCTTTCTTAACTAGCCCTGCGTAGGAAGCTTAACCAGAGACATCACGCTGAGATCAGTCTTGGTTTGTGTACAACTGTACATGTCTGTGTGATGAGCTCTTCCATTTCTTACAACTTCAGTCACTGTCTTGTTCATCATCCTCGGGATGAACCTGCAAATAGGAATAAATATTCTAATCAAATTAAAGAAAATTAATTGTTTCGATCATCAAATAGGTGGATCGGAGGCAAATAGAATCGAATGCAAATGAAACAAAATGTAGATGCATATATATATAATCAGCAAGGCTGCTTACCTGAAGGTGTTTGTCGACATGGCGAAAGCTGAGAGACGGGTGTTCCCTGGTGCAGCTGGGAGGGGGATGTTCACGTCGGAAGCTCAATGTTCTAACCTTCAACTCCCCTCTGCTTGTGGTGAGTTCATCGAGTATCTCACTGTCCGATCTTTCGAGCTCGACTACTCCTTCCTCCCCACCAGATTGCTGGACGACAGAACGCCGAGAGGAGAAACCAGCCACAGCCACTTCCTCATACTCGTCCGCATCTAGCTGAGTTAGGTGATAGTGTTGGAAGAACATTGGCAGGATACGGTGTCGTATCACTACTAGAAGGAAGAAGAAGAATGGGAAAATTATCCCTACGGTTGGAATCCACGTCACCCCGAAACAAATCAGCAAGTATGCCAACTGGAAGAGTGTGAATCCCAGGATGTATCTGAATGGCACCGATTCCACAAATGACAGGTGGTCCTTCTCCATCACCCTGACACGTCATCCCATCCATCAGATATATATATTAGCTAGTTTAGAGAGATTATATATATTGATTGATTTTGATTATTGATCATTTGGTTTCAATATATGCATATGTACTAGGTGGTACTAGCTAGCTTACTTGTAAAGTCTACTAGGAGCAATGAGGAGAAGCTGAATCCTCTCCCAAAACTGGTTTCCGTGGAGGCTGTCGATGGCCATGTAAGCGAAGTAACCCCAAAGAAGAGAAGAAGGAATCAACTTAACAATAGGCACAGCAAACACCAACAGTGCTACAAATAGAGACTGCAAGAGGTTGCTCAATCTCTGCTCATTAACGCGCACAGGCAAGTAAGGATCGATGTGAGTCTCTGGGTCAAAACTGTTTTTGCTTCTCTTGTCGCCGGTGAAAGCTATACCCTGTTTTCCTCCGTCTTCACCTCCTTCCATTACTGCTTGCTTAAGTCCTTCTAGTTCCTTCACCTCATCCCCTCCATGACTAGAATTGTGCTGCATCCACCCAAGCATATATAGTTCAGTAAGTTAGCTATCTACCTATCTACCTAACGAACATGTAGAATTGCTTTAATTTTTTGATATATATATATATATATATATATATATATATATATATATATATATATATATATATATATATATATATATATATTGTTTGATTTGTACTATATAAAGTCGGGCCTTACTGTTTGGTTTTTGTCGATTTCAATGAAAACTTCTTGCATGTTGTTGTAAATCTCGGAGTTGGAGGCATTCTCCCTTACGCTTTTCTTGACACTCTCTACCATCTTTCTGCGAATCGTATGTCTCTCGAGGGCTGCAAGGCTTTTGGTGTGCATAGGTGAGTGAGGAAGGAGACCATAGCACGGAGGGAGTCCAAGCAATCCACAAACCAAAGTCTATATATGTACACAATAACCAATCTGATCAGTAGGCCGTGGGTAAACAAATTCGAAACAATCAATTTAATTATACCAAAACATCGATATCAATCAAATAATCAGTCAGTATTACGTACACTAGCTAGTTACCTTAGCTAACTAGTCATCTTACATACAAATTACAGCAACGTACAATCAGAATAAGCAAACAACGTGCGTACCGTACAACCAAGTAGGAAGATGTCGAAGTTGTAAGCGGAGGGGTTTTTGAGGTTAAACTCTTTTTGTTGAGCCATCTTTGAAGCTATGTTGTGCTCGAAGAAGAATAGCCCGGCCACCATAATCGCTGGAACAACCGCTCCAACTATGTACAGCGGAGGCACCTTTCCCATATCCTGATCCCACATGTATTAATTCGATCACCTCTCTCATTAATTAATTATATACTAATTGAATATATAATTATATAGGTGTGTGTACTGTGTGTCAACTGTCAAATAATATACTTTACAATTTAATTAATTAATTAATTACCTTAATGACAGTCCAATGGTACAAGTCTTCCCAAGGATGACGAGGACTAAACAACCGTCTAGGGACCCCATCTGGAGCTTTACTAGGAACACAAAATGATAAAGCTGTCCACATGAACAATGATAGAGGGACACCAAAATCTGCCAAGAAGTTTCTCAAGGCACCTGTACGGACGTACGTTTATATCAAGTTAATAAATATATATATGAATCCTGATCAGAATTATATACTATATATATAACATATGATATGATGATGTATAAATCTATGGTTTTTCCTTTTCCTTTAATTTTGTAAATTAAAATAAATCAATCGATATCGAATTGGAAAAAGAATTTAATTAGCTACGGTTTTAATTAATTAGATAGATAATTAATTAATAATGTGAAAGAAATTACGAACTTGTGCCATAACGCCATGATCTTGCCCTTCTACTTTTCAAAGCAGTGTAGAGAATCCCAAGAGCAAGAATAACAGCAAGCAAACCATTTGCGTAAAGCCACTCAAAATGGTATTGCTCAAGTGTTGGATCTTCGGATTTAGGAACATTAAACTCGCTCTTCATTCCCTGTACCATCGATCGATTCAACAAATTTATTAATCAAGGAATATATATATATATATATATATATATATATATATATATATAGGTATTCGATCCTATATTTATAGCTAACTACGTACCTTTACAGCCTCTTGAATGAAAAGGAGGGCAATGAGCATGCCAAGGAGCTCTTCAGCTATACGAGTAAGTCTATCGATGATTTGGCAAGCATTAAGCGCAGCCAAAAGCATCAATATGAAAGCGGCCCACAAATTGACCCAAGCCACCCAAGGCAAGAAGAGTGGCACACCCAGGTCTTCCCTTTTCTTGGCAAATTTGAACAAGTATTTGTACATCATAACTGTTGGCTCTGCTACTCCCACTATCACCAGTGGTTGCCCTCCTATTATCGACTGTAGTATTCCACATATGGCCGTTGATACTAGCGTCTCCACTGCACTTATACTTCCATCTGTACGTAATTTCATTCTCAATTTAATTCATTTCTTCATTTATATATGCTAAATTATTTAATTAACATATGTTAAAATATCCTATATGTGGCGCGTTGTCGTTGATTCTAAGGAAAAAATCATATATGTCGCGTTGTGGTTGATCATAGGGGAGATTAATAAAATAATATGTTGTCATAATTTATAGAAATATATATATATATATATATATATATATATATATAAACCACAATCTATTTATATATTTTAGTTAATTCACAAAAAATATAAATAAAAATAGTTCATAGTTATATGTATTTATAAAAAATATTAATAGATAAATATGTAGTATTTGATAGGTGCTATTTTATTTATATCTAGATTATTTTTTAGTGGAGAGAATTATTTATATCAAAATTTTAAAAATATGATTTTATTTATATCTATATTATTTTTTGAGACCAAAATAACTTATTAAAATATTTTGTACCCATAATATGTATGTACTACATATTTAATAAAAAAAGAATATTCAGATATTTTTAAAAATTAACTATATATTATATTACATGAGATTTAATTGACGATAGATTAAAAAAAATATAATGTACATAGAATATAGATGTGTCGAACTAATTTTATTTATATATATTGTTCTGTGGGAAAATTTATTTATATTTAGATTATTATTTTTTATTTATTATAATATATCTAGATTATTTATAATCTATATAGATTCTCCGTGCACGGAACAGGACCTACCATCATATATATATATATATATATATATATATATATATATATATATATATATATATATATATATATACATACATACATATATATACACAATAGACAATAGATCAAATTTACACAACTCTTATTGTGTATCATGTTAATAAATCCGGGCCATTGAATTAAGAAGATCAACGGATGAGATTAAAAGTAACTTATGATTATTCGTTGGTATTAGGAGAATATTCGGTGGAATGAAATTATTCAGTGGTATTGGGCGATTATTCGTTAGAATAAAATTTACATGTTTTACACTTTTTTTTACAGATGAATAATTATGTGAAAACAGACGAATAATTATGAATAAATAGACGAATATATATATATATATATATATATTAGTTATCTATTAAATTATATGAGATTCAATTGATGGTAGATTTTACCTTTTAAATTTTAATTTTATTTACATTTTCAAAGAATCTATATAAAAGATATTTAAATTATAAATAATCTGTTGAACTAATTTTATTTATATCTATATTATTTTTTAAGAGAAAAATAATTTATATTTATATTATTATTTTTTATTTATTAGAATCTATATAAATTATTTATAATATTGGATTAATATATTATTTATGTACGGTACGAGACCTACACTGTGTGTATATATATATATATCAAATACTAGCTAGTTGGTAGATATATGCAAATAGATTAAGTAATTACCAATTTCGTGGCTGAGTTGCTCTCCGAAAGCAATGGCAGGCAGAGCAGATGCAAAGAAGATGTATGTACTTGGAGTCAATATCCTACATATACACATCACATAGCGCGCCAATTCGTTAATTAACAATATATAATGAAAATTCAATGATATATATATATATATATATATATATATATATGAGAGAGAGAGGTTATTACGTACCGTAATCCAGAATGTAGACCTGCAAGCCAATCCTGCTTATAACATGATACCCTTCCTCTAATATCACTCGCGATTCCTCGAAACACACCCTTCATATTCTCCATTGAGGTATATTCAGATGGATGGATGGATTGATCGATCTGTGTCGGTTGCAAATCAACACGTACCGACCAAGTGATCGATCTCGCTGGGTCGCTCCTTTAATTATAACAATAGTTAAGCTAGCTATAGGTCGATCTCCAAGAAACCAATCCCTGGCCAGTTATAAGGTGTAAGTAGCTAGAATTGACGATGGATGTAATTTGAACAAAAGATATATATGCATATATATAGGTAAGTTGCTAGCGAGCTCCACATGCATATATATATTTCGTTTTGTATGAATTGCTTGGTGAATATGCATGTATATATATACATCTTGTTCAATTACAGCGGAGGGAGGCTTGTGTGTCCGGTTATCAATAGTCAAATACGTACACGTACGTACGAAGATTCATTTCCACTGCTGACGCCACTACCCTTTTTTTATTTGTTTTTTTGGTCAACCCTTTTTTTCCACGAAATTTCGTATAATGCCCCTGAAGTAAAGCATATTTTACGTGGTGTACCAAGTTTCACATATTTCGTATAATACCCTTAATGTTTGTAGTAACTTCTTGTCATGCCCTTCTCCGTTTAAACTAAGAAACCAATTCCATTTCGTTGAGAAGATGTTTTTTCCAAAAAAAAAAAAAGTAGAAGCTAGCTAGCGCTTACATGCCTCATCTCTCCAACCCTATACCCTTTTTTGTTAGCCCTGAGCACGACCACACCTAGGGACGTACGACGACGCATGCGACTTGTGAGGACGATGATGCTAGTGAGGGTTGGTGGAGTGAGGTTGGCAGAGCCGGTCATTGGGTGTGACTCGTGGTCGGATGATTATTCCCAATCCACGGGTATGTTTTCTGTTTATTTTAAAATTGATAAAATTTAGGGTTTAATTAGGTGATTAAATTTGGGGATTTCGTTGTTGGAATTTGTGATTTAAATTGATTTATATATAAAAAGATATGAGATCGAATTTTTATTGATTTGTGTTGATTTCATGTTGGAGCTAAGAAGCGTGTGCTGAGTTGTGCTAAACTGTGTCGGTTAGGAGTTGTTCATTGAGGCAGTTACTTGTAACAAGCTTTAATAAACTCAGCACAAGTGGGAACTGGTTGTATTAGCTATAAATAGCAAACTCTAATTGTGTTACAACTTGTTTTACAAAGCAATTATAAACTTCGGTTTTATGAGAGCTTTGCTTTTCCTTTTCCTCAATCTGAGTGTTCTTTCTTTCGTGTTCTACATATTGACGTACTGTTGAATCAATATCATATCAGGGCTAGCGATCGAAAAATGGTCAGTGAACGATAAGCTTCCGCAACATATTGTTGATATGTATGATTTCCTAATCTCATGAAATCGTTCAAGCATAAATGGCGCACATCGAAGAGCAAGAGAATAGATATGTGTAGAGTGAACAAATCGATGTCGAAGCGACATAATCACAGCAATGGATTTGTAGAATCATTTATTCATTCATCCATAAGAAAAAGCAGGTATTATTCTCACTAAGATTCAACTTAAGGGTGAGAATTTTCGTCGATGGAAGAAATCAATGATGAAAGGTTTATCTGTAAAGAAAAAGATGGGTTTGTTGAAGGATCTATAGCTGAGACTGCTGAAAATTCATCTTTATGGAATAGATGCAATGATATGGTTTGCTTGTGAATTTTAAATAATGTATCAAAAGAAATTTATGCAACTCTTGATGAATTTGATTTGGAAAGCAAATGTGGGATGATCAGGTTGAATTCTTTGGACAGAAAAATGGTATCATTTTGTTTCTATCAAGAAAGAGTTGCAGGAGTGTGAACAAAAAGATGCAGGAATCACCGAGCATTTCACCAAAGTGAAGGGAACATGGAAGCAATCGACAAGCATGTGTCCTTTAATTCGATGTACGTGCGGGTAAGTGTGATAGCAATTTGAATTCTAGAATTGAGGTTGTAGAAAATGAAGAGAAATTGATATGTTTCTAATGGGATTAAATGAACAATATGTTGTGCCAAAAAGGCAGTTCTTGTTGAGCTCATTACTCCCAACTACTAGATATGCTCATTCTCTATTGGTTCAAGATGAGTCAAGTAAGAAGTGGTCGGAGAATGCCTCAAAATACCTTAGATAACAACTATGTTCAACAAGAAAGATGGTGATCAACCCAAGAAGAAGAAGTGCAACCACTGTGAAGGGATTCATCGTGCTGAGAAATGTTGGGAAGTGATAGGGTATCTGAGTTGGCATTTCAAGAGTAAGTACAAGCCATAGAAGCACAATGGTGAAAGCAAAAAAATGGTTGTTGGAGTACAAATTACATGGAAATGTCGTCAATGAGAAAGCTCTTGAGGCTCAAACTAATTTGTTTCAGAATCTGTCTTTGGACCAACAAAAGATGATGGTGTCTTTACTGAATATCATGAGTCAACCTCAGGCAGACAAACATCATGATGTGAGCCTAGCAGGTACACTTTTTTGTGGTGTAGTTACTTCTCTTACAAGTATTTGGCTTCTAGATAGTGGTCCAAATTATCACATGACTTGTGATCTCAAACATCTAACCAATATGGTCCCTATGATCCCTCTCTCCAAAATTCACTTTCCTGATGGACACACGAGTAGCATTACTCACTCTGGTATTGCTCACTTGACACCCTCATTAACCTTGACAAATGTGCTTTACATTCCAAACTTCAAGCTTAACATGGTATCTCTAACCACACTGGTGTGAACCTTACATTATCATATCGATCTCAGACCTCTAATTTGTCTTGTTCAGGACCTTGTAAGAAGGAAGAACATTGCAGCTAGTAAGGACATTGATGGACTATATTACTTAGTGCCTGAAGCTGACATCCCAAGTCTCATTGAAGAGTCTCGGAAAATAGATGATGAGAATACAAAGTTTTGTGCAAATGTTCCCATCCTACCTATGTTCTTACCTCATTCACATTGTATGTCTAACTCTAATTCTTTGTGGCATTTAAGACTAGGTCATGGCCCCATTGGAAACTCTTAAATGTACCTTGCATTTCAAGTGATATGAATAAAATTTCAGACCTTGCTTGTTCAATTTGTCCTCTTGCAAAGCAAACACAAAATAGTCTCTACCGTAGTACATCTCATGCTAAAAGTATTTTTTTAACTTGTTTATTGTGATCTTTGGGAACCATATGAAACTCCTACCTGTAATGGAAAAAGGTATTCTTTAACCATTGTAGATGGAAAAAGTAAAGAGTATTTGGCACATTTACTAACACAAAAATCTGAAACTACTTTTGTTTTGCAACAATTCATAATCAAAATGGAAAACCAGTTTGATGTTAAACTCGAGACTTTGATATCAAATTAACGTACTGAATTTATGAACAATGAGATGCATAAATTTCTTATTCAAAAGGTATTCATCATGAGAGCTTATGTACTACTACTCCTCAACAAAATGAAAGAGTTGAGATGAATCATAGGGACATCCTGGAAACAACAAGGGCTCTCAGATTTCATGTCTCTTTAACCCCCATTAGATTTTGGGGCGATTGCATTCTAACGACAACCTTGCTTCTAAACAAATTGACCACTCCTCTTCTGAAAAACAAATCTCCTTATGAAATGTTGTTTGACTCTCCACCTAACTTTTTAAGATTAAAAGTGTTTGGTTGTTTATCTTATCTCTCAACCACCTTTCAAAATAATAAGAAGTTTGAACCTCGATCAAATCCTTGTGTCTTTTTGAGATATCCTTATGGTTTAAAAGGTTACAAAGTATTCAATTTACAAACTAAAAAAATTCTATATTAGTAGAGATGTACAGTTTTCAAAGGATTGCTTTTCTTTTGCTTCTACATCTTCATCAAAAATTCCATCTTCTGTTCATGAACTTCCTCAACAATCATATGTGGATGACTGGCCTTTCACACCCATTGTTCCAACTATTGAACCTGTACCCCCCCCCCCCCACTAAATCCACCCCCCACAACTAAGACTCTTACTGATTACTCTCCTTCACCTATACCACCAATCTTGAAACCTTAAATCTCTTTACCGACCCATTAGATCTCTCTAACTCTGCTCCACACCCACCTACTAGACACTCCACAAGGTCCACCAAACCACCATCATGGATGAAGGATTATGGGTGTACAATCCCTCATGTCTCTACTTTTGCATGTGCTTCCTCTGATAGTAAGTTCACTTCACCCTACCCTATTTCATCTTATGTCTCTTACTTCTTGATAGAACGCATTTAGATGGTCATAATAGGTTGCATTTAGCTTAGTTATGATGCATATCATGCATGAGTTAAGTATAATTTGCATATTTGCTCTCTATGGTGGTGGAGTCGGAATCTACACGTTTTTATTGATTATTTCAGGTAACTGTGGATCCGAGGAGGAGACATGGGTTGATGAAGCATTAGATGAGGATGTCTAGTTGATCGAGGAAGCTTACATGAAGATCTAAAGAGGTCCTGAGAAGAAGAAGCGAGCCTAAACGAAGAACAAGTCTGCAGAAGTTATCGCCAGACATGCTGAACTTGTTTTGCACTTTCTGGAGGCCTCGGTTGTCCGATTGACTATTATGACCATGCGTTGGAAAGCTCTTTCAGAGAGCTACAACTTTCCTGTAAACGTCGAGAGCTGATTCGACCTGAATGTTCCGTAAAAGACTGATGCAGCGGGCGCAGCAATATGCCGCGGCCGCCGCATTTGCCCAGAGCGACGCGTTTCAAAGTTCAACGACGTGTTTTCTATCCAAAACCCTATTTATTCTATCTTTGTCTTTTTGGCCGATGGGGACACGAAAGGGGGACGATTTAGGAGATTAGAGGGGCTTAGCCCTAGGTTTTCATTCATTCATTAGATTATGATTCAAGACGATTTTAGTTGGAGATTGAGAGCGATGTTTGCCATGGGCGGCTAAACTCTCTTCATTCTATTTGCAATTTGAAGCTTTGTTTGGATTAAGTTGTGAGTTTCTGAATCTTGTTCCTTATTTCTTATATTGAATGTTTCAACTTCTTTGTGCTTGAATGTTTGATTGTTTTATTCTATCTTGCCTGATCAACTTGGTAGAATCAATTCAACTGCTAGGGTTTTGTAGATTCCTGATTGCGAACCTTAACTCAAGTGGCAAACTTATCCCTTTAGGGCTGATTGAACTAATTAGATGGGTAGGAAGTTGGTTGTGTTGTTAAATCCCTCTTTAGGGACTGCAAATACATTGGTTAATCTCTGAACTTAAAGCTATCAATTGGGTTAAATCCTTCTTTAGAGACTGTTCAATTGATAAGGGTTTCTAGGACTGATTGGACTAGTAACTATATTAGGTCGGGACAAGGGCATTCATAGGAAAACTAAAAGGACAAGAGGAAGTTACAATATCAATTCAATCAAATAAAGTGGATAGTTGTAGGTAGAACGATCTTCTCTAAATTGTTTTGCATCAACTTGTTTATAGTTTATTTTGTTTTCTTTCTTATTTCAATCACCCAAAAATCCCCCTTTTCACTAATTGATAAATACACATTGCTGAGGAATACTTGATTCTTTGTGGGATCGACCTCTTACTTACTTGTTATGCTAGTTTGTATGTTTGAGTTTTATTTTGATACGGTTTACGCGACTAAAAATCGTCCATCACTTCTCTTGCCCGTCTGCCTATAATACTTTCATAAAAAATAATGCACCTCTCTATCATCCTTTTATTGTAAAAGAAGCACTACAAAGCAAAGAATGGTGCCAAGCTATGATCACTTAGTTGAATGCTCTTGAGAGAATAGACACATGGACATTAGTGCCTCATCCTCAGCATCAGTCAGTGGTCACCTGCAAATGGCTATTCAAGCTTAAGCTAAAAGCTGATGGGTCACTTGATAGACACAAGGCCGATCTGGTGGCTAGAGGCTTTAGTCAAGTGGAAGGGATTAACTATAGTGAAACCTTTGCACCTGTTGCCAAGATGATCTCAGTGAGAACTCTTATGGTTGTTGCTGTTGTGCAAAATTAGCATATTTCTCAGTTGGATGTCACAAATGCATTATTGGATGGTGATCTAGAAGAGGAAGTGTACGTTTATATAGCTTCCAGTTGTGTACCACACTCTCTAAGCCATCCATCTTGATGTCCTGGGGGAGTATAGTTGTAGGGATCATCAGGATAAGCAAGATGTGGTATGTAAACTTCAGAAATCATTGTATAGCCTCAAGAAGGCTCTAAGGCAATGGTTTGCCAAGTTCTCAAAAGTTCTAAGAGCTACGGGATATGTTCAATTTGAGGGAGACTACTCTTTGTTTCGCAAGAAATAGGAATGAAACATTACAGCTCTGCTAGTGTATGTGGATGACATGATCATCACAGGAAATAGTGAGAAAGAAATAACCCAAATAAAAGCATATCTGCACAAACATTTTCAAATGAAGAAGTTGGGAGAATTGAGATACTTTCTGGGTATAGAAATTAATAGAAGTGATAAAGGGATTTTTCTGAATCAAAGAAAGTATGCATTGGATTTGTTAGATGAAGTTGGGATGAACAATGCTAAGCCTATGGCTACTCATTTGGATCCTAGAGTGAAGCTCGTCATAGAAGGAAAGATAGATGATGTAGATCCTATTGCATACAAAAGATTGGTTGGGAAATTGATCTACTTGACCATCACAAGGCTAGACATATGTTATACAGTTCAGATGCTAAGTCAATTCATGCACTCACCAAGCAAAGATCACTAGCAAGAAGCAAAGCATGTGTTAAGGTATCTAAAGAAGGCTCTAGGACAAGGATTGTTGCTTGCAAAGGAATCCAAGTTACAACTGAGAGCATTTTGTGATGTTGATAGACAAAGTTGTTTAGTAACTAGGAAGTCATTTACTGGATTCTGTGTGCTGCTGGGGAGATCTTTGATTTCTTGGAGAACTAAGAAGCTATCATATGTGGCAATGTCCACTGCTGAATCAAAATACAGATCAATGGCTATGACATGTTGTGAAGTTACATGGCTTGTGAAGTTGTTGTATGATCTGGGAGTGAACACATGACTTGTAGAGCTTCGTTGTGACAACATGTCAACTACTCATATAGCAAAAAATCTTGTATTTCATGAAAGGACAAAACAAATTGAAGGTGATTGTCATATTGTGAGAAACAAAGTGCTGAACAATGAGATCGTACTAGGATACATCTCAACCAAGGAGTAGCCAATTGATATTTTTACCAAAACTGTAACTCATGAGATATACGAGAAGATGATGATCAAGTTAGGAGTTGTGAACATGTTTAAACTCATAACTTGAGGGGGAGTGTTGGAGCTAAGAAGCTTGAGCTGAGTTGTGCTAAACTGTGTAAGTTAGGAGTTGTTGATTGAGGCAGTTAGTTGTAACAAACTTTAATAAACTTGGCACAAGTGCGATCTAGTTTGTATTAGCTATCTATAAATAACAAACTCTAATTGTATTACAACTTGTTTTACTAAGAAATGAAAAAGTTCGGTTTTATGAGAGCTCTGTTTTTTCCTTTTATTCAATATGAGTGTTCGTGAGTGTTCTTCCTTGATGTTTATGGCTTCTTTGATCGTTTATGTGAAGATATATAAATGTGATATAAAAGTTATTAGTCATTTGTCAGCCTTGTACTTGTTTGTTTAGCTGCTAGATATGCTTAGTTAAATATACAGTTAGAAAACATTATATATTTCTAATATGTGGGTAACTACTTTCACCTCAAACCCACATAACATATTATCTATTTAATGCCTATTAGCTCAAATCGTAGAGCAATGTGCTTCTCGTGCACAAAGATGTGAGTTTGAATCTTGCATAGGCTAATCTCAACATTATTGAAAGTTTTAAGTTTTATATCACGTGATTTTGGTTAATAATCTCATTTATAGGAGCAATATTATCATATAAACAATCCAAATGATTTTTCCTTGAGAGGTTAGGCTTTGGATTATTATGAACACCTTACCCCTGTGATTCTTAAAACTACTCTTACTACATTTTCCTAGGGAGTGTGACTTGTTCTTGTTTGATCCGGCCTTTTAGTTTTCAATTGGTTTGATGAATTTCTCAAAGTTTCATAAAGTTTTATTGTCCATCAAATTCATCTCTAGATGCACTAGAAATCTCATCTTTGCTCTTTCTTGTCTGCTTGCAATTGCAAGTAGCAGTCATAAACTTTTTAATTTGTTAAATTTGTTGTCATGGTCACTGTGAGCTCTTCTCTCACTTTAGCCTCTGTTTTTTTTTTGCCTTATTTTTCACTTGCATCCCACTGTCATAATCAATATACTGTCATTTATTATACATGTTGTCATGCACCTCTACTGCTTGATTCCTTTTGTCTAAATTGTTTCCCCTTGAAAATTCGTTTTTTCCAAATTCGTTTCACTACCCATCTTAGGTCATCATCCACTCTTTAACTATCTCATGGGGATACAATTTTTTTTAGCAGGATGCATTAAACACTTACAACTACGGGATCTGAACCCGCATCATTGTGCGAACATATGACTCTTCCCTTTGAGCTAATATGCTGAAAAAAAATTTTGATAGAATTAAAGCATAATAGGTTAGTAAATAGTAACTCTTCCCTTTGAATCTTCCCTTTTCACACAAGTACACAACTAAGATGAACATTACTGAATAAAAAGATGGTAGATTATGTCATGAATTCAAGATTTGTATTCACCATTGATAACGAGCTATAATTAGAAATCCTTATTCACCATTGATTTTTATAATATACAAACTATATTATTTGATATTCGAATGGTTTCTACTTCATTTCATAATAGAGGAAAGTAGTCAGCGACTACTCCTAGGAATAAAAGGTCTAGACATAACATCAGCAAGTGGAAAAACCCTCCTTTTGGTGCCTTAAAATTAACTCGATTTTGATGGATATGTGGTGCCCAATGTCGACTGCACTGTAGGGTTTATTGTGAGAGATTGGGAGGGTAGGGTACTGGCAATGAATCACAAGAAACTGGGCTGTCTCAGTCCTCTAAAAGCTAAAGCTCTTGCTCTTCAGTTGGGCGTCACAAAGGCTATTAAACTGGCGCCGTCGACGCTTATTGTGGAAGGGGACTCACAAATCATTATTAATGTACCACTTCACCTACAAATCCAAATGCCCATGGGAAATTGAATTATTACTGTCAGAAACCAAAGCTCTACTATCCAATATAAGGGATGTCTCCTTCTCTCATGTTAGACGATCTCGCAACAGAGCGGCTGATAGGGTTGCACAACTTTACCGCTCCGCCGAAGGATCCGCTCTGTATAACAACATTGGTATTCACGACCTCATCCGTCAGGATGCTATCAGGGGATCTATCCCCCTAAATCCTTACCTAATCAAAAAAAAAACTTTAACAAATGATTGTTAAGTTCGCTAAATCCAACCCATAATTCGAAAAAATTATCTCAATTGCGATACAATCGCTCCACCGGCCTAGAGGGCCTTAGTCACTCTTCCAGCATAGTTGAGGGCTCACAATCAATGTCAAGAGCTTCAAACCCTCTATCATGAGCTCGCAATTCCGTACCCATCTCCCTACCATAGTTGAAGAGAAGTTAAAGGTACACTTTTTTTTTTCTTTTCTTTTAATTAATTTTTTTATTTAACAAACAATTAGTGTTTCTGGTCTAAAAACTAATAGAGGGGCATTTTGAAAAAATTTTAAAAATTTTAGGAATATCATACGAATTATATCAAAAGTTTGATACACCGCACCATATACGGCTTATCTCATGACTATCACTCAAAATTTTCCGGTTTTTATTTTATCAGATGTATATGAAGAGACGCCACTACCCTTTTTAAATCCGCCAAAACACGTCTCATTTTGTAGACTGTTGACTTTACCACGTTTTGCTAGTTATATATATATATATATATATATATATATATATATATATATAAAATTACTGGTAATTTATTAAATTAACGAATGCACTCGGTGCTATTCTCAGGGTTATTCTTAGTACGGGTATTAATCACTTGTTACGGAGTACGGAATATTTGTTAATGTAATTACAACAACATGTGCGGCCCAGCCTTCATTGATCACTTTAATATTCAAAGTAAAGCAGCTGTAAAATATTAAAAGGGGTTTTGCATAAGTAGATAATGAAAAATAAAGGACCCGGTGAATTTTTGGCCTTTAACAATTAACATAGTTCGTGGATATGCATTAGGGCTGTGGAAAATTTTCCACGAAAACCATACCAAGACGTGCCAACCATTGGTTATCAATTTAATTGGTACGGTATACCGAATCAATTGTCAGAAATTGGTATGGTAATGGTAATCAAAACAGAAAAGTTGGGATTACCATTACCAACCGATTTCCAATCGGTTGGTACGGTAATTACCAACCAACTATTACCAATATACATTTAGTTTTTTTTAATTATTTTTTAAATCATATTTTAATTTTAATTATTTTAATTGGTTCTAAGACTTATTGTTTGTTATTCAAGTTAATAAGTACTGTATTATCTATTTCTTTTTTACTTGTTGTTTTTTTTAACACTTGCTTTCATGTACTCATGTTATTTCTATTTGTTATTCAAGTTAATAAGTATTAAGTATTACCTATTTCTTTTTTATTTGTTATTTTGTTCAAGACTTGCTGTTTGTTATTCAAGTTAATAAGTATTACCCATTTCTTTTTTAATTGATGTTTGTTTTTTTTCTAACACTTGATGTCATGTACTCATGTTATTTCTCTTTTTTATTCAAGTTAATAACTATTAAGCATTACCAATTTCTTTTTTATTTGTTATTTTGTTCAAGACTTGTTGTTTGTTTTTTTTTGTCCTAAGACTTGCTGTTTGTGTACGTTGTTGCTGTTTATTTTTTTTTGGTTCTAAGACTTGCTGTTTGTTATCCAAGACTCCAAGTTAATAAGTATTACCTATTTCTTTTTTATTTGTTATTTTGGTTTTGATATGGGATTAGCCCTTAGTGGTGGATGACTCTACCTCTTGAGTTCTGAAATTTCTTGACTAATGTCGAATTTGAAGGATTTTGAACGGTGCTGAAAAGAACTAACTTGGATTTTTAAAGACCAAATGCGATCGAAGATTTCCATCGGTTTTGAGGCAAATCTTTTCCAATTGCGAAACCCTTTTGAAACTTTCAAGTCCCGAGTGAATCTATGATACTTCACGAAGTGGATACAAGCATTTTACGGGGGCGCTAGTAAGGTGCTTGCTAAGACCTAGTGATGATATTGTAGAACTTTTAGAGTTGTGGTACTTCCGAAAAGTCGAAGCAGGGATGTGATAGGGGCGCTTATTGCATACTTGTCAAGACCAATTGGAGATGGCACGACCATGACTAGGATGTTGTGAGAATCTCGGAAGACGCAACCGAGATGATTGCAAGATCATTGGACATGGTCCTTGGACTCGCATTTTAAAACTTCCTCCTCTTATTTTGAAGTAATTTTAGTCTCGGGGACGAGACTTATTTTTAGAGGTGGATGATGTAAAGACTCAGAATTTTAAGATATTATTTTATCTACTAAGAATTAATTTTGATTGAATATTTATTTAATTGGGATTTGAATTCTAATGATTCAGAAAAATTTTGAATAATTCCGTCTTCGAGCAAACGATTTGTTTGAACTCTTTCAACCAAATTTCGGCATAAAATTGTTATTTAATTCAAAGATGAATTCATTTCGCTCTATTATTTTGAGACTTGGAAATATTTTTGGGTTTCTTTATCTAATTCAGATTCCAAAGTTTATTTAAATTGATTTACTTGAGTTGACCTGATGATTTGATATTTTGGAATTTCGAGTTAATTTATGGAAATTATTATGAAGGATGATGAAATGATATATGAAATGTTATATGATGATTATTATGAAAGGATATGAGACATGATGAGATGAGATGAGATGAGATAAGATGTTGAGATGAGATGATGTTGACGATGATGGAAATATGCCGAAGTTATGGAAAGAGAATTTTGACTTATGTGATTTATCTGAATGGCTATTATGTGCATAGACTTAGACTTATGCATCATATGTATTGCTTACTAGGTGATATATGACCTGTTGGATCTGCTTGCTTATATTGCTGTTCTTGCCTTTGGATTCTGCGCTTCTCCAGGTAAGTTCCTTGAACTTACTCATGATGGGCGCTTTATGCACTGGGTGTTATATAGTAGGCTAGTGTTCATGCACCATACGACTTAGAATCATGCTTAAGATCGAAAACGGAAACCATATGTCTTGCTATCTGTCTTTGCTAGAAACGGCCGTTATAGGTTTGGTTGAGACCTTTTTCTTTATTCTTGTCATCCTAGTGGCGCTTATATAGGAAGTTGCTTGCACTCGATGACGCGGTAGGCTTTTGGTATAGAAAGTTGCTTGCACTCGATGATGCGGTAGGCTTTCTAATTAGTGCATTAGGACTCTTAGAGCCGTAGGCCTTATATATGTGTCATTGCTTGCCTTCCTTTCATAGTTAGTAGGCTCATTGCGTGGGGTTGGCCTGCACCGTAGGGTGAGGTAGCTCCTTTGATGGTGAGTTGATATAGGATTTCTTAGGAGCCTAGAGGGACATGCTATTTGACATTTCTTGCAATTGGCGCGCTTCTTTATTTATTTTTGCATTTACTTATCCGCATGCTTATCTGATTAATTTCCATTTTGCATTACGCATTTCATCTTAGGAATAGGATGCTTATTATATGCCTCTCAGAGTGTTTACACACGCGCAGGAGTGACCCGATGATTGACCCAGATCCCCTTCTTTTTTTTAGATTCAGGTAACCGTTAGCCGCTATCTTTGCTCATATGGATGCTTGGCGGGTTTAGACTTTTGGCGATAGATCGAGAGCATGAGAGACCATTAAACTTCCTCTCTTTTAAAATCTTTTGCATCGTTTTGACCCGGCTAGGCCGTGGCACTCTTTTGGATTGTGCTTGATTTAAACCTTACTTCTTTTTGTTGCGAAAACTTGTGAATCGTACTCGGATTGTAAGATCTAGTTGGAAGGTAACCTTGCCTTCTTAAACGTAACTCGGATAATTAGGTTTTCTTTCCTAGACCCAAGGGAGGGCAAATAGGGGAAAGAAGATCCTTATTTTCCGGGCCGTTACATACCATGCGTCTTTAAGGCGCAAATATCTACAATTTTACACCCCTTGCGAATATTTCAAATTATTATCCTAAATTTATCCCTATGTCGTCGTCAAGTGAAGATGATCTACCATTGTTGTGAAGGTGAGCGGAACTATATTTCATACCATTGCTTTATATAAATTAACATTGTTACTCTTGTTACTTTATTGCTTTCATCATACAAGTTTCTCCATTTCTCTAGCTCTTTTCTCATTGTTGGCAAGAACATTCATAAAGTCATACGCACTCTCTGTGGGATTGACTCGCACTCTCTATGGGATTGACCTCTACTCTACCACTAATACTAGTTGTTGATTTTGAGATTATTTTGGGATATCAACTATCGGTTTTACGTACGTACTGCACACCGAATTTTGTCGCCATTGTTAAGGAGTACTGATTTCACGTGCTTTCTTGCTTCAACACTTCGTTTTTTCTCTCATAGGATATGGGGTAGGATCTAAGGAAGTGAGTGAGTTAGTACATAAACACATTCAAATGGAGTGCCATAAACACATTCAAATAGAAATATGGAGTACAATTTATGAAACAATTGTACAAGGGCACGTAAGGGTAATAAAATTAGGTACATTTACACTTATAACATGTTACATTAATTATTCATCGTCTAGAAACTTTTTTTTTATACAGGCGAGAATTTAAAGGTGTCAATCATGGTTGTACCACTACCTAAAAATGTTCCTATGGATGAGAGTTTAAAACACTAAATCGATTAGAACTCCAAGATGACAAACCCGACTCCAAGGCCATATGAGTGAGTCAATCTGTAACTATGTTCGCCTCCCTAAAAATGTGGGTCACCGAGGCCGTCTCAAAAAAGTAAAGTACGGAGAGCGTCCGAAATAAGAAC
Source organism: Persicaria maculosa (assembly GCA_963922045.1). NCBI lineage: Eukaryota > Viridiplantae > Streptophyta > Magnoliopsida > Caryophyllales > Polygonaceae > Persicaria > Persicaria maculosa. The sequence goes on from OY998271.1 coordinate 40,907,790, forward strand.
CTCGATCTCCCAGGAAGTTGAAGAAACGCCATTCATTGCATTCACAATCGCAAGGCAATCTCCTTCCACAACAAATCTTCGGATCCCTGGCCTCCGAGTTTTCAGCAACCCGAGTAGCAAATCAACTGCTTCAGCCTGAACTGTTGACATCCTCTCACACCTACTGGCATCACAAGCAATCATCCTACTGCTGTCATCCCTTATTACAAACCTTGTAGAAGCAAACACAGACAAAGATTTAGCACCATCAAATTTTAGTTTAAAGATGTTACTCTCAAGTTTACGTCATCATATGATATTCCTTTTGCGAGGGCTACTTCTGGGTTTGATTCTCATTGTTTTCCCTCATCTTCGTCCGAGTAGTCTTGTTAGATGTTTTTTTTTGTTTTTCATGTGGTTTTTTATTGTGGCTACCAGCTCATCTATTGTTCGTAAATTCTTGTTTTTGAACATAATCTTGTTTTATTTAGTTCAAATGCACCATCAAGAAAAAGTCAAAGTAGCTTTTTGTTCAAGGTTTAGATGTCAAAAGATCTCGTTGGTAATTGTCTTTATACTTTGATTAATTTTGTCCGCATTTGCTATTTGTCATTTAATATCTTTATCTAGAGATCCAATGGTACTAATGTTGTCGGGTACTCCATTAGAAGATTGATTAATTTTAGAGCTTTGGTGGGCAATCAATTTTCCATAGAAAATTGATCCAATGGAAACCTAGCCCCCATGGGGGCTACGTTTCCATAGACAAATTCTCACCTTTAGTTGGTAAAGCATACAATCCCATTTTTCATAGGAAATGTTGTCGTTCAATATCTCTATCTCATTGTCGATGGAGTTCGTGATTAATTTTAGAGTGGTAGATGTTGAAAACCAGTCATCGGGCATATGTTTCCAATAGAGTCTATGCTCAATCTCATGCGAAGGAAGGGGATACTTGTAATTATCTCAACAAGGTTTGTAGGTAGGATCTTGCATCTTTTCTTCATTCCATGTCTTATTCGGCAGAATATATTTTTTTACTTTTTCTTTATCATCAATCTAATGGATTAGTTTATGATCCTTAATCTTTCTATCATCATTTAGTCGTTTGCCCTTCCAAAATTTTACCGTTCCATTTTTCAAATTTGCCAGATGTGGCCAGCGCAAAACTCATCCTGTAGGTCAATTAACTTGGCTCGTTTCCATCATAAATTTTTCTTCCTTTTGCAATCCCAAATTCGGTCTTCTTTCAAGTATTTTTCTCAAATTATTCTGACACATTGCAATCACGATCAAATTTCGACTCTAGAAGACCACTCGATATCGACTCAGCCAGTCGATATCGACTACAGTTCCAGTCGATTTCCAGCAAATTCCTGCAGAAGACAAAAGCATAGTCGACGTCGAGTTGTTCACTCGATATCGGGTCAACCACTCGATATCGACCACAGAAGTCGATTTCGAGTCTTCAAAAAAAACTATAAACGTCACCAATTTTGTCGGAAAAGAGTACAAAGAAAGTAAGAATGATGATGGAAGGGTGGGTAGAATAAAAACTCAGATTTTTATAACTCAATAAACTTAAAAGCTTCCAAGATCGAGGATTCATGCCACAACAATAACCATATAAGAATTATGCCAAATTCATGAAAGATGATGCCTTTCCGTCAAATAACTTTCGTTACCAACAATTAGGTGATTAGAGGCTCTCGCATAAAACCTAAGAGTTACTATCCAATTTCATGATTAATCCAAATTCACAATATGATTGGCTTTCGCTTCAATAATGCAAAATAAGGAATTTTCTCAACTCTCGCAAAGGATCATGCATATGGGATAGAAGACGGAATCACATAAAAATCATACCTTTGATGCACAAACTTACATGACTATCTTCGGGCTCACCCCGACCCTAGAAGTAAGTGAACTACTCACGCCTCATCATCGTAGACATCATCATTATTGAAAAGAAACTACTTTGAATTGAAATTGCAAAAGAAATAGTACAACCGAACAAATCCAATCCTCCGCTCTCGCTTCCTCTCAATCCCACTCGACTCTCTCTCTCTCTCTACTGTAACTATGACTGAATGTGTGTGTGTTTGAATGCTTTTTGAATGCTTAAACTCATCCCTAATGACCTCTAATTATAGATCTCAAACCACGCTATCCAAGGATAAGAAAATCTATCTTTATTCCTAAGATAAAACTAAAATAAAGTAAATAACTAAATCACTTTAGGTAAATATCAATTCACCATAAAGGATAAAAAGTCTGGTGGTAATGGATAGAAGATCTCGACTTTAGGATAGATGTAAGCTCTTCGGATAGAATTCTATCAAAAACAGCGTCAAATCTGTCTACAGCAACAGTCGATATCGACCAGCACATGTCGATATCGACCTCTTCTTTCTATCTCGAGCCAGCTCTACTCGACCTCGGATTAGCACTCGAACTCTATCGATTCACTCGATTTAGGGCACTCGATATCGACCACTTCTGTCGATATCGACCAGTCTGTGTCGACATGCTCTGTTATTCCTCTGCTCGATTTTGGTGTTCTGTTTTCACTCGATGTCGACATGCTCTGTTATTCCTCTGTTCGAGTTCTTTTTCAGCTCTTCTTCTCTCATCCAATTGGCTCCATTTTTTACACAATTTATAAAAAATAACATAAAAACTCGTGTAGACCCCTATATTTGACAAATAAGCATAAACTACACTAATCTTATGTTTTCCCAACCAATATGCATGCAAATATCAACAAAGTGGACAAAAAATATATGGAAAATATGGCAATTTGCGCGCATATCAAACACCCCATACTTAAGCTTGCTTGTCCCCAAGCAATACTTTTAGCGGTCATTCAGGGGAAGAAATAAACCCTCAACATCATAGATTCATTGTTATATGTCCCTACAATCAATTTCCATCCTCGAAAAGGTACTAATGTCAATAATATCCATGCATGTGAATAAAAGCAACATCATACGCACAAAAGGAGGGTTATATGCATAAAACAATTTTCGCGCAACATAGCATTAATAATCAAGAGGACTTTTGCAAGCTTATGAGAAGTAGATTGGTAAAAGGCTAAAGGTTGGCTAATTTTTGGCCATGTGGTGTTGAATCCGAGGAAATAAACTTTCTTTCCAAACTTATTCCACATTCCTTCTTCATAAGATTTCTCACCTTTCACTCTTCGCTCAATGCTTTTTTTCACTATAATGGTTTTACCTCTCTAACCTTGGTACTTCCTTCTCGCGAGTCGCAAACATGGGTGTCATGAATGGTCCCGGATACTTAGTACTTCGGACTCCTCACCTTGTGTCCCATCTCGCTGAACAAACTTCTCAACGAGCAGGGTCGGCCTACCTTTATCTCCAGAGGTGATCGGATTTTTTTCTCACTAGTTAAATTTTCCATAATTCAAAATTTCTTTCATTCCTGTCAACAACTTCAAGAATAATATGCACAAACTCCATATAACCACTCCAAAGATGACATCCATTCTCAACATAATCCCCGGATAGTGTATAAGGTATAAAAAAATGGGCAATATGTAATATATGTGGAGCAATAATGATGATATGAGGCTCATATAAGGCTTGTGTATTGCAAATATGCATAGGTAAGGCTAGGATATGAAATTGAGCACATGTATGGAAATTATAAAGTCCTCCATCATCTTATCATACACATGTCAAAAGCAACTTCAAATTTTACCTCTCTTTCATGGTTTTCTCTAAAAAATCGCACTTCATTGTGACTTCCTTTTACTAGGAAATTTCATGTTATATCTCTAATGAATCTACTTTTACATCGTTGAGTTCAATAAAAGCTTCCATGACTCTTTTCTTTATTTTCCAAAATTTTTTGATGGGGATGATTTTTCTCTGTTTTTTTTTTCTTTCGAAAAATAAATATGATTCATAAAGATAAATAAACAATGCTTAAAGGTAAAGATATCTAAAGTAACTATGTATGAGTATGCATAAACATTAAAAAGCAATATGCAAAAACTATGAAAAATTTTAAAACATGCTAAAAAATGCTAAAAATATGCAAGTAAGCCTTTCCCCCACCTCATACTTAAAGATTACAGTGTCCTCACTGTATAAAAACTAGGGTTAAGAAAGAAACTTACTAAAAATTCGCGAAAATCAATAGTCGAAGACATCTGCAAGGGCAGTCGATATCGGGTAGACCAGTCGATATCGACCAGTTTCACTCGAATCCTGGTGATTCCAAGCTTCAGGGTGATCTCAGGTTGACCACAGCTCCTTTAAATCGACATGGTTGGTCGATATCGAGCATTTTACTCGATATCGAGTTCTCTTTTGTGATGCTTCTCTTTCCTGAAACTTGTTAGAAAATAAAAACAAAAACCAAAACAAATAAAGTCTCAAAACAAACCAAAAGTGTGTCCAAAACTTAAAAACTAATTGTCTTGTTACAAGCTCTAGACTTTATAGTCGCTGGGCCGACTTCTTCTTTTCAAGCTCCTAAGGCGGCATCTGTAGAGCCCATGTAGCCTGAGCCTCAAATAACACTCCATTCTTGTCTCTTAGCTGCATTCTGCCTGGATGGATCTGGTTACAGCAAAGGGATCCATCCTCTTTGTTTTGAATCTACTAGGGAACCAATGATCTTTTGATTTAGAGACATACACCTTATCTCCTACTTCGTAGTTGCTCGGATCATCATTGGATACCCTGCAGAAGCGCACATACAAACACAAACCTCTTCAAAAAAAAGATAAATCTTTAATTGAAATAGAGAAAGAGGAATCCGTACCTTGGCTTACCTTTTCTGTCTCTGAGTCTAGTCGATATCGATCAGTGTCACTCGATATCGACCTCTGTTCTACTCCTGGTGGTTCTGTCGATGTGGAGGATTTTTGCTCGATTTGGTCTACTCGATTTTGACCTGTACTACTTGATATCGAGTTGCTTTGTCCTCTTTCAGCTTCTGGTGCAGTCGACGTCAACTTAGGGTTTTGGTCGATTTCGACCTCTATACTTGATTTCGAGCTCTCATCTCCTACGTCGACCCCATACTTAAAACATGGCAAAGAATCTAGAACTATGTTAGTCGATATTGACTTACCTAGGTCAATTTTGAGGGGTTTCTTTGCTCGTTCGTTCAAGATTGCCACAATTTCCTCCACTTGGGCTTCTATAGCCCTCTTCTCAAGCTCCTCAGGTGTTATATTTCTTACCTTTGCTTCCCCACATGTGATGTAGACACCTTTGATTGACTTTACCTCCATAGGCCCTTCATTCTTCCTCACCGTTTTGTTGAAGGCGTACTCTATCACTTCATCACTAGTGGTGAATGAGAGCAATCCTTTCCTCACGCTTATGTTTGCATCAACAGTTGCTAAGAATTGCCTTCCTAAAATAATGGGACAAGCAGGGTCCTCTGCCATATCAACAATTAGAAAATCAGCAGGGACAAAGAACTTACCTACTTGCACTGGCACATCATCCACCATCCCTGTTGGAATAACTACCGTGTTGTTTGCCATGAAAAGTTTGGCATCTAGAGGCTCTAGGGCACCTATCTTTATCTTGGACCATATGGTTAGTGGCATCATGCTAACACTAGCACCTAAATCACATAAAGTATTAAAGCGATATTGACCTAAGCCTATAGTGATAGAAATCCTACCTGGGTTCGCTCTCTTATCTGGTAGCTCCAACCTGTTTCACTCCTCTACGATCTCAGCGATTGATCGCTTCTTACCTAGTATATCTTTAAGGAACCTCACATATGATGGCATCTCATGAAGTGCTTCGGTGAATGGAATTATAACATTGAGCCCTTGAAGCATCTTCGCAAAGCGCTGAAACTTCTTTTCCGCCAGGTCCTTAATAACTTTATTTGGGAATGGGAGAACCTTCTTCTTCACTGCAGCTGGAGTTGAGTCGACATCGAGTAGAGGATGGTTGATATCGACTGGAGGAGTCGATTTCTGGTGCAGCTCCGCTTCTATGTCGACATCGAGTAAAGGGGACTCGACGTCGACTCCACCATGGTCGATATCGACTGGATGTATCGATATCGATGTCTCTTACGTGGCTTTCTCCTCCGCTTTTTTCTCGGGTGATCGCAATTGACACCCACTCCTTAGATTTACAGCCGATATATGTCCATTAGTTTTTCCCTTAAGGTTTGGCATAGTAGATCCAGGCAGCGATCCTAACGGTTTGGGAATTTGTTCCGCCAATTGACCCATTTGGGTCTCCATGTTCCTCTTCCAAACGTCGATCTCCCCGATTCTAGAGTTGATGCCCTGCAGCTGAGTATGGACGGAGTTGTTGGCTTGTTTAAACTCAGCATGGTTCCTCCGCATCTCATCTAGGATGATCTGCAGGTCATCCTTCCTTGGTTCGCGCTCAGGATGCCTTGGTGCTATATAAGGTGGGGGATCCCTTTGTTGATGCTGAGGTTGATAGAACCTTTTATCTCCCCAATACTGATGATTCTGATAGCTCTATTTTGAAGATGGAGAAAACGTTCGGACTCGCCAATACTTTCCAAGATAGGTTTGCGATCAGAGCGTCGCATAAACCTGCAAAATAAGCACTAAAAAGAACGTGATAAAAGCTTAGGTCGTGATTGTTTGCCTCCCCGGCAACGGCGCCAATTTGTTCGTGGGGGGAGGGATGCTAATAAAATATCAATATAAAATATCAAACTAAACCAACTCCCTTGTCCAAGCAAATAAAATACAAGAATCCCGCCCGATGTAGTGGTAGGGTAATTCAGGATCGAATCCACGAGGAGGTATGTCGGCGCTTCCTAAGCTTGCAATCACGATCAAATTCGACTCCAGAAGACCACTCGATATCGAGTCAGCCAGTCGATATCGACTATAGTTCCAGTCGATTTCCAGCAAATTCCTACATAAGCCAAAAGCATAGTCGACGTCGAGTTGTTCACTCGATATCGGGTCAGCCACTTGATATCGACCACATAAGTCGATTTCGAGTCTTCAACAGAAACTATAAAAGTCACCAATTTTGTCGGAAAAGAGTCCGAAGAAAGTAAGAATGATGATGGAAAGGTGGATAGAATAAAAACTCATATTTTTATAACTCAATAAACTTAAAAGATTTCAAGATCGGGAATTCATGCCACAACAATAACCATATAAGAATTATGCCAAATTCATGAAAGATGATGCCTTTCCGTCAAATAACTTTCGTTACCAACAATTAGGTGATTAGAGGCTCTCGCATAAAACCTAAGAGTTACTATCTAATTTCATGATTAATCCAAATTCACAATATGATTGGCTTTCGCTTCAATAATGCAAAATAAGGAATTTCCTCAACTCTCGCAAAGGATCATACATATGGGATAGAAGACGGAATCGCATAAAAATCATAACTTTGATGCACAAACTTACATGACTATCGTCGGGCTCACCCCGACCATAGAAGTAGGTGAACTACTCGTACCTCATCATCGTAGACGTCATCATTATTGAAAAGAAACTACTTTGAATTGAAATTGTAAAAGAAAGAGTACAACCGAACAAAGCCAATCCTCCGCTCTCGATTCCTCTCAACCCCACTCGGCTCTCTCTCTTTCTCTCTACTGTAACTATGACTGAATGTGTGTGTGCTTGAATGCTTAAACTCAACCCTAATGGCCTCTCATTATAAATCTCAAACCTCTCTATCCAAGGATAAAAAAATCTATCTTTATTCCTAAGATAAAACTAAAATAAAGTAAATAACTAAATCACTTTAGGTAAATATCAATTCACCATAAAGGATAACAAGTCTGGTGGTAATGGATAGAAGATCTCGACTTTAGGATAGATGTAAGCTCTTCGGATAGAATTCTATCAAAAACAGCGTCAAATCTGTGTGCAGCAACAGTCGATATCGACCAGCACATGTCGATATTGACCTCTTCTTTCTATCTCGAGCCAGCTCTACTCGTCTTCGGATTAGCACTCGAAATCTATCAATTCACTTGATTTAGGGCACTCGATATCGACCAGTCTGTGTCGACATGCTCTGTTCTTCCTCTGCTCGATTTTTGGTGTTCTGTTTTCACTCGATGTCGAGTCTTTAGGTCGATTTCGACTCCTCAGTAGATTTCGAGTTCTTTTTCAGCTCTTCTTCTCTTATCCAATGGGCTCCATTTTTCTCTCGATTTCTGCGAAATAACATAAAAACTCGTGTAGACCTCTATATTTGACAAATAAGCATAAACTACACTAATCTTATGTTTTCCCAACCAATATGCATGCAAATATCGACAAAATGGACATAAAAATATATGGAAAATATGGCAATTTGTGCGCACATCAATTGGTTGTGGGGTTCTACATGGCTTTTCGATAAAAGTTTTATTTGTAAGGCTTTATTCATGTCTTTTGTTTTGCTAATTCCCAGACCTTCGATTTACATATTGTGTCTCAAACTAAAAATGGTTTGTATTTATGGTCCTTATTCAAGAAGAAATCATCTATTTACTCTGTTTATTTCATTGTGCACACTTGTTGGAAGCATAAATTCTTACATAATGTAGTTGGGTTTAGCCAAAAGGTTTGCTTTTATAAGAACTGCCCTTCCTTGATAGGAGAGGGAGTTCGCTTTCTATTTTCTCACATGCATTTTGTTTTTATCATTAACATCTTCAAAGGTTTCTTTGTTGACCCTACCATTTATTATGGAACATCATAGGTATTTGTCCAAGGCTACTTGGTTAATTGTAAGAATGGTTTTCTAGATTTGGAGTTTTTGGTTTGCAGAAACTCCCTTAGTTAGCTGATTTGTTGAAATTTATCTTTTTTCCCCGAAATTTGACAATATTCGTCAAAATATCTATATCACCTTCGCACATTATTCTTGAGATGCCTTGGCAACGAGCATGATATCATCCGCAAAGGATAGGAATGGAATCCATGATCCATTTGGGATTATTGTAAACCCAATTGAGTCTGTCGATTCATGACAATGTTGTTGTAATTTTCTAGCGAGGATTTTCGTGCCAATGATAAAGTGGTATGGGGATATCATGTCATTTTTTCGAATCCCTCCTTTTGGGGTGGAAGGTTTCAGTGGGTTTGTCGTTCACTAATATTAAAAAAGACACAGTTTGAATACATTCGCTAATCCACCCCACAAATTTAGAAGAGAAACCAAATTTCTCCAAGAGCACAAAGAGAAATTTCCATTACACTCTATCGTATGTTTTTTCCATGACAAGTTTTATTGCAATCCATCATTGTTTTCCTTTTCTTCTTTTAAATGAATGAAAAATTTCGTGAGTTATAAGCACATTATCCTAAATAGCTCAATCAGCCACGAAAGCTACTTGAAGTGGGTGAATAATTTTTCGTAGAACATTTTTCATTATTTCCGTAAGAATTTTCGCAATTGCTTGAACACAAGCTAAATGGCTTATAATTGCTAGTTCTGGATGGATTTTCGCATTTCTGGATTAAGGTGATAAATGTCTCATTTATTTGGCACAACATTTTCCATGATGTGAAGAATCATTTAATGGCCTTGGTCATCGATGGTCCAACAATGTCTCAATATTTTTTGTAGAATTCTACAGTCATTCCGCCGAGCCCCGGGGATTTGTCTTTGCCAATGGAAAATATTGTAGTTTTTATTTCATAATTAGATACCGGTTTGGTTAGTTATTTGTTGTCATCCGTTGTTATCTCCTTGTCTATCAGGTTTAGATAGTCTTGCGGTAGTCTACCATTAATATTCTTTTTCCTAAATCTTTTTTCGAAATCATCTTTAATTTCTCCTCGAATGTTTTCTTTCGCATTTATATATGTGCCCTCTTGCATTCTAATTTACCTTATAATCTTCTTATTTCATATACCCGAGGCGACTCTATGGTGGTATCCGGTGTTTGAGTCCGAAAGTTTTAAATGTTGAAGTATGGAAGTATTTGAGTTTACTTTATGGTGGTACCCGAGGTTTGGATAGTCTTGCAATATTTGAGTGCCATTGAAGTATGTCCAACTTTTCATAAATATTATTTATGTCCGTCTTGTTCTTTCTCCATGTGAAATCATTTCCACAGGAGGGGATATCTAGTAAATTGCGCGCATTGATCCTTGAAGGAAATCAGTCTATTAAAGCAGGAAGGGCGAGAAGGAATACCGCTTGTCTTTTCACTAGAGCGCGTAGTGGCGAAACTTGGACAAAAGTTTGACAGGAGCCAAGAATCTTTTTTTTTGGGTTCGGAACATATTCAAGCTAGTGCCAAAAACAATATGTTGCATTAGTAAAGGGGGAATATTCAAGCCATGAAGAAAATTTTGTGTACCATGACGCTTAAAATCGACGAACTCAGTTCTTTCTTGAATCTGACATTGGAAAATTTTCAAGATGAATTTGATAATGTCCAAAATTCAAATAAGCACGTCTAATCTCATTGAGCTTGTTGACCGGATAATCCCACATATTTGGACGTTTACCGGGATCCCTTTCTATATTAGTACCATTGAGTTGAGGTTGTTGTTGCTCAACAATCAACTCTACTCGAATGTTTGGATTCTCATGTGCTACAACTTCTAGATCGATCATTTCTTGGATGACTACCAAGAGGTTCGAGAATGGTAGCTAGCATCGACAGGAATGCTTAATGGAGCAGCAGTAGCAGTAGCGCCTTTGACTTCTATTGGAGGATTTGAATATGTTTCTTCTTGGTTTTCTTTTGAAGAAAGAATCAACGGTTTTCTTCATTATGAAATAGGATTTTTGAGATATTCTAGTATTCCACCATTTGAATTAGGGCTTGAATTAGGATTTAAGAGGTATGTATTCTTTTCAATTAGGAGATAAGATATTAAGTTGTTGAGATATTAAAAATATAGAAGTTGAAATTTTTTTTTTGGTTAATTAACTAAATAAAATCTGTTAGCATAAGGAAATCTAAATGCTAAAAAAAGGAAATCTAACTAATACTCTAGTCCTATTCACTATAATGTGGAGTATATATACCATATATTATTGAAAATATTTATATATACATATATTATTGGAAATATTTTTTTGTCGAGATGGCCATGGCCTCCACCCGCCTTCAACACCTTTCGTTGTTGCACTAGAATATTGAATCTCATTGAGATCACCTATTTTGGTATTATCTGATTCTGATCTTGTTCTGTACTCCAGCTTTCATATTTTTTTATTTTTACATTTTTTAACATTATTAATTTTTTATTTATAAAAAATTCCTATTATTTTATTATATTAATATGAGCTGGGATGGGCTGCGCCCGCCTTCGCTCCTATAATAGCACATGGCACTTATATTGATGATTGATGATAAGCACTGCTACGTTGCGTCCTACAGTTAACGACAAAATAAAATAAAATAAAATAAAATAATGTGTATTGACTTTCAATATTATGTACTACGGAGTAGTATATAATATCTGACGAATTCAGTTGACATTTCCATTTGGCATTTTATGTAATTAACGTAGCTTATAAAATTTCTGACGAAAATATATGAACGCCGTAGGTAGTAGGTACATCCGTACATGTACATCCACATATAAAGTTATATATGACCTACTTGATCTGATTGAATTAACGAGTTTATCTTCATCCTAACCTGGACAGCTATATACCAACTACTTATAAGCGAAGTCAGAAGTTTTTTTTTTTTTTTAAGAAGAGACACAATTATATATTTATAGTGTCATTTTAGATCAAACTAGCCTAACAATTTTTATAAAATACAATAATAAATGTTAAAATAACATCTCTTCAATTTATGATAAATTCTATTATTTTTTTTCCGTTAAAAAAATAAAAATAAAAATAAATAAATAAATAAAATAGTTGAAGAAAAAAACTTACAAAATAAGGATATGACGCAATATGATAAATATTGTGTTAATATTTAACTTGTTGTATTCTTAACATGTAATAGTGCATAACCGAATATAAAAAAATTTAAGCATGCATACCTTCTTATCAAATTGTCAAGATAAGTAATATAACCTATGATTTTAAACCTTTCGAGATGAATTATAATATGTGAATGTCAATTTAAGTAAAACATAAAAGCATTATAGTTTATTGACATAAAATAAAAGTGATTTATATACCTATAATTTTCAAACATTCAATAACTTTTTATTTAGATATCAAATTATGATGTATTATATATCAAAACAAAGTTATCGATGAGGTCAATACACAAAAGACATTTATAGGATGAGGGAGGGGCGCGGCACATGCATGCTACCCCATGCCCCTCGCTCCGCCCCTGATTATATTTATATGCTCCGGTTAAAACAAAAATTATAGTACAAACTGAAAGGAGTGATTGGATTGGATGATAAAGACACGACATGTGTACTTCCAAGAATGAACACACGGCAATCCTACCGACTGAGCAAGGAAAATTTTACAGATTTTTCGCCCGGTGCCCAAGAGATATAGGTAAATTTACGAGGTTTATGAAAGTTTGGTATTTCACCAAATACTCCAGACATTTTCATTTTTTCGCGAAATGCCTCTCGCATGTTTTTCAATGGAAAAACATTATAATGGAGTTTACTCATTGAAAAAAAATTAAAGAAAGGAAACACATTCATCAGAGGAAAGAAAGGAAAGACCGGCCCTCAACGCCATTGACACTAGGAGGAGAGAACTTGGAGTTTGAAGCCAAGCTCGGATCACCACCTAAGAGGTTGGGTGACGGATGGAACGTCGTTGATTTAACTTGCTAAAAATAATTCACAAACAAACAAACCAGTATAATATGCAAGTAAGGAGTCGAACCCTAGAGAATCAAGTATTTGTAAATATTGTGTATTTATAAATATATAAGCAAAGATTTTTATAAATGAAAATAAAAGAAAATAATATTGACAAAAATAAATAAAGGATAGAAGAAAAACGTTTTCATCTAAAACTTCTCGACTTTGGTTGGTTTTATTGATCATTGAATCTTCTTTAGTTATATAACTCCTTATTGATTACTCATATCTTGGTTTGAATAGATTATTATCCCTATGAGTTCTAGCAATCCCTTACACTCCTAATACAAACCTAACACGCACTACTAGAAAAGGCGGCCCTTCTCTATGTTTTGCTGTCGACGCTACTCAACTATGTCATGAGAGAAATTAGGCACGAACTTGTTAATGACATAATTTTCAATGTTTTATTCTATGGGTAATGGTAGATATATAAATAGTGGAAACCTCTTTAAAAGCATATGCAAACAAGGACAAAACAATTAGATAATTAACACTACTAAAAAACTGTCAAATAGCAACGACAAATAGTTATGGAAATAGCCACAAACTGTCGTGGCTAAGACGATCGAATAGCCTTGAACTTAGCCACGACGGCCATTTTCGAAGCAATATGCCTTGAAGCTGATAACAATAGCGTATATCAATGGAATCAGCGACGAATATATGAAGTCATTGGGAAGGTCGTGGCTGATGATAAGATCCAATGGTCATGACTGTAGCAATAAACCCAGCCACGCGCAAGTATTTATGGCTACGTTCATCGCAAGTGGGAAGAGTGAACGGTTATGGCTGCAAGAACGACTGTAGCGAGAAATAAGTGTGTGGTTATGTTCGTGGCTAACTGTATTGCTGAAGTCGTTGTTGATGACATAGCGGTCGATAATGGGGTTGTTCCTTACTATGTGGTCCAATCCATAGGTAAAGTCGTTGGTATGTTGTTAGTAGCTGTGTTAGAGGCTAAGTTCATGTCTCATGTAAGAATTGGTTCTGGGTATTTTCAAGGCTGTTGTTATTGCGTGTTTCGAGACTGATTTTATTTTCGGGATTGATGTTTCATGGCAATAATATTGTCATCCAATAATTGTGGTTGGTTTTGTTACTAAATATGTAGCTAAAATAAATGAAGTATACAAATATGTAGTTGTTTGATCATTACAAAACCACATCCAAAATATGTCCACCTACAAAACCATACAAAACCACATCCAAAATATATCCACAAAAACCATATAGAACCACATCCAAAATATATAGTTGTTTTCACATACAAAATAGGATGCCAATGTGCATCAAAACCACATCTTACAAGTCCAAACTGACAAAAGGAGTTCAACCATAACGCATCAGAAGTCTATGGACGTACCAAATATGAAACACAATGCATTCTACCTAGTGTGTGTGTGTGGGTGTGTGTGTATGTGTGTGTGGTGCGAGGACTTTTGCAGGGACTTTTGCCATGTTAAAACTGCATCATGGTGGCAAAAATCCTTAGTTTCCATTCTTCATTGACCTTCTTAGTCTCAACCATCACTTGTTCCTCAAACATGTTCAGTTCATGCTTTAAGTTGGAATTCACTTGTTGTTGAACCTTGTCTCCGGAAGATGTCATTTCTTCCCTAATGTTTGCACTCACATTAACTTGCACTTGCTTGCCTAAATCTGTCATTTCTTTCCTAACCTCTTCCTTGAAAGTTGACATTTGTGAGACTCGTCTCTTATACTCTCATAATCTTGAGTGCCATTAGATTGTACAGTACATGGACACATACCTTGGGTTGATTACAAGTAGCTATAGACTCGGATCTGATGCATACAATCCTCCTTTTTTTGACACCATCTGTTGCTTTGTTCCACAAGGCATTCTTTTCAACTGCATGGGAACCACTGTTAGAGAGCTTGCCGTCCTAGATTGCCTCATCAAGCAATTGATCGTATTTGTCCTAGGAAAGATTGTACAATGAATTAATATAGTCCTATGATCCAAGCAAATGTAGCTAGTTTAAGGAAAGTTGAACATCTGTAAATGGAACCAATATATTGAACAGAAATGAAATGTAATTCGAACTTACCACATTGTCCTGATATTGAGAGTCGGCCTAAGTTCCATCCTTCTTTTTATGGCACCTTTCAAATTTCTCCATTGGTGTTGGTTCTTGTCCAATTTCCTTCTTATGTCAAGTAAATTCTAGCTTGTTAAAGGTCATAGAAGCACTTATGTAGCACAAGTTATTTTACTTTAAAAAAGCACAAGGAACTGACAAAACACGTTGAAAAGAACATGTGCTGAAGTTAAAGCCCAACAATCAAAAAGCTTACCAGTCGATCTTTAACTAAGGTTGTTGAAACTGATCCACCACTGTAAATTGACATTCTTCATTTCGATAACTTGATCGGATTTGCACTATATATATATCTACAAACATATATAAGTACTTAATAGTTACCATATAGCTTACACTAAATTTTCTGTAACGTATACACACTACAC
Source organism: Persicaria maculosa (assembly GCA_963922045.1). Classification (NCBI taxonomy): domain Eukaryota; kingdom Viridiplantae; phylum Streptophyta; class Magnoliopsida; order Caryophyllales; family Polygonaceae; genus Persicaria; species Persicaria maculosa. The sequence goes on from OY998271.1 coordinate 40,923,029, forward strand.
ACTAATGGCTAATTCGATTTGATAGCTATCTTCAAAATGTTTAATACCCGACCATTAATTCGTTCAATTAATAACCTCAAAACTAACCTTTAATGCTCGTTTTGCAGACCCATGCTACGCCCGGGACACATGGTTTTGTTCCAAACATTATAGTAACATCAAACTTGGTAAATAAAGAAAAAATAACATGTTATAGAAATTTTTAAAAGAATAGAATAATAGCACATAGTGTAGTTTTTACAAACAACAATTAAATTAAAATATGCTATAGAAATTTTTTAAATAAAAGTTCAAGTGAAGGATTGTATTACAACCACTCACCTTAAGTTTTACTTCTCAATATGTGCTTCTTCTTTTTCACCAATGACACTATAAAAGAGACAATAAACAAAAAGAAAATATAAATATTTTGTAAAACTAATATCAACAAACAAATAATAGATTACGATCATAGAAAATACATAGTATATAAAAAAATTATTTTGACATAATATGAGAGTGAAAGAAAGATAAAGAGTCGGTTTGGTGTATTGCTTATGATTATCTAAAAGATGCGGTGTCTTTATATAAATAGCATAAGCATGATATAATTGAATTAGAAGTTTTATTTTTTACCTTATTATTTAAGTGAAATAAATTTCAAAGTAGAAAGGTTAAAGGAGCTACATTTTTTGTATTCAATGTTTGTTGAAGTTATTTTTTGTGTTATTGGTTGGTTACTCTTCATAAACTATGCATGGTTACATATGAAAAATTGTACCATTAATATATGCGAGAAAATAAATTTAATAAAATTAAAATAAAAAATTTTGTATGATTAAGATCATAATTCTTTAAAGAATGTGCATATAATATTTTGAAATTAGTTGCAAATAAATAGTAAAAAAATTATGACGATGGTAGAATAAATTATACCCTTCACACATTTGCATATTATAAACTATATATGATAAATTTTGATTAAAAAAATTCAAAGTTTTTTTAATTTATATATACAGAAAAGAACTTATAATGTTCTCCACATTTTTCTTTATACACCTTACTTTATTTCTATTTACAAAAATATGCATAACAAACATGACAATTTAAGAGGAAATAAAAAAAAATTGTAAAATATGGTCATTGTGTAACTAATAAGATTTGAACTCAATACATTATTCCTACCAAACAACTCTATTAACCATTGACCTATGAAGATGTTTGTACTCTTTTGTGGAATTGAAACAAAAAAATATAAAATATAGATAATTAAATAAATGAGCATTGAATTGGCCTTGAACATAACTTTTTATGTATTATATGTATAAGGTGTAAAATTCTCTAAATGGGTCTAATTATAAGTAAATGAGCCTAATTTATAAGTGAATGAGCCCAATTTAATTAACAAACTATCAACCCCATGTGCCCCTCTTGCCTCATGTGTGTGCCCCCGCCCCCCACTGTGCCCCCCTTCTCAGGTCAATTTTTTTTTTCGCCCCAGCAATTTTTTTTGTGTAAACACATTTTGTTGTGCAAATATAACTTGAGGTTGTGCACATGTAATAATATGTTGTGCAAATATAACTTCATGTTGTGCAAATATAATAATTTCTTATGGGTAAATAGGTAAATGGACCTATTTCAATTATAAAAAAAAATAAATTTTTATAATTGAAATATAAGATTATGAAGTGCACAATTAAGATTATAAAGTGCAAAAATAAAATTTTAGTTTGAATGTAGATTTTTAGAAATTAAATGTGCAATTTTAGTTTGAAAAGTGCAAATATAAAATTATAAACTGCAAAAATGAGATCATAAAGTGCATGAATGAGACACAAGATGAGATTTTAAAATTGATGTTTTAATTATTTTTTTTTACTTTTGAGAGTTTGTGCTCACCTCTTGCATAATTTAGGCTGATAGATTTCAAATGATTTTTTTCCGTAAAACAATTTCAAATTAAACTGCAGGAATAAAATGATAAAGTGCAGGAATAAAATGATGAAGTGCATGAATAAGATTATGAAGTTCACAAATAAGATTATAAAGTGCATAAATAATGATAAATTGCAAGAATTAAATGACAATGTGCATGATTAACAATTTGAGATTGTTGTGTTCTTGTCTATTATGTAACTTATGTGAGATTCGAACTCACATCTTTATGCATACGTACATCGCTCTACCAATTGAGCTAATAGGCCAAAAATATTCTACAATCTAAAGAGTCAATGTACACCAATACCTTTCACACACACGCAAGAAAAAAAAAATCCAAAAACTAAACAAGACATTTCCAGAAAGCTAGAATCTAAACTTGACGATGTTCTATATCCACTAATTCAAATCAATTTCAACAGAGGCCATAATCAAAACTAACATTGCAAGAATAAAAATAAAAATAAAAACACGTTGTGTGCCAAAATCTATGACAATAAAAAGCAATCCAAAAGCAGAAGAGAAGAGTAAAAACAACTACAGCGATTCGGTGCGAAATTCTTGATTTCGAGAATAATTCAGCACATATCGGGCTGCACAATGTGATTAATTACAAGTGAGAAATTGATTTCGAACCTGCACATACCAGGATGAGATCTATGTCGAGGGCACGGATTCAAGGTGTTAGAGGGTAAAATTTCATGAATTTTATTGGTTCATGATTGCATTAATAATATTGTCACAGTCATTATATATATAGATGTATAAATGTGTGATAAATTTTCTTCAAATTAATCACAAGGATAACAAATCAAAAATTGGGCCTGAAAAATTCCATTACAAGCCCAACCCCGTCATGGAGACCTTAAAGCTTAAAGCTTAAACATGAAGGAATTATCAACGAACTGTACTAATAAGACATGTTATTGCTAGCTCTTTAAAGAGTTGGAAGACCAAACAACATTTGCTGAGAAGGAGAAGACATTCTTCATGGAGACCTATGCTCTCGAGTCTTTACACATGGAAAATGCCTTCATAGAGGTTCTTACCCAAATATACTAGGATATCGGCAAGAAGGCTCTTGAAGCTGGGGATGACCCAAAATCTGTGCCCAATGGGCAAACCATCAATGTTGGCGGCAAGGATGATGTGTCTGTTGTGAAGAATTTTGGATGTTGCGCTGCTTAGTATTAATGAATTGAGCTCTAATTATTTAGCTTCAAGTGGTTTTACAGTTTGTAGGCCCCGGTTGCCATCGAAACAACATTTGAGAGTTCCGATCACCGAGTTTCAGCTTGAGATCCTAGAGTCGAAGACATGAGATTTGTTGTGTTGTGCTAGGTACTAGCAAATTTGATGTTCTTTTAGTAGTTAGGGTCAGTTTTCTCGCGCGGGGTTTTTAAGGGGTGGAGATAATTTTTAAGGGGTGGAAGGGGTGGAGATATATTTTACGGGATGGAAAAGGTGGAGATATATTTCACAACGTATCTCGTATGGTGTTTGATTGCTTTCGGTGTTTATGAGGTGGAAAAAATGGAAATACCGAAATTGCCCTTACTAAAATTTAAACCCACCTACCTGCACCTCCTCTCCACTTTCAAGCTGTCGGCATTTATGAACTGTCGGTGTGGTGCTCGGCGATTGAGAGCCTAACGCAGGAGAGCCGGAGGGACAGCCTACCGCCGGGGAAGCTACTATCCAGCCAAGGCCGCCGCCACCGCTGGGATCCACCGCACCTGTGGAGCCGGAGTAGACGTCGCCTTTGCCATGTGAGTTTATCCTTTCCCACTCATATGTTGGAATCTGAGGTTTTAGGAAGCTTATGCGGTTGTTAGAGTTGCTAATTCCTATGGATGTGGGATGTGATACGAATTACGCCCCCTCGTTCTTGAAATCTTTGATTGACCACTTGATCTTTGAGGGAACAAAGTCAATTTGTTAAGTGAAGAAAATAGATTGTTGTGATGAGGTCGACTGTCGGTGTGGTGAGCATTTGGTTCATTACCCTTAATTTGTCAAAATTGAAAGGGTTGTCGGGTGAAATGTGTTTTTATGCCTTTTGCAAATTTCTACAACAAATTGCATGTGTTGCTCCGCATATAGTTTTTGCCAAGTAGCATTGTCTTTGGGAGTCCTTGTTCTCCAGCAAAAGGTATACAAAGATTCATATCTAGTTACACCCCTCAAAACTTGGGGTTGTTTTGAGTTGATGCAGCCCCTAATTTGTTTCATAACATGGTTAGTGCAGCCCCTAGAGTTGGATTTGCATTTATGAAAACTTGTACTCCTTATTCTTCATATTTGACAATCTGCTACATGCATGAATTTCAGTTTTTGGAAGACCTTATAAATACTTTTACTCCTTATTCTCCATTTGTTGTAGAAATTTGCAAAATGCATAAAAAAACATGAAATATCCATATACAGTTATTTATGCAACTTAAAACTCACTTTGCATGAAATCATGGATACTTTTGCTAGTCATCTTACTTTGTTGATACATCTTGCTCTAATGGTGGTAACAATAGACAGTAGGCATTGTCGAGTGCTGATGGTTATGCTGGTGATGTTTGTTGATTGCATAAATTGTGTGAATTGTATATCTACATGTGAAACTGGTGTGTCAATGCCTCTATTGGATGTATATTGCAGTCTTTGTCTTTGGAATACGATGTCTAATCCTTACATACATTTATCTGAGAATGGGCTTATATCTATCATTTGAACTTAGTTCTCATGACAGAATATGGTGTCTGTATCTACATATGAGTTTCTGTTTTGATCTGCTGTTCATGTTCTTCGTTTGAGGATGAATATGAGTTTGTCTTCCTTTCACGTGATCATGGTGTCTGTTTGATGTTGTCCAGTACCTTGAGTCTGGAGTGTGAAGTAATCCTTTGCCCTTTTAGTAAAGTTGGTTGTAGTTGGTCCGAATGGCACCGAAAAAAACTAGGGCCCCTAAGGAGAAGTCCATGCCAAAACAACCCACATTCTACTGGACGCATGAACTGTCGAAAACACTTGTGGAGCTTCTACTCTCGTACCAGGACTCCGTTGGTAGAGAGCAACCGATGGCGTGGAAGAAGTTGAAGGTTGAGTTCGAGGGGTTGACCGGAAAGAAGTGCAATGCCTTTACCTTGAAAAACCATAATCGAGACATGAAGATTGAATGGACAAGGTGGAGAGCCCTTAAGCACGGGGAGACTGGCCTAGGTTGGGGTGCCGCAAAAGGGACCATTGCAGCGACAGACGAGTGGTGGGATAAGAAATTACAGGTAAGTCATCACCACTGCTGATGTTAAATTCAATTGAGGCACTAGTAGTTCGATGTCCGATGGTCCCATTGAAATCTGTTATGCCAGGGTCATCCCGAGTGCAGTCGTTTTCGGAGAAGGGGTGTCCCCCCCGAGTTGGAGGAGTTATGGAACCAACTTTATGACGAAGCAGTCGCCACAGGGGAGTATTGTGTCGCCGCCTCAATGACCGCTGCTGAAAGGCGTGCTGACGATGAGCTGTCTGCAGCCGTAGACGATGAAGGAGGGGAGAGTGACGATGAGGATGAGGAGGACGGGGATGACGGGGATCGTGGGTTCCAATTCGACCCACTGCTCAACGGAGGTGCACACCTCGAGGGATTTGATGAGCTTTTCCCGTCCCAGCCGGTGCGTGTGACTCCCACACCATACGATGACGGTGTTGGTGGCAGCACCGGTGCGACGCATCCTACTAGGACACCTCGTGCAGCTGCCCCTCCCCCCGCCCATCCATCAGGTATGTCACCCGGAGGAGGGCACCTGAACAGGGGGAAGCGCCCTGGGGGAGCCGCTTCAACTAGCACTCAAGGACAGGGAAAGCGGAGCGCCCGTAGGTCGGACGGGTCAAGGCTGTTTCAGCAGCATGTGGAGGTAGCTCAGGAGACAAACTCGTTGATACGGTCGTTGTTAGAGAAGGAGGACGTGGCGTCTTCGACTCCCAGTAGCATCACAGCAGACGCACTCGCGATCGTGCAGGAGTTGGTGAGGGACGGACTGCTAGCTGAGGGGGAGCCCCTATGGTGCTTCACCGTTTCCCTCATCGCTGCCCATGTCGGACAGCGTGACGCTTTTCTGAACCTGAGTAACAACAACGCCAGGCTCAAGTGGTTGGAATGGGTCTATGAGATGGAAGGTGGGCGCATGACACTCCCTAAGGGGTAGTCCGGATTAGTATCTCCCTTGTCATCGGTCTAGTTGGTACATTTCGATTGAGTCATCGTGTCTTCTGTTTAGTTGGTACATTTCGATGTGACCTTGGATTGTGTTGCGTGTTTGATTGTTTACGAACCCGTTTTATGGGTTGTTTTTAGTGTGTTATTGTTGTTCAGTGTTTGTTATTTGATACAATGAACCATTTCTCTTGTTTCATGACTATGTTTGTTGATTGCATACCCTGTATGTACAATGACTTCGAAATGGATGGGGTTGGTGACCAATGTGTGTATGATTGTAGGAATAAGAAGGACGATGTTAGGGAACGTCGTCGACGCAATCGGCGTCTTGCGGCGACGTTACTGGTCAAACAGAAGCAGTCGATGCCCATTGTCGAGTACTACTCAAAGCACGTTCACAGAGTCCCTTGCTACACGTCCGCGTACACGGGGCTGCAGTGGGTCGACGAGATTCTTAACAGCCCGGGAGACATAAGGAGTGTCAACGCCTTCCGCATGGAGAAACACGTCTTCCTTCGCCTATGCGGGGTCCTGGAGCATCGGTATGGGCTTCGGGGATCCGTGCAATTGTCGGTGTTAGAGAAAGTTGCAATATTCGTCAACACGATGGCATGGGGTGTAAGCCAACGGAATGCGTGCGAGCGTTTTCAACGGTCAACCCATACTATTTCCGAGGCAATCGGTGATGTGCTTGATGCCATGGTTGGGAGAGATCGAGGCTTTGTCAGGTTAGCTAAGGACGTCATAAAGCCGAAGGACCCCACGTTTCGCGAAGTGCCCGTGCGCATTCGGGAGGACAGGCGGTACTGGCCTTACTTCCAGGTATTGTGTCATTTCTCTTCCATACATCCACGACCTACCCCGTCTACACAAGTGTTGACGTTTGATGCGAAAACCGGAACAGGGTTGTATCGGGGCAATAGACGGCACGCACATCGAAGCAACTATCCCCCGTGACCAGCAGCAACGATTTCGGGGAAGGAAGGGCATATACACTTTCAACATGATGGCCGTGTGCGATTTCGATCTCTAGTTCACATTCATCTCCGCCGGTTGGGAAGGAAGTGCTCATGATGCCCGGGTTTTCGATCACGCTCTACGGACGCCGTCTTTGAACTTCCCACATCCTTCTACGGGTCGCTACTACGTGTGTGACAAGGGGTACCCAGAGCGGGAGGGGTATATGATTCCTTATAGAAACACGAAATATCACCATGCCACGTTCGAGGCGGAGGCCCCAACAAACGAGAAGGAGGCGTTCAACAAGTCACATTCGTCGCTTCGAGGTGCAATAGAACGCACATTCGGCATTTTCAAGAAGCAGTGGAAGATCACCCATCGAGTACCACAGTACCCGATTTCGAAGCAAGTGGACATAATTATGGCATGCTTCGCCTTGCATAATTTCATCCGCCAGAACAGCGGATACGCTTCCATCGACGAGGACGATGATCCTCCTATCGGACATAGGATCGGCGATGCGGACGACGCAAGCAGTGACAACGACGTCGCACCTGCGGAGGTGGGTAGGTATATGGAACGGAACTCAGAAGGAGTGAAGCGGATGAGAGCCCTCCGGGACCATATCGCGTCTCAAATATGGAACGATCAGAGACGACGCATGTAAATGCACTTCGACGACCATCAACTACAGCCAGCAACGCATGGTGGAAACGGTTGTATGTTTTGTTCCATGTAATTGAACATGAAGAATGTAACCATATGGGTATGAGATGAAATTTGTTGTGTCACCCGGACTTGTATCGTTATTCATCAACAACAATGTATTTGTATTAAATGAAATTGTGCTACTACAATTGGCAGGACAAGACAACCTTGGTTAGATCAGTTGCATATCAAATATGACGTAAAATGATGACCCTAATACAGTGTTGCATCCCTAGACTTGAAAAGAAACACCAATTGCATAAAATAAATTGGCCTTCATATGGACGGACACACATATCATACAAACGTAGGCAAATGAAGTACCACTTAGAGGTCATTACAGATTAATGTCAAGGGCGATTAGAGATTCAGTCCAATACATCACCGAAAGCTAACTTGTGGCCGACAACAAATTTACACATTCGACACCACAACAGCGGGGCTTCAAACAAAAAGGGGCTACCCCGGACAACAAAATAGGACAGTACGGTGACGTTAGGGTGGATGGTCATTGTTCATACCTCCATAGAAGACATCAGTTACGGCGAGCGAAGATGACAGCCAGCAACAGTAAGATAACTCCCAGGGCGACGCAGAGGGCCACCGTGACGACCCTCGTCTTCTTGTCTGATTCCTACAGCCTCACCCAGAGGGTGACAATATATGTGGAGAGAGAAGCAACCCTCTCCAACAGCTCTTGGTTGGTTGAATCGGTGTCTTGCAGCTGGCGGTCACACTCCTCCAGAAACTCTTCAAGCTGGGCAATGCGAGCATGCAGCGCCTGCGTAGGATCATTCAGGTCTAGAAGAACCGCGGCATGAGTCGAGCTGACACGTGATTCACTTAGCGGGGGGGAGTCACGTGACTGACTTGGCGGGGGGGGGGAGAGGTTTCTTCGAGACGGTCCCTCTCCGTCGTCATAGGCCCACTGCATACAGTGATAGAACGAAGACGTCAGGTGAAAACATATATCCTAATACTGTTGATAAAGTCGGTAGGGAGGACGGGAATAACGACGTCAAAACAAAACCAAGTGTATAGGACTTACATTCTCAGGATAGCCGTAAGGGTAGTCCCCCCTAACCCAATAGTACTTGTCAGGGTCGCCACTGTCGAGGCTGATATCAGAGTCGGAGTCGGACCACAACATGGTGAGCTGTTGAGTGGGAGAGAATTGGTCAGATCTGAATCCAAATAATTCCTACAGCTTCTCATCAGCTTCATCGACGCAATCATAAGAGCAATTCATAGGATACGGAGGAAATATAAAGGCAGGAGAATTTAACAAAAATTTGCCTACACTATTAAAACATTATCAGGTGCAACTTGACGAACTATAATGCAGCAGTTCATGGGATAACTACAAATCACTCACAATCTAAACTATTCTTCAATGTCCTAATTGAATGCATACATTTTACATATGTGAACTCTAATGATACTACTACTGTAAAGGGATGGCCACATGTATCAAGAGCAAAAAGGGATGGTTTGTGGCATAACACAAACTTGGAAGTAGTAGGAAATTAGCCATCTTAAATTGGTTGTTGTCAACACAAATAAAAATATGAAAAGTGTTATACACACAGCAAAATCCCCACATGAAATCTATCCTTAGATGAGAAAAAATGGAGTTGAATTAGTGGACAAGGCAGATGCTTTCAGGGATCTTGAGAAAACATTGAAAACATACCAGCTTGACAAGAATCATGAGGTAATAAATTCCTTTCATCAAATCAAAACAGTTTCAAATTGGATCTAGTTTCCCATCAAGAAGGTGTGAAGATTTGGTTTTTAAGCTGAGTTTTCCTTGGATTTATCAACTTATTAAACATGAAAGATAAAGATCAAGGACTGGTGGTGCAACAAATGGGAGCACAGCAAGGCCAAAAACATGGCAGCCCTCCTTGCACAACATATCTGAGGCTGCATCAAAATAGCTTCCCATTTTTTTGACATAAATTGCAAGTTTTTTTCTTTTTTACTTCCAGCCATGAGCAAGTTGTCCTCTTCATCATCGGCTCCTGAAGAAGTTTTTTGGAACTTTACTCATAGTGTTATAGCCCCCTACTTGTTAATCAGTTTCACAACCTGATTTTATTAACATCTATCTAAAAGTCCAAACTCAAAGATGTTGGTGCTTTTGCAAACAAGGGAAGGGACACATCTAAAGACAAATTGAAGGTGGGTTTCTTCTTTTCCAGCACCATCACCACCCTCCCTTCGATCTAACAGAAACGGATAAGGGCAAGTTCAAGGTAGGTTTCTGCATTTCCTGTTTTACACCTTATTTGACCACTTGAAAAGCAGAAGAACACTTGACTTTTACCATACAGCAGCAACAACACACACAAGCAAACAGCATAACAACAACACAGACAGCATAACAACAACACAGAAAAGCAGAAAACCAATTGACAGCATACATCAGCAACACAGAAAAGCATAAAAACAGTTGACAGCACAAACACAACACATAAACAACCATAACATTGAAATCTATAATCTGAAATATGTTTCAACGTCTCAAATTGTGCAGGAAAGCCACATTCGAAAGAGATTTCAACCACCCAGCTGTTGTGTCCTTCACTGTACGTGCAAATCTGAGTTTGTCCAACCAGATCTGTGATGTTTGGATGAATGTTGCATAGTCGACAGCCACCTTCATCTGCCTCTTCAAAAAGACGATGAAGGGCATCCGTCGACAGCCACATTCATCTCCAACACGGCACACATACTGCCTATACACCTACACTACCACAAAATCGAAGGGAAGAAGGCATTACCTGTCGCCGGAGAAGCTGTCGTCGAAATCGCCAGTCGCCCATCGCTCCTCTTGCTCGTGGCTGCTAGGGTTGTGAATTGGGATCGACTGTGAAGAGGAGGGGCATTTTGAGGATCTTCCCATCCTCCACCCCCTCCACCTTGTCCCTCGGAGGTGCCAAAAATCGTCCACCCCCACCCCCTTCCACCCCCATTTCGCCTCCCATCCCCACCCTCTCCAGCTGCAGGAAAACGCCGCCGGCTCCTCCACCCCCACCCACAGCACCCCGGCCACCCCTTAAAAATTTGCAGGAAAACGGAGCCTTAGTGTTTTCACTTATTATCTACGTTTATTAACTGTTTTGCTCAACTCTCCTCTTTCTTGCTTATTTGTTGCATTGAGACTATTGAAACTCCCAAGTGAAATGGTATTATATATATAATACTAGCGGTTGAAGAAGAGCTTGAGATTGCTTATTTGCTCTGCTTATTTGTTTGAGCGCTTCTTTTAGAAGCTCTTGAAAGCTTATGAAATTTATTTCTTTTGCATCTTTCATGCCCCTCTCCATAATTTTGATGGCTTACCAAAAATATCACTTTGAAAATCCAAAAGACACGGGAATTTAACAACACCATTAACATCAAAATCTCATTCCTATTTCTAAAATTACCCAAATTAAACAAAATTTGATTTTAGAATTTCATTCTCAATTGATTTATGGTTTGATTTGTGACCTTTCATGATTTGGGGGATTTTATGTGTGTATTTGGTGTTCTTCATCGATTTGGAGGATTTATGTTTGCTCTCATAATTTCATTTTCAACTGATTTATGGTTTGATTCGTGACCTTGATTTGGGGATTTTTATTTCTATTGTTTTTTTATTGGATTTGGGGGATTTAGGTGTTGTTTATGGATTTGGCTAGCAATAGCGAGGTTGAGCAAGGTTTTAGGAAGACAACTCTTGGAGTTTTTTTATCGGTTTTTCTATCATATATCCTTGGGCATAAGATAATAGTACTAATTTGAAAACATTTTTAAAATTTTAATTAGTTTAGCTTTTCTTTTAATTAGATTTCTAGGGTCGTTTATTTTTTTAGTAGAAAATCTTTTTCAATTTAGAATCTTATCCTATGCTCTTAGGAAATAGGATAGAAAGGCCTTTTTTTAATTAATTATTAATTAATTGATTTTTTTTTGTTTTTTTTGTTTGTTTTTTACAACGCTATTTTCAACCACTCCTTTAATTAGCTTACTCAATTGCTACTGCTACTCTAACAACTTTAGCTATCCGAACAGCTACAAAATGCTACTTTATCCAAACGCAACCGATTCATCTATTTTCAAACTGAACAACGAACAAATAGTACTATTGAGATTCCACCTGAATGGGCTTGATCGCCTTCATCTATGAAATCTAAATCAAGCTACAAGCAAGTAAGATTGTTAATCATAAGGAAAATGAATTAATTTGTAGGTATTTATATACTCTTTTTTATTTGAGAGACAGTTCTCATTCCATCTTGGCCCGTAAGTGTTGCACGATTGATTTTAACTTTGATAAGTTATCATTCGCAATCCATCAATTTCTTTAAATGAAGAAAAACAAACTCGAACATGGTTCGGGAAAAGAACTAATTCCTATTACAATTGCAGTTAACGAAAAAAATAAAAATAAAAATAAAAATAAAAATCAAATGACTGCAGTACGTACGTGGCCGGAGTGGAAGGTAACTTCCTCTATCCCTCTATAAAAGCTTTGCTGCAATTTTTTTTCTTGGGCCCATCTGGCTTCCTTCTTCCTTCTTCGAAAACAGCAAGCACCTGCAAAAAAAAAAAAAAAACAAAAGAAAGCAGCAGACAAAACAAACAAATTCCCTCTTCTGCTGGTTCCAGACGTGTACCTGCAGCCACCAAAACAAAGAAAAAAAAGAGAAGGTAGAAGCAGGGCAACAAACACACGCAAGAAAAAAACACAATCAGCAAGCCTTGCAAAGAAAAATTCCTACTGCAGAAAAAAAAAAGAGAAGGACAGAGAACAAAGGGAGAAACCTTTGGGTTCTTTTTGTGAAGAGTTAACATCTACGAAACTAAAATAGGTATAATTTTATACCTACAACTTTTCTACGGTTTATGTTGCAAGAGCATGAAGTGGAGGAATGGAGGACCAATAGCTTGGACCTAAGGGGTTGATCTCGATAATAGATCTAGGGTGATAATATTTACACCCACAAAATTTACTATATACACCACACCCTGCCCCTCTTGAGTCACAGACGTGTGACTCAAGAGGCGCAGGGTACTTTATATATAAAATATCCTGCGCCTCTTGAGTCACACGTCTGTGACTCAAGAGGGGCAGGGTCTACTTTAAAAAAAACAAGGTGTGACTCAAGAGGGGCAGGGTCTACTTTAAAAAAAACAATAAAAAAATGGGATGTGTGGTGTATATAGTAAAATTTTGGGTGTAAATAACATTGGCTTAGATCTAAGTATAAGATTACTTTTGCCTAGGGATCAGCTTCATAATAGGTTGAGGGTACTCTCTCCCGTAGACGGCTCGAAACTCGTTTTCGCCGCTACACTCGATCCAAGCGTGGATCGGTTTATAGGGGCGAAGCGCTACCGAAATTTTGAGAGACTCAATCAACAAATTCATGAAACTCATTGGTCACGGTGCTTCTCAAATCAATACAGATAAAAAATGCAGAGGACCCAAAGACCTAAAACTGACTCGAGGCACAAAATCTCCCTAATTGCCACCAAATTGCAACTGCCTCAAAAGCCCCAAAATTACCAATTGCAGAAGAAAAAGAAAACAAGCAATTGAAAATTTGAGGGCAAAAACTAAGTTCTCATTTGAAAGAAGAGTTAATTGAGGACTTCAAATTAGGGGAAAGGTTGGGACATACCTAAGGGAAACAACCGAGATGGTACTTGCTCTTGGGGAAGAAGCGACGTGTGTAGGGTTGTGCTCAGCCTGGCTCTGCGTTCCGCACCTTCACCCGCTCAGAATTGGGAACTTCTGGCCTTTTCTTTTTCTGGTTGTCCGAAACGAAAAAAAAAAAGAAACCCCAAGAACTCTTGACGTCTTCAAATCAAGGGCAAATTGTAGGGTTCGATCCACCCGCTTCCTCCGTCAACCGCCCTAGCCCGAAAACCCACAAAACAAATTACAAATTCTAAAAATCCGTCAAACCAGCAGATGGAGAGCCCAATGAGGAAGATGAAAGTAAGGATTCAAAATTTGGGAGCACAAATCACCAAAGCATTAAGCTAAATAGGTAAATTCGAAGTCGGAAGTCTCAGGGAGATTGAACATACCTGCCCAGTGGCTTCGTCTCGTGCCCTTGCATCATCGACTTCGAAGGTGTAGCCATGTCCATCGCTTTCTCTTCTGACTGCCCAAATCGGAGCTCACAAAGCTCCATGTAGCTCGGCGTTCGTCCCACTGCGGTGTCCTCTCTCTGATTCACGTTGCAAAGCTCGGAAGGAGGTCAACGTAGAATTAGGGCCGGATTCAATTGACGTTAAAAAAATGAAACGAGGAACTGGGACGAACTCAGGTTGCATTGAAAGATATTGGGCTGGGCCGATTGACCTTAAAATTAATTGGATGCCAATTAATTAATGGGCTGTTAACCGAAGCCATTCGAAAGGAGAATATATATACACATGTATATTCCTTCGGCCTAGCATTTTTTTTTTAAAGAAATGGGTTTAATTACAAAATTGACCCATTAAAATATAAGAATTATAATTGACACAAATTAAGAATTCGGGTTTAATCAAAACATAAAATTAAACTCGTCAAATATTCTTTGCCAATTAATTCTAGTGGGTCAATCTCAAAATCGACTCCTAAATAAAAAAAATGGAGTCAAAACCTCAAATCAAATTTTATCAAATATAAACTTGGTTTTCTATAAAAAAAAAAAGAACTACGGGTGATTTGATCCCTCTCAAAAGGGTATGTAGGAAACCCGACACAAAGCTAAAGCTCGTTGGGTTTAATCGCCAAATCAAAATTAAATTGGTTCTTGAAAGAACTACATACGATTTGATTCCGCTTTGTCGGATATGTAGGAAACCCGATACAAAGCTAAAGCTCGTCGGGTTCAATCATCAAGCCACGAAATCAAATTGCTTCATATAGACAGAACTACTTAAAGACTTGACGCCTCATATCGGCTACGTAGGTAACCCGATATTAAATTCTAAAAATATATCGGGTACAGTCGTCGACCTCTAAATTCAGTCTCAAATGAATATGAGGTTAAATCACACTAAATTAAATCATTTCATATTTTGAACTACGGGTGATTTAATCCCTCTCAAAAGGGTATGTAGGACACTCGACATAAAGCGACAAGCTCGTCGAGTTCTATCACCGCCCTCAAATGATCTTATGATCAAACCCAAATACAAAAAAATTCCTTTTGTCCCGAACTACGATGACTTGATTCCAACACATAAGTGGATACGTAGGAAACTCGGTGTAAATCAAATTCCCACCGAGTCCAGTCACACTCAAACTTTCAATCAAATCTCCTCGAATTCCTTTGTCGACTTTAAGTTGCCCCAAATATCAATCCGAGTCAAAGTGTCCCCTCTAACTCGATATAAAGCTTTCACTCATCGAGTTCGGTCGCCAAAATCAAAATCAAATTCTTATGAAATCCAAATTGTCTTCTCCGACTCGATACAAAGCTTCCGCTCGTCGAGTTCGGTCACATCCAAAACTTCAGAAACCCAAATACGAAATTCAAATTTGTCATTTTCAAGAACTACGTATGATTTGATCCCTTCCGAAAGGGTACGTAGGAAACTCACAATCGAGTTCAATCACAACCCCCAAATTGACCTTTAAGTCAAATCTCAAATCAAAACAAATCAAACTCCACATCAAACTCAAATCGTTTTCTATGCAAATGATAGGCGGGTTACTTGAGTTACCCTTTCGAGAAGGTGGGCTCAGGTTACTCGGGTGGAGTGTTGTTTGAGTTACCTTTCGTAGAAGGTGAGCTTGAACTTCATCCTATGATGCATATAAGAGAACGAAACCAAATCCAAACCAAACACAAAATCCAAAACACTTTGAACTACGTGAGGCTTGATTCTCTTCCAAGAGATATGTAGGCAACTCGTTAAAATTTGGGTGCAGCCCAAATCAACAAGACGATTCAAATCTTGGTATCGATACGACTTCGAATCAAGAGGATAACCAAAAGAGGTCGAACTCAAATATTAAAAATCAAATAAAATGTGTTGTACGACTATTTGCGCATTTTTGTTCAAGACAAGGATTAGAGTTGAAGCCGGCAACAGCAGTGGCGAGGGCTGAGTACAGAAGCTAGGGCGAGGGGAGTAGGTAGTTCCGGCGGTGGCTAGCAGGAGACGTGGAGTGCGCTGGCGGCGGTTCACAAAAAGTAGGGTGTTGTGTGGGATGGTGAACGCTAGCGAGAGAGGGCTAAGAGGATGAGAGGGAGAAGGTTGGGTGTTCGGGCGGAGGCGTGGACAGAGGAGAGGTGGCCTGAGGGGAGAAGGAAGAATGTCGAGGAGATATGCCGATTAGAAGGGAGATGGATTGGGCTTAATTGGGCTTTTTAAAAAAAGAAAAATTAGGCCTGTGTGTTCAATTCCATCAAAAGACAAAATTTTATACCTTAAAGAATTTAACACCTTAAGGACATTTTACACTTTAACCTCACCCATATATATACATATATATATATATACATATATATATATATATAGATATATGTATATATATATATGTATATATATATGTATACATATATATATATATATACATATGTATATATATATATATATATATATATATATATATATATATATATATATATATATATGGGAGAGTTCAAGTGAGAAGTACCCGGTCCGGTGAGAAGGAAAGAAGTAATTTGATTGGTAGAGACTAGTGTAATTTTTTTTAGAATAAAAACTATCTCACGCGCCTGCTTTCTCTAATTTGGCAGCTGATGTAAGTATTTCTATATGGAAGAGCTCAGCGGATATCATGGTGCAGAGACGGTAAGAACGGTGAAACTGATCGAAGGTTTTTTTAATTAAGATTAGCGAGGGTCAAATCAAACCCTAGATTCAATTCGCTCAACTATTATAAATGGAAGGAGATTAATCTTCCGGTCGTCAGAAGAGGTAGATTCGATCAGAACTTACTTAACCAAAGGGTGTGATTTGTGCATTATAGTCAGATCTATGGGAATTGAATAACCAAAAAAATAAACGGTATGAACTTGCTTAATACATATAGGTACAACATACTGATATTCTTCAAAGTAATTAAACATGGCCATAGGGAAATAAGTAAAGAAATTAATGGAAAACTATATAATATAACCTTGGTTTGATTCATATGTTGCAACCATTCTGGAAACCCGGGAGCTACCGGCGGTGGAAACAAAGAATAATGGAGAAGATGAAAGATACAAATAAAATTATAATACATAAAATTATAAATTATAAAAAATATAAATTATAAAAAAAAATTATAAAATTTGTAAATTTTACCTAATTGGTTCAGTGACTAAATAGAGATTGATTCAGTGACTAAATAGAGAGTGGTTCAGTGACTAAATAGATATTAGTTCAGTACTAAATAAAGAGTGGTTCGGTGACTAAATAGAGATTAGTTCAGTAACTAAATAGAGATTAGTTCAATAACTAAATAGAGAGTGGTTCAGTTACTAATTAGAAATTGATTCGGTGACTCGGTGACTAAATATATGCTGAAATGGCACTCGATCTCTCATAAGGGTGTGAAATTAAAGATCTGAATGAATTGAATCCACTCTAAAAAAGCCACATGCTCACAATCAGCTTACCCCTATATATACTACTGACTTGTGTGTATGAAAACAAAGTTTACTGTATACTTACTACTAATCAATTTATTTTTATTTCATTCCTTTTCAAACGTACTTAATTAAAATACTGTGAATGTGTCAATTCCGATTCTATTCTACGGAGTAATAATTTAGGCTCAGCCCGTATAAATATATATATATATATATATATATATATATATATATATATTATAAAACTAGCTAATTAATTTAACCGATTGAGTAGGATTCAGGTAATTGGTTCAGAGGTTTATACCAAGTGGTTCAGTGTTTTAATACCAAGTGGTTCAGTGACTAAATAGAGAGTGGTTCAGTGACTTAATATAGATTGGTTCAGTGACTAAATAGAGATTGGTTCAGGGCTAAATAAAGAGTGGTTCAGTGACTAAATAGAGAGTGGTTCAGTGACTAAATATAGATTGGTTCAGTGACTAAATAGAGAGTGGTTCAGTGACTAAATAGAGAGTGGTACAGTGGCTAAAAGGGCTGAACCACACGAGTAAAAGGGCTGAACCACTATGAATAAAAGGAATGAACCACTAAGAGTAAAAGGGGTGAACCACTAAGAGTAAAAGGGCTGAACCACTAAGAGTAAAAGGGCTGAACCACTAAGAGTAAAAGGGCTGAACCACTTCTTGGTAACTTGATGAACCACTTTTTTACAACTTGTGACCCACTTTTTTTTTTCAAAAAAACATATACAAAGTGGGTGTCTATGTGTAGATAAAATTAAATTACACCCAAAAATATGTTTTTTATATTTTTTTAACAAGTGAAAATGCCAAAATATAATTTTTAAAAGTCCATGTAATCAATTTTAACATGTACGTACAGTTAATTAGTGTTACTTGTGAGAGTAGGGTGTTACTAATTAATTTTTGTAGGTGTTACTAATTAATTGGGCTAATCCGCATGTCTCCTATTTCTAATTCAATTTTGGACACGTGGACCAATCAGATTACTTCTTTCCTTCTCACCGGTTCAGCGCTTCTCACCTGAACCCGAATTTTTCTTTTTTTAAAAAGCCCAATTAGGCTCAATCCATCTCCCTTCTAATCGTCATATCTCCTCGACATTCTTCCTTCTCCCCTCAGGCCACCTCTCCTCTGTCCACGCCTCCGCCCGAACACCCAACCTTCTCCCTCTCATCCTCTTAGCCCTCTCTCGCTAGCGTTCACCATCCCACACAACACCCTACTTTTTGTGAACCGCCGCCAGTGCACTCCACGTCTCCTGCTAGCCACCGCCGGAACCACCTACTCCCCTCGCCCTAGCTTCTGTACTCAGCCTTCGCCACTGCTACTGTCGACTTCAACTCTAATCCTTTGTAACGGCCCGGATATAAATATCCGGGATACGTTTAGAAGGTCGGATACCTTCGTTCGGATGTTGCAATTCAGGTACGGGTCGAGGTTTCAAACCCCTAATCAGTCAAAGTCTCAGAAATTCAATTTAAATGAAAACTAGGCGGAAATACGGTTTGGATACAAAAGCCACGGCAGAGCCGGGTCAAAACCAAAACATAATTCTATAGTCGTATAGCCAAATCAGCGGGGTTAGACAGGTTTCTTTGCAATCGCCCGGGGGACTTTCCCAGCCATAGAGACAGGGAGCAATCATACCTAAAAACAATTGGTGCGAGCGGGATCAGACCGAGGCCCCAACACACCCTGTCCCGCAAGCGAACATACACATACGCTAATAATAAAGATGATGCAAATGCGGAAATTAAATCACACTAACATGATCCTAATTTACAATATGCGGAAAAGAACTGTAAAGGGCCCAAGAAAATGCCAAGTGGCATATCCCTCTCCTACCTCTGCACCCCTTCCCGTTAGTGCAGAGACTGGCCAGTTCGGTGCTATAGCATAGCCATTTCCTCGTGGTGGTGCACTCACCACGGTATCATCATATCATATCATATCTCATCATATCATATCTCATCATCATATCATATATCATGCTCATGCCCGATGGTGCTGGGCTAATCAAATCATATCATTTCATCTCTTGTCCGATGGTGTTGGCTATCATATCATGCTCATATCGACTCGATAGACTCAGGGCACCCGATGGGACTGGGCTACCCTATGACCCTAGCAAAGACTCTAGGACTATCACAGATAACGGCCGTTCTGTTTAAATACGCATAAAGAAATAGAATGCTCAATCACAAGTGCAATCCTAGCATGATACTACATGGCATGCTTTAATGCTTATGCAACACCTAGTATGTCATATATTCACAAGCAGGTAATCTCTTTCGAATCTGAGTAAGCCCATAAAGGAACTTACCTGAATAAGCCGAACAGCAAGATAACACAAGCAAGGCCCAAATGCAAGTCCAAAGCAAATCCAAAAGCAATACACACCTATCATCAAGTCATTTTTCATAAGCTACCAGACCAACATTCATACACACGAACCCAAGTTCTCAACATCCTTAAAACCGACCGATAGTAAAACCGTTTTCCAAAATCTTTCCGATACGATCAAATCGACCAAAATCATTCTTTCAATCAAACCCATTGATAAAATCATACCAACCATATTTTCAAACTCTTAAATCCCAAATTAAGTCAACTCATATTCAAAATGATTTCTCAACTCATACTTGTCCAAATTCCGACATTAAACATTTAACTTTAAAACCAATCTCTCAAAATCACATTATAGAAATGATTCCGGCATAACCTACTTTATTTAAAACCATCATCTTAAAATTCATCTTTATAAAACCTTACATGAATAACTCCTCATATTTATAATTCAAAGTCAATAATTATTTCAAATAATCTCATTTTAAAACCATGTAAAATAATATATAAAATAACATACATATATATGACAATTAATATTACTTTTAAAACCTCCTTATTATATATATTAATTTTCCAGAAAAATATATATATAAACATTCTCCCCAAACATCCGAAATAAACTAATATCATATCATACATAACATATATAATATAGAAATGAAAAAAAAATAATAACATAAAACAACACAACCCACACAACCCAAAGTCCCAAGCCCGACAGCCCAGCAGGAAAAGGAAAAGAACCCAACCCGGACTTGTGTCAAGGCCCAGCAAAATAGGCCCATAGCCCATTTATGCCAAAATCAGAATAGAAGGAAGGGCCCACGGGGGCTGACTCGGTGCCAGGTGGAAGAGCGGGGCCCCCTTCCCTCTTCTTCCTCTTCATCTGAAGAAAAGAGAAAGCAGAGGCGGCGCTCCGGTTCGAAAGGAGAAACGGGAAAGAAGAAGAGGACGAGGCTCCCTCCGGCGGCCTTTCAGCCTGAACTTCCCCCCACTCCAACCGACACGGGTTTTCGACCACACTCAAGGAAAAGGGAGCAAGACGCGAGTAAAGGAGAGGGGGAAAAAAAAAGGAGACTCACCGCGCATCTCCGAGGAAGAACTCCGGCATCGATGGCGGATTCCGGCTCGACGACGATGGAGTAGGGTCCCTATGAGGCCCAGGAAGCGCGAGAAGGATGAGTACGGGTTAATCTGAGGGGTTTGGCATCGAAATCGAATGGAAATAAAAAACAGACCTTCAGTCGGAAACAGGGGACGAGTGGCTGCGTTCGCAGCTCCGGCGGTGGCTCTGAGGTGCGCTTGGCTTGGACGAGGCTCCTGGAGGTTCTACTCGGGGCTGCTGTTGCGGGCTACTGTCGCTGAGCTCGGAGGAAGGAGCTGCTGGAAGGGTTACGGCTCAGCCTCGTTGGCTTCGAGGATGGAGCCTGAGGGGTGCTGCTCAGGGGGTGCTCAGGAGGTAGAGGGCGAGGCGCCCAGAAGGAGGCTCGGTGGGGCCGTGATGGCTGCGTCGAAACAGAGAGCAGGGAGGTGCTCCTGGTGGTGTACTCAGCTTGAGCAAGGAGGAGCGGTGGTGGGTGTGGTCTTCGGTAACCAAAAGGAGAATGAGTGTGGGTTTGGTGCACTGAATTGCAGGTGATAAGGGGTCTACTGGTGCGAGAGAGAGAGAGAGAGAGAGAGAGAGAGAGAGAGAGAGAGAGAGAGACAGAGAGAGACAGAGAGAGTGCAGATGGGGTAATGAGGGCAAGATGTATATTGGAGGAAAGAATACAGGTTGTGAGGGAGGGGACCAAAATTGAGAAGAAGAAGACAAGGAGTTGCTGGTGAATTTGCAGGTGTGAGGCAGGGGCTGCCGAGAGAGAGAGAGAGAGAGAGAGAGAGAGAGAGAGAGAGAGAGAGAGAGAGAGAGAGAGAGAGAGAAGAAAGAAAAGGAAAAATGAAAATATATATGTGGTCCCAAAGTAATATGTAAGGAGAATATACCCGATATTCAAATTCGAAACCGCTAATCCCGACTCTATCGAATCCCGACTAAATCAATTTAAATCAAAATTTTAATTCAATTTCCAGATGAACGGAATTAAGTAAATTTCAATCCAAACTCGGAGCTTAAATTAAAATTTTATTAATACCCGAACTCGAAGGCGAAAATCAAATCCCGTCAAAATCCTAATTTAAAACGATGCCGGAAGGATTTTAAATTTTGAACTCGTGCTCGAGGACAATTTTTCTCCGCTTTTACACATTGAAATAAATACTAACATTCTTTAATTAAAATAATAATATAATATATATATAATATATTCAGTCTTTACATCCTTGTCCTGAACAAAAATGCGCAAATAGTCGTACAACACATTTTATTTGATTTTTAATATTTGAGTTCGACCTCTTTTGGTTATCCTCTTGATTCGAAGTCGTATCGATACCAAGATTTGAATCGTCTTGGTGATTTGGGCTGCACCCAAATTTTAACGAGTTGCCTACGTATCTCTTGGAAGAGAATCAAGCCTCACGTAGTTCAAAGTGTTTTGGATTTTTTGTTTGGTTTGGATTTGATTTCATTCTCTTATATGCATCATAGGATGAAGTTCAAGCTCACCTTCTATGAAGGGTAACTCAAACACCACTCAACCCGAGTAACCTGAGCCCACCTTCTCAGAAGGGTAACTCAAGTAACTCGCCTATCATTTGCATAGAAAACGATTTGAGTTTGATGTGGAGTTTGATTTGTTTTGATTTGAGATTTGACTTAAAGGTCAATTTGGGGTTTGTGATTGAACTCGATTGTGAGTTTCCTACTTACCCTTTTGGAAGGGTTCAAATCATACGTAGTTCTTGAAAATGACAAATTTGAATTTCGTATTTGGGTTTCTGAAGTTTTGGTCGTGACCGAACTCGACGAGCGGAAGCTTTGTATCGAGTCGGAGAAGACACTTTGGATTTCATAAGAATTTGATTTTGATTTTGGCGACCGAACTCGATGAGTGAAAGCTTTATATCGAGTTAGAGGGGACACTTTGACTCGGATTGATATTTGGGGCAACTTAAAGTCGACAAAGGAATTTGAGGAGATTTGATTGAAAGTTTGAGTGTGACTGGACTAGGTGGGAATTTGATTTACACCGAGTTTCCTACGTATCCACTTATGTGTTGGAATCAAGTCATCGTAGTTCGGGACAAAAGGAATTTTTTTGTATTTGGGTTTGATCATAAGATCATTTGAGGGCGGTGATTGAACTCGACGAGCTTGTCGCTTTATGTCGAGTGTCCTACATACCCTTTTGAGAGGGATTAAATCACCCGTAGTTCAAAATATGAAATGATTTAATTTAGTGTGATTTAACCTCATATTCATTTGAGACTGAATTTAGAGATCGACGACTGTACCCGATATATTTTTAGAATTTAATATCGGGTTACCTACGTAGCCGATATGAGGCGTCAAGTCTTTAAGTAGTTCTGTCTATAGGAAGCAATTTGATTTCGTGGCTTGATGATTGAACCCGACGAGCTTTAGCTTTGTATCGGGTTTCCTACATATCCGACAAAGTGGAATCAAATCGTATGTAGTTCTTTCAAGAACCAATTTAATTTTGATTTGGCGATTGAACCCAACGAGCTTTAACTTTGTGTCGGGTTTCCTACATACCCTTTTGAGAGGGATCAAATCACCCGTAGTTCTTTTTTTTTATAGAAAACCAAGTTTATATTTGATAAAATTTGATTTGAGGTTTTGACTCCATTTTTTTTATTTAGGAGTCGATTTTGAGATTGACCCACTAGAATTAATTGGCAAAGAATATTTGACGAGTTTAATTTTATGTTTTGATCAAACTCGAATTCTTAATTTGTGTTAATTATAATTCTTATATTTTAATGGGTCAATTTTGTAATTAATCCCATTTCTTTTTAAAAAAAAGCTAGGCCGAATAATGACTCCCAAATTACCGAGTATTAACTCCGAACTTGGAAAATAATCGATAATCCATTTACTTCTTAAATCAAATGAGAAATTTATTAACGAATACTAACTCTGAACTTGCCAACAATCAAAACTTAATAGACAAAATTTGCAATTATTCAAAACTTGCAAAAGTGTGATTCAATTTTACAACTATTCGATAAGTTGATAGTAGTTATTCGCAAAGTTCATAGTAATTATTCGTTAAGTCAAAGACTAGCGAAGCCACCCATAAGGCACATGAATTTTGTCTGTCAATGCTCACCTACTAAGCTAGTCTTCGACTTAACGAACAATTACTTTCAACTTAGCGAATAATTACTATCAACTTATCGAATAATTGCAAAATTGACTCACAATTTTGCAAGTTTTCAATAGTTGCAAATTTTGTCTGTCAAGTTTCGATTATTTGGCAAGTTTAGAGTTAGTATTCGTTTATAAATTGCTCATTTGAAATAAGAAGTAAATGGATTATCGATTATTTGGCAAGTTCAGAGTTAATATTCGGTAATTTGGGAGTCATTATTCGTTTGAGTATCAAGAATTATTCGTTTCTATCCAACAATTCTGATTTGTTAACATTTAACATCATAACAGGTGTTAACATTTGATCCACTATATATATGTATATTAGAGGAGATCGAAGCTAGCACGCTGCTGCCATGGCTTTGGATAAGATCAACATGGTGGTGTCTTCAAATGGGGAAGAAGGAGTTACTCTCGCGCTATATGCACATTTTGGGGCTGGGCCACTCGAACAAGATGCACAAAAGTCAAACCTGTGTGACGTAAAAGGGAAAACCGCATTAATGACCCCACTGGTATTCAACCAGGGCATCGGCCAGGGACGTTCCACGTGGCTATATATTCTACCACCCCTTCATTGGCAATAAAAACACATGTCGTCACTATATCCATCCCTATTAGCCACAGACTTAGCATCACGCAAATTACGATGCAAAATATCATTCGCACTAGCAACATTTATGGTTCTTGTCGCTTGAAATTGCCATGAAAATATGGTTCGTGGATAATTTCATTGTTATTTATTCATGTGCCATAGGGACATGCTCTACTCTATTGCTAAATGGCCATGACTACAACGATGCCCATTAATTTCGTAGCTATTAGCCACGACCTCAGTGAAGACTTCAATCTTTGCGATAATAGCCATGAACTTACCAACAATTGTTTTTTTAGACGTAGTTTTAGCAACGACTCCATCAATTCGTAGCAGTGTTTATGGCTATTAGCAACAACTTATGCGATGTCAAAAGTTGGTGGCTAAAAGCCGTTGCTATTTGACATTTTTTTAGTAGTGCAAAATAAATTAAATACGGGTCCAACCCAAGCAATTCCCAAAAATTTTGAGTACAAACTTTAATTAAAACTAATTTTATTACTCACCCGTTGTGCGATTTTTAAATAAATTTTAATATATAAAACATCTTTCAATTAATATAAATTACTACTCTGTATAAAGTTTGATATTTATTAAAATAAGTGGGATCATTAACTGATATGTCAAAATTATATTGATTTATTAATTGATATAGATAAAAAAGATAATACCATATTAATTCAGAATATGACGCTTATTGTGATTCTTTTTAATAAATTATATTTTATTAAATTTTATGTGAAGATTAAAATAGTTTATGTAAAAATTTTCAACAAAAATTTTCAAGAAATCATAAATCAACTTAAAATATAAAAAGATCATGCAAAATAACTTAAAGTATAAAAAGATTTCCTAATCCGTTTGTTACTAAATTATTTTTTAAGAATAATAATCATTATCATTGTTAATAGAGATCGAAATACGGTTGTTACTTAATTATTATTAACTTATTATCATTAATTTTAGTTAACCATATCAGTTTGTTTGTATGTAAAATTTCATCCTTATTTTAAATAAATAAATAATTCAATAATTAATCAATAGGAATTTTAGTTAACGACATGCATATTCATCACATTCAATTTTTTAATAAATGCATCATATTTATATAAAATAAATGAAGATAAGTTTTGCCAAATCTAAATATAAAAATTGTTAAATATATTTCCACTATTTTTATATAAAAAAATTAATTGGATATGGTACATATCCTAATAAATATAATTTAAAATAAAAATCTAATTTAATATAAAGATAAAGTTATATTGGATAAATTATTTGATCTAAAAAGATAAGTTTTTTACCTAACTATATTGGCTTATTAATTATAAAAAAAACTAATTAAGATATAAGGTTATATTGGATAGATAATTTGATCTAAAAAGATAAGTTTTTTTACTAATTACATTGACTTATTAATTGACGTGGCTAAAAAAATAATACCATTTTAATTTAGAATATGACACGTAAGCAAAAATAATCCCGTTTTAATCCAGAAGATTCCACGTAAGCGAGATCGCACCAGAGGCCGAAAGGCCTCTGCTTTAGTATTTAATATAGATATAGATATAGATAAGCAAAGAACAAAATCACAATGAGTGAGGCTACATGCAAGATAATGAAATGACTATTGATAAGATGGAATCCACTAAATTATCCAATCCTTTTTCATTTCGGAACCCTAGTCCCCTAGTCTTCAATCGTACTCCAGACCCTCTTCGCTCAAATCGGTTTTACACGACATGGACGGACTTGTGTGACAATTAGTGGCGCCACCTTATCCACCATAGTGAGTTGGGGGAGGCTGAGCTAGGCGGGGGAGCGACGGTAGCGCTACCTGCTGGGGTAGAGCTTGGCAGGGGAGCGGCGGTGGTGCCACCGGTTGGGGCGGAGCTAGGAGCTTGATTAGGCAAATTTTATCCTCAACGATTTCCCTATTTTAGGGATTGTTGTTTTCCCCCTTTTCAATTTATGGCTCTATCTACAGATAATATATTGAAATTTCTATTTGATGATGTCTTATGAATTATACGGTAAGGGAGAATATTAGAAGAAAGTCAAGAAACAATCCAAATCCAGAAGGGGCTTTGTCAAGTTTGTTTAATATGCCATATGAAATGATGTGTTTGCAGCTCAAGTTACAAGTGCAGAAAGGTTAAAGTATGTTTTCTACAAGATCTTCACTGAGGGGGTTGGAGCGGCAGTAGGAGTGGATGGTGCAAATGTAGTAGTGGTTACCGACGGTGTTATAATGGTAAAATTTAATTAAAAGGCTTTTTCATTAATTTTAGGGTTTGTGGTGATTTTGTACAATAAATTTGTTGAAACTCTCCAAACTTATTTTGGATTCTCCAATGCGCTCCTAGAATAAAATGAACCAAGGAGTAATTTAATTAAAATATCTTGTCAATAGCCATTTTTTCATCTTGCTAATAGCCCTTATGAGTCATAATCCCCTCTCACGCCTGGCGTTTTCACTCTAAAACACCTGATCATAAGAAAAACCCTTTCTTTTTTTTTTCTTGAAATTTCAAACCCCTAATCGCCTAGCTCGAGTATGTGAAATGGATGGATATTCTGCACATTAAACTGCGTCTAGATTTGTTCAAAATGTGTTGCTAGATTGTAAATTGTAGGAGTACAGTTAGTTGTTTGGTGTTCGATTTTTAAATGGGAAATCTATGCTTTGAATTTTTGCATCGCCAGACTTGAGGTTTTTGATGTTGGGTCAAAGTTAGCCAATTAAAATAGTTCTCACTCTTGCTGATGGTTGTGGAGTCGAAGCATATACTAATATGCACTATTATATACATACATACATATACATATATATATATATATATATTTATTGAATGTCAAATTTATATTACAAATCTCAATGTTCTGCTGCTTAGCATAAGTTGTTAAATATCACAATATCTCAAGTATATATCTAGACTAGATTTTGAGATAATAGATTGGGCTTTCAATTCTATCAACTTCCCTGTGCATCCGTGCTTGATTCCTTTTTAAAAATGTTTTGGTAATTTGTTTTGATGAGGTATTTGATTAATCGAAACTTTAGGCATTTTTTTTGTTTGGAGTTTGCAGATATTCCGTTAGTTTTGAGCAAGACCCACAACGCATTGCTAATTTCTTCCATTCGACACTCAAGGAAATTAGAAAGGTATTTTTTTAATCTTTGTCATAGTTTATAATAAGTCTATTGGTACGTCGGTATTTAAATACAATTATAAACTTTTTGTTATAATGTGGTTCAATTGAGTCTAGATTATTTGTTTTTTGTTTATTAATTAAGTTAGCAAGTGCTTTCGATTTTTTTTTAGATTTTTCTTCTATTTTTTGTTCTTACTGCCATAGTATTTGTTTTATTGTTTAATATATCACATAGGTAGTTGGACTATATATGCCATCAATTTATAACATGTGTATGTATTTCTTGGGTATGGGATAATGCATATTTCAATAGGTATTATAGGATAGAATTAGTTGCATTTCATGGGTTTTCGGTTATGTTTTATAGTTAATTTTATATTATGTCCTTTTGGTTGGAAACTTCGGAAACTATGCTATTTCGATTGTTTTATGCAGATTCGTTGTTCCGACCTGTGGTTAGCTTGGGAGAGATCAAAATGGAGTAAAGAAGAGGAAGAAAGCAAAGGAAAAGAAGCAATGGAGAGCAAAGGCCGAGAGCAACAGAAGTTGGAAAACAGTCGAGTCTCCGCCGCGAGACCACGAGTCGCGGCCGCGAGATCTTGCATTCCGTAGCAACGGCGCAACCACGGAATCAACTAGGCTCATGACTTGTTTACAGCAACGAATCCAGCCACGAATTCGGCGATGCCTGCATTCCGTAGCCGTCTTCATTGCTGTCTTTGTTGCCACAACCATGGCATAATTCGTCCATGCTTAGCCACAGGCGTAGCCACGATGATATTTTTTTCATTGCTAAATCCATCGCTAAAAAGTCGTCGCTATCAGTCACGAGGTATATGGCTAGGGATGGCCCGCCAATGGCTGATTCCGTCGTTAAACCGGTTACCCACGATTATTCGTGGCTAAATTCATTGCTATTTGTGTTAGAATATAATTTGAAGTTCCTAAGCTAAGTGTTAACTAATTTAGCTAACTGTCGTGTGAGTTAAGTTAGACTGGTCAAGTATGACAGCGGTTAGTGTTAGATTCAGTTATGCTGCAGTTCTAAAGATCATGGTAGTGGGTAATGTAGTGGGTAGTTTCTTTTATCAATTGCTGAAGTTTAAGGGTGTAATTATGTTCAGTTTCTCAATTAATTGGAGTCGTGGCAGTTTGAGTTTTGTGTGTTCAAAGGTTCTCTTCTGTGTGACAAAAGAACCTGCAATTAATCTTCTTCATCTGTGTGATTTCTGTGTGAGATTTCTGGTGTTTAGTTCATCAGTTTTACAACATTTGGTATCAGAGCAAACACAAATCTTGTGTTGCTTGGTTAGATTCGGGCTGAGAGAAGAGAGATTAAACACAAAGGGAAACCCAGAGTGAAGTTCTTGCTAAGAAAATGCAGAACAATGGTAATGGGAATTCCAGCAACCCCCAGTTGCCTGTTTTCAAAGGAATCAATTACCACTTATGGAGCTTGAAGATGTCCACTCTCTTCAATTCTCAAGAAGTTTGGAATCTGGTGGATCAAGGGTTCGAGGACAATGGGAATGAAGAACCTGATCAACAGTTGAGGGAGAAAAGAAAGAAAGATTCAAAGGCTTTGTTTATGATTCAAACTGCCTTAGATGATGAGATCTCTCCAAGGATTGCTGCTGCAACAACATCTCATGAAGCCTGGGAGATCCTAAGGCAAGAGTACATGGGAGACAAGAGGGTGATCACAGTGAAGTTGCAGGCACTTAGGAAAGAGTTTGAGACCTTGGTGATACAGGAAAAGGAGTCAGTGCAAGTGTTCCTGTCAAGAGTGTCAGGTATTGTCAATCATATGAATCATATGGTGAAATTGTGAGCACTGAGACTGTGGTAAGCAAGGTTCTGAGGAGCCTTACTAGGAAATTTGACCATGTTGTTGCTGCAATTGAGGAATCCAAAGATCTGTCAACCTACATGTTTGAAGAACTCACCAGTTCTTTGCAAGCCCATGAAGAAAGGCTCAGTAGAACCACTGAGATAAAGGAGAAGAAAGTGTTTCAGGAGAAGAAAGTGTTTCAGGCAAAGGATGATGCCTCAAGGTCCAGATCAGAAGGCTCTTCAAATAGGGGTGGTTACAGAGGGGGTCACAGAGGTAGAGGTGGCTCTAGAGGTAGCTACAGAGGCCGAGGGAGAGGCCAAGGAAGAGGCCAATCTGGAGGACAAGGAAGAGGAAATGGTGATGATTAGTGGAAGGATTCCAATAGGAATCAAAATAGTGATTCCAGACAGAAGAGAAGTGGAATCAAGTGTTATTATTGCAAGAAGTTTGGGCATAAAGAGGCTTATTGTTGGGAAAAACAAGAGAATGAGCAGAGAGGAGCCAACTACTCAAAGAAAGTAGAGAAAGAAGACAGGTTGTTCATGGCACTGTCATCTGTAGCAGAGAAGGCAAGTGAGATGTGGTACTTGGACAGTGGCTGTTCTAATCACATGTCCACCTCTAGGAGCATATTTAAAGATTTAGATGAGTATAAGAAGAGTAATGTTAGATTGGGAGATAACAAAGTGCTACAGGTGGAAGGCAGAGACACTGTGGCAATCAGATGTGTGTAGGGAGATGTAAGAGTACTTGGTGATGTGCAGTCGGTGCCAGGGTTGGCTCATAATTTGCTTAGTGTTGGACAACTTCAAGGGTCTGGCTATTCTCTTTTATTTGAGGATGATACTTGTGTGATCAAAGAAAAGAAAACTGGTCAGGTAATGGTGAATGTTTCTATGACAAGAAATAGAATGTTTCCACTTGATCTTGCAGTAAATATGGAGAAAGCAATGACAGCAAAGAGTGATGAGGAGGCCATGCTCTGGCATCATAGATTTGGACATCTAAATGTTCAAAGTCTAAGGATGTTGAACACAAAAGGCATGGTTCGGGGAGTGCCTAAGATAGGAGAGTTGGAGTTCTGTGAAGGATGTATATATGGGAAGCAAGTGAGAGGTTCATTCTCAAATGATGAGCCTTGGAGAGCAAAGGAGTGCCTAGAACTGTTACATGCAGATTTGTGTGGTCCTATGCAAATTGAGTCACTTGGTGGCAACAAATATTTTTTCCTCATCACAGATGATCATAGCCGCATGAGTTGGGTGTATTTCTTGAAATTTAAGTCAGAGGCATTTGAGAGTTTCAAGAGATTCAAGGCACTTGTAGAGAAGCAATCAGGAAAAGTGATCAAGGCACTAAGGACTGACAGAGGAGGAGAGTTTATGTCCTTTGAATTCATGTCATTTTGTGAAGAAAATGGCATCAGAAGGGAGTTGACAGCACCATACACACCTGAACAGAATGGTGTAGCAGAGAGGAAGAATAATACTGTCATAGAAATGGCTAGGAGTATGTTCAAAGCCAGAAAAGTGCCTAATCAATTTTGGTGTGAAGTTGTTGCTACAGTAGTGTGTGTTTTGAATATATCTCCAACCAGAGCAGTGATGGATAGAACTCCTTTTGAGGTATGGAGAGGAAAGAAGCCATCTGTTGGTCATATGAAGATATTTGGATGTGTTGCTTATGTCTGGTGAATTTGAGATCAAAACTGGAGGATAAGGCAGAGAAATGTGTGTTCATAGGCTATGCAGCTTAGTCTAAGGCATACAAGCTTTATAATCCAGTGAGTAAAAAAACTATTGTGAGTAGGAATGTGATTTTTAATGAAGAAGCTGTGTGGGATTGGGAGAGCAAGACTGGTAATTCTATGACAGATGATGTTATACCTGTCATTCCTGTCAATAGCTCAACAAAAGAGGAGGATGGAGCTGATGATGATCATGATGATAGTGCAACTGCATCACCTGTGCCTCAATACACCTCAAGCTCTCCTAGCAGTCACAGTTCTTCATCATCAAGGTCATCTAGTGAGTCTCCACCCAGGAAATTCAGGTCACTAGCTGACATATATCAGAACTGTGAGCTTGCCTTGATTGCATTAGATCTAGAGTACTTTGAAGAAGCTAAGGGAGATGATAATTGGGAGAAGGCAATGAAGGAAGAAATTAGATCCATTCAGAGGAATGAGACGTGGGAGTTAGTGGATCTGCCTCAAGATAAAAATGTTATTGGTTTGAAATGGGTTTTCATAACCAAGTTTAACATATAAGGAGAAGTTCAAAAGTACAAGGCTAGACTTGTGGCAAAGGGATATGCACAGCAGGAGGGCATAGACTTTGAGGAAACTTTCTCTCCTGTGGCAAGGATGGAGACAGTAAGGATAGTGTTGGCTCTAGAAGCTCAATGGAGATTGCAAGTTTTTCAACTTGATGTGAAGTCTGCTTTTTTGAATGGGGAACTGCAGGAAGCCGGAGGTATATGTGGAGCAGCCCCAAGGCTTTGTGAGAAAAGGAGAAGAGCACAGAGTCTATAAATTAAACAAGGCTTTGTATGGGTTAAAGCAAGCCCCAAGAGCCTGGTACAGCAAGATAGATTCATTCTTTCTAAAGAATGGATTTGAAAGAAGTGACAATGAGCTAACACTTTATGTGAAGAGGAAGAGCATATATGAGTTTATTGTGGTGTGCTTGTATGTAGATGATATAATCTACTTCAGTCCTTCATCTGAGATGCTCAAGGAGTTTAAGCATGCTATCATGAGCAAGTTTGAGATGACAGATTTGCATCTGTTACAATACTTCATTGGGTTGGAAGTGAGGCAAAGCAAGGAAGGAATTTTTGTATGTCAAGAGAAGTATGGCAGAGATATGTTGAAGAAGTTCAACATGGAGTAATGTGATATAGCTCAGACACCAATGAACACAAATGAGAAACTAAGAAGGGAAGATGGCACTTCTGTAGCAGATGAGAAGCTATACAGGAGTTTGGTTGTTGGTCTGAATTATCTCACACATACTAGGCTTGACATTGCCTATAGTATGAGTGTGGTCTCAAGGTATTTACATGGCCCTACAAAGCAGCATCTTGGTGCAGCCAAGAGAAATTTGAAGTACATAGCAGGAACTGTGGGTTATGGCATTTGGTATGAATGTGTTGATGACTTCAAGCTCAGGGGCTATACAGATAGTGATTGGGCAGGCTGTCTTGATGACAGGAGAAGCAAATCTGGGTCAGTGTTTGGTTTAGGCTCAGGAGCTGTGACATGGAGCTCTAAGAAGTAAGACATTGTGGCTTTGTCATCTTCAGAGACAGAGTATGTAGCAGCAGGCTCAGCTGTTAAGCAAGCCTTATGGTTAAAGAAATTATTGCGTGATTTGGGTTGTGATCACAAAGAAGCAATTGAGCTTTGGTGTGATAACAAGTCAGCAATAGCAATGACCAGAAATCCAGCTTTTCATGCTAGAACAAAGCACATAGATGTTCAACACCATTTCATTCGAAGATTGGTGGCAGAGGAGAAAGTCACATTGAGGTTCTGTGGGACAAACAGTCAGGATCCAAACATATGCACTAAGGCTCTTGGTAGTGCAAAACACTTTTACTTTGTGGAGAAGATAGGAATGAAGGAATTCAAATTAAGGGGTGGTGTTAGAATATAATTTGAAGTTCCTAAGCTAAGTGTTAACTAAGTTAGTTAACTGTCGTGTTAGTTAAATTAGACTGATCAAGTATGACAGCAGTTAGTGTTAGCGTCAGTTATGCTGCAGTTGTAAAGATCACGGTAGTGGGTAATGTAGTGGGTAGTTTCTTTTATCAATTGCTGAAGTTTAAGGGTGTAATTATGTTCAGTTTCTCAATTAATTGGAGTCGTGGCAGTTTTAGTTTTGTGTGTTCAAAGGTTCTCTTCTGTGTGACAGAAGAACCTGCAATTAATCTTCCTCATCTGTGTGATTTCTGTGTGAGATTTCTGGTGTATAGTTCATCAGTTTTACAACAATTTGCCGTAGCTATTTCCTGCATTTTTAATAGTGTATTGACTGAGTTTTAATATTCCGAAGACATATATTTATTTTGTAGATACAAACCGGTTATTTGAAATAAACTGAATTAAAGATCAGTACATTATTAATTAACCTCCAAGGACTTTAATTTTACACAAGGTATTTATATTGATGTCTAAACCACCTTTCCTAACTAGCCCTGCGTAGGAAGCTTAACCAGAGACATCACGCTGAGATCAGTCTTGGTTTGTGTACAACTGTACATGTCTGTGTGATGAGCTCTTCCATTTCTTACAACTTCAGTCACTGTCTTGTTCATCATCCTCGGGATGAACCTGCAAATAGGAATAAATATTCTAATCAAATTAAAGAAAATTAATTGTTTCGATCATCAAATAGGTGGATCGGAGGCATATAGAATCGAATGCAAATGAAACAAAATGTAAATGCATATATATAATCAGCCAGGCTGCTTACCTGAAGGTGTTTGTCGACATGGCGAAAGCTGAGGGAAGGGTGTTCCCTGGTGCAGCTGGGAGGGGGATGTTCACGTCGGAAGCTCAATGTTCTAACCTTCAACTCCCCTCTGCTTGTGGTGAGTTCATCGAGTATCTCACTGTCCGATCTTTCGAGCTCGACTACTCCTTCCTCCCCACCAGATTGCTGGACGACAGAACGCCGAGAGGAGAAACCAGCCACAGCCACTTCCTCATACTCGTCCGCATCTAGCTGAGTTAGGTGATAGTGTTGGAAGAACATTGGCAGGATACGGTGTCGTATCACTACTAGAAGGAAGAAGAAGAATGGGAAAATTATCCCTACGGTTGGAATCCACGTCACCCCGAAACAAATCAGCAAGTATGCCAACTGGAAGAGTGTGAATCCCAGGATGTATCTGAATGGCACCGATTCCACAAATGACAGGTGGTCCTTCTCCATCACCCTGACACGTCATCCCATCCATCACACATATATATATTAGCTAGTTTAGAGAGATTATATATATTGATTGATTATTGATCATTTGGTTTAAATATATGTATGTACTAGGCACTAGCTAGATAGCTTACTTGTAAAGTCTATTAGGAGCAATGAGGAGAAGTTGAATCCTCTCCCAAAACTGGTTTCCGTGGAGGCTGTCGATGGCCATGTAAGCGAAGTAACCCCAAAGGAGAGAAGAAGGTATCAACTTAACAATAGGCACAGCAAACACCAACAGTGCGACAAATAGAGACTGCAAGAGGTTGCTCAATCTCTGCTCGTTAACACGCACAGGCAAGTAAGGATCGATGTGAGTCTCCGGGTCAAAACTGTTTTTGCTTCTCTTGTCGCCGGTGAAAGCTATACCCTGTTTTCCTCCGTCTTCACCTCCTTTCATTACCGCTTGCTTAAGTCCTTCTAGTTCCTTCACTTCATCACCTCCATGACTAGCATTGTGCTGCATCCACCAAAGCATATATATTTCAGTAAGTTAGCTACCGAACAGGTTGAATTGCTTTAATTTTGTGATATATATATTGTTTGATTTGTAATATATAAAGTCGGGCCTTACTGTTTGTTTTTTGTCGATTTCAATGAAAACTTCTTGCATGCTATTGTAAATCTCGGAGTTGGAGGCATTCTCCCTTACGCTTTTCCTGACACTCTCTACCATCTTTCTGCGAATTGTATGTCTCTCGAGGGCTGCAAGACTTTTGGTGTGCATAGGCGAGTGAGGAAGCAGACCATAGCACGGAGGGAGTCCAAGCAATCCACAAACCAAAGTCTATATATGTACACAATAACCAATCTGATCAGTATATATATATATATATTATATACATGTGCAGCCCTAAGCCGTGGGTAAACAAATTCGAAACAGTCAATTTAATTATACCAAAACATCGATATCAATCAAATAATCAGTCAGTATTACGTACACTAGCTAGTTACCTTAGCTAAGTAATCATCTTACATACAAATTACAGCAACGTACAATCAGAATAAGCAAACAACGTGCGTACCGTACAACCAAGTAGGAAGATGTCGAAGTTGTAAGCGGAGGGGTTTTTGAGGTTAAACTCTTTTTGTTGAGCCATCTTTGAAGCTATGTTGTGCTCGAAGAAGAATAGCCCGGCCACCATAATCGCTGGAACAACCGCTCCAACTATGTAGACCGGAGGCACCTTTCCCATATCCTGATCCCACATGTTGGATCACCTCTCTCATTAATTTGTTATGTACGGAGTATATATATTTATATATATAATTATATATACTTGAATATATAATATAATAATATATTTTAGAAGTTAATTAATTACCTTAATGACAGTCCAATGGTACAAGTCTTCCCAAGGATTATGAGGACTAAACAACCGTCTAGGGACCCCATTTGGAGCTTTGGTAGGAACACAAAATGATAAAGCTGTCCACATGAACAATGATAGGGGAACACCAAAATCTCCCAACAAGTTTCTCAGGGCACCTGTACGTACGTACGTATATCAAATTAAATTAACATGAATCCTGATCGATCAGAATTATATATATCACATATCTATGATGATATATAAATTTATGGTTTTTCCTTTTCGATCCTTTAATTTTTTTAAATAAATCAATTGAATTTTGGAAAAGAATTTAATTAGCTAGGGTTTTAATTAGGTAGATATTTAATTAATAAATTAAATAATGTGAAGGAAATTACTAACTTGTGCCATAACGCCATGATCTTGCCCTTCTACTTTTCAAAGCAGTGTAGAGAATCCCAAGAGCAAGAATAACAGCAAGCAAACCATTTGCGTAAAGCCACTCAAAATGGTATTGCTTAAGTGATGGATCTTCGGATTTAGGAACATTAAACTCGCTCTTCATTCCCTGTGATATATATGATTCCACAATATTGTAAGCAATACTTAATATAATTAATATATTAATAGATCGACGTACAGTATTCGATCGATCATATATAGCTAGCTAGCTAGCTAAAATTACGTACGGACGGACGTACCTTTACAGCCTCTTGAATGAAAAGGAGGGCAATGAGCATGCCAAGGAGCTCTTCAGCTATACGAGTAAGTCTATCGATGATTTGACAAGCGTTAAGTGCAGCCAAAAGCATCAATATGAAAGAGGCCCACAAATTGACCCAAGCCACCCAAGGCAAGAAGAGTGGCACACCCAGGTCTTCCCTTTTCTTGGCAAATTTGAACAAGTATTTGTACATCATAACTGTTGGCTCTGCTACTCCCACTATCACCAGTGGTTGCCCTCCTACTATCGACTGTATTATTCCACATATGGCCGTTGATATCAGCGTCTCCACTGCACTTATACTTCCATCTGCGCGCAATTCATTTCATTATCATTTAATTAATTAATTTCTTAATTTATCCTAATTAACCATATATATATATATATATATATATATCACATTCTCTAGCAAGCTGCATGCTAGATATATGCATATAGCTAGATTAAGTAATTACCAATTTCGTGGCTGAGTTGCTCTCCGAAAGCAATGGCAGGCAGAGCAGATGCAAAGAAGATGCAAGTACTTGGAGTCAATATCCTACATATACACATCACATAGCGTGCCAGTTCGTTAACAATAATGAAAATATGTACCGTACCCCACATATATACAGAATAATCAATCAGCCATTGTGATAATTTATGCATGCGAAAATAAATGTTATATAGCTGCCTATAGGTTAAGTTATTACGTACCGTAATCCAGAATGTAGACCTGCAAGCCAGTCTTGCTTATAACATGATACCCTTCCTCTAATATCACTCGCAATGCCTTGAAACACACCCTTCATATTCTCCATACAGATATATTCAGATGGATGGATGGATCGATCTGTGTCGGTTGCAAATCAACACGTACCGACCAAGTGATCTCGCTAGGTAGCTCCTTTAATTATACCAACAATAGTTAAGCTAGCTAACTATAGGTCGATCGATCTCCAAGAAACCAAGCCCTTTCCAATACGTTATAAGGTATAAGTATTATGTTTTGAATGGATCTCCAACAAAAGATATATATG
Source organism: Persicaria maculosa (assembly GCA_963922045.1). Lineage (NCBI taxonomy): Eukaryota > Viridiplantae > Streptophyta > Magnoliopsida > Caryophyllales > Polygonaceae > Persicaria > Persicaria maculosa. The sequence goes on from OY998271.1 coordinate 40,960,688, forward strand.
CATATATATAGGTAAGTAAGTTGCTAGCGAGCTCCACATGCATATATATATTTCGTTGTATTGCTTGGTGAATATGCATATATATATATATATATATATATATATATATATATATATATATATATATATATATATACATCTTGTTCAATTACAGCGGAGGGAGGCTTGTGTGTCCGGTTATCAATAGTCAAATACGCACACGTACGTACGAAGATTCATTTCCACTGCTGACGCCACTAGCCCTTTTTTTTTTGGTCAACCCTTTTTTTTAGGAAATTTCGTATCATGCCCTGAGGTAAGGCATATTTTGCATGGTGTACCAAAGTTTTACAAATTTCGCATTTTTGTGTGTAAACATATCACTCTTCATTTTGAGCTAATAGACTTAAAAATTTTATTTGATAGAATCAAAGCATAATATTTTACCAAATAATAATTCAACAAATTCATTTTGCACAACTAAGATAAACATTACTGAATGAAAGGATGGTTGATTATGTCATGAATTCAAGATCGATTTGTATTCACCATTAATAACGGGCTATAATTTGAATTATTCACCATCAAGTTTTATAATATAAAAACTATATTATTCGAGATTCGAATGGTTTCCACTGCCTTTCATAATAGAGGAAAGTAGTCAGTAAGGAAACTAGACAACCAACTATAATTGTAACAACTTTAACATATATTCCCTCCGTCCAAAAATACATGTCTTTTTACTATTCATACAGGTTTTTTTAAGAGCTAAAAACTATATAAAATATTAAAATTTTTATTATTTTTTTTAAATAATTACAAACTTATTAATAATAAGTTTATAATTATTTTAAAAATTTAATAAAAAAGTTAATATTTTATGTAATTTTTAACTCCTAAAAATACGTGCTAAAAAGTAAAAGGACATGTATTTTTGAATGGAGGTAGTATATGATTGATCCCTAAATCCAACCCATAATTCTAAAAATCCTAAAACTATAATTTAACTCAAAAGCATCCAATTGGAAAAACCCTAACATAAAAACCCTAACTTTCGAATTATAATTTGAGGAAGAAAAGATTCTCAACCCCGATACAATCGCTCCACCAACGCAGTCGAGGGCTCACAATCAATACGGAGTATATATCAAGATCTTCAACCGTACCCCTCGCAATCCCGTACCCCGGTGAAAATCGTCTAGTCCAACACCGTAGTCCATTTTTATGGTCCCTTTAATTTCATTGGCCGATAAGCATTAAAATAAATTATAAGGTACAAACACTTATTTAAGAAAATAATTAGAAATTTCAATTTAGCCAATGAGATAATTTGGACTACGGTATGGATTACAATCACGGACTAGACGATCCTCGTTGTCCGTACCCCTCTCCCCACCATAGTTGAAAAGAAAGAAGCTAGTTAAGGTACACTTTTTTCCTTTTCTTTTAATTACTTTTTAAATTTAACAAAAAGTTAGCGTTTTTTATTTAAAAACTAACAGAGGGGCATTTTGTAAAAATTTTTAAAATATAAAAAATATCATACTAATTATGTTAAAGTTTAGTCCACCGCACGATATAAATCTTATCTTAGGTTACCATACAAAAATTCTGTTTTTTTTTTAACGAGAGGCATCCGAAGAGACGCCACTGTCCTTTTTTTTTTAGCAACACTGTCCTTTTTAAATCCGCCGCAACACGTCTCATTTTGTAGACCGTTGACTTTACCACGTTTTGCTTGTTTCTTTTTTATAAATAAAATTAATTAATTAAATTAACGGATGTAATTGGTACTATTCTAAGGATTATTCTTAGTAGGGGTTATTAATCACTTGTTACGGAGTATTTGTTAATGTAATTACAACAACATGGGCGGCCCCCATTTGATCACTTTAAGATTCAAAGTAAAGCTGCAAAATATTAAAAGGGGTTTTTGCATAAGTAGATTTAAAAAAAAGGACCAGGTGAATTTTAACGCCTATAACATGGTTCACGGCCACGCATTGTAGATGCATGGAATCCGTGCATTCGTAATGCGCAATTTTGCAAAAAAAATTTAAATCCCAGACGCGCATCTGCAATATCCGCGTATGTGGATTGATATATATTTTTTTTTACGGATGAAGATAGATAGATATTTTTCCAAAATAGATATGCAGTTATGCGTATGTAAGATAGATATATTTGAAGATAGATGCGAATATATTTTTTTTCCTGATGAAGATAGATATGTTTTCCAAAAATACATGACGACGGTCACTTTATATATCACACAATGCGTCTTTAAGGCGCAAATATCTACGAATTTTTTTAAAAAAATATTCACCCAAAAATAAATATTTATCGAAATATTCACACTTTCAAACTATTTACAAAAATATTTATTTTTGTCAGATCAATCAGAAAAACGCAGTTTGGGCCGCGTTTTATCCCCAAAATCCCGAATTTGAAAGTTGGAAAAATATAAACGAAAGAAACGCGATTTAAAACCGCGCTTTTTGACCAAATCAAAGAGAAACGCGGGTTCAAACCGCGTTTCTTCCCTTTTTTCCTTAATAAAAAACAAAAATAATATACGTAAAATGCAGCCTGAGGACGCGTTTTACCTTTGAGTTTTTTTTTATTTAAAAAACAAGCATGAAGTGTTTTGGTGTAATGGTGTGGGTAGCAACTGTGCACCACGGCCACCCGCCGGCGCCCGAGATTGGCTTCGGACGGAAGAAGGGACCACCGTCGTCGGCAGCATCTGTGCACCATGGCCACCACCATCGCCGACGCCCGAGACCGGCTTCACACGGAAGAAGAGGCCACCATCGCCGATGCGGAGGGTTTCACGGCTGAGGCGCTCGAGGAGGAGCCAGCGACGACCGAGGAGGGAGCAGGCGTTGCGCCTCGGAGTGGATCCACCGAAAGATCCTTCAATCGTTCATCCAAATAATGATTTGCCGGATTACGGATCTAATTCGGGTGTCGACGACGGTGGTGGCCGTTGGTGGCCGTTCAATCGTTCATTCAAATCCTTCAATTGTTCATCCAAATAATGAATTGCCGGATTACGGATCCAATTCGAACTGCCGATGATGGTGGTCCCTTCTTCCATCTGAAGTCATGCGTCGGCAACGGTGGTGGCCGTGGTGCACGTACAGTACCTGACCACACCAAAATGATGTTTTTTATATATATAAAAAATTCAAATGTAAAACGCGGCCCGAGGCCGCGTTTTAGTTTTTTTTTGTTTTTTTAATAAGGAAAAAAAACGCGGTTTGAAGCCGCGTTTTTCTCTAATCTGATCAAAAAGTGCGGTGTTAAATCGCGTTTCTTTCGTTCATATTTTCCCAAATTTCAACTTCGGGATTTTGGGAATAAAACGCGGCCCCAAATCGCGTTTTTCTGATTCATCTGACAAAATTGAATATTTTTGTAAATAGTTTAAAAGTACGAATATTTTGGTAAATATTTATTTTTGGGTGAATATTTTGAAAAAAAATCAATATCTACAATTTTACATCTCTTGCGAATATTTCACATTTCCTAAATTTCTCCCTGTGTCGTCGTCAAGTGAAGATGATCTACCATTGTTGAGAATGTGAGTGGAACTACATTTCATACCATTGCTTTATATTAATCATCATTGCTAGTTTTGTTACTTTATTGCTTTCATCGTACAATTGCTTTCGATCTCTATTTCTCTCTATTTTCTCATTGCTGGCAAGAACATTTATAAAGTCATACGCACTCTCTATGGGATCAACCTCTACTCTACCACTAATACTAATTGTTGATTTTGATATTATTTCTGGGAGATCAACTATCGGTTTTACTATTCACCAAATTTTGGTGTCCTTGCTGGAGAGTGGTGATTCCATGTACTTTCCTCTGTCAAAAATTTCTTTTTCTCTCATATAATATAGGGTAAGATCTATGGAGGTAAGTGGGTTAGTATCATAAACACATTCAAATGCAACATTCAGATAGAAATATATATATTTGAGATAAAATATTTTAACCTTTACAATTTAATTAAAAAAATTAACATGCATAAGTTATATAATAAAATATGGAGTATAATTGATTAAACAACTATACAAAGACACACATGGGTAATAAAATTAGTTATATTTACACTCGTAATCTCTTACATTAATTACTCATTGTCTACACTTTTTTTATTAAGTAAAGACTCGAGATTAGGCAAGCTTGAATCTTGAGAGGCCGAAGAGTTGGCGAGGGAAAACCGCCTAAACATACAGTACAAACATGAAAAAAAGGTGCAACGAAACAAGTAGAAACAAACTCTAAAAAAAAGGACCTAAGCAAAACTACACCCAATAAGTTAAGGACGCCGGCGAAGAACGAAGCCAAGCACCACCGAATATAGTAGCATTGCGGGCCAGCGGTACTGTAGGAATCTAACTTCTGAGGATAGTGCATACAAAATTTCAAGAACGCTCATTCCCGGATACAGAGTTGGCCTGAAAACACGATCATGACCCCAGCTAGTCCCTACTCCGGAATCCACGAACCCAACCAGCAGAAGAACTCCTAGAGATGCCAGATGCAAAGCCACACACCACTCTTTAAAAAACATCAATAAAGTTATTTTTCAAGCCCTTTCGAGATTTGAACAATCCTTTTGGGAATTTAGGTCAAATCGTTTCGGGATTTTGATCAAACTCTTTCGGGATTCTGTTCAAGACTTTATAAAGGTCATAATTTTATTCTATTATTATAATTATATATAATAATAAAATAATTATTATTATCTCTTTTTCTATTGCTTTTTTGCTTTTTTTTGTTAAAGATTGGAGCTTGACGTGCAAGGAATGCCTACTCATCGTCTAGGCACTTGTTTTTTTTTTTTTGATTAGGTAAGAATTCGGATGCATTCTATAGAGAACACTAACTGATAGCATCCTTCAGATGAGGTCCATGAGATTTGGGTCACATATGATGGCGCTCGTACTAGGACGATGGTGGCCAAGGTGTGCGACCTTATCATCCACTCTATTACCACTGCGGTAAATGTGAGAAAAGGAGAGCGAATCGATTTTTAATAGCAAAAAGTTTATGTCCATTAGTTGGAGTTCAATTTTCCACAAACATTTTACGCCATGCTTTAGGTGGTTAATGATGGTGAGAGAGTCTCCTTCAGGGATGATATTGTTAATTTTAAAATTGATAGCCTTCAAGATACCTTCACTTATGGTTAAATCTTCTGCCATAAGTGGGGTTTGTTGGCCAATACTTCTGCCTCCTAGATGGATTACCTTACCGTTCCAGTCACGTATAAGATAGTCGATAGAGCCCTCTCAGTTAGAAAGAGATGAGCCATCGAAGTTTAGTTTAAAAGTACCACGAGGAGGTTTTTTCCACCTGGGCGACCTACTGGCTGATGCTTTAATTTTTATTATCAATTAGCACTTGGATTCATTTAGTCCAGTCAATCATCCTCGATATAGGAATTAGCTTTTCCCATTTATATTTATGGGAATCAATAATTTTGTTGAATTCGTCAATGGAAGGCAATTTTTCATTCTTGAAAATGAATTTGTTTCGAGTATTCCTAGCAGTCCCCCAATTGAATGCCATGTTGACCTTTTCTTTACTCGGAAGGGTTTGGCCAAGGTAGGCCAGAATTTGGCCGATGTTTCTAGATGTATCAATGAGGCTGTTAATATAAGACTTATGTTGTTGTGGGTGCTTTGATAGAGATATTTTCGCGGTATCCTATCAAATAGTTCTGAACTAACCTAACTAGTATAGCTTGGCAAGTACAGGTTGAACCCAAAGAGACTTGTGCAATTCGTATGCTCAATTTGTATGCTAACATGAGAATGATATGAAAAGGGGGGTTTTGGAAGTATGCAAAGTAACACAAAAATAAACAAAGGGAGAAATGATGGTGATTGATAACAATATGTGAGAAACACGCTTGATTAATTAGTATCCACTCTCAATTTGGATTCCGATCATTGAAATTCCCTAAACCTATTACTCTTGAGCAACCTATTCTGAAAATCAATTATACCTTGACAATAACTTTCAATTCCTTCCTTGCAATTAGCGAATATGTCAACTAGACTCTAAACACCCTTATTGATGAATAACCTAGAAACTATCCAGATTCAATTCAACAATAGCAATGCACACCAAAGAATGTCAATAGGAAAAATTGAAATAAGGCAAATAGCAATAAACCAATTGTATCTTTATCCTCATGCAATCAACCAAGTCAACTAGCCCTAGATAATCACAAGTTGCTACTATGATCCAAGTTCTTCAACTAGCGTTCCCAATAGATCTAGCGATAGATTAAATTCAAGTAATATTAGGTGGCCAATCCAATAGAACACAAACTCAATCATAAGAAATGACAACGGAAGTTAAAGATTACTCAAAAGTAAGTAGAGTAGAGAATATCTCACGGAATATCAAATCGAAAGCTTCAAACTAATCAATCAAACGAAAGAGGAGTTTAGTTCACCATAGCACAAAAGCTCTCCTCTAGGGTTTCTTCAAATGCTCAACTGTAAATAAACTTCTCCTAAAAACCCTTTTTAATAGACGTCCAAAAGGGTTACAAAATAAAATAACTAAAAATGATAAATTTGGCAAATTAAGTTTTCAGCAGCGACGTCGGAGGCCGCGTGCACGGCTTCTTGGCCGCGGGTGCGTCCTAATAACTCAGTCAACTCCTTGCTCTCGGCATTGGCCGCGGGCGCGGTTACATGGCCGCGGGTGCGGCTCTTGTTCACAACACTCATTCCTTCTTTCCTTGATCGAATCTTGTAATCCCATCTTCACTTCATGCACCTCCCATATGATCTTCTCATACCTGAAATTGACCACAAATATGTGTAGATTCCGCCTCGATAACCATAACAATCTAATTCATGAATTAATACTAATGAGGACATTATTTACAATTAAAATATGTTAAATAAGTCTTATAATACCTATATGAATGCATGCTATCATGCATATTATGGAAAAAGGTATTAAACCGACATTTAAAAAAGAAATGTACAACATCTTCCTCATGATGATTGCAGATCGAACAATAGGGAGGAATCGAAACGCCTCTTTTAGCGAGGTGAGAGGCAGTTGGTAGGGCGTTGTGACACATTTTCCACAAGAAGTTTTTTTTAATTTTAGGAGGCACATTAGTTTTCCATATCCAAGCATTTTTGTCAATGGAGGATGTAGACGAGCGAGATGCAAGGTTGCAAGCACTCGAAGTGCTAAACCTCCCCTCTTTTTGTTGGCCACCAATACAGGCGGTCCTCAATAGGATTAATTGGTAGTGGGATATTTAAGATATGTTCCGCAATATTAGGTGGGAGAACTGCGCAAAGTTTCTCAACAGACCATTTATTATTATTGATGCATGCGTCCACCTTTTCTGAGATGTCAATAATATCGGGGCATGGGCAATAATGTAATAGGGTTGGGCCCAGTACCTAATGATCTTTCTAAAAGCTGATGGTCCTACTATTACCAACCGACCATGCTAGTCCTTCTTTAAACATTTGAATTAGGGTATGTAGTTTAGACCATGGTCAGGATGCATTATTTTTACCTTCATAATTTAATATGTCAGTGGATTGTAAATACTTATGATGGATTATTCAAACCCAAACATTATCCGGATGCACCAGGATTTTTCAAAGGAGCTTTAGTTGAGGAGCATCATTCATGTGCTTTGATTTTCGAAGACCTAGTCTACCTTGGTCTTTTTGTTTGCAGATTTTATCCCAATTGATTAACGGTTTGTAACTGATGTCCTTATTCCAGAAGAATGATTTATTAATTTGGTCCAGTTTGTTATGAACATGAGTCGGAAGCATTAAACTGTGCATGATATAAAAAGGTTTGGACAAAATATTTGTCGCAATAATAGTAGATCTCCCTTTTTGAGATAGGGAATTTGCCCTCCATTTGGTCAGTTGGTTAGATGATTTGATTATGATATCTTCAAAGGTTGTTTTATTAACCCTATACCGTTGACAATATGACAACCTAAGTATTTGTCTAGGTTAATTTCCTTAGAGATGTTGAGACAACCTTCAATAAGAAGAATTCTCGTACGTAACTTGGAATGTCGATTTATGGTAGTTGACTTTTTGCCCCGAAAGAAGACAGTAAGTGTCAATGATTTTTTTAACCTTTTGGCAGGTAGTGAGGTTTCCTTTTGAGAAAATAATTATTTCATCTTCAAATTTCGGAAAGGGGATATGTGGACCATTTTGGCCGAAGGGAAATTCTATCATATTCTTATTAGAACTGGCTTCTAGAACAAGTTTCCTAGTTAATACTTCCGCCCCCAAGATAAATAGGAACGACGAAAGTGGGTCACCCTACCTAAGGCATCTCGATAGTCTAAAGACAAAAGTAGGTTCATTGTTAACTAATACCGATAATGATACAGATGTTACACATTCCATGACTAGGTCTACAAATCTTTGGTGGAAATCGAATTTTTGTAGAAATAATCTTGTAAAGTTCTAGTCAACCCAGTCATATGCTTTTTCCATATCTAACTTAATGGCCAGCCACCCATCTTTTCTGAAGGTTCGATAATGTAAAACAAAGTAATATAGAAATACTCTAGAAAGGGGGGGGGGGTTGAATAGAGTATGCCGGTTTTTCGCAGATTCTCAAGACTTTTGAAGCTCGTGCAAACACCTTTGAGATTAGACTTAGTCTTTTCTCTGAAAACCTGAATCACAAAGTTAAACAGTCGAACCAAGTGCGGAAATAAGGTAAAGCAATAAGTAAAGGACTCGATGAGTTGTTTACGAGGTTCGGCACGAACTTGGCCTACGTCCCCGCCTAGGGTTCTTCCACAACCCTAGGATTCAACCGGCTTTTATTGATTCACAAGACTTAGGATCCTAGTAGCTCACCGAGAAGCCTCTCTCCTATACAATTGCAATCTAGTCAACTCACGTTCCCTTGGAGTCCTAGACCAATCTAGAAGAGCCCCACCTCTCTATGCTATCTAGTACAATCCTCTTACACTTAGTGAATCAATCGCCTAGTGTCTACTTCCTGAGTTACAAACTCTTGAGTATAACACTCTCTCGAAATATATCCTATAAGCTCACAGTGTAACTCTCAAATGCTTTGAAATGAAATAACAGACTCTTAAGGACTAGCAGAGAGCACACGAAGAAGACAGATCTCGCTTGAAGGCTTGAGTGTATGAAAGCTTGTGTTCAACAGGTGTATAGTTGTCTTCTTCTTCCTTTTCTTTTTATTGAAACAAATCGGCACCTAAGGATCTTCACCAACGGATAGAGAGGATCACGGCTTGAGCTGGATCTTCTATCTTTGGAAACTTTCGGAGGCCATGATCTTCCGATTTGAATCTTCTCAATTTACAACATAAGGAAGGAAATAATATTCGAAAATACTTCCTGAAAGGTTAGTGTATATATAATAATATAATGGAAGCATATAATAACATAAAATAATATTCGAACATAATATCATATAGAACAGGTTTTGTGTTTCATCAATATTGTTAAAGCTTCAAGACCTTTGACACAAACAGACTGTCAAGGCCTTTGAAACTTATTCCGATTTTCATCAAGGGAGTGGAGTTATCAATCTCCCCCTTGATGAAAGACAAAACATGTGCATCCCTGCAACTTAGTCAAGCATATATAATATAAATAAAATCGGACTAAGTACCTGCATGGGTTAGACAAATGTTGGATCAAAATTTTAAAGCAAGAAGACCATCCAACTGAAAAAAAACCAAGGTCTTCCAAGACCTTTAAATCGCAACAGTTTTAAAAAGTCTAACACCACCACAGATCATCTCCTCCTTTTTGTCTTTCAACAAAGGGAGGAGGTAAAACAGTCACCAAAAGTTTTGAAACAGTTTCCAAAAAAAACCAGCAACGTTTCAGATTTGGGGTTAGGGTAGGGTAGGATAGGGTTAAGCTTCATCGTCCGGAACATCATCAGTGAGCCGCGACCACAGACCTTGCAATAGCTTGGTTACCCCGCTAATCTCCGTCATAAACTCCTTGTGCAGCTCCTTGATATCCAGGCGAACTTCCTCCAAGCCCAACTCCAGGTTGTCCATGCGTTCATCAACAGCTGAGGCAGTGGGAAGAGCTTTTGAAGGAGAGGCAAGACTCCAAGTCCCTTGGGGGGACCGAGTGATGCCAATCTTTTCAAGGCTCTTGGAGTCGAACTTACCCATATGACGCTGCTGTTCTTCATTTTTAAAATCGATTCTAGAAGCTTCGAAGATTTGGGTCAAAAGGGTAGCGAAGGGGAGGGGAGTTCCTTTCCTGGCTTTTCTAGTGTGAGCCATGGATCCTAAAATGGTGTTGGCCAGATCAAGATCAAGGCCATTGAGGATTCGGTAAAGTAGGATCATGGCATTGTCGGTCAGGAGAGAGCCGGAGTTTAGACGGGGTAAGAGGCAACGCACAATGATGTTAAATATGATCTTTGCCTCTAGGGTAAGGGGTGAGTGGGTTAGCTGCTTTGAGGTGTTGGTAGATGCCTCGGGTAGAAGATATTTGAATCGGGCAAGGGTAATGCAATCTTCTTTAGAGGGGTTTTCTTGAGAGGGTGGACAAGGGCTAGGAAGGCCAAGGAAATCAGCGAAGTCAAAGGAGTTGAAAGAGATTCTAACTCCCTTGACGACAGATTCCAAGAACCAACCATCGTCGGTGTGTTTGGCTTTGAGATTTATATAGAACAGGCGGGTGAGTTGGGGATAATAGACGGTTTCAAGATTGAGAAGGGTCCAGGCTGGGGATTTTTTAAGGATAGCAATGCACGGTAAATTCAAAGCTTCAAAGAACGCAATATCTAAAAAATCAGAACAGCAGATCCTACGAGTTCGAAACTCATCTACCCACTTACCAGCCATTTTAGCATTTTCAAACCATGAAGAGGGGAGGGATTGATTTACCTGAATGAGAGCGGGAGGATCAGCGTTCTTCCTTCTAGCCTGTGTTGGAGCAGACCTCTTGGCAGGCGCCTCAAGGCTTCTGAGGGTGCCCTTCCTGGTGCGCTTGGGAGAAGGAGGCTTGGCTGTAGAGGCTTTCCGCTTCTTTGGAGACGGGGAAGGAGGAGGAGGAGAAGGAGAGGGAGCATGCTCTGGCTACTCTTCCTCTTCTTCCTCTGACCCCGAGTCCTCAGCGTTGTCTCCATCGGTATCCTCCTCGTCCTCTCCGGATTCGTCTTGCTCCTCGTCCTCTTCCTCAGGCTCCTCTTCAGAAGGAACCTCCTTGAGAGCCTCCGCCTCGGCTTCCTTCCGGATTCTCTCAGCTTCCTCCTCGACCAACTTCCTTGCAAGCTCGGCCTCCTCCTCGGCCTTTTTCTTCCTTAAAGCTTCTTCTTCGGCTTCCTTGGCTGCATCCTTTTCCAGAATAGCATCAAGATCCTCCTCTTCTTCTTCCTCATCCACCTCCTCAGCGATGACCTTCTTTTTCCCTTTCTGCTTCGCACTGAGAGGCTTCTTAGCAGAGCGTTTTTGAGAGCCCTTGGTTACTGTAGTCGTGCTCTCAGCGATGGTGCTCTGGACAACAGCAGGGACGATGGCTTGAGGAGTGGGTTCAGATGTAGGAGAAGTAGCAGTGTCCTGGCGTCCCTTGGGGGTGGCGCCAAGTCTTTTGGGTGTGGAAGCTTTCTTTGATTTGGGAGCCATGGAGGTATTCGGATAGGGTTTCAGGATAGTTTGAGAGATTGGAGAGGGAGAATTGGAAGAGTTTTGGGTGGTTCTGAGGTTATGAGGTAATCGAGAGGGGTTTGGGTTTTAAATAGGAGAGATTAGAGTGATGGGACGGGGTTTAGGGTTCCAATGTAAGTAATGATAACATTGCCAATTTGAAAAATATTTCAATTCAAAATTCAAATCTTCTCTCAACCGTTTTAGAATAGGAGGGAAATAACCGAAAATATTTTGTTCCAAAAATATCTCTACGGATAAAATATGTGACATAAATAAATTATTTTGAAATCCAATGAAAATAATAGTTGATCAAATATCTAAAAAGATATTAACCAAATATATACGATCCGATATCTGTTTTCTATCATTCAGTTCACAAACCTTGACATAAAACTCAAGGGTCTTGACACTGAGTAGAATTTATCTTTCGTAAAGGGAAAGCTCCCCCTACGAAAGTGTATCCTTGTTAAGCATCCCGATCTCTCGTCTAATGAAGGTGAACCTGTCCTCTGCCAAAGGCTTAGTAAAAATGTCAGCCCATTGATAATCAGTTGAAATAAAGGAAATGGACACATCACCTTTTTCGACGTGGTCTCTAATGAAATGATGCCTTACATCAATATGTTTGGTCCTTGAGTGCTGAACAGGATTCTTTGTAATGGAGATGGCACTTGTATTGTCACACTTAATGGGAATGCCTTTGAGGTTGATGCCAAGATCTCGCATTTGTTGAGCTATCCAAAGGATTTGGGAGCAGCATGCTCCAACTGCTATGTATTCGGCTTCTGCAGTGGATAGGGCAACTGAGTTTTATTTCTTAGAATGCCAACTGATCAAAGATGCTCGTAAGAATTGGCAACATCCTGATGTGCTCTTCCTATCCACCTTATAGCCTGCAAAATCTGCATTAGAATACCCGATTAATGTGAAATCCTTTTGCTTTGGGTACCATAGTCCAAGCTCCTTAGTGCCATTGAGATATCGAAAGATCCTCTTCACAACCACGAGGTGAGATTCTTTAGGATCAGCTTGAAACCTAGCACACATGCAAACACTAAACATGATGTCAGGTCTACTAGCTGTAAGATATAGTAAAGATCCAATCATTCCCCGATACTCCTTTTGATTAACACTCTTCCCAGTCTTGTCTTGATCTAGGGATAATGTTGAGCTCATGGGAGTCTTGGCTGCTTTGGATTGATCCATCTTGAACTTCTTCAAGAGATCCTTAGTGTACTTGCTTTGTTGACAAAGATCTCTTTCTTGGATTGATGAACTTGTAATCCCAAAAAGAAGTTGAGTTCACCCATCAAGCTCATCTCAAATTCGCTGCACATGATGTCAGAAAATTCCTTGCACAAAGATGTGTTAGTAGCACCAAATAATATATCATCAACATAAATTTGAATAACCAAAATGTCCTTTCCTTTGGTCTTGATAAAAAGAGTCTTGTCGATCAACCCCCTTTTAAAATCATTTTCTAAAAGATATTTTGACAAGCGCTCATACCAAGCTCTTGGGGCTTGTTTCAAACCATAAAGCACTTTGTCAAGTTTATAAACGTGATTAGGAAATTCCAAACTTTCAAAACCTGGGGGTTGAGCCACATAAACTTCTTCTTCTAAGAAACCATTGAGAAAAGCACACTTGACATCCATTTGATATAGCTTTATGCTCATAAAAGATGCAAATGCTAATAATATACGAATGGCTTCAAGCCTGGCTACGGGAGCAAAGGTCTCCTCGTAGTCAATACCTTCCTCTTGATTGTAGCCTTGAGCAACAAGCCTTGCCTTGTTCCTCACGGTCTTACCATTCTCATCTAGCTTGTTTCGAAATACCCATCGTGTGCCAATGACTGATTGATGCTTTGGCCTAGGCTTCAAGGTCCAGACTTTGTTCCTTTCAAATTCGTTAAGCTCACTTTGCATAGCAATGATCCAATCTGGCTCTTGAAGGGCCTCATCTACCTTCTTGGGTTCTATAAGAGAGACAAACGCGTGAAAAGCACAAAGATCTTTAAGTTTAGAACGAGTTTGAACACTAGAAGTAGGGTCAGAAATGATATCCTTTAATGAGTGTGATGAGGAGTATTTGAATTTTCTTTTGCTAGTCTCAGCTCCTTGATTCGTCATACCAGCAGGATTGATTTGTTGTACATCTGACTCCATAGTCCTGTTAGGTTCAGTTTTAGCAGTTTCAGACATTTCAACACTGTTGAATTGGACACCAAGGGCTTTGGACGAATCTTCAACACCTTGGGCCAATTCTTTAGTGTTGAGAATTTGTTCTTGCATGTTCCTCTTCTCTGTGTTCTTGGTAGCAGCATCATCACCTTCCTCGTTCTCTGCATGGATGTTAAGATCTATATCTACAACACTTTCACTCAAAGAACCGTCATTGCATTTATCAAATATAACATGTATACTTTCTTCAACTAACTGGGTCCTTTTATTGAAGATTCTATAAGCTTTGCTACTTGTGGAGTAGCCAAGAAATATACCTTCATCACTACGCGCATCAAATTTCCCAAGGTTATCTTTTCCATTGTTATGAACAAAGCAAGTACAACCAAAGGGTTTAAAATAAGATATAAATGGTTTGCGGCCTTTGAAAAGTTCATAAGGAGTTTTCTTTAAGATGGAACGAATAAGACAGCGATTCAAAATATAGTTAGCTGTGTTAACAGCTTCAGCCCAATAGGTTTTAGGTAATGCATTTTCTAAAAGCATAGTCCTGGCCATATCCTCTAGGGTGCGATTCTTTCGTTCCACAACCCCATTTTGTTGAGGTGTCCTAGGAGTAGAAAAGTTATGGGAGATGTCATATTTAGCACAAAACAAATCAAACTGAAGTTGATCAAACTCCCTACCATGATCACTTCGAATTGACACTATGGGCTCGTTTCTTAAACTTTGCAACTCCTTACAAAGTTTTGAAAACTCAAATAAGGCCTCTGATTTTTCTTTTAAAAATGCAACCCAAGTATATCTAGAAAAATCATCAACAACAACAAGCATGTACTTTTTACCATTGGGAGATTTGACTCGCATAGGACCACATAAATCCATATGTAAAAGTTCAAGGGGTCTAGAAGAACTTACAACCTTTTTTGTTTTGAAAGAGCTACGTGTTTGTTTACCTCGTGTGCATGCATTGCACATATCAATACCTTTGAAGTCCATCTCAGGTAGTCCTCTTACAAGCCCTTTGGACACAAGCTTCTGTAGTGTACGTGGACTCACATGACCGAGTCTCATGTGCCAGAGCTTTGGATCGTCCGTCAAAGCTTTTAGACAGGTTAAGCTTCCTTGTGCCACTTGATCAGCATTCACAGCGTATATATTGTTGTAACGATATGCAGTTAGTATAACTTCACCTGTATCTTCTCTGCACACTAGACATCTTTTCTTGTTAAATCTGACATTATTGCCATTATCACATAATTGAGAAACACTAAGAAAATTATACTTTAAACCATTCACAAGATAGACATTTTTAATACTATGGTTGGAATCACTCCCAACACTACCAATACCAACGATGTCACACTTTCCTTTGTCACCAAGAGTGATTGTTCCTGTGGATTGCTCCTTTAGATCATGAAAAAGAGAACTCTTCCCACTCATATGCCTCGAGCATCCACTGTCAATAATCCATTTTTGCTCCTTCACCTTGGTGATCTCCTGCAAAACAAACATCAACCTTTGTGGCTAGACCAATAAGCAAATTTGGATCCATTATTGGGATAAACCATATTTGGTAAAATAGTGCCTTTTGGGACCCAAACTTGTGTTATCCGTTCTTTTCTCAAATGAACATGGAATGTATTGCGAATGATATATGGATCCTTTCTTCTATAGGGGCAGGTCTCTTTTACATGTCCCTTTCGAGCACAATGGTGACATATAGGAGAGGTTCTGCTTCATTTTGCCTAAACAAAGGTGGTAATGTGCTGCTTCTTTAAAAACCTTGGATTGTAACCAATACCACTTTTGTTTAGAGAACTTTGTTGCTCACCCAACATCCTATCAAGAGTGCCTTTGGATTTGGTAAAACTTATGAGGGTTGTCTGTTGGTCTTGAATCTTATTATTCAGGGAGATCTTCTCGTTCTCTAAGTCATGATGTTCACTTCTCAGAGACGAGAGGTCTTGCTTGAGCTTAGATTTCTCTGAGTCAAGAGTCTTGACTTTAATGTCAAGACCTGAATAAGAAGCTTCAAGACTTTTGACCCTCATAGACAGATCCTCAATAGTTCTTTCCTGGTCCACAGTTCTCTTAATAAGAGTGTTAGTTTGGGCAATAAGTTTCTCTTCATTGGCAATCATATTAGAAAGGAATTCTGATAATACCTCTTTTGGATTTGCCATAAGTTCTCTTATGGTTTCCTCAAGCTTCTCATCGTGAGATTCATCTCCTGATGCTATAAGACAGACATTGGCCTTCTCATCGTCGGAGTCGGAGTCAGAATCGCTCCAAGTTGCCACCATGGCTTTCTTTTTCCATCTATCACCCTTCTTGGACTGGCTCTTCGTCTTTTGAGGGCAGTCTTTCACAAGATGATCTGTTTCACCACATTCAAAACAAGACAACGGTTTAGTCTTCTTATCATTTTTGTTGTATTGAGACTTACCTCGGAATTTAGAAGACTCTGATCCATCCTTGTTGTTGAATTGTTTCTTCATTTTGAGGATTCGAGCAAGGCCTCTTGTGATAAGAGCAAAAGGATCATCCTCATCGTCATCCTCATCTTCGGAATCAGATTCATCTTTGTTGTCATCCTTCTTAGATTTGAGCGCCTAATTCTTAGTGCTTGTTGAAAGTTCTCCATCGTCTTCATTAAGGATCATCTCATGCGTGATCAGTTTCCCAAGCAGGTCGTCAAGAGGCAGAGTAGTGAGGTCTTAGGCTTCCTCTATAGCTGTTACTTTAGGACTCCACTTTTCTTTTGGGAGACACCTCAATATCTTCCTTACTTTCTCAACGTTTGTAAAGCTCTTGCCGAGAGAGTCAAGGTTGTTGGTGATTTCTGTGAATCGTGTGAACATGAACTTGATAGACTCATCAGGCTTCATCTTGAAAATTTCATACTTTCGAAGGAAGATGCTGATCTTGGTGTCCTTCACTTGGCTGGTTCCCTCATAGGTGACGACCAGCTTGTCCCAAATCTCTTTAGCTGACCTACAAGATGAAATACGATTAAACTCATCAGTGCTAAGACCACAATAAAGTAAGTTAATAGCCCTGTAGTTTTTGGAGACGAGTTCAAGATCCGCTTGGATGTATTCAGACTCCTTCTTTGCGACTTTGGTTCCATTTGGTCTGTCTTTCTCTGGAATCTTTGGCCCATTCTCTATAATGTTCCAAAGTTCCAGATCTTGGTCTATGATGAACATCTTCATCAATGATCTCCAGTGGACAAAGTTGTTTCCTACAAAGAGTGGTGGTCTGCTGGTAGACCTTCCCTGTGCAAATCCTCCGCTTGCTTCACCAGACATGATCGAAAACTCACAAGATTGTTAGATCAAAAGCAGTGAGTAAAGCTCTGATAACAATTGAAGGTTCGATAATGTAAAACAAAGTAATATAGAAATACTCTAGAAGGGGGGGGGGGGTTGAATAGAGTATGCCGGTTTTTCGCAGATTCTCAAGACTTTTGAAGCTCGTGCAAACACCTTTGAGATTAGACTTAGTCTTTCTGAATCACAAAGTTAAACAGTCGAACCAAGTGCGGAAATAAGGTAAAGCAATAAGTAAAGGACTCGATGAGTTGTTTACGAGGTTCGGCACGAACTTGGCCTACGTCCCCGCCTAGGGTTCTTCCACAACCCTAGGATTCAACCGGCTTTTATTGATTCACAAGACTTAGGATCCTAGTAGCTCACCGAGAAGCCTCTCTCCTATACAATTGCAATCTAGTCAACTCACGTTCCCTTGGAGTCCTAGACCAATCTAGAAGAGCCCCACCTCTCTATGCTATCTAGTACAATCCTCTTACACTTAGTGAATCAATCGCCTAGTGTCTACTTCCTGAGTTACAAACTCTTGAGTATAACACTCTCTCGAAATATATCCTATAAGCTCACAGTGTAACTCTCAAATGCTTTGAAATGAAACAACAGACTCTTAAGGACTAGCAGAGAGCACACGAAGAAGACAGATCTCGCTTGAAGGCTTGAGTGTATGAAAGCTTGTGTTCAACAGGTGTATAGTTGTCTTTTTCTTCCTTTTCTTTTTATTGAAACAAATCGGCGCCTAAGGATCTTCACCAACGGCTAGAGAGGATCATGGCTTGAGCTGGATCTTCTATCTTTGGAAACTTTCGGAGGCCATGATCTTCCGATTTGAATCTTCTCAATTTACAACATAAGGAAGGAAATAATATTCGAAAATACTTCCTGAAAGGTTAGTGTATATATAATAATATAATGGAAGCATATA
The DNA here is from genome assembly GCA_963922045.1 of Persicaria maculosa. Lineage (NCBI taxonomy): Eukaryota > Viridiplantae > Streptophyta > Magnoliopsida > Caryophyllales > Polygonaceae > Persicaria > Persicaria maculosa. The sequence goes on from OY998271.1 coordinate 40,978,811, forward strand.
ATAACATAAAATAATATTCGAACATAATATCATATAGAACAGGTTTTGTGTTTCATCAATACTGTTAAAGCTTCAAGACCTTTGACACAAACAGACTGTCAAGGCCTTTGAAACTTATTCCGATTTTCATCAAGGGAGTGGAGTTATCATTTTCCTTTTCTAGTTTTAAATGAGTGAAATATTTCATGTGCAATTAGTACGTTATCTTGAATTGATCTGTCAGCCACGAATGCTACCTGAAAAGGATGGATGAGGTTCCCCATTACTGATTTCAACCTTTCAGTAATAATTTTAGAAATAACCTTATAGATGGTAGAACATAGACTGATGGGTATGTAATAAGTTATTTTACTAGGATTGTCGCATTTCAGTAGGAGAGTGATAAAGGTGTGATTCACTTGTCTTAAGAGTTTTCCTGAGTGGAAAAATGCTTTAACAGCACGAATAATATCAGTACCTACAATCTCCCAATAAGTTTTATAATATTCAGCAGTCATTCTGTTGGGACTCGAAGATTTGTTCGAGCCAATATTGAATACTGCACTTATAATTTCTCCATTTAAGGGAGGAGCAATAAGCCGCTCATTCTCCTCGCGGGAGATAACATTGTCTATTAAGTCCAAGTATTTTGTTAGCCTCTCTGAACTGGTGGAGTTACCCAAAAATTGAAGTTCAAAATCTCTTTTTATTTCTTCATATATATTGTGGTCTCCCATAATAAGGGTACCTTCGGATGACACGATATTCCTAATAATCTTTCTATCTCTTCTTCCTGCCGCGACCCGATGGAAGTACGCAGAATTAGAATTCGATAGCTTGAGGTGTTTGGTCTTACCACGTTGATTCCAATAAACTTTTTTGAAAAGCAGAAGGCTTTCCTTCTTTTTAATTAATTGTCTCTCATTTGAAAATGAATCCCTTGTTCGGTGGTTGATATTTGAAGATTTTATATTAATGAGAATGTTGTCAATGACCGCAAGCTGACGGAATATATTACCAAACATTGCTTTATTCCACGCCTTTTCTTTCTACTTAAGAATCTTTGTTTTAAAGAGAACATTAAACATGGTTGAAGCATTACATGATGTTCTCCAAGCTTGTTTAACAACTTTTCTAAAATCCTTTCTTTGAGTCCAGATATTTTCAAACTTAAAAGGCGAAGGTTTAAATCTTCCTGTGGTGGTTAGTGCAATCGAGATAGAACAATGACCCTATAAGAAGAAGGCATCATTTACCGTTTGTAGGTCTAGAAAATTTTCAAGGATCTGATGCTAAACCAAAACACAGTCAAGTTTCTCCCAAATATTCCCTTCTCTATCAACCTTTTTACGCCAAGTAAAATAATTATCATTCGTTGGTAGGTTGAGCAAGGAGCAATCATTCTTGAAGATTGTGAGCCTATTAAATCGGCTTATATTATTCTCAATACCATCACATTTTTCCTGACTTGTGTCAATTTCATTTAAATCCCCGATCACCATGCAAGACAACATTTCTTTGGAGATAATATTAGTAAGGGATTCCCAAAAAGATTTTTTGTCTCCTCCATGCGGAGGTCCATAAATGATCAAAATTAGACATGAAAAGTTTCTATCAAAACTAGTGTATTTTAGCCCAATGATGTGAGGCAGGTGTATTTTAATAGAGATTTGTTCGTTTACAAAACTGTTCTCGTTCCATATAACACTTAAACCACCAGCCCTACGATTACTAGGAGACCAAATAGCATTCCTAAACCCAATATTCCTCCATGTTTTGTCGTCCGGGATTTTCTCTGTTTTTTTTTTTTTTTCGCAAGGGCCATCAGTTGAATATGGTCATTGATACACATTAACTTGATGTAAGAGAAAAGAAGATAGTAGTAGAACCTCACCAAACCTATAAATAGATTTGTATGCAATCAATAGATGAATAACCCAGTACATAGATTTAGTGGAGGTTTTGCAGATGATAGTGATGAAGCAAGGGCCAAAGAGACTCCTATAACTACTGCCAATCAAGTCACATATGTAGGCTGAGCTAGAGAAGTCATAATTACTCCACCAATTAACTTCTATAGAATTTATACATATATCATAGTAGACCTGTCAAACGGGTCATTCGGGTTGGGTTCGGGACGGGTCAGTTCAGGTCCCGAGTAAAACGGGTCTCGGGTATATCCGGGTTGGAGTCAACCTGGGTTTCATCGGATTTCGGGTCATTTCGGGTCGATCTCGAGTTCGTCAATTTTAATTATTTGCAATCAAATTTTAAAATAAGCGCGGTAAAATAAAAAAATTTAAAATAGAATATTGACTAGCAAATGGTATAATAAATCACTTACCTTGTATAAGAATGTTATATTTTCACATATAACAAATTCATTACTTTGAAAATATGAAATGGATTCATATTATAATAACAATAACACTCAATTACAGCATCCAACAAGAAAGTAACATCGACTTCTCAAATGGCAATAAGTTCATACATTTAAAATATTATGAACTTGTCCACAACTATCCCATAAGAGAGAGCAGTGAGATGTCAAAGGTAAATATTCTGAACTTTTTCAGCAATTTCAGAAACCAAAGACTTTTAGCTTGTGAAAGAAATGAGGGAAAAAAATGGGGTTCTCGATTTCAATCTTTCATGCGCAGATAGTGATACATACTTGTAAATTTTCCAAAATAAATTAACTATCCAGACCACAAGTTCCTCTTGACATGACAAAATTTCATATGAATCTTTGACATTTACAACAATAACAAATTAATTAACTAAGCAATTGAACAAATCAATTGACTAAGCAACTGAATGAATAAGATCTGAACGAAGCAAGTAACAATATCCGACCTAGGGTTTGATCATTCGCGACTAGCGAGTATGCAATTGAACGAAACTGAACGAATTGGAAAACCGAGTTAGATCTAAATGAAGAATAATAAATTAACACTTACCAAATATCACAAATTTGGGTGGATCAGTAGTGATAGCGAGAGAAGGGGCACTCGGCAATAGATCTGGGCCGACAGCAGTCACAGCAACGTCGGACACAAGCGGCGCCTCTCGATGACGACGATGGCTTCTAGTTGGAGGGACGACGACGGCTTCTGGTCGGAGGGACTACAGAGACTGGTGATAGGACCGACGACGGTAAGGACGGGTTGAATCGAACGGTTGAAGAAGAAGAAGTTGAAGTTGAAAGATGTAAGTCGGGGATGGATTGAACAGAGGTAGATTAGAAGAAACCAGCGAGCAGGGCAATAAAAAAATCCGATCTGACCGGGTCGACCCGGACCCGGCTTACCCGGAAAATCACCGGGTAATTCGGGTTCGGGTCGAAAAAAAATCCCGGATCAAAAATACCGGATCTTGACCCTAAATTAACCAGGCGTACAGGTCGGATTTTCCGGATCGGGTTGTGTTTTGACAGGTCTATATCAGAGTAATAATGAAAATGAATAGAAGGAAAGCCAATCTCATTTTGCCACATGATTTCCTTAAGACTTGTATTTAAGCAATAATCGCACTGAGTTAGGAGTTTGGAGTCATTAGAATAGCTAAAAAACCATTTCATGAGATGATTGACCAATATAATACACGGAAAGGTTATTACTAGACCTGTCAATCGGGTCGGGTCGGGTTCGGGTTCGGGTCATTCGAGTCCCGGGTAAATCGGGTTTCGGATAATTCGGGTTATCGGTCGACATTCTGGGTCGAGCCAAACCGGGTTGGTCTCGGGTTCGGGTCGACCCACCGGGTCAAAAAAACCGAATTTTTTGAAGAATTTTAAAAAATATTAAAATAATATCAAAATTAAATTGTAATATAAATATGTCAAATTATAATTAAATTTATAAATATTATTATAATAATAATATTATATTAATATTTTAAGCATAAAAAATCATATTTATACAAATAAGTGTTCTAAATATACTATAATTGTAAAATATATAAATTAATTAATTTATGAGTGACTTTCACGAATACAATTGCATGACGAATCTATGTGGGTTCAATTTAGTGTTTGTGTGGCATCTACATGGTGCTGACTCACCGGGTCGATTTCGACTCAACGGGTCACCGGGTCTTGACCCTAAAAGTCCCCGGTAATTCGGATTCGCGTCAATTTCGGGTCTCGAGTCTAAAATACTAGGCCCAAACCCATAAAATTACCGACGTACGGGTCGGGTTTTTCGGGTCAGGTCATACTTTGACAGGTCTAGTTATTACCATTTTCATCCTACTCCCAATACTAAGAAGAACAACAAGTACCCAGTAAACAACAATCATACAATCTTCACCAGAGATAATGTTTTTAAGCGGATACAACCCACGAGATTTGAAACAGACATCATAAACTTTATTCCATGACTTGAAGGCACTTTATTCCATGACTTGAAGGGCAGTAATGCGGACCATAAGAGTGGTTTATCCATGCTTTGGGCGGGAGACAAGGCGCAACCACAAACGACTTGACTCGCGAACCCGCCAACAAGGGCATTACCCATGCTTACCTTTCTTACTGCTGTCACCCATCAGTGCGAAGCAAGCAGAGTCGCCTTCCTCAATCCCGATCTTGCGCTTCCCGGACTCAGACCTTGAGACAGAACCTACAACCAGCTAGTCGAAGTCATGTACCACTGAAGGAGAGGCTTTTGGTGTGACAAACTGCTCCTGGAGGAACTCAGCTAGGCATTCAGGCTTACTCAGATCAGGGAGAATGAACTCCACCAAAGGTGGCACATCCAGAAGCATCGCATCATAATCGGCCTGAGAGAAGCCCGGGTTAGCAAGTCCATCTTCCACCAAAAGCTCATCCAGGAACTCTTCCTCGTCAATTTCTAGGCAGTTCTCATCGTCCCAAGCTCCAATATCGAGATTGGGTTGCGGTTCTCCGAATGTGATGAATTTTACATCATTTGGGGGGGGGGGTTTTCCTTTCTTAATTAAAAGGGCAAGGGTGTTGACCAGGGCTAGCAGAGGGGGAGCCTCTAGCACACCCACCGTTGTGTCAAGGCCGGAATTGGTGGTAGATGCATCAGCCGATTTAGTTTCTCAGATCGGATGACAAAGAGGATAATTTCTCTAGCGTGTGAGGTGCATTCTTCACTAGGCATCTTTTTCTTGGCTTCTTCTAGCGTCTTAGGGTGTGTTCGGCGTGTGGATTAAAGGAGATCTTGGGGATTAAAGGAGATTAATCCCAGGCAACAATCTCCATCTCGGGCGTTCGGGGCGCAGCTTCAACTGGATTCTTCCATGGGGATTGTGGGGATTAATGGAGATGGAAGAAGAATCTCCAACCGGGGAGATTGTGGGGATTGTGTTGTGAATTGGGATCTCGCACCCCTATTATGCCCCCAACCCTACCTCATTTCTTCAAACCACAAACAAAGCGCCGCCAAGGACGGAGAAGCAAGGAAGGAGACGAAGAATCCCCATCGTCGAGAACAAGGTATGGTCCTCCGTCTCCGTATCGTTTCGATTATGTACTGTAGGTGTGTTAGCGGTGGAGGGGTGGCTGGTCGGAGGGGTGGCAATGGAGCTCTGCTGCAAGCCTCGCCTAGAAAGAGGTCGTGAAGCCGTCGACCCTGTTCTTTCAACCCCGAATAAGATCCCGAGATCTGTGAAGACACCACCTCCTCGCGCCGATCCCCTATCATCTCTCCCCCCGACGCCGGCGACCCATCCTCCCCTCCCTCCAAAAGCTAATTGATTTCAGTGTTCGACAACATTTTCCGGCTTCATTATCACTCTCTGTGAAGGTGCATCAATGGCGGTGTCTGTCGGCTGTCAACTTTTGATAAATGCCACTTCTCAGCCAGTTTTAAGTCGACAACCCTTTTCCAACTCTCTTCCCCATCCTTAAATTTTCCAGTGTTATCGAGAAAAAAAATGTGAGATGGTGTTGATGTTTGCATGTTAGGGATTTGGGATGAGGGTGTAGTTTCTGCAAATTAATGACTTCCATGCCTCCTCCTACTGCGCTACCATTCCCGATTCCATCACCATCTTCACACCCTTTCAATTAAATACTGATAAACAAACAGAGGTTGATGTTTCCAGTGTTTGGTAGGTGTTGGATTACTTGAATGTGGTAGATCTAAAGTGAGGGTTGTTGGTGTACATCTGCAATGAATTCACTGAAAACAAATTGCTATTCACAATGCCAGGAGTATAGTTTACTGAAGAAATTTGTTTGTGTACTAGGTTTTACTAGACTTTCTTGTTGATTTTTGGTACGCAATTCTATGTTATATTTGTTACTTCGCAGAATCTGAAAATTTAAGACGAAGTTTGTGTTTGAGGGGGTGGATCTGAATATCCTTACGCAGTTTGAGCAATGCAAAGAGCTACCACTGTGCTGGCTTGATATAGATAGCTTCATAATTGAAATTGAAGGTAGTTGAGGATTTCATCATGGAGGAAGACAAGGGGGAACCTAACCTTGCATCAACATTAACTAATCATTGTAATGTAGACCTAAGCTATGGTGTTCATATCAAAAACTAGGTTCAATGTTAAATAATTCAAATTATTGAAAACACTTATTGATTTGCCATATGAAGGCATAATTCATCAAGTCAGCAGGAAACTCTTTTAATCAAATTATTGAAAACACTTATTGATTTGCCATATGATAAGTAATTCAAAATATTGAAAACACTTATTGATTTGCCATATGTAGACATATGAAAGGTTATCTACTAATGCTAAACTGGTGGTTTGGTGGACCTTGCAGGTTGAACCATGTCATCAACAGGAAGCTGGCCCAGTGGATGCCCGGAGAAGTACCCGTGGATCGGGGGTGAGGAGCGGCTTCCACCCTAGTGGGAACATGTATGAATTGTTGTTGAATCATTTGCTGATGATTCACTTGCTCGTTGGAAGCACTAGATGATGTTACTTATGAATCAATTGCTGTTGAAGCTATTAATCACTTGCTCATTTGAATCACTAGCTGATGTTACTTCTTATGTGTACAAGCATGATTTGAATCAGTTGATGTTGAATCACTTGCTCTCCAATCTGCTTTGTGGCATGGTTTGTTCATAATATGTTGTAGACTCACTAGCTGATGGTATTTCTGTTTTTTACTGCTCATTTTTACAGAAATCTGTGTTAAGAATATCTTGTTTTCCAGAAATCTGTTGTCACGAAATCTGGTTTTATAGATGATTGGTGTATAACTTATTTCAGACTTCTGTAGAAACATATTTGTAATCATGAGCATCTGTATTCTGTGGAAGCACAAGTTTCTGTAAAACAGATTTATGTTCAAAAAAATCTGTTGTTATTGTGAAACCAGATGTCTGTGAAAAGAGATCTAGATTTCATAGTTGTGTAAAAACAGATTTCCCAAAATGATTGAACACCCTTTCTTGCCTTTCCATTTGAAGAATTTATGGTAAATTTTGTAACCAAAGATGATGTCTATACTGACATTCTGTTTTTAGGCACTCCATTGATTCCAGTTCTATCCTAAAAAAACAGCATATATTTTACTTCATCTGTTCAAAGTTTGGACCATAAATATCCCTTTTGTGCGTATCAAAGGGAAAATGACTGCACAAACCTATCTAGCCCTTCCATTGTTAGAAGTTATGGTAGATTTTGTAACCAAAGATGATGTCTTTAATTACACTACTATGACTGTATGAGTCTTCATATCATTACAGTTCTATCTTACTTAAACTGCATATTTTCAAATTAGAGTAAAGTTATCTCAGGAGCACTTCATGTGTGCAGCAGTACACTAGTACCATTTGTGTTTGTTAACTGCATAGATGCAAATTACAGTAAAGTTAACTCATGACGAAGCATAATGAATATGAATTATATGAATGTCCTGGATTCAAGCACAACCTGCAGCTTCAACCTGCATCTTCTTATGTGTACAACCTCATTTATGTTTGTTGTTGTTAGTTTATTGTGTGTGAAGTTGTTCATCTGCGCTAACACCTTCAATCCAAGAGATGCAAGACGACGCTGAGGGAAGCCATGCTGAGAGGGTCTTCAACCAAGAGAACCGGCCACCGCTTGTGGAGATCCCTCATGTCGTTCCTCCTCATCCGGATGATCCCAGGATCCAGCAGCTTGAGGAGATCGCAATGGACCTCACTGCACGGCTGTTTGCCTCCGAGGCTGAGGGACAGAGAAAGGGCGATGAGATCGAAAGGCTGAACGCGCTGAACGACGAGCTGGCAGATCGTCTAGCAAGCATCTCTGCACACTCGTGCTCCCTGTAGGATGACCTGCTGGCAAGTAGGGCTCGGGAGGACGCAACGAGGTGGATGTTCCTCGCAATGACTGCAGTCGCGGTCGCTGCAATTGTCAACAGATAGGCTGCAACCTCGTTCGTAGTCCCATCCTAAACCGGTCTCTCCGTGCTTCAAGTCTTTCCAAGCCTTCCACTTCTCCTTCATTGTGGCGTATTTGTTCTTAAGAGTGTTTCCCCCACACTTCTGCCCTGTTAGTTCCTCGAATTGGGTTGTCAAAACCATCCAACTAAACCCTTGATCGCGCCCGTACTTTCGCTGATATCCAATCAAAAGGTCCAAGAACTATTTCAAGATAGTTGGAGTCCATAAGAACTTTAGTTCCTTAGAACCGTGGCTTTTCCTTCCCTTGTCAGGAACGGGGGGCTTGCCGCTGGAGGCCATGGAAGCAAATGTCCGGCAGCTGACGTCTCCGCAGGGCAACAACATACGAATAAACCAATATTCAAACTACAGCAACCAAGGACATTCAAAACTTGAAGGCAAACTCCCGGTAAGGATGAATGCAACGCAAGAAGCAAGCACAAATGCAACCACAACCACCGTAAACTATAACGTTCGACAAGTGCCAATTAAAGGGAGATATATGATTCCAAGGTTCAGGGTCGATTTGGTTTGGGTTTGTTCGACAACTCTCCTACGAAGCTAGTCTACTACCTCTCCTAAGAAACTATGTTTCTAATGTATCATATTGGCATGCAATGCAACAGACAACTGTTCAACTATAGAAAATCAGTATTCAAACAATAGCTGTTATTTTCTTCATCTGTTAATCAATGAGATAAGATATCCAACAGACATTTTCATAGTTTGCAAGTTTGACATATTTCAGTTATAACTTTTCCCCCCATTTCTATGCTGACACATCTTCATTGCTTGCTGGACAAACATCATGCTACTAAATTTCTATTTGTCTTTATCAGACCGAAGTTTTCAGTGTGTCCTGCTGCAACTGTGTCTCACCTGCATTCATCATATACTTATATTGGATGTCTTATGATTAGCTTACTATGTTGCTGTTGCCTGCTTTTGTGTGTTAAATCTTGTACATTGAAGTTGTAATTGCACTTCCCAAATTCAGGTCTTCCCCTCAAAGAATTGAAGGTTCAGATGGAAGGACTTTGCAACTACGCTTCAGTTCCTGATTGTCACTTCCCCTTTTCACTAATGCTCATTTCTAGTACTAACCCCACCCACTGTCATAGACGGTGCCGCCGGCTTGCCCAGAAACCGGACATCGGGACCTTGAGGGTGGTGTGGGGAGGGTTCATGTTGTTCCCACTCCACCCAATCTCACCGCCGTCAACGTCATTCCGTCAATTAGCCGGCGGTAACGAAACCCCCAATTCCACCTAAGGTGCACGACACAGTTGCCTAACCACTCCTTCACAACTACAATTCCCCATTTCAATTCTATCTTTTCATTCAACAATGCATCAACAGTCTATAACATGCAGTGGCGGCGACAAAATCTCAACAAAAATTCGAAGGCGGTGATGTCTTACCTGGTAATCGGCGAGGACGACGATGCCGGACTCTTCGCTTCGACTGGAGAGATGGCACACCCACCAGCGATGTCCGAAGTCCTAAGTTTGGGGGGGGGGCTTCTGGTCGGAGGGGATATCTTGCTTCTTCGCCTGGGACTGTCGGTGCGTCTCTTCCTTCCCTTCGCCGCCATCAGTCTACAGGTCCTTCTACAGCTGCAATTGCCTCGCCTGGAGTTCACACAAGTGGTGAGGGGCCGGTTTTGGGGGTATAAGGGTAGGGGCATTTTAGGTAATTTCCTGCCTTCAAATCCCCCACAATCCTCTCCCTACCAAACACCTTTTCGAGATTGTTGTCCTAATTAATCTCCATCTCCAACATCCCGTTTAATCTATGAAAATAATCTACATCTCCTAACATCTACAACAATCCCATTAATCCTCATAATCTCCATCTAGCGCCAAACACACCCTTAGACACTAGCTTTCATATTTTTTTGTTTTTACTTTTTTTTTTAAACTTTGTTATTTTTACTTACTCCGTATTTGTTAAAAAAATTGCTATTATTATACTCCGTATTAATATGACTGGCATGGGCTGCGCCCGCCTACGCTCCTATAATAGGATTAATAGCACATGGTACTTATATTGATGATTGATGATAAGCACTGCTACGTTACGTCCCACTAGTTAACGACAAAAATAAAATAAAATAAAATAATGTGTATGACTTTCAATATTTTATGTATTAAAGAAACTGTATGGGTATAATATATGACGAATTCATTTGACATATCCATTTGGCATTTTATATGTAATTAAAGTAGCTTATAAAATTTCTGACGAAAATGTAAGAACGCCGTAGGTAGTAGGTAGTAGGTATATGTAGATCTACATATATATGATATGACCTACTTGGTCTGATCGAATCAACGAGTTTATCTTCATCCTAACCTGGACGGCTATACCAGCTACTTATGTACAATGGCGGGCGAAGCCAAATAATTTTTTAGAGGAGATACCGATTATATATGTGTAGTGTCATTTTAGATTAAAACAACATAATAATTTATATATGATAGGATAATAAATATTGTTACCTTATTGGGAAAATTAAATCAAATAATCCAACCTTTTAGAGGGTGTGAGATAAATACCACCACCTTTACTTTGTTAAAAAAATATCTCATACTTTTCCACGTAAGTGTAAACGGTGCCATTGGACAAACTTTCATCTTTGATTCAGTTAATTTTGACGGATTGCCTAACGGAATTAATGAGACCTGTCAAACAGGTCATTCGAGTCGGGTCACTTCGGGTCCTGGGTAAAACGGGTTCCATGTATATCCGGGTTGACTTGAACTCGGGTTTGACCAGGTTTCGGGTCATTTCGGGTCGATTTTGGGTTTGTCAATTTTTCTTTTTTAAATTAAAAAATCATAATTTGATAATTTTGCGATAATTTTAAAATTCTAAAATTAAAGGCGTTGTTAATAAGTTCTAGTGTTTGTTACATACTATATCTTATCTAAAATATTTGATTTTTAGTATTTCTCATAATTTTTAATAAAATGTAATAATATATCAAATATCAAAATTTTAAATATTTTTTTTAAAATAATTTCATGCAATTAATAATAAGCGTAGAATTGTTTTAATATTTTAATATTTTTTAGAATTTTAATCTTCTTAAAAAATGTGTTAAAATAAAAAATCAAATACTATCGATTGGACGAAGTATTACACAATACAAATAAATATAAAATTTGATTTGAAAATGAAAGATCAAGTGATTTTATAATAAATGTAATAAATTGGAATTTCCATAAAAAATCTAATCATATATAATTATAAATCAACCAGGTCAATCGGGTCAAAATTATCGAATCAATCGGGTCATCAGGTCGAAACCTAGATTACCCGCAAAATTTTCGGGTTCGGGTCGGAAAAAAATTTCCGAGTCAAAATTTTCGGGTTCGGATCGAAAAATTATCGGGCGTTCGGGTTGGGTCGACCGGGTCGGGTTGTGTTTTACCAGATCTAAATCAAGATTAAGAAATCAGCTTTAAAAAAACGGTGCCATTGAACATTAATGCCTAACGGAATTAATGGTCCGTTTACACATATATGGAAAAGTTTGGGATATTTTTTTAACAAAGTAAAGGTGGTGGTATTTATCTCACACACTCCAAAAGGTTGGATTATTTGATTTAATTTTCCCTTATTTTAACATAACATCTCTTCAAATTAAGATAAAACTTTTTCATTTTTTTCATTAAAAAAATAAAGAAATATAAATAAATAAATAAATAAGATAGTCGAAGGAAAAAAAATAACAAAATAAGGATATGACACAATATAATAAATATTGAGTCAATATTTAACTTGTTGTATTCTTAACATGTAAATAGTGTATAGCCGAATATAAAAAAAAAATTAAACCTGCATAACGAGTTCTTATCAAATTGTCAAAATAAGTAATATAACCTATGGTTTCAAAGCTCTTGAGATGAATTATAATATGTGAATGTCAATTTAAGTAAAACATAAAAGCATTATACTCCCTCCGATCATAAATATAAGACTTTTGACTTCTGAGCACGTAGTTTGAGGAGCTAAAAACTATATAAAATATTAATTTTTTTAATTAATTTTTTTTACATTATAATACTTATTAATAATAATTATTATAATGTAAAAAATTTTAATTAAAAAAATTAATATTTTATATAGTTTTTAACTCCTTAAACTACGTGTCCAAAAGTCAAAAACCTTATATTTATGATCGGAGGGAGTAGTTTATTGAAATAAAATAAAAGTGATTAATGTACCTATAATTTTCAAACATTCAATAACATTTTATTTAGATATCAGATTAGAGCAAGATTATTGGTGAGCCCAAGGGCTCAACAATAATCCACATAGGCAAAAAAAAAAATAAAAGAAAAATGAAAGAAGAAGTGAGGTGGCCATGAGCCCGGGGAAAAACAACCTTGAAGATGAGCCCGGACTCATTGCAGGGAGGGCCACTGCACCGCTGTCATGTGGCAGCGCTTGATTAATTTTTTTTTTAAAATCGATTTTTCTCTATTTTTGTTAATATAAAAATTTTTTAAAAAATATTTTTGAATGTAATTTCTTTTTATCTACCCATAGACACCCATATTGCATATGTTTTTTTTTAAAAAAAAAGTGAAGTTAAAAGCCCCGGAGTGGGCTCACTGATAATTTGCTGAAAAGGTAAAAAATTGGGTTGGGCTCTTTAACTGATGTGGCAGTTGAAAAGTAAGTTAAAAGCCCGAAACGGGACTCACTGATAAACATGCTCTTATGATGTATAATATTATACATCAAATAAAGCTATCAACGAGGTGAATATACATTGGAAGTTTATCGGATGAAGGAGGGGGGCATATACTCTGGCTATGCCCCTGCTCTTATATATATATATATATATAAAAGGTCGTGCTCTGGTGAAAACCAAAATTACGGTAAAAACCGCGAGGAGCAATTTGATTGGTCCATATATAAGATGCGCTGGCAAGAAAGGAAAAAAAAAAAAACAAACGCGCGTACTGGGGCTGTTGGGAATTAAAACACGGAACCTACTGCACTCGAACACGGAACCTCTTGGCGCTTCAGAAATTGCCAGACACGCTCCCACCAAATGGGCTAAGAAACAAATTTGATATGTGATGTATCTGTTGAGTTAAATCCACATCAACCAACTAGGTTAAAAAACTAATGTAATATATCTATTTGTATCTATTTTTATTTATCTTAATTGTCTATTAGTACGCTTTAATATTTCTCAAATTCTGTTCTATTTTTTATATAAAATTTTTAATTAACATATTAGATCTGGATTGATTTTTATAAATACGGGTCAAGATTTTTATTTATAATGGTGGTTCAAGATTTTTTTTATAAAAATTCAGAACTAGCAATATAAAAAAAAACAAAAGCTTGAACCTATTTAATAAATTTTGAACATATTATTTTATGATTATAGGTTTAAGATTATAAAATCTTGAACCCCCTTATAATATCAACTTATTTTCAAAATGTTTATTATAATTGTGGGTTCAAGATTTTTTTTTTTTTTGTATAACTATATATGGTTCAAGATTTTCTTATATTATCTTACCTATCAAATTTTGGGAAATATGAATAGAAGTCTATTATAATATCAAAATATTTATTATAATGGTAGGTTTAATATTTTATAACTATAAGTTTAAGATTTGTTAACGGTAGGTTCAAAAATTTTCTAATGGTAAGGTATGATTTTATAACCATGTGTTCAAGATTTTATAAATATTGGTTCAAGATTTTAAAATCTTTAAGCTACTTAATAAAATTTTGAACCTATTCTTTTTTTTATATAATTACTGGTTCAAGATTTTAAAATCTTGAACCTACTTAATAAAATATATAATTATTAGATCTTAAACCGATAGTTATAAAAATATTAAATATATTGGTATAAAATTTGAACTAGCGTTATAAAAAAATTCTTGAACCTAATTAACTTTTGAACATATTGTCTTATAATTATGGGTTCAAGATTTTAAAATCTTTAACCTACTTATAATATCAAAATATTTCCAAAATATTTATTATAATTGTGGGTTCAAGAATTTTTTTTATATAACTACGGTTCAAGATTTTTTATAATATCTTATCTATCAAATTGTTACTTGCGAAATATGTCAATATAAGTTCATTATAATATCAAAATATTTACAAATTGTTTATTATAATATTGTATTATAAAATGTTTTTATTATGATGTATTGCCTCCATTTAAAGCAGGTTCAAGATTTTATAATGTTGAACTCATAGTTATATATAGTCCTTAAGTGACATCTTGTTGTCTTACATTTCATGTTTTATTTAATTATTAAGTAGGTTCAAGTTTTTATGATGATGTATTGTCTCCATTTAAAGTAGGTTCAAGATTTTTAAATCTTGAACTCATAGTTATATATAATCTTAAAGTGACATCTTGCTGCCTTACATTTCATGTTGGTTTATTAAGTAGGTTCAGGCTTTTGTCATAGTGTATTGTCTTCATTTAACGTAGGTTCAAGATTTTTAAATCTTGAACCCATAGTTATATATAGCCCTAAAATGACATCATGTTGCCTTATATTTCATATTGGTTTATTAAGTAGGTTCAAACTTTTTTCATGGTGTATTGCCTCCATATAAAGTAGGTTCAAGATTTTTAAATCTTGAACCCTTATATACATATAGCCCTAAAGTGACATCTTGTTACCTTACCTTTCAGGTAGGTTTATTAAGTAGGTTCAAGCTTTTGTCATGCTGTAATCACTTCAGATAATCTAAATATATAAAACAAAACAAAACTAGATTTATAAAACAAAACAAAACAAAACTAGAATGTAGCTTTGCTAGTGAAAAAGCCGTTTACTACATACATCCCTGTGAATGTGATGCATCATATTGATGATAAACCAATTGAAATAGAAGAATAAACACAATAAAAACATACACTTTGTGAATCAGAAACTTTACATGAAAAGGCAACTATATATATGACCCCATCATCATCTGGCACTGCTTCACCATTTAGATCGAAATCAGAAGATCTCTTCCATTCAGGGGTAGAAGGGCACATGATCCATTCAGACTTATCCGCTTAGGCTCATGGTAGACGAATCGACGAAGGCCATCGGCATAGGCTTCTTGGCGTCCTCGGTTGCTTGAGCATTTGAAGGATGCGCTAATCGGTCAACAAACAGCGCCAAATGCTCTCCCATGGCATTAACATCGTTGCTGCTCAATCCCTCTTGTGAACAGAAACAGTAAAAAAAAACCCAATTCCCTCAAAAATTGACGATAATCGTAGCCAATTTCAGGCAATTGCTTCTACAATTGTAGCAGAGGTCGGGAATCGGGATGAAGAAGAGGCAAGGGAGAGAGGTAGAAGGAGTTGAAAGAGAGCGCTCTTCTTTACACACGCTCCAACGCGTGTATGTATAATTTTTCGTCCAATCAAAACGCTCCTCGGTTTTTACCCTAATTTTTGGTTTTTACCGGAGTCAATCCGTGTATATATATATATATATGGTGTGGTTCGGGTGTACACACCCCTTAAAGTGTACCTTGTTCACAAATATTATTCGGTGAAATGTGAATCATTATTCGGTTAAATTTGAAGCATTATTCGGTGAAATGTGAAACATTCTACCGAATACTGTTATGTTACAAATTATTCAGTGGAATTGGAACGTTTTCATCTGAACTGAAAGGAAAAAGAAAACATAACAGTATTCGGTAGAATGTTTCACATTTCACCGAATAATGTTTCACATTTCACCGAATAATATTTGTGAACAATGTACACTTTAAGAGCTGTGTACAAATGATCCATACACTATATATATATATATATGTATGTATGTATATATGTATATATATATATACGTATGTATACATGTATATATATATGTATGTATATATATATGTATGTATGTATGTATGTATATATACACACACGCTCCGCTTAAAACCAAAATTATAGTACAAACTGAAAGGAGTGGTTTGATTGGATGATAAAGACATGACCTGTGTACTTCCAGGAATTAACACACGACAATCCTACCGACTGAGCAAGGAAAATTTTACAGATTTTTTGCCTAGTGCCCTCGAGATATAGGGTACGAAAGTTTGGTATTTTTCACCAAATATTCCTGAGGTTTTTTTTTTGCGAAACGCATCTTGCTTGTTTTTTAAATGGAAAAACATTATAATTAACGAAGTTTACTCGTTGAAAGAAAGAAAGGAACGCCTCCATCGAATGAAAGAAAGGAAAGACCGACCCTCAATGCCATCGACACTAGGAGGAGAGAACTTGGAGTTTAAAGCCAGGCTCGGCTCACCACCTGAGAGGCTGAGTGACGGAGGGAAAGTTGTTGATTTACCTCGCCAAAAATAATTTACAAACAAACAAAGTAGTATAATATGCAAGTAAAGAGTCGAACCCTAGAGAATCAAGTATTTCTAAATATTGTGTATTTATCAATATAAAAGCAAAGATTTTTATAAATGAAAAATTAAAGAAAATAATATTGACAAAAGCAAATATAGGATAGAAGAAAAGTGTTTCCACCTAGAACTTCTCAATTTTGATTGGTTTTGTTGATAATTGAATCTCTTTTATATAACTCCTTATCGATTACTCTTTTCTTGGTTTGAATAGATTACTAGCCCTATGAGTTCTAATAATCCCTTACGCTCCTAATACAACCCTAACATGGTTAAAATTAGCAAAAGAATAACACAAAATCCCAAGATTTATAAGCATATAAGTAACACTAATTACATTAGTTTTTAACTAGCTAGTATGTCAACATCTTACATATTCATGCTTCATAATGAATTCCATAAGAATATCTTTTCTACTATAGATAATGCTTCATATATGAATGAATCAAAACCCTAGCATGATGCAATTCTACCAAGCTCGCGAATCATCATAGAATCAACAACTCAATCAAATTAAGCACAAGGAAATTGAAGCAATCAATAGGAAATAACTAAAATTTAATTAAAACTCACAAATCAACTAACCAAGTCTCAATTTATAGAAAAAAACCAACGAAGTTTAGTTGCTTATGGCGCACCTAATCACAAGTCTTCAGTCTTCAATGTACATAGGATAACTGAAACTAAACTAAACATGTGTTTTTGTAGGCCTAGAAGTTGGCCAAAAACCCTAAAAGACATCCTAATAATTTGGATAGAATTAGATAGAACTTTCCAGAGTAAGACGCGTCTTCAAAGCTGCATGCATAGACCACGGGAACGCCGCGGGTGCGGCGAATCCAGTAGGTGCCCAGGAAGGCCGCATGTGCGGCTATTCTTCTGGGTCGGAACTTCCTCTTTTCGCCCTTGAACACTTTGAATCTAGTCCCAATGTCTTCATGAAAGTTGTAGGTCAGAAAGAGCTTTACAACACATACTCAAATTTGTCAATCAGACCAATGAGGCCTCCGGAAAGTGCGTTACAAGTTCAGTCTACAGGGCAGACAACTTTTGCTACAAGCTCTTATTTTCCTTCATAGACCTCGATTTTGTGATCCATTCATCGTGTTTTTCCCTTGCTCGATCTAGCCTTCATAGACTTTATGACATCTTCATGATCGCTTCTCCTCACCATCTCGGATCTACAATCTACAATAGACACGAAAAACAGCATAGATTCCGAACTCGACCACCATATGAGCAAATAATTAAATTAACTCCTAATCATGCAATATATGCAATGTAATGCACCTCAAATTAACCTATAATGCCTATCTAAATACGTGTTATCAAACTCTTCCACACTTAACCTTTTACTTGTCCTCAAGTAATATAAAGATAATACAAGACCAGTCATCCCAAAAACATGTCTTTCAAGCATTAACCTTGTCAAAAGCAACATCTAAGTACAAGTAGGAGCCATGAGTATGAAAGTAAACATCATCACAAGTATATGAGCGATTCAAAGTAAAGGAATATCTACATCGAATCTTACCGGGATAAGTGTTTTTTACTCTCGCTCTCATGTGTTTAGACTTTATAAATGCATCTCTCAACTCAATTCAAGTGCAAAAAGCTACATAGAAATTGATAATTATATCACAAAATCTCCACCGTGGATGTCATCACCTATAACCAACATCAATAGGTCTTTTTCTAAGGTTGTAATGGTTCTTGGTAAGGAAGGAATAAGGGTAGGGGAATTTTTAGGCTTGTGGTGCTAAAAATCCGGGAAAAAACAATCTCTAAGAACAACCAGAAGAACACTAAAAACCAAATACTTTCAAAACCAAAATAACTCAAACTTTCACTCTCCAAACAACTCAACAAAATAACTTCCTCTCAACCATATATATTTTTTCCAATTATCACATACAAAATATCATAAAAGGCTCTTTATTTCTTTTCTTTTTTTATATTGTTTCTCTTTTTTTTTCATTCTTCTTTTCTTCTTCATTTTTTTTTTCTTTTATAGCCAAATAATACAACTAAGTACAATGTGAGAAATATATTACCAATATTACATAATCATCCAATACTCATAGTACTCTCTCAATATGTATTACACAACCCACTTTCTTTTGTATTCAACTGGATCAACCATCACCAAATCTAATCCTAATCCCCAGATATGGTAAGGCTCATCATGGACTATGGATAAATTTTTGTAGAGCTTCAAAGAAAAGGCTAGTATGGCTCAAATGGCTATCAAGCAAGGGATAAAAATTTAGGGTGGATATGGATAAATAACATGGCTAAGAAAAATAATTGCCTCAATCATTTGAAACTTATAAGCAATAGACATATAAAATCGACCCCAAAAAATAGATAACCTTATAAATTTCAAGAGGTTATTGCACGAAGAGAGTAATATCTCACACAAGAAAGTAAAGGGGAATAAATATGCTCAAAATCCCTATAAGTGAGAAACCCGGCGGTTATTGCACGAAGAGAGTAATATTTCAAAAGGTTATTCCACGAAGAGAATAATATTTCAAGAGGTTATTGCACGAAGAGAGTAATATGCTCAAAATCCTTATAACCGACGGGTCGACCCGGCGGGTCGAAATCCGTCGATTAACCAGCGTGTCGACCTGTCGGGTATTATTTTCATAAAACGTAAATAAACGCAGAAAAAAAATCAAAATCAAGTGTTAATTTACTAATGTCGATATTTTAAGTGAGAAAGAACACTAAATAATAGAGTTACAAATGTTTGGCCAAAGCTAGTTTCTCTGGATGCATTAATTGGATATGACGATTGAAGTTCCCATATCCTACTTCCTTCGGGTGCCTGAAGACCGTCCCGCAGAAGTTACAACTGACGTCGCAATTGTTTTCATCCCTCGGGTGCTTTGTGAATCAGCATGTGAATGTAGCGGTCCGAAATTGGGCCACACTCAAGAGCGTGTGCGTTTCTTATCACGGGCCTTGGACACTAGATTCACCCTCCTCCTCATCGCATCGCGGGCCTTGGACACTGGATTCGCTTGTCCTGCTGCTCATCACGTCGCGGGCCTTAATACAGAACGGTTACAGAGATTGAGATGAGATTAGAAATTTGAGGAGATGGTTGTTGTCTTGTTGAGGTGTGAGTGAAATGGGAGGGAGGTGAGGCTTATTTATAGCCAAAATTGGGAGGGAAAAGGAGCAAATCGACCATTGGGCAACGTTCGACCCGGCGGGGCCAACAGTCGACCCGGCGGGTCGGCCGTTGGAATTTCGAACATTGCCCCTGTTTTTTTTTTAAATTTTACGGATGGTTTCGCACTTGAGTTTCGTAGTCTACTGGTTTTTTTACTACGTTTTACAAATATTCAATTTATTTTATGTCATCATGTCACTCGTAATACGGTTCGAAAATCAAAACCGTGATTACGTGTACATCAACATTCGACACCACACACACTGACACACACATGAGTTCATGACACTAACACTAAGTCTCTAACAGTGTGAGACACTCATACTTCACACAACTGCACTGCTAGAGCCTAGACGACCTACACTGCTAGACACATAGTCACCCGAGGCCGAGCCCGAACCTCCTTAGATCTGCATCTTGTCGGGATGCTTCCTCGTTATATGAAGCTTTAGATTTCCATAACTGACGCCTCTCGTAACCTTGAACTTGTGACCGCAATGACGACAAACCGCTTCGACCTTCCCCGGGTCTACCTCGACCTTGTCGAAATGGTTTTGGAACAAAGTCACGGATTGATCGGACATGATAACGTTATTACAAAAATAAAATGTATGATTGTAATGAAATGAAATGAACCAAGGAGACGAGATCTTATAGGCGTTTTGGGTTGAGCTAGCCGTTGCACAACGGCTACATTTTAAAAAAAAATCTCCCATTGGGGTCCAGTACATCAACGACTAAGTCTTTCCAAAGATAGGTTTGACCCGGCGGGTCGACCCGTCGGGTCCAACCCACCGGGTCAGCGGGTGTTCAAACCCTTGACCCTAACCCTAACCCGCAACCCATCTTGACCCTTTGACCCGAGAACCCGCACCCGCCGAGTCACTGACCCGTCGGGTTACCGACCCGTATGACCCGCCGGGTCATGGGTCGACCCGTGACCCATGGCCACCCCTAGTAGTAACTAGGGTGCCATGAACCGTAAGATAGGTCAACAATGGGGTTATATATATAAATTAATAAATACACAAGACAAAGAAATAAACTTGATTCCCTGACAACGACACCGAATTTTGATGGAGAAAAAGTCGTTGATTTACCTCGCTAAAAATAATTCTGAAACAAACAAACTAGTATAGTATGCAAGTAAGGGGTCGAACCCTAGAGAATAAGTATTTCTAAATGGTGTGTATTTATCAATATAAAAGCACAGATTTTTATGAATGAAAATAAAAGAAAATAATATTGACAAAAGCAAATAAAGGATATAAAAAAAAGTGTTTTCACCTACAAGTTCTCGACTTTAGTTGGTTTTATTGATAATTGAATCTCCTTCTAGTTATATAACTCCCTATCAATTACTCTTCTCTTGGTTTGAATAGATTACTATCCCTGTGAGTTCTAAAAACCACTTACACTCCTAATGCAAACCCCTAACACGGTTAAGATTTAGCAAAGAAATAGCACAAAGTCCCAAGATTTATAAGCATATAAGTAACACTAATTAAATCAATATTTAACTAGTATGTCAACTTCCTACATATTCATGTTTCATAACCAATTCCACAAGAATATGTTTGCTGCTATAGATAATGCTTTACATACGAATGAATCATAACCCTAGCATGATGCAATTCTACCAAGGTCGAGAATCATCATAGAATCAACAACTCAATCAAATTAAGCACAAGGAAATTAAAGCAATCAATAGGAAATAACTAAAATTTAAAACTCACAAATCAACCAACCAAGTCTCAAATTGTACGCAAAACCAAAAGAGTTTAGTTGCTGATGGCGTATCTAAATCACAAGTCTTCAATCTTCAATGTACATAGGATAGTTGAAACTAAACTAAACATATGCATTTATATAGGCCTAAAAGTTGGTCAAAACCCCTAAAACACGTCCTAATTAGAATAGAATTAGTATAGATTTAGATAGAATTAGATAGAACTTTCCAAAGATAACACACATCTTGGACATTGCATGGACCACGGGCACATTGTGAGCGCGACGAATCCAGTAGGTGCCCAAGAAGGCTGCAAGCACGACCATCCTTGGGTCGGGACATTATAGTTCTAGGTCAAAACTTCCTCTTTTTGCCCTTGAACACTTTGAATCTAGTCTCGATACTTAATGAAAGCTGTAGGTGTTGGAAAGAGCTTTCTAACACATACTAATTTGTGTCAATCAAACCAACGAGGCCTTCGGAACGTGCATTACAAGTTCCATCTTCCAAGCGGGCAGCTTTTGCTACTCGCTGTTGTTTTCGCTCTTAGACCTCGATTCCGTGCTCCGTTCATCGTGTTCTTCCCTTTCTCGATCTGGCCTTCATAGACTTAGTGACACCCTCATGATCGCTTATCTTCACCATCTCGAATCTACAATCTATAATAGACACGAAAACCCGTGTAGATTCCAAACTCGATTTGGGATTTTTGAGGGCCCTTGTTGCTTCAGTTGATTTGCAATATGTTGTCAACTAATGTTAAAATTTATAGCGAATCCATATGACTTCTCATAGGAATCCATTGTATCATCAAAAGGATTAACCTATCATGGTCATCACTGTTTTTGTGTGCTTCCATTTTTATGAATCAAAACAAGACATAAAGATCAATCTTTCAAGCAGTTTAAAGCATGGGCTGCAATATTCACTTTACATTGACATCTTACAACTCTTAGTAATGCACAACTAATTAATACTAGGAATAGGAAATAACAAGACATAAAAATCCATCATTCTTTTGTTGTCTTACTTTTCTGTCTTAATTATAAAAATACTCTCTTTTTGTTTTGCTTCTTTCTTTGGCACTTGATACTTTAGAAATGGTTTTAATGTTCATTTAGATTAATAGATACACAACTTTTTATATATAGTTACTCTATTCAATTTGTTTTAGCCTTGATCTCCTATTATCCTTATATTTGGCTTATGAACAACAAAAAAGGTGAACAAAGGATTGTTGTTTGAAGTTGTGGCATTACTTGTTAAAATTCAGAGTTGAACATATGTCATTCCTTTCGTGAGGGTTAGTGGGATCCTCTTTTCCTATTAGCTCAACCGATAGAGCAATGTGCTTGGACACAAGATGTGATTTCAAATCCTACATAGGCAACAAATACATTAGAAATTGTAGAAATGTCATCATATCATTATCATAACTTTTTGTTTGGAATTTGAGATTGCCTATAAGACTCATTCGAATTTAGGACGATTAATTTATAGATTGAACATAGGGTGTTTAGATTTACCTATTTTGTGTTGTCTTTTAAGTCTGATTTGAGATGGTCTTTTCAGCTTGAGATAGCAATCTCATCGTTTCACCATCTTGGACATACTAATGTAACCTATCAACAACTATTATGCAATATGGTCTTATTGATTTTTGGTGTCTCTTTGCTCAACAACAAATGAAAGCTTAATGCTAGTGTATGTTTTTAAAGAATATATATCAGTAGCTTGATAAATCATATTAGTTTAGATTATATTCATTTAAGACTTCGTGCTTTGATATTTCAAGTGTTAATTCAATTATATGTGACCTTACAGCATGCCTAATTCTTTCCTATTAAACATGCTTGTGTCATTTGGCCTTGGTCACATGTTTAGTATTCAATAAAGGTGACATTTGGTTCTAATTCAGAACTAGATGAGAACTTGGTTTCTCTTTGCTTCATGTTCTTACACCCAAGACCTTTTTTCACACATCAGTTTGCAAGAAAAAAGAAATCGCACTTGTACAATATTATGTATGAGCAACTAGCGCTTAATTTGAAGCATTCATACAATAATATATATAAGCTATCTGCGTGAATTAACTCTTACCTCTTGAGTAACTCGTTAAATTTCTGTTATCAATTTCTATAACAGTGTTTGATCAGATTTTGAAATTTGGTATAACAGATGTTTGGAAGGACAACTCCATGATTTCATAGCCAACAACCACAAAAATGTTTCCAAGAGGAAGCAATAGGGTGGCCCTGTTATTGCTTCGTCACCAAACTCATCAGTTGTGTTGTCTTTGGAATTTGAAGGTTTTGAGTGTAGGGTTCTTTTGATTAACTCATCAGTTGTGTTGTCATGGGAATTTGGGGGTTTTGAGTTTAGGGTTCTTTTGATTCCTTGATCCCATCCATGCTTTGGTTTCGTTGTTTTAACTTTTATTGTGTCCTTTGTTTGAATTTGGGAATTTGGCTTGTTGCAACTTTTTAGTCTTTTATCATGAATTTGGCATGACTCCTTGAATAGTTTCCTTCTCAATCCTTAAATATGTAAGATCAAAATTGCTTTGTCATGGTAAGTAAAACTTGTTTATACTTCCACTTCAGCACTGCTTGTTTCATATGGCAATGAATCCAGGGATGTTCCATTACATTGAGCGCAGTTGAAACCCATTCTATTTCAAACATTGAGCGCAACTGCTAGAAGATAAGAATCTGCAAAAAAAGTTGTACCTTTATGTTCATTTAGTAGATAGTTTATGCAGTCACTGGAGAAGCTATGCACAATTTTCGCAGCCGTTCTCATACGTCTTCTTGCATCTCAATAGCAGCCAACCTCCTCACATGCTCAGCAGCTCGGCGCCTTTGGAACACGCCAAGGATCATGATAAACAGTACAACAAATATTGCACTGATATTACAAAGAGTAACTAAGTCCACACCTGTTAAACGAAAACAGCCATTATAGCATCTGTGGGGAAAGTGGCACATATGATTTTGCACTTTTCACTGCCACATAGGTAGCAGTTTTAACATTTATAAGATTGAAGGTCAAGTGAATTTTAGTAAAATTCTAAAAGCAGGTAATCAAATATCTTTTTAAGAAAAGGAAAGGAGTAAAAGATTTCACACCTAATGAGCAAAGCAAAGTGCCATCCATGCAAGTACATCCAACAATGGTGATGAAAAATCAATAATATCCTACAAAATCACTTTCTATTCTCTTTTTTTAGCCAATGCAAGACTTACTTTCAGATGCAAGATGATTCAAAATTACTTCATACCAACTAAGAAAAAGGAATTTGCAGTTTATAATTCAAAATCATTCATCTTGTTTCTCTCCAGCAACTGTTTCTAGACATACCGGGCGGAATAATATAATAAAATATATAAGCAAGAGAGCAAAAATCATAACAATAATTTTAAGGGACTCAGAAAGCACATACTTTCGGGAATAAACTTGAAGGGACTGATCAAGTACAAATTTCCAAGCATTAGCTGCACATTAAAAACATGATCAATTAATGCTCAGCACAAAAGATGCACAAGGATCAGCATCAACAAAGCTAGCTCATAATATAAGCTGTCAATAATGTGCCCAATCAATCGCCTCCAAACAAAAAGAATTCTTCAGCACCACCTATACAGCACAAATCAAATCAGTCTACTTAAGAATCTAGATCTAGCATTTTTTTCATATAGTTCCATGACTAAATTTCCGTCAATACTTTAAGCAGATCACAATAACTGATTTCTTTTAGTATGGCCCACATGCCAGCACATAGAAGATTTCAAAGGCATATTAGCATATCAAAAGAAAAATTCCATCCATATAGACGACTATTTGATGAGCAGGTTAAAGCTGTAATTACTTATTTGGATGTCCTAGAACTGCTTGATTGTAATCAGACAACTTTTTAGACTTTTAACTATATGCATAACAAGAGGTGGAAATAGTTTTGAGTCAATCGATTAACATGAAAAAAGTTAATCATATTTCACAAAACCAGTAGACAAGAGGCACTATGTTACAGAACCTCGAGTAGAAAGAAATGAACATGCCATGCAAGTGCAGAAGTAAGCGGCCACAAAATATAGAAAGGCGCTAGATGACTCAACTGCCAAAACCCGCCACGAGTGAAGATGCCTGTGAACTTGATGAGGATCTGTCATTTCACGAAACAGCCTTCTCATCAAGATTGGTGCATCATACAACTTCTGTTTCAAAAGAAATTGTGAGTGTTGCAAGCATAATCAATTCCTCAATCATCAAGTAAAACATACGCAACTTTTCCAGTATTATTTATGCATTAAATACATAGCTCAAGTCGCATCTCTAACAATTTACTATCACTACTCTTGCATCATCAGCAACTTAAGAACAATACCTTACATTTGATTTACTAGAAATGGATAATCGTAACCCAAAAATGTGGTACATGCCACGCCACACACATTGATGCTTTTCACATACACATGAGCATCACCATTTGAGGCCTGACAACTTGTAAAATTGACAGAACCAGAGAAACAGTATTTGGATTGCTAACACAGTTGGACCTGGAAGGAAAACGAAATTCCAGTACCTCAATTCAGCTTGATTATATTTTCATCATTGCTTGATGCTTCGTAAGTTTAGCCACTCATATTTTCTTGGTTCTAATAACAACTTCGTTCTTGAACTTTCAGTGAAATTCAAGGATACACCAGACATGATTCAACTATAGCAAAGAAATCGGAAAAAACAAACATCAAAACTCACCAGCACAAACCTCGGGGACCACCCACAAAAAACCGGTTATATCTCTCAATCGATTTGACAACCTTCCTAGCTTCCTCATCATATGTATTCTCCAGCGACAAATATGGCTTCAATGTTCGGATAAGACCACAGCACATAGGGCACTTGCAAGGCTGAAGCGTAGAGCTGTAATTCCATAATTGTAAAATACAAGAACCTGCCACAATACATGAATCAAAACTCCCTCAGATATTCAACGATCTGTCAAGATAACAACCGAAATGGTCTCGTGTAAACCGTGATTATAAAGTCAAGATCAACCATTTTCCCTTCTT
Organism: Persicaria maculosa; assembly: GCA_963922045.1. NCBI lineage: Eukaryota > Viridiplantae > Streptophyta > Magnoliopsida > Caryophyllales > Polygonaceae > Persicaria > Persicaria maculosa. Next base: position 41,005,559 of record OY998271.1, read on the forward strand.
TCACATATTATTCACAGTGAAAGCAAAAGACAATCTAATCTTTCCGGTGATAAATTCAAGATTAGCGCATATATTGAGCATTTATTCGTCATTTCGGCACTTAAACCCTAACTTTTACTCAATTCTGGAAATGGGACAGAACAAGAAACACAATACCTATGCAACCAAAATTTATCTCCATTTCGAAGTCGCCAGAAAAGAAAAGCAGCGGAATCAAGCGCTGATCAAAGTAAACTAATGAACTTTGAGAAAACGTAAGGAGAGGGAGAGGAAGAGACCGCAGAACCAGTGGCCACAGTCAGCTCGGCAAGGAAGATCAAAGTCGCCGAAACAGATGGGGCAAACGTCGTCGTCTAGAGGCGACTCCTTTCTGAAAACGGCGTCGGAAACCCCCATTCCCGCACCTCGTCCTAAGCTCCTCAGATTTCTCCTCTCAACCACCATTAACGTACAACTCTATTTCATACTCCGTAGTGTTCTTCTGGTGTGCGAATTGAATGCAGAACTTTCCAGGTGCTTTCCTCCACCTTCTTCGTAATTTCATAATTTAAAGATTTTAAATTTCGCAAAACATTTTTTTTATATATTCTACGGATAAGGTAAAAGTCTGGGTGGTGTCAGACTCTGCTCACTAGGCATGTCAATTGAGTCATTCGGATCGGGTTTAGGTCGGGTTATCTTAGGTTTCGGAAAAGTGGGTTCCGGGTAAAACGGGTCTCAGTAGATCCGAGTTAACTCGAACTCTGGTGGAACCCGATTTCGGGTCAAATCGTGTCCATTTCGGTTTGGTCAATTTTTTTAATAAAAAAGCGTATTTTGATGTCTTTATAATAACTTTAAAATGCTAAAGTTAAAGATGTGGTTACTAAATTGTTCTTTTTGGGCTATACTTATTAGATGATGTCATATAAAACTCAAGCGATTGTAATTATATAATACATCCGATCTAAAATATTCGATTTTAATATTACTCATTATTTTGAATAAAATTCAAAATCTATAAAATATTAAAGTTTTAATTAAAATTTTTAAAATTATTTCAAACCGATTATAATGAGTATAAAAATTTAATTAAATTTTTAATATTTTATAGAGTTTTTTTAGTTTTTTAAAAAACATGTTGAAAAATAAAAAAAAACAAATATTACCAATCGAAAGAAGTAATTCACCATACAAATAAATATAAAAGTTGATTTGAAAAAAGAAATATCAAGTGCTTGTAATTATAAAATGTACTGAGTAATAAATTGGAATCTCCATGAATAATTTTAATAATACATAATTATAAATTAATTAATTTTAATAATATATTAATTATTGAACTTACCCTAATACGATTCTGAGATTTTCTTGGTTTTTCATTCGTCAAAGTTTTGTTTTAACAAACTGGGTCAGTCGGGTCACCGGGTTGAAACCCATTTGACCTAGAAAAATACTGGTTTTTCGGGTTCGGGTCCAAAAATATTTCTGAGTAAAAATTTTTGGGTCTTGACCCCAAAAATTTCGGGCGTTTGGGTCAGGTTACATTTTGATAGGTCTACTACTGACTCATCATCCAAGAGCGTCATTTCAAACGAGAATCTGGAGCTCACCAATGACCCCTTGCTCTAGTGGTAAGAGAGAGGTACCCTTTGCAAGAGGTCAAGGGTTCAAATCTCATTCTTTACACAATTTGTGTAATTAGTTGGTGCCCAAGCCTTTATTGGTTTGGGTGAGCATGTCTGGTGGCTTGCCACCTGGCTTACCGGTTCGCCTCCTTTGCATGCTAGGGCTCGGACTCGTGGGGGATTAGTCGACAACCTCAGAACTCACACATTACAAAAAAAACGAGAATCTAGAGCTTAGAATGAGACATGGGAGGGTCGTGATTGATAATATGGCGAAGGTGCGCCACTTTATCCGCAACCAAATTAATCTCCCTGAATATATGGACGCATGAAAACACATGGTAGTGTTGAAGTAGCTTCCGAGAATCCGCCATGATAATCTTGATTTTCCAAGGACAACTCAAAATGTCATTGCTAGCATTAATAACCGCTAGGCAGTCACCTTCAAACTCGAGCCTCAAGATCTCGAGATGGCGGACTACAACCGAACCCTGGTAAAAAGTTAATGCCTCCGCCTTGAGAGTGGGCATCTCCCCACAGTGCTAACCTTGGGACTATGCATTTCAAACTGCGACATACCTCAAAAATCGCATTTCTACACCCATTCTAAATCATCATTCCCCTTTCTCCATATTTTTCCACCAAATCCCGAACTACAAATATCTTAATGTATTTGGGTGTTTTTGCTTTCTCAATTTGCGACCTTATAACAAACACAAATTAAATTTTTATTCTATACCCACTCTATTTTTGGGATATAGTCCAAACCACAAAGGGTACTTGTGTCATGATTGGGAAAACAAAAAATTTTACACTTCACGAAATGTCATTTTTCGTGAGACAATATTTCCTTATGCCATTGCCAAATCACACCCTGCTCGTTATGAAACTCCACCCATCGCTCAATTACCTATTTTTATAATCCGGCCTATTCACCTCCACAATAGGTCCACCACTAAGCTCAACAACTTCATCTCCACAAAACAGCCCAAACACAGGCTCACCAAGCCTAGCTTCCTCACCTATCAATCCTCCGTCTAATTCCCCTTCCAATTCTTTAGAGTCGTCCTCGACTCCATCACAACATGTGCATCCCATGATCACCAGATCCAAGTCGCATAGCCTCAAACCCCTTGTGCGCTCTGATGGAACAATATTGTGGCCACAATGCTCCGCTACGACCCTTGTTCCCGAAGAACCCACTTGCTTCTTTGAAGCCTCTCGTTTTCCTAAGTGGAGACATGCCATGGAGAATGAATTTAGACCTTACTCAATACCAATACTTGGTCCCTTGTGCCTCCATCTTCCCAATACAATGTTTTTGGTACTAAATGGGTTTTCAAGACTAAGAGGCATTTTGATGACACAATTGACCGTCGAAAGGCGCGTTTGGTTGCGAAAGGATACAATTAACTTCCTAGAGTAGATTATAGTGAAACGTTTTCACATGTGGACAACTCTTCAACCATCATATTACTTTTGTCCTTGGCTGCGATGAACCGATGGACTACCCAACAACTAGACATACAGAACGTCTTCCTTCATGGTTCCTTGAAAAGGATGTCTATGTTCAGCAACCACCAGGTTTCTTCAATCCTTCATTTCCTAATTTTGTTTACAAATTAAATCGCTCCTTGTACGGCCTAATGCAGGCTTCTCGTGCCTGGTTTGCAAGGCTTAGTGATGCTCTTGTCTCTCTCGATTTTTCCTCCTGCCAAGTTGATTCATCTCTTTGCACTTACCGCTCCAAGAATGATTGTATCTTCGTCCTCGTATATGTCAATGACCTCCCAGTAATTTCCTCCAATCTTGCTTTCTCTTCCAAATTTGTTGTCTTGGATCGGCAAAAAATATTCTCGGGATTGAAATTACTCGTGATGCCTTGGGCTTTCACCTAGACATGGCCACGGGTTGACCCGGACATGTCGGGTTGCCACAGGTCAATGACCCATCGGGTCCGGGTCAATGAGAGGTCGGGTGGCTCGGGTTGGCGGGTTAGAGTCGAGCCTCCCCCAACCCGCTGACCCACCGGGTTGACCCACACCCATAATTTTATTTTTAAAAAAATATTTTTAATAAAATAAATTTATAATTATTTTGTAAATTATGTAAATTATTTTTGGAATAATTCATATTCATAATAATACATAAACTAATATACAATGTGCAATGTGGGACAAATGAACCCTCATTCTTCTCCTTTTATAGATTTGGAAGTCCTCCTTCCATCCCCTCATTTCCAATGTGGTGTCCGTAGAGACTCAAACTATCCTAATGATAGATGCCCACTCATTCAAGAAGAAGTTGCTGATGTCAATGCTATGGATTATGGACCTCGCCGAAACTTTGGTAACAATTTTTACAATTCAAATTATAATTCAAATTATCAAAGTGGTTTCAATGGCAGGATGAATCGGCAGTAGTAGTAACAAGTACCTTATCAAGGTAGGGGCCAATTTGAGAATCGCCAGAGAAACTCTCCACATGATGATGAGAAAGAGACTTTGAGATTGTTGTTGGACAAGATGAGTGTCCAAGAGAAGTTATTGAGTAAAATGGGTCAAGAGATTGGAGAACTTAAAGCTAAGGATTCAGGCAAGCTACCCTCATAAGTTGTAGTCAATTCGAAGGAGAATATGAGTGTCATGATCCCTATAGGAGGAAAAGAGGTTAAGGTTCCTGTAAGAAGCATAGAGGAAGAGCCTAAAGCTACCATAGATTTGGAGGAACAAGGCGAAAAACAACCAAAGGAGGTGTCTGCTGAACCGGACCCCGCCGTTTCCTACAGCAAACGAATCTTTTGTCTTTCCCGACTCCAATGCAAAGTAGTTGCCAAAGGAGTGGTCATTTTATTATTATAAGCCTAAACCACCCTTTTCAGAGGCTCTAAGATGAGACATGAAATGGGAGAATGAGAAGGATTTGTTCGATACGTACATTCGCCAAGTATGTAAACATTCCACTTTTGAATTTAATTAATTATGTGCCTCACTATGCTAAATTTTTTAAGGAAATATGCACTATAAAGAGGAAGCAGAGAATAAAGACTAAGGAAAATGTAAGTTTGAATGAGAATGTCTCTGCTATTTTCCAAAAGAGATTGCCTGAAAAGTGTGGAGACCCGGATATGTTTACAATTCCATATGAAATTGGGATACTAGGTTTAAGCAATCTATGCTAGATCTAGGAGCTTCAATTAATGTTATGTCCTATAATTTGTACATGTTTTTGGGTTTGAATGCTTTGACAGGGACAAGGGTTATAATGCAACTTGCTGTTCGATCTCATATTAAGCCAAAAGGCATTGTTGAAGATGTTTTAGTTATGGTTGATGATTTGATTTTCTTTGTTGATTTCTTTGTGTTAGATATGGAACAGGGAACCCTTGAAACACCAATTATTCTAAGAAAACCATTCATAAGAATCGCGAAGACAAAAATTGATTGTTGTGAAGGTTCATTGACAATGGAGTTTGATGGAAGAAACATAGAGTATTCTTTGTTTAACCATGTTAAGCTTTCTCCTGACAATTCTTTGGATATGCCTAATGCTAATAATGTTGATTGCAACAGTGATTTTCATAATTTGCTAGAAATTCTTAAGGAAAAAGTTTATTGAATTCTGAATTCACTAATAATTTGAAATCATATTTAGGAAGAAGTTAAGATAGATGTTGAAAGCTTTAATGATCCGTATAAACTCATACTTTTGCCTTATGAGAAGTTAATTCCAAATAGTTTGAAAGTTTTTGTGATTTCAGGACAACCTCCAGGACTAGCTCAAGAGGAAGAAAAGAAGTAAATGGAGGAATTGGATCATTGCTTGGATATAGCATTACATCTTCCAAGGGTGACATTGCTTGTCAAGAAAAGGACAAGTATAGGTGAACCTGATGGAGGATTTTGAGCCAAGAAGAGTAACACATCGAGTCAAAGACGTGTAATAAAAGGCGCTTCTTGGGAGGCAACCCAAGGTAATTAGTTAGATTTCTATATTTTTGCATTATTTTTCAATTCAATAAAGTAGGATAGGTGTTTTGTTGTATTTTCGGAATATTTCTTGTGAGAACTAACTTGCAGGATGATTTTGAATTGAGAAAGAAACAAAGTTTGGAAAACTGGTAAACCAGTGCCCGCTGCTTTAATACCGACGCCCGTCACCGTCATTATGCCTGCGCAACACCCGATTTTGATTTCGGGAAGGAAGGATTTTGGGACCATTATTTTATCTATCTTCTATCTTTTATCCCCTCAATATTCCCTACAAATACCCATCTTCTATCTTCTCTCACCCTTTCTTCAAATTTTTCCTAAAGCATACTACAAAAACCCTAAAACGTCATACTCAAATCCAAATTCAACCATCTCAAATCCTTGAATCTCCATAAAAAAAAAAGCCTAAATTTTCTAAGTCAATATCATCTCTTCACCCCAATTCCATCTTCAAATCTCAATTCCATCCACTACTACCCATCATCCACCAAATTCAGATTCAACCCATAAACCCCTACCAAATCCAATCTTTTTCACCACCATACCCATCCTTTTCACCCAAAAAGGCTTTGTAATCAAGTTTCATGCACAAAGGAAGCAATTAGAAGAGGTTTTGACATCCTTTCAGCGATGTAGAAGCTTGGATTTTCGAAGTTCTCCGACACCTGTGCTCGTCGCTCCATAATCGGCACCCACCATTATTGTAAAGAAAGGTTTTTTCGGTTTGTTTTTTATGAGTTCTCTCACTTTCTTCTCTTGTCTTGTGCATTATGGAAGTGTGGCCAGACATAGTGCTTGGTTTGTTGAAATCTATTGTGGAATTGCTTGAGAATGGTGGATTGAGCAGGTTCGCGAGCAAGAGTGCTCCCACCTATCAGTATTTGGTTAAGGAGTTTCTAACAAACTTAGAAATATGATCTCCTAAGGATATTCGTTTCAAGTTGATAGGGAGGGAGTGCTTTGCGATGAAGAGTTCTCTGGCAGGTGCTTTTGGTATGGAAAAGAAGTATATTGCAGATTGGGAAGCTACTATTATTTCGCTCAAGCTACCTGAGATCTGGAAGAAACTAACTGGTATGCCTGATAATTTGAGGGTGGTGAGTTTGATGATATGATTACAGACCCAGATCTTCGCCTTTGCCACAGAGTTTTGAGCTATGCGTTCTTTGGTTCAGAGGATTCGAGGATTGTTGAGTTAGGGATGGTAAACTGGTTGTATTGTCTGACTCAAGATTCCACAATTGTTCTTGACTGGGTACAGTTGTTTCTTGGAGCATGTGAGAGAGCGCTTAGCTATCGCCGTCAGACTCGCCCTATGACTATCGCATTTGGAGACAAGAACACACTTCTAACTCACTACTTTGCGATTGATATTAGTTCTCTACGCCCTGAGAGGTCCTCATACACTTTTCATTTAGACACTCTGATGTCTGAGCATATGTTGGAGAGAGTATAGATCCCTTATGTTCTGGAGGGATTCCGCTGGCTTTCTGGTCCTCATGGAACACATAATCAGTATCTCTCTATTGTATTGCCAATTGGCTCTACCTTAACTGATTTTTAGATACGCCACATAGTCCTTGGTAAGAATGTGATGCGATCTATTGAGTTGTTGACTGATTCTAAGACCAAGCCTGAGGAGATGTAAACAAAGATGTTACTAACATCTACTAGTGCTAAGTCTGCACGCATTGTAGACCTGAAGCGCCGATTGACAAATCTGGAGAGGCAGGAGACGATGCGACTCTAGGAGATGGCGCAATAATAGAGTGTCCTCACGGACAAGATTGATGAGCTCCAGGGCATACTCATTAGGCTTATCAGTCATTTTACAGGCCAACTGTCTGGATTCCACCCTCCACCTGCCCACTGATTGGTTAGTTATCCCTTCCTTCACCTGAGTTTTATTCATTGTTCATTGTTTTTTGCATTGAGGACAATGCAACATTTAAGTGTGGGAGATGAGATTTAGAGTTTAGAATTTAGTTTTAGTTCATGTTTATGATTTCAGTTTCATGTTTATGTTTAAGTTCTAGTTTACTTATCATAGTTTTAGTTTTGTTATCATGCATCATTTTATGTTTTAAGTTGTTTAAATGTCAGAAAATGAAAACAATAGAAAATGTCGGAAAATTAAAAAATATCATGCATTGCATACATATGTGTTAATTCAAATACATATCTAACTTAGTATGTCCTCTATTTTATTTTCACATGATCATATAAATTCCATGGAATTCTGGATGATTTGACTTTATCTTTATGAGTTGATTTTTGATGTGAAATATGATTTGGCATATGTAATTAAGAATGTGTGATCTAAGTTCCTATGCAAGATTGAGATCCAACAAACAAAGGCGGATGGCTTGAAGCGCTAGCCCAGCAATTGCTGGGAAGAAAATTGTAAATTAGGTTAAAATAGAATTTTTTGCCGGGTAGTATATTTGTCAAGGTAAGCTTACTTTTATGGACTTGGGCCAATATTAAACAAACTCATATGCCCTCTTTATTTTTAAAGCCCATTAACTCCTTAAATTGAAAAATTAAAAGGTGATCAATTGCCCACAACCGACAACACAATTTCACATAGCACCAAAACAACAAAAAAAAAAATCTTTTGGCATTTATCTGTCTTCAGTTTTTTTTTTTTTTTGAAAACCAATATCTTTCTTCAATTTGGTTGTTCCATTCTAAATTTTCAATTTAAGGAATTTCAACTTATTTAATCTATTATTTTTATAAGGTATGTTTTTTTACTCTCTTTTTAGGAGTGTTTATTTAATTTTTAATTTATTAAATTTGGGTTTTGATTCTATTGAATTGTTTGGTAATTTGATTATAGACGTTGGATTACTATTTTATACCATCTTTTTTTTATGCTTTATATATTATTTTAGTGAGTGATCTATTATAATATAACATAACTCGAATGAATTTGTGTATTTATTGTTTTTACTCTCTTTTTTTTTGTATAACTTTTGAGTCAATAGGTATAACTTTTGTAATGAAACTTTTTATTATTATGAATTCCAAATAACTCTTATAATCGTATTTTGGATTGAATTTTTTTTTCTTTATCATGATTAAAAAATTTTCGCTCACCTAAATTTGAAACACTAGATCCGCCACTGCCAACAAATGATTGTCCTAGTGAGATATTTTGGCCTTATAAGGATTATATCTATATCTTTTTGCTTTTGTTGTGTGAATTACTCTTCTTATGCATTTATCTCTTAGTATTGACATGGTTATTATTACTGAGCCCAATTTATATACATGATTATTGCTTATGAGTTGCATACGATAGAGGCATTTTCTTAGCCCATATTTATCCATATCTACCCTGTGTTATGTCTTTGTTTTGAAGCCAGTCTGAGTCTTTATCCCATTTCTTTGAAGCTCCACAAAATTCATATTTCCTAGCCCATGATAAGGGTTACCAATCCGAAAATTAGGATTTAAAGTTGGTTATGGATGATTATTTTGAGTTGAGAGAGAAGCTAAAGTGAGTGCTTATTGTACGTAGAGCTTTGAAAAAGATGTAATGTAATGTGATTATTTTTCCTCGTATTGTATTTCATGTATATGACTCAAGAAGAAGAAAAAAAAAGAAAAAAAAAGAAGAAATAAGATATTCGAAAAAAAAAAGAAAAATAAGAAAGAGAAAGATAATAAAGAGCCTTGTTTATCATTCTTGCATATGAGAGTTGGATATATATTTGGTTAAGTTTTTATTTTGAGAGTTATTTTGAGAGATCTTATGTTTTGAGAGTTGATGTTCTTATGCGAGCTTGATGCATTTTTTAGTTGTTTTGAGTTATGTTGGAAGTTTTAGGAATCTCAGTTCCCATAATTGAAAGCATCACATAGCCAAAATAATTCCTTGCCATTATTTTCTTATCAAGCCTCATTACAACCCCGCCAAATGGAGTCTTCTTTGAAGATTTCCATTGAGCGAAAGTCCTCTTGATGTTGCTTATATTGCTTCGATGCGGTGGAGATTTTGTTATATAAATGTCAATATTTAAGATTGATGTTTGTATAAAGAATTGAGTTGAGAGTTGTTATTAAAGCCTAAACAGATGAGAGCGAGAGAAACACATATTCTTCCTTGTAAAGTTGGATTGATAGGCATGCGGGCTACTTGATCGTTCATGTACATGCTATGATGTTTGTTTGCCTTATTCATGTTTGCGCTTGCTTTGATGTTGCTTTTGATATGGTTGAGTTATGAAAGGATCTCCTGGGGGATGCATTGGTTTATGTTTATTCTTCATTTGCTTGAGGACAAGCACGAGCTCAAGTGTGAGGAGTTTGATACTGCATATTTTAGATAAGCATTATAGATATGTTTAGTTGTATTTAGGATAGGTTTCTTGCATGATTTAGAGTTAATTTGCATTATTATCTATTTGGGCATTCGGGTTTGGAATCTACGCAATTTTGTATTTATTTTGCAATTTTATATCCGAGTTTGATGAGAGGTTTAAGATGCTTAGAAGACACTAGTTTTGAGCTTAAAAGATGAAAGGAAGGATCATCAAGGGAGCTTAGGAGAATACAATCAAAGATTAAAGAAGAAAACAAGCTACTGATGGAATGGCGCCCGCCGCTATTTAACCGGTGCCCGCCGGTTTCACAGATTCAATAATTTCGTTTATTTCTGGATTTATTTCTATTAGTTTATTGTTATTTTACTTTTTAGGGTTAATAAGGTTGACTCCAATCATATATAGGCAGAATATTGTTAGGTTTTAGAAGAAGAATCACATATTGAGAAGAACAACCAAACTCAATTTAGATTTCGTTAGAGTATGAGTTGCTAAACTCATAGTTTCTCTTGTGATTCAAAGACATGCATGGTTGGTTGAATTGTGAGGTTTTGATTTCAATTGTTATCAATTAGTTATTTCATTATCCTTGTGCTCATAATTCTTGTTTGCATATATTCTCTCTTGATTAATCACCTTGACAGGATTTGCATTCATGCAAATGATTAATGATTTCGTGAGAATAGTTAATCCTTGGTAGCAAACAATAGGTAAATTATCCTGTGAAAGCATCATTTGGCTATGCAGGGTAATGAAAATTGGTTAAATATCGGTTCGTTTGAGATTAGGGTTAAGAGAAGTGACACCTTTGACAATATCTAATTACCTAGGAAGGTTGGTACTGCCAAACTGCCAAGTATTTTGGGAATTTGTGCTTCTATGTGTTTAAGAATCCAGTTAAGGTCGCATATAATGTAAGGGATTGGTAAGCCTGTGTAGGATATTGATCTATTCAAACCAAAATCGGAATAACTACATTGATGACAATTGCATTGCATTAGAATGACAAAGAAATCAAACCAAGGATTATGAACCCCAACTATTGTTGAAAATTACAGGTGAAGCGCTTTCATCATATTGGTAACACCTTTGCAATCATTACCTTTTTTTACTTTATTTACTTTATTCATCTCAGTTATTCTTGTTTACTCTGAATCAACATTGGATACGCGGATCTATTCTCTCTGTAGGTTCGACTCCTTACTTGTCTGCTATACTAATTTATTAGTTTGCTAAGTTGGGATTATTATCAGTATTTTTGACAAGGACACATCACATTCCTGCTCGTCACACGTCTACTTTCACCTAAGTAAATCACAACACATTGCCGACATTGTCACGAGAGCAGGAATGATGAACTCCAAACTTGTGAGCACTCCTCTAGCCACGGACTATGATCCTACACAAGCATCCCCTATCTTCACTTATGCTACTCTTTATCGAAGCATCATCGGCAACCTCCAATACTTAGCCTTTACAAGACTAGATGTTGCCTTTGCAATCAATTGTTTGTCTTAGTTTATGCATGAACCGAAGGACATTCATTTGCAGGGAGTAAAAAGGCTTCTTCGTTATCTAAATGACACAAAGGATTTCCAATTTACCATTGCTTCACACCAACACCATGAACTCTCTGCCTTTTCAAATGCTGATTGAGGCGGTGACAAGAGTGACATGCACTCGATTAGTGTGTATTGTATCTATCTTGGCCTAAATCTTATTTCATGGAGTTCAAAGAAGCATTCCACCATCTCTCATTCATCCACAAAAGTAGAATATAGAGTCTTAGCCATGGCCACATGTGAAACACTTTGGATACAATTTGTGCTTGTTGCCATAGGTGTCTCTGTTAATAAGGCACCCACACTTTGATGTGACAATCTAGGAGCCACATATTTGGCTTTGAATCCTATGCTTCATCATCGAATCAAGCATTTGTCACTGGACTACCATTTTGTTCGTGAGTGAGTAGCCATCTAGACTCTTCAGGTAGCATTCGTTTCTTCCAAAGACCAAGTGGCAAACTTACTCACGAAACCACTGTCATCAGCTCGCTTTCAAGCCATTCGCTCCCATCTTTGCATCACTCTGATGGGATCAACGGGGAGTAGTAGCCCATACATTTAGCCTCATCCAATAGAGCAACAGAGCAAGTCCAATGAAGTGGACCAACCTATAGATATATGTAATAGGAAGATAATTGTGTAAATCCTACTCTCCAAGAAAAGCCTCTTTATATATACTTGTAATTTTCTGTTATTGAATCACTAAAGAATCAAAAAGCATTTTGCATCCATTCACTCACAAGATAAAAAAATGTCTCAGAACGGCAGCACATATGACACTTGCAAGGCTAAAGGGCACATCTGAAATTCCATACTTGTAAAATGGAAGAACCTGCCACAATGTATGAATCAATAGTCCCTCAAATTTTCAACGATATCTCAAGACAACAATTGCACCTTGATAATAAATTCAAGGTCAAATCGTTCTCCCCCCTTCTTTCACATATTAAGTACTGTGGAAGCAAAACATAATATGATCTTTCTAGTTAGAAATTCAAGATTAGGGCATCTAGTGACCAGATATCTGTCATTTTGTCACTAAAACCCTATCTTTAATTTACTCCTTTTTTAAAATGGCGTCGAACAAGAAATACATATCCAACCAAATTTTAACTCCATTTCAAAGCCAAAAAAAAAACAGCACACTCAAGCTCCAATCGAACTACAATAATGAACCTTAAGCAAACGTAAAAAAGGGAGAGGAAGATACCGTAAAACCATTGGCCATTATTACGGGTATACAAGCAGGATCTCGTTCCCACCCCTAAAAACTAGCCATTAGGGCTAGTGGAGCTCTCACTTATATACCCACATTGAGGTTCATGAATTCCCGATGTGCAATATAAGTATCCCATGTTACAGAGAATCGTGCTTGAAAGTCGACATCTCGGCGAATCTGAACAAGAATATTTGGATTTTTCGCCTCTAACGTCCCAACGCCCATCACCCGACACCCTGTAAGAACTGGGTTTTTTTACCTCTTACATTCAAAACGGGTATGTCATTTCCGAGAGGTCAGTTCCAGCTCTCATACAAATGTAACGGGTATACAAGCGGGATCCCGTTTCCACCCCTAAAAACTAGCCATTAGGGGTAGTGGGGATCTCCCTTATATACCCACATCGGGGTTCATCATGAAATCCCGATGTGGGATATAACTTATAAGTGTCTCATACCACCATATCCTATTACAACTACAGTCAACTCAGCAAGGATGTTCAAAGTCACAGAAATAGATGGGGTAAACGTCGTCCTCCAGAGGTGATTCCTTTCTGAAAATGGCATCGAAAACGCCCATTTTCGTACCTCGTCCTAAGGTCCTCATATTTCCGCTCTCAAATGTCATTGACGTACAACACCCTCCCTATCTTGGTGCTCTTACTCCCTGGTTCGCCCTCATAATTCGAAATATTTTTTTCAAAATAGTAAAAAAAAATTTTAAAAAAAAATTGGAAAATAGCCAAACAGACAAAGACAAAGTATTTCGGCGAATAGCCAAAACATACCTAAGTCACGGTTTGAAATAGCGACTCTATCCCAAATTGCAAAAAAATTATTAAATTTTTTTGACCAATTATTAAATTTGTTGTTTATAAGAGCAACTTAGTAGCATTTTTTACTTTTTTTTAATTTTCAAATATTTATTTCCCTAAAAATAAATAAATAAAAAATACATCCAAGCTATATACAATGGCTAAATTTCAGTGGCAAATTTAAAAGAGTATACATTCTCCATTCACTAGGTAGTTCCTTTTTTTTCTATTTGTTGAATGTTCAAGCTAAATATTTACAACATCCAATTTCAAAACAAAAATTCGAACATAATCAAAACACAATCATTCCAAATCTTGCATCCAAAACTTTAATATCCAATGTAATGTCTTGCATCTGAAGCACATAGAATCCAATGCAAAGTCTTAAATCCCATTATGTCTTCCTGATTGACATTATGCATGTATTGAGTCACCTACAACATGTGTGCAGATTCAGATTCCATGTCTACAAGTTGTCCTTTATTTATACCAACTACGTAAAGCCAACCTAATATTTTGCACTTTTTGTATGTTAAGTTTTTTATTACGGAGTATATGATATATTTGTGTGGATAGACGTAAGAATGTCTAATTAATCTAGACAACCTATAAAATCTAGATCAAATCAAAATTTTAAAAAAATGCAGACAATAATAATACATTAAATATCAATACAAAACACAAACGATGAGTTGTAGAATTTTCTAGCATTTTACTATTTTCACAGTTAATTTTTCAGTGATCCTAAAGAATTTAGAACTATCTATTCTTTTGTTTTAATTCCTATAACTTTTGTTTTGGTAAAAGCAAAGGGAATAGTTATCATTTTTATTTGCAGATAAATTAACAATTCCCAAACCCAAATGTAAAAACTTTTTTGTGCTAGTCTCTCTTAAGCAATTCATCAAACATTGTAAGCATATCATTGAATCCTATATATAATTAAACTTAAGAAAATTCCATTTAGTGTCCCTGGGTTTATGACAATTCCAATTGGTGTCCTACACTTTGTTTTTGTTGTTACCTCTGAGTTTCGCCAAAAATTCAACTCATACCCAAAACTCAAATTTTCTCCTTTTTAATGAATAAAGATACTCTTTATTTTTCCTTGTATAAAAAAAACATTTTATTAAAGAACCGCCTTTATTTTTAAAATTTAACAAAATCATACATTATTATAAACATTTTAGTAAAAATTACACTTTGCTTCCAAAAAATTTAGAAGAAAATCGGTCATTGTTTTTCACATTACTTAAAAGATTTGTTATATATTGAACCAAAAAAAGATTTGTTATGTATTTTCATATTTTATATAAATAAACTCATTATTTGTCAAACGTTGCATGCACATAACTACCCATTATTTACAAAAATTTGCACAAATCCACCATCTTATTATGAGAAAAAAAATATATAGTTAATCTATAATTACAAAAAAATCATAAAACCATACTTTGCATAAAACGACTCTTTATGCTTTAAAAATTATACAAACCCACTTCTTATGTAATAAAAGAAGAGGTGATTCATTTCTTTTGTTTGGAATACACACAAAGAATAAGCTAATAATGATTAATCTTATATTATATTTTTATTTACAATATAAGAAAATGATATACATAAATTTTACTTTTTTTTTCAATAAAATTATAATCAAGTATTTGGTTAAATTGATCAGTCGCACTTACAAATGTTTAAATTTAGTGAAATACAGGTTAAATATTGCTTTGAAAATAATAAGTGTTAAATATTGTTTTGGCAAATAATGAGTGTTGTTTCGTTTTCGCAAAATATGGAAAATAATAGATCTTTTGGAAAAATTTAAAATCCGTAGTGATTTTGTTCTATTTTTTTGAGTGAGGCTCTAGACAAGATCCTAAAACGGCTATTGTCAAGACAATTTTAAGTAATTTCATGCAGGTCCTTTTCATTTTTTTCAAACAAATTACAGAAAGGTCCAAAACCCTCATCTATGAATAAGAGCGAATGGAAAAACCTAAATCTGTCAAATGAATTATTGTGCTCGAAAACTGGATAAAATTGGTGAAATTTATCAAGGAACGAATTGATTGACACTCACTTTCGTATGTCGATCAATTTGGGAAGATTCGATAATGATATTCAATGGTTATTTGTGGTCGTCGTTTGAAAATTTTGTCGAAACTCGGAGAGGACGAGCTAAATGAGGAACCTTGGCAAAAAGATGTTGCGAGTAGAAAGGAGGCTCAACAAAAGTTGTAGAGGGTACGAAGGAACCTCGGCCAAAAGTGACGAGGGTACGAAGGGAACTGGGCTTCTTTTGGCGAGGGTTTGTGAATTTGATAACAAATTCTGATAAATTGAGATTATAATTTATAAATTTGTTTTCACGCAAATAAATGCATATGGTATGTGTGATGGATCTTGTTAAAATGAAAACTCATATGCTTATGAGAATGACAAACTAAATTTCTTCCTTTAATTGAGGTGTTGAATTTCCTATTTTTTCTCTGAGTTGCATGTAAAATCTATAAAATATTGTATTTAATAATTAAAATAGAAGTCACTTCTAATGTAATGGTTTCTGGATTTATGTAGTTTAGAAAATGTTTTTTTCCCACTTCTTATTGCAACTCTAAATGACTAATCAATATCATAACTTTATCCAAAGAGCAAATTAGTTTTTTCTTAAAAAAATAGACCAATCAAGTAGACATGAAACAAATTAATGAAGATGTTAATGTTTTATCTTACAGTATTTGTTTCAAGTGTCCATTTCCCCCTGTCCTCAAAATTAGATTTCACAGGTTCAACTAATTAATAATGTTAAAAATAACATAATTGTAAAAATAGAGAGAAAAGAATAAAGAACAAAATCACACTATTAAGCAAATGATTTGCGAAGAACTCAAGGAAAAGGTGAGAATCTCCACACTGGGAGTGAAGAAGAATATGTTCCATTGTATGTAAATTACTTCCAATGTAACTTTAAACTCATTCTTTAATACATGTTGCAGTTACACGGAATACCTTATAAAGAAAAATGCAATTAATTGTAGCTACTTTAGCTGTATTGAACTAAATAACAAGGCATTGGTAGTGACTGTTGCTTTGCTATGGAAATCTAATGTATTAGCAATAGAAAAAGAACTCCATATCGCGTCGAGCCTCACTCATGATGATAATGTGCTGAATTGCTATCAGGCTACATAAGAAGTATCTCTATAAGGTTAGGCATACTTCTTTCTTGTATCCATGCCATGGGTACCGTTTTTATTGATTTTGTTAATTATTTCTGATGAGAACCAATAGTTAATTTCTAATGGGTGGTGATACTAGAAAAGAAAATTCACAGTCTTTTGTAGCCACATCGAAGCTCATTTATCCCTCAGCATCACCTTTCAAGAACTTTTGACTAAACAACCCCAATTGATTTCAAACACCCAAATTGGAAAACAATTAGGAATTTCATTCATGTTACATTCACGATGGTTTTATGAACAAATAATATTGATATTAGTCAAATCGACAAGTAATATTGAAATCTTAAATTACCTCTATTGATGTTACATTCACTGTGTTTTTATGAACAATTAATATTGAAATCTAAAATTTGTCAATGAAAGTTGTTATCCCATTGGTTCTAGCCGTGAAAATACTTCACAAGGTCTTAGGTTCGATTTCGAATTGCCCATAAATTTTTTACTTCTATTTTTTTCTTATAATAAAGAAGAATCTCGACAAAATCTACCGAGCTTATGAAGAAGCCTCGACTTGATGAAGTGAGGTAATGGTGTGAGCTCGGCTAAATGTGAAGAGCTTCACACACCACCTTGTTATGAGGTTGAATTTACCAAAACGACTCCTATAAAAGCCTTGGATGGTTTTGGAGGGAAAATTAAAGAGACTGAGAGGGAAAATTTAGGGTTTCGGAGCCGAAAAATTCTATATAAGATCTCCATAGTGGTACAAAGTAGACGTGGCCACGGGTCCGACCCGCCGGGTTGACGGGTCGGACCTGCCGGGTCGAGAACCCGGGGTACATGACCCGAATCCTAACCCGGAAATTCAACGGGTCGACGGGTTCGGGTCACACGGTGGGTCGACGGGTCAACGGGTTGACCCGCCGGGTCGGGACACGTGGCAAGGAACCGGGTACCCGCCGGGTCAACCATTTTAAAAAAAAAATTGGTTTTGAAAAAAAAAAACTCAACCCATCGAGTACTTTTAACTTTCACCATACTTTCGAAATGGAAAGATTTAAGGTGGACAAAACATGGTATGTGGGAAGATATATATATATATATATATATATTTATATATATATATATATACCTTCATTCCACTCCATCATTTCATCACACTTTAGATGTGGGAAAGAAAAGGTTGGATTGTGGGAATGACAAGTAGGGATATGAGAAGATATATATAGAGAAAATAGAGGTAGATAGCACACTTTCGATGAGGGACAGAAATATGGGATATGAAAGAAATTGTAGAAATTGATGTTTCGACTAATCGAATTATATGATGTAAAATGTAATGTAATTTAAGTATTTGGATTATATGGTGGAATATATAATGTAATTTAAGTCTTTGGATTATATGATGTAACATATAATATAATTAAAGTCTTTACCTCTTACGATTTAATGAAATGAATAACACATGGTGATGGAACATCATGATACATTATATCAAATTTGTTGGATTAATCTTTCTATTTAATTCAATTGATAGTTGTGTTGATCTATTGATTAATCATAAGTGTTTTATTTTACTTGCATTATGTTAATTTATTGGTTGTTGATTTCAAATCAAGGCTCATCTTCATATAGATATATGATAATCTTTCTCGTTTAAAGTTGAATTAGCCACATTTTGTGTATACACATAATGATGATGTTATTGAATTACCTATTTGTGTTGCATGTTATAAAATGAAAAGACACATTTGAAAAGTATTGCCCAATAATATATTTCATTATTGTGCTTGAAAATCCGAAGTTCTATAACATTTTCAAAATAAGTGAAAATCGACTTTAAGGATACCACACATGTGTAACAACTTTATCAACAACAATATTTGTATTCTTTGAAATTATATCATAAAGACTCCTAACTTAGTATCATATATCATGATTTCATAGTGGAGCTACCAAATAACACAAATGTTTAAGGTATTGTGTTGAACTTCACACTTTCTTGCTACCCGTTCGTTATTTTAATCTTTCATAATTGATAGGTAAAATATTTTTCAAAAAAATAATATTTATATAAAGTGTAGTACTAGTGTTTGTATATGATAAAAATTTATAAGTATGGATTGACATGAAAAAACCGAATGATCGAGACTGAAGATATGATTTAGTTTCTACTTATTTTTGTCCCACATCCCATCCCACATTGAAAACTAGAGGAAAGGGGAGGGGGAGGGTGCTAAGTCTATAAAAGAACCAAAGGGTGGGTAGGATTTTCATAACATGCAATGCATGAGAATTTATATATTATAAATAAATAAAATTCATAATAATTATAAATATAAATTCTAGTTTTTTTATAATTTTTTTTTAAAATTTTTGACCCATTGGGTCAACCCGACGGGTCGACCTGCCGGGTCGTAGTCGGGTCGACCCGCCGGGTTGACCCGCCGGGTCACGGGTTCACTTTCCCCCGACCCTAACCCTAACCCTTAACCCGAGATGACCCTTCAACCCGTTGACCCGGACCCGATGGGTCATTGACCTGGCGGGTCACGGGTCGACCCGCCCGACCCGTGACCCGTGGCCATGTCTAGTACAAAGTAGTCACAACTCCAAAAGATGGCGGAAAAACACAAACAACATGTTCGCAACCTTGTTGAAGTTCGAACTTTCATGTGGAATTTGATGGAGGAATTCGGGCAATGAATCATCACATCGAATATTTGCAAAGAAATGGGGTATCAACAAACCCTAGAGGTGATGTATGAAGAAGAATTGAACCACTGCGAGTTAAGTAGGAATCCCAATCATTGACGATTGGTTGAAGCGGACAAATGGGTTCTTGCACTTCCGGTTGTAGATTTATGTATCATCAAAGAAGAAGGTCTAGAAGATCACCTAGAATGAAGAAGTTGAAGAAAAATTAATATTTATTCTTAATCTATTTTCAGTTGAATTTTTAGTTTTAGTTATAATTTATTCTTCCATGGCTTTTAGATTGTAATGAAACTATGATTATCAATAAAAATGTTAGATTTCAATCGATATGTTTTGATGTTGCATAGTAGCGATGAGTGTGTAAACTATCGTTGGATAGCAATACAAAATGGAGAGGGTGATCGAGCATAATAATTAACCTCAATACATTTAAGCAAGGTTATAACATAGCCTCGACAAAACCGAACGAGGTTACACTATAAGCTCGTTCTACAGACACGCCGTTTATCCATAAGCTCGGAAAAGTGACTGAGGTTATCTTATCTTCTACCGTCTTTTGATCACGTCAATTGCAAATTCTTATCTTCTATTTGCAACATTTTTATGTATAGTTTTAACTAAATTATATTTGATAATATCCTAACAACTAAAAGAGATTTGCAATCTTTCCTAATCTCTGTAGCGAATCAAATTATATCCTCCCCCATTTTTTTCTTTGAAAAATCAAATATAAAAAGAAACTTCAGATTTCGTTTGAAAGGATAAGTTTTGTCAACATATGTATAAAATCTTGTCGTTACGTATAATAAATTAATCTAACCAAGATAAAATAATTTTAGTGAACAAACAAAACCTTAAAAATTTATCTAGATTAACCCTTAAAATTTTATATATATCTTTTCAATTTTATGAATAAGGAACGAGACAGATACAAATTCATTTAAATTTGATTCAATATGTACATCCAAGTAAATTTTATGAACATGGAAAGAGATTGATAAATCTCGGTGGGCCATATAACATGGGGGTCCACACGTCAGAGCACATCATGCGCACCCAAGCCGAGCACACGAGACCAGCAGAGTTCCATCCTAAAACCAATTGGCAATAGGAGGAGTGACCCACTAACTTATATGCAAGG
This sequence comes from Persicaria maculosa, assembly GCA_963922045.1. Taxonomy (NCBI): domain Eukaryota; kingdom Viridiplantae; phylum Streptophyta; class Magnoliopsida; order Caryophyllales; family Polygonaceae; genus Persicaria; species Persicaria maculosa. The sequence goes on from OY998271.1 coordinate 41,026,128, forward strand.
CTCGGATTCTCGTGTTTTTCGATGTGGGACAAATGTTCCAAGACATCACAACACGCCCCCTCAAGTGCAACTGTCTGGCCCCGCAATATATGTCAGTTGCACTTGACGTCTTGCCTAAGGCCGACTAGCCCAGTAGTTAGACCAGGGTCTTAAACCGCACCGCTCTGATACCATGATAAATTTCGGTGGGCCATATAACGTGGGGGGTCCACACGTCAGAGCACATCATGCGCAGCCAAGCCGAGCACACGAGACCAGCAAGGTTCCATCCTAAAACCAATTGACAATAGGAGGAGTGACCCACTGACTTATATGCAAGGCTCGGGTTCTCATGTTTTTCGATGTGAGACAAATGTTCCAAGACATCACAAAAGAGATTAAAAACAAATAGTTATATCCCTAGTAAGTACAGAACCTACAATCATAGGGTTTTGAACTAAATTAACTAAGTTGAGTGAAGACGATGATTCGATGAAAGCAAATCATGGAAACCAATTGGACCAGCAATTAGGTGAAGAAGATGTTGATGTAAGTTCTAATTTTATAGGAAGATTTAATTTCTATACCTTAATTTGTACGCCATATTGGTTGATCGGTCCTACAATAACCAAAACAACGTAACATAGAATATGTTCGCAATATGTTTCGAGCTTGTTTATTACCCTCATTAATATATGCCAACCTAATGTATCAACCTCGATGATATATACCGAACTTATGTATTACCCTCGAAAAATTCAGCCGAGGTTATGGAGTAAGCTCGTCAAGTTTTTTTGAGGTTATACTTAGAATTAATGATGTTGTGTTTTCGTTCTTTCTTGTTTCATCTTGACAACATTGATGCTTACATAAGTTTCGACCACGAACAGTCTAAGAATGACTTAAACTCATTGGACGATGAAGACGAAGTGTTCGACGTTGCCGAGTATCCGGATTTAAAATACTTGATTAGATACAGTAAAATTTGGGACTCTAAAGCTGAAGTTGTCAAAGATGCTCAAGATAAATCCAAGGCGAACAATATGGTGTTAGTTATTTCATGCTCTGATCAAAACAATTGTTGGTTATACTATGAGAGACGTGACAAGCGTCGGATTCGTAAACGTCTTGATGAGCCAAAAATGGTTATGAAGAAGAGAAAAGCGACATCTAGATGGTATGGTTGTATGTTTCGCATTAAATGTCATCAGGTGATGCTTAATCGTTGGAATTGAAGTCACGCATGGAGTTCATAACCATCCCCTTATTAGGTATATGGATGGAAACCGGTATTACAGTTGAGGCCGGAAGAATACATGTTTATAAAGGATTTAATAGCAACTCATGTGAAGCCGTCGTTGATACTAGGCCACCTTAGGGACTCTTTGACATCCTCCTCCTCCCCGGACTCTTCGACATCCTCCTTCTCCTCGGACTTATTGTCGTCATCATCTTCATCGGTCTCTTCCTCGTCACCATCCCCCTCATCTTCATCGACAACATCATACTCATCATCTTCATCACTTTGCTCCATCTGTACGTCTTCACTATCCTAGTCACAGTCATCACCCTTGTTCTCATCCTCGTATTATTGAGGATCACTGTCTAATTGCTCCTAAGGTGTCGGAGGGAAGAGGGTAAGTTATTGGAATGTCCCCAATACATTGTCAAAGTAGTAACTAGGTACATCGGGATGCGGTCGAGTTAGATCATAGAGAAGGGAATCGTCTGATTGATTTGTTGTGACAAGGAATAATATCTTAGTTAATAAAGATATTAAATCATATATTACACTCTCAATGTTTCCGAGATTACCTGAGTTAGTGGGTAATCGAAGTCGTAGTTGCCCCCTTTTGGAGTAATACTACTGAGCATACCAATGATCCGGGGGACAAACCATAGGGTGAGTATGAGTGAGGTACCATTCCATGTACTCTGACGTAGTGTCCCATGGTGCTTTCACATGAGGACCCATGGTCTGAAGTGGGATGCAGTGTGTAGGGAGTTGATGACGTAATGCCCACGAGGTGTTTAGGTACTCAACATGGTAACGCGTGTTATCACCCAATCTATATGCACAAGTCGGTTCAATCACAGGTTGCATAATACCATACACACGTCCAAACTAACAGGACACTATCTAGGATATATGCTTCTGTTATGTCCAAACAAGATAGAGTTCCATGGAACAAAGATACCCTTAACTCGCTACCATAGAAATCCATGCTCATTCCATAAGGCTGGAAAACAATCTGTATCGACTATTTTTGTTATAGATATTAGCATCTGAATTGAAAATGATATTATCTATACTAAAATAGAAGTGAGCTAAATTGACCTCAAATGGGTGCATTCTGTCCAAGTCACACTTGTATCCAAACAAGACATCAATCTTGTTGTATGAGGTAGCATTTGTCATCCACCTCATAGCCAAGGGCTCACTACGCCTATATTCCCTATTCCTTTATGGTTGGAACTAGGAAAATGCTTATAGATCAGACATAATATATACAAATATCAACATAAATATCTATTCTGTTATTCTAACTAGTAAAGGAGGTAGTTTAAGTAACTGCATTTAATTTATATGTTGTCATGTTACCTGTAATAGTGTTGCAGAACAGCAAAATTGTTTGTATTCTTGGCATGAAGCTTGCCCGAGCCTTCTGTAAAGAGTAGCTAATGTAGCCGCACCCATGCATATCTATGCACCTTCACCTCACGAAGGATAGGGAAGAATTTATGTTTTGCTTTGGCTACTGTCTTATTAACAAAAATGGTCGTAGACACCAAATACAACAGATAAGGAGCTGCACGATCGTCAACGGGTTAGTTCCTGTCCGACGCCTTGTAGAGTGGAGAACTTAATGCTGTGACTATCCATCTCTTTCTTAAGCTCACCCACATTCAAATGTAGGAATTCGGCTAACTCTTCCTTATCCTGTTGTGATGTCAATTTAGCCATCTTCCCACTTGGTTTGACAGACTCGCCATCAATCCTTAGTCCGAGTATCATCCTCACATCGTGTAGCGTTATTCTCATATCCCCCTAAAAAAAGTGAAATGAGTTAGTTTCGGAATGCTAGTGCTCCACAAATGCACTTAGGAGGGGCTCATCAATGTATTTGTGCACACATTGCCTCAAGTGCGATAATTCGCTCTGCTTGACCAAAATCCACCACCTGCCTTCTCCCTCTCACACCCATGACTTTATTGGATCGACTTTATGATGGATCTTCAATACCCCACAGCCGTGATGCTCGACTTGTACAACAAGTATAAATCGTACGATATATCAATCAACGAAGTGTTGAAATAAATTTTAACGCAAAAGCTACACTTTAACATTGAAACGATATTTACAAACAACTCACCGTGGCATTCACCCACAAAAAGCAAGATACGTGTGTGTCGTCCGATATCAACAATTCAGGTATCTGTGGCCCGCCAGGTCTTAGTCCATCGAGTTGGGGTACATACCGATCACGTCGAGGGTTTATCACCACCTTTTATTTGCCTTTTTCTTTTCTTCTAGCCCTAGCTTCTTCTCTCTTGACGCTAAGTGGCAATGTGTTGTCTCCAAGGAAGCTCGCATCTCTAGATGACTCATGCAGTGGCAATGTGTTGTCTCAGGGAAGTTTGCGTCTCTAGATGACACAACATGAGGATTTTCAATTCCTTAGGACATGAGAGGATTGTCATTTGCTTGATGCATGAGAGGATTTTCATTTGCTTGTGACATGGAAGTGTTGGTGTTCATCCTAGCTCTTTGAGCCGAGGCGTTTAGATATTCACGATCCCCTCTAACCATCTGCATTCATTAAAAAAAATGGTTAAATGAATACCAAAAATTGGATACCATAAAAGCTCTACTGAATTCCAACTCGAATTTACTAAATGAATCCAAAGGGAAAATGAAAACATAGTTTTCCTTCTCCATTCTCAAACCAAATGCACAAGTTCAAACTAAATTCCTGTTGAACATACAAAAATCCACATAATCTGCTAAAATCATTTCAAGAGGAGGCCCATACATTTTACCAAATTCGAATTCTAGTTGCCAAAGACATAATCTACTAATTGCCAAATACAAGCTCCGTTGAATTCAAAATCGAATTTACTAAATGAATCCAAAGGAAAAATGAAAACATAGTTGTTCTCCATTCTCAAACCAAATGCTGGCAGATTCTTCTCTTATATATTTGTCTCACCTTGTTATTATAAGAATCTAGATATTCTTTGGCTTTGTGATAACTATGAATCATTGGGCAGATTGCTGGAAAAATAAACAAATTGTTGAGAGAGCATGGACTCAAAGATGGGAAAATTCACTGCTCTGTAAATGTCAATATGTGTCTGATCAGACTTTTAACAACGAGTAATGACGTAGGAAATGCACTGTAGATTCAGAACTGCAGTAAATTTGAATTAATTAATTTAACATTCTTGAGGAATATATATGGTCGATCTTCTAGAGTTTTCATATGGTTACAACTAACATTTTTTCCTGAGACTTCCTGTAGTTAGTGTTTATTTGTATCCAACTATAATCTTCTTCTCCATACTCAAATCAGATACACAAGTTCAAACCACAATCTGCTACTTCGAAAAAGATTGGAAAAAAAAACGCAATCTGCTATGCCATTTTATACAGATTTTACTCACATCCTATACAGCAAATCCAGCCGAGGTTATGGTACTATCTTAGTGGCAACAGCCCAGCTTCCAAAGGATGCTTGGTGACAGCAACCGAGGATACACATAGGCTCGGTGACACTAGCTGAGCATAAATCATGACCTCGCTAAATCTACACGAGCCCTATGCCCGACAGTAAACCGTGAAAGAACGTCAAAGAAACCAAGTCCAATAGCAACAAAATGCGCAATTTCTTTCGTTTTCGTTACAATTGCTACTCATAATTCAACTCAAACAACACCCAAATCAATACTCCCTCCGTCTCAAAATTTAAGTCGTTTGACTTTTTGGCATACTTTTTGATGTGTTAAAAACTCAATGAAATATATAAAAAATTTCAAAAATTTTAAAATAATTTCTAACTTATAAATAATAAGTTTGAAATTATTCTAATTTCAAACCCTAAAACACACAATTTCTTCAAGAAAAAAAAAACAATCGAAATCAATTGTAAATGAAACTTCTTACCTTAAATTTGATAGATCTGTTGAGATCCCTCACAAATCTACCACAATGAACAAGGTACGAGTGATTTCTCTCTACCGTGTGTGGCTCGTCCAAGTGAAACGGAGTCTATGTTGATGAATAGCTTTAGTTTTTAATTTTCTTCTCGGACAGATCTGTAATTGTTTTTTAGAATAGGAACGACTTGTGTGCAATTTTGTGAAAATGGTCTTGCCCAGAGCCCTTTTTCCATCTTGTCTGTAGTTCTTATGTTTTTTTTTTGAAACAAGGGTGATTTTGTGATAAAATTTTGGAAATAATTTGTGATTTTGTTAAATTTTTAAAAATAAAGGTGGTTTTGTTACTTGTGTTTAATTTAGTCAAATAATAGCTAGATAGTTTCGTTCAATGTTAAACGTAAAGGGGGTTTTTTTTTAAAAAAAAAAGAAAAATAAAAGGTGGTTTTATTCATTAAAAAATAAAAAAAATATGAGTTCTGAGAATGAGCTGGACTTTTAATAAAACACAGGGTACCATTCGGATTAAAAAATGTGTGGGGCACTAACCGAAATTGTAAAAAATCTAGGGACATCAAACAGAATTTGTTTAAAACTTAGATTTCAAGACTTTATACCAATTTTTAGAGTAATTCCAAGCTACTACGGCAATTTCAAGACTTTATAATATTACGTTGAAAAACCTAAATTTGAGGGAATGAGGAAAATGGAAGCAAAGAATGGTGAAGGGAAAAAAAAGTGTTACCCTTTTTCCCAATATTTTTAGGGAATGAAAGGAGCTATTAGAGCATCTTCCCCCCGTAAGCCATAATGGCTAGGGGAAATAGCCTACCAAAAGAGAATATTCTATAAAATATTCTCTTTTGGTCTATTATACGGTTTTACTGTTCCCACCGTATGCCAATTTTGGTAGGCTAAATTTCCTATAAATACTAATATAATTTAGAACTTTCACATCTTATTTCCGTCATCTGATTCTATCTTTAAATGAATTCTTCTCAAATATCATAACTATAAAATATTATACATAAATATTATTTATAGATTTAGAATTGTATTATATAGGTTTAGATGAACTCTTCGCAAATATTATACATAAATACTATAAATGAATTCTTCTCAAATATCTTTAATTAAAAACCATAACTATAAAATATATAGGTTTAGAATTGTATTATTTATAGATTTACATAAATATTATACACTTAAAAATTAGAATTTTTTTTCGAAATATTCATAGAAAAATAAATATTTACGTAAATATTCAATGGTGTAAACTAATTACAAAAATATTCATTTTTTGCAGGTTTTGCAGAAAAACGCGGACCCAGTACGCGTTTTATGTACAAAACTCGAAAGAGAATTGGCGCCGGGGTTGTTTTTTGAATGTTACAAAAGAAACGCGGCCTGAGGCCGCGTTTCTATTGAAAAATAAAATCAAAATTGTACGTAGCTGAGATGGCACTAGAAACGCGACCTGAGGCCGCGTTTCTCCTTTGAAATTGGGCCCCACCTGCTGACTGGATGGGACGGCAAGCAAAAACGCGGCCTGGGGCCGCGTTTCTATATAATTTCAGAAAAAAAAAATATGGTCAAAGCGCAATTACTGCAGTTGGTTGCAGTTACACCAAAAACGCGGCCCCAGGCCGCGTTTTTAGTGCTTTTAACCCTAAAACCAGACGGCCTCCTTCTCCACTTCATCTTCTTCATTCTTCTTCGTTCGTTTCTTGTTCTTTCGTTTCTGCGGCATTCGTCGTCCCCTCCTCGTTCACCGTCATCATCCCATCGTCATTCATCTCTTCTTCGGTCATCGAAAAATCGCCAGTTGAAGGTAAGTTTTTTTTTTTGAACGAATATGGATGGTGATATATTGATTTTGGTCGGAATGGATGAGGGTTTGGTGATATTTGTATGTTTGTTATTGTTGATTAGTGATTATTACATATAGTTGAAATTGTGTGATAGTTGTAGATCGATTAAATCCAAAATTTAGAAAGTTGTATTTGATGATAGTTGTATATTTTGATAGATGATAAAATTTTTTGATATTTGTATGTTTGTTTGAACGAATATAGATTAGTGATTATTATAGATCCGAAATCGTGTGATGTTTGTCATATAGAAAATATTGTATGATTATTAGAAGAGAAAACATTTTAGGAGTCATGAAATAATAGAAAATTAGATTTTGATTGCGTATATATATACTTGAAAGATTGTATTATATAATAGTAGAATAGATTTAGAAAACATTTTTGATTGCATAAAATAATAGTAGAAGAAAAAATTATAGAAGTTTAGAATTGAATTAGGGAAAAAATAAAAAAAAAGGTGAAGAACATTTAAAAGATTTTGATTGCTAAGGATGGTAGGATAAGTACTTTTGAATTGTATAAATACAAAATTAAGATTCAGAATTTCATTAAGTCATTCTGCACAAATTATGTGTTCTGTCTTAGGTTACAAATAGCCATGCAATTGAATCCCGGTCCGCTGGTGAATGAGGTGCTCCACAGGCAACATCTCCATAGGTCAACTGATGTCTGGAATCGCGAAGAATATGTAAGTACATGTTGTTATCGTGAAGAATATGTAAGTATATGTTACAAATAGATCAAATACTAATGTTTGTTTGCGTTATATTTATAGACGAATGGCGTGATCCAGCATAGACTACACTTGCGCAAGATTGGGCGAGACCTAGCTCCAGACCAGAGAGTCATGCAATACATAAAGGATGCAGGATTCGAATGCATCTACAAGCTTGGGTCTGGGTTCGAGCTAGACAATGAGTTGATTACCACGTTGATAGAGAGATGGAGACCTGAGACCCACACCTTCCACTTCAACGTAGGGGAGGCCACAATCACACTCCAAGATGTTTCAGTTTTATTGGGGCTACGTGTTGACGGTCTTGCAGTTACTGGAACTGCATTCTACGATTGGGCAACCGTAGCTGAAACACTACTTGGGCAAAGACCCCCGCCAAATCAGATAAGGGGTTCGTCGGTGAAAGTGGCCTGGCTACGACAGCTACTGGTGCCCTTACCAGAAGATGTGGAGGAACATGTAGTACAGTGTCAGGCTAGGGCGTACATTCTCTTGCTAATGGGAAGTGTAATGTTCACGGACAGTAGTGGCGGTCAAGTGCAACTGTTGTACCTCCCACTGTTAGCGGATTTGGATGCTGCTAGCCAGTACAGTTGGGGCAGTGCGACATTGGTCTTCCTCTATCGACAGCTTTGTAGAGCTACAGAAAGAGAGAAAGTTGAGATCGTTGGGCCAGTCATCTTACTACAGGTACGGTAATTATTTCATTTCATACATCTACAATCAATGAGCTTGTGAACTTATTACCTTTACAATAATACTAGTTGTGGGCCTGGGAGCGTATCCCCATTGGACGACCACGTTGCATTATCCCACTTGGTGAAGGTGATGACCATAATGCAGTTCGGAGGGCTAGAAGACAGGAGAAAAGGAAGAAGACAGGTTATGGTTCACAACCTCCCCAATTCAGTGCTCGATTTGTAGATGGGGAGGATTCACTGGCTATGAGATGGTTGAATTGCTCATACTCCTATGGAACTACCCCGAAGACCTTGATGTACTATCGAGATGCATTAGATCGCCAAACTTCAGATCAGGTTAGTCAGTTTTATTGTCACTTGTCATCCTTGTATATTGTAGAAGTAAGAACTATTGTAGTCACATGCATTACTTTACAACACAGTTTGTCTGGGAGCCCTACTCGAGCGACGTACTAGCTCGCCTTGCTCCCATCTGTCGAGAAGGTGCGAACATCTGGCGATCTACTACACCTCTACTTTGTTTCGAGATAGTAGAGATGCACCACCCAGAGCGGGTCTCCCGCCAGTTTGGGGATGTGCAAGTGGTCCCCCCATCATGCGCATATGAGGAGATGTTGCACAAGATGGATCGCAGGGGGAAACCCTCCCACAACTGGGCCGAGGTTCATGCACAATGGGTACAGTTGTGGAACGATCGGGAAAACTCAGTTCATGTTGCAGCTGAGGTGGAAGATGAGGATGAGGCTACATCACAATATATGTCTTGGTACACACGAATCACCAGACGCCTCATTAGCCCACCGATTAGTGCACCGTCAGGTGTATATCAACCCGTGGCTCCTGACTACCACATGATGGTTAGTGGTTACATCCTTCATTTTTTCAGTTGTTCAATTCATGATGGTTATTGATTACATGCTTCATTGTTTCACTTGCTCATCATAACTATATCGTTATGTCCAGGGAAACTTCGTGATGGATGCTAGTACTCGGGCAACCCAGACTGTGGAACAATCGCATAATTTCTATGCCCAACACCAGTACAACTCCATGATGGGTCAAGTGGATGAGTACTGCAACTACATGGCAACATAGGGATCGCAACTTCTCAGTCAAGTGTCCTACAACCCCACACTGTCACACATTCCGACTGGACCCAGAATGCAGCAACCATCTCAAGCACATATGCCACCCAGTGGGTATGGAGTGTCATCCCAACCTGAGATGCAGACCCAATCGTTGATGGTGTTTCCTTCGTACCCGTCATACGGTACTCCTGGTGGCAGACCTCCAGTCATGATGGATCCACGATTTATGTTCCCCCAGTCGACGTTATTCTTGGATCTTTTTTTAGTGTAAATTGATTTATGTTTTATATGATTGTGTGAATGACCATCCAGAGAAATAGACAATGTAGTTTACTCTAATATAGTTTCATCGTTCAACCAACCGAAGCATAAGTTCTTGACAAATAATAACACGACAGTTAATAACACGATAACTAATAACACGACAATTAATAACACGACAATAATACTAGTTGCAGCATCATACAGATCACGAACCGGATGGACCCGCTCGACTCGGGCAAGATCGTCTGTTGTGCCCATAACCTCCACAGTTTCCACAACGCACTTGACCTGGGACGCCAAAATCCATCTCATTCCTAATCCTTCGTGATGGGGTTCGCCCAACATCTCGCAAACGCGACTGATCGGCGACCAGCCTGGGACATCCCACTTCTGGCCAGTTGAATGGCTCACCAACTGGCATAAATGTTGCTTGGTATGTCAATGAGTATAACTCCGTTGTAAAGTACCTTTCCACTAATGGCACGAAGGAAATGCTCTGATCTCTGCAAACAGCCAAGACATGTGTGCAAGGTGTCCTCAGCAACTTCCAACTGGCACATGTACATGTCTTACGACGTAAGTTCACGGTGTACGACCGGCCACTTCGCCTACCTTGTGACCTCCGCGGGTTCAAAATAACCTCAAATATTCCATTCTGCAGATCAAATGATATGACGTATGCATTTCTTGCAGCTTCAATAAGTACTCCAATCTTACCATCGACCGCCTCTGTCAGTGGGAAACCTTGTGTGGAGCGGGTGAGAGCATCCGCTCTCCTCCGCACAAAGTAACTGTTCACCTTATAAAAGGTTTGTCGAACAAGAGCTGTGATCAGAAGACTCCTCCCACCCTTGAGGACACCATTAAAAGCTTCAGATAAGTTTGTTGTCATCACACCATACCTTGCCCCTCCATCCTTACAAATGGCCCACTTCTCTGGCTCAATCGCGGCTAAGTATTCCCAAGCTTCACCGTTCATCTGTTGGAGGGCGCGACACCCCTTCTCGAACCCGCGTGTGGTGAGCTGATAAGCAGTCCAGCCTACCATGTCTTTCACTTTATGATCGTAGAACGTGGAGTTCACATTCGACTTCAAATGTCGAATGCATATCCTATGATGTGCACTCGGCGCCCTCCATCTAGGCAGCTCCTCCATGGTCTTCAGGATGCCCGCATGTCTGTCTGAAATAACGCATAATCCGAGTCTCTGAGTGACGTGTCTCCCTATACAATCCATGAACCAAGACCAACTATCTCCATTTTCACTCTCCACAACTGCAAAAGCCAGAGGGAAAAGCTGATCATTTCCATCCATACCTATTGCCATTAACACAACATGCTTGTACTTTCCATACAGATGGGTGCCATCGATCGATATCAAAGGACGACAGTGTGCAAACCCAGCAATGGATGGTGCAAAAGCCCAGAAAACACGATCGAATATCTTCTCTTGTGGATTTGGGGAATCCAGATTGCACCATTCAACCACTGTTCCCGGATTTGTAGCTTGTAGCGCAGCCATGAACCTTGGCAACTCCGTGTACGACTCCTCCCAATCACCATATATCTCTGCAATAGCTTTCTGCTTTGCCCTCCATGCTTTCATGTATGAGACACAAATCCCATACCTTTTTTTCAGATGCTCGAGTATGAAACTTGGCTTCGTGTCTTGATCATTGCGAAGAAATCCAAGAATCTCACCTCTGATGAAATTTGAGGTAACGTTACGATTATCCAACTGCAAAACCTCTCCAACACAATTGGATGCATGAGGCCCACTTTAATTGACGATTGTCCACATATCAACAGTTCGATCAACACGACGAGCAGATAATCGCCATGTGCATCCACAACTGTCCTTCCTATCACAAACAACTGTGTACCAATCTGGACTCGCCTTCTTTGTCCTGTATGGCTTACTCAAACGCACAGAATACTCGGTCAAATCACATTTCAACTCCTCCAGCGAGTTGAACATTTGTCCGCGAAAAAACTGTCTTCCATCATCTAATTGGACAAGTGGATTGAACCCTTGCCATGAAGTTGTTATCATTGGATCAGCTTCAACAATATTCCAGTTGGGATTAGAGGCCTCGGCCCTAATCGCCGCCTCCCTAGTAGCATCATCGTCCTCTTCAGAATTATCCAAGTCGTCTTCGTGATCAACACCAAGAGCATCAACATAGATCTCATTCACTTGTTCGATCCCTTACTGAGATGTGTTGTTATACTCATTCATCCTATAATATAATTAACTGTAAGTTAGTTTATCATAAATATTAAACGTTTTCACGAATTAATTACAATGAAAACTACGTACTCCTACATAATCCTACAAGTTAAACAAGTATTTCAATCTATTTCATTAACAAATATTACCTAAATAATCCTACAAGTTAAACAAGTTAATCACGATAATAAGTACAAGTTCATATAACAAAACTATATTCTCGACCAAAAAAATGAAAATCAACAACACAACTACATAATCCTACATCATAATCATGATAGTAACTACATCATAACTAAAGATTCAAAACTCATAGAAGATTATTAAGGATTTCAAGCCTCTTACTCATTCAAATAAAAGTGAAAAACTTAAATAAGAGTGCACAACTAACCTTAGCCAAGCCTTGATCAAATATGAGACAATATGTAATTTGAAGAAGAAGCAAATAAGATGATATGAAGAAGAAGAAGGAAATGCAAATAAGATGATATGAAGACGAAGGAAATACAGTAGAAAGAGGATACGAAGAAGAACGCTTTGCTGATATGAGGTAATGAATAAAACGCGGCCCCATGCCGCGTTTTATGTATACCACACTCAAAGAATAAGAATCTTTGACTGTGGTATTCTGAAACACTGAAAAACGCGGTCTGGGGCCGCGTTTTTGTCTTGCGTCCCATCCAGTCAGCAAGTGGGGCCCAATTTCAAAGGAGAAACGCGGCCTGACCGCGTTTCTAGTGCCATCTCAGCAGCTACAGATATACACACAATTTCATTTTATTTTTCAATAGAAACGCGGCCTCAGGCCGCGTTTCTTTTGTAAAATTCATACCACAACCCCGGCGCCAATTCTCTTGCGAGTTTTGTACATAAAACGCGTACTGGGTCCGCGTTTTTCTGCAAAACCTGCAAAAAATGAATATTTTTGTAATTAGTTTAAACCATTGAATATTTTCGTAAATATTTATTTTTCTATGAATATTTCGAAAAAAAATTCTAAAAATTAAATTAATAAATAAATAAATAGCATTTGGCCTTCCAAAAGAGGAAGCCAAATTTGGCCTTCCATTTAGAAATAGGCCAAAAACAAAAAAACTAAAATGGGTTTTGGCCTAGGGTGGGAGCAAAATTAGGCCAAAACCCATTTTTTGGCTTACCATGGGAGATGGCCTTAGAGACGAGATATTGGTGCAGCTCACATTTCGTTTGTGCAGGTAAATGAGTTTAAATTACCGAGAGATGGAGAAGCCATTCGTCTTTCTTCGATATCTAATTACATTTAATGATGTGTAGTTTCATCAATTTTTTTTTAAAAAAAATCTATATATATAAAATACTAAAGCAGAGGCCTGAAACTACCTCTGGTGCGATTCGCCTACGTGGAATTTTCTGGATTAAAACGGGATATTTTTGCTTACATGTCATATTCTGAATTAAATTGAAATTATTTATTTGGGCCACATCAATTAATAAGTCAATATAGTTAGGTAAAAAAACTTATCTTTTTAGATCAAATAATCTATCCAATATAACCATATATCTTAATTAGATAAATTTATCTAATATTATATATTTTAATTGTATAATAAAATTGTTAATAATAATGTATTTTAGTACGTACTTCCTCCGTTAATTAAAACATGTCGTTTTAGACATTTGCACAATTTTTAAGAAAGCAAATAAAAGCAAACAAAAATACACTTATACCCCTAATTATTACTTTACTTTTCCACTTTATTGAAAACTACAACTAACAAATCCTTAATCATTACAAGGGTAATTTTGGAAAGTGAATACCAAAATACCTAAAACGACATGTTTTTCTTAACAAGATTTTACTCCTAAAACGACATGTTTTTCTTAACGGAGGGAGTATTATATAAACAATCTTATCAAACTTATACATAATAATTACATATTTCTCTTTTTATTTTAATGGATCATAAGGATATTAACCACAAATTAAATTACCACTTATTTTAATACGTTTTTTTATAATACAACTACATTATATCTTTGCTCAATTTTTTTTATTATATTTTAAAAAATCGTACGTTTAATTTGAATAGATAACCTTCAAATTTCATAAAAAAAAATATAAATTAATCATCATTTTGTTTATTAAGAAACCGCATAACGGACGGGTAAAATAAAACTAGTTATGGTAGTAAATATGGCTTCTGCCCTCAGGATAAACTTAAAATCTGTTCAGAAAAAGATAATGCCCAATGCAGTTGCTACGAAGGTGAAATGTTGAGGACCAAACAAGATATTTAGCCTTTTAGTTATTTATTTTTTGTATAGGTACACGCAGACACATCAAATAAGGTTGTGTAATGCATAACATATTGTCTAACACCGAGGAGTATAAATATAAGCCCATAGCATATTCATGGTAATTGGTAAGAGATCATGTTAACACCAGGCAGACCTAATTTTACCATAACTACAACCTCTATCTGTTACCGCTTACCAGACTATCTGCCTAAAATCATAATTTGCTGTGAGGAGAAAATAACAGATAAAAAAATTCTTCTTCAATTTTCATAAATTGACAGATATACTACCGTATGAAATACATACCTTTGAGCACTACGAGACCGAGACCTAAAGTGAGAGCACCAGTAGCCAGTGGATTTGCCACTGCAACAAGGACACTCTCTACATTCCGAAAGTATCAAATTTAGGGCCAAAGCAACAGGGGTAAAACAATATAATTTCAATACGTGCACGTAGAAATACCTTTAATTTTTCCGAAAAATATCTCCTCAGACCCGTCAAATTGAGCCTTGAAATGCTTCAGAGACTCCTAAATTCACCAACAAAGAAATCAAAAACAGAAATTGAAAACTTGCGGTCGAAGTGAAACGCGAGAACGAAAGGGATGGGCATTACAATGGTTTGATCGAAGTGAGCAGAAGAAGTAGAACGAATCTGAGAGAGGCGAGATCTGGCGGATGAAAGAGCGGATTTGGCGGATTCCAGAGCGGTCAATTGAGCGATCTGAACCTGTTGAAGGGGAGTCTTGGTGATAATTTAGAAGGGATTGAACTGGTTGTTACGAAGTGGAGCAGAGAAGAGAGAACGAAGACGGAGGGAATGAAGAAAATGTTGTAATTGATTAGTCACAAGTCTGGATTACATTACAGGTATTTATATTTGGACAGCTTGCAATATGGGCCTAATCATACTGGATTACAAGCCCAATCTTTGTATGCAACATATAATAGTTTTCCCCGTTTTAAAGCGGAGCAGGTTCACGAAAGCCATCTTGTCCAAAACAGAAACCAGAAAGCGATTTGGTAAGCGCATCAGATAGCTGGTCTTTTGCAGCCACATGCTTCATATCGATCAATCCTTCAAGCACTTGCTCTCGAACAAAATAGCAATCCAAATCGATATGCTTTGTTCGCTCGTGAAAAATGGGATTTTGTGCTATGTGAATGGCAGCTTGATTGTCACAATGGACTGGTACCGAACTAATATTGGGAACATTCATTTCTGACAGCAAGCAAGTAAGCCAAGCTAGCTCGGTGCGGACACGTCGAATGGACCGATACTCCACTTCCACAGACGACAATGACAAAGTCGCCTGTTTTTTTATTTCTAGGAGATAAGGCTGCCTCCTAGGAAGACGACATAACCACTCACAGAACGCCTCGTCAGAGGGCAAGAAGCCCAATCCGCATCGCAATAGGCCTAAAGATCAAAAGATGATGTCCGGAAGAGAAGCAATGAGTGATCCTGTGTTCCTTTCAGATAGCTCAAGGTTCGAATAGCCGCTTCATAATGCATAGTGCGAGGTGCTTTCAAAAATTGGCTCAGAAACTACATAGAAAAACAAATATCTGGCCTTGTATGTGTGATGAAATTGAGCTTCCCAACTAGTTTTCGGTATAGCAATGGTTGAGCAATAGCAGTCCCCCCTTCAACGATTGCCTTCGTATCCAAAATTAGAGGGCTATGAGCCACTGGCGAATCTTCGCACTCAAATTCTTTGAGAGCTTCCAAAATGAATCGTTTCTGACTCACAAGGACACCCTCGGGAGTGTGAATAAACTTCAATCCAAGGAACAAACTCAGTTGTCCCAAGTCCTTGATCCAGAATTCGGCATCTAGGAAAGCTTTAATTGAGTGCATCTCAGTTGCATCATTTCCAGTGAGCAAAATATCATCGACGTAAACGGCAAGGTATGTGACAGCATCCCTATTGCGCTTTACGAAGAGAGAATAGTCGTTCATGGACTGAACAAATCCTCTGAACTGTAGAGCATGCAACAACTTGGCGTACCACTGCCGAGAGGCTTATTTGAGTCCGTACAAGGACTTTCGGACGTGACAAATATGACCAAGGGATGCATTCAGACCCGGTGGAACTTGATATACACCACCTCATATAGATCGCCATGAAAGAATGCGTTATTAACGTCTAATTGCATCATGTCCTACTTATTCTTAACAACAACAATCACTAGAGTGCGGACCGTCATCATTTTGACAACTGGAGAAAACGTCTCAGTGTAGTCAATCCTTGATAGCATGCATTTAGATGGTCATAATAGGTTTCATTTAGCTTAGTTAAGATGCATATCATGCATGGTTTAAGCACAATTTGCATATTTGCTCTCTATGTTGGTGGAGTCGGAATCTACACGTTTTTATTGATTATTTCGGGTAACTGTGGATCCGAGGAGGAGACATGGGTTGATGAAGCATTAGATGAGGATTGTCTAGTTGATAGAGGAATCTTACATGAAGATCTAAAGAGGTCCTGAGAAGAAGAAGTGAGCCTAAACGAAGAGCAAGTCTGCAGAAGTTGTCGCCGGACATGCTGAACTTGTTTTGCACTTTCTGAAAGTCTCGGTTGTCCGATCGACTATTATGACCATGCGTTGGAAAGCTCTTTCAGAGAGCTACAACTTTCCTGTTGACGTCAAGAGCTGATTCGACCTGCATTTTCCGTTAAAGGCTGATGCAGCGGGCGCCGCCATATGCAGCGGCCGCCGCATTGGTGCTGCGGCCGCCGCATGTTCCAGCAGCGACGCGTTTTGAGCAGCGACGTTTTATCTATCCAAACCCTATTTATCTATGGAATTGTCTTTTGGCCGGTGTGGACGATTTTAGAGAAGGGCTTAGCCCTAGGTTTCCATTGAATTCTATTCCACCTTCTATCAGACAATTAGAGATTGAGCGATGTTTTCAATGAGGAACTAAACTCTTCTGTTCTGTCTATAATTTGAAGCTTTATTTAGATTGATTGTGAGTTTCTAATTCTCATTCCTTAATTCCGCTATTGAATGCTTCGACTTCCTTGTGCTTTGATTGTTTGATTGTTTTATTCTATCTAGCCCATGCAACTAGTTAGAATCAATTCAATTGCTAGGGTTCTGTAGATTCCTGATTGTGAACCTTAACCCAAGTAGCAAACTTATCCCTTTAGGGCTGATTGAACTAATTGGACAAGTGGGAAGTTGGATGTGTTGTTAAATCCCTCTTTAGGGACTGCAAATACCTTGACTAATCTCTGAACTTAAAGCTATCAATTGGGTTAAATCCTTCTTTAGGGACTGTTCGATTGGTAAGGGTTTCTAGGACTGATTGAACTAGTAACTATATTAGGTCGGGACAAGAGCATTCATAGGAGACTTAATATGACGAGAAGAAGTTACAAGGATCGTTTCAACCAAATAAAGTGGAAAATTGTAGGTAGAACTACTTCTCATCATTGTTTGAATCCAATTCATTTACTTTTGCTTTCATAAATCCGCTTTGACGAAAGGCGGATCATTTTGCATTCTCATAACCCCCCCCCCCATTTGATTACTCAATTAGCATCTGAATCACACCTGAATAGGAAATTTCGCTATGGGATCGACCTCTTACTTATTGCTATACTAGTTATAAGTTTGAGTTTACTTTGACGGATCAACTGACAATTTTTCCCTCCGTCAATCCCTTCACATTGTGTGAAGCCTTTGACAACAAGCCGGGATTTGTATCTTTCGATTGACCCACTTGCTTTACGTTTGACTTTGTAAACCCATCGACATCCTATAGCTCCTCTCGGCAGAGGAACAAGTTCTCAAGTGTTATTTGTTTCTAGGGCCTTGAATTCATCTTGCATTGCAGCTTCCCACACCTTTATGTGCGGGCTTCTATGTAAGTGTTTGGCTCAAAATCAGGCTTAACATCGGACAAACAAAAGTGATGTAAGTTGAGAGTTGAAGTAAGAGTGTGACAGCACAAACACTCAGCCCCTTCAACAGAGTTGCAAACATATATGAAATGAATTATGGAGATTGGAGAGGAGAGGAGATGAGGATTGGGAAGGTGTGGCTATGAATGTGTGAGTGTGATTGTGAATTTATAGTCAGAGATCGGCCCCAACGGCTAGTTTTAAAAAAAAAATCTCGGGCATGTGGAGCCCACGTTCCAACGGTTGTATTTTAAAAAACTGGTCAACAGGTTTTCGAAACCCCGACCCTAACCCTAACCCGCAACCCGCCTTGACCCTTGAACCCGAGAACCCGCATCCGCTGGATCACTGACTCGCCAGGTCGGTGACCCGTACGGCCGTACCTGTGGCCATGCCTAATTCAAATGAGAGTTCATTTTGAGCTTCCATGAAATAAGGGACAGTTATCCATATACAAATCTATGCAATAGAGTATAAAATTCCTTGTTCCTTATATGATCGATGCAATAGTTCAAACTAGCTAGTAGCTAGTATATAGGATACCGATAGCAAATAGTAAAACTACAAGCATATAGTAAATCTTAACTTTGCCTAGTATCTAATGACATTCAAAATGGACTTTCATAAATCACATAACGAGAAGAACCAAAGAAATGAAGATGTGTGCTTATCTATGGAAAATGTCTTTCAAGCGGGATTTTCTGCTTGACGACATGTCAATAAAAATGGTTCATTTGAAGGCCATATTTATCGGACTGATTCATACTATACTTTGTTGGAAAGAGGACCCAAAGATCTACAATTTTGACGTTGAAGACTTTTCCGAATTCGCTATTGAATGCACCTTAATTGAGCCATTTTTACAGTAGCAAGATTTTAGACAAACGATGAGATTGGAAAGGTGCACGCCCGCACACCATAAGGTGCTCGGC
The DNA here is from genome assembly GCA_963922045.1 of Persicaria maculosa. Lineage (NCBI taxonomy): Eukaryota > Viridiplantae > Streptophyta > Magnoliopsida > Caryophyllales > Polygonaceae > Persicaria > Persicaria maculosa. The sequence continues at coordinate 41,045,285 of OY998271.1, forward strand.
TACACGGTGAGGCTCTATGAGCGTGCCCCATGGCGCACAGCCACACGGGGAGTGTACGGGAGATCTGTTGGCGATGTGGTTGACTTAGTTCAACATTGGGTTCCGCTTCTGACATCTTCCCTATTCTATCTTTATACATTATTACATTTAATATTTCTATTATTTATGACTTTTGTAAATTAGGATAATTACCTATCTATGAGTTTTATCTTAATTAAATAGATAGACTTATTTTAGGAAGTACGAACACCATCTTTTTCTTATGTAGTTAGGATTGATTTTCTATAAATTTGGATGTAATGTGACAATTGAAACAAGTTAGGTTTTGAGAAAAATATTTTATGCACACATTGCTTATATTATTCTCTTGATACCTGGTGATCGTGTTGACTCAATGTCGCACCTTGTTCGTGGTCTCAAGTTGTTTGGCTTATTTGATCGAAATAAAAGCGCTCATTTAAATCGGAAGATCGAGACCTAAAATTCAAGATTCAGAGACAAGGTCTTGCTGTACTTGTTGACTCAATGGAAAGTAGCCAAATATAGGTTAGAATCGTCATTTGCTTTTCGAAATCTATATTTTTCCCCTTAACATGACCAGAGGGAATCCACAAATTATAAGGAGGATAAGACCAACCAACTGATACAAACTTGATCTCGAGATCATGAATCACACAAGAGAGAGCATTTATGTAGAAAGCTCAAAGTTGAGTAAAAACTAAGGTGGTTTTCATCATACTTGATAGAGCATGATTAGATATGCATATTAGGATTCATTTAGCATAGTTTGGTTGTAAATAGTGCATATTTTAGTTACAATTACATGTTTACTAGTGGTATTGAAAGAGTCGGAATCTATGCAATTTTATGATTAATTTCAGGTAGATGTGGATCCGACGAGGAATGAGGAGCCTCTTGGATAAAGGAAGATTCAAGTTGAAGAAGAAAAGTGAAGAGCACGGAAGCGGAGTCGAATTTTGAGAGCCTAAGTGAAGAACAAGTCAGTAGAAGTTGTTGCCAGACAAGCTGAACTTGTAATGCACTTTTTGGAGGCCTCGGTGGTTGGAATGCCTATTATAAGCATGCGTTGGAAAGCTCTTTCCGAGATCTACAACTTTTGTGTTGACATCGAGACCAAATTCGAAGGGGAAAAATCGCTGTGAACAGAATGGCCGCCCCGCGGCCGAGCTAGCCGCCCCGCGGCCCGAAGACTTTCCGAAGGATTTCGCTGATCGCCTGGCCGCCCCGTCGCCTGAGGTAGCCGCCCCGCGGCCTCAGCCGCCGATTCATTAATTAGGGTTTCTTTAGAATTGTTTTGGGCGGGAATTGTGCTATAGGCCATAATTAGGGCCTTTATTGGTAAAATGTCCACCCTTCCCCCCAAATTGGCAAAATGTCCACCTTCCTTCCCTTGCCCCCTTTGCCCCTTTGCCCCCCCACGTGCGCCCCCTGTGCCCCCCTCCTGTTTCAGCACATTTGATTTAAGCAACTCCTATTTCAGCGTTTTTTTTTTCCGCGTTGCTGAAACCGAAGTTGCTGAAATTGTTGAAAATAGTTTTTTTTTTCGCGCTTTGATGAAACCGAAGTTGCTGAAACCAAAGTTACTGAAACCAAAGTTGCTGAAACTGTTGAAAATAGTTTTTTTTTCGCGCGTTGCTGAAACCGAAGTTGTTGAAACCGTGTTGTGGGATATAAAATTTAGCCTATGCGGGATTCGAACCCACGTATTTGCGCATAAGCACATTGCTCTACCATTGAGCTAAGAGGCTTTTAAAGGAGATTTAAAGCAAGGAACATCGAAATTCATGTTGAAACCGTGTTGCTAAACATGCTTGTGTGTAAGATATAGTAGCTCATATAATTGTATAATAATTAATTTCAGTATTTCAGCACAACGAATTTTGCTAATAAGAATTAATTTCAGCATTTTTAGATCAAACAAAAACACAAGAAGCTAATAAGCTCTCCAAGAGTCCGCATTTCAGCATACCGAATTTTGCTGAAATGCGGACACCCACTAACGCTCAAAAATACCACTGTTGATTTCAACACAAGCTGTTGATTTCAGCACAGACACATTTGCAAAATACAAGCTGAAAATTTCAACACATATCAAAGGAATCATCAATGTCACTGTTGATTCTTCAATTTTTTTTTCTCGAAATTGTAATCAAGCGAGCTCGATTCATATGAATATGTACTAAGCTAAGTCCTAAAATCAGAGAAAGAGCTTTTTGATTGTTCTATTTTTGGTGTGAATTAATAAAAAAATAAATCTAAAAAAAGGCGAGATTCCAAAGAGAGAGAGGGGGAGGCGTACAATCCGAAAGAAGCAAGGCGTAAAGTAGCGCTGCCGGCGATGAAGGTGAGAGGAGCGGAGTAGGTGTTACCGGCGGCGAGGCGGCGGCCGTGGATGCGGTCGCGCTCCGCCATGGCGGCGAAGTAGCTGACGGAGCCGAACTCCGGCATGAATTCATCGCCGTCGGAGGGGAAGATCTTCCGGACGGCATCCGAGAACCTGTGGTGGATACTAAACACAAGAAGATGATGGATCTAAGATCTGGAAACGGAAGAGGAGCAGCGTGGCTCTTCCGCGCCGGCTCTTCAGCGCCGTGGAGATCTTCGCCGCCATGGCTCTCCGCACCTGGCTTTCCGCTCGCGCGCCACCGCTTTTCCGTCGTCGCCAGCCCGACATTCGTCTTCTTCCTCGGAAACGCCATTGTTGTGTCTCTATTCACCAAATCTGGTGCCGACAATGTGAAGACTGAAGAGTAAGATCTGAGAGGAACGGAGCTCCAGTTTTGTTTAGGGTAGGGGGGCACAATTTAGATATAAGAAAGGGGTGGACTTTTCCCCAATTTTGATAAATCCGTGGACAGTTGTCCAATTTGGGCCCAAAAAATGGCCTGTTTGACAAATTATTTCTTGTTTTGGCCGACTTTCTTAGGTTTATTTAAGGACCTTATGCACTTTTGAGAATTGTTGAGAGCACGTTGAGCATGAGCAACTAAACTCTCGAAGGTTTCGCCTACAGTTTGGATCTTGATTGTTGAATTGTGAGTTTCTTAATCTAGTTCTTATTCCTATTTGAATGTTTTGACTTCTTTGCGCTTAATTTCTTGAATGTGTTTTATTCTCTCTGGCCTGATCAACTAGTTAGAGTAGATTTATTCAATTGCTAGGGTTTTGTAGATTCCTCGTAGCGAACCTTAACCCAAGTAGCAATCATATCCCTTTAGGACTCGTAGGACTAATTGGATGTGTAAGAAGTTGAATATATGTTAAATATCGACTCGTAGCTTGATATTGCATATACCTTGGTTAATTCATAGTCTTAATGCTATCTCTAGGTTAAATCTTAACCGTGTTAGGGTTATTTAGAGATAAGGATTGCTAGGACTCGTAGGACTAGTAATTTACCTAAGATCTGGACAAGGACATTGATAGGAAAAGAAGAGAACTAGAGGCTGAAACAAGGATCATCAAATTCATCAATTAAAGTGACAAATTGTAGGTGAACCTATTTCTCTCTATTGCATTCTACAACATCCTTTGTCTTGTTTGTTTCTTTCCGCTTTGACAAAAGGCGGATCTTTTTCTCACAAAAACTCTCTTTATTGTCACTTGCGATTAAATTAGCATTAGAACTTAATAGATTTCCCTGTGGATCGACCTCTTTCTTACCAACTATACTAGTTGTAGGTTTGAGTAATTCTTTGGCAGGAACAACGACAGGTTTTCCTCTTGTCAAATTTGGCGCCGTTGCCGGGGAATTCTTGAAATTTCTTGTGTTTTTTTTTTATCGCTAACCTTTGTATATATTTACATCTAACCCCGTCGTAGACCTATCTTATGGTTCGCGACACCTAATTGCTAATATTTCAAGATGTTGAAGTTATGGCAGTTTCAGGGAGAGTATTTTCACCATTACCTCACGAGATTGCAAAATTTAGTGGACATCCGTTATTCACGGGGTTTCCAAGATAGTTTGCGAGATATGGTGCTTTGCGTTATTGAGGGCATGACTCCTGAGACACGAGAACTTGCCAAGTCCATAAACAACGGAAGCTTTGCTGGTTTAGGAGTGTCGGGACTATGGGATCTTTTCTGCTACATGGGTGACCAATCGGCGGATGAAGAATCCTACACTTCGATGTTTCAACCAATGGAGTACTCCGACCCGTCCATGGAGGATTCAATCAGTGTCTTGATGGAGAAAATGGGGCAATTACGTGAGATGAATAATCGAAATGAGGAAGCAATTATCCAACTCACTCAAACATTGAAGGAGTTGGTAGTTGAGCGATGTTCTACTCCTCAAATTGATGAAAGCCAAGATGCAAGCAACGATGAATTCTCCGATAATGGAGAAGAGCATCTAGTGGTTATCGACGCGAAATCTCAGGAGACGTCCCTAGAGATTGAATATGTTTCGATGCTCCCTCCATTCGTAGATATCATCCCCAACTCGCCTATCCAGGAGCCAAGTCCGGAACCGATTTCTGTGGTTCCCAAACAAGAAACTAGTACTTTTTGCAAATTGGGAGATTTTGGTGAATATGTCGATCCATGGAGCCACTACTTCAACAAACCACCAGCGGAACTGTGTTGGTGGTCCTACATACCATTGAGGGAGAATCAAGCTCGAATGAATAGTAAGCTGGTAACGGTTCTCATTGCTATATTTTTAATTACTAATTGTTTCATCTTTAGTGTGCATTTGAATATCGGTTGGGCACGACAATTTGATTTGCTCTTGAGGGCGCTGACAATGTCTGCTTGAGTCTTGAATGAGTGGATCAATAAACTGTCAAGCCAACGACAGTAAACAAAGGCGCTACTTGGGAGGCAACCCAAGGTAAGTTTTCTATTTTCCCCTATGTATTTTGTTTTATTAGATTAATTTTTGGTTCTATTCGGTTCTGGGGAGCTAACACTGTAGGGAGAAAAGGCGTTTAAGAGAAAGCACAGGCCGCCCCGCGGCGTGGAATGCCGCCCCGCGGCTAGGTCATGTGCTCAGCCGCCCCGCGGCCTCTGACGGGACTGACAGGATCCCTTTCACTACCCACCTTACCTAGCACCACAGCAGTAAACATGTTAGTTTTTTTTATTTCTTTTCTTCATATTTTTATCTTTTGTTGTCTTTTATCTCATTGAGGACAATGCCTGATTTAAGTGTGGGGGAAGAATTGCATGACATAATAGGATTAGGATTGCATGTTCATTTTCAGTTGCACTTTTATATTTGTTTTTAGTTGACATTGCACACATATCAACATGTTATAAAAAAACCAAAAAATTAAAAAAAAATATTTATATTTATGTAATTATATTTATGCATTAGCTAGGATTAGGTCTTATTTTCCCATATGGATATCACTTGTCCTCTAATTTATTTATTGAGACTTATGCCCCATGATGTGCTTGGATTGTTGAAAACCTTTTATATCCGATTTCCACACTATTTGGTGAGCATATTTGGTTAATGATTGAGCACATAAGATATTTGATTTTGGGTGATCTTGAAGTTCTAGACATGACCTGGTGAGTTTATTTTGGCCTATGTTTGGACAAAGTATATTATGTCCTCTTGCTTGTTGAGTGTACTCTCTTTAATTGCTTCCTCTTTGGCTTGCATTTAGATATCTTATTCAAGGCTGCATATTATGATTTCTACACATGACTTAAAGATGATTGAGGCACCTTTATTAGCCCTATTTGACTCTATTCCGACCTTGCATATTATCCTTTGCTTGAAGCCAATATTGAGCCTAATTGCCTATTCTTTTGAGCTCCACAAGATTTTTCCATAGCCAATTATAACCTGAGCCCATCCGGGAATTAGGAATAGTTGGTGAATATTCATATTGTGGATGATGGTTTGAGTGATGGATTGTATGTTTGGAGTATCTTTATGAGATGTTTGATTCTTGCTAGTAGTTTACACATTACTTGGGACCTAAGGAGGATAAAATTCACTTAGGGGTAAAAGTCAAGGAAAATCATTTGATATAGCATGAAGAAGAGCATATGAAAAAAAAGAAAAAAAAAAGAAAAAAAAAAGAAAAAAAATGCGAAAGAAAAAAAAAAGAGAATAAGAGAATGAGTTGAGTATGGTTTTTGAAGTTTGATGTTTGAGATTGGAGTTGTATACATTGTAGAGTTATGGTATGATCTTGTGAGTGGTATTGTAATTTGGTTGCATCCTTAGTTCCCGGATTATGAGCACCACATGGCCTAAATTGTTTCATACCTTATGTTTTCTACCTTGGCCCCATTACAACCCAATTGAAAGACCTCATGATTTTTGTTGTGTGTAGAGTCACCAGCGGTGGAGAGCTAGAACACTGGTGCAAGACTATTGTAGCTAAGTTTTTAAAGATTGAGTTTTGAGCGTAAACATTTAACCCTAAACACTTGAGCGAGAGTGAAACACATATTCCTTGTGAGGTCTAGAATGGATATGGTTGCCTGATTTCATTGATTATTGCAATTATGTGCTATGATGTTGTTAATCTATTGTGTTTGCTAGTTTTCATGCACTTAAAGAATATTGGGGTTGATACATGAATTGCTATTCTGTGGGGCTGCAGAGTTGATTTTTCTATTGCTTGAGGACAAGAAAAGGTTCAAGTGTGGGGGAATTTGATAGAGCATGATTAGATATGCATATTAGGATTCATTTAGCATAGTTTGGTTGTAAATAGTGCATATTTTAGTTACAATTACATGTTTACTAGTGGTATTGGAAGAGTCGGAATCTATGCAATTTTATGATTAATTTCATGTAGATGTGGATCCGACGAGGAATGAGGAGCCTCTTGGATGAAGGAAGATTCAAGTTGAAGAAGAAAAGTGAAGAGCACGGAAGCGAAGTCGAATTTTGAGAGCCTAAGTGAAGAACAAGTCAGTAGAAGTTGTCGTCAGACAAGCTGAACTTGTAATGCACTTTTTGGAGGCCTCGGTGGTCGGAATGCCTATTATAAGCATGCGTTGGAAAGCTCTTTCCGAGATCTACAACTTTTGTGTTGACATCGAGACCAAATTCGAAGAGGAAAAATCGTTGTGAACAGAATGGCCGCCCCGCGGCCGAGCTAGCCGCCCCGCGGCCCGAAGACTTTCCGAAGGATTTCGCTGATCGCCTGGCCGCCCCGTCGCCTGAGGTAGCCGCCCCGCGGCCTCAGCCGCCGATTCATTAATTAGGGTTTCTTTAGAATTGTTTTGGCCGACTTTCTTAGGTTTATTTAAGTACCTTATGCACTTTTGAGAATTGTTGAGAGCACGTTGAGCATGAACAACTAAACTCTCGAAGGTTTCGCCTACAGTTTGGATCTTGATTGTTGAATTGTGAGTTTCTTAATCTAGTTCTTATTCCTATTTGAATGTTTTGACTTCTTTGCGCTTAATTCCTTGAATGTGTTTTATTCTCTCTGGCCTGATCAACTAGTTAGAGTAGATTCATTCAATTGCTAGGGTTTTGTAGATTCCTCGTACCAAACCTTAACCCAAGTAGCAATCATATCCCTTTAGGACTCGTAGGACTAATTGGATGTGTAAGAAGTTGAATATATGTTAAATATCGACTCGTAGCTTGATATTGCATATACCTTGGTTAATTCATAGTCTTAATGCTATCTCTAGGTTAAATCTTAACCGTGTTAAGGTTATTTAGAGATAAGGATTGCTAGGACTCGTAGGACTAGTAATTTACCTAAGATCTGGACAAAGACATTGATAGGAAAAGAAGAGAACTAGAGGCTGAAACAAAGATCAAATTCATCAATTAAAGTGACAAATTGTAGGTGAACCTATTTCTCTCTATTGCATTCTACAACATCCTTTGTCTTGTTTGTTTCTTTCCGCTTTGACAAAAGGCGGATCTTTTTCTCACAAAAACTCTCTTTATTGTCACTTGCGATTAAATTAGCATTAGAACTTAATAGATTTCCCTGTGGATCGACCTCTTTCTTACCAACTATACTAGTTGTAGGTTTGAGTAATTCTTTGGCAGGAACAACGACAGGTTTTCCTCTTGTCAATACTCAAACACTAACCTCTCTTCACCTTTTATAATGGGATAGAGAGCCACAAAACTTCAGCTCATGGGAAAAAACATAGTAATCTACAAATAACTGCAACCCACTTTTCTAGAAGTTGTAACTGCAAGGTAACTAATAGAGGGTTTTGAGGACCCCTTTCGGTGTTCATGTTAGTACCAAGTTACAACTTCACATATAATCATTGGTTCTCCAAGATCAGGACCATTCCATATGATCTTATTTACCTTTGCAATTGCTACTAATGTACCAATCATTGGTCCAAATAAACCAATTGAATGTATCAAAAGGGACCAATTTCAGAGGGTTCTAAACACCCTCAAATACTCATGTATTCTCTTGAACTACGAAACCACTTACATAAGTGTGCACTCCACACCCCCAAACCTATGTTACAATGGTATGAGTTCATTTTTTTAATACAAGGCGAGTGTTTGAGATGTGTTAATCACGGTTGTACTACCACTCAAGGGCGTCCATTCGGATGAGACCCTGAAACTCTAAATTGAAACTCCAAATAGGAGAGTCGGAGCTTTGAGCTAGATGAGCTATATGATCGGCCGTCATGTTGGTTTCTCTAAGCCAGATGAGCTAGATGAGTTCATGTTAGTGTTGATGAATCTTGTTTAAACATTTTGTCAAAATTCACCCGTTTTAAAAAGGTAGGGTTGTATTAAAAATGAATTTTTTTCAAATTGGTCAAAAAAGGGAAAAAATTTGGAGAATAGCCAAAATCCGAAAGTATTTTGACAATTAGTCAAAGTATGGTAAAGTCGCTGTTTCAAACAGCGACTTTACCCCAAATTTTTTAAAAAATAATAAAATATGTAAGTCGCTGTTTGAAATAACGACTTACTATTTTTTATAAAAAAATTATAGTTAAATATACAAAACACTAAAGATACAAAAAAAATATTCATGGGAACAACGACTCTCCCGTATTATTTTATTTTTTTGAAAGAGCAAAGGGGAGAGGAGTAGTTTTCCTGAAAGAAGAGTGAGACCTATGGGGAGTGGAGTTAAGTGGGTCTACGGGGAGTGAGGTTTTGTAGAAGGGGAGAGAGAAAGAGAGAGGGGATGGGTAGGTGAGAGAGGGGTGGGGCCAAAGGTTTTGCAGGAAGAAAAAGTAGGGAAAAAGAAAGAGGGCTACGTAGGGGGTGTAGGCTATTAAAAAATAAATAAAAAAGGGAGAATCTCTCATGTGTATTTTTGCTCTTTTTCCAGTATTTTATAAATTTAAGTGTAATTTTTTTTTAAAAAAATAGTAAGTTGCTGCTGTTTACATGTTTTATTATTTTTTTGAAAAAAATTTAGGGTAAAGTGATTGTTTCATTTTCCCTACTTTTGCTAATTGCCAAAATATTTTGGGATTTTGTCTATTTCTCAAAATTTTTCCACTTTTTTTTGGCCAATTTGGAAAAAAATTCATTAAAAATACATTATCCGAAATCGCAAAGCTGACGATGTGACGACGACTCGTAGTCAACTCCTTTCTTTGATTTCGTATCCAATGGCCCTTTTGCCAAAACACCTGCAATTCCTCCGCCTTCCTCTTCCTCTCGCCCAGTCGCAGGTACTGTCCTACGCTCTCTCAATTCAACTCCATTTTTTGTTCCTTTCGTTTGATTGACAACAAATTAAGGGTATTTCTTGTATCTCTGGCCAGCGCTCCCCGACAATTCGACCGTCGGTGGATCTCTCTGCCCGCTGTGCTGCGACTCCCATGACGCCGTCCACTGATGATTTGTTGAAGATGAAAATTCCCCATGTATTGACTGTTGCCGGTTCGGATTCAGGTGCGGGTGCGGGTATTCAGGCCGACCTCAAAACCTGCGCCGCCCGGGGAGTGTATTGCTCCACTGTCATCACTGCTCTCACCGCCCAAAACACTGTTGGAGTTCAGGTCAGGTTTCCTCTTCATTGCTTTTCGGCCTTTAGGTTAAATCAAGAATTTTGAATTTAGGTTATCAATTTCTCATTTCCTGTTTCTGATTCTGGTCAAATTATGTTGGCCTAGTGTGCCATGATGCACTTTTTCAATTTTGAATTTAGGTTATCAATTTCTCATTTCCTGTTTCTGATTCTGGTCAAATTTAGGTTATCAATTTCTCATTTAGGTTATCAATTTTGCATATTTTACACTGATCAGAAATGTTAGATTTTTCGCAGCAGGAAAAAAAATGTTACATCGTTATGGATTGATTAATACTTCAAACAATTTTCAGGAAGTAAATGTTATGCCAGAGGATGTAGTTACAGAGCAGTTGAGGTCTGTGCTATCTGATATGCAGGTGGACGTGGTGAGTTTCTCTTTTGACATTTGGAATAGATTGATGTATATTGTAGAATGAAGATGGGGCGTGTTCCTATAAAAACCAAAGTTACAGTAGGGAATGAAAGGAGTGTTTTGATTGGTTGAAAATCATATAAGCTGTAGGTTCAAGATTTTTTAATAATTGTGGGTTTGAGATTTTTTTTATAACCGTGGGTTTAAAATTTTGCGACTGTGAGTTCAAGATTTTTTTTTTAACTATGGGTTCGAGATTTTTTAGAATTGTGGGTTTGAGATTTTATACATATGGGTTCAAGATTTTATAATGGTAGATTTTATAACTATAGCTTCAAGATTTTTATAACAATTGGTTGAAGATTTTATAACTATATGTTGAAGATTTTTGTATTACTATGAGTTCAATATTTTTATAATGGTAGCTTCAAGGATTTATAATTACAAGTTCAAGATTTTATAATTATAGATTCAAGATTTAATAAGAGTAGATTCAATATTTTTATAACGGTAGGTTCAAGATTTTTATAATTATAGGTTCAAAATTTTATACGATAAGTTTAAGATTTTATAATGATAGGTTCAAGATTTTTATAATTATGAGTTCAAAGTTTTTTGTTATAATCTTGAGTTCAAGATTTTGTAATTGTGGGTTCAAGATATTTTTATAACTACGGGATTAATATTTTATAACTACGGGATTAAGATTTTATGTCCGTGTGTTCGAAATTATTTTAAATGTGGGTTTGAGATTCTTTTATAATAGTGGGTTTGAGATTTTATAACTATGGGTTCATGATTTTTATAAGGGTGGTTTCAAGATTTTATAACTATAGGTTCAATATATTTATAACAGTAGATTCAAGATTTTTTTTATAACTGTGAGTTTAAGATTTTTTTCTATAACCGTGGGTTCAAGATTTTATAATTCTAGATTCAAGATTTTATAACGGTGGGTGTGAATTTTATGAACGGAGACTTGTAGAAGATATATTTGTTCAGATGCTCCTTATGTTTTTTATTTAGCCTTCTTATGGGTTGACTCCTTTGAACATTACCTTTTTAGAGAATAAGAAGTTCTGTGTATCCATTCCTTGATGAATAAAGCAACGCTTTCTGCAACAGTTTTAACAATATGACACAGCATGAAATGCAACTTTAGAGTTGGGACACCAGGTTGCAGAACACAAATGAACTTGGGTGCCATATATACATCGTGATACAAAAAGCTGATAATTTTTTTTTTACAGAAAAATCAATACTTTATCTATCAACCTGAAACTTCTGCAATTCCTTTCTTTTCAAACATTTTTGATAGTGGAACTCTTCAAAACTCCTTAGACTAGAATGTTCATTTCTATCATCGTTTCTGTGGCAACTTTGTATTTGATTCTTTTCTTAATGAGAACGACGGAATTGAGAAAGATGGATTGACTTGGAGACATACATAGTTCAGTAAGGAGTGGCGCAGATTGACTTTGCATATTTAGCACTCAATCTTCTCTCAACAAGTTTCAGAATCTACTTCTGAAGAAGCATCAAAGTTGCTCTTGCATCAAGGTTGCTCTTTGGGTCTTCCCTCTTTTATGTCTAAGGTTTTACATCTCACAAAGTGATTGCTATTTTGGTGTATCTGGTCATTGAGTCACAGCTGGTGTGTCTGATCACTGCTCATTGAGTCAGAACTGGTGTGTTTGGTTTTCCAGAGAGCTCTCCACTGAGCCCATCCAGCCACCATTCCAGATTCCCACGGCTGTTCTTCCGTCTCTTGCTCTTCACCACCCTGTCTACATACAATAATTCATCATCTCTAGGCCACCAATTATCATCATCATCGTTATGATCATCATTCACTTCCCCCCTGCTGCCGGTTGATCTTCTTCTTCTTCCCCTCTTCTTCTTGTTCTTCTTCGCCAGCTCTTCTTAGTACTCCTTCCACCATTCCCTAACTGGGTTCTGCCTCCCCTTCAAGCTGATGTCGTCATCCATGGCCATCCACCAGTCCAATCTGTGCAATAAAATAAACAGACGATTCAAAGACCTGCCCAGTAAAGTGACATGTCATTTATCAGCATCTAAGAAAGTTTTTTCCTTTCTTAGAAGATTGAGGGATTCGAGACCTCCTACCCAGTAACCAAACTACAATCAAAGTTTCGATGAGCTTTGAGTGGGGGATGCTGAGATGATTTAGTTTCGGGGTCCACACAAACAATGGCTGTTCTGATGATTTTGCAGAAAAGATCCTTGAGTAGTAGATCGTCTGGAATGAAAACATCACGCCTTTCAAGAGGGTCTTTGAATTCCAGCATAAAAGATGTATGCAGTTCTACTTCTAAGATCTGGCATCGGAAGCGGATAGCGGCTTCACCCAGAATGAAGATTTCCCGCTTTGCATATTTTTTTTCCCCGCATTTTAGGGCTGTCTCAAGTCATCAAATAGGCACTATTCATCCCAATTTGAAATTTACAGGTTAAAACAGGCATGATTCCTTCCATAGATATTGCTGGAGTGCTTGTGGAGTTTCTCCTGGAGTTTCCAGTTCGAGGTATATGTTAGTATTTGGTTTGTATTGTGTAATTTGGTTTTAGCTCTACTAAACTATTTAACTTAGTTATCTATTGAAGGCAGCTTTAGTGGTAGATCCTGTCATGATATCTACTAGTGGAGACACACTGACTGATGACTCTGTTCTGGAAGCATTTAGGTTTGTGAGTTATATTTGTTTTTGTTTATGATATGTTATTTGAGTATTGCCACTAATGTATTGGATATGATTTTTGGTTATGCAAATTCCATGAATCATACTTTTTGGCATAATGTTCTCTTGGGGCAAAAAATGTGTCTTCGTGAATGTCTCTCTACATTTTTATTGATTTTTACATCTTAAGTGCTTTTTTTATGCAGAAGGGTGCTTCTTCCTATGGCTGACATAGTTACACCGAATTTGAAAGAAGCTTCAATGTTGCTTAATAATTTAAAACTAGATACTGTATCTGACATGAGATCTGCTGCAAAGTCAATACATGAGATGGGTCCAAAGTGAGTACCTCTTGTGACTCTCTGTTTGATGCTATCTTCTCTATTTGGTATGGGAATCATCTTCATTAGAATAAAAGATTTGTTACTCATGCTTGCTAGCTTCATCTTGGTTCCAATCCTCTGAAGAAGTAAGGACTAGATTTTAGGTGAAGAATCATCCGGGAAAGCTCTCCTAAGGGTAGCACAGAAGTGTTGGAATATGTAGCTTGACGTTTTAGATATAAGGAAGAGTTATACGGTAGTAGCAGTAGAAAAAGTAAGGTCAAGAAAAGAAGTAAGCATAAGTGTGAACAACTGCTAAAATATAGGTGATTATTTGGTGAGAGGACTATAGTCTTTAACTGATGTATAGAATTTGTGGAACTTATGTCAGAAATAAGTGCAATGCTGGCAACATAAATTTTAAATAAAATACATTGTAAATTATGTCAATCAATTATATTATAAAACTTATGCAATGCTGGGTGTTTGTTTGACAAAATTTACAACTGTAACACCCGGCATTGCATAAGGTTTATAATGTAATTGATTGACATAATTTGCAATGTATTTTATTGCAAATTTATGTTATTTTCAACACATAACATGTGTTAACCAAATATTATTCAAATATTTATATTTATAAGTTCATTATAATTATAATGTATTGGAATCCAAACACCCTTGATTACTATCTACTTCCTCAAACATAAGGCTGATAGGAAAAGCACCGTTCATCTCAAAACCATTGTAACTCTCAATTTCTGCAAATTTGCAATGACGCCCCCTTGGATTTGCTGAAATAAATTATTTTCTGTATTTTTCAGATATGTGCTAGTCAAAGGTGGGGATTTACCTACTTCATTTGATGCAGTAGATGTCTTTTTTGATGGTATGCTCATCTTGGATTCTTAATCCATCATATGGGTTAATTGTTATTTTCCAAAAAAAAAATGCATTTCCAGGTTGCATTATAAATTATATATGACTTTTTTCCATAATTAAGCTTAAGTTACTGGTATCTCACACAGGCTCGGAGTTTTATGAGTTCATTGTGCCACGCATTAAAACTCGGAACACTCATGGAACAGGGTGCACCTTGGCCTCTTGTATAGCAGCTGAATTGGCCAAAGGGTTGCCGATGCTTTCAGCTGTTAAGGTGATTTCTCCATAACTGCATTTATCTGTTCCTGGAAATTACAAAATTGAAACTGATTGTCATTTGTGAACTCGACTCCTAGTTTTAGATGTTATGCAGGTCATTTTCCATTGCTTCAGTAAAGCTTGGAATTCTGAAAATGAAACAGCACTTAAGGTGTTCGTTTGTTTTATCTATCTTATCACAGGTAGCTAAGCGCTATGTTGAAACTGCTCTAATCTATGGAAAGGACATGTCCATTGGCAAAGGGCCACAAGGTCCCTTTGACCATTTGTTGAAGCTTAAGGATACTGCTCAAAGATCATCTGCTCAGCATGCGTTCCGTCCAGAGGACCTCTTCCTTTATGCTGTTACCGATTCAAGGATGAACAAGAGATGGGGCCATTCCATTACTGATGCTGTTAAAGAAGCAATAGAGGGAGGGGCAACCATCGTTCAATTAAGGTGTGTGGCTGTTTATTTGTCTTAATATAAAACTGAAGTTCTATGTGCTGGTTAACTGCAATAAACTCGTCATTTTCAGAGAAAAGGACCTTGAGACCTCGGACTTCCTGGCTGCGGCCCGTGAATGCGTTGCCATATGTCGCTCCAAAGGCATCCCTGTATTGATAAATGACCGAATCGACATAGCCCTTGCCTGTGATGCAGATGGAGTACACATCGGTCAGTCAGACATGCCAACATTCACGGCTCGTGCACTCTTAGGGCCCGAGAAGATAATCGGTGTGTCTTGTAAGACAGTGGAGCAAGCCAACAGAGCGTGGAAAGACGGGGCTGATTACATAGGCTGTGGCGGCGTATTCCCTACCAACACAAAAGCCAACAACATCACAGTTGGCTTGGACGGGCTGCAAACCGTCTGCTCAGCATCAAAGCTACCCGTTGTCGCGATTGGTGGAATAAACGCGTCGAATGCTCATTCTGTGATGGAGCTTGGTAATCCAAACCTGAAGGGCATTGCGGTTGTGTCAGCCTTGTTTGACAGGGAATGTGTGTTGACAGAAACCAAGAAGTTGCATGCTTTGCTAACCAAAGCTGTATCCAAGGAAATTAATATCGACATTGAATGAAGTTATCAAACTGAGATTTTACTGATGCTGAAACTTAGCAACTGTGGTGCAGGATTCGGACTGTAATTTTGTTTCAACTCCATTTTGAAATTGACATTATATTTTATTGTTGTCAGACCATCTCCAACAATTCTTCAAAATTTCTCTAAAACGGAGAAAACAAATTATATATTTTTCAAATTGTTTTTGCTTTTAACTCCAACAACTTCTCCATTTCTAAGATTTCTCTAAAACGAGGAAACAAAATACACGGTGAATGAATGATGCTATGAAAAAAAAGTACAGAATCCAAATTATTACAAGAAACTCCCTCCGTTGTTTTTCAGCATGCTTTTTAAGGAACAAAAAACTTTATAAAATACTTATTATTTTTAATTAATTTTCATATATAATTTGATACTTATTTTCACTCCTTAAAAAGCGTGCCGAAAAGTAAAAAAACATGTATTATGAAACGGATGGAGTATATAGAAATGATCAAAATTTTAAATTTCCATAAAAATATTGGAGCCACCTAATATATTCTAACTCAGCCACGGCTAGTAGTAGTAACAAAAAAATCAAGTTGAAAGTAGATCAAACTTACTCTTCTCTTTTAGCAAAAAAAATATACAAATTGCATTCATGATGAAAACTGCTTCTATAATTGCACCTGCTTGTAACATGTAAGTTGACTTCATGGCAATTGTGCACATCTTCTGAAAGATATGAACCAAGTTGACCAGAGAAAGCAATGTATTCCTGCAATTCCACTGTCTTAATTTGCTGTCAAGAGGTGTTGATTCTATATCCTCTTCTTAACATGGGAAGTTGCATCTTTAATAATCCCTACCATGGCTCCAAAAATGATTGCCTTTCAGTTTTGTTCAGCTTCAAGTCCTTCAGTCTTGATATTTTCCTTGAGAGAGTGCAAGTACTGAAAAGATCAAATCAAAGTGTATAACCCAGAAAATTTAAAAAAAAAAAAAAAAAAACTCAGCCCAGACCATGAATTGAAGAAGAGTTTACTATTGCAACTTGCAAGTAGTACAATGATTTTCAGTATTCAATATATTTTTAAAGAATAAAGCAGCAAATTTCATCTGATATTTGAACATCATGATTCATGACTACTAAACCGTGATCTAATGAAAATGAACTTCGACTGGATTTGTGAAAAATACGTGGAGAACGCGGATTGTGGTTGTGAACAAAGCTTCCTAGAAAGAAAAAATTTCAGTTGTGACCTCATCTGATCCCACGACCCTTCATTTTTCTGATCTAAATAACATCCTGCTGAACAGAAAATCTCACAGTAGAAATTTTTACCATGATCCCTATGTCTAGAGCTGGCAAAACCCGATCCGAACCGGAAAACCCGACCCGGTAGACCCGAAACCGATTGTTCTGAACACCGACCCATTTTGGACCCGAAATCGGACTAACTGATAACCGAAACTCACCCAAATCCGAATGAACCGAACCCGATTCAATCGAAACTCATTAAGACCCGAACCCGTTATAACCGAAACCCAAAATAACCGGAACTTTTAAGATACATTCTACTAAAATTTTTAAAATGAATATTGAAAAAATGAAAACTTGAGACAATCCAAACCCGAAATAAATGAAACTCGGGACAACCGAAATCCAAAATAACCGAAACCCGAGACAATCGAAACCCGAATAACCGAAACCCGAACCCAACCCAACCGAATAACCAAATTATTAGACATTACCCGAAACCCGAATGACCCGAAACCTGACTAACCGAACCCGAACCTGAACCCGAACCGACCCGAACCTATTTCTCAAGGTTCCCTCTGCAACTCTCCCAACAGAAAAACAAGGAGCATTCAACCCTCCCTTGGCAATACTTGCCTCTTATTAACCGGCTCCACAATGATTCTTGCACTCACTCATCGGGCGGACTCCGAGGCCTCTTTCGTCAATTGGGGATGTCACCACATCCCAATTGAGCAAATGAATCTTCCACTGTAAAACCAAAGATTCGAAAACAAAAAATCGGTTTTGAGCGGAAGCGAAGACGATCAATAATGAAAGCACATGATCGGAAACTGAATCAAGATGCAAGAACACGAACAAAACGATTTTACGTGGTTCGTCAAATGCCTACATCCACGTGGCCTCAGGAGTTGGCCAAATCCACTATAGAGAGTTCGTACAAGGGATGGAACAATCAATGAAAGTAAACAACCCTAGATCTAACATGCATGTGAATCAGAAGTACAAGGAAGGAAGAGAAATCCCCCTGTGTAGGAAAACCGAAGATCGACAAAGGCAATAGGGATGTTCAGCAAAGGAAACAGGATTGCACCCATTGTGTCTACAGGTTCTTCTTAATGTATAAGATGCAATCTTTAGATTTAGAAATCAACAAGATATTATCAACATAGAGTAGAACATACAAAGCATGACCATTTTTCTTAACACCTTTAAAATACAAGCAAGTGTCAAATTTAATTCTCTTAAAGCCCAAACTAAATCTCATGCATTTGTCAAACTTAATGTTCCACTGTTATGGAGACTGCTTCAAACCATATATAGACTTATTTAACAAGCAAACATAGTCAAGATGCATAGAATCAACAAAGCCTTTAGGCTATCTCATGTAAATAGTTTCATCCAAGTCACCATGCAAGAAAATAGTTTTGACATCCATTTGCTCAAGTTCAAAATCATGCACACCAATCATAGCAAGCAAAAGCCTAAGAGTTTTATACTTAACCACTAGAGCAAAGGTTTCATTGTAGTCTTCACCCTCTCTTTGGGAGAATCATTTAGCAACACGTCCGACTTTATATGTAGGTGGATCAAATTTAGACACACCATCTTTAAGGTTAAATATCCATTTGTTATCAATTAGTCTAGCATGATCAGGTTTAGCAACTAAAGTCCAGGTTTTGTTAACCCTCATAGACTCAATTTCCTCATCCATAGCCCTTTTCCAATCTTTAAAGTGAGCACATCTTAAAGCATGTTCATAAGTTTTAGGAGTAAAGTTTTTTACCACATTAGAAACCTAACAAGCAAACTGAACAATGTTGTTAATGAACCTTTTGTTAGGAATGACAGTCCTAGGACTCCTATTCCTAGTCAATTATCAATTAGTCAAATCATGTCTTTCAATAACTGAAGAACTAGAAGAGACAAAACCAGGTGCAGACACAGACTCAATAATAACATCCTCATTCACAGAAACATGAGAAGTAGAAGAGGAAGATACAACAAGTTCAACAACAGGTTCATGAGCTCCCTCACCCAATTGGTGAGGTTGCACAATAAGAGAATTAGGAGAGGGAGGAGAAATAGAATTAAAAGTCACAGGAGGGGAAGGGGGATAACGAGCATCAAACTCATCATCTGAGTTAGTTTCATTGTTTTGAGGAACATAAATATCACCATTGTGTACCTGCAGGTTAGAATCATGCATAATAGGCACTTAAGTCTTCTTAAAGTGAAATTCATTCTCATTAAAAATGGCATTCCTACTAACAATAGTCATATAAACACCAAGTTGAACAATTAAAAGTTTATATCCTTTGAAACCTTGAGGATATCCCAAAAGGACACACTTTTGTGATCTGGGATCCAGATTACCTTGGTTAATGTATGAAAATACAGTACAACTAAAAGGCTTGATGTGATCAAGGTTAGGCTTCTTTTTATACCACAACTCATAAGGTGTTTTAAAATCAATCACAGAAGAAGGGGTTCTATTTATCAAATATGCATCAGTCATAACAATTTCACCCCACAAGCAATTCTTCAAACCAGAGGAAATTAACATGCATCTAGCCGTTGCAAGAAGAGTCTTGTTCATCCTCTCAGCAGCGTCATTCTGCTGAGGGGTGCCAGGGATTGTCAAGTGTCTTTTACTTCCATTTGTTTTACAATAAGAATCAAACAGAAAATTGCAAAACTCAAGGCCATTTTCAGTTTTCAAGCACTTAACAGAGAGACTAGTTTCATTTTCAACCATAGACTTCCAAATTTTAAAGGTTTCAAAAGCTTTATCTTTAGTTTTAAGCAGATAAACCCAGACTTACCTACTGTAATGATCAATTAAAGACATGAAATATCTCTTAAGACCAACAATAGAAACTTGGGCAGTGCCCCACATATTAAAGTGAACATAATCAAGAGGAGCAGCAGAAAGATGCACAGAAGGCTTAAAACCTTTTCTTGTATGCTTGCCAAGTACACAATTTTCACACATGTCAATGAAGCATAGTTTAGAATGAATGATGCCAGTTTTATTAAGATACTCAAGCCCTTTATTGCCAATATGACCTAGTCTTGTATGCCATAACATGGTATCATGCAAAGACATGGACTTATCAACAGCAGTAAAGGCAGTAGCAGAAGAGTTCAACACAGGTGTGGCAATTATTTCATAAAGACCAACTTTTATAAGGCACTTAATCATAGGTTTGCCACCCTTAGAAACAACTCTAACACCATTAGCATTGTAAACATCATAATGCAATTCTTCAAGAGCACTTTCAGACAGTAAATTTCTTCTTAAATTAGGAGCCCATTTAACATCCTTTAAAACTCTAATGACGTTGTCAAACATTTGCAGCAATAGAACCAATGTCTTTAATTTTAAGAACATAATGATCACCAAGCATCACAATACCAACATCATAGCATTAATTTTAGGTCTCAGAACCAAGGCTTATGAAAGGTAGCATGCATGGTACATCTAGCGTCTAAAATCCAAGCATTAGAGTCACCGGTATTCAACAAAGAAAGAACTTCATGAGTATAATAAGGATGAGATCGATTCAAGCACAGCAGACAGATTAGGTTTCTTTTCAACTAACCTTTCATCCTTTTTCCTTTTAAGCAATGTTTTTCTATGTGACCAGATTTAGAGCAGTAAGTACACATCAAATAAGACTTATCATTTTCAGATTTAGCAGTTTGGTGAGACTCATATGGTTTACTAGAATCCTTTTAAGGTTTAGGTTTGTTGTTATTCTTATTGCCTCTAAACTTACCCTTAGTAATAAGCACCTCATTCTTATTGTTAGGTTTGTTATCAGATTTATGCTCATATTTGTTTATAAACACTTTCAAAGAATCATTTTTCTGAATAATGAACTCAAGAATAACCTTCTTATCCAATTTATTAGTACTGTATTGAACAACATCTTTAAAAGTATCAAACTTAGCAGACAATGAATTCAACAACAAAACACACTGTTGAGTTTCCTCAACTTTATCACCACATATTTGCAAATCTTGTAAAATAGTTAAAAACATATCAAGGTTTTAAAAAAGATGGCAAAAAACATCCATTTTAAAAGTGAATAGCTTATTGAACAAGTTGACACGAGAAGGGAGAGATTCAACCAAATACAGAGTCTCCAAACCTACCCACAACTTCTCAACTGTGTCAAAAGTAAGCACATGTCGTGCAACTTCATCACCGAAATGAAGTATAATCTCACTATGGGCTTGCTGATTAATCTCCTAGATTTTATCCTCAGGAGTATTTTCTTGATATTTGCTGGTTATAGCAACCCAACTTTTTTCTTTGATGAGGATGACCTTTATTTTTAGCTGCACATTGCAAAATCCATGTGGCCATTGAAGGGCTTTAGATATGTACCTTTATCACGCATTAGAACCTGTACATGAGATATCAGAAAAAGAAACCAAGTTAGTATTTGATTAAAAGGTCGAAATCAATTCAAGAAAACTTGAACCTAATAGTAGGAACACGGATCCAAACAAGCCAATCACAAAGGCAAGAAAACTTGAAGAAATGAAACACCACAACACAAAACGAAGCACATAAACACCTAGATCTAGAAAACAAGGTATGGTACGTCACGTAAGGGGGGTTCAACACCAGTGATGTCCCTTTTTAGGTCAGTTCGAGGCCTTACGTCCGGTCCTTATCTCTTAGATCAACAATGAGTCAGAGAATCAAGAGAAGGATACTCAAGTTCTGATACCAAGTTGCAAAACCAAAGATTCAAAAACAGAAAATCGGTTTTGAGCGAAAGCGAAGACGATCGATATTGGAAGCGCAAGATCAACCGAATCAACATGCAAGAACACGAACACAGTGATTTTACGTGAATTGGTAAATGCCTACATCCACGAGGCCTTAAGAGTTGGCCAAATCCACTATAGAGAGTTCGTACATGGGCTGGAACAACCAATGAAAGCAAACAACCCTAGATCTAACATGCATGTGAATCAGAAGTACAAGGAAGGAAGAGAAATCCCCCTGTGTGGGAAAACCAAGTCGAATTCGATCTTCTAAACCCTGGATCTCAGAAGGCTAAGGAGAGTGGCCACACAAGAGGACATCGGAGCTCAGACCACCTTCACAGAGACACTAACAGCCACAGTCTTTTCCGAGACCTCTCAAATTAAAGGTCAAGAGTCAGAAAATCCAAACCCTAAAAAACTTGAGCAGAGTGTTTGTGAGGAGAGAGAAAGGTGAGAGATGTAGTGAAGTCCAAAGACAGAGGTAAAGAGCTTCTATAGCTTGGTCAAGCCTGAGTCTCCAAAACGCAATGCTTCACATAAGGCAAGGCTGAGCTCCAAGCATCATGGGCTACCAGCTTCAATCCAACTTCCGAGATCTTGGGCCAGAGTTTTGCGCTAACAGGCCCAAACCTCTTCTTTCCTCCTTTTATACTATATACAAATACTATAGTTAGTGTGTGTATATATTTATAAAGCCATTATGCATTAACTCCACTATTATTTGATCAATCTCGTTAGAGGATCAAGCTTAAAAAGCTCAATACGACTCAGTCGAGATCAATCATAACAGTGCATCACATAGGCACAATATATATACTATATAATACTTGTATAATCATCATTCACACATACATGTATATACACACATAAAACAATATTATATGTCAACAAAAGACTAGGAAAGTAACACATAACATTACATCCTCCTCTCAGAATTAAAGCCCCAAATGAATGATCGGACCTCCTTATCGATGGCATTACATATTGTCTTCGGGACAAACGATGATTTCATTACGCATAGCGGAAGGCTTGTGAGGACAAATTTGACGAGGGTGATTCTTTCGGCAAAAGAGAGGGTCCTTGATTGCCACCCCTTCAGCCAGCCAGTGACCTTGTCAAGAAAAAAAATCTATATCTCTCTGTCGTCATTCGATCCGTGGCGGTCGCGACACCCAAGTAGTTACCAAAGTTTTTCGAGATCGGTATGGATAGGGTATCACTAATGTTCTGCTTACGGTCACCCGGAACATTTTTGGAGAAAAACATCGAGATTTTAGAATAATTCACTTTCTCCCCCGACATTGAGGAGAATACATCCAGGCTTTCTTTTATGACTTCCGCTTGGGTTGTCGACACTTCGACAAGTAACACCAGGTCATCAGCCAAGAAGAACTGGGACAATGAGATGCCCCCAATAGTGATGGGCACCCACCGACCCCTTTTCACTTCACTCTGAATGCTGTTGGGGAGGCGTTCCATGCACAACACAAATAAATAGGGAGACATGGGATCTCCCTGTCTAATGTCTCTCGACGAGGAAAACCTACGTGCATGATCCCCGTTCCATAGCACCTTCATCTGGCCACTCATCAGACACTTCATAATCGCCTCGATCCAAGGCAGTGGAAGATTGGCTTGGACTAAAGTTTACTGCAGAAATGACCGCCAAATCCGATCGTATGCCTTCTCTAAGTCTACCTTTATAATCATCCATTTTCGTCTCCTCTTCTCCGCCATTGAGTGAATGACAAAGCTTGCTTGCTCCGGTGAAATGAGATCGGCTAGCACTGGTTTCAACTGATTGACAATACACTTGGTTGCTATCTTGAATATAACATTAAGTAGAGAGATGGGTCTAAATTGGGATGGCTTTAGTGGGCTGTTGGGTTTTTTGGATTAGCAACATCAATGCGTCTCCAATATCCTCTCGAAATAGTCCCTCATTGAGCGTTCGGGTGATGGTGTCCTCCACCTGAGTCCCCACGACGTTCCAGTTATGCTGATAAAATACAACAGGCCGGGTATCCATCTGGACCCGGGGCTTTATGGTGTCCCATCTGCTCTTGTGAACGGAGCCGCTAAGTGCGCTAGCTGATCAACTCTGAGCAGTAGGAGTCCTCCCGTTGCAGGCTTCACCGATTGTGGATTGTGTGGATTTTCAGCAGTATAAATGGACTTAAAAAACTCCAAGATCAGCCGCTTCCTTGCCAGAGGTTCCTCAACCCATTCATCTGTTTCATTCTGCAGCGCTGTGACTCTATTTCTCTGCATCGAATCAAGGTCGAGAGGTGATAAAACCTAGTGTTTCAGTCATCCGTGATGAGAAAATTAGCTCTCGACTTTTGAAACCAAAGTTCCTGCTCCTGATTCAGCAACACCGAGAGCTCATGGCACAGAAAAATAACATAATTGAAATCAAAAGGAAGTAGAGAGAGAGCGATCTCATTCACAACACAAGAAGGAAAAATAAAAAAGAAACAGAACCAAAACCAAAACCAAAACAACAGAAAAAGAAAAATAACATAATTGAAACCATAACACTAAAAGAGTTAGATGAAAATTTGTGCATGAAATATATGCGAAATAGGCCGCAAAAACCTATGGGCGGAAATTGAATCATTTTGCAAAATTGAAATAATAATGCTACTACAAACAAAAACAGAACAACAACCTGACGAACAAATATGGAAAAAGTATGGATTTGACTAGATGATATGGACAACAAGTAGCAGGAAGAGCAAGAGGACAACAAGTAGCAGGAAGAGCAAGAGGCTGGTGTGCAATCCAAATTCTCTACAACACTTTCTATAACACTCCCTACATCACAAAATTATATTTACATTTATTTAATCTTAAAAAAATTATAAAAATTATATACATCTTCTAAACACCTATTTGTATATGTTTATAAATTTTATTTTTGAAAAATAATGTTTTGAACTTTTTTATAATTATATTTCATAAAATAATACCTTTTGAATTTTTAAAAATTTTGAAAACATGATTTTTCAAAATGAAAACTTATAAACATATTAAAATGGGGATTTATAATATGTATGTAATTTTTATAATTTTTTTAAGATTAAATAAATGTGAAAATAATTAAGTGATGTAGGGAGTGTTGTAGATGATTTGTATTGGCTTGTGTGTGCTATGGAAAGGCCACGAATTAAAAATGATACATGCCAATCAAAGATTTATAGTGATAAGTTATACAAACAAGCAAAGAAACATATTCAAACCGAAAATTTCAAGCATTTTCAATACAATACTCTCAAATTTCAAGCATTTTCAACCTAATTAAAAAATCTTTAAAGCATATTCAAACCGAAAAAATTTCAACAAAATTGCAGGTTAGATTGTAGACCTTGACTCATAGACTGATCTAAATCTTGACCAAAACTGCATAAATCAACAAGAAAGATGTGAAGAGGGATGAGATTAAGGTTCAACAAATTTGTCTACAAATATAGTTTAGATTTTAAATTTGACTACGGGTTGCTGGATCATCAGTTGAGTAGGGTAGAGTTTTTATTAAGTCTTTGAAATAGTGGCTTTGTGCAAATATGGTCCAAGTAAGGTGATTTTGTACAAGTTAACTTACTGTTTAGTAAGTATATTAATGAATCGATAAAAGAACATTTAGTTTGATTATAAATAGTTGTGTTTCATGAGTTCTCACATTCACATTAGGTGGTTTTGAATTTTTTATTATTAACGAATGCCCGTTGACAGAATAATACCAAACGCTAGAATACAAAATCATGGCATTCAATTCCATCTCCATTGCTATTCCATTAAAAGGAAATGAACCATAAAAAACAATCCTTAAATAAAAACTTTGTTTGTTAAATGAGATGAATCAGAAAGACCAAATGACGAAAGATGATTGTTTATATGAATGAACTATGGTTCAAAGCTTCAACCATTTCAACTCCTAAAAGCACCCATAATTAACCCACACACTCAAATGAGTTTCTATCACATTTGAGAGAAGTTTCTATTGCAATAAACTTTTGCTCTAAATTAAGACATTATTTTCTAATTTTTTTTATTTAATTTAATGCTCTTTTTATTTGAAGTAAAGAAAATCTTTTAGTGTGTGGGTTGTATGTTCTCTAAGCGAGTAAGTTTGAGAGCTTCAGTAAGGGGGTCTACTATTGGCACGACGAAAATCTCGACTATTATACGATGCCGACGACATTTTTCAAAGCCGTGGGAGATTTAGGTCGCCACGGTTTCAAAAACGGTGACGAGTTCTTGTGGCGACGTTTTACAAATCGTGATAATATTGTCCCACCTAAATCCAACAAAGTGGGTTTTGAAAAAATATCCCACCTGCCACGGTTTGGCAAACCACAGTGGGAGCCCAAATTTTTTTCAGTTTACATATTATCTAGCTTGTGATTGAAGGGGGAAACAATTTGACCCCTGTTATGGATTTTAAAATCGTGACCAAATAGCCTCGCATAGTTTATAAAACCGTGGCCGATAATTTTCCCGCAACTGTCAAAACCGTGGCCGACACCATTTATTTTTTGACGAAATTTTGATCTATCAATCCGGTTTACTAGATATGTGCCGGAGAAACAACTGATGTGATTTCCTTAAGACAAGGGTCACCACTTTGTAAGCACGTGCCTTTAGGGTTTTCCAAGAAGACCATGAAGACGTGCGCTTACAAATCCCCTAACCGTGAAGGCATGCGCACACCAAACGATAAACAATGGAGTAGTGTTAAGTCAGACCAATAAGCTATATTCCATAAACCCATACAGTGAAGTAATATTAAGTCAGGTTCTACAAGTGTTTACTGAAACTTGAATGGGAAAGAGATGAAAGAACCTCAAGCTGCAGCATGAAAAATAGCCGTAAAAGGTGTTGTCTTATTACACTTCTGTAGTTCTGTTCATACTACCTCCACATTGTGGTAGTATGAAAAAGTTGCCTCAACTCAAGAAGAGTTTCAAAAAAATAGCTTTTTATTGAGCAGTAGAATTTGTTGCTCAACCTATTTCACAGTTTCGACAGATGGTGATCCATCATTGCACTTGTAATTATTCATGGGATACAAATTTTTTGTCAAAGTGACCAATGCGAAGAGCTCGGTTGTGGAGAGAAATAGTCCCACCAGGTTTGCAAGGAGGGCCGGTAGCTGTAGTCTGTAAAAAAAAAAAAGGAGCTTATGATCATCAGTCTAAAGCCGCAATTACGGCATCAACGACATCTTGGGTGGTGCTATCGCCTCCAAGGTCCTTTGTTCGGTACTTGCCCTCAGATATCACCCTCTTCACAGCAGTCTCAAGTCGATCAGCAAAGGAAGGAAACTGGAGATGCCTCAGCATCATGGCAGAGGAGAGAAGAAGGGCCACCGGATTTGCCTTCTTTTGTAGAATAATCTTCTCGTAACCCACATTGCCAGCTGAAGCACCCTGCTCAAAGACTGCAGTTTCGGCTCCCACATTTCCTATAGATACAGATTGTAAGGTGATAATGATCAGAAATTTGTAATGGACTCAAATAGATGTTAGAAGTAGAAAATTTGAGCTCTAGTAAATTTTACCCTACACTCTTAAGCTCAGATATACTGCATTTGTCAAATAATCAATGAAAGAATTTAAAAATAGGTACATTTAAATTCTTACTCCTGACTGAATCAGCCAGTTTTTAGTTGATTAGTGGACAAGACTACAACCGATCATAAAACTCAGAGTAGAGCCTGAAAACTATAATAATCAATAAAATGAAAAATGGGTCTCCTTCCTCCAAGTTCTGGATCTAAAACATACTGATACTAGTAATAGACAACATCATTTATACACCATAATTATGCATAATATATCCCAATGCCCAAGTTTCCAAAGAGCAATCAATCAAATTGACCTCATCATAGAACCACTGCATGCGACCAACAACGATGACTTCCTTGAACACTAGGGTCTTTGCAAAATCAGACCAACATGATGACATTGCAATGCTCCAGAGTCCAGGCATGTTAACCATTCCAGAAATATGACTAAGAAAAAAAAATCATAGATAGCATACCTCCAGGCATTACTCCAGTACCACCAGCTATACCTGCAGCTGTATTTGCCACAAGATTTCCATAGAGGTTTGGAGTGACCTGCAAATATTCGCCAAGTCATCAAAAGGATAACTAACTAATACTTCCAAACATGTACAACCATTAAGACACATCAGATGCTTCTTGAACCCTAATAGCTAGAGTAAACATGTCCAAACCTCAAAATTAAAGATACTGTAGGAAAAAATATTAAATTGAGACCCAAGTACCACAAGAAAATCAAATATACTTACCATCACATCAAATTGCTCAGGCTTTGATACAAGTTGCATGCAGCAGTTGTCCACTATGATTTCATTGTATTTGATTCCAGGATACCTTTTTGCAATTTCTCGACAAGATTCCAAGAAAAGACCATCAGCAAGCTTCATTATATTTGCTTTGTGGACAGCAGTCACTGTCTTTCTGTTGTTGAGGTAAGCATACTCAAAGGCATATTTTGCAATACGCTCTGAACAAAACTTGGTGATGACCTAGCCAAGTGTTGAAGTAAGATTCAAAAAACTCCAGAACATCAACATACAATGTTAAGGAAAGAACAAGCGTGGAAACTCAAACAGTGATGTGAATATAACTCCAAGTTGTACTGAAAAAGCATAGTTCATTAAATATCCCCAAATTCAAGTCTCAAGGCATACAAAATTCTCAAAGCTTACATGCCCCCCACACTCTAAATCTAAGAAATGAAGAGCAAAACCTACACCAAGCCAGAAACAGCATTGTAAAGATGATCAGAAAAATTTTAATGTTGTAAACTGTTCAAAATACAACTAACTTGTCATCCACAAAAGGGGCACATAAGCAAGTTTAAGCCATTCATGAGTATCAAAACCTTTATATGGCACTACGTATAAGTTAGCCAAGGGAAAGATAGTAATATTTTTCCATATATATTTTCCTCAAATCATAACATAGAATAGACTTGAGAGAAGGAATTGAACAAATAGTCCAGTAATTAGCAGAAGCAACATGTGGATTTTCCAGTTCTTGTCAACTCAAAAATTGAGTTCAAAATACCATCTATGGTTATAATTGCTAAGGGTAACCATAAAGAACTTCCCATTTTTCAGATATTCACTGCCCCCATAGAGCATAACCACAGTTATTTACGATTCAGCCTTCTTCATCTTCAAAGCAATTCATTTCCTTCGCCTTCAACACCCACAAATAAGCTACTGGTTCTTTACTAATACTAGGTTATAGTAAATACCCATGACACAATTGAGGCGTGTTTGTTTTCATGATATAAATTCAAGATGATAAGGCCTGATAAAGTAGCTGATATGATGATAGTATGGTGATAAGGAAACCTGATAATGCAATAGAAAACACTCACTTAGCCACTGCAAAGACAAATAAATTGTCCTAACTTGGTGAAAAGAAAGCTAGGGTTTGGTTTGTTGTGTTAGGACTCTTAGAACCCAGTAAATACGGCGAAGACATGAAATTCATCATTGAGATGCGTACTGACAGTGACTACTAACAAAGTAACAAATGCTGTAAAGGAACCGATTAGGCACTTGAAGGATATAGGAACTTTCATTGAGGATCAAGTGTCAAAGAAACAATTGTTTAGGTTAATAACAGGGAAATTCAATATCTGATCATATGGACAACTCTATCAATGATCCATCGTGAAGGGACACAGAACGCCAGGGTCAAACAAAAACAATAAATTGTCTCCCCTTTCTATTTCGGCCGGTAACTTCTTAAAAACCATGAGTTCCAACTTCAATTTTGGTTATTAATCTCTAGATTTAAATAGGCTATAAGCAAAATCAAGCATCATGAATTTAATGGATAACTAGAGACCTAAAGAACTCCAAAATTGAATGACAAGAAATCAAAATCAAACAGTACAAGTACAACAACAACAAAAACAAACAATACCTTGAGACTTTCAACAACTCCTGGGACCACCTCGTGCTCGAGCCCGGAGTACTCCCCTTCGGTGTTCTCACGAATCACCACAATATCGACATTTTGGTGCCTGGTAGGCAGCCCAGGGAGATTAAAGCAATTCACCAGCGAAGCGTACAAATCAAGCTCCTTCCTCAATTGGACATTCAACGAGCTGACACCGCCACCGACCGGCGTAGCAAGCCCTCCCTTCAAACAAACTTTATTCCTGCGGATCGACTGAACCACCTCTTCCGGAACCTTCTTCATATCGCCATGAATGTCATACTTCTCGAAGTAGAGCGGCGCGTGCATCGCCTCCATCACCTGCTCGACAGCGCCGGTGACAAGGGGTCCGATTCCGTCCCCGGGGATCAAGGTAACAGCCCTGGGAGCGCCGTCGCCAGGACGAGGCATGTAGGTGACCGATCGGGACCATGAGGTGATCGCACCACCGGGGATCTGCTGCTGAGCCGAAGAGGAGGCGCCTTGGAGGAGCTGCTTTAGAATCGGAGTAGTTCGGCGGGCCATCGGAATCGGATCCGGATTGGAATTCGGATTAAATCGTTGACGTAAAGCGAATATAAAGCGTAATACGTCGGGAGAAAAAGAGGGATTTCGACGGCGGAAAGTAAGGAGAGCTGGAGAGGAGATCCAGCTATGGAAACGCTGTCTGGAAAGAGTCGATGCGCAAGGGAGGTGACGATTGACGATGCGTCTCTTGCTTTTTACCTTTTCTTTTCTTTTTAAATACGGAGTATTACGCATTTTGTACCATATGAATTATAAAAACATAAAAAAATTCAAAATTAAATAAAAAAATTCAAAAAATAATACTACTCCCTTAGTCCCTTTCTCTCGAAATATATGTCGTTTCATAGGATTGCTCGTCTGGTATACAGTATCCCTGCCGATGATAGCTTGGTTGTCGATCCAGAACTTTGTGTTCTCATCCGCTCGGACGCTCTAGGAAGGAAGCCCGATCGTTGGCGTCCGTCCTAATTTTTATCTCGCTTCCAAAAAAAGAAATATAGGTCGTTTCAGAGGGCATATTACGTGGTGATTGCGCATTTTTCTGTATTTTCGGTTTATTATATATTTGAAGGTTCACCCGTCTGCCAACTTGTCCACCTCTCAAGTTTCAAATATGTTTGAACTTGAATTATTACTTAATAAAAAAATAGGTCATTTGACTTATTAACATGTTGTTTTTCAAAGAGCTAAAACCTATACTCCTTATTGGATCACTATTGGCTTTTCGAGAGGATTGGAAATGAATTAAGGGAGTTGTTGAGAATGAGATGATTGGAAATGAATTGGAGTATAAAATATTAACTTTTTTATTAATTTTTTAAAATAATAGTATACTTATTAATAATAACTATAGTATTATTTATAAAAATTAATTAAAAAATAATATTTTATATACTCCGTAGTTTTTAGTTACGTAAAAACCTGTTAAAAAGTTAAACGACCTATATTTTGAGACGGATGTAGTACCAACTATTAAGAACCAAACATAATATCAACTTTACTCCACACATTTTAACTGGATAATAATTAGGGTGAAAATGAAAACCCTACCCGTCAAAAACTACGCGTCTCACGCACTCGATCCTCTTTGTTCCTCATGCGTCTCAAGCCGCCGCCCGGAGAAATTAACGCCTCTCTCCCACCTACACATCAATATAGTGCCTCGGATCTCCTCCTTATTGGACCACTATTGGCTCCACCGGTGGGTGCGCTCCCCACTCATGGAATGCCTCCGCTATTTGCACTCGGTGGTTTCGGCTTAACCCTAGTTGTGCCATTCCAAGATGGGGCTCGACTTATGTGTTGCAAGCTTCTATTTCGACTCAAGTGGGATGGAATTCTTACAATTGGGACTCTATCTGAGGAGATGTTGTCGATCCTAGTGGCTATAAGTGGTTGGTTGTAACGGCCTGAGTTATAGAACATGGGTTATGTTTCGAAGGAATGGATACCTTCGTTCAGATCTTGCAATTCAAGTACGGGTTGTTTTGATAACCAAGAGTTAAATCTTTTTTAGAGAAGGGATTTTGTACCCTAAATTCGCTTAAGATCCATTGGAGACCCGGTGTTCTCACACCGATACCTGCCTTAATTTACTAGTACACGTGAAATCATTGAGTTTGGAACAAAACATGCAAACAGCGAAAATAAAGTATACAAAGTTGCCACGACATAGTCGGGTCAAAACCATAATCAAGTAAATCAAAAGCAAAGTATGTAAAAGTCAGTCTCTCACTACACCATGGCTAGACCTCGTCAAGCAGCACTCAACACGTCAAAAGGGGAGTTGAGATAGGCACCTGAAACTGTCTACGAAGTCAAGGTCGAGCCACTCACGCGTGCCATAAGGCATCGCTGAGGCCTTATAATATGCATCATATACCTAAATAATATGTCTAATGTAGTGTGGGAAAATTAAACACTTAGGACATGCTTATCAGGATACATATATAAATATATATATGCAGAAAGTGCGGTAAAGGGCCTCAAAGAATGACAAGTGGCATATCACACACAAAATCCATGCCCATACCTAGGGCGGTGACTCATTCCACGCCCATCCCTAGGGTGGAGACTCCTTCCACGCCCATACCTAGGGTGGAGATCCATTCCACGCCCATACCTAGGGTGGAGACGCAGTCATATAATATCAATATCATGCTTATATAAATGCCTCGATTAGATCAATAATCATGCTCGTATAAGATGACTCGATTAGGTACAAACCCGATGGGGTTGGGTCGTCCTATGACTCTAGCAAAGACTCCTAGACTCACACTTACGGTCGTTCTACCAATCGCATGGAGAATACATATGCTCAAACACTTATGCAAAACCTAAGCAGAATACTACATGAAAATGCATGATGATTGCACCTAGCATACTACATGACACCCAGGCATAAGGTCCGAATTCTTGAATAAGTCCCGAAGAACTTACCTTGAATGAGCAGAACAACAAGAAACAGGCAAAGAATCCAACAGCTCATAGGTCACCTAGCAAGTAAGAATTAACAGGCATAAGTCTAAGTCTAATGCATACAAGGCTATTGACTACGACACATAATTTCACATAAGTTAAAGAACTCGTTATCATATCTTAGTCATATCACCACCATCATCATCAACATCTCATTCTTAACTCCCTTAATTCATTTCCAATCCTTTCGAAATTCCAAAAATATCAACCATACTTCCAATTTACATTTACTCATATCTCAAATCATTTAAATTATCAGATAATTTCATCCATCAATTTCCCAAGTCAAGTTTCAAGTAAATCGATTCAAAAGTTTTTAAAAGTCATTTGATCTTAAGTTAAGACAATTTGCTAGCCAAAACAATTTATTCTAAATTAACACTTTGCCAAAATCGTTATTCTAAAGCTTTACTAATTTACTAATTTACGATACTTGGTAAATATTTCAAATAATATATATTTTAAACATAATCATTTAAATATCGACAAATAATCATCCAAGTCATTAAACAATAAAATAAATAATTAATTAATTAATTAAATTAGAAATAAATCTTTCTCTTTAGTAAAGTTAGCTTTTTGGAATATTAATGCACATTATAGAAGACAAAAAGTCTAATTAATTAATAAAAGCAATAAAAGATTGATACTATTTCTAAAAAAAAATTAGTATAAAATTTTTTAAGAAGATGAAAAGTATAATTAATGAAAATGAGAAAATATTAATTTACTATTTCTAAAAAAATATTTTAGTAGTATATACATAAAGTTTCGATTCATCACAAATTTCAAAAGGAGATAAAAAAATCTAATTAATGAGCATAAAAAATATTTATATTTACAAAGATATATAAGTAAGTTATCCGAATAATCAATCAAGTAATGTAAATCAAAGAAGAAAATTACAAGACTAAAATAATTAGTAAACCTTATAAAAAAACTAGCTAGAAATAAAATTTGAAGAAACTTATTTGAATAATTAATTGAGTAATGTAAATAAAAGAAGAAAATTAAAAGAATAAAATAATATTATATATATTTATACAAATATAATAATTGGAGTAAATATTATTTATGTATATGACTAATAGATAAATGTAGATTAATTTAATTTATTTGAGAAAATATGATAGCAATGGATAAAAATATAAAATAATTATATTTATATGTCTAAGAAAAAACTAAAATTATAAAATAAAATATGTTTTTCAAACATGCTTCCTATAAGTACTCCATGTCATATAGAGTTATTGTCTTACTGATGAAATAAACCGTTAAAATTACAAGATTGAAACTATGTAAATTAATACGAGTAATATATATTATTGTTTATATGAAATACATAGTATCACATTTTATTAAAATTTTTAAAAAGTAAATCCGTGCATAGCACCAGACCGTCCACTAGTAAATAAGTAAATAAATAAATAACTAAATAAACCCTCAAAACCGGACCCAAAATAGTCTGAACCCAACTGAACCAAATCCAAAATAATAAAAGAAAACTGGACCGGCCCATCGAAAACAAGGAAAGAAAGAAAGAGAGAAAGGAAGGGAGAAGTGGACCAAAAATTTCGGATCCGGCCCAGAAAGAAAAGAAAGGAGAAAGGAAGAAGGAAGAAGCCCAGCCCAATCTCTTTCAACTCTGCTCAAAACCGAACCGGAAAAAAAGAAAAGAAAACCGGACCAAGAAAGAAAGAAAAGAAGGGAACCGGAGGAAAGAAAGAAATGTAGGGAACCGAACCACTGGCCCCACACCCCTTTCTTCCTCCTTCAAAATCCGACTCCTAGCTCTGTTCCATTCCCCCCCCCCTCCCAATCGCCGGACTCGAGCATTCCCACACTCCGGACAGTTCTCACCTCTCTCTGTTGAGATGTGAATGTGACCAAAAGTGTCCCACATCGAAAAGTTGAACATAACAAGCCCTTGTATATGAGTCGGTGAGCTACTCCTTCTATTGCCAATTGGTTTTAGAATGGAACCTCACTCGGCTTGTGTGCTAGGCTACTAGCGCATGTGCGCCCGTGCACACGACCCCTAGTCATCGGTCTGAGTCGGACTTTAATATGGTATCAGAGCGGTTAGCCTAACAGCCCGTCTTTCGATCCTGGTCTGGGTTACCAGTTGTCCAAGTGTCAACTAGATGAGTCATTCCTAGTTGCACTTGCGGGGGCGTGTTGAGATGTGAATGTGACCAAAAGTGTCCCACATCGAAAAGTTGAACATAACAAGCCCTTGTATATGAGTCGGTGAGCTACTCCTTCTATTGCCAATTGGTTTTAGAATGGAACCTCACTCGGCTTGTGTGCTAGGCTACTAGCGCATGTGCGCCCGTGCACACGACCCCTAGTCATCGGTCTGAGTCGGACTTTAATACTCTCGCTCTCGGACCATCCCAAACAAAATAAATGAGAATCGAAATCGTATAGAGGGAGGGAAAGTTCGAAGCTCACCGAGGGCTCAAGGCTCGTCGGAGATTCGTCGGAGTTTCGATGGATCGCCGGGGACCCGAGGCTGCATTCCTTAGACCTGGGTCGAAGGTGGGGTGAGAAAGGAGGAACTTTCCAAGGGTTCCGATCGGAAAAATGAGGAGAAACTTACCGGAGGCTTGAACGGAAAACAAGGGAAGGAGGAGAAGGGCTCGGCGGCTGGGAGCTCCTGAGCGCTCGCTCTGGATCAGCTTCGCTTCAGAAGTCGGAGTGCTCGAGCTGCTGGACACAAAGGAAGGAGGAGGGAGGAGGGGTGCTCGTGTGGTGCCTCGGCTCGGCTGTTTTCCGCGAAACAGAGGCGGGGAAAAGCTTCGGTGGTGGCGCCTGGGAGGAGGAAGGTGGAGACGGGGCTGGTCGTGCGCTGGAGTTGGCGCTCAACATCAGGTATGATTCTAATGGCTTTAATTGAGGTTGTAAAGTGATATCATGAACATTCCAAGTATTATGTTCTTGCTGTTTTTAGTTGATCATTTAGCCATGTGGAAAATAAATTCTGATAATATGTGTATTTCCTACTAAAACTTTGATTGTTATAGCTATGTTAGATGGTTTATAGAACACTGGTCCTAGAGTGGTAGATACCAGTTTATTCTAGTGTTAGCCGTTAGGATAAGAATAGACTTGAATAGCCTGAAATTTCTTTTTTTTTTTAACAAGAAATAATTTAGCAGTACAAACCATGTACTAACTAAGAGCATCCTTTCGGATGATTGAAATTAAAAGCCTCGTTGTGAGGTATGTAAGGGCCAGAGAAGTCGGTACCCAAGTGAGAAAGACGGTCTGCTGCCTTATTCCCTTCTCTGAGCGTATGGGAGAACTCGGTTTTAGAAGAGGAAGCTAGTGCTGCTAGCACATCCGAAATCAGCAGATCTATTTCGCCGCAGCTAGTTATACCGTTTTTAGGCTATTGATTATGCTAAGATTATCTCCTTCTATGCATATTTGATCTAAGCGTAGTTCTTGGACCTTTTGGGTCCCCTTCCAAAGTCCATAACATTCATCGCCAATGACAGAAGATAGGGGTGATTTGCCTGATTCCGAGTAAAGAACCCTACCCAGGCAGTCACGTATTAAAAACCCATATGAGCCACTGTTTGTCGTTGAAAAGCCGCCGTCAAAGTTTAATTTATGCCAATTAGTCTTTGGTCTTTTCCAGGTCACTGTTCGTTTTTTGTTAATCACTTTGTGTGTTAGTGTCAGGTTGTTGTTATGATCCATGCCTAAGTCGTCCGTTTTTTATTTGTTCCAGTTAAAAATTTGATTGTTTATGTAGGATGTTATAGTTCTGGGCTTTGGGTTCAAATTGTCAAAAATAGCTTTATTTCTGAAGAACCAAGTGCACCACCAAGTTATTGCAAGAGTAGAGAACTCCGATTTTCCAAGAGTGCTATAAAGAGTAGTTAATGCTTCACTTGTTGAGTTTGTGGTTTCATACACGCTCTGGACGGTGTTTGTAATGTTATTAGAGATAAATGATAAGGTATGGTTAGTACATGAACAGTTGAACAAAAAATGGTCTAGGTCTTCATAGTTCATTTCACACAGAGGACAGTCAGTGGGGATGCCAGTACCACGAGTAGCTAATTTGACTGATGTTAGGAGCCCGTTTTTTGTTATACGCCAAAGAAAATGTTTAATTTTTGATGGTACGTCTAGTTTCCAAATCCAGGAGGTATCTGCTGAAGTGTGTTGTTTAAGACTATGAAGGAGTTCTATCGCCGAAGCGGTGGAGAACCATCCATTTTTGCTAGGTGCCCAGTATAGTCTATCATGTTGTATAAGTTTTGGTATCGGTATTTGGGTGAGCATCCTTATAGTAGCGGTATTTAGATTGACTCCAACTGCATTCATCATTTTATTTACATCTCATGTCTTATCAGTAGTAATGAATTCGCTTAATTTTAATTGGTGGTTTATGGTTGTTGGGTATTTTGCACTGGTGATAAGCGGAGCTTCTCCCGCCCAGTGATCAGTCCAGAAATTTATGGTCTTGCCATTTGCAGGTCCCCATCGTAATCCTTTTTTGAAGACTGGGATAAGAGATGATAGTTTGGACCACTGCCATGACACCAGTCCTTTTCTCTTGTAGTCTAGGATGTTTTTGTGGTTAAGATATTTTTGTGTGACTATCCTAACCCAAGGGTTCATGGGTTCCGCTAGTATTTTCCAGAGAAGCTTCAGTTGGAGGGATTTGTTCATGTCCTCAGAGAGACGAAGGCCCAAGCCTCCGTTATTACGAGTTTTACAAACTTCGTACCAGTTGATGAGCGGTTTATGCTTAGGTCCCTTGTTCCAGAGAAAGTTCCTATTAATTTTGTCTAGTTCTTTGTGAATGTGTGTAGGTAGAAGAAAACATTGCATTACATGTAAAGGTTTAGCTGCTAGATTTGCCTTAATGAGTGTGCTCCGACCAGCTTGAGATAGGTTGTTAGCTGTCCATTTTGTGAGTTGGTTCCTACTGGAGTGTATCATGTCATCAAAGGTTGAGCTTGTTACTTTGGTAGTAATCACCGGGCACCCTAAGTATTTTCCTAAATTGGTTGTGTACTCTATGTTAAGTTCATGTTGTATTGTTGATTTTGTGACGTTGTCTGTGTTTTCCGTTGTGCAGAAAGTTGATTTGTGATAGTTTATTCGTTGTCCAGAGTATCTGCAGAATTCCCGTGTGAGTTTGTTTATTTGTTCACAAGCTAGTTTGGTTGCCGAAGCGAAAATAATGATATCGTCCGCGAATGCAAGGAATGGTATCCTGTCACATCCCCTTTTTATTGAGATTCCTAGGTGGCTGTTCTGCTTTAGAGAATCATGTTGCAGTCCTCTCGCGAGAACTTCAGAAGCAATGAGGAATAGGTAGGGTGACAGAGGATCTCCTTGGCGCAACCCTTTAGTAGGGGAGAACATTTGTGTGGGCTCATTGTTAACTAGAACAGAATATCTCACAGTTGTTATGCATTCTTTTATCCAAGAGCAGAAAGTGTCATTGAAACCAAATTTTTGCAATATTTGTAGTAAGAATTCCCATCTAACTTTGTCAAAAGCCTTTTCCATATCAAGTTTAACAGCCATCCATCCGTTTTTCCCTTTTTTTGTTGGAAAGAGTGAAAAATTTCGTTTGCAATAAGTATATTATCCTGGATTGATCTTTTGGTTATGAAAGCACTCTGTAGAGGGTGTATTAATTTTGGTAATATTTGTCGGAGCCTAGTTGACAGAATCTTGGAGATTATTTTATAAATTGTTGAGCAGAGGCTGATAGGGCGGAAATTTGCTGTTGTTTCTGGTCTGTTGCATTTGGGTATAAGAGCTATGAATGTATGATTTATTTGTTTTAGAATTCTTCCACTCGAAAAGAATCATTTTACAGCTCTCACAACAGAAGGTCCCACTACGTGCCAGTATATTTGGAAGAAGCTCGCTGGGAAGCCGTCGGGCCCCGGAGATTTATCTCCAGCAAGCGAGAATACAACAGTTTTTATTTCGTTATTAGTAACTGGTTTGGTTAAGATTTCATTGTCCTCATTCGTGATTTCTGTTGTAATGTGCTGAAGGAGAGTACATTGTCCTGTGCTTTCTGTCATATTTGAGTAGCGATTGACAAAGTCCTTGTTAATTTCAGTACGGATCTGCTCAACCGTGTTAACAATGTTTCCGTCTTTTGTTTTTAGTGTTTTAATTATATTCCTTTTTCTTCTCCCTGTTGCTATTCGGTGAAAGTATTTTGAGTTTACATCTACATTTTTTAGGTGTATTCTTTTCGCTCGTTGTCCCCAGTACAACTTTTGGAAAGCTAGTAGATGTTCGTATTTATTTAGGAGACGTTTATGTTTCATGTCAATACTTGGGTTATAACTATCGAAGAGTTGAGATTGCAGTTGCTGAAGTTCAGTTTCAGTTTTTGCTATTTGCGTAAATATATTCCCATAAGTATGTTTACTCCATATTTTGCTTTTTTTTTTAGTTCTTGCAGTCTTTTGATTAGTTTAAAAGTTTGCGATCCAATGGGGTCAAGTCTCCAAGCTTGTTTTACTATATTTTCATAATCGTTATGCTTAGTCCATGCTATTTCAAATTTAAAGGGTTGCATGATTGGTATTTCGTTTTTGAATAGTTCTAGTGTGATATGAGCGTGGTCCGAAGTTGTAAAGGCATGGTTTTTTGTTGTTAGATGCGGTAAAATCGTGTAGATATTCCTATGTACCAAAATTCGATCTAGTTTTTCATAAATATTATTGTCCGCGTTCTTGCCTTTTCGCCAAGTGAACTTATTCCCATTTGTTGGTAGATCTATAAGGTCATGTTGTAAAATAAAATCTGTGAGTCTACGAAACCTTGTAGTATTCGGGACAGGTCCTCCTAGTTTGTCAGTGTGGTGTAGAATGTCATTGAGATCACCCGCTATTATGCAAGGGTATTGGCTATTTCGAATAGTTGTTGATAATTCGTTCCAGAATTCTATTTTTAGATTGTGAGTCGGAGGTGCATAAGCAAATATGATTGAAATGGTGAGTTTTAGTTTGGAGTTATTGTATTTGGTCAGAATATATCTTTCCTCTGTCTTTACTATTTCAAATGTATCATTTTTTAGGTGTGAGGTTTTCCAAAGGAGGCAGATGCCACCCGAAAGACCAACAGATGGGCTGAAACAAAGATTATCGAAGCCAGCGTGTCTCCATAGCGATTCCTTTGGAGGTGTTGAGATCTTTGTCTCAGCTAGGGCTAGTATGTGGATGTGTTCAATTTTACAAATGGCATCAATTTGTGTCCAAATGTTTTTCCTCGCAAGACCCCTAACATTCCAAAAGCTGATTTTCATAGTTTACTAATTAATTGAGTATAGGTTTTTAAAGAGGTTTCTATTATTGGAGTATCTGTGATTTGTGTTTTGTTAGTAGCTTTAGCGTTGTCAGTATTATTCATAGAGGTCCATTGTTTGGTAATATGGTTAGGTGATAGGATTCTGGCCATCTTCTTGTGTTCATAGTGTTTAGGCTTATTGGTAGTGTGATTTCTAATCCTATGATTATATGTCTTTGGTTGCCTATTGTCTCTTGTTTTAAAGTGTGCAGACTTTTGTATGAGGCCTGTATTCACCCTTTGAAGATGTAGTCTGTTGTTTAATTGTCTTCTTCTAGTTGTTTTTGTGACTAGTATGGTCATGAATATTTCATATCTAAAATAAGGTAGATATTCGGTTCTGGCTCTATTGTTATTGTAATTTTCATAACAGTCCCTAATATTTTGCAAGTTATAGTTATGAGAGAAAAAACATAGTCTTGTGTGTATCTGTATAGTACTTAATTTTGCGAGGAGATTGTTACAGAAATTGATAATGATAGTTTTGGTGAGGTCCTTCCCATGGTTTCCTTCCTGCTGAGTTGTTTCTGTGTAGCTTGTCTCTTGCTTACAGTTAGTGATTTGCAAATTCTGTACTTTGTTTCTTGCACTGGTTCTAAAATGGAGTATAAAGATCAAAGAGTTGCTGTGTTGATCTTGCTGTCGGCTGACCTTTTTCCCATCATTGGATGAAGTAAGCTTATCATGTTGTTGTATATGTTTCTTCAATTTGGTCTTGTTTCTTCTTGCAATGTTGAAGGAGACGTCTTGCTTTGGCATTTGTAATAGTACCAGATAGGCAGCTTTGGATTTGTCCTGTGAGAGGGAACATGAGTCATGTTGCTCAAGTGAATGGATCACTCGAGCAAGATTGTTAGTAATAGCAGAAATAAGATTATATTTGGTCCATATTAATATCAAAACACCATTTTTAATATAATACCTATGCAAGTTGTGTGAGCATGGAGTTATTTGACATATTTTTATTTTTATGCTATGAATATCAGTCAATTCAGGATGATATTTATGTTTGCCAGTTGCAATTAAGCTTATGATACATGGCATATATATTTCATGGTAAGAAATATGGTGATAACTCTGATAAGGCATTATATGGTAGTGTATATGGAAGACATTTCTTACATAACTGATATATTGAATATATATTTCACAGGATACATCATAGCAGATAGAAGCATAGTTTAAGCAAAGATGAAGAGCATGCATTCTACAGATAACATTACAAGGTACTTGACAGCAATCTAGTCCATATATAATTCTTACATAACACTGATACACTCCTAGGATCATATGAGTTGCATAGTAGCTTGCTTCTTGCTTAGTGAAATATGATACAAAAGATGCAAGGTTTTGCCAAGAATTGAGAAGTAGATTTTTAGCAGAGAAGTTAGTTATGAAAGGTTTTATAGATAAACACCAGGGCTTCCCAATTCTTCTAAAAAACTTATCCATTAAAGAAATTAGTTGCTTGATTTGGTCCTCTTCAGTGAGGAGCTGGCTGTGTCTTCATCACCCCCAGCTGCCTTCCTTTTGATGGAGTCTGAGTTTGAAGGATCCTTGGTTGGCATGTCCATAGTAGAGAACATCTTCACTACAGTGGAGTTTGAGTGAATGGAATGAAATGAAGGTTCAGAGATCATCTCATGGCCCTCATTATTAATGAGTGCCTCATCATCCATTGGCTCATCCAGGAGATAATCAACTTCCTCAAATACATCATAAGGATCCTCCTCTGATATGTTGTAATTGAGGCAAGATAATGTAGTTGAATCAATTTCAGCTCCAATGTCATTGAAGTGCTCAGGATCAGGTAATGCACTGTCAGCCACAAGCTCAGCACCACTGTGAAGGAAGTGCTCAGGGGCAGGAATTTCACAGTCAGCATTCTCAATAGCATCATCAGAGGGTGGTTTTGTTAATGGTTCAGGAGGTACTCCTTTGGCACAGGCAACATTAATAACATCAGTAGGAGGAGTGGTCTGAGCCAGTGCCAAAGCTCCCTGTGCCAAAAGGGCAGAGCTGCAGCCAGCTGTAAGAACAGGGCAGCAAGAACCACCATCCTTTGGCACAGAGACAGCAACAGAAGGAGTAACAGATGAGTCTCCAGTTGTTTTGGTGTGAATGACAGGTTGTACAGTGGGTGTTTTGGAGTCTCTAGAGGATGAGGATGAGGTAGAGTGGGACTCAAAGGCCACGGAAACCCCACCCTTACTAGTGACATAAGGCTTGTTGTTGAAGGCTTTGATGGGGTTAGGAAGCTTCAGGGGTTTGCCATTTTTCTGGACAGTGACCCAACCATCATCAGCTGAGTCAAAAGCAGTAGAGGTGTTTTTGTTGGTGGGTTGTTTGATGGTAATCTGAATTTTTTTCTGTTTTGGTATGAAGTGGGTACATTGAGTGAAGAGATGCTCAGGAGAGCCACAGTTTCCACACCCATTAGGAAATTCTTCAAACCAAACAATGTGAGCAGAGACTTGATTGTTGTTAACAGGTATGAGAATGGTGTTTGACACTTTCTCAGCTATGTCAAGATTAATGCAGACCCTAGCATAGCGAGCACTAGGATCAACTGTGTTATCATACTTGATAAAGGTACCAAATTCATTGTGTTTGAGAATGGTTTGGATTGCTCCAGATTTCTTATAGATATTTGGAATGAGAGTAATTCTGATCCACATATCAAGAGCAGTGGAGTTCTCTTGAAAGGGATCAAAATCAGGCTTCCATTGGCGCAAGATGATAATTTGACCAAAAATATGGTAGGGCCTGGCCTCCCACACAGCTAGGAGATCAGTGTGATCAGTAAATCTAAGCTCAAACCAATGATTTGGTAATTCAACAAGTTCAAAATCACCAGATAAACCCACCCAGTCATTTGAAAATTTTGTGTTGAGTTTTTGCAGGTCAACAGGAGCACCAAATGCTCTCCCAAACAGAATGGCAGTAGTATCAAATCTATATTTAGGAGCAAACTGTTGAAGTTGAGAGTAGAAGGAGGAAAAGTCCAGCTTACCTTTCCCCTTAACACTCTTTGGTAGCTTGATTGGTGTGTCGGTTTTATGGGGTTCATCAATAGGTTTCCCAGTAGGTGGAGTAGTAGTGGGGTGCAGAGAGATCCCAGAAGGACTCCCTTTCCCTTTAGGTTTTTTTGTTTTTTTGGGGTTCGAAGAGGCCTCAAAGAGGCCTTCCTTCCCTTTTGGTGGTTGGTTGTTGTCCCCCATACTAGCTGGGTGTTGAAGAGAGTAAATGAAGAGATCAGAAAACAGAGAGTGGAACTGGAGCTTTCTCCGATTTTTAGAATAGCCGTATTGTTGTTTCTGTTTCAGTTGAAGTGTTGTGATTACTTTATAGCAATCAGAGAATAAGATATGCAAATTTTTAGCTTTGATTTTTAGAGGGGTTCGGATATGCAGCAAACAAGGTGTTAGGTTAACATTAGTAGCAGGTTTTA
Organism: Persicaria maculosa; assembly: GCA_963922045.1. NCBI lineage: Eukaryota > Viridiplantae > Streptophyta > Magnoliopsida > Caryophyllales > Polygonaceae > Persicaria > Persicaria maculosa. The sequence goes on from OY998271.1 coordinate 41,088,680, forward strand.
GGCTATGATAGAAGTTAGTAGGATGGATATCATACCTGCCAAGCCAGATAGCTTTTCTCAGAGAGCAATAGAGCCTCTGAGAGCCAAGAGAGCACACGAGAAGCAAGTACTTGCAGACCAACTCCCACACGAACCAAGAGTCAACCGTCATTGGGAAGGAAACCCCAAGATCTCGGTGGTGGAGATCGTGAATAGACTCGTACAAATCCTTGAAGAACATTGAACGGTCACATCCATTTGATTCGAAGATGCGTTGCCAGTACGAGAAGGAGCCCCTTTTAGCTTGTCTGGTCAGAGAAAGCTTAGATTTCTGAGCAATCGAGCCTAGAACAGCATGGTGGTGGTGAGATTTTCCAGATCTGAAACTCAGAGAGACAAAAGCGAAACCGTAAAAGGCGTACCAAATCCAGATCCAGAAATCCTTTTTTGATGTTGAGTTTTTTTGGCTTTGCCAATCATGGCTTTGAGGATGTGATTGCCATGGTAAAGGATGATGGATTTGAGGATGCGATTTCCATGGGAAGGAATCATGATTTTGAAAGAATCTGACGTTTAGATTTAGGGTTTCGTTGTTTGGTTCGGAGAAAGGGGTGCGTACCATGGCGCGTACTCTTTCTAGGTCTTGAGGGTTTTTTTCGTTGTAATTTCCCTGAAATTTCTTTTTATGAAACTTCTTAATTTCTCATTGTCTGTCATAAAAATTATCTTGAGGATTCATCGTTTGTTGTCATAAATCCTCTCTCGGATGGTTAGAAATTTGCTGCCATAAATTTTAACTTAAGAGAGGGCCTTTTGTGTTGGCCCTATTATGTGGGTCGGGCTAGGAATGGAAAATGTTTATTTGTGTGGGACGAGGTATAGGGAACTCAACTTTTGTATCTACCCCAAATTTGGTTTTAGCTTTACCGATAGTAGTCTCGGCATCATGGTATTTTACTCCCTCCGTCCCACAATAATTGTCTTTGGACTATTTATGCACGCTTTTTAAGGAGCTAAAAACTATATAAAATATTCATTTTTTAATTAATTTTTTAAAATAATTCTATACTTATTAGTAATATGTATGATATTATTTAAAAATATTTAATAAAATATTGATACTTTATATAGTTTTTAGCTTCTTAAAAAAATATGCATGAATAGTAAAAGACAATTATTGTGGGACGGAGGGAGTATTATATATTGCTATAAGTTATTATAGTAATATATGATAAAATATTTGTTGGTGCCCTGTTTTATTATTGGTTTAGCTCAACGGTTTGGGGTAGAGAGTGGGAGTGACAGTGGTGGGGTAGTCTAACGGAGGATTATCATTTTGTGTTTTTAGTGAGACCCCTTTGTATGGTCTTGCTTTTTGTACCTTGGTTTAACCACCGCATCTATATATTTACCTGTTCAGACCATAAAAACAGTGATACAACCGTTGTCACCAGAGTGGAGATTAAAATTGAAATTGACAAAATGAGAATAAAATAACACATGTTTTTCTTTTGGCGATGTGTTCCTCTTGTGTCATAAAAAAATAAGCCCTCTAGGATTTAGGGTGACATTGTTGGTGACAGTGTTCTCATAAAAAAAAACCCTTAAAAACAAAGATGTCACCGTCACCCAAAGAAAAGTTGTCACTACATGTGTCATCATTGAACGATAAGGGTGGTGACAGTGATCCCGTAAAAAATAACTCTAAAAACAAATCTGTCATAAAAAAAAGTTGTGATAGTGATAGGGTGGTGACAGTGATAAGGGTGGTGACAGTGATAAGAGTGATAACAACGATAAGGGTGGTGACAACGATAGGGTGGTAACAGCGATAGGGGTGGTGACAGCGATAGGGTGGTGACAGCGATAAGGGTGGTGACAGTGATAGGGTGGTGACAACGATAAGGGTGGTGACAGCGATAAGGGTGGTGACAGCGATAGGGTGGTGACAACGATAGGGGTGGTGACACCGATAGGGGTGGTGACAACGATAGGGTGGTGACAGCGATAAGGGTGGTGACAGCGATAAGGTGGTGACAACGATAGGGGTGGTGACAGCGACAGGGGTAGTGACAGCGACAGGGGTGGTGACAGCAATAGGGTGGTGACAGCGATAGGGGTGGTGACAGCGATAGGGTGGTGACAGTGATAGGGTGATGATAACGATAGGGTGGTGACAGCGATAGGGGTGGTGACAGCGATAAGGGTGGTGACAGCGATATTGGTGGTGACAGCGATAAGGGTGGTGATAACGATAAGGGTGGTGACATCGATAAGAGTGGTGACAGTGACCTCGTAAAAATAACTCTAAAAACTAAGATATCACCAAAAAAAATTGTCACCGCATGTGTCACCACTAATAAAGGTAATGACACTAATCTCGTAAAAAAAACGTCACCAAAAAAATTGTTTATCTCCATGTGTCACCAAAGTTGTCTAACAAAAGTCATTGACCTTGACCGGTCAATGGTCAAAATAAAAATGGGAAGGAAGGAAGTCAAATTAAAAATGGGAAGGAAGGGCAAAAATGTCATAATTGACATTTTGCAAAAGGGAATATGAAAGTGGACATTTTGCAAAAGGGAATATGAAAGTGGACATTTTGCAAAATGTTATGTTCAAAATGGACACTTAGCAAAAAAAATCCTTTATTATATATGACATAAATGATGTTATAAAAAAATCTTTATCATTTATTTACATGAAAACAATGTTATATATACTTTTTAATTTTTAGTGTCACTAGATGATGTTTTTAAAAAGGATAATTAAAAAAATAACGTACTCTCAATATATTAAAATTGAAGTTATTTTATTAAAAAAGTTAAAAATTATATAAATGTCAATTATATTAGTATATTACTTTTTTAATTGTATAACTTATTGATTTTTTTTGAAATATTCAAGAAAAAATAAATATTTACATATAAATTCACGAAATCAAAGTATTTACACAAATATTCAAAAGTCGCAGGATTTTCAGAGACACGCGGTCTCAGTCCGCGTTTTATTCGGAAGTGATATCTCCCCTCGCAAAATTTTTGTCAAATTTAAAATTGTTATAGAAACGTGGTTTGAAGTCGCGTTTTATAGGACATTTTGGCATAAAATGTGGTTTAAAATCGCGCATTTATCGTTTTGTATTTCGAAATTAAAAAAAAAACAAATTATTAAGTAAAACGCGGCATCAAGCCGCGTTTTACGTTATTATTAAAAAAAAAGATATAGAAGAAAGGGAAAGGGAGGAGATGGGGAGGCACCGCAGCCCGAGCCAGAGCCAGAGTCAGGAGGCTCATCCACCGCCGATGGCCCGGAGCCAGGAGCTCCTTCCCGTCGACTTCCTCAATCGTCGTCAATCTGAAGCCTGGTGAAGAGATCGTGGATGAAGAAGGAGATATCGTCGAAGTCGGAGCCGGGGGCGGGGTGGGAGAGGACGCCGGATCGGAGGAGGAGGTCGAGGTTGGAGACGTGGTCGGAGAGGGAGGATGAGGCGATGTCGAGGTCGCTCTGGAGGAGGAGCTTGAAGGAGGCTAGAGGGAGGAGAGGGGGAAAGGCAGGAGTGGAGGGTGCGGAGGAGGGAGTTGTGGAACCAGTGAGGGAAATCCGAGAGATCGGAGAGAAGGGACCACGGTCGCCACCGTCACCGACGCCCGAGACCGGCTTTAGACGGAAGAAGGGGCCACCGATTGATCTAGCCCTGGCCTTTGACGCCTTCTTCCAAATTCTTCAATCGTTGATCCAAATATCGATTTGTCGGATTCCGGATCCAATTCGGGCGTCGGCGAAGGTGGTGGCCGCGGTGCACAGACGTTGCCGACGACGGTGGTCCCTAATTCCGTCTGTGTCGAGCGCGGCGATGGTGGTGGTGCATATTGGCTGCCCAGTGCCCACACGATGACAATGATGCTTATTTTTTATTTTAGAAAAAAATCAAAAGGTAAAACGCGGCCTGTGGCCGCGTTTTACGTATATTTTTTTTTTGTTTTTTTAATTAAGGGAAAAAGGAAAGAAATGCGGTTTGAACCCGCGTTTCTCTCTGATCTGGTAAAAAAACGCGGTTTTCAATCGCGTTTTTTCGTTCATATTTTAAAGGTTTCAAATTCAGGATTTTGGGCATAAAACGCGGCCCCAAACCGCGGTTTTCTGATTTAGCTAACAAAAATGAATATTTTTGTAAATAGTTTGAAAGTGTGAATATTTCGGTAAATATTTATTTTTTAGTGAATATTTTGAAAAAAAATTCTAACTTATTATATCTGGTAGTCACACAATCATTAAATTTAAGTAATTAAAGGAAAAAAAATTAAGAGCTACATTGATTGGAACGGAAAAGGGGGGAGTAGGGTCAAAAAGTAAATTACTATGGAGTACAGTGTATAACAAAATGAATACATGATATTGGAAGAGAGGGGGAGGGCCCAAACAAAAATAATAAGGGATTATTGCTTTCCCTGGCAAATCAATTACCACTGCACCACTTTATGGTACTTGTTTATATTGAACGTGTTATATATATATATATATATATATATATATATATATATATATATATATATATATATATATATATGGATTGACTCCGGTGAAAACCTCAAATTGCGGCAAAAACCGTGAGGACTACTTTATAGCTTGGTTTATTTGAAACCTGTGCTAAAAACCTCAATTACATAGTGACTTTACAACTCAGTTCAACCTAAAAACCATGCTAAAAACTCCAGTTTTAAAATAACACATGACTTTATATATCGGTTAAACCTAAAAACCGTGCTGAAAACTCATGTTTTAAAATTACATTAGTGACTTTATAGCTCGGTTTTATTCAGAACCGGGCTAAAATATGTGACCTTATAGATCGGTTCTATTTATAACCGGGCTATAAAGCTAGTGAACGGGGCTAAAAAGTCGGTCCTCACAGGTTTTTACCGCAATTTTGGTTTTCACCGGAGCGCAACCATATATGTATATATATTAATTTTTAATATATTGGGCCCCCAACAAATTTGAGCCCTGTGTAAACAGACCGTTTGCACCGCCCACAACACCGTGTGGTGGTATTGCTCGACGAGCTCAACAGGGCCAAAGAAGAGAAGGGGGTTGCGATGGTTTTGGGAGGTGAAAACAGAGGCTAGAGAGGTGAAGGAGGGGTTTGCTGTGGGTTTGTTTCTCAAGAGGGTGAAAGGAAGATTACTACCCTCTAGGTAAATGCTAATCTTCTTGGGGCAGCGATACACCCATGCTTGTACTTTGTTCGATAACCCTATCTGCTATATAAGGCCTAATCTTAGTTATGTTTGGGATTATTCCCCCTTTCATACAATGTTTTACTTGGGCCACCCTGTGTGCTGCGTGTACTGCTTTATTTGGACCGCCTTAGTCTTGATTTGTGTTCATGTTATAATCCTCCTTGGTGTGTCATTTTCTTCTAACCCACGGATTAGTTTCAATATTGATAAAGCCTCCAAAATTAATATAGTCTTCAAAAAAAAATAATGAAAAACACTGCAGTAGTTGTTTGCACCAGAGGTTTAAATTTGTTTGAATGGAAAAGATAATAATAGGTTTGGGTTTTACATTTGGAGAAGGTAAACTGTGATGTTTACCATCCACCATTGACACCCCCCACAAGGTCCCTCCCACCACAACCGATCTTCGCTTTCTCAACCACCCTCCACCTCTTAGGGGACAATGAGTTGTTGTTCCTTAAGGGACAAGTAGTTGAAGCTCATTGGGGGCCAAGTAGTTGATGATCCTTGGGGGCAAGGATTTGAAGATCCTTGAAGGTGAAGAAGTTGAATGAAATTTTGAGGTTGTGGTTTGCACAATCTCTAATTTTAGAAAAACTTGGATGAGAATTAAACTAATGATGAATGATCTGCCTCATCTTCTGTTTATGATTTGATCTATCCTTTCGTGCAATGTCATTATTTGGTGTCGTTAGGTTTAGTTTCTGGTGAGGTTGTAATATCGGACGCCTTGTTTTATCGAGTGCATCGTGGAAGTGTCTGTGGTATTCGAAGATCCCTCATTTAGGTGAGGAAAACATATATAGCTGATCTGTACTTCCCTTGGAGTCATCCTTTTTAATGCTAGGTTACTGTTATTCATCTCCCTGACACCGAGACGCGAATGTATCATTGCACTCTCCCATATTCTCAACGTTCACAGTCTTTCTTGGGTCTTCCTTGACTTCCATGTTGATTGACGATTTATTGTGATTTGTTTAGTGTCATGTCAGTCTTCCTGGTTTATTTGCACTATTTGAAAACTTTTACGTTGTTTCATATGATGGTTATTCTGTCTATCGATATGTCGGCCTCTCAAGTTACCAGACAGTGTGCTGCATGATATCTCGAATATTTTCCTTTTTAAAAAAATTTCAAAATTATAAATTTATATACAAACTATACCTTAACAAATAAATATTGATATAAAGGATAGAATTCAAAAATAAAAAAAAAATAACTTGGAGTCAAAAATATAATTAACAAGAACATTTTGGGAGAAATTGTATTAAAATGAAATTACTGTATTCATCATCTTCACATCCCATTTCATCAATTTGCATTAATCGAATTCCACAAGGTTGAAACTTAAATCTAGATGAGCTTGATGTAGTATGTATGCTCCATTCCCCCCAATTTTAGTCATGGTTGCATATCAAAACTAATTCCATCAAATATCAAAGATGAACAATTTAGGAATACGAATGGTCAATTAAGGCCAATGTCTTACATTCTCTCATTCCCCACCCCACTACTAGTAGTGGCTTCCACTGAAGATGATTGGTATCAATAACACCATTGATAGCGGTAGTCGTGGTAGGCAAGGCTTGATCATTGTCACTAAATAACAGCTATTGGACTCTTTAACCCTACAAGCAGTGGAACCCTCGATGTCGCGCTGATGTCGATGAGGTGGTGGCATCTCTCTAAGATAACAACATCGACGTGAGGATTTAAAGGCCTAAAGGTAAAGGGAGGTGAATAACTGTAGATTGACAATGAAGAGGCGAGGGGAGAAGGAGAGGGTGAAGATCCAAAAGGAGAAGGAGTTGAGTTTGGCCTTGAGGGCAAAATGTCATAGGTTCTACTAGTCCTTGGATTTGTAATGGAGACGAAGATGAATAGTGACATTCTTCTAATTTTACAATTTTTTACTAAACTTCTTCTTTTGAACAGGTAAGAATTCGGGTAGGGTCAAGCCCTACTGAACCACCACTCAAGGGGGTCCTTTGGGATGAGAGTACGAAGCTTAGGATGAGAAGGTAAAGATGCCGATATGAACGACATAGTCGAGTCACTAGATCCACAACATGATTAATGTCTCAGAAGATGTGGGAATGCTCAACTCAAACAAAATCGCGTAGCAGCAAAACTACATTTGTGATCATCATTTCCACCTCCCATGTGAAAGTGCATACTCCTTTTAAGGAGTTGATGTTCATTAAGCAATCCCATCCAATTTCCAATTTCATGGCCCTATTCCTCTTTTCATGTCCCTACATGAAGCGACCAACATATTTAATCAATTTGTCAACTCACCACGCACCATGTAGACCAAATATAAGCCTCTATTGTCTCACTACATATCAGGCAATGGCTATAATCCTCGCTTGAGTCTACCTTTCAAGCGACAAGCATAGGGGTTGGGTCGCTTCACATTTCGTGCATTATGATCTTACACTTTAAAGCGACGAAAGCAATTCATCACCCTAATTCATATGCCCCAATGTTCCTCTGTCAACATTTTCTACTAGACAACACCAATACCCATCGCCTGAGTTGGCTAAGGCAACAAGAAAACATGGTTCGTCGTGTGGAGTCTGGTTGGACGATGTCGAAGTGACGGACAAGCCGTCGCTTATTATACAAGTCTACATTAATTTTTGTATGCACATCGATCTAAGATGGGACACAATGCTGGATTGATTCTAATGTCAAGTAGTTGTTAAGCTATAGGGATGAAAACATTAGTGGAACAACAAAATTTCTCATAGGGAACGTATGCAATTGGCAAGGGTAACAACAGGTCAGGGTAGGTTTCCAAGTCTTCGACTTTCCTCAAAATAGGTGAAATCCCCAAATTAAAAACTCATGGATTCTTCTATATATACATTGTATCGATGTGCCACTAGAAATATATTTTTAATGCATTTTACCTAATTAATTTTTTTAAATTATTTCTAACTATTAAAATGAGTAATATGAATTGTTTCATAATAATAGAATTATATTAGGATAATATCAAATTAAACAAAATACAATAAAAAAACACTATGGTACGGTTTATTGAAAAAAATTGTTGGGGTGAACCTATTCGATCAAGTGGGTGTGGAAAGGCAAGGGGCACTGGAGGGGGACGAAAAATTACCATTGAAAAATTGTCTAATTTGTCATCAAGGTTATAAATATTACTTACTGTAGGGTCATATTTATACCATTAGAAAAATAGAGGGATGATTTTGTAAATGTAGTTTGAAGGTTGTTTGAGCTAATAGACAAGTGGTTAGTCGATCAATCTCTGTTTCCGTTTTTCCTCTTTTAGTATTCCCTATATATACAGTTGTAAAGACACTTTGTAATTTATTCTTTTGCATTCTGAAATTCAATGAAATTGATCTCCTTCTTCATCTTCCTTCGTTTACCAATCTGAAGTTGAAGCTTCATCTCTCTATTTCTCTAAACTTTGCTCCTAAATCTGAAATGGTATCAGAGCTTGTGCTCTAAATCCAGATCGAGATTCAAAAATCGCTTCCGTATACAAATCTAAACTTCATAGTTGTTTCTCGCCATGGACGGATCTGATCTTAGCGCTATAGATTTGAATGATGTACGGTTATTGTATCATTCCGATCACCCAAACTATAATCTTTCGACGCAGCATGTCAACGAAAGCAACTACAATCATTGGAAAAGATCTTTTGAGGTTTCGCTGATCACGAAGAATAAATTCAATCTTGTCAATGGTGTATTTCAAAAGCTCGATGAAGAGTCTCCAAGATTTGCTCAATGGCAAAAGTGTAATAGTATGGTAATATCTTGGTTGCTGCACTCTATGGAAAAAGACATTGCTAAATCTCTTCTCTATTGCAGCACAACTTATGTGGTATGGACCAATTTAAAATTGCGATTTGGTTCATCGAATTGTATCAGGTTATACCATATTAAGAAAGAGATCTTTAATGTTTCGCTCGGAAATTCATCAATTTCATCCTACTTTACAAGAAATTGTGGGATGAATACATGATTCTTGTTGAGTTGCCTAAGTGCAATTCGTGTGGAGTGGCGAATCTCTTGCCACAATTACTGGTGAACCAACAATTGGTACAGTTCTTGGTTGGTTTACCAGACTCGTACAATGGGATGCGAATGAATATACTGATGATGAGGCCCATACTAAGCATTGTTGAACTCTACAAGATGTTGCTAGATGAAGAACAACAGAGAACTCAACAACACACCTGCTATTAATAGAGATTCGGTGGCTTTTGCTGCAAATTTTAACAAAGGTCAAGCAAATTCCAAGAATGGCCCAGCTTGAGGAAAGGGCAAGCCAAGCTATTTTTGTGAGCATTGCAAAGTACATGGTCATTCTATCAGTCGATGCTTCAAGATCCATGGGTATCCACCTAATTTCAAAGGTGACAAAGGCAAAAGATTTGTAGGAAACACTAACATGGTTGATGAAGGGCAAGAGTCAGTTCCATCGTTGACTAAAGGACAATATCATCAGATAGTTGCTTTTATGAGTAAGCAGAGTACAGCTTCGGTGGATCAAGGGGTGCTAGCAAGTAAAAGCTTTTGCTTTCTTGTTCATGGTAATGTATCATCTTGGGTAATTGATAGTGGAGTTACGCATCATATCTGTCCATCATTATCTTTGTTTCAATCATATAAACCTTTTGATTGTCCTACTTATATTACCTTTCCAAATGGATATAAATCTGTTATTTGTCATATTGGTATCGTTAAGCTTCATAATCAAGTTGTGCTTCATGATGTTCTTCCTGTGCTTGATTTCTCTTATACTCTTCTATTTGTTAGGAAGTTTGTCTCTGATTTAGATCCTTTCATGATGTTCACTGCATCACATTGTTTTGTTCAGGGCCTTTCAATGAGCAAGCCTCGGGTAATTGGTAAATTGTCTCAAGGATAGGGCTGTGCATCGGTCTAAAAACGAACCGAACCGGACCGAACCGAACCGAACCGAAACCGAAAATCTTAAAATTTCAAAACCGAAAGCCGAACCGAAAGCATTAGGTTCGGTTCGGTTATTTGCCGGTTCGGTTTGTGTTCGGTTCGGTTTTAACATAGTTGAACCGAATTTCCATAAAAAAAAATTTTAAAAAAAAATCTTTTAAAAAAATTCGATTTAACACAAACCGAACAAAAAAATAATAAATGTATTAGTGTATATATGTGTGTATATACACTTTATATATGTGTATATATACACACTACACACACAAGACAATATGTGTATTAGTGTATATATACACTGTATAGTGTATATATATTTTATAAAGTGTATAAATACATATATATAATTTATGTAGTGTATAAAAAGTAATATATATAATTTATGTAGTGTATAAAAAGTAATATATTTATATATATTGGAATATTTAAAAAAAATCGGTTTAACACAAACCGAACCGAAACCGAACACAAACCGAACCGAAACCGAAAAATGAATATTCTCGAACCGAAAGCCGAACCGAAAAAATTCGGTTAGGTTCGGTTCGGTTCGGTTTGTGTTGGTTCGGCCCAAAAATTCGGTTTGGACCGAATCATGCACACCCCTACTCAAGGATTATATCTTAACAACCCGAATATCACAGAGATTGTTGATCTTACATCACCATCTAGTTCTGGTTCTGAGAATAAGACTATTTCAAGCTCTAGTTTCACTTCTCAATTTTCAAATTCTGTATTTGCTAATGCAGCTTCAGTTGAGCTTTGGCATTGTATACTTGGCCACATTCCATTTGATCAAATGCATCATTTTCATTTTCTTAGTAACATTGTAAAGAAAGCCAAGCCTCATGTTTGTCAAATATGTCCTAAAGCTCGACAACATAAGCATAGTTTTCCTACTAGTTCTATCAAAACTTCTGCTTGTTTCCAACTCATTCATGTTGATATTTGGGGACCATACAAGTCTCTCACTCATAATGAATACAAGTACTTTCTTACAATTGTTGATGACTTCTCTAGATCAACTTGGACTCATTTATTGTCTAAGAAGAGTGGTGCTTTCTCCATTTTACAGTCTTTTATTGCTATGGTTGAAAACCAATTTGAGAAGAAAATTAAAATCATTAGAAGTGATAACAGTATGGAGTTCTGAAGTGCGAATGATACTGATTTTTATTTGAAAAAAGGCATTGTGCATCAGCCTACTTGTGTTGAGACTCCTCAACAAAATAAGGTTGTTGAAAGAAAACATAAGCACTTGCTTGAAACAACACGGGCACTTATGTTTTAATCCAACCTTCCTATTCAATATTAGGGAGAGTGTTTGTTGACAGCAACATATCTCATCAATAGATTCCCATTATCACCTATTGATTTTAAGATTCCATATGAAGTGGTCTTTGGTCACATCCTTGATTATAATATTTTAAAAGCTTTTGGTTGTTTATGCTTTGTTAGCACACTGAGACAAAAGGGTTATAAAGTTCCGAATTTAAAAGATCATACTATTTTTGTTTCTAGGAATGTCGTTTTTCATGAAATGAATTTTCCTTTGGATAAATTGATTTAAAATCTACTTTACCTATTCCTCCATACATGATGTCCTAGCCATATTTTTTATCCTCATTCGGATTTGAATGATTTTCATGTCAACAATAATATTTCAAATGCCTTCGTTGACAGTTTGTCTTACACTAATGATAGTTTGCTTTTTTATCATACAGTTTATGAAAACTGAAATGATGTTTCTAAAAATGTTTCTCCACATAGTCTTGTTCCTCACAACTCATAATCAAGAAGGTCAACAAGGATCAGCAAACCACCTCTCATTTCCAAGATTTTATTTGTAGTATTGGGGCTGAATTTGAACAATTTCCTCTCATTGATGGATTTACTGCTTCTTTTCATATTTCTTATAAATGTAATTCCGCTGTTATTATTCATAATGATAATCTGTTTTAGCCAAAGACATATCATCAAGCTTCTAAAGATCTTAGATGGATTGAAGCAATGGATAAGGAGATCACTGCTTTACAATCCAATCGTACTTAGGAAGCAGTTGATTTGCTTACAGATAAGAGAACTATTGGATGTAAATGAATTTATAAAATCAAGCTCAAAGTTGATGGATTTGTGGAAAGGTTCAAAGCTCGATTGGTAGCTAAGGGATACACACAACAACCAGGTGTTGACTATGATGAGACTTTCTCTCATGTGGTTAGAATGACCACTATAAGAGCTATTATTTCTATGGCTCTCAAGAGGGGATGGAAGTGTATTAATTGGATGTTAATAACACCTTCTTACATGGAGATTTACATGAAGAGGTGTACATGACTATGCCACAAGGTGTCTCCAATCCATCTAACAAATTGTGTCTTCTCAAGAAGTCACTATATGGATTGAAACAAGCCTCACGTCAATGGTTCAGTAAGTTATACACTACCCTCACTGATTTCAATTTTCAGCAATCAAAATATGACTCTTTTGTTTTCCTTTCTCATAAAAATGGTCATTTGACCATAGTCGTAGTCTATGTAGATGATATAATAGTCAATGGATCTAATATAACTCATATTCAAGACTTGAAAGATCATCTACATTAACTTTATAGCATAAAGGATTTAGGACTATTGAACTTTTTCTTAGGTATTGAAGTTATTCATACCAAAGATGCTCTTATTTTTTCACAAACGAAGTTTTGTCAGGAATTGATCAACGAGGCTGGAATGGATTATCAAAAGATTTGTGCTACTCCATTTCCCTTCAATTTCAAGTTCAAGGACAATCCACAAGGAACATTACTTGATGATCCTACCACCTATAGAAGCTTGGTAGGAAAATTAAGTTACCTAATAAACTCTAGACCAGATTTGTCTTTTGTTGTACATGTGCTTAGTCAATTTTTACAACATCCAAACTCGGCTTGACGGCTGGAGAAGTGTCGTTGATCCCTGTCAAAAATAATACTCCCTCCGTTCGGCAAAACATGTCATTTTAGGGTGTTATTTTTGTTCAAAAAAAACTTGTCATTATAGGTATTTTGCACTTCACTTTACAAAAATACCCTTGACATGATTGATGGTTTGTTAGTTGTAGTTTTTGATAAAGTAAAAAAGGAGGGTAATAATTGAGGGTAAATTAGTACATTTGTTAATTGCCTTAAAACTTGTGAAAGAAGCTAAAATGACATGTTTTGCCGAAAGGAGGGAGTATTATTAACCCAAACTAGCAAACTAGTATAGTGAGCAAGTAAGGGGTCGAACCTGCGGAGAGATCCTGTTTAAGTGTGTTTTTTATGCTAACTAAAACAAATAAATAACAAGATTGGAAGTTCTAAAATAATGCAAATGAAATAAAGAACAGAATGATTGTGAATTTATTACCAATGAGATGAAAGCGCTTCATCTGCAATTTTCAACAATGGTTGGTGTTCACGATCCTTGGCCTGATTTCTAGTTATTCTAATGCAATGAATGTAATTTAATGTTATTCCGACTTTGGTTTATATGGACGGACGCTCCCCACGGAAATGCCAATCCCTTACATTTATATGCAGCCTTCACCCTGTTTGGATTTAGCACATAAATAGCACAAATTCCCAAAATCCTGGCAGAATGACAGTACCAACCCTCCTAAGACACTATTTTGAAGTTAAGACATGTCACATCCTTAACCCTAACAACTTAGGAACCGATATTTAACCAAGCTGTCATTAGCCTACACAACCAAGATCTGCTTTACAGAATCACTTACTTGTGATTGCTATTAAGGTATAACTATTCTTGCGAATCAATTAAAACCTAACAAGATGCAATTCTATCAAGGTGATCAATCAAGAGAGAATTAACAATCAACGATATGAGCACAAAGGTAATGAAATAACTAAGGAATAACATTAGAAATCAAAGCCTCACAATTCAACCAACCATGTTTTCGAATCGCATGCAAAACAATGACTTTAGTTGCTCATACTCTAACAAACGATTGAAATTGATAATCTCTATATGTGTTCTCCTCTAAAACCAAATGAGAACCCACCTATATAGGATAATAGTCGGCCTCCTTAACCCTAGAAAATATAATAATAATAATAATAATAATAATAATAATAATAATAATAATAATAATAATAATAATAATAATAATAATAATAATAATAATAATAATAATAATAATATTGTAGGGGGGCCAGGGTTTGGTCCATCTTAGTGACGTCAGGCCACTCTTCCGTTACAACTTGGTGGTTTTGGGGTGCTTAGGGCACATGATGCTAGTTATTTTGCTTTCATCGCATCTCTTTTCAAGCTTTCATCGCATCTCGTCTCCAAACGGCTGAACTTCAATCATCCATTTTGAGTAATTTAATGCCATCGCCATCTAGTCGTCTTGACATTGGCCCTGAAAGTGTTCTTACCCAGTCCATCTCGAGGTATGTCACCTGTGTTAGTTCGGAGATTGATGACTTGTTTGTATCCTCCGCCTCCAGAAAATTCATGTCAGTATTGGCGGATCGATACTTCAAGTTCATTGACGATAACTTAGTGTCCACACTCAATCCGACTCCAAGGCAGTTACACATTCTGCAAGCGGTGAGGGGAGAGAGAGCACATGATTTTTTGCTGACTACCCCTATTGAGGGCCTTGGTCAAACTATGTCGTCTCGGTAGTTTTGTTCAGTCCTCCAATACCGCCTCTCGATCCCTATGTTTAGTGGCTATCCGACTTGTCCCAGCTGTGAGCTTGACAGGATGGACCCATTCGGAGATCATGCTTTACATTGTAGTCGAGGCATTGGGACTAAGCACCGACACAACGTGGTCCGAGATGTTTTGGCAAACATCTATTATAAAGCGGGTATCACAACTCAGAAAGAGGCACATACAGGTATGAGCAGCGACGATGGTGTTGAGCTGAGGCCAGGTGATTTGTTGGTTTATGAGTGGGACAAGGGTAGAAACACTTATGTTGATGTGTTTGGGGCTTCTCCGTTCACAACTAGAGCCAATGACTCCTTTGTACCCAGCAAAGCGGTATCTCAAGCTACAGAAAGGAAGGAGAAGAAGTATGCAGATATTTGTGGTGTTAAGGGGTATTGCTTCATGGTATTTGCGTTCTCTACCTTTGGGGAATTGGGAAAAGATGCTATTGGTTTTTTGAAACAGGTTCAGTTGGTTTCGAAAAGCCATGGTACGAGGTTTGTTAATGACGATTTTATATTTTATAGGGTTGGTTTTACTATTCAAAAAGGTGTTGAATCCCAATTTGTTACGAGGCTTCCAACCAACTTTATGTAAGCCTTTTATAATAATAATAATAATAATAATAATAATAATAATAATAATAATAATAAACTAATTAAACTATTCAGATAAAACTCATCGTTTGCTAAATTTGGCAGACTAGCGGGTGCCGGTCAGATAACATCGAGCGCCGCTTTTCCTATGTTGCATTTTTTTCCTTATCTTCGATCCTCGTTCCTCGATTCCTCTTATGCTCCTTCCTTACTCCTTTTAAGCTCCAAACCAGCCGTTTTTAACCTTCTTTAGTCCATCCTTAGCCCATCTTTAAGCTCATATTATAAATCTGCATAATAAGCACAAAATAGCGTAGATTCCGAACTCGAATGCCCACATGAGTAACCATGCAAATTAACTATTAAACATACAATAAACCTACTCCAAATGCACCAAAAACTACCTATAATGCCTATCTAAAATATGCATTATCACGACTCATCAAGATGCTCTTCATCATCTTATCAAGTATGTCAAAGGAACTATACATGCACTTTGGGTAAAGTTTTAACCAGGGAACAACATCAAGTTAGAAGCTTATTCAGACTCGGGTTGGGCATCTTGTCCTTTGACAAGGAGGTCTGTTACAGGATATGTTGTTCTCTATGGCAACAATCCCATCTCTTGGAATTCCAAAAAGCAAGCCAGAGTTTCTTAAAGTTCTTCAGAATCCAAATATCGTGCAGTGAGCCAAGTTGTTGCTGAGGTGACATGGTTAGTGAACCTACTACAAGAGTTGGAAGAGCCTGATATGAAGCATGTGACCTTACATTGTGACAACAAATCAACTCTTTAAATAGTAAAGAACCCAGTATTTCACGAAAGGACGAAGCACGTGGAAATTGATTGTCATTTTACAAGACAGAAGGTCATGAAAGGGCTCTTGCAACTCACTTACCTTCCTACACACAATCAACTCGTTGATGTCCTCATAAAGATCTTACCTTTCGCACATCACCATGAATTACTTGTCAAACTGGGTACGGCCACCAATGAACGTACTCTAGCTAGTTTGCAGGGTCATATTTTTACCATTAGAAAAATATAGGGACAATTTTGTAAATGTCGTTTGAAGGTTGTTTGAGCTAACAGACAATTGGTTAGCCGACCAATCTCCGTTTCCCTTTTTCCTCTTTTAGTTTTCCCTATATATACAGATGCAAAGACACTTTCATTATGAAATTCAATGAAATTGTTCTCCTTCTTCGTCTTCCTTCGTTGACCAATCTTCGTTGACCAATCTGGTAAACTGAAGTGAAGCTTTATCTCTCTGTTTCTCTAAACCTTGCTCCCAAATCTGAAAATAAAGGTGTAACTAGAATAAAAATATTAATCATCCTACCAAAAAAAACATTAATCGTGCATACTTTATTTCACGGATTTCCAATATTTAAATATAGCCTACTAAGTTGAAGGTCTTAGGTTTAAGTATAGTATTAAAGTATGAAGTTTAACAAATGATAATTACAATAGAAATAACCTAGTTTGGTAAATGATGTCGGAAATAATTTATGTTTATTCATTCTTGAAACATTTATAACTTTTTGCTCATGTGTCAGATTTGAGCTTATAATATATATCAAATCGAAGTTATCGACGAGAAAAACATGTATATTAAATTTTATTTTCGATTGGGGGATGACTGACACCTCTCTAACCCTAAAGAGGATCCGCCCCTGGGAAAGGGACGCCCCTGAACTAAAGACCCCGCTTGGTATTAACCATATAGAGATCGATATAGATTTCTGGCTATTTACGATTTAACGTGAGTGTAGTGTATTTCATCAAAAAAAAAAGTAGTGTAGTGTAGTGTAGTGATATCATACGATGGTGTAACTCTGGATGACCCCATGGGAGATCGAAATGCTTATTACGGACGCTCTTCTCCTGCTTCGGTCTTTTGAGGTGGTCTCCGTTTCCCATGTCTTTAGGGAAGCCAATAGGGCGGCTGATCGTATTGCTCATCTGGCTTTGAACTCCAACTCTTCTACTTGGAGTTCTGATTTAGAACTTCAGACTCTCATCTAAAAGGACGTCGTTGGGTGGTGGTACAACCATGGTTGACACACCCCAAATCCTCACCTTGTATAAAAAAAAATTAAGATGGTGTATTGGTGTGTGAATAAAGATGTGAAACAGTGAGCAGATCGATGGAGATAAACAGAACAATGAGGTAGGAATTAAATAGGCTTGGGAAAAGACAGCTATAAGGATGAAGGAATTTAGGGGGTACGAAGGGAGTGTTAGTGTAGCTATGTTGTTTATGGACGGGAAGAAGGCCACATTCAATATCTCAATTCAACAAAGGGAGTGTCCTCTACTGCCTCCTCCATCTCATCCAACCAAGCTTTTTTAATTTAGTTGTTGGAGTTTAATATTAATATTCATATTAAATATATGTATTTATTTACTGGAGAAGGTTTTTGTAGATTGCACGTGGTTGCTCGATGGAGAGTTGGAGACACGACATTGCCATTCCATAATAAACCATCTAATTCCTCCTCATGACTACTAACTTTTATAAATTATGTATGTTACACAAAGTTTTGATAAATTTCGCATGGTGTTCATGATATTTTGCAAAAATTCTTATGGTACCCACGATGTTTTGAAATATTAGCTTATATAATCATATCTTACATTTATATTATCGTACATCATTAGAATAAAATGTGATACATTTAATTTAATTGAGTATTAAAAATAGAAAAGGTGCTGAGCTCTCACGCACATCATTGAATAGCCAAATATAATTTTTATATAAAAAACTAATATGAAGTATGAAATTGTAAATCTGCTCTAAACCAATCTATACACAAAATTAGTTTTTATAGAAACAAATGTGATACCTTTAATTCCATCATTAAATTTTTCAAATTGGTTTCCATGTCAAAAAATTGGTCGAAAAGTTTGTTGGAATTTGCCTCGTATCAAAATTGGTTTAATGTGAATTTACCGTTAGTTACATCATTAAATTTTTAAAGTTTGTATTAATATTAGTTTATGGGTAATAACGCGTAGACATGGCCACGGGTCACGGGTCGGGCGGGTCGACCCGTGACCCGCCGGGTCGGTGACCCGTCGGGTCCGGGTCCAAGGGTCGAAGGGTTGGGTCGGGTTGAGGGTCAGGGTTAGGGTCGAGGGAAATGGAACCCGTGACCCGCCGGGTCACACGGGTTGTGCATTTAAAAAACTAGCCGTTAGGTGGGTCCCACGTGAACATTTATTTTTTTTTCAAAAAAAACTAGCCGTTGCTCGGGTTGAACGTAGGCTCAACTCTATAAATAGCATCCCCTCTTCCCCAATTCATTTTACTTGCACATCCCATCAATCAAATAACTTACATTTCATTCATTCCCGTCGTTCCGTCAATTGTCGTAATGGCCGGCGGTAAGAGCGGATCCTCGAGCTCCTCCGCATTGTTCAATCATTTCAACAAGGTCGACCAAGGCCCGGGAAAGTTCGAAGCGGAGTGTCGTTATTGTGATCATAAGTACAAGGTAACGAACAACTTGGGTTATGGCAACTTGAAGAATCATCTAGCCAAGAAGCATCCCGAAAAAGTCGACGAAGCATCGGGATCGTCGGGTAATTAGTATTTTAGTGTTGTGTTTTGTGAAGTTTATGATGTTATGCAAATAAAGTAGGAACTAGGAAGTAAGTGTTTTATGTTGTAATGTCGCCAAGCGCGATATCGACCGAGGCAATGAATCCGGTACGAGTTCGTAATCGTTGTTCGGTTTGTAATAAAATTGGGTTTTATGTGTGTATTATTTGGTTTTTTTAACTAATCCAAATTCCAACATATAAATTAATAAACCTAAATAAATAGTTTTGACCATCAAACAAATAAATAACAACACAACCTATTATAAATTTACAATGTGAAAAAAGTGAAAAAAAAATAAAATAAAAAACAGCCGGGTCCAACGGCTAGATTTTTGAAAACCAACGGTCGACCCGCCGGGTCCAACGTTCTACCCGTCGGGTCGACCGTTGGACCCGCCGGGTCGAACGTTGGACCCGGCGGGTCGACCGTTGGACCCGGCCTTCCTTTGGCTCCAAAACCTTCCCATTTGCACTATAAATACTACCCCTTCCCTCCCATTTTCATCACACCATCTCATCACATCTCCTACTCTCTAATCGCTCGAGAATCGAGGAAGTCGGAAGTCGGTGGTTCACGAGTCAAGAATTCCGAGAATTCGGCGCTTCGCATCACCAAATCCTACTTCTATCAACTCTTTCTTTTCTTCATTATTCCGTCATTTCTCTTAATTACATATTCATATTATTTTAACAAATTTCTAATCCACTTTTTTTGAAAATGTTTTCCCGAGGTCGAAGGAGTGTAAGCGGAACCCCGTCTTCAAACAAGGGGAGCGGCTCGGGATCGGGTCACCAACCCGAGCCTAGCCTTCGACGTAGCGCCTCCGTTTCCGTAGCTGGAGCGAGCGGATCCTGACGACGTCGGGATCAGGCGCTACTCGATGAGCATCCGGGAATTGAGGAGGATGAAGTTGCCGATCTGGGAACTCCCTCCATGCCCTCCACCATCCCGACTCAGGAGTCCGGGTTGGAGGCCGATCCCGACGCCACTCCCGAAGCCGTCGACGAGCTACCGGTCGCTTGTAGGGCCGCCACAATGAAATACTGGTTCAAGAAGGGCCCTCCTGCTCCGGGATGGGGCGAAAACTATTTCTCCGTCAAGTGCAACTTTTGCCCGAAGGTCTACAAACACAAGAAGGGGAACGGATATGGCAACTACGGACGCCATATCGAATCGAAGCATCCGGAGAAACTCGGCTTGGCGAAAGGTCAAACTCAACTATCCGGGTACGCAACTACTTCCTCTCAACCCCCTGGTTTATGGAGTTATGATTATGCTAGTTGTAGTGATAACTTTGCTGAAATGATAGCGGCCGAAGGCCTAGCTTATAACTTTGCACAACGTTTAAGTTTAAACGAATTTATTACGGAAAATGTTCAGCCCGCTTGGCAACCTATGAGTCAAAACACGGTTAAGAGGAAAATGATAAAAAGGTATAACACCCGCAAAGCTGAATTAATTGAATATTTTCAAAAACATAGCGATTTACATGTTTCAATTTGTAGTGATATTTGGACCGACCACTGGCAACACCACTCATATATGGGTGTCACTTGTCATTGGGTTGATGAACGGTTCATTTTACACAAACGAGTTTTGGCTTTTCGAGTTTTTGACGAGGCCAACACGGCCCGTAACATAGCTGCGGTTATTTTCAGAGTTTTACAAGAGTATAGATTGACTCAAAGAGTTTTTTCAATCGGTTTTGACAACGCATCCACCAACACCGCCTCTATCCCAGAGTTAACACAATATTGTCAGCCCGGGATAGGGGGGAGATTTTTCCATATACGTTGCGCACCTCATATTTTAAACTTATGTGTTCAAGATGGTTTAACGTATTTACAACAGAAAACCGAACCTATTCGATATGTTTTACGGGCACTTTGGCGAAACAAACAGCTTCGCCATCAATGGCACCATTTTTGCCGCTCTAACAACATCCGCCCGAAGAACTTCCCCCGAGATGTTAGCACTCGGTGGAACTCGACTTACAAAATGATTTTTGATTCTTATCAATATAGAGAACTTCTTTCCGCTTTTTCCACTCAAAACATCGAAGGTTCAAACATTTTTGGGGATGTGTGGGTGGTTGCTCGAGATATAATGGAGGTTTTCAAGGTCTTCCATGATGCAACCGAAACTTTTAGTCATGCTTACATTCCTACATCTAGTGTTTTCTGTTTTGTCGCTATGAACATTGCCATAGCTCTTCAGGACGGGCTTCAAGTGCAATGCATATCCGACGCTGTTTTCACCATGCGGGCAAAATGGTTGTCTTATTACAAAGTTATTCCTGATATTTTCCTCGTAGCTTGTTGTTTCGACCCTAGATACAAATTAACTAGGCTTCAAAAGTTTTTAGAAAACTATTATCCTACGCTCGATATCCATAATGATCCTGATTGCAATGTTTCAATTATAGTTGATAGAGTTAGGGGAATACTTGAAGCATTATATACTCATTTTTCTACGGGCGCTAGAGCGCCTAACATTCCTCCTCATGCGCCTTCCAGCTCGAGCGGTTCCTCCCGCACTAGTATTACCGCTCGAACTAAGGCTCTTGCCAGAGATATTTTTGGCACAAAGAGGTCGAGGTCCTCGTCGAGCCCCCACTCGGAGCTCGACGAATACTTGTCTACTAACTTTGAATTTCGCAGTGATGAAGATGAAGATTTCGATATTTTAGAATGGTGGGGCCGAGTAGAAAGACAGCGATTTCCGACCTTGCAGGTGATCGCTCGACAAATACTTGGAGCCCCTTGTTCCACCGTCGCAGTGGAACAATTATTCAGCCAAGGGGGACAAATTCTTACCGAGAAGAGATCAAACTTGCTCCCTGAGAACCTCGAAGCACAAGTATGCCTCGCCGATTGGAAGAAGGCTGAGATGAGAATACAGAAGAACCTCATCAACACCAGATCAGAGCCTGATGATGGAATGGACTCGGAATCGGTCGGGAGCTCCGTTGACGGTGGAGTCGTCGATCCCCAGGGCCAGCGCCAATCCGACACCGACGAATAGGCGAAAAGGTAAGCGGGGTTCAGACAACAGGTAAAGAACTACGTGGGCTTTGATTCCTCTCCCCCGGGAGGATACGTAGGCAATTGGGAAACCGATTCAAGCCCTTCTTCCATCTTTTTTTTTTCCCCCAAACCCAAACACCATTTAACACGAAACCTTATTTCACCAATTCACAAAACATCACGAAAACGTCAAAAAAAATAACCCGACTCGGCCTTGACCCGGCGGGAAACAACAACTAATAAATCAATGAGAATGTTTTATAGCCACACCAACTCACTAGCCACATCAGACATACTACGATATTTGCTCTTAGCTGTACGTAGACTTTGACACAATCTTCTAATTCTTCGTTTTCAGAAGACAACAGAGCCACCCAAGAAAACACAATAACATGTCAAAGAGTGAGCTTTATAAGCACAACTACCCTAATAAGCATCACTATAAGCCTAGAGTTGTAAATCAAACTAAGAAGGGTAGAACAATGCCAAATTGAAGGTGCCCTTAAGTTACCTAAAAAGATATAGAGTAACATTCATGTGAGGGACCCGAGGCTAAGACACAAATTGGCTAAGCTGTTGCACGCTATGCGTGATGTCAGGTCGTGTTGCTAATGCATATTTTGTATAGACATTCTAGGTAGTTTTAGGGTAGTTTTAGGTTGCATTTGATATGTTTTTATATTTAAGTCACATCTTTATCATTTTCTATTGAAGTTTGGAATCTACGCTTTTCTATGTTAACTATACAAATTTCTGAATCTGAACTCAAAGAGATGGTGCAAGAGGGCGATCCTGGAGCCCTAAAGTTGCTAGACACACTTAATTAGGATGGCTTGAAGATGAAGAGAAGAAGACCCAAGAAAGAGATAAAGAGAAGCCAAGTGAATAAATGAAGAAAACGCGAAGAACGCAGAGGCGGCACCCGCGGAAAGAAGTCTGGCGCCCGCCGATCCTGGTGCCCGCATGCAAAATCACAGTACCTATTGAGAGCAGAGCTTGCCAGAGTCGTAGCGGTACCCGCCGGTGCAGATAAAGACGCTGATTTGGATGCTTATCCGAATGAGATTTGTTCCTATTTTTTGAAGATCCTTTGCTTGGCCATTAAGCACGACTCTCTATGTTTTTAGCCACTTTTAAAGCCTATAAATACCTTAAGAGTTCTAGGGTTTTGGACACCACTCACAAACCACATCTCATACACAACACCTCCCAAAGACATTTCATCGTTTGCATCTTTTGTTAGTTTTCCGAGGTAAGCCATTCTCGGCTAACCTCCTTTATAGTTTTGCTTACATTTCAAGACATGGTTAAGGATATATGAGGGCTATTGTTATTTTTATTTCATGAGTTATACATTATGATTATTTCATTCTCTTTGTTCTGATATTGCTTAAGTATTGTTGATTTATCTTACTTGGCCATTAGAATAGATTTTCATCATGCTAGGGTTATAGCTTCATTTTGCTATTGTGGGCCTTAAACCATAAGTAGCCAACATATCATGTAGTGATGGGTATGGACTCATGATATTATAGGAGAATTGATGGGTAAATGTTATCTCTTTTAGTGGAAGCGATGCTTGGACATGACGCCCCATGTATGACGAGACGAGAGAGATAGTGTTTATTTGCTAGATGTTAGGGACTTATTACTACTCGCCTACCATGTTAGAGTTTAGGGATTTAGATGGTGTTATCGACAAGTTTGACTTATCTATCTCTGTGCTTAAACCGACCCTAGAGTAATTGCATAACCATTGATACATAACAATCCAATGATCATGGAATTACCATTGTCGCGAATGTGAGTGAAACTATATCATCATCATCATCATTGTTACTTGTTCAATAATTGCTAGCTTAGTTTACTTATTGCTTTCTTTTACATTGCTTCATTACTTTGTTACTCTGCTTTGCAAACACATTTAAGAAGTCGTACACGCTCTATGTGGGATCGACTCCTTGCTTGTTCTATACTACCAGTTAGTTAGTTATTGGGCTTAGGTATTATTATTTGGGGATTTTAAACCACGACATTTAACAATCCACCACGTGTCAAAGTCAGGTTAAAAAGGGACCCAATCAATCGTTTATAACTTTTAGGATCAGTATAAAGTTCTCCATCATCTCATACTTATTGACATCTCTTTTAGCCTGTTCACCACTCTTTTGTTGATAACCTTTGTTCACATTCATAGCACTTGCGTCACGAATATTACTAGCATTTCTCGTGACTTTCTTTTGTCTCTTGATCTGAAGCACCATGTGAAAAGCTCTGTTTACACTAGGCAAAATCTCTTTTGACAAGATCGAATGTCTCACATGTTCGTAATAATCATTCAATCCCATCATAAATTGCATCAGCTTGGCCTTTGCCTCTCGTTCAAGCATTTTCTTAACCACTTCACACCTGCACTGTGTTAAGGCACCACACTCGCAATTGATAGGACCTTCTAAGGTCGAAAGCTCATCTCAAACTCTCTTGAGCTTCCCAAAATAAGCATCTACGGTCAAATTCTCTTGCCTAGTGTTACTCAGTTCTCCGTGCAATTGATAAATCAATGGCGCATTCGATTCAGAAAACCTTTCACATATCTCATCCTATATTTCTTTAGCAGATTACACATACATAAAATTTTCTGCTACTTCGGCAGCCATAGGATTGATAACCTAACACAGAACCATCTAGTCTACCCTAGGCCATTTCTCTAATTCATCAGGATTATAAAGCGGTTTAAAACACACACACACACCTGTTATGAAGCCAAGCTTCATCTTCGCACCAAGTGCCATCCGGATCCCACGAATCGAGCTGGAGAAGTTTGATCCATTGAATTTCGCAGCAACAAGTTGCAGCCTTGGATGATCAGATCCAGATAAGAAAAGCGGATTGTACACAATCGTCGCCTGGCTGAGCAGTTCTCCAAAGCGATTTTCTTCCTCATGTTGTGCTCCTTCGTTCCATGTCCTCAGATCTTCGAAAATGAACAGATGATTAACAATCTCAAACAATCTTATAAAATTGAGAACTCACTCTCTAGATTAGAAGATCTAGCTCTGATGCCATATGAAAATACAAAATATTTTGGAGAATTGTCTATATTGCAAAACTTGGATCGAAATTTACAACCTTAAGGTATTTATAATACTCTGACAACCGGCTCTGTTAAACAGCTCCTTACCTCGCCTCTAAATAACAACTAACGAACTTATTTAGCAGCTAACAAACTTATTTAGCAACTAACACTAAAAAACATTCCTGAATGTGCATCTGGACCTTAGATGATTGTACTGGCCTTTAGTGCCTTCTTATTTATACGAATTTACTTTTATAAAAAAAAACACTAATAAAACATTGGGCTAACTATCCGAAGGTCTAAACTAAGGCTGAAAGGCCCACATAACTCTACAATACTCTTAATATAATTTGTTTCAATCTTCATTATTGAATTTTAAACTAGATTAGTGATAACTAATAAGTGCGTTTGAAGTTGTTTACAAGTCGAATTCAGTTTTTTTACTACTTTCATATTTTGGAGAATAAAATTAGAAACCTGATAAATAAAAAAAGCTTAAAATTTTCAGAAAAAATCTCTAAAATAGGAAAAATATTAAGGATGTTGTTAGAGACCTCGAGCTCAAACAGTGAGAATGTAATACATTTAACATACATGAGAAATCGCGCATTTAACCCCTTAATAAGTATATAGTATACATGAGATAAAGTAACTTGGATTTTGTAAAAAATAATATAAAAAAATCAAAATCAAAACCTAAGAAGAAAGAAAGTGTCTTGGGAAAACCTTAAGGCATTTTTATCGGGTAGTTTCCAAGCAGGGATACTAGAAAATTTAATTGTAAAATATTCAAACAGTGGCATGGGCGATAGTAGATCGATACCAGCGAAGTATTGATACTTGGGGATAGAAATTAAATGCGTGTCACGGTGAGCTAGCGGACATTGCAAATTTTCGGAAACTCCAACTAAAACGACGTCGCATTGCCCCATTGAAACACAAAACACCGCGAACAGCCATTGTGAGCCTGCAAAAATTTGAAGAAATGGAAGGACACGTGTCGTAATGGGATTTGCTTGCAGGGTGGGATGGTGCATGATCGCCACATGTCCGGTGATGAACGACCTAGATTAAATCTGGTGGGAAGATGTTTTACATATTTAAATCAATATTTTCGTATTAAAATATAAAAAATAAAAAAATTACCACAATACTAGATTCATTTTTATCTACAAACATCAATTTCGAATATGTTTGACTATATTTCTTTAAAAAAATATTTCTCTTTGATTGTAAATATGCAAAATATGATTCAGAAAATTGAATTATAATTGTGGAAGTATTTGGAATAAATAATGTAAGAAATGAAATAATTAATTATTAAATAATATTAATTTAATATTAATATTTTAATAATAATAAATGAATATAATAATATAATTGAGAATGAAAATAATTGTTGGAGAGGGGTATATTTATAAATTGAGTTGGTATGAAAAGATGGGTTTTGAGATACTAGCGATGCTATTGATAAAGTGGAAAAAATGAGAATGGGATGATAGGATGATGTGGCGAAAAGAGAAGAATAAAATATTAGTATTCCTAGTATCTCTAGTATCTCTGTATAAACATGACCTTATAGGAGTATCAAAAGCCTAGATTTTCAACTTATTTTTTTTTTAAATTAGTCGTTACACTTATTTATTATTTTACTTTTTCAATTTTCAATACAAATCCCAAATAAAAAATGTTTAAACATTCCCTTAATTAAAAAAAAATAAAATTGTTATTTTCAACATCCTATTGTAAATAAAAATTTTCCATGTAGTATTTCCTAAAAATATTAATTATTTCAATTCGATAAGGAGGGGGAGTACACAATGGAGCATAAAATAAAAATCCTATTAAAATAGAAGCATAAAATAAAAGAAGAGGGAATGTTAGTAAGTAACCCACATTTTCGAAAGGTTTGCAAGGTTAACCCAACCCGAAAAATAATGTGTCAAAACCGGATAGTAGAGTGCAAGGGGGAGCCGGTTGCAAGTCAGTGAGGGGGATGGATGGCCTTCCAGAGATCGACAACTGGACGAATTGAGAGAGAGAGAGCAGGTGAAAAAGCAACAAGAAAGCTGCAGAGGAGAGAGAGATCAGTGAGAGAGGAGTGAAAAAAAGTAAAGTTGCAGAGGAGAGAGAGAGATCAGTGATGATAGGACAGAGAGAGATGGAAGAGTCATCTCTCCTCTGCGACTTTACTGTTGCTGTTTCACTTCGAAGAAGAAGCAATTGGGCGGGGGTTTATTTGCAGGTTGATTGGTAAGCAATTAGTTTTAACTGGACACTCAAAGCAAAACGACATGACACATATTGGAATCGACTGGACAAGAGTTATCGGAGAAACAGATTCACCATCGACTTCGAATAGAAAATGGGTAAGTTTGCTTTCGATAAAGGTTATGCGAGAGGTGTCTCCCTCAAATCTGAAGCAAATTTACCCATTTTCTGTCTGAAGTCGATGGTGAATCTGTTTCTCCGATAACTCATGTCCAGTCGATTCCAATATGTTTCATGTTGTTTTACTTTGGGTGTCCAGTTAAAACTAACTGCTTACATGTCAACCTGCAAATAATTCCCCACCCAATTGCTTCTTCTTCGATGGTTTTTATCCGAAACTTAAGATTTAATTCAAATTATATTAATGCCCCCTCACTGTCACTCTTCCATCTTCTCTGTCCTATCCTCACTAATCTCTCTC
This sequence comes from Persicaria maculosa, assembly GCA_963922045.1. Classification (NCBI taxonomy): domain Eukaryota; kingdom Viridiplantae; phylum Streptophyta; class Magnoliopsida; order Caryophyllales; family Polygonaceae; genus Persicaria; species Persicaria maculosa. The sequence continues at coordinate 41,116,556 of OY998271.1, forward strand.
TCTCCTCTACAACTTTACTTTTCTTTTTCACTCATCTCTCTCCTGTCCTCTCTCCTCTAGAACTCTACTTTTCTTTTTCACTTCTCTCTCTCTCCTGTCCTCTCTCTCCTCTGCAACTTTACTTTTCTTTTTCACTCCTCTCTCTCTCTCTCTCATGTCCTCTCTCTCCTCTACAGACTTTCTCTTGCTTTCTCTCTCTCTCTCTCTAATTTTTTATCGAAAGCAAACTTACCCATTTTCTATCCGAAGTCGATGGTGAATCTGTTTCTCCGATAACTCTTGTCCAGTCGGTTCCAATAGGTGGCATGTCATTTTGCTTTGGGTGTCCAGTTAAAACTAACTGCTTACATGTCAACATGCAAATAAATCCCCACCCAATTGCTTCTTCTTCGATGGTTTTTATCCGAAACTTAAAATTTAATTCAAATTATATTAATGTCCCCTCATTGTCACTCTTCCATCTCTCTCTGTCCTATCCTCACTAATCTCTCTCTCTTCTGGAACTTTACTTTTCTTTTTCACTCCTCTCTCTCCCGTCCTCTCTCTCTCCTTTACAACTTTACTTTTCTTTTTCACTTCTCTCTCTCTCTCCTGTCCTCTCTCTCATCTGCAACTTTATTTTTCTTTTTCACTCCTCTCTATCTCTTGTCTTCTCTCTCCTCTGCAGACTTTCTCTTGCTTTCTCTCTCTCTCTGATTTTTTATCGAAAACAAACTTACCCATTTTCTATCCGAAGTCGATGGTGAATCTGTTTCTCTGATAACTCTTGTCCAATCGGTTCCAATAGGTGGCATGTCGTTTTGCTTTTGGTGTCCAGTTAAAACTAACTGCTTACACGTCAAACTGCAAATAAACCCCAGCCCACTTGCTTCTTCTTCGATGGTTTTTCTCTGAAACTTAATATTTAATTCAAATTATATTAATGCTTCGATGGATTTTCTCTGAAACTTAAGATTTAATTCAAATTATATTAATTCCCCCTTACCGTCACTCTTCCCCCATCTATCTCTGTCTCTGTCTTATCCCCTCTGTCCTCTCTCTTTTTACCGTCTGGGCTTAGGAGGGAGGGCGACACTAGAACTAGGGAAACATTGAACAACACGCAAGACAGGAAACAACCATAGGGTATCCAGTACGAAATCATTGGGTGTCCAGTAGAGTACCAAAGGGTGTCCAGTAATAAACCATAGAGTGAAAAGTTGCTATATTGTTCATTCTTCAATAAAAAAAACAAAGCGGTTCACCAAGCCTCTGCGAGAGCTCCTCCACTTCGATTCCACCTCCTCTACTCCAAATCCGGCCTCCACTCGCCTCGAATTGACCTGGAAAATCCATCACAACGAATGTGAAGGACAAAGGCACCAAAGCGGTGCTCCTGGGGCGATTCACACTAACGGCGCAAGACGAATTCACACCAGAGGGAGAGAGATATAAGACAGAGAAATCAAAGAATAAATAAGCTCTTCAATGGAGCGCTTTGATGGAGAGAGGTGGAGAGAGGCATAGAGAGAAAGGGTTTTGGATGGGTGACGAGATCATGTCCTCTCTCTCCCCATCCACACGTCTCACTCTCTCTCCTCCATAAATGCAGCCGGTCTCTCCCTCTATTGTAACCGGTTGGGATGCAATTTTTTAAGGGATTAGGGATTAGTTTTTACAATTAATATGGATAGGGGATAGGGGGTACAAACCCAACCGGGTTTTTGGGTTATTTTTGCAAATGGGCCATAAAAGAAATATGTAATTTAAATCCAATCTAGCAATAATGTGCTTAAGATAAGTTATTCAATTTTGTTGGATATGGTTGTATCATGGATTAATTCAAAACTTCAAATCAATCTATTCTAACTATTATATATAGTAATAACTATTTTTTATCAACCAATCTCTATATATATAATAAAAACTATTTTTTATAGTAACCTTAATTATGAATTTTACTCAATTAACCTATTTTACGTAATTTTTTCACTAAAAAAAATTTAAAATATTTTTTAACTAATGAGATAAATATATTCTAACTATTAAATGAGAAACATTTTTATTTAAATGTCAAAATCACCTAAATTTTATTATTTTGTTTCAATCAATTGAATCTAGAAAAATAAATCCAACAAATAAATAATGTACGCATTTTTTTAATCTACCTATCTATATCTATATTCCGTTGACTTTTTGACACGTTTTTTAATGAGTATATAAAATAATAAATCTTTTATTGATTTTTTATATAATTATATACTCCCTCCGTTCAAATATGTAAGATCATTTACTTTTCGGCACGTAGTTTAAGAAGCTAAATACTATATAAAATATTGATTTTTTTAAAATTATTTTTTTACATTTTAATACTTATTAATAAAAAGTGTTATATTGTAAAAAATTAATTTAAAAAAATTTAATATTTTATATAGTATTTAGCTCCTTAACCTACGTGCCGAAAAGTAAAAGATCTTATATTTCCGAACGGATGGAGTATAAGACTATGTCAAAAAATTAATAAAAATAATATTATTTTATATAGTTTTTAATTCCTTAAAAAACGTGTCAAAAAGTCAACGGACTTATATTTCAAAACGGATGTAGTATATAATTTAATGAGAAGAAGGGAATCAAAACAAAATTCCAAGAAAGTGGAGGGCCAAAAAAGGAATGAGTGAAGGAATCAATCATGGACATGGTGGTACAAAGTTATCACTCAAAAAAAAAAAAATGTCTTTCTCCAATCAAAGGTGTCTATAAAAGCCAAATTGCCTCTGAAAATCACTTGGCTGTGGACAGTCTCACCTCTCGCTTCTTCAACCCCTTCCCTTGTTCGAAGACTCGTCCCCTGCCCCCCACCAAGAGGATTTTGATTGACCTTCTCCCTTTCCTCCCGCTGTTCCTTTCGTCTTCCAATGGATTTGGAACCCTAGAATCTCTAAACACTGAGGTATGTCCCGTTTCGACAATTCCTGGCTTCCCCTCTCCAAGGGAAAGCCCGAGGCCTCGACAAGTGTCCCCGGCGATGATTTGGATCCCGGGGAGTTCAAATTGGAGCAGGTTTTCCCGGTTTACGCATTCGGGTTTTCCAGTCCCGACCCGCGTTTGGTTCCGGATTCTGATTCTGTTTCTGGAGACCACATTTGGGACGCCATCAAGCATGAGGCCAAGTCTGAGGTAATCACTAGTCCCCTCAAAATGAGAGGAAAAAGAAACGGTTTTTATCTTTTCAGTTCTTTCCGTTTAAATTTCTGCTTTGTGGGTTTATTATTGTGTTTTATGATCTTACACTAGTGTCTAGAATAGGGGTTTTGATATTAATGTGAGTGGTAAATTTTAATGATTGGAATTGTGGGGAAAAACCCTTTCGGTGATCTTAAACTGGTAGTTTTGTTAGTGAATCAGTAGTGGCTGGGAAGTGGAGCTGTCATTAATTTTGCCAAAACAAGTAATTTGCACAGCCTAATTATCAAATATTGGATTGGGATATTTCAGGCAGACAAGGAGCCAATTTTAAGCAGTTTCTTGTATGCAAGTGTACTTTCCCATGACTGTTTAGAGCGTGTACTGGGATTTGTGTTGGCGAATCGGCTGCAGAACCCAACTCTGTTAGCTACACAGTTGGTGGATATATTCTCTGATGTAATAATGCATGACAAAGCCATCCAGAGATCCATTCGGTTGGATCTGCAGGCATGTTTTTGATTAACTGATCTTGGCTATTTGTGTTTGCGGTAGTCTGGGTAGTTGACTTGATCTTATGATGTGTTTTTGATCCATCACAGGCTTTTAAAGATCGTGATCCTTCGTGTCTGTCATATTGCTGGGTTTTATTGTATCTTAAGGTCTGTGTATACATCGCTAATTTCTTTGATTGAGTTTCATTCCTTGTAATTATTGAATCTTGATTGTGCTATATGTATGTAGTAGGTACTTTAGAACACATGATGAATTTCTAGTTGATCCTCATTAGCAAAAGTTGTGAGGTTGGGGAAATGTGAACCTCCCTTTGATATGTAGAAAGGAACTTTACCCTTGTGAACAAAAATAGAGCCTGATTTTATTGCAGGTTTTTCTTGAAAATACAATCAAATCAATCACCTTGTCTATTTTCGACAGGTCTTGTTTGTGCAACCAAACAAGCATATGCTCTTTGATGTAAGATGTGATAAAGTTTAGCACTTGCGATGGTTTGAGCATGCTGTTGATATGCTTCACTTTATCTTTTGATGCTTTTTTCAGGGCTATCATTCTTTGCAATCATATCGTGTAGCACATGCCCTGTGGAACCAAGGCCGTAAAGTGTTGGCCCTGGCCTTGCAAAGTCGGATCAGTGAGGTAGCCTCTACAGTATGTTTGATCAATTCTGACTTCTTTCCTGAGGAACACATCTTGTAAATACTCCCGCATTAACTTTGTGACTTTTCTTTTTCTTAGGTTTTTGGAGTTGACATACATCCAGGTATGCCCTCTGTCTAGTTTATTGCATGAATTTTAAGTAGCTTTCCAATTAAGCTGCTGGAAACTGTATAGTTCTGTAAAATGAAGCATCATATACTGCTTTTAAGAAGCATCCAAAGTCACTTGCATGAACTTGAAGCAATTGGATTTTTGTTAGATGATATAAATAGGAATACGATTCTACTAGATATTATAGTGAAAAAGGTAAGAATCTGGCTGAACTCACACATACCCACAATGGAACGAAAGGCTTTAATCGAGCCGTGGCTGGAATTCTCTAAAATAATAGCAGAGGGAAAACCTCTCTGGCCAATACACTAGGTAAATGCATCAACTATATTCTTCTCTGCGTATCAAATACATAGGTTGGTCCTATTGTTTACATTTGGGCTAGTCCCTTGGTCACCCACCTCGCTGTCAAGACCTGCCATGATCTTCCAAGAAACCCGTCTAGACCCCACCTAGACATTGGCCCCACCTTGCTACCAAGCGCCCCCAAGTGTCTTTTAGAACATTTATTCCTTCGCATCCTAACTCGTTTGATTGCACAGCCTTCTAGCATAGCCATGAATACACTAGGTAAATGCATCAACTATATTCTTCTCTGCGTATCAAATACATAGGTTGGTCCTATTGTTTACATTTGGGCTAGTCCCTTGGTCACCCACCTCGCTGTCAAGACCTGCCATGATCTTCCAAGAAACCCGTCTAGACCCCACCTAGACATTGGCCCCACCTTGCTACCAAGCGCCCCCAAGTGTCTTTTAGAACATTTATTCCTTCGCATCCTAACTCGTTTGATTGCACAGCCTTCTAGCATAGCCATGAATTCTTTCCAGAATTTTTACTGTGTAATGGGATATGTCTTCAACTAACCGAGGTGGCTATATTCTTCTTCTACTATCTGAGGTGGTTTTGTATCATATTTTCTATAATTGATGGAGTTTGCATCGTATTAACATATTTGGGGTTTGGATTTTGATTTTTCCCCCTTTTTACCCAACATGGCAATATTTACAACATCTTGCTATGCTAGTCTTTAGATACCAAGAGTGGTGACTTGTTATTCCTCTGATGTGTATTCTTTCATAAGTGTAGAACTTTGCCTGTTACTTGTGGGTCGAGTCTTGATTATCTTTATTTGGCTCCATCTTGTTCAGCATATCTCATGTTTCTTTGTGACTAGCTGCCAAAATTGGCGAGGGAATACTTCTGGATCATGCAACGGGTGTTGTCATTGGGGAAACAGCAGTTATTGGTAATAGAGTTTCAATAATGCAGGTATACACTAATTTTCTGTTTTTGCTTATGGGTTCGTGCTTACGAATGTATGCTCAAATAGTTGGATGAAGATTGACTACAAATTGCCAGTTTATCAAGTTGATAACCAATTTTCCACTTTCAACATCCTCAGATCTTATCCAAGCATAGATATTAAAAGAGAATATAGGTTATAATAAAGCCCTTCTTTCCAGCAACTAGAATATGGTAACTTGATAACTTTTCAACAGGGTGTGACCTTAGGAGGAACCGGGAAAGAACTTGGTGATCGTCATCCAAAAGTTGGTGACGGCGCACTTATTGGAGCCAGTGCTAACATACTAGGCAGCATTAACATAGGTGAAGGGGCAATGATAGCTGCTGGATCGCTTGTACTACAAGACGTTCCCCCGCATAGGTACGAGAGAGAAAATGATGCTTATGTTATTCAGGTCTGCTTTTCAGTTCGGAGTTCTTGCGGAACAAGCATTTTGATACTCTTTGGTCTTTCCTTTCTGTTGGCAAAGTATGGTTGCAGGAATACCAGCCAAGTTGATTGGCCATGCCGACGAGCAAGACCCATCTCTAACAATGAAACATGGTATGCTGTGTTTATTTCATTCTGTACCTTCTCAAAGAGAGATGCTAAATCACATCATCATGATTCGCCTTTCAATGAACATATGCAGATGCTCCTAAAGTGTTCTTCGAGAAAGCGGCTAGCAGTTCTGGTCCTTCTGGAGATGGAAGTTAAAACTTAGAAGTGTGAGTTTACTTTGTTTCCTTTCTGCTGTATAGTCATCATTGACAACCTAGAAAATGGATTCCCCAAAGCTTTTTGATAACCAAGCTATGCAAAAATTGATGCATTTTGTTACTGAAAGTAAAATTTTGAAGTGATTTTGAGATCACAATTGAGTATATAATAACAATTGTTATTTCTTTCATTCAGGCGATATAGGATCCTAGATTGACCTCAAGTTCGATGCTGAGTACGTTTTTCAGAATGCAACTGCGGCTCTGACAATCAGACGAATGTAAATCAGCAGTGGGAAACACTTGCTTCACAGGTTTGGTAGGTGCGAATTGGATTCTGCTGATGTGCGAGGTTTGCTCAACTTGTTTTGAGTTTTGTCGAAATCAAGAGTTCTCTTGTTGTATATCACAAGCCTAATAATGGAGGTATGGTGGTGGCTTTTAATTCCCATTGATGTGAGTGGCCATTTTACTACAGAAAGGCATCTTTGGTAGCAATACCACCCTACAATTATTTTGTTGTAGATTTTGTTTGTTTGTATTTGCATTTCTCCTTCCAAATAGGTCGGAGATTCTATGCTTTATCGAAACAATGGTACAGTATACATGGCGTCGACTATGTCCAATGAAAGAGTACAAACATTCCATTACAGGTTTAAAGTCCAGTGGAGATTTCAAGTTTTTAGCCCTGCCTAAACTGCAAGGGATTAGCTTTTAGAGGTAAAACAATGCCATTTTTGCTAGAAGTTCCTCAAATATCTTACCCAGATCGCATCATATATTGTTCTGAATGGAAGTTGAAAAAAATATGTTGACAGCAGTACATGTATGAACTGAAACCAACGAAAAATATCAATTTGTCCTTTTTTTACATGTATTGTTTTGAATGGAAAAGTAGCTTACTCCGTATCAAATATCAGTGGAAAGTTTTACCCAAAATTATACTGTATGCTCTAGTAATACAACTCCACAAGGCAACAGAAGCTCAACTTTTTCTTGCTGAATTTACAGTGTAGCTAACTATGTTCCACCCAAATCAAAACTATTAATGTTTCAAGATGAGAGCTATACTATATGCACGGCCATCTACTGGCTTTTGGTGTTAGTAAATTTTTTTTCCTGAAAAATGCTTTTCGACATCAGCTTCTCGTGTTGGCAAATTTTTTTCACGAAAAAGATAAAATTACCGACGCCAAAAGACGGTGAAACCACTGTGCGAGATCTGTTACCTACCAAATCCAAGATTTAGTATGTGTCATTTTCAAGCCTGCGGAATTTGTTTATACTGATGCAAAAGCAAAAAACTAGATCTAACAAAGACAGATGCCTTTGGCACATTTCACTATCTTCAATATCACATTAATTCAGCAGACCAAGTGGGGTTGGTGGGGGGGTAAAGTTTCACTATCTTCAATATCACCATTTATTCAGCACACCATTCACCCCCCACCTACACTTTCACAAACACAGGATTCAAATCAAAACCCCCAAAATTTCACCAAAAAAGATTGCATAGATTTGCATATTCAAAGATAGGGCAAAGGGGGCAACAACAAGAACATGCATCATCGAACAAACCAAAATTCAGGCAATAACATGAGCAGCAAAACAAACCCTAAAAAACCCAGCTCAAAATAAAACATATCATCACCCCATGAAAAAGCCACAAAATCAAATCAACCATGCCTAGCTTGGAAATCTTTCATAAAAGCAACAAGCTTTTCAACACCAGCATAAGGCATAGCATTGTAGATAGAAGCCCTCATCCCACCAACAGACCTGTGACCCTTCAAAGCAACCATCTTTTCCTTTGCAGCTTCCTTGATGAACTCCCCTTCAAGCTCAGACTTCTCAAGTGTGAAAGGCACGTTCATCAGTGACCTCACAGACTTGTCCACAGGACACCTGAAGAAACCATTGCTCTCATCAATGGCAGCATACAGCAACTCAGCCTTCCTCTTGTTCTTCTTCTCCACCTCCACTAACCCACCTTGCTCCAGCAAATCAGCAAACACAAGCCCACACATGTAAATCCCAAAGCAAGGTGGGGTGTTGTACAATGACTTGTTGTCGGCATGGATCTTGTAATCAAGCATCACTGGAGTCATCTCCTGTGCACTCCCAACCAGATCTTTCCTCACAATCACAATGGTGACCCCAGCGGGGCCCACATTTTTCTGCGCGCCGGCGTAGATCAGCCCGAATTTGGTCACATCGACGGGCTTGGAGCAGAAATTGGAGGACATATCGGCCACCAGGAGTGAATTCTTGTTCTTCGGGGTTGGGTAGTCCTTGAATTCGACACCGTAGATGGTCTCATTGGCGCAAATGTGAAGATAAGTGGCATCTAGGGTTTGCTCGAACTCGTCGAAAGATGGGATCGTGGTGTAATTCTTGGATTTGCCAGACCAGACGACCTTGGGATTGGAGTACTTCTTGGCTTCCTTGGCGGCCTTGTCGCCCCAGGAACCGGTGACGAGGTAATCGACGGTGTCGCCGGGTTTGCAGAGATTGAGGGGGATGGCAGCGAATTGGGTGGTGGCGCCGCCCTGGAGGAAGAGGACGTCGTAATCAGAGGGGATATGGAGGAGGGCGCGTAGATCTGACTCGGCTTTCTCGATGATGGAGGTGAATTCCTTGCCGCGGTGGCTCATCTCCATGACGCTCATGCCGGATCCGTTCCAGTCGAAGAGCTCCGACTGGGCCTTGAGGAGGACCTTCTCGGGGAGGACGGCGGGGCCGGCGGCGAAGTTGAAAACGCGGTCGGAGGAGGCAGGGGAGGGGGAGAAGGGGGAGGGGCGGTCGTGGAGTTGGGTGGCGGAGCAGGTGATGGAGATGGGCTTGTTGGTGGGGGTTTTGAGGGCGGTGGGGAGATCGGAGGAGGGGAAGGAGAGGTGGTGGGTTCTGAAGGGGAGAGAGTGGGTGTGGAGGTGGGTTGGGGTTTTGAGGAGGTGGGTGGTGGGGGTCGAAGACATGGCCATCACGGTGGTTGTTGCGACGGCGGGGGAGGTGGCGGAGAAATGGATGCTTTTTGTGGGGTCGAGTCGAGGGTTTTAGTCGAGGAGAGGAGAGGAATAGATGCAGAGGTGAGGGGGGAAGATGGTGGGTTTTTATTAACTATATATATATATAAAAGAAAAAGGGAATCAGGACATGAAAATGGTTATTCTATGCTTGATTTGGATCTTTGACTTTTACCCGTACTTTGTATTTTACAATTTGGGGAAAAAATATGGTTTTTAAAAATTACTAATCCATTAAAATATGTACGGAGTATTTACATTAATTTGTAACATCAAATATGCCTATTTTTATATTTTTATCAATTAACTAAAATATAGATAGATAGATTGTGACTTAAAATTACTTTCTATAAATTATAATAACATATTATTTTAATAAAAAAGGCATAAAATTTTTAAGATTTTTTTCCTGGATTCAACCACAACAATCCGCCATGCATCAATTTTAGTATAGATAGATAGACCTATCGATAGGTAGGTATGTAGGTAGGTAGGTAGACATGTCATTATGTGAATATTATGGTATTTGAATATAAATATAGTGTTATTCATTTTATGTTATGTGAATATAAATAATATTATATTCATATACTCGTATTTACATTATATTCACACAACATAATATTTATATTTCATATTCATATAGCATAATATTTATATGAATATAACCGTAATATTTCAAATCAATTTATTTCAACATTACACCGTATTATCGGTTTAATAGCTTACCAATTAGAGAGTTAAGTTAATCTGGTATACAGACATTTAAGTCAAATTTCCTATACAAGAAATAATAAAATAAGATACATTGTTTGGTTTGGCTTGGGCCCATAGGGTTGGTGGATGAAGGGCACAAGTGGACAGCAAACAAAGTGAAATGAAGGACTCTCACATAAATACATTCAACTATACTTGGAATCTTGATTCTTGAACTTGAAGGGTGCGCAGTACAGATTTACATTGTTCGTGTACATATGAAGCCTGCAAATACATACATGAATATGAAAAAATTGCTTCTTTTTTTTCAATCAAGCTACTGTGTTAGGTAACTAATCAGTAATCACCACTTGAAAATATTGTCCTATGTTTCAACTTTACACTTCCTTTCCTTGACTGCCAAGGGTTTATATAAATTTTTTTTTTTTTTTTAAAAAGGAGCAAAAAATCAATTTGTATCTTCTTGTGATAGTCAAATTGATAGTCCCAGTCTCCACCAACCACCCCCTTTTTCAAATCTAAGGGCCCAAAATGGCGAACTAATCTTAAGCTTCAACAAATTCCTGCCACTACACCACCACTTATTTATAAGATTCTCAAGGTAGAAGAAGAAAGACTGTAAAATAATGCATTGTAATGGTGCATTTTTATTATCATTAGTCAATAGACTAACACAAATACATTAAAAAAAGTGAGAATGAAAGTATCCCTAGATCTTAAGTTAAGCCATACTTAACCATATACCAGGGTCTGCTTGTTTGGTTATGAATTGAATAAGAGAGATTAGATTTTGCTTGTTTGCAACTAACATGAACAACTATCTTATTACCAGCAGGAAACCCCCCAATGTTCCTCCTGATCTTCAGTCCTTTGTTGTTGGTATCAAGTAAGTGGGGTTGGTTGGTTGTAGTATTCACTGATTTTCACATGTATTTGTCAGTGAAGTGTACACATTTTTTTGGGGGGTGGGGGATTTAGCTCATCTGATCGGTAGCACAAGCTTCCTCCAGCAGAAACAGCGCTGGTTCGCACTTGGCGGCATACTCAAACTTGGATGTTGAGTACTTTCTTTGCACTCCAGTCAGCTTCCCATTCCCTGCCCTCTGGTGGAATCCCACCATCAGCCTGGAGCACTCCCTGTGATCATCAACAAAATGCTGAATTAGGCCTAAAGATGTTCTCATCTGATGTTTGGTATAAGATGGGTTTTCCGAAATAAGAATCTGGTTAACATAACTGAATAAGAATTACAGTAAAACTACTTACAGGAATTGATCCTCGGTGTAGGTGGAATACCATTCGCAGGTCTTCGACCACTGCTTCACACCGTAGAGAGAACACTGAGCTGTATATACAGCAGCAGCTGCTAGGAGCGATGGCGGAAACCTTAGCATCTCATACTCCACCAGTGATAGCTCAATCAAGAAAAACGACAAGAGCTTAAGCTGTTCCAGAAAACCATATATTTCATGAGTTGCATTATTGACAAGAGGCAAAATTTCATTGTATTGCATTAGATAAGCAAATAAACCTTTTCGTCGGATTCAGCAGCTTTGAGGAATCTTGTCAAGAAGACATAAGGAGTGGGCAATGACATGTTGAATTGCAATGTGTTAAGCATTAACTTCTCCTGTTTTTTTTCCCAGCAAGAAGTCAATATATGATAATGAGGAAGAGCTGATAAATCAACAACAACAGAACAAATTGAAAGTGGCTGAAATTGAAATGATTGGTACCATTTCGAGAAGGTCCTTTCGGGTGTAAGCCTTGTCTGAAATGAAAATCAAATCATCCACAACTGGTACCAAAACCTCCTCATATTTGCAAGCCAAAAGCATGGCTACTAACCCAACCAATTGAAGCTTCTTCCTCACCACCGATTGTCTTGCTAGAAATCTATCTATAAGATTTACTGTCAAAAATAGGGTCTCTTCCCTCAGCTCAAACTTATAGTGTACCTGTTTTCGAATGCCGTAATCAGTTTTTCAGAGTTTCAAGTATTGACATTATTAAAACCAATACTAACATGAGATCTGTACTACCTCAATTAGCCAGTCAATTAGAATGGATCTCATCTTTTCGTTAATGTCGCATTGCTGAGACATATAATCCACTGAGGGGCAGCTAAATGCCTGCAATAATTTTATAAGCCAAACCCAGAATTAGTCATCTGCTGTTTTTTCAATTACATTAAACTACATTGTCGAAATTAAGAGAGCTTATGAAAGATCACCTCCATTTTTCTGTAGTAAGCATAGATATCTCCCACATAGTCCACCACTGCAAGGTGATTCTTCGAATCGCATCTATCGATATCTATGACAGGCTCGTCGAAAATGTCTTCCATCTCAACCTCCTCCTGTCATGGGGTGTCCTTGGAAGGTCAATAAAGGGAACCCTTTTTCCTTTGTCTATGGGTTTTGAAGGATAGAAAGCAAAATGAAATATTCATCATTTACCATCTGACTTTTGCCATTGAATACTGATGGTGATTGCTCAGGGGACATTGAAGCAGGTGGATCCACATCTGTGATTTTGCATTCCGCAATTTGATTTGAAATTTGAATTGGTGGATCTTGCTTCTTAATCCCCTAATCAATCAAATTTGAACACAACATATCAGATCCACTTACACATATCATTTTTTGAAAAAGAGAAAAAGGGGGAAAAAAAGAAGAGATGTCTCAAGGACATTTTAGAAGGTGTTTACCGCTAAACAATTTTTTTGTTGTTGCTGGGTATTTTGGAGCTGAGCAGCATACTTTCTGAAATCAAAAGGCGAATGGATTTAAGAATTAGACGAACAAGTTTCGAATGTAAAACCGAGAAGCTTATAAGAATTTGTGTTTCTTACCTAGTAATTGGTCTCTTTACTGGATTGGGGAGGTTCTCATCAAAAATAAAACATTCCCTGCAACCAAGTGGAAGGTCAAAATTAAGCCCAAAATTGAAGAAAACAGTGTCCTCAAGGAATATGAAAAAGATGCCCACTCTTTAATGGCTCTTTTGTTGACAGCACAAGGTGGGTAAGCTTGGTTTACAGCTCCCGCTGTATTCTGGTTAATCACACTCAAAGCTCTTCTGCCATTGCGCCGGTTGTTCTCTGCTCCGATCTTCCTTGTAACCATTTCACCTCCACCTTCAAGAGACAATTCAGAAACCCCAGATTTGTAGGGATTAGATCTCAAAAGCTCAGGTCTTTCAACCTTAAATAAAATACCTGTATTTGCGCCTGAGACTGAGAAAGGTTTGAAATTTAAATTTACCTTGCGGATTTGTTGGGCAGATAAGGGAGCTACTGTTCTCGTTAGTGGCCATTGAATTCCTGTACCAAATGCAAAAGAAGAAAAAAGATTGTCGTTATCAGCGGACATTTAATTTATGCCTGCTCATCATTAAATCTTGATCTCCTCCACTCATTAACAACCAAATGGTACGAAAAATAATCACATTTTGAAAACCGGCCACATTTACATCCACAGCAAGGAAATCAGAATCAACGGATCAGATAAAAAAGAAATTAACATCCGAATCTATCATCAATATGTGAATATATTGAGGAAGCAGCTATTGTCAGGTGAGGGGGTTAAAATAATGGTTAATCCCCAATTTCCAAAGAGAGTGATTACAAGATTTGAAAGGTTAGAGCAACCAGATCTAATGAGACGAACACCTCATACTCATCCAGCTGAATCACCCTCTGTAAATCAGCTAATCAGATTCAAACAATTGAAATTAACTGGAGTGAGATGAAGCTAAATTAGGGTTTAGTCAGTCAAGGTAAAAAAAAAAAAGAACTGAAATCAATTGGAGCCTAAAATGCAATGCGAGAGCCGGAGAAAGAGAAACCTGGATGGCCGACGGAGCAAAGTCGGTGGTGGTTGTTGGAGGTGCGGCCGGGGGAGGGGGGAGGGGGCCCGCTTCAATGGCTGCACCCAACAAAACCAGAGCGGAGGAGAAAAGGGCAAACAATGGATTGGGCTCACTTATAATGACAAAAATAAAATGGGGGTAAAAATATGATGTCTGCAAATTCGGTTCCCCCCTAACTCAAATTTCAAACCTCCAACGGCTAGTTTAAATTTTTAATTTTGGAGGAAGGGAGGGAGGAACAGTATCTGTGTTGTTATCTCTTTTCTTTTTGGGAGGGCTAAAAGTGCAAAGGATTTGGCAACGGCTAATAATATGGGCTTCATGGGAGGAGGGTTGGCACTCGCATCGCATGTGCTCGTTATAAATTATAAAGGGAAAATAAAGATAATACAACCTGTTAATCACCTTTTTTTTCCTTTCTTATTATGATCAATTTTTGGACCAATTATAATAATACGGAGTAAGATTTATTGTATTAGTTTGTTGAGGACTTTCAAACATCAAATAATACTACTTCCGTTTGGCAAAACATGTCGTTTACTATTCACACACGCTTTTTTACAATGATAAAAACTATATAAAATATTTTTTTTAAATTTTTTAACAAGTTTGTACTTATTAATAATAACTACGAAATTGTTAAAAAAATTATTAAAAAACTAGATATTTTATATAGTTTTTATCCCCTAAAAAGCGTGCATGAATAGTAAAGTGACATGTTTTGAAGTGAGTAAAAGAATTAATCAACAAATTGAATATTCGATAGTTGAGTAGCTTCGAAGGCCCATGAGTATTATTCTTACAATAAAAAAATGTAGACCCTTGAAAAAGTGTTTTAGAAAAAAACTCGGAAAAACCATCCCCGGAGGGGTGAGGAACACCGGCATCGGCGGATCCGCTCCCGGCGACGACTACAGGGAAAAGTCCTTTTCTAGAGGCAAACTAAACCTCCTTCGGGAGCCCTAAACCTCCTTCGGGAGCCCAAATCCACCCCTTCGGGGTCGGTACCTCTTTCCCCCTAACCCTCCGCCTCTTATTCGGCTGTGGAAGTCTTTTCTTCCTCCGGGAGTGATGTACATATTTTCACCTTCTTTTATTGCATCTTTTGACTTCTTATTTCATTCGATCTCCAAAGAAAAGGTTCAAAAGAATATAAACTTATGTAAGAATGGGCTAAAATGCAAGAAATAGAGTCTACACAAGTTTTGAGCTAACCATGCAGGAATTCGAGCGAAAACGGAGTCAAAACGAAGAAGCCAAGTGAAGCTGAGCAGAGGTAGATATCGACCCTAGACCCAGATATCGACCTCTGGGGTAGATATCGACCTTCAACATAGATATCGACCTCAACATAGACATCAAGTGAAGCTGAGAAGAGGTAGATATCGACCTTAGACCTAGATATCGACCCCCAGTGTCGATATCGACCTTAGACCTAGATATCGACCCCCAGTGTCGATATCGACCCCCATATCGACCTCAACATAGAAATCGACTGGAGCTGAACAAGTCGAGCAGGAACAGAGACCTCGATATCGACCTCTGGTGTCGATATCGACCCCTTATCTCGACAGAAGATAGACTCGATTTCGAATGCGGATTGGAACTATATCTTCAAGGAGGCACGGAATTATCTTACACTTTCAAGATAGATGGCAGCTGAAGTTTTATTCATCTTTTACCTTTAAGTTATTTAAGTTTTATCAAAACAAAAGACCTATCCTAATTGTTCGGATAGAGTTATTAGTTGAGATAGGAGTTACAATCCTTGGATAGCGAGGATTAGTAGCCTATAAATAAAGTCTTAGGGCTGATTTGTTAGATCATCTTTCATACAATCAATTAACAAGAACCAAGACAATAGAAATAGAGTTAGAGAGAAGTTTTAGGGTTTGACGTTTGCGAAAGTTGACGTTGAGTTGTAAAGCTTCGAAGTTATTTTTAATGCAAGTTTCTTCCTTTCAATTAACGATGAGTTCCATGATGAGAAGCGAGTAGTTCCCCAAAGCTCTTAGGGTCGGGGTGAGCCCGACGTTAGCCATGCGCGCTTGAGGTAAGTATTTGATGTCGATATCGTTGTGTCTATCTCTCCTCCTACAATTCTATGTTTAGTCCAAATCGAAAGAAAAGGGATTCATGCTAACAACTTGAGTTATAAACATAAAATTTGTAGAGACAATTAGGTTTATTTGAAAGAGTAATCCTAAGAGTTGGTGTACGGCGAAAGCTTGTCCCTCGGGTGAAATAGCGCAATTGTCCGTCTTATTTATCTCATTGCATGCATTGGTTAACGTTGTGGTAAACCCTAATCCTAGGAGTTGTTTTTTACATAAGTTTAATACACACAAAACCCACTGTTATTTTTGTTCATTGCTTCTCTCTCCATCCTTAATTCTTCGGCCTTTTCTTTACCGACAAACCACTAACTCACTGCAGGGAGACATCGATATCGACCCCAGACGTCGATATCGACCACTGAGTTCGTCGACAGTTTTCTGAGTCGACGACGAACATCGCTGCGGAGTTTGCTGAGCATCGATATCGACACCAGACATCGATATCGACCCTTCTGTGTCGACTGACAGTCTTCTGAGCCAGTCGATTTCGTGAACTGACATCGATATCGACCACTTGTTTTTGTCTCTTCAGGTCTTCTATTGCAGTGAACATCGACAGCCGAGGTCGACATCGAGGCCCAAGGTCGAAATCGAGGCTTCTGGTCGACGCAGACGTGAAATTTCCAACGCTACTAGGATCCCGCTGACACGCCTCCTCGTGGATCGATCCTGACTACCCTTCCACTACAACGGGAGGAAGTCTTGTAATTATTTGCTTAGGTCAGGAGTTGGTTTACATTTATTTACATCTTTATATTTGTAATTACTTGACATATCAAGCCTCCTACAACAACAAATTGGCGCCGCTGCCGGGGAGGCAATCAATCGCGCCCTAGTAGTCTATCTCACGTCTTTTTCTAGTTTGGTCTTGCAGGTGTATGCGACGCGCTGATCGCCCACCTGAATTTGAAGGAGTAGACGACCCTGAGCGTTATTTCCATCTAAGGGCCCAAGCTCAAAGAATCATGGCGGAAAACGCGAACAAAGCAGAACTTATTGAACAACTAAGGAAGCAGGTCGAGGACTTAACGACTAGAGAGGCGGCACTTAAGGAGCGTGCGGATAGGGAGGAGGAAGGCCGGAGGCAAATAGAAGCCCAAATCAATGCCCTCCCTAGGAATGCCAAGCAATATATGCACCCCGCTCTCACAGTGCCTGAATCGGCAATTCTTATCCCTGCCTCTAATTTTGAAATTAAACCTAACTTCCTGACTGAAATAAGAAGGCATCAATATGAAGGAAAACCTAATGAGTGCCCTATGGCACATATTTCTACCTTCTTAGACCTTTGTGATACTATTGCTGATGGACGAAGTCTTGAATATGTCCAACTAAAAGCCTTTCGATGGTCTCTTACAGGTAAAGCATTGCAGTGGTTGGAAAGCTTAGCCCCAAGATCACTCCGCACATGGAATGAAGTCAAGGACGCGTTCCTCAACAAGTTCTTCCCTCCTTCTAAGACGGCGTTGATCCGACAGAAAATCACGGCTTTCAAACGAAAGCCTGGTGAAGCTCTGGCGACTATTTAGGAAAGGTTCAAGGACCTCCTACGATCATGCCCGACGCATGCCCAACCACCATATGTAATACAGGAGATCATATACAATGCTCTTGACGCTGCAACAAAGGAGAGGATCAACACCTACACCGCCTATGGCTACCTTGAACTCGCCCCACAAGAGGCTTGGGAGACCATAGAGAGGTTGGTGGAGTTCGACAACACATATGGGACTCCTGAGGCTTCCGACGTACCATCATCGTCGAGGCCTGCCCCATCTATGCCCTTATATGAACCCTCCAATGTAATCGATCCGGATGTGAAGGAGCAATTCCACAGAGATCAACTTAGAAAGCTCCAAAAGCAAGTGAGGTTCCTTTCAGTGAACCAAGATTGCATCGAATGCGGATCGCAGCGACACACCACCATCGAGTGCCCACATGCTGAACAAGTACACCTAGCGGAGACTCACCAAGAGGCGCGCTACATGAGGGGTCCCAACAACCAATATTGGGGAGACCAAAGGTTCCATCAACCACAAAGGAACCCGGTTAACCCTAGGGACCCTCCGCCTTATAGAGCTCCTGGGCACCCGGAGAGAGACCAAAAGAAGGATGATCTTCAACTTGTGTTGGACGAGATAAGGCGGAACCAAGCTAAGAACGATCAATCCAACAATGCCATCCATTCTCAACTCAATCACCTCACCACAAGGATTGGAGAAATGGATATTTGGAAGAAGAACGTAGAGACCCAACTGGGTCAATTGGCGGCACAAATCCCTAGGCCGTCCGGAACACTCCCTGGGCAACCCACCACAAATCCTAAGGGACAATCCGGGACAGGCCATATCGCAGCCATACAATTAAGGAGTGGCACCAAAGTACAAAAGCCACGGACGGAAACGGAGGAGAAAGCAGCAGACCCAGTCGACGTCGACAGACCAGTCGATGTCGACCCAGAGGTCGAAATCGACCCCCATGTCGACCCCCTGGTCGACGTCGATGACACTGCAGAGCCATCAGAGCCACAACAGAGGTCGAAATCGACCATTTCAGTCGATATCGACCAGAGCCCAGTCGACATCGATGTCCAGCAGGCCCCTCCGACCACCGTTTTGGCCCCTCCACCAAAGAAGACGTTGCCATTCCCTTCCAAAGCATTGGAGGATCCCACCAAAGGCAAGTTTAGGCGCTTCATAAAGATACTTCAAGGACTCAACATCACTATCCCTCTAACAGAAGCCCTAAGCGAGATGCCCGCCTATGTACGATTCCTCAAAGACATCCTGAGCAAGAAGAGGTCCATGGCAGAGATCGCAGAGGAGTGCTCAAAGATGGACTTCCCTGAGAAGAAGAGTGATCCAGGGAAGTTTGCAATCACTGTGGGACTTGGCCAGCATCGCTATAAAGCCCTATGTGACCTAGGGGCAAGTGTAAGTCTCATGCCTCTCTCTATTTGGCAGAAGGTGAACATTGGTGCCCTTGAACCTGTGGACATGAAGCTCTATATGGCTGACAACTCATTCGTCAGGCCCACAGGTATAGTTGATGACGTTCCGGTAAAGGTAGGTAAGTTCTTTGTGCCTACTGATTTCATTGTATTGGAGATGCCTGAAGATCCTGTAGTGCCTATTATACTTGGTAGGCCTTTCTTAGCTACTGCAGATGCCAATATCAATGTACGTCGAGGGTTGCTAACCTTTACTATAGGGAACGAAGTGATAGAATTCTCTTTCAACCCAACCATGAGCGAAACAAAGCACCTGGAGCAAGTAGTCCTCTCGCCGGCCAAAGAAAAGCTTAGAAAATTCTTGTTGGCGAGGACGGAAACAGCAAGCAGGGTCGACATCGACTGGAACCAGTCGATATCGACTAAAAGCATCGAAATCGACCCCCCTTGGTCGAAATCGAGTATCCCAGATCGCTGCCAGGAGCTTAAGTATGGGGTCATAGAGGTCGATATCGACCCCCACATATCGATATCGACCCCAGCACTCGAAATCGACCTTTCTTGGTCGAAATCGACCACCCCTCAGCCCGAAGATTTCTGTTTCGGGCCCAAACAGGTAAGCCCAGGTATGACTCCTAACCCTCCTCCGTCCATTATTGATGAAACAATTAAACCTATTATTGATAATTCTACTAAAGAGAGGGTCAAAGCTCCATGGTTTGCCTATATTGCTAAAGTTAGGTCAAGAAAGAAAAGAAAAGCGCCCAAAGAAGAACCTAACATCAAAGAAGCCTTGGTCGCCGAACTTCGCCACTACCAAAAGGACCTAGATGATCCAGGAGAAGGCTCACGCTCGAAGGGTCCCTACATAAAAGGCTCGTGAAGAATTGACGGAGAAGTCGGCCTAGCGACTCAAAAATCTAGAGCATGTACATAAAACATTTAAATTTCGCATAGATGGTTTTTAGGATTTAATTTTTGGCTGTTTGAAACTTTTAAAACTGAGATAATTCGTGCTTTATCTATATTTCTAACAAGATTTCAGGTTATCAAGCAAAAGGAACGACGAAGAAGAAAAGAAGCTTCTGCAGAGGCAGTCGAAATCGACCAGGCCAGTCGAAATCGACCCCCCCCCAGGGTCAAGCCATCTCCTGGAGTCGACATCGAGGACTCAGGAGCGAAAAGAGAGGTCGATATCGACCCTAATACTCGATATCGACCCCAATCAGGCAGCCCTTGTCTTCATCTTCTTCCTCGAAATCGACAGATGCAGTCGACATCGACCTCTGACCTAGATATCGACTTCTGGCATCGACCTCACCTGAAATCGACCTGAATCCGCTATGAGTTTCTCTCTACCTTTGTTCTTCTTTTTAATACAGTGAGGACACTGTATATTTTAAGTATGGGGTGGGGGAAAGACATGTCTTATGGTCATAACTTGGTTTCTTCTTCGCATTGCATTCATGTTTAAATTTTTGTTCATAGTCTTACTTTTATAAAATGTCAGAAAATCCAAAAAAATAGAAAAATGTCAAAAATACAAAAAAATGCATGTTTATTTTTAAGTTTGTTTTTTACCCTACTTAGATGTCCTATGATAAAAACTCAATAGCTGACTTGATCATGTAAATCCTATGGCATATTTGGATGGTTTAGCCTAAGTTTATAAAATTTTTATGTAGATTGTGAACTTGTGATGAAATTGAGCACATATGATCCTAGGCAAAAAAAAGCAAATCCAACAAAAATTGTCCTTGTGAGAATTTTGACCTATAGGGAGAACATCAAAAATCCCTCCGCTTTCTTGAGTAAATTTACTCTTCCTATGCATCTCTAAATGTTGTGATAGTTATTCAAAACCAATGCATATATATGTTCATGTTTACGAGAATTAAATGATGGAGGCATCTTTTAAGCCATTTTTATCCTCTTTTTACCTACCCTGCATTATCCCTGCTTGAAGCCAGAACATTAGCCTGAGCCTGAAATTGCAAACTCCACAAAATTATCCCTAGCCGAATTGAGCCTGACCCCCATTTGGGAATTGAGACTTAGATTGGTTGGACTAATGCCTTGTGGAAAGAAAAGAGCATAATGTCCAGTTTTGAGCAAGGAAATTATAGGATGGTACATATTTACACTTTGTCATATTTTGTAAAAGGATTTTTTGGCTCACCATATAAATGCACATAGTTTTAGTATTATTTCCGAAAAAAAAAATCCGAAAAAAAAATAAATATATATATATAGTGCATGAGCCAAAATCCTTAAGTCCTTTATTCATACAAGTGTTATATTTTTGAGAGCATATAATGGAAAGATGAGTTGGGAAAGAGCATTATAGAGATTGAGCTTACATTGAAGAGTTATGGTTTGGGTATTGCAAGTGTTGAGATTTAGGAGTCTTGATTCCCGAATTATAAAAGCACCACATAGCCAAATAATTCCATACCCTTTATTTCATACCAAGCCCCATTACAACCCCGCCGAATGGAGTCTTCTATGAAGTCCTCCATTGAGCGAAAGTCCTCCTGATGATTCTTATTGCATTTTCATAATTGGTTGCAAAGTGGATTCTTATAAATTGCAATGTTTATGAGATTGTATATGGAATTGAGTTGAGAGTGATCTTCATAGCCTAAACACATGAGAGTTGAGTGCAAACACATTATCCCTGTGAGGTTGGATCAAAATTGCATATGCCTATGGATCGCCAAAATATGTGCTATGACGTTAAATTCACTTGCTTTGCTTTGCTACCGCTTATGATGTTGCTTTTGACAAGGGCGAAGACTTGAAGGGTGTGTTGTAGGTGTTGGTTATTGCTTGAGGACAAGCAAGTCTAAGTATGGGGTGTTTTGATGTACATATTTTCACCTTCTTTTATTGCATCTTTTGACTTCTTATTTCATTCGATCTCCAAAGAAAAGGTTCAAAAGAATATAAACTTGTGTAAGAATGGGCTAAAATGCAAGAAATAGAGTCTACACAAGTTTTGAGCTAACCATGCAGGAATTCGAGAGAAAACGGAGTCAAAACGAAGAAGCCAAGTGAAGCTGAGCAGAGGTAGATATCGACCCTAGACCCAGATATCGACCTCTGGGGTAGATATCGACCTTTCAACATAGATATCGACCTCAACATAGACATCAAGTGAAGCTGAGAAGAGGTAGATATCGACCTTAGACCCAGATATCGACCCCCAGTGTCAATATCGACCCCCATATCGACCTCAACATAGAAATCGACTGGAGCTGAACAAGTCGAGCAGGAACAGAGACCTCGATATCGACCTCTGGTGTCGATATCGACCCCTTATCTCGACAGAAGATAGACTCGATTTCGAATGCGGATTGGAACTATATCTTCAAGGAGGCACGGAATTATCTTACACTTTCAAGATAGATGGCAGCTGAAGTTTTATTCATCTTTTACCTTTAAGTTATTTAAGTTTTATCAAAATAAAAGACCTATCCTAATTGTTCGGATAGAGTTATTAGTTGAGATAGGAGTTACAATCCTTGGATAGCGAGGATTAGTAGCCTATAAATAAAGTCTTAGGGCTGATTTGTTAGATCATCTTTCATACAATCAATTAACAAGAACCAAGACAATAGAAATAGAGTTAGAGAGAAGTTTTAGGGTTTTACGTTTGCGAAAGTTGACGTTGAGTTGTAAAGCTTCGAAGTTATTTTTAATGCAAGTTTCTTCCTTTCAATTAACGATGAGTTCCATGATGAGAAGCGAGTAGTTCCCCAAAGCTCTTAGGGTCGGGGTGAGCCCGACGTTAGCCATGCGCGCTTGAGGTAAGTATTTGATGTCGATATCGTTGTGTCTATCTCTCCTCCTACAATTCTATGTTTAGTCCAAATCGAAAGAAAAGGGATTCATGCTAACAACTTGAGTTATAAACATAAAATTTGTAGAGACAATTAGGTTTATTTGAAAGAGTAATCCTAAGAGTTGGTGTACGGCGAAAGCTTGTCCCTCGGGTGAAATAGCGCAATTGTCCGTCTTATTTATCTCATTGCATGCATTGGTTAACGTTGTGGTAAACCCTAATCCTAGGAGTTGCTTTTTACATAAGTTTAATACACACAAAACCCACTGTTATTTTTGTTCATTGCTTCTCTCTCCATCCTTAATTCTTCGGCCTTTTCTTTACCGACAAACCACTAACTCACTGCAGGGAGACATCGATATCGACCCCAGACGTCGATATCGACCACTGAGTTCGTCGACAGTTTTCTGAGTCGACGACGAACATCGCTGCGGAGTTTGCTGAGCATCGATATCGACACCAGACATCGATATCGACCCTTCTGTGTCGACTGGCTGTCTTCTGAGCCAGTCGATTTCGTGAACTAACATCGATATCGACCACTTGTTTTTGTCTCTGCAGGTCTTCTATTGCAGTGAACATCGACAGCCGAGGTTGACATCGAGGCCCAAGGTCGAAATCGAGGCTTCTGGTCGACGCAGACGTGAAATTTCCAACGCTACTAGGATCCCGCTGACACGCCTCCTCGTGGATCGATCCTGACTACCCTTCCACTACAACGGGAGGAAGTCTTGTAATTATTTGCTTAGGCCAAGAGTTGGTTTACATTTATTTACATCTTTATATTTGTAATTACTTGACATATCAAGCCTCCTGCAACAACAGGGAGCGAAGTCTTCCTCCTGGTCTTGGATCCGGTTTCTGTGGTAAGGAAAATCTGTCTTCTACCCCCTCCTCCTGCCTTATCGGAGTCCGCCTCGGGTGGGTGCCGTTTTGGGTGGATTTGGCTGGTCTTCCCTTTCCGTTCCCCTGCAAATCGCTTCCCGGAGATCCCGTCGATTCGACGCCTTTCCTTCTCGGTCCCTGTTGCGCGGGCTGCGTGTAGGGCTCGATCTTGTTTGGTCGAGTTCCTCTTCAGCCTGTGCTTTGTCGGCGCCCTACAAAACCCGGATGCATCCCCTCCTCTTTCTTCTGGGCTTGGTTCGCTTCCGGCGGCCTCCTCGGTTGTCGGTGTTTCCGTCGTTGGGAGGTGGGGTCGTTCCTGGTCTCTTCCTGGCTTCCTTTCCCTCCCCGACGTCCCTTTCCGCCCTTCCCCTGGTGGTGGTTGGTGTTTGCTGGCGGCGGGATTTGGTTCTGTCGAGGTTGTTTCTATCGGCTTCAATCACTATTAACCCTCGGCGCTCCTTTGCCCGAGTTGCCTTTACCGGGCCGGGATTGTGTTTCTTTGGGCCCAAGGGCTTTTGCCTTGGGCCCAAAGCTGGCCCGTGGGCAAAAGGCTTAAATAAAATTGAAAATTAAAATATTAAATTAAAAATATATAAAATAACTATAAGTAAATAATACCCGGTAGGGTTTACCCCCCGTTTGGGTTTCTGGTGCGTTTTCGTTTCAGGCGGTTGCTCTTCGGTTTGGGGGGATTGATTTTTCTTCTTCGGTTGATGGGGTTCTGGCTGTTCGGAGTCGGGTCAGGCTAGGGTCGTGGCAGTGTGTATCGAGGCGTCTCCTTTTCCCGGAATGCTGCTTCCTTGGAGGTTCGTCTTCACTGCCCACAGGTGTTTCCTGATGTACCGCTGGCCTGCGGTGTTGCCGTGGGTGACGCTTGGCTTCGTTCGTTCGTCTACGTCCGCATCTCGTCCGGTTTAGTGGGGCTTTGTTTCTCTTTGTAGAGCTTTGTGCTTGTTTCTTGTACCTTCGTTGTATTTTGTCTCTTTTTGACGGTTTTCGTCTGCCGACTTGTCGGCCATCGAGGTCCAGGGTTGTCTGGCCTCGAATTATTTCCTAATCAAAAAAAAAATTATTCTTACAATAAATTAATAAGCATTAAAGGGATTTAAGCAAAGTTGTGTTAATTTGTGAGAATTTTGCATGGAAAAAGCCTTCAACACGTTGAACTTAAAATTCAAATTTAAGCCCTAATGAGGGGGGGTTAATGAGAGGTTTTGGGTTCGATCCTTGTCTCTACCCTTTCTCTTGTTGAATAATCAAGGTTCACTTTGCTTATTATCATTGAGTCTAGCTGGTCGGCGCAAGCCGGTTTACCTGGCGCGTGGCTCTTACCAGCTGGGTCACGTGCCTAGGGTTTACCACCAAAGGTGAGTTACCCTCGTTAACAAAAAAATTCATATTTAAAATCCTTCTCAAATTTGGTTTCATCGATCACTTTATTTCTTGGATAACACTGTCAATTACTCCGTCATAGTTAATAATGAGCCAATGAAAGGTTTTAAACCGCTGAAAGGCTTGCGCCAAGGTCCTTGTCACCCTACCTATTCTACTTGTCTCCGAAGTTATTTCACGAGAGCTTCACCAGAAATCTTTACAAACCAAAAGTCATATCGGAATCTGAATTATTCAATCTGGTTCAAAATTCCATTTCTGGCTTTCGGAGATGACATAATTGTTTTTGCCAATGCCTAAAAAACAACATGCGACCAAATTAATAACATAAAGAGTAACTACTGTACATTTTCCGATCAAAAAATTAATTTACATAAATCAACCTTCCATACAACAACTAACACAAGTGGACACATCAAAACACAATTCACAATGAACTACGAATTCCCTATACAACTAATCTAGGAAAATATCTGGTCGGCCTGCCCTATTACCTGTAAGGGCCTCGGGTTTCAAATAATAATTTTCAAATAATAAATTAAAATGGGTATTAATTTGGGTATTTCGAGAAAAAAAAACTTGTCATCAACTTAAGAAATCGACTTCGAACCCCTTGAAGCGGATTCCAACCTGAATTTGAATCTTGGCGAGCAATTTTGACCCTTCACCTCGAGATTTAAAATGAACTTGGGATGGCGATATCCTTTTCAAAATTTTGAAAATCTAATAGATCGAGAGAGCGGGATTTGGGAAACTACCACTCGGAAACTAACTTTCAGGAACCAATGTCGGAAATTCAAACTAGCGCTTTCGGGACCACATACCTTGTCTCATCCTCCCATGTTTGAACCAAAATTCAGCCCACTCTCTACACATGTGATGTGTTTAAATTCAAACCAAAGATTCCATTTCCTCAAATGGTGAAACACACCCACAAATGCTTTTCTTCCCCCCCCCCCCTACCCACACCTCCTTGAAATAGCATGGAGTCAAGCATCCTTCCTTTTGATCTTATCCAAATCTCAGCATCCCCAATTTATCCCTTGTTTGACCATAAAAATCTGAATTATGCCCTAATTTGTAACACCACAAAAACAAACCCCAAACACTAGCAAGCAAAGCTCTAAAAATCTTATCTTCAAGCCCCCTCCTTTCTCTCTTCTTTCTCCGCTTGCCGTGAGGCACCACAACCCCAAAGTTCCTCCTTTTCATCCCCTGAGCACCACCACAATAACCCAAGCCCTTATCTTCCTCTTAACTCCCCGTTAAAGACCAAACCGAGCTCTCTAGCTCACTTCCTCCATGTTTGTGTACAAGGAAGGCCAAGCTAGCTCCTTTCCCCTTTCTTCCTTCCTTCCTTCAAGAACCAATAGTGGCAATTCCCTCAGCCTCCCCTTGACGTCCTCCGAGCAGCAGCGGTGTCCAGGAGAGCCGGAGAAGCCCCGAGAAGCCATTGAATGCCATCTCCTTGTTTCTCGGTTTTAGAAGCGGTAAGTGGTTGGTTTCCCTTCATTTCACCTTCTACTAACTCAAAGGATTCACCTTTAATACCCTCTAAAAATCCTAGGCACTTTGGTTTGAAGATCCAACCCAGAATCAGCCCCGACGAGCCTTGGCAAAGCTTTTCGTGGAAGACAAGTGGGTGAGCTAGATCTTCACTCCCTCGATCTTTTGCCTTCCTTTTTATTCTAACATGAGTCCTGATATTGGGAAGGGGTTGGATGAGAGCTAGGAAGGCTAACAATAAAAAATGCGGCCTCGACAAGCTCAAAACCAGAGCCCAGGAGCACGTTTCGCCGCGACGAACAGGATCTCGCCGCCACGAATGTGAACTAGTCTCCATGGAGAGGCCTTCGCTACGGAGACACTTGTGTCTTGCTGCGGCGAAAGGCATGGGTGTAGCCTTGGCCTTGGAGGCCACTCCCGGGCACCTTGGTGTTCAGTCTCGCTACGACGAGAGATCTTCTTCGCCACGGCGAGTATGAACCCCACTTGGGGTGTGAGGAACCCTAGCCCCGCCACGGCAAAATGAGGTTTCGCCACGGAGAGTGCCTTCCGCGACCGCGAGACCCCCATCTCATGGGGTGCTCGCTGGGAATGTTTCGCCGCGGCGAAATTGCTCTTAGCCGATTGTGAGGATTCCTTGTTGACCTTTTGACATGGGTTTTGAAGCATGTTTTCAAGATGTTTTAAAAAGGATTTTAAACTAACTTAAGGGTTGACTAACTTGCTAACTTGGCATGACGATTGTGTGACTAATAGCATGATGTTGTGTGACTAATAACATGATGTTGTATGACTAATAGCATGATGTTGTGTGACTAATGGCATGATATTGTGGTGAAGTGGTTATAAGAAGTTATATGCTAGTTAATTATGATGATGATAAGTGTGTTAAGTATGAGTATGAAAACTTGACTATATATATGCTATAAGGATCGTTGATGAGATGATGATGCATGATTCTAAATTATTGATATATGGTATAATAATTAGTTGAGATGATGTCTGGTGAGTTATGCTGATGTTATGCGATGAGATATTGATATGAGATGAGATGCAAGATGGAATATGATGAACTATGAGATGGGTTGGAAATATGACGATGAGGCTTTCGATACGTGGAATTATATGAAATCATGTGTGCTTGTATGTTTCAATAGATAGACTTATATACTCATTGTGATTACTAGGTGATCTTAAATTGTCTTAGTACTAGAATGTTGTTCTGCACCGTCAGGTAAGTTCCTCTTGGAGCTTACTCATATTGAACAGAACCACTTCCCTGGATATATGTGCATGATATACTAGGTGTTGCATAAGCATAAGAGCATGTCATGTAGTATCATACTTAGGACTTACACTTATGAATGAGCATCTTTATTTTGTATGTGTTTGTAAACAGAACGACCGTTATCTGTGAAGTCACTAGAATCTTTGCTATGGTCATAGGACAGCCCAGTCCCATCGAGTTTTTTCCTAAGTCAAGTCGAGTCATGAGTAACACCAATATGAGCATGATGAATGAATGATGAGCACGATGAATGAATGATGAACATGATGAATGAATGATGAACATGAATGACTTGATGCATGCACGAACTGGCCAGTCTCCACCCTAACGGGAAGGGGGGTGGAGGTAGGAGAGGGATATGCCACTTGGGATTCTATGCGGGTACCCTTTAATTACAATACTACATTATATATATAAACTGCTAACATGCTTGTGTGTTCAATTCCGCCTTGCATTTGAAGCATATTATTAGGAATAGGGTGTATGTGTGCCTATTTGTGGGTTTGATCCCGAATGGTGCTCAAGATAATCAATTCCATTGCCGGTGGATTCGGAAGCTGAATGTTCCACCGAAATTAAAACACTTTCTTTGGAAGATTGCTACAGATTCTCTACCATCTAAAGGATGTCTTCAGAAGTCGCATATTAGTGTCCCTATGTCATGTTGTTTCTGTGACTACACGTATGAGTCGACCTAACACCTTCTCCTCGACTGCCCAATGACCAAGCAGGTCCTCAATTCTATCAACTGCATAGTACCCAATGGTACGCTCGCCAATTTTACCGTCACACTACTGTTCTGCAATACCTCTTGTAAGTCTAACTTGACAGATTTATTTTATGCTTGGTGGGCTATCTGGTTTTATCGGAACAAGCTTGTGTTTGGTTTGGCTAATTCGGTAACTGTTTCTCAACTTCATATTAACATACTTACTACCAAGCAAGGTTGGATAGAGGCGGCTCGTCTTGATCTCTATTCTGACTCTTTCCTACCTTCTAATGGCCGCACCACCAAAACTAATAGCCATGAACAACGCAGAAATCAAACCCAGAGCACGAATCACCGGTGGCATAAGCCACCTTCATTGGCTTTCAAGCTCAATTTCAATGGCTCCTTCTGTTCGACTAGCGACGCCTCTTTCGATTTTGGTATTAGAGGGTCAGATGCTATTGTGGTCTCGGCTGGATCTGGACTATTGCAAACCTATTCATCGAGCGGGACAACCTTCAAGTTGTTAACTCCCTTTTGGGAGTGTGTTGCTGCCCTTGGAATATTGAATTACTCTAATCTGATAATAGGTACGTACCTCTCTAAGTATTTTAATTCTATCTATGTTTGTCATATTTTTAGGGAGTTCAATGCTGTCATCGATCGGGTCACGCACCTGGCTTACAACATCCCTGCCGATGAGAGTTTGCGGGATGATCACGCACTTCGCATTCTCGTCTGAAATTACGCTCTAGGATATAGTTATTTCCGCAATTCATAGTTGTATCCTAATTCCTTTCCTTGTATTAAATAAAGCAAACCACGAGATGAATTTTTTTACAAAGCTCAGGGGTACCATGCGAATTAAGTCAAAGTATTGTATACCCCGTGAAATACCCTTCGTACCCCTCGAAATTTGCGTAATTTTTTTTTCGGAAATTTCGCGAGGTACCCCTGAGGTATTGCAATTTTCACGAGGTATACAACTCTTTTGCATATTTTGCATGGTGCCCTTGTGGTTTTCATTTTTTTCGCTTCGTGCCCTTTTGGGTTAAATCTAACAGTTTTTTTATTCTCCATTAGTTTGTAATAAAAAAAAAAAAAGAAAGAAATGACGGAGAACTGGAAAGTGAAGAGAGCAGAGAGTGCTCGAGAGCGAAGCGAGAGAAAGAAGAACATCGAAGAATCAAGGGAACTGCGGCCAGCTAGCCGGAGCTGCGGAGGGCAATGGCGACCTTGACACCAAAGCCTGAAGCTCTAATGGAGTTGTCAGCGGCGGTGGCGGCGGCTTTGGCGTCCTTGGAGAAGGCGAACAAGGCGAGGGAGATGGACGCCCGGAGGAGTACCAGGAAGACGGTCTTCAAGGGACTATCTTGGTCAAGGCTGGGAGAATCTTCACCTAAGTTGTCGAATAGAGGTTCGGCGGAGGCTCCGTTAGTTTTGAAATTAAAAAAAAAAACAGAAAGAAAGCTAGACAAAAGGGAAAGAAAGTTGAGCGAAGAAATGAAGGTCAACTGAGGCAGCGGCAAAATTATCACCGGTGGATCGATCTCACAACCACTGCTCTTCACTCTCTTTCTATTCCATTTCTTATTGCCATCAACCATTTCGAGCCCTGGTTCTTCGAATCTAGGTTCATATCAAACCCGTTGCTTGAATCACCATCGTCAAGGCCAAAATCCAAAGCTCTTTTCGCTCCGGCGGGCTCTCCTTGGTAAGGAAAGAGTTGATCGAACTCCTCCGGCTCCTTCTCCCTTTCAAACACCACAGATTTGTGCTCAGATCCGAGTAGCGCGTCGCCGGACATGACATAATCCAACGATTTCATGGAACTTTCAGGAGATCTAGACTCGACATCCTGAATAACCGAATCAAATAAATTCTTCTCTCTCTCCACCCCCTCAGATCTGTGCTCAGATCCGCACAGCTCATCGCCAGATTTGGTAGAATCCAACGATTTTGAGGTTCCTACAGGAGATCTTGTTCATTTGAGGAACCCTAATTGAGTAATTGTTGAGTTTTGCAAACCCTATGTCGTAGAGATTGAAGCAAAGGTTTCCGATTGAACTAATGGATCTTGTCCATCGGCCTCCTCACCGCCCTTCAATACGTTACCTCCGTCACCGATGTCCTCCTCCTCGGCAAAATCGGCCTCCTCCACCCCGACTCCTCCGCCACCGCCAGATGCTTCCTCCCCGCCGCCGCCGCCGCTAGTCACCGTCATCGTCTTCCACTCCTGTACCCCTCTCCTCGTCGCCCTCGCCGACACCACATTCCGCCACCAGCCCTCCCCTTCCCGGCTCACCTTCCTCTCCCTCATCGTCATCCTCGGCAGGCCGGATCTGGTGTCTCTCTCTCTCTTCGCTTCTCTCTCTGTTTGTTCTTTCTTTTTTTTTCAAAATTGAAAACTAACGGGGCATCCGCCACATCCGTTAGATTTAATAAGGAAGGGCGTGAGGCGAAAAGATTGAAAACCTCAGGGGCATCACGCGAAATATGCAAAAGAGTTGTATACCTCGCAAAAATCGCAAGATATCCCATAGGCACCTCGTGAAATTTCTTTTTTTTTTTTAAATTTACACCTAAAAAGAAACTAATAAAGGGTAATAAGAAACCAAAAAAAAAAAAAGTAAACAAAGAACACCTAGCTTCATCTCCATCTCTAACGCATATATAGCTGCCATTGCCATATATACAACATCAACGTCAGGGTGGTCAAACTTGATAGTAAGCTTAACCTTCTCCTTGGCTCCAAATCCGAGCTTGAACTTGTAGTTGCAGCTACACTTAATCTAGCAATAATAATAATAATTCAGTCAAATCCGAAACGAAGTGAACCACCATTGAAAACGAGTCCTAAATTAAATCATGTAACTTACAGGCCTGATTGCTGGAGATCCTTATGGTAGCTCTGAATCCAATCTTGGAGGATCCTGATTTCCTGTTTTCTTTGATCAGTCAGCCATGATGGGTCATCCGGTGACTCTGCCTCTAAATCTTGACAATGATACCCTGAAACAATTCAACAAATTAATCCTTCTTACTTAATTTTATCGTTGGGACAGTAACTTGAATTGGGGCCGGTCGATCGTGTCAGCTTAGTTGATCGATCATATATATGCTGACCTTTTTCGGTTTTCACAGCAATGAGGGTGTCGGATAAGCTCTCGAGCACCCTACAAACATACACGTACATTCGTTGATCACCGATTGAAATACGTTACACATATATACCAGACACAAAAGAATTCAGTTGGTTTGAGTTTAATTACCCTTCGCCGGCGTAAGGATCATATAGGCCATTGGAGAATATAATGTTGCTTCCGAAATTCTTGAGTATCAACTTCATATCCTGCAAAAGTATATATTAACTACTGGCATATACATGGATCAACAATCTAATAACTCCTTGAACGAATGCTTCGATCTTAGGTCATACGTACATGACCGCCATAGTTGGTGGTTAACCAATGTGGGCGCGCAGAAACATTGTATTGGGCCATACAGTCTTCTTTAAGACTAGTTAGGTTGACCTCATTCGACCAAGATTCATACATGTCACTGTCTGGGGTTGTGCCACAACTCTCGGGTATCATAACCTCACTGCAACACTGCATATATCCATAGACGAAACGTGAAGAAACAACTTTCGGCATAAATTATTAATAGTTCAAATTTAGTTTGTACTATTGCAAACCACACTTGTTAGTTTGGACAAAGTACTATATATATATATGTATAGGGCAAAACCGACGAATGAATGAAAAAATGTGCATATATTACCTGCCAATCCCATCCGATTCTGGATTCTTCATCTGCAGGATCTTGGACGGCACTAACGTTGTGATGACAAGCCTCGGATCCACCGTCATTCACAAGGACTGCTGCGTAGAGGCGGCTAAGGAGGTCAGTGCTTTCATCTCCGTCATCGATGGCTTCACAGATGGAGGTCAATTCTGGATAATTGTATTGAGCTGCATTGTTGTAGATGTCGTTCAAGTAGTTCTTCAGCTCATCAGCGTCGACCAAGGGGCTAAAAGGGGGAAAACATATAGTAAGTAGGTTTTATGAAGAAAATCATGTTAGCATGCAGTAATAATATATAGCATGATTTTTGTGTACAAACTTGCAAATGTTGAATTTCTGGGTTAGGATCGAAAGGCCATTTGGCATCGAAGCGACTCTGTCGATTTCATCCCATGATTTTTTTACTGTTTCATAGCAACTCTGGCTGGTTTCCTGCAGTGTTAACATGATAATTGATTACCGTAATGCACCGATATGAAATGTCATAAAAGTCTCAAATTGACTATATATTGACTCCCATATATGAGATTTATTTATTTATTGTGGAGTTCTACTTTGAAATCTTTGGTGACACCAGCGCAGTATGAATCTTTAGGAGCAATCCCATCCAAATTGACAATCGTCGCAGAAGATGCCAGAGCTCCCATCGCAATATGTGGGTATTTGAGCCGAAACCAAGCAGCAAGCACTGCAATGTACATATATGTATACATACACATTACCAATTTGAACATCAATCAGTTAAAATCAAATCCTATATATAGATATAGATGGATGTTTAGACGGATATATGGATTGATTTGCAACTTAAAAGTACGTATAGATTGAACTCGATCGTCGCTTACTTCCTGCATAGGATCCACCGAAAACGATAACTGGGGAATAGGTGGCGTTGAGTTGCTCCTTGAGGTAGAGGATCACCTCTGCGTAGTCTGCAAGGGCTTGGGCCGAGTTGAAGTATCCTCGGACACTCGCGTTGTTCATCACTTGCTTCATACTCAGTCCATATGGTCTTGATTCTCCATAAAACCGATGCTATATATTGTATAATTGTATCCATCAAAACAAAATTAACATCTAAATTACTTCAAGTTTGGCAGATACCAAAAACAATACATATATAGTAGTAGTATAGTACCTCTATAGAGACCAAAAGAGCGCGGAATCGATGAGCATTATCAGTAAGGAAGCCGACGCAGGCATCATCGGACATGGGAGATTCGTCGCCCAACATGACGAAGATGGGGGAGTGGGAGTGGGCACCGCCCCAGTGGTCGAAGTTAACTAACAACTTCTGCCTGAAGGTGTCGTAGCTCTGAGGCTGGTAGTTGAAATGGTCAATCGTCTGGTTGTAGTACTTCCTCTCGAACCTTCCGATTTCGACACGTTGGTTCTGGTTCTTCTTCGACTTCCAGTACTGCTTTCTTCCATGGATGCCGATCTGTCTCCGGCCGGGGGAAGGGAACGAAGAGACGTCGGAAAAGAAGAGGACGACCAAGAACAGGCATGCTAGTATCGTAGATGATGAACACATGGTTGTATTCAAATTTAGGGCACGAGTTTTATCTCTTTTTTGGTAACGATATATCTAATTAGTTGGATTTTTATAGGGAGACGAAAAAACAAACAGAATCTAACTCTTTAACCATTAAATTATGGTTTAACAAGATCGTCAAATTTAATTATCGGTAAAGTTAAATATATATCGATAATTTATTTATTTTATTTCAAACTTTATCATAACTTAACCATACACACACAAACTTTAATCATATCATCTATATCTATATCTATATTTTTTTTATAATTTTATTATATAGAAAGAAGAATAAATTTGCTGGAAAGGCTCATTTAGAAGTCCAAATTAGCAAAATGTCTATCAACCCATCCAAATTAATAAAATGTCTCCTCCCCCGCTCAGATCGCTCCTCCGATCGCCTCACCCCTTTTGCCGGATCGCTCCTCTAATCTCTCCTCCCCCGCTCAGATCGCTCATCTGATCTCTGTCTTCCTCCCCCGCTCTTCTTCCCGGTGTCGCCTGTTCGTGATCGGAGATGTTGCTGCTGCAGACGGAGCCAGATCTGTGGCAAGGCGGGATGGATTTCGCACTACTATGCATCATTCAGTTAGGCTGTGTTCGTCCTCGCCGATCAACATGGCTGCGTTCTCCTTCCAGTCGAGGAGCTCGTTTCAGCAAACGGACGACACTGCTCTCACTCTAGTTCAGTTATTTTCTTTCTTAATTGACAGATTGATTCGATTCGTTTTGTTTTGATTGTTATTGTGGTGATCGAATATGAGAAACTAGTTTTTTCGATTCAGCATTGGCGCTGGTGGTTTCGAGTCCGCGAAGTAGTTCGTTCCGAGGGGATCGCAAGCCATGGATGCTCAAGGATTTCCTCCTCAACGACCTCGATTTGTGCTCCTCCAGCGGATTCCGCTCCTTTCCTTCGGCGGCAGTGCTGTGTCGCCATCCGAAACCTCATCGAGATCGAGGTCCGCAACCGCAACTCCGCCGGATCCACTTGTCGGTGCCTCTCCAAATCCTCGTCGGTGATGGGTATGAATGTATGAATCAAATTTGTACTAATTACAAAAAGATGGCCAAGTTTTATATTTGCAGTAATGGTCCAAATTTTTAGAATTTTATATTTTTGCTTACTAATGTCTAATAATGAAGCAAAATATAAAATTAAGCAAATTTAAAGTCTCATAAACAATTAGTTTGGTGTCAAGCAACTTAAGTTTCAGCAATTCCAATTTCAGCAACGTCGGCATCAGCAACTTCGGGTTCAACAACTTTGGTGTCGGCAACTCCAGTTTTAGCAACATGTGGCGAAAAAAGTGCTGACGCAAAAAAAAAAAAAAAACAATTCTAGTGTCAGCAACTCCGATTTCAGCAACTTCGGTTTCAGCAACTCATGTGTCGAAGTGGTGACGCGAAAAAAAAGGAAAAAAAAGCAACTTCGGTTTCAGCAACTTCGATTTCAGCAACTTTGGTTTCAGCAACGCACGAAAAAAAAATAATTTCAGCAATTACAGCAACTTCGGTTTCAGCAACTCCGGTGTCGAAGCGCTGACGCGCGGAAAAAAAACGCTAAAACAAGGGTTGCTGAAACCAAAGGTGCTGAACACATGAGGGGGGCAGAGGGAGAGCGTGGGGGCACAAGGGCAAAGGGAGCAAGGAAAAGGAGGTGGATATTTTGCCAATTTGGAAGGATGGGTGTATATTTTCCTAATAAAGGCCCTAATTTTGGCCTATTGCTCAATTGTCCCTAGAAAAGAAAGGAGTATGTTGGTTCCGCTGTACACAACTCTGTACATATGTCTTATTGCGTACGCAAAACTTATTCGTCTGGTTTCTCAGGATTATTTGTTTGTTTTCATATAATTCGTTCATAACAATTTAATTATTTATCTAAGTGAAAATTTCATTTTAACGAATAATCCTCGTACTATATATAGAACAATTTCATTCAAACGAATAATCCCCTGTACCACCGAATAATCACAAGTTACTTTTAATCTCATTCATTGATTTTTTTAATTCAATAACCCAAACTTGTTAGCATCATTATAAAGGTTGTGTATATAAGGTGTGTATATAAATAGATGATACCCAAACTTGTCATGCATCGAAAACCAAAATCATTTTGTCGCGGTGAGTTAGATGTGTCGTACTCTCCCTTCAATTTTATTTCATCGAGAAATTCTAAACATTCATAGTCTGGTACATATACGTATTACATGTATGGTTATTCTCAACACTTCTCTACCACCCTCTACACATAGATGACATACCATCATCCGAGTGTCAACTGATGATATGCTCTTTTCCATACACAGTTTGATAAATTTAGAGCATTGTGAGTTCAGAAACATCGTCCACAATGACATATCTTACAATGTGCAATATCTAATCAATATTATAATGCTAAAGGAGAAGTCGCCTACGATATGTGGCGGCTTCTCCTTTAATATAGCTTTCTTTTTATTTAGGAGATTAATTGATTTATGTTAATTGATTGTTAAAATCTAAACAAACTTATTTTCTGAATAATAAAATCTAAATAAAATTTATTTTCCGAATAATAACAAATTTTTTTTAATTGATTTATTTAGATTCTACTTTATCTAATTTAGAGGATATAACCAAATCTTAACTAATTAGAAAATCTTTTAATATTTTAAATCTGTTTTTTTTATAAAAGATTTAAACGGATAATGAGATCTCATATTTCCCCAAAAAATCTCATGTATATCTATATTTTTTTTTGTAAATAAATAGTTTAAAAATCGTGGCTATTTAAGGGTTTGTTGAAAGAAATGAGGCTTTGTTAGTTTCTTCACTTCTTCTAATTCTAATGTACGTTTCTTGATTTTACAGGTGGTATAATGGGTGTCTTGATCTCTTGGTTTTCCGCAACCACGGTTCGTGAGCTATTCATCTCGACGTTTTTCATTTTAAGTTAGTTTTCTCCTATAGACCGAAGCCTTCTTTTTTGGCTTTTAATCTCAATTGTGATTTTTTTGTTTGTGTAATTTCATAAATGCTTTCAGCTAATAATCTTCTAAAGTGTTCATATAATTTGATTAAGTTCAGAGCTATGATAATATTGTATTGGTTTGTGTCTATAAGAATTCATCATTTCTCCCAATCCCAGTCACTTTAAACATTTTTTGCACTCGTCACGAGTAGGTTACTGGATTTGGCAAAGGTTGTTTTGCAGGCAAACCCAAAACTCACTAAGAGGAGGCAGCAACCCGTTCCGAATCCGAGTCGGGTTCACGTCGATCAGGGTGAGCAACAGAAACTGAAGCTCAAGATGCGACCTCGATTTGGTGTCTCTGACGGGTTGACTCAGCACGGGAGGATGCCTTTGTCGGTTGTGGTTTCGAATTGTGCCAAGCGTTGATTCGACGACTAAAGAGATGTCCATGGCGTCCCCCAAAATGCTGCCAATCTCTCTTCTTTTTTCCCTTTTCTTTGGTCTTTTAGATTTCTTGCATTTTATGTGTCCGTGTGATGTAATTGTTGAGAGTTTGTTGTCATAAAGTTTATGGATTTGCTATATGCTGATGGAAGATTTTGAAATTGATTAGCGTATGACTTCCTCCGACTTTAAAAAAAAATCATAGAATGATAAAGGAATAAAATTAAAATTTGTGAATATCGAAAATCTAATTTGATTTTTTACTGTGAATTATCAATATAATTATCATAAAACATTGATTTCTTCACAAAAAATTCCTCTCCACATGAGCTTCGATATAATCTTCTCATCTTCTTCTCGACTTGCATATGCATATATAATTAAGAAAATTTGTAATTTTTAAATAGGATTTTTTCATTTGTGATATTGTTAATTAACAGTGCTTGTGTTGATCATTCCTTTTAAATAGGACTTATTGCGGAAATTACTGAACATTTGTAATATTGTTCATAGGTGTATGTTCCCGATCTACATGAACATTATTTTAATTTCAACTTCGCGCTACCTTTAATGTTTTTGTTTGTTTTAGTTTCATTGTTTGCCTTAATATGTTTATTATTTGGTGTCTGTAGTTCTTTAATTTTTACATGACCTTTTTAACACCTAAAAATTTAAAAACAAAAAAAATATTGAATGGGAGAATTCAATTGTTAAATAGTTATTTAAAATCTAATCAATTATTAAATCAATGACTTCATCAAACATTATTGAAAAATCGGCAATATAAAGTTAATTAGCAAATTTCATTAGGTTAAAATCTATCGTCAATATGTCATGTCATTTTAGTTTGAATCTCATTTACGTAAATTTTGGTTTTGAAATCGGGTTGTTTTTCCCCAATTGTTAAATAAATCATTTCAATATATTTTCATGTAGGCATGTAACTGGAGTTACTATGATTATTCTTAATTATAATCTTAGTCATTTTCAGTTATAATAAAACATAAGGTATAATTTTTCAAACATGTCAACATAGGCTAATGACATCAATATATCTATCCCATTATCAATAATCATTTTGTAATAGATATTGATTTATTTATTCGTTTTCATACAAGTGATGAAGAATGGTGAAATGGATCGTCAATGTGAATTCCAAAACATTATCACCATCACTTTGAACCATTTGCTTTTTATTTTTGAATTATTTCAATTGATCCTCATCATACTTATTTTTTTTTTTTTTTGCATTTTCTTATTTATTTTCATTCCTCGTGATTATACTATTTGCTTCAATTATATTGATTTGATTGAAATGCTTAAATTTCTTTATTATTTAATTCTAATGCTTTAGATAGTTAGTTTTTTTCATCATTCAATATCATAGAGAATGTGTAAGGTTTACTAAACGAGTTGAACGTAAATTAACAGCGGATTTGCGGTTGTATACAGAAGAGAGACACCCATAAATGAAAAGAAATTAGGAACAACACTGTTTCAAAGGCTTGAATTGAAGGGCGAAGCCAAAAAAAGGCAGAGATATAACAGACACCAGCGGGTCTCCCGCTATGAATCTGCAAAACAAACGTCGATTAATTTGAGAAATCATTCTCTGTCTGATCGAGCGGACCTTGTTCTTCTCTCTCCAATCCACTCCCACCGCAATTACTCCTTCCTTCACGTCGTGCCCACCTCATTCCAACCCCCCCTCAAAATTCGATTCCATATTCCTCCTTTTCCCCCAATCTGCTACCTTCAAATCTTCTTGTTGCTTTTTCGCCCGATCAATCAATCTCTTCGCTTTCAATACTTCCACTGTCCGCCCTGCACGCCGTCGATTCGTGGAATTCAGGTCTGACGTCTGAATTTCTCTACCTTCCGCGCGTTAATTTGATTTTTCTTTTTAATGAAAGGTTCTGATATTTGTTGATCTCGTTTGGTTTATTTCGTTTTGGATCTAATCTAATCTAGTTTTGTATATTTGGCCGTTTTGGATCTAATCCCAAATGCCACCCCTTTTCATTTAATTGGGATTTCAAATGAATTTTCGTTAAAATCCGCCGTATCTAACCAGGCAACCGATTAAAGGATATTTGGGATATTTGAATGTACTGACTTTCTTTTAATTCAAATTTGTAGGGAGGTCGATTTAAATCTAGGGATGGAGGTGGAGACGAAGAACGAACATGTTGGGCAAAAGCTGTATGCCAGGATGAGGCTGTGGGAGCTCCCAGATCAGTATGTTATTGAGCCTACAGATGGTGTCACTGGTAACATTTTGACAGTTAGCAGAGCAGATGGATCTATGAAGCTTCTCGGTTCGCTTCCAACTTTCCCAATTGTTTCCAGATTCCTTAATAATGTGCATTTTTTCTTTTTTGCTAATTTTGTTTAATCTTGTGCACAGAGGAGCTTCCACATTGCAGTTCTGTCCGTGTGCCCAAGATTCAGACTGTATATGGTGTTATCGGGATGCTCAAGCTTTTGGCAGGTAAACTTCATTTACTGCTTTTCCAAAAAAACACATGTTTACTTGAATGAGAGTTTCTTTACTGCAGTTCTGTGATATTAGTTCTATATTGCTAGTTGGGTCTAGTTCTGTAACTAGAATGTACTGTCCATCATATTCGATGGATAGCCTGTTTCCCTCTTTCCATTATTTGTTTTGTTTAAAATAAATTCAAAGGTCTGGTTTTAGTTCATAAGTTGGTTTCAAGAGAAAATTTAGTTTGGTCATTGTGCACTACGGAAATATAAGATAGCTCTCATGTATGAAAACTACAGATGGAGAAACACCTCAGCTAGTTATGTTTGGTTAAATTCCTCTTTCCTTTCATAACAAGTTATCTGTTTTTTTTTTCAAATGCACTTTTGTTTCTTACATCTATTCAAGATCTTTGTGTTGACCATTAGATAACTATCAATTAATAAGCATATGAAAGATGTCTTCAGCACTAACAAATACAGAGTACTGTTTAAAGGAACCGACACAACAAAAGAAATGTTTAGCATTCTTATTCAAGCATCCTTCAGTTTTTTGATGATTCCAGAAATATAGTATCATAATGAGTCCCTTCGAATCCTTGTGGTTTACCATCTTCTTTTATGCTCGCAGGCTCTTATTTATTTGTTATAACGGAACGTCAAAATGTTGGATCTTATTTGGGTCATCCTATCTTCAGAGTTTCATCATTGAAGATATTACCGTGTGATTTATCTCTCAGTGGCACGCCAGCAGAACATGTAAAAACCACTGACTTTACTGTTCAGTTTGCTTGAGGAGTGATTGTCTTTTGATCTCTAGTCTTTGTACTTGCTGTTGCAGAAAAGGATGGAGGCTGAATTTTCAACGGTGCTGAATGCTGCTGAGGGTACATCTGGTTTGTTTTTCTCATATGTTGCCAATCTCACATTGAGGTACAATATTACTTAGCATTATTTTCTCAATATCATCATCGCATATAAATTGCAATTACTTATTTGAGGACTGATATTGTATCGAATTCATTTCGCTATGTATTCCTTATTGTGTGAATTATATTGTAGTGGCCCATTTCGCTATGTTTATATCAAGTAAAGATTGGAATATGTTATCTTGGCCCTTGAATCCCATGATGCATAACTGAAATTGTATAACTTATAAATTTCTCATTGGGCCCTATTAGCCTTATATAATGGACCCGTATAAAAGTCATGCAGAATTCATCATATGTCAGTTCATGACTGCTAACGTATTCTGGCCATACTATGAATGATTTCCACATTTTTTCAGGCTTCTTAGTCTTTTCCAACAAGCTGGAAAGTGAATTGTTTGTTTCAGATGGAATTCAAAGACAAAACTAAGCTACTTGGTGCCTTTTCCTTACTATTGCCATATCACTACTATGTACAGTCAAGTTAATCTGTTAGGAAGCATTGTTGAATTATACCGGACCTAGAAATCAGTGTTGTGATTTAGTGGTTTCAGGTTTTGCTTGAACTATCTTTTCAACATCTTCAATAATTGGAGATGTTATCTGGCCATTTTTGCACTCATTTTTTGTATATCAATTTGGATAACTATGACAAAAGCATGGAATAACTGAGATTTTTATCATGTATTGCAGTGCACAGAGACTGCATGCTCTAGGTGATGAATCCAAACTACTTCCACTTTGGAGACAGGTGAGCTGAATTTACTTATGAATCTAATTCAATCAAAAAAAGTTTATTTTCACAAGCATTTGTCCCTCTCCTTCCAAAAACTGCTAATGATGTAAGTGGAATAATGACAGTTCTTAACGTCTTTTTGATACAGTTCTCAATATTTTAATATATTTCTCCCTCAGTCGGAAATGAAATTAGGTGTGAGGTTGTGGTTTTCTAGCAACCATACAACACAACAAAGAACTAGCAAATAGATTAAGTTAAGAACGAATAAGTTCAATGACTAGTTTAACTTGTATAATTTTTCCATGTAACTACTTATGTAATAGATACAAAAATCACTGATCTCGTTTTCTATCATTATATGATTGCTGCAGGCAGACCCCAGATATGTGTGGAACAATTATATGATGGAGCTGCTTATAGACAACAAGGTTGATTTCATGCATTTTAGTGCTGTCTCTGTCAGCCCTATGAGTGTTTGTCTAAAATATATGCTGATTTAGCATTTTTCTTTTTGCAGCTTGATCCATACTTACTTCCTGTTGTTCAAGGGAGTATCCATATTGCATGTTTTTCTTTCCTTTTGATTTTTTAGACCAAAAATATTCAGCTTTGAATTGTATAATGTGTTCTGTACCTTTTCACCAAAAAAAAAAGTGTTTTGAATCTCTGTATGGATATCTACTCGTGTGTTCTTCTCCTTAACTACCATCAGCATTTCAGCATTTCCAATCAGCCATTGGGAAAGATATTGTTGATGTTACCCTTATTGCCAGGAGGTGCACAAGGAGAACAGGTAAATAATGTTTTTTTGCTCTGTTTAGATCTGGGATCTGTTTAGGTTACATTCAGTCCGGGAATTTTCAAGGTTCAATAAACTCCTATGGGGATGTTTAGCATGATACAGTTACATTGTTTGGCTTCCTTAGCAGTAATCTTATCAATGCTTGATCACATCAGTACCTTGTCAGCAAGATACACCAAACATTTCCTGCATTTTTCTTGTACTGTTGAAGCCTCCCCTTGGAAGCTGTCTTACATTATTTCCTTTTTTGTTTGCCTTCTTCATAGGTTAATGCAGATGTGAACATTCTGAATATCATGTAATTTGAATAATGAATAGATATAACTTTCAGAACTTAATGTACCAATTCGACTAAGATAATATATTCTCATGAGGAGGTTCTCAAGTAATTCAGACTAAAATCTCTTTCTGATTAATACAGAGTTGCATCCAGTCAGTGTTTTAAGGTTTTTCCTTGTAAATCCCAATTTATCATTTATTTGTCTCTTCCAAGGCACTCGGATGTGGACAAGAGGAGCCGACCCTGATGGTTATGTTGCCAATTTTGTTGAGACAGAGCAAATTGTACAGTTTAAAGGATCCACTGCATCGTTTGTGCAGGTACAGAATACAAGTTTACCTCAAACCCTTTTTCCTTCTAAAGTACACTCTTACTAAGAACTTGAACTTTACTGAGCTTAGGTGTGTTATTGTAAGCTTCTAGTAAGGGCTATGCAGTTCCCCAAGAATTTTTCAATTTTATTTATACATTGTTTCAATTTGATATTATAGCAATTGTGTTTTTGAGATTATCATGGTCATTCTTTCCATTTTTTAAAGGTTCGTGGGTCAATGCCATTTTTATGGGAGCAAATTGTGGATTTGACATACAAGCCAAAATTTGAAATCGTAAAACCAGAGGAAGCAGTGAGTATATGGAGCTCTTTCTTGACATTTTATGTTCACGCAGCTAGGTTGATGTTTATTGTGGTAATGCCTTTTGTTTTGTGTGGTAGCCTCGAGTGGCTGAGAGACATTTCCTGGATTTGAGGAAAAGATATGGAGCGGTTATAGCTGTTGACCTTGTAAACAAGGTATATCTTTTTTTTTTCCCCTAATGTATCACCTAAGAGTTTGTTTATTTCTCTAACTTGATGAATATTAGGCAAAGCACTTTTGTATATATATACTTCGTTTTGTTGTTATGTTTGCAAATAATATTTTTTTTTGGTAAAAAAGCAATTGGAACTATGATACGATTCCTACTCTCTGCAGTCCTAGGTCACGTGTGAGGAGCACATGACCTAGGGCTGAATCAGTTTCTGCAGTTATTTCCCATTATGTTTACTATTCTCCACTTTCTCCATGTTTAATTCCATTACTTTGAATTATAGTATTTACTATTTAGGGTTTTAATTTATGAGTCAGTTACATCTTTTAATTAGAGGTCAGTTATTTCCTTTTCCTATTATAAAAAGGAGGAGAAACTTCATTTGTAATCATCCAGAATTTGAATGCACACAGAAACTGAGAATTTCCTCAAACCCTTTTCTGAAGTGTGAGATCCTTACCTTCGGATTCTATCAAAGTATGTTATTTATC
The DNA here is from genome assembly GCA_963922045.1 of Persicaria maculosa. Lineage (NCBI taxonomy): Eukaryota > Viridiplantae > Streptophyta > Magnoliopsida > Caryophyllales > Polygonaceae > Persicaria > Persicaria maculosa. The sequence goes on from OY998271.1 coordinate 41,160,595, forward strand.
AATTTTTGGTCTCCACAAAGTTCTGGTTAGTATTTAAAACAAAAATTCAAGATCATTCTTGAAGGCTGAAAAATAAAATTAGCCAAACATATAATGATACCACATCAGTTTCTGAAAGAGGTTGTAGTTTCTAATCTATGTTTAGTTGTTCATCCTTGACACATTATAGTGCTTTTTGCATTAATATGCACATAATTACCAATACGTATTTCTTAAGTAATGCAGTTGGATTTGTTTTCATGGATTGCAATTTGATTTGTTTGGAGAAAAAATGTTTGTAATTAGTCTCTTTAAAAGGTGCACTACTCACAATTAAGGGCACTTTAACACGTTCAAAGATTTTTTCATTCTGAATAGTAGCAGGGATGTATATTCATCTTAGGGTTCTTAAATATTTATGCTTTGCTTGATTATAGATGTTCAACTTTCTTTGCCCAATGTGAATGTTTGTCCGTTTTGTTGGAGGTAATTCTTACGTCTGTTTGTTGCTTTATAGCATGGGGGCGAGGGGCGTTTGTGTGATATGTATGGTAAGGCAATGGAACATATTGTTGGAGATGACATAAGGTGAATCTACACTCCCAGTTTGTTGGTTCTGAGTTAGCAGTAAAATATTATTCTATATGTTAAACTTTCCTAATTTTCAGATACATACACTTTGATTTTCACAAGATATGTGGACACATCCATTTTGGGCGCCTCTCTATCTTGTATGAACAAATTGAAGATTTTATCAACAAAAATGGGTAAGCATCTATAGGCTAAGGTTTTGATTTATCTTATTTTGATTTATTTCCTGAATTGAATGGATAATTTCTCATGAATTCACCTTTTTCTTATTCATGTTATTATTGCTTACTAAAATTTGACATGTACAGTTTGTGTAGGTTTTGTATCTTCATGACTTTATTGAACAAATCTAAGCCTTAAGTCTCTCCAATAATATCGCTGAGATGGAATGTTTACTTGCATTTTATGATTTTTGTCTGGAAGTCTATCTAGAGTTTTTTTTAATAAAATTTTTGTAAATATGCCTCTTTTTTCTCTACGGGTTTGTCTTCAATTTTGTAAATATTGTTTTCTTCTGATATTTTCAAATTGAATCTTAAGATGCTTGATCCTATATCATTTGCAACATCTTCCTAGAACTTGAGAACCTTGTAATTGGCAGTTATTTTCTGTTGAATGACCACGGCAAGAAACTTGAGGAACAACATGGAGTCGTGAGGACTAATTGTGTTGACTGCTTAGATCGTACAAATGTGACCCAGGTACGCCAATATACACTTGTTTGCATTTTGAAATTTATATATTGGAATGAGGACAGGATCTGATGTTTTTATTGGAATTCAAGTAAATCCTTGATTATGGTAGTGTATAAACTTTATAACTTCTGTCCTAAATGTACAAAAGAAGGTAACTGTTTGTAGGGTGAGTGTGACTTTCTTGTGACTTCTTTGATTTATAGATTCTTTATATTAAGCCAAAAACATTGATTACTATTTGATGTGCCAGATCCTTGTTTATGTTTCATTGCTTGCTCTTTATCCATGTTCTCTCATGGCTTTTTCTTTGTTTTACAGAGCTTGATTGGCAGAAAAATGTTGGAATCGCAACTTAGACGAATTTGTGTTTTTGACGCTAATGAGACTATTAGCTCACATCCAAATTTTGATGAGAACTTTAAGATAAGTGAGTATATTGTATCATGTATCACGATCTGCTTGTGTCTTAGTTCACTCTCACTAAAATGGGAGTTTCTTCTTGGAGATTAGTTTGATAAGTTCTTCCTTTGTTATGTTAGTGTGGGCCAATCACGGAGATGATATAAGCATACAGTATTCTGGTACTCCTGCTCTGAAAGGAGATTTTGTCAGGTACTTTCACTTTCTTATTATCATTTATATGCTCATATTTGTTGACTTCTTAATGTTCAATTTGTCATTCTCTGAATGTGCCTAATTTATGTGGGAGATGCTCAATGTTATTTTTCTTCAGTAACAGAAAGATCTCAGGTTTTTACCTTTTTTGTGTTTTGAAAGGGCATAGAAAAGCAAAGTTCGAGGAAATCATCTCTCTTCCATGTCTGTGCATATATTTTGAATCTCCCTTCTCCCACCTCTTGCCAATTTTGAACCCTCTGCACATATTTTTTATTTATTTATTTTTAACCAATTTAAAGGTTCTTGTTGTCATTTCTAATGCACACCCAAATCGTTTTCACACTGCTTTAATGCATTGTTATGGAGAAATGTGCCTAGCTTGTAAGAGAACATTGGTATCTGCTCATGATCATCACTTGAATTGGATACAATACAATACTGAAATTTGGAGACATGGTGCTTAGAGATGCCATTTTCATCCGAATAACTTCTGCGATTGTACAAAACAGATGTGGCCAGCGAACAATGCAAGGTATGGTCAAGGATGGCTGCAGTGCACTAACTCGCTACTATCTGAATAACTTTGTTGACGGGACAAAACAGGTTTGACCCTTCCCCAATCTTGCATTTTCACCAATTAGAAGTGCTCCAGCATTGCCAAGTCCTAAAATGCTGAGTTTTACCTTTTTCTGAGAATCTTTTATCATTGGTTGGACAATAATGATCTTCTTTTTCACTTCCTTTGCCTTTACAATTACTGGTCAGCACATCATATCGTTACTAGTGATCCATATGGCCATACAGTAGTAGTACTCAGCATCTGTCTCTCCTTCATGGTTACCCTTCGAATACTGAAACATTTTTATTCTATCCTTCAAGGATGCAATGGACCTTCTCCACGGACATTTCATCGCATCTGTTAGCCGAGATATGACCCCTCAACCTCAAAAATCAGGGTTGGAGGCTTTGGCTGTGAGTATCATCAAAACCATTTGTTCTTGCCAATTTTATTTTAGCTTATATTTTCTGAAAGAGAATTGTTTTTTCCTCTGTCACAAAACTTTCACAATCCATATTTTTTTGGTTTAGTTGAGGCAATCTGTAAAATGATTTTATACATTACAATGCTTTCTTAATGCAGTCACTCCCAATTGCTTTAACCCTGGTCCTGTCAGGATTCTTCTTCGCACTCATGTCACTTAGGCAAGGTGTGTTCACTATTTCCTGCACTTATGGTTGTTTTAAATTTCCTGCTGGTTACTGTTAGAGGAATCAAGAGGTGGGTGAATATCAGGCCCTAGACCAGAACACTGTAGCATTGAACTAGTCAGTCTAGGACTGAAAAATCATGTAGCTTGGATTTTGAATCATTTGTAAGATGGTAGTTTCAGTTTACAGATTCGCCCTAATCCTAACATTATGGTTGAGTTGGATCAGGTTAGGTTTATGGGTAGGATACAGTTCCGAATTTAGATCATATTGCGCTTCAAGTTAATCTTGAATCTTTGATAATAGTTTGAATCGTGTTCGTTATCCTTGGGGTTATCCTATTCCTTTGTTGATGAAACCATGGCATGAATGCTTTGATTGATTCCCTAAATTTATCTTGTGGGTTTTGTGTTCAACAGCTCGGAACGATCTTCGACACTTGTTCTTCTCGATAATGTGGGCCAGCTTAAGCGTGGCTATAATGCTATACGTGAGGGCCAACGGGAGAATCTTCTGCAACCGCCCTCGTCTGCATAAGCGCCACCGTTGAGCATTGCCAGCCACCCGGCTGATGCACCTCAAACGACTGATATTGCATACCAAGTCATCAAAACTACACTTCTGTATCATCTACTCTTTCATGGAATTTTTGTAGTTAAAATGCAATTTCCGTATTATTCGTTAATTATTTGGTATACCATATTCCGTACGCTCTGCGGACGAATTTCACAGCTAGCCACTTTTGATGAAGCCTGTGCTTCATAAGTGGTTCTTTAGCCTGCACACCATTGTTATGTATTATTATGCATTCTGAACCTCCTTCATTATGTGGGACATTTTTCTTTTTCGGAGGATTTGATCTATAAATATATGTTGTAGAATGTTTACAGATTTCTTTTTTCCCTTCAAAAAGCTCCATGTTCACATAGCTTTATAATTTGAACCAACCTGAGAGCCATCTCAATTGGGTGTGTTTGGTTGTAAAACACTGTTGAGAATGAGTTGCATTTATCAGTATCAGCCTTTGTGATAGAGTTCTATTTTTTTTTTCAGGTAGTCGACATATTATGCTATATCGCTATTTGGGAAACTTCCCATAAGCTAAAGAAATTCATGTAAATTTATAGTTCTAATAAATAGATTCGTGTAGCATATATATTTGGCGAAACTAATTAAAATAACCCAACCTTTAAGGGGGTGTTAAAAATATATCCCTACCTTTTAAATGTAAAATAAATATCCCGACCTTTTTAAGGGATGGTAATATAATATCCCAAAATTTTCTCCCCCACAAAAATGCTTACATGGCACATATGTGGCAAAAAATAATAATCATATTCACAAGCGTGCCCTTGGATCTTAATGCTCGAATTATACAAAGTATAGTCTAGATTGTCATGATAATTTTTTAAAAAATAAAAGTCTCTTTTGTAACCGAAAAAAAATCATTCAATTTAATACGTTTTTATAGATTATAATTAAATTTAATCAAAACAAATATAATAAAACAAGTAAATATTTAAAATATAATTTTCAATATCTTGATTGTGTAAAATATCATTCAAGTTTATTAGATTAAATTAGATTGGTTTTTAAGTTTATCTTAATTTTTTTATTTTGGATTTAAGAAAAAATAAAAAATTACATTCTTTTATATATTTTTTAATAATAATAATTTACTTCTTAGATATAAATGAACACCATTGAATAATCTAAATAATTAAATTTTTATTTCAATTTCGTAGTAACATAAAGTTTATAATTGGAAAAATATTCTTTAATTTTGATAAGTTAAATCACTAGCTAATCATTTACTAATTGAAAATATGTTATTTTGCTTTACATTTTTTATTTGGCTAGTTATATATATTGATTTAAAAAAAGATATAAAAAGTTAGGAACAAATTAAATCTAAAACTACGAAAGTTTATTAAATAAACTTTTAAAGTCATCTAATTTAATTTTATACAGTATGTTTTATTTGAATTGAAAATACATGAGTAATACAATACAAAAAATAATAATTTTATTGGAGATAAATCATTGGGATATTATATTACCATCACTTATAAAGGTCGGGATATTTATCTTACATTTGAAAAATTGAGATATATTTTTAACACCCCCTTAAAAGTTGGGTTATTTTAATTAGTTTCGCCTATATATTTTTAAAACATACTAACATTTTCTGCCTACATTTTCACCTTTCTATAATCCTCTAATTTCCAGTGATCATAATTTTTATTATTATTTATTATTCCTTTTTTCTGTATCCGTTTAAACCAATCACATATTTTCCCTTTCATTTTTAATCTATTAATATAATAATACTAAAGAAGAAGTCGCCTAAGCCATGTGACAGCTTCTCTTTTAAAGTAAGATTTTAAGTTATAAAACTAATTTAAATTAGGATTTTTTAAATTGTTTGGATATGTCAATTATAACAAATCTAAACTAATCCAATCTAAACTAATCTAAAAAATCTAAACTAATCTAATCTAAACAAATCTAAACTAATTTCGATTTATAAAAAAAATCTAAACTAATAATTGTTTAGATATGCCAATTAAAAAAAATCTAAACTAATCTTATCGGTTTATAAAAAAATCTAAACTAATCTAATCTAAACTAATCTTCTAATAATAATTAATCAAGTAGCTTATCTAATTGTCGTATGTATCCTAATTGCCAATATATCTTAATTGTCATATATATATATATATATATATATATATATATATATCCTAATTGTCGTATATATCCAGATTAATTGCAGATATATTCTAAAAAACTAAAAAGATATGTCATATATCTCTTATCTATATATTGAGTTAGTGATCCTATGGTATGTCGTATGAAAAGTTTTTTTCAACCGAGCTAGATCAAATTGCTCACGATGATAAATAATAAAGATAAGGTGCCGAAGAATAATAGGAAGGTTCAAAAGAGAGGTACGTTAAATATTCAATTTATGCACCATATGACAGTTTGATTGTAGTTCAAACACTTTTACCGAGCAAAATTTACCATAATCGGTTAAAATCTTTAATTTGGAATAGGGTATTATTATTGTTGTTGTTGTTGTTCAAATAAGCCAATGTTATTTACACCACAAAATTTACTATTTACACCACATATCTCACTTTTTATATTTTTTTAAAATACACCCTGCTCCTCTTGAGTCACACACCTGCCCCTCAAGAGGCGCAGGGTATTTTACATTAAAATACCTTGCGCCTCTTGAGGGGCAGGTGTGTGATTCAAGAGGAGCAGGGGTGTGATTCAAGAGGCGTAGGTGTGGTGCATATAGTAAAATTTATGGGTGTAAATATTATCACCCTTCAAATATGGAATACCTAATAAGACATTAACCTAATCCTAACAATATCTTAAGATTGTAATTTTTTTCAAATTTACAATCTTAATCATGATCATCCTAATAATATATGTGATATTAATATCTAGATTTGAAAAAAAGGATCAATTTTATTTTCTCATAATAAACACTCATGCAATATATCTATTTGTCATTCAAACGACAAACTAACTCATTTCACACAAATGAAAAAGAGATAAAGTAAAGAACTGAAATATAACAATTTAACCTACTATAGCCAGTGATAGAGAGTTAAAAAATATTTTTATTTAAGGACATCCTGAACAAGGTGTAGGTTACTATACAAGTTTGAGATTAAAAAACAAACCTCGTGCGAGCACGGGGCTCTAAAATAGTTCATTTACTAATCAATCACATTTTCCTTTTCTTTTATTTATTTTTTCCTTTTCTTTTATTTATTTTTTCTTTTACCATAATTCTAGGCGATAAGTTTAAAGGATTTAAAAATCAAAACCCTAACATTTGGAATCGAGTGGATTTGATGATCAGAAGATGAATGGAAGTGTGTTTTTCTTCAAGTCTCGTTAGTATCTTCATCGACTAAAGAGGAGGGAGTAATCTTAAAGTCGGTATCTTTCTCATTTTCTCATCTCTTATAATGTATGATTTTATATGATAGATGCGCCTTTTAGCCACATTTATTCATATCCACCTTACATAATATTGTACCTCTACTTGAAGCCAATTTTGAGCCTTAGCCTTTTATTTGAAGCTCCACAAAATATATTGTATCCCTAGCCAATGATAAGTTTGATCCCTTCGGGAATTAGGAATTAGAGTTGGTAATGAGATTTATCATTTGGAGAGAAGAAAAGTTAGTAGCTTATGCATTAATGTTGAATGCTTTGAGAAAGAGATGTAATGTTATGTGCTTTATTTCCTCACCATGTACTTCATAGTGGCTCTAAAGAAAAGAAAAATAGAAAAAGAAAAAAAAAAGAGAAAAAGAAAAGAAAAAGAAAACAAATATAATAAATATAGCAAAAGACATAGCCAAAAATAAGGTAACCCAACTTGTAAACAAAGAGCCTTAGTTCATTTTATACGTGAGAGTTGGATAAGATGTTGGTTAAGAGTTTATGCTTAAAGTTTATGGAAGCTTGATGCACTTTTGAGTTGTTTTTGGTGAATGTTGGAGAATGATAGAATCTTAGTTCCCGGAAGTGAAAGCACCACATGGCTAAATATAACTCCTTGCCCTTACTTTCATATCAAGCCCTATTACAACCCCGCTAAATGGAGTCTTCTTTGAAGTCTTCCATTGAGCGAAAGACCTATTGGTGTTGCTTATATACTTTGACGTATCTGGTGGAAAATTTGTGATATAAATGTCAATACACATGTAGCTTTTCGTATAATGAATGAGTTGAGAGTTGTTCTTTAAAACTGAAACACATGAGAGCGAGAGAAACACATTTTCCCTATGAGCTTGGATGGATAAGAATACGGGCTACTTGATCACTCATATACTTGTTAGGATGTTTGTTCTCTTAGTCATGACTCCTACTATGCGATGTTGCTTTTGATGGAATTATAGCATGAAGATCTTATTTGTGGGATATTAATTATATTTGGTTTTCTTTGCTTAAGTATAAGCAAAGGGTAAGTGTGGGGATTTGATAATGTATGATCTATATAGGCATTTTAGGTAGTTCTTAAGTCGTTTAGGTTGCATTTAGATAGGTTTTTAGCATAAAGTGCATTCATTATCTCTTAAGTGGAAGAAGTCACAATCTACACGTTTTCAGTGTTTGATTGCAGGAAATAGATACGAGCTTTGAATGGTGGAGGAATCATAGATCAAATGGAGCTTGGAAGAGCTAAGGAAGAAGTCCCAAAGAATAAGGAACATGTCAAGGAAGCGCTAGAAGCCAACTTGGGAGGCTAAGGAAAGAGTTGAAACGAAGGAAGTGGAGAAACAACACCTTTTGGCTTTTAATCAATTCGAATCAAGTTCTGACATCATCATGAGAGTTCTATTCCTTGAAAAGAGTTTTTCAATGTATATTCATATGCGTCAATCGGGTGAACGAGGACTTTGGAAATTGAATTACAAGACAGAGTTGAAAAAGTTGGAACAACATGATCGAAGCCCACGGCCAAGGATCGGCGCCCACCGACTCTCAGCACCCGCTGAAGACTCCCGCGACATAAATGGGATCGGTGCTCGTCGATGCCTTGTCGACGCCTGCCGACCCACTGAGTTTTTCTTACACACTAAGAATTTCTAACTCCTATGGTATTAGCAGTACAAATAGGGTTCTCTTCTCAGCCATTCAACACACATTCACAACTCATTCTCTTCTCTCTCTGTTTTAGGGTTCCTCCTCCTTTGTGGAGTAGAAACCCTAGGTTTTCTCTTTTCTTTTGTGTTTTGCATGAAGATAGCCATGTTAGGCTAATCTTCCACTCATCTACTTGTCAAGACGTTGGTTTGGTTATCAATTCAAGTTCCTTATATTTTATTATCTCGTTTTCTTTGCGCTTATATTGTTATTATTATGTTGCATGTTTTGTCTTGATTGATCACCTAGACTGAGTTGCATCTAGCTAAGGGCTTCAACCACCTCCACTCTTGTGGATTGAAACTCTATAGGAGCAAACACATCTAGTGATGACAGGTTGGGAAACTAGTTTTTGTAAGGAAACCGACACTTTTGTAATATTGCTTATACGTAAAAGGCAAGGGCTCGGTTTACAACCAAGTGACAACTTGTTATAAACCGTATGTTATATTATTGAACTGCTAAGGAGACTTGGGACCTAATGCTTCTCGAACCTCATGCAAAAGTTTAGGGAGTTGGTAGTGATTGAATAAGGAAGCTATACAACTCTGTGCACAAATCGGCCCCTAGGATAATAATAAGAACCAAGAATAACCAACCATGTCGTGATAAGTAGATGAAACCACTTTCCCCATAAATATTCACTCATTGCTACACTTTGCTTTCTTGTTTTCAAACATCACTCAATTGCTTTGCTGCTTTGTTCTCTCTCTTTATTCTGCATAGGTGACAGGAAAACGTACTAAATACACGCTCTCTGTAGGATCAACACCTGTACTTATTCGTTATACTAGTGGTTGAGTATAAGGTATTTATTTTGGCGAGAATCAACGACCGGTTCACCGCTCGTCACAGTTTCAACAACTTGCTATCTATTTAATTGGAGCCCACACACTGCAAAACACCTTATGAGGTGTGGACTGGAAAAGTTGTTGATTACTCGAATATGAGTGTTTTTGGGCGCACTTCTTATTATCATGCAAATAAGGGTAAGCTAGAATCAAGAGCTAAGTAGGGAGTCTTCATGATCTACGGTACAAGTGTGAAATGTTGCAAGATTTGGTCTAGCAATAAGATTATACTTAGCAGAAGTATAGTATTTGATGAGAGTTATTTGTTGAATTCAAGAAAGAAGACGAGTGATGCAGTTGAGAAAAGAGGTTGTTGCTAAGGAGGTGGAGTTGAACTTCACTCCAACAGAGAGTCAGGTACCTAATTTGGCCACCAACTAATCATCACAGTCAGGTACTACTGAGTCAAACACTAATGAGATAGAGAATATACCAATGAACACATAAGCAGGTGGAGTAGTACATTGAAGTATTGCTCTAGATCGGTCAACAAGGGCTGACATTAGACCCCCTGCGAGGTACAAGTCTGATGAGCTGATGATATGCCTTGCAGGTGGTCAAGGAGGTAGAGGATGATGTTTTGTCCACCTACAAGGGTATGTGCTATTTCTGGAGATGAGTAAGCACATTTGCTTGTTGCAATAGGAGAAGAGATGGAGTCTCTTCAGAAGAATCAGACTTGGGAGCTTATCAAATCGCCTGCTGATAGGAAGGTGATTGCCTACAAGTGTCTTCGGAAAAAAGGAAGGACTATCAGCTTATGAGGGTATTAAGTACAAAGCACGAGTAATTGCAAGGGGATTCAGTCAGAGAGAGGGAGTAGACTACAATGAAATCTTTTCACCAGTGTTCAGACATATTTCCAACACTGTTTGGACATGCTTAATATGACAAGCTCTTAAGTTTCCATTTGGGGCAAGTTTGAGTCCTTGTTTAGGGACATATCTGAGACAATTCCAAATCCTCCTTTTGGGACAAATCTGAAGCAGAGGGAACTTTTATCACTTATTATGGTGCGTCTATTTCTGAGAGAATTCAAGTCAAGGTGGAGATTTGTTAATATGTTTTAAAATTTGGCTTATTATCTGTTTTGTATTTAGGCTCATAGTCTAACTAGGATTTCATGAGTCCGTATATATACTCATGAAACGCCAAAATTTGTAACCTTAATTTCTTCTTTGCCTCCATAATTAAGAATCCTATTGCTCTGCATGTGAACGCAGGTAACACATTTTGTCGAACCACGTTAAATCTCTATATCCTTCTTTATCTGTTTATCATTCTTGTTACAACAAACTCTAATATGTGGCCTTCAATTCTCCCACCAATTGTGTGAGTTTTACTTTCTCTAGTACGAGGTTTACTCCACCAAGCTATTAGAGTTTTATCCCCATCTAAATTCTACAATAAGGTTTCAAAATCATGATGCAACGACTGGAGTTTTCCCGTGATTACCTTCTTATCACCCATGTACTCTTGTTTGAGAGTTTCCCATGCCTCATGAGATGTAGTTGTTGCTGCAATTCAAGGGAAAACTTCATCATCTAAGACTGATCATGAACAAGGCCTTCAAATCCTTGTTGCTGTTGTCCCATAACTGCTGATCGGGCTCATTCGATTCAACATCTTGACATCCATTCTCTACAACACCCATAACTCTTGAGATTTGAAAAAAAAAAATTCATCTTCAAACTCTAGAAATTAATGATAATTGATCCCTTAAAATTTGGTATAAGGGGTTGAGAAGACAATTTTGAACCATTGTTGCTAGTTTGCATCTTGCTGAGATCGATGCCACATTTCTCTTTTGTGTTTCTCTCACTATATTTCTCTCTTTCCAGTATCGTGCTCGCATAGTTTCCAATATTATTTTGTTTGCTTCAATACCAAATGTTGAGAGAAAACCAGAGAGGCTTCACTCTATACATCAAAAAACTAAAACATGCATGATACACCTAGCTATTTAACTTGACACTAAAAACCAAATAATTAAGACCCACCCACTAAGCCAATAACTAAAACATATAAAATAAACCACTTTGTTAAAATTAACAAACTAAGTTTGAATTACATTTCAACAATAAACGTACTCGTATAAAGAAAAACACTTTGCTAAAATTAACAAACTAAGTTTGGAATGAATTATATTTCAACAATGAACGTATAAACAAAACAAAGTATACCTCAGGATCAAGAATGATGTAAACTTTGAACTATAAATGTTCCACACTTGCACATGTAATAACAAATAAAATTATGAAAGACAGTTTTAATCCATAAATTTTAAAAGATATATGATCATATATAGTTAGCAATGTGTGTAATCACACATACACACACAGCGCATCTAGAGTTGATGAGCACAGAGGCGAACAGGAAGGCCATTTGCAGGCTTTGGCATCGGATAGGCGATGATCTTCTCGTAGGGTTCGAGCATTTCCCACCGGAATCTTTTCACAAGATTGTGAAGGAAGACTAGGATCTCCATCTGGGCGTAGTTTCTCCCCGGACACATGTTTCCGCCTCCTCCAAACGGAACATAACTGTACTGCCTCGGCTCATCCCTTTCGAACCTTGAAGGGTCGAACTTTTCGGGCTCTTCAAAGCTTCTTGAGTCCTTGTGTGTCACGTTCACACTCAAATACAACTTGGAGCCCTTTGGAATGTGATAGCCAGCATAGGTTAAGTCTGTCGAGGCACGTCTAAATAGCCCTTGCGCGGGAGGGTAAAGACGCATAACTTCGCGTACCACATTCCATGTATGCTTCATTTCTTGGATGTCCTCCCAGCTCAGAAGCGCCTCCTTTGCCTTCTTAGCTGCCACCCTCTCGTTTTCTGCATATCCGAAATCACATAAATTAAATTCGATCCTTCAATTTCATCTTATGAACTAACCTGTGTGTGTATGTAGATATACCTTGGAATACAGAATCATAAATTTGTGGATGTTGAGCGAGATACTTCAAGGTAAGAGTGATGACGGTGCTAGCAGTGTCATGGGCCGCGACAAGGATCCCCATGATCCTATCGGCGATTTGAAGGTCTGTCATGTGCTTTCCATCATCATAAGTTGTCAGCAACAAATGTGCCAAAAGGTCTTGACTTACATTAGTACTATTACTATCCTTGTTATGATGATCATCATGACCATAAGCTTGATTAGGGCGCCCTAATAGTTGCATCCTTCGTCGACTTGCGATCTGAACCAGTAGCTGCTTCACCTCTCCGGCTGCTTTGATGGCCCGATTTAATGGAGTCCCCGGCAGGTTTATTGGAAGGGAAAACATCCCTAATGCTAGTGTGCTTGTTGGGGCCTCTAGCTTCGCTATCAGCCCCGCTTCTTCAATTGATAGGAACACTTTACAAGCAAGTGTAAATGTATATCTCTTGGCTAATGGAAGCACTGTAACCTGGATTTATGAATTAATGTTAATATTTAAACTGATAGATCGATCGAGTACGGATGATAGCACACTGACCTGATCGCGTGGTTCCCATTCGGAATCAAGGTGGGAGCGAGCGATGTAATCCATAACCCCGACATATCTCTTCAAACCACCGGGCTGCACGAACATGGCGGCGAGGTTCTTGAGCTTGAAAGACTCCTGAAGGCTGGAGGAGAAGAGCATATGAATGGACTTGGGCCACCAAGAATGGACCAGCCGGTTATCGTTGGACAGAAGGAACTTGGAGGCGTCGGAGCCGCACATGACGACGAACGTGTCTCCGAGCAAGGAGGTTCGGAAGACGGTGGAACGGTGGCTGGCTATCCGATCCAGGAAGAACTTTTCAGTCTCACCTGATCTGAGGCAGGAGAGGAAACTCAGGCTCTCCCCAACCAATGGGAGGCCTTTGCTTCCTGGGGGCGAACCGGGTTTAGGTGGCTGCCTCCGCTTCACCAGCTTGTAATCTTCAGTCGTTGTTTTGTGGGTGAAAACCATGAAAAATAGACTGATGGAGATTAGGGAGATGCTAATTATAACGGCATATGAGACAACTGAATCCATATATTTTTTTTTTGTATGTTTGTAGTTTTAAGCAAATGGTAGCTTTACTATAGCTAGGTTAATTTGTGGAGGTGTTTAGCACTTTGCCTGGGTAGCTTGTATTTTATAATCCCTGCATGTGACGTGTCCCAGGGGTTTTGTTATTTTTTTATATTATTTTTTGGTGACGAAAGAGGGATTATGTATCAGTTTGAGGTGGTCTAAGAGCATCTCTTAATATATCATGCATTTTATAGACATGAAGAAAATAGGAAATTTTGGACACATAGAAAAGAAGGTTTTATTTACTTTAACATATTATATATATCTATATATATACTTTCTTCATTTAATTTGACAAAAAATTAACATTTTAATCATATAGATTTTACCATCCTAAAAAAACATATATAAATAGTGAATAACATTTTATATAGATTTGACAAAACATTTTATTTACAATTTATGCACGTTTTTATGAAGATCGTAAAATTTGTATAAAATATTAAATTTTTTTTATTGATTTTATGAAATAATAAATTATTTTAAAAACATTAATTTAAAAAATTAATATTTTATATAGATTTTACCATCTCAAAATATAAGTCATTTGAATTTTTTAACACTTTTTTAAGGAGTTAAAAACTATATAGAATATTAACATTTTTAATTAATTTTTTTATAATATTATATATACTTATGAATACTATTTTAAAAAATTAATAAAAAAAGTTAATATTTATATAGTTTTACGCTCCTTAAAAAATGTGCTAAAAAAGTCAAACGACTTATATTTTGAGACAGTTGTAGTAAGTCAAGTATATCAATAGACAAAATAGGGAAATGAAGAGAGAGAAAAAAATAAAATTCTCTAAATTTGCATAAATTGACAAATCTTCTACATTGCTATTTTTCTTTTAATTTTTACTAATTGTAAATAATAAAAAATGATAAATCATAAAGTTTGATTAACTTAATTAGAAAAGAGTGAAAGCTTAGAGCATGAGAACATAGATTTAAAATTTAGCGGGGAGAGTTGTTCCTATTCAAGCTAATCCCAGCTCAAAGACGAATTATCTAATTAATGCAAAAAAATTTATTACCAAAAGGAATACTCAATCGAATTGATCAAGTAAACAAACAGTTCTTCTGGAATAAACTACAATCACAACGATATACCCCCTTGATTAGTTGGGAAAATATTTGCAAACCAAAAAGTAAAGGGGGTCTTGGTTTCAAAACTGATTAAGAAATGAATATAAGCTTACAGATGAAGTTGCTATGGAAGTTATATATGAATCAAAATAATATTTGGGTTAGAGTTATAAAAGAAAAATATATCCAAACCGAAACAATTAGACAAAAGATCAAACCAAAATACTTCCTGACAATTTGGAAGATTGTTGCAACTACATGATCAGTTCCACCGTGGCCTCTTATGGGTCATTGGAAATGGGAAAACTATCAATGTTTGGGAAGACCTCTAGATCCTTGATCATGTTTTAAACGATCACCAGAATCACCATGACCCCAAAATGAAAGTAGCACAACTAATTACTCCCTAAAAACAGTGGAATTTAACAACCCTAAATCAATTATTTCCACAACACATAATTCAAAAATATTAGAAATTCAAATCCCGGAATGGGATTCGGCGAATAAATTAATTTGGAAACCAAACCCCAACAGAAACTTCACAACTAAATCCACGACCAAAATAACAAGCCCGTCCTAGACAGCAAGGTGAAACCGACTATAGCTTGATTTGGAAACTAAGAATACCACCTAGACTAAAGAATTTGGTGTGGAAGATAGCAATTGATGGTTTATCAACAAAGGCTAGACTTAATAGGTACATTAATAAAGTTCCATCTCAGTGCTCCCTCTGTGACTCTGAAGACGAGGATATTCATCATCTATTTATGAAATGTCGAATTACCAAGTTAGTAATCTTGGCTTATGAACAATTGATAGGTAAAGCCTTTCTTAGTTTAAGAGGAAGGAACCTGTTGATAGAAGATATTATGATGATAAGACATGAAAATTCAAATTTTGAGGATCTTTGTTTCATTTGACAAACAATATGGGAAGCTAGAAACAAAATCATTTTTAACAACAAAAACATGAAAGCTACATCATCTATGGTTCAAAAGACCATATGTAATATTACAAATTAGAACTTGACAAGTGTAAATATGGAAAAAACCAAATCCAAAACCAAGCTTACAAAAGATTAAAAGCTAAATGGAACAAAACACAAGGAGCTATTCTCAAAATTAATGTGGATGGCTCGGTTAATTTCATTGGCGTGTTCCAGGGGGGAGTTATCAGGGACTCCAACGGTCAGATTATTGATATTTTTCATCAAGAGACACGACAAGGTTCAGCTCTCCAAACACAGGCTTCCGCAGTATACATGTGTTGGAATGCAACATGCTATCTCTACAGGACTTCGAAAAGTCATCATTGAAGGGGACAACTTGGAATTATAAAGGCGATTAAAGAAAGCAGTAATATCAAGTGGGAAATTATGCGTCATGTGGAGAAGATCAACCTACTCTCAGCTTCTTTTGATTATATCCAGTTCAGACATTGTTATAGATAAGCAAATAAGGTAGCCGATTATATCGCTAAAAGTAGGGGAAATTGTAATTTGTCCACACTCTCTTTTAATATGGATCTTTATAACATCATCCTTCAAAAGGATCAAGGAAATGTCTTATGTTTTTAGTAAAGCCTTCCTACTGTAAGTTTAAAAGATTCAAAATGTAGCTCATTTTTATCATATAAACCCCCCTCCAAAAAAAAAAAAAAAGAAATTGAACCCCCTAAAATAATTTGTGGCTCCACCCTACTAACTAACATTATTCAATGCTTTGTTGCTAAGTTTATCATTTTTGATAAAGTCCGCAAATTAAAACCAAATTACTGTCCAAATACCCAATCTTTTTGACTTGGTACTTCAAGCTACATTCACAAATTAACTTACACAAACACATGCATAGACTGGCAAATGTGAACTACTCCGGCCCTCTATTCGACAAAAAATATCGTTTACTATTCAGGCACGTTTTTTTAGAATGATAAAAACTATATAAAATATTTATTTTTTTATAAATTTTTTTAAACAGGTTTGTACTTATTAATAATAATTTCAAAAATATTAAAAAATTATTAAAAAACTAGATATTTTATATAGTTTTTATCCCTAAAAAAGTGTGTGTAAATAATAAAGTAATATATTTTGCCGAATAGAGGGAGTATTAAATAACATGACTCGAACTTTTTCTCTTAATTAGAGATTTTAAACTCGAGTACGTAATAAATGTAGCACTTTTATGTTTGTAAGGCCGGCTTATATCAAACCTAAATAGGGGTGTTATGTAAACACGAGTAGCTTGAATTCGGCTCGTACTCGCTCAATAAAAACTCGGCTCGAACTCGTTCATTTTCTAAACGAGCCGAGTATGAGCACATTTTTAAGCTCGGTCCAAATCTCGACTCGTTCGAATTAAACTCGAATAGCTCGAATTTTTTGGAATTTTTAAAATTTCTTTTAAATTACTGCATAATTAGCAAGTAAAACTGCTTAGAGCTCGAAAAAAGCTCGGTTCGAGCTCGTTCATTTTCTAAACGAGCCGAGTGTGAGCACATTTTTAAGCTCGAGTCAAAATTTAGGCTCGGCTCGAGCTCGTTCATATCCTAAATGAACTGAATATGAACAAGCAGTACTCGGCTCGTTCGACTCGAATAACCGCCCTAAACCTAAAGGGTAAGACAGAAATGACTTTTTTTTTAGTTAAAAATACTTGTTTTGGACCATTTTCTTTATAATACGGTACCTCGATCATATGAAGCAATTTAAAATACGAAAAAGGAAAAAAAAAACAAGAAATTAAAAGAGAGAAAGTCATGAATCGTGTCTAGTGGAGGTCAGACATTTGGTTTTCAAAAATTCAATATGTTGACATTAAAGCAAATAACTTGTACATCGGCGAATCGCGTTAACCTACGTCAATAATTTGTTGCATATAAGTTAACCGTCTTCATGGAAATTGCATGAATATTATATTCTGATATTGGTCAGCACTGGCTCATATAGACTTTTTTTTTTCTTTTTTTGCAGGTAAGAGTTCGGTGATGGAAACCTACCTGAAATCATCCGTGAGATTATAAAGATCCGAATCATTATAAAACATCGAGATCCCTGATAGAGCGACAAAGGTGTGAAACCTTAATTATTACCACTACTTTGTTGTCAATACAGGGTACGTGAGAGAAAGATACATCTCTCACTCTCGATAGAAGGGTTTTAATATCAGAAATAATAATTTCTATTTCCCAAGGACACTTGGTTTGTGTTTTGAGGTGGTTTATAATTATTTGGGAGTCAGTTTCGATTTGTATTTATTTTATTCCCAAATAGAGTGTTGTAATACCTAATCCCTAGGTTGCTTTTGATTTTCAAAATTTATCCCAGCTTATAAGCGTACGATATTAGAGGTCTTTATTTTAGAAGAAAGTTTGTTAATTTGATCAAGTTCTTCGTGTATTGCACATGACAACATGAATTTTTGCATAATGTAAAATGGTTTGACCGCAAGGTACACTACTAGAATTCTGTTATTTAACATCGATCAATTAACATCAGTCAGAAAAACGCTTAATGTTAAATATTTTGTTGACATCGGTTGATAAATTTGTGATGTTGAAAATGAAACAGACACCACACTTTTTTTTTGACCGGTGTTAAAAAATAATTTTTGGAAAAGTCAAGTGCGCGGGAAATCCGGCCCATATCAAAATACACGCGTGATAATTTAATACTTAGAAAAATTTTCAAAAATTTGTGTTTGTTTCTTCAAAAATTAAACCCCCTCAAATACTTCAACACTTAAAGAAAAAAAAGTTGAATTCTTTACAAAGAAAAATTAAAGAAAGTAGGACCTTGATAATGCATAGTTCGAATCTGCATTCTAGGTAGTTTTAGTATAGTTTTAGGATGCATTAGATAGGTTTTTAGAGCTACTTCGCATCTTGATCATTTAGACATGTTTTCTAAGCCAATTATGACTCTATCCACCCTTTGTATTATCCTTTGCTTGAAGCCACTTGAGCCTTATAAGCCTATTTTATTAGCTCCACAAAAAATTTCCTAACTAATGATTAGCCTGACTCATTAGGGAATTAGGAGAAGAGTTGGTGAAAATCATAGGAGACGATAGAGTTGCTTTGAGTAAAAATTGTATATTGGGTGTTTTATTTTTTACTTCATAGAGATGACTAATTACTAGAGACCTAAGGAGGATAAAATTCACTTAGGGATAAAAGTCTAACCTGAGACCTAAGGAGGATAAAATTCACTTATGGGTCAAGTCAGATAGTATGGGACATAAAGAGAATAAAATTCACTTAGAGGCAAAAGTCAAGCAAAAGAAGAAAAATTGGAACGGTCACATCGGATTAAAGGGGCTTTGGTTCTGGATCTGGCACACAAAACTCATCCGGATCGAAGCAGTTGGGGTTTCTCCTTTACGGGGGGTCGGCTTTTTCTGGGAAGTCAAATCAGATCACTGGAAATCCTACTTTGGCATCTACTCTCCCTTCTTTGGGGCTCCTTCCTCCTGTGGAGTCTATCTCTCTCTTCCTCGAGCGGCCTGCCTCTCTCCTCCTGGAGCGGCCTGTCTCTCCCCTCCTGGTGAGGCCTGTCTAGGACGATTGGACGGCTCTTCCGTTCGTGTGGGACTGACTCCGAACTCTGAACAAGAAAGGCTTCATCTTCATCATTACCACTCCAGTCTTCTGCAGTTTCAGGGTAGGCACTTCCGACTTGGCAGGTATGTAACTCTTTCTCAAATCACTCATCTGGATCTCCACTTGCTAACCAAAACCCTGAACATGCATCTAGTTAAGGGTATCTCGCCGGCCTATATAATACTTTTCAATGTGAAATTAAATGCAAACCCTTCCTTTTCTCTGTCTTCATTTTCGGATCTTCAACTACCGTCTATTCCAAAATTGGTTTCTTTTTTACACTGTTTGTACTGCTTCACCACCGACTCGGCCTTAATGGCTACTAAACCACCACCCATTAGGAAGGGGGCTTCTCAGAAGCCCCACCGAACCCCATTATTAATCCACCAAATGGGAAGGGAAAACCCTCCGAGGTTGATCCGAACCCCAAATATAACCAACATCCGACCTCCTCCTCTAAGCCACGTAAAGGTGACAAAGGGAAAAAGAAGATTGACCTCTCCTCCTTTTATGACCAGCTCCAAGAGTTCCAACCCAAATATAAATTTGAAACCTCGGCCATTCTATATGGCAGGGTCTTTGGTGCCCCAATAGAATTCAAGAAACTTGAACCAAAACTTTCCAGTGACTGGGTGGGGCTCTCTGGTGATCTCCAAATTCTGGAGCTTCCTAACCAGTGGTTTGAGGTAAGATTCTCTGACCCCTCTGACCTTCTTGCTGTTTGGGAGGCTCGCCCATACCATGTGTTTGGGAAACTCATTGTGCTCAGGCCATGGAGCCAATCCTTTGACCCTCACATGGAAAATACTACCTCTCTTGACATGTGGGTAAGGATCACCTCTATACCCGAGGCTTATAAGAAACCAGGTGCCTTGGCTGCTATCATCAAGCACAATCAGTTTGGTACTTTCATTAAAGCAGATACTTTTGTCGATCCTAATGCAAAGTATGCAAGGGTTTGTGTAAACCTTGACCTTACTCCTATTGTTCCAAACACAGTTCTTATCCCTGTGAACAAACAGGAAGTTTCAGCCCATGTGATTTGGTTTGAAGAATTCCCTGCAGGTTGTGGTAGTTGTGGTGGTCAAGACCACCTATTTACACAATGCTCCTTCCATATTCCCACTCAAAAGAAAATCCAGGTTACCTTCAAAAAACCCAGTCAACACTCCCCTATCCCTCAGTGCTCCAGTGATTTCAGAGACTGGACTAAGGTGGGAAAAAAGGGGAAGCCTCTCAAGCTTCCTAACCCCATCAAAGCCTTTAGTAACAAG
Organism: Persicaria maculosa; assembly: GCA_963922045.1. Lineage (NCBI taxonomy): Eukaryota > Viridiplantae > Streptophyta > Magnoliopsida > Caryophyllales > Polygonaceae > Persicaria > Persicaria maculosa. The sequence continues at coordinate 41,181,234 of OY998271.1, forward strand.
CCTTATGTCACTGGCAAAGGGGGAGTCTCAATTAACTTTGAAGCTCCCTCTAACTCCTCCTCATCCTCAAAAGACACCCAATCACCGTCTGAGAGTGCCTCTGCACCTGCTGTCCAAGCACCTATACTCCAAGCCCCACCACCACCTACTGTCATTGTGTCCTCTGGTGGTTCATTGGTTGCTGCAGATCACATTCCCCCCCTGACACTGGTCCTCTAGTTTCTCTGGTGTCTCATGCCCCTCTTGTTGCTCCCAGTGGTAGCCCAGCCCATACTGCTGCTGGCTTTACTGGGATCCCTGGGTGTATGGTTGACATTTTGTCTACCCAGGGCCTTCCCACTCAGACCATTTGTCAGCCCCACTGTGAGACTGCTGCTGATGGCTTCATGGCACCACAACCCTCTAATGATGATTACATGGAGCATAGCTTCCCCCTCTCTGACCCAAACTTATTCTCTGAGATTGGAGCCGAGGTGGATTCTGAGCTTCTTCCTTGCCTTCAGTATGAGCCTGACTTTGCTGATGAGGTTGACTTCTTGGGGGATGATTATGCTGATGAAGATTATCTAGTTGATGACCCTATGGTGGACTCCAAGGCAAATGACCCACCTGATGAAGTGCTCTCTGAGCCTTCTTTTCACTCAATCCACTCCAACTCCACTGTTGTGAGAATGATCATAGCCATGGATGCTCCACCAAAAGAAGCTTCCACCTCTGGCTCCATCAAGAGAAGAGTTGTTGGTGGGGAGGAGGACACGGCCAGCTCCAACCTGAAGAGGAGCAAAACAAACAACTAAGTATTATGAATCGCGAGTTTTTGCCAAGCAATGGGGTTAATTGGCCACTTCCCCAGGCCCTCTCTACCTTGCTCAGCTTCTGCTTACCTACAACATTACCTTTTGATGGATCCTATCTCCCCAATTCTTGGCAAAAACCTGAAGCTTATTGTATCTATAAGACCTTTAGCACTTTATGCATGTATTTAGAACTTGATTATGCTACTACTTCTGAGTATTGCTCCATCTTTAATTGTGGCCTATTTTGCTGTAAGATATCTGCCACATGCTTGGAATGTAATCTCTACCTAATTAATATGATGCAGTCTTTAAAAATCCTACCCCTCATCATTCTATGGATGTTGTCTGATCAGGTTTTAACATGTATGAGAATAATTTGGATACTAATGTTTGACCCCTGTTACATCCTTGATTGTCTGTCATGCATCACCATCTTAATCTCCTTGTATTATCAGTTTACTAACTATCTTCGAGGGCCTTTTTCGGCCCTCGAGCAAATGATTCTCATCTCTGAAATGCAGGAAATCTCCCAGGAACCACCAGCTTATGACAGGGTCACCCAATGCTCAAAAAAACACACGAGAGCTGTTGCTGCCCTTACAACTACAACCACTTACCACAGCTACCCATATGCAACGCACAGAGGCCCTATCTAGCATAATATTTTTGGAATTATCTTCACAGATTCTCACCATACACCAACTGCCTCTCCTTTGGACAAGCTACTGGTTGCTGGCTCTCGACTCTTCGCTGGCTGCTTTCAAAATCGGATTAACTCCTCCAAAACCACTACTCAATCCTCTACATTCAGCCATGTTGCTTCCAACATTATCTCATACTATTTTCGCATATTTACACTCCTCAGATTTGTATTCAATTTGAACTGTCACAATTGTCTATGTAAGGTTTCCAACTGTGATTTTATTTGGATGAATAGGCAATGGACTATATTGTTTTCCTCGTATTTGCATTTGAATTCTCGAAAATGTTTCTGTAATCTCTTGAACTATGTCTCCCCTCGGACTGAATGCAAATGGGCTTCTCCATTTGCGGATAACCCCTACCTTAGAGCCATTGATACACAGTGCATGAATATGACCAACATGCTTTGGCCTCTCTCAATTGAAATCTTCATGATTCCTTTGCCCAGCAACAAGCATCGATTCAAAACGAACCCGAATGATAGCAGACCTTACTGTATCCACAAAAAACCTATAACCACTCAACCATTTCAACCTCTTCACCTAACTTGCACTTATGAATGGAGGATAAATCTTTCATTCACAACTACCATCCACACTTGTTATTGCTCCTCCATCCATGAAAGGTATAACAAATCACCTCTGCAACTCACAAATTTTAATCATGAAAATCAGTTATTGGAATGTTAGGGGCCTAGGTAGGGCAAACGTATGGACCCATATTGAGTTGATCTGCAAGAAGAACCATATCAAGATCCTAGCTCTTTCGGAAACAAAGTTACAAGCCCCCCCACCGGAGGGTAAGTGGAGAAAACCTGGATTCGACCACATGCACTTCTGTCCATCGTCTGGGTTCTCGGGAGGCCTATGCCTCCTTTGGAAGGAATCTCAACTACACAATGAAACCTTTGACGTACTGGACTCAAGTAACAGAATCATAAAAGCCATCTACAAGAATCAAACACTAAACATAACAATCATGATATTATTTGTTTATGCACCCCCCTATGAAAACGAAAATGATGAGTTCTGGAAAATGCTATCTGATACTGTCACCAACAACGTCGAACCGGTAATAATAATAGGAGACTTTAATGAAATTTTGAGCCCCTTAGACAAACGGGGTGGAGCAGTTCCTTGTGCATCCAGATTTGCGAGATTAACAGAGATTATCGACACACATGATCTTTATGATGTGCCTTCAATTGGAAACAAATTTACATGGAGAAAGAAATCACAAGGACTAGGGAACATTTACGAAAAACTTGACAGAGCATTGGTCAGCCACAAACTCATCCAACTGTTTCCGAATTTACGGACAACAAACCACGCTTTCATTAGATCAGATCATGCACAGATAACGCTAGAACTCATGGACGATCAGAAACCAAAATTGCAACCTTTTAAGTTTGAAATGGCCTGGACCACTAGACCGGACTACGAGACCCTAGTCAAAGCAGCATGGAGAATAGAGCTGCCAGGTTCACACCTGTACAAGCTAACAAAGAAGCTTCAGGAAGTCAAAAAGAAGAGTAAGGCCTGGAGTAAAATAACCTTCGGGAATATCTTCCGCCAGCTTGCTTCAGTAGAAAAGGAACTACAAGACCTATAGGCCAGACTCTGTACAACATATGACCAAAATCTGGATAACAAAATTCAAAGATTAACTACAAAATACTCCTCTCTCCTACAATACCAAAATAATTATTGGGGACAGCGAGCTAAGAGGAAACATGTCCAGCTAGTAGACACAAACACAAAATACTTCCACCGGATAGCCACGGGACGACGAAATAGAAATAGGGTCAAACTAATCCAAACCGATGCTGGCATATCGATGACCTCTGACAGTGAAATTAGTGAAACCATCAAAAATGACTTCGTCAAACGATTCTCCAAGGTCCAAAGACCACAACATCCCACAACACTTCTAGACAATGTCCACAGAGAAATCACAAGTGCAGACAATGAATGGTTAACTGGTCCATTAACCAACTCTGAAATAAAGAATGCAGTCTTCTCTCTAGCAAATGACAAGTCACCTAGGCCTGACGGTTTCCCTGCAGGATTTTTTTAAAAATATTGGCATATTGTTGGGCCCGCCATCACTAAAGAAGTCAAAAGCTTCTTTCTGTCCGGCAGAATCCTAAAACAAATAAACCATACCTTCATAGCCTTGATACCAAAACGGGACGAGCCTCTAACCACATCCCACTACAGACCAATAAGTCTGTGCTCCACTACATATAAAATCATATCCAAGGTGCTTGCCGGAAGGCTCAAGAGGGTCATTCCCAAGATTATTAATCCTCTCCAAAGTGCTTTCACATCAGGGCGAGCTATACAAGACAACATACTTATCGCTAATGAAATCTTCCACTCATTTAACAAAAAAAAGGAAAATTGGGCTGGATGGCAGTCAAGCTAGACATGGAAAAAGCGTTCGACTTAGTGGATTGGGACTCACTTTTATTGATTATGGAACGTTTCGGATTCTCACCAAGATTTATTGGTTGGATCAAGGAATGTATAACTACGGTTACCTACTCGGTACTTGTCAATTCGGAACCTACGAAAGTATTCACCCCGGAACGTGGACTAAGACAAGGATGCCCTCTGTCTCCATACCTATTTCCAATTCTGACCGAGGTCTTTGCACGAGGACTGTATAAGGAATCCATGAACCCAAAATCACATATTGGGATCAACATTGTCAAAAACGGTACTAAATACCCATTTCTGGCGTTTGCGGACGACATTGTCATCTTTGCTTCTGCCACCAAAACCGCTTGTGACCACATCAACAAAGTCATCACTGAATTTGCATCCATATCTGGACAAAAAAGTTAATAGGCATAAATCTCAATTTCAAACAACCAAAAACACAACATCCACCCTGAAAACACTCATCCAAAATGAACTAGAAATCCCTTTCACCAACGACTTGGGAAGCTACTTAGGCTGTCCAATTATCAACAGCAGAGCAACAAAGGACACTTTCATCGACCTACTGAATAATACTAGAGAGCAACTTCAGCGTTGGAAAGCTAATTGTCTTTCTCAAGCTGGAAGATGCACATTAATAAAATCTACTCTATCGACCAAACCCCTGCATATCATGCAATGTTTCTTACTACCAAGGTCCGTACACACGGAACTTGACAGAATAAATCAAAATTTCCTATGGAATAAGGGACGGAACCACAAACCCCTTGTTAGCTAGTTTGAAATCTGCAAGTCTAAAGCGAACGGAGGGATAGGTCTAACAACATCAGAGGACATGAACAAAGCACTGCAACTTAAACTCCTGTGGAAAATTCTGGCAGAACCAACTAACCCATGGGTTACTTTAATTACAGAAAAATACCTAAAGGACCAACACATCCTAAAATATCACAAAAAGGGACAAACCTCGTGGCAATGGGCCCAACTAACATCTCTAATACCATTACTAAAGCAGGGATTCCGCTGGTCCGTCGGGAATGGGGAAAGCATAAACTTCTGGTTAGACCATTGGGTTGGGGACTCCGCCCTAATCACTAAGATCACTGACGACCACCACATCGACACTACAGTTACAGTATCCCAGTTTATTCAAAATCAGAAGACTTGGGATGTTAGCAAAATACAACTCCTCACATCCAATATACTACCACCAAGCACCATAGATCTCATATTGCAAACCCCCATTCCCCAGAACATACACATCAACAGACTCTATTGGAAATGGAGTAAGAATGGCTGGATCTCAACTAGCTCGTCCATCTCCATGCTTGCTGCCATAAAGCAACATCGAAAAACCGATACGAAATGGATCTGGAATCTGAACATACCATCTAAAATCAAAAGTTTCCTTTGGAAAATAACCAAGTATGGATTACCAACTTCCGCCAAGTTATCCTCTCATGGCTTCGGCATACCCACATCTTACCCCCTTTGCGACTCCCAATATGAGGACCTACCACACCTTCTGTGGCCCTGCCCTGTCACCAGAGCAACCCTAACATCAATAGAACCTCAACTGCTCATGACCCTGGACAAATGCTTCCCCGCGCAAAACTGTGTAAACGTTGCACTAAATGACATCAGGGAGGACATTGGCAACGCCCGCTTCTGCAAGATTGGCATGGTTTGGTGGGGTTCATATTATTTTCGTAACAACGCCCTATTCAATGCTATTACACCAACTGTCGCGAACGTGGTAGCCTTTGTGAAACAACAAACTACAACTTGGACTCATTCAAAAAACTTACATGAAATCCATCTTAATCATACACGGACTTCTACTATCCCGACAGGAGAACAATGCAAAAGGAAAAAAACCAATTGGCAATGTCCAAGACAAAACACTTTTAAGCTCAACTTCGACGGCGCTCTCACCACATCTGGAAAAGGATCCTACGGATTCATCATTAGGAACCATGACGGGGCGCCAGTTTTCTTCGGTGCTGGGCCCTCACCAATTTCCTCAGTGACGGGTGCAGAAAGTTTTGCATTATGGAAAGGAATTTCAGCGGCCTGTACATTACCAATACAACACCTTATAGTTGAAGGCGACAACCTCACTATAATCAACAGAGGCCACCCGGAGATTCATATATGATTTTCGCGGACAGTCAAATCTCCTTGGCCCGTTTCCATTCCTCTGAGATTCGTCATGTTCACAGGGAGTCCAACCGTGTTGCGGATTACTTATCACATATGGTTCAACCTCTCTCTTGTGCTATAACACCTGACGATTCCGTGCTTCGTAATCTCATCCATTTGGATGCCCTTGGCCTATAGGCACCCCTATAGCCAAATTCTTTCCAGTTCAAAAAAAAAAGAAAAAAAAAAGAAAAAAAAAAGAATTCATCATCAAAAGAAAAAAATGAATGAGTTGAATGACTATTTCAAAATAAAGTGTATATTGCTATGTAAAGGAGTACATGTTATTGGAATGATTTTTTGAAGTGTTCGATGTTAGTGTTGTCTGGTTGTATAGTATTAACCCTTTTTTTTTTCTAGATTTTAGCACCACATTGCTTAAATATTGCGTATTACATATTTTCTAGTTATTTCGCATATCTTATCATTTGATGGATCAAGAGGGCAATGTTGGAGACTTGAAGTTATGGAGCTAATAAGGATGGCTGAGAAGATGAGTAAAAATGTCCAAAAAGAAGCTTAAATGAGCCAAGACAAGAGACAAGTTGAACACATAGAAGCAAGGACTAGGATTCCAGGACGTTGAGGATTGGTGCCCGGCGCCCGCCGATAATGATAAGGCCAGATTTGCGTGGAATCTTCCGAAGTTTATTCAAGGAGATTTATTTCTTTCCTATAAAGATTTTTTCTTATCCTATTTTTACCGGTTTTCCTAGGGTTTTTGGCAAACCCTAGCAATATAAATAGGGCAGTTTCATCTAGGGTTGTTGTTAATTGAACCTACCACCATATCTTTGTTGAAAATTAGAATTATAGAAATTGTTACCTTAATTGCGGCAGGGACCATAGTCTCCCATGGCATTGACCTCTATGGCTCCATCTTGTAATTGAGAGTATTGATCATTGGGATGCGATGGATCTCCACACACTCTGCATGTTTTGACTTGTTAATGTCTTCGTTGCAGCGTTAGCTTTCTTAGGTACTATTTAATCTCCTTGAGTTCATTTTGCATGCTTGATGTAGCGGTCAAGTCTATGTGAGGGACTCCTTTAGCTCTATGAGATCTTCGATATTATTGAGAAGCATCAGCAAGCTCCACAACTTCCTTTGGTGTCTTGTTTAGGATGTTCCCTCCACTAGCGGTGTTGATCGACCTCGATTACTATCGAGTAGCCCCTTGTAGAGATATAGGAGAAAAATCCTCCTCCGAGAATCCATGGTAAGGGCAACTTGCTTTGAGCTTCTTGAATCTCTCTACATATTCATAGAGTGTCTCTGTGGGTGATTGCTCGATGTTTGAGATCTTTTTCTTCAAGATATTGTGTCTAATGGCAGTGAAGTATTTACGCAAGAAAGCCTTCTTCATCTCCATCCGGTAATGCTCTCCGTGTGTAGGTAATAGAGTAAATCATTGGATGCATCCTTCAAGGTGAAGAGGAAGGTCATGAGCATCATTTGGTCCTCCGTAATGTTGTGGGGTCGCAACCTATCACAAATTCCGTGAAACTTCTCTGGGTGTTTGTTTGAGTCTTCCCTACTCATGGCATGGAACAATGGCAAAATAAGGACTCATTGGGACTTTAACTCATACTTGGTGCCTTCCAAGAGCATGGGGAGCCTAATTGCCAATGGTTGGGTTGTCAAGTTTGGTTATTTTAGCTCCTTCAAGGTGCGTCATGGTGGGACCATGATCACACTGTTGTTTGGCGGATTCAAGGTGTCTTACGGGTTGTCTCTCATATCTTCCTCACCTTCTGTGTTGGATAAGTACTCTCTTTGCAACCTAGAAGTCGTCCTCTTAATTTATGAATAAAAAAGGAAGAGATTGAAATTAGTAGCACGAGTGCGGACCATGCAAGTGATCCACATAAAAGTTGATGATTATACTAAACAAAGAAATCAAATTAAATCTCTCCGAAAACGGCGCCAAAATTGACGGGACGAAATCATTGATTCCTAGTCAAAAAGTTTCCATGCTTACAAATTAGTATAATCGGTAAGGACGAGGTCGAATCCTCAGAGAGAGACTTAAGATTTCGCAATGCAATTACGTCACCAATAAGTAACCAAAGTGAAAAAAGGTATGACTTTTGAATAAGAATAAGCAACCTAAAGTAAAGATGTAATTTTTAGAGAAATCAAGAGTAGAAAACGGTTCCACCTATGAGTTTTTGACATTGGTTGGTTTATCGATCATTGAATGCCTTTTAAATTAATTTTTCTACAAATTCCTCTTGTCTTGGTTTAAATAGATTAAAATTTCAATGAGTTCAATTAATCTCTTATATCTTTATGCAAGCCTAAAATGGTTAAGATTTAACAAAGAGATAATAAATAATCCCATGAACATGAGCATATAAATAATACCAATTAGTCACGGTAAATCAATGTTTAAGATATATGTCAACTCGCTACATACATAATCATCCTTCAACAACGATATTCGCAATCCTATGCATGCTACTATAGAAATAAAACAAATACAAAAGTATTAAATCCTAGCAAGATATCAACACCATCAAGTCAGTCAAGCAAGATAACATCAATAACATAAACATTAAAGTACAAGGAAGTTGAAGAAATTAAAGAGGAAAAATAACTTGAATTAAAAACTCACAATTCACCAACCAAGTTTCGAAAACGTAGACGAAACACTAAAGAAAATTAGTCACTCATGGTTTACCTAAGTTTTTTTTTCCTCTTCTAAGGTGATTGCTCCTATTGAATGATAATAAAATTCGACTTAAACAACCCTATTTATAGCCCTAAAGTCTGATCAAATAAGGTAAAAAATATCCTAATTAGATAGAGGTTTCCCTGTAAAGTGAAGCAAGAGTGTCAAGCATGTCCAAATCAAGCCAAGGAGGGAAGCAAAATAAATAAGAAAAGGGAGAGAGGAGAAGAAGAAAGGGAGAAAGCGAAGCAAGGAATGAGTTACGAGAAGAATGGAGACTCACCCAGTGGATAAGCAGCTTGTCAACGGAAATTAAATCAAACTTTGGACGTCAACGATCCACTTCAATGGATGGTCACTCACTCCCAGCGAATCTTGCATGGTGATTGAATTGGAAAGCTTATCTAGGTGTTGAACCTAGGAATCTGCACAATTCAACCAAAATAGTGTAGATTCTGAACTTCATCACGAAAATAATTCAAACCTAAATTGATATTAAAACATGCATAATTTACAATGAGAATGCATCTAAACTATCTTATAATGCATATTAAAATATGTATTATCAGTACAACAAACAAATCAATAGTAAAAATCAACAACAAAGATAATACAAACCAAACACGACCCAATACAACTAATCTCGACAAATCAAACCGGCCAATGTGGAAGTTAAGGAAGAATAGGTGATACACCGCGAATGCCGAGAACTGACCAATATTATATATTCGGTCTTTCTATTCTAGGTCATAAGGGCATAGGATGAGAAATTAAATTGGAAAAGATCCCTTGATAAAAAATTATCGACCCTAGGAATCTAATTAAAAGAAAAGCTAAATTAATTAAGATTTAAAATTTAATTTAAAATTTGAACTCTTATTCTATGTCGTTGAGGCATATGACAGAAAAATCGTTATATATTATATATTGAATCTATATTGGTAAATTGCATAAATAATATTCTTTGTAAAAAAAACGGAAATTTCGCGTGGTATCCTTAAGGTAAGGGGTATTTCGCATGGTGTATCAAAGTTTGACATATTTCATTTGGTGCCCCTGATGTTTAATAAATTTTCGCTTAATACCCTTCTGTTACTTTTATAATTGATATGTTAACTTTCGTTAAAAAAAGAAACGGAAATCAATGTTAAAGGGAGGAAGATGAGGCGTATGTTCTTCTATTGAGAAGAACTCAACCTGACAGAGAATGATGTCATCCGGAGGATGACGATCGAAGGAGTCAACTAGAAATTAAGAATTTCATAATGAAGTGTGCAAAAGAACCTACAACTTGGAAGTCATCTTCTTTAGTCAATTTCCCCAAGGATGCAAGCGTATCATTCATCAATCGATAAGGAAAGATCATGGCTTACCTAAATTATATAGTTCACTTTGCGTAGCAACTGCAATCCAATCCAATTAGTGCTATGGAAAACCCCAATTTCACCATCCCCAAATCCCTACATTAAACGTGTTTCTCAGATCTTCTTCAACTCATAAGATAACTACAATTACAAGAGCTTTAGAAAGTCCCGCCCCAAGCCTTAATTCGATTTGTGTAGCAATTGCAATCTAACAAAAAAACCCCAATTCGAAAAAGTCCAAAATCTCCAAACCCCAAAACTAGTGTCAAAGGGAATAAAACATACCTTCGCCAACGTTACCACAGTCTGCTTACTTACATCGGCCTCCTCTCATCAGCATCGGCGTCGGCGTCGATCTCCTCTCGTCACATCCTCTCTCCTTCTCAAAGTCTTCTTCTCAATACAAAAGAACGATGTCTTCTTTCTCTCTCAAACTTTCGATTTTAATTTCTTTTTATTTTTTTATGGAAAATCTAACAGATGTAACGTAAGGGTACGGGGCAAAAAAAATCAAAACTTCAGGGCATCGGACGAAATATGTCAAAACTTTGGTACACCGCATGAAATATCCCTTACCTCAGGGTACCACGCGAAATTTCCGGAAAAAAAAAATTCCTTGTGTAGCTTGCGTCTTTCGACCAAGTATCAAAGCGCCCGCCGTACCGCCAAGGTTGCCCTTAAAAACTGCCCTAGGGAATCGCTGTCCGCCTCATCGCCGGCGGTAATACAGATACCGATTGCCGCCGCCGCCCCTGCAAAACCCTGCAACTCTTCCGTAAAACAATCGCTCCGTGGAAGAACCAAACTTCGACCTAGCTTTCGATTATTTTTATTTTTTTTTTGTTTTCAGACACGATGCTTCAGAGCAAGTCCTTCGTGAAGAAGACCAAGGGCGGCAAAGTTGTGAAGGTATTCCTTCTTGTGATTAATGTCCTATGAAGGTTTCTGTCGTATTTCCTTCCAATTTGATGTGTTCGTGTTTTTCTTGCTTTTGAATTTGGGTGAACCCAGGTGGTTAGAGAGCACTATTTGAGAGATGATATTTACTGTGGAGCTTCGGCTTGTAAAGTTTGCGATTCTTCGGTTGCTCGCTTGAGTTCCACTGCTTCAACTGTCCTCGTAGTTGATACAAATGTCGTTCTCAATCAGGTAAGCATGGTAGTTTCTTCGAGTTTGAATTTTGCTGGGAGTGTGGTTTTTAGTTGTGCTACAGTGGAATCTTGTGAGGTGTTCTCTTTGTCTCTGATTGGGTTTCATTGAAGAAATTTTCTTTTAATGGATTATTTTTTGGTTTCTTAAGTTTGAGATATTTTGATGCACAATGCATGCTGAATATTTTGAACCACATGAATAAATTGTCTATGCTTTATATGAGGAATTTATGAATCATTTAGGGCTTGAAACTGTGGATAGGCAGCTAGTAATAAATTCAGACCTCACTTTTCCCTTAACTGATTATTGTTTGTGTTTTGAATTTGACATATTCCAGATTGATTTGCTCGAGAATCCGGCAATAGACGAGGTTGTTGTACTGTCCGTTGTATTAGAAGAAGTTAAGAATAAGAACATTTCTGTTTACAATAGGTTGCGGTCTCTATGCAGCAATTCTCAGCGGAGATTTTTTGTTTTCTCCAATGAACATCACAAGTGAGTTCCTACCCTTTGGGTTCTCATAGCTGTTGTATAAATTTCTCTTGTCATAGAGCAAGAAAACATGCATTAGATTCCTTTCGGGGGAAAAAGGAGAAACATGCTTTATGGTTAGCAAATATCATTTGTTACTTCTATTACTTAGATAGTTCCAGTATTGGCCGTAATTTTTGTGCTGTGAATTGTATCTTCATCAATTATGATAGCTTGATTACTTGAGTATAGATCCGTAAAATTCTTTGAACGCTTATGCCAGAACGATACTTGAATCCTCCCTTTATTTATCATTTTTGGTAGGGATACTTACATCAAAACCATGGTTGGTGAAAGCCCAAACGACCGAAATGACAGAGGTTTGTTCTTTGTTTTAACTTCCCCATGGATGTCAACTAAACTATTTGCTTTACTTCTCCATCGGTAAAGGATGTCATTCTTTTCCTTGCATGTAAGTTATGTAACTGAACTATTTGTGTACTTTTTGATGTCATAGGACTGTATTAATATTTTTACATTGGGCTGAAATTTACTACTCTTACTTGAAGGGAATAATGTATTGTGAGCCTTAAAGCTTTTCCCTGGCAAGATTTTGTGTGCTTATAGGCAAAGAGTTTGCCATCATATTCAGTCAAATTCAGATGATAGTGGCAAGTCATTTTCAGTGACTTCAGCATATACTCGCTACTGGATTTTTTTCTGCCAAAACCTTGTACTTGTGCTATTCTGTAAATCTGAAGGTGCTGGAGGAGGAAAGTACACCTCTAGATTTACGTGTTTTGCTTGGTGGAAAAGTTGCAACTCTAAACGATGGATAGAATGGGGATGGCAATTGGCTTTGAGCTAATAAAAATAACAATCGATGCTGTTGTTTCCATTTTTCATTTATGGAGTATCCTTTCTATCATCTTTCCAATTTCATTTCTTCTTTTGTTCACATTTCATTTACTGTGTGAATGTGTGTATATTTCTGTGCAATCTGACATATTGCGTGTTTCCAGCAATTAGGGTGGCAACTCAATGGTATCAGAAACATCTTGGTACTGCCACTCGTGTGTTACTGATAACAAATGACCGAGAGAATAAGAGGAAGGCAGATGAGGAGGGCATCTTTGCAGAAACAGGTAACTGTCTGATGTTCTTGTAGATTTTCCTACCTCGCATTGGACCCTGGTCATGCTATACAGTCTCCAACTTCTGAAATTCAAGTAGAGATATAGCTTCTCCCTTTTTCCCCCCTTGTGGTTGCTTTATATATGAATGTTGTTGACTACATCTTGTGTAAAGCATTGATATAAATCCTGATGGAACCATTTTGTTTCAGTTGAATCATATGTGAAGTCACTAGGACAGCCAGAATTGCTTGACCTGCTTGTTCAGCCTACCAATGGGGATGCGGTGATGGAGGATGGTGAAGACCTGAGGCCTTCAAAGAGGAAAGTCATGTACAGTGAGGTGTGTAATGAAGTATAACCAACTCAAATCTGTCATCTTTCTGCATAAGTGGTTTATATCATTGTTGTTCTCATTGTTCTTCATCACTTCAGCATAAACCCTTGTCAGAGATCACCTCTGGCTTGCTTCGTGGAATTTATCATCAAGGAAAACTCCGTGTTAATCGTTACAATCCATTTGAAGCATATGTTGGGAGTGAGAGCATTGGAGATGAAATAATTATCTATGGGCGTTCAAACATGAATAGAGCATTTGATGGTGATATAGTTGCTGTGGACCTTTTGCCTCAAGATCAGTGGCACGAGGAGAAGTCCATGTCTATAGTAGAAGAAGGTATGCTATACTGTTTGATATCAACTCTCAAGGATGCACATCAATTTAACATAATAAATGTGCATTCTCTAAATTGGTATCTAGTATGGGGGGAAAATACACCATTAATATGGTGTATGGAAAAATTTTAGACCCTTTTGTTACTGGCTCCCAATAACAGTACAAGTCTTTGGTGGTGGCTAACTATTTTTTGCCTGGCAGACAATGAGGAGGAAGAAGGTGTTCATCTTGTTCCAAATAGTGCTGATGATGCTCCAAGAAGCACTAACGGTCAGTGCTCGGTCAATGATATGAATCCTAGTCCTGGACGCCCATGCGGCCGTGTTGTTGGCATCATAAAGCGAAACTGGCATTCGTAAGTGCCCAATTCTGTTATATCAGTTTATGTGTTCATTTGTTACTACTCTTGTCTTTTGGCGTTACCCATGTAATTATGTCTGAGGGCTTACTGCATATGTTGTGCATTCACAGTTATTGTGGATCTTTGGAGCCTATGCCTTTGCCTGCTGGTGGTGGCGGGGTTGCCCATGCCTTATTTGTCTCAAAGGATCGCCGAATTCCTAAGATTCGCATTCAAACTCGACAGCTTGGAAACCTTTTGGACAAGAGAATTATTGTGGCTGTTGATTCTTGGGATCTTTTTTCTCGTTATCCCTCTGGTCATTACGTAAGGACCATAGGAGATATTGGTGACAGAGAAACTGAAACTGAGGTATAAAAACCTGCATTTTTTGTTGAAATTGCAATGAATTACTTGATTTTCATTTTCATTTAAGTGTATCAAAGTGACATTTCATTTAGTTGAGCTTCTAGCTCTAAAGACAATTTTACCATTGTGGGTTCCAGGTTGTTCTAATAGAGAATGACATAAACAATAGGCCATTTTCTTCGCAAGTATTGGCATGCCTCCCACCGTTGCCTTGGTCAGTAACTCCACAGAACCTATCAGATGCCCACAGACAAGACCTAAGACATTTGCGTGTTTTTAGTGTTGATCCACCAGGTATATTCTTAGACTTCCATTTACATCTATGAAGCGAGAGCAATTGTCTTTCTCCATAATAGCCGAAGTGTCTTCTCTGGTAATTTCAACCTGGTTCTTTGATGTAGGATGCAGGGATATCGATGATGCATTACACTGCACACCCCTGCCTACTGGAAATTTTGAATTGGGAGTCCGTATCCTTTTCCTGGAAAATTTCCTAAAACTGTCATTAATACAATGGATAATGATTTATTTCTTGCTGTAAAAAGTTATGTACATGTATCCTTGATAATGGAAATTCAGATATTGCAGATGTGACCAACTTTGTTCTCCCTGGAACTCCTCTAGATGATGAGGCTTCTCACAGAGGCACATCCACCTACCTTGTAGAGCGTAGAATTGACATGCTACCAAAGCCCTTAACTGAAGGTTGTTATTCTCGAATGTTCTGCTCTAGATGATTCAGGAAAAAAGTTAAAGAAACTGATTTTGTAAGCATCTATAATTTGTTCTTTATACTGTAATGCACTAATATGCTATTAAATTCTAGATGTATGTTCTCTTCGAGCTGAAGTAGAGAGGCTGGCCTTTTCTGTTATTTGGGTAAGATCTTTATCTTCTGTGTAATGTTATTGCTGGTTTATTGTCTTCACAATTATAGTTGTGGTCAAAACTGAGGGTAGGTAGTGCACACATGCATGTTATAAACATCCTAATATCCTTTTAATTGATTCTTACAAGTTTGTGCTTCTAAAATTTCAGGAGATGACACCCCAAGCAGAGATCATATCAACTAAATTCACAAAAAGTGTGATCAAGTCATGTGCTGCATTATCTTACGTTGAAGCTCAAGCTAGGATGGATGATAGGTGTTTGCTTATCCTCTGGCTTCCCTTTTATGTATCATCAATTTTATCCATGACATGTTGGGATACGGAAATGGGAAAATCTGATGATGTGATTGAAACAAGATTCAGTAGGGGAAGAGAAGGTGCAGAACCTTGTTAACATATGCTGAACTCAGAGTTTTGTTATCTTCTTGCTCATATGGCAGTTGACTTAAATTTGTAATCATAAAGTGTGTTTTGAATGCTTACGCAATCCGACAAAATTTTGGGTAGTCTTTTAATTCTAATGCCTCTATTATGCATGAGTGATAATGATTATATTTCTAAGCCTTTAACATGATATGTAGATTACAAAGTTGTTTTTCCCGACCTTTTCTTTATAATGCGAGTGTATGTGGCAGTGGTTACTTTGTCCCTGACTTTCTTTTAGTCTTGCTTTTGTACCTTGTATTATTGTTAGTTATGTCTGAATGCTACTAACCGAGATCTTTTTGCAGTCGCTTGATGGATCCACTAACCACCGATCTGCGTAATATGAATTCATTGGCAAAGGTATAGATAGACAGGATTCTGCTTGGCCATTTTTATGTCAATACGTATTGCCTACTATTTATATTATACCTTGTTTAATGGTCTCGTACTTTGGCCCTTGTAGATAATGAGGCAAAGGCGTATTGAGAGAGGAGCCTTGACCCTTGCATCTGCTGAGGTTAAGTTCCAGATTGATACAGAGACTCTTGACCCTCTAGATATTGGTATATATTCTCCTTTGTTCAAATAAATACCTTTACTGTTTGAATGTTCAGTTCCAGTTAGCTCAGTCTAGTCCTCAGATCTGAAGCATTGAAATTCTGAAAATTACTCTGTTTGATGGCGGCTTGGTCTTTAAATATGTCTTGGCTCTCCCTATTTTGTGATGCAGTATTATTGTAGCCTAAACATATCTACTCAGCTTTTCCCGAGTTTGAGTCCTGGAAATGAATTGCTAGGCAGTTTTGTATGTTTTCACGTCCTTGATATAATAGCCCAGACCTTGCTTGATCCGAGTCTTTAGAGGATTTGGGTATTTCAAACAAAATGCGCTAGACAGGGCAATTTCTTACTCGCACCATTTTTTTTGTTTGTTATTGTTAACAGA
The DNA here is from genome assembly GCA_963922045.1 of Persicaria maculosa. Lineage (NCBI taxonomy): Eukaryota > Viridiplantae > Streptophyta > Magnoliopsida > Caryophyllales > Polygonaceae > Persicaria > Persicaria maculosa. Next base: position 41,197,821 of record OY998271.1, read on the forward strand.
GTAACCTTCTTATACAGGAATGTATCAAATTCGAGAAGCAAATCAGATGGTTGAAGAATTTATGCTTGCTGCCAATGTCTCTGTTGCAGAGAAAATATTGAAACATTTCCCATTATGTTCACTGTTGAGGTTTGAGTACTCTTCATTCCTGTCTTTTAGATCTTTTTTAAGAAGCTCAAGTCTTTTAGATCTAGATTCATCACTTGAAGCATATCAAAAAGTTCGGGGAAATTTTAAATTTCTTGGCCAAGAAATAGTCATATTTCAGTATCATCGTCCACTGAAAGCTTATTATTGTAATGTGGAAACGGAATATATCATGAATTCTGATAATCTGATGGAGTAGAGCGACTGTTAAGACAAGTGTTGTCACTATCTGGCATTCTTAACTCAGCTATATATCTTTAAGAATAAAATATACACTCAACATCAGTTCCAAGTTGCAAATCACCCCCTTTTTAGACTTGATTTTCATTTTCATTATCCATGACAATTATTATTATTTATCTATAAGAATGTCTCACATTTATTTTTGCAAAGATTAATATGAATGATTTTTGGAACATATTGGCAGGCGCCATCCAATTCCAACGCGAGAAATGCTTGAGCCTTTGCTTCGTACAGCCGCAGCTGTTGGCCTTGATCTGGATGTTTCATCCTCCAAAGCATTGGCTGATTCACTTGACCGTGCAATAGTATGTTTGGCATTATCTAAGTAGCTTGGAATAATATAAAGACGTCTTTCAAAAAGACTTCTACTTGAATGTTGCTGCACATTTTTATTGATTATTTCTATATATACGTCTTTCACGAGTGAATGCATTTACTATTTTTGTTGGGTAACCACGTTGTTTTGTTCCCTCACATTAGGAACGTTGGGTGCTTGAACTCTGATCAATTGTTGCCTGTATTTTTTTTTTCCTGATTTCTAGGCATTTCGCTTCTATTTGACATGGATATATGCATGTTTTCAGGGAAATGATCCATATTTCAATAAGCTGATACGTATACTGGCAACAAGATGCATGACACAGGTACAAGATCGATCCTTGCAGATTGAGCGTTCTTGAATGCAATCTAATTAATGCCTTTCTTTGTCAATGAAAATGCAGGCTGTATATTTCTGTAGTGGAGATCTCAGCCCCCCTGAATACCACCATTATGGACTTGCAGCTCCTCTCTACACCCATTTCACTTCTCCGATTAGAAGATATGCAGGTCTAATACTTAGATGTCAAGTGAAGATACGGAATGTCGATTCTGGTTTTTGCCTTATATGACACTGTTAGTCTCAATCCAATTGATAGATTCATCATTTGTTTGCAGATGTTATTGTACATAGGTTGCTTGCTGCGTCTTTAGGAATATCCAATCTTCCAACGATTTTCCAGGATAAACCTCAACTTACTGGTGTTGCAGACAGTAAGTCATGAATCTACCATGATTGTTTGGAAAAGATTTATTATTAGAGCTGTACAGGAATACTAACATTTTGGTTCAGTATCTGGGCTTTAGCTTTAATGCAAGGAGCTATGGGACCAAATTGTGATATATGATCAATTTCCCATTGCTCGACAAGAGGGGCATGCTTATTTTTTGGTTACCAATTACTTCTAGCAGACCCTTTTTACTTAATTATATGGTATGCATTTCTATACATGCTTGAATAATATTTTTTTCTCGGTATTGGTATCCAGATCTAAATTATCGGCATAGAAATGCGCAAATGGCTAGTCGGGCTTCAGTAGAGCTCCACACACTAATTTATTTTAAAAACAGGTGCATAGATCTTCCTGCTGAATCTTGATTTTTCTCCCCTTTATATGCTTGTGCTTACAAGCATCTGTTTGTCACACTCACCCTAATGCGAATGAAAATTTGTCATTTTGCAGACCAACAGAAACGGAAGCCAGAATTGTGAAGATACGGTCCAACGGATTTATTGTCTTTGTGCCCAAGTATGCCTCTCTGAGTTTTCCAACTCCCGTGATTTTTAATATAAAACTGTATCCAGGCTCAAATGCCAAAAAGAAAAAAAAAACTTTTTGATTATCTTCTGCTAAAACTCTAGTTGATATTCTTTTGATTCCACCTTAGTCACCTGCAATTAAATTATGTTATTAATTCGTTCGCGTTCTTTATATGCATTTTTGTGAAATCTGATCCTTCTATGTCTAAAAGTGATTTATCAACTAATATGGAAGGATATGATATCCCTGACTGCACAGTTGAGTACCATTTATTGGGAAATGACTGTTCAATTGACTAGATCTAACCAAATGGGTGTTGTTGCAGGTTTGGCATAGAAGGGCCGGTTTACTTGACCCCAAATGGCCAAAAGGCAGGTGGGGAATGGATAGTAGACGAGCAGCAGCAGCAGATCAGGAAGATCAATGGCGATGTGTGCTATACTATTCTCCAGACTGTAGGGATTCGTTTGGAGGTGGTTGAGCCACAACCCCACAGGCCAAAGCTTCAGCTCACCCTGGTTTAGAGACGGATAAGAATGTCGAATATTGGATTCAGTGCCCACTATGCAGGGTCACCTTTCCTGTACAAAGTGTCGAGCAGATATCTTATAACCAAATGTTGTGTGGTGTTGCTTTTACAATAACATAGTTTCAGGAGGTTGATTTATCTTTGTTTCGGGTGTCATTGCTATACAAGTTATAGTTTGAGGATGATTGCTGATTTCTAATGTTGTGCATCTCACTCACTTTGGGGCCTTGGGCCGCACAAACACTCTTTTTTTTCCAAACTTTTTACTGCATCATTTTCACCGACATCTGTGCTGCTGTGCATTTTACTTATTTTAAATTATTTAATGAGAATTTTTAAACACTTAAATATCCTCAGGACTCATCGTGACATGTGACTGGCTCACAAAGGGCCACTGCTTAGTTGCCACGTGTCTCTGCCTCACTGTTCTAAATATCGGATATATCGGGAATATTTGGAGTCTGATATGACAAAGAGTATATCTGTTAAAACTTATCGGTCAAGGCATTAAAAATGGTCAACAATGATATTTAGCGATATATCATCGATATATTGGTGATATTTAGTACATTTTGTAATGTCTACATTATTTTTTCAAACTTTATTTGTTACTGAAGCAATTTTTTGTACAAGTGTATAAATATGATAATTTTGACTAAAAATTAGTTTATTCTATATATAGTCGATATATCAATTTTCCTTTTAACCAATATGACTCCGATAACCAATATTTAGACCCTTATCTCTTCCATTGCAGGATCTCCCTCCTTTAAATGAGTGTTTCTCTTGCAAGAACCTCAACTAGCTGCTCCACTTTTACCTTTTTTACCCTATGTGGACATGAAGGGTTAGGCTTGGCCGCTTGGGCACTCGGTGTGGATGGTTTTAGGCATTGCAATTTGGATGGAATAAAAAGTGTTTAAAAATTGTATGGATAGTTGTGTGGTTTGATGTTTGAACATCACATGCATATTCTGGTAATCGAATCTTTTTAAACCTATTTATTTATAGAAGATTGATAACGTTAACATAAGTTGAAAATATCAACTAAATATTTTGTTAAAATAAATCTATTTGTATTAGATAATAAATAGAGTAATACTCCGTAGTATTTTTAGAGAGAGAGAGTTCTCCTTTCTCTCTAGAAACTCTTTCACCTCTTTCTCAATATGTACTTTGTAGCAATAACGAATTGAAATGGGAGCTTCAACATTTTTAGGAGATTTAAACTTAAATGTTTAGTGTGTTTAGCTCTCGAAAAGAGAAATTAGCTTGTGAAAATATTGAAACTCCAAAAAATAATGGATGTCAAACATAACTTAAAGTCATTACCAACAAATTTCAAAAGTTCAATAGGGAAGGGAGTAGACAGTTGGCCTTTTGGGAAAAAAAAAACAATGGGCTTCTTTTAAGTAAAAAATAAAATAAAATAAAACAACCTATAGTCCTCGCTAATACCTCAAAGGCCAATAAATGATTGAATGTTTTATATTTATGACATAAAACCTAATCTACAAAAAGTTTATCACATTAATGTCTTGAAGTTCATGAATCTTATAATTCAAATCTCCAAATATCTCCTAAAAGAAGTAAGAATTCTAATACAATTCAATAGCCATTTAAGACAAGGGATAAGGTTTGGAAGAATATTTTGACAACCCTAATTTTTCTTGAAGAAATCTGCTATAATATAATTGTGCCTACAAGGAAACAACCCTATGACTACAAGATAGTCATAGAATATTATGGAAGGTTGCTTACCACATTGTCCATGTACAAGGGCACAAGAGGGGAAAAAAGAAATACTTGTTGTTGATTTGATTCAGTAGGCAGTTTAAGTAAATGAAAAAGAAGATATTGATAAATCTACCAATTGAATAAAAAGACTTTGAGTGGTATAGAATTAACAAAAAAAGCAAGATTGTGAAAAACATACCAATGTATAGCATTTATTCCAAAACAAAACATGTAGAGGTATATTAGTGTCCACCACACATCCAAAGACCAAACCTACATTAAAACACAAAACACAAATGGAAGGACTACCTCCTACATTTTCACTAGGTAATAGTAGGATTACTTTAATAGTGTCATATAAATCACAACTAGTATGATTCCCGCGCAATGGCGCGGTTTTTTATAAATAAAATCTTAATAATATGTTAAATCAATATTATAAAATAATAGTAAAAGTTCATATAATTAAATGTTTTGAATTAAACCCATTGGTTGAAAAAGCAATTAAAGTAGTATATATAGATATAGATTACTAATATTAATTTCATGATTTGAATTAATCCCATTGTTTTTTTAAAAAATTACTAAAATTATAATTTAGGGTAAGATAATGGATTAATTGATTTTTTTTTTCAAAAATTGATTGAATACCTTACTTTTAAGGAGAGAGTGACACCTCATAAAAAATGTTTCTCATTTAAAGTATTACTAGTTTTACTTTACCCGCCCGTTGTGCGGTTTCTTAATAAGCAAAATAATTTTTTAATTTATATTTTATTTCTTCAATTTGAAGGTTATAATAGTTTAGAAGAAACCTTTGGATCTTTTAATATATATATATATATAAAACAATTAATTTGATTAAATTTATGATAAATTCTATCTAAAATGATAAGTTTTCTACCTAATTAAGATATGAGGTTGAATATTTATATAAAAAAAACTAATTAAGATATAAGGTTATATTGGATAGATTATTTGATCTAAAAAGAATGAGTCAACCTTCTTTTTTCTTCTCCTACGAGATTTCGAATTAGTGATTTTACCTACCTTTTTTTTGGTGGGAAATTTTTAACTAACTTTTTTTTACCTAACTATATTGGCTTATTAATTGATTTGGCTCAAAAAATATCATTTTAATCCAGAATATGACACGTATGAAAAAATAACATCATTTTAATCCTGAAAATGCCACGTATGCGAATTGCACCAGAGCCCGTTTGTTGTAAATTGAATATTTATAAGTTTACCAATATAATCCTAATATAATAAGTTAGTTAAGATATTATAAATAATAACTTAGTTATAAGTTTTTTTTATATATTTTAAATGATTTTCCAAAGAAAAAAAATGGTAAACCTCTTGCTTTTCCAAACCAGCAATACAGATCTATAACCACTTTATCAATGCGTCATTAGTGTAATAAATGAAGAAGCAATTACACTTAAACCTCATATACCATAACTTATGAAATCAAATCGAAAAAAGATCTCGCACCTTGAGAAGCTCTAGCCGATTGATGGATATTATAAATAATAACTTAATAATATAAATTGATGTGATATATCGATTAGGTTAAATCTGTAAAAGTGAGATTGCAAATCTCTTTTATATGAAATAACTATTTAGTTGTTAGGTTATAAAATAATTTAATATATTAAAAATATACATAAAAATGTCGTGGATAGGATAGAGGATTTTTAATTAACATGATTAAAAGATGGTGGATGATATATAGTTTCATTCAATGTATAGATTGTGTTAAATTGGTAAAAGATAAAATACATATCTTAAATAAATATTTGGTTATTAAGATATTATAAAAAAAAATTCCACTTTAATCTAGAAAATGACGCATAGGCAAAAATAATCCCGCTTTAATCCAGAAAATTCCGTGGACGCGAGATCGCACCAGAGGCCGTTTCTGGCCTCTGTTTTAGTATTTTAAAATATAGATATAGATTACATTGATTTTTCATCGATTTTTCATCATATTCCATCAACCTTATTATTAGAATATACTCTTTATTCTTTCACTTTTTTTTTTATTATGTTTAAGAGGAATAATACATGTCAACATGAATATAATATACTAAGTTGTTAAGCTTGTTTACCAACCGTTAACAATGCAGATTATCATTCTAAAGCACCCCTCCTTGATGAGAACAATAAAAAAATGGACGGACAAAGAAAACAAAATATTTGATAATGCTTTGGCAGAATTGGACTTGAATTCCCCGTATCTATGTGAAGAGATTAGATCAAGGCTTCCAGCTAAAAGTATTGATCAAATAAAAAGGCATTTGGAAACACTACTTGCAGGTTTACCAAAGATTGAAGAGGGAAATGTTCCCATTCTTGACATCAAAGACACAAACCCGCCATCCTCTTTTGTGGGAAGTTCAAGTCATAAAGGTGCACGATGGACGGAAGAAGAGCACAAGTAATATCAATTATATTCCTTCTCTGCCCTTTTAATTAACAGAACTCGCAATTGACAATGTCAATTTTGGATTTTGATTCATTAGAAATTTTCTGTTTATTTATTATTTTTTCCAACAAAGTGGAGAGAATCGCTTGCATGTCACCTTAATAATGCTCTAAAATGAAGTTGGCTACCAAATCCTACATAAATATATCAATCAAATAACTTACCTACCAACTTATGCAATATTGTCTATCATTATCATATCATGGTGTATATTTTCCAATTATATATATAGTTTGTTGCTTTTGTACTTTATTAGAGCATTTTTGATAGGAGTAAGCATGCATGTATGGAAAAGGAAATTGGAGCAACATATCAAACTTTTTTGTTCCAACCAAGACTACAAGTCAAGTGATCAGCCATGGCCAAAAGTACTTCAGGCGCCTTCATGTCACTACCCCTACACAAAAGCGTCGATGTAGCATTCATGATACTCGAATTCAAAAATCCAAGATTGTTCATATTTCTGCAAGGCTCATTGCACCCCAAGAAAGAGAAGAGCCTCCTTACTCTCCTTTCCAAATCAATCACAATTATGAGAAAAATCAATATGAACCAGTTGTCCCAATCTCAAGCCCCATGTACTCTAAAGAGCTAGAAGGACTAGCTTGGAACTCACACTCAATTCACCCGCCTTCTCATTTTGCATACAATTCCATGACGAATCTCTATGGATCTCTTACTGCAAATGATTCTAATATTTCTTGTCCATTCAACACACCTTCTTGTACTGAACCAAATTACCATATGTCAGTTGTCCCTATGATAAACCCCAAGTGCTCAGAAGTACAAGAACCTCTTTACATTTCTAACATGGTTGTCCCACCTCCTCCATGCACATATGATAATTCAGGCATATTTTAAACACAAACATTCCACCTAAATCCATCTACAAAAATTATGACCCATATCACTCTGAACCACCCATCCCTATCACAAGCTCCATGTTTCCAAAGGAGCAACAAGAACCTTCTTTCATTTCTCACACTTTCACATTGACTCCACCTAGCATTTACAATAGTTATTCATCAAATCAGTATGTACCCTTCAACCCCATAACAAGTCTCATATACTCGGAGCATGAACAAGAACCTTAGGGCTTCTCTCACTTAGTAAACATACAACTCTAAGAAACCGACATAATTAGATAACTCCAAAGTGTTATCGTTATGTTAGTTACGTTGAACCATGTTTTATACTATTACCATGGAAGTTAGTGTTTATATACTATCAAATCTTGTATGCAACATATGAAAAGTATTATGAATTAAATGAATATACAATTTCAGTTTTTATGTTTGTTAATAACACATCAAGAAATAAAGTTAGCTTTGAATTAAAAAAAAAGAGATAATGTTGTTAGTATTGTTGTTGTTCATTTCTAAAGAAACAATATACAACATGATTTATATATGAAGTTAGTAAAATTTGACATTAATACACTTTCAAAACTCATTAATAAAAGATCTATTTGGTAAAATACAAATGCGATGATTATTTAAGCAAATTACCTTAATGTTGCGGGGTTGTGAATTTTGTTTCATGCGATCTAGGTTTTCACTCACATGTGATCCATGACTTGTATGCAATGTTGTTAAAATCTCAATTCGATCCTACGATTCCAATGACCATACGATCCAAAAATGGAAAAACGATTTCGATCCCTTTTTACAATTCTAACAATTCTATAAAATGTCTATTATAATAAATTTCTAATATTTACACTTTAAATCTAAGAAATTTTCAATATATTTAATTAGTCTATTATATTTAGTTTATTTTAAAAAATTTACAATCTTTATGGGTATTTTTTTATGATTTAACATAATAATTATCTAATATAAAACATATTAACTTCATTTTAAAAAATTCATTCATGCGGTAGAATCTTACGATCCTATGATTCCATTCTACGATCCGATCCTTACACTTTTTTATTGATCCAATCAAGAATGCTGATTTTAACAACATTGCTTGTATAACACGTGGTTTAGGATTTTAAGAAGAAGCGGTTTGGGATATTAATACGGGAAAGCTAAATACACCGGTGATTTTTACTGGATACACCACTAAGCTACGCAACTCCGGGTGGACGGAGCTACGCTACGAGATGTCGACCTCCCCGGGCATCGTGCCAAACATGCCTTAAAAGGCCCTCGACAAAACGTCCACAAGACGTTGCGGAGAGAGGTCCGCATTAGGATGCGGAGTCCCTAATCTATATGTAATAAAAAAACACTAAAAAAGGTTCGCATGTAGGTGCGGACCATTGTTTTTTTTTAGAACTAAAAAGTTCAATTTTGTTCACGGCTGAATTCATATTTTTGTTCTGAAACATAGAGATGTACTAATGTTGGTCTTTGTGAAGTTAGCTCATTATTAATGCAATTTATTTTAGGGCCCATTAAGCTAAAATTAATACATCTGTTACGAATAAGCTACAATTTATTGTCTGCGAAATTAAAAAACATATTACACATATTGACAATATTTTTCGTATTTGTTAATTTGTCAAGCAACTTCAAATTACAATTGCATATATTTCAATTTAATGGTTACAAATTTCAAATTACATGTTTCGCATGTTGTTGCATACCTCTTTTTTTTTAAAATTTTTTTAAAAAAAAATCTCCAATCTAGTCCGCAAATAGTTGCAGACTGAAGGTTGTTTGCAACCGGGTGCGGACTTAACTCCGTAAGACGTCGCGCAGATTAGCGGTGTGTCCAGTAAAAATTACTGGTGTATTTAACAACCCCCTATTAATAAGAAGTGGTTCAGGCTTTTAATCATATATGGTTTAGAACTTGTACAACATGTGGTTTGAGATTTTAAGAATAAATTGTTCAAGATATTAATAAGAAGTGGTTCAAACTTTTACTCACACATGGTTCATGATATGTACAACACGATGTTTAGTATTTTATAATTGGTTTAGCCTTTTATACTATATGGTTCATACCTTTATACAATGTGATATATTCAATTGTACAATGCCTTTTTCAAGACCTAAGAGCAACTTTAATAGTAAGTATTGAAGATGCTAATTTGTAAAAAAAAAATAAAAAAATAAAAGTGGGGTCAGATGGATGCTTGTGGGATATAACTTTAGACCATCCACACCGGAGCATCCCTCCATATTCTTAATGTCCAGGTGGAGAAAAGACAAAATAAAAGATGTCAGACTTGATAAGATCACAACAAATTTGTCGCTTCTTTAAGCGGTAGTGTGGAGATCATTTTGCAAAGGGTGGCACACGTTTCAAGAGGCCAAATCCTCTTCCATTCATCACGTGAGTGTGCAATAGGGAAACAAATTTGAAAATGGGTGATTTGTTTCACATAAATTATATTTGAAGGTATTAAAACAAATCTTAAAACCGGTATTATTTATCATACAACGTTATTAAAAATAATTATACAAATTATATTTGAATATATCTTAATTTTATGTACTCATAAAGACCCATTTTACATATATTTGAGTTAAAAAATAATACAATTATGTTGGTATAATTAATAATGATTATATATAAGCTAAAATTAGTAATAGTTAATGATATTTTTTTCTATATATAGTTAATCTTGTACTTGAATTATTGGAGCTTGATTATGTAATTGTGTTTTTTAACTTGACTTGTTATTCTTATTATTTACATAATTGTTGGGAAAATATTATTTCAATAATATTAATAGTAGTAGTAGTAGTAATAGTAGTAGTAGTACTAGTAGTAGTGTTGTATGAATTATTTATTAAAAACAAAATGATTAAAAAGTGGGTGAAGGGTTCGGGAGTGAGATGCACTGATGTAGGTGGAATTGCTGAAAAGGTAAAAGGTGTTCTTATGCTGATGTGGCATGGAAAAAGTGAGTTAAGGGAAGAGCAGAAGTGTACTCGGGTGTGCATGGCCTAAGGAGCGATGCTAACGGATGCTTGCATTTGAGTGGCTGACGCAAGGGTGAAAATGGGGAGGACACATGGCACCATTTCACTGGCGGATGGGATGAGCGACTGAGATCGATCGAGTTCAACGGTTGAGATTTAACCTGGCACATGTTAATTACATCCAAATAATGTCATTTTCGTTATTTAAAATGTAAAAAAAATTAATTAAAATTACCATAATACTAGATTTATTTTTCTCTACACATAGACATCAATTTTGAAAATGTTCGACATATTTTGAAAAAAATGATTTCTTTTGATATAATTATATTGTAATTTTCATCGGAAAATTGGATCTAGGGCATTCGGTGCCTGACATATTTTGAATATGTTTCGACATATTTTGAAAAAAATGATATAATTATATTGTAATTTTCATTGAAAAAAATGATTTCTTGGGCGTTCGGAAAATTGGATCTTGTTACGATGTAATTTAGTTTATGCATTATCTTTTGTGTAATTTCCTTTTGTTACATCAATGGAGTTTGCTATTGTATTTAAATATCAAAAGTGGATCGTATATACTTTTAATTATTCATTTTATAAATCATCTAAATTTTATAATTAAATTTTAGTAACTAAATACTAATATAATATTATAATCATATTATAAACATGTTGGAAATAATTGTTATAGAGAGATATATTCGTAAATTGAATTGATAATAAAATTAAGATGGGTTGTGGGATGCTATGAATGCTATTGTTAAAGTGGAAAAAGTAAAGAAGAGATGCTATGCTGATGTGGCGGAGAGAGATAAATAAAAAAAATAGTAATTTTAACATCTTGAATAGTAACTGAGAAACATGGCCTAAACAAGATTTTGCACCACATCATTCAAACCTTATATAACATGCGATTCAGATGGGATGAACCATTAAGAAGAAGTTATTGGATCGGCTAGTCTTCTAACATGATCACATCCTTTAGAATAGAAGTGACCATAGCATAATTGAATACTTAAAGTGAGTAACAACACAATCGATTAAAGTGAAAACCCTAACCAACCAACTAGTTGATTAGGTAAAACCACTTCTTTACTAGTTTCTCATTATTAAGGACTTGAATAGTCTAATTGTTTTTTATTGATAACTTTTTATTACAATAATACCTTAGAGATCGACTAGACTATAATCCTACTAGTTCAATATATTCTAAGCATGTTACCCAATCTATTCACTACCCAATGAAACAATAGATCTTACGCACCTGATTCTCTTATCTTCTCAACTTGATCTCCACAAGCACACCGGATTTTCTATCAATTAAGCACTCCTAGAAATGTTTTCCACACTTCTACTTATACTCTCAGCAACCCCCACAACGTCCTCTCTTTTATTTATCTCTAAAATATGATTATATAAATAGATAAAGATAAGAGTTCCTGACTAACCTATCTTTAATGCTTGATACAATCAAATCCTTCTGAATCTTTCTCTCATAAGATATGCTCTAACTTCTCTTTATCCACTCTCCATCTCTTCGACCTTTTTTCTCTTTATTTCTTTAGAATCCATTCAGCCAAACCCAATAACACAAGCCCAACGCCTCTCTTGCTTCTAACTCGTATAACCAAACTTCCATCTGAGTGAACCCTTCATTTTCCATAATTATGTCTCTGCTTGCAGTCGTACCCACAATTATGTCACCAAGTAGGTTAGACATCCATTAGTGATTTGTTATCATAAAAAAAACTTGTGAGAACTTGAGTAAGACTTGTCAAATCCTAAAAAATTCCTCATTGTTTCTGATTACAAATAATTAACTTATCTAAAGTATGACAACACACCAAAAAACATCAATTTATCAAAACCCTAATATAGCACTTAGGAACCTTTTTCAATCATTTTTAAAATTAGGGACGAACATGTCAACTCATACTTTAGTAACCCTTCTACTATAAAACTGCCCTAACTGACGAAGCCCGGTTTTATAATTCCATTCCATCGGGTTCTAGAATCAAGCAGAACGTGGCCGCCGTCTGCATACCATAACCTGTGTCGATCCGAGCTTGAGTTGTTCGCGAACCACTTTCCTACCTAGGACTCCATCAAATATCGGCTCTCGCTGATCGAGATGGGTCTCGATTAGGAAGGCTCGTAGAGCCATGAAACCCAACCTCTACCCTCTGGGACTTCAAAATCCAACCCTTGATAATAAGACTTCAGCCTCTATTTATAAGCGGGTTTGCATGGCTCATATTTACTCATGCTTGCCACGTGTCGCTAGGCTTATGACAAGTGGTGCCTCCCTTCATACAAATGTCAACCTCTTTGGGACATTTTGTGGAGGGATGGAGATAGTGGGTTTTCCACATTTGGGCGTACAACGAGTGCGGTTAGCATTATTGATATGCAAACGTCGGAGGCTAGGAACACATCCACGTCTCCTTTTAATGGGTTTGAAGCAAGTTCATTGGTCTAGGCTGCACCCTACTATTAATGGGTTACCTACGTATCTTGTGGAAGGAGAATCAAGCCTTTCTTAGTTCAATCACGAGCATTTTGACCCCCCTCACTACCATAGCGGGAATGAATTGTGCGATCATTCAGACGAGCCCATGGGTCACGTGAGCAACACATCGAGCTCTAGTGCTATAATCAAGCCATGCGAGCAAATAGGATAAGGGATCTAGTGCACTGATCAGGCCACGTGAGCAATAAGATAAGGACTCCAACACGCCGATCAAGCCACGCAAGCGATAAGATGAGGGCTCCAGTGCGCCAATCAGGGCACGCGAGCGATAAGATGAGGGCTCCAGTGCATCAATCAAGGCACGCGAGCAATAAGTCAAGCTCTAGCGGGCTAATTAAGTCGCACGAGCGATAAGTCAGGCTCCAGCACGGTAATCAAGTTACACGGGCAATAAGTCAAGCTCAAGTGCACTAATCATGCTACGCGAGCGATAAGTTGAGCTCCAACGCACTAATCAAGTTGTGCGAGCAATAAGTCAAGCTCCAATCTGCTGATCAAGCTGTGCGAGTGATAAGTTGAGCTCTAGCACGCTAATCAAGCTACATGAGCGATAAGTAGAGCTCCAGCACACTAAGCAAGCTACACGAGTGATAAGTCGGGCTCCAGTGCGCTAATCAAGTTGCACGAGCAATAATTCAAGCTCTAGCGCGTTGATCAAGTTGCGCGAGCGATAAGTAGAGCTCCAGCGCGCTAATCAAGCTGTGTGAGCAATAAGTCGAGCTCTAGCACGCTAATCAAGCTGCACGAGCAATAAGTCAAGATCTATCACGCTAATCAAGATACGCGAGCGATGAATCGAGCTCCAGCGCGCTAATCAAGTTACACGAGCGATAAGTTGAGCTCCAGTGCGGAAATCAAGATGTGTGAGCAATAGGATAAGGGATCTAGTGCACTGATCAGGCCACGCGAGCAATAAGATAAGGGCTTCAGCATCCCGATCAGGCTGCGTGAGCGATAAGATGAGGGTACGCGAGCAATAAATCAAGCTCTAGCGCGCTAATCAAGCCATGCAAGCGATAAGTCGGGCTCCAGCGCGCTTATCTAGCTGCGTGGGCAATAAGCCAAGATCGAGCATGCTAATCAAGTTGCACGAGCGATAAGTTGAGCTTCAGCGTGCTAATCAAGTTGCGCGAGAGATAAGTCAAGCTTTAGCACGCTAATCAAGCTACATGAGCGATAAGTCGAGCTTCAGTACGCTAATCAAGCTGCGCGAGCGATAAGTCGGGCTCCAACGTGCTAATCAAGTTGCGCGAGCAATAAGTCAAGCTCCAGCACGTTGATCAAGTTGTGCGAGCAATAAGTGGAGCTCCAGCACGCTAATCATTTATCAAGTTGCGCGAGCGATAAGTCGAGCTTCAGCGCTCTAATCAAGCTGCACGAGCGAGGAGTCGAGCTAGAGATAATTTTATGAAAACTACGCCTTGACTCTACTTTGTTGACCAATGTAGAAAATACAATAATAAATATGTGTATCAAAGTTGACCGCACATCGTATGCCCGGAGATCCAACCCCCGTCTGAATGGTTTGCGGCGGAGGCGGTCCTAACGAACCATAGGTAGATAACGAACTGAAACAGAACTCCAAGTGTCAATTATGATTTCTTGGACATGTATTTAGGGTTACGGGCATCGAATCCAACTTCCCGAATACACAACATATGATATCTTATAGCAATCCAGGAAAAATTATTCCTCTCTATGCAATGACTAAAAGAGGATTTGGGGAGTTACCAGGCATAAGTAGTTTTCCTTTATATTTTTGGCACCGAAATTTTTTGAAAATATGCATCATTTCACTTAGACTGTGCTTGTATGAATGTTAGGCTTTAACGGATAAGTCGGCCTAGCAGATGGCTTGGTGGCCGGTCCGCGCCCACGAGGGTGGGACAATGCTTCGTTCTCTTGTCCTTACTAGTCGCTCTCCTCCTTTTTTTTATGATGCAAGCGAATCTTCAAAAACCCTCTTCCTTTTTTCTTTCTTTGTCCACTTGTACTGGAAGACCAAGTTCTCCACTTGAGGTTGGGATAAAGGGATCCCATCCGCACCAAGCGTCGTCCACGTCGGACTCTGTAGCGGATTTTTGTTTGTGGCTCCATCTGTGTCGGGCTTCGTTTTTTTCTTAAGCTTACCACACTTCTGGATCTGTTGCGAGATTCATGGATGGACATCGGTTGAGGGCGAATCGTCATGTGCGGGCGGTCAAGACTTAAGGACCTGACGCAGCCAGGATCTTCGAGTGCTTTACTCGCTGCGCGAGCGAATTGCCCCTACAACTCTTTATTTACCCACAATTTCTTCTCATTTTGATTTATCATTGCCTAAAAATCATCAACGGTGCCCCTACTGTACTCTGTTGATGGCAGCGATTCTTTTGACCCTTGTAGGTTGGTGAATCTGCGATTTCGCACCGCTGTACTCGATCAGGCAATGCATCTGTTGTCCGCTGATGGTTTAGGGTAGATAGCTCAAATGTGAAGGTGGTGACCCATCGTAGGGCGGATGCTTCACGATCTTCCCTTATTTCAATTATATTCCCTAAAACAAGAGATTTGATTTCTTACACGTACACACCCAATCCCTGGTTTCTATATAACGGTGATACTCAACCAACTCGGGTAGCCTTTGAGCCCAATCACACAATTTGAGCACCCTTCATTCGATTGTAACATGAAAATGTGTAGGAATTCAAATGGATTTCACCTACTACTCTACTGGATCTCTAATCTAGGATAAAGATCCTTTCCCATGCATGTTTCCAAAACTGAAATGGTATACTGTCTAAATCTGCACGATCGGTTTTGCCAAGAATACAATTTACCAATCCTAACCGATTGAGGCCCTAAACCCAATATATTCAATTCCATGGTGGATTCTTAAATGTAACAAGTGCACATATATATTTGCATTTGAAATTTTAAGTCAAATAAATAATCACAACCGAATTGAAAAAAAGATAGATATGTATTTCTTACCTCTATTCGATTTCCCGAAACCATCCCAAAATGAGAGTGTTCCCACAGACGACGCTAATGACGAAGTCCGGTTTTAGAATTCCATTCCATCGGGTTTTGGGATCAAGCAGAATGCGACCAACCTCGAATGATCGGGCTTACTTGAGATACGCGATGAGACCTCTGTCCATGTACCATAACCTATGCTGATCCAAGCTTGAGTTGTTCGCGAACCACTTTCCTACTTGGGACTCTATTAAATATCGGCTCCCGCTGATTGAGACGAGTCTCATTTAGGAAGGCTCGTAGAGCCATAAAACCCGATCTCTACCCTCTTGGGACTTTAAAATCCGACCCCTGATAATGAGACTTCAGCCTCTTTTATATGCGGGTTTGCATGGCTCATATTTACTCATGCTTGCCACGTGTCGCTAGGCTTATGACAAGTGGCGCCTCCCTGTAGACAAATGTCAACCTCTTTGGGACATTTTATGGAGGGATGGAGATAGTGGATTTTCCCACATTCGAGAGTACAACGGGTGCGGTTAGCATTATTGATACGCGAACGTCGGGGGCTAGAAACTCATCCGCGTCTCCTTTTCCTTATAGCAAAGGCGGATGTACTATCCGCGTGTGTGCCCAATCACCATAGAACGCATCCACAGGTTTCCTTCTTTATTTTCGAGGAGGTTATATTTATGTAGCGGGAACCTCTTTTAGGCTCGTGTTTACCCATTTTCTTAAGGCATCATCGAGCATATTTATTTGTGGCATGATCACTAACCGTGCCGGTTTTCTCCCTTTTAACATCATCAAAAATTACTGAACATACTGAGAAAAGATCAAATGATATCAGATATAATAAAAAGTAAGTAAAAGCACGATATAGATTAAGGATAAATACTGGTCCGACCATCAAAACATAGTTACACACAACTTTCAAACCATAGTTTGAAGCAAGTATGAAACATAGTCAGCAAAACAAACTGAAGGGACATACAATTAGATAAATAGGAAATGGATATGGTAGAGGGGCATGGTTATGAAAGCATAAATTTGATATCGTCAAGCTTAGCTTGAAGGTCCCTATAGAAGCTCTTGCAAAACCTATAGAAGCTTCTCATTGGCAACCTTGAAGTTCTCTTCAAGCTTGTCACTCATTACTTTTAGAGCTACCTTTTAGATCTTTTATCCAACAACCAGTTCGCTTCCATCATTGAAATTCTTTTCCTTCCCCTTTTCCTATTTAGGTTCTTCCTCAAAAGACTAATCATCTTCCTTGTCTCTGTGAATCCATCCTAGTACTCCCTCATTTTCTAAACACACTTCAAATCCAGAGGCATACCCAACACCTTCTCCTCACCGGGCTCAACATACACGTTTGTTTCTTTTAGTCAACCAGTAGTGTTATCACAATAGGGAAGAGCGTGTTTGGCAATTACCTTGACGTGCTCCATGTGCTGCATCATTATATGAGGGTAATTGATGGTCACATATAAATTACTATTAGTAATAATGCATATATAATTATGGATTGATAAGTTGTAGACAAATGAAATTACATATTGTATGAAGAAAGGAGGATGAAAAAATAAATTAAATTTGAAATGAAGTACAAGTTGATACCACTGAGCTCGCTAGTTTTTATAGTGTGAGAGAGTAGCAACATTGCCTTTAAATTAGATAAATCGGAGAAAATTTTATTCCACTTCAAAAAGATTTCTAAAATATCTAATAAAATCAATATAAATAATATTATATATTTACCTAATTTGAAATAAGTTTTTTAGAACTAGTTTTAAATAATTAATATAAAAAAATTTGACTTCTTGTATAAGTTATTAATATTTATCCAATTAAATAACTAGTCGATGAGTCTGAATAAATGATTTTGTGTCAAATTTGCTAGATTTTTTATTTTTAAAATAAAAATATTCTTGGAAATTTATATTGCATAAGAATGGTAGCAATAAATTTAATTTAAAATAAATATTTTGGATAAATAATTAATTTATTTAATTTGTAAAAATAAATTAATTAGGATGGTGAGACCATGATTGATGATAAGTTGGCACGTAAGTGACAAGGTGTTTTAGTATTATTATTATGGGAAATTCCAGTTCGTGCCCCTGAGTTTTAGCTATTTCGGATGGTGTCCTACGTTTTTTCTTTTTTCGGATGGTGCTCTTGAGGTTTTTCAAAAGTTCGTCTAATGCCCAAAATCAATGTTTTAACTTTTTCAAAAACAAAAATGAACCTTTATCTTTTAATATTACACAAAATCCCCCTTTACTTTTAAATTACACATAATTATCTATATTTTTTTTGCAAAAAATGCAACACAAAAGAACACTCATTTTTAAAATTAAACAAAACCACCCATATTTTAAAAACTTCAACACAAAACACCCAATATTTTTAAAACCGCATAACATATTGATTACTTGACAAAATGTGTACATAAACACCCATTTTTATGAACAAAATGGTTAAGATATAAAATTTTAAAAACATATATTAAAATAATACAGTACTTATTACAAAATTATCCTTTGTATGTTTTATGGGGGGGTGTAGACATGGCCACGGGTCGGACCCGCCGGGTCGGCAACCCGAGGGGTACGACCCTAACCCTGACCCGGGATTCCCACGGGTCGACGGGTTCGGGTCACCCGCCGGGTCGGCGGGTCGGAGTCCCGGGTCGGCCACGTGGCATTGAAGGGTTGACCCGGCGGGTCGACCCGCCGGGTCAAGGCCGGGTCGGGTTATTTTTTTGACGTTTTCGTGATGTTTTATGAAATTGTGAAATAAGGTTTCGTGTTTAATGGTGTTTGGGTTTGGGGGAAAAAAAAGATGGAAGAAGGGCTTGAATCGGTTTCCCAATTGCCTACGTATCCTCCCGGGGGAGAGGAATCAAAGCCCACGTAGTTCTTTACCTGTTGTCTGAACCCCGCTTACCTTTTCGCCTATTCGTCGGTGTCGGATTGGCGTTGGCCCTGGGGATCGACGACTCCACCGTCCACGAAGCTCCCGACCGATTCCGAGTCCATTCCATCATCAGGCTCTGATCAGGTGTTGATGAGGTTCTTCTGTATTCTCATCTCAGCCTTCTTCCAATCGACGAGGCATACTTGTGCTTCGAGGTTCTCAGGGAGCAAGTTTGATATCTTCTCGGTAAGAATTTGTCCCCCTCGGCTGAATAATTGTTCCACTACGACGGTGGAACAAGGGGCTCCAAGTATTTGTCGAGCGATCACCTGCAAGGTCGGAAATCGCTGTCTTTCTACTCGGCCCCACCATTCTAAAATATCGAAATCTTCATCTTCATCACTGCGAAATTCAAAGTTAGTAGACAAGTATTCGTCGAGCTCCGAGTGGGGGCTCGACGAGGACCTCGACCTCTTTGTGCCAAAAATATCTCTGGCAAGAGCCTTAGTTCGAGCAGTAATACTAGTGCGTGAGGAACCCCTCGAGCTGGAAGGCGCAGGAGGAGGAATGTTAAGCGCTCTAGCGCCCGTAGAAAAATGAGTATATAATGCTTCAAGTATTCCCCTAACTCTATCAACTATAATTGAAACATTGCAATCAGGATCATTATGGATATCGAGCGTAGGATTATAGTTTTCTAAAAACTTTTGAAGCCCAGTTAATTTGTATCTAGGGTCGAAACAACAAGTTACGAGGAAAATATCAGGAATAACTTTGTAATAAGACAACTCGTGTGACCCGGCGGGTCACACGGGTTATCTTATCAGGAATAACTTTGTAATATCAGGAATAACTTTGTAATATCAGGAATAACTTTGTAATATCAGGAATAACTTTAAAAAAAAAATAAACGTTCACGTGGGACCCACCTAACGGCTAGTTTTTTAAATGCACAACCCGTGTGACCCGGCGGGTTGACCCACCGGGTCGACCCGCCGGGTCACGGGTTCCATTTCCCTCGACCCTAACCCTGACCCTCAACCCGACCCAACCCTTCGACCCTTGGACCCGGACCCGGCGGGTCACCGACCCGGCGGGTCACGGGTCGACCCGCCCGACCCGTGACCCGTGGCCATGTCTAGGGGGGTGTATATGAGACTTACTTAATTAAAAAAATATCATTTTTTTATAATAATTAACACTAATTTACTTTGAGTTATTTTATCTTAGTCATAAATATTTTATTATTAAATAGATATTTAATTATATTCGTGTAGAATATTCTAATTCCTATATATTAAAATTATTTTTTATCTACATGATCGATGAGCTTTAATTATTTTATTCAAATGACTACAATAAATTTTTAATTTGTGATGATATTGCAGTTGGGTTTCAAATTTATTTAATCGAATAAATAAGAAAATTATGTGAACTTGCATGCTTGAAAGTGCATCCAATTAAATGAATTAATCACCAATACAACATATCTTAAGAAAATGAACTAATTATAATAAAATTTTAGGAGGATTTCTCACATAATTGAGCTAACATTTATATTATCTATGATTTTTTTAATTAAGTCTTATATACACCCTCCAAAAAACATACAAAGGATGATTTTGTAATAAATATTATTTTATTATATATTTTCACATTTTATAGTTTAACCATTTTGTTCATAAAAAATGGATGGGCATGTGCACATTTTGTCAAGTAATCGATATGTTATGCGGTTTTAAAAATATTGGGTTTTTTTGTTGAATATTTTAAAATAATGGGTGTTATTGTTTAATTTTAAAAATGAGTGCTTTTGTGTTGCATTTTTGGCAAAAAAAATATAGATAATTATGCTCAATTTAAAAGTAAAGGGTGATTTTATGTAATATTGAAAAAATAAAGGTTCATTTTTGTTTATGAAAAAGTGAAAACATTGATTTTGGGCATTAAACGAACTTTTGGAAAACCTCAGGGGCATCATTCGAAAAAAGAAAAATTATGGGACACCATCGGGAATAATGAATCTTAGGGGCACCAATCGAAATATCCCTATTATTGGTAGAGTACCCATGCCCAAGGTACAATTTTTTTTTCATATACAATTCACACACAATTTTTAATATAACATGTTAATCTTATAGCTGCAATGATATCTTATCTTATGTTTTATCTCATCCTATACTCCTCCTTGTCCAATAATGAAAAGATGTAGTATCAATAAAAAAAAAATGAAAACTAATTTATAAATCATTAGCATGTCTTACACAATTAGTTGACCCTAAAAATTATTTATTATATTTATTTTCAAAGAAGAAAAATTTAAAAAAAAATTAGGAAATAAATAATATTTTTTATCCCAATTATTATAACATTAAAACCCAAAACATTTAGAGAGTCGATTCAACAGAAACCCGGTTAAACTTAAATCAACTCAACTAAAACTCGAGTCAATCAAAATCTAGCTCAACAAAACCTCATTTCAATCAAATCCGTAATCAAATCAAATTTAGTTAAACTTAAAATATGGTATCTTGGCTCAATAAAAACTCTTTTAAAACCAATTTGATTCAACTGAAATTCAATGTTAAAAAAATCGAGTTGGAGATCGATGGTTTACACGCGATTCAACATATTAAATCTAACTTAATTGGCTTCTCCTATAGTAGCTTGATAGCGGAAGATATTCGTATTATAGCTTCGACTTTTGAAGAGTTCTCATGTAATCACGTTTGTAGGGAGGGTAATACTCCGACACATTCAGTTGCGAGAATAGTTCCACCAAATGGTGTTGATTGTATCTTTCTTGATCAATTTCCGTAGGGCCTCATTGACCTTGTGAAAATTGATCTCTGTTAATATATGAGCAACCTTTACATAAAAAAAAATCCAATGTTAAAAAAATTATTCGTGCACAATATTAAACACCATGTATTAGACAAATAAAGAGTATTACCACCGTTAAAAAAATATATAAGTCTTTTTAGACATCTGCACACAAATTAAAGAAATCCTAAATTTATTACTCCGTACCTTTTAATCCCTCATTAATTATCCACAACTTTTATCAATCAATAAAATTTGACAAAAAAAAGTCAAAAAGTAATAATTCTTCTATCCCAATATCTAGAAAACTTAAAAGACTTATATTTTCAAACAAAAATTTAAGTCTAAAAACATTTATATTTTTGAACGGAGGGAATATTATAGCGAGTTGATGAAATTTTTATTAATGAATAATATATTCAACAAAAGTTATTATTTAAGCGGATTAATAGGCTATAACTAAACATTTTTCAACTAAGTTAATGGAATAGAGTTAGAAATAATCCATTAACCCGTGGGTGTTCGATTCACATTTATATTTTTGATAATATGATGAGATTTTCCTAACCTTCCCGCATTAAATTTACGGACGAAAATCGGTACTAAAGTGGATGACGGGTGGTATAGGTGCGGGTGAAGCGTGCGATGGATGGAATCAGTAAACAACACACTAAACACTGATTTTCATTGGGTGATAATATTTGCATCAATAAAATTTACTATATGCACCACACATGCGCTTCTTGAGTAACACTCATGCCCCTCTTGAGTCACAGACGTGTAACTCAAGAGGCATAAGGTATTTTACATGTAAAATATCTTGTATTTCTTGAGTCACAAGTCTGTAACTCAAGATGGGGCAGTGTGTATTTAAAAAAAATGGGATATGTGATGTATATAGTAAAATTTTTTGGCTTAAAAATCACACCCGTTTTCATTTCAGGAGCCCTAACGCCCATCTACGCCGCGCCATTCCCAATCCGCCTGCAAACTACCGCTTCTCGAAGCTTACTTCCTCTGCCCCGTCCTCCCTCTTTGGTATCGCCTTATTTCAGGCTTCTTACTCCCGTTTCCTCTGATTTTCTAGTAATCATCTTGCCTTATTTCTGTTCGTTATCTGATTCCGATGCCAATTTCTATGAGGATTGTATTTTTCTATTTCTTGGTGAAATGTTTTGACAATAACATAACTTCTTCGGTTCATTCATTTGAATTATGGTTTGCGTGAGTATGTACGCTGTTCCTCTTCGTCTTGCTCTGATCAAGCCTGACTTGATATTATTAATTTTGTCTGTTTGTGTTGCTTGCGTAAGGGTTTGTTAAAAATCTCTGTAAACCTTAGGGTTTTGGGGATTCAGATAATTTGGGAACAACGGCTGCTTTCTGAAACAATGTGCAACGCAGTGTAGAGTCACTATAGGCTTGAGTGGAGAGTAAAATTGATCTTCTGGACCACTCATGGCCACTTCAAGAGTTGGCTTGGTAGATAGATATGTGACATACTCGTATCTGCCATTTTTAGCCCCTGATTTCACTTCCAGAGTTGGCCTGAAATTTTTCATGTGGATTGTTTTCTTTTAAGTTAATTGACTCAATTGCTAAGATATGTTGTTTCCTGTAGTAAGCACTTGAACGAGAACAATTTACTTGCATTGTCCTTGAAGAATGGCAACTGGGCCTGGGCTAGAGTCACTTGTGGATCGTAAGATTCTGAACATATCTTCTTCTTTTCTATTTCCTGAAATTTGGAGAATTGATTTTGGTTTGTAAATGTTTGTGTATCACCCCAAGAGTGGGATGGGCAGTGAATCCACATCAACTATGAGGACGAGTTCAGATCATGTGAGGATAAGTTAAGTTGTGCTTTTAGATTGATTGGACTGATGCCTAGAGCTCTTCATTTTCCTGGTCTAATGAAGGGAAAACCCAAAAGGTTTCAGTTGCCATGGATTAGTGGCGGGGTGGCCGTCCAGTTTACAAGAAGAAATTGACTGAAAATATAGCACTCACTCCTTTCTATTTTCCTTAAAGAATCCCTTTTATGTTCTGTTCCTACTCATGCTGCATTATTTGTTTCTGCAGAAACAATCTCTGTCATAACCAATGATGGGCGGAATATAATTGTGAGTTTTTATCCTCCTCACTTGTGGGAAAAAAATTTGGATTAAGATTGTTTAGTTTGATGAAAACCTATATCTCAGACAAGTGCTTATTACTTTTGTCTTCAATTTGTGTGCAGGGCGTGTTGAAAGGATTTGATCAAGCCACAAACATAATTCTTGATGAGTCTCATGAGCGTGTCTATTCTACCAAGGTTACATTCCGCCCTTATACTAGAACTCTAGCTGTTCCTTTTTCATTGATGACTATTGAACTTATCTCAAATATATTCACCTCTTTTAGTCTTTTAAAACCGTCATCCCCGGTATAATGAGTGCAATGACAAGAAACATTGATAGTATAATAAAGAATTAGACTAGTTTGGAAAGGTAGGAGAATCGAAAGAAGAGTCGAGTTGAATTAGGGGCAAAAATGGGGTGGGTTATGGATGGATGAAGCCATTCCATCACTGCCTCATGGTGTCAATAGCTCCATCTGCTCCACCCATCACCTGGAAACATTTTCACCCTCATTCGACCCGTACGGGTGATGCATGTGGACCGGGTGATCAATAGGTGAAATTATATGGCGGTGGAAATTAGTAGCCGGAATATGACTCAATACCTGGATGATGGTGGAACAAAATAGCGGTGGATTAAAGTGGAATGTGGAGAGTGGAGAGTCAATACCGGGATTGAGGGAAGCGTTGGTCAAGATTAGGGTTTAGAGTCTTAATATGTAAAGGGTAAAATAGTAAAAACATACAAACATTTTAGGGCTTTAATGTGAGTATGTGGGGTGAAAAATCTTAACCATAATCAATCCTTCACCCGCACTTGCACCCGCACCACTTGTCACTCACTTTAGTGCAGGTTTTTGCTCGCAAATTAATGTGGGTGGAGCAGGTGGATCCAATACCCGCAGGTTGTTTCCAACCCTAACTTGAATAGATCTTCAAAGAAGGGAAGAGAAAGAGAGATAGAACTTGTTTTTTTCAATTCCACGCATCAAACCAACACTTCAGTTCTCATTTCAAATCTAATGGAAAGTTTAGTTTTGTTTGTTAAATAAGCAGCTTCAGTAGAAAGGTTGAAGTGCAGGAAGCCGATTATCTGAGATAGTAGCATTCTATTACTATTAGGTTTGCACCATTTCATAATCGGCCTAGTTGTCTGAGGGGCTGTAAGGTTTCTGATTATGATGATTTTAAACAATTGCTCTTTCTTGTTTAGTTTATTTATGCTGT
Organism: Persicaria maculosa; assembly: GCA_963922045.1. Lineage (NCBI taxonomy): Eukaryota > Viridiplantae > Streptophyta > Magnoliopsida > Caryophyllales > Polygonaceae > Persicaria > Persicaria maculosa. The sequence continues at coordinate 41,223,014 of OY998271.1, forward strand.
GACTATTTCGTTTTAAAACTTTAGGTGCATTAATAAATCTTGAAAGAGAAGGAAACAAAAGGTCCTTAATTAAGCTTGCCCCCATGTGAGATATAATACGTTGCAACTTACTAATAAATAAATAATTTCTGCAATCAATTCTGAAGAGAAAAAACCTACTCACCATGGTGATTGATAGCTACTATTTGTGGATTCCTCTAATATGTTGCAAGTTGCCATTTAAATTATCAAAATGCATGGTCAGTGGCAATCGTTTTAGTGCCATTTTTTGGATTTCTCTGGCTCTTTTTACAAGGACCAATTGCTATCAACATCATATCATCAAGCTCTTTAGCTTTTGTGGTCTTTTAATTTTGATGAAATTCTCCCTAATTTTTAGATTAAAGCTTACCACAGCTGTTGCTATGATTTACAGGAAGGTGTCCAGCAACTTGTTTTGGGTTTGTACATCATTAGGGGTGATAACATGTATGTAGTCCTTTATAACCTGCATCTACATTTGCTTCACCCGGATATAGACATCTTATATTCCTATATTCTTTCTGTATACAGAAGTGTTATTGGTGAGTTAGATGAAGAGTTGGATGCAGGCCTCGACTTGTCAAAGCTCAGAGCACATCCATTGAAGCCCGTTATTCACTGATCGAATACATTACATTGTCGCAACTTGATGCGCAACCTAGAGTGGATATTGGTCAAATTGTGTTTGCAACTACTAGTAAGTCGAGATGCTGGTACTTGATGTTTTTGCCAAATTTAAGACTTTGATGTAAAGTCGGATGTACCCTCAACTTTTCTTTGAATGAGTCATTGTTCTTGCGCATTTCCTTAAAGTTCTTGCATCCGGAGTTGTGCAACTCTTGCCAAGTCGTGCAAGTACAAGCATATTTCGAATTTGTTTATTTAATTTTCAAACATGGGGCTTGAAATCTTTACCCTTTGATAAATAAACAAATACAGGAGTTGGTTTTGTTTTCACAAACCTTAGTTGACTTTACCCTTTAGTATGGAGAATTCAAAATTGATTTTGTACGATGAGCAGTTTCTGTATCAGTAAGAAGCAACCATGGTCAATGAAATGAAGGGAAAGAAAAATGGGAACTTCAGCAATGACAAGGACACAATAGATTATTAGAGTTTAAGCTGCCAGATAGCGTGGAAGCAAATTTCAAATGTATAAAAAATCAAAGCCGCCGAGGTTGGTAGTAAGAGATAAGAGCCTTGATGGTGACATGTCGAGAAAGAAACAGGGTTCTTGTGAGGCAGGACAGATCCAAGTCGTGTCCATCTTTACTGATAACAATTTTTGATCTTTCAATCCGTGATGGTAATCAACAGAAACCTCTCAAACCTACCCAATCAACATACCCCAAAAACAAAAAGCTTCGAATCGAATGGAAATTTAGTGCCTCTGGTAAGAGGAAAGGAAAAAAAAAATAATGAATTTACATCTCAAGACATAGTATTTGACATTACAGGATGAACAAGAGAACTTTGAAATTGCAACACAAGGGTGGGAAAATGGATATGTGGGAGAGAAAGGCGAACAATCTACAATTTTAACAAAGAACAGAGATTCAGCTGGACGGTTTTGCCACCTTATTTTTTTGTGAATGTGAAGGGTTCGAGATAAAGCAGGCCATTCCGTTCCCTTCTTCCATGGTGAGCTGCCAACCAGCTGGATTTGCCTGCAGACAAAGAGACAAGGTGCAGATGAGGAGCCAAGTAACTTCCAGCTTGTTCTGGTTTTTGTCATCTTCTTTGTTCTCTATGGATATAATGTTCAGTTTAGATCCTTCTGGTGAGTTAGTTAATGACTGTGAGGCACCAGCCTGGAATTAGTTGCAGTGAAGCGTAATTATTAATTTATTATGCATTACTGTACAGTATGTAACATGGGCCAGCTGCTCTTTTCTTGTTAAGAGGGTGGGTGCAGAATATGTGCATTGTTGTTAGTGCCACAATTACTACTTGCTAGATTGGCATTCAAAACTCTGAAATCTGTGTCATTTACAGAGGGACTAGGCTTCCTAGAGGCTTTGATTCCATACTAAGATCCAATTTAATCTAAGATCTTTGGGCTATTTGCTGAATACTCATCAATGATTTTTAGACTGTAATGTAGAGAATTGAATAGCAGCAAGGAGGACAGATATGACTTACATAACGCAATTGCTTTGGGCTCATGAATCACTTCTTTACATAGTCTGTGGTGTTTTGCTACCTTTTCTTAAACCTCATGCAGAAGCATCTCTGCACCCAGCTTTTCTTCTGTTTGATGGGTTGCGTTTTAATATCCTTGTTTGCAACAAGATCAGCCATGTACTGGACAACCGCCTGAGAAGCGAAATATCAAAGATTTCAATGTAACATGTAGAAAATAGATTTATAACCAAATCACAATGGGGAACATATTGCATACCTGAGCGCCCTTTTCAGCTATGTGTCGTGGAGGAACCTCCAATGGGTTTTCTTCCACGCGTAGAACACGCAATTTTGCCAAAAACCTAAAAGACTCAGGAAGAACCCGGATTTGATTATTGCTCATATCCAACTCTTCAAGCATCTCAAGGTTCCCTATAGACCTTGGAAGGGACCTTAGATCAGCAAAGTTGTTACCAATATTAAGCTTAACTAGCGAGGTAGCAAAGCATAAGCTCTCAGGCACCTGTTCAAGCTCATTGAAACTCACATCAAGCTCTCTCAGTTTTGAAAGAGATGACATTGTTGTGGGTAACTGTCTAATATTATTGTAGCGCACAGAAAGAATTTCCAGGGACTCTATTTTCCCCACAGCTTCAGGAAGTGCCTTAAGCCGATTGTAGTCTGCACGGAGCTCCTGAAGTGAAGAGCATTGCCCGATAGTGTGTGGGAGCTCGTCTATATCGTTTGTCTCGATATTCAGCGTCTTCAGGCTAACAAGAGATCCAATTGTATCTGGTAGTGATGATAACCTATTTGAGCTCAAATCGAGCTCCTCAAGACAAACCAGTCTACCTAGACTAGGAGGTAGAGATGAAATCTGATTCGCCCTCAGGTCCAGAAAGACCAGGTTCAAAAGATTACCAATCACCTCCGGCAATTCAGCGATTCTGTTTGAATGTAAATCCAACCTCATCAGGGAGGACAGACCTCCAATGGTGGCAGGCAAGGCCATGATTCGGTTCTCTGATAAATCAAGAGTCACCAAACTGGATAGCTTTCCGATTGAATCAGGCAACCATTCTATTTGATCGATCAACTTGTTCTGAAAGTTGAGATCTTTGGTCCCCTTCTTTGAAGATACTTCAATCAAGCTTGCTAGCTTTATTAAACTCAATTTGTCACCATCTTGAGCTGCAGAAGAAAATCAAATAGTCTCAGGATACTAGGGAAGGTTAGTCAGAACTTGAACTCCTAATCCAATTGCAAAGAACCAGCTATACACAATCAAGAATCATCTGAATATACCAGAGGCTGACAACATACAATTAATTTGTAATCTAAAGAAGAAAAAGAGAACAGTCACCTGAAGTAGTTATGGGTTTCAAAGATGAATCAACAATTCGAGGAGGGGCAGCGCCAGCTCCAATCCCGTTAACATGGAAAGAAGCTTTGGTCTTCTTCACAAAAGTATCATCCTTAGAGAACAGAGAGCTCCGCACCGGCTCCTTCTCCAAGTAGAAGCTTGTCGAATTCAAATCACCAGATTTGAAACCGGAAGAGCCACTACCAGTTGTACCGGTGCTCGAGTTCGTAACCGTACTCGAGACGCTCGACGATTTGTCGGAGAAGATCGAGGACGATTGCGAGTAAGCGTAAGAAGAAGACGAAGAATTCGCCATCATCGTCCCCGCCCCTGACGGCGAAGAAACGCACTGAGAAGCTCTCAGGATCAAATCGTCGAACAAACAATGGAGGTGCTCGAGATCTAGAAGCTTCGCAGCCTCTCTCTTCTGCTCTTGGCTCTGGTATAGAACCAAGCTTCTTTGCATCTCCTGGAGAACTAAGAAGAGCTCCTCCGGAACTTCAGCTCCTTTCGCCTGCTTAGCAATGGCTTCCAATCTCAGCTGATCCTCCTTCTCTACGTTTAGAATCAGCGTCTTCGCGGCTTCCACTTCCTCAACACCAGGCCTCGTCGGCAGAGATCTGTGAATTCTCATGACCTCCGCCACCGCCGCCTCCACCGTCTTCGCTACCATCTCCATCGCCTCTCACCACAGCCAGAAATTGCGCAAAACGAGAAATCGAAAACAGTTGAACACGGAAAGAAGAGCCAGATCGATAAGCTCAACTTGTACAAATTTCTAGAAACCAGTTCCAACAACACAGAGCGCACCGCCGCCTTTAATTACCATTGGCGAGCTCATCATTATCGCTTGATAAGCCAAAAAGCAGATCAATAAAGAGAAATAAAAAAATATATGTATATTTATGGATTACGACTTGCAAGTTGCAAGCGGAAGGAAATTCAAAGCTTCTGAATTACGGATTGAAGAACAAGAACAGTCAAGTAAACAAAGATTCTAGAAAAAATCGGGAGAAAACAAGAAGCAATTGAGGTTCGCTGGCAACAACTGGAGATTGAGAATTAGCAAACGGTCGAATCCAGCAAGCAGGAATTGGAAAACGCAGTAATCAAAAAACGAAGAAAACGAAAACAAACTCGGATGCCGGTGCGGTGCTGCCAAACACTGTGGGGAAGGGAATGGAACTTGAATTCCAGAAAGCAGAGGATACGTACGTAATCCTCTGTTTTTGGCAGCTGAGGAAATGGTTGGAGTATGTGATTTACTGATTTTGTGCCTTGTGCGGTTCCTGAATGTTAACGGAGCGCTTATAAATATATACAAACATTATTAAAAAAAAAAAAAGAGTTCGAGTTGATATTTTGTTTGCATTTTCTTATTTAAAATTATTTATTTGGGGAGGATAAATTGGACCAATTACCGTGAACATTTGATAATGACTGAGCAGTTATCAGTAACTATCCACTCACGGCTCCGGCTCCGGCTCTCGGGCTCTGGTCTTTACCAAATTGACCATCGCACCCTTGATTTGTTTTTTTTTAGGAATTTGTAGCAAATATATTAAACCTTATAAGGAAAAAAAAAAGCTCTTGCAAAATGTACCAGTACCACCCTTAAAAAAAATTGTAGAAATCTCTCCCAAATTTTTGTCCAATTGAGAGGTAACTCTCACTCCTATTGCATGTAAGGTAGACCTATCAAAACAGGATCGATCCAAAAAAAATATGACTCGTACGTCTGATATTTTATAGATTTGAACGTGGTGTTTTAGACTAAGGATCCGAAATCGATCTGAATCCGAATTATTCGAGACTTTTAGGGTCGAGATCTGATAACTCGTTAGGTCAAAATCGACCGGTGAGTCAACATCATGTAGACGTCACACAAGCATGAGATAGACCCCACATAGATTCGTCATGCAATTATAGTAAGTTTAGAACACTTATTTTTATAAATATGATTTTTTTATGTTTAAAATATTTATATGATATTATTATAATAATATTTATAAATTTAATTATATTATCATTATTTAGTTTAATTTGACATATTTATATTACAATTTAATTTTGATAATATTTTCATATTCTTAAAAAGTGTTTAAAAAGTTTTGAGTTTTTTGACCCATTGGGTCGATTCGAACTCGGGAAAAACCCGGTTTAGCTTGACCCGGGTTTCACCCACTCATCGCAACATGGTTGGTCACCTTATTCTTTGGACTTCTTCTTATTACTCTAGTGATTGGTTTATGTATGCATATAATGCTTTTTACCACTGTTTGGGTTCGAGCGGCAATAGGTCTCAATCTCCTAGCATGTAAATCCTTATCTCTCCCGCATCGTCGACATCTCACCTAATTGTCAACCCAGCTATCGCTTCCACTAAAAGAGATAGTCTTCACCTGTGGATCTCCTTAGACAATCCAGCTTCCTAACCTGTTATCAATGGTGTGATTGCTACTATAGGTTCGACCCGTAAGAGCGGAGATAGTCAAAATTGTAGCTAGATGTAACTTAGTCTAGGTGATCAATCAAGACAAAGAACAATGCAATGACAATACTATAGAATAAAGGAAATGGAAATAATAAGATAAATAGAACCCAGAACTAATAACCAAACCAACGTCTTGACAAGTAAGATGAATGGAAGATTAGCGTAGCATGACTATCTTCATGCAAACATAAATAAAAAAAGAGACCATTTTGGGGCCCCGCTCTACGTGGGATGCGGAACCCTCTCTATGAGGTCAAAAAAGAGAGAATGAAAGAATGAGTTGGATGTGTGTTGAATGAATGAAAAGCCTAGGCTACAGGGGTATTTATAGTGCTCAATGGGCCGAGAAAACCCTAAAATTGGCCCAAAAAAGGATAAGATTTCGTTCTTGCAGCTTAAGAAACGAATTGGCGCAGAATCGCACAGATCAACGGGTGTCGATCTCAGCACTGGTCGTTCTCACTCTGTTTGCATTATGAACGGCAGACGCTGTTGAGATCGGCGGACGCCGTTGAGATCGACGGGTGCCGCTTAGATCGGCGGGCGTCACTAGGCATTAGCAGGCACAAATATTTTTTAACTTCATGTTGATGTAGAGCTCTCGAGAGATTTCCAACGCATTGTCATAATAGTCGATTAGACATCCGAGGCCCTGAAAAATCATGTTTTAAGTGCAGCTCACCACATGGACAACTTTTGCATGTCATTTCAGCTACTTGATTCCTTGCTCCGTTGTTCCTTGACTTATCTTGGCTCTTTCATGGCTTGTCCTAGTTCCCCTTAGCTCCATTTGATCCATGATTCCCCCACCATTCGAAGCTTGAATCTATAATATGCAAGTAAACACTAAAAACGCATAGATTCCTTCTTCTTCCATAAAGAGTATAAAGTATGGAAATAACTATAATGAGAGCTATAATACAATGCAAATGCAACTAAAACTAGTCTATTATGTGTCTAAAACTCTACATTATCACTCACATTTGTAAATATTGTAAATAGGTGTATGGTTAGTTGCAACAACTTCTTCTATATAAGCTCATCTATAACATATGGTTTTATCTATAATAGGTTCTAGATATGTTATGTTTTATGTGTGTGTGTATATATATAGAGGTTGGGTCATGTGTTAACAACTCTTACGGTGTTAAATGTTAACAAATCAATATTCGACAAAATTTATCAAATATTCATCACTCAATTATTCATCAAAGCTTTTATTAAAATTAATCAAATATTAATCACAGTCACTCAAATATTCATCACAATCACTCAATTATTCACAATTTCCCAAATATTCATCAATATTCGGCAACATTTAAGAAATATTTATCACAGTAACACAATTACGGGATTGGGGGTGGATACACGCGCGAGGGTTTGAGTTTTTTGGGTGATAATTTTTTTTAATTGGCAATAATTATTAATTGAAATGAATCTCTTAAATGTTGTCGATAAGCTTTGATGAATAATTGAGTGACTGTGATGAATATTTGATAAATTTTGCCGAATATTGATTTGTTAACATTTAACACCATAAGAGTTGTTAACATTTGATCTGTATTCTATATATATATATATATATATATATATATATATATATATATATATATATATATGTTTATCTAAGGTTCTACGTCTATAGGATTTCTCTATTATATGGTGTAGGGTTAAATTACGGTGTGCATGTGTATACATTAAAGCATCACACTGATAAGAAACCCTAGCTGCAAAAACGTTTTTCTCTACAAGGTTGACATGAGAAAACTGTCGTTGTTTCTATCAAAATATAACTCAAACCTACAAACTAATATAGTAAGCAAGTAAAAAGTCAATCTCATAGAGAACAAAATATTCATATGTAACGTATATTTACCAATTAATAGAAAGTTGTAGCTCTCGGAAAGAGTTTTTCAACACATACTCATAATAGACAATTGGAAAATCGAAGACTCCAGAAAGTGAGAAACGAGTTTAGCTTGTCGAGCGACAATTTCTGCTAACTTGTTCTCCATTTAGTCTCTCTTCTTCTTCTTCTAAAGACCTCTTCAGATCATTAAGCTCCTTAGATAAATTTGACTTTCTTAATCAATGCGTAATCAATCGATTTATCCTCCTCGGATCCACATTTACTTGTATTAATCAAGTAAAAACGTGTAGATTCCGACTCCATTAACATAACGAGTATAAATGCAAAATGCAAACTAAATTATGCAATATATAAATCAAACTAAGCTAAATGCAACCTATTATGCCTACCTAAATGCGTATTATCAAAGGTTTTCTTTCCGGTTCTTGCCAGAACACGAAAATCTTTTGTGTCCCGCTATTCTTTCATTATCTTTCTCTTTAATTAGTTGTATTCACTCATGGGTTAGACGATGACATCTGATGCCAAATTCGAGGTTCTTCAATTCGATGTCACTGGAGATTTTGGTCTTTAAAAAATGGCGAGTGAAGGGTCTTTTGACGTGGCAGTGGATGTTGAAGAGATCAAAAGAGACAAAACTTGATTCGTTGAAAGATGATGAATAGAAGAAGACACAAGAGAAGGCATCGTCGGGTATATGAATCTATCAGATAGATAAAGTGATATACCATGTGATTGACATGGTGTATTTGAAGAAGATTAGGGTTTTATTGGAGAAGAGGTATATGTCAAATTCTTTGTCCAACAAGTTGTATCTGCTGTAAAGGTTATCAAGATAAAAGATGGGGGAGGGTATTGGACTAATGAGGCATGCCACCAAGAGGAAGTTCGAGGAGTGATACTTGGACTTCATCGACATCACTTGATGAGATTCAAGTGGAGAGCCTTATAGGAAACAGAGCATAGAAGGACTTGGAGCAGACAAGGTCCTGAATTTGTTTCTTTTCATCGATATAGACAGATTATTTGTCTAGGTGGAGATTGTTGCATGAGACAATTAATCATCCTAGGTAGACAAATAAATTGGATTATAGATCAAGTCAATTTATCTATAGTAGGTTTTATCTATATATCGGTTTATAATATGAGGTTCTACCTATATGGGATTTCTCTATTATAAATAAAGGGTGCATGGTTGAATTATGGTGTGCATGTGTATCCATTAAATCATCACAATGATAAAAAAAAAAAAAACTCTAATTGTAGAGATGTTTTTCTTTACAGGGTGTTCTATGCGGTTCTTGCCAGAAATGAAAATGTTTGTCTCGTTTTTCTTTTATTCTCTTTCTCGTTAACTTTATTCACTTGCAGGAATTCACAACAATGCAGTTTGTTGGGATGAAAGAACAATATTTAAACAAACATGATCGACACACAATTTATCGTGGTTCACCAAATTACATCCACACTGAGAGATTTCATTAAGGATTTTTCCGAAACTAGACGAAGATCTTTCCAACGCATATTTATATGCATCAATCGGATAAACAAGGACTCCGAAAAGTACATTACAAGTTCAGTCTGTCGAAGCTTCACCATAGAGTCCTGTCGCAGCCGCGAAACTTTTGTCGTTGCAACGAATTATGTCGCTACCGCAAGATTTCTTTCGTCGCGGCGACAACATCGCATAATCCGTCTTTGGAAGGAAATCTTATCATTTCTGTTTGGAAACTCTATTAATTGGGATCGGATCTCTACTTGAGCTCACTTGAGATTATCAGATTTAAGATATTTTAGTATTTAAATTAAGATTTAATATTTTTAGGATTTTTATTTATCATTTAGGATATTTTATATTATCTTTTTAGGGCAAATCTAGGGTTTTCGGGCCATATTTTCCCTATAAATACTCTAAGGCCGAAAATCCCATCATACATTCAGACTTTACAACTATTTTCTCATAGAAATTCAGTAGGCTTTTAGGTTTTATTTTCCATTCAAGAGAAGGAAGTTAGGTAAGTCATGCTTAGCTAATTTTCCAATGTTTTTGCCTACACGTTCGAGACTTGGTTGGTGGTTTGTGAGTTTCTAATAACGTAGTATTTTCTCTTTAATATCCTTCAATTTCCTTGTTCATGTTTCGATAGTGTTATAATTAGCTACCATGATAGTATCTTGCTAGGTTTTTGTTCTATCATATTTGAATGAAATCCGCAGTAGCATGCTTTGGATTGTGAATACCGTTGTTGAAGCAAGACTAAGTAGAAAGTTTGACATGTGTCTTAAACATCGGTTTACCTTGTTTAACTTGGTGTTATTCATGTGCCCAGATTCTTAGGACTTTGGGCTATCTTTATGTTAAATCTCAACTGTGTTTTGATTGCATATAGGTGTAAGGGACTCTGTTCGAACCCCGGATGTCTGCTCTTTATTTACCAAATTCAAACTAAGATGTGAGGAATTCGTTGGAAATAACTTTAATTGGATTCAAGGATCAATAATGCCAACCAATGTCAATAACTTGTGGGTGAAAACATCTCTTTTCTATATGTTACTTTCTTTTGTTTATATTACTTTCTTTTACTTTTATTTATCTCATCTTTTCAATCAATAATTGCCTGATTCTTGGACATACTAGTTTCTATGTGGGATCGACCCCTTACTTGCATACTATACTAGTTTGTTTGTTTGGAAATTATTTTGATGAGGTAAATTAACGACTTTCTCTCCATCATATGCCTACATGAGAGTATATAGTCATTACGTAATTTAACACTATTAGGATAAATAAGGTTTAAATGGATAAATCAAATTCTATCTAAATTAGATTTATCAATAAAGCTCAAACATAAACAATAGATTTAAGATATCCTAATAAATCTCTACCTTGGCTTGAATCATCATAGATATACCAGACGATTTTGATAATGTTCTAATATGTCAGAATCTCCACCTTGACTTAAATCCTCTCAGATGTACCAAATGCGTCATAATGTCAAACGTATCGGATGCAATGCAATGCCAGATGCGTTAAGATGCTAGATGTACCAAATCATCCTATCTCTAACCCAAATTTGCCCCCTGAGGACAAACTATCAGATAAAGATTTTAGGCAAATCCAAACAACATTGAAACTTGCTTCATGAAACAGACTTGACAAACGACCCGTCGGTGGTTGCTTCGTCTGAGCCCTCGGTGATGACACCATCTACAAGACACAAATGATTGTCAAATGGGTGTTTTCCTCCAGGGTGTCCGTCTCAACAGCTTCGCCCTAGCCCGATAGCGGACCCTAAAAGCCTTGTTGCTTTAACAAAGCATGCATCTTGATATTCCAGAGACTAAAACTACTCCTCATTCTCCAAAGTGGTCATCTTAGTGACTTCTTCCGTCTTCCTCGATAGCTACCTCCATACTTATTTCTAATAAAAGTGAAGTCCGTATCTTGATTTGTCATAGACTAAAACCGCTTCTCCCTGTGAGCTTGCCAATCTTGATGCTCTGATGTTATCTAAGTCATACATTTTTCTTTCATTTTATATAAAAAAAAATGTCTCGCATCACTTGTAAATGCTTATTAGGCAACACTCTTCTCCTATATATTGTATAAGGCTTGCCATTTTTAATAAAGTTGGATTTTTTAGTTAAAAGTTGAGCACATTTGCTCCCTTTAATTATTGGTTAAGGATCATGTTTTTATGAGATACTAAAAACAAAACCCTTTGGTGAGATGATGAGGGAGACACCCTAGTGAGAGATGAAGGTGTTTAAAGTTCGAGATCCTCGAAGTGCGATTATGGGATGATTGAGATCAAATGTAGGAGGTTTACTAATGAGAGGCCTGCAAATTTTGTCATACATATCCGGTTACTAGTAGAAAAGTTTAACCCTTTAAATAGAGGAACCTCGTCGTCGATCTTGTTGGCTCGGAGAGTTCCCGAGCACATCATGTTCAAAGTAGACATCTTTCTCACTGGATTACAAACCTCAAAACCATGCTCTGATACGAGTTGGTTGAAACAAACTAGAAAGATTCGAGAACAAGAATGATAAGAACACATAAATTTATGTGGTTCAACAACAATGTGTTGGATACCTCAATGGCAAAGGAGATCAATTTTATGAGACAAATAATGTTTCTAAAGGATACAACTAAGTTGTGTTGAATACTCCTTTATAGAAGATTATATAAAATTACACAATTCTAAGCCTACTTGAATAAATCTATCAACAAGGCATTCTACTCGACATTCTGCCCGACATCATCATAGAAACTTTTCACGAGGAAACACAAGGGCAAAAGGGGCACATCGTTCCTCAATAGGAAAACACACAATGACTAGGGTTGTAAATGGGGCACGACTATCCATTTCAGTCGTTCCACTCACACTTTTGCAGATGAAAACCTACAAAAAGAGTGTGATGGGTGAAGTGGATGACGACACAGGTATGAAGATTTTTCACCCAATAGCAACTCCAATCACCCACCCTATTAACCCTAAGTATCCAAAACCCCAACTAAACATATATTTTACTTTTCTACCCCTTAAAAAATTCATGCGTTTCTTTATTTTGCTATCACATCTTCACATTGATTTTATATTATGCGTTTATATTCTGGTTTATATTGTTAATAAATTTCGTAGTTAATTTGAAAATTAGATTGAATAACTAATCTGAAAATGTTTTATAGTCTGTTTATATTGTTATTAGATAATCCGAAAACACTTCTATATTGTGATCTTATTGAAAATATTCCCATCATTTTTATTTTCCATGTTATGTATTTTCCACATATTGTTGAACTTAAAACCCATAATGTTTTTTATTTTATAAGTTTACATTTTGCACGTATTGTTTAACTCGAACTTGGTACACTAGTATGTGTTTCAAAGGTAAATATTTCATAAAATGTTTGAAAATAAAAATGTTTAATTCGTATTATTGGATATCCAATAATCACCCAACCACCCGCTCTGGTTGGGTGTAGATGAAGGATTTCCGGGGGATGGAGTGGGACGGATGAAGCTTTATACCCATGGGGCAGGTGATGGAATCCATAATTCGTCTTATTTCCACCCCTACTCTTCACTCACCACATAACACTTTGTTCCAAAGCCATCCCGGCGTTGGGTTTGCACATTCCATTTTTCAATTTTCACCACAACTGTATTTCATTCATTGGTCACCCACACCACCCGTATCGTGGTCAGATGAGGGTGAATATGTTTGTGGGTGATGGGTGGAGCAGATGGAGTTATTTACCCCACGAAGCGGGAGATGGAATGACTTCATCCATCAATAACCTCATCTCATGTCCAGTAAATCAAAGAACCTTGTCTCTTACATTCCCTTCTGAATCTATTATTACCATCAAAATCGAATATATATGCTCCTGGAAGATACATAATACATGTCCATAAGCAATTAAGTCTTCCCCTTCTTTCAAATAAATTAAGGAGGAGATATCGATCTAGGAGAGCAAATAAATGGCCTGCAACTCAGTACAGAGAGTGGAGTCACAATTGGTTTGGTCCCTTCTGATGCTTTGTAGTTTCCAACGACTCGTTTGCTCGGATCTTGCAATGTCCTAACTTGAATCTTGAACCGATCTTCAGAGATCTTGTGAGAGGATGGTGAACTTGGTGGTAGGGCGGGGTAGAAAAAAGTTGAATCACACGGACAACCCTTCGACAGAGGCTGTCGCAGACGCTCCTGGGCAAGGTCGCGGGCGCGGCCAAGGAAGCCGCATGCACGGCTATGAGACGGAGCGAGTTTCTACGCAACTTCCTTCTCGACTTCTCTGCTCGGTTTCTCTTTGGATGACTTCGAATATGTGTTTGGGCGATTGCTTTGGATTAGAATGTGGTATTGAAGATCTTGAAGGACTCAATGATGGAACTCAAAATCAAAACTTGAAGCAAAGAGCATAAGGGCAAAGGTTTGGGTTGAAGGAGAAAAGAGCACTTAGCCAAGTGCTTCTTCTTAATTTTCAACGTGAGTTTTCGAAAAGGAATAACAAGACTTAAATAGAAATGATGGTGGATAAGTTGGCCTCCTATGCAAAGGAGAAACCCTAAGCCAACTCATCTTTATCTATCTAGGATTAATTAAAATAAAACCTAAGATAAAATCAACTAATCTTATCTATCTAAAAATGCATAAAGATAAATAAAAACCAGTATTTCCTAAATGGGCGAAGAGATAAATATCTCCTCACCTTTATTCACCTAATTAAATAAATAGCCAATAAAAATAATAATAATGTCTTAAGGAGAAATCGGCCAACCCTCATGCCCTCGATATCGATCCTTCATCAAGGTGGAATGAGGTTGCAAACTAAGATCTTTAGTTGACAGTTGAGCTTTGAACCATGTGAGCTCTCATCTTGAATCGTCTTGTCGGAGTCATCGGATCTTGATTGCTATCACCTTCCCAAAGTTGCTCAAAGTTCTAAAAATTTATCTACAAGTTCTAAAAATTTATCTACAAGCTTGACATTTTGAAGTATTATATCATTTTTTTTCCTTCCTGTTGTAATCATTTGAATTAGGCTTGCATTTAATAAAATATTCCCCTTTAGACATAAATACAAGATCGGTCCTTGAAATAAAGATAGAGATGCAAAAACACATAATTTGAAACCTATAAATCTATTATTTGGGTTGGATTTCAAAGAAGCCACAGATTTCGACAATAAAAGAATGAAGTACTCCCTCCTTTCCAAAATAAATGTCATTTGTCTTTTTTTGCACGCTTTTTAAAGAGGTAAAAAAACTATAAAATATTATTTTTTTAATAATTTGACACTTGGTAGTTGTAAGTATAAATTTATCAAAATAAATTCATTAAAAAAATAATATTTTATATAGTTTTTACATCCTTAAAATGCGTGCAGAAAAGTCAAACGACTTTTATTTTGAAACAGAGGGAGTAAAAAATGTCAGGTGTTTTTTTTATTAAAGTAAAAAAACAAGTGGTAGTTGTGATTATACACTTTTAGGGGTTATTTGACTTAGTAATAAAATTCGAGGGTTGAGTTGAACCCAATCCAAGTTGAAAGGCTTTTATGTGTCCTAGTTGCTAAAGTTAAGGAGCCAAGGAGGTGTTTTTAGGTCTACCCTTTAAGTGAATGAATCTACCAATGAGAGGTAGAGAAGAAAACTCACTGATATATTACGCAATTCCCCTATGCTTGGCTTGTGGGCAAGGCTTCAATCCTCGTCGCTGTCATAAACAACTGCCATTCGACGATGGGCAGCAGCAGGCTTCCTTGGAGGGGAGTCCTCATCGGACGCAATCTCCTTGCGTTTAAGATTACCTCTCGATTCCTTAACTGTTTGCTGCTCCTCCTATAAAGAAAACATACAACAAGCACCAGGGTAAAAATCCATACTAATGCCATGATACACTTAAATTTAGCCAAATAGACATTGAGCAAGGAAGATGAAGGATAGGATTCATTAAGACCAAGTACCAACTTTGACTAGAAAGTACTACTTTGTCCAACAATAGGAGTTACATTCCATATTTTATCCATCCAGCAATCTCAAGTCCAACTATGCCTACATGTCACTATCTCAGAATATTCATAGTAGGGAGGAGAGATAGCATAACAAAAGAAATATTTAAAGTACAAATAGAGACGATGTAGAGCGCCAATAACATTATCATAGAATAACAACACAAAAACAACAAAAGAAACATCGGAGTGTTGACCTTCTTTGCATTTCCATGTATGCATTTTGGAAATGGATATCAGTAACATTAAACGTATGATATTGATAGAGGCCAGAATATAATGGTTAGAGATACATGGATTTGGTGATTTGCTTGACTTCAAACCTCAAAAAATTTGTCAAAGCAAGGAAATAACAGCCCCTTACATGTACAGAATCGTACTTGCAAGGAAAAGCTCCATAGTACACACATCAGAATTATCTGTCACTAGCTATGTGGGAGTATAATTAAGGTGGAAGGGATTGTAATACCTCAACTTCCTCTGAAGCTCCATCATCTCTTGCCTCTTCCTCCTCTTCCTCAGAATCCACATATTCTGGTTCAGAGTCCTCATACCTTTTCTGCTGCGGAGATTCTTCAGCTCCTTCTCCTTCCGTTTCATATTCAGACACTTCCCTCTCACTTTCAGAGAAATCTACTGCACGCCGTGAAGGTTTTGCAGCAGAAATGGACGATTTGCGAGGAATACCTTTCGGTGCAAGTGCCTAGAAACAGACAGGAACCCATTATTTAAATATGCAAGTCAATGGCACTTTCGGTTCATTAGGTACATTAACAAACCTTCTTTGCATTGATAATACGATTCTCAGCTCTAGCTTCTGCTTCAAAATCTTCTTCATACCGACGACGAGCACTAGGGCGTCGGTCATGATACTGTTCTTCATCCTGCTG
Organism: Persicaria maculosa; assembly: GCA_963922045.1. Taxonomy (NCBI): domain Eukaryota; kingdom Viridiplantae; phylum Streptophyta; class Magnoliopsida; order Caryophyllales; family Polygonaceae; genus Persicaria; species Persicaria maculosa. The sequence goes on from OY998271.1 coordinate 41,239,298, forward strand.
AAACAGGAAGCAGTTATTTCTCGTTGAGATTCGGACATTTCTAAAAATTTGCCCATGATTGTGAGTAAGCTTCCCATATTTAGTGATTTACATTGATGATACTTGCTAACTTTTTCAATTGTGAGCTTATGTGTAAGTTATGGACTTGCTACCAAAGAGTCCTGCATCAACTGGATAACAATTGGACATCTGATTCTAATGTGCAACAAGAGGAACGTGAAACAAAATGTTTACCACTTCTTGATTTATCAGGCATGGCTACTCTCATAATCAAATACTGGACTGAGTGCATAAAATACATATAACAAAATATAATAGGTGCACGAGTAGTTTTGTAAACACCAGATAAAAGCAATCAACCTCATCAAGGGCATCATCCAAGAAGCCAGGTGAGAGCTGGCGTCCCCTCTCTAATGGTTTTGAATACTTCCGATTAACCCTTTCCCGCTTTCTACTAAGCACCATGTTAGCCCGTATAGTTTGACTCTCCACCTACAAAAGCAAAACAGGAGCAATTGAATTTTGATATAACTCAACACCAGTCGTCACAATTTGTCGATTAAATGAGATTACCTTAGCTTTTTCTTCCTTCTCTCTCTCAGGATCCACATCAGTGACACAATTTTTGACTTTATAAACCTTCTTATGTCGCGAGTCAACAAGAGCAGTCAACAAGCGATGGGAATTTGATGACAAGGACGAGGGCATAAATCTCATCTTCCACACGATTTTCCCTTGTGATTGCAGCATCCCCTGAATCGCCCACGGAAACAGCATATTATTAACTCCGTTATCAAATTAAGATCATTATACGAGATAATATAAAGTGATTCAGCGTCAAAAAAAGATCCACAAGTATATCAAATGCAGCATGTTATTGACTCCATTATCAAACAACATATTATTAACTCCATTATCAAATTAACATATATTCAGCATCAACTATGCTAATAATTAATATGATTTCCCAGAAGCAAGGAAAGAATAATCCACAAAAGGTCCACAAGTATATCAAATGCAAGATTGAGCATTGTACAAGTTATGAGTTGACAATCATATATACTCCATATCATATATACTCCATAACGGATCAACATGAGCCATTCTAATGGAACATGGATTATTTTAAATTACCATCATGTGCTGAATCGAACATCTTTCAACAAAAAACAAACCAAAAGAAAGAAAGAAAGAGAAGAGGGTCTGTAGAAGTAGAGTATGCCTGAGATGCTAGGCTCTAGCTGTAACATAACATTTCATTTCTATCATGGGAACTCCAAAATATTCCCGATTCCGAGAGGGCTGCTCAGCCAAACTAATAAAGCCCAGTGATTTCCATGACATTAAACATTTCAGGTCAGATGTAACAGAAGGTCACTCACCAGCCTCTCTCTTGAATTGAATACTAGAGCATCAGATTAGTTTGTGCTCATTAGTACATGTACTGTACATCAATGGCATACCACTGTTGTGTTTCTGACATTTTTTTTTTTCAATTTTCTCTTCCATATTTGTTGTTACTTCTGTTTGCTCTTTTCAATCAGCTACTTATTGTTTTAATGATTGATAAACTACTTCAAGCATTCTAAATAGCATCCTGCTAATGCGTTATGTATAACATGGTAGGGGAATTACATAAATTTAGATAACCATGGCTGCATTAAGCTTAGTGAAAGTGTGGAAGGAAATATTAGTTCTTATGAAACGGACATTCTTTTAGTACACCCTTACATGGAAATAGGCCAAATTTTGAACCAGACAGAATATCAACAATCGAATCCAAAAAAGATGATGATTCAATGGGATATCATAATTATGTTACTGATCCCAAATTAGGAAACTTCAGGGAAAAAATGTAGAAAAAAGGGAAACAGAAACAGTAAATCGATGTAAGGGGAAAATGAAAATTCAAGAGGTTTAGCAAATAGACATGATAATTAGATAATATCTAGTGGAGAAGAATCCTTTCTCAGTTCTCTCCTTTCCACCCTTTGAGTCGCTCAACATACCTACTTACACACTAAGCAAACACCTATAAAAAGGACTGCATTAAAGACTATACTTCCAAATGAAAGTAGTGTGCTAAAATACCGAATCCTTGTGCAAATATATTCCATGAACAAGAATATGAGTGACAGAAAGGAAATATAATGTACAGCAGTCCAGCAATTCAGAACAAGATATCAGCACTAGAAGAAACTTGTCAAATCATCAGTATCCTTGCTTCTCTAACTATTCTAATAGAGAAGAATAATAATGGTAAAGTACTTCTTGCTTCTCATTTATCACACCTTGATAATAGAACCACAAAAACAAGTGTCCAAAAGTGCCTATTGCACAAATCATGCAAATTTTCCTACTATGTAAATGATTCGGGCACTCCCAAACCACAAACCAAACATCATTTTCCACGACATTTTATTGTAGTTCATCACATTTTTTTGGACCTAAGCCATTCTATTCTCCTATGTTTATCTTCAGGGAACTTAATAGCATTATGAAAGATGTGCATCCAATTCCAGTATTGATAACAACAGCTAGAGTTACCTTCCCATGTCTTAGGAAAAGTGCTGCATGATCGTGTTGTGCATCTTGTACAGATATGTCAAGAACTTCATTTCCAATTAAAAGCTGCAAACTTCCATCCGACCACCTCACGAATCGTGCGTTGCTTTCATACTGGAGAATGGGCATCACAAAAGTTGTTTTAGATAGAAGACTGAATTCTAAGGCCTTTGGAAAGCTCATTCATTCTGAGGATACACATTCAATTATACATATATTCATGTGCAACAGATGTGTCAATTCCAATTCTGGATGGAATAGAGAAACTTAATGTTTGACATATAACAAGGAAATAAAACTGTAAAATGAATAGAAGGCATTGTACGGGTTTCCACTTACCTTGAATGAACCATCTGCCTTCCTCACATTTCTCCAACGCACAATATTGTTCTCCAAACGAATTCGTTTCTTAGCTCCAGATTCATCAGTCACAAAGACATCTTCCACATATGTCTTAGGATCAAAAGGCTTGGGATCGATGCCCATTATATTAGAAACTCTGATTATATTCATCTACCAAAAAGATCAGCAACACAAATATCAGCTCAAAGGCAAATGTTGCAACCAAATCAAGAAAATGCACATATTCAGATTTTTACAACTCAAAAAATAGAGATAAAAAAGCTATAAATGTCAAGAGAAATAGACCAGAACCAAAAACACGAAGCGCTAATGATATTGAACTCATTACAGTGAGTAACACCATATGAATGAGGGCAACCCCCATATAAAGGACAAGCTAAGTACTAAAGACAAACCTTTTCGGGCAGTGCAGGTGGATGCCGTAATGGTATTTCTAATTCCAAGGGAGGGCCAACTGGTTTGTCTTTGGACCTAGCCTCAATATTCTCATCATCTGACTCATATTGAGCATGGCGTGATTCATACTGATCATATTCATCTTGTACTAAATCATCTGCTCTGAAATTCTTCTCATAACTCCCTTCCTCTTCAGCAGGGGATTTCTGAGCAAGCACAGTAATATCGCCTCTTTTAGTGTTTTTGTTATATAATTATGGAGCAAAGACAGGTTTGTAAGGTAATTAGTGTGTAAGGTCTTACACTCATATATTCTTGCTCGACGTTGTTTTGCACAGCATAATCAGCCTCTTCTTCATCGGAGTCCCCAAATACATCACGAATCTCATCAACTGGATGTGATATGTGGTTCTCATCTCTCTCCTCTCCAGCAGATCCTCTATTAAAGCATCAAGGCCATAATTAGGAATAAATACAAATTAAATCTAGGAGTCTGGGACCAACTGATTTTATATAAATGTACAAATTTATGCTGCAATTGGAACTAAGTAAATAACTCATTGAAAAAGCTTAGAAAAAACATTTGAAATAAAATTCAAAAAAAAAACTTATAATGGCAAGCATCTAGATGAACATATAACACAAACAAACCAAAATTGAGAAAGCAAAGGCAAGGGTAAAAGGAAGCCATTAGCTAATATGGAGTAGAAAATATTTTAGTCCGTAAAAAAAATGAGCTAAATATATGCACATAAACAACCTCAACAGGAATTGGGAACAATATCAATAAGGACACTGAAAACCATGTAAATATCAACTGCAACATACATTCCAGCCAGGATTACATAATGACACTCAAGGAACAGATTATTTATGCCATAGACCCGTAGCAGCATAAAACATGCGATACGTATATTAGAAATGCTCAAGGAATATTAATCATACCCGGAACTTCTAGCTTGATCACCATCATCATCTTCCAGGTTGGCAAACCGGTGATCTTCAGACCTCTCTGATCCACTATCAACTACAACTCTCCTCCTACTAGTCGCTCCTTCTTGAACATACTCCCCTTTAGAATCAGTATCCGTTTCTCTTGTCTCGCTTTCTTCCTGCTGCTCACCACCTTCAACTTCTTGGGAACTTTGTTCGCGTTCAGCCTCACTGGCTCCACCTTGTTGTTCTACTTCAGGCATCTCGGCTTCACTCTCCAATTCTGCCTCACCTTGTCCCTCCAAATATTCTTCCACTTCCCCTTCATTTTCCTGCCCTCCATCACCTTCATCCTGTTTCAACAATGTTTAAATGCTGATGTCTCAAACGAAAAGTTCAATATGTGTTCAAATCCAACATGACATTCAATGGGGGTAACAACAAGAGACTTAAACATGCCACACCAGACCCTGTAAACCAGAAACGCAGCCCATTCCATTTTTCTTCTGTTTATCCTTTTTCTAATATCAGATAAGTAGAAAGATTCAAACCTGAAGGAATCAATTACACTAATCACCAAAGAATCAGTTTCCTAACAAAAAATATTCCAAATACAGAAGTGTGTCTACCTGAAGCAAAGAAAGAGACTTTTTCACATTGAGATTGACAACAAAGGTTAGTCCAAGAAGTAAAGTCCTTAAAACCTTACAATGACAGTGGTTTCCTGCCCCACCAAAATCTAGCGCGTCTGACCTAAATTCCCAATCCCACCTCAAGATTAATGCAATAACTTGCACCATCAGAAAACAATCAAACCTTCCCGATGCAAAATCAACCACAATATCCAATCTTTACAGCTTTGAATTCCATCAATAAGTAGCTAGACCCCTAAACTCCAAATATTAACACCCCAATTTCATTGAAAGATGTCAGAAAGAAATTGGAATTTTAATGTAAAAATCGTTCAACATCAATAAAAACAACCTATCGTAACTCGAAACCCTTGTAACACAAGAAGGGGCATAAAAAATCTCATCCAAGAACGAGAGAGAGTGAGAGATATGATTACGGAGGGGTAATTAGGGTGGCGACTGGACTCGTGTTCAGAATCAATCTCCACGTCTTCCTCGTCTTCGGACTGATCTCCAAAGAGATTTTGCATCATCTGATGCCTCTTCTCTTCCTTCATCTTTGCCGATCGCCAATTTGCAACACCGTCGCGATTTCCGAGCAGAGCTTCAAATATTCCGGAAAAGCATTTTATATTTTATTTTCCGTATTTTTATTTATAATAAACGTCTATATAAATTAAATTATGCAATGAAAATCAGCAACCGACCTTAGCTCAGTTGGTAGAGCGGAGGACTGTAGTGGTTTCACAGCTTATCCTTAGGTCGCTGGTTCGAATCCGGCAGGTCGGAATTTTTTCCCCCTAGCTTTATGTTGCATCATTCCCTCAACTACATAACAAGCGGTAGAGCTCGTAAAATCGGAACCGTAATCCAATCACATGAAACCCGCTTCATTTTTATAAGGCGATTTTGCATAACTAGACCATTTTTTTTGAAAGTTTACAAAAATGTCATATTTTGGTAAAATTTGCAAAAGTGACTTAGTAGGCTAGTTCTGCAAATAAATTTGGTGACCTACAGTACCGGTTGCTGGTCACATACCAAAAATTTTCCCGCCAAAAAAAATCAAGAATAAATAATAGTCCTGAAGACTTGTATAGTGTTTTAAATTCTTAAACGTCCCGTGTCACTTGAAGGATTTTGCGTGTCATCTGCTACCTTTTTCTTGTCACACGTTTGGATTCTCGTAACACTTGTTCAAATACTAGTTTTTTTCTTGTTACATATGTTAAGATGTTAATAGTCTATGTAGGATTCGAACCTACATCTATGTGTATTTAACACATTGCTCTACCTTGAGCTAATAGACTTTAAATAGTTAATAATATAATAATATAATCACTTATTTTGTAAATCGTATATGTCAGCAATATGAATTATGCATGTCACCTGTTTGTATGGTCGTGTCTCTTGAAGGATTTACCGTGTCACTTGTTTGATTTTGAAGTTTCACATTTCCGTAGTCTGCCAATTTGTTAAGGAAATCACCCTTGTCACCTGTTTGTATGACGATGTCACTTGAAGGATTTACCGTGTCACTTGTTTGATTTTGAAATTTCACATTTCTGAATGTCTGCCAATTTGTTAAGGAAATCACCCCTGTCACCTGTTTGTATGGTCATGTCACCTGAAGGAATTATCGTGTCACAGTTCAAAGTTTCACATTAATTAATAATATAACAATATAATCACTTATTTTGTAAATCGTATATGTCAGCAATATGAATTATGCATGTCACCTGTTTGTATGGTCTTGTCTCTTGAAGGATTTACCGTATCACTTGTTTGATTTTGAAGTTTCACATTACTGAGTGTTTGCCAATTTGCTAAGAAAATCACCCCTGTCACCTGTTTGTATGGCCGTGTCATCTGAAGGAATTACAATGTCATAGTTTAGAGTTTCACATTCAATTTGTTTTCGAAATGAACCATGTCACCTGTTTGTATAGCCGTGTCACTTCAAGGATTGAACGTGTCTGTATTTTCACCGAAACAATTGAAAACCAAGTACGTTAGGCGCTAGCTGAGCGGTACAGGCAGCGTAGAACTCCGGGGAATACATGACGATCTTCTTGCTCGGCTCGCTGGAAGCAAGTTGCTCGACGTGGGCGATCTTCTTGGAGGAGAGAGGAGGCAGAGATGGAGGGAGCTTGGAGGAGAGAGAGGAGGTAGATTTGGTTTATAGGGTTTTTGATGGGATTCTCTCATAAGCTTCCCTCTTATACTTGTTTTTTTTAACAAATACCTTGCTTTTCTTTTTCTTTTTTTTTACCCCATTTACCTCCTAAAACCGGTGGAGGCAACCGGTTATTTTTGCAAATTTTGGTCAATCCGGGTTAGTTTTGCAAAATTTCAAGGGTTAGGGTTAGTTTTGCAAACTTTCCAATTTTGTGGGTTAGATACCTCAATTCTCTCTTTTTATAATTGTTTTAATTTTCTCAACGGGGAATTTTTGGGTTGAAATTACGAAGATAGACATTGATTTTTGGAGATATGAAATGTGGGGTTTTATTGGGGAGAGTCAAATTGCACGGTCAAAATATCGCAAATTACACAGTTACGATCACGAACTCCCAAAACGTAGGGATTGTAGGCAATTTTAGTTTCGAAAATCGTAAAAAAAAAAATCGACCACAGTTTCTGAAACCGTGAGAAAGATCACGGTTGCAGCTTCAAAAATCGTGAAAATAAATCTGCCCAATCGAGTGTATTGGGTTTGAAGCCCAAACCCCGGCGGCCACGATTTTTAGAACTGTGGACGGTCTTCGAGGTATAACCGCTTTCCCCTACATTACAACGGTTTTCAAAACTGTCGCTAGAAGCTCTCTCACAGTTTCGGAATCAATGGCAGTCAGAGATCCTTCATTCCCATGGTTTGAGAAACTGTGGAAGCCATTTTTTTTAAAAAAAAATTCAAAACCGTAATCGTCACCGTGTGTTTGGCGTGATATTCACCGTGTATAAAGCAAAAACTGTTTTTTTAAGTCTTATTCGGTGTTTGATGGTTATTAGGTTTGTAAATGGGTATTGGGATAAAAATGTCAAAAATAACACTTCAACGGTTTGTCTTCTTCATCTGAAATCGCTCTCCATCTATTGAGTAACAAACTACAAAAATGATTTTTGCCTCTAATGGAGTTTATTGCTTAAAGAGAAGGAAAAACAAACTTTAGAAATTATATAGATCAAGATACTATATTTTGTTTTCAAAAGAACAAATTTTTTTTTTTTTTTTTTTGCAAACATAGGTTCCAGCCAAAGCTACAAGTGACTCAACAAATTATAATCGATTTAATACATGCGCTTTTTCTTGCCAAAGCAAGGGTGCTTTTAGCTTAATCAATTTGATCTTATGAATATTTCAACATTCGTTTTCAGATAAAATCTCGAATTTTAACATGAATGAACCACAAAAAAAAACATCAACTGCATTGACAATTCAAAACACAGTTATTAGAAGTCCCAATTTGAAGCCCCGATTCCAAACCCCAATTCCAATACTGAGAAGCCTCAATTCCAAACTCTAATTTTCAAAGAAGATAAGGAGGTAGAAATACCTTCTTTAGTCGCTCTTCCCGAACTCTAATCAAGATTTCGTAGTCACCTCGGCACCTTCTCCCTATCGTCGTTGTTCGCTGACGTCAACCTGCTTCAGCCAACGAGCACCTCGTCCTCGTTCGTTTGCACAAACCAATGTTCTTTCGTTCTTTTTTTTTCAATTTCATACCTAACGGAGGTGGCAGCCCTCTGTCAAATTTAACCCTTGGAGGGCGCGAGGTGAATTATTATTAAATGTCAAGGGTGCCACGCGAAATACGTAAATCTTTTGTATACCCGACGAAAATTGTCATACCACGAGGGTAACTCATGAAATTTCCGAAAATTTATTATGTTTTTTTTTTTTTGTAAACTCTATAATGTTTTTTATAACGTAATCGAACCACAAGAAACACAATATTCTTGCAAACAAATTGACCTTCAACTAAAGGCCTACTTTCAAAGTTTCAATCCTACCTGTCCACCAATACAAAACTTGAAACTTGGTAGTCTCGAAAACAGTGTAAAGTAAATCTGTAAATTACAGGACTTGAATAAGAATGGGATTTTATCAACATGTAGAAACCAAGTGACCGCTACTACAAAAGTTGCTTCATTTCATCTGTATGGATGTAGCTTGCCCGTGGCGAATACATCGTTTGTTATTACTGGAAGCAAAGGTGCCTTGTGCTGCTCATCATACATGAAAACAATTTTACCACATTATCCATGGAACTTCCACTACTACTGCCGAGTTCTGTTTCCACTTATTGCGTCTCCAATTCGGCCTGCACCCACAAATTCCACTGCTACTACCAACTTCTGTTTCCACTCTTCCTAGGTGACAGGTCAGAGAGATCCCTGTACTCGTGCTTCAAGAAGATATACCTGGATAAAGGCGAAGCTCGTCCATCTGAGGAATAAATGTTCACCCAACGCCACAAAAAATGATTCTATTCAGCTGCAGGAATTGCATCAACGAGTTTATCTGCAGCTGTTTCCAACTTAGACTGGGGCTTTGATGGAAAGACAAAGATGGTGGATGCAGCATTTGAAGGCTGAAACCCAGCTGAGTATCTTATTGCTGTCATTGTGACTCTTGGAAGCTGCTGTGGACCAGAGGACAAAGGCACAAGCTTGTAACTCAGTGTGTGAGTTGACTTTGGCAAAACAAAGATTGTGTCGCTGTGTGAGCCAGTTGAAACAAAACTTTGAGAGTCCACGAGTGAGAACTTGATCTCCTGCAGCAACTCTGTTTGATTCTGAATTTTGATGAAGTATGTGAAGGGATGTCCGAGGATGGCATGAGGAGGACATTCCAAGCTCAAAATTAGAGGAGAGAGCTCAGCATTAGCATCAGGCAGACTATGTTTGGTTAGAATCCCAACATTATCGTTGTTAGATAGGTCCAGAGGCACCGAGTCCCTTTGCCATCTTATACAAAGCATTCCCAACTTCACTACTGGAGAATCTCCAACAGGAATGACAGAGAAAAGCTTCTTATACTCTTCGTCTGGAACAAGGAGATCCGATCTTGCAGGATCTGCAGGAGCATCACTTTTTGCTGGACGAACTATGGTTGAAGGTTCCAATTCATCTTCATCTTTGACAGTTGACACAGAGAGCAATCGCAGTGGCACCTCAGTGCGATTTTTAACACTGACAACAAGTATACTTGTTTCATTTTGTGGTAACCATTGCGATTCATGATATTCGGTAGTTGCTTTCATCCTCGAAAGCAATAATGGATCCCGTCTGAACGGCGACATAATACGGTGGGTAACTACAAAAGGTGCCTTCCCTTCAATCTCAAAGCTTTTATGGATATGAACCTGTTGTGAATTAGCATCACTGCTGTAAGGAGAGTAACCCAATGATACAAAAAGCATAACTGGTTTTGGACGGTGCCATTTTATTTCTAGTTTGCAAGACCATGAATCTCCATCATTTAAAAATGGAACAGATACCAATCCAAAAGAGTGCTGAATCTTTGCAGTATGGTCAGCATCTACAAGAGATTTTCCAATGGCATCTGTTCCAGAAATTCCAATAAGCTCCACCTGATGACCTTCCATGGACTGTGAATCTATCTCCCTTGGACTAACTAATCCACCTCCCTTGGAATCAACCAGATTGATTTTCAACTCGCCAGAGTACACAGCATGGCCCTTTGTGTTAATCCTAACTGGTACAATAAAGTTTTCCCCAACTAATGCGGGACCAGAAACATTAACGCTGAGGTCTACTAGTGGATCAGGTTCATCAACTTGAATTGCCTTTTGACCTGACAAAGCAAGAATAGGATCCTTGGTAGGCAAGCTCTCCATGCGTAACTCAAACTTCCATAGTGGCAATTCGCCCATAGAGGCAGGGCTTTCCGCTCTGCAGCAGACTGTCAAATGGAGTCCAATGCGTGCAATTATGGATACACATTCAAGCTTTCCGCTTTGCTCTGAAAAATCAGAAAGCTGTCTGAGGGATGGAGCAAAAATAACCAAAAAATATGGAATACAGATAAACAAACAGGGAATAAGAACATATTTGCACAATAAGAGGGAAATAAGCACATCAGTGTACAGAAGGGTTAACAACTTGGGTTAATAGACAGGTCCACGACTCAGAAATTTCTATCCATTAAATATTTGGGGTATGTGTAAAAGCATTCCAGTTATCCAGGAAGTTTGGCAAATCTATTCAGTCCAGTGGCTTGTAACTGGATCATGACAGAGGGCTTATCCTAAATAAGGCAATGCTTTCATTGCCCATATCATGTAAATGAAAAGATAAGCATGTAGAAATGAACAAGACCAAGTCAAAGTAGCAAAACATAGCAAGACAGAAAAGTGTGATTTGTAATTTCTTGTAGCATAGTAAGATTTACTACTTGTAACCAAACATAATTATACTTTAAGATAACAAACATCTATATCAATGATCACATATCATATTCAATTATTCAAAGTAGCAAAAGACATACCAGATTTCACATCAAATGTCAACCTCAGCCATTTGTTAGGGATAACAGTCAAAGCAGCGGTTTCGGAACGATGACCTGACTGAACATTTGAATCCTCAGTTGATGAGCATTTCTCAGCATTTAGTATGCTGAAGTTGCAATTTGACTGATTGAACTGGACTTCTAATTCATCAATTTCAAGAGGAAGGGGCAAATGGGAAAGAAGTGATAGTGTGAAAGGCGTGGCTTTCCCAGGCTTTACCGTTTGTTCGTGAAATGCAACTGAAGCCAGTAATGCTACTCTAAGAGGGCTAACAAGATCAATTTCAAGATGAAGTGGAGTCTTCTTAGTTAGTTGGAAGCCACTTTCTTTCTCATTCAAATGTGAACCAGGTTTTGCACTAGCAAGGCTTAAAATCTCCTTTAGGATTTCCTCCCTATGTTCGTAACTTGGTGGACCGGCTGGGCCAACGTCCCTGCTGCTAAAAGGTTGCATATTTTCACCAGATAATATGGGCAGTGCAGCCATCTCAAGGGAATACTCCACAAATTCCTTCAAGGAGCCATCTCTTCTTGAACATTCACGCAAGAAACCCAAAGCATCCCATAACAAAGTGACCCATCCCTCATGTCTATAGAAGCTTATGGCTGAATCAAAAAATTCTTTCGACTTTTTAGTATCTCCAGCAGAAAAATATTCTTTTGCCATATTGAAAGCGCAAAATGAAGCCATCCTCACAGCTTTAAGGTTGCTGTATATGTCAAACGACTTTTTCAGGAGAGCAATGATTTCAAAAGAATCCTGGAATCTTTTTCCTTCAACAATAGCATAACGTGTAAACTCTTCATCACTGAGACTGCAGACAGCATATCAAATAAACGCAATGAGCCAACTTTAGTGAGAACTTAGTTGATGTTTTGCAATGGGTGAATATAGCTACTATTTTAACAAGAGTTGGTGCATACTTACGGTTGCATTGTAGCTAAATCAGCTTTTTGTTCCAGTAAGCGTGCAACCTGACCTACATAAACTGATGGTACAACTGATTCGGCCATAGCATCATCATCATTTGCTGTGTCTAGCAATGAGACAGCAAGTTCCAAGTAGGATCTCTTCTCTTTCAGATAATGAGAAGCTAACTGCTCAATAGAAGAACTTTATATTAAAGGGAAGAAACTAATTTGATATTACGAGTTAACTGCTCATAAATGAAACTAGCTCAAGAAACATCACATATTCATGCATACAAATGTATAACAATCACGAGATACACCTGGCAGTGACAGGTTTAGCAAACCAGAGAAAAATAATTGAAAGCAACTTACTGGGCATATGAAATAAATTTAAATGTCAGAATGTGATTTTGGTTTTTGAAATGAGAGAATAACAACAAGAATGACCAAAACTATACATGCCCTATATGAGTTCTATCACACCTGCACAGCTGTATAACAATCACGAGAAACATCACATATGGATGCATACAAATGTACAACAATCACGAGATACACCTAGCAGTGACAGGTTTAGCAAACCAGAGAAAAATAATTGAAAGCAATTTACTGGGCATATGAAATAAATTTAAATGTCAGAATGTGATTTTGGTTTTTGAAATGAGAGAATAACAACAAGAATGACCAAAACTATACATGCCCTATATGAGTAATATCACATGTGCACAGCTGATGATGCAAGATTGCAACATTAAATTTTGTTGGGAGTATGTGAATAAATGATAGTACCATAGTAGTTGAGGCCTAAAATGCAATTCCATTTTTAGACACAATGCAAATGGTAAAAGTTTGATTACACCTTGCAATTCAACAAAACAAGTTGCAGGATTTGCTTAATACTCCCTCCGTCTCAAAAAACTAGTTGTTTTACTTTTTGGCACGTTTTCTAGGAAGCTAAAACCTCTATAAAATATTAATTTTTAAAATACTTTTTTAAAATAATTTCATAAATAATTGTATTAAGTATGAAATTATTTTTTAAATTTAATAAAATCATTAATTTTTTATATAGTTTTTACTGTTCTTAAAAACGTGTCAAAAGTAAAACAACAACTATTTTGAGATTGAGGCATGTATTTTCCATTCTACTGAAGCCATAAAAACGACCAAAAAAAGTTTAAAAAATAATGGGTGCTATTTGGGCAATGAAAACAAAGACCAGCGGTTATTCCAATTCATGTTAGGGCTCAATTGGTTGAACGTGGGAAGTGAAATTCCCAAGAAGTACAAACGTCCTAGGAATTGAGAAAATATGTTTGGTTGAATAATAAGGCATTTTGGATGAATTGAAATTCCCATAAAATTAAATTCATGGTTTTTGCTATCATAAAAGGCAACCAAACACATATGATGTCTGTGCTACTTTCCAAGATTTTCTACTTCTTGGGTTTTTTGTTTGTCAGCCAAACAAGCCCCTAACAGCAAACTAAGCACCTTCAATTACAGGCAATTTACCAAAAAAAAAATTATATAATTCACCTGATAATAGTAGGCTGGTTGAAGTTCCCACTCAGTCAAAGCTTTTTCCATAGCAGCTGAAACTAGAGATGGGAATCCTGGAACATTTCTGGAACTTGCTTCTAGAAGCTCAGCAAATACCAAAAACTGTCTACTCGTCCATTCCCAATGCATAAAAGTAGCATCAGGAGATCCCAGGAGTTTTTTATAATACTTACAATGCTGTTTGAACCACATAACTGCTTCTATGATTTTCCCGCCATGAAGTAACAAAGTTGATAGCTTGAAATGCACTTGCTCTGCAACAGCTTTGATCTCCACTAAACGTTGAATCGCTGGCAATCTGGTAGATGTTCCAATCATCTGTATATTAAACCAGGTCATCACTACAAAAGAAAAGATCTATATCAACTAACATTGCACATACACACAAGAGTGACCAGAAAGAGCACAAACAAAAACTAATTAATGCATAAAGTTCCTTTTTTGGGTGACCTTTAGAACAACACTGTCGAAAAAAGAGCCATGTAATATCTTAGTGGTTGGTATGGTAGTCAGGAATTCCACTGCCTAAAGTCTCTAGACTCCTGATGTGTAGAATGAAAATGCCATTTATGTGTCTGGAAGACTCATAAACACCAGATAAAGTGCCAGCCTTTTATTAAATTCCTGTTCTCTATTTTTTTTCATGATACAAGCCTTGAAGAAATGAAACAACCAAAAATTTACTCAGTTCCTATTTTTTACCCTCTCCTCTTTCTTGATCTTTGGGTGAGACAAAAGCCTTGATGTTTTCCTAGAGGACCTAAAAGATCCTCAACCTGAAACTTGTTAGAAATCTCCTAGTGTCCATAGGATGCCTAATTGTGCTGCCAGTGCCTATGGTACTGGACCAATGTTGATTCTAGAAGCATACAACTACTGAAAAGGTGGCTTTTATTTGATGAGATAAATAGAAATATGTTATCACGTCCTTTTAGTTGTTATAGGACGTCAGACAAAGATGCACACCACAATGCACACATAAATATTTTACAATGCATTTGCCTAAAACTATTGTCATTGCACGAGACTCGCCCGTGATGATGAATATGATGCAGTCATCTTCACAAGGTTGTAGTCTCACCAGTGATGATGAATATGATGCAATCATTTCCACAAGGTTGTAGTCATGTTAGCATGGAAATTGACACCTTAGGAGATACTATAACAAAGTAGTAACAACAATACCTCTCTTAATGCATGATAAGCATCCTCATAAAATTTCAGGGCCTCAACCCAATCTCTTCGAAACTCTGCATACACAGCAACCTAGGAAGTTGCACATTTCTTTGTTAGTGCAATACTAATTCTAGCAACTCAAATAGAACTAAAGAAATCGAATTAAATTTTATAATGAAAACCAAATAAACTCAGCTATAAACAAACTTATGCTTCAATGTTTGTGCCATGTCTGTGTCAAATTCTAGTATTAAATACTCAGCATCATCCACCCCAAATGAAGAACAACATACCAGTAAATATTGAAGACGTATTACATGTAGGACACTTTCTCAAACTGAAAATTTTGTCATCTCCATCCAAAAACACTATCCCCAGCAAAATGAATTGCAGACAACAAAGAATGAAGAAGTACTACTAGAGCTGATTTTACCCGAATTATCGTAGTTAGATATTTCTTGAACTTTGTTCAAAGTAAGAATGGCCAAAACAGTTGGTTTAATACCTTGAAGCAACAGCGAATTGCCAATTCAATGGAACCAAAATTTTTCTTATCCAAACGAGATTTAACTCGTTGACCCTCATCTCGGTAATACATCCCAGCTAATTCAGCAAATGTGCTGCCTAACCTGCAACAAATATTGGCCACAGAAAACACACAAGATGAATGAAGTAATGAACTTAGAGGGGATGAGGGGAACAGAGAGAATTTAAAGAGATCATAAGCAGTGGTTTGCCTTGTAAGAGATTGCTTTAGTTCAGACTCATTATCCAGACACAAACTGATGATGTGCTTTAAGTCAACTTCAGCGCGTTTGCGTAGAGCAATCATTCGGTCTTCAACAATGTCATCTGCATCACACAGTTCCAAACTTTAAATATATTTTGCAAGGATTTGCTACAGGTGCTTTTGTTAGCAAGATGATGAGTAGAAACTTGAAATGTAGAACAGACGTGTTAAAGAAAATACATTTTTTTTGGAACAAAGATAATATAAACATAGGACAGTTATTTATTGATTTTCAAGTTTTTGCAAGTCTTCCATGCAATCAATTAATACAATGTAGATATATTTTCTTGCAATCAATAAGAGCATACATAGAGACTTTCCATTAACTTGTGTTACACGAAAAAAGGATATGGAAATGGGAAATGAAATGATACAGACACAGGGAAATGGTGATTTCAATTATAGATTTATAGTTACTATAGTTTTACATAAGGATGTGTGACGGTGCATTTGTGTTTCCAAGTTTTCCTCAGAAATTGAAATGGAAAACATTGTCCCTTTGGAGTTTCTGTGTAAGATATCCATTAAATTGGGCCACATATTTTTTTGGAACACATCTTGTAGCAACAATTGGAAAATAGTAAACAAAAAATTATAATAGCTTTTCAAGCAGACTACATCAAACACTCACCTTTGGAAGATGAATGCAGTACAACCACAACCAACTTGATGTTCCTCGCACGAATGACAGCTCTACAAATGTACAGAAATTCAATTAGGGAGATCACAGCATACAATATACACACTTGCAATACCAACAACAAATCCTAGCAATACCAGGGGAAATATGGCCTACAATCTTCAGACCTGATCCTTATTGGATTGACACTCATCAGAGCTATCCTATTGTCAAGTTTCAACCAATACATGACTCACTTGCAGAATTGCTCTGTCATACTAGAAAACAGCTCAACTCTGCTAGCTATTCGGGCAGTAGTTCTTCAAGTGGTAGATGAAAGGGCTAGAAAAAATACTCCTAAGAGTCAATCTATATGCTCACATTTTGCAATAGCCTTTGCTAGTTAACCACCTGGTAGAATGCACAGAAGCCACAATCAAAGAGCATGTTCTTAAATTTTTATCTTCCTTTCCATGAAAACAGGTAACATTCCAAATAACTAGGGTTCAGCGGCAGGTACTAACATTGAAGAATAAATTGGGGATCAAACACCCTAAACCTTGACAAAAACTCGAGCAATTCAACAGAGAAAGAAGGAGAGGGGTGTACTTGAGCTGATCAAGATGAGTGCATAGCTGAAGCCACTCAGTAGGACCACCGGAGACCTGATCGGAAGAGAAGAGAGCGGCAACAACTGCCGGTATCCTGGTCCGGTGCTTAATCAGCCAATCCCTCTTGACAATGCCGGCCGGAGGCCCATCGGCGCCGGAATCCTTGTACTTCTTATCCATGACAGAGATCTTGGAGAAATCAGGCAACGCCAAGGTGTTGATGGGCGGCTGCTCAGAGTGAAGATGTGCCGATATCATCTGGTGGATCTCCGGGCAACCTACCAACGCAATCAGGCTCACAGGCGGCGTCCTCAACTCCTCTGGATACTCTTCCATCTCTCTCTCTCTCTGGCGGATCACAACGAATTCGCAAAATTCTTCGACGGTAGACCGAGACTGCCTACAAAGGCGGATTTAAAACCCTTGATTCAGCAAGGACTGGCTTGGAATAGTGGATCGAATTTCGATTAGGGTTAGTTATTAGATCTGGAGGTGGATGGAAGACGAAGTGACCTGAGACATGATATTGACTGATCCGATCCCCCTCTCTGACTCGTCGTCCATCTCAGAATCAGATGACAGATGGATGGGAAGCGGAACCAAGGGGAAGATGTTTTGGGCTTATTGGGCCTGCTTCTTATTTATCGGCCCCCATATGCTCTTCACTGATTGTTTTGGGCTTTTAACATTTTTGGATTAGGTGATGTTTGGTTCACAAAAAATACTAAAGATAATTAATTAAAGGCTAAATTGTGAAAAATAGCATGAACTTTAGGGGCAGTTGCGTTTAATGGCATAAACTTTTAAAATTTTAAAAATAATCACCAACTTTTGTTCTGGTTACAATAATTGACACAACTATTGTTTTTTTTTAAAATATCACATCTTATTAACATTCTTTGTTGAAAAAAATGATCCAATTTTCAATTTTTTAAAAAATGCCGATATTTCATTTTTTAAAATAATCCATTTTCATCTTTAATTTTAAAAAATATAATTTATTTTATAAAACACAAATTTTTCCCTTTTTCTTAAAAGAATACACTCATTATTTACACCCGGTTGAAAAAAGAACTAATTTTATTTTCTCCACAAACTCAGTTTTTTTTCAAAAAATTAAATAATAAGTAATGTATTTAAAATGAAAAATGAGTGTCTTAAAAAGATACCAATTAATATCACAATTATATTTTTTAAAAAATGATTTTTTTGAAAAATTGAAATTGAGTTTATGAACATGAAAATTGTTTTTTTTTAAGAAGAAAATTGTGAGTGGGTTTAAAAAAACAATGGAAAAATGTGATTTTTTTTGTAAACAAAATGTTAATAAGGGGTGCACTTTTAAAATAAATGGATGTGCTACTAACCACAACCACCCTTCAAAGTTGGTGATTATTATAGAATTTTTGAAAGTTGGTGCCACCGAACGTAACCACCCCTAAAGTAAGTGTTATTTTTTTGCAATTTGCCCTTAATTAAAAATAAAATCTTATAATTAGATATAATGAACTAAAATAATCAGCAGAAATTTCGCGAGGTGCCCAATATTGCAATTTTCGCGAGGTATACAACTCTTTTGCATATTTCGCGTGGTGCCCCTAAGGTTTTGAATCTTTTCGCCTCGCGCCCTTCCTTGTTAAATTTAACAGATTTGGGTGATGCTTCGTTAGTTTTAAATTAAAAAAAAAAGAAAGAAAGAATCAATAAACTGAGGTCATTTGGGGGGTGAATTAGATTAAATTTGAAACTGAAATTGGATTGGAATTTGAGTTGTTTCTAGGGTTAGGTTGGGAGTGAAAGGGGAGATTGAGGTGTTGGTGATTGATGGGAGAAAAGAGTGAGATTGAATTGAAAGCGGAAGAGGCGTTGGAGCAGCTGCCCCCATCAGCACTGACGTCGACCACCAGCAGCTCCGCCTTCTTCTCTTTGTTAACCTACTCACTATTACCATCACCAATGCGAGGAATTGAATTCTCCACCTCTTGGGTGAAATTGTCCGCATCATCACCCCAATTCGAGTCAAAATTGCCGATCTTGAAGTCCAACGACATGGTCCCGTTCTCGCACACTATCCCCATCCTCTTAACTAGAGGTGGTGGCGGTGGAGAAGACAGACACGGAGGTGGAGGAGGAGGCGAAATTGGAGGCTCATTGGGGAGGAGAGAAGTCAAATTAGGTTGTTGAACGACATGAAGGACGAAGGCAGCCACCGCCCATCACCTTCTTCGGCGATTTCCAACATAAAGTTCGCAACTTTTCGCTTTCTCTGCCACCTCCGGATCCAACTCCGCGACTTTCCACTTTTACTCTCCCACAATCTCGCCCTCCCTTGCCTTCCTTCAATTCACCTCTTCCTAAATTGGGATAAGAGCATGATAGATTACATTCCTTGCTTAGAAAACGTCGACAGGATTCGGAGTCTGACTGCGAACAAACTCTGGAGTAGGTCGCCGCCCTTCTTCCTAGCCACAGTCACCGCCGCGCTGAGTTGACCTTCGTCCTCTTGATCTTCGACCTTCGTCTTCCTTTCTCTCGAGCTTTCTTTCCTTCGCGGTCGACTATCTTCTCCTTCGCTCTTCTTTCTCTTTCTGTCTGTTCTTTCTTTCTTTTTATTTTTTAATTGAAAACTAACTGAGCATCACCCAGATCTGTTAAATTTAACAAGAAATGGCGTGAGGAGAAAAGATTCAAAACCCCAGGGGCACCACGTGAAATATGCAAAGAGTTGTATACCTCGCGAAAAATTGCAATACCCCATGGACACCTCGTGAAATTTCCAAATAATCAATCTTAATGATTAAAGATAAAATAATTGAAGGTACAATATTTATAAAATAACTTATGGTGAAATGATAGATGATGTAACCATTTAAGATATGAGATGAACACATAGGACGACACATGTATAAAATAAATGAGGTGATCATATAATGTGGCTTAAATATATTGGATCATCATTAATTGACGTGTCAAAAAATCTGGGTCATATTGCACCAGAAAACAACACATAGGTGAATTGCACCAAAGAAGAGTTCATGTCTCTGTTTTAGTAGATTATATTGATATTATAATAGAATTTTAACAATTAAAAAAAGAAAATAATAATTAATTGATATGAAATTGGGAGGAAACTATTGGTGCCATTTTCTATTTCTAAATAATCGATAAAATGATGTCGACTTCTACAAAATTGTTCTCCCTCCAATCGAGTTGCTCGCTTGCTCCTTCCAAATCACTTTCTAATTCTCCACTAGCTTCAACAT
Source organism: Persicaria maculosa (assembly GCA_963922045.1). Taxonomy (NCBI): domain Eukaryota; kingdom Viridiplantae; phylum Streptophyta; class Magnoliopsida; order Caryophyllales; family Polygonaceae; genus Persicaria; species Persicaria maculosa. The sequence goes on from OY998271.1 coordinate 41,259,656, forward strand.
ACATTCAATTTGAGAGCAAAAATGGGGTCAATTGTATCATCCCAATTTCTTTCTTACGTGTTTACTTTTTACCTTTTTTTTAATTGTTAAATTACATTAGCATATAATTAAAAAGAGGGGTAAAATTATAATTTAACAAGTCTAATCGAGATTTGGACAAAATAATTTCAAAGGTAGTTGATTGGTGGTGGAAGTTATTTAAAAGGTAGTTTTTTAGAAATATTAATTTAATGGGTGGTTTGTGGTAAATGAGTATATTTAAAGGGTGGTTTCCTGTAATTTGACCTTAAAACTAATAACCATGTGCTTCTTCGTTGATTAAAACATGTATCATAAAGTGGTGTGCTCAAGAAAAAATTGCTTATAGTCAAATTTGTTTTCGGGCCCACAATTTGCTCTAAAAAAGGCATTGTGCAACAAATGTAGATTTATCACCTTAAAAGGAAGGCATGTTGCAACAAATACATGTTTTGTCGCCATAAAGGAAGACTTTTAGAGACAACTAGATGTTTGCCATCTTTATTTTTACAAGGAAAATGTTTTGAGATAGACAAATCTTATTAAACCATCAACCAAGAGCATCATTGCAGATAAGATCCCGAAGAAAGAAAGCTATCTGATCCTCCACTTTGGTGACTTCACGAAAACTATGCATGTCGTGCACCACCTTGAAGCATCGGAGAAGACACAAACAATCAAAGATGAGGATCTCGATTTCCTAGGGTGGACCCCAAGAGCCCAACATGTTGTATGTTGATATCACCATGCAGTCTTCTTCAGTCAACACCCTTGTCACTCTGAGATCGATATCCATATAAATGCCAAGATAAGCTAGTGCCTCGATGTCAACCATTGAGGAAGAATCACATTGTGATCCACCGCTTGTCAAGACATTACCAAGATGGTCTTTAATGACAAAATCGATGGAGGTTTCACTAAACACAAACTTAGAGGCATCAAAATTAAATTTGCAATTGCCATCAGGTGGTTTGAGCCATTTAATGTGTTTCTTCTTCCTATAACTAATCAGTTCTTTATAGGTTGTCCTTTAGTTCCATGAGTTTAGTCCATTGTCACAATGTATTTGTTTTCCTTTTATAATAAAAAAAGGAATTTATTTTCAAGTATTTTTCCTTGATCCCTATCACCAAGAGGTTTGAGGGTTCTTGTAAAATTTTCCAAAGTAGTTTTATTTGAAGTGTATAATTATTTTCCTTTGTTCTTTGTATTCACAAACCCCTCATATGCCTTGATCTACATATTTTGTCTCATCCTATCAAATGTTTATACTATTGATCTTTTTCCCAAAAGAAGGTTCTATTTATTTAGGCAAGTTCTTTATGGATTCATATAGGTAGCATATATATTTTGCATGATGAAGTTAGGCTTAGCTGCAAGGTTTGCCTTGATAAGAGTTGTTCTTCCTTCTAGAGATAAGGAATTTGCTTTCCATTTAGTTAGTTATTGTTTTTTCTTATATGTCGTCTATTCAAAGGTCAATTTGCTAACGCATTCATCAATAATTGGACATTTAAGGTAATTTTCTAATGATAACTGGTTTGTGATGTGCAATATTCCTTGGATCATTTGTTTTTGGTTGGTTGAGATGAGACGACGGGTGTTATTTGAAATGTCAATTTGTGGAAATTTACCTTTTGACTTGATATAGTGCAATATTGATCAATAGTTCTTTTGATAGTCTAACAAGAGTCGTGGATCGCTTTTCTAAGGTTCATCATGTCATTTGCAAATGAAAGGAATGAGATTTAACTTTCCTTGGTCGTAATGGTGAATCCGATCAATTTGATTATGTTGGTGCATGTTTCTTACGATTTTCATGCAAAAATTTCTTACCCAATCATAAAGAGGAAAGGGAAGAGGGACCCATTGTCAAAGTCCTCTTTTTGGTAAAAAAAATAATATTAGTTGGCCCATCGTTTACCAGCATTGAGAAAAAGACTGTTCTCACATACTTTTCGACTAGACCTGAGCATGGGCCGGGCCGGGCAGGTTTGGGTCGGGCCTCCGACATTTTAGTGGTCCATTGTACCGGACCGGGCTTGGGCCAGACCTAGTTTTTGGGCCTACTATCTTGTCCAAGCCCGCCCTTGTTGGCGGGCCGGGCCGCCCACCGGGCCTAGTGGGCTTTTTTTCTAAGAAAGGATTTGGTACGGGGAACCCTACCCGATAGCATTTGGTTATGTAACTAAATTTTCATTTTAGCTAATATCCAAGAAGCAAAGTCAATTAAAGATATAACACATATAAATCTATACTTTTTTTTAATAATTCAAAATACTACACAATTAATATACATACACACTGTGTAATATATATATATATATATTAATATACATATACAATACATACACACTGTAATATATATAGTTTGTATTAAAATATCATTATATATATGTATGTATAATTATATGTATAATATTATAATATTAAGATATACCAGGTCGAGCCTATCGGCCCGCTTGGGCCTCATACTCGGCCCGCTTGGGCCTCATACTCGGCCTAAGCCCAGCCCGGTGGGCCTACGGGCCGCTTGGACCGATTGTTCTACCCAAGCCCACCTTTTTCATTGGGCGAGTTGGGCGGGCCAGGCGGGTTAGCCCAGGTCTTCTCAGGTCTATTTTCGACCCATGTCATAATTATTCTACATAAGCTGAATTTTCCATAATTTTAAAAAGGAAAGCATGTTCCATTATGTCATAGGACATTTTCATATCCAGTTTGACAACTCTCTATCATTCCTTTCCTTTATTACGTTTGAATGAATGGAAGAATTCATTGGCAATGAGGACGTTATCTTAGGTGACTCTTTCAAATACAAATGACCCTTGATGATGATGATGAATGATTCTCTTTAGAAGGGGTTGTAATTTTCCAGATATAATTTTCTCTATGACCTTGTAGACCGTGGTGCATAAGCTAATCAATCTATATTAGTTTGTGGAGACTGGTTTTTCACATTTTGGGTTTAGGTAGATGAAGGTAGGGTTGGTTTGTTTTAGCATTTGACCTTATTTGAAGAATCATTTAATTTCTTCGATAATCGAGAGGCCTACAATATCCTCGTACTTGGGTAGAATTAATCTATCATTCCATCTAGTCTAGGAGATTTTTATTTTCCCATACTAAATATTGCCTTCTTGATTTCTTGATTGGTTATCGTTTTGGCAAGTTGTTCATTGTCAATTATTGTGATTTCTCTACTTATAATAAGTCTTAAGTATTCATTAAAAAGTTAGTGTTAATAGGTTATTTTCTAATCTTCTTTCGAAGTTTATTTTGAATTTTTTTAACATTTTCTTTACCGGCCTATACTTACGTTCTTTCTGAAGTGGAGATATCTCTAATGATGTTCCTATTTTTTTTTTGCCACTATCCATTCGATGGAAGTAGCCAGAATTTGTGTCTATTAGTTAACACATCTTCTGGAAGCCAAGAATTTGATCCTTTTTTATAATTAGTCTTTCTTGTATTTGTGTGTCGATGGTATTGATTATCTTATACTTAAAAATTTTGTCTTATACAAAAAAATTATCATTTGTTGTCCAAAAAAAATGCATCATTGGAGATGAAAATATATATCAATATGTGCAACACAATTTTTTTTTTTTGATTAAGTAAAAATTCGGATGCGCAGACGCTATCCGATAGCATCCTTTCGGATGAGGTCGATGAGACCTGGATCATTGTATATAGGTGGTGTGTAAGCACTCTGAGCAAGGTGTGCAACCTTATCTGCCACAGAGTTGCCGATACGAGAGATGTGCGAAAATGATACCTCGTGAAACCCCATAAGAAGTGCGCTTATATCAGACATGATTAGTTCAATTTCCCAAGGGCATCTAGCTTTTGACTTCAGATGGTTTATTATTATGAGGGAATCACCTTCAATAATAATGTTGTGGATACGCAACTCTAGGGCCTTGAGAATACCCCTCCGGAGAGCTAAGGCTTCAGCAGCGAGAGGAGAATGGTGTCCTATCATTTCACTGCTCATTGCTACTGATTGTCCTGTGCTATCACGAATGATGTAACCAATTGAAATCTGTCGTTGGGGGGATGCAGAACCATCAAAATTTAGTTTAAATTTGCCAAATGGTGGCTTTTTCCATTTTACATTCTTCCTACTATTTCCGCTCATTCTGCCTGGTGGTTGCCGTATTTTTGTTCTGCGCTCATCTTCATGACTATGCTTACATGCTTTCATCCAATCATTAATGTGTGATTGCACCGTATTCAAAAAACGTTTTTCAGTTGGCACCTTCTGTTGTTGAAATATAAGCTTATTACGCACCATCCAGATGGTCCACCAATGGAACGCCAAAAACTGTTGTTGCTGTGAATTAAGCATTCCACTTATTTTTGTCATAAGTTCATGTATATTCCGTGTTATTCTGATATTGTTTCTTATTTGAGATACCAAATTCGCTGATAAACTTTGGCAGCAGAAAGAGAACCTGCATTCAAATAATATGTGTGTTGCATCTTCTTCATGGTGGTTGCACAAGCTACAATAAGGTGGTATTGCAATTCCTCGTTTTGCAAGGCGGGCTGCTGTTGGAAGTCCGTTCTGACATACCTTCCACATGAAATTTTTGATTTTAGGCGGAATATTTAATTTCCAAATCCAAGCATTATTGTCATTATTTAAACACGTTGTTTTCGTGATGAGTTTATATGCACTGGATGTGGTGAACCATCCCTTTTTATCTGGCCACCAGTATAATCTATCTGGAATTGTAGTTACTGGGAGTGGGATATCAGCAATTTGTTGCGCTGTATCCCTAGGTAGAATAGTTCTGAGCTTATCCAAATTCCAAGCTCCATTACTTAAGTATTGATCCACCATTTCTTCCCTGTTCACCTTTGTTGGGTCAAGACAGGCCTTTTGGATATCCTTTACAGGGGTCCACTTATCAAGCCAGAATTTGATTGTTTTTCCATCTCCAACCGACCATACAAGTCCTTCCTTAAAAGGCTGAATCAGTTTTCTTAGTTGTGTCCATTGCCATGATGCACTTCCCTTTTTGTTAAAGTCGAGTATTGGTATTGTTTTTAGATACTTATATTTGATAATTTTGACCCAGCAGTTATCTGGTTCCGCAATAATTTTCCAAATCAATTTCATTTGCAGTGCTTCATTCATTTCTTTTGTTTTCCTCAATCCCATTCCTCCTTTTGTTTTTGGTTTGCACACTCGGTCCCATCCAATTAAGGGTTTATATTGCAGGTCTTTGTTCCAGAAGAAAGTCCTGTTGATTTTGTCCAACTCGTTGTGAATTGTTGCTGGGAGCAAGAAGCTTTGCATTGCAAACAGTGGTTTGGAGGCTAAATTGGAATTTATTAACACTGATCTCCCATGCTGGGATAGCGAGTCGGCTTTCCATTTTGTCAATTGATTTTTTGTTTTTTCGATGACTTCTTCAAAGGAGTTCTTATTTACTCTACCGTCTACTATGGGGCACCCCAGGTACTTATCCAGTTTAACCTGTCTTGAAATACTTAGGCACCCTTCAATTGTTGCAATTCGTGATGCGGGAATCCCTGGAGACCCTTGAAAGGCCGACTTATTGTAATTGACTTTCTGCCCAGACAGTAAGCAGTAATCGTCTACGATTTTCCTTACTCTTTCACAAGCTGCCATGTTTCCTTTTGTGAAGATGATGATGTCGTCAGTGAAGGCAAGAAAAGGGATTCTCGGTCCAGACGGACCAAACCTAAAGCCAACACCAGTCTGGTTGAGATTTGATTCATTTGTTAATTTTCTTGCAAGAACTTCTGCTCCAAGAATAAATAAGAATGGAGACAGAGGATCTCCTTGTCGTAATCCTCTAGACGGTCTGAAGATCTCAGTTGGTCCATTATTTACTAAGACCGAAAAGGAAACTATTGTTACACATTCCATAATTAACCTTATGACAGAGGTGCTGAACCCAAATTTACTTAATACTGCCTCAGTGAAAAACCAGTCAACTCTGTCATACGCTTTTTCCATGTCCAGTTTGATAGCTAACCAACCTTCCGCCCCTTTCCTAGATTTAAAGGAATGGAAGATCTCGTGTGCTATTAGTATGTTATCCTGGATCGCTCGATCTGAAACAAACGCACCTTGGAAGGGGTGAATTAGTTTCCCAATTACCTTTTTTAGTCTCTCAGTTAAAATTTTCGATATTATTTTATACACTGTTGAGCACAAACTAATAGGTCTATAGTCTGATGTCTTTGATGGGTTGTTAGTCTTTGGTAGTAGAGTAATAAAGGTATGATTTATTTGTCGGAGTATTCTTCCAGAATGAAAGAAAGCTTTAACCGCTTTGATCACATCATTCCCTACAATGTCCCAGTGGGTCTTGTAAAACTCCGCAGTCATGCCATCTGGTCCTGGTGATTTGTTGAGGCCTAGCGACCAGGTCGCATTTTTAATTTCACTATTGGATGGCTGTTGGCAAAGAGTCCTGTTTTCTTCATCCGTTATTCTTTGTGGAATTAACTGTAGATATTCATTAAGTAGTGCCAAATTGATTTGTTCTTTAGAAAACCGTCTTTTGAAGTCGTTTTTAATTTCCTCTCGAATATTCTCCTCCCCCATAATCTGTGTCCCGTCTATAGTCGTGATATTTCTTATGATCTTCCTATTGCGTCTCCCAGAGGCTACTCTATGGAAGTACTTTGTATTTGAGTCAGTTAGTCGTAGGTGCTGGGTTTTTGCTCTTTGTCCCCAATAAACCTTTTGGAAATTTAATAGTTGTTCTTTTTTCCTAATCAATTGGTTTTCAACACAGTAATCCTGAGACGTTCTAGCTAATGTATTTGATTGGATATTGACCAAGTCTTTTTCTATCTTTTGTATTTGGCGGAAGATATTTCCGAAGGTGTGTTTGTTCCATTCCTTGATCTTACCTTTCAGCTGTTTAGTTTTAAACATTAATCTATACATTGCTGATCCTACACACCTAACTCTCCAAGCTTGTTTCACTATGTTTCTGAAGTCCTTTCGTTGGAGCCACATGTTTTCAAATTTAAAAGGCGAAGGAGTATATTCTTTTCCAGACGATATATTGATAGAAATGGGGCAATGATCGGAACCAGTAAAGGCACCATTAAAGGTAGCTAGATGTGGGAAAGATTCCAGAAACTCATGTTGAACCAATACTCGGTCTAGTTTCTCCCAAATATTCCCATCTCCCTCCCTTTTTTTCCTCCACGTGTATTTATTACCCCAGGAAGGGATTTCAAGTAAGGAGCAACAGTTTTTGAATTGGTTTATTCGCGCGTATCTCGTAATGCTACTTTCTATTCCCCCAAGTTTTTCGCAACTACTACTGATTTCGTTCATATCTCCCATCACTAGACATGGTTGTGATTCATTCATGATGATAGTTGTCAAATCTCGCCAGAAAACATCTTTATCAGATTCGTGTGGTGGGGCATAAATAAAAAACAAAGTTCCTGTAAAGTTGTTATCTAGGCATGAATATTTGACACGGATTACTCTTGGCAGCACTATATCAACCATAACAGATTCATTTTGAAGGGTGCTGTCGTTCCATAGTAGTCCTATACCACCTGATCTATCATTCCCTACTGACCAAATCGCATTATTGTATCCACTAGACCTCCAAATCTTGTCGGAAGGAATTTTATTTGTTCTTATCTCTGCAACTGCCATTACTGAGAAATGCTCATTGATGCGCATGGCTTTAAGATCTGTCCAGATTTCCGGTTTTCCAAGACCTCTGACGTTCCAGTAACAAACTCTCATTATGTAACTTCGCAATCTGTCAGAAGCCAATGGTGCGGAACTTCTGACAGGAAGATATTATACCCTATTAAATCCTTGTTATGTTGTATAGGCCCTTTAGAAATTGTAATGCCCTTTGTTGGAGGGAAACCGAACAGGGGTTTAGGCATAGGAGGAGTAGGGTAAACTACGAAATGAAACCAAAAATCGTTTAGATGTGGACCAAACGAATGTTTGTGACAAACGAATTTATAGAAAAAAATGTCCTTTAATACACTTTTCCTAACAAACTGCCAGTACATTATATTTTTTAAACATTCCCCCAATGAAGACGTCTTCCTTAGTTGTTTGAAGCCAAACACAACCTTATGTAGCCTAATGTAGGAGATAGTAGTCATTGAGGATTGATAACACAACACATAGTTGCCATTATAGCAACGAAGCAGTTCCCTTTTGATCAATAAACTTGTAATTTTATGATTAGGTATTAGACAATTTAACATTTGATTTGAACTAAGAGTCGTAGCATTCTCGGTTGACTTTGAATCCTTTTTAATAATTATATACTCCTTAGAAAGTATGTGTCTTTGTTTACTGTAATAATAATAGTGAAGAAAGATAATTCTCTCTCCAACACAGAATCTATTCGAAACTGAGGATGGCTTATAACCTTGTACACTGTATATGAGTGTGTTGTTGAGATCGTGTAAAACCAATAAAGATAAGAAGTTGAACTGATGAAGATCAGGGGTCTCAAACCTTGGAAACCAATGCAAGCATATAGTTTTGAACATACTTATATTTAACACAACCATCCTGACTATACATTCCTGGACAACAGACCTTGTACCACAACTAGCTACCTTACACAGTTTACATAAAACACAACATAGGCAAAGAGACAATATGAGAAACTGCTGACACTTGCCTAGAACAAAAATCGTACAGAAACCAGCCGAAGCAACCTCACTAAGGAGGAGAGACAATTGCAAACAAACTTGTAGAAGCCATACCCGCATACTAGTCTTACAAACCTCCAAGCAAAAGAAGATCAATTGGAGGAAGAGATTGTAGTTGAACTTACCCTTAAAACCTACAATATCAGATGGACACATTTGTGATGGTTTATTGTAGATGAAGACCATGAAAAGCTCCACACCATCCTTGAGCAGTTCATGGACCATACCATTGAGTTTGCTACACATGTTTGCCCTTTTTGCTTGAGCCGCCCATCAGAGTCAATGCGGAACAAGCGGAGTCGCCCTCCTCGATCTTGATCTTGCGCTTTCCCGACTCGGATTTTGAGTTTGCACTAGCTTCCGAACCCTTAGGGCCAGGAGCAGAGGTAGGAATGACAGCAGCAGAACCGACCCCATTGACAGACGCAGCAAGTCTATCAGGCTTACTCAAGTCCGGAAGAATGAATTCCACCGAGGGTGGAATGTCTTCAAGCATTGCCTCATAATCTTCGTGGTTGAAGCCAGGATCAGCCAACCCATCCGCTGCTAGGATTTCATCCAGAAACTGCTCCTCATCGATTTCGAAGACGTCGTCATCGTCGGCAGCCCAGAAATCTAGATCGGGTTGCAGCTCCGCTTTCACAATAGTGGTTTCATCATATGGGGGCATGTTAGGCATATGAAACAGAGTAGCAAACTCATGGTTAACAACATCAGCAATCTCAGAGGTAATAGCCACAGGTACATCAGTAGTGGTGGAGGAAGCATCAATACACTTCTCAGTAGATTTTGAAGAGGAAGAATCAGAGGACAGGGACACATTCTTACCAAATGATTTGAGGAGGTCAGACTTAGGGTGACCAAACGTAGGTGGAGGTAGAATAGCAGATTTCCTACCCACCACCTTAATCCACTCAGAACTTGGAGCATCATCGTGAACTTGGTGGACCTCCTGCTCCTCATTGCCAGTTTGCTGTTCCCCGGGCGCAGGAGCGGCTGCGTTGCACATGTGCCTCTTAGGACAAACCTCAAAATCATGGCCCTCCGAGCCACAACTTCCGCACCCTGAAGGAAAATCCTCGAACCATATTGGGAACGACTCAACTTCACCTGCCTCATTGACCACGAAAACACATTTTCCAGCCACCATAGTAATGTCGACCGAGACACAGACACGGGGGTAACGGTATCTAGCCCCCTTAGAGTTGAAGGCCGCAACTCTTATGACCTCACCAAGGTCATTCTGCTCCACAATATCTCTAATAATAGTGTCATTGACATATTTAGGGGGTAGTCCAGGAAAACGGATCCAGAGATCCAAGTGAGTGATCGGTTCAGTCCATGGGTCGAACTCAAGCCTCCAAGGACGGAGGAGAATCAGATGACCAGAAACATGGTAGGGACGGTTTTCCCAAACCAGAGATCTGTCTTCTGCCAAATCAAATCTCAACTCAAACCAATTGTTTGCAATTGGGATGAGTTGAAACCCTCCTTTTAGAAACTTCCACACATATCTCACCTTTTTCCTTACCTCTTTGGCCTCCATTGGATCTCCAATAATGGTTGCGAAGAGAGAAGACTGATTAAGAGCCATAATATTCTCTTGAACTCTTCCTTGAAGAGCAATCAGTTTCTCCCTGTTGATCGCTCGCCTTTTGAATTTCTTTTCCGCTTTGGCCTTGTGATTGGCCTCTTGCACCGCCATTGAAGCATGAGTATCCGCCATGAGTTTTTTGCCCTCCGGCATCCCCTTTCGAGTATTCGACTTTTCTGGGGTAGGATCTTCTACCACCATCGGCTGCTTTCCTTTGTCCACTCCAGAAGGAGCCATGAGTAAGACAAACAGAAACCACAAATTAGAACTAATCACGAGGAGTATTATGATTTTGTAATTAGATGGAAGAGAAGATGATGTGCGAGTAAAACAGTACCGCCCACCACCCCTTAAATAGGTGGAGTCGAACAAGTGAAGGAAGAAGAGAAAGGAAGGAGAACCCACCCAGCCATGAGAGAGGAAGGCGCCCCTTGAAAACTTGCTGCAGTATCCATCCCCAAGCGTCGATTGCCAGAGATCAACAGAGCCAATCGAAATCTCCCAAGCAACCACCGAAATCTCAACCGTACACCCTCGATTTGGCCAAGGTGGTGGCCGATTTGACCAGAATAGGGCAATAATAGCCTGAATTAGCCCCCAATCGAAGCAATAACAAGGTGGAACCAAGGATTTGCAGAAAACCCTAATTTCATACGCAAACCCAGATTTAGGGGAAACCGAGTTGGCCATTAGAAATTTTCCAGAGATTAGCCTAGCAAGATAGTAGATCCAACTGAAGATAGGGATTATAGGCCAATCAACAAGATTTTGGAGTGTTAATCGGAAGAGAGGGTGAGCAATACTGTACGGCAAGGCAAACTTCATCGAAGGAGATAAGGAGATGAAGAGACTGGACGGGAAAGGCAGAGGGATGAGTACCGCGCGTGGGGCGCGTTCTTTTGCGCTGGAGGAGGTTCTCACCAATGTCCTTATTTGTAGTATATGTGCAACACAAATTAATTCATTATAGCCTAATCTCAAATAAATATTGCTTGAAATTTTTGGATTATTTATACATGTACTTAACCTTATATCCCCTACACCATTGTTCCAAAAAAAGGCTTGGGCCTCCGTCTAGACCCCGCCTAGACCCTTGAAGGTTCCCCACCTTTGAGTTTAGTCGCCTAGACCCTTAAAGATCACCCGCAAGGTGTTGGCGGCGTTGCGGGTTTGGCGAGTTAGTGAAAAAAACCATTTTGAGATTTTAACTCCTAAAACCCTCACATGTCGATCTCTCTCTTAGTTCTCAACCTCTATACTCTCTTTTACTCTTGATCCCTCACTCCCATAGTCCTTTAACTCGCGACCTAACTCCCATTGTTAATGCCTAGACTATTAATTAAAGTTTATTTGTTTATATATGTTATGAATTAAACTTTATTATTTTATATATGTATTGAATATGGTTTAGGATTAAAAATACATCTCAAAATAGTAAATCCGCCTAGACCCTCACAATCCGCCTAGACCCTTAACCCTATTTACCCGCCGAGCATCCGCCAAACATTTTTTAGAATATTGCTCTACACTATTAATGCCAGATCAATCTTTATTAAAAAAAGGATTATGGAAGAAAGCAAATAAATTGGGCATATGTGGGATGCCTATTCCATACATTATGGAAGAAAGCAAATAAATTAGCATATGTGGGATGCCTTCGAAATTGAGCATTGCATAATTTTTTTTTGGGGGGGGGGAGGCTACTTATTTTGAAGTGCAGTGTGAGGACTTCTTCTACTCCATTGTTGAACATATGTCTCCCATCTTTCTCCGGCCTTTAATGACTTCCTTTTCATTTTCTTTCACTTTCACTTTCACTCTTTTCATTCCCTTTCCCTTGGCTATCCTTTTCCTTCTCTTTTTACAAACCCTTTTAAATTCCCTTTTTATCGGTTCAATTTGATGGGTAATTAATAATTATTCCCAACTGACACCTGTTTCTTATTCCCCTAATTTGACACCGGTAACTCATAATATTTAACCGATACACTTTTGCAATTTTGAGGGGGGGGCTAGTTTTGTAAAAAAATGGAGGGGAGACACTTTTGCAAAGGGGGGAGGAGAGAGGTCTATTTTGTGCAATTTTCTCTTATATCATTATTCAGTTGTAGTGAGTACTTATTTTAGTTGTAGTGGGTGTCATAAAGTTGCATTAGTTATTCAGTTATATTAAGTAATTATTCGATTTAAATAAGTTATTATTAAATTAAAGTGAGTAATTATTCAATTGCATTGGTGAATAAGAAGAGTTATTTGATTGCAAATGTAAAGTTGGAGTGAATGATTATTTAGTTATATTAAGTTATTTATAGTGTGTAGTTATTCGATTGTGTTGTGTAGTTATTCAAGTACAGTAAGTGGTTATTTGATGATTACTCATATTTAACTTGTTTAAAAATGAGTAAAATTCGAACTTGAATTTGAATTTCAGCTTAAAATGTGTTAATACTTGACTCGTTTGATAACTAAATGAGTTAAAGCCAATTTTATTTTTACTAAGACTTGAACTACTTAGCATATAGAGAAAACATATATATTTGAATAACTATCTATTATAATGGAATAACTCATAGAAGAAGATTTTTTTTTTTTACAATATGCAAGAATTAGGAGATCTTTGGGAACCAAAGATCAACCTTGATCATCCATGAAGACGATGTTACAAAGCTCTCTTGAAGTCAGGAGAGCTGAAAGACTCCATCTAGATCTAGCTATGAAGTCAGCTGCTGAATTTGCTTCCCTCGGACAATGTTGAAAGCATATATTACTGAAGCCTCTTTTGAGGTTGAGAATCTCTTATGTGGTGTATAGGAATGTTGCTATTATGGCTGAGTGTATTGATGATCGATAAGTTATCACCGTTTACTACTAAGTTTCTCGCACCAATCACAATTGATTGTTTAATAAATTCAACAAGCGCTAAAGCCTCTGTTTGAAAGACCGAACTCAATGGGACCTATTAGCGAAATAAAAGTCTCGCCTCTCTGTATTCATCTCTAAAAATACCCCTAATTTGACATTTACCTAAGTGTTTGATTAAAGCGTCTACGTTTAATATATATAAGCCTCCTGATGGTCTTTTCCATCGTGTTTGTACTTTTCTTATTTTGCTTTGGGCGGTGTTCTTTGCTTCTATTTGCTTCAAATTGTTTATATTTCCAACTACCTTAGGATTACTTCTAGGTAGTTTAGTCTTGTTTCCATGTTAAATATGATTTTGTTTCTACTCTCCCAAACATTGTGCCATAAAAAACATAGGAAGGTAAAGTGGTTATTTTTGTTCTTTGCATTAATTAGGTTTTCTAGTATATTTTCTGTTAGTGTGGGTATAGGAAAAGCAACCCCTGTTTTAGTAGAGAGAAGTTGTACTAATGAGATCATGGTTGGGAAATTAAAGAGGAGGCAGTTACTGTCTTCATCGGTCTCCTAGCATAGGCAACATTGGGATGGGGCCCTATTGATATATTTATTTAGACGAGCTTTAGTGGGTAGAGCATCAACAAAAGTTTTCCAGGTAAATTTTTTGTTTTGATTTTTGGGGGTAGATTGTGTTTTCAGATCTAGTTGTAGACCTTATCTGCTTATTGTAGACTAGAATTGAGTCTAATGGTTAATTTGACTGAGAATCTTCCATTTGTCGCCAGAGTCCAAACTAAGGTGTCATTCGTATTTAATTCTGGTATTTTGACTTTCAGTATATCTTGGATGATATCAAAAGGGAATAAATTTTGTAATCGATTTATGTTCCAACTTTTATTCGGGTCAATAAGGTTAGCCACCTTCATATTTTGTTCATTATTCCCACAACGTTCTGTTAGTAAGAAATTATGTAGCCATGTGTTTTCCTAGATATTGATAGATTTTCCGTTTCCTATTAAACATAAGAACCTTTTATGAAAATGCTCTCTTAAGTTCAGTAATCTACCAAACTACTAGGATGTGTTATTTTTCGATCTTTTCATTAGGGGTTCACTTTGTAGGTATTTTTCTTCCAGTCCTAACCCAAATACTTTCATCTTCGGTGTATATCTTCCATAGGATCTTCATCCTAATATACTTTTCTACCGCTAATTATAGGAATCCTAAGATATTTTTCATTAGGGCTTAGCAATGCATCGTCGAAGACCCAATGATTTATTCTACCGCTAATTATAGGAATCCTAAGATACTTTTCCATGGCCTTGTTACTGATATATTCATTTATTGATGAGCAAGGGTTTTGGTGAGACGGTCTTACATTCCTAGAGACTTGAAGAGTGCTCTTATTGCAGTTGATTGTTAGGTCTGACATATTAAAAAAGTTGTTAAAGATGTTTTGGATTGTGTGTAGACTTTCAAGTGAAGCTCTTGCAAAGATTAATGTATCATCAATGAAGGTGAGAGAAGGGATGGGGGTGCCTCCTGGAGCAAGTTTGATACCTAATAGTGGATATAAGGCATTCGACTCTTCTTGGAGTTGATGTGCTAGTAACTCCATAGTGATAACAAATATGTAAGGTGCTAGTGGATCGCCTTGTCTTAAACCACACGTGGGTTGGAACTACTCTTTTGGTATGTTGTTGACTAAAATCGAGAAAGAGGTGGCTGAAATACAGATTATAACCCATTGTACCCACTTTGGATGAAAACCAAGCTTCTGAAGCATAGTTTCAATAAACTGCCAATTAATTTTGTCATAGGCTTTCTCCGTATCAAGTTTTAGAGCCACCAACCTATTCGTTCTTTTTGTTTAATAAAGTTGTGGAAGACTTCGTGAGCAACAAAGATATTATCCTGGATAGCTCTCCCTTCAACAAAGGCCCCTTAGTAGGGACTTATTATTTTTGGCAGGATAGGTTTGAGTCTGTTTGCTAAGATTTTTGAGATTATTGTATATATAGTCTTACGTAAACTAATTTGTTGATAATGATTTATATTCAATGGATTCTCCACTTTACATATAAGTGCTAAGAAGGTGTGATTGATTTCCTTAAGGAGTTTTCTAGAGTGGAAAAAAAAAATCTTTAACCGCTTTACATACCAAGGGTCCAATGATTTTCCAGTAATTCTGGTAGGAATCCGGTGGGTAGTCATCAAGGCCCAGTGTTTTGTATTT
This sequence comes from Persicaria maculosa, assembly GCA_963922045.1. Classification (NCBI taxonomy): domain Eukaryota; kingdom Viridiplantae; phylum Streptophyta; class Magnoliopsida; order Caryophyllales; family Polygonaceae; genus Persicaria; species Persicaria maculosa. Next base: position 41,275,063 of record OY998271.1, read on the forward strand.
TGCCATGTTGAAGATTTTTTGGTTGATTTCATTATTTGTAGGGTTAGTTATTAAGTGTTCATTTTTTTACTGAGTAATTGAGTTGTCAAAATATTTAAGACAGTCGTGAGGAATGCTCCTATACGGGTTTTTATCAATAAATCTTTGTGCCATTTTTTTTGTGATTACTGTGGCCATTTGGTCTTTGTCCTCGTATAGTATACCATTCTTTCTTTGGAGTTTAACAGTTTTGTCCTTGAAGTTTCTAATTTTTGCTACACAATAATAATATCTAGTATTAAAATCCCCCCTCTTGAGGTACGTGATCTTAGAGCACCCTCAATGGGTGTGTTTAAGTATAAATATAAGAAACTTAATAATAAAATAAGAAGAAGAAGAGACATTTTATTAGAAAATGATTTAATAGGTTTTTAAGTAACAAACCCTTAAGAACAGAAGTAGAAAGAGAGGTGGGAGCCACATGGGTAAGAAAGAGGAAAGAGAAAGATATAGGATGATAGTGGTGGGGGTTAGATGGTGGGACCAATTTTATTTTTATACTCCCTTCGTTTGTGAAAACTTGCCATTTTAGATATTCGATTTTGTTCATAAAAACACGTCATTGTATGTATTTTAGCTTCTACTTTACGAAAATGCCCTTGACATGATTGATGGGTTATGAGTTGTAGTTTTCGATAAAGTAAAAAGTAGAGTAATAAATGAGGATAAATTAGTAAAAAGGGAGTATATTATTGGCTTTCTTAAAAATTGTGCAAAGAGTTAAAATGACATGTTTTCGCGAATGGATGGAGTATTATTTAGTTTTTAATAAGGTGGGTTGTAGGGATGTGAGTGTAAATTTTGATGGAGTTTCTAAAGAGAGAAAAAGATGAAAAGTAAAGTTAAGGAACCCAATATAGGTTCCTTGGATGCGGATGCTCTTTAGCTCTTTGTTTACAGAAGTGATAATGAAAATTCATTATCTCATCTCTCTTCTTTTCTAGTCTTTTCAGTTTATTTTCGATGTAACTGTTAGACCTATTCCATACTTGTGTCGGTTGCGACTTTGAAATTTATTTGTCGACATTTTTTAGTTGTTTGAACATATTAATTGTATTTTTCTTACACCAACGCTTTGCAGACTTCTTTAGAAGTTTTGTTTTTGTATTAACTTAAACATTAATGAGCCTTTCAACTTGTTTTTTTAGATATTATTAACAATGTTAGTGTACTCTAGTTCAGTTGTCCATGTCATCGCAAAGTGGAAGGGGGAACCCACACTCAAAGATTTATCTCCTATTTGCATTGTAATTAGACTGTGATCCGAGATTGTAAAGGGATGATGTTGTGTGTATAAATTGTTGAATCTGGTCAAAATTTTTGGGTGGACTAGTGCTCTGTCAAGGTGTGTATTTTGTATGCTTGATTTACTTTTCCGCTCTGTGAAAATCTGCCCGGCAAGCGTAGAATGTCGTGTTTCTAACTACCAAATAATAATCTCTACATTTAACTAACAAATTAGTATTAGTAGCAAGTAAAGGTTGTTGTGGGAGGGAAACTGGATCGAATAAATATCAATATAAACCAAACCAACTCCTTGTCCAAGCAAATAAAATTACAAGAATCCCTCCCGATGTAGTAGTAGGGTATTCAGGATCGAATCCACGAGGAGGTATGTCAGCGGTTCCTAAGCTTGCAATCACGTTCAATTTTGACTCCAGAAGATCACTCGATATCGAGTAGATCAGTCGATATCGACTACAGTTCCAGTCGATTTCCAGCAAATTCCTACAAAACAGAAATAGACAGTCGACGTCAAGTAGGGCACTCGATATCGGGTCAGCTACTCCATATCGACCACAGAAGTCGAAATCGAGTCTTTGAAGAAACTGTAAACGTAACCAAATTTGTCGGAAAAGTGTCCGAAGAATATGAGAATGATGAGGGAAAGATGAACAGAAAAAAATCACTGTTTTATGAACTCAATAAACTTAAAAACCTCCAAGATCGAGGATTTCATGCCACAACGATAACCATATAAGCTATGCCAAATTCATGAAAGATTATGCTTTTTTGTCAAATAACTTTCGTTACTAACAGTTAGGTGATTTAAAGGCTTTCGCATAAACCCTAAAAGTTACTATCCAATTTCATAATTAATCCAAATTCACAATAAGATGGCTTTCGCTTCAATAATGCAAATAAGGATCGCCTACTACTTTCATAGAAGAATCATGCATATAGGATAGAAGACGGAATCGCATAAAAATCATACCTTTGATGCATAAACTTACATGGCTATCGTCGGGCTCACCCCGACCCTAGAAGTAAGGGAACTACTCACGCTTCATAGACAAAGACATCATCATCATTGTTGGAAAATAACTAACTTGAATTGAAATTATCGAAAGATTACAACCGAACAAAGCAAACTTCCGCTCTCGCTTCCTCTACTCCACTCGGCCTTCTCTCTCTCTTTCTCTCTACTGAATTGAAAGTGTTCTTGGATAATTTAAACTCGGCCCTAATAGCTTCTAATTATAGATTCCAAACCTTGCTATCCAAGGATAAGAAAATCTATCTTTATTCCTAAGATAAAACTAAATAAAGTAAATAAATAAAAACACTTTAGGTAAATATGAATTCACCCTAAAGGATATAAAGTCTGATAAAAAGATAAAAGATCTCCGACTTAATGTAGAAGTAAACCACTTCGGATAAGATTTTATCAAAACCGTCGGATCTGTTTGCAACTTCACTCAATATCGAATAGCTTCAATCGATATCGACCACTTCTCTTCTATCTCGAGCCAATTCTACTCGACCTCGGATTCTGCACTCGATCTCTATCATTCACTCGATTTGGGGCATTCGATATCGACCAGCTTTTGTCGATATCGACCAGTCTGTGTCGAGTTGCATTGTTCTTCTCCTAGCTCGATTTCTGCTCTTCAGTTCCACTCGATGTCGAGTCACTTGGTCGATTTCGACTCCTCAGTAGACTTCGAGTAATTTTCTAGCTTTTCTTCTCTTCTCCAAATTGCTCAAATTTTGCCTCGATTTCTGTGAAATAACACAAGAACTCGTGTAGACCTCCATAATTGGTAATTAAAAATAAACTACACAAATCTTATGCTTTCCCAACCAATATGCATGAAAATATAGACAGAAATGGACATAAAAGTAGATGAAAATATGGTAATTTGAACGCACATCAACACCCCATACTTAAGCTTGCTTGTCCCCAAGCAATACTTTTAGCGGTCATTAAGGGGAAGAAACTAAACCCTCAACATCATAGATTCATTGTTATATGTCCCTACAATCAATTCCCATCCTCAAAATAGTACTAATGTCAACAATTCCATGCCTGTGAATAAAAGCAACATCATACTCACAAAAGGAGGGTTATTTGCATAAAACAATTTCATACAACAAAGCATTAATAATCAAGAGGACTTTTTGCAAGCTTACGACGAAATAGATTGGTAAAAGGCTAAAGGTGGGCTAATTTTGGCCATGTTGTGTTAAATCCGGGGAAATAAACTTTCTTTCCAAACTTTCATTCCACATTCCTTCTTCTTAATATTTCTCACCTTTCACTCTTTGCTCAATGCTTTTTTCACTATAATGCTTTTACCTCTCTAAACTTAGCACTGCCTTCTCACGAGTCGCAAACATGGGTGTCATGAATGGCCCCAGATACTTAGTACTTCGAACTCCTCACCTTGTATCCCATCTCGCCGAACTAACATCTCAATGAGCAGGGTCGATCTACCTTGATCTCCTGAGGTGATCAGATTTTTTCTCGCTCATTAAATTTTCCATAATTTCAAATTTTCTTTCATCCTGCCAACAACTTTAATAATAATATGTACAAACTCCATATAACAACTCCAAAGATTACATCCATTCTCAACACAGTCCCCGAATAGGGTATAAGGTATATAAAATGCGTAATACGTAATGTATTGTGGAGCAATAATGATGTAAGGCTCATATATGGCTTGTGTATTGCAAATATGCATAGGTAAGGCTAGGATATGAAATTGAGCACTTGTATGGAAAATATAAAGTCCTCCATCCTCTTATCATGCATATGTCAAAAACAAGTTCAAATTTTACCTCTCTTTCATGGTTTTCTCTAAAAATTTGCACTTCATTGTGACTTCCCTTTACTAGGCAATTTCATGTTATATCTTTAATGAATCTACTTTTGCATCCTCGAGTTCAATAAAAGCTTCCATGACACTTTTTCAAAATTTCAAAATTTTTAATGGGGGTGATTTTTTTAGACTTTGGTCTTCATAGACTTTGGATCATGATGCACATAAATAAAGTTGATGCATATATATAGACTTGATGTATATAGATAGATAAACATATCCAAAGTAACCATGTATAATACAATTGGAGAAGTATGCATAACTATGATTTTTTTTAAAAATATGCTCAAAAAATGATTAAAATATGCAAGTAAGCCTTTCCCCCACCCCATACTTAAAGATTACAGTGTCCTCAGTGTATAAGAACTAGGGTTAAGAAAGAAACTTACTAGAAATTAGCGAAAATCAGGTGTTGAAGACGTCTACAGGGCTAGTCGATATCGGGTGATCCAGTCAATCTCGACTGATGTCACTCGATTCCTGGTGATTCTAAGCTTCAGGGTGATCTTCTGTCGATCACAAGCTCTCTAAATCGACTTTCTCAGTCGATATCGAGTACTGTACTCAATATCGATTCATCTTTTGCGCTTCTTCTTTCTCCTGAAATTCGATAGAAAATAAACAAAAAGCAAAACCAAACATAAAGTCTCAAAATATCCAAAAACAATCCAAAACCTAAAAACTATTTGTCTTGTTACAAGCTCTAGACTTTATAATCGCTAGGCCGACTTCTTCTTTCATGCTCCTAAGGCGGCATCTGCAGAGCCCATGTAGCCTGGCCTTCAAATAGTACTCCGTTCTTGTCTCGCAGCTGCATCCCGCCTGGATGGATCTTGTTCACTGTAAAGGGACCCATCTTCTTTGTTTTGAACTTGCTTGGAAACCAATGATCCTTTGATTTGGAGATATACACCTTACTCCTACATCGTAGTTGCTTGGATCATCATTGGATATCCTGCACAAGCGCACATACCAAGACAAACCTCTCCCAAATAGAGATAAATCCTTTATTGAAATTAAGCAAGAGGAATCCATACCTTGGCTCACCTTTTCGGAGCTTTCCTTTTCTGTCTGTGAGTCCAGTCGATATCGACTACTGTCACTCGATATTGACTTATCTTCTCCTCCTGATGGTTCTGTCAATGTGGGGGAATTCGGCTCGACATGATCAACTCGATATTGACTAGTGTTACTCGATATCGAGTGGCTTTTTTCTTTTTCAGCTTCTGGTTCAGTCGATGTCGGCTTTGGATTTTTGTCGATTTCAAGTGTTGCACTCGATTTTGAGTGATTTGCTTTGACATCGAACCCATACTTAAAACCTGGCACAAAATCTTAAAAATGGTTAGTCGATATCGACTTACCTGGGTTGATTTCGAGTGGTACTTTAGTTCCTTCGTTCAAGATTTCCACGATTTCCTCCACTTGGGCTTCTATAGCCCTCTTCTCTAACTCTTAGGGGGTCATATTTCTTACCTTTGGTTCCCCGCAAGCAATGTAAACACCTTTGATTGACTTTACCTCCATAAGCCCTTCATTCTTCTTCACCGTCTTGTTGAAGGCATACTCTAGCACTTCATCGTTGATGGTGAATGAGAGTAATCCTTTCCTTACACTTATGTTTGCATCAACGGTTGCTAAGAAGGGCCTTCCTAAAATAATTGGACAAGCAGGGTCCTCTGCCATATCAACAACTAGAAAATCAGCAGGGACAAAGAACTTACCTACTTGCACTAGCACATCATCTACCAAGTCTGTTGGAATGACCACCGTGTTGTTCTCCATATCGAGTTTAGCATCCACAGGCTCTAAGGCACCAATCTTTACCTTTGACCATATTGTTATTGGCATAATGCTAACAGTAGCCCCTAAATCACATAATGCATTAAATCGGTGTTGACCTAAGCCTATAGTGATAGAAAACCTACCTGGGTCTCGCCTCTTCTCATGTAGCTCCATCCTGCTGCATTCCTCTGCGATCTTAGCGATTGATCACTTCTTACCTAGTATGTCTTTAAGAAACCTTACATAAGATGGCATCTCATGAAGTACTTCGGTGAATGGAATTGAAACATTGAGCCCTTGAAGCATCTTCACAAAATGCTGGAACTTCTTTTCCGTCGGGTCCTTTAAAGTTTTCTTAGGGAATGGCAACACCTTCTTCTTTACTGCGGCTGGAGTTGAGTCAACATGGAGTAGGGTTTGGTCGATATCGACTGGAGGAGTCGATTTCTAGTGATGCTCCGCTTCTGGATCGACATCGAGTAAAGGGGACTCGATGTCGACTGCATCTTGGTCGATATCGACTGGATGAGTCGATATCGAGTCCTCTCCTGTGGCTTTTTCCTTCGCTTTTTGCTCGGGCATTCGCAGCTGATGCCCACTCCTTAGATTCATAGCCGCTACATGACCAGTAGTTTTGCCCTTAAGATTGGGCACAGTAGATCCTGGCAGCGATCCTTACGGTTTGGGGATTTGTTCAGCCAATTGACCCATTTGGGTCTCCATGTTCTTCTTCCAAACGTCAATCTCCCCAAGCCTAGAGTTGATGCTGTGCAGCTGAGTATGGACTGAGTTATTGGCTTGTTTAAACTCAGTGTGGTTCCTCTGCATCTCATCAAGGATGATCTGCAGGTCATCCTTCTTTGGTTCCCGCTCGGGGTGTCCAGGTGCTCTATAAGGTGGGGGATCCCTCTGTTGATGCTGAGGTTGGTAGAATCTTTGATCCCTCCTAATATTGCTGATTGCCCCCTCTATATGGGCCTCTCATCTACTTGGCTTCCTCATGTGTCTCCGCAATGCTGACTTGCTCAAGATGTGGGCAGGCATTGGTGTTGTGCCTAGTAGACCCATGTTCTTGGCAAACTTGGTTGTTGGAGAGGAACCTCACTTGCTTTTGCAGGCGGCGTGCCTGATCATTATTGAATTGTTGCCTTACGTCAGGATCGATCTCCCTTGGAGGCTCAAAAAGTGGCATAGATGGGGCAAGCCTTGAGTCATAGGCCGCAGCAGTCCCATATGTGTTGTCGAAGTTGACAAGCCTCTCAATTGTATCCCAGGCCTCCATAGGAGTAAGCTCAATGTACCGATAGGAGGTGTAAGAGTTTATTCTCTCCTTATTCGGTGCATCAAGGGAGTTGTAGAAGATCTCCTGGATGACATAAGGTAGTTGTCCATGCGTAGGGCATGATCACAATAAGTCCTTGAAGCGCTCCCATGCTTACGCCAATGTCTCGCCATGCTTTTGTTTAAAAGTCGTGATCCTTTGTCACAACATCACCGTTTTTGATGGAGGAAAGAACTTGTTTAGGAACGCATCCTTCACCTCTAACCATGTTCTCAGCGAGCGTGGAGCCAAGCTTTCAAACCATTGCAAAGCCTTCCCTACAAGAGATCATCGAAAAGATTTTAGTCTAACATATTCTAAATTTGCGCCATCGACGATAGTCTCACATAAATCCATAAAAGTAGAAATATGTTGCAAGGGGCATTCATTAGATCTTCCTTCAAAAGTATTGCGTTTAATTTCAGAAAGGAAGTTAATTTTGATTTCATAATTAGAGGGAGGGATGATGATCGCAGATTGAGGCACGGTGAGCGTAGGGTGCATGTATTGCATTGCTGTCTGCGGATATTGATTGAGCCTCTCTTGGGCTTGTCTGCGTGCATCCTCCTCTCTATCAACGCGAGCTCTCTCTACAGCTACAGTTGCCCTTTCATTGGAAATAATGGCATTGTGGTCCTTAATCTCTTTCCTCAATCGCTCAATCAGTTGAGCATGTGTCTCGTTCTCCGCCATGATTCTGATTGCTCTATTTCGAATGTGGAGGAAATGTTCGGGCTCGTCTACACTTTCCAAGACAGGTTCACGATCAGAGCGTCGCAAAACCTGCAAAATCAGCACTAGAAAAGAACGTGAGAAAAACTTAGGGTGCGAATGATTGCCTCCCCGGCAACGGCGCCAAAATTTGTTGTGGGAGGGAAACTGGATCGAATAAATATCAATATAAACTAAACCAACTCCCTGTCTAAAATTACAAGAATCCCTCCCGATGTCGTAGTAGGGTATTTAGGATCGAATCCACGATGAGGTATGTCAGCGGTTCCTAAGCTTGAAATCACGTTCAATTTCGACTCCAGAAGATCACTCGATATCGAGTAGATCAGTCGATATCGACTACAGTTCCAGTCAATTTCCAACAAATTCCTGCAAAACAGAAACAGACAGTCGACGTCGAGTAGGGCACTCGATTTCGGGTCAGCCACTCGATATCGACCACAGCAGTCGAAATCGAGTCTTCGCAGAAACTGTAAACGTAACCAAATTTGTCGGAAAAGTGTCCGAAAAATATGAGAATGATGAGGGAAAGATGAACAGAATAAAATCACTGTTTTTATGAACTCAATAAACTTAAAAACCTCCAAGATCGGGGATTTCATGCCACAACGGTAACCATATAAGCTATGCTAAATTCATGAAAGATTATGCTTTTTCGTCAAATAACTTTTGTTACTAACAATTAGGTGATTTAGAGGCTCTCGCATAAACCCTAAAATTTACTATCCAATTTCATAATTAATCCAGATTCACAATAAGATGACTTTCGCTTCAATAATGCAAATAAGGATCGCCTACTACTTTTGTAGAAGAATCATGCATATAGGATAGAAGACGGAATCGCATAAAAATCATACCTTTGATGCATAAACTTACATGGCTATCGTCGGGCTCACCCCGACCCTAGAAGTAAGGGAACTACTCGCGCTTCATAGCCATAGACATCATCATCATTGTTGGAAAATAACTAACTTGAATTGAAATTGTCGAAAAATTACAACCGAACAAAGCAAACTTCCGCTCTCGCTTCCTCTACTCCACTCGGCCTTCTCTCTCTCTATCTCTCTCTCTCTCTACTGAATTGAAACTGTTCTTGGATAATTGAAACTCAGCCCTAATGGCTTCTAATTATAGATTCCTAACCTTGCTATCCAAGGATAAGAAAATCTATCTTTATTCCTAAGATAAAACTAAATAAAGTAAATAAATAAAAACACTTTAGGTAAATATGAATTCACCCTAAAGGATATAAAGTCTGATAAAAACATAAAAGATCTTTGACTTAATGTAGAAGTACACCACTTCGGATAAGATTTTATCAAAACTGTCGGATCTGTTTGCAACTTCACTCTATATCGACTACCTTCAGTCGATATCGACCACTTCTCTTCTATCTCGAGCCAGTTCTACTCGACCTCGGATTCTGCACTCGATCTCTATCATTCACTCGATTTGGGGCACTCGATATCGACCGACTTTTGTCGATATCGACCAGTCTGTATCGAGTTGCATTGTTCTTCTCCTGGCTCAATTTTTGCTCTTCAGTTCCACTCGATGTCGAGTCACTTGGTCGATTTCGACTCCTCAGTAGACTTCGAGTAATTTTCTAGCTTTTCTTCTCTTCTCCAAATTGCTCAAATTTTGCCTCGATTTCTGCGAAATAACACAAGAACTCGTGTAGACCTCAATAATTGGCAATTAAACATAAACTACACAAATCTTATGCTTCCCAACCAATATGCATGAAAATATAGACAGAAATGGACATAAAAGTAGATGAGGCAGTTGGGTTATGCTTCATGATCATGAGGCAGTTGGGTTATGCTTGATTAACCTAGTGTCGGTTTGTGCACAGAGTTGATATAGCTTCATATTCGATCACTATTCAACTCCCTAAACTCTTTCATAGGGGTTGAGAAGCAATACTTCCCTAACACTTTAGCATAGGGTGGTGCAACCGGCCCAAACCGAACCGATCCAAACAGTTCAGGCCGAAATCGATGACTTGAATTTTTTAAGGGAGAGATCAAGGCTCAAACCGAAAACCGACATATCGGTTTCGGTTTTTTCGGTCCTAAGCCCGAAAAGACCGAAAAAACCAAATCTCCCCCATTTATTAGGTGTTGAAAATTCATTTTTTTAAGTGAAAAGTCATCATCTACTGCAAATTCATATCATTGACACTAGATGCAAGGAAACGAATCAAAATAGAGCAACAAATTATCTAATTAAAGAAATTTGTTGAATCGATAATGATGAAGAAAGGATTGACAATATTGACATAATCAAATTTTAATTCAATAAGTGAGATGAGAAATTAATAGTTCACTCCACACACATCAGAAACAACTATCAATGGAAGACCTAAAACCAGAAGCCGGAAATTTGGATTAGGCGACTTGTGACTCTGGAGAGGGTGGGAGTGGGGCGGCGTGGGTGACTGGTCGAGGGCAGTGATGGGTGTGAACTTTGGGGCATTCGGCTTGGGTGGCTTGCAATTCCGGTGAGGGACTAGGCGAGGGTGGCGAATTCAGTGAGGGAGCGGGGAGGGGTGACGCGACGACGACGAGAGCTGGGTGACTGGGCAAGGGCGGTGACGGGAGGGAAACTAGAAAAGGAAAAGAACGAAAGAAGGGGGAAGTATGTGAATGAAATTGAAGAACCCTACATTTGATGGCTACAATTACTCATGTAAGTCACTAAATTAGTAAATCAGTTAATGTAATATTTTTTTAAGAAAAAACAAGCGGTTTTCGGGCTAGAACCGAAAATTTCGATTCAATTTCGGTTTTTGGCCCGAAATTGAATTTTCAATTTTGGCGGCTCGAGGCCTAAATCGCATAATATTGAGGCCGACCCAAAACCGAATTTTTGGTTCGGTTTTGACTCGGTTTTTGAGTCGGGCCACATTCTGAGCAACCCTACTTTAGCATGCAATTCATGTATCTCCTGCCTAGTCGATGTCTCACTTGTTTGCAGTGTTCTAAAAATCGCGCCTAGGCACCGCCTAGGAACTGGGCGGGAGGGGACCTAGGAATTTTTAAGCCTAGGTGGCCCTCTAGGTGGAAATCCGTCTAGGCTCTACTTGGGCGCCGCCTAGACCCGCCTAGGCGCCGCCTAGACCCGCCTAGGCGCCGCCTAGTCCCGTCTAGCCCGACGATTATTCAATTTTAGCTTTTATGCATGTGATTAGTAAACTTAGAGTTTTTTTATCCCCCAGGTCGAGATATATTTGTTTTTTAGTTGAAACTATGGTTTTGGATTTTAGGAGGTTTAGAGTCGTTAGTTGGACGCGTACTTTTGCGTTTATTTACTTTAATGTTAGTTAAGCACTGCAAAGTTGGGTTTATGAGTGATATATATTATGGATTATTATTACATTATATGAATTATTGACATGTGTTATACGTTAAAGATAAGAAAATAAGCAAGTTTGTTCTACGTCCGCCTAGGCGCCGCCTAGGCACCCGCCTTGCCGCCTAGGCGCTAGGCAGTTACCCGCTGCCTAGCGACCGCCTAGCGTCTTTTAGAACATTGCTTGTTTGTCAACCCAACTATCGCTTCTACTAAGAGAAGCATTCGTTACCTGTCAAAACTCTTACATATGCATGATTTCTAATCTGTTCCTCAAGATATGCTAACTACTATAATGGATTAAGGCCCGCAAGAGGAAATAACTATAATCCCTAGTAAGTTGATTACTTATCTTAGTGACCAATTAAGACGAATAAAGCAACACAAGCATGCTCAGAACAAAGAATAACAATTAAATCAAGATGCATAAACCATATATTAATTATGAAATACTAAAACAACCCTCACATATCCTAAACCAATGCATTGAATATAAGAAAAACTATATAAAAGGTTTAGCTGAACATGGCTTATCAAAAACTCTAAAAAGGTGAAAGAATAGAGGGAAGTGTTGTGAATGAGTTGTGTGTTGAATTGTGTGTTTGAAAGCCTAGGCTAGAGGGGTATTTATAGTGCTGAGAAACCCTAGAAGTTGAGCTCTTTCATGTGCAAGAAAAGCTCAATGGGCCAGATTCAGCTCTCGGGAAGATTATGCGAATATCATTGATCGGTGGGCGTCGATTGGTAGCCGCGGGCGCTGCTCCTACAGAACTCCATTTTCTGTCCTTTTCTTCGTCCAATCTTCTTGGCTCCGCTTATCCTCTTGATCATTGACTTCTTCTAGGATCTCCATAGCTTTAGAGTGTAGCATCGCCCTTCTACTTGAGCTCGGTTCCAATAATCTGCATAAATAGTCATAAAACGCATAGATTCCGACTTTGCAAGTAAAAGATAATGAATGCGATTTATGCATAAAACATGTAAATATGCAACCTACACTACCCTAAAACCACCTAATATGCCTATTCAAAATATGCATGATCACTGCCCTTTAAAAGGTATTGTACATAGGTTGAGTTCTTCCTTAATTTCTTTAATTAGTTGAATCTAGCAAAAGAAGGAAAAGAACTCCCTAATTTTTTTTAATCATTTTCAATCTCATTTAAATTGCCCATGAGGATTATCAGAAGCATATTTTTTTTAAAATGAAATAATTCGAAACCCCAAACGATAACATAAATCTGGGAAGTCGAGAGGCCGAAGGGAATCGACTGGCGGGCTAACCGTCATGATACAACCAAACAAAGAAAAAGCAAGAAGAAAAACCCAAATACAAAAGGTGTTAGCAAACAAGACCAGTAGAGAGACAGTCGAAGGACACTAAGTGAAGATTGCGAATGCCGAGAATATGGAAAAGTCAAGAGACTGACACAACGTCTCATAGCCGGGGAGACAAAGGCAGAAACCCATCAGAAAAGGTGTCTCCTGGGGAAGTGTGGATCAACGACGTTCTCCTCACCTAAATGAGGGATCTTCGAGAATCACGAACACTGTCACGGTCAACTCGATCAGCAGGGCGCCTGAGACTACAACTTCATCTGGAACAAAACTTAGTCGCACCGAAGAAAAGACTCCACTCAGATGGACAAATTAATCCGAGATCAATGAAAATGGGTAAAATGGTTAAAAGCGAGTAAGTCAATTCAAATGAATTAAGCGGACATATATATATATATATATATATATATATATATATATATATATATATATATATATATATATATATATATATATATATATATATATATATATATATATATATATATATATATATAGATCCTGTGTAAGCAAGTGTTACTGTGTAATTTGTGAGCAAATCTAGAGCGTCGGATTAAGAAGATCAAACGGATGAGATTAAAAGTAACTTGTGAACAGTAACATTATTCGTAGGTATGAAGTGATTATTCGTATGTATATACATATGAATAATCTTTTGTTACTTACAAATAATTACATTTGTTCATACATACGAATAATTACATTATTATACACGAATAATCGCTTGGTACCTGCGAATAATTTCTCTACTCACAAATTACACCGTAAGGGTTGCTTACACGGGATCCATAAATGTATAGGAATTGGAGCGGAATCGGACGGTCAAAACGAGAAGGCCAAGTGAAGCAGAAAAGTGGTCGAGATCGAGTGGAAAACTCGAGATCGACATGACAACTCGACGTAGACATTGAATGTCGAGACAAGACAACACATAACTACTGGAGGGCACTCGACATGACTTGAGATCAAGTGATGAACTCGACATCGACACTCTCACCAGAGATCGAGTGAAGCGAAGAAGATCGAGCAGAAATGAAGCACTTGATATCGAGTGACTAGGTCGATATCAAGTAGAAGAAATCCACAAATTGGACGCGGTTTGACAATCCGATTTCGAAGATCTATCTTGTGGCTGCGGTTTTATCATCTATCATTAGTTAGATCATGTCTTAGGGTTATTTCCCTTTTACCCTAGGATTTTTAATATTTACCATAATAATGATTCATCCTAACTATCATAGGATATAATTTTAAATAGGAGTTTTAGTAGGATTAGAACTACTTTCCTTGGCTAGCAAGGATTAGTAAGCTATAAATAAAGCCCTAGTGGGCTGGTTTTTATTCATTCAAGTTCAGAGATTCATATCTCACCATAGCAATAGAGTTAGGGTTTAGGAGAAGCTTTAGGGTTTGGCGTTTGCGAAAGCCGACGTTGAGTTGTAAAGTTTCGAAGTTTCAGTTTAATGCAAGTTTCCACTTTTCCATTCAAGATGTTTGTTGCGATGAAGAGCGAGTAGTTCCCCAAAGCTCTTAGGGTCGGGGTGAACCCGACGTTAGCCATGCGTGTTTGAGGTAAGTACTTGATGTTGATATCGTTGTGTCTTGATCATCTCCTACGATTCTATGTTTAGTCCTTATCGCAAGAAAAGGGATTCATGTTAACAACTTGGGTTATAAACATAAAATTGGTAGAGACAATTAGGTTTACTTGCAAGAGTATTCCTAATCGTTGGTGTACAATGAAAGCTTGTCCCTCGGGTGCGATAGCGCAATTGTCCGTCTTATTTACCTTATGCATGTATGGTTAACGTTGTGGTAAACCCTAGCCTTAGGAGTTGCTTTTAAATACATATTTACAATTACAAAAATGTTGTTTATTTATGTCCATACTTCGATTTGCCATCCTATTGTCTTCATCCATCTTTGCCGACAAACCCTAACTTTCTGCAGGAAGATCGAGTGCATAACTCGATATCGAGTGCCCTTGTGTCGACCGACAGTCTTCTGAGTCGGTCGACCTCGCTAATAATACTCGATATCGACACCCTAGGTCGATATCGACTACTTGTTTTTGTCTCTGCAGGTCTTCTGTTGCAGTAGAAATCGACAGCCGATACCGATGTTGAGTGACTTACTCGAGATCGAGGCTTCTGGTCGATACATACGTGAACCTTTGGACTATCTAGGATCCCGCTGACACGCTTCCTCGTGGATCGATCCTGATTCCCTACCACTACAGCGGGAGGGATTCTTGTATTTATTTGCTTAGACAAGGTGTTGGTTGAGTTTATATTATATATTATTTATTCACTAGTTTCCCTCCGCAACAGTGACTGGGAGTAACAGTCAGCGAAGTACGGGTGAGAGGGGAAGGATTTTGGGGAGATGATTTTGGGTTTTTAGAGAGAAGTGCTCTCACTTCTCTCTAAAATTGGTAATGACTGTTACTGATTATCGGAAGCATATGACTGTTAATTTTTAGGAAAACTTCATCCTAGAATTGATTTTTTTTTCTTGTTGAGTCGACGGGGCATGTACAAAGAGTAGTGCATAACAAAATCTTTGGTTGTGAGTTTCAACATTATTAGTCTGTCATTCTAATCCAGTACTGTCATTATTGTAGTTTCCTCACTTTGTTTTAAAAGTACCCATAGTCCACCTCTAGCTCGAGCTAAGGGAATGAAGTGGCATTCCTAGAAGCCACTCTTTCTAATATCTTTAAGAAGTGGAGGCGCTGATGTTTTGGTTTCAGCGAGGGTTAGTATATCAAGATCGTTTTGTCTCCTTATATATGAGATTTCTTGCCAAATAAAGGGATTTCTCGTGCCCCTAATGTTCTAATAACTGACGTTAATCATTGGATATGAATTTATGAAAAACATTCAATTGTTTATTTGTATTAGTAATCAGTTGTATGTTTACTGAGAATCACTTTGTTATGATAGTTCTAACTTCTTTGCCGAGAGATGTATTTATATACGTAACAAAACATATATTGGTATCATAATTTTGAGAATAGTTGGACCAACTGATTTGATAGTGTGTTTGAGAGAGTTGATTATGCCCCCCTTGGGGTGTGTATAGTCATAGATTTAATAAAAGTTTTGTGAAACAGGAACTTGCATACCACCAATTGGAACCCAAGGGTCCAAAGGGGGAGGAGCTAGGGGTGTTATTCGAGCCGAACGAGCTCAAACTAAGCTCAATTTTGAAACGAGCTTATTTTATTTTATTTAATCAATTTTGGCTTGTTTATGAAATAAACGCGTTCGAACCGAGTTTATTTTGAGCTATAAGCAGCTTTACTTGGTCCAAAAATATTAGCTTAAATTTTTTTTTATAAATTCTATAAAATTCAAATTGAAATTTTATAAATTTTATAAATTCTATAAAATTCAAATTGAAAATTTATAAATTCTCAATCAAGTCTAAAATACTGTTCAAGCTTGTTTTTTTGGTAAGAGAAAGTAAAAAAGCAGAGCTGAGAAATCAACAGAAAAGCCAAAAACCAAAAGTCTTCCAAGAGAGCAGAGAGCCCCCCTAGGGAGTACTTGGCAGTTTTGTATTTGTATAAAATTGGTAAGTAGGAAGGAGTAAAAAATGGGTGTGGTAGACTAGTTTACGTCGTCGACAGTAACACATATATAGAGTAACCAACCGGTCATCAAAATTTAGCAAGCCAACCGACCATAAAAAAGGCTAACGGACGCGTTTGGCAAACTGTACGTGACCCCCCCAAAAAACTGTATATGTGTCGCCTTCCCCACCAACATCCAAATTCCAAACTGTATATATGCATTTAACTTCTTAAATTCACTCCCCAATCCCCACCGTAAAACAGGCCTTCCCTCATCAGACGACACCATCCAAACAGCACCTTACTTTCCATCTCTTCCCCCCCTGCGTCCATGGAAGTTCGCCGGCGACCAGCCGCTCCGGCGGCGAAATCGGCCTCCGGCGAACCTCTCCACCACCGCCAGCTACATGAAAATAAGCGACAGGAGCCTGCCAAGGCCTCCGACGCTCTCCCCCTCCCGATTCATCTCACCAATGCCGTTTTCGTCTTCCTATTCTTCTCGGTTGCCTACTTCCTCCTCCTCAGGTGGCGGGAGAAGATCCGCAACTCCACTCCTCTCCGTCTCGTGTCCTTCTCCGAGCTCGCTGCGATCGTCGCACTCTTCGCCTCCGTCATTTATCTCCTCGGCTTCTTCGGAATCAGCTTCGTCCAGTCCGTTACTCCCAGGAGCTCGCCGGAGGCTGCCGCACAGACACTGGAGAAGAGGAGCGACACTCCCGTTGACCGATTTATCATCCAAGAAGGACCGCCTGCGACTCACAGTAAGCCAACTGTTACCGTCGTTCCTCTCTCACAAGACGACGAGGAGATCGTGAAATCGGTGATGTCCGGTGCGACGCCGTCCTACTCTCTCGAATCGAGGCTCGGTGACTGCCGGAGAGCGGCCTCGATCCGGCGTGAGGCGCTCCAGAGGACAACGGGGAGGTCGCTCGAGGGATTGCCGTTGGAAGGATTCGATTACGAGTCAATTCTAGGTCAGTGCTGTGAAATGCCGGTCGGATACGTCCAGATTCCGGTGGGGATCGCCGGTCCTCTGCTTCTCGATGGGAAGGAGTACTCGGTTCCGATGGCGACGACGGAGGGTTGCCTGGTGGCGAGCACCAACAGAGGGTGTAAGGCGATCTACGTCTCTGGCGGCGCCTCCAGTGTCCTGCTCAAGGATGGGATGACCAGGGCTCCGATTGTCCGCTTCGGCTCCGCTAAACGGGCCGCCGACCT
Organism: Persicaria maculosa; assembly: GCA_963922045.1. Classification (NCBI taxonomy): domain Eukaryota; kingdom Viridiplantae; phylum Streptophyta; class Magnoliopsida; order Caryophyllales; family Polygonaceae; genus Persicaria; species Persicaria maculosa. Next base: position 41,292,533 of record OY998271.1, read on the forward strand.
CAAGTTTTTCCTCGAGGATCCGGATAACTTCGATACAATATCAGTCGTTTTCAACAGGTTTTGCTCCCACCCTCTAACAGCTGTGTTGTGCACACTGGATTTCTCTCACTGACCTAGTAAACCTATTTTCCCCTTTCTTTTAGGTTTTCACAATTGACACGATACTGCTTTTTGGTTTGATGATTTACTTCTACTTAATTTAATTTGACTTCATCCATGGAGGACCTATCCTATATTTTTTCTCATCTCATGTCAATTTCTAACTACTCTATATATACATTACATGGTCAATCTCAAGACCAAAATATGACCTCTTAGTGCAGAGGATGTTATATCATCTGTGATAGTGCTTTTTGGTTTGATTAGTTACTCATGGGTTGAAAATTTCTTCACAAGTTTGTTTATGATATTTCTCTTTCAGAGCTGGGAATAAAACCGGGCACAATTAGTCAATCACAAAGCTGTTTCTTATTTGTGCTTAACCAGTGGCTTTAATTTTTAGATCTGCAATAAATTAGAGGATAGCAGTTGAATCAACACTTCTTCCGATATTGAAACATTGCAGATCAAGTAGATTTGCTAGGTTGCAAAGTTTAAAATGCGCAATAGCAGGGAAGAACTTGTACATGAGGTTCTGCTGCAGTACTGGGGATGCAATGGGGATGAATATGGTGTCGAAAGGTGTCCAAAATGTCCTCGACTTCCTTCAGAATGACTTTCTTGACATGGAAGTCATCGGAGTATCCGGTGATTTTCCTGCTACTCCGATCCCATCGATTAAGTATTCATAACTCATGAGTGCATTCTCTGCATTACCCATGTATGTAATTTGCTCGTATTCTGAAAATTTGTGTACTTTTGGGGCCAGGGAACTTCTGCTCTGACAAGAAGCCAGCAGCTGTGAATTGGATTGAAGGAAGGGGAAAGTCTGTGGTCTGTGAGGCTGTCATAAGTGAAGATGTGGTAAGGAAGGTATTGAAGACTAGTGTTGCAGCTCTGGTGGAGCTCAATACTCTTAAGAACCTTGTTGGTTCAGCCATGGCGGGTGCCCTTGGTGGTTTCAATGCGCATGCCAGCAACATTGTTACTGCAATCTACATAGCCACTGGCCAGGATCCAGCTCAAAATGTCGAGAGCTCCCATTGCATCACTATGATGGAAGCCATCAATGACGGCAAGGACCTCCACATTTCTGTCACCATGCCTTCAGTTGAGGTAAACTATTCAACTTAAAGTTCAGTGAGCCAGTGCTGGATTTTATTGTCATTCTACCATTTGCTATCGCTGATTTTTGTGATATTTTCTGGTTAAGCAAATATGCTCCATCAAACTACGACACGTGCATAAATCCCCACTCCACCATTTCATATAATAGAACAGGTTAGAGTTAGGTATAGTAGCAGTGACCTTTGATGCTTAGGACTATTAAGATATGTTGTTGATTTTTGCTTTATGTAAAAAATAAGGTTAGTATCAAAGTCATGTAAAGCTGGTGAACCCAACTTGTGTGATATAATGAGATGGAGTGACCCACGTTGGCTGAATGGTTGCTGCCATGGGATCATGTGGGTTCTGAATAACAAAACTTAAAACAAAGGCAATTGCTAGATAGAAAATAATGCAGTTTTGGACGCTTCTGCATGTTTTATAATTATTTACTGGGTAAGTTCACCTGCTTGTGTACCTAATATTTGGGAAATCCAATTTTGAAATATTTGATTCTCTACCTGATGTGACACTGTTTTCAATTAATCTGCAAATGTCATTTTCAATAGATCAAGCCAAACATGGTGGTTTTCATCTAATCTGTATCTCTGTCTTTGTGCATAAAATAATTTTGCCTCGTGGGCGCATCTTTATTCAGTCCTTGTCAGTTTTCTCGTGGGTGCATCTTTGTTCAGTTTTCTCTCATGGCCTAGATAACTAATGAATGATGAAAAATAATTGTGTCTACACCTCCCTTGTTACTCGACACATGCACCCTGAATCATATGAAGATATTTTCATTCTTTATATGCTGATGGGTTTGCTGTCAAGTTCAATCCAGTCATCTGATGGGTTTATTGATTTTACTGAAAAATGCCATTTTCTTTAGTAATCTGTGCTCATGTCTCAGTTTGAATGTACCACACAAGTATCATTTATTGACAAAGGAAAATGATCGATGACACACAATGCAGGTTGGCACAGTCGGAGGTGGAACACAGCTCGCATCACAGTCAGCATGCCTGAACCTGCTTGGAGTGAAGGGTGCCAGCAACGAATCCCCAGGGGCAAACTCAAGGCTCTTGGCCACCATTGTAGCCGGATCAGTCCTCGCTGGGGAGCTCTCCCTCATGTCTGCTATTTCAGCTGGACAACTTGTTAAAAGCCACTTGAAGTACAATAGATCTAGCAGAGATGTAACCAAGCTGTCCTCTTAGGTGCTGTTTTGAAAGACGATAAAAGGGGAAAGGTGCCAAGTTTGGTCAGAATCAAAGGCTAAAAAATCCATAAAGTTTGGTATTATCGGAGGATCACCCGAAAACAGTGCATGTGATTGTGAACAGGGGTTTTGCTGGGTGGTGCCATGTGCGGTGGTGCTGTTAGATCAAGGGGAAAGCACAAAAACAAGGTCTAGTGGGTTCATGTATTGTGTACTGTGTTCTGTGCTGTTTTTGTTGTTCAGAATGAAAGCCATGTGCAGTTGGGGTCCTCTTACCCCTGTGTGTTCATAAGAGCTAAAGTAAAATAAGCTTTCCAGTTTCTATGGGGTAGAGTGAAACTGGCCTTTCCCCAGTGTTTATTTGGTTGTTTTCAAACCCATTTGCTATTTGGCATTACTTTTAGCATTAGTTTTGTGCCAGTGCCAGTTGTTCAGTGTAGATGTATCCAAGCAACAAGTGTCAACAGTTGGGGCCTTGTTTCTTTGTTTTTGCTTTGTGAGTTGTGACTCTTTTCCTTCTTGGTTGTTTCTTTGTGGTACCTCTAAATCCCTAATCATCACAGTAGTAAAGAGGGCAAGGCTTGAGAAGAAATTGTGTAGCCGCCACATATGGCTCAAATGTCATTCATTTCTTTTTCATTGATTTCTGTGATTGCATTTACATGGATATATATATTGATGTAACCCTAGATACAAGAGATCATGTGATGCCATGTGTAACCATCTAGTGTGTCTTCTAGAATATCCGTGTAGGGAGAATGCAGATGGGCTCGAGTGCTCACATTCTGGGCTAATTGATTTGGGCCATATTGCCTTATCTTGTCAAGGCTTCAAGCAAGTTTTGCAATTGAAGTGAAACAAGACTCGAAAGTCAAATCTTCTTTGACAGGGACTAAACACTTGTAAAATTTTATATCACCTAAATGAGTTACCCCAAATTACCCTGTAGAATGTGTGTGCTGGTGTATTAAACCTGTCAAACGAGCAAGATCAAGATGAGTCGGGTTCAGGACAGGTACGCGATGGATTAAAGTCGCATCATGGTGAAATCATTCGTGTTTGGGTCAAAACACTGGTTGGATTGAATTCAAATCACTCATTGGTAAGCTGAAATAACTCATTCACAACGAATTTGAGCACAGGAAAGGTAAGTTATAAATGTTCACGCTTCTGTCGAGAGAGTGAGAGGTGTCATTCTCTCACATGGCAACATAGTGGTTAATAAGGTTGCACATCTTTGCCGCTTTGTCATGGGTCTCGACATCCATAATGATACAAGTCTCCACGATTTCATCCATAAGGATGCTCTCGGATAGGCCTTCCTTCCGAACTTTTATCTAATAAAAAAAAAACTGTTCACACTGAGACCCTCCTCCTTAGCTTTTAGCTTTCACTAATAATAGATCTGTTCCCCAGCTGTAATAACTAATAAGTTCCCCGGCCATCACAAATCCACAATCCATTCAAAAATGTTTGCACAAAGGAGCCTCTAATCTTCGGTGTTGCTCGATCTCTCATTATAAATTGAAAGTAAAGAGATTAAATAGGATACAAAAACTCAATCCATCTTGTGTAGATGAATCAAATTTGCATTGGCATAAAAAATAAAAAATAAAAAAAAAGGGAGGAGGGGGAGATATCAAATTACACACAGGACACAGTAATTTTAGGGAGGAGGAAGAGGAGCAGGCTCAAATAATGGAGGGCAGCACCCGGTGAAGAACCCGCAGCAGCACAGTAACCAGATGCTGCAAAATTCAAATTCAAAAAACACCAAATGAATGAATGAATGAATGAATGAATGAATGAATGAATGTAGGTAGAGATGGAGCACCAAGCATCTTTTTCTTATATATATCCAACTCACCATGAATCCAGTAGTCCTCTAATACCGGTAGTTGCAGGGGAGAGCAGCGGCTCTTCCGGATCCATCACCAGTAAGTATGTATGTATTTATGTATGTATGTATCTTTTTCGATCGATGAATCGATCTCGATGAGCAGGGTTTGAGAAATTATGGATTGTTAGAATTGTTGTTGGGATTTAGGTTTCAAGTTTCAACTCCTCTTCCCTTCCTCATTCCTCGAGATAAAGCCTTGAGCTTTCAACTACCATTCAAAACGGGTTTGACCCGTCAATCAAAGCATTAACATATATTCATTGACAAATGCAAATTAAGATTAACAATTCAATTAAATGTGTTATGCAATCTATATGTATATATATAAATACATGAACAATTCAACAAGACAAAGACAGGGTGACCAAGTTAAAAATTGGAGCTCCTTACATGGGTGTGACAGTTCAAAATATGTGATTTCAAATAACGGGCAGTGAAAATGGCATTTCTATAACACTGAATTTCAAGATCTGGAATCATATACTCTGTGGAATTTTTTTTTGCTGCTTGATATGTACTAATCACAATACATGTGAGCAACTTGGAATTTTTGCTGCTTGATTTGTACTAATCACATGTGATGTGTGAGCAACTTGTTAAATGGGTCTGCATTTTGTGATAGCAACGCCAACAGACAATCGTGAGAGAGAGAAACCCTTGAAGACGTGTTATTCAATTCCTGGTTTGCCATGGCTGTTTAAATTTATGTGTTGACTTTACAAGTTTAAAAGTGGTAGTTTTTAGATCGGAAATTGACAGAAAACCACCCTTTAAATTAGAGATTTTCACTTTACCACCCTCTAAATTCAAAATTAAAGAAAATCACCCCTTAAATGCCTCTATCAACAAATCACCCATTTTCGTTAAGTATATTATATTTAATATTTTTAAACTCAAATTTGATTATAAATGTATTTAAATTTTGACTTTAAGGGTTGTACTACATTTTAACGATCATTTTTTTTATTTTTTTAAATAATAAAAAATATAGCCCAGAATTATTGTTCCAATTTGTTTATGGAATTTTTCAAAATATTATGTAAATTATTGTTTTAATTATAATATGATTATAAATCATAATTTCTATTTATAAAGTTAAAAATAATCTTAAAATTATCATTTAATTGTATTTTAAATATTTGCTTTCAATAATTAACCTTTGATAAAAATTCAAAAAGATCTATAATTATATATAAGTTATACAACTAATCGATAAACTATTTTTTTAAAAAAATTATACACATTTTGAGGTAAAATGCATGTGAATTCCATTATGTATAAAAAAGTGTTTGTTAATATAAAAAATATGATCTCTAACAAATAAAATGGATTAAATCTATAAGTTGAAAATATTAAAATATAACATATTTAACTAGACCTGTCAATCGGGTCATTCGGGTTGGGTTCGGGTCGGGTCATTTCGGATTCCGGGTAAAATGGGTCCCGTGTAGATCCGAGTTGATTTAAACTCGGGTTTGACCCGGTTTCGGGTCGAATCGGGTCGATTTCGGGTTTGTCAAATTTTTCTTTTTTAAATTAAAAAAATCATGATTTGGTAATTTTACGATAATTTTAAAATGCTAAAATTCAAGACATGGTTCATAAGGTTTAGTGCTTGTAATTATATACTATATCTGATAAAAAATATTTAATTTTTATTATTTCTTGTAATTTTTAATAAATTTTAAAAATATATAAAATATCAAATTTTTAAATAATTTTTTAAAATAATTTCATGCAATTAGTAATAATCATAGAATTATTTTAATATTTTAATATTTTTTATCTTCTTAAAAAATGTGATGAAAAATGAAAAATCAAATACTATGGATTGGAGGGAGTATTACACAATACAAATAAATATAAAAGTTGATTGAAAATGAAATATCAAGTGATTGTAATTATAAAATGTAAAGAAATTGGAATCTCCATAAAAAAAATAATCATATATAATTATAAATCAATCGGGTCAATCGGATCACCGAGTCACTGGGTCAATCAGATCAATTGGGTCAAAATAACCGGATCAATCGGGTTACTGGGTCTAAACCCAGATGACCCGAAAAATTACAGGGTTTTCGGGTTCGGGTCAGAAAAAAATTTCGGGTCAAAATATTCGGGTCCTAACCCAAATTTTACCGGACGTTCGGGTCGGATTTTCAGGTCGGGTTATGTTTTGACAAGTCTATATTTAACGCTAGGTTAGGTGAAGGGTGGTGATTTATTAATGGAGACTATTTAAAAAACGTTTTTTTTAATAATTTTAAATTTAAGTGGTAATTACGTGATATTTATGGAGTGATTTTCTATAAACCTTCCCTTTTCAGATTCATCCTCTTTGGAAAGCATTGAAACACCTTTAAGATCACATCAGGTATCATTTTATACTGTATAATGTGAGGATCCAACCAAGTGGGAAGGGGAACTATTTTCTCTCTTCTTTGTTTGTTACTTTCTCCCTGGTGATAATTAATTAGTTAATACTGGGGTTATAATGTTATATGGGTTGGATCTGCCTAGCCAAGTGGATGTGAGTTTAGTTCAAGTTTGTTAGCACAAGCCACAAGCTAGGGTTGTGATTTTTGTAGACGACTTGTTAAATTGCACAAAGGTGTTAACCAGACTCGATCTTGAGTAAGTGCAAAGTGTGCTATTGCAAAGAGCCTTTAAATTTGTTAGACCTCATATTTGGAGCAATCCACTATGGTGTAATATTAATTTCTTTTTTTCAATCTCTATGCAATTGAAAAGTAATAAAGCACCCAACCACCCACCGCTTCCTTAACTTGTATGTGTTTCTCCTTCTCCTAATTTCTTTTGTTAGAGCAAACCCAACAACATATGTAAAAAAATCACTAAAATAGAGATTAAAATATCAAAATCTCTAAAAAAAAAAATCACTCCAACTCCAACAGCTTCTCTATTTTACAGATTTTTACATTTATTAAAGACTATAATAAATAAATGCAATTATTAAAGATATTTAATTATACATTTCTAAAAACTTCATTTAAAATTAATTCTAACATTTAGCATCACATTTGTTGGTGAAATAGTATATGTTACCCATACTCTTACACGACATATTAATTTAAATTAATTAACTAATAAGGCTTACTTTATAATTTATAAAAGTAAAATCATTCCAATATGAGTTATGAGTTCAAGCGAATATTTTTTGAAGTGGAAATTTTATAGGCTAATTTTTTATGTGAATTTTATAGCATTAAATTAGATGAAATTAATTATGCTATTTTATTTATAAAAGTTAACATAGAATTATGATATTTTGTTTATCTATCGCCAAAAGATTTCCCGTCACAGAAGCATGGAGCAACAAGAGCGGTACCTAACACTATCCACGAAGTCAGGCCTGGTGATCGCCTGCGGGTCCTCTGACCGCACTGAGGCCACATAACATGCCTATGCCTATATAAAAGATGACTAATGCAGTACAAGATTTAAATCACACTATCATACCCCTAGTATATGTAATGTGCGGAAAAGAACTGTAAAAGGGCCCAAGACAATGCCAAGTGGCATATCCCTCTCCTACCTCTGCACCCCTTCCCGTTAGTGCAGAGACTGGCCAGTTCGTTGCTTATAGCATAGCATATCCTCGTGGTGGTGCACTCACCCACGGTATCATCATCATCATAACATAAATTAAATATAAATTAAACATGCCCGATGGTGCTGGGCTATCATCATGCTCATATCGACTCGATAGACTCAGGGCACCCGATGGGGCTGGGCTACCCTATGACCCTAGCAAAGACTCTAGGACTATCACAGATAACGGCCGTTCTGTTTCAAACACACAAAGTAAACACATGCTCAGTTCAATGCAATCCTAGCATGATACTACAGGGCATGCTTTAATATGCAACAAAACTACACATTACATGACACATCAGGCAGGAGGTCCAGGTTACTGAGTAAGTCCCGTAGGATACTTACCTGTTGATGCAGAACAACAAAATAACACAAGCAAGGGCCCAAATGCAAGTCCAACGCAATCCAAAAGCAGTACACACCTATCATCAAGTCATTTCCATAAGCTACCAGACCAACATTCATACACACGATCCCAAGTTCTCAACATCCTTAGAACCGACCGAGAGTAAAACCGTTTTCCAAAATCTTTCCGATACGATCAAATCGTCCAAAATCATTCTTTCAATCAAACCCATTGATAAAATCATACCAACCATATTTTCAAACTCATAAATCCCAAATTAAGTCAACTCATATTATTATTTATCAAAATAAATCCAACAAGGTTAGGTCATTTCCAAAATTCCTCTTTTAACTTATTAAACCAATTCCTTTTACTAAATCAAGTTCTAACCTTTAAAAACCTTTTCCAAATTCTTTTCTTTCTAAAGTCCAAAGCTCATAATATATTTTTTAAATCTCACCACTTAAGGTCATAACTTCATGTAGTACATACTCAAAGAATTTATCTTTATAGCTAAAGAACACATAACCATTTAATAAAATAAGATAAAGGAGTCTTAACAATTTTCATATTTTATTTAAATACCTTAAGATAATAATTAAGTACTCAGGATATGTCAGAATAATATTTAAATTAATAATTTAGAATTTAAATTTAATAAAATATAAATAATAAATACATATATAACAATTATATACCTAACAATAGTCTCAACAAAACAATCATCATAACCCAAAATAAAAGGCCCAACCCGAGCCCAGAACCCGGCCCAAACCCGACAGCCCAACCCTCTTGATTTTCGGATCCCCCAAAAGCATAACCAAACCCTCCCCTCTTTTTTTTTAAAGTGAACCGGGCCAGTAAAACAATAAAAGAAAAGAAGGAAACCGGGTTTCCCCAACCCTTCTTCAACCTTGAGTCGTTAGCTCTGTACACAACGGAAGAAAGAAAAAAAATGAAGGGAGACAGAGGTCTCGCCGGAGCTTTCTTGCTCTTAACCCGGACCACTTCCCGACCCTATGGATACGAAAGACCAAGACGAAACCAAAGGAGAAGAGGGATAGGGTTAGCTCACCGAGGTTATCGACATTTCGCCGTGGAGCCTTCGTCGATGTCGGAATTGGGCTCGCCGAAGTCGGAATCAAATGAGCTTTCCTGGGTCGAAAATGGGAGGTCAAAAAGGCGAAGCTTTCGGGGTTTATTAAGCTAAAAGGGAGGGAAACCCTTACCGGGGTTATGAACGGAAATAGGGGAGGAGAAGCTTGGGGAGGGGCGTCGGTGGTTCCAGCGACTCCGGGGAGGCTTTTGTTACTTCGAAGCCGTCTTAGCTCGGTTTTTGGACTCCGGGACTCGCCTTGGACATTGGAGATCTGCTGCCGCGCCCGGGTGGTGCTCAAGGGGTGTTCGGGTGAGTCAAGAACAGGGCATACGGATCGGGGTTGCGCTCGAGAGGTGCTGGGTGGCTGCGACGGGGAATTGGTGAAACAGGAGGTGAATAGAAGAGGAGATGGTGGTGCTGGTGATGCTGCCGAAACCAGGGAGATGGAGATTGAGATATGGGTGTGGGATGGGGTTTGAATCAGAGGTCCAAAATGAGGCAAAAGAAGGGATTGTGGGCTTTGGCGTGGGAGCAGAGCAAGACAAGGGGCTGCTCGGATTCAAATAAAAAGGGGTAAGGGGGACAGATTTCTGAAATCAACAAGGAGAGGGAGAGGTGGTGTTGGCGTGGGTAAAGGCTTGAAATGGTGTGGGGTGCTTGGACACTTTGGGAAAGAAGACAAGAGGGGGAGGAAGGTGTGGCAGGGCACACACCAACAGATCCGAGAGGGAGGGGGACCGCAGAGAGAGAGAGAGAGAAAGAATAAAGAAAAGGGAAAATAAAATAGGATTTACCACAATACCAATTCAAATTTAGCGGAAAAGACTCAAAACCCGCTCGCCCGATCGAATCCCGACTAAATCAAATTAAATAAAATTTAATTTACTAATCTCAATATAACGGAATTAAATTAATTTCAATCAAAACTCGGAGTTTGAATTAATCTTTATTAATACTCGATCTTGAAAGAGAAAATCGAATCCCGTCAAAATCCGAAATTTAAATGATGCCGGAATAACTAAAATCCAAAACTTACGCTCGAGAACGGGTTTTATTCCACTTTTACAAATTGAATTTAATAATAATTATTTAATTAAAATAATCATAATATATAAATATACTCGGTCTTTACATTTATCCACCTCTAAAAACAAGTCTCGTCCCCGAGACTAAAATCATTTTTAAAGCAAAGGGATGAAGTTTTAAATTCGGTGAGTCCGAGGACCATGTCCAAGGATCTTGTAATCATCTCGGTTGCGTCTTCCGAGATTCTCACAACATCCCGGTCACAGTCGTGACATCTCCAAATGGGTCTTGTCGAGTGTGTAATAAGCGCCCCTATCACATCCTCGCTTCGACCTTTCGGAAGTATCACAACTCCAAAAGCATTATAGTGCCCGACTAGGTCTTAGCAAGCAATCTATAAGCGCCCCTATAAAATGCTTGTATCCACTTCGTGAGACGTCATAATGTAAATCCAGTTCGTAAATCTCAAAGTGCTTTGTAAATGGAAAGATTGTCATCCAAATCATTGAAACTCTCAACTTCTTTAAAACCCAAAGTTGGCCATTTTTAAAACCGCTCAAAATATTTAAATTCAATTTTTAATCAAGAAACTTTACACCAAAACAAGTCAAATTCTTTCAAATCAAGATTTTGTCAAAAATCTTCCGAAAACCAAATCAGCTTCACACATACCAATCAATCAAATTCCGAGGGTAGGAGGTGGAGTCATCCACCTCTAAGGGCTAATCCCATATTATCTTCCTAGGTTCCAAAATCATTCCTTCATCATTCACAACTCAACATGAACAAAAGTAAATCAACTCATAACATCATCAACCACCTCTCATATGGCAATCCTCAACATCAATCATGATAATCTCAACCAATCAACATCGTAACCGCATAACATGTTTACCCATAACATAAAGCATACCATTCTTTCAAACACATCAAGAGCAACAACAAAATCTCAACGTCATATCACGAGTCATAAAGTGTATCTATATCATACCGAAGGCATCACAAGTGTATCATCGAATTCTCATAATCATGCCAGCACACATGTCAAGAGATCAAAGAGGTTAGGTGTCATGGAGTCAGTACACTACTACAAGTCAAATCTCACGATCGCATCTCAACATCGCACACTTAGCAATCACGCACCATTATCTCATATATATAAGTCAGATTCATGATCCAAATCAATATTCATCATTTAACATCTCCTGATCATAATATAACATCATGCTCTCACATAGCAACATATCATTATTTCATGATTCATACAACACATCACAACATGCTTCTAGAACAACATACTAGGATAGCAATGTATCACTATTTCATGTTAATATTTGTCACTGTCAACTAGATTTCAAATATTGCATATCAACATGTAATATCAGGCCATATCAGGTTTATCATGGTCGCTATCTAACATCATGCCAGTTCATAATCACATCATCAAGAAAGTTTTGCACATTATTTTAGTTATAATAAAACGCAACCCCGCTCGCTCGTCCCCAACTCTCAAGCCAAAACCAATCCTCATCTAAACTCACCAACTCGGATAATATCCCCAAAGAACCCCAACTCATTTGATACTCCCGTCTCACCCCTCATTTCACCAGGCGCTCTCACTAGCAATCCACCTCTAAGAATCCAACCCTCATCTTTGTTTTCACACTCGAGCACCCTTGCATCCTATGATCTCGATACCCCCAAAGGTTATTTCTTACATTTCTCACTCCTCCCAAGATATCACAACGTAGAACCCTTCCAACCACGCATCTTAAATAAAATCTTCTCGATCCCTACCTTACCAACCTATCCTAACCATAACCCTTATCCAAGATTCACCTAAGAGCTCATCGAAATCATCAAGCATTACCTCTTATAATTCCCGAACCCACTCGGTTCAACCTAAGTCAACACCCTCTTCAGCAACTTTCCCCTCACCACCGTCGATCGTTCTAATCACTCAGAACCTTTCTCCACTCTCTGACCACTCTACCAAAAAGGACCCCACTCACATGTTCAAAGAAGAAGCAATCATGGACATTATTACACATAAGAACTACATCATATCAACTAGCATTTGTATCAATAGCATCATTAAGCATTGCAACAAGTATCAAAAGTCATAAATTACCGTCATGCTCAACAAGTATTGTAAACCATCATATATGAATCTAATCAAATCAAGCTAGCAAGTTTCATCATAATCTTAGTTAATAAACAGTTCAGGTTCTCGGCATTTGCAGTTCATACTCTTAAAGGCAAGAAATTGAGATCACGCTTGACAGTTCAGAGTATCTACGCATCAAGACATCGGGCACATTTAAGTTGTAGAGCAATCGAATGATATAATCATAGTCAACAGACAATCAAGCAGCAGTCATCACCGAGTCATCACATCAACAAGAAACTTTCAAGATCAAGTTAGTGCAATATCACCATCAACAAGTTCAGAAAGGGTTAGCAATTCGAATAGAGGACGCTCTCCCTTGCAAGTCATATCGTGCTCAACATTCGTAATCCTCAAAGCGAGCTTGTTCCGTCGACATTATCGATCCTGAGGCCCGTGGGTTATGGGCCCACGCTTCCGCTGCGCTGCTCTATCGCTATTCGTCTTCTCTAGGGCCGGAAATGGGGGTCGGATATCCAATTCACCCGCTCCACCCGCACCATTTTTGCGGGTGAAAACCCGCAAAAAGCGGGTGACGGGTGATGCGGATGACGGGTGAAGTGGGTGACGGGGCGGGTATGGATGATGATTTGTCATCCAATACCCGCTCCAATAACCCGCCCCATTAACCCGCACCAACAATCACCCAATAAGAATCCAATAATCCAATTAATCTATGATTTTACTTTTTTACCTCTTAAAAAACTCATAAATTTCTTACCTTTGCTATCATTTTCTCACGTTGATTTTATATTGTGCTATTATATTTGATTTTATATTGTTATTAGATTCCGTATTTAATTATAACTATGACTTTCTATATTGTGTTTATATTGTTATTAGTTAATCCATAAATGCTACTATATTGTTATCTTATTGCAGATATTCTCATCTTTTTATTTTATTTTCTAAATTATGTATTTCCACGTATTGTTGGACTAGATCTCGAAATATTTTTTATTTTACAAGTTGTAAATTTTCTACGAATGGTTGAACTTAAACTTGATAGACTAGTATAAGTTTCTAAGGTATATATTTCATATAATATTTGAAACTGAAAGTGTTTGGTTCGTCTTATTGGATATCCAATAATCACCCGCTCCACCCGCTCACCCGCACGGGTTGGATGCGGGTGAAGGATTTGCGGGTGACGGAGCGGGGCGGGTGGAGGTTTATACTTGCGGGGCGGGTGATGGATTGGAGATTTTCACCCATAACCCGCCCCATTTCCACCCCTAGTCTTCTCGATCCCTTTTCCATGCGGTCGCTCATCCAAGGTAACGCGTAGGAGTTTAAGTTAGCGGAGATAGGGGAGTGACAAGAGCGGACGACCCAATGTTTCTTTCGGATAAGGAATAGGCTAAGGCTAAAGACGACATGACTAGAGACAAGACTCTGACTCGGGAATAGTAACGATGCCTTTATGGAAGTCCATTAGGGTACAATTGTGACAAACAGGCATGAATTCACTATGGAGCATATCCATCACATCAATCCATACTAACATGTACCTATCTCGGGGGAAACATTCGTATTCATATCAAAGACACAATCAAATCCGATGCTGACGTATGTGAAATAAGCTAACATTCTAGTATTCCATGGAAGCAGATATGCCTAGCAGCTTCAAGCAAGATAGACGGAACCAACAATGATCATATATGATTCGAAGTCATGCGAAATTTAGTGAAGATAACGAGCATCATGCATATGATCAATGTAAGAGCATGGTATACACATCAACAAATGAGTCCAATTATATCATGGCAAAGTATATTATAATAATCAGATGAAGCGTCATACGAGGGCTCATAAGAACAGCATAGTAACTATCACACCTAACAGCAATGATCAGATAGTAAGTTAAGGATGACATGTAATCATACGACGAGATACATTTAGGGAGCATAGATCCTACATGATACTAGCGATGCATAATGTAATACAAGCATAGACAAGAGTCATTAAGAGGAGTTCAACATATTATTCACGAAACATGAGGCATCATCAAAAGTAACAAGAAGAACATCATGGGTGTTAGATTATAATAATGCTAAGAACGAACCATCATAGAGCACATGTGTGGTACAATAGTTGTCACATTATAGAACAAGCATGATATGAAATCATTCAGCGGGTCATATTGGAAGTCATAAGCTCCACATGATACTAATAGCACACATCGAACATGAGTACAACTAGAGTAATTCAACTAGGTTCAATCCGATATTCATGCGTCATGCAGATGCAAAATCATGATATAGGGTGGTGCGTGATTATGCGAGGTGTCAAGTCATAGGTTCATGCAAGCACGAGGAGCCAACATAGAGTAATAGACATCTTTACCATGTAAGCATGCTAGGTTTGATCATCACGGAAAGCTAGTCAATCATCGAATCCAACATTAAACTCATCAGGACGAGTGAAACATGTTAAGAGAACAAAAAGAGGAGCGAGCCACACTATCAGGTACCTAGCTCAAAAGTGAATCAACAATAACGTAGGCAAAGTAGAATTCACACAAGTCACAACCAAGGGCCCAACATGTTACTAGTGGTTCAATATAACATATGGTACATACATGCACTCGACTGGTTAATACGACGGTATGCAAGAGTTCATTCAATCACATCTCAACGACATAGTGGCACAAGAGGAAAACGCAACGAGGTATAGAGCAAGTCTAAGCAACATGGCGACATGACTAGAATATGGGGACATGAGCTCGAATCAACACATAATATGACAAAACATGCATTCCTCAAGGTTCAATTATAACACATATTCTCCGTTCAACACAACTAATCACACACAATATTAACTTGCAAAATAATCAACAATAGTTAATTTGACGAATTCGGAATAGATGAGCATGCTATAGATTCTTGTCACAAAATGAACGATAAGCATCGAGGCATCATTGGCTAGCATGCTAAAGAGCACATCTTATGAGGCATTCATATAAGGAAGAGTCGATCACACTATCATGAACCTATTCACAGAGAGGACATCAATTATACAACTTCATAGCATATGACATATTTATTCGTGCCTTAGTATGACAATGTAATATACTAAGTAGATCATGTCGGGATGATATGAATACGATAAATATAGCTCAAACTTATACAATAGTCATTATGAACATTAAAGCACATAAGCATAATTCCACACTAAGGATTAATTGTAGGTCAAGGAGTAGTGCATATAGAATCACACAATCATGAACAGGGCAATCAAGGTAACCCGATAGAAGTCCATAAGGGCAACATTGACTCTTCCCAACTGACTCATTACCCATCTTTCCCGTGGGACTCGGATACGAATTTTCCGTGACAAGAGGACACTGCTGGATCGTCATAAGAATTGGTAACGACAGCCTCGTAAACATCTCACTCTCTAGCTCGGAATTTCATCAAGGACCGTCTTCCAATACTCTTTCGGACAACCTCTATATTCAATCACGATTCCCGACACCATGTGTTTACCAACCCAATTCCCGTGGAAGACCGATATTCGAAGGGAGGACTCGATTGAATTGTCAAAAGGGTTCATAAGGAAAGGGGTGGTTCCACAAAAGCTGAGCTTAACCATATAAGAAGGAGGGTACTCCCGCTATTTCGTTCGCACAAATCGTTCAATACTCATTCAATAGTTAAAACATACAATCAAATGTTTAACATATCAAGCACTCAATCATAAAATCAGTTAATGACAATTGCAATGATCTCCTTGGAGTCCTCCCGACCCATCTGTAAAGAACAAGCTAGTATTTTGCCTACCCATTCCCGACTACATCCAATAGGGATGGTCTAGCGCCTTTTCTACCCACTCGATCCCTTATTAGTTGGTTCTCCACTTTTATCATAAGCCAAGTTCATATTTAGTCCAATTGGGTTAGACATATTAAGTTCATTTTGCCCCTTTAAAACGCTTTCAAATCTTCGAAATCCATGGACGGTTTTCCAAAACATACACCCGACCCTTGCGTACCCGAATTGCACAACCTCGCTCTGATACCAACTTTGTAACGGCCCGGATATAAATATCCGGGATACGTTTCGAAGGTCGGATACATTCGTTCGGATGTTGCAATTCAGGTACGGGTCGAGGTTTCAAACCTCTAATCAGTCGAAGTCTTAGAAATACAATTTAAACGAAAATAAAGCGGAAGTACTGTTTAGATACAAAAGCCACGGCAGAGCCGGGCAAAACCAAAACAAAGTGGGTGATTGCCATTTGTCAAGTTAGAATATATTAGCTGGATTCTTCGATTCGCCAAAAGATTTCCCCGTCACAGAAGCATGGAGCAACAAGAGCGGTACCTAACACTATCCACGAAGTCAGGCCCGGTGATCGCCTGCGGTGCCTCTGACCGCGCTGAGGCCACATAACATGCCTATGCCTATATAAAAGATGACTAATGCAGTACAAGATTTAAATCACACTATCATGCCTCTAGTATATGTAATATGTGGAAAAGAACTGTAAAAGGGCCCAAGACAATGCCAAGTGGCATATCCCTCTCCTACCTCTGCACCCCTTCCCGTTAGTGCAGAGACTGGCCAATTTGTTGCTTATAGCATAGCATATCCTCGTGGTGGTGCACTCACCCACGGTATCATCATCATAACATAAATTAAATATAAATTAAACATGCCCGATGGTGCTGGGCTATCATCATGCTCATATCGACTCGATAGACTCAGGGCACCCGATGGGGCTGGGCTACCCTATGACCCTAGCAAAGACTCTAGGACTATCATAGATAACGGTCGTTCTGTTTCAAACACACAAAGTAAACACAAGCTCAGTTCAATGCAATCCTAGCATGATACTACATGGCATGCTTTAATATGCAACAAAACTACACATTACATGACACATCAGGCAGGAGGTCCAGGTTACTGAGTAAGTCCCGTAGGATACTTACCTGTTGATGCAGAACAGCAAAATAACACAAGCAAGGGCCCAAATGCAAGTCCAAAGCAATCCAAAAGCAGTACACACCTATCATCAAGTCATTTCCATAAGCTACCAGACCAACATTCATACACACGAACCCAAGTTCTCAACATCCTCAGAACCGACCGAGAGTAAAACCGTTTTCCAAAATCTTTCCGATACGATCAAATCGTCCAAAATCATTCTTTCAATCAAACCCATTGATAAAATCATACCAACCATATTTTCAAACTCATAAATCCCAAATTAAGTCAACTCATATTATTATTTATCAAAATAAATCCAACAAGGTTAGGTCATTTCCAAAATTCCTCTTTTAACTTATTAAACCAATTCCTTTTACTAAATCAAGTTCTAACCTTTAAAAACCTTTTCCAAATTCTTTTCTTTCTAAAGTCCAAAGCTCATAATATATTTTTTAAATCTCACCACTTAAGGTCATAACTTCATGTAGTACATACTCAAAGAATTTATCTTTATAGCTAAAGAACACATAACCATTTAATAAAATAAGATAAAGGAGTCTTAACAATTTTCATATTTTATTTAAATACCTTAAGATAATAATTAAGTACTCAGGATATGTCAGAATAATATTTAAATTAATAATTTAGAATTTAAATTTAATAAAATATAAATAATAAATACATATATAACAATTATATACCTAACAATAGTCTCAACAAAACAATCATCATAACCTAAAATAAAAGGCCCAACCCGAGCCCAGAACCCAGCCCAAACCCGACAGCCCAACCCTCTTGATTTTCGGATCCCCCAAAAGCATAACCAAACCCTCCCCTCTTTTTTTTTAAGTGAACCGGGCCAGTAAAATAATAAAAGAAAAGAAGGAAACCGGGTTTCCCCAACCCTTCTTCAACATTGAGTCGTTAGCTCTGCACACAACGGAAGAAAGAAAAAAAACGAAGGGAGACAGAGGTCTCGCCGGAGCTTTCTTGCTCTTAACCCGGACCACTTCCCGACCCTATGGACACGAAAGACCAAGACGAAACCAAAGGAGAAGAGGGATAGGGTTAGCTCACCGAGGTTATCGACATTTCGCCGTGGAGCCTTCGTCGATGTCGGAATTGGGCTCGCCGAAGTCGGAATCAAATGAGCTTTCCTGGGTCGAAAATGGGAGGTCAAAAAGGCGAAGCTTTCGGGGTTTATTAAGCTAAAAGGGAGGGAAACCCTTACCGGGGTTATGAACGGAAATAGGGGAGGAGAAGCTCGGGGAGGGGCGTCGGTGGTTCCAGCGACTCCGAGGAGGCTTTTGTTACTTCGAAGCCGTCTTAGCTCGGTTTTTGGACTCCGGGACTCGCCTTGGACATTGGAGATCTGCTGCCGCGCCCGGGTGGTTCTCAAGGGGTGTTCGGGTGAGTCAAGAACAGGGCATACGGATCGGGGTTGCGCTCGAGAGGTGCTGGGTGGCTGCGACGGGGAATTGGTGAAACAGGAGGTGAATAGAAGAGGAGATGGTGGTGCTGGTGATGCTGCCGAAACCAGGGAGATGGAGATTGAGATATGGGTGTGGGATGGGGTTTGAATCAGAGGTCCAAAATGAGGCAAAAGAAGGGATTGTGGGCTTTGGCGTGGGAGCAGAGCAAGACAAGGGGCTGCTCGGATTCAAATAAAAAGGGGTAAGGGGGACAGATTTCTGAAATCAACAAGGAGAGGGAGAGGTGGTGTTGGCGTGGGTAAAGGCTTGAAATGGTGTGGGGTGCTTGGACACTTTGGGAAAGAAGATAAGAGGGGGAGGAAGATGAGGCAGGGCACACACCAACAGATCCGAGAGGGAGGGGGACCGCAGAGAGAGAGAGAGAAAGAATAAAGAAAAGGGAAAATAAAATAGGATTTACCACAATACCAATTCAAATTTAGCAGAAAAGACTCAAAACCCGCTCGCCCGATCGAATCCCGACTAAATCAAATTAAATAAAATTTAATTTACTAATCTCAATATAACGGAATTAAATTAATTTCAATCAAAACTCGGAGTTTAAATTAATCTTTATTAATACTCGATCTTGAAAGCGAAAATCGAATCCCGTCAAAATCCGAAATTTAAATGATGCCGGAATAACTAAAATCCAAAACTTACGCTCGAGAACGGGTTTTATTCCACTTTTACAAATTGAATTTAATAATAATTATTTAATTAAAATAATCATAATATATAAATATACTCGGTCTTTACAGCGGATGCTCTTACTCTCTCTCCCCATGTTTTCCTCACCCTATTCAATCGTTGATTTTGTGAATAAAACGTTGACCAAAATTCGCGGTTTACTTTTTTCCCATATAAAATATTGGTTTTTTTTTTGTATTTTCGGTAAAAAAAATTAAAACAACTTCAATTATGCATACTACCTATCTTAGGTCGCGATATCAAACAACGTTTTACTGTTCCATTTGACAGTTCTGAATAGGCGTGGCCACGGACCCGCCGGGTCAAGGGTCGGGGAGGGGTGACCCGAACCCTAACCCGGGAATTCCACGGGTTGGCGGGTTCGGGTCACCCGGCGGGTCAGAGGGTCGAAGGGTCGACCCGGCGGGTCGGACCCGGCGGGTTGACCCGACGAATATGGCCTGGGTTGGACGGGTTTGCACTTGTTCGGAGTTTACGGAATTGTCGAGAACAGGTATTGGACGCATATATGTTTGAAAAATATCCTTTCGTGTTTGCCATTTAGGTACAAATTACAATATTACAACTTATAATTCTCAAGACTACAACTTCAACTATAAGTATACAAGACTACAATTGTATAATTTGTGTATGATTGAGTGTGGGGAA
Organism: Persicaria maculosa; assembly: GCA_963922045.1. Lineage (NCBI taxonomy): Eukaryota > Viridiplantae > Streptophyta > Magnoliopsida > Caryophyllales > Polygonaceae > Persicaria > Persicaria maculosa. Next base: position 41,312,873 of record OY998271.1, read on the forward strand.
AAAAAAAGGGAAGAAGGGCATGGATCGGTTTCCCGATTGCCTACGTATCCTCCCGGGGTTGAGGATCATTCAAACACAAGTTTATTGTAAACCGACATACGATTACAAGTTCACAAATCACAACTCACATTCACTGATTCGCATCACATAAAAAGTTAAAAACTTAAAACATAAACTTATTACATAATTACATAACTACACTACTCACTAAATCACTAATTAGGATTAGGACTTAGGAGTTAGGACTTAGGATTTAGGAATACTAGACTAGTTACCACCACTCGAGCCCGATGCGCCATCGTTCTTGATCTTATCGGGGTGCTTCTTGGTGATATGAAGCTTCAAATTTCCATATCCAAGGTTATTTGTCACCTTGTACTTGTGACCGCAATGACGACAAACGGCTTCGAACTTTCCACCGGCTTGCTCCACCTTCTCGTAATGATCCCGGAACAACTCCGCCCGAAGGTTATCACCGGATCTAGTTGCGTCGGACATGATTACGAGCTTATGAAATAAAATTGATAGGTGATTGATGGATTAGATGGGAATATGTGTGATTTGTGACATGAAGGAGTCGTCTATTTATAGCCCCGAGCCTAATCTCCCACCAACTAGCCGTTACAACGGCTACATTTTTAAAAAAAAAATCAGCCTCCGGTGGGCCCCACCCGTCAACGGCTACTTTTTTAAAGTATGTCGACCCGCCGGGTCGACCCGCCGGGTCACCGGGTTACTAAACCCCGACCCTAACCCTAACCCGCTACCCGTCCCCACCCGCCTACCCGTCAACCCGGACACGCCGGGTCATTGACCCGCCGGGTCACGGGTTGACCCGTGACCCGTGGCCACGCCTAGTTCTGAATATTTTGGTAAATAGTTTCAATTGATGCATATTTTATTAATTATTTTTAAAATTGTGAATATTATGAAAAAATTCATTTAAAAGCTTACACATTCCTTCAATTACCCACTTGTCCTTAAGTGGAAGTGCAATATCAATTCCTCTGTCAATTGATGTTAAATTTGGTGATATGATAACATCTTATATATTTCATTTCAATATCCAAATTTTTTATTGATCTCCGAGCTGGAACTGTTAATAACAAATGGTTACTTCTAATCCATTTGATCATGACCATGCATTTACACTACTTACTCGTCAAGTGGTCAAAACATCATTCCTACTCAGATAAATTCATATACTAAATGGGAGGACTTCTCTAATCTTAACTCCCACTTAAATTTTAGCAACCCAAATCACTGCCTTTATGATTGTCTTTTACGGATTAGCGGTTAACAGTATCAAAGACTATACATTATTAAATGAGAGGTACATCATACTCATGTCTAAGGAATTTACTAATAATATTTAAACATAAAATTCTTCAACTTGTTTGAAAAATCTTAAGATAGGTTTGCCCAACAATATATGGAGAATATTTTATCCAGGGATCGAGATCCTTCTTTCCGCATCTTCTTAAACATATCTTCAAGATCTCATCTCTTTCAAACTTTCTTGATCCTCAAAAATCAAAGAAATGTTATTTCTTGCCTTTCTTCATTGGGAAAGGTCATATGTCCCTGAGAGACATAACCTTGATATCGTTGCTTTAAGATCTCATGAATGCTTGTCTTTTCCTTTATTAACACTTCACACAAGTTAAGCATCAAAGAGACTTGTCCTTGACGTGGAGAACAATAGGTCCTCTAATAGCCAATAACCCAATCGATCAGCTCAGTCTCTCCATCTTTAATGACCAGGGATATATAAGAGACTAGGGCCTCAATCTGCTTCATCTTCTCTAAGATAAATAGGTTGATATATAAGATCAATCTTCTTGTAGAAAAAATTCACATCTTGTGGTTGGTATTAAGAAATATTTTCCCACTTAAAGTCTATATATAATGTATTTATTAATTTTACTAAATGATATTCTATCAGATAGGCATACTAAGTATACATATAGTTGACTTGAAAAAGTAAAAACAAAAATAATAGATTTATAAGAAATTATATTATATGAGTTTTTATACAAGGAAAGATTTTGGATGGTAGTTAGGAACTAGTCTTATGTCAACCAAGAGCATCTTGTCAAATGAGGACAAGAAGACTTGGATTATTTAAGATATGTGCTCCATCAGCTTGTTGGCTAAGGTGTGGAACTTTACCGACCACCAAATTGCCTTCACATAACATATGGTTAAATGACACCGTTCATAATGACAGAAGGTGAAATAGTGAATCCGAGATATTATCTCAATTTCTCACGGGCATTTCCAAGTCCCTTTGAGGGAATTAATGATAGTGAGGTTGACCTCTCAATTTCCATCTGGGTAATTCCTAATCTTTTTGCAATAATGATACTCATTCCGTTCGGAAATAAATGATGTTTGACTTTTATGCACGTAGTTTTAGGAACTAAAAACTATATAAAATCTTATTTATTTTAATTAATTTTTTTGATAGTTTAATATCTATTAGTAATAAGTATTAAATTGTGAAAAAAATTAATTAAAATAAATAAGATTTTATATATTTTTTAGCTCCTAAAACTGTGTGCAAAAAAGTCAAACATCATTTATTTTCGAATGGAGGGAATACCATTTAAAAAGGCTAATGCATTAGTTTTCAAGGCCGATTGACTGCCATATTTTTTCATATCCTACATATATATGTATGCTTCTTCCAAGATCATTTACAATAATAAATCCAATCGTACTCTATTCAGATCTACGAACTGACCATCAAAGTTTAATTTTAAAAATTCATTCCTAGGTTTTGACATTTTGTTCACCATGTTGTTCTTCTACTTTATTAGGTAACTAGTCTTATTGACCGGTGTGATACGCAGCATTTTAATAAATATTATTTTATTATATATATATTATCCTTGATTTTTTTTATAATTAAATTATGAAGATAAAAATAATTTGATTGAAAACTTTCTAAGAAATCAATATACAATCCAGTAAAATATATTAATTAAATAAATAACATCATTAACAAATTTAAAGCTAAAATTAAACAAAATTGTGTTGCAACTAATAAAAATGTATAAAACTTAATAAAATAAAATAATCTATCCAAATATATTATTATTAATAATTCAAGTTTCGTCTATGACTCCACTAATAAATTTACATTAAAAGAAATATTTTTATAAAGATATGAATAACTATTTAAATTTATGTCTTTTGTATAGTATTAATTAAGAAATATCTTATACCATTAATAAATATAGATATATGATAAATCTTTCTTATATTGAATAAATACTCAGTTGCTAGGAAGTTCCATTTTTTTAATATAATAGTGTAAATCAATATAAATAGATTAAAAATATCATTTATATTAAATAAATACTTACGTTTTAGTATATTATATAAAAAATAATTATATATATAATAGAAAAGATATTATTTGATTCAATTATATTTTTTTGTTAATTAATGTGGATAAAAATATATATAAAAATATTGAATTGATGTGGTTAAAAGATGTATGACCCAGATTACACCAAAAAATGACACATAAGTGAATTGGACCCGAGATAAACACATGGACTCCAGTCCAAAGCCTCTTTTTAGTGTATATAATATTATTTATATAGATTATTAAATTATATTAAAAAATTAAAACATAATTGATATTAATACTACGGAGTATCTATTTTTATACATAGATAATAGTACTGTATAAGCATTTGTATATTCAGTGGCTAAAAAATGGCTAAATTAAGGAATTTGTTTCAAGTAATATATATAGCCCTTTAAAATACAAAAATATTTATTTTAATTTTTAAAAAAATTGTAAAATTAGGGTACCAAATAAAAAGTCCAACTTCATATTTATTGTTGATTTGAATCAGTATATCAATAAATTATCATGATATGATTTAATATATTGAGATGAAATCAAACTAACAAAAAAATCTTTTTTTAAAGGGTCCATATATGAAAACCTATAAAAATTATACTTTACCTAATTTCAATTTTTTAATAGCTAGAACTTCTTTCGAAAGTTTGAAAAGAGTTAGTACATAGTACGATTGTTTTCATTTATTTTAAAATTAAAGTGATCGTTATGAATTACAGTTATACATAATTTTAGTGCTTTTCTAAGATATATTGATAAGGTTTTTTAGTTTATCAAATTTCATTGGATTTATTTAAATAACTCAAAAAATTGATCAAAATATAACTAATCAAAATATGATAAAAAAAATTTATTTAAATCAATTGTGATTGTTAATAATATAAGTTAAATGATGTGGCTAAAGATATGAAATCATTAATTGATATGACTTAAATATATTGAATACTCATTAATTGACGTGTCAAAAAAATCGAACCAGATTACACCAGATTACGACACATTCATCAAAATGGAGCTTGGTTGCATGAAGGACGTTTCCAATTGACACTTTACCTGCATAATGCATATAATGTAGATTTACGTAGTTTATATATTTTGTAAGTTTTAAATTTTTGAAAATATACACATTATTGATAATTTAATAAAACATGAATTGGAGAAAGAAAGTAACCTCGAAACACCTTCACAGTTACAAATTGAAATAGTATTGTAATGCAATCATTGCTATGTTTTTTATATAGTTTGACATTTCTTCAGCGTAAGAATATATTTTATATGGATAAAAATATATTTTATAATTGTATAATTAGATAGATTTCTTTTCAAGTACAATTAGATAGATTTCTTTTCAATAAAAGATGGAATTAGTTATTATTCATATTTTCAGGGAATCAAATGCTGTAGCAGACAGGATTGTTCGTCTGGCCTACAGTAACCCTGCCGAGGATAGCTGTTCGTCTGATTATCTGTTGGCTGATCTCGTCCGTCAGGACGCTCTAGGAAGGCCCCCGGCTTGTCGGGATCCTCCCTAACTCTTATCTTGTTTCGAAAAAAAAAAGTTATTATTATATCAATATATAAACTCAGAGGTTATCAAGTTCAATTAGATTAACGAAATTATGATTGATTGATATTCAAGTGTGAACGCCATGAAATTCTTAGATGGATAAAAATACTTTTCAAAAATAAAAACCATTTAAGATATGAATATGACACATAGGATGACACGCGGGTAAAATAAATTAGATCATTGTTCAATGTGGCTTAAATCTATTGGACCATCATTAATTGACGTGTAAAAAAATCCGGGCCAGATTGCGTCAGAGACCGACACGTGAGCGAATCGCGCCAAAGCCCGCCACATAGGATTTCCACGTCTCTGTTTTAGTATTATATATATTGATGGGCCTACGTTTCCCATACCCAACTGTGGATCATTGTTTGTATAAATCTTTCAAAATCTCAGATTGTTGTCCGTTGGTTTTGGTTAAAAATCCTTTTGTTTCGAAAATGTCAAATGCTCTACCATATCACCGCCAACTTTCTTTTTCCTCTCTTCTTAGCTTTTTACGGATTTTACCATCATTTCTTCGAGATTTCTATTTAGGGTACTCAATTCTTATAATATTTGAGCTATGTTTGCACTATAACTTGTTATAAGTTGTTGTGAATTTGGACGCTCAATGAAAAAATGGGTTATATATATATATATATATATATATATATATATATATATATATATATATATATATATATTATGAACAGTAACATTATTCGTAGATACGAAATGATTATTCGTATGTACATACATATGAATAATCTTTTGTTACATACAAATAATTACATTTGTTCATACATACGAATAATTACATTATTATATACGAATAATCGCTTGGTACCTGCAAATAATTTATCTGCTCACAAATTACACCGTAAGGGTTGCTTACACGGGATCCAACCTCTATATATATATATATAGGTTGGGTCATGTGTTAACAACTCTTACGGTGTTAAATGTTAACAAATCAATATTCAGCAAAATTTATCAAATATTCATCACAGTCACTCAATTATTCACAATTCCCCAAATATTCATCAATATTCGGCAACATTTAAGAAATATTCATCACAGTAACACAATTACGGGATTGGGGTGGATACACGCGTAAGGGTTTGAGTTTTTTGGGTGATAATGTTTTTTAATTGGCAATAGTTATTAATTGCAATGAATCTCTTAAATGTTGTCGAAAAGCTTTGATGAATAATTGAGTGACTGTGATGAATATTTGATAAATTTTGTCGAATATTGATTTGTTAACATTTAACACCGTAAGAGTTGTTAACATTTGATCCGTATTATATATATATATATAGTATGGATCAAATGTTAACAAGCCTTACGGTGTTAAATGTTAACAAATCTAGACTCTTGATTATTAGATAATAGAGGGTCAAGATTAATTTGTAATTTTAGATTAATTGTAAATTAAAATAAAAAAAACACTTACAAAAAAAACACAATCTCACCCTTCAGTTATGCGCGTGAATACAAATTCCCCTTAACCCTAACCCCCCACGTTACGCTTTATCAACAGAGAGAATGAGAATTGGGGGCGATCGGAGGAAAGTGAAAGGGCAATCGGACGAATGGCGAGCTTGAAGGTTGGAGGCGAGATCTCGATCAGTCCGGCGACGACGACGACGATTTGAAGGCAGCGGTCGGAGACGAGATCTCAATCCGGCGAGGACTGCTCCATCTTCTTCAGTGGATAGCGGCGCGGTCGGGGAAGCTTCTTCAATGGAGGCTTCTTCAATGGAGGCGCGGTCGGGGTGGCGGCCAGACCACTGCTCTCTTCCTCCGGTGGACGATCTGAACTGCTCCATCTTCTTCAGTGGATAGTGGTGCGGTCGGGGAGGCTTCTTCAATGGAGGCGCGGTCGGGGTGGCGGCCAGACCACTACTCTCTTCCTCCGGTGGGCGATCCGAGCGCCTGAGGGGTGGGCGATCCGAGCGCCGACCACTGCTCTCTCAATAAATCTGGATTTCACATCGGCGGGAGCGCTTCTCGTCGGCAGGTGCAAATCCCACGGCTTCGGATGGGTTTGGTAATTCAAAACACTTCTAGATGATTTGAATTAGGATTGTATTTGTCAAATTCATTGATATTTAGATTGGAGGTTTGATAAATTGATTGGATGTTTGTGTTCGGCAAACTCATGTTTAGATTGGAGGTTTGTCAAACCCATTCGAAACGCTTCTAGATGATCTAAATATATTACTAATTGATATTTATAGTTTTGTAATAGAGTATTCATTGGTATGCAATAGATATTCGATGGAATGTGATAGATTATTCGTTACTATTTAGTTATTATTTCATGTTCAGAGTCACTATTCGGCAAGTTCATAGTTTCTATTCGTTGATAATACAGAATTATTCATATGAATTTGGTTAATTAGATGTGGGAAATCAAGAATTACATTTACATACTCTTTCAACCCAACAAATAATTACTATCAACTTAGCGAATAATTACTATCAACCTAGCGAATAGTTGCAAAATTGACCAACCCTTTTGCTATTATCTAAATGGTAACTCCTCTTTACAGACGAATAATAACGATCAATTTAGCGAATACTTACTATTAACCTAGAGAATAATTGCAAAATTGACCAACCCTTTGCTATTATCTAAATGATAACTCATCTTTACAAACGAATAATAACGATCAATTTAGAGAATATTTACTATTAACCTAGCGAATAGTTGCAAAATTTACCAACTCTTTTGTTATTATCTAAACAATAATTCCTCTTTACACACGAATAATAAGTATAAGTTAGCGAATAATTAATATCACCTTATCGAATATTTCAAACAGTGCACCACACCAAAAAAACAACATTACCCCACCAAAAAACGTAACGCCATAAAAAAAAAAGACGCACGCGCACGTTCAGCAAGTGGGGATGGAAAGAGTGGGTCCCATTAATTTTTAATTAAAGAAAAAACCAAAATTACCAAATAATCTCAACCACTCATTTGATGTAATCAATGGCCCAGATTTGTTAACACTTAACACCGTAAGGGATACAAACACAGGACCCAACCTCTCTCTCTCTCTCTCTATATATATATATGTAGAATGTGGTTCAAATGTTAACAAGCCATACGATGTTAAATGTTAACAAATATAGGTCGTTGATTGAATCAAATGGAAGGCTACGATTAATCTTGTATTTTAATAATTTTTTATAAAAAAATGTGGGCCCCGCATGAATTTCCACTCCAATCTCATTAGACTGTGCGTGTGAAGCACATCCCCATGTTGTAACTGATCAAATCCAAGTATGGAGCAAAACGTGGGAGTACTTTGATTTTTTTTTTTGCCAATTTTTACCAATTTCCTTTTTTAAAATATATTTTGTCATACAAATCAAGATCATGATCAATGATTTTGTTACGTGAAATCTTTGTAAATCATTGACGGTTTCATCCTAGCGAATAGGTGCACTGTTTGAACTATTCGATAAGGTGATATTAATTATTCGCCAACTTATAGTTATTATTCGTGTGTAAAGAGGAGTTTTTTTTTATTAGGAAAAAATTCGGGCGAGCAAGCTCTACCCGGCAGCATCCTTACGGATGAGGTCTAAGAGACCTAAATCGTTGTAAACATCGACACCCCAGGCAGAGTGGCAAAGGTGTGCAACCTTATCCGCCACTCTATTGCCTAACCGGGGAACATGAAAGAACGACACTTCTTTCACAGTCGATAAGAGGAGTTTGACATTTGATAAAATCAGTTTGATTTCCCACGGACATTTAGCTTTTCCTTTTAGGTGGTTTATGATTATGAGGGAATCACCTTCAATATGGATTTTGTCGATTTGGAGTTGTCGAACATGTTGGATTCCCAATTTAAGAGCAAGGGCCTCCGCTTTCAAATGACTCTGTTTACCAAATTTTTGATAGGAAATATGAATAGGACGTCCCTCCCAGTCCCGGATTACAGCTCCAGCCGAGCTTTCATTATTTGTGGTTGTGGATCCATCGAAATTTAGCTTTAGGGTTCCCCTAGGGGGTTTACGCCATGTAGTTTTGGCATGCTTTATTTTCTTCATCGAGTGCTTGGATTGTCGTGCATGTAGGGCGGAGTCCTCGTCTAAGTTATACTCTAAGCGGGAAGTTTTACTCCAATTCTCTTTGTGAGTTTTAATCATTCTTAAAGCACAATCTCTATTAGGTACAGGGACCTGTCTAAACACACATTGGTTCCGAATGTACCAGGTCGTCCACCAAGACAACGCGAGCTCCTCCTTGGACATAGAGGAAAGCTTGTTTCCAATGAAAGAGATGACTGACTTTATATCTCGTGAATGATTTATCATGCTAGATATTGCCGAGTGTATGTGAGCGGGTAAACGAAAGAGGGAATTTACATACTGACATTCTAAGAAAAGGTGAACATCATCTTCTACTGCGCAATTGCACAAGCTGCAGGTGGAGGGAACAGAAGTCCCTCGTTGAGCTAACCTAATTCTAGTTGGAAGGCCATCCTGGCATATTTTCCATAGAACATTTATAACTTTAGGCGGAATGTCCAATTTCCAGATCCAGGCATTAGAGTCTAAATTTAGAGCAGATTGATAAGTGATTAGTCTATATGTACTAGATGTGGTGAACCAACCATCTCTATCAGGCCACCAGTATAAGCGATCCTCGAAAGACGAAACGGGAAGTGGAATATCCAGGATTTCTTTGACTATGTCTTCAGGTAACACATTGTTGAGTTTTTCCGTCCACCATTTACCACCTAATATATAGTTACTCACAGTTTCTTCCGTATTATTAATTTGAGGACAATTCTCCCTTGATAGAATAGGGGAAGTTGTGATCCAATTGTCCGTCCAAAACTTGACGGAATTTCCATTTCCAACGGACCAAATAAGTCCAGTCTTAAATTTGTCAATGAGGGTTGTTATTTTGGCCTATTGCCATGAGGAATCACCTTTTTTCTTGTATTCAAAGATGTTAGCTGAACGCAGATACTTATGTCTGATAAGTGTAACCCAGACATTATCTGGCTCAGCCAAGATTTTCCATAGGAGTTTCATTTGGAGGGCAACATTCACCTCTTTTGATTTCCTTAGCCCTATCCCTCCACATTTCTTCGGTCTGCAAACCCGATCCCAACTAATAAGAGGGCGGTGTTGAAGGTCCTTATTTCAAAAGAACATTCTGTTGATCCGGTCCAACTCCTTATGAATTGAAGAGGGTAACATGAAATTTTGCATTGTATATAACGGCTTGGCTGATAGGTTTGTATTAATTAGGATTGCTCGCCCCTGTTGTGATAAAGCGTTAGCGCGCCATTTACCAAGTTGTTCTTTAGATTTGCAAATGACGTCTTCAAAAGTGTGTTTGTTTACTCTACCGTTTATAATCGGACATCCGAGATATTTTTCCAATGAATTTTCATTAGTAATTCCTAAACAATTGCTTAGTACTGAGATCCTAGAGTTTACCTTTTGTGGCTTGGAAGCTCGATTTATGATAGTTAACTTTTTGTCCAGAAACCTTACAGTATGAATCAATTATTGCTCTAACTTTTTGTCCCGCAACGACACTGCCGCGTGAGAAGATAATTATGTCATCAGCAAATGATAAGAAGGGAACCCGAGGACCGTTCCTGCCGAACATAAACCCAATTGGACTGTTATCCACATTTGTTTCTGCGGAGAGTTTCCTAGCTAGGATTTCGGCTCCCAAGATAAATAAAAAAGGGGATAGCGGGTCCCCCTGACGAAGGCCACGAGATGGGAAAAACATATCTGTAGGGCCATTGTTAATTAAAACTGAGAAGGAGACAGTCGTTACGCATTCCATAACCCAAGTAATAAAGGGAGGGTTGGTTGGCAATAAAACTTGACATGGAAAAAGCCTACTCTATCGTAGGCTTGTAAAGAGGAGTTATTGTTTAGATAATAGCAAAAGGTTGGTCAATTTTGCAATTATTCGCTAGGTTGATGGTAAATATTCGCTAAATTGATTGTTATTATTCATCTAGAAAGAGGAGTTATCATTTAGATAATAGTTGGTCAATTTTGCAACTATTCGCTAGGTTGATAGTAATTATTCTCTACGTTGATAGTAAATATTCGCTAGGTTGAAAGAGTATGTAAATGTAATTCTTGATTTCACGCATCTAATTAACTATAGATATACGAATAATTCCTTACTATCAATGAATAGAAACTCTAAACTTGCCGAATAGTGACTCTAAACGTGAATTTAATAGAAAAAAACTAGAAAAATATAGGTATGAACACAATTTGCATTTGCAACAAAGATTTGACATTGACAATAAAGATCATCAAATAGAAAAAAAAAACAATTGAACCAAAACATAAAATTTGGGAGAAAGAGATGCTTTTGGTCCTCCTTCAATCGCAGAAAGAGATGCTTCATCGCAGGGTTTCCTGTTAAGCCGCACGTCTGCTATTGCTGGAGAGAGGTGGTGCGCCGCTAAGATGGCCGGATTTCGCCGGATTTGACCAAGTAATCTTCACCATTCATTAAGGATTCATCCAAATCTCACAAATATTCATCCAGATCTCACAAATATTCATCAACAACGATCACGACTTCGAGTTCCCTCCTCCTTCGATTGCATCGCAGGGTACATCGTCGAGCCGCAGGTCTGCAGGTGCCAGCGAGCAGGGTTTGTGCGGTGGTTTTCGACCACGACGAGCAGGATTTGTGTAGAATCTCTCCGAACAGCGACCACGGCTTCGAGTTCCCTCCTCTTTCGATTGCAGCAACAGATGCGGTGGGGTTCGTTGTCGCAGGGTACACCGTCGAGCCGCAGGTCTGCAGGTGTCGGCGAGCAGGGTTTGTGCGATGGTTTTCGCCGGTTTCACCTGTTTCACCCTAAGATAAGAGTGGTTTTCTGCGGTGGCTTTCGTTCGTGCGGTAGGGTCATAATCACAAAGATTTGGAAATATATCTTTCTCGTTCCAAAAAAAAAATTTTGGGTTTACACGCGCCTGGGAAGAGGGAAGAGGGTGAGTTTTCAATTTTCTAATTAAAAAAAAAACAATTTCGGGAATGAATCTCAGCCCTCCATTTATAACGATCCAATGGCCTATAGTTGTTAACACTTAACACCGTAAGAGATAGAAACACATGACCCAACCTATATATATCCTCACACAGGTGATAACAAAACTGAATTGCATGGGCACTACGACTCCTTTCTGTGTTAACCTTGCTTTTGTTAGTATTCATGTATGGGCGAGTTTCCACACAAAGTTCTTGTGAGAGAATTGTTATTTTGGTGATCAAAGCCATGTCGCTTAACATCATGAACCATTCATCTCTATTTGGCCATCAATAAAGCCTATCTTTGATTTCATTTTGTGGAATGTGATTTTGAAGAATTTCCTCTACTAGTTCTTTCGGTAGAGCACTACGTATGTTACTTTCATTCCATTTCATGTTATGTTTAATGAAAACACTAACTTAAGGTTGATTTTTTATATTATTCATAGAAGCAAGTCTTTCCATAATCAGTATGGCTGAGGCCCATCTATCTGTCCAAAAGTTAATAGATTCTCCATTTTCTACATTCCAAATTAGTCTTTTATGGAGCTCATCTCTTAGGTTCATGAGCTTTTCCATTGCCACGAGATATTTATCTTTTCCTATACTTAAAAATATGGGTGGCTTTTAGATAATTTTCAATGACAATCCTAACCCATATATTATTTGGTTTTTCAAGTATTTTCCAAAGAAGTTTTATTCTATGAGCTGCATTCATCTTCCTCGGCTTTCTAATCCTTAAACCTCGCTTATTATTTGGTTTACAAATTTTATCCCTATATATTGAGTATGAAGCTTTGCATTAAGTGGCTTGGTTTTGAAACCAAATTTGCTCTCATGAGGATTGTTCTACCTTCATGGAAAAGAGCATTAATTTGCTCTTCATTTACTTAGTTTTTCTTTTGTTTTATATACTATATCTTCAAATGTTTCTTCGTTCATTGACAGTGGGGCATCCTAGATATTTCTCCAAGGCAGTCGAGTTAGTGATGTTAAATATATTCTGTATTTCTAGTTTTCATTGATTTGAGATTTGTTTTTGGTCACTTGAAAGGTAAATTTATAGAAAATTTTTTCCTGAAATTGCGCAATATTCATATCAATGATCTGTTTAACTTTGAAGCAAAACAAGATCATAGTATCGTTGGCGAAAGTCAGGAAAGGAGAAGTCAAAGATTTTCGACTTGAATCTTTGACTCGACCGTGTGTACTCGATACACCTTCTTGATTTAATTGCTTTTGAACTATGAAATTGTTTGGTTTTTTCAGTGAGATCCCAGACTTTTTGCTGCCAATATTTAGATTTAGGGTTTGATTTAGAGCGATTTAGTGGTAGTGGTAGTTTAGTGTTTGTGGGGAGTCGACTCTCTCTCATCCCGCCTCAAAATTTGGACCATTTCTTAATTTGTAACTAGATGCACTATGCAAGATTTACACCCTGGGCATGAACATAGATTACTTTGTCTCTTCGATTATATCCAGGCGACGGACTTCATGATGGTCGTCGCTTGTGGATGAACCGAGAAATGTCGAGCTCTCTGACAACGGGTATACATAGGTTCGTCCCTTGAATTATATACTAGAGATGAACTTAAGTTAGTATCGTCGCTTGCGTATGCATTGAGAGCAAGGCATCCATATCGAGATTTTAAGCGATGGGCATTCTATAAGTTCGTCTCTTGAATGAAATCTCAAGTGATGGGTATTAACATGTCTGTCTCTTGAATACATCCTAGCGACTTCTCTATGATTGTTCTAGAGGGCGAGATCTCTGGTGACGAGTAATAAAAGGTCTGTCTCTTCAGTTTGTTCCTAGCGACGAAATATAGTATTTCTAGTGGCTTGAGTAGATGTCATCTTTTTCGCTTTCTAACTCTCATTCTAGTGATGGGTAAAGTCATATGCTTGTCTCCTGACCTTCATTTTCAATCAACACATTAAATGAAGCTACTTACCTCATTAATGTGTTAAGATTTCAAAAATAGCCTTAAATCAATGCTGATGCACTCTTCTTCTTTATCTCCTTTCTTTCCCATTATTTTTCTCAATTTTTCATCTTTTTCATTTGAAAATTTCAAGTGATTTTGATAAAGTTTTTGGAGATTTACGAATACCAATTTGTGTGGAGTTGTGGCAAGGTATTGCTTTTTATACATATAATGTTATATTTCGATAGATTTGTGAAATCTTGGTTAGTTTGGCGATTTGGATTTTTTTTGCAGATCTATCCAATTTTTGTAAGAATTGAAGAAGACCAATTTCACTTGAGTTTGTAACAAGGTTCGTAATACTTTTTATTTTATACATATAATGTTAAATAGAGGGAAGAGAGTGTGAAATAATGGTTAGATATGTAGTGAGAAATTTGTTGGAGTTTTTGAACTTTGTGCAGAGACTTGATACTTGTGGATTGAATTATTTTGCAATATATTAATATTGGTGATGATATTTAGTATGTAGTAGTGACATTTGGATTATTTGATTGATTTAACTTACAATTTGTGGGCAACATAAATTATTTGTGTGAATTTGATAGAGATTTGTTGTGATTTAATAGAGATGTGTGATGAAGATGTTTGTGGACAACATAAATTTGGATTATTTATTTGTTTGTGGGCAAGATACATTGTTTGTGTGAATTGGATAGAGATGTGTGATGGACTTAGATTTCATATTATATTTATGAAATGATAGTGAATTTGGAAAATGGATAAGAGATGTATGCAATTTCCTCGTACTTCTAAGGAATACCTTGATGGGATTACTAGTTTTGTGAACAATGTTAGTGCAAATGCAAATGGGAGGACATATTTTCCTTGTCCGTGTGACTGTTGCCATAACGCTTGAGAGTCAGTGAACATTCCAACAATGGTGATGCACTTGTCTCATTATGGTATGTGGTCGGATTATATAGTATAAGACATCCATAGAGAAGATCTAGTTGAACATACATTTTTCTTGCGTAGAACGCAATACTTGGAGCAAAGGGCTTCCTCTTCCTTCGGTCCTAATCCCGTTTTTGATATTCTACATGATGGCTTTCCTTATCATGTTGGGTACGAGCCGTGTGATGACCCTAATTTTCATGATGTGGTTGATGATGATTATTTAAAATACGAGAGGTTTCATTCCAGTGACGAACAACTATTTCAAGAGACGAACACAATGCTCAATTTTAATACCTCTAGGTGCATCGCATAAAATTGTTTGGCCAGTCATACATTGGAGTGACGAAGGTAGTGGTCGCTTGGTCATCAATATAGGGGTTCCTAAGACGAGTTGTATTTCCTAGCGACGAGACCATATTCATCGCTTCAATTCAATCCAAGAGACGGACTTAGCAATTCCGTCGCTTGAACCTTCAAGCAACCATAATGACTATCAGGCGACGGATTATGTCCGTCGCCACAATGTATAACTTGCACAGTAGTGATATGATAATTAGATTTGGTAAATATAATTATATTTATTTTATGAAATTATATATGTATTACTTGAAAAACAATTGTGTAGTATTAAAAAAAACTACACTAGTTTACATATATAGATATATAAGTGATTTTGAAGTGGGCGGCCGGATCAATTCCACTTGTAGACAATATCGATTACCCCATCAGAGTTCTTACCGTTGACGCCCTCCTTTGTGACCGTCCATAAACAGAACATGCCGCACCTTGAGATATCCCTCCTGGCTTTATAGACGACCCCATCCACCCATCCTCCGACCCACGAGAACGAGCAGTAGTAGAGCGTTGTCTCGAAAAAGTTGGGTTTGAACACAATCTCATATTGTTGTCCGTCAACTAAGAAATGGGGACCAAGGTCGTCGTCCCCGGACTTGCAGTGGACGGTCAACTGCAGCCCCTCCCCCAAGTTGTCGGTTATGATGACGTGAGTTTTGCGGGTGAGACCGTCCGCGCCCTCTCCCGATGATGTTGTCAATCCTTGCCGTGCTGCACAGAAGGGTACTGTGCAGATCAAGATAAAGGTCACAACTCTTGATCTCGTCAGCGAGTCCATATGTGGTATCGATCGATTGGATTTGAATTGATCACCAAGATGAAGGTTACAAAGGGATACGAATGGGTTTGTTGAGTTTATATACTGTAGTATTGTAAGTTTATTTGTAAGTGTATAAGGAAGGATATATGGGATGGTTAATTTTGGTAAGTCCCAACTGTGCGCACGTTTTGTTTTGTCAGTGCATTGTACTCGATCCGTATGGTTTGTACAAATAGCTAGGTGAATCCTACAGTACACTAATCTTCTTCTTTACATGTATACATTAATTGTTTCTTTCATTTTTATCAAATGTATATATATACATTGTTTCTAATTAATTCATGAGATGAAAACCAAATTAATTACAAATCAATAGCCAGGTGAATCCTACAGTACCGCAAAATTTTTTTAGTGTGACTTTTACATCACGAATTTTTACTATGTACACTACACATCTTATTTTATTTTTATTTTTTTTAAATACATCCTGCTACTCATGAGTCACATACGTATGACTAAAGAGGCGCAGAAGTGTGACTCAAAAGACGCAGATGTTGTGCATATAGTAAATTTTATGTGTGCAAATATTATCACCTTTTTTACATGTATTTATGTTAACATGTGTTATATGTAATTGTGCTGTGGAAGACGAAACGCACATTTTCCGGGAATGCCAGTTCTTTACAGTTCATCTACCTCTGTCCATGGACATGTACCAAAAAATAACAAATATGATCTCAATCTCGAGAGACTTCTCTCCAATTTTATCAATAATTGAAAACACACTTATGAAAGCTAAAAAGGAGAGATTAGTTGTGGCCTGGTGGACCATATATATGGTTCATAAGGAATCAAATAATTTTTAAAAGGGAAATTCCATTTGGTACCCCTGAGTTTGTGACAATTTCGGTTGGTGTACCACACTTTTTTGTCCGAATGGTACCCCTGAGTTTTGTCAAAAGTTCGGCTCATGCCCAAAACCTATATTTTCTTCTTTTTAATGAATAAAACCACCCTTTATTATTCCTCTCTTCACAAAAAAACCCTTTACTTTTAACATTGAACAAAACTCCCTATTATTTGACTAAATTCAATATAAAAGTGACAAAACCATCTTTATTTTTAAAATTTTACAAAACCACATATTATTTCCAAAAATTCTATCCCCAAATCATCCTTGTCTCCAAAAAAATTAGAACAAAATCACTATGGTTTTTTAAATTATACAAAAGATCTATTATTTTTTCATACTTTGCGAAAAAAAACACTAATTATTTTCCAAAATAATATTTAACACCTATTATCTTCCAAAATAATATTTAACCTATAGCTCATTAACTTTAAACATTTATAAATGTTAATGATGAATTTAACCAAATACTCGATTAGAATTTTATTGAAAAAAAGTAAATTAAAGTTTATTTATTTCATTTTCATCTCTTATAAAAGAAAAATATAATAAAAGATTAATCATTCTTATCTTATTATGTTTTATGTATTCCAAACAAAAGAAATGAATAACACCTTCTTTTATTATATAAGAAGGGGTTTTGTGCATTTTTTAAAGCATAAAGGGTGATTTTACACAAAGTATGGTTTTATGAAGTTTTTTTTGTAATTTATTGGTTAACTATTTTTATTCACATAATAAGATGGTGGATTTGTGCAAAGTTTTGTAAATAATGGGTGATTATGTACATTCAATGTTTGACAAATAATGATATTTGTTATTTACAAAATATGAAAAATATATAACAGATCTTTTATGTAATGTTAAAAACAATGATTGATTTTCTTCAAAAAAAAATTGGAAACAATGGATGATTTTTTTGCTAAAACTTGGCAATATTTTATAATTTTGTTATTTTTTAAAAAAGAAAGGTGGTTTTATCACTTTTGTGTTGAATTTAGTTAAATAATAGGAAGTTTTGTTCATTGTTAAAAGTAAATGGGGTTTTTTTATGAAAAAATAAAAAAAATAAAGGGTGGTTTTATTCATTAAAAGGGAGAAAATATGGATTTTGGACATGAGCCGAACTTTTGACAGAACTCAGGGATACCATCGGGACAAAAAAAAAGTGTGGGACACCAACCGAAATTGTCGTAAACTCAGGGGCGCCAAAAGGAAATTCCCTTTTCAAAAATAAGCTCATTCCAAGCCACGAATCCATCAAACACCTCATTGTAATGCATGCTGATAATTGGGAAAAAAACCTTCTTATCAGATTATGTGTATGAATCTCACCCTAATCAACTGGACAACACAAGCAATCATTCCAAACCAAAGCGACGACACAATAATGTCAAATGGCAAAAACCCCCAAACCCCCGCCGGGCTTTTTCAAATTAAATTTTGATGGAT
Source organism: Persicaria maculosa (assembly GCA_963922045.1). Taxonomy (NCBI): domain Eukaryota; kingdom Viridiplantae; phylum Streptophyta; class Magnoliopsida; order Caryophyllales; family Polygonaceae; genus Persicaria; species Persicaria maculosa. The sequence goes on from OY998271.1 coordinate 41,331,222, forward strand.
CTACTCTTGCTAATAACGACAGTTCCTTTGGCTAGCTACTTCATTCACGACTGGGAGGGCAGAACGATCCATATAGGATACGGTAAAATTGGCAATCAAACCCCTCTAAAGACCGAGGGATTGGCTCTAAGACATGGCATTACCCAATTATTGGCACTGGGTATAAGTAAATGCCCCATAGAAGGTGACTAGCTTAGAATTATAAATCATTTAAAAATAAATTTTGCATGTCCATGGGAGATTGAACTAGTATGTCTGATATTAAAATATTATTGTCGAGTGTGAGGGAAGTATCTTTCTCTCACGTTCCCCACAATGACAACAGAGTGGCTGATAAGGTTGCACACCTTAGCCGCTCTGCATGGGGCATCGACATCTACACTGATTCAGATCTTCAAGACCTCATCCGAAAGGATGCTATCGGGTAGGCTCTATCCACCTGAATTTTTACCTAATAAAAAAAAGAACCCAAACGAGTAGATAACCACATACCCGTATATACTGTCAAAGGCCCAATAACTTTTTTGAAATGCATTTAGGTGTGTTAATTGGATTCCCATGTTTATTACTATAATTCAATTTTAAACTTAAATATTTTTCAGAGAGAATGATGCTAAATAGTTCATCATAAGGGCTTTAGGCAAGATGAGAAAAGAACTATTGACAAGATATTTTTAACTAAATTACTCATTAGTCATTTTTAATTTATGAGTGATTTGAGGAATCCACAGTAGTGAAAAATCGCCTGCTACATACATCGCCATGACAACCAGTACTTGGCAATCACCACCATCACCAAGGCAACTACTCCCTCCGCTGCAACCTTGACCTTGTTGCCCCCCCTCTGACAGCCCGTAATAGCAATCCCCCCCTCCAGAGGCAGCAACATCTCCATAAACAGCTCCCTCCGACGCCGCCCCATCATCCCCCTTCGGCAACCCACCGACCCAATCGTCTCCCTTTGGTAACCCGAGCTTAGTGCCCTCCCCCTGCACTTCCATATCCCTCGACACTTTCGCTAGCAGGTGGCGCCGCCTCTATAGGCAGCGGCTCCTTCACCCCAACTCCCTCCGCCGCCGCCCCGAGCTAGAAGCGATGTATTGCATGACTGAACCTTTCAATTTCAAGATATGGATTTTTTTATTTCTCGTTCAACATTACATCTAAAACGAAGGTGGATCTCGATCCCAATTGTTCAACAATGGTGGTTGAGGGTTCTTTTTCTTTGACACATAATTTCTTCTTTTCCCAATTTAGGGACTAGGGTTGATAAATGAAAAAGATTTGTTAGACAATTAAGTGGATTTCATCTTGTCATTAATCAGTTCATTGTCTTGTCTATAGCCTCACTCATAGTTTATTTTCCGGGCAGGTTTGAAGAAGTAGCCCCAATCCTTGGAAAATTTCAAAACTAATCCGAAAACCCCAAAAATAGCAAAAAAGTGCCAATTTTGGTGACCCATTAGACGGTAACTACACCAAAAATAAAGGGAAAAGAAAGAGAAAAGCAACTGCATTTAATGCAGTTGTCATAAAAAATCGAGAAAAAAACAAAAAGAAAAGAAAAGGAAAGTGCATTTAATGTAGGTCAAATCAGAAAATTAGTAGGAAAAAGAAATCAAAATTGGGTGTAAGAAATGAAGGGGAGGGGAAGGCTTTACACAGTTGGAACTGGGGAAGTTTGAAGCGGTTTCAAACACCCAGGCGATTACGAAAAAGGAGAAGAGAGGGTGACAACTGAGGAGTACGCCGGAGACGAGGTTCACACCAGAGAGGAGAAGCACGCCAACGCCGTGAAAAGGTACGAAAATCATTCTTTTTTTTTGAAGATCTCTCCCTTTTTCTACAAATGTGAAATGGAGTTGGGAAGTTTTGTTTCGATTTTGTGGTGTGAAATAGGTACTAGGGATTGAGAGGGATTTTGTTGCAATTTTTAATGCTAAGAGAAATCTAGTTAGGGTGCGATTGAAGAATAATGACAGTGTCTATAAGTGTGAAATCTGGTTAGGGTTTTAGTCAGGTGAAAATGGAGAAGATGGCTAGCAAGGTATGTCATTCACATATCTTTATTTTCGTCAAATTCTGTAGAACATGGATGACAAGGGTAAATGGACTACTGATAGGTTAAATTTGCCAGGTGACATGTACATTCGATTAATTTGAGGATTTTGTCTTAATCAATTTGATTTGAATTTAAGAGAAGATTATAATCTGATTTGAATTTGATTGGGAATCTATAAATTTCACCTATTTTGCTCCCCTCTTATTGGAATCTATGAATTTCACCTATTTTTCTCTGATTCTGGTTGCCGTATAACAATCTTGTTTTATTTTATATTTGGGTATGTTATTGAATTAGAAATGAGGTTTGACTTACTCGTCTCACTGTCTTCTATGAAAATTTTATGAACTCTTTTGTTCATCTTAACTTTGGTTTGTTTGGCTCAGTGTGTATGATTGATGCTAAAAAGCTTATCTATGTCGACGACGGTGCTAGAAGAGGTTGTAAATGGGATGCGAGATGATCATGGGAAGGGAGGAGTGGGGCAACAACAATAAAGGAATGTTAATGCTTATACGGACAGTGGTACGAAGAAGGAGTTGGATGATGGGGTAGATAAGGATGTTGTAAAAGAGTCTGGATTGGAGGCTTTATAAAGGTTTTTGGTGATGTCATCAAGGAAAATGATGTTGGTTGTGAAAGATAGGGGGAAAGATGGGGAGGTTGTGGATGCGACGGAAGGAACAACTGAAGAGGATGAGAAGACCCGAAATGGACAGGATGATGAAGTAAGTTTGTAGTTCGGTGACAATGTTTTTGTTGTTAGGTGACATGGTTGTTGATGATAACTTTGTAGTTCATGTAGCTCCTCATGAAGGACGCCCCCAGTTTCCATGGACTAGATGACACATTCATCAGGGCGTACAAACACAAGCTTGTTATTGCCATCTTCCATGGTAGACTCAGAGGCCATCATCAGAGCGTACTTTTGGATGCACTAGGACGTGAACTTTGTATTATTTTGTGAACATTTCTGCTCAAAACTTATAGGTTGTTATGAACTTTATTGGTCATTAGTTTCTAGCATTTTATGAATTTGATTGGTTAGTAGATGATAGTATTCTATGAGCATGTTATGCACTTGGTAGTTTTTTGTATGAACATACTTGGTTTTGAAATGATTCGATGCAAATACAAACCACGACACATTAAACCATTCAGGTGACACGACCATATAAACATGTGACATACATGATTTCCATATGAAATAGAATGTCAGAATCTGAGGAGTGACACGTGAAACTAGAACAGGTGGCACATATAATTGAATTTGTTGACACCCATCAGTTACAGTAGAAGAAACTGTTCATACATAAACATTTAACACGGCAAAATAAAATAGATGTCCAGTTCAAACAAAGATTTCATGGGGGTTGATATATGCGTATGGACCCAAAATACTACCGAGTACTTAGCCCATTAACTAGTTCGCTACCAATGTGCATGAAAATGGTCCAACCCTTGACCCTAAACTGAAAATGCAAAATAAAACTCAGCGTGGATTATGGGGTTCGTCCCATCTTCGAGTTCCCTCATCCTCAACTTCCTTCCCCTCCATCGACACCCTAATTCTCGTGTCCTTCTCATCCTCGAGACCGTGCCACTCCGAATCATCTAAGTCTTTTTCGATCTTGACTCTGACACCTTCGACCTTGTCCGAGCCCCTAACAGGGAATGTGGGGTTTGGCCCATCCTCATCATTCTCCTCGCTGCTGATGGATATCACCTCCAACCCCTGATTCATGTCACTTGAAGAGTTATCCCTGTCACCCAACTGGATCACATTCAAACCCTTTCCCTTGTCGCATGAACACATACCCATGTTACTTGAACAAATACCAGTGTCAAAAATGTTGATCACATCCAGTCCATCTTCATCTACAAAAACAAGGGTTGGTGGTGGATTATCGTATGCCTCGTGCATCACAGTCTCAACCAACTCTTCCAGTTTTTGGGAAGTAAAGGGCCCACTCAGGCGTCGTTTACCACCATAAGCACCGTCCCCGACGGGGTGTGTTACTTCAAATCTCTCCTTTTTCAATGGACCAACATATATCACTATGGGCTATGGATGTTCTCCACACTTCCAGTTCACGAACTTAAATGCATCAAGGTCATCATCATCAGCTATCATGATCGGATGACCCCCTCTTTTGACTTTGGCACGTAAGATAACGTCAACTCTTCATATACAGTACTGTCGACGACCTTGAGCTTGATCAGGAATTCAAGAGATGCGAAGTCGACGCTCTCTTGTATCGCTATATTATTGTGAGCGTCCTCACCCGCAAACACTCATCTGCCTCCCTCGAACATCCAACAACCATCGAAAATGAGAGTGACGCAAATTAAGACTTTTCCATTTGAAAATGAAACGATGGATGAGAAGAAAGGTTTCTGGGGTTCTACTTTACTACGGGAAATACACTTACCCATTGCATCTAAGAGAAAGCTTTATGGGAAACCTAAGTGACACGGGGGATTTCGATCACTAACCAAGCCTCTGAATAAGGGCAACAAGTGGTCTGCAACTTGAACTTTAGGACGACAACTTCTCTTCCATGGCGGCAATCTTCTCCATCCTTTTTGTCTTAGATTATGCACAAGAGGAAGAAACTGAGTGGTCTCTCCCCTCCTCTCCTTTTATATGCTGCAAAGGGGGGGGGGGGGGGAATCCCCCTATGGAATCCCCACATCCCTTTGTACTTTATGAGTGTCTTGTCAAGTGTTTTTGGCGCCAAACGTCTCCCCTCAATATAGGCATCTCTCGTCTACTCCCTCTCACTGCAGCCTCCCATCCTGTGGTTTTTTTTTCTTTTGCATAATTAGCCCCCACAACTTTGCCAATATCACCAAAATCGAACATTTTTGCAAACCGTTTAAAAAACTAAGCTAGTTTTGCAAAACACCCTATTTTTCAAATAGGTGTTTGTTTACATCAATGCATTTAAAATAACATAAATTTAAAATAAAATACCTTCTAAATTGTGTCAACCAAATATTCATTAGTGTGTAAAGTTTATAATGTAATCAAATAAGTGTTTGAATTTATAATTGAATAATAAAATATTAATTAACTCCCAAATAATTTTTATTAAGTAATTGCCCCCTCCCCTAACATTTATTTATTTATATTGGTCTAGTTGTTTCCCTAGGCCAATAGTCAAGCGTTGACTTTTGACTGGTCAATGTTTGACCTTATATATATGAAAAAGAAATAATTGGAAATCTCAAACGACAACAGAAATATGGGAAATCGAGAAGCCGAAGGAAATTGATTGACGGGCTAGCCGTTATTATACAACCAGACAAAACAAATACAAGAAGAAAACCCTATATAAAATAACAAACTTTATATAAAGTTTTGAAAATAATTTCATAATTGTTATTGTACTAATAAATATGAAATTATTTTTTAAAAACTTATTTAAAAAGATAATATTTTATATAGTTTTTACCATTCTTAAAAATCGTACGTTCATGAAAAATATACCATTTGTCTTTACTTCAACAAAAGAAGCACACCCTCTTCTACGGAAGAATTACTTTTATTATATATAATGAGTTGAGGTTCATAGGTGAGATATTATTCTACAAATATATTTTTTTTAAGTAGGCAATGTTTTGAATACTAAAAGTATAATTATTCTACAACTAATTGATAATATAGGAATAATCTACCTACTTCATAACAGAGGGGTGGGCATGAAACGTGATGTAAAAATAGCCCCCTCATGGTTGCAATTTTGGTGTGGCTGTGTTGATTTTTTGTACTGTTTCTCACTTATTGATATATATAATTAGAGAGTATTTTGCATAAGGTGGTATGATTGATTGTTTGAAACAAGGCAACCTGATTTCCAGTGAAATTTGAAGATGAGTACTGACTACTGAGGGTGGTTTAGTGGTGTTAATTGGTGTGTGCTTGTGTTGATTTTTTATTGTTTCTCACTTATCTATATCTATATATTAATTAAAACCAAAGCACCTATGTCACGTGTCGTCCTCTCACGCAAAGTTATTTTTGTAAGGTATTATTTACACAATATCATTTAATTATGGTAATTAAACTATCTAATATTATTTACACATTATTAACATAATATCATCTCATAATATATTTTTAACCAATCTATATCTATCTATATATTAATTAAAACCAAAGCACCTATGCCACGTGTCGTCCCCTCACGCAAAGTTATTTTTGTAAGGTATTATTTACACAATATCATTTAATTATGGTAATTAAACTATCTAATATTATTTACACATTATTAACATAATATCATCTCATAATATATTTTTAACCATCTATATATTAATTAAAACCAAAGCACATATGTCACATATTGTCCCCTCACGCAAAGTTATTTTTGTAAGGTATTATTTACACAATATCATTTAATTATCTATATATTAATTAAAACCAAAGCACATATGCCACGTGTCGTCCCCTCACGCAAAGTTATTTTTGTAAGGTATTATATACACAATATCATTTAATTATGGTAATTAAACTATCTAATATTATTTACACATTATTAACATAATATCATCTCATAATATATTTTTAACCATCTATACATTAATTAAAACCAAAGCACCTATGCCACGTGTCGTCCCCTCACGCAAAGTTATTTTTGTAAGGTATTATTTACACAATATCATTTAATTATGGTAATTAAACTATCTAATATTATTTACACATTATTAACATAATATCATCTCATAATATATTTTTAACCAATCTATATATTAATTAAAACCAAAGCACCTATGCCACGTGTCGTCCCCTCACGCAAAGTTATTTTTGTAAGGTATTATTTACACAATATCATTTAATTATGGTAATTAAACTATCTAATATTATTTACACATTATTAACATAATATCATCTCATAATATATTTTTAACCATCTATATATTAATTAAAACCAAAGCACATATGTCACATGTTGTCCCCTCACGCAAAGTTATTTTTGTAAGGTATTATTTACACAATATCATTTAATTATCTATATATTAATTAAAACCAAAGCACCTATGCCACGTGTCGTCCCCTCACGCAAAGTTATTTTTGTAAGGTATTATATACACAATATCATTTAATTATGGTAATTAAACTATCTAATATTATTTACACATTATTAACATAATATCATCTCATAATATATTTTTAACCATCTATACATTAATTAAAACCAAAGCACCTATGCCACGTGTCGTCCCCTCACGCAAAGTTATTTTTGTAAGGTATTATTTACACAATATCATTTAATTATGGTAATTAAACTATCTAATATTATTTACACATTATTAACATAATATCATCTCATAATATATTTTTAACCAATCTATATATTAATTAAAACCAAAGCACCTATGCCACGTGTCGTCCCCTCACGCAAAGTTATTTTTGTAAGGTATTATTTACACAATATCATTTAATTATGGTAATTAAACTATCTAATATTATTTACACATTATTAACATAATATCATCTCATAATATATTTTTAACCAATGGGATTAATTCAAAACTTTTTTTTAGTAAAGGTAATATTAACTATATAGTATTATTTCATTATATATTAATTACATGATATATATTATAGTAATTAAAATATCTAATATTTTTTTTGAATGCAATCTAATGCCTACTATTAATCTATATGTAAATCTTTATATCTATACCTATATCTATATATTTATTCTTAAAACATAAGAGTTTTAGCCTATGTTATCCTTGCCGTGTTTTTAATTAGCTATTTAAACCAATCAAATATTTTTTCCTTTAATTATTTCTTCTTCTTTCATTTATCTCTTTAAATTAATTTTTTTCTTTTATTTTTAACACATTTACTAACTATCCATATATATTCTTAATACCAAATTTACAATGATATTTTTTTTAAAAGTTACAATGTTTTTATTATTTTTCTAACCAATAAGAGTGATTTAAAATTTCTATAAATTTTTATATATGCTAATTTAAATGAATTTTTTTAAGAAAATATATAAAATTATTTCCATGATACTTTTATTGTAATTATTTTTATGATTTTTATCCTAACTTTTATTAATATTTTATAATATTAATTTTTTTATATTTTTTACAAAATCGCGCCATGGCGCGGGTACTGTACTAGTAATATCTTAAATTAGAAGACTTTACTGACGTGTCATCTTCTCCTTAATTTTAGTTAATTCAATCAATTCCCTATTTTCAATTTTTTAAAAATTTTCCCCCTCTCCTATATTTAATTATTATTTCCTTAAATTATTATTTTTATTCTTCCCTTTATCTTTTTAAATCAATCACATTCTTTCTTATATTTTCAATATATTTTTTAACTATTGGGCTTAATTCAAAACATTGAATTCAATTTAATATAGCTATCGGTCTTAACTTAAATTTATTTACTTTAATTATTTTTTCTCCCTTTTTTTGTCTTTTCTAACCATTACATTTGTTCTTTTATTTTTATCACCTTTACTATATATATACATACTTAAAATAAAAGAGTTTTAACCTATATTATATCCCTACTTTTTTTTTATCTCTTTATATCAATCTATTTTTTTCCTTTAATTTTTCTTCTTCTTCCTTTTAAATCAATCACATTTCTTCTTTTATTTTAAATATATTTAGTAACTATCAGACTTAATTCAAAACATTGAATTCAATATAATCTAATGCTTACTATTAATCTAAATGTAAATATTTATAAATTATAAATATCTAATCTATATATACTACTTAATGTATAAGCATTTATGATGATATGATATAACTAATATCATTTTAGATATTGGTTATACCACATTATATTTAAAAAAGTTACAATGATATTATTATTTTTACTAAGTGATTTAAATATCCATATTTATGTATTATACTTTTACAAGATAATTTTTTAAAATAATTTTTTGAGATATTTATAAGATACATTTATGGTAAAGATTTTAATGAATTTTATCTTAACTTTTATTAATATTTTATAATATTATTTTTTATATTATCAAGATTTTAGTTTAAAAAATCGCGCCATGGCGCGGAAATCGTACTAGTTGATATATAATTAGGTATTTTTCATAACTAGCCTAATTTTTAGGATTTTTTTCTTCAAAAAAGTATGTGTTTTCCCAAAATTGCAACTATGTGATGGGGGACTATTTTTGCAAATACAAAAGCTAACCAGCTTGCTGGCGGTAGCCGATCTATAAGTGAGAGGGTTCGAGAAAGGATGATTCAGGGAAGAAATTTGGCGCCAAAATAGGATAGGACATGAGAGAGAGAGAGAGGGATGTGGATGATGTGATAAGAGGGTTTTCTAATTTTTTGCAGTATATAAAAAGGAGGGGAGGGGAGAGGGCAATCAGTTGCTTCCACAACCTATAAATTCTCACAAAATAAAGATGGAGAGAAGTACCACCATGGAAGAGGAGCCGAGCTTTTAGAGTTTTAGTTACAGAACACCTATCACCTTGTTTTAGTGTTGTTGTCACTCTAGAGAATCACCCGTGTTACTCAGGTTTCTGGGAAACCTTTCTTCACATACGCAATGGGTAAGTATAGTTCCCATTTGTCCTTATCTATAGTGAAAACTACAACCCTAAAACGTGGTTTTCATCCCTCATTTCACTTTCAGGTGGCAGGGGTTAGACGTGATATCCATCGGCGAGACGGAGTTCATGGAAGAAGAAGGCAAAGTGGGAAAGGGGAAGATAAAGATTTGATTTATGCGATTCTTTCTTTGATTTTGTCATATTCGTCTCAAATTTCATACTTTTGTCCCTCCCCCCCCCCTCTCTTCTCAATATGAGAATCTGAGAATTTTTCCGTCTCCAATTCTTCTCAAATGTGAGGATTTGTTTTTAGAATCGGAGCCCATGGAAGAAGAAGACAAAGTGGAAAAGGAGATTTTTTAGAATATGAGGATTTGTATGTTTATATATAAAAAAAGGAATGTTATTTTTTGTCCAATATATTTAAACGAAAACATTCTTCTAATATATACATAGAAAATAATATTATTTTTATCATTTTTTTCTTAATTTTTTTCCTACTCAAAATGACCATTTAAATCACGTATTTAAGATTTTTTCATATATAGAATGAAAAAAAATTCTAAAAAATCTGGATCTGCCATTGTTTTTGTGTTTCCTACCCCCTACCTCTATCAGGTTCTGCTGATTGACTTGATCTGATGAGTTAACAGTCAACACGTACGAATAACATTTGCATCATCAATTTAACATCTAGTGTTCTTGGGCCAATGGGAGTTTTTAAGGGGTATGCTCTATTGCTATTTTTTTTTAACCGGAAATAATTTGATATTAAGGCGGAGACTCAACTATCAAGAGCATCCAAATGGATGAAATTTATCAGCGAAGCGTCATCAGGTGGCATAGAACCGGAGAAGTCAATATCGAGATGTGTAAGCCGATCAGCAGCTCAATTGGCTTTCCTATAAACATGACGAATTATGACAGAATGAAAATGGCCAAGAGAGAGCAGACTGTCTGAGACAATCATTTTAGCATCTCCCGAAGGCTTAGAGATACCCTTTAGGCTGTTGATAATGGTGAGGTTGTCACCTTCTATGACAATATTGGTTATCCCAAGTTCGATTACTTTGTTGATGCCTTTCCAGAGAGCGAAACCCTCAGAACCGCAGACGGAAGGAAAAGGGGAGGGCCCGACCTCCAAGAAGGACGTTGTACCAAGATGATTCCTAATAATAAAACCAAACGAACCTTTGGACGTGGTAGAAAGTGCACCATCGAAGTTTAATTTATAGTAGCCTTCCGGGGGCCTACCCCATTTCAGATTACGTCTTTTCTTTGATTGTGGCTTTGTTGGGGGATTAGATGCAGAGTTCGGTTCATCATTTTGTTTTGAGTCTGACCATAGAATAAGTTGATTTTTAATGAATGAAGCAATATTTATAGGGTCAGGCTTTAGGTTTTCAAATAGAGCTTTATTATGAAAATACCAAATACTCCACCAAGCCAAGGATAGCTTGCTGAAGCAAGAGATACCAAGTTTTTCCTTGACTTTCCTTATGATGTTGTTTAAAGGTAGGCTCGTGGTTGAAATTTTGTTTAAAATAGGTATTAGTTTTAGGTCAAGTTTGTTGATGGTGGCGTTGGTGATGGGGCATCTCTAAAGGAGTTGTGGAATATCCTCATAATGTGAATCACATAGCGGGCAGTCGGTGGGGTTACCCACTCCACGGGAGGCCAGTATGGTCGATGTTGGGATCCCCTTTTTGGTGATTTTCCAGAGAAAATTTTTTACTTTTTGGGAGGGGGGGGGTATCCAGATTCCAGATCCATCTCATATCTGATATGGTGTGATAGTTTGTAGCATTAATCATTTCAATTGCAGAATGTGTGGAAAACCAGCCATGTTTACTCCATTTCCAATACAGTTTGTCCTGGTGAATGTTCTTGGGGATTGGTGTTGATACTATGGATGCTAAGACATGATTTGGTAAACTATCATGTAGTTGATTTTGGATCTTCTGAATATCCCATGTATTATTGCTGGTTATGAAGTCACTTACTGTAGTGTTGGTATCCATTTGCTGGGGGATAGTAATTTGATCTATTAGCGGGGAGTCACCAACCCAAAGGTCTTCCCAAAAGTTTATATATTTTCCATTACCAACAGACCATCTGATACCCTCGACGAAAAGTGGTATAAGTTGTGTTAGTTTTGTCCATTGCCATGAGGAACAACCCTTACGCTTATATTGTAGTATGCTGTTGTTTCTTAGATATTTTTCCGTTATTAAAATTACCCAAGGATTATTTGGTTCCACTAGTATTTTCCAAATAAGTTTTACTTGCAGGGCGATGTTCATGTCTTCTGATTTGTGAATGCCGAGTCCTCCGTTCGTTTTTGCTTTGCAAACCTCATACCAGCCAATAAGAGGTTTGTGCTTGGGTCCCTTGTTCTAGAAGAAATTGTGGTTGATTCTATCTAATTCTGTGTGAACTGATTTAGGGAGTAGGAAGCACTGCATCAAGTGTAGTGGTTTCGCTGATAGGGTGGTTTTGATTAGGGTACTTCGTCCTGCTTGTGAAAGCATATTTGCTTTCCATTTGTTTAATTGTGATTTCGTTGTATTAAGTAGGTCTGTGAAGGTATCCTTAGTGGTCTGGCATGAGATGATTGAGCATCCCAAGCAGTTTCCTAGGTTGCTGGTATGCGTAATTTGAAGCTCATTATGAATCATTGTTTTTGTGTTTGTAGACGTATTTTGTGTTGTTTGAAATTGGGATTTGTGCTTATTGACTCTTTGGCCAGATAGGGCGGTGAATTCACTAAGTATTTTTATTGATTTGGTTAAATGTTGTTTTTGTTGAGGAAGCAAAGATGACGATGTCATCAGCAAAGGCTAGAAACGAAATTTTAGTTCCAAGTCGAGTAAGGGAGATACCTAGATGGCTTCCCTTTTTGAGGGACTCCTGCCTTAGCCCTCGGGCAAGGACTTCAGCCATGATCAGAAACAGATATGGTGATAGTGGATCCCCTTGTCGAACACCTCTCTCTGGTGAAAATAGCTCAGTAGGTTCATTGTTTACTAGTAGAGAATAGGTTACTGTTGTTATGCATTCTTGGATCCAGTTACATAAGGTTTGGGAGAAGCCTAATTTTGCCATTACATGAAGTAAGAAATTCTAGTCCACCAGGTCAAAAGCTTTTTCCATGTCTAGTTTAACTGTCATCCAACCCACACGACCCTTTTTCTTTTGGAAGGAGTGAAAAATTTCGTTTACTATTAAGATGTTATCATGTATAGATCTTCCAGGCGAGAACGCGCTCTGGAGAGGATTAATTATTTTTGGGATTATTTGCTTAAGCCTTGAGGATATGACTTTCGAGATGATTTTGTATGTGGTAGAATAGGGACTAATTGGTCATTAATGGCTTGTATTAGTGGGGTTGTCGCGTTTTGGTATTAGGGCGATGAAGGTATGATTGATTTGCTTGAGAATTCTTCCACTAAGGAAGAAGCTTTTGACGGCTTTAATAATAGAAGGACCCACAATGTGCCAGTATTTCTTGAAGAAGCATGCTGGGAAACCATCCGGTCTAGGTGACTTGTCATTTGCTATACTGAAAACCGTTGTTTTAACCTCGGCATTGGTAACTTCCCTAGTCAGCCAATCATGGTCTAGTGGTGAGACTTCTGCTGTGATGTTTCCAATAGTGTGCTTTGTGTCATTGGTCTAGGTTTGTTTGCAAATCGAGTTTCAAATTCCTTTTTGATGGTTCGTCGAATTTCGATATCGGAGGTAAAAGTAACCCCAACATCAGTACATATAGATTGGATGATATTTCTGTTTCTTCTCCCTGGGGCAATTCTGTAAAAGAACTTAGTGTTTGCATCTATATTCTTTATGTATTTATGATTTGCACGCTGCCCCCAATATGTTTTTTGGTAGCGTAGGAGACTGTTATGTTTAGCTGTAAGCCGTTGTAGTTTTTCATCTATTGAAGCGTCGTATTTATAATAAATTTCTTGCTGCAACTTTTGAAGGCTGTCTTCAACAGAATCAATTTGGCAGAAGATGTTTCCAAATGTGTTTCTGCTTCATATTTTGCTTTGTTTTTTAACCTCTTGTAATTTATGACTAGTTTGAAACTTTGGGACCCCGGAAAATCCACTCTCCATGCATTTTTGACTATATCATCAAAGTCTGCCCTTGTGGTCCAAGCCATTTCAAATTTAAATGGAAGTAACTTAGGGCGTTGGTTGTCTCTTAGGTCAGTAGTTATTTGGGTTTGGTCAGAGCTTGTGAAGGCATGGTTTTTTGTAACTATATTAGGAAAGTAGTTCAAAAGGAAATGGTTCAAGATCGCTCTATCTAATTTTTCAAAAGTGTTGTTTCTCCCAGAAGAGCTACGACGTCATGTAAACTGATTACCGACTGTTGGGGAGTCGACTGGATTGTGATTTGTGATAAAGTCGTTTAGTCGGTAAAATCTAGAGGGGAGTGGAATATTACCCCTAGTTTGTCCGTGGCGGCTAGTATTTCATTTAGACCTCCAATAATTATGAAAGGTTCATCTAGGTTGAGCAGTGTTTGAGACAATGAGTACAGAAATAATCTTTGTCACATTCATGCGGCGGAGCGTAGAGAAAGAAGATTGTAATTTTTGTTTTAATTGTTTGATTAATGTAAGTTGTTAGAATTATCATGTTAGTCGATTGAACAATGTTAAAGGTTTCATTAGTGAGTTGGGAAGATTTCCAAAGAAGACAGAAACCACCCGAGAGCCCTTGCGAAGGGCAGAAATGCATGTTATCAAACCCCGGCTTGCGCCAGCAAGAGTCCGGGGGGGGGGGGGTGTGCTAATTTTTGTTTCGGCTAGAGCTAAGATTTTAATATGGTTTGTTCTACATGTGGATTCAATATGGGTCCAAACATTTTTTCTACTTAGACCCCGCACATTCTAATAGCTGAATTTCATGATAACACTCTAATTAATCGTGGTGAAGAGTAGGTGAGAAACTAATTTAGTATGTAGGTAATTAGTACTTGTTTTTTTCCATTCTTGATGAGTAGTGTGCTTTGATTAATTTGGGTGTGAGTTACAGCGTTTGTGATTGAAAACTTAAGAGAATGGTTCCATGTGTCACTATGTTTGTTAGTTATACTATATTTAAATTGGAAGTTGTGTGTGTTTGTTTTAAGCAACAGTTGTTGTGCATTTATATTATTGGGTTCATGTCCTGGAAAAAGTGATGAGCTTTTCCAGTAAGAGAGCCAGAAACAAGAGCAAATGCAAAAATAATGATACAAATATGTTGTAATGAATAAATGATAAGATACAAAGTCAGATTGGGGGAGAAAGTTGCTTCTCAACCGGCAGAAATAAAACCGTTTTATCTCCGCAACACAATGTAAACCACTCTATCTCCGCAACATTGACATAACCAATTTCCTCTATGTTTCTTTTGCGCATTTACAATTGGCTGCTCCATTCACTATGGGAACTTTGGTTACTTCTAGTTTCTTGTTTTGAGCAAAAGCAATACAAGGACAACATCCGGGTTATCATCGCTTCTCATCAACTCTTTATCTACTATGGTTGTTTTGATCTACATTATGCTAAGAGATCTTCAATTCGAGTGAACAAAGAGAGGATGCTTGCACCAAGATAGTTCACGACTAAGACCTTGAACCCACCCAAGGTCATATACAATATGTAGACGTGCAAGCGTATGTGGCATGGTGACGGGGCGTAAAGTCATTGGTTCCATGTCAAAGATAATTCCAAACTCACTAGCTAGTATAGTCGGTGTGTCCAGAGTCGATCCACAGAGAGAACACAGCGAGATACCATTTCTTTCTGCTTTCCTTGTCAACTCAAAGCAATAAAATAACAAGATTGAGAAATATGAAATAAGCTAAAGAAATGAAGAGAGTAATGATTGCGAATTCGATAAGAACAAGAGAGAAGTGCTTTACCTATAATTTCTCAACAATGGTTGGTATTCATGATCCATGGCTCGATTCCTAGTTATTCCATTTTACCTTAGTTATTCTGACATTGGTTTATATAGACTAATACTCCTTGCGAATATGTAAATCCCTTATGCACATATGCAACCCTATACATGCAGGATTTAACATATAAATAGAAAAAATTCCCAATGTACTTGGCAGAATGGCAGTACCAACCCTCCTAAGCAACTAGCATATGTAGACAGTTTTCATCCCATCAACCTTAATCACTTTGAAACTGATATTTAACTGTGTCTAAGCTATTACCCTATACAACCAAGATCATCCTAGAAGAATCACTCGATTATGTTCGCTACAAAAGATATAATTACTCTAGCGAATGAATTAAAACCCTAGCAAGATGCAATTATATCAAGGTGACCAGTCAAGAGAGAATTAACAACATAGGAAAAGCACAAGGATAAAGAAATAATCATATGAATAACATAGAAATCAAAGCCTCACAATTCAACCAACCATGTCTTCGAATCACATGCGAAACAACGAGCTTAGTTGCTCATAATTTAATTGCGTACTATAAAAGATAAATAATAGAAATCGATCTCTAGATGTCCCCTAAAACTTCTATAAAACCGACCTAAATAGGCTTAGAGTTGACCTTCATAAAACCCTAGAAAAGTATATAATTATTGTGTAATTAATTATTCAGAAAGATCTCGAATCTTCTGAATATAGCAAAACTGGCGAGCGCCGTTGGGAACGGCAGACGCCGTTTTTCATGACTTTGTATTCTTCCGTGTCTTTGTCACTCATCTTCTTAGGTTCTTATGTGTCTCGTCTTAGCTCTTCTCCGTCCCCATTCCATCTTTTCTTAGCTCACACAATCCATCATTTACCTCCTCTCCAAGCTCAGAATACAAATCTACATAATAAGCAAAAACCGCGTAGTTTTTGAACTTGAATGCCCAAATGAACAAACGTGCAATGTAACTATTAATCATGCAATATTTACACTCTAATGCTACTAAAACTAGCTATAATGCATATCTAAAATATGCATTATTACATGGTAAGAGTGCTCTACAAGGAAAGGAGAAGGTTGAGGAGATGGAAACGACACCATTTTTTTATAGGTCCTTGCACATTTATTTGAACTTCCCCCCGTGGATCAGGAAACTGCATGATTTGGCTTTGCTATAGAGGAGTTTAGTAAGTATAATGATCTTGTGATTGATTTCTTGTTTGTGAATTACATTGATTTCTTGCATGTACTGGGCCTTCGTGGAGTATGATAATCATCACTTGTAGTGGGTTGAAGCCCAACATTTACCTGGTTGCAACTACGCCCCGTCAAGCCTAACGTCTTGAGAGTGAGTCGGGATTGAAGAAAATTAAATTGACATGAGATCAACGACTTTATAAGGGATTCAGCAATCTGATTCTTAGTAGAGATGAATCCGACTTAAAGGCGGCTAGCAACAACTCACTCCCTAACAAAGTGAAAGTAGAGATCAATGTGCTTTGTCCACTTGTGGTTGACTAGATTGGCTGTGAGGTATGTGGCACCAATGTCGCACCATAAGTGAAGAGGTTGACAAAGATACACGCCCAATTCTACAAGATGATTATGGAGCCAGGTGAACTCACAGGTTGCTTGTGCAAGCGCCCTGTATTCAATCTCTGTAGAGGATCGGGCAATAGTGGCTTGTTTTTAGGCTGACCGCGAAACCAAAGATGTGCTAAGGTAAACGCAATAGGCAGACATTGATCAACGATCTTGGATGTCCTCTACCCAATCAGCATCGCAGTAACCAGATAGGGAGAGAAGGTGTGGTAGAGATGTGAAGGGCAAGGTCGCAAGTACTATTGACATATCGAAGGACCCTTTTTGCGGCTTGCTAGTGTATCTCCCTAGGGGAGTGCATACATTGACAAATTTTGTTGACTGAATGGGAGATGCTGAGCCTAGTAAAAGCCAAGTACTAAAGGCTACAGACGACTCTTTGGTAGAGACCAGGATCAGGAAGAAGAGGAGAAGACGATGGCGAGAGGTCTTAGCCCGACGTGATATGGAAAATTATCATGTAGGATTTCAATAATGGGACAATCATTAGAAGAAGATGCCCCTTGATCCACGATATACTATCTTAGTTGGGGGGGGGGGGATCTAAAAAAATGGGTATTTCACTGTTTTTATCTCATATTGTGTAACTAGCCCACATTCCAACTCAAGACAAAATGTGCATATATTTCGACAATGGTAACACAATCATTGTTTTGGCCAATGTTCCAAAAAGCACTAGATAGTCGCTGGATGATGAGTGGTTGTCTAGCGCCTAGACGACTTGGCGGATGCATATGAGGCGCATAGGTGGACTTAGAAAAAACTTGTTTATTTTCTTATATTTTAACATTTACCACAAATAGATAAGTATGCTGAAAATGAGAATAAGGAGATTCGAACACAGCTAATGTTAGAAAGTGGAAAAAACACTCCTTGTCTAGTGCCAAATGAGCTAACAAATTATTTATTACTTTTCTCTCTATTTTTTATTTATATTAATTATATATATGTGTGGTTCGGGTGTACACACTCCTTAAAGTATACCTTGTTCACAAATATTATTCGGTGAAATGTGAAAAATTCTTCCGAATACTATTATGTTTTCTTTTTCCGTTCAGTTCAGATGAAAACGTTCCAATTCCACTGAATAATTTGTAACATCCTACCGAATAATGTTTAGTTTTTTTATTCATCTATTTCAAATAAAAGAAACCTCAATTCCCTAAACAATACTTACAATTTATACGAATACTGCTTCAAATTTCACCAAATAATGTTTCACATTTTCTTAAACGAGGGAAGTAATCACTTGTGTATCGGTATTTATTAAAAAATGTACCAGATTTGACCGCAAACTTCCTCTTTGGCTAAAGGCTGTCACTTTCGTACTGAACATTCCCCCTGTCGAGTTGGCCACGGGGCCCTCTGATGCCCCACCAAAAGAAAGATGAATATCCTTAGTAATCACTATGCCATTTGATTGATTCAAGTTCCGTGCTGCTCGCTACTCTCCGAGGCCAAGGAAGAATTCCTAATTCTTACACTGATGAGACTAATCAAACCTGATCAGTTAAAAATACACAAGTGATTACTTCCCTCACTCTCTATGTTTCTACCCCCTTATTTAATTATATTTCCACTTCCCGAGCTCCCTATTATATACAAATTATCTAGCTATAAACTAATTCATAAAATTGGTGAAATTAGGATTTGATTATGAGAATAAATTTTGTGAAATTTTCATTAGAGTTTGTGATTTTGAGAATAAATTTTGTGTTTTAATTATTGTGTATATGTGATTTTGAGAATGAAATTTATTAATTGAATTTGTGAAGCTTTATGCAATATTTATATTTTCGTACACTACATGTCTTTGGGAACCAAAAGATATTATAAAGTTGATGAGTTTACAATCCTAGATAATATGCAAAAAGCCTTGAATTTAGCATGATTGAATTTCGATAAGTTTACACTCCTAAATATGACAAATGCCTGAATTTTCAATGAATGACGAGAAACCATTACCATAGCAATCAAGCAAATGTAAGTCTACATTTCTACAATTCATTGCTAAGTTGAAAGTCGTAGTTTAGGTAAATGAGTTTATTCAAGGTCAATATCTCATTACACACTAGAAATTTCGCCCCACCTTTTGGAGGATCCTGCAGCCGCCACTGATCGGTGGACCGAAATAACTTAACGGTTGTAGAAGGAAAGGTGATGAAGAGAATATGAGTAGGAATTAAAGTGGTGCGTTGTGTTGTTCATAGTATAAAAGAAAAAGAAAAAGAAAAAGAAAAGTGACAAAAGGATTAAAACATATCCATTTATTTTGAAGGACTACGTCTAGGAGGGAATGACGAACGTTACAGAGTAGGTGGATCTTCATCAATACATTAATTAATTATTGATTCTTAATTTAAACAAGGAAAATTAGCAGCCCATGAAAATGAAATTTTAAACACTACTCATGAGGACTGACTACTGGAATTGCATACAAGGGAGTAGCTTTCTGCAGAGTAATCCCGAACACGTCATCCATATCCATGGCTTCCGGAGACTCTCCATCTTGAAGCTTCCAGTCGAAGAAACTTATAAGATTTCCGATCATCAATGGCAAAATCCTGATCGCCATTGGCATCCCAACACAAATCCTTCGGCCGCTACCAAACGGGAGGAGCTCAAAATGATTCCCCCTAGCATCAATTTCAGAATTCAAGAACCTCTCCGGCTCAAATCTATTAGCGCTCTTCCAAAGGCGTGGATCCCTCCCCATGGCCCATAAATTCACAAGAACCTGCGAATCTTTAGGGATCATAAGGCCTTCAACCTCTGTGTCGCACTTCGCTTTTCTTGGCAACAACAGCGGTGTTGCCGGATGCATCCTAAATGTCTCGTTCAGTATCGCCCTTAGGTATGGCAACCCACCAAGATCGTCTTCCTTCACGACATTCCCTCTCCCCACTACACTGTACAGCTCTTCTTTCGCTGTTTTCAGCTTGGTTGGATCTTTAAGGAGTTCCGCCATTGCCCACTCTAGCGTTGTTGACGTCGATTCTGTGCCCGCTATGAAAACTTCCTGCATTTATATTTATATATATAAACGGTTTGTCTAATATATATATGTACTTGAGATTGATTGTAAAGGATTGATTTGCAGTGCAATACAAGGAGGAAATGGCGGATTTGTCCGAGCTCGAAATCCTCAGTCTTGTCTTGGCAAACTTTGAGAAGAGCATCGAGGACGTCGTTAGCTTGAGGAGGTGTGTCGAGATTTTGGGCGGCCAATCTCTTCTCAATGATAAGGTCACAAAGATCGAACAACTTTTTGGAATGAAACTCCATTTGCTTCCTCAGCCCTTGGGGATCAATGCTCCTCAAGATTGGGAAGAAATCCGCAACGTTGGGTTTGCGCGCCACCTTGAATATGTTCGAAGTCAATTGCTTGTACTCTCGGGAAAGCTCGGATTTGGGATCGGCCAGGTCCATTGAGAAGAAAATGTTGGACAGGATGTTGAGGCTCGTGTCGATGGCTACCTTGCCAATATTCACTGCAACTCCGGCCTGACTGCATCCCCTCACATACGAAACAAGATCTTCCATCTTCTTCATTCTTATTACTTGACTAGCATCCACCATTTTCTTCGAAAACATCTGCGGTGGATTCGTTAATTTAAGAGTAACGACATTGCTTGATCCAAGAAAGTAAAATATATAAAATCAGACATTGTAGGAACTAAAAAGTTCCATATACAATTAGCAGTACTAAGGTTTTTGAGAGGTTTAAAAATTTTGACATCTTATCATATAAGAGTGTTTGAGGTGAAGGTTTGAACTAAACAATGTTCTAAATGACACTAGCCGGCCACTAGCCGGTAGGTGGGCACGTAGCGCTTAGGCGGACTTAGAACAAACTTGATTATTTCCTTATATTTTAACGTATAACACATCTCAATAATTTATATAATGTAATAATAATCCATAATATCACTCATAAACTCAATTTACGGTGCTTAACTACACTAAAGTAAATAAACGCAAAATTATGCATTAAAATATAGCAACTCTAAACCTCATAAAATCCAATACCATATGTTTGACTCAAAAGCAAATACATTCTGACTTGGACCATTAAAAAACGCTAAGTCGACTAAACACTAAAATTGAACAACCGTTAACCTAGACAGGAATAGGTGGTGCCTAGGCGGATTTCTTCCTAGAGACCCACCTAGGCGTGAAAATTCCTAGGTGCCTTCCTGCCTAGCACCTAGACTCGATTTTTAGAACACTTGAACTAAAAAGATCTACATACACTTAGCAGTAAGTTTGCCTGTTCTCCGGCTACAGAGAACTCTCCTCCGTGGAAAGAGCCTCCTTTCTCTCCAATACTCTCTCATGGTGTGTTGGATCTAAATTGTAGGTTCTCCACTGCTCTCGAATCTCTAAAGATTATGAACTATGGAGATCTACCCAATGATCGAATTCGAAGGCAAGATGATATTGGTTCCGCTTTTGAAATTTGAGTTAATCCGTTTATCTCTCAAATTCCACCAACACAGAATGACCATCCGTACATAAGTGTCTTATTAACCTCCTTCACACTTCTAGCAAGCATTTTAGTTTCAAGAACTAATATCAAAGAAATAGCATGATCCCAAACATAAGTAGTAATAATATCATTTTTTTCTGGGGTTGTTGACTTCGATCTCACCATTCACAGTGACTTCAATTCACTGAACTACCTTGTCAATCGGGTCATTCAGATCGGGTTCGGGTTCCGGTCATTCGGATCCCGGGTAAATCGGGTTTCGGGTAATTCAGGTTACCGGTCGTTCTGGGTCGAGCCAAACCGGGTCAAAAAAACTCGAACTTTTTGAAGAATTTTTAAAAATATTAAAATAATATCAAAATTAAATTGTAATATAAATATGTCAAATTAAAATAAAAAATAATATTATAATTAAATTTATAAATATTATTATTATAATATTATTATATTAATATTTTAAGCATAAAAAATCATATTTATACAAATAAGTATTCTAAGCATACTATAATTGTAAAATATATAAATTATTTAATTTATAGGTGACCTTAACGAATACAATTGCATGACAAATCCATATGGGTTCAATTTAGTGTCTGTGTGGCGTCTACATGGTGCTGACTCACCAGGTAGATTTCGACCCAATGGATCACCGGGTCTTGACTCTAAAAGTCCCGGGTAATTCGGGTTCGGGTCGATTTCGGGTCCTGAGTCTAAAACACTGGGTTTAAACCCGTAAAATTACCGGGTGTACGGGTCGGATTTTTCGGGTCGGGTCATGTTTTGACAGATATACTTAAAGGCACTCCATTTGCATCAACTCTTCATCCTCATCACTTTGAAGCAAGTCAAATCCCCTTCTTTCTCTGTATTTATTACCAACCAGCTTATTCGATCTTCTTCCTTTTTTCTTCCTTTTTGCATTTTCTTCACATTCGTTGTCCTCCATTCTTGTTGGGGTGTGTTGTTGTCAATGGCAATACTTTGAACTCGTTGTGTCAAACCTTTATCAACACATTTGTCTCCACCTATCACGCCTTTTCCCCATGGTTCTCAACGGTATCGATCTGTAGTTGGTCAAGGCAGTCTCTCCATCTTTTATCATGGATCACGTTGCTATCTTCCCCTCTCCGTTTAAAACAACTGATTTCATTGTATTCATTCTGACTCCCTGTCATGACTTCTCTTTTCCACTACTTACATTGCATCGATCTTTCTCCTCATTCAACTATCTAGTTGCAATTGATTCTCCTCCATTCCAGTTTCATTTCTTTCACCCTAGCTACTTCTTTTGCACCCAAATATGTGTGATCACATTTCTTTTATTGTTTCTCAACTTTGGACACCTTTCCTAATCATGTCCAAAAACATTACACTCATGACAGATCATAGGTAGCCATTCGAACACAACCTTTTGATTAAAGGTAACCCCTTTAATATCTTTGACCCCAATCCTTTTTAGAGTTCAAGATAAAGGATTTAGGGAGGTTGTAGCACTTTATAGGTATTGAATGCATCCTCATAATGAATGGGATGATTCTTAGTTATAGAAAGTTCATTGATGACATTTTTAGGGAATTTCCTTGCAAAGGAACTCATGTTTCGAGTCCTCCCGAGTTCTACTTGAAACTATCTCTAGATTATGGGGACATGTTGCCCGATGCTTCAATCTATGAATGATTGATTAAGAAGTTAAACTTCTTGATGCACACACATGAAAAGATTTGCTTTTAGTGTGCAATTTGTTGAAAGTTAAACTTAATAAATGTCTATAAGTTAAAAGTTCATAGATGTATATGCATTGAACCAAATTGAAGATATGGAGGTTGATGAAAAATGAGGAAACGTAGGATCAATTCATGAGGGGTGCTTTAAGATATTTAGTTGCTAATTTATATTTTGTTTTTTCAAGGTTTAAATAAGTTAGATGTTTCTAATTTGATTCATCCACTAGAAATATTATAAATAACATTGGTATCTCTTGACTTTAGACAAGAGTGAAAACACATTTGAAGAAGCATTTTGAGCTTTTGCTCCTATTTAAATCGTCTCTTCTTATATTATTTCATCGTCAAATTCTATCAAAGCTAGGTTGTGGCTAATTCAAGTTTTCCGTTCCAATTTCCTTGTCTCACAAAAGAAAATTATGAGAATTGGTGTCTACGTATGAAGACACTTCTTGATTCCCAAGATGTGTGGGAGATTGTTGAGAGAGATTATGAGATGCCTCAAGACGAAGCTTTGTTGACTCTCACTGAGAATGAGGTCTTTCAAAAGACTCGGAAGAAGGATCAACAAGCTCTCACTCTCATCCACAAATGTCTTGATCAGACCATGTTCAAAAGAGTTTCCAATGAGACGACTGCCAAGCAAGCATAAGAAATCTTGAGAACCTTTAACCAAGGGGTTGACAAGGTGAAAAAGGTGCACTTGCAATCTTTGTGAGGAGATTTTGAAAGTCTTCAAATGCAAGAGTGTTAGACGTGGTCAACCAAATGAAGTGATATGGAGAAATTAAGTATCAAAGATGCCTGGCTTGCTGAGAAGATACTTTATTCTAGGGGTGGACACAAATCCCGCAAATCCCATCTCGTCCCGCTTCCCGTCCCGATCCCGGTGGGATTTAGAAAAAAAATGTCAATCCCGTCCCGATCCCGTCCCGCAAAAATTACGTGGGACGGGACGCGGGACGAAGAGTTCAAATCCCGCAAATCCCGTCCCGTCCCGCATATATATAAAATTATATATATTTATATATTGGCAAAACTAATTAAAATAACCCAACCTTTAAAGGGGTGTTAAAAATATATCCCCACCTTTCAAATGTAAGATAAATATCCCGACCTTTATAAGTGATGGTAATATAATATCCCAAAATTTTCTCCCCCACAAAAATGCTTACATGGCACATATGTGGCAAAAAATAATGATCATATTCACAAGCTTGCCCTTGGATCTTAATGCTCGAATTATACAAAGTATAGTCTAAATTGTCATGATAATTTAAAAATAAATAAAACTCTCTTTTGTAACTGAAAAAAATCATTCAATTTAATACGTATTTATAGATTATAATTAAATTTAATCAAAACAAGTACAATAAAACAAGTAAATATTTAAAATATAATTTTCAATATCTTGATTGTGTAAAATATCATTCAAGTTTCCTAGATTAAATTAGATTGGTTTTAAGTTTATCTTTATTTTTTTTATTTTGGATTTAAGAAAAAATAAAAAATAAAAAATTTACATTCTTTTATATATTTTTAATAATAATAATTTACTTCTTATATAGAAATGAACACCATTGAATAATCTAAACAATTAAATTTTCATTTCAATTTCGTAGTAACATAAAGTTTATAATTGACAAAATATTCTTCAGTTTTGATGAGTTAAATTACTAGCTAATCATTTACTAATTGAAAATATGTTATTTTGCTTTAAAAAAATTTTATTTGGCTTGTTATAGATATTAATTATTTCGAAAAAAGATATAAAAAGTTAGGTACAAATTAAATCTAAAACTACAAAAGTTTATTGAATAAACTTTTAAACTCATCTAATTTAATTTTATATGTGTTATTTGAATTGAAAATACATGAGTAATACAATACAAAAAATAAGAATTTTATTGAAGAGAAATCATTAGGATATTATATTACCATCACTTATAAAGGTCGGGATATTTATCTTACATTTGGAAGGTTGAGATATATTTTTAACACCCCCTTAAAGGTTGGGTTATTTTAATTAGTTTTGCCTTATATATTTAATTAAAATTAATAAAAATATATAAGAATATATTTATATTATACCTTAACATTTATTTAAACTCAAAATTTAAAATTTAAAATAATAATAAAAACATTAAAAATATATAAGAAGTAAGCAGTTTGGCCGAGTAACTAGTTGCTACGTACTGTAATTTGAGTCTTTGACTTCAATACAAATTGGATTCCAGATTGGTAATATGTTGCTACTACCTACTGTTTTTTTTAAATGTAATGGGATTACTATGTTTGGCTTTAGTTTGCACCTTTCTACTTGTTATTTTTTTATAATGTTTTATTCATTTTTTACGAGGGACAAATCCCGTCCCGTTCCGATCCCGTCCCGTCCCGTGAGGGATTAGACCCGGCGGGATTTGAAAAAAAATATTCAATCTCGTCCCGATCCCGTCCCACAAAAATAAGCGGGACGGGACGCGGGATTACCCCAATCTCGTCCCGTCCCGCCCCATGCCCACCCCTACTTTATTCGTTGCCAACGAAGTTCGATCATGTTGTAGTAGCGATTGAAGAGTCAAAAGACTTGGAGACTATAACAGTTGAAGAACTCATGGGTTCTCTATAAGCCTGAGGGGAGAGGATCCAAAGCATAAAAGACAACCCAACAAAGCAAGTCGTAGCGATCAAGCACTCAACCCAAGAGAACGGTGATGGTCAAGACAAGTCTCAAAGTGGAAGAGGACGAGGACGTGGACGTGGATCTTTTCGTGGAATTAGAGAAAGAGGCAAACCATTAAACCATGACTCTAATTATGGAGAAAGTGGTCAATCCTTGAGAGGATGGGGAAGTGGAAATTGTGGCAAATAGGATAATTCAAAGGTTCAATATTATAATTGCCAAAAGTTTGGACACTATGCGCGATATTATTGAAATGCCCCTAGCAATGATGAGAAGAAGGCCACTATGTGTAGGATTAAAAAGTGGACGATGCCACTTTTTTGCTAGCCTACCAAGGCAAGCACAAAGACAAGAAAGATGTATGGTACCTTGACAATGCAATGAACAACAACATACGTGGTGACAATAAGAAATTTGGAGAAGAACGACGAGATGCACATGAAGAGTCGTAGTCTCTTGCTCCAAGATTATGATCATCAGAATGTGATTGCCAAGGTGCCAATGACGAAGGATAGAATGTTCTTGTTGAATATTCAAATAGATGTTGTCAAATGTGTCAAAGCTTGTGTAGATGATACACCATGACTATGTCATCTATGGCTTGGGCATATGAACTTTGAGAGCTTAAAGTTGATGTCTCAAAGAAATAATTGAATGGGATCCCTCCAACTGACCAGCTAGATCAAATTTATGAAGGGTATCTTGTTGGAAAATAAGTTTAGAAAAGCTTTCCAAAAGAGAGCACTACAAGAGCAAATCCGCTGCCACTTGAACTTGTCCACACTAATGTTTGTGGACCAATAAAGCCAACCTCGTTCGGCCAAAATAGGTACTTACTTCTCTTCATTGATAATTTCAGTAGAAAGACTTGGATTTATTTTCTGAAAGAAAAATCCCATATTTTTTCTATGTTCAAGAACATTAAAGATCTTGTGGAAAAACTAAATGGTCTTTATATCAAGTCTCTTAGAACTGATAGAGGTGGCGAGTTTACTTCTAACAAGTTCAATTAGTTTTGTGATTTGAATGGCATCAAAAGATTTCTGACAATGTTAAGATCTCCTCAACAAAATGGTGTGGTTGAAATAAAGAATCAGACCATTCTCAACATGGCTCAAAGCATGGTGATGAAAAATAAGATGTCGAAAAAGTTCTGGGTTGAGGCAGTTGATTGCTCAGTATATCCAGCCAACCGATTTCCAAAGAAGAGCTTATCAGATAAAACTCCTCAAGAAACAGGAATGAGGAGATCAAGTCAATCTAGAAGAATAATATGTAGGTATTGACAACTTTACCAAAAGGTAAAATGGGTTTTCAAGGAGAAGAAGAATGTTCAATGAAAGGTTGAGAGGTACAAGGCAAGGTTAGTTGCCAAAGGCTATAACCAATGTCCAGGGATCGACTATGGTTAGGTGTTTGCTCCAGTTGCTCGATTAGAGACTATTAATTTGATGATTTCACTTATTGCTCAAAGAAAGTGGAGGGTTTATGAAACGGATGTGAAATCGGCATTTTTTAATGGCGTGCTTGAAGATGATGTTTATGTTGAAGAAAACCTTGTATGACTTAAAACAAGCATCACGAGCATGGATAGTAGGATTGATAAGTATCTACAAGAGAATAGGTTTGTGAAATGCCCGAATGAGTATGCGCTCTATGCCAAGGTTTGTGAAAATGATGATACTCTATTTGTTTGCTTATATGTTGATGATATGATTTTCAAGGGTAACAACCCGATAATATTTGGAGATTTCAAGCAAGCCATGACGACATAGTTTGGGATGACTAATCTTGGTCGCATGTCTTATTATCTTGGCATTAAGATTATGCAATCAGATAATGGGATTTTCATTTGTCAAGAAAGATTTGCTAAGGAGATTCTAAAGAAGTTCAGAATGGATGATTGTTAGCCTATAAGTACAGCAACTGATTACGGAGTCAAGTAATCAATGTATGACGAAGGTGAGAAGGTTGATTCTACATCTTTCAAGAGCCTTGTTGGAAGTTTGAGATATTTGACCTGCACTCGGCCAAACATTCTCTATGGAGTTAGGCTCGTGAGTCGGTTCATGGACACCGATTTCAACACATTTCAAAGCAGTAAAATGTATTTTCCGGTACATCAAATGTATCATCAACTATTGCTTGCTTTATTCTTCTACAAATGAATATAAGCTTGTGGATTACAGTGATAGTGACTGGGCTGGAGATTTTAATGATCGAAACAATACTACTGTTTTTGTTTTCTTTATGGAAGATACTGCTTTTACTTGGAGTTCTAACAAGCAATCTATTGTTACTCATTCTATGTGTGAAGCTGAATATGTTATTGCTACATCTTGTGGCAACAAAAAAAAAAAAAAAAAAAAAAAAAAAAAAAAAAAAAAACTCTTGGGTATCAAAATTTAAAAATAAACTAAACATTGTAGAGACTAACCTATATATTGAGAATTTCTTATATTTAATTGAAAATATTTTTATTTCTTATAATATTTAATATTTTGAAGGATTGTAAGAATCTTATGCAAGATCGATATCGTTCATAAGATTATTTAATTTTATCATTTTTTTATACTTTTATGATTGCACACACTAGCTCCACACTACCATATTTATTCCGTGGGTAGGTCGGTTGCATTCACAACCGACATACAGTTCTTTCCAAGCAACTAATATAATTTGCAAACCTAACACTTAATTACATTATTATCAATTTATATTTAAAAAAAATTGAAAAATGATATTTAAATTTTAAAGTGAAAAAATCGATGAGAAGTCCTGTGCTAAAGTTTTTATATAATTATATGAAAAATTAATTAATCTTTCATTTATATGAAAAAATAAAATATCATTTTTCAACATTTTTTAAATGTATACGTACTAATAGTTTTTTAAAAAGTAAATTCATAACCTAAATAATTACGTTGGGAAATATTTTCAACCTTCCACTATATATTAAAAAAATCCATATAATTTATGAAAATTTTTAAAAATAATTGTAGAGGATCCTATAAATATCTTGAACCTTCTCGTATGTATTACAAAACCCATATAATTGTGATTGGGATCAGTTGTTCTCAGAAGAACAACCTTCCCCCCCCCCAAATTAAAAATAAACCCTCTTTTAATTAAAACTTATCGTTTACTATTTATGCACACTTTTTTAAAATGATAAAAACTATATGAAATATTAACTTTTTAAAAAAAAAATTTTTTATAAATTCATACTTAATACTACCTCCGTCTCAAAATACTTGTCGTTTTACTTTTTGACACGTTTTTTAAGAAGTTAAAAACTCTAAAAAATAATAATTTTTTTTCATAATTTTATAGACAATTGTATTAAGTATGAAATTATTTTTTAAAATTAATAAAATTATTGATATTTTATATAGTTTTTACCGTTCTTAAAAAACGTGCCAAAAGTAAAATGACAAGTATTTTGAGACGGATGGAGTAGTAACAAGTATGAAATTATTAAAAAAATATATTAAAAAAGTTAATATTTTATATAGTTTTTAACACCTCAAAAAGCGTACATGAATAGTAAAACGTCAAGTTTTAATTAACGGAGGGAGTATACACTAATAATTAAACTTTTAAAAATTAAAAAAATGGTAAGGGAGAGAAATTACGTGAGAGGGGACAGTAAGTAAGAGTATCTCCTATACTTTCCCCATTTTGAGAATTTAGGAGTTTTTAGAGAATTTTTAGGTATTTTTTAGTCAAACAGAATCTCCATCAAATTATACAAAATGGAAAATGACCAAAAAAAATAAAGTGGATTACCTAAATATGTAGCATTTTTTAAATTAGTAATTATTTAAATCATCGAAATGAAAAACTATTCGAGTTAAAACAAAAATAATTTAAATAATACTCCCTCCATTCAGAAATAAATAATGTTTGACTTTTGTGCACGTAGTTTTAGGAGCTAAAAACTATATAAAATCTTATTTATTTTAATTAATTTTTTTTATAGTTTAATATCGATTAGTAATAAGTATTAAATTGTGAAAAAAATTAATTAAAATAAATAAGATTTTATATAGTTTTTAACTCCTAAAACTATGTGCACAAAAGTCAAACATCATTTATTTTCGAACGGATGGAGTATATATTTTATTTCCTTAGTTTGACAAAAATTTTAAAAAAAACTTGAAGATGGTCCAAGGAGATAAAAAATGAGACAGCAGACCTGCACTAATATAATTGATAAAAAAAATTAATATTAATAATTGCAGAGGATCCTAGAAATATCTTTGACCTTCTTCTACACCCCTTAATTATTTAACTCATCGTTTTCTTCAAACTTGAGGATTGTTTCCATTAAAATTATAAACTTCATGGCCAAATAGAAATAAGAAACATTACTCAACAATTAACATGTATATATATAATATAATATAGATGAGAGGTAGGAACGTACTAAAGAGCTGGCGAGTTTGCGAAAGGTGCGCCAGCGATCGGAGACAGGCATGAAGCCAATGGCGTACTCGTCAAAGTTGAGAAGGCGGAAGCAATCAGGGACCTGTCTGTTGGATAGCTGAGCGTCCTTCTTCTGCAAAACCTGGCGAGCCACCTCTGGCGATGAGACCACAACCGTCTTCATGTATCCGAAACGAAGAAACATCAAGGGCCCATGGATCTTTGCTAGTTCGGTCAGAGCTTTGATCGGCGCCTTGCCGGTCAGGTTGTGGAGGTTTCCGATGACGGGCAACGGTGTCGGACCAGGTGGGAGACGCTTTCTGGGCCTCAACAGCTTCTCCGACACCAGCCATTGGATGGCTACCCATACCAACACTATCCATACAACCGACTTCATCATATTCTCCATTTCAAACAAACCTCCTCTAGCTCTAGCTCTCTCATTTTATTTATATTGCGTGCTAGCTTTTTCTTCATTTTTAAATCTTTTTTTTTTGTATTTTTATTTTTATTAAGTAATAAATGAAATTCGAGAGGCCGATAAGTCCACAGACAGAAGTCCGTCAATATATACAACAGAAACATAAAAGATGCAGAAAAACAAGTCGAAAGGCACTCTAAAAAGACGAATCTAGACGAAACTAAATAAAACATGTTGAGGACATAGATTATCTTGAACCTTGTAGATTATAGGATCCTATAAAAATAATTGTAGACAATACATCAAGAATCCTTGTAGGTAGTGAAGACAAACCTTCAAGGAATTTCATTCGCTCCGAACACGGAGTCACCCCGTACACACCACCTCAACTGGAGCACACACTTCAACAATCTATGAGAATAAATCAAGATGCACCGACCTATCAACACACCAACCCTTATGAGATTTGTGGAATTTTTACAAAGGTATATAAAAGACAATCTGAATATATTAAATCTTTTTATTTAGTTGCTAGTTTAACGTTTCTTTCATTTTCTTATTTTCTTATTAGGATTTTTTCTACTCTTTGTCCGTCAGCACAGATTATACAAATAAAAAGGGAAAGATTTACTTTTAAACATTAAATTTTTATAGTTTTAATGCGTCTTAATATCACGGGTTGACGGGTTCGAGTCGACCTGTTGACCTGCCGGGTCGACCCGCTAGAAAATGGAAGAAAGGCTTCCAATGCTATAAAAAGAGAAGAATGATGGTGCATTTTGTCATACATTGCATCTTACATGTGAGTTTATGTTTTTATTATGAATTATTCTAAAAATAATATAGATAATAATTATAAACTTATTTTTTTTAAAAAAAATAATTAATTTTTTTTGGATTGACGGGTTGACCCGACGGGTTGGGGGATGGGCGACCCTAAACTGCAACCCGCTTCCATCCTTCGACCAGGACTCGATGGGTCACTGACCCGTTGGGTGGTTGACCCTTTTGACCCGCATGTCACGAGTGTCACGGTGGTTATATATATATAGGTAATGGTTCAAATGAAAATGGTTCTTAAAATGAAAATCTCTGTTAAAATGAAAATGGTCCAATTTGAAGATAAATGGGTCTAATTTAAAGGTAAATGAACCTAATTAAATGAGTAATAGATAAATGAGCGTAATTAATGTGTAAATGGGCCTCATTTTATGGTGTAAATGGGTAAATGGGTAAATGACCCTAATTCTGAGAAAAATGTCACCACATCTCCCATACTTTCTATTTCTACCAATATCGCCCTTATTTCAATTATAAAAATTACAGATTTTAGCCCGTAATTTTTATTTGAAATAATATTATAAGGTAAATATATAAGATTACAAAATGCAACAAAATATGCTACATTATATTTCTTGTCTTTATTTTAAAAAGTGAAAAATATGAGATTACAAAATATAAAGTGAACAAACAATACAATAAAGATTATTATTAATAAATGTGCATTTTCCTAATGTAAAGAAAGTTTCCTACCAAATATTTTCTTTATGGGTTGCTATTTTTATGGCGGTTTTGTACTTTAATGCGACATGTGTCATTAAATGCCTATTAGCTCAAAATGGTATAACGATGTGCCCATGCACAAAAGTTCGAGTTCAAAATCCCACAAAGGCTATTTATGGGTGTCTTCTTTTTGTTCCTGTTCATGAATAAGATTATAAAGTGCAATAATAAAATGATAACGTGCACAAATAAGATGATAAAGTGCATATATATAACATTATGGTGTGCAAATATAATATTGTGTTGTGCAAATATAATACTCCCTCTGTTAATTAAAACTTGACGTTTTACTATTCATGCACGCTTTTTGAGGTGTTAAAAACTATATAAAATATTAACTTTTTTAATATATTTTTTAAATAATTTCATACTTTGTTACTATTAAGTATGAATTTATAAAAACAAATTTTAAAAAAAGTTAATATTTTATATAATTTTTATCATTCTAAAAAAGCGTGCATGAATAGTAAACGACAAGTTTTAATTAATAGAGGGAGTATTATGTTGTGCAAATAAAATGATAAGTGCAAGAATAAAATGATGGTATATGAATAAAAATATGAAGTGCATGAATAAGATTGTGAAGTGCACAATTAAGATTATAAAGTGCATAAATAAAATGATAAAGTGTAAGAATAAAATGATGGTATATGAATAAAAATATGAAGTGCATGAATAAGATTGTGAAGTGCACAATTAAATTATAAAGGGCATAAATAAAATGATGAAGTCTATGAATAATAATATGAAGTGCATGAATAAGATTATGAAGTGCACAGTTAAGATTATAAAGTGGATAAATAAAATGATAAAGTGCAAGATTAAGATTATGAAGTGCACAATTAAGATTCTGAATTGCACTTTTATAATACAAATTATTAAAATTAAGCAATTTAGCCTATGTAGAAGTCGAACCCACCTCTCTGCGCATAAACACATTGCTCTACCATTAAGCTAATAGGCTATGAATCCAAATTCCAAATCAGACAATATTAATTTTGTCCTAGACATTTTATGAAACACCTAATAGGCATGGATTTAACGATAACTCAATCTCGATTTCTCTACTAGGCATTTTATCAAACGCCTAGAAGGCATGAATTTCCCATCTCAATCTCAATTTCAAATCCAATGATTTGAGACGCATCCACTGATTAAGTATTGGGAGGGAGACGAATAAATTCAATCCACTGATTAAGACAAATCCAATGATAAGGCATGAATTTTGTCACTCGCTTCATCGATCCACTGATAAGATGAATCCAATTTTGGAGAGGGAGAAAGATAAAGATAGAGGCGCCGAGGGGCGGCGTCGGGCTCCTTGGACGACGGCGGCGAGTGTAAAAGAATGGGAGGCAGATGCATACATTAGGAGTGGAGGGAGCGAGATGGAGATAGAGGAGCGGAGACAGGGAGACGCATATAGTAGGAGCGGAGGGACGGCGTCGGGCTCCTGGTCGACGACGGCGAGCACAAAAGGGAAGACGGTGAAGAGATGGCCGAGATCTGGGATGATGAACAGGGATAAGGGAGAACTGGAAAAGCTCATAGAGGGAGATCTAGGCTGGGCTCGAAATTTTTTTTTTAAATCAGGTCCGTTTTCAATTTAAGGCATTTTTATTTTAAGCATCATTTTCATTTTAACCACACCCTATATATATATATATATATATATATATATATATTGGGGTGCGCTCCGGTGAAAACCTAAATTGCGGTAAAAACAGGGAGGACCGGCTTTTTAGCCCGGTTCACTAGCTTTATATAGCCCGGTTATGAATAGAACCGATCTGTAAGATCACATATTTTAGCCCGGTTCTAAATAAAACCGAGCTATAAAGTCACTATGTGATTTTAAAACATGAGTTTTCAACACGGTTTTTTAGGCTTAACCGATCTATAAAATCATGTGTTATTTTAAAACTGTAGTTTTTAGCACGGTTTTTAGGTTGAACTGAGTTGTAAAGTCACTGTGTAATTGAGGTTTTTAGCATAGGTTTCAAATAAACCAAGCTATAAAGTAGTCCTTACGGTTTTTACCACAATTTGAGGTTTTCACCGGAGTCAATCCGTGTATATATATATATATATATATATATATATATATATATATATATATATAACAAAATAATTTTTACTTACGTATCAACTTTTCCTTAATTATCTCATTTTTAACCGATAGCCTTTTTTTCTCCATTTTTCCCTATCTATTTATATTCATTTATAATAGATGATTAAAATTAATGATAATCATTTGATATGTGACATCCTCCCCTTCATATATAATTATTTTTTAAGATTCTATATATTTTCTAATCAATGAGTTTAATTCAAAATATTTTAATGCTAGATTTTTAAACAATCAAATTATAATAGAGTTTTTTTCCTCAGTATCTTCTACATTTCATAATCAATTGGTTTATTTAAAAGGGTATTTGGAAATGCCCTTGGGAAGTCGAAATAATTATTTTGGACTCCTTGAGGGACCTTACTCATTTCAGACAGTCCATATTCACCACGTATTTAGGGAAGTGAACAATGTAGCGGATAGATTGGCTTCATTGGGTCATACAACCACTATTTGTAACACTACCACGGATTTAGAACTTCATGTTCTCATCCAAAAAGGATGCCCTAGGATGGACTATTGATCATGTATAGTCTATTCTAATTGCTTTCCATTTTCAAAATAAAAAAATTGGTTTATTTCAAAACATCCAAAACATTGATTTTTTATATTTATTTCTAAATATTAACTACTCCGTATAAATATATATTTATCTATTAAATAAGAATTTTTTTGCTCTAGTCTCATAAATTGTTAAAAAAAAATTACTTATTTGTTAATCATCTATTATTTAAGAATTTTTTTTCTTAGGTGTCATAATTAATCATATTAACATTGTTTGGTTTTGTTCATTTTTTACTTTACGAACTTTACTCTTCTTATATTATATATACCAACTTTGTTAATATTTGATTTAATTTTATAATAGTAATTTGATATATTTTTAATATTTTATTTAAAAAAATGCGTAATAACGCGTGGATTGTACTATAGTTATTAGTTTTTACAAATAATTGGTTGAGATATTTGAGCCATTCCTGAATGGTTCAACCGGAAAGAACTTGTGGGTAGTACCCAAATTAAGGTCTCTGGTTCGAACCTCGAATAATCGCTCTTTATTTACCAATTTCAAGGTTGAGATATCCATATGATATCCATTTTAGCTCCTTGTCCACCATTTTTAAGTGTTTAAGCAAATGTCCACTTTATTTTTATAATAATAAATTTACCCCTATCTATTACTATTATAAAACCAGAAGCATCTTTCACTCACGTGGCTTCACTAGAAGGCTCCGTTCCACATGTCACCCTTTGAATGAATCCACATCTCCACTTCCTTTGACATCTACATGTGGACTACTAATATACATCCATGACATTATTTTTTGCCACATCTTAGTAACCACTGCACCTCCACTAACCTCTGCACCCCTTCCCGTTAGTGCAGAGACTGGCCAGTTCGTTGCTATAGCATAGCATATCCTCGTGGTGGTGCACTCACCCACGGTATCATCATCATAACATAAATTAAATATAAATTAAACATGCCCGATGGTACTGGGCTATCATCATGCTCATATCAACTCGATAGACTCAGGGCACCCGATGGGGCTGGGCTACCCTATGACCCTAGCAAAGACTCTAGGACTATCACAGATAATGGCCGTTCTATTTCAAACACACAAAGTAAACACATGCTCAATTCAATGCAATCCTAGCATGATACTACATGGCATGCTTTAATATGCAACAAAACTACACATTACATGACACATCAGGCAGGAGGTCCAGGTTACTGAGTAAGTCCCGTAGGATACTTACCTGTTGATGCAGAACAGCAAGATAACACAAGCAAGGGCCCAAACGTAAGTCCAAAGCAATCCAAAAGCAATACACACCTATCATCAAGTCATTTCCATAAGCTACCAGACCAACATTCATACACGCGAACCCAAGTTCTCAACATCCTCAAAACCGACCGATAGTAAAACCGTTTTCCAAAATCTTTCGATACGATCAAATCGACCAAAATCATTCTTTCAATCAAACCCATTGATAAAATCATACCAACCATATTTTCAACTCATAAATCCCAATTTAAGTCAATTCATGTTCAAAATACTTTCTCAAATCATACTTGGCCAAATTCCGACATTAAACATTTAAGCCTTAAAGTCAATTTCCCAAAATCATGTTATAAAATAATTCCGGCATGTTTCTTATTTCAAAAACATAAAATAAGTTCCAATATTAAACCATCAAAATAATTCTATGCTCACAAGTAATATTTATAAATCAAAAACAACAATTCACTTTAAAAATTCATAACCCACATATTTAAATCCTCATGAAATGCATCACATATAAATAATCCAATTAATACTATTTTAAAACAAATAACAATATATAAAGATTAATTTCCAGAATATTATAATTATAACCAAG
The DNA here is from genome assembly GCA_963922045.1 of Persicaria maculosa. Classification (NCBI taxonomy): domain Eukaryota; kingdom Viridiplantae; phylum Streptophyta; class Magnoliopsida; order Caryophyllales; family Polygonaceae; genus Persicaria; species Persicaria maculosa. The sequence continues at coordinate 41,368,216 of OY998271.1, forward strand.
TCCCAAAATAATACTAATCTTCACAAAATTTAACACTTACTATCCATATATTCTTAAAATAAACCAAAAATATATTTATAACCCAATATCAAATAATATCACTTTTAAAACCTTTTTAAATATAAATATTAATAATTTAAGAACATATAAATATATATATTCATCTTACTAAAATCAGAAATAATAACAAAATATAACATATATATATATAAATCGTAACACATATATATATTCTACATATAACAACTTAAAACAATAAAACACCCAAATGACTCAACCCAAAAAAATCTGAAAAGATAAGCCCAACCCGAAATCCAAAACCCAGCCCAAGACCCGACCCGGATCCAGCCCAATCCCAATCGGATCTTAAATAAGGTGAACCGGCTCCCTCTTTTAATTTTAAAAGACTGAACCGGTTTTCTAAAAAAAAAAAGGAAAAGAACCCGTCTTCAACCTCCACCGCCTTTCCTCTGATTCGAGAACGGAAAGAGGAAAGAAGGGCAATGGCGTGCCGGAGTCCTGGGCGCACATCCTCACTAGCTCTATTCTTCCCGACCCTCAAGGACACGAAATAAGCTCAAAACGAATTAAAGGAGAGAGAGAAAAGGTGGTCTCACCGAGAAACATCGGAGGAGGAGCTCGGGCTGTTTTGGGGCTCACTAGAGTTGGAATCACACTGCTCCTGGCCTAGGGCGAAGGTAGAGAGGTTAAAGGCCCACCTTTGTTTCGGTTGGAGGTGGAAGGAAGAGAAAGGAGGGAGAATCTGAGCCCTTACCGTGTTTAAACCGAGGAAAGGGGAAGAGGAAGGTTGGCGTCGGCGCCGACTTCAGGGCTGCTCCTGGTGTCTCAATCGTGTCCTCGGGCGTCGGAGGGAGGTGTCAGGGCTGCTGGCCGAAGAGGAGGCTAGGAGAGCTCGGCGGGTGCTCGGGTTGTGCTCGGGGAGTGCTCTAAGGCGCTCAGGGGATCCACTCGGTCTCTTGAATCAGCAAAACAGGGGGTCTTGGGGCTGAAAATGGTGTTGCAGTGGTGGTGTGTGGGGGCCTGCAGTCAGAAAAGAGGGAGAGAGGGAGGAGAGATTGGTGAGCAATTTGTGTTGTTTGGGATTCAGAATTAAGGAGGAGGGGTAGGAGGCAGGGGTGTACAGGAGGGAAGAAGACAAAGAAGAGGGAGGGGACCATGCCAATGCAACAGGAACCAGAGAGAGAGAGAGAGAGAGAGAGAGAAATAAAAGGAAAAGAATAGAATTGAATTGGTCCCCAACGAAAAATTCAAAATAGCGGAATTAGACTCAAAATCCGCTCGCCCGATCGAATCCCGACTAAAACAATTTTAATAAATCAAAGTTCGATCAAATTTCAAGATAATCGGAATTAAATAATTTCAATCAATTCGGAGCTTAATTAAATTTTATTAATACTCGGACTCGAAGTCGAAAATCAAATCACGTCAAAAATCCTAATTTAAATTGATGCCGGAATGATTTTAAAATCAAACGTACACTCGAGGACGGGTTTTCTCACATTTCCACCGATTGAATAAAATAATCATTTATTTACTCAAATATATTAATATAATAATATAAAATACATTCAGTCCTTACAGCTTAGGGTTTTGTTTTGGTTTCAGTTTGAACTGATTTGATTTGGGAGATCCAGAAGGGTTTGAATACAAGAGAGGTTTCAAGATTGGAGTTGGAGGGAGATGCTTTAATTTTGTTGGGGGAGGTGGGTGATCAATGGAATTGTCTAGTCGAACTGTTAGATAAAAAGTGGTTGTTTGTATTGGCCTTGTTAAATTTCTACCATTTATGACCTAAAGAAATTTACTATATTATAGGGATATGTTATAAAGTATCAGATTGGTCTGAATTATTTGTCTCTGATCCTATCCTTTGTCCTCTCTCATTAAAAAATCTAAAAATTTTACACTTTTAATCTATTTTATAATTTTAATTAATTTTTATTTTTCATTTTAATTAGAGTTTGCGAGAGGAATAGGGTTGGGGGATCAGTAGAGATCTCCTACATCACATTAGAGGATCTCCATTGGATGAGGGATAGGAGAGGGGCAAATTAGAGGATAATAGATTTGGAGTTGGTTATTGGTAAGAAGTTGAAATAATTATTACAAGATAATTATAAATAAATTGCACCTAATTCCATTTCCACTAATAAAATATTCACAGAGTGGAATAATACCTAAAAACCCCTTCTCAGTCGATGTCAAACTCAGAATTAGTTACCAAAAACAATTATCAAGAAGGTAGAATTAAATAGTCAATCAAAATCTCAAAAAGAACGAAAAAAAAAACTAAAAAATCAATCAGAGTACATAAAGACTATGAACAAATTCAATTGAGAATCAAAATCTACCCGCATATATTTTTTATGCTTCGTGAATTTAGAATAAACTGAAACGTCAAGAAATCAAATTGAAAGCAAATGCTTGGATTGAAAAAGTAAATTAATAAATAAAGAAGCAATGAAATAAATCAAATTTAGGTTTCTCATTTGCTCTTAAGGAAATTTGTAATTGTTTTCTAAAATAAAAAAGGACTTAGCTGTAATTTAGTGTAAATCATTTTGTTAATAGTCATTTCAATGACTTTTCTTGATTATGGAAGGCTTACATACACGTTCAATCAAATAAGGCAAATAGGGATGCAAACCAAGTCATCGAATCGACTCAGGGAGAGGCTTGGTCAATTAGTCTTGCCTAAGTGCTCGGAAAGCGATCAACAATGCTCGAAAAAAAGTTGCAAGGTGCTCGATCGACAGTGCTCAGAAGTTGACTCATCGGCACTCGCAGGGTGCCTGGGAATCAGGTACTTGGCCCTCAGTCCTCGAGCACTGGGCGCTGGTGCTCGGTGCCCAGGGTTGTGCTTAAGAACGATTGGGAGCCTTCCTAGTTTTGTCAAGAGCCTTTTTGTGGAATGCTCGGGTTTCTGCTTGTGAGTGTTTTAGGATGGCTTGTTGGAAGACTTTGAGTTGTAGGATTATATGGATATAAGAGCTAGGGTTTGGGGTTGGAATCAAAGAACACTTAGTCAAGTGATTTTTCAATTAAATTCATAATGTCATATAAATAAATAAGATAAGCTAAAATTAAATATATGCTACTAGCCCTCTTTGTAGATGAATTGGGCCCTATATATGGTGGGTCGGTCTTTTCTTCATGAGCTTTGTTTGTAGGTTTAAGCTCAAGTCTTGGGATGAAGGTCTTGTTTTGAGAAAAGTGACTCAAGGTGGCCCGAATTTTTGCTCTATAGTAGCTCCGAATCGAATGAGGACTGCCTTAGTTGCATCTTGGATCATCTTGGCTCTTGCACGAGTGACATGACCATCAAATGGCACTTTCAACTTGTCATCAATGTCTTGCAGAGTCATGGCATTTTGCCCAACATCAATTAAATATTTGTTTCATGATTGGAACAACAAGCTCTTAAAGCTTATATAGGATGTGATTTATGTTACACTCAATCAACCTCCTCTTTTTCCTCTCTTCGTTCTTTTTTTTTTGGCGCCAAGTCTGGTGGGCGGGAACAACAGCAGGGGGCCCTCCCTCTCTTTTCCCTATTTCCCTCTTTCTGTTCTTGAAAACTACCATCGAGGTCAAAATTTTTTCCCCAAAACTAGACCATATGGTAGTTTTGCTATTTTCACTATCCTAGTACATTGTTGCAACCTTTTAGTTTTTTGGTTTAGTTTTGCAAATGCCCCTTAATTAAAACTATAGCTGTTTAAAGTAAAATTATGAAGATTTTAAATTTTTACGAATTATTAGCAACGAAAGATAATCAATTTTTTAGACTCTCCTATGGTAATTTAGGGTTAAGTTGTAGCTTTTAATTTTAGCATTTTGGACTTTCTGCATAGTCATCAAATAGTATATTTTGACTGAATTTTCCAAAAATTGACAAACCCAAAATTGATCAAAATTGATCCAAAACTGGGTCAGACTCTCTAGTTTAGGTCAATCCAGCTCTATTTGAGACCCATTTTATCGAGAATTCGTTTTGCCAAAAAATTATGTAATGATCCAACCTAAATGACCCGATTGACAAGTCTACTACCAAGGATTTTTTGGATTCCAATACATTTTAACTATAATGCATAAACACTTTAACACTGTTTGACTACCACATTTTACAATTTGTCTAAAATAATGTAAATTTTAAATAACATACCTTTTAAATTATGTTAAATAATTATATTGATTTTATAAAATAATTATAAGCTTTACACAATAGTGAATGTTTGATTAATACACTTTACAAGATATTTTATTTAAAACTTATATTATTTTAACACATTGTAAAACATGTTAAATAAACACTACTGAAGTGTCTATACATTCTAATTAAATGCGTTGGAATCCAAACACATCCAAGTTATATATTTTGATACAAATGTGAATATCTAACTCACATTAATTTGATTCTTTTTTATTTATTTATTTGGTAATTCTAATCATAGGTAGTCTAATCTGTATTTGATATTGCATAGGCTTACACGAGAAGAATCTAATGTCTCAACCAACGATATCTTTTTGATAGCATCTAGTTTTGCGTATTTTTCATGTGCATTTAGGTTAGTTTCATGCATCATTTTAGATTAAATTTAATTGCCTTTTAGTTTGGTTTCTGTATTATTTAATTATGTTTCAGAGTTATACAAAAGTTTTGTTCTTGTTTTGTTTATAATGGTCGGTGATTCGAGCTGAATTTCATACATCTAACAGAAGGGGTTAAGAGACAAGCAAAACACGGGTCGTGTCAAGTCGAGTCGGCCTTAGGAGCTCAAAGTGATGTACTACAACTCATGGAAGATCCTTCATGAGTTGTGAGAATGGGATTCTTGCAACCTGAAAGTTGTTGTAAGCTTCTACGACTCATGGGAGACCCTTCACGAGTCGGGACAACGCCAGATGCAGGTTGGACTTTTCAAATTTTTCGATTGTCTTTATAGTTTTTTTATTTATTTATTTTGGCCTGATATAAGTTCTTCGAATTGAGGTTTGGAGGGGGTTACATTTTTGGTGGAAAGAGGCTGAAAACTCATAGTTGGGATTTGGGGAAAAAGCTTGGGAACCCTAGATTAGTTGGATGATAAAAAAAAATTGCAAATTAGGTGCTTTGAGATGATTTCTTTTGTAGAAGACCAAGTATTTCTCTTACTCTTCTTGGTTACCTCCTCTTATTTTTCTTTTGATTTGCTCTGTTTCATTATGTTTAGCTAATTCGATCGCTCTAGGGTTGGGGTGATCCCGATTATATTGAGATAGATCGTTGCTTAATATCGCTTGAATGTGATTTGATTCTTGTTTGATTTAATCCTATATATTGAGCATATAGCTTGATCGATATATGATTAGACCATATTTAGGGGTTGAGACCGAGAGGAGATAACCATAATGGAAAGATAGATGACTTCATGAGGTCGAGAGGTGATTGTGGTCATTAGAGCTATAGAATTGAACCTGATATGTTAACGTTAATGTTTGCTTATGAGTGACATAATAGCATGATTTGAGATCTCTTGAGGACTTAGATCGAGTTTTATCACACTCATTTTAGTGATTGACCCTGCTTCTCATAATTAACTCTATATTTCTAATAGATTTGAATTTTGAACCTTGTTTAACATAAAATGTAGCATACACATACTGGTCTATAATATTTTCTCGGTTAATAAGCAAAATATCCACATTTTTAAGTGGGAAGATTAAAATACACTATTAAGGCGATTAGACTTGGAATGAATTCTTTTATTCTCCTAGACTTGGGATAAAATTTGTGCTGGAATATTTGCATAATTGAGTGGCCGGGAGAGTTTAAATGGAGCGTAGGAATAGAAATGGAAAAATCGGAATTAAATTTAAACACAATAATCGAGAGGATAAAATTAAATGCATCAATTTTGCAGCATTTTAGTAAAATATGCCAATGAAAATAAGGTTGTTGTAGGGAGGTGATGCAAACAATCAAATATTTGTTGTCAGGGGGACCATATTCCCCTCTGTTCCTCCTTGGATTTACACAAAATATATGCTCTTTTTGTATGCTCAAAGCATATAATTCTTATACCAATTGAGATATATCAACTCAATTTGTAAACATATGGTATCTCTATAGTTTACCACGTAAAGTAAAGTTAGCTAAGTGTTGATGATGGTAACTTAATTACGGAGTAATTAATAAGTTCAAATTTGTTAACAAATGGAATTATCATGTACCCAGAGGCGGATCCAAATGGGGGCACGTTCCCCACTCTCATCTGACGAACCTCATATATGTATTCTCCTCGTCGATAGCTTCATTTTGATATATAGTATGTATTAATTCGGTATCCGAATAAAAAGTTATGAATGTTTAATTGAAAATTGAATGTATATTAATCACTTTGAATCGATCTTATTTAAATTTTAAATAACACACAATGCTTTTATAGTTTATTTAGATTGACATTCCTATACTATAATTGATCTTTAGATCTTTGCAATGAAAGGTTATATTACTTATTTCGAAGGTAAGAAATTACAAGAAGAAAAATGTTAGATTTTCTACTTTGCAAGATAATAGTAATGTTTTTAAAAAGATGATCGAGATAGGAATTCACAAAGCTTTTGATTTGGTATATCATCTCATCGAGTTGGTTTTAGTGTTACCGGTTGCAAAAACTATAGTGGAAAAAACTTTCTCTATTATGGGTATTATCAAACCATATTTGCGCAACAAGATGAACATTTTCTCTGTGAAACTTTTGTCAGATAGGTTGAAAAGGATGTTTTCAAGCGCATTGATAATGAGGTTATCATTCAATATTTTCAGGGTATGAAAACCCATAAAATAGATTTACCCCGTATCGAGTTAAACTATTTTATTATAAAACTCTAATTAGCAATGAAGAATTTTTTTGTACTAGTGAACTCTTTTATTTTTATCGCTATTTTGTAGGCCGGGTTGAAGACGTTATGTGTTGTACGAGTTCGTGTTATTCATTGTTGTTTATCATCGGTGTGCCCCTACCCTCTTCGGGTTCTGGCTTCGCCACTGCCTGTACCTACTATATCCAACAACTGGTTTGGAGATGAAACTTTATTAATTAGACTTGAATAATGTTTACCAGATTTTGATCCGAATAAAAGCAATATAAATTTACAAGATTTTAGCTTACATATAGCATAGCACACTATTTTTTTAATTTATTAATTGTCAATCAATAGTCACTTGAATAATACAGTACACAATTTGAGCCCAATCCAAACCCACATTTGATCGATCACCTAGTGGACGTGAGAATAAGAATACATACATGAGGATAACATATACAATCTTTTGTCACTCCTATGATTCTTTATTTTCGTTTTTTATTTGTCTATATATAAAGGTTATGAGCTGCCCTACTAAGTCATACCTTTGTATACTTATTTTGATTGGCTTGTTGTATTCCTTCAAACTCCTCTCAAACCAAGCACATAAGAAACCCCCATTTCGATCATATCAAATAAATATATATGGTGTTACGTTGGCCTGGATTTATGCAAGAAAGAATTTCCAATTCACTTTCAGTAAGTAATTAATTACTCAGCTCCCTCATATTCTGTCAAAACAAGTTACTAGACTTTGGTATTGTAATATAATATAATATATGAAATTACAACCTACATTTACATTTCCTCTCTCTTTTTCACGTTTAAGGTAATTCATATGGCTGGTTTTCTTTATAATATTATTAAAGTAAAGTTGGATTAATTTTTTTTTGTACGTGTGTAGATAGTGGAGCTGCTCGTCCACATGGACTGTGATGGTTGTGAGAAAAGGATACGCAGAGCCATCTCTAAATTGAGTGGTAAAACACTTGTTTACAAGTTTTGAATTAGCTGCTTCGTTGACAGAGCTCGATCTCGATCAACATCTCATGTCATTACTAACGAATTTTCAACTACAAATTAATCCATATATATTTTGTCTAAACTAATTAAATATGACAAACTTAGTTGTAACTTGTATCCATGGCATGAAATATATATATATATGCAGGAGTAGATAGTGTTGAAATAGACATGGATAAGCAGAAGGTGACGGTAACAGGATACGTGGACCAGAGAAAGGTGTTGAAAATGGTTAGGAGAACGGGTAGGAAAGCCGAGTATTGGCCATACCCGTATGATAGCGAGTACTACCCATACGCATCAGAGTACCTCGACGAGTCTACGTTTGCTTCAACTTACAACTACTACACGCACGGGTTCAATGAGAGTGTCCATGGCTATTTCCCTGACCAAGCCTATTCCACCGTCGATGATAGCGTTGTGGCCCTCTTCAACGACGATAATGTCCATGCGTGTACCATAATGTGAACCATCAACTTAATGCTTTAACTAAATAAAATAAGATGAAAAAAATTAAAGAAAAAAGCAAGGACACTTAGGCCCAGCCCATTTAAGGCCCAAGATGGTTCTAAGGGTGAAAAAAAATATCCGCATTAGGATCGGGGTATTGAACCCGACGTGAATCGAACACGCAACCTTCTGATCTGGAGTCAGACGCGCTACCATTGCGCCACGGATCCTTTGTTGCTGTTTATACAATGTAATTAGAATAATCACTAACTTTGTTTTTATATTTTCTGAGAAAATCATTTTGGTCTGCAAATAACAACAGGAACCAAGTGATCGGTTAACTTGGACTGATTAGACTATGTTTGGTACAATCAATTCTGGTCTGAAAATGACAAAAGGAACTAAGTGGTCGGTTAATTTGGATAGATTATTATGTTTGGTACAAATTTTTGATACATTATGGGATCTTATTTAGTGAAAAACTATTTTTTGGGTGTTTGGAAAGTTGGAGTTTTTAGATGAGTTTGAGTAGCTTTTATTTATGGGAAAACTAATTAAAATATCTCCACCTTTGGGGATATGCTAAAAATATATCCTTAACTTTCAAATGTAATAAAAATATCCTGACCTTTGAGAGCAATGGTAATATATTACCACGGGTTTTTTCATGGTTCAAAAATATTGACAAGGCAACCACGTAGATTTTTTTTAACATGGAAGCATTTTTACAAATTAGCACTAAAATTGAGTTTTCTTGAACGATTTCCTTAGAAAAAAAAATTAACCGACAACAAAATTATACTCGAAAAATAAAATTTGATTCAACCAAGCAACTAATCGGGTCAAAATTGCATCAAATTAACACAACACGACTATTCCTAACACCAAACCGACAACAACAGCAACAACAAAGAGGGGGAAAACAAAATTTACTCAACCAAGTCTGTGAACGAATCAAAGAGAAAGAAGAAGATGTGAGAGAGACAGCTCAAGATAGGCGACCACGAGGGATGAAGACTGTCATTGAAAAGGAACTATGAGCTACCTGGAAGACTTGAAAGACAGTTCAAGAGACGACCACGGATGGAGACATGAGGGAGGCAAATGCGTTGGGTATGAATTTGGTCCATCTCTTTATTTATTTTTTCCTAAGGAAACCGTTTAAAAAAACCCTTGTAAAAAAAACCACGTAGGATGCCTTGTTAGCATTTTTAATCCGTGAGAAAACCCGTAGTAATATATTACCACTACCCTAAAAGGTCAGAATATTTTTATTACATTTGAAAGCTGAAGATATATTTTCAGCATAACCCTAAAGGTGAGGGTATTTTAATTAGTTTTCCCTTTATTTATCAATTTTGAGTATTACTCATTGAAAGTTTTTAGATAAGTTTAATTGGAGTTTCTATCCATGTCACCTATATTTTTTCTTCGCATATCTCAAACCCATTTTGAATAATCTATATCATTAAGCTACTCGATAAGTAAGTAGATACAACCAAACACTTACCTAGCTTATCAAAAAATGAAAAACTTATCATAAATTGAAAAGTTCATTTTAATCACCACCATATTCAACTATTCATCAATTTTAGATACCAGTTAGATTTGACTAGCTACATAGAGTTTATAAAAAAATAATGCTAGTGTCATGTTATTATTTTTTACTACCCTGAAAAAACTTATCATAAATTGAAAAGTTCATTTTAATCGCCACCATATTCAACTACTCATCAATTTTAGATACCAGTTAGATTTGACTAGCTACATAGAGTTTATAAAAAAATAATGCTAGTGTCATGTTATTATTTTTTACTACCCTGAAAAAACTTATCATAAATTGAAAAGTTCATTTTAATCACCACCATATTCAACTACTCATCAATTTTAGATACCAGTTAGATTTTGTTAAGGAATATGTATATTTGTCTAAGTTGTATAATGTTTATATTATATGATTGTAATAAAAACAATGAACTATAGCTTATATGTGTAATAAGGTTTAGAAGTGTGATTGAGCTAAGGTTAAGCTTGGTATTGTGGACTGGATCGGATTGGGCCAATATGGGCCTGATCTCCTAACCACAATACTAAGCCCAAACCCAGGCCCACTCTTCGGAAGCCATTACACTGGCCCGATGAAGACACCAGCTGATCACTAGGGTTGAAGCTTGTAAAAGCGTTGCGTTTCATTTAGGGTTCCTGGGCTTGAGCTCTATATAAACTCTCAAGTTCAGCTATCATGGGACACGACTCTCACTGTTCACTCCAGCCACCAAAAGAGAGAGAAGAGAGAGTATTAGGGTTAGGGTTTCGTTCCTCGATCCCTTTCCTGTCCAGGCCGTTGAAGATCTTCTTCCTCGGCGTTCCAAGGTGGTGCTAGTTGCAGGCTCCTCCAGTGATCGGCGCCGTCTTTCATCAAGGGTTTAGCTTCTCGATCTGGATCTGTATCTCCAGATCTGAGAACTTAGAAGGGAGTTCTTTCTTCCTTTGTTTGTGTGGTCATTGTTTTCGTTTTCTGTCATAGACTCGTGTACCTTTGTTTTGGCTTTGCCAACCCCTTGTATTTCTCGATTATCATAGTGGATTAGGGCCGACTCCTGAGGCCCCGGGGATGTAGGATCTTTGTATCCGAACCTCGTAAAACTCGTGTGTTCTTGGTTCTTTTCGTTTTCTATGATTGTCGCTCAAATACTCAATCGTCTTACTTGAAACGAATTCATCGATACCCTATCAGATTTGACTAGCTACATAGAGTTTATAAAAAAATAATGCTAGTGTCATTTTATTAGGTATATATTTCTGCAGCTCAAATCTCCTATCACTCCATTAGTATTATTTTTTACTACCCTGTAATGATTGGTTATAGTCAATTTTCGTTATTATTTTATTTAAGGATATACTACCTCTGTTCGGCAAAACTTGACGTTTTACTATTTACGCACGCTTTTTTAGGAGATAAAAACTATATAAAATATCTAGTTTTTTTAATATTTTTTTTAACAATTTCGTAGTTATTATTAATAAGTACAAACTTGTTAAAAAAATTTTAAAAAAATGAATATTTTATATAGTTTTTATCATTCTAAAAAAGCGTACATGAATAGTAAACGACAAGTTTTGTCGAACGGAGGTAGTAATATTTTATTATTCAATATAAAAATATATTCATCAATCAATGATAGAATGATATAAAGGGATATTTGATGTGGTTTGTTTCTTATTTTAGGTTGTTTTGATTTCTTTGTGTATCTCTAGCAAAGCTATCCTCAATCTAAACAACCATACAGAGGGCTACCAAACCCGAGAGATTTTAAATGGATATTCTAAACTCCTTAAAGTGCTTTCAAGGGAAAAGAGAGGAAAATCATCATAACGAAAAAAAACTTATCATAAAATTATCATAAAATGAATAGCATATTGATATTCTAACTCCGGCAAAGCTAACACAATTTCGTTTCAATTTCATTTTGAACGCATAAGCAAAAAAAAATTTTCATAAAATGAATAGCATAATATATATATATATATATATATATATATATATATATATATATAGACAATAGATTAAATGTTTACAGCTCTTATTGTGTATCATGTTAACAAATCTGGGTCATTGAATTAAGAAGATCAACGGATGAGATTAAAAGTAACTTCTGATTATTCGTTGGTATTGAGAGATTATTCGGTGAAATGAAATTATTCTGTGGTATTGGGAGATTATTCGTTAGAATAAAATTTACATTTTTTACACTTTTTTTACAAATGAATAATTTTGTGAAAAGAGACAAATAATCATGAACAAATATATATATATATATATATATATATATATATATATATGTGTGTGTGTGTGTGTATGTGTGTGTATATATATTATTTATCCTACCCTGTTCGGTTTTATACTTGAATGAATAATAATCTTCAACTAGTCTTGCAAAACTGAAAACATTCTCTCTATGTTCTCAATTTGGCTTCTTGGTCAATAGGTTTTTGGTTATTGAGGGGTTTCGTGTCGTTAGTTCGTGGTTAGTTTCGGATGAGGAGTGATCTTGCAACCCTACTTGATCGAGATGATCGTGGTAGTTTATGTGATCTCCGAAAAACATCATGGTGAGGGGAACGTCATGTGATCTACACTTCCTCATAAGTCATCCTTTGCCCTTTGCGGATTTCCGTTTTCCATCTCCCTGGCGATGACACTTCGTGTCAGCGTCATTTTTCCCATTCACTCACTATCCATGTCAACTCACCGAGTCTTCCTTCCTCACTCAACTGGACTTCTACTTAGTTCATAGTTTTTTTAGAGTTGTTTTTCTCGTTTTACCTTGGTTAATTGGTTCATAGATTGTGGTTTGCTGTGTTTGTCAATTGTATCATGACGGGTCTGTTCGTCTAACATTTTTTGTGCCCTTTCGATTTACTAGACTTGCATCTGATATTTTGAATTTTCACATGATAAAAAAATATATAAAAGGACATTTATTATTTGATATAAAAATATATTCGTCAACTGATAATTTTCGCATGATAATTCTACATTAAAGTTAATTTTGGTGTCAAAAGGAAGGAAATAATAATACTCCGTAATATAGATCGAAACCATGTGGCCAAGTCCCCACAAATCTTGTGACAATCAATTAAAACACAAAAATGAAAAACATTGTTAAATGAAATGAGGGACAACGACGAGGAAACAGTACCACCTTTTCGACTCGTAACTTTCTCCCCCTTTTCCCGGAGGACGTCCTCCCCACCCACAATCAATCAAATCTCTCACCTTCTCTTTCTTGAGTCTTGTCTCTCTCAAGTCTCAACAGTCTACATTGATTCCCATTTCTTACACCACCAAATCTGTGTGTCAAACACTGGATTAAGCTGTCCCAGAAAATGCATTAATTCCACACAAAGAGGTGAGTCAAATCAAACAATGGATTAATCATCTTTTTTTACACACAAATTTCAAAGAAGAGGAAAAAAGAATTAGAGATCAAAAAGCCCATACACAAAAGGGCTTTTCCCCCCCTAAACCCAAGAATTAAGCCGACTACTAAGGACACCCAAAAAAACAAGGTCAAAACCTAAGAAACAAACCAACACATTTACAACGAGTCAAAAAAAAAATATTAAAGGGAGAGGTGAAACTTGAAATGGGTTTCAAGCTGCTATTGAGCAAAGTTCTTCATAAACTTGTTGAATGTTAGGCCTTTCATTTACAGGACGAGTGCATTTGATCGATACCACGAGTAAGTCATCCATGGCCTTTGAGGGCTCCTCCCCACCACAGAGATCTCGATCTAGACAATCTGTCCTCCTCCCTTCTTGATTGCAGAGTCTAACCCAATCAGTGAGATCCACTTGCCCAGATTGCCCGGATATTATGTCACCTGCACTCCTCCTGGTCAGCAGCTCCATGAGGATCACCCCTAATGCATACACATCTGCCTTGAAAGATGGAGCAGGTTTGGCTGAGCTGCCAAGCTCTGGAGCGCAATACCCAAGAGCTCCTAGGTTCAGGATTTGCTCAGAGATGCCAGCCGGGGTCATCAAACGATGGAGCCCATAGTCGGTTAGTCGAGCACTCAGGTCAGGCCCTACCAGCAGAATGTTGGTAGGCTTCAGGTTTCCGTGTGGCATGCCATGGTTATGGAGAAACAGCAGACAGCGAGCAACATCAACGGCAAGTCTCAACCGTTGGTTCAAGGAGAAGAGAGAGTATCTCCTAGGGGTGGACTCTGCACAAGATTGATTCAGTTAGCATCCGAGTTTTCGAACAGGAAAGCCATTTTAAATAGAAAATACAGCAGAAAATACAGCAACAGAAGGAGATTCAACAATAAGAAAATCAAGATGATTTGTGGACGACATCACAAGTTAAAGAAAAGCACGACATATATCAAAATGATTAAAGCTTTGACAAGGATGACTACTTAACGTCCATAGACCAAGGAAGAACACATATGACACCAAAGGAAGGCCAAATCCAGCTAATAACAGTGTAGTGAGGAAGACATTGACTGGATTTCTGGACATGGTAAAAATAGCAAATATTGGATTTTTGTAAATCCTTCTTGTCCAGCTTGGAGAATCAATTTATTTCTATATTGACATAAACCAGGTCTCAGAAAGAAGTATCATGAGCCTAGGGCATAATAAGCCGCATCTACCAGCAGGAGATATATCAAAATAGTATTCGCAATAAGCTTTTTCCTAGTAGATAGTTGCTCACTGTGTTTGTAAAGTAAGATGATCGCACCAAGAGGAGATGCAGAATTCAGAACTCTAAACAAAAATAATCCAATAAGATCTCATTTATTTATCTGTTAAGAGGGTAAGAATGAAAATTATATATATATATATATATATATATATATATATATATATATATATATATATAAACCCCCATAAAAATTGGTGAGGATCTGTTTTTTATACCTGTCTACGGATTATAAACTGTCTAGCTTAAGGGAAAAGGTCAAGCAAACAGTAAAAATGGCAGGACTTCCAGAAAATTTATAGGATACACCAAAGGGTCCAAAGAGTAGCATATTAATTCAAGATCACTTACCGTGTAGATGAAGCACCAAGCTGTCCCCCTGAATATAATCTGCTAATACAAGCCTTTCTTGTTCTCTTGGTCCCCAGTAATAAGCACGCACTGGAACCAGGTTTGGATGCCTCAAGGAACCAATCTTCTTGACCTCCTTAGCAAATTCCTTCTTGTTCTTCACTAAACCCACCCTCAGCCACTTCACTGTTAACATTTGCCCACTTTCAAGAGTTGCTTTATACAACGTGCCATGACTACTCCGACCAAGGACCTCGGCAGGAGCTCGTGATAACTCTTCAGCAGTAAAAGAAAGAGTTGTATCAAGGAAAATCAACTCTCCAACCAGTCGATCTGGTGAGCATACGTCTAATACCACAGGTTGTTCAGATACCCCAAACCCAGGTGATGTTTCCACTGGTGAACCTGAAGAAGATCTCCTCGCTGATGTTATTGAAGGATTGTCTAGAAGATTGGGCTTCACAAGTGGGGTACCAGATGCTCTGCCCTCAGCAGCTTCATGCTCAACAATTTCTGTCGCAAATTCAGTTTGCCCAGATAATGACCTTGAATTCTCAGTTAGCAGATGATCATTGGAAAAGCTTAATGAGGTTGTTCTGGGTTCAGTGCTAGGATGAAATTTGAACAGTGACGGCCTATTAAATCTTCCTACTTTAACATCTCTCCCAGAAGGCTTGTCGTTGAACTTGTTTCTTCCGTGAGATGCATGAGCCCGATAATAAGCAATCAAAACAAATGCAATCATAAATGCAGCGCCAACTGATGCCAGAATGATTGCAATTTTGATACTAGATTTTGAACTGTGACGCCTGTCTTTATCATGAAAATGCGGAGGAAATTGACCATCATCTGGGATTTGTAGCAACTCATCATTCCCTGGATGAAAGGCGCTGGATGGAAATTTTCTCAGGTTCGGTGGTATGGGACCTGAGAGGTTGTTGTAAGACACATTGAATTCCAGGATGGTTGAAGGAAGGTCATCAGGCAATTGGCCCTCAAAATGATTTCTTGATAAATCAAGGAATGTAATCATCTTCATCTTGCCCAGCTCATTTGGTATCTGCCCTGACAGTTTATTATTCCTGAGATTCAACAATTTAAGTCTGCCAATGCTCCCTATTTCAGGAGGAAGGCTTCCTGCTAACATGTTATCAGAAAGGTCCAGAGATTCCATTGGAGGATAAGATGGTAAAGCTAGCAACTCATGGCTGTCTGACACAGATAAAGGAATGAAGCCTGATATGTGGTTTCCAGAAAGATTTAGCGTTATCAGGTTCTCTGAACTAAACAAACTAGGGGGAAGAGTACCCACAAATTCATTGACACTCAAGTCAATGGTTGAAAGTCTAGAAAACGAATTCCATTGCTGAGGTAAGTTACCTACAAGGGAGTTATTGCTGATCTTAAGAGAAATTAACCCCTGAAACCTAGTACCTAATTCTGGAAGGCTACCTTTCAACATGTTTGAACTTAAATCAAGAACCTCCAAAGTCGATTCCCAATTTTCCAATGCAGATATGTCGCCTGAAATCCTATTCCTGCTCAGATCCACAACTGTACAAACTCCCATAGAAGCAGGCAGAGATCCTGTCAGTGCATTTGACGAGATATTCACAAAATTCAACGTTGATGAGTTGATTCCAGTAAGTGAACCTGCACAAGTTTAGGATTGACCTTCAGAAAATTCATTCAAATTCTCATTAGCCACAGAACATTATAAATAGTAATCAGTGCAGGCTTTAATTCGAGAATCACACATTGTGGTTATAGGGCATTAGAAACGCATGAAGCGTCTAGAATCTGACATGTAGAAACCTAATTTTACGAACATGTAAGGGGGATCAGAAAGGCAAGTGTTGCATACCAGAGAAATAATTTCTACTTAGATCGAGTTCTTTCAATGGAATCAAACTCGTCAATAGCTCCATTGGTACTTCCCCGAGCAACTGGTTATTGCCAAGACGCAAAACTTTCAAATTGGACAGTGAAACAAAGGAAGGAACCTCTCCAGCTATCGAATTATCCCCTAAATCCAAAGTCTCCAGATTCTTAAACAAAGCCAAGATCTCAGTTGACAGAAAACCGCCTGCCAGTTGATTATAGCTCAAATTCAGATGCTGCAAGGTGTTCGTCAAACCGGAGATGTTCTGGACGCTGCTTGGAAGCCCTCCGGAGAACAAATTGTGGCTCAAATCGATGTACGCCACATTTTGCAACTCCGAGAAGAAATTTCTCACATCTCCAGAGAACCCATTCGAGTGGACATCCAACACTTTGAGCTGATTCAGGTTCCTGATTCCACTGGGATACCAACCTTCGAAGTTGTTCAACGACAAATTCAAGTGATTCAAGCCATAGAGATCGTTCAAACGAGCAGGGATCGGACCGTAGAACTTGTTATCAGACAGATCTAAGTGCTCCAGAGTGGTCATCGAGCCCAATGCCGGCACGAGACGGCCGGAGAAATTGTTACCAGAGAGGCTCAGCTTCTTCAAACTCTTGAGACCAGTTAGGGTGAAGAACTTGAGCTCACCGCCCAAGGCTAAACTCTCCAGGACAATGGCGACAACGGCGTTGGACGAAGGGTCACAGAAGACGCCATAGAAGGAGCTAGGGCAAACATCGAGATCTGATTCAGTGGAGATAGCAGACCGGTTCCACGATCCCGTAACCTTCTTGAGAGGGTCCTCCCTGATCCCCTTCCTGAATTCGAGCAAAGAGCGGACCTCGTCGGGGGCGGCGGCGGAGGAGGAAGCAAGGACCAGGAGAATAGACAAAGCCTTGACAATGGAGGCGTTGGCGAACAAGCAAGTCCACAGCTTCGTCATCGTCGCCATCTCACTCCACCCCCTCAATGCGGTAAAAGCGTAATAAAGGAAGCAGAAAAAATGTCGAGGAAACAAAAAAACAAAACAAAACAAAACCCTAATCTGCCATTGAAGGGAGGGGAAGCAGCAGCAGTGTGAGCACAAAATCTACAGGAAGCACAAATCTATGCTCCTGCTAATGACAGCAACTTGGAATACTGCTATACATTGATGTGGAGAGGGGAGAGAGAGATGGGGGATGAGAGAGAAAGGGGACAAACCTCATAATGGAGTAGGAAGAAGAGCAGAAATGGAATACTCACTGCCCTCACTGCTTCTCTTTTTTAATTTACCAATTTTAATTGCTCAAATATCTTTTAAAAATGTTATTCCCTCTACACATTTTTTAAGGACGAAAAAATTACATAAAATATTACGTAGTAATTTTTATAAATAATATTATACTTATTATTACTAAATATAATATTATTTTAAAATTATAAAAAAGAAATGGTTTAATTTAGTGGATGTAAAAAAATTTGTTATAATTAAGTAAATGTCAACTTTTTAAATAAATTAAGTAAATGTCCATTTTTGAGACATTTACCCTTCATTTCCTATCCCTAAGAGCAACCCAAAAACATTCCTATTTTAGAGAATATTCTGACTTTAGGGAATTTCGGGCCATTTTTTAGGTTCAACAGTTTCCCCAACCCATTCTCCAAAATAGGGTGGGATTGTGGGGATGAGAAAGCTAGGGTCTCTTCCCCAAATTTGCAACAACGCTATATTTTTTGGAGCAACCCTTTTTCCCACGTTCTTCCACTTTGAAGTCTTAAAAACCGAATGTGATGAACGATTGCTGCTCAACAAGTTCTCAACAAAGAAGATTTTGCTTCAGGTGAGCCTTCGTGAACTAGTTTTTTTTCTTCTATTACCTCTGTTGTTTCAATTGATCAAAGAACTTCATATATAATTTATCTGTTCTCTTTTTATTGGTGTGATACATAATTTCAGTTTTTTCGTTTCTTCATTGGCAAGACCTTTGGTTATTGAAAGTCGAATTTTGTTATGAAAATATTAAACCTTCCTGCAAATGAAGTTAAACCTCAATGAAAGACATCTAAATTTCAATTTTTTTAGGTGTGTTGTTGTTGCTTGTTTCATATAGCCAACAATCTGATTTTTTTGTCCTGCTGAAATTTTTTTCCTGCTATAGTTTTGCACTTGTAGTGAATTTACAACAGCTCTGTACTGCTGTTGGATTTATACCAACAATCCCTTCATCTAAATCTCAATTTTAGAGAATGACAATCTGATTTTTAGGTGTGTTGTATTACTGTTGAATTTACAGCAGCTTTGTATTGAACTATAAATCAAAAATGGATTAAAAAAACAAGTTTAATTGGAAAATATAAAACTTTCATATAGATTATGAAATTAAATCTCAATCATCTAAATCTCAATTTTTTTCGGGTTCTATATCGTTTGGTTTGTTTCATATATCTTGCAGATGAATTTCATAGACCTTCTCAACAATGGATCATCCGTTGATGATCTCAGTGAACCACATTTAACATATGATTTCTCATCGAGTCAATACCATTCTAATGGTTTGAACTTAGAAGAAACAAATACTAGTGAAGCTCAAACTGATTTGGAGACTCCATCTGCATCTAGTAGAAAGAAGTCAGAAAAACAAGCTCAATGAACGGTAAACTTTTCCCATGAGGAAGACACAATTCTTGTTGCAGCATGGTTGAATACAAGCTTTAATCCAATCAAAGGATCCGATTAAAAGAAGAACCAATTCTGAAAAAGAATTACTCAATACTTGAAAACTTGACAAACCGTTGGTAAAAAACTAGCTCTAGTGTGAGTAGGTTTAGTGGACATTATGCCATCGTTGAAAACTTGCGCAAAAGTGGAGACATAGAAGGAGATAAGGTGCACACTTTTATTATCTTTATTATCTTCAAATTAAAGTATCCAACTAATTATATTTAGTTGTTAATGCACATATGATTCTCATTTCGTTATTCTTTGCAGATACAAGAGGCTAAAACTGTCTACAAAGAAAAAGAAGATCATCACTTCGGATTCGACCATTGTTGGAATCTTTTGAGGTTTCAACAAAAATGGATGGTTGAGCATAATAAATTTGAAGCAAGTAGAAACTTCAAGGCTCATCGTGCCAAAGATTCAATTTCAATCAATTTGAAGCAAGTAGAAACTTCAAGGCTCCTCTTGCTCTTTAGCAAAGTGTTGATGCTTATTTCCTTGTGGAGCTTGAATAATCTTTACTAATGTAGTCCATGATAGATATATACCATCGACAAGATAATATCCCATGTTATATGATCTCCCATTGAGTGTATAGGTAATCTGAGGGGCACTTCCTTCATCCAATCCACTAAATACGTAAGAGCACTCTAACACATTGATATCATTAAGAGACCCAGGCAATCTAAAGAAAGCATGCCATATCCACAAATCATATGAAGCTACATCTTCTAAAATAATGGTGGGTTCATGAATGTGGCCACTGGCCAGTAAACATACCATGCCAAGCAGTAGGACAATTCTTCCATGTCCAATGCATATAATCAATGCTTCCAACTAGGGCCGGTCATAATTCGGTTTGAACCGATTTTTTTAGCCGAACCAAACCGAAAAAACCGGAACCAAATCGAACCGAGGTATTTCGATTTAGTTTTTCGGTTCATGAAATTTTTAATTTCGGTTTTCGGTTCAGTTTATGCTCGGTTTGGTTAAACCGGGAAAAACCAAACTTTTTTATATATTTTAAGTGAACACAAATTACTAAAAGTCTGAAATTAGGTTTCCTGTTTTGTTGTGCATATTTTTTTTATTTTTAGAGCTGGAGCAATGTAAGCAAATGTAAGCAGATATATTGAATTCAAATTCAATGTTCTGTTGCACTATTGTGCAAATTTTTTTTTTATATTTTTTTTTCTGTTGCATTTTTTTCTATTGAACTGATGTGCAGATTTTTTTTAATGTTGGGTTATAACTTAATTCGAATGAAATTCCTACAAGCGCAAATTGTTAAATTAAATTCGGTTCACTTAGGTTCAGAACCGAACCGAACCGAAACCTAACCGGTTGAAACCGAACCAAACCTATTAGTTTCGGTTCGGTTTTTGGTTTACATTTTTTGGGATTTCGATTTTCGGTTCGGTTCGGCCCGGTTCGGCTCAGTTTTAGGCCGATGAACAGCCCTACTTCCAAGCATCCCAGGGAAGCCACGTCGTTCACCTATTGCAAGTAATCTCTTAAGGTCATCGTTGTTTGGCGTCCTTAAATACTCATCACCAAAAACGCCAACAATTGCTATGACGAACTTTCTGAGATTTTCAAGCGCAGTGTTTTCCCCAATCTACACGTATTCATCAACATAATCGGCTGTAAGACCATATGCTAGTTGTCGAAAAGCATATGTTACCTTCTGAAGCAATTAAAAGCCAAGATGTCCAACAACATTCTTTTGAACAAAATAAGCATCATGTGCTACGACAGCATCATGAATGCGCATGAAAAGAGATTGTTTCATTTTAAATCTCCTTCGAAAGAAACTACTTCCATATTTCGGAGGATTGGCAAAGTAGTCATGGAAAAGTCTTTCATGACCCTCACGTCGATCATGATGAACAATACGATGACCAATAATAGAACCGCGATGACCTCTTCTTGAACACCGATTAGCATGCTTTTCTTCTTTGTCTTAAACAAGTAACAATTCTTCATATTTATCGTTTCATCCATAAATCTATCAATTAGATAACGACTACTCAATGAACGAAAAGCCATAAAATATATTTTCAAAAGCTAAAAAAAATGAGCAAAGTAGATGAGAATGTGATGAGTAAAGTGATGAAATTTGGTCTTTAAAATACTATGTATATGGTTGTTTGAAGCTACCATAATAGTTGCAAATTAGTCATAGTAGGAGACTAGCAGTAGGAATAGGAAACAACCCACTCTTTTAGCTAACTAGGAGACTAGCAGTAGGAATAGGAAACACCCCACTCTTCTAGCTAACTAATGGATGTATGTATAAAAATAAAAAGAAATAAAACAACAAAAATGTGAAATTGATTATATTCTGGACATCCAAAAATGTCCATTTGAAAAAGTATAGGTCAAATTGAGAAAAATATGGCGAGGCAAGGAAGAAGGGTGCACGGTTTGTGTTCTAGCTAACTAATCAAGTACCTTAAATTTCAATAAAAATTTATCAAAAAATCAATAAAAATGTTATTTACTACAATTCTCCAAAATGGAGAAATTGTTGGAGTTGGCACAAAAATTTTTTAGAGAAGATGAAGTTTGATTCTCCATTTTGAAGAAAATTTGGGGAATCCATTGGGCATGCTCTAACCCACCATCCTTCCCCCTTTGATCATTTTTAGTTCGGATATTGACTAGTCAACATTAACCATTTTGGTCAACTCTGCAGTTGATGACAATTTTTCCGGTGACAGTTGGGTATATTTTTCTAGTGATAGTTGTTTGTGACAATTATTTTGGTGACAATTGACTTTTTTATGACATTTTATTTTTTTCGGTGATAGTTAGAGAAAATCTTTTTTAGTGACAATTGTTTTTTTTCCTGATGACAATTGATGGTGGAATTTTTTCTTGTGGAACAATATCACCATAGTATTTTCTCAAACGTATAGTCACCAACTACAAAACAATGTCACCACCCTATTGTCATCAACATCTTGTAAGTAATATATTGTCACCAACGACATAATAGTGTCACCAACCTATTGTCACCAACTACAGTATATTGTCATCACTCTATTTTCACTAACTACAGAACATCGTCACCATATTGTTTTCACCACCCTATTGTCATCAACCTCTTGTAAGTAATATATTGTCACCAACGACATAACAATGTCACTAACCTATTGTCACCAACTATAATACATTGTCAACAATCTATTTTCACTAACTACATAACATCGTCACCATATTCTTTTCTCAATCATATTGTCACCAACAATAACAAAACATTGTCACCACCCTATTGTCACTAACCTCTTGTCAGTAATCTATTGTCACCAACGACAAAACATTAGACCCTAGAGAGGTTAAAGCTTAGCAAAGAGTAATCTATTGTCACCAACAACAAAATATTGTCATCAATTACAAAATAATGTTTTGTCCCTAATGACAATACATTGGTTTAATCTTAACGCCACTTCTTCCCGAGCACCTGCTTGATACAAGGAGACGGAGACGCAGAACGAAAATGAATGACTGTGATGGAGAGGATCGAGTTAGGCAGCCATGGATCGATGGAAGTGATAGCTTGAGAGAAAGGCACAACAGTTCGTTCCCTTTTTCTGTCGCGTTCATCAAATTTCGGTTTTATTGTAATATAAACCAAAAAGAAAGTATTTAAAATATTTTTTATAATTAAAAAAATGGAAAAGGAATTTTTGCAGAGGCAAAAAGCTTCGAGCTCAACTGCTGCGTTGTGGTCTCTGAATTTTATTCCAGAGAAGATGTCGTTTTAGGGGGAAGGAGGAGTGATCGAGTTGGGGAGGGTTTACAAGAATTGGATACGGTCTCAACTGATAAAGGCATGCCAACACCATTGGAATATGGTTGATTGGGTTGTATTGTAGTTGAATGCATTTAATTAAAACCGAAAAAAAAAAGGGATAGAAGACGCAACAATGCATTGTTTGAGCTTGGAGGTAAGGGTAGGTAGGGCTGTGCATCGGTCTAAAACCTAACCGAACCGGGCCGAACCGAACCGAACCGAAACCGAAAATCTCAAAATTTTCAAACCGAAAGCCGAACCGAAAGTATTAGGTTCGGTTCGGTTATTTGCCGGTTCGGTTTGTGTTCGGTTCGGTTTTAACATAATTAAACCGAATTTCCATAAAATATATTTTAAGTATACAAATATATATAAAATACAGTATATATACACACATATACACATATTCCAATATAAAGTATACAAATATAGTTACAAATAAATATATATATATATACACACGATTACAAATACAGTGTATATATATACATTGTAGTTGTATGCTTTATAAAGTATACAAGATTAAAATATATATATATATATATATATATATATATATATATATATACAATTGCAAATACAATGTATATATATGTGTGTATATATACACTATATATATGTATATACAGTAAGTATGTGTGTATATATAAAATATACAAATATATATACAATGTATTTATGTAGTTGTATGCTTTATAAAGTATACAAGATTAAAATATATATATATATATATATATATATATATATATATACAATTGCAAATACAATGTATATATATGTGTGTATATATACACTATATATATGTATATACAGTAAGTATGTGTGTATATATAAAATATACAAATATATATACAATGTATTTATGTAGTGTATATAAAAAATTCGGTTTAACACAAATCGAACCTAAACCGAACACAAACCGAACCGAAAACCGAAAAATGGAAATTTCTCTGCGATAGAAAACTTACCTGGGTCCGCCCGCTTTTGTGGTAGCTCCAACCTGTTGCATTCCTCTGCGATCTCAGAGAGCGATCGCTTCTTACCCAAGATGTCCTTAAGGAACCTTACAAAAGATGGCATCTCGTGAAGTGCCTCTGTGAATGGTATAGAGACATTAAGCCCTTGGAGCATCTTCACGAACCGTTGGAACTTCTTTTCCGCTGGGTCCTTAGTCACCTTTCTAGTTGGGAATGGCAACACCTTCTTTCTTCCTGCGGCTGCAGTGAGGTCGATATCGGCATCAGTAGGGTCGATATCGACTGGAGGAGTCGATTTCTGTGGTGACGCAGAATTAGGGTCGACATCGACAGGAGGGTCGACATCGATGTCACCTTGGTCGATATCGACAAGGGGGTCGATATCGACGTCTGTTCTGGCTCCTTCTCCTCCGCTTTTTACTCGGGCGTTTGTAATTGACGCCCACTCCTTAGGTTTACTGCCGTAATATGACCTGTGGTTTTGCCCTTTTGGTTGGGCACAGTGGATCCAGGGAGTGATCCGAACGCTTTGGGCATTGCTTCCGCCAATTGACTCATTTGAGTCTCCATGTTGCGCTTCCAAACGTCGATCTCCCCAAGTCTAGAATTGATGCCCTACAGCTGAGTATGGACGGAGTTATTGGCTTGTTTGAACTCCGCGTGGTTCCTCCGCATCTCATCAAGGATGATTTACAGGTCATCTTTCTTAGTCTCCCGCTCAAGGTGCCCTGGTGCCCTATATGTTGGGGGATCCCTTTGATAGAACCTTTGATCACCCCAATTTTGTTGATTGCCCCCTCCATAGGGGCCTCTCGTCCATTTGACCTCCTCATGTTGTTCCGCCATGGATACTTGCTCAGTATGTGGACAGGCACTGGTGTTATGCCTTATTGAACCACACTCCTGACAAGGTTGATTGTTGCTCATGAACCTTACTTGCTTTTGAAGGCGGCGTGTTTGATCGTTATGGAATTGTTGCCGTACTTCAGGATCTATCTCCCTTGGAGGCTCATATAGTGGCATAGATGGGGCAGGCCTTGTATCATAGGCCGCAGCAGCCCCTTAGGTTTTGTCAAAGTTCACAAGCCTCTCAATGGTCTCCCATGCCTCCGTTGGTGTAAGCTCAATGTACCGATAGGAGGTATATGAATTGATCCTCTCCTTATTCGGTGCATCAAGGGCGTTATAAAAGATCTCTTGGATGACATATGGAAGTTGCCCATGCATCGGGCATGATCTCAGCAAGTCCTTAAAACGCTCCCACGCCTGTACTAGGGTTTCACCTGACTTTTGTTTGAAAGTCGCGATCCTTTGTCGTAGCATCGCCGTTTTAGAAGGTGGGAAGAATTTGTTCAAGAATGCATCTTTCACCTCCGCCCATGTCCTTAGCGATCGTGGAGCCAAACTTTCAAGCCATTGTAATGCCTTTCCTGCCAAAGACCATCGAAAAGATTTTAGTCGCACATACTCTAAGTTTACTCCATCAACAACTGTTTCACATAAGTCCATAAAAGTAGAGATGTATTGCAGGGGGCATTCATTATGTCTTCCTTCAAAAGTATTTCTTTTAATCTCAGATAGGAAGTTAATTTTCAATTCATAATTGGAGTGAGGAATTATAATGGCAGATTCAGGAACATGAAGCGGCGGATGCATGTATTGCATCGCCGTCTGTGGATACTGATTTAGCCGCTCTTGGGCTTGTCTGCGCGCATCCTCCTCCCTATCAGCACGGGCTCGCTCAGCAGCAGTAGCGGCCCTTTCAGCAGCGATTGTAGCATTGTGGTCCTCGATCTCCTTTCTCAATCGCTCTATGATCTCAGCCTGCGTCTCGTTGTCAGCCATGATGCGAATTGCTTTGTTGCGAAGATGGTAGAAATGTTCAGGCTCGTCAATTGGTTCCAGGATAGGTCCGCGATCAGAACGTCGCATAAACTTGCAGAATAAGCTTAGAAAAAGATCGTGATTAACTTAGGTGGCGATTGATTGCCTCCCCGGCAACGGCGCCAATTTGTTCGCTGGAGGGGCGGGGAGTGTATGTAATAGGAGAATAAAATAAAGCACAACTAGACTATCTCCCTGTCCCTAACAAATAATACAAGAATCCCCTCCCTTGTAGTAGTAGGGTAATTCAGGATCGAATCCACGAGGAGGTATGTCAGCGCTTCCTTTGTTGTACTCACGATCAAGGCTTTCGACCTCAGCAGACACTCGATATCGAGTATACAGGTCGATATCGACCTCAGTTCTGGTCGATTTCCTAGCGCAGTTCCTGCAGAAGACAAAACAACAAGTCGACGTCGAGCAGAGACCTCGATATCGATGTTAGACCTCGATATCGACCCTTATGGTCGATTTCGATGCTTGTCACAGAAACTGTTTTTGTAACCAATTTGTCGGAAAAGGATCCGAAGAAAATAGAATGGAGAAGGAAGATGAACAGAAACAAAACTAAGACTTTTATGAAGAATTTAATTAATTAAAAGGCTTCCAAAGTCGGGGTTTCATGCCACAACGATAACAATGCAAGTTTCATGCTAAAGATATGAACTTTAATGTCTTTCCGTCAAATAACTTTCGTTATCAACACTTAGGTGATTAGAGGCTCTCGCATAATTCCTAAGAGTTACTATCCAATTCATGAGCAATTCAAGTTCGCAATATGAGTGGCTTTCACTTCAATAATGCAAATAATGAATCTCCCTAACTTTCGCAAAGGATCATGCATGGGGTAGAAGACGAAATCGCATAAAAGTCATACCTTTGATGCACTTACCTCACATTGCTATCGTCGGGCTCACCCCGACCCTAGAAGTGGGTTGACTACTAGCTCCTCATCATGCACATCATTATCATTGTTATTGAAAGAAAGCTACTTTGAATTAAAACTCCAAAAGAAAGTACAACCGAACAAGCCACTCCACTCTCGCTTTACAACTCTACTCGGCCTCCTCTCTCTCTCTATTCTCTATTGCAACTGAATTGTGTGTAAAAAATTGGATTTCTAAACTCAGCCCTATTGGCCTCTATTTATAGATGTCGATAAGGACTCGAAACCTTATCTTTATTCTCTAAGATAAACTAAAACAAAGTAAAAGCTAAAACTCAATGGTGAAATCAGCCTCCTCATGATAGATCTGGTATTGATGATAGGAAATCTCGACCTTTGGATAGATATTGCAAGCATTGGATATAATTCTATCAAAATCGGAGTCGAATTCCTCTGCTGGCATGGTCGATATCGACCCTTGGACATCGATATCGACCCCTCCAAAATCTTATCTCGAACTTCTCCTTCTCCTACTCGAACTGGCACTCGACTTCTATCAATTTGGTCGATCTGGTAGCATCGATATCGACCCCCAGACGTCGATATCGACCTCTTCTGTGTCGATATGCTCTGTTTCCTTTTCTGCTCGATTCCTATGTCTCTGATGTACTCGATGTTGAGGTCTTCAGTCGATTTCGACCTCTTCAGAAGACTTCGAGTTCTTTTTTCGCTCTTCCGAATTCATCTATTTTCATCCTGTTTTCTGCGAAATCACATGGAAACTCGTGCAAACCCATATATTTGACATTTTAAGCATAAACTACACTATTCCCATGTTTTCCCATTAATATGCATGCAAAAGACAATAAAATGGATTCATATGTGCATAGAAAATATGGCAATTTGCGCGCACATCAAACACCCCATACTTAAGCTTGCTTGTCCCCAAGCAATACTTTTAATGGTCATTCAGGGGAAGAAAGTAAACCCTCAACATCATAGATTCATTTTTCATATGTCCCTACAATCAATTGCCATCCTCGAGAAGGTACTTATGTCAACCAAGTCCATGCCTGTGCATAAAAGCAATTTCATACTCATAAAGGAGGTAATATGCAAAAAACAATTTTAGCGACATTGCATTAATAATCAAGAGGACTTTTTTCAAGCTTGTGAGAAGTGGATTGGTAAAAGGCTAAAGGTGGGCTAATATTTGGCCATGTGGTGTTAAATCCGGGGAAACATACTTTCTTTCCAAAATATTCCACATTCCTTCTTCATAATGTCTCACCTTTCACTCATCGTTCAATGCTTTTTTCAATATAATGCTTTTACCTCTCTAACCTTAGCACTGCCTTCTCGCGAGTCGCAAACATGGGTGTCATGAATGGCCCCGGATACTTAGTACTTCGGACTCCTCACCTTTGTGTCCCATCTCGCCAAACTATTATCTCAGCGAGCAGGGTCGACCCACCTTTATCTCCTGAGGTGATCGGATTTTTTCTCGCTCATTTAATTTTCCATATTGTATCATTCCTGCCAACAACTTTATAAATGCACAACTCCATATAACTCCAAAGATGACATCCATTCAAAAAAACTTTGTCCCCGCATAGGGTATAAGGTAAAAAATGGGCAATATGTGTATATGTGGAGCAATAATGATCATGATAAGTCTCATATATGGCTTTGTGAATATGCATAGGTAAGGCTAGGATATGAACTTTGCTTGTATGGAATTTTTATAAAAAGTCCTCCATCATCTTATCATGCACATGTCAAAAGCAACTTCAAATTTTCATCTCCTTTATGGTTTTCTCTAAAAATTTGCACTTCATTGGGACTTCCCTTAACTAGGCAATCTCATGTTATATCTCTAATGAATCTAATTTTGCATCATAGAGCTCTTTTTTATACTTCCATGACTCTTTCTTTTCCAAAATTTTTGATGGGGGTCATTTTTCTCTTTTTTTTATGCATTAAAATAAATATGCAACTCTAAACTAAGTATGAATGTGCAAGTAAGCCTTTCTCCCACCCCATACTTAAAATTTACAGTGTCCTCACTGTATTAGAACTAGGGTTAAGAAGAAAACTTACTAAACCGTCACAAATTTCAGGAGTCGAAGAAGACAACAGGGAAGGTCGATATCGACCCTTTACATCGATATCGATGTCTCTCTTGATTTCTGCTCAGGCTTCAGGGTGATTCGGCCTCGATCACAAACCCTATCCATGTCGACCTTAAGGTCGATTTCGATGTCTGACATCAATTTCGATGTCTGACATCGATTTCGATGCCTTTCTGTGTGCTTTTCTCTCTCCTGCAATTTGAAAACTAAACACAAAATATGCAAAACAATAAAGTGTCTAAAACCAAAACAAATGCTGTCTAAAACCAAAACTAAGTCTTTGTTACAAGCTCTAGATTTTTAAGTCGCTAGGCCGACTTCTTCCTTTGCGCTTCTCAAGGTGGCATCTGCAGAGCCCATGTGGCTTGGGCCTCAAATATCACTCCTTTCTTGTCCCGCAGCTGCATTCCGCCGGGATTGATTTGATTCACCGTGAATGGACCTAAGTTCTTATCCTTGAATCTTGTAGGGAACCAATGGTCCTTAGACTTGGCAACATAGACCTTGTCTCCTATCTCATATTGGCTTGAATCATCATCGGATACCCTACATAAGCGCACATGCCAAGGCACACCTCTTCCAAATAATGATAAGTCCTTAATTGTAATTGAACAAGAGGAATCCGTATCTTGACTTACCTTCTTCTCAGTCTGTGGCTCAGGTCGATGTCGATGTTCGGAGGTCGATATCGACCCCTGTTGTACACCTGGAGGATCAGTCGATTTGGGGAGTTTTGACTCGATATGATCAGGTCGATTTCGACCCTCAGAGGTCGATATCGAGGTCTCCTTGCCTCCCTTCTCAGCGCTGATGGTGGTCGATTTCGATAGGGCATGGTCGATATCGACCCTTGACCCCGATTTCGATGCTTCCTCTTTTCCTCCGTCGACCCCATACTTATGACCTGTCACAGAATCTTGAACATTAGTGGTCGATATCGACTTACTTGGGTCGATTTCGATGTTCTGTTGAGCTCCTTCGTTCAAGATTGCTTAAACTTCCTTTACTTGGGCTTCATTGATGGCTTTTATCTCCATTGGCCCTTGACTTTGCACCGTCTTGTTGAAGGAATACTCTATTACTTCATCACTAATTGTGAGTGAGAGCAATCCTTTCTTCACGCTAATGTTGGCATCGACGGTTGCTAGGAATGGCCTACCTAAAATAATTGGACAAGCAGGGTCCTCCGCTATGTCAACAACTAGGAAATCAGCAGGGACAAAGAATTTACCTACTTGTACTGGCACATCCGTCACTATCCCAGTTGGAATCACTACCGTATTGTTAGCCATGTACAATCTTGCATCCACGGGCTCCAGAGGACCTATCTTTACCTTGTGCCAAATGGTTAGTGGCATCATGCTAACGCTAGCGCCCAAGTCAACTAAAGCATTAAATTTAAATTGACCTAGACCTATAGCGATAGAAAACTTACCTGGGTCCGCCCGCTTTTGTGGTAGCTCCAACCTGTTGCATTCCTCTGCGATCTCAGAGAGCGATCGCTTCTTACCCAAGATGTCCTTAAGGAACCTTACAAAAGATGGCATCTCGTGAAGTGCCTCTGTGAATGGTATAGAGACATTAAGCCCTTGGAGCATCTTCACGAACCGTTGGAACTTCTTTTCCGCTGGGTCCTTAGTCACCTTTCTAGTTGGGAATGGCAACACCTTCTTTCTTCCTGCGGCTGCAGTGAGGTCGATATCGGCATCAGTAGGGTCGATATCGACTGGAGGAGTCGATTTCTGTGGTGACGCAGAATTAGGGTCGACATCGACAGGAGGGTCGACATCGATGTCACCTTGGTCGATATCGACAAGGGGGTCGATATCGACGTCTGTTCTGGCTCCTTCTCCTCCGCTTTTTACTCGGGCGTTTGTAATTGACGCCCACTCCTTAGGTTTACTGCCGTAATATGACCTGTGGTTTTGCCCTTTTGGTTGGGCACAGTGGATCCAGGGAGTGATCCGAACGCTTTGGGCATTGCTTCCGCCAATTGACTCATTTGAGTCTCCATGTTGCGCTTCCAAACGTCGATCTCCCCAAGTCTAGAATTGATGCCCTACAGCTGAGTATGGACGGAGTTATTGGCTTGTTTGAACTCCGCGTGGTTCCTCCGCATCTCATCAAGGATGATTTACAGGTCATCTTTCTTAGTCTCCCGCTCAAGGTGCCCTGGTGCCCTATATGTTGGGGGATCCCTTTGATAGAACCTTTGATCACCCCAATTTTGTTGATTGCCCCCTCCATAGGGGCCTCTCGTCCATTTGACCTCCTCATGTTGTTCCGCCATGGATACTTGCTCAGTATGTGGACAGGCACTGGTGTTATGCCTTATTGAACCACACTCCTGACAAGGTTGATTGTTGCTCATGAACCTTACTTGCTTTTGAAGGCGGCGTGTTTGATCGTTATGGAATTGTTGCCGTACTTCAGGATCTATCTCCCTTGGAGGCTCATATAGTGGCATAGATGGGGCAGGCCTTGTATCATAGGCCGCAGCAGCCCCTTAGGTTTTGTCAAAGTTCACAAGCCTCTCAATGGTCTCCCATGCCTCCGTTGGTGTAAGCTCAATGTACCGATAGGAGGTATATGAATTGATCCTCTCCTTATTCGGTGCATCAAGGGCGTTATAAAAGATCTCTTGGATGACATATGGAAGTTGCCCATGCATCGGGCATGATCTCAGCAAGTCCTTAAAACGCTCCCACGCCTGTACTAGGGTTTCACCTGACTTTTGTTTGAAAGTCGCGATCCTTTGTCGTAGCATCGCCGTTTTAGAAGGTGGGAAGAATTTGTTCAAGAATGCATCTTTCACCTCCGCCCATGTCCTTAGCGATCGTGGAGCCAAACTTTCAAGCCATTGTAATGCCTTTCCTGCCAAAGACCATCGAAAAGATTTTAGTCGCACATACTCTAAGTTTACTCCATCAACAACTGTTTCACATAAGTCCATAAAAGTAGAGATGTATTGCAGGGGGCATTCATTATGTCTTCCTTCAAAAGTATTTCTTTTAATCTCAGATAGGAAGTTAATTTTCAATTCATAATTGGAGTGAGGAATTATAATGGCAGATTCAGGAACATGAAGCGGCGGATGCATGTATTGCATCGCCGTCTGTGGATACTGATTTAGCCGCTCTTGGGCTTGTCTGCGCGCATCCTCCTCCCTATCAGCACGGGCTCGCTCAGCAGCAGTAGCGGCCCTTTCAGCAGCGATTGTAGCATTGTGGTCCTCGATCTCCTTTCTCAATCGCTCTATGATCTCAGCCTGCGTCTCGTTGTCAGCCATGATGCGAATTGCTTTGTTGCGAAGATGGTAGAAATGTTCAGGCTCGTCAATTGGTTCCAGGATAGGTCCGCGATCAGAACGTCGCATAAACTTGCAGAATAAGCTTAGAAAAAGATCGTGATTAACTTAGGTGGCGATTGATTGCCTCCCCGGCAACGGCGCCAATTTGTTCGCTGGAGGGGCGGGGAGTGTATGTAATAGGAGAATAAAATAAAGCACAACTAGACTATCTCCCTGTCCCTAACAAATAATACAAGAATCCCCTCCCTTGTAGTAGTAGGGTAATTCAGGATCGAATCCACGAGGAGGTATGTCAGCGCTTCCTTTGTTGTACTCACGATCAAGGCTTTCGACCTCAGCAGACACTCGATATCGAGTATACAGGTCGATATCGACCTCAGTTCTGGTCGATTTCCTAGCGCAGTTCCTGCAGAAGACAAAACAACAAGTCGACGTCGAGCAGAGACCTCGATATCGATGTTAGACCTCGATATCGACCCTTATGGTCGATTTCGATGCTTGTCACAGAAACTGTTTTTGTAACCAATTTGTCGGAAAAGGATCCGAAGAAAATAGAATGGAGAAGGAAGATGAACAGAAACAAAACTAAGACTTTTATGAAGAATTTAATTAATTAAAAGGCTTCCAAAGTCGGGGTTTCATGCCACAACGATAACAATGCAAGTTTCATGCTAAAGATATGAACTTTAATGTATTTCCGTCAAATAACTTTCGTTATCAACACTTAGGTGATTAGAGGCTCTCGCATAATTCCTAAGAGTTACTATCCAATTCATGAGCAATTCAAGTTCACAATATGAGTGGCTTTCGCTTCAATAATGCAAATAATGAATCTCCCTAACTTTCGCAAAGGATCATGCATGGGGTAGAAGACGGAATCGCATAAAAGTCATACCTTTGATGCACTTACCTCACATTGCTATCGTCGGGCTCACCCCGACCCTAGAAGTGGGTTGACTACTCGCTCCTCATCATGCACATCATTATCATTGTTATTGAAAGAAAGCTACTTTGAATTAAAACTCCAAAAGAAAGTACAACCGAACAAGCCACTCCACTCTCGCTTTACAACTCTACTCGACCTCCTCTCTCTCTCTCTATTCTCTATTGCAACTGAATTGTGTGTAAAAAATTGGATTTCTAAACTCAGCCCTATTGGCCTCTATTTATAGATGTCGATAAGGACTCGAAACCTTATCTTTATTCTCTAAGATAAACTAAAACAAAGTAAAAGCTAAAACTCAATGGTGAAATCAGCCTCCTCATGATAGATCTGGTATTGATGATAGGAAATCTCGACCTTTGGATAGATATTACAAGCATTGGATATAATTCTATCAAAATCGGAGTCGAATTCCTCTGCTGGCATGGTCGATATCGACCCTTGGACATCGATATCGACCCCTCCAAAATCTTATCTCGAACTTCTCCTTCTCCTACTCGAACTGGCACTCGACTTCTATCAATTTGGTCGATCTGGTAGCATCGATATCGACCCCCAAACGTCGATATCGACCTCTTCTGTGTCGATATGCTCTGTTTCCTTTTCTGCTCGATTCCTATGTCTCTGATGTACTCGATGTCGAGGTCTTCAGTCGATTTTGACCTCTTCAGAAGACTTGGAGTTCTTTTTCCGCTCTTCCGAATTCATCCATTTTCATCCTGTTTTCTGCAAAATCACATGGAAACTCGTGCAAACCCATATATTTGACATTTTAAGCATAAACTACACTATTCCCATGTTTTCCCATTAATATGCATGCAAAAGACAATAAAATGGATTCATATGTGCATAGAAAATATGGCAATTTGCGCACACGTCACCACTCATCCTTTAGAGCTCTAGCTAGCCATCGTATTGGAAAGCACTCAGCAAATGTGCCTTCCTCATTTACGCTTCTCTTCCTCTTCTTTGATTGGGCTTGATTTGCTTCCCCACCATCGTACACAAATAGTTGTGCTTCATTGTTGAGTTTGGTGTACAATTGCGGAAGAGGAAGAGATTCCTCCACCTCGTCTTTTAGCACCTCATCTTCAAATCTTCAATGTGCCACTTCGCGAGGACCCCATACTTGAATGCAAAAGTTGGTTACTCGAGATCATCGGGAATCACTGGTGGCGGTGGAATGCATTTAACAATTACTTCCGACTCCTTTTCTAGCTCTTCTTCTTGCTCATGGAGTTTCTCATATGGCTTTTCCAGAAATAAGGGCAGCAACGATGTCTGGATTGGAGTAGAATTAACCTCGGAAATAGGCTCGTTCACCTTAGCAGGAGGGTCTTCGGTAGGAATGCAAAATCTTGCCTTCTCCTAAAATGCTTTGGTACCGACCCTAGAAGGGTCGGTATCGACCTTTTCATCATGAGAAAAGAGGTTAGCGGCCATACCTGGGCTTACCCGTAGCTCGGAACCAACCCTTGCGGGGTCGGTAGAGGGCTCCGTAGGACTCTGTCGATTCTCTTCTCTGTCCATGGGTTCGCAGAAGATCATATGGTTGCATGGCCTTACCCTATACCGATATGACATCT
The DNA here is from genome assembly GCA_963922045.1 of Persicaria maculosa. NCBI lineage: Eukaryota > Viridiplantae > Streptophyta > Magnoliopsida > Caryophyllales > Polygonaceae > Persicaria > Persicaria maculosa. The sequence continues at coordinate 41,403,233 of OY998271.1, forward strand.
CTATCGGTTGTGGGGCTACGTCTTCTGATGGCTCTTCTGACAAGTCCTGCAACTTATTCTATGAGTCCAGCTATTCATGCATGATTGCGTGAATAGCAGTTTCAGCTTCTATATCCTTTTGCATCTCCATTATCTGGCATTGTAATTCTTCAATCTCATCCTTCATCTGCTTTTTTTTCTCATCATCTAGGGATTGCCTACACTTTTAAGCGTCAACCTCCAGTGCCCCAAGATGGCTGGTAAGGCCAATACGGGTCCCTGTAATCATATTGAGCATAATACCCCTCCTCTAGTTGATAGGACCCATATAGCTTATCGACTTTAGTTGGATCCTAGAGAGACTTCATTGCTACCCAGCTTTCGTAATCAATGTAGTCATACTCCTCAACCTCAACTAAATATCTTGCACCAGATTCCATCCGCGCTTTACGGGCTGCACTTTCGACTTTCGCTCTAGCCCTTTAGGCTCTTGCTTCAAAATAGTCGTAGGCGTCCTGCATCTTGTACCTAATCTTGAAAACTCAAACATGCACACAAATCAAATAGCAAGGGCTCGGCACCAAGTTTGTACCGATGAGGCGGATGGTGGGAGGTGTGGTGTTCGAAAAATTAAAAAAAACTAACTAAAATAAAATAAAATAAAATAAAATAATATCTACAAAAGAAAAGGGATGGGCTATTCCCAAACCCTAAAAACAACTAAGCATGGCGCGATTGAACTCTCTCCGGCAACGCCGCCAATTTGTTGAGAGGGTTTCTCGACCAAATAAATTTATATTAAAGACCCAGGATCGTCCACGAGCGAGAGTAAGTGTTTCTTGTTAGTTGTTTTTTTTTTTGTGCAAAGAGATAGCAAGAAGAGATGGAAGGTAGAGATTTGGGGATTTTGTTGATTAAAAAGAGAATTTATATCAATATTAACAGAACTCTAGGATTAAGGTTTCACCAAAACAACAATCATGCATGTAAACACCAAGAATGACATAAAAATCACACTTTTATCTATAGATGTGTCAACTTTCGCCAACTAAGCAAAGCAATCAATCAACTTTCGTTTGAAAACCTTAATTACTATCTGATTCACAATTATTTCTTTCAATTTAATTACAAACAAGGAATTTCCCTAACTTTTGTAAGGTACTTAAGCCCAAAGGATAGATAAAAGCACTCAAATTATGGATTCATAGCATAAATCATGCATGACTACCATTGGGATCACCCCAACCCTAGAAAAAGAGGTCTACTCACACATTGTCATGGGGAATACTATAAAAATCATGAACTTCAGAAGAAAAGGTAGAAATCTATATAATATATTAAAACAGAAGCATTTTTGCCACGTGTCACAACCTTAGAACAAGATATTTATAGAAGTTAAATTATTACATAATCAATTTATTTTAGTCAACTAATTAATATATCCTTTAATATATCCATATATCATCTTAATTATGTCAACTTATTCTTCTTCTTCTTATTATTATTTATATACTTTATATAATAATATTGTCTTCTTATATAATTTTATTATAATTTATCTATATATATGTATATCTATACAATATGTTAAACTACTTCTTATGTTTTAAGTAATGGGATTAATTCAAAACTATTTTTCAATAAAGTTACATCATATATTAATGAATAACTATTAAGAGAATCATTTTATTTATTTATTTATTTTATTAACATATTCTATATTTTTAATCATCTATATAATATATTAAAACAAAAGCATTTTTGTCAGTTGTTACAACCTTAGAACAAGATATTTATAGAAGTTAATTATTACATTTTGATGTTATGATCTCATAAATTGTTAATAGGTGAAAATTTATACATTTTTAACAATCTATCTATATTTAATCATTATTGAATGAGAATATTTTTGCTAATGTGTTATAACCAGCTTCATTTTATGGTTTTTACATATTTTTACTTTATCAGCTCCCTACATTTATAAGTCGATGCTACCTTCGTTAATCATTTATTTAATTATATAATAATAAAAAATTTATTATTAAGATTTTTTTAACAAAATCGCGCCATGGCGCGGGCACTGCACTAGTTTAATTGAAATAAAACCTGAAAATAACTCCAAAATAGCGTCTTGATAACACTACAAAAAAACAGGAAATAGCCACAGATTTTTAGCAACGTCATATGGTTGTGGCCAAATTTGTGGTTGATAGCTATGAACATAGCCACGACCTGACATGTCGTCGCTACGTAAGTGTCGAGTGAAAATTTCCGTGGCTAAATCCGTGGTTGGGGGTGATGACATAAATTCATGTCCAGAATGTCGGGACTATTAACCACGATCATGAATGTCGTAGCTAAATTCATGGTTGTTAGCCACGACGTTAGCCACTATTGAAATATCTATGGCTGATTTCGACACCAATAAACCCGCGAAAAAAGACCGTGTTTGTACCCGTGGCTAAGAAGAAGTGGCAACTGACAAGCATGAAGTGATTTCGTGGCCAATGTCCACGAAATTAGCCATAGTTGCAATATTCATGGTTGGATTCGACGCTAATATGGTCATGCCATTTTCCATTGTTGTATCCGAATTTGGGTAATTTTTCACATAAATTAAAGCAAATAATAATTTTAAAACCCAAATCTCACCCAAAAAAATATTAGAGCCCAAAGGCGGTCATCCCGTTAGTGGTAGTCAAAGCCCAATGAATATAGAAGCCCAATTAATAGCTCTTGACGTATTAAGAGTCCATCCGCAGTTAGTCATGGATATAGCCACGAATATGACCGTGACTAATGTCGTGGCTATTTACGGTTGAGTTCATTAATGCAATTCGTACTTTCTAGTTGACTTTAACTCGATGGTGAAAGCTCACTGCGCAAAAGTTGAGCATGGTTTGTCATCTTCTCCACATTGCAATGGAGGATTGGAGGGTGTGAAGAGGGAGATGAAATTTTGAATTTGAAAGGTATGTTATATATTATATTATATATGTATGATGTATACATATATATGCTATGTGATATATATTTAATTCATTACGTAGTTGTATAGATCTACATAATTTAAAATTTTGGAGAGTGTAAAATTGTTGTGTTTATGGAATTTGTATATAATTTTTAAAATTTGTAGACTTTTAATAGTAATGTAACACTTAAATGGTTACTTAGTTGTATAGATCTACACAATTTGAAAATCTGGAGAGTGTAAAATTATTGTGTTTATGGAATTTGTATTTGATTTTTAAAATTTATAGACTTTTAATAGTAATGTAACACTTTATGGGTTTAAGTTGTTGTGTTCATGTTTATTTATATATTTGATGATTTCATAAGAGGTAGTAATTTGTATAAGTTGAATATATCTCAATGGGTTTAATATATTATTTAGTCCTCCTATTTACAATTTTATAATTCGAATTAATATTCGTTATTTATTTATAGTAGTTTATATATTTTATATATCTACAAAAATTGGTGAAGTGCAATATGGATGATCGTGCATGGATATATAAAGGATTAAATGATCAATTCTTCAAAGGGGTGGACGACTTTATAAAATTTGCATTTGAGCATCCATTTTATGTCGATGAAGGCAAGATTAAATGTCCATTTTTGCGATGCAATAATTGCAAATGGTACAAAGCAGATAAGGTTAAGGAGAATTTATATCGTCGTGGGTTTATGTGTGATTATCATCGATGGACAACACATGGTGAAACTATTGCGCCTTCAAACCAGCATTTGTCTATGTATGATCAGTTAACGAAAACAAAGGATGGTGTCTGACATTGCAGGTCCGAAATTTGTTATATCCTATATTGTTTAATGTTCTATGAAAATGATATTTACAAGAAGTTGATGGGGTTTGAAATTGTAGGTCCGCACATTGTTCCTTCTCCATGGTTTAATGTTAATGGAAATGATGTTGAATTCCAAGAAACTAATCATGGTGATGGTGAAGACATGACGACAAAGGAGGCTAATCTCTTAGGTACGCAATTTGTAGAAGTGCTCAAAGCCGCTGAGGACTCAGTGTATCCAGGTTGTACTTCACACACACAGTTTTCCTTTGTGAGCCAACTTATGAGCTTAAAGTGTGAATATAATGTCTCTCAGCCACTCTTCAATGGATTCCTGAAATTGTTTGATGAAGTGTTATCTCTTAACCATAAGATTCCCACTAGTTACTATGAAACTGAGAAGGTGGTTCGAAGTTTGGGTCTACTAGTGGAAAGAATAGCCATGTTTCCTAATGGTTGTATGTTGTATTGGAGAAATAGTGCCAATGAATAACTGTGTACGTTTTGTGGGCATGCAAGATATAAAGTTGCGAGTAACGAAAAACGCACTCCACACCAAGTGTTATTCTACTTACCTCTAACTCTGAGACTTCAGAGATTATATGCTTCTGAGGTGACAACTAGCCATATGGCTTAACATGCAGAACATATAACAGAGGAGGGCATGATGTGTCATCCATCAGATGGAGATGCTTGGAAAAGGTTAGACACAAAGCATCCTGATTTTGCTTTAGAGGCTCGTAATATTTAGTTGGGTTTATGCACTGATGGCTTTGCTACCTTCAACAAAAGTGGACATATTTATTCTTCTTGGCCGGGTATTGTTACTTATAATCTTCCACCTCATTTGTGCATGAAAACGGAGCATATTTTTATGTCCTTGATAGTGCTAGGTCCAAAAAAACCCGAAGAAGTTGATTGATGTTTGCCTCCAATCTCTCATTGATGAGTTGATGCAGTTGTGGAAGGTCGGTGTACCCACTTATGATGTCTCAAGGGGAGAAAACTTCATTATGCATGCAGCTCTACTTTGGACAATAAGTGATTTCCCTGCATATGCTATTTTGTCAGGATGGAGCACTGTTGGTTTGATGGCTTGTCCGATTTGTATGGAATCGGGAACTGATTGTTTTCGGCTGAAAAATGGAAGGAAGGCTACCTGGTTTGATTTCCATTGAAAATATTTAGACATAGACCATCCCTTCCGTAGGAATAGGAAGGACTTCTATCGAGGACATTCGGAAACAGTGTTGCCACCACCGATGCTATCGGGGGAGCTGATATAGGAGCAGGTACTTCAGTTCCCAACGGTCATTGACGATCCTCTTCACATGTCACTAGACTATGGGATTTCGTATAAGTGGACAAACATAGCATTTTCTAGAGACTTCCATATTGGAAGGACCTTCTCATCCGTCACAATCTCGATGTTATGCACATTGAGAAAAATGTGTTTGATAATGTCTACAACATCGTGATGGATATCCCTGAGAAGACGAAGGATAACTTGAATGCACGGAAGGATCTTCGCCTATATTGTCATCGACCTGAGCTGGAGGTGGCTGATGACAACAGAGGTGCAAAACCTAAAGCAATATATACCTTGTCACAAGAGGCAAAGAAAAAGGTTGGTCAATGGTTGAGATTTGTAAAGTTTCCCGATGGATATGCTTCTAATATGGGAAAATGTGTTAAGAGTGACGACTGCACTCTCAATGAGATCTCATTACCATGACTTTTCATCTCATTTCATTTCGTTAACTCGATTGAGGACCAAAACCATATGGAACACGAATGCCCTTATGACCCTAGCAAAACACCTAATGCACACACGACCATTTTCACCACACACATAGAGATCGAAAAGATATGCTCAATCATTGATGCAGGTCCTAAGCATGCTACTACATGAATGTTATGCACCTAGCATACTATATAGCACTCAGGCATGAGAATCCGATGTCATGAGTAAGTCTCGGAGAACTTACCCGGTGGTAGCACTCCAAAAACAATACAATCAAGTAAATCCAAAGTAGATCACAGATCACCTAGCATATAAAGAATACCAATATAAGGCTAAATTCTAATGCATACATGTCCCATTTGTGGCCACGGGTCACGGGTCGACCTGTGACCCGCCGGTGTCGTACGAGTCAACGACTCGCCTGGTTGGTGACCCAGCGTATAATGGCCCGGATATAAATAACCGAGATACGTTTCGAAGGTTGGATACCTTCGTTCGGATGTTGCAATTCAGGTACGTGTCGAGGTTTGAACCTCTAAAGATCAGTATGTAAAGCGGGGATTTCGAACCCCAAAGCAATCGGAAGGCTCCTGGGTATCCTTAACCTGTCCTGAGACTATGTCGCGAAATTCAATTCAAATGAAAGTAAAGCGGAAGCAAAGTTTAGATACAAGTGCCACGACAGAGCCGGGTCAAAACCAAAACATAGTGGGTGATTGCCATTTTATCAAGTTAGAATATTAGTCGGATTCTTCGGTTCGCCAAGAGATTCCCCGTCACAGAAGCAAGGAGCAAACATGAGCGGTACCTAACACTATCCACGAAGTCAGGCCCGGTAATCGCCTGTGGGTCCTCTAACCACGCTGAGGCCACATAACATACCTATACCTAAATAAAGGATGACTAATGCAGTACAAGATTTAAATCACATAAGCATGCTTTGATAGTTATAATATGCGGAAAAACTGTAAAGGGTCCAAGACAATGCCAAGTGGCATATCCCTCTCCTACCTCTGCACCCCTTCCTGTTAGTGCAGAGACTGGCCAGTTCGGTGCTATAGCATAGCAATTTCCTCGTGGTGGTGCACAAACCACGGCATCATCATATCATATCATATCATATCATCGCTTGCCCGATGGTGCTGGGCTATCATATCATGCTCATATCGACTCGATTGACTCAGGGCAACCCGATGGGGCTGGGCTACCCTATGACCCTAGCAAAGACTCTAGGACTATCACAGATAACGGCCGTTCTGTATTCAAACACACATAGTAACCACATGCTCAGTTCAATCCAATCCTAACATGATACTACATGGCATGCTTTAATATGCAACACCTACACATCATATGACACATCAGGCAGGAGGTCCAGGTTACTGAGTAAGTCCCGTAGGATACTTACCTGAAAATGCAGAACGACAAGATGACACAAGCAAGGGCCTAAATGCAAGTCCAAAGCAATCCAAAAGCATTACACACCTATCATCAAGCCATTGTCATAAGCTACCGGACCGATATTCATACATACGAAACCCAAGTTCTCACATCCTCAACCAATCGATAGTAAAAACCGTTTTCCAAAACCTTTCCGATACGATCAACATCAACCAAAATCATTTACTTTCAATCAAACCCATTGATAAAATCATACCAACCATATTTCCAAACTTCCTTCTCAAAACCAACATCATCAAGCCAAGACAAAGAATCCCGACATTTGAAAATATTTTTTCCAAATTCCTTTTTGATTTAATTCGATAATATATATTTTCAGTCCCTATATTTTATAAGGTCATAATAGTATGTCTTTAATCTCAAAATAATATTTATATCTTTTAAATCTCAAAATAATATAATATAATATTTCAAATACCATTTCCTTTAAAACACTTTCAAATAATATTTTCAAAACCTTAAATAACCAACCATTTTATTTAATTACAAAATAGCCCCCATATTTTATAAAACTTAGGAACCGACCCCTCTTTATTTCATTAAGTGCTAAAACCGACCTCACCTTTTTCCTTAAACCCAATACTGAAATTCTCTTTAACAGAATTGGCCCAAACTCATTTCTCCCTTTTAAAACAATGAAACTGGCCCAGAAAATCAAGCCCAAGCCCATCCCATTTCACTCTCTCAATTCGGACCAAGAAGGAAGAAAGAAAAGAAGAGGTGGGCCTGAGCTGACGTGGCTGGTGAATTGGAAGTGGGGCCCACCATATTCCTTCAACCTTTCCAACACAGACAGAGGGAGTCCGGCCAGCGCTGTTCGAAAGGAGAAGAACGGAAACGACCGGTGGCTCGTGCTCGTTCTCCCTACCATTCTCACACACACTCTCTCCTCCCCGAAATCAAAATAACATACCAATTCTATTAGATAGGAAACGGAGTCGGAAGAAGTGCTCACCGAGAGGTTCGAAGCTGAAAAGCTCGGAGCTTCGGGGAGGTGGAGTTCGGGGCGCCAGAGCTGCGGTGTGGCCTCGTCGGAGCTCGGATGTCGTCGGAGGTGGCCTGGGAAGGGTGTGGGAAGGTTAAAGGCGAGGTTTTACACCATTTTAAGGAGAAAGGAGGAGGGAGGGGAGCTTACCACTTGGATCCGAGCAACACAGAAGAAGAGGAGAGGATTGGCGGCGGCGGTGGCGGGGCTCCTGGGCGCCTTCTAGTGGCGGCTCGAGGCGGAAGAAGGGAGAACGAAATGGTGAAGCTGGGCTGTTGGCCCTCGGCAGAACAGGGGCGAGAGATGGGGATGGAGGTTGCGGCGGTGGTGGTCTGGTGGCGGCGAGGGCTGGTGGCGAGGTGTGGTGGTGGGAAGGTGTTGCTCAGCCAAGCAAAGAGGAGGCAATGGTGGCTGTGGGGCTCACGGCAAACAGAAGGGAGAAGGAAAAGGATAAGGGTGAAGTTGTGTTTTTGGGTTTTTATGGGTGTAGTGTGTGGTCAAGGATCTGATTTTTTTTTTTGAAGATAGAAATTGGTTGTTGTTTTCCAAAGGAAGGTGAATCAAAGAAGAGAGGGAAGGGGTGTGGTTTCTTCTGTGGGTTTGCATAATGGAGAAATGGAAGAGAGAGGGAGGGTGGTTGTGCAAATGGGGAATAAGGACAAGGGGTGAGCTGGGGAGGGGGACCAATTCACAATTTGACAGAAATCCGAGAGAGGGGGAGAGAGAGAAATAAAAGAAAACGGGGAATGAAAATAAATGAAATTGGTCCCCCACAAAAGAATTCAAATTAGCGGAATAGACTCGAAACCCGCTCGTCCGATCGAATCCCGACTAAATCAAATTTAAATCAAATTTCAAGATAAACGGAATTAAATTAATTTTCATCAAAACTCGGAGCTTGAAGGCGGAATTAAAATCCGCTAGAATCTAAATTTTCAAAACGATGCCGGAATGACTTTAAAATCAAAACTTACGCTCGAGGACGGGTTTTCTCCCATTTTTACCGATTGAATAAAATAATAATATATTTAATTAAAATAATAATAATATAATATATAGAATATATTCGGTCTTTACACAGCGGGTACGGGTCCTCGGGTCAGCGGGTGGGTGCGGGTTACGAGTTAGGTTTAGAGTCGATGGGTTGAGAACCTGGTGACCCGGTGGGTCGACCCGTCGGGTCGACCGTTGGACCCGCTAGTGATTTTTTGTTTTTAAAAAAGTAGTCGTTGCCCGTTCGACCCGAAACGCCTATAAAATCCCTTCCTCTTGCTTCAAATTTCAATCATTTCATATCACATCTCATCCAAATATCCCATCAACTTACATTACAATCATACATTTCATTTTCTTAACCTTGTTATAATGTCCTATCAATCCGCATTCGACGACGTTCTTCGGAGGATGTTGTTCCACAACCATTTCGACAAGGTCGAGATAGGCTTGGGGAAGTTCGAAGTGGTTTGTTGTCATCTCTTGCTAATTCTAATTTCTCTAATCGCTCTTAATATCGAAAATGTTATCCCGAATTACCCTAGGTCACAAGAGTGTTAGCAAAGCCTCATCCTCGAGCGGCGGCACCAAGCCTTCGTCAAAGTGCCTCGGTCTCGGCGAGGAGCGGATCCCGACAACGTCGAGATGACGCTCTATTGGCCGACCACGACGAGGATATTATGGAGGAGGAGGAGGGGACCGTCCAAGGAAAGCCTTTGACGATCCCGACCCAAGAGTCTGGGTTGGGAGGCGACAAGACTCCGACCGAGGGCGACCCGAGGGCAGCTCTGACTACGGCCCAAATATGAGCTGCTACGTTCAAGTACTAGTTCACGAAGGGCCCTAGGGAACTGACCTGGGAGGAATGCAGTTGCTCGGCCAAGTGCAACTTCTGCGACACGATCTTCAAGCACCCGAAAGGAGGCGGATATGGGAAATACGGTCGCCATATCCAAGCGAAGTATCCGAAAAATCTCGACCTCGCCAAAAGTCAGACTCAACTAACTGGGTACGCATCTTCTTCCTCTCAACCCCCTAGTTTATGGTCGTATGATTATCGTAGTTGTAGCGATAACTTTGCGGAAATATTAGCTGTCGAAGGTTTAACTTATAGTTTTTCACAACGTTTAGGTTTCAACGACTTTATGACATAAAATGTTCAACCTACATGGCAAAGTATTAGTTGAAACACGGTTAAGAGGAAAGTAATTAGACGGTATAACACCCGTAAAAATGAATTAATAGAATATTTTCAAAAAAACCACGATTTACATGTATCGATTTGTAGTGACATTTGGACCGACCATTGGCAACATCACTCATATATGAAAGTTACTTGTCATTGTGTTGATCAAAAGTTTCAATTGTACAAAAGTGTTTTGGCTTTTTGGGTTTTCAAACGATGCTCACATAGCACAGAACATATAGCACGTCTCCTTTTAAATGTTTTACAAGAATATAGATTGACTCAAAAAGTTTTCAGTATCGGTTTTGACAAAGCTTCTGCTAACACCGCATCTATTCCAGAATTTATCCAATATTGTTAGCTCGGGATTGGCGATAGATTTTTCCATATCCGTGCGCCCCTCATATTTTAAAATTATGTGTCCAAGATGGTTTAACATTTTTACATTCTGTTGTTGAACCAATTCGATTTGTTTTACGGGCACTTTGACGAAGCAAACACCTTTGCCGGCAATGGAGCGCCTATTGCCGCGCTAACCAAGTTCACCCAAAGCAATTCCCCAATGATGGTTGCACTCGGTGGAACTTCATTTACAAAATGATTTATGATTCGATAGGTTATAGAGAACTTTGTTGACTCTATCTTGATGTTATATTATATGTTTGTTGATATGATGGAAGACAAAGAAAGGTAGTATTTATTTTATGCAAATATCAATTAGATTATTTATTGGGATTTATATTTAAATTAGTTGTTTAAGATTTTGTGCAGGATTTGATTTGGTTATTGAAGATTTGGGGTTGACTTTCTAGAAGCCTCTTTGAGGATTTTGTGGAGCAATCTTCACATTCAAAAGGTTGTTGGTTTGTTGAGATCTTCAAGAGATTTGATTGAACCAATCTCCAGTTGCCTTCAACGTTTCAATACAAACCATCAATACCAAAACAGTGTCAAGGCCTTACTGAAAATCAAAACTCTGGTTTCCAGGTTTTGGTAAGGCCTTATCGACAGTGGCTTAAGTTTTACACGAATGGGCTTGCTTCAACGTTAATGGGCTTTTTTTTAATGGGCCTAGTTTATTGAGTGTACATTCTGATTTTTAGGACCAATATGCTATTGGGCCTAATTGTGTAGAGCAATTTTTGGAATCAGGCTTATATAGATTTGGATTAAATTCTATCTTTCTAACTAAATATATATCAACGTGTTTGTTGAGATTTGTCAGGGATTTGGTTGAACAAAGTCTCAGCTCCTCCAACGTTTCAAATTTAAATCAACTCCCAGGGTTAGCTTCTGGAACGCTTCTTCTCTCCGTAAGTATAGCAACGTCTCTCATCAAATCAGGCGTCCAAAGTTCAAGCGTTCAAATCTATTCAAACTCGGACGGGCGGCCTTTATAAGGAGATCAAGAGGATCGCAGCGTAGCTTCTGGAACGCTTATTCTCTCCGTAAGTATAGCAACGTCTCTCATCAAATCAGGTGTCCAAAGTTCAAGCGTTCAAATCTATTCAAACTCGGACGGGCGGCCTTTATAAGGAGATCAAGAGGATCGCAGTATACAAGCTTCACCCCCTGCGCATACAAGTTCTTCTGCAATCCTTTGTCTCCTACAACACCGATCTCACATCTCTCCTTACTTGAGCGTTTTATTTCTTTGAGAGTTTGTGAGGTTTACTTTGAGCTTCATAGTACAATTCATTTTGAGTTACACTCAGGGTTCTTTACCCAATTATAGAGGGTACTTCGGTATCCTTAGAAGCTTTATTTCACTAGTGCGTTTGGGTTTCTAGATAGGAAGTTAGTCTAGAAGAGGGAAGGTCTTCTAGAGGTTGTATCTAGGGTTCATAAGATAAAGTGAAATAAAGTTGTTGAATCCTACGGGTTGGATAACCCTAGGCGGGGACGTAGGCAAGGTTGTGCCGAACCTCGTTAACAATTCGCGTGTGCTTTACTTTCTGCGCTTTATCCTTATTATTTTCGTTTGCCTTGCTTCTTATTCGTTATTCTTGCTTAACTTGTTTCTGAGTTTCAGATAAGGTCTTACCTCTGGCTGGTAAGGTCTTACAGTTTCCTGTATTTGCGAAAAATTGTCATACTCTATTCTTTCCCCATCTAGAGTATTTCTTTGCCTTTTATATGTCTATTCCGCACTTCAAACTTCTTTTTGCTTTTGCAATGCAACACGTCGAACGCGCACACATCTTTGCAGATGTTTGGACTACGACTCGAGATGTACATTGTTTATAAAGACCAAGATTTTTAAATACTATTTTCATAATTATAAATTTCATCCTAATTTAAAATTTTATTTAATTTTTAAGACTTCCGTCCTCGAGCAAGCGATTTTATCTTACTCTTTTGAGACAAATTCCAGCATGAAGTTATTATTCGACTTGAAAACGAATTTATACCGCTTTATTATTCCGATAGTTGAAACTATTTTTGGGATTCGTTATTTAATTCGAATTCGAATGTTTATTTTAAAATTTATTTTAATTACATCGGGTTAAAATTGAAAAATGAGTTTCGGGGTTTATTTCCGGATATTTATTTTGACTTTTATACCCATTCTCACCCTCCGAATCCCCTACCCTAGCAAGCCATTCCTCTCCCTATTGGAGCTACAAAACCCCATTCCCCTCAAAGGAACAAACACCACCACCACACTTCTCAGCCCCTCTGATTTACCAAACCCAAACTCAGCCCTTGTATTCTTCATTTCAACACACACCACTCCGCCCCTCCGAAACGGAGCACCACCTTCAGCCCTCCAAAAGTCCAAATGGTGACGCTGGTGTAGTTCCTCCCCGCGCACGTGAGGATTCGCCCAGAGAAGCTTTGTTCCACCGCAGTCATGACGATCGAGAGCAGGTTGCGCACCGTTCGACGAAGACGAATCCCAAACGCTGAGCTGAGCAGCCCCTGGATTCCTCAACGGAGTCCCCCGATGATCTCCGGCGAGCTCCAAGAACTCTGGCGAGTCGACTTCCCTCGGTGAGCGGAGAGCGGGGTTTGGCGAAGTGCGAAATCGAGCTCCGACGGCGAGAGCGAAGACGACGCTGGAGAGCTGAGAGCGAGAGGAGTGTGTGAGCGCGAGAGGGAGAGCGGCGAGTGCGAGGAGAGGCAGCGAGCGAGCGAGAGCCGAAGAGCGATCAAGGGAGGCGGGGCTCGGGCGGAGATTGAGAAACGAAGGAAGAGGAAAGAAATTTCAGAAGCGGGACATCGAACAGAGGAGAGGAGGGCCGGAGGTAGGAGAAGCAGATGTGGGGCCCGCCCATCTTCAACCTTCTCCGCGTGGGCCGTTCTTTTTTCTTTTCTTTTTTATTTTGCTGTTTTGTTCAGGACTAGAAAGAAAGAGAGAAAGGGGTTTGAGGCTGGACATTTGAGCCCGGTAAATTTTAAGGGATTGGGCTGGGATTTGTGTTGGGCCGCAAATCTCTTTAATACTAAGGAAATTTGGATTCAGAATTTCAACAAAATTTTAATGGGTTTTGGGTCCGGTTTGGATTTATTCGATTTTGGTCCGGTTTGATTTAAAAATAAAGGGGCCGGTTTACGTTAAAGGGTTTGGTTTGGTTTTGGTTTAAATTATTTATTTATTTATTTGTTTATTCATTCATTCATTAATTTATTAATTTATTTATTATTTAATTAATTTTTTATTTATTAATTGTTTAATTATGTAATTATTTGATTGGTTATTTGATGGTATTTAAATGATTGGAATTAGAATATATTCTTTGAAATATTTCTAAAGTATCGGAATTTATTTAAGACATTAACATAAGGGGTTTGAAATATACTATCTTATGTCGGAATTATTTTAATAATATATTATTGTAAGTATGATGTAAATTTGGTTTAAAACATTAAATACTCTAGTGCCGGAATTTGGTTATGTTGATTACTTTAGAATAAAATGTTTTGATGATATTATATTATGAGATTAGCTTAAGATTTTGAGATAAAACTAACTTGTGCCGGGATCTTTTGACAATATGACCTTGTAAAATTGATTTAACGGCTTAATTGGATAATGTCGGAATTTGAATAAATGTTATTTTATTTAATGGTTTCTAGAAATTTGTGAAGTGATTTGTTTGGAACTTGGCTTGGTGAATTTATTTATGAACTTGCTTGAGATTTTATGGGAGCGGAGACATGAGTAAAATATGACTTTAAAACATGTTATGATATATTGAAACTTCGAGATGAATGATGGAAGTGGTTAAGGAAATTTATGTTATGAGGTAACTTGAGATTATGAGATGATGAGTTGACAATAACGAGAATGAGATGATATATGATGGAATATGAGATGAGACGAGACTATGCGATGATATGGCTTGATGATGATAAATGAGTTTCTTTTAGCTTTACTTAGTTATGTGTAGCGATAAATGGGTCCCTTTGTGCTTAGACTTTTAATTGTTGCTTATTAAATTGTTAGGTGATTCGTGACATGATTGACTTGCTTATTGCTGGTTTCTTGCTTTTGCTGTTTTGCTATTCCAGGTAAGTCATCCGGGGCTTACTTAAGTTAGAACATCATGCCTGATGTGTCATATAGTATGTAAGCATTATAATATAGCATGTCATATAGTAGCATGCCTAGGTTCTGCATTAACAAATGAGCATACGTATTCTTAGTGCGATTGGTAGAAACGACCGTAAGTCGTGAGTCTAGAGTCGTTGCTAGGGTCATAGGACAACCGAGCTCCATCGGGTTTATCCTGATAGAGTCATCCGAGAGCATGATTTACTGATATATATATATGACTGCGGTGGTGACCGAGTGTCCAAACCTGGCTAAGGTGTGGACTGAGGCATGAAATATACTGCGGCACCGACCGAGTCGTCTGTTCCCGATCAAGGTGGACATCCGACCCCGACTGAGGTACAGACATAAGAGATATACTCGCCCTGATTGAGGCATGGGTTTTGAGAGGTTGGAACATGCCACTTGACATTCTGTGTGAGCCCATTTACTGCATTTCTGTCATCATATATGAACTATCAACATGCTTGTGTATTTAATATTCCAGTAACACATTAGATCATTCTCAACTACGCTTGGAGTGTATTATATGTCCTCAGTGAGGTCTTCAAAACCTACATGAGTGGCTCGACCTTGACTTCGTGGTATAGTTTCATGTACACGTTCCCTTGTTTGATTCCATGCTGTTATGCCACGGATATCCTTTGGCGCGGTTGGAGAGAGAGACTGACTATGGACTCCACCTTTTGATACTTCGTACTTTATATACTTCCTTCGTAGTTTGGTTTGACCCGGATCTGTCGTGGCAACTATGTATCATTTTATGTTGCTGTTTTGACGAAACTTGTTTTACTCGACTTAGAAGTAGGACATATTATGGTCCCCAATGGACCTATCATGAATTTAGGGTACGAAATCTCTTCTTTTAATATTAACACTTTGATTTGAAACTCAACCCGTGCTCGAAGTGCAAGATCCGGACGAAGGTATCCAATCCTTCAAAATGTAACCCGGGTTCCTTAACTCGGGTCGTTACATTATTGAGGTTTTCAAAGTTTTTTACGACATAACTCGGACTTTTAGCCACACATACACGCCTACATCAAACCTTTTTTATTTTGTCGCTATGAACATAGCCTTAGCCCTTCAAGACGGGATTCGTGTTCCTTCCATATCCACCGCCGTTACAAAGATGCGACGAAAATGGTTGGTATATTACAAAGTTATACCAGACATTTTCCTTGTAGCATGTTGTTTCGATCCTAGATATAAATTATTATTATTATTATTATTATTATTATTATTATTATCACATGCAAAAATGTGAGAAAAAATATGTTTTATGCTAAACATACAAGTATATCGGTATTATTTGAATTAATTTTTTTTATCCAAAACATAGGCAAAATGAGTGTCTATGGGTTGATAAAATAAAATCAAACTCAAAAATAATTTTTATTATTATTTTTAATTAGCGAATATGCCGAAAATGAAAACTTAAGTTTGCTAAATATTAGCTTTGCCAAGTGGCGATCATCCACTGGCCCATGTGGCAGATCTGGATTCCTTTTTTGCTTGCCCAGTTGAAGCTTAAAACGCATCATTCTAATCCTTTTAGACATGAAACGACGTGTCCTTGATTTGTGTGCGCATGAGCCCAACTTTTTCGGGTCCTTGCAGGCGAGCCCCAAGCCTTGAACTCTTAGATTTTTTTTTACCCATTTTGATTCGACGTGGCATTGGTAAGGGTACAAGAGTTCACCAATGTTCATGCTCTTAGGGTTTATGCCTCCTGTTGTAGTTGAGTGTGGGGGTAAATTTGGTAATGAGAGATAATCGTAAAATAGTCAAAGAAAGAGGTAAGGATTCTAAAGGAGGAGATGGAGATGCATACCCTAATTCAAACCCAAAACAGGTGATAAACCAAAGGAGATGGTAAATCAAAGGAGAAAGAAGCGTCCAATCAAGCCATCAGTAGTTGGTCGGAGCCTCGGAGAAAACCTGTCTTGTGGTGATATGGTTTCTCCATTATAGGTGTAAAACTCATATCCTAGTGATGTCGTTAATAAATCAATGAATAAAAAAAGAAAAAAAAATTGTAAACAAATTACCCTTATGCCACACATACCTACTTGCAATCCACTTTTCATTGACTCCTCAACTAGGTTTTCTATAAATTTGGAAGGATCATCTTGATTACTATAACGCCATGATTCAATAAGTAAATAAAATAAAATAAAATAAAAATTGTAAATAAATTGTAAAAAGATTACATATGATTGGACTCAACATAGGTTATTTAACTGAAAATGTATACCTTATCTTATACGTATGATAATGCATATTTTAGATAGACATTATAGATAGGTCTTATTGCATTTAGGTATTCATATTGCATATGTTTTTTTTTGTTATTTACATTGTTTTGCATTTGGAGTAGTCAAGTTTAAAATCTACGCTATTTTGTGTTTATTCCGCAGTTTTACAATCCAAAGTTGAATGGAGGTTTGGAGCATTAGAGAGTCCAAGGGAAGAGCATCAAGGGAGCTAGAGAACATAACATTGAAGACATAAGAAGAATCGAGCTACTATAAAAGCGGCGCCCACCGGTCGTGCGCGATCAGAAGATTCCATTCGTCCGAAGATCTTATTATTAGTTTATTGTTGTTTATTTCCTAGGGTTTTCCACGACGGTATTATTAGGTTATTTTACAGAACAAGAGAACCATTAGAAAGAGAGATTGAGAGAGAAAGACAATTAGGTTTACTTTGGCTATGAGTTGCTAAACTCCTAGTTTCGCCTACAATTCGAAGACATTGTTGAATGAATTGTGAGGATTTGATTTCTTATTAGTTATTCATTGGTTATTTATTATCCTTGTTCTTTATTGCTTGATATCTGCACATGTTCTTTCTATGATTAATCATCTAGGCAGAAACTGCATCTCTGCTAGCGATTCCTATCTTTAGATTTGTTTCTTTGTAGCAAGTGGGGGAATTGATTACGTAAGTACATCGATTGCTCTGCAGGATGATAACTAATATTTCTATTAGGTCAAGTACGTAGGTAATTACTTTTATTCTTGTAATGCTACTTGAATAAGTGATTGCTCATGTGGGTTTAATCTATCAAAGCCAAGTTGACATAACTTTAGGGATACTAATGAAATCAATCCGAGGACCATAAACTTCAAACCATTGTCAAGAGTTGGAGGTGAAGTGCTTTTTCCCATATTATTATCAACTTACAATCTTTATTCCTTTGCCTATTTATTTATTTTAATTGTTTACTACAATCTTGTTGCCATTAGTTTAGAGAATCTTCTTAAGAATTACGAATCAATCTTCTCTATGAGATCGACTCCTTACTTGTCTGCTATACTAATCTTTTGTTTAGCATTGAGTTAGGATAATTCTGTATTTGGGGGACCAGGACCAACGACACAATTACACCCGGTAAAAACAACCCACCAAATATTGGCGCCGTTGTCGAGAAGTCTAGTATTCGTATTCTTTTGTTGATTTTCTTTTTTCTATCTTTTGTTTGTTTTTGTTTATTTTTTTATCCTTTGTTTTTTTTTGTCGGGGAAAGCGAATCATCAAAGTATGCATAATTTTTTAACTATGGCATAACATGAAAAATGCAGTTCAGTTTTGACATACCTTCCTTGTAATCATTGCAATGGGAAGTTCCATAGGGTGATTGTAACAACTTCGACAGGATACAAAAATCAATCACACATGTGGTGGTAGTTGTGTAAGAGATGTTGGTGAATAATAGATGGAGGCATCACAACGAATGTAACTGGCACTTGTAAATAACACATTTAGTCAACAAGAGTTATGAACTATCCTGCACAAGATTTCTTTCACCTGAACTTAAAAGCATTATCCGTGTTCATGATATTTATTATGTTCTTAAGGAGATTATATACAGTTTCTTTCCGGATATGATGTATATGTCACATGGATAATTCTTCAATTGAGCATTCATGGACATATGTCCTCTTACGTTTTGATTTAGATAAATGATCTCTTCATTATTCATTTCGTACATCATAAAAGGTAGAAGGAGATGGACTTAGCTATAGTGAGGAACAAATATTCTCTTTACCTGTTTCACTACAAACAACTTACGACTAGGTACTGGGGTTAGGATTATAACCCTATAAATACGTTTTTCCTCCTCCGCAAAGAATCCCAGATAGTTAGCCTCATATGTAGCCTACAATTCAATATTTTAATCAGTGAATGCTGAATGTAGTGTAATGCTCTAGACTCTTGACATGGGATTTAAAAAAGGAAAATAGCCTCCTCAATTGCATCCTTTAGAGGTTTCCCTTGCTCTAGTTGTATAATCTGGGTGAGTTCTTCTCTGTGAGCCATCAATAAATCAAGCTTGAAAGCTCAATCCATGAAGCAGATCAATACTCAATAAATCTTCACATGCAGAAGGATCATCATATTGTCATTTTTTGAATACTTGGGGATATTTGGGTTCAAACACATATAGGAGAGAAGCTTTAGACTTTTGTAAAGAAATGGTGAAGTAGTGACTTCCAAACAAATGATGCAAAGCTTCAAAGGTGACATTTTACATTAAACTGCTTTGACACAACACAACAATACTAAAATGACAGTGGATGTTTCCGTGCAAAGTCTCTTCTACAACTTCATAACCAAACACAAACCAAATCAATTTTTTTAACAAATACAACGCTAATGACAAAACTAATCCACTTCTAACCTATCAAATG
Source organism: Persicaria maculosa (assembly GCA_963922045.1). Classification (NCBI taxonomy): domain Eukaryota; kingdom Viridiplantae; phylum Streptophyta; class Magnoliopsida; order Caryophyllales; family Polygonaceae; genus Persicaria; species Persicaria maculosa. Next base: position 41,422,642 of record OY998271.1, read on the forward strand.
TAAAAAACAAAGAAAAGAACCAAGTTTGAATCTTGACAGAAGCCAAATCAATCACTATCAACAACACAAACATGATAAATGAATTCAAAAATCGAAAACCCTAACCACTTCAACCTGTGCAAGAGCAGATTTTACCAAAATTGAAACTCTAGATCAAAAATTATTTACCAAAAATGAAAACCTAGATCTGAACCAAAGAACCATAAACCTAGATCTGAACAAACAATGGAGGAGAACTAATCATCGTTGGCTCTTGGGGGGGTCACGAACTAGATTGAGTGGTTGTTTATGTGGGGTTTAGCCACCGACGTCGGGTGGAGAAGGAGAAGGAGAGTGCTGCTGGAGGCGGCATTTGGGCAGTGTCGAAGTCAGAAGGAGAAGTACCAGCCTGTCTTCGATTTGGGGTCGACATTCGAGGGATTTGAGAGAGAGGCAGAGAACAAGGACGGAGGGAGGCATCGGACTGAGACTGAGAAGGGGAAGCCATGAGAGGGTTGAGTCAGGTCTGAGGAGAGAGATCTAAGAGGCGAGGTCCCATATTTGAGACAAGGAGAAGAGGAAGAAACCGGAAGAGAGAAAGTGCGAGGAGAAATTGAAAAGGTGGAGAGATCTCCAAAATTTTCTAAGTGTTTAGTAAATTTCCAAAATTTGAAGCCCTCCAAATTTTTTCTACTTAATTCAATCTCGCTTGGTTAACTTCGAAAATTCAAACCTGCGTGCGTTTAAATTTTTTTAAGAACAAGCAATTTAACATCTGTCAAAATTTTTGACAAATGTCTAAATGTTTTTCAACATCACATATTTAATAATTGATGTAATAAACTAATTTAACATCAGGTGTTTTCTTAACAGACTTAAAAGACGTGATGTCTAATTACATAATTCTAGTAGTGTATGAGGGAATTTTAGTTCATATTTTGCCTATTTGTCTATATAAACCAATATCGAAATAGTCAATTAGAAACCTAACTACTAGAAAGAAGCCCGAGGATCGAGAGTTCAACCATTGTTGTGAAGTAGTAAGTGAAGCCATATTTCTCTCTATTATTTCTAATCAACACTTTTCTATATTGTCTCTACATCACTAGTATCCTAATCCTCTCTATTGTTTCTACCTTAGTATTTCTCTTATTTCATTACTTCTGCTTTCAAAAATCTGTCTTTTTCTTCATTGGCAAGAAAACACATAAGAACGCACACACTCTCTGTGGGAACGACTCCATACTTGACTGCTTTTGAGTGTGGATTTACTTTTTTCGAGAATCAATGACCATATTACACCTGTCACCGACCCTATCCATTTTATAAAGGTTTTAGTTTGGACTTATGGGCTTAAACATTTAAATTAATGGGCTATTTAAATGGGCTCTATACTTGTAGTGATACATACAAATATTATGAGGACTTAGCTTAGAAATTGTGGGCCCTAGGCCAGCACCCCAATTGCCTATGATCATGGGTCAAGCATACCCACATGCCCAACAGTATCACTTGTAGAGCTGCAAAAATCTAACCCAATTACTTGAGAGTCCAACACAATCTAATCGTGTCCAAACCTTATCAAAATCCAAAAAGCTAGTGTCATGCACAATCGTAATCCAAATATGAGCCCGGTCCATTTTGACCAGATACTGAAATGGACACAAACAATCAAACATAGACAAACCCAACCCAAACCATACTCACTCTGAACAAGACCCGACTCATCCGTATCATTACTTTAATTTTCTTATTTTTAAACACTAAAATAATGTGAATATATAATGGCGCATAATATAACTAAACAAATAAAGTTTAATAAACAATAATTAAGATAAATAAAAAATAATCATCATTTTATAATAAAACTAAATGTGACTTGACTTCACCCAATTTGAACCAACACAACCCAAAATCCATTTGACCTGAAGTTACCCAACCTGAAAACTTACCCGACTCAATCCGAACCTAACCGAACATACAATATACTCGATATATAACTCGACCCGACATATGAAAAAACACGAATAAGTACGACCGAACCTGTCCCGTATAACTCAATTGCCACGTTTAATCACTTGTGGTTTGACATGATGATGTCTCAACTCAACAATTTGAATCCTTCCACACTTAACCCCAACACAACTTTTGCTTGGTTGGTTCAAGAAAACTTCCTAAAAGAGAGAGTTCATATGCTAACATTAATCATAACTTGAAAATTGCACTTGATTTATATGTGTATGTTAAAATCACACCATAAATTAACTAAAAAGAAGAGGTTAAAGGCTCAATCCAAGAGACATGGTTAATTAATCCTTGCAAAAAAAAAGATAAAAAAAATAAAAAACAGACAAGGTTACAACTTACAACAAACAGCCAAGGGTTTGAATTTTATAGTTGAAGAAGACATATCTTGACTTTCTTCTTTATGCCAACCATCTTCCCAACACATAGCTATTTGCTACACTGTTTTTGGTCCTCCACTAACTCCCCTTAAAATATTTATTATTTTTTCTCAAAACAATTAAACTGTAAAATAAAAAGATTAAAAGTCAATTTCTTCCTTTTTCCATCACAGTCCTTCAAGACAACAAGTGTTACTATATTATAATAATAATAATAATAATAATAATAATAATAATAATAATAATAATAATAATAAATGAGACATCAGCAGCAACACTTGGTTGATTGTCATGACAATTAATCAAATTCTTCTCTATTCAAAAAAAAAAAAAAAAAAAAAAAACCCACCTCACACCTCACCTCATTGGACGTAAACCGCTTGATTTCGTTTTCCCATTTCATACAGAAAATGAATAGTTCAGCACACAAAACAACAAACTTTTCAAACTTATATATTTTTATCACTTTGTTTCTTCACTCTGAATGTTTCCTGCACCTCAAGTCGGCATGAGCTAAGAAAACATAACCCAACAAAAAGAAAAATAAAAATAAAAATAAAAAGTCTTTTCATTTTACTAAACTGCTTAGCTGATTGAAATTCACCAAACTTTTGAGTAAATTAGCTAGCTAGAGATTGAAAAACACTAAACAGAAATGATACCCCAGGTCTTATATATCAAAAAGAAAAGAAATGATACTCAGGTGGAAGCTCATTGAGATCAAAATCAAGAAGAGGCTTGTTGGTGGTCTGAGCTGACTGTCCGGGATCAGAGGACGAAGACGACCAAGATGGAGGATGTTCAAGAGCAGCAGAAGATTCACCGCCAGTAGTGGCAGTGGGCGGCTTCCAGTGGCACCTTTTGTGGCCACCGAGAGCTTGACCGCTCGGAAACGCATTGTCGCAGATGTTGCATATGTGGGACACTACTGCCAATGTTGTCAGTGCTTCAGCTGGAGGAGGATGCATCACTATAATTGCCTGCTGATTATCATCATGATCAAGATCATGAATGCTGTTCGTTTTCGAGCTTCCTTCTTTGATCACCGATGTCTTCTTATTATTGTGGGCGCTTGACCTATGCCCTCCCAATGCCTGGGGAGATGGAAATGCCTTGTCGCAAGTAACGCACTTGTAGCACTTAGCTGCTATTGGCGGTGGTGGTGGTGGTGGTGGAGGTCCTGCTGGTGACGACATCACCGGGTAGTCCAAATCCTTTAGCTTAACAGTTTTCCTCTTCTTCTTTCCTATAGCACTATTGTCATCATAGCTACTATGGTGATCCTCATCCTCGCTTATTCGATCTTCCGTAGCAGCTAGCAGCATAAGACCATGGACTGCACTATTCGATAACAACTTATCGTCGTCGTCGTCATCAACTGCTTCAATGGTAACGTTCCGGCCTCTCCTCGATTTTTTCATAGACCAACCGGACAAAGGCTGTAACAGATCCACAGGAATAGTACTACTAACCGAATCATGACTCGAATACGAGACGGTGGAGGAAGGTTTACCGCTGATGGGTGCGGAGTTGAGCGCTGGGGGAGGTCGCATACCGCGCCATTCCCTCTCGGGATGGCACCTCATGTGGCCGAAAAGCGATTTCCGAGAATGAAAGGTTTTCTTGCAGAGAGAGCAGGTAGGGTTGCCGTCTTTCACTAGATCATCGAGGTAACTACTGCTTTTAATTTTACCAGCTGAACGGCTGCGATTGACACCATTGAGCTTGTTCTTGAGCACCACCGGCCACTGTTGTGGAGCGTGGACCCGCATGTGCCCCCCCAGGGCCTTACCCGACCCGAATTCCTTGCCGCAGAGCTTACAGACGAAGACTGGATGCGTGCTGTTCAACTCATCCTCAACTGATTTGAATCCGCCCCCTTCATCGGAGTTGATTCTCAGCTTATCCGGCGACATTGAATAGATATACGATCAAGATGGTTGCTTTCGAGGGGATCACGTACGATCGACCCAGAAAAGATCCCCAATCGGATAATTAACCTGGTGCGATTTTTGTCCTCACAGAAGATTGGAAAAGAAAACCCTAAAATTCGGGAAGTATGTACCTTGACAGCAGGAACTATGAAGCGTATGTAGCTTAGCTGAGAAGTAACTTTCCGGCACAAAAAGCCGGCGAAATCATAATCGAAAGCAAAGGTGGCGGATTGAAAGAGGGATTAGAGGTAGGAGAGGGGGAGTTAGAAAAAGCAGCCGAGGAGGACGAGAATGGGAAACAGACCAGAGGCGCTTCACTGAGGGAGAAGATGAACAAGTTCACCGTTTCAATTAAAACTTTCCGAATTAACTTTTATTTTCTCTAATTAATTTTGACTTTTCCTCCTCAAAGATTCAATCAATCCTAAATTGTTCACACCTCTTCAAAGTCTTACGACGGGTAAAACTGTCGAACGAGTTATTCGGATCGGGTTCGGGTCGGATCACTTCGGGTCTCGAGTAAATCGGGTTCCGGATATATCCGGGTTGACTCGAATTCGGGTTTGACCAGGTTTCAGGTCATTTCGGATCGATTTCGGGTTTGTCAATTTTTTCCTTTTTAAATTAAAAAAATCATGATTTGATAATTTTGCGATAATTTTAAAATTCTAAAATTAAAGACGTGGTTCATAAGTTCTAGTGCTTGTAATTATATACTATATTTGATCTAAAATATTTGATTTTTATTATTTCTCGTAATTTTTAATAAAATGTAATAGTAATATATAAATATCAAACATATAAATATTTTATTAAAAATTTGATATTTGATATATTATTACATTTTATTAAAAAAACATTTGATTTTTATTATTTCTTGTAATTTTTAAGAAAATGTAATAATATATAAAATATCAAAATTTTAAATAATTTTTAAAAATAATTTCATGCAATTAGTAATAAGCATATAATTGTTTTAATATTTTAATATTTTTTAGAATTTTTATCTTCTTAAAAAAAATGTGTTAAAAAATAAAAAAATCAAATATTGTCGATCGGGCGAAGTATTACACAATACAAATAAACATAAAAGTTGATTTGAAAATGAAAGATCAAGTGATTATAATTATAAAATGTAATAAATTGGAATCTCCATAAAAAATTTAATCATATATAATTATAGAGTAAATTATACATAACCACCCTTAAATTATGGTACTTTTCACATAACCACCTATAAAAACTTAAATTACAGTAAACCACCCATAAATTTGAATTGTTTTCATAAGATCACCCACACATTAAACCTCTATTTGTTTTGTTTAAAATGACTAAAATACCCCTAATTCAAACTTATTTGTTTGTATTTTGTAAAGGAAAGATGTTTCATGTATATAAGGGCCTGTTTGGATTCCCAGGTGATTATGCTTATAAGCAACACCTTAAAAGTGTTTGACTAAAAAAATTATAAGGTATTTAAAATAATGGAATTTTAAAATAAAATACCTTATAAATTGTGTCAATTAATTATATTAAGTTTATAAGGTAATTACAAACTTAACACAATATTTAGTATTTTATTTATACAATCTATGTAATATTTTATTTTAAAATTACGTTATTTTAAATATCTTATAATTTTTTTTAACCAAACACTTTAAAAGTGATTATGCTTATAATTAGCATAATGCATTGGGAATCCAAACACACCCAATATAATTAATTGACATAATTTATAAGGTATTTTATTTTAAAATTCTATTATTTTAAATACCTTATAATTTTTTTAGCCAAACACTTTTAAAGTGAATATGCTTATAAGCATAATCACTTGGGAATCCAAACAGACCCTAAGTGTTTGGATTCCAATTGTATTATGTTTATAATGCAAAATAGACAAGGTCGTCTTTGGTAGACAAAAAATTTAAGGTAAATTAAGGGTGGGTGTGGATTCCACAATTTATTAATTATATATAATGTAATAGTTTTATCCTGATGTATGTGATTATTTGGTTAAATTACTATTTTACCTCAGTTTTATGAGATTTTTAGCTATACAACCAACAGCTCACATAAACCGAGGTAAATAATTGATTATAATTAAAATGGAATGGAATTCAAACCCACCCTAAATACTCCAACCAATATATATCTAAACTGGATTTGCAATGTGTAGAGTCGATACTTGCAATAGCTCCTAACAGTCTCCCCTGCTTCAAATGTTGAATAAGATAGGGATAAACTCTAAAATAAAACAAGATTATTGCTTAGAAGGGTAAATTAGCTCATATCTTAAATTACAAACCATATCATTCAAAAAATAAGCTAAGCTTTTTTTTTTTTGGTAAACAAAAATAAGCTAAGCTTCTACATATCATTTGACAAATTAGCCGAACATGAATAATGTTATTATAATTTATCCTTTTTTAAAATAAAAGTAAAATCAGATTATTTAACAAATGGGAAGTCTTCTGAAAATAAATCATTGCATTAAATACAAATAAGCTTGAATTAAGGGTATTTTAATCCTTTTAAACAAAACAAATAGAGGTTTAATGAATGGGTGGTCTTATGAAAAGATAACTAATTTATGGGTGGTTTATTGTAATTTAAGTTTTTATGGGTGGTTATGTGAAAGTTATTATAATTTACAGGTGGTTATGTGTAATTTACTCATAATTATAAATCAACCGGGTCAATCGGGTCAAAATTACCGGGTCAATCGGGTCACCGGGTTTAAACCCAGATTACTCGGAATATTTCAGGGTTTTGGGGTTCGGGTCAAAAAAAATTTCCAGGTTCGGGTCGAAAAATTTTCGGGCGTTCGGGTCGGGTCGACTGGATCGAGTTTTGTTTTGACAGGTCTAAGTAGAACCATTCAAGATAACATTTGTCCACCGTCGTCCTCCCTCCGACTCCCTTCAATGTCGCCGCCGTCATCCTTCTGTCCTCCACCATTGTCCACCGTCGTCCTCCCTCCGACTCCCTTCGACGTCACTACTGTCGTCCTCTTGTCCACCACCATATACGACGACGTCTCCCACTTGCTCTCTCCACATCGAAGCAACCCCATCCACCTCCCCATCCAGTTATCTCGACAACGTCGCTACCACCAATGTTCCCCCACCATTCGACGTTGTCACCGCCATCGCAACAAGACCGTGATCGCCCTATTAAAGAAATACCTAGAGCCCTTATTAGTGATAAGGGAGCTCACTTTTGCAACAAGACTGTGATCGCCCTATTAAAGAAATACAATGTGACTCGGAAGATCTACACTGCTTATTACCCTCAGACTAATGGGCAAGCTGAGTTATCAAATCGTGAAGTAAAGAGGATTTTGGAGAAGACTGTAGCTTCAAATTGCAAGGATTGGAGTCTCCGACTGGAGGATGCTCTATGGGCATACCGCACAGCTTACAAGACACTCATTGGAATGTCCCATTTCCGCTTAGTTTATGGAAAACCGTGTGACTTGCCAGTAGAGCTCGAGCATAAAGCATATTGGGCTATCAAGAAAGCAAATATGGATGCAGCAGAGGTAGGAGAACTCAGAAAGCTTCAAGTTTAAGAATTGGAAGAGATTCACTAGGATGCCTATGATAATGCCATAATCTACAAAGATAAGATAAAAGTCTGGCATGATAAGCACATTCCGAGAAAAGAGTTTCACTCAAGGGATAAGGTCATGTTGTATGTCTCAACATTTAATGCGGAAAACTTCGTTCCAAATGGACAGGCCCTTTCTTGGTGATTCATGTCTACCCCATAGTGTGGTGGAAATTCAAAACTTACTTGATGGTAGCATTTTCAAAGTGAATGGCCATAGGCTCAAGAAGTATCATGAAGACATATCCAGGCAAGTCATGGATGATTGGTAGTTTGAGTTCCCACTTGATGATCAATAGATGAATCTTTACGTCTAGTCAAGGACTTAAAACAAAGGCGCTTCTCGAGAGGCAACCCTAGGTAAGTTTTAAATTTATATTTATGATGTTTATGTTTATGTTTTGGTAGTTTTTTAGTTCATTTAAGTATTTTAGACTCAGTCCCATAAATTCTATTCGGATATTTTTTGTTAGAAACTAACCTTTCAAGAATCAAACTGAGAAAGTTGGAGGTTTTCGCAAAACAGCGTAACCGGCTCCTGTCGGTATATAAGCAGCGCCCACCGTTCATATCATTCAAGGCCGCCGGGTCGTTTTAGGAAGAGGGCCCATGAATTTTTTTAAAATAACAAATAAACCCTACCCTCCTTCTCTTTCCTTCCCTAACCTCCAAACCCTCAACTTCCATAACCCAAAAAACTTCAAACCATCTCCTTCACCATACTTCACCACAATCCCGCCAATCTATCGCTCCGATTGTCATTCCGACCACAAAATTAGAATCTCCATCCCCCAATCTACAAGAATCCACCCTTCTTTTCAAATTTCATCCACTTTCAAAATTCCCTTCATCCTCTCAATACAACAACTCATCACTTTGAGTCCACATTCAAAGTACCAAGGGCTAAGGGAGCATTTTTCGTGAAGTAAGGAGGAGAAAGGAGGTGATTTCAATGTGAGATTGTTGATTTCGGGCTTGAAGAAGGCTGTCATATCCAAGAACTGCACAACCGACGCCCGTCGCTCAAAAAACGGCGCCCACCGTTATTACAGTAGGTTCGTTTTTAGTCCGTTCTATAAGTTTTTAGATCCTTTCTTTGTCAAAAATTCACCATGACTTCATTCCCGAACATGATTGCACCTTATAACATGATAAATGAAGAGAGAATGCATTGGGATAGCTTAGAAAGTTGAAAGTATTCGACCACCAAGTTCTTCGATCACCAGGTGTTGATCGAACTTGGTCTTGTGGAGCCTTGCCAGATGCTTATGGACAAAGGCGGGGTTGGAAATTTGATTGTGATGCATGGTCTGACCTATCTGGATTTGACTAGAGAGTTTCTAGCGACCCTAGAGGTCCATGATGATCGTGGTCTTGAATTTTCGTTGATGGATGGCATTTTCGGTCTTCAAAGACCCAGTTGAGGCATTTCCTTGGTATGACTAGGCCTCCTATGACAAACTGGAGGAGAAACCTTTCCCGTCCTAAGCTCGTTGATACTTGGGCTGCAGCCATTAAAACCCCATGGAAGACTGGCGAGGGCAACTACAACTATTTGATTACTCATCCTGCCCTCCGTCTTTGCCACAAGGTGCTGAACAACACCTTCTTTGGGCAAAATGAGCTGAACAAGGCTTCACTGAAGAGTTGGGTTGCATTGTATTGTTTGACACCAGAGGCTAAGGTTACACTGGATTGGGTTGAGTTGTTCTTAGAGGCTTATGTTGATATGATGGTAGGAGGGCCACAGAGAGATACTCGTAGTATAGGTTTTGGGGGCCTCATCACCCTTATCGCTTTTCACTACCGAGTTGACTACCAGGGTTTACCGCCTATGGCAAGAGACTCTCGCTTGTCCTTGGAGATACTAATCAGGATGAGGCATGTGGAGGGTGATATGACTCCCTATATCTGGAATGCTGGAGTGCCAGGAGGAGTACAACCGCGCCCTTTCCAGCTTCCAGACCAACTTTGATGCTTTTTTACCAATAGTTCGAACAGTATTACCAGTTCCAACCGCCACCCCAGTGAGTTGTATCATTCTTCTTCCTTACACCTGCTTTTCATTCATTGTTCTTTTTGTCTATGCATTGAGGACAATGCAATCTTTAAGTGTGGGGGAGGAGATTAGTGATTAGTTAGTACATGTTTATATTCCATTTTCATGTTTTGGTTTCTTTAGTTTGTGCACTTTAGAAATCATGCATCATTTTTAATCTTTTAAGAACTTTTGAAAAAAAAATCTCAAAATCACAAAAATATCATACATTGCATACATATGGATTGTCTAAACACCCCCATCTTGGTGATGTTTGTCCTCTATTTCTATTCTACATGATCACATAAATCCCATGATATTTTTGGATTGTTTGAGCTGAATCACTTGATATTGATTTTTATAGATTGAGATTGTGGGATGTGTATTAAATTGAGCTTGCATGATTCTTAACCAAAGTAAATTTGAAGTTCAACATTGAGTACCTAGTGAGCTATTTTGGCCATACAGGGAGAATATTCATTGTTTCCCTCTGTTTTCATGTGTGATATACACTCTCCATGTGCAATTATCTCGTGATGTTGATATGGTTATTCCTATTCGATGATGAGCTTATATGATTATTGTGGATATTTTACAAATGATTGAGGCATATCTCTTAGCTCATTGTTATCCATGTCTTCCCTAGGATTTTATCCTTTGCTTGTACCCCTTTGGCCCTGGCCTTCTTCTTTGATAGCCTAACCTACAAGATTTTTACTTAGCCAATGATAGCCTGACCTATTCGGGAATTAGGTTTAGAATTGGATTTGTTTTATTTATGTTGAGAAAATAAGAAAGCGATGACCTTTTTCTTGAGAGTTATGAGTGTTTATGGTGAGTTGGGAAAGTTTCTCACATTTTATATATATAGGGCTTTGGTTATTTTGGTTTATGTATTTAAAAAAAATTGAAATCAAAAAGAAAAAAAAAAAGAGAAAAAGAGAAAAAATATATATAGTTTGTGAATGTTTGTTTTTGTAATAAAGGGCCTTGTGAGAATTAGAGAGATGGATCATGAGATAAAATGTATTGTTTTGAGTTTATGTTGAGTGGTTGATTGTATCTTTTGAGTGGTTTTGGATGATTTATGAGTATGTTTTTAGGAACCTAGTTCCCGAATTTTAGCACCACATGACCAAAGTCATTCCATGCCTTACACATGTTCTTACCAAGCCCTACTACAACCCCGTCGAATGGGATCTTCTTTGAAGATCTCTATTGAGCGAAAGACCTCTTGATTGATTTCATTTGCAATGTCATTTTTCGGTGGAGAATAGGTTATATAAATATCAATGTTTTGGTAGCTTCTTAAACTTGGATTGAGTAGAGAGTTGCATTCATATAGCCTAAACACTTTGAGAGCATTTGGAAACACATTTCCCTGTGAGGTTAAATGGATGATTTTGCTTGTTGTTCATAGTTTTATGTATGCAAGTTATGACATTGTTTTACATCTCCACTTGATCCTATTAATGTTTGAGATGTTGTTTTTGAGGAAGTGATACATGAAGATTCTGTCTTTAGGATGCTTGATTTATGTTCTGTTCTATTCTGGTTTGCTTGAGAATAAGCAAGAGCTTAAGTGTGGGGGAGTTTGATAATGCATATTTTAAATAGGCATTATAGGTAGGTTTAATTGCATTTAGATGTACATATTGCATGTTTATTGAGTATTTTTCATTGTTAGTATTTTAGCTCTTGAGTTTGAAATCTACATGTCTTGTGAGCTTAAATGGCAGATTTACTTTCCAATGCTCGAGAGGGGATGGCTATGACTTTGCTGGTGTTGAGAACCGAGATTGATCGTGTACTTCATGGAGGTTTTGATTAGAGTTTGGAATATTGGGCTTAGTCTATGAGAATTTGGGAAGGAAGAGATTATGATATGTGGGCTTAGTTAGTGGGACGTGAAGTTAGGATCGTGAGCTTAACATTTTGCATGTGTGATTTTGGAGAAACTCGATGACCTGAGCTTTTAGGTGTATATTGGATGAATTGAACTAGATTTGACTTGTGAACTTTATGGAAGGATTGAAGAGGATATCTATGGGTTGTAAATATAAGATAAGCGTGATTGGTTGCAACAGGGGACCCAGAATCTGAATTGATTTGATGGACTTAGCTTAGACTTAATCTTGACTTGAGAGTTTGATTGGTCGTTGTGACCAGTTTGTTTTTTCCAAATACACTTGGTCATAACGACCATATGCAGAATGGTCGCAATGACCAGTTTTAATTTGATCGCTGTGACCAAGACTTTTTTTTTCAAATCACTCTGGTCGCAATGACCAAAAGACATATGGTTGTTGTGACCAGTTCTCCTAGTGGTCATTGTGACCACTATGTGTTTGGTCATTGCAACCACGAGGTTACGTTAAAAAAAACAATTGGCCTATAAATAGAATCGTGGGGGTAGTCGAAAACCCTAGACCGTGCGATATTCTCATTGATTGAGCATAGAGTTCTTAACTAATTGTAAACATATCGAATAACAACGATAAGTTGAGTAACGATCTCGAAGATATATCGCTGGAATACAAACTCTAACGAGTATGTATCTTATCCTTTCATTTAGGTCTCGAAGGTTATGATACTTGAATTCATTATTCTCATATGTGCTAGTAGAAAGCTTTATTTTTCATGATTAATATGCATTGATGATGCTTACATATTGTGCGCGATATATTTTATACAATATTATGAGATGAAAATTGTAAACTATTGTAAAATTTCAAACTTTGTTAGGGTTAATGAAATATCATGTCATTGAGAATATATGAAATTGCAATCTTTTATAGGCTTAATACTTCTAGATGCCCTAGGATGTCGACGAGAACTTTCGGCTGCATTCTCGATTGCCGACATCGTGTGCTCTGGTATCATAGCGTCTTCTTCTCCCTGAGCGATGCGTCCAAACTGAGCAGCGGTGCGCTGACGCCGTGCGGATGCGTGTAATGTCGATCCTCTATCCATATGTAATGAAAACAAGCAATCATCATACATCGTATTATTATTCCATGCAAACAAATTTGATGCACTTAAATATATTAGGATGCGTTGGACAAAATGTTGGCATTCCATATTTATCACAACAATCTTGAAGACGTCATTCACACACAAACATATCATAAGTATCACATGCACAATGATTGACCATACACCACTAATGCTCAATAGCACGAAGTTTAGATTTTTTCACCTTAGTTGCACCTAATTAACAAGAATTAGATTAAAGACTTACAAATTGGCCTTCTAAACCACAAATTCTCTTCTTAAATTCATCCACAATGAAGATTATCAATCCGACAAAACACATAAAAAGCACTTATCAAACACCAAACAGGAGATAAACAAAATGAATCGAAATAAAGTATTTCCAGCTAGGTTCTCAATTTAACTAGATGGATATAAGAGCAACCAACATGACAGGATGTGGTCGAAGTGACCACTATAGGTATTGGTCGCAACGACTACCTACATGAGTGGTCGCACCGACTACTTTAGCATATGGTCGCAGCGACCAACGGTGCTAGGGTCGGTGTGACCAGGCATCGTCTCCTTCCTCCAACCGAAAGGCCAATTCTCACAAACCCAACGAAAATGCAAATTTGTACATTTTAAGCCTAGATTTGTGTACTAAATACCTATATAGTAATCTTTTAAGCACAAATACCCACAAAATCACACCATTTTCGCACAATATTTCGATTCCAAACATCAAACTAAGAAACCCTAAAACTTTGTTCAATAACTCAAAATCACAATGAAGATGTTGAAAACGTTCCTTAACTTTGCTAGATCTTCAAGTAGAATGCATTTAATTGAACAAAAAAATGAAAAAACCCACAGTTGATAGCAATGGGGGGTTGTGTGAGATTTTGGGAGAGGAAGCTGAGGGAGAGGGGTGGGTAGGATTGTGGGGTATGGGGGTAATTTGTTATAACTACAAGGGTATTTTGGTCATGCTCTAAAAAGCGTTTTTACCCTATTCTAAAAAGTAGACCCATATATATACAGTACCAGTATATACTGATATTAACTCAACATGGTTGCATGTTTAAATAGTACAATTTTTTTTAGGTCGAATGTACACAATAGCGGTTAGGTTTACGGGTACCTATGGGCAGCCCGTGCCCTTAATACCGGACGGGCTTGGGCACGACATCCAACCCATTAAGCGGGTTTAACCCGACCCGCGCCCACTACAACGGGACAATATCTTGGGTAAGACCCGTCCAGAGCCCGGTCCACACCCGCATTTGCCCGGGTCTACTCCATCCTGGTCCCTTCCCACAAAAATTACGCGAGACGGGAAGTGGGACGACCTTTGTTCTGCCGCATCTCGTGCCCACCCCTATGGTGTGTTTGGATTCCAATTATATTTAGTTTATAATGCAAATAGATAAGATGGTGTGTCCCAGTCTGGGTGGCCTAGTGGTGTGGAGCAATGGGGGTGCCCGGGGTGGTATGGAGGTCTCGGGTTCGATCCCTGTCTCCGTCCCTTTCCCTTTTTTTACTCTATACTACTGGGTTGAGTCGGTCGACGCAAGCCGGTTTACCTGGTACGTGACTCTTACCGATTGGGTCACGTGCTCAGGCCGGGTTTATCACTGAAGGTGGGTTTTCTCGTCTTAAAAAAAAAAGATAAGGTGATGTTTGATTAACATAATTTTTAAGGTGTTTTAATTTTATGGTGTGTTTGGATTCCACGATGTATTAAATATAATGTAATTATTTTAAGTCAATTTATGTGATTATTTGATTAAATTAATGATTTACCTCGGTTTTTATAAAAAAAATTATTTGTACAACCAAACACTCACATAAAATGAGGCAAAATACTTACATTATAATTAAAATGAAATGGAATCCAAACACACCCCTAACACCCTAGTCTTATGACTCTCCTACTTCCAGTATAAGAGCATGAGCAACCATGGGTTTTGCTCACCTTAAGCTTACTAAAAGGTAAACTCATGTTTGTGGGTTTTACCTTAAGGTAAGGGAATGGAAGAGGTTACCTTGGTAGAGAGAGGTAACCTCTTCCCTTTTCTAATTTTGTTTTGGCCGATTTGCGAAAATACATCAAATTGGTGTTCTGTTTGCAAAAGTATACCCATTTTGTGAGAATAGCAAAAATAGGATAAGTGGGTCATTTGTGCTAAAAAAGAATGGATGATTTTACCTTTAAATTTAAATGTAAAAATCTTTAAAAGAAGAATTATGAATTAAAAGAAAAGTTAAAAAACAAAATATCTATTAAAATAATGATTTTAATATTTTTTCCCAGAAACTGTAAAATAATAAAACTACCTGGATGAAAAACATTGCCTTAGTAAGGGATTAGAAAAGGAATGTCAATACGTGCGTATCCACACTATTAAAATTTCACATTGACATGATAAATGTTTATCATGACAAAGTTGAGAATTAATAGTGACAGGATGGAATCTATAATCAGGAAGAGACTAAAGATACGATTTTATTCATATCATAACTACTGGATTATTAATCATTATTAGAAATTAAGGGTGTTGCTATATACACCGCAAATCCGGATTAAGGATTTGCACGTCCTTAAGGACGTGCAAGTCTGGGACTGTGCACGTCCACTAGCAAAGACTTGCACGTCCTTAACAACGTTCTTGCACGTCCTTAAGGACGTGCAAACCCTAGTAGGGTTTTGCATTTAGGGTTTAGGGTTTAGGGTTTAGGGTATAGGGTTTAGGTTTTCCGAGGGTTTTGTAATGTTGATTGATAAAATTGAAGTGTTAGCTAGTGGAGTTGAAGGATTTAGGGTCAAATTAAACAGAAAACAATAATTGTTAAGGTTTTCATTCGGATAATATGCGAATAACGTTACAAGGAACGGAAAAAAAGGTTTACATTCATAATTTTAATAAACTTGTGGAATAAAATCTAGGAAAATAGTAAAGGGCGGCCGGACTCGACACGCAAGGCTCGAAATCTCTCAAACTGAGCTTGAAACGGAGCATCCCATCCTTCGACGCTCGGATGATGATGTGCGACCCATTCTGGCGGAGGCGGCGGAATAGGAGCGTTACGATGCAACCAGATCTATGAGAACGGAAAATTAGAGTTAGAGTATTGACATATATATGAAAAGCAAGAATAGGTAATAAAAAAAGACGTTTGAAGTCGTACCGCGGCAAAATGGTCTTGGTTTCCGATGCAGGCTACACCAAGGGTTGCTGATTGAGGGTTGTTAGCAGGTGTCGGCGAGGTCATGGGGAGACATGTGAACGGATGATGCCAAGCTAGGACGACGAGAGGAATCTGATATACCGTTGCAAATACTAAACCCATAATGGGTAGCTCTATCCACCGTCTCCTATCACCATGCACAGCTCCCGCCCATCTCTGGTAGTCGATGAACTGCTGGAATTGGTACCCTCCCGTATAACAACCGACGTACAGATCGGCGTGATCCTCCAAGTGATTGCATAGTAACGTTTTGAGTTCCGGGAAAGCAGTCTCGCCGATCGGTGATGTCAAAGCCGCCAAAGCACGGTAGCCACAATGACCATCTCCAACAGTGTCCCTCACCGTCTCAATATGACCGAGCATGAAGGGATCAACGTTGTTTCAACCCTAGTTGAACCCTCCGAACACATCATCACGTCCACGTCGAGCTGAGGTCGCTTGTGGACGATGCCGAGCAGCATTTCGAGCAGCACGTGCTTCTTCTCTCTCAAACCTTTCCCTTACCTCCTCGTATGGCAACGGGTTGGTTCTGCAGGCATTCCTCGACCCCCGAGGCTTCCCCTTCCTTCGGACGCTTGCTGATGAGGGTGGGTGCAGCTCATCCTCGCATACATCGTTGGAAGCCGTATATGAAGATGACAGCTCATACGGCAGTGGGGTGTCGTCGATGTCAGTCCATGACAAATCCATCCAGAACGGGTGGATGTCCTCGGCGGGTATCGGAGTACAGGAGTTGACGTATCCCTGAATCTTATGGACACATGGGATCCCGTAACAAACCCTCCAATGTCGGTCCGTGCATACCGAAGGAACCTTTTGGTTCACGACGTCCTGCCACATCTTGTACAGATAATCGAAGCACTTTTTGGAGATTAAAGTCTTTACCTCATCGAAAAGGTTGACTTTATACGCCACTGTTGACCATTTGAAGCGGTCGATCTCCAAAGCAGTTTGCAGCTCATGCAGTTGACAATCGTTGACTCTATGGATTGCATCGATCACGATGCGAAAGTCACCAGTCGATGAGTGAAGTGCCTCCTTCAGAACCTTGTGTTGACCTTCAACTCTGTACACATTGAAGTGCATACCACTAAATATTCGATGTTATATCATATTGTAATGGGAGATATGAAGTAAGGTTGTACCTGTTTGTCGTACGGGTGCCGAGATGGAAGACATTATCTACGTAGCATCGTACGATGCTCCTGCTGTGTGGAAGCCACACCGCCTCTAAATACGCCACCACACCTGGGAATGGGTGCCATGCAGCGTGTAGCGCCCGACGACGTCGGTTGAATGATTCCTCCGACCTCGATTCGAACAGCCCCCAACAATTGCCCTTAAAGATGCCATCGTGGTTTAAATTCTTCGTGATCTTCAGAGCAGCTTCCTCGCATCTTCTCGTCACGTGTAACCATCACCCCTCACGAGCCTCCCTGCCTGTTATTATGAAATGTTGAGATCCTGTTACTTTTAAGGTTTTTTATTTTATCCAGTTAACTATTTTTATGTATTTTAATATATTTTAATGTTTTTATTGTCTTTCAATTAGAATTTATTTCTATGTATTTTAATATATTTTAATGTTTTTATTATAATTTATTTTAATATATTTTAATATGTTTTAATATCTTGTAATATATATTAATCGTTTTTATTGTTTTTCCATGAAAACTATCAAAATATACAAACTATATAATATCTATCAAACTATATACTAAAATTATATAATCTATTTTTTATTGTCTTTCAATTAGAATTTATTTCTATGTAGTTTAATATATTTTAATGTTTTTATTTTAATTAATTTTAATGTCTTTTAATGTATTTTAATATATTTTAATATGTTTTAATATCTTGTAATATATTTTAATCGTTTTTATTGTTTTTCCATGAAAACTATCAAAATATACAAACTATATAATATCTATCAAACTATATACTAAAACTATATAATCTATCAAAATATATAGTATCTATCAAACTATATACTAAAACTAATTATAATCTATCAAATTATATTATAAAACTATATTAAAATCTAAACTATATTATAAAACTATAAAAATAAATCAAACAAAATAAATAAATCAAAGAACATACCGGTGGGGTCGGGACCGGCGAAACCTCTATAGACCGCCGCTTCCGCGGCGGTAATAGGTCCGCCTCCCCCACTCCGCCGCCATCACCACCACCACCACCACCGGACGCCGCCGCCTCCGCTGCTCCACCACCACCACCCTCCTCAACCTCCATGCGCGCCGCCCCACCACCATCCCCGGCCACCGGCTCCACCGCCACCCCCTCCCCCAGTGCTCCACCCCCACCACCACCCTCCTCAGCCACCGGCTCCACCACCACCTCTCTCTCCGGCTCAATCTCTCTCTGTTTCTCTCTCTCTCTCTATCTCGATCTCTTCCTCTCTCTCTCACTCCGGCGATCTCTCTCTCTCACTCCTGCGATCTCTCTCTCTCTCTCGATTTCTCTCTGGCAAAGAAGACGAAGACGAAGAAGATGAAGAGGCACGTCCTCTTCGGATTTTGTAGACGGGCTTGCACGTCCTTAAGGACGTGCAAGCACATGCTTAAGAACGTGCACTTTGCACGTCCGGGCTCGGGTGGCTGCAAATTCCCTTGCACGTCCTTAAGGACGTGGGGATTTGCGGTGTATATAGCCGAAATGGAAATTAAAGGCATGTCCAAGATGAAAAAGTTAACTATTTACATTGAGAGGATTAATGTTTATGGTGACAAGGCTAGATATTCACATTGACAGGATTGAAGCTATAATCGGGGAGAGATTGACTAAAGATACGATAAATCATATCTACTTGATTATTACCATATTTACAAAAGGAATATCAATATGTGTCTAGAAACCATAATATTATTACATTGATATGACGAAAATCAATGTTGACAAAGCCAACTATGAACATTGACAAGATGTATGCAATAATCGGGTTATGTTTGTTAGTTTTTTTTGGAAAATCACGTATTCATTTTTATTATTTAATTATTTAATATAATTTAAATATAGTAGGAAAAAAAAAGATAAATACCAAAAATATTTTACCTTTTTTTATTTTTTGGGGTGGTGGAGTAGTTTTGCTAATTGAGTAGGTTATTTTTGCAAATTTTCATATGTGAGTGTAGGCGTGGCCACGAGTCCGACCCGGCGAGTCGACGGGTTCGACCCGCCGGGTCAAGGGTCGGAGAGGATTGACCCGAACCCTAACCCGGGAATCCCAAGGGTTGGCGGGTTCGGGTCACCCGGCGGGTCCAAGGGTCGACGGGTCGACCCGGCGGGTTGACCCGGCGGATAGAGCCCGGGTTTAAAACGGATTTGCAGCTTTGTGCCTTTTTGGAATTGTCGAGCACGAGTTTTTGACGCTAAGATGTTTGAAAAGTATCGTTTCGTGTTTGCCGTTTATGTACAATTTATCAATTTATGTATGAGTTGGGGGAAAAAAGGAAAAAGGGCTTGAATCGGTTTGACGATTGCCTACGTATCCTTCCGGGGTTGAGGAATCAAAGCCCACGTAGTTATTTTGCCTGTGTATGTCTGAACCCCGCTTACCTATTCTTCTTGATTGTCGGAGCCTCCACCTCCTGATCCATCTGTGACCGTGCCGTCGATTGATCCATCTGTGACCGCGCCGTCGATTGAGCTCCCAACGGACTCTGTATCCACACTCCATCATCATCCTCGGAATCAGTCCCCAAGATGTTCTTCTACATCCGCATATCCGCCCTCTTCTAATTTGCAAGGCAAACTTGGGCTTTGAGGTTATCAGGAAGCAATCTTGATCTCTTCTCCGAAAGAATCTGACCTCCACGACTGAAAAGTTGCTCGACGGCGACGGTGGAGCAAGGGCCCCCAAGTATTTGTCGGGTGATTACCTGCAATATCGGGAATCTTTTTCTTTCGGGACAGCTCCACCATTCTAGGACATCGAAATCTTCTTCCTCATCACTATGGAAATCAAAGTTAGTAGACAAATATTCGTCGAGCAACTCTTGACCTCTTTGAGCCAAAGATATCTTTGGCAAGTGCCTTAGTTCTAGCGGTAATGCTAGTTCGTGACCCGCTCGAACTAGAAGGCACGGGAAGACGAGTGGAGGGTGCTCTATCGCCTGTCGAATAATGAGTATATAATTTTTCTAATAAACCTCAAACCCTAGCAACTATAAGTGGAACATTGTATTCTGAATCATCTTCAATTTCTAAATTCTGAAAATAGTTTTTCTAAAAACTTTTGAACCCCGTTTAATTTATATCTAGGGTCGAAACAGTAAGCTACGAGGAAAATGTCAGATATATTTTTGTAATATGCCACCCATTTTCACCACATCTTAACGACATCGTCATGAATGGAAGGCACGTTAATCCCGTCTTGAAGGGCTATTGCTACGTTCATGGAAACAAAACAGAAAAGGTTTGATGTAGGCATGTAAACGTGGCTAAAAGTCCGAGTTGCGTTGTAAAAAACTTTGAATACCTCAACAACATCTCGGGCCTGAGTCCACACATCCGCAAAGATGTTTGACCCTTCGATGTTTTGTGTTGCAAAACCAGAAAGAAGATCCTTATAAGCGATGGAATCATAAATCATTCTGTAAGTAGAGTTCCACCGAGTGCAAACGTCCTTGGGGAATTGTTTTAGGCGAGTTTGGTGAGTGCGGCAATAGGCGCTCCATTGTTGGCGAAGCTATTTACTTCGCTAAAGCGCTCGCAAAACAAATCAAATTGGTTCAACAACAGATTGTAAAAAGTTTAAACCATCTTGGACACATAAGTTTAAAATATGAGGGGCGCAACGGATGTGGAAAAACTTACCGCCTATCCCGGGCTGACAATATTGGATAAATTCCGGAATAGATGCGGCGTTGGCAGAAGCGTTGTCAAACCCGATGCCGAAAACTCTTTGAGTCAATCTACATTCTTGTAAAACGGTTAAAAGGACACGTGTTATGTTCCGTGTCGTGTGAGCGTCGTTGAAAACTCGAAAAGCCAAAACACGTTTTTGCAATTGAAAACATTGATCAAACCAATGACAAGTAACACCCATATACGAGTGATGTTGCCAATGGTCGATCCAAATGTCACTACAAATCGATAATTATAAATCGTGGTTCTTTTGAAAATATTCGGTTAATTCATTTTCACGGGTGTTATACCATCTAATTACTTTCCTCTTAACCGTGTTTCGAATAATACCTTGCCATGCAGGTTGAACATTTTGTGTAATAAATTCATTGAAACATAAACGTTGTGAAAAACTATAAGCTAAACATTGGTAGCTATCATTTCCGCATAGTTATCATGACACCTAAGATAATCATAAGACCATAAACCAGCAAGTTGAGAGGAATAAGAGGCGTACCCGTTTAGTTGAGCATGTCCTTTAGCGAGGCCGAGCTTTTCGGGATGCTTTGTCCGGATATGGCGGCCGTATTCCCATATCCGCCTCCCTTTGAGTGCTTGTAGACCGTCCCGCAGAAGTTGCACTTCGTCGAGCAACTGGTTTCCTCCCAGGTGGGGTCCCTAGGGCATTTCGTGAACCAGTACTTGAACGTAGTGGCTCGCTTTTGGGCTGTAATCGGAGCCGCATCCGGCTCGCCATCGATCGGAGTCCCTTGACTCTCGTCGGCTACGAACCCGGACTCTTGGGTCGGGAACGTCGGGGTTCTTGCTGGGGCGGGCTCCTCCTCCTCCTCCATAATACCGTCGATGTGGTCGGCCAATAGAGCATCATCTCGACACCGTCGGGTTCCGCTCCCCGCCGAGACCGAGGCACTACGACGAAGGCTTGGTCCCGCCGCCAGGCCGCCCCCGCCTCCGACGCTCGGGGTCATTGATGATGGGGCCCCACTAACACTCTTGCGACCTTGGGTAATTCGAGTGAAGATGTTCGACATTATGCTTTTAAGAGGATTAAGAGCGATAAGAGATATTAGGGAGAGATTAAGTAACCAGGACTACGAGAGAAAATATCGAGCGATTAGAGATCAATTAGAGAGCGATTAGGGAGATGAAGATGAGATTAGAGGAGATGAATGAGGTGTGGGTTGGAAATGGGCGGGAAATGAGGTATTTATAGGGCGGGATCGAGTGGAATGGGCGGGATCGATCGTTGGGCAAAGTTCGACCCGACGGGTCCAACATTCGACCCGGCGGGTAGATCGTTGCCAACTAGCCGTTTGGGCTTTTTTTTGTGTGATGTTTTGTGTTTGCATATGTTGGAAATAATTATATATCTAAATCGTGTAATTTTTTTTATTGAGTTTGCAAATTTTTTAACATTTTTTTACTTATATCTAAAGTTTATTCGAATTTTTCGGATTTTTTTTCGGTTGTTCGATTTGTTTTTCAAAATTGGTAGGTAATTACAAAACTACATAATCTTATGAAGCATAATTACGTCAAACACAAGTTTAATTACAAACCAATCTACGATTACAACCCGAACCAGATTCATTGTCTCGGCGGGGATCGAGCTTCGGATTTCAAACTTGACGACCATCACAAGACACAAGTTCACAACTCACATCACGTTAAAACATAAAATTACTAGACTACTCACTACTTACACTACTAGAGACTAGAGTACTAGTTACCACCCGAGCCCGATGCGCCACCGGTCTTCATCTTGTCGGGGTGCTTCTTCGTGATATGAAGCTTCAAATTTCTGTAGCCCAGGGTGTTTGTGAGCTTGTACTTGTGACCGCAATGACGACAAACCGCTTCCAACTTCCCCAGGTCTTGCTCGACCTTATCGAAATGGTCTTGGAACAACGTCGTACAAAGATTTTCAGCGGATCCAGATTGGTCGACGGACATGATAACGAGCTTACGAAAATTAAATGAAAGGTGATGGATGGGATGTGTGACTTGTGAAATGAAGGAGAGTAGGAGACAGATATTTATAGGCGTTATAGCCCCGGGCCTAGCCCTACTAGCCGTTGGAACAGCTATATTTTTTAAAAAAATTGGCTGCACAGGTGGGCCCCCACAATAACGGTCTATTTTTTCAAAATAGGTCGACCCGCCGGGTCGACGGGTTTTACAACCTTCGAACCTATCTCTAACCCACTACCCGCCTGAACCCGCTGACCCGAGGACCCGGACCCTCATGGCCACACCTATGTAAGTGCAATTATTTTCAAAAGTAGGTATTTTTGCAAACCAATTATGAAAGTGTGGTATTTACTACTAATTCCCCTTTTTTGTTTTCCTTTTTTTCAATGAAAAAGTAGCATCTTACCCTTCTACCTAAAGTGGATAACCCAAGTAGTACGAATAATTATAGACCTATTAGCCTTTGCTCAACAATTTACAAAGTAATTTCTAGAATATTAACAAATAGATTAAAAAGGGTAATGGGTAAGCTTATTCATCCTTGACAAGGAGCCTTTGTTGCGGAAAGGGCAATCCAGGATAATGTTCTAATTGCTCATGAGATCTTCCATTCCTTCAAAACCCGGAAGGGGGTGGAAGGATGGATGGCGATTAAATTGGATATGGAAAAAGCTTACGACAGACTCAGTTGGGAATTTGCTCTTGAAGTTCTAAAAAAGTTTGGCTTTCATCCAATGTTCATCCATTGGGTCAAAGATTGTATCACATCCGTCTCCTTCTCTGTCCTAGTATACAATTCGCCAACAAATATTTTCCAACCTACAAGGGGTGTGCGTCAAGGGGATCATATTTCTCCATTTATATTTATACTATGTGCGGAATTACTTGCGAGAAAACTTCAGAAGGAATCAATGTTGCAAGCAAGTAACATTGGCTTCAAGTTTGGTCCTAATGGACCTCGTGTTCCTTTCTTGTCCTTTGGGGATGATATCATCATTTTCGCTAAAGCTTCTCTGTCGGCAGGTAATCGAGTCAAAGAAATTATTGATGAATACTGTCACATCTCGGGGCAAAAAGTGAACTTTCATAAGTCAGTTTTCCAAACAACTACTAGCGTCCCGAGCACAAGGATTCAAACTCTCCAAAATGTGCTTCAGGCCCCGTATACTAGGAACATGGAAAAATATTTAGGCTGCCCGATTATAAGTGGAAAAGTTAATAAGGCTACATTCACATACATTATTAGTAAAACTAGAAACCAACTTTCGAAATGGAGGACAAATTCTTTATCACAGCATGGGCGATCAATCCTCATTAATTCCAATTTATCTGCAACACCGCTCTTTGCTATGCAAAGCTTTATGCTTCCAACCTCAATCCATAAAGAACTAGACCAAATTAACAGGAATTTCTTCTGGAATAAGGATTTGCAATATAAACCTCTTATCAGCTAGGATAAGATTTGTAAGCCAAAAAGAAAAGGTGGAATGGGAATTAGAAAATCCCATATCATGAACGAGGCACTTCAATTGAAATTACTATGGAAAACGCTTGCGGAACCATCGAATGCGTGGGTCAGAATCATTAAATACAAGAATTTAAAAGAGCAAGATATCTTAAATTATAGAAGATCAGGTAATACGTCTTGGCAGTGGAGGAACGCATCGTTACTGATTAATAAATTTAAACAAGGCCTAGTATGGTCAATAGGTGATGGACGAACGGTAAACTTTTGGACATATAGATGGATTTCTCAAAAGCCTTTAATCCACTATGTTTCTGACATAAGTAATCTCAATCAGAGGTTAAAAGTGAGTGACTATATATTGGGTGGTCGCTGGCATAGGGAAAAATTAGGTACGGTTTTAGAACAACAGACAGTTCAGCAAATTCTAGATGTTCCCCTTCCAGTACAGCCAATTCCGGATTGGCTTTACTGGGAGCCTGATAAGCAAGGCTGGTTCACTACTGCTAGTGCTGTCAGATTTTTATCTAACCAAGATTCTCTCAACGAAGACCCATCCGCTTGGATTTGGAATGTTCACGTTATGCCGAAAATCAAAAATTTCTTATGGAAAATCTCGAACAACGGCTTACCAACTACAGACCGACTAAGCAGAAGAGGAGTCTCTATTGTTAATTCCTGCTGCTTATGTGGAAACCATATTGAAGATGAATTCCATCTTTTTGTGGAATGTAATTTTGTGAACAACCCCGTGCTACAAATGCAGAAGTACATCAGCTTAATTGCTAGTCTAAATAGATCTGAACGAGATGGGAGATCAATTATGAAAAAACTGGGATCATCCTTAAATAATGAAGAAAAGTCTGACTTGGCAACCAAATGGTGGGCTGTCTGGTTCTTTAGAAATCAAATAGCATTCAGAATGTCTAAATTACCATCAAATTTTGAGATTCACCAGTTTACCAAATCGGTCAAAGACTTATGGAAAAAAGAACTACGAGAGGAGGAGATTGACTGTAGGATGAATAGGGGTCCTACGAATCCTGGTCGGAAGGTGAGTAGGAAAAATATTAAATGGAGAAAACCTGAACAGGGAACGATTAAATTAAATTTTGACGATGCAGTTGATTCTTGCGGATATGCTTCTGCAGGGTTCATAATCAGGGATTCTAGTGGAAGATCTATCAGAGTAGGTAGTAAGGTCCTTGGTCATCTTTCTCCCATCCTAGCAAAAACAATGGCCCTCAGAGAAGGAATTATGAGCGCAGTGGAGCTCGGTATCCAGAACATTATTATCGAAGGAGACTCACTTATTATTATAAATCACCTTAAATCAAAGGGGTTCTGCCCCTGGGAGATCGAACTTCTTATGGGAGACATTAAAAGACTCATTCAGTCTTTCTTTTCCGTCTCCTATTCCCACGTACCCCGAGAGGGTAACAAGGCGGCAGACAAGATTGCACACCTTGATCGTCTTGTTAGTGGGATTTCATTGGAATTACACCCAGATCTTCTGGATCTCATCCGTTAGGATGCCATCGGTTAGGACTATCCAACCGAATTTTTACTTAATCAAAAAAAAAAACTAATTGTAATAATGTTTAAAAGGAAATAAAAAATATATTTATATTCCATTATTTTTAAATAAAATATATCATTGGTTTAATTTTATTTTTCTCTATAATCTGAACCCAAATTTGCCATATATACTCACATCTTGATCTTTTGTAGTTGCACGGTTGCACCTATTTTCTTAACTATGTACCAAAATAATTTAAATACTCTACTCATTCCAAATATGCCTTTTGATCCAAATCTTCTAAAAAATCCTCAATTTCAAGTGATGTTATAAATGTTTAACAATCATACAACATCCGAATATCCAAATTATACCCCACATAATCCTACCAATGTGTACATTCCTCTTCTTTTTTTTTCCAAACCAGTAACCTTTTGAGCATTCTCCGAGTGTTCAAGGGAATGCCACTCGAATGTATCTACCTTTGTTAATTTTAATTTAGATGTAATAAAATATATTTATATCAAGTAACTGCTCTTTTTATTTATATATAAAATTATAAATAAAATAACTGACAATAGTATATATATATATATTTTTTAGTAGGAAATAATTCGAGGACCAGACAAACTGGCTCCTCAAGAGGCCGACAAAGTCGACAGACGGTGAACCGTTTAACATACAATCATTACAACGTAAAATAAAAATGGTGCAAAACAAAAAGTGGCAATCGAACAGCCCAATCGAAACAAACGAGCCTAACCCAAAAAAGCTAGGAACAACGTAGACTAAATCCGGAGCCAAGCGCCACCAAGCGATGACACCGCTGGCCAGCGGTACATCAGGAGTCCCTGTGGGCGATGAAGACGAACCTCCAAGGAAATTTCCGGAATAGGAGTCGCCTCGATGCACACCGCCACGACCCCAACCAGATCCGAAACCGGACGCCAAAGCCCCAACTCAGACTAGGACCGCCAGGAACAACCGAAAACGCAGTCGAGAACCACCCTTGTAACAACACACTAGAAAGCCCTATTGGGGTTTTATCAAGACCCTTACGAGATTGTTTATAAAACCCTTTTGGGTGGGTATATTCATACTCAAATTCGGACCCTTTCACACACACACATATATATACATATATATATGTGTGTGTGTGAGTGTGTGTGTGTGAGAGAAAAATTTTCCACCAGTAAAAATTATATAAATATATAATATGATATAATTTTGAATGAAAAGCAACAAGCCTAGCACGCAAAGGCAACCTTTGACCCTCACATATCTATCCTTGCGTCCCAAGCATGAAAGTTGTTAGTATGATTTATTAAAATGGAATTTTAATTTAGATTATAAACGCTTGGGCCCAAAGAAAACTCGAAATTGGGCCCCAAGTACCAAACATTTGAGCCCAAGGAGTAAGAGTGGGAATGGAGGATAGTGCAGGAGGACAGGAGCAACAATCACTCCAACGCACAGGACTCCGATCGATCATCCCCCGCGACAAAGACCGGAGACGACAGCAGGTCAAAGGCGGCAGTAGCAAAGGTGTGTGGAGGCCGATGGTGAACCAAAGTCTGGCGAAGAGACAACCGAGCCAAGGGCACCAGCAGAGAGGACAAAGAACGAGAAATTATGACGAATCTAGTTTGGGAGGAAGGATTGAAGCGTTAATCCAACCCGAATAGATGTTGTGGCACGATTCAATACAAACCATGACAGAATCTGGTCGGACTTTGAGACTAGGCACCCAAATTGAAACAAAAAGGGAACCAATTTCACAAATTGGGGAAGAAGAGGAAAGTCGGTGAAAGGGGACGAAATCAACGTCGGACGAGGCCGAAGATGTGCGAGATGGGGAGATTAGCGACCTTAACCAGAGGAATAAGGAGATGGTGAACCTGGACCAACGAAGATCGGACGGAAATGGTCGCCGGACAGGATAGGACAAACCGAGAAGTATGTCGGTGGTGTGTAGGAGTAAGGGACACCAGAGACGCCGGACGAGACGGCGACACCGAGGTGGGGCATTCCGAAGAGGGAACATCGTCTCCGAGCTGGGCTGATCAAAGGTGGCTCGTTGGTGGTGGTGATCGACACCCATTAAGGGTGGTTGTGAAGACCCAAAAATTGGGTTTGAGCTCACTCTCTCTAGAAAGTTTTTCCATTTGTAATTATATTTTGAGAAATGTCAAGGGCATTTCATTGATAATAATATACGATGATACACATATAATAAAGGTAAAGATATATAATGTAAAAGAAAAACTAAAAATAAATTTGGAAATTGGTAAAAGAGGTTTCTCAATGCTTGTAGAGGAAATCTTTTAGAAAAAGGTAGAAAAAAAGAAAATAATTTTAAATAAAAAAATAAATGAAATGTAAAGTTGTGATAGGAAGATGGAAAAAAGGAAAGAGGTCTCCCATGGTTACGGATGGTTTAAAGTGCGGGATTTTCTTGGCTGTCGATCTACGTTTTTTTTAAGCCAGATAAAATTTAGGACGAACGGCGACGATCGGCCTTCAGTCCTAGGGCGTCCAAGCAGACGAGATCACGAAGATCAGGAGCACTAGCCAAGTTATCATCGGCAGGGCAGCAGTAAGCCAAGCGCGCAATCCTGTCAGCAACTGCATTGGAATCCCTGAAAATATGACGAATAGCAACATTAGCAATCGACTATAAATTTAGAATCGTGTCGGTCATCAACAGCTCAATGTTCCAAGGGCACGACCAATCCCCTAGTAGAGCATTAATGACGACCAGGCAGTCCCCTTCGATCAGAAGGTTTTGAATGCCCAACTCTTTTGCCCTAGAAACTCCCTTGTGAAGTCCCGAGGCTTCTGCAAAAACTGCAGATGTATTATTACAAGTTCCCGACCCTAAGGATGCAATTAGTCCTTGGTCATCACGAATTACAAAACCGAAAGCGCTTTCTCCCGAAAGTCTGTATGAACCATCGAAATTTAATTTGTAATAGCCAGTCGGAGGTTTATTCCAGCTATGTTGTCTATTTTTTTCTTTGTTATGTCTGGTATTTCTGTTATGATTTTTTCCGTTGTTATTATTTTGTTTTAACATAGTAGGACCAGCGTTATTGTCAAACTGTTCCTTCCAGTTGAAAAGGTTTGTTTGGCAGAAGATCGCAATTTCTCTGTAAGAAGTTGTTATATTATTGTTGAAAGTTTGTTTGTTTCTGTAAAACCAGATTCCCCACCAAGTTGTTGCTAACTTGACCATGCTGTCCTTAGTAACAGCTTCGAAAATGTAATAAAGAATTGAGCTAGGTTTTGTCATATGGTCTAGTCCCTGTAAAGGCGGAAGGGTAATACGTAATTCTGACAGAAGAGCTATCGTCATGGGACATTGTGTAAGCAGATGTAAACTCGATTCTGTTGTACAGTTGCAGAAGCAGCAACCGGACGGAATTGGGACATGAATTCTTTGTAACCTTTCTATTGTTGGCAAACCATCTCTCGCGATTTTCCAAAGGAAATGCTTTACCTTCTGCGGTATATCTAATTTCCACAACCAGTGGCATTCAAAATTGATTGTTTCGTCAATGGGTTTGATAATCGAGGTAGCCGAGGAAGAAGAAAACCAACCATTCTTACTCGGGCCCCAATAGAGTCTGTCAGAGATATTATTAACAGGTAATGGAGTATCTAAGATATTCTTAATGATGTCTGGTGCTAGAATACTTTGTAGCTTTGTATTGATCTTGTGGATATCCCATTTGTTATCATCTGTAATATATGACTGAACTAAGCAATCAGTTGTACCATCTTCAATAGGAGCCAACGTGGATTGTATTAAGTGTGTTTTCTGCACCCAATTATCCCTCCAAAATCTGACTGTACGGCCATTTCCCACTGACCAACGTAGTCCTAGTTTAAAGAGTTGTCTTATGTTCATCAGTTTAGACCATTGCCACGAGGTACTACCTTTCTTTTGGTAATCCATCACAGATGTCTGTTTAAGGTATTTTGTGGAGATTACTTTTACCCAAATGTTATTCGGTTCAGCTATAATTTTCCAAAGTAATTTCATTTGTAATGCTATATTCATATCCTCTACTTTATATAGGCCTAAGCCCCCTTGCATTGTGTCACTGCAAATTTTATTCCATCTTATCAAAGGAGTAGAAGTCTCCCCCTTGTTCCAAAAGAACTGTATATAAGTTTTATCGAGTTCCTTAAGGATTGATTGTGGAAGCATAAAAGCTTGCATAAGGAAAAGCGGTTTGGCACTGAGATTTGACTTAATGAGTACTTTACGACCCTCAGCCGATAAAGTTGTCGCTTTCCACTTGGACAGCTGTTGTTTAGATTTTAGAATGACATCTGCGAAAGTATCACGATTAACTCTTCCATTGATAATTGTACAACCCAAATATTTTTCGATGTTGTTCGTATGAGGAATTCCCATAACAGAAGAAATTGTATGTATAGACGTTGTAGTTGTAGCTGCTGATACCTGAAAACTAGACTTATGAAGGTTTACCTTTTGCCCCGATACGAGGCAGTAGCGGCCAATGATGTTTGAAAGTGTAGTACACGTAGTTTGGTTGGCTTTGCCAAACAGAAGAATATCATCTACGAATGCTAGAAACGGAATTCTAATTCCCGGATTCCCCAAGCAAAATCCAATGTCCTTTCTATTTACAGCCTATCGATTAAGTGTTCTGGCAAGAACTTCTGCCACAAGTATAAAAAGGAAGGGTGATAGAGGATCTCCCTGCCTTAGGCCCCTCGTAGGGCGAAAAGGTGTAGATGGTTCATCATTAATGAGAACAGAATAGGTAACTGTTTGGATGCATTCTCTAATCCAAGAAATGAACTTATTGTCGAAGCCGAATTTTTGTAAAACTGCTAACAGGAAAGGTCATTCAATCCTATCGTACGTTTTTTCCATATCTAGTTTAAGGGCCATGTATCCGCACTTAGCTTTGGAGATTCTGAACGAGTGAAAGATTTCATGCGCAATCAGTATGTTATCCTGTATTGATCTTCCTTTAGTGAAGGCACTCTGAAGAGGATGTATCATTTTATCGAAAAGCTTGGATAATCTGTTTGTGATGATCTTTGAAATAATCTTATACACAGTAGAGCATAGACTGATAGGCCTAAAATGGTTAACAGATTCCGGATTATCATTTTTTTGTATCAGTGTGATAAAAGTATGGTTAATCTGTGTAAGTAATTTTCCCGAATAGAAAAAGGCTTTAACCGCTTTAATAACAGATGGTCCGACAATGTCCCAATAAGTCTGATAAAAACCCGCTGGGAAACCGTCAGGACCAGGAGTCTTATCAGATTTAATTGAAAAAGAGCATTTTTTATTTCGCCATTTGTCACAGTAGATGTCAGTGTCGCATTTTGTTCAGGCGATATTTCTTGTGTGATTACATCGAGATCAGTTTGAAAGGAGATATCATGATTATAAGAAGACTTAAAACGAGCATGGAAGCTGGATTCGAACTCAGTTCTAATTGACTCATGGTCTGTTAGGTGTAGCCCCGAATCGGTGGTGATATATCTAATAGCTTTTTTCCCTCTTCTGACCGAGGCTATCCTATGAAAATAAGACGAATTTGTATCATTTAATCTGATGTGTTTTAATTTGGCTCTTTGGCTCCAGTAGCGTCGTTGGAAGTCAAGCATTCTTTCTCTTTTGTTTTGTAATCTGTTATGATGAACAAGTGTTTGTTGACTGTAATTGTTGATTAGTATATTTTGCAGTCTTAGTAATTCCTCGTCTGTTTCGAAGATTTGCTTGTGGATATTATTAAAGTTATTTTTATGCCATTTTTTGGCCAATTTTTTTAGAAGTGTAGTTTTTTTAACTAACTTGAAAAAGTAGGATCCTCGCGGATTCTCGCGCCAAGCCTGTTTGACTATGTTTTGAAATTCTGGTTTGGACGTCCAAGCCAGTTCAAATCTGAAAGGTTTGTTTCGTGTTTGCATGTGGTTTCGCAGATCAACTGATATCGGGGCGTGATCCGAGGAAGTGAATGGGTGTATTCTGACCCTCAACCCATCATATTTAGATATGATTTCGTTTTGAGCTAAAAGACGATTAAGTTTGGAGAAACTATTATTTGGCATACCAGTTTTTTTCCTCTTCCAGGTGTAATTTCCCCCATGAGTCGGAATTTCAAGTAGAGAGAGATTGTTCTTGATATCCTGTAGCCTGGTAAAACGGGACTGATGGGGAATAATTCCACCTAATTTATCACTTGGGGAGGCAATCTCATTTAGATCCCCCATAATACAGAAGGGTTTGTTCAAGTTTGTAGCATATAAAGTAAGAGAATCCCAGAATTGCTGTTTTACAGCTAGATTCGGAGGAGCATAAACAAATAGAAAGTTAAAAGAAAAATTCAGACCCACATCGTGATATTGTAAATGAATGAATCTATGATTTACAGAGATAAGCGAGATATCCCCTTGATCAGAGGGAGGATCCTTCCAAAGGAGACATATACCGCCCGAGAAACCAATGGCCGGATCAAAGGCAATATGCGAGAAACCACATTTTTTCCAAGAGTACTCTTAAGGCAGAATATTTATTTTTGTTTCAACGAGTGCTAAGACAGTAATATAGTTATTTTTACAGAACAACTCCGTATTCGTCCAGAAGTTACGTTTTTTCATACCGCAGCAATTCCAGTGCATATATCCATGGGAAACTCGTTTTTAATCGTAATTGTATGATAAGATAAAAAATGGTTGTTTGAAGTAACTCGTGATAATGAATCTGATGTAATCTATACTTATATTTAGTATGTCGTACTATTTTGGTTTGGAAATAAGCTTTGTATTTATGTCTACTAGCAGTGTATGTGAATTTCGAATCTTCGTTTGGATAATAAATTGGATCAGACATTGTAGTAATGAGGAGGGAGTAGGTGATTATAACCAGTTGCAAGATTTGTGTATCAAAGGAACATGCCTTATCTTGTTGGAGATTATTCCAGTACAAGGGTAGACCGATCCAAAACCGCCGACCCTTTTGTTTACAAGCAATTTGGATTAAGATTTTATAAAGTATAGCATTAACACAGATAGTCGAAGGGAGTGTATAAACCTTTCTAATAATAGACATATATATTGACATGTTGACACAGGGTATACAATAGAGAGTATACACTTGTGACATAAATAAGTGAATGAATTTTTTCGGTTTTGTTTACATACATAATTGTGTATCTAATGTATGAGAAATAGGTGTTGTAACACTATATGTTTGTTAATAATTCCTTGATGGCCTTGTGAGGCTTATTGTTAACAAAACCCCTGGTTGGAGTAACTGTGTTGTATTGCTTGTAAGGCCTTTTTATCATTTGCTGTTTGCAGCTCATGACGTCGGAGAGCAAGGGCAGCACCAGAAGACAGTGGTGGTGATACATTGGGTAGCAGAATTTGTTGTTGAGATAGTAGCTGTACAGCGAGCAATCAAAGAAGTAGCTGCAGAAGGAGTCCCGATCCGCCATGGAGACGACAGCAACAGCAGCCATAGAGATCCAAGAATCCCTCCTGCACACAGCATATGGCAAACAACAGAGAGAGCAGAAGTAGCAGTAGAAACACATATAGATAATATAGAAGTATATTATAGATAAAGCAAGGCATTCAGGTCTCCTGGGTATGAAAATACAAGAGTAATAAACATGTAATATATGGGATGCATAGGGTAAAAGAGCCCAAAGCAAGAGTGCACAACATACAATGGGGCACAATGTAAAGAAGAATGATACGCATATCACACTATAGGCCATGTAACCACAAAGCCTGCATAAATCTATAAGAGCCATAAGTAAATAAGAAAGCAACAGAACAAGTAGACATGGTAATAAACAAAAGGAGTAAACATGCCCCAAGCAAAAAGACAAGTTGCAACTACAAACCACAAAATTAGTATGTTGTGCTATCATAGAAAACCTAGGCCTTGCGCCAGTAGGATTTCCAGCATCCGAACCCGTATCCGGCTCTACAAGGTCAGGAATTTTTATATCTGTAGCATTGAGAGGAACAGACGGAGAGGAAAGCTCCTCTTTCAAAATCTTCGAGAAACACTTAACACCAGTAGGATTTGCCATAAGTAAATGAATAAATCACAAGGAGAAGAAGATGGAACAGTGCATTAACACAAGCCGGTTAGGCAAGTGATATGAGTTAAACAACCCAAAACACAGTTTATAAAAACTGAAATTGTTGGTAACGATGACCATAAGGTCTAATCTCACCGGTAAGGTGATATGCGAAGGGCAAGTAAGCGAGATCATAGGAGATGGACATACCTTGGTGAACATTTGGTTCGATTGGTAGAGGTTCAGCCCGGAAAACGGGCCAGAACCGACACAACACCCACAGAGCCGAAGGATGAAAGAGCGGCCGCACCCACATCTCCAACCAAAGCCCCACCGCCAAGGCCAAAGAACACACCGACCGGACCAGAGGTCCACCAGATCGCACAATTTGCTTGATTTATTGCAGAGCCCAACCCCGAAGATTGAAGAGAGGCTTGCCAAGACATCGATTTCGACGGCAAAGAGAGGAATTTTTTATTTTGGATGAATCGTATTGAAAACGAAAACATAATAGGGGGAGCTACCCCTGAAATCTGTAGAGATTTGTGTGATTAGGGAGGGTCTGATTGCGATTTGAGAGTAAGTGGTTTGTAGTAGCCGGCTGAAGAGGCCGAATGTGCTGGTCGGCAGCAAGGTAGGCGGAAGCACGGTTAGGGTTTCCATCTGAGAAAGAGAGTTAGTTACTAAGAGCATCCGCACCGGGGAGCAAAACCACCCCATTTGCTTGAGCATTTGGTGGGGTCCTATTCATTTGCTCAAGCAAAATCATTTTAGAGCTCGCACCAGTCTTGAATTGCTTGAGCAATCAAGCATTTACATTTGCTCCACCAATTACTTGAACAAAATTTGCTCCATAGCTTGCTTGAGCAAGTAGTAATATCTTGTCCTTCTTTTTTGTCTTTTGTTTTGTTTTTATTTATATAAATGAGTTTTAGATTGTCATTTGCTTAAGCAATGGGTGTGTGAAAATTTGTTTTACTTGAGCAAAAATTGTTTGAAGCATTATTTGCTTTTAGACCCACCATTTGCTTGAGCAAACACAATTTATGGGTGCGGATGCTCTAACTCACTAACTGTCGATCTACGTTATTTCTTTTTTTTTTCGAAGCAGGATAAAACTTAGGAGAGTCGCCGGCGTCTCGGCTTCTTTCCTAGCGCGTCCAAGCAGACGAGAACACTGAGTTCTGGATCAGTACTGAAGCTATCATCGGCAGGGGAGTTATGTGCCAGACGCGCAATCCTGTCTGCCACAGCGTTCGAACCCCTGAAAATATGACGAATAGCAACATTAGAGAAGGAGCGAAGAAAGGTCGAAGTATCAGCCATCAGCATCTCAATATTCCACGGGGGGTACCAATCCCCTAGAAGAGTGTTTATAACGACTAAACAATCGCCTTCAATAAGTAAATTATCGATACCGAACTGGAGTGCCTTTACCACACCCATATGCAGGCCCATTGCTTCGGAGAAGACATCAGAAGTGTTGTTGCAAAGGCCAGAGCCAAAGGATATTACCGTGCCGTTGTAGTCGCGTATGACGAATCGAAAGCACCCGATTGTGACGGAAAATAAGAGCCGTCGAAGTTTAGTTTATAGTGGCCGAAAGGTGGTTTTTTCCACCCTTCCGATCGTTGTGCAGTCGATGTCAGAGAGTTCGGTCGGTTACTCTTGTTACCCTTAGTTGGGGGCGCATTTGTTTTCTTGTCGTCTTCATGTGAGTCCCTCCTAGTAGTCCAAGTGTTTGAATTAGTATGGTAGAATAAAACAATAGCTTTGGCTGAGATTGTATCTATGTGTTGAAAGGCCAGCCGATTGCGAAAATACCAGATGGCCCACCAAGCTGTGGCTAACTTAGCGAAATCAGCTTTCCCCTGTTTAGAGTAGATGTCATTTAACAATTTATTAGGCTTGATATTAGTATATCCGTTCTGTGGTATTGGTCGTTTAATACCCACTGCAGAGATCACATCCAATGTCATTTTGCATTCGAACAGCAGATGAGCGGTAGTCTCATTCGAAGAGTCACAGAAATGACATCCTGAAGGCACCGAGACATGGGACTGTTGCAGTCTATCTGAAGTAGGTAGACCATCCCTTGCAATTTTCCAAAGAAAATGACGAATTTTGTATGGAATGTCTATATTCCAAATCCACTGACAGCCGAAATGAGAATCACCAGTCTGGTTATGACTGAGCTTTGTAGTAGAACAGGTTGAGAACCAACCGTTCCTGCTAGGACCCCAGAAAAGACGGTCAAGAAAATGATGTTTAGGTAAATGTGTCGACACTATTGCTGCTATAGTAGCCTGGTCTAGTAAACCGTGAAGGTCGGATGTTAGTTTGTCAACATCCCACAGCTTATCGGAATTAATGAAACGAGCCACGTTCCATGTCAGAGCATCATCATCCGGTGGCCGGAGAGCAGTCTTTGTTAAGGGAGTTTTGAGCACCCAGTTGTCTTCCCAGAAGCTAGCTAATTGTCCATTACCAATTGACCAGTTCAGGCCTGTCTTGAACTCAGCTCTAATAGTCATAAGTTTAGCCCATTGCCAGGATGTGTTCCCTTTTTTAACATACTTGAGTAGTGTTTCATTTTTTAGATATTTGGCTGTAATCACTCGCACCCAGATATTATCAGGTTGAGCAATGATCTTCCACATTAATTTCATTTGAAGAGCGATGTTCATCGTCTCGGCTTTGTGTATCCCTAGACCCCCCGAAAGGGTGTCCTTGCAGATTTTATCCCAACTGATTAGCGGAGTGTATTTTCCTTGTTTGTTCCAAAAGAACTGCCTGTATATTTTGTCCAACTCATGAAGAATCGATGAAGGCAGCATAAATGCTTGCATAATATAAAGGGGTTGTGCACTCAAGTTGGACATGATGAGAACTTTTCTGCCCTCCGCAGAGAGAGAGGAAGCTTTCCATTTAGACAATTGTTGTTTAGTTTTGACAATGATATCTGCGAAAGTATCGGAATTAACTCTACCATTAATGATAGGGCAACCCAGA
Source organism: Persicaria maculosa (assembly GCA_963922045.1). Lineage (NCBI taxonomy): Eukaryota > Viridiplantae > Streptophyta > Magnoliopsida > Caryophyllales > Polygonaceae > Persicaria > Persicaria maculosa. The sequence goes on from OY998271.1 coordinate 41,459,776, forward strand.
TATTTTTCCAAGTTATTAGATTGAGGGATACCAAGAGTTGTTGTTACAGTGTGGGCGGCAGTCAGCGACGTATTAGGAGAGAGTTGAACACTAGATTTGTGTAGGTTAACTTTTTGTCCAGAGATGGAGCAGAAACGTTGAATAATGTTGGACAGATTAGTGCAAGTAGCTTGATTAGCTTTACCGAACAACATGATGTCGTCCGCAAAGGCCAGAAAAGGAATCTTTACTCCTCTTTGCCCTACGGTAAAACCCGCGTCTTTTTTTATCGTCGAATTTCGATCAAGAGTTCTAGCTAAAACCTCTGCTGTGAGGATGAAGAGGAAGGGTGATAATGGATCCCCTTGCCTTAGTCCCCTGGAGGGAACAAAAGGAATGGAAGGTTCGTCATTCACGAGCACTGAATACGAGACCGTTTGCACACATTCCTTTATCCAAAGAATAAATTTGTTTGAAAAACCGAAGCGTGTGAGGACAGAGAATAGAAAGGGCCATTCTACCCTGTCATACGCTTTTTCCATATCCAGCTTTACTGCCATGTATCCTTTTTTTGCCTTGGAGAGCCTGAATGAATGGAAGATTTCATGAGCGATAAGAATGTTGTCCTGAATGCACCTTCCCTTTGTGAAGGCACTCTGTAAGGGATGAATCAGTGTATCAAACAGTTTGGAAAGTCTAGCAGTTAAGATTTTTGAGATAATCTTATAAACTGTATAGCAGAGGCTGATAGGCCGGAAATGGTGAACCGTTTGAGGGTTTTCCCGCTTCTGTATCAGTGTTATGAAGGTGTGGTTTACTTGTCTTAGCATTTTCCCACTCGTGAAGAATGCCTTAACAGCTTTGGTAACCGAAGGTCCAACAATATTCCAGTAGGTCTGATAAAAACCAGCAGGCATACCGTCCGGACCGGGAGCTTTGTCAGGTTTAATAGAGAATAGTGCACATTTGATCTCATTGTTTGTGACCGGTGCCGTTAGCATCTCGTTTTGCTGCATAGAGATTTCATTATCTATGACTGTCAGATCTGACTCAAAGTCCATGTCGTGATTATAAGATGACTTGAAGCGATCTGTGAAGCTAGTAGCGAACTCATTTCTGATAAGGTCGTAGTCAGAGAGGTTGAGACCTGAATCTGTTGTAAGGAACTTGATCATTTTTCGACCCCGTTTAGCTGAGGCCACACGGTGGAAATATTTCGAATTTGTATCATTAAGTCTGATATGTTTGGCCTTAGCTCTTTGGCTCCAGTAACGACGTTGATAGTCTAGCATCCTTTCTCTTTTATTTAGTAATCTCTTATGTAGAGCGAAGTCCTTTGAGTTTGGGTTAGTAATCAAGGCATTCTGCAGTAACAGAATCTTTGTATCAGTATCGAAAATTTGTTTATGAATGTTGTGGAAGGTATTTTTGTGCCAGCGTTTTGCTAGACTTTTTAGCAGAGATGTTTTCTTCACCAGTTTGAACATGAGCGAACCCGCAGGGTTGAGTCTCCATGCTTGTCGAACAATATTTGAAAATTCAGATTTCGTAGTCCAAGCCAATTCGAAACGGAAAGGTTTTTTATTGATATGGTATGGTGATCGAAAGTCGATAGAGATCGGCGCATGGTCAGACGTAGTGAACGGGTGGATCTTAACCCGAATACCGTCGAAAGTAGATATTACCTCATTCTGTGCTAGCAAACGATCGAGCTTAGCATAGCTGTTGTTTGGTAAACCGGTTTTCTTTTTCTGCCAGGTATAGGATCCACCGTAAGTTGGAACCTCAAGAAGAGCAAGCGAGTTTTTAATCTCTTGTATCCGAATAAAGCGTCTGGGTCCTGGTATGATACCACTGAGTTTATCATCAGGTATCGCAATTTCATTAAGATCACCCAGTAAACAAAAGGGTGTTTGTAGCGCTGAGGCGTATTGCAAGGCAGAGTCCCAGAAAGCATCTTTGGAATTATAGTTCGGTGGAGCATAAACCACCAGAAAAGCTATCGTCTTGTTTGACCTTCGATCGAGATAATCGATATGGATTAATCTGTGGTTAACATATACTAGAGTTATTTCACCCTCCGAGCCCGGGAGATCTTTCCATAACAAACATATACCCCCGGAGAAGCCAATCGCCGGGTCGAAAGCAATATTATTGAATCCACATTTCTTCCATACACTGTCGTGAGGGATTTTATTAGTTTTTGTCTCAAGCAGTGCTAAAACATTGATGTAGTTGTTTCGGCAAAAGAGTTCCGCGTCTGTCCAGAAATTCCTTCTCTTAATCCCCCGACAATTCCAGGAGCATATATTCATGAAAAACCTTGTTTTTTCGTTTCCGTTTGTACTTTTAGTATATTGTTTTGTTGTACCATAAGGTCGGTCTTAAATGATTTTCGAAAGACCCTATGATTACGTAATATTCGTGTCTGTTTATTGTGGACGAAGCTAATGTCAATATGCTTGTGACAAGCGTTGGAGTCTTGATTCATATGATGATCGTAAGTCGAAACATTGTCATGTAACACGCGGAGTGAGATTATCGAATGGCACATGTATGGTCGAAGGCTGAATGGCAAACGTGTGGGAATGAAGTTCAAGTCCTGGGAGAGAAATAGATCAATTTGCAAATGGTATATATGAATAATTAAATAGAGTTTGGTAATACACATCATCACTGTTGTAATGTAGAAGTTTAGTTTGTTATTACATTTTAGATCTTTGAACAAAATTTGATCAGCCTTGTACGGCCTTTGGTAATTTGTAGCTGGTGGTGCGTTTTTGGCCTTGTAAGGCTTGAAAAAAATTATATGTAATGTTTTTGGGGCTTGTGTGCCATAATGCATAGTAGTCTCGAGGATGTGCTGAAAAGTCAAGCCAGGAGCGAAGATGTGCAAAAATGGATGGTGCCAATCTCTGTTAAGATGAAAGCTTGAGGCTTGTGAGCCAATACTTGATACAAGGTAAGTGTTGGTTTGAGGGATAATACAGCAGCACATCCCAAGGAAGCAACCTCCAGAGCGGAAGCAGCAGCAGGGGACCTCCACAAGCGAGAGAAGAGCATGAGAAGACACTCCTAACCTGCACAGCACACACAAGAAGCAGCAGTACCAGCAAAACGATGAAAAGGAGGAGATAGTGAAGGAAAGATTAATAGATGAGTAAGTAAAAGACAAGTTACCAACAAAGCAGTAATTAAGATTAGCAATAAGCAAGGGAATTAGACCCCCAAAGGGAAAACCGACATGTATTACATGTAACGGAGAGCCTGGCCAAGGAAAGAGCATAAGGCGACCTAGTGGAGAAGTACACCAACTAGAAGAAACATGTTTTTGGTGGTAAACGCACCCAGAGACAAAGAATCTGAGCAGGTAATATTTGAAGTGAGACTTGAGAAGTAAAATAAAGTTATAAAACATGAAAACAAACCCTAACGAGATAACCGTAAGAGTGCTCCTCCAACCTCTTAAAAGGCAAGTATGTGCACTGGTAAGTCTCCCCCATAGAGAAGACACGAGCAACTGTTGTAGCCTAAGGTTAAAGTCAGCAGTATAGCTGCAGTTGAGAGATCTCCCATCAGTTCGAGCCGGTAAGGCTAAAATTATAAGGTGCAGCCCCAATAGGCGCCAAATATCTGCAGCAGAAGCCATCCCCACACACCTTCTACGAAGGCAGTGGAACACAACCCGAATCAAAGCTAACCTGCAGCAGTATAAGGAAACACAGTAGCAGTCCGAACTAACGAAATAAAAGACCGAAAAACAACACACAATAATTGATTGGCTTGTGATGCCGTAAAGATTTAGTGTACAGCCAGGTATTGGCCTAATCCAGGTTGTAAGCATAATGAAACAAGAATCGACGAGCACCAGAAGAAGTAGGTGCCAAACATCAGGAGTTACATCGGCGGTCAGCCCAAATGAAACTAGTTGCAAGTGGTAATAAATCCGAAAATTAGTATGAGTAACCTGTATCGTGGTCACAATCCTGGTGAAATGGAGTCCTTGTCGCTTCCAATCCCCAAGATTGCAGAAGAGGAAGAGCCACCCGGTCCACCCCGCCCAAACACCTGCCCAAATTGCGCAGCGACAGCCCCGCGCCCATCATGAAGCCCCGACAACCCCCACAGCGGGTAATTAGCCCAGAAAATACAGTTACTCCACCCGGAGGATGAATGTGAAGCAGAACGCTCAAGAAGCAATTGAGCAGTTGACGAAATCGGAGGGCTTTTCGCCCATTTTTTTTACCGAAATCCATTGATGATTGCAAGTGGAGGGATCTACCTCCAAGGGTGCGGATTGAGCAAGGTCGGGGATGGGATAGAGAGGCGCCGGGCTGACTGGCGAACTGACTAAGGAAAGAGAAAGAAGGCGGCGGCAGACGGGGTTGTGAAACCCTAACGCGTGAGGCGCGTTCTTTAGAGAGGGTGAGGTTTTCATTATTGCTGAAGATTATTGAGCCTGAAGCCCTTATACAACATGATCTACGTTATTTCAAGTACGGAGTATCATTTTTATATAAACAAAAAACAAAAAAAAATGAGAGAGAAAAGTGCACGTGTCTTCCCAAATGCCACCGATTTCTTCCCAATATTGAAAAATCAACACAGAAATCACAAGTAAAAAAAGATTCAATTCTTGAGGCTTTGTAGCTTCAACTCTCTTGCTCCTCCTGCAGTCATACTCATAGCCCACTCCCACTCAAGCTGAAACCCTCCCCCCAATCCCCAGCCACCATGCAATTTTAGGATTTGGAATTAGGGCTTGGTTCTCATTTACCATTTCTCCTCTTCTGCCAGGATCGTTAATGGCGTTTGCTTGCAGTTTCAGCTCCCCCATCTCGTACGAGCTGAGCTCTGCGGGGCAAGCCACTGCTCGCAAGCTTCGAATTTCACTCTCCAAATGCTCTCTCTCCAGGAATTCAAACCGAAGCCTTCTAATTCGATCGCAAATACGAGCAGTCAAAGAGGATCGTGCAGCTTCCGATCAAGTGGGACAAAATCCGACGATTAATGGACAAAATAGTCTACAAATGGATAGTTTGGGGAAGGGGAATGGATCTGCTGCTGCTGCGACTGCGAGCTATAATGGAAGCAGCTATCTGAATGATAATGCCGATTTGAGGGTTAGCAAGCCTGGTGTTTCAGCTGAAGCTGTGGAAGAAATTCCAGGTTTGAAGATGGAGTCGGAAGCTATTGTGAAGGTAGAAGTGGAGAAGAAGAAGAAGAAGAAAAAGAAAGTGGACGAGATTGGGCAGGAGGAAGCATGGTTCAAGAAGAGCGTGGAAGACAAAGTTAAGGTTGATTGCGCATTTATGAATATGATTATTTGATTGTGATTTTTATCTTTCTTTTTGAATCGATTGGTTAATTTTCCAGCTGATATTATGAACCTTGAGATCCTGATTATTCTTGTAAGTTGATATAGACGTTGTTGGCAACGAGGGACTTCATCCACTAGCTTGTTTGGATGTGGTTAACAACAGCTACAAGGAAAGAGCTAATCTTTGTCTCGTTGTGGCTGGAACTTCTGAAATGAACCAGAGGATCTTCTTAGTCAGTTGCATAGGGATTACTGATAATATTGTTGTTGTTGTAGAATATGAGAACCCGTTCATTTAGTCTAATAATTGAGCTGATATAGTTGCTAATATGAATAATAGCAGTTCATTAACCTTTGTTTAGTCTTACCACTTTGAATTTAAAGAAATTGGGCTATTAAGACTATTTCATTCTCATAAATCAAGCTAGCTTAGATGTGTACATTATTATGCTAAGCAACTTATGTTTACTTATTTGTGTTTTTTTTTAACCCTTTGTCTCTTGCAGTTCTCTGCTGCACCAGGAGGTCGCTGGAGTAGATTCGAAACTTATTCTCCCATAGAAAGGACATTGGAAATCTGGGGGTTCGTTCTAACATTTGTCTTTAAAGCATGGCTGAATAATCAGAAGTTTTCTTATCTTGGTTAGTCATCTCTTGAGATAGGAGATACTTCAGTAATTGATAGTCAATTTCACCATTTCACTTGTTGAACAATTTGTAGTAGTCCTGTTAGCTTCATTTCAACACTTTTGTCATTACTGCTAGTTTACAAACAGATTTTAATCAATTCCAGACAGTTTTTCGATAACACTGTTAGTTGAAGGCTTGATGAAGACATTCTTTTTGCTATCCTTTCACTTCTCAAATTGATTTTTAAGATCTAAGTCAGCCTTATGTAGTCTGGTGAAGCTGAAGTTTAGGCAGATTTATAAATATGTTGCACAGATTAGTTCAAATGATTGCTAGACTTTTCAAAAAAGCTTTATTCTGTGTGCTTGCTTGGCACTATATACATCTCTGTTATAAGGCATCCGTATGAGCACATTATTATATTAGTTGCCTTATTAGGCCCTTTAGACCAAATAAGAAAAAGTTACAGCCACCAATAAATATGTTTACCAAGCATATGTCAGTTGAGGGTGCACCATTTGGAAATGAAATTCTTGTATCTGTTACTTTCTTGCTTTAAATGCGTTCTATTTCACAAGTCTAATAAAAATGGCACAATTGCAGGAGGCATGACTGAAGAAAAAAAGGTCAATAGGAGGAAAGCACTTGCCAAGTGGTTAAAGGAAAGTATTTTGAGGTTAGGTCCAACATTCATTAAAATCGGTCAGCAATTCTCCACGAGGGTTGATCTTCTTGCTCAAGAATATGTTGACCAGCTTTCAGAGCTTCAGGTCAGAAAACTTCTGAAGCTACCATTTAAAAGTGATCTAGTTAGGTGGCTAGTGTGCTTTTCTGTATCAATGACATCAGCATTCAAATTTATGATGTTAAGGAAGGAATAATCCTTTTTTTACCGTATCCTCGTGTTTTATTGAGGTTGAAAAGCTCCTTGATTCTCTGAATCTCTCTCTACTGTTACTTTCCTGGTGTAGGATCAAGTTCCTCCTTTCCCATCTGAGGTTGCTGTATCAATTATCGAAGAGGAACTTGGAGGTCCAATTGGTGACATATTTGAAAACTTCGATTTTGAGCCCATAGCTGCTGCCAGTCTTGGTGATTATAAATGTCTTTTAGGTGTTTTTACATCCCTATAGGATTTAGAGGAGCAAATTATTTAAATATTATTTTGCAGGTCAGGTCCACCGCGCAAAACTAAGGGGACATGATGTAGTTGTTAAAGTTCAGAGACCTGCACTTAAGGCTCTTTTTGACATTGATCTGAAAAATCTAAAGGTTAGTGGACTTAGTAATTCTCTCCACTGCCAATCGCAGTTGACTAGTCACTTCCCTTATAATATATGGAACTGGGATACTGAAAATCTGCATTACATTATAATTTATAACTACTTATGGAGCTATAGGAGCTGTCCCTTTGCGTCTCTTTCTCTCCCATTTTTAGGGCCCTTTTTTTTATCTTTTCTTTTCTTTTCTTTTCTTTTCTTATTTTACTTACTGTGTATTCTATTGTTCTCATCTATTGATATGAATTTGACCCTCCCTGCCCTTTTCTTATTCATACTCTAGGTGATAGCTAGATACCTTCAAAAAATTGACCCAAAATCTGACGGCGCCAAGAGGGATTGGATTGCTATATATGAGGAGTGTGCTAATGTTTTGTATCAGGTAATTCTTTCATTTCTCTGTATTAATTTTGATTTAAGAGGGTTGAATTATTCAAGCCGCAACTCTTCATCATTTCCTGTTTCTATTCTCTCTTTTATCCCTAACTTGACATTTTTTTCTTAGATGAAGTTACCTTTCCATCACAGCAGCTGCTAATAGCAATTATCGCTAATTAGCTGACTTATAAGTTATAACCATGAGTGATGACACTGTCTGCAGAAATAAGTGCATTTTCTCGAGTGATGTACAAATAAAGAAGAACAAGATTTACTTATTTCCTCATTTCCAATCAGCTGTAGGATACTTTTTTTTTTAAAAAAAAAGAGAAGTATACGTAATGCTGAAAATTTCATGAGAATCAAACTTTGTTAAGTGGTCATATTTGCCTGAATACATGATGGATCTGCTTTTTTCAAATTTTAGAACCCATGCCCGGTGTACTTTTCTTATGAATGTAATCATGCAGCAGGACCTGCTAGTTTCTACAACTATGACAAATACAAAATTGAAGTCTAGAATGGTGTTCTGCATTTTCAAGTGGACAAGCAAGAGATACTAACATTCAAGAATTTATAGGAAATTGATTATACCAAGGAAGCAGCAAATGCTGAACTATTTGCGAGTAATTTCCAATGCATGGATTATGTCAAGGTTCCCAAAATCTATTGGGAATACACTACACCACAGGTTTGCATCTCTTGTTAAGCATTCTGTTTTTATAAATCGTGTTGGGTCTTTAACTCACATATTTAAATTTTGGTTCTTAGGTTCTGACAATGGAGTATGTCCCAGGGATTAAAATAAGCAGGGTTAAAGCTTTGGATGAGTTGGGAGTTGATCGTAAAAGGTAGCTATCTCACAATTTGTTTTTAATTAGTTATTTAAAGAGAATATATTCCACTAGAGTTAGTCAGCGGGCTTTCCTCATGCAGGTTGGGTCGATATGCTGTTGAGTCTTTCTTGGAGCAGATTCTTTCTCATGGTTTCTTTCATGCAGACCCAGTATGTTTTTATTAGTTATGTTGATCTTGTTTGTATTTAGGATTTTGGGACAATGCAAGTCTTGAACTCGTCTGGAAAAGAATTATAAGGACATCAGATGTGAGTGAAGATGGTTGAGCTTTAACTATTAAAATGGTTCAATATATAAATTATTAAACATATGCTCCTAGAAGGAATGCTTCAACTCGAAACAGGCTTACTTGAAAGTCTTTTGAATTATTGCATTGAATCAGATTTGTGGAGTGAATAGAAAATAAAAGGCTGACCAAGGTTTGCTTTACGAATAGTTGTTCTTTTAACTGCGTTGTGACAGTATCATTGTCTGGTAATCTTGTCATCAGAAGTCTTTTTGTGTGAGAATCAACATATAACTTTTTCCCTTTTCCTTTTTGTTGATGATGTCCCTGGAAGCTTAGGGTCACCTCTTCATTCTTCACTATAATGGACATTTTATTTATTAAAAGGAATTATGTTCAATAATGTGTTATGAATAAGGAATTATTTCCAAAACTCAACATTTTCCCAAACATTCATTTTCCTTAATCCAACCCAACATCCAAAAAGACATTTTCATCTGTTATACTGTTCATACATTATCATCTCATTACAAGTAATCAACATAACACGACAAACGGACCTAAGTCCACTGTGAGCTCCTCGCAAAATTGTTCTTTGGAAATCACCTTCTTTTTTCATGCTGACTCATTTTCTTTGGCAGCACCCTGGAAATATTGCTGTTGATGATGTGAATGGTGGAAGGCTGATATTCTATGATTTTGGAATGATGGGAAGGTAATCTAGTACCTTCTCTGACTTGTTTTGAGTAATGCATCTGGATGGTGATCTAAACAGCCTATTTGTGCTCCATTCTCCCTATGCAGTATCACTCCAAATATCAGAGAGGGGTTGCTGGAGGCATTTTATGGGATCTATGAGAAGGATCCAGACAAGGTAATAATTCTAACATGTTTGCTTATGATTTTATCCTGTGTCATCCCTGACTTGACTATATCAAGTTTTCATAATTGAGGAGGAAAAGGATCATAAAAATTTTCTTCCTGGTTTTGAGAAAGGCAACCATTCTAAAATATAATGCATTATGGAGAGCTTCTTTGAATTGTACAAATACTCTTATGCAGGTGCTTGACGCCATGATTCAGATGGGTGTGTTGGTCCCAACTGGGGACATGACATCTGTCAGACGAACGGCACAGTTCTTTCTCAAAAGGTGTTTTTTCCTTTTTTGAGGGGTTGAATTCATATCTCAAACATCTTCGCTTAGCATCTATCCAGAACTAAGTGATCTGATATTCTCATCTGTTATGTTCATTCTTATGATCTTATTCTTGTTGATATATCATCATATAACTGCCTTTTTTTTTTCTAATTGAAAAAGATGGCTTCTGTTGCTTCTTGCACAGATGATTACTAGTATGTACTTGGGTATCTATAAATTTCTAATGTCAAGGATAATGATAAATAATCCTGTCAGTATTATATTTCCCTGTTTGCATGATCAACTCAATCCTCTTTAACTTCCAGAGTGAGATGCCAAGAAAAAGCGAAGAATAGATTACCAACATGAAATTATAGCTATCTTATGACTAGATATCTCCTTTTGTCTGGTACAATTGATATGTTGTTTATTTTTCAATTGAAAATTAGAAAAGACATTGCATAAAATAGAATTGCAAGTTTCCAACAATGCAGCTTTAAGTTGGAACATGAACAAAAAGATTACAAGGATCTAGTTTTTCAGGCATTGCATAATATAAGTATCTCCTTAGTTTATCTACTACTATTATAGAAGGTGAAGATGTTTTTATGCAACCGTCTTTGATGTTTGGAGTTTAATTCAGTTTTCATGCATAACCTTTTTATTATTCTGACCTTTTATTATGAAGGTGGAAGTTTCCATTTCTTCAAAAGATTCAGGTATTTGATGTTCTATATATTGTCTTAAAGATTGCTATGTGGAGCTTCCCTTTAATTTTAACCAACTTAGGATCTTTTTTATGGGGGACTTCAACTCTGTGCTGAAAAGTAATGAAAATCTTTTTGAAGCTCCCATCACTGTGTGTGAAATTAGTCATTTTTGGGACTTCTGTCAGCCGGCTACTGTATTTGATGCTTCATTCTCTGGGAAGCTGCACATATGGACAAATGGGTCTATATATGGAGTAAGCTGGATATGGATCGTATGGTGTTGGTGAATGACCCATGGGATAACTTTCTCCTTGTTATCAGAGTACCTTTCCCTTCTTCTGGTATCCTTTCAGACCACTCTCCTGTAATTGCTTCTCTTATATCCAATGACACAGCAAAGGCAAAACCTTTCAAGTATTTCACCATTTGTGCTCAACATTGAGATTTTTCTCAGTGTACAAGAATTTCATCGTGATGCTCCCACCAATGCCAGATACACCCGGCCAAAGGCAGATACACCCCCTACAACTTAGAATCTGCAAATCAATTAATTACCATCTCATATGATGAGCGATAATAACTTCTCCTAACCATCCATATCAAGAATCTAGTGAGAACATGAAGATTGTAGCAAACGCTTTGGAAGTATTGACCAACTTACCTGTACGATGAAAAAACATATGTATATCAAGTCATTATTGATTCTTGTTCATGTGTCTTGAATTACTTAGCTCATACATGGGTGTTTTTCACGGGGAAGTTCTTTCGTAGGCTAGATTAGCACTTTGGGATAGGGCATGCTCCCTTTTGTGACATCTCTCCGGGGAATGCTCCGAGTAGATGTAGATTTTTTGATCTTCGATACATTTTTGCATTTCGATAAAAGAAAAGTTTACGGTCTTCCTTGGATGTTCAAAGTTACAGCACAACTTCCAAGCAAGTATTAGTTGTATTAGAGGTGGAAGATTGCCAAGTTAGGTATGAAAATTGCAAGTTAGATCCACCACTGCTTGGTTCACTCTATGCTATACTATATGAATCCAAGAATGATGGATTTGAAATGTTATAAACTCCATTATTTTATTTGATCACATATTTGCATGAGACTGTTATAATCCAAAAATACATTGATGATCGTTGATCACTCATCCATTTATGCAGCTTGGATGAACGGCTTGCTGCCCAGGAAAAAGAGAGAGAGACAATGGGGACAGAACTTGGGTTAAAAAGGCCATTTAGCATGGAGGAAATGAAGCAGAAGAGGAAGCAGCGACTTGCTGCAATCGGTAAATCTATTTGAGCTGCATATTTTAAACTAGCAGAAATAAAGTTTCCAGCTATTTCATCTGGTCATTTTGAATCATAAATTAGTAGTGATGCCTTGTGTGCACAGAATTGCTTGTTTGAGAAAGCAACCATCCAGTGTTTTGACATAGGAGACTGGATATTTCTTAATCAATTCATTTTACTCTCCAGGATTGATGAATTAATGTGGTTTATTGCATTGTTTCACAGGAGAAGATTTGTTAGCAATTGCTGCAGATCAACCTTTCCGGTTCCCTGCAACATTTGCATTTGTCGCCAGGGCATTTTCTGGTAGGGATTTGTTTCTTGTTTGTTGCATTTATACAAGTGAACTAGGAAGCTAACACTCTCATATCATAATATCAGTCTTAGATGGCATCGGGAAGGGGCTTGACCCTCGGTTTGATATTACTGAAATCGCAAAGCCGTGAGTGAGCTTTCAATTTGCAACAACCATTCCTCTTTTTAGTGTTCTCACTTCTCAGCTATCGTCAAAGTATTGCTTGCTTTATTGTGCAGTTACGCACTGGAACTTCTAAAGTTTCGAGAAGCTGGTTTTGAATTCCTTTTGAAGGTAAAAATTTCAACTTTCATTTAGCTGATTTCCTTGATCCATGCAGTAAGAATTTTTATTATTATTTTTCTCCTTTTCCAGGATTTTAGAAAGAGATGGGATCGGCAGGCTAGTGCATTTTACAACCTCTTTAGACAGGCTGATAGGATTGAAAAGCTTTCTCAAGTTATTGAACGGTTGGTATGTATTGCCTTAGAGCCCTTTCTCTTGCAAAAACAAGAAAACAATGTAAACTACTTGGTCATATGACTTGCTGATGGGTCCTTAGGCTGATAGGCTCTAACCACACTATCAATGATCCAACAGGAGAAAGGTGATCTCAAGCTCCGGGTTCGTACATTAGAGTCTGAGAGGGCTTTCCAGCGTGTAGCTGCAGTACAGAAGACAATAGGAAGTGTGAGTTTATGGGCTTATGGATAATGAGACCAACATTGAATGCATACTACCTTAGTAAAGCAATAAAACTTGTTCAATGCTGGAACAAATAACATTTTCCCTCTTCCTGTCCTTTTTACTCTTTTTAGTTCACAAGCATGATTTGACTGGGGTGTGTATCACTATCTATGGAGTATGGAATGACCTTTCATTTCATGTTTGTCACATCTATAGGCTGTTGCTGCTGGAAGCCTTGTCAACCTAGCCACAATCTTGTATCTCCACTCAATTCAAGTAAGCTCTTTCATGTTTTTTTTTCTCTAATTAATTTTACTCTTTCATTCCAGCCCCTTGCTCAGATCCCTGATTATACTTTGAATTTTAGATGCCCGCCATCACACTCTATGCTGTCTGCACATTCTTTGTCCTTCAAGTTCTATTTGGCATTCGCAAGGTTAAAAGGTTGGACGAGAGAGAGAGACTAATTACAGGAACTGCTTAAGTGTTACAGTGAGTAAGATTTCCCTTGTCATGTTTTGGACTTCCTCCCCAGTCCCCACACCTGCATATTTGTACATTTGCATACTTCCCATATATTTTAATCCTAGCTGATTCAAAACTAATAAAATTTTAATTGCAGAATCTTAGCAAAGACAGGACCATGCCAAAGCAGCAAGAGCACCTGGTGTGGCTAATTATACTGGTATGAAACCCTGACACATAAGGTTCGGCTTTTGCCTTCTCGGCGGACAATTGTTGATGACCCTTCCATTGCCTTTTTCCCATGATATTATTACCGTTGGTTATAGCCACAAAGTAAATTGATCAATTCTGAGGCGCACAAGGTGGACAAAAATTTGACATGAATACATGATCCATGAACTTGACCCTGCCCGATAATTTTAGGACTAAATTACATTACTTTCTAGAGAACTCAAATATGTCTCCACGAATCTGATTGATTTGGTTAGTGTGGATGCAAAAGTTCTATGTCAAAAGTTCGCAAATAACCCAATAACCAAGCTTTGTAACCTCCAAACATACATAAACCTTGTGCTTGAGCCTGATACAATGAGCTCCTCTGTTGAGTGGCCTGAAAAGGTAAGAATGGAAGTTTACCTAGGGGTTGCTAATTTTGAAAATTTATCGTTCCAGCCTTGGAAAATATAGCTTCTACTCCTCCTCATGCTCCGTACATGTATAAATGCATACACATTGCTACATGGTTCTTGACATTTTGCTTGCCCTTCATTTCATGTTGATTTTTAACAGTGCTGTTGCAGTTTCACCAGCGTCTTTGCTTGGACTGGATGTACATTTAGATCTACTTTTGCACCATCATCTGTCTATGGAGCTGTGCCGATTATCATGCTGAGCATCCGCTTGGGAGTTATAAGCAACCATCTAGCAAACTTGGCATGCTTGATATCAGATTCCTCTACTGATGAATCCAGCCGTAGCCATAAGATGAGATATAGTTGCCCTTCAGTTGACTCTTTCATCATTGCTTACATGTAAAACACACATTACGTAGCTGTTAGCCCATTCCCTGGAAAGGTATATCAGGCATGCATACCAAGGGGATTTGACAAAGTTGTAATCACTAATCAATACAACATAATGCACTACAAATGTAAAGAACAAATGGTGTAATAATATGTAAAACTTCTCATTTTCTCACAAGGGTATGGACGGCAATTGTGATAGTCTATTATAGTATATGTATTTAAATAAATCAAGAGTTTGTTAGAGTTGTTAGTTGGCGGGAAAACTGAGCTCACACAATTGCAAGTTGTCCGAGCTGTGTTCCCTATATATGTACACACATTCCACACATCTTGTACTGACTTTATCGATTTCAACGAAAAATTTCTCTTCTTCCTCCTCCTGCGTTCTACTGCAATTCGTCAAAGCTCTCTGTTTCTCCTTTCTCTCTGTTTTACAACTTCTGAAATGGTATTAGAGTCATAGAAGGTTCAATTGCAGTTCTAAACACTCGAAATCTAAAGCCGCAAAAGTTCAACGAAGTTTCTTGAGATGGAAGATCTTCGTGGAGCGAATCCAAACCAAAATTCGCTGGATCCGAACGATGTCCTGTATTTGCATCATTCACATCATCCAAATTATTCCCTAACTACGCAGCCTCTGAACGAGAGCAACTACAACCATTGGCGTCGTTCGGTTGAAGTCTCCCTGATTGCGAAGAATAAGATTAGCTTCGTCAATGGTGGCTGTCAAAGGTTGTGCGAAGATTCACCTTTGTTTCCTCAATGGCAGAGATGTAATTCCATGGTGATTTCATCGATCTTGCACTCGGTAGAGAAGGATATAGCCGAGACCTTGTTGTACTGTAACACAACTTTTGAGGTCTGGGAGGATTTGAAGATGCGATTTGGTTCTACGAATAGCACCGGATTGTTTCAGGTACAAAAGGAATTGTTTAATGTGTCTCTTGATAGTTTGTCTGCTTCTTCATATTTTACGAAATTCAAGAAACTATTGGACGAATACATTGCTCTTGTTGAGGTGCCGAAACGTTCTTCATGTGGTATGGATAATGCCTTGCCAAAATTGTTGTTAAATTAGCAAGTAATCCAGTTTCTTGTGGGATTACCGATTCATATAATGGGGGTAACAAATATTGTTGAGGTTTATATAATGGTTTTGGAAGAAGAGCAACAAAGGCAATTGAACAACCCATTGTCAATTATTGGAGATGCCGAGATGGTGTTGCGTTCAATGCGTTTCACAAATTTGGTTCTGGCCAGATGAATCAGTCGAATTTTGGGGCCGAGAACAGCTCTACAAATGGTAATGGTAAAGGTGAACCCAACTATTACTGTGAGCACTATAAGTTTCATGGACACTCCATCAGTAGGTGCTTCAAGATCCATATGTATCCACCGAATTTCAAACATGGAGGCAATGACAAAGGCAAGAAGTTTGCTGCAAATGTGACCAATGAAGATGCTCACAATGATGTTGTTCCATCATTCACAAAAGGTAAATTCAAATAAATTGTGGCACTTCTTGGCAAACAAACCACAAATCTAGACTTTGTAGGTTTGGCTGGTATGGTTTTTTGTTTCTCAGTTCATGGACATAAACAATCTTGGGTCATTAACAGTGGTGTTACTCACCATATTTGTCCTGATTTGTTAATGTTCTAAGATTATAGTGTTGTTCATACTCCCAAATTTATTTCTATGCCTAATAATGATCAATCTCGTATCTGTCATAATGGTTCAGTAAAATTGCAAGAACATCTTATTTTACATGATATGCTTCATGTCCTTGAATTTGCTTATAATCTCTTATCTGTTCGACAATTTGTGATGATCTCAATGCTTTTATTGTAAAGGCGGAATATAATTTATATATATATATTATATCTTATTATTTTAATTAAATATGTTATTATTCGTTGCAATTTGTAAAAGCGGAGAAAAAGTCGTCCTCGAGCACGAGTTCAATTTTAAACTCCTTCCGGCATCATTTAAATTTTGGATGTTGACGGGATTTAATTTTCGCTTTCGAGTTCCGTGTATTAATAAAATTAATTTAAGTTCCGATATGATTTAAAATTTGATTTGAATTGTCGAGTGTCGGGAATTCGTTCTAGTGAGCGGAATCGGGATCGAGTGTCGGGATTCAAATTTGTGTTGTGGGGCCCACTCCTCCCTATTTTTCTTTTCCTTTTTTTTCTTTCTTCTCTCTCCCCCGGTTTTCTGTTACATTGGGGCTGGTCCCCCTCTCTTTTGTCTCCTTCCCTTGTACAGCACTCCTTCACCCCTCACTCTGCAATTGCCCTCCCTCACACACCTTTCTCTCTCCCGATTGTAGCCTGCCATGCCCAGCTCACACATCCCCTTCACCCATTCCCCTTTTGTTGTTCAGAAATTTCAACCCTCATCCTCTCAACTCCCCTCCTCTCTTTCACTTACCTTAGAACCCACAAAACCCCTTCCATTGGAGCCTTTTGCCGAGAGCTGTAAGCTCCAAAGGCAACACCTTTGCCTAGTCACCATCACCACCCTTCCACCACCAAACCACCAGCTAGCCACCACTGCCGGGTTCGGCCACCCAGCCCCCAAAAGGACCCCCCTTCCTCCCTCTGTTTCCCACCGAGCAGCATTCCCTCCATCTCCTCGTCTCTGTTGCCAAGTCGAGCAGCCGCAACAATCTCCTCTTCTTCCTCTTTCTCCCGGAGTTGAGCAGCAGCCACAGCATCCCGGAGGCCGAGCCAGGAGCGCCGCCAGAGCACCACTAGCGAGCCAAAACGGACCTATTTCCGACGAACACAAACACCCTTGGTGAGCTCTTCTTCCCCTCTCTTTCCTTGCTTGCGTTTGAACCCTTCCGAGTCTATGTTGGTCGGGGAGGTGTGTTGATGGGGTGGGGTGAGCGTCGGGTTGAGAGGAGCCGCCGGAGAAGCCTAAATTTCACCATCCTTCTTCGTCTTTTTCTTCCGTCAAAACAGAGGTTGAAGGCGGGTTCACTTGGCCGGTTGGCCTTCTTTTCTTTCTTTTATTTTTTTTAGTCGGTTCAATTTATTGTTCTCGGTTCATTAATCTGGGAATTTGGATATGGGTATCCGGGTTATGGGCATGGGTTTTGGGTTTATTTTCCGGGTCATGGGCTGGGTTTGATTTCGGGTTGGGCTGCTGGCTTGGGTTCTTACCTTTCTTTTGGGGCTGGGTTATTGCTTTGCTTATATATGTTACATATATGTTATATACTTATATTATATGTGTAATATTTAATTGTTAGTTATTATTACTATTAGTATTATTATCTTATGTTATTCTGTATTGTCAATATATATATATATATATATATATAATTTCTGAAAATATATTCCAAATATACTATAATGGTTTAAAAGTAATATTTATTAGATATTGGGTTATAAATATATTTATGGTTATTGTTTTGAGATGATATGAATAGTAAGTGTCAAATTATTTGAATATTATTATTATTTTGGGATTTGGTTATAATTATAATATTCTGGAAATTAATCGTTATATATTGTTTATTTGTTTTAAAATAGTGTTAATTGGATTATCTATTTATGATGCATTTTATGAGGATTTAAATATGTGAGTTAGGAATTTTAAAGTGAATTGTTGGTTTTGACTTATAAACATGATTTGTGAGCATAGGATTATTTTGATGGTTTAATATTGGAATTTATTTAATGATTTTTTTTAAATAAGAAACATGTCGGAATGCTTTCTATAATATGATTTTGGGAAATTGGTTTTAAGGCTTAAGTGTTTAATGTCGGGATTTGGATGAGCGATTTTAAAAGAATTGTTTGATTTTCTAAGTTGAGTTCTCTGAGAGATTGTTTTGGAAATGAGATGATGAGATGAGATGAACATGGAATGATATTTGAATTATGATGAGATAAGATGGAATAATCCGAAATGAGATATGAGAAGTATGGATGATAGTTAGGGGCGCCTTGTGTGAATTAGATAGACTTATGCATTTGTATGTTATTAGGTGATTGTGATATGTTGGACATTGCTTACTATTGGATGATTCATTACTTGGATTCTGCTTATGCCCTGTTTCTCTGCTGTTCGGCTTATTCAGGTAAGTTCCTTTATGGGCTTACTCAGATTCGAAGGAGAATAACTGCTTGTGAATATATGACATACTAGGTGTTGCATAAGCATTAAAGCATGTCATGTAGTATCATGCTAGGATTGCACTTGTGATTGAGCATTCTATTTCTTTATGCGTATGTAAACAGAACGGCCGTTATCTGTGATAGTCCTAGAGTCTCTGTTAGGGTCATAGGGTAGCCCAGCCCCATCGGGTGCCCTGAGTCTATCGAGTCGATATGAGCATGATATGATAGCTCAGCACCATCGGGCAAGAGATGAGATGATATGATATGATATGATGATGCCGTGGTGAGTGCACCACCACGAGGATATTGCTATGCTATAGCACCGAACTGGTCAGTCTCTGCACTAACGAGAAGGGGTGCAGAGGTAGGAGAGGGACATGTCACTTGGCATACTTTGGGTGCCTTTACAGTTCTTTTCTGCATATTGTAAATTAGGATCATGTTAGTGTGATTTAATTTCCGCATTTGCATCATCTTTATATTAGCGTATGTGTATATTTGTTTGCGGGACAGGGTGTGTTGGGGTCTCGGTCTGATCCCGCTCGTACCACTTGTTTTTAGGTATGATTGCTCCCTGTCTCTATGGCGTGGGAAAATCCCCCGGGCGATTGCAAAGAATCTGTCTAACCCGCTAATTTGGTTATACGACTTTAGAACATATGTTTTGGTTTTGACCCGGCTCTGCCATGACTCTTGTATCTAAACCTTACTTCCGCTTTACTTTCGTTTAAATTGAATTTCTGCGACTTTGATTGGTTGTGGTTCGAAATCCCCGCTTTGAATACTGATTGATCTTTGGAGGTTTGAAACCTCGACCCGTACCTGAATTTCAACATCCGAACGAAGGTATCCAACCTTCGAAACGTATCTCGGATATTTATATCCGGGCCGTTACATTTATGGTTTTTCTCCCTCTTATTGCTTTGTGTGGGGCCCTTCCATGAGCAAGTCACAGGTGCTTTGTGATAATGCATATTTTGTATAGGCATATTATAGGTAGTTTTAGATGCATTTAGATAGGTTTCTTGCATGTTTTATAGTTAATTCACATTTTTATCCAATTGGGCATTAGAGTTCTGAATCTACGCTATTTCGTGTTTATTCTGCAGTTTTATAATCTGAGCTTGGTGAGAGGTTAAAGATGAGGAGAAGAGGCTGATTGTGAGCATAAAAGAGGCAAAGGAAGATCATCAGGGGAGCTAAGGAAAGAAGTTTGTAGCCAAGAGGAGAAATCGCGGAGCCAGAGTAGCGGCGCCCGTTGGTTTCGCATATTCAACAAATATTCGATTCATCCGAAGTTTATCTTATTAGTTTATTATTATTTTACTTTCTAGGGTTAATAAGGTCGACTCCTGTCATATATAGGTCGATTATTATCAGAGAGAAGGGAAGCATACGTTAGAGAAGAACTCGATCTCAATTTAGATTTATAGTTTTGTTAGACTATGAGTTGCTAAACTCATAATTTCGTCTGTGATTCAAAGACATGGTTGGTTAAATTGTGAGGTTTTGATTTCATAAAGTTATTCCTTAGTTATTTCATTATCTTTGTTCTCATCATTCTTATTTGCACATGTTCTCTCTTGATTGATCATCTCGACAGAATTTGTATCTATGCTAGTGATTAATGACTTCTTGCGAATAGTTAATCCATGGTAGCAAGCAATATGTAATTGATTCCGTGAAAGCATCAATTGGCTACAACAATTAAGGCCTATTGTGGCGGTTTTGGCATGAAAACCGCTACCTAAAGCCTATTGTGGCGGATTTTTACCATGTTATTAGGTCGTGTTGCATTAGCTCTAATGTGGCGGTTTTTAGACATAATGTGGCGGTTTTCTAAAGAACCCAATAACCGCTACAATAGGTAACAAACCACCACAGAATTAACCTATTGAAGCAGTTTTTAATATTCTATTGTGGCGGTTTATATATCAATTGTGGCGCTTTGTTAGGCTATAGTAGCAGTTTGAATATCTACTGCGACAGTTCTTTTTACCTAATGTGGCGGTTTTTTATTTACCAAAAAAAAACAAAATCAATGTTTTATAGCTCGGATTCTTTAGACCCAGGCTAAAAAGTTCAACTTTTTTTAAAAAAAAAATTAATAAAATGCACTCCAATTCTTGGGTGCATTATAATGAAAATTAAAGCACTTATTATCTTCTCCTTGATCACCTCAACCATGAGCCATTACCCCAACCTAAAAACTCTCAAATACATCAAATATATAATGAATAGATAACTTGAATCTAAAAGATACCAAAAACACCAATTTCTAATCAATGTTGCAAGGAAAAAGATAGCCTCATAATGACTACGCTAAATGAAAAAACTAAACAAAGAAAACAACCTGAAGTATTGAAATTTTCCAAAAGATGAAGAAAAGAAGGAAGCCTCAATTTTATCTTTTCTAAGTGATCCTGAACTAGCAGGTCCTAGTGTCCCAGAGTTAACTCCTGATTATAGAAGCAGACTTATGTAGATGACCGAGTAGCTTTTGCAAACCATCGAGAGCATCAAAAGCATCAAGAAGTTGGAGACCTAACTCAACCAACTCATGGACAATATGTGAAGGGAGGGTACATACATGCTCTATAACCCCCTGAAAGAGATAAATAAAAAGATTTAATAACCAAGGGTAGTATCGATAAAGACTTAGGTATGGATCTGTCATATTACCTGAAGGGACCCAATAATAAATAAGCAAGATGAAAGACCGAAGAAAGTATAAGATACTCTAGGAACAACAATCAACTTTTGCATGCCCCACACGATCTACAAATAATGATGCAAACTTCTTGTGAGCAGCCAATGCACAAATTAATTTATGCACATCAGGCAATGTACATACGATTTAAGCTATTATATTGGAAAGATTATTTATTATATATGAAGTATAAAAAGATAAGTTTTGTAACTAACATTGGATACAGAACTTCTCCCTATAATCTGGGATTATGACATCAGCAATGTCCTCAACAGACTCTGTGTCTCCACCACAAGACTTTGATACATCAGCGCCATCTGCATTAGAATTCCTGTGCAGCACCAACAATGCATTTTAGAAGTAGAAAAAAATGTCTCAATGAATATCCAATGAACAATATAAACATAGAATAGTAAGAAGGCACATAGCCATGCACGAACTGAGGAGCTATGATGGAACCTATAGCTAACGCGGGGTAGACATATCACCGGGTGACGTAGGCATGGTTGAAACCCCTAAGAAAAACTATGATAGATGGAGGACGGTCCACAGACGAATGGGAGGCCAGTCGACTGTGGGGCGGAGTTCCTATAAACCGGTTTTCAGCTCACATGGGTCACGTGTCATGTATGCCCATATCCCACAGGTCACAAGAAGCTATCCACGTGGAGTCCATTCTAAGACACTTGTCACCCAGGTATCCGTACAACCAAGATAGTATATAAGCCAAGCTAAAACACATTAGAAGGGTTTTTTTTTCAGAGGAACGAAGATAGAAAGAGAGAGTGAGAGGAAGGATAAATAAAGCAACTTAGTCCCTACCCAGAAGATTTCAACCATGATCGGCTAGGGGCAATAAAGCTTTGCAGAACCTCCATAATTATCATTCGTGTCCCATCTTTGAAGAAAGTATTACAGAGGGAATGGTCAAGCCCGGTAACTACCATCCGCGAGCTGCACGACCTCAGGTTTGGAATGCAGGTAAGTTACTCGTACACTCCGAAAACTGGATAGACTCTCGAAGGAAGAAAGAAGAGTCCTATTTGTCTCATGTTGTCGGCTCAGGTTGTAACACGTTCCCCTTAACCCCGCTACGTGTCTCAGGCTGACGAATATGTTCTGACCGATCCTTGGTCCCACTAAATATGATACTTTTAAGGGAGTTTCATTAGAAATGATACAAATTATTAGTGGGATACAACACTAGGTCTAGATCCCTTTAAATATTTATCTAGAGGTTCGGATTCGAATCTCGCTGGAAAAAAAAAGATACAAAATTAGTCATTTGTGATATTTTTCTTCATTTCCCCCCATTTATTAATTCATAAGCTGAAGAATTATTAGAGTGCAAATAGTCATTTCACATGTTCTCAAACAAAGTTCAATTTTATTCACCTGTATTTTTTTCTTCTTCACATCTACTCTCAATCACTTAGTAAGTTAAATTTATGAAGCATATTAATTTGCTCACTATATTGAATTTTTCCATTAATTCCCCCTTTTCATCGCACGAATTTGGCTTCTTTTGAGTTTTTCAATATTTTATTTTATTGACATAAAAGATATGACAGTTGTATATTTAGATCAATTCATACTATTTCTTTTTCCCCCAAAATAATATATTCATATCTTTTATATTAATTGATTATATATATAGAATAATTTCATGTGATGTTTCTCTTAAAATATTTGACAAAACTATTTGACATATTTGTTCATTTTTATCTAATAAAATCATTGTCATAATATGGTATGTCTTTATCGTTTTTATATTATTATAATATAAAAACATAAATTTATATCTATTATATACTCCGTATTATATATAATAAAGGAGAAGTCGCTTGAGACACCTGTCGACTTCTCCTTAATCGTAGTCGTATAAATCAATCACAAATTTTTTTAACTTTATTGTATTTTATTCTTACTCTATTTAATCAATATATCTATATATGCATAAGATAAAATTTGACCCAATTTGATTAGATATGGATATATTTTTAGAAGATATTAACTAATTTTAAAATATATGCACAAGATATATTTTTATTATAACTCTATTTAATCAATATATCTATATATGCATAAGCTAAAATTTGACCCAATTTGATTAGATATGGATATTTTTTAGAAGATATTAACTAATTTTAAAGACTAATATATAAGATAAGATTTTACCTATTTTCACTATATATGAACATATTTTTAGAAGATAATAACTTTATCAATAGATTATATGGACATACTAATTAAATAACTTTATCAATAAGAACATATTTTTAGAAGATAAAAAGTTTTGACGAAATTCAAATAATACTTAGCATGATCATAATAATTAAATAAATTTATCAATAACTTTATGAAGATGAGGAAGATAAAAGATTTTAAGTAAATTGAAATAATACTTAACCGTGTACAAGTTATCAACTTATGTAATTTAATAATAAATAAAATTTTTCTATATATCTTGAAGGTATTGATGTATTTATGAGACATATTTTTGGATTTTATACACATATATAATTATGGATAGATTTTTAGATTTGACCTATATATACTTTAGATTGTTAATGTTATTTCTCGTTTTATATAAAGGTTGAGGAAAAAAAAAAAAGAAGAGAAAGGATTACCGGAGAAAAACCGGGAGCCACCGGCAAGTGGGCCGCACGGAGAAAGAGTCAGTAGCGTGATTTTTGAAACGGCAAAATCGGCCAGGTCAGCAGCCGGTGCGTCTCCTAACAGGACCAACACGTGTCGGTTTCGTCACCTTAGGGTTCCCGGTCAGTCGCCGTGTTTTGCTTTTGTTTCTCGTTTCGTTCCGTTTCCCCTCTTTCTCATTCACTCGCCCCCATTCTCCCCTCCCCTCCCCCAAAACTTTTGGCGAACTAAAATCGAAATCCCCTTTTCCCCTAATTTTCCGCCCTTTCCCCTGCTTCCGCTCGCTCTCTCCGGCCGTTAATGGCGTCTTCCAGCTCTGGATCGCGCGCTTCGTATGCTCAACTTTGAAGCGATAGTCCTCTTCGTGTCTCAGTCAGTATTGTTCAATTTCTGTTTTTTTCCCTGGTGATTGGAACTTGTAAGTTGAACGCTACTCTTTGTGAATGTTCACGATAGTTATCAAGGAGTCATACAGTTATTCCTTTGATTTCTATTTTGTTCAGATTTTTTATTAATTTGGTGGTTAAATAGGATATATTGCTGATTTTTCATTTCCCAGTACGTGTGAATTGTGGCTGAGCATTTATCCTGCATCTTTGGAATTTTATGGGAGGTTGATAATGTGTACGGGATTTAATTTTGAAAATAAGTGGTTCTCTTTTATATTTCTTTTGAGGTGAGGAATTAGCTATAAGTGAGCGAATTTATTTCACAAGTAAATTGATTTTTAGTATAAAGGGGATGGGATGCTTCAATTTAGAGCGTTCATTTTGAGGTTAATAGAGTTTATTGCAGCTACCAGACACATTTACTGTCGAATTTCTTATGTTAGGTAAATAAAAATTGTGCTTTGCCCCTGGGGTGTCAAAGGGAGGAAGATCAGCAGGGCTGTTTTGACTCTTATTTACCTATCTGTCAAATCTGCTTGAGTTTGGGGTGTAAGGTGTTTGAAGTTCTTCACTGTATGTAGTTTAATTTGGGAGGTCACTGTTGTTTGGCCCTCTAATGGCAGAAGAAAGCTCAAGGATTAATGGGCTGGCTTCAGGGTTGGCAGTGCTGTTGAATGGTGAAGATAGGAGTTCTCAGAAAAACCGTCTTCTTTCATGTCATGATGATCTTGGCCACCAATCTTTGGAGAGAACTCTTGAACACATATTTGATCTCCCCTACAAATCAATAGGTCCATTGAACTGCTCACTTGACGCTTCTCTAGCTAGCTCAATTATTAACAATCACTTCTTGAAATACCACACTCATTCGCTTGCGTCTACTGATAATAGAGATGGTGTCTCTATGGTTGGGGGCAGTTCTGGGTCTGCTGTCACAGTTGATGAATCGAGCATGTGTGGTGAGCTGCAAATAATCAAACCACCTTTGCGTTTAGAAAGTTTGGCCATTTTCAGCAGTGTTAGAGCCAATGCTTCTGTGTGGAAAGGCAAATGGATGTATGAAGCGATCCTAGAAACTGCAGGTATACAGCAGCTTGGATGGGCCACTCTATCTTGTCCTTTCACTGATCGTATGGGTGTAGGGGATGCTGAGGACTCCTATGCATTTGATGGTAAAAGGGTTAAGAAGTGGAACGAAGAAGATGAGTCATATGGTCAGCCTTGGGTACCTGGTGATGTTATTGGTTGCTGCCTTGACTTAGATGATGATAGGATTCTATTTTATAGGAATGGTATTTCACTGGGGGTGGCATTTGTTGGCATTAAGAAAATGGGCCCTGGATTGTCCTACTTCCCTGCCGTCTCTCTTTCGCATGGAGAAAAATGTGATTTAAATTTTGGTGCCCGTCCCTTCAAATTCCCAGTGGAAGGCTTCCTTCCTCTTCAAAATCCACCAGCTGCAAATGACCTAGCCTCTCAGTTGTTGCAGTGCTTGTCTAGGTTGTTGGAAATGGAGCGCATGGAAAAGACTGATTTCACCTCTGTTGAGAAGCTCAGAAGGCTCAAGAGATTTGTTCCAGTTGAAGACATTTTTCAGCCTATTGCCAATGCAATATGTGAAGAATTCTTCTGTATTCTTGACAAGGAGATAGACTGCACAGAATACATAGCATGGGGTTCATTCTTGTCATTTCTGATGGAGGTATATGGTGTGCAAGAACCACATGATCATAAGAGCTTAGATAAAGTTCTTGATCTTTTTCTAAAGTTTAAGAGCTCTAGCTTGTTATTTCGTCATTTGATCGGTGCCCTTTCATGCTGCTGCAAAACAGCATCATTGGTTCTGACCGAGTGCCCATATTCAGGTTCATACCCTTATCTAGCACTAGCATGCCAATTATTAAGGAGGGAAGAACTGATGGTGCTTTGGTGGGGGTTATTGGAATTTGAATTCTTGTATGAAGGTTTTCTTTCACGAAAAAGTCCCAATAAGTATGATCTCCAATTGTTGATACCTTCTGTTTGGTGGCCTAGTTCACATGAGGATTTGTCCCATGAAAGTAGTATGCTACTGACAACAACAGCTCTATGTGGTGCCATAAATAAGGTATGTCATGAAGTTCAAACTCTAATGCTTTTCCTGCATTAATCTTGCCAAATTCTTTGTATGGGAGCTTAAAATATTTGTTTCGTGCATTTTGAGTATGCTGTTGGAAATGTTGGATGAATTTCAAATTGATTTTTTTTTTATTAAGTAAGAATTTCATAATGATGATAGTGCAAAGGAAGATTTATCTGTATGACTAGGTCCTTCTGTTCAAAATATCATAGGTACTGCTTTTAAATGTAGATAGTGACCTTTGATAGTGTGAATACACTTGTGAGTGAGCATCACCCTTTAACTTTAGTGTCATCTGGCATGTTCTTAATTATGGTAAAAGATGTTTCTATAATTTGGCAATAGAATGATGAATCATGCCTTTGTAAATTGAGCAACTAGCAAGTGAATCTTGGAGCAAAGTAACAAGGACTTGGAGAGGTGACTTAGTGCAGAAGACAAACAAGAAATTTTGGGCATCTGGAGATGATGTCTACAAATGTTGAGGATTAGACATGATATACATGAACAAGTTACTGACAGCCATACTCTTTGTTCAAAGGTCATAGTTATCCCCGTCCCTATCTCCTGCCCCGCAATAGGTGAACTTGAAATTAGGTTTAGTAGTTTGGCCCAACTATTTTTTGGCTTTACAGTTTACATGGTTGGGTTGGATTTTTATTACATTTTTCTTACGGCATTTTTTAAACAAAATGTTTGATATGTGTCTGTTTTTGGAGCATGGGCCATCTCATGTCTTAGAAGTCCTGAGAACTGGTTGGCTGCAGCTCTTGTGCATCTTTATTTTAATGCTTTTTTCTCCTCTGCAACTTTAATTGTACCTCAAACGCACGGAATCTATAATGCATGTTGTTTTAGCCTATTTTCTGAATGTAGCATTTCTGACTTGACTCGAAAAGCTGTTCTAACTTTTATTATGTATGTGCTCTTGATTGGCAGATAGAGGAGAAACACAGGGATCTGTGCTGCTTAGTTATTCAGTTCATACCTCCTGTAACACCTCCTCAGTTGCCAGGTGCTGTGTTTAGGACCTTCCTTCAGAACCTCTTACTGAAACACAGAACAGGTCGTAATGTGTTATCACCTGGAGTTTTAAGCTATCCTGTGCTCGTTTCCTTGTACACAGTTATTCTTTATTTCTTATCTGAAGGCTTTCCTAATGGATTGTCCAAGACTTGGGGTGGTGACTCGAAAAATAAAGTCGGGTTTCTACATAAGGGAGGCCAACAAAGTTTTCCTGTTGGCATGTTAGTGAAGAACGATCCTCTCAGAGTTGATATTTCTAGACTTGGAGGCTCGTTTAGTAATCTATCTAGATGTCAACCTACTACAGATCAGGAAATGGTGATCTCATGGGAAGAAGGTTGTATGGATGATAAAGAACATAGGGTGACTCACTCTACCAGACAGAAGCCATGTTGTTGTTCAAGTTATGACACTAATGGCAGTAGAAATTATAGTGATCCAATCAGATTCAGTTCCAAGGCTTCTCGTGGACACATCACTCCCATCCCTGGAAGGTCTGCTCATGTTGCTACAGAATGCAGCGATGGGAGTTTGAGTGATGAGATTACAGATAAACCAAGTTCAAGTGATCATTCTCATCCTCAATTTGAGTTTCGACCTGTCCAGAATACAAGTTTGGTCCCTAGAGAGTATAACTTTTCTTCAGCTACATTAAGAGAAGAGGAGCTTCTTGATGCTATGTTATTATTATATCACATGGGTTTGGCTCCAAATTTCAAGCAGGTTAGATTTCCTGAAGCATCAAAATATGGCAGCCTTTTTTTTCAAATGATTTTCTGCAAGTTCTCTCTTTGGCATCTGGTGTTTCTACATTACTTAATATAAAGCTTTCACATTTTTGAAGGATTGAACTTCTCATCTGGTATCTTTTTTGTAATCCTAAAAAGGTGTTTGATCTCCTCCACATCTGGTATCTATTTTATTATCCTAAAAAAGTGTTTGTTTTGTAGGCTTCTTATTACATGTCACAACAGTCGCAGTCGTTATCCCTTCTTGAAGAAGTTGATAAACAAATAAGAGAAAGATCTTGTAATGAGCAACAAAAACGACTTAAAGAAGCTCGCAACATATACCGTGAAGAAGTTATTGATTGTATAAGACAATACTCATGGTAAGCTAATCAATTTCCCCCCTTGATCTTTGTTTCTTAGGTGTCCAAAATGTTGTAGTAGTTTGTTTATTAGTTGGCTAAATTTCTTGTTTCTATTTTGCAGTTTGTTACATTAAATCTCACTTTTGATATAGCCTAATTTTGCATACTTGCTGGCAATGACAGTGCAGATGCCCTTTCTAAACGTCACAACAAAGACTAAAGGCATTTTGTCTTTTTCAATTCAGCCTTTCTAAATGGCAGTAGCTCTTTGGCTAGGATTCTTATGCCCACTAGAGATTCCAAGGCTTTTTGACTTGGGTAGAAACGGCATAGTTTGTAATTGCAGTGATAGATTGACAGCGTGAACCAAGTCAATTGAAGTTCTAAATTCTTGATCCAACTCTAGTTTCGTTTTTTTGGTTGGTTGGACTTAAATGATCTTCTTATTGCTAATAATTTTCCATTACACCTTGCGAGGAGATAAGTCTCTAGTAAATTATTGACGGTGCCCTTTTCCAAGTTTGCCTACTTCTTTTGTTCCAAAATAGCAGATCTCTCTATTTATTAATTTCTGACTCCACTTGCCCTTACGGTTGATTTTCTTTATGTTGGTACTTTGTCAAGTATGCTCATAAGATTTATAAATAACTTGGAGCAAGATGTCTGTCATATTTGATCTTTTATTCTGTTTCTTCACTTTTCTTTTATATCTATAGTCTCATATGCTGATTCTGAAGATACTTGGTTAAAACTTTCAGTCTTATGATTTATAGCACTGTTTCCAACAGGTATCGCATTTCTTTGATATCTAGATGGAAACAAAGAGGAATGTATGCTGCATGCATGTGGACTGTACAGTTGCTCCTGGTTCTCAGCAAAGAGGATGAGTTGTTTCGCTTTGTTCCTGAATTTTATTTGGAAGCTTTGGTAAATTTCCCTTCTCATTCATTTGAGCCAGTTTAATATACTGTCATTCTGAGGGGTTTCATACTTTCATTTATGCCACTATTGGGTATGACTGTTGCTCATCACACTTCCATGATTTAGATCGTCTTCCTTTTGAATGATGTCACGCCCACCTTTGGCTCTCTCTTTAGCATATGCCTCTTGAGTTTAAGACACTTGGCACATGGTCTTCAGTTTTACCTGGATGGGCTATTTGAGCTCAAGACTACATAACTTCCCAATATGATTAATTGGGCATAATTGCACAACAACACATGTTTGTCTAGTTAATTTACACATTGGGACCTCATTTATGTTTAGACTTTAGAAGATGCCTACATGCATCTACCAAATAAAAAATGGGGAATTTTGTAAGAACAATGTTAATAATTCAGAATTGAGATGTTGCAAAGGTGCTGCACCTTTCGTCATCTTAGGTTCCTACTTGGAGGAAATATAAAGTTACATATGTATCTGCTTGTTGATCATTTTAATGTTATTGCATAATGGAAAATATTTAACTATTTGCTTATTCGTTTTATCCTGAATTCAGGTTGACTGCTTCCATGTTTTACGGAAGAGTGATCCACCATTTGTCCCCTCTGCAATTTTCATCAAGCTAGGCCTCTCTTCATTTGTATGTTTCTTTTATCCCACCCCCTCCACTCCCACAAATAAAGTACGGAGTATCAGAAAAGCATAAAACTTTAATTTCCAAACAAGGAGTCTTTTTTTTTGGTAGAGAAACAAGGAGTCTTTAGGACCATGTAACATTGCTTTATTTGAATTTGAGATCTTTATGCTGTTGACATTTGTTTGTTAGGCTGACTATATATTACTATAAATACCCATGAACATACGCGTATTACTCTGTTTAACTGTTGGATTTACATGAGTCTAACTTGAGCTATCACTTTATCTTTGAACAGATTACTTTTGTCGTCACCCACTTCAATGATATGCGGATTTCAAGTGCAGATTTAAGGGATCTACTTTTACAATCAATATCAGTGTTGGTGCAGTACAAAGAACATTTGGCTGTTTTTGAAATGAACAAAGCAGTAAACCACAGGATGCCTAAGGCATTGTTATCTGCATTTGATAACCGAAACTGGATTTCTGTAACCAACATACTTCTTAGGTTGTGCAAAGGATCTGGTTTTGGTTCTTCAAAGCGCGGTGAATCATCATCATCCACTGTTCTTTTCCAAGTAAGAATTCGAATACACCAACTTTTCCTGTAGAATTGAGATTTGGATTTGCTTTTGCTAAATATGATGGAACAGTTCTTATAGAATTATCTGGACTAAATCTATTTTCTTGCTCATTCTTGATTTATGCAGAAATTGCTCCGGGATGCTTGTATTGAAGATGAAGAACTCTTCTCTGCTTTTCTGAATCAATTATTTAACACTTTGAGCTGGACGATGACCGAGTTCTCAGTTTCCATCAGAGAAATGCAAGAAAAGTTTCAGGCATGAATTTTTTTTATAGAGTTATCTGTTGATCGTGTATTCGTTTCTTGCTTCTGTTTTCAAGAGGCTCAGCTACTTGCTTTGAGCCATCAGTTGCTAGAAAGGGTTGTTCTGGGTCATTGTTTAACACACAGTTGGTCCAATTAACTTCACTTTCCCCCCTTGTTCACCTTCTACAAATTTTGCAGGTTCTGGAGTTTCAACAAAGAAAATGCAGTGTCGTTTTTGACCTATCCTGCAACCTTGCTCGTATTCTGGAGTTCTATACGCGTGAGATCCCTCAGGCATTCCTTCTAGGAACTGATATGAACCTCCGTAGGTTAACAGAGCTGGTTGTGTTTATACTGAATCAGATGACTTCAGCAACAGATTCAGACTTTTTTGACTTGTAAGTTTGTGTGGAGCTCTTGCCAACCTCTTTTACTGGATGATTCAGGCTTCACTTTTACACTGTTGATACATTGACATCATTGCATATGAAGAAGGCATGGGCCCTTGTGGAAAAATTGTCTCCACCATTTGGTGTTCATGAAATGTCTCCACCATCTGGTATTTTAAATATATTTGGATTCTTAATTGAATTGTATCATACTTTCCTATTCTCAGGTTGGTAAGAAGGCATGGGCACTCTATGGAAAAATTGAACAGGGGAATGATTTTAGCTCCTCTGGTTGGAATCATAGTAAATTTGCTGGATGCCAGTGCTGTGTCTGTTGGGTGCGAGCAAAATGATGTCGTTGGGTTGTTTGCTAGCATGGACTGTCCAGATACCATGCTCTGTGGACTCCAGTGCATGCTGGAATACAACTGGGTTAGATCTCTTTTTCTCCCTGCATTTGAAGAATGCCGTTATTGTACTCTGTGGTTTTCGTTTTTAGAGACATCATAAATTGATATTGTAAATGCACATCATGATGACTTGAGCTGGAGAATGCTTACGAGATTGATCATTTTGGCAGGCTGGTTTTGCCAAAGGAAACATTCATTTTGCAAAGCTACAACAACTAGAGGAGTTCTCGAGCCTTCTGATCAGCCAGTTGGCATCACGAGAACAAGAGGGTTCTGCAGGCAGACAAGAAGCAGATTCCGAGGATACCACCTGTTGTATCTGCTATGCGTCGGAGGCAGACGCTCAGCTGATGCCTTGCCTCCATAAGTCTTGCTTCGGATGCATCACTAGGCACCTGCTCAACTGCGAGAGATGCTTCTTCTGCAATGCAACTGTTGCTGGTGTGCTGAAGATCACCTTAAAATCATCTTGAAAAGCTTAGGTTTAGTTTCTGCTGCTCTTTTTTCTCAAGAGTAGCTTTCATGATCCGCTGCCGCTCTCTGTTGTTTGAGCAAGTATGGGAGATGGCAGTGAACTTGTTGAAAGTCTCATTGGCAGATGAGGATCAATGGAGGGGAAAGCCAAATAGAGAAATAAAATGTCAAAATAAGCATAGTATATATAGTTGTGTTTAAAAGCTGCAAACTACGATTATGTATAGTAGGTGGCAAATGGGCTATAAAAATTAGAAGAAAAAAAAAGAAGAAAAAACAGAGGGCGTGGGTTCGGTCAATGAATTTGGAATGTACCCAGATGGAAAACTGGATGTAGTTCTGATGAAATTTTTTGTAGACAAACATTTAAAAGGCACCATTTTGTACATACGAGAATGTGAATCGTAAACAGAAATCAAGTACTCTTTCCCCGTTTTAACTTTCTCATTACAAATGTCAAATGGAGATATGAAATTCTGCCATGGGTCTTCCTTCCTGTCATATGAAGACATGCTTGAAATTATCTAATTCTTTTAACGGAATTTTCGTCAAATACCCCTGAGGTTAAGGGTAATTCGTGTGGTGTACGAAAGTTTCACATATTTCTCCAGGTACCCCTAAGGTTTTTATTATTTTCGCCAAATGCCCCTGAGGTTTTCATTTTTTTCGCCAGATACTCCTTTGACGAATTTGTTAACATTTTGGATGAAAATAAAAGAAAAGCAAATATTATTTCATTATTATTTTTATAAGGTATGATTTGCACAATATCATTTAATTATAGTAACTAAATTATCTAATTTTATTTACAAAATATCATTTGATACTACATTTTTTAACCAATGGGATTAATTCAAAACTTTTATGTAATAAAGTTAATATTAACTATACAATATTATTTCATTATGCATTATTACATGACATGATTTCATGCTATTTTTTTAAAAACCATGAGATTAATTCAAAACTTTTTTTTAAAAAAAATACATAGTTCCAAATATACGAATTCTTTTTTCCCCCGAAGCCACCTCTCTCTCTCTCTAGCTATATGTGTGTGTATATAATGAAAAATATTTTTAATATATAATAATCTTAAGTTATGGATTTTCACCCAATCAACCTAATGTACATAAATTTTCAAATAATAAAATTTTTAAATATTTTTTAACCAATGAGATTTACGTATTCCAACTATTAAATGAGAAATATTTTTGCTTAGGTGTCATAATCATTTTAATTTTACAATTCCTCCCAATCAACTAAAGGTAGAAAAAAAAGGAAAACTAATGAAATTTGTACACGTTTTTTTTTAATCAATCTAGTTATATCAAACTATTTAATCATAAGTATATATATTTTATTATGTGTTATAAACACATTTATTTTAGAATTTTAACCCAATCAACCTATTCTACTTAAATCTTAAACTCATGTAATTTTTACACTTTTTCATAAATATTTTTATTATTTTTACTTAGTTATCAAAATCTATTTTTTTCTATTTTATGTTAACGTTTGATAATATTTTATTTCAATTTATCATAGTAATTTTTATACTTATAATTTTATTTTTATTGTCTAAAAAGAAAACTACGCACCATGGTGTGGGGATTGTATTAGTTTTCAACCAAAATGTTGACAAAATCGACAGAAGGGCATTTGGCGAAAAAAAAATGAAAACCTCAAGGGCATTTGGCGAAAAAAATAAAAACCCGAGGGGCATCTGGCGAAATATGTCAAACTTTTGTACACCACGCGAATTAGCCTTAACTTCAGGGACATTTGGCGAAAATTCCGTTCTTTTAAAGTTCTTTTACTATCTGAGGAAATATAGGGTCAATGCTATTTTTAATATCTTACTATCTACTTCGAGTCGAATTATGGTAGAGTTGTAATTTAGATTAAATCCTGCGTTGGAGCTTATGAATTTTTTTTATTAGGTAAAAATTCGAGGCTAGACATATCTGGACTTCGAGGGCCGACAAGTCGGCAGACGAAAAAACGTAAAAAAAACAAACAAAAATACAAAGATGGTGCAACATACGGGCAAAAGCACACTACAAAGCAAAACTAAACACAACTAAACCGAACAAGATGAGGACATAGACGAAGGATAAAGCCAAGCACCACCCTGAAGCAGCACTGTACACCATCGGCACATCAGGAGTCACCTGTGGGCAGTGAAGACGAACCTCCAAGGAACCATTTTTCCGGATAAAGGAGACACCTCGATACACACTACCCCGACCCTAGCCTATCCCGACTTCGACAACCAGAATCCCGTCACTCGAAAAAGAAAGTCCAGTTATGCCAAACGCAGACCACCGCCCGAAAAGAAACGCACCAGAAACCCTAGCGGGAATTTAGCAAACCCTATCGAGAATTATTTATATAATAACGAAATTATTCTTTATTATTTTAATTTCTATTTTAATTTACATTTTAATATGGGCCCAAAGCTGCGGACGCACTCACTACTAGCATTGCGAATATCGGTGATGCCGATACCGTTGATACTACATACACCAATGCCTTCGTCTCCTAATAAAACCCGTTTAAACAATTCATATTTTATTAAAAATTTAGCGCCTAAAAATGTATTAAATAATTAAAGTAAGTACATAATGTAAGAAAACAATAAGAAACAACTCGAACTTGGGGGAAACCCCTCGACATCTCCTCCATGATCGGTTGATCTGTGGACTTGGAAAACCTCCCTTCGGGGCTTAGAAAATCTCCCTTCGGGGCTTGAAAAACCTTCCTTCGAGGTTAAACAACCCGCTGCTTGCAGCCCAATTCACCCTTTCTAGGGCGTTTTTTCGCTCGATTGGAGCCACAAACTCCCCCGCACCAAATTTCTTGAGTTGTTTCTGGTTTCTCTCGTGAACCCGACGCCACTTTCGTCCAGCTCCATGAGCGTTTATCTTCCTTTGCAATTGGCTGATTCTCATCTCCAGTCGCTCGTCATCTCTTGGTCCAGTCGTCACCGTTCCGTCGGTGGGCTGTCCCTTGGGTGTGCGAATTTGATTTGCCTACAACCAGAGAGGGTGGTTCCAATGGGCTTTGCCCTGCACCGCTTTTTTTGCCAGTACCTCCTGGTCCTCCTCTTCTGTCGGATTCCGCCATCGCTACCTTCGGCCATCGGTTCTTTGTGCAAATTTCGTCCAACAATCAATTTGTTAAAGGGCTTTTGTAGATCCATGTTTCTTGTCCCCTTTCATCAAATTTCAGATCCGATTTCGTGCTTCAACACCCCCTCTTTCAAACCACGGTTTCGACTGTCCTTGTGATGCTCGAATCATTGAACCCAATCCGTCAATTGTCCAGGTTGCCTTCGCTTCGTTGGTGGTGGGTGATGATTTCCCTCCCGTTTCTCACCGCCGACGGCGCTTGGCGGTGGCGTCGCTACTGCTCGGGGTTCCGCCCT
Source organism: Persicaria maculosa (assembly GCA_963922045.1). NCBI lineage: Eukaryota > Viridiplantae > Streptophyta > Magnoliopsida > Caryophyllales > Polygonaceae > Persicaria > Persicaria maculosa. The sequence goes on from OY998271.1 coordinate 41,495,298, forward strand.
GGAGTACAATGGTGTACAATGGTTGCTGTCATCAAGCTCGCAAGAGCACGTGGGTCCTTGGGCCCTAAGGAAATAAAAATAGAAGGAAGACTCCCAGACTTTTGGTTACTTGGACCCTAAGGAGGCCCATTTTGTGGCCTTTGGGCCCAAGCTTTTGTCTTGGGCCCAAATCAACCCAAATAAAAAAATTAAAAAATTAATAATAAAATTTTCTCTCCCTTGGTCCTTTGGGCCTTTGCTTCGGGCCCTTCGGGCCCAAGGTTGAGATTTTTTCAAATTCAAAAATAAAAATAACATATCTATATGTGTAAACCCACCCAAAAGGGTAGTCTAACTCCCGAAAGGGTCTTGACAAATTCCCGAAAGGGCTTGTAGGTGTGCTCTGTTCGAGGGTGGTTCACGGCAGTTGTTCCGGTTGTTCTTGGCGGTTCTGATCTGAGTGGGGGCTCGTGCGTCCGGTGTCGGGTCTGGCTGGGGTCATGGCGGTGTGCATCATGGCGACTCCGTATTCCGGAAATTTCCTCGGAGGTTCATCTTCATCGCCCACAAGGGGGACTCCTGATGTACCGCTGGCCAGGGGTATTATCTCTTGATGGCGCTTGGCTCCGTTCTGTCTTCGTTGTCCTATGCTTTTATGGATTAGGCTCGTCTGTTCTTCTAGTGACTGTCTTTTGCCGTCTTTGTGTTACACCATTTTATTATTATGATTGTATGTTTGGAATCAACTATTGGAATGCACAAAAAAGAAGCTTTCCCAATAAATGCTATCAACTATTAACTACTAGGCAAAAGGTAATACCCTTAAAAAAATGAAGCAAATCGAGCTGGTGAATGAATATGGACAATATTACCTTGATAATTTACCATGAGTGCACAACCAAAGGGGAAGAAAGTAATTGCAACAACAATTGCGTGCTAATGGAGCGAGATATCAAAAAAGGGACCTCTCGGTTGCGCCGGACAACAACAAGATGTGCAGCCCCTTCAAATCCATGCACCATCCATCCAGATTTGATTACCATCTCTTTCTCTCCCCTCCATTATCGTCTTTTTCTTGCTCAATCTCAAATCTGATTCCATGGAGCTCTTGCCTTATCTTCTAGATAGCATTAGTGATGCAACATCGACGATGACCTCAAATCTCCTCTATTACAGTCTCTTTCTTGTTTAATCTCATATTTGATTCCATGAAAGCCTCTAATCGAACGTTTCTAGACAGCATTAGTGGTTGAGAAATATTGCATGGCTCCAAGCGGTGGAGAAATATGTATCGACAACGCAGTGTGAGGCGATCTCACGGTCGGTAATGATCGAGGAGCTTCGAGAAGAGGGCAGTAGGGCCGACAATGAGGGAGCGATCTCCGATCTCCACTTTGTAATTCCTGTAGCTAGTGGCGATTCCTGAAGTGGAGATCTCCGCCATGGCTTCCATATCTGTGTAATTAGGGTCGAAATCAGTAGATCTGCCATGAGTAATCTTGGATTATCGAGAGAAAATGTTGAATGAAAAGGGGATTGGGAAAACCGGTGAAATTGTGAAGGGTTAGAGAGAAGATAGATCTGATAAAAAAAATTGAGTGGACATTTTGCTAATTTAGACATACCATAGATGAATGGATACTTTATTAATTTAGGCCTTCAAAACAACCTTTTGAGAAAATTTTCTCTAAGTCCAAATAGAAGAAGCAAGACTAGATCTGTACGAGTCCTAGAATCAACTAAAACCAACATACTTCTGTAGTTATAAAAACAACAATAGAGAGTTTCTTACGAGTCCTTAAACCATCAAATTAAAAGTGAGTATATGTATGAGTCCTAACATAACCAAAAATATGTAGTCCTAAAACAAACAACAAACAAGCACATTCCCCCCAAGGGGGCTATCCAGAAGCCTCTTCCAATCTATATCGGCAAGGGCGTCCTTCATAAGACGAAGGAGTCTCATCTTGGAGAAATGGTTGACCCTCCTAATCTTGGAGAAATGGTTGTCTCTTCCAATCTTGCTCGACGGCGTCAGTATGACCTTATCTCCTTTAGTTCTAACCATGAATTACTTATTTTTATACCTGAGAGACAATTGTGTACACTAAAGGTTACATTTTGCTAAAACAAGTGTTAGTAATTACAAAATCCGTGCTAGTAAAGAAAAAATCTGTATCAGTAAAAAAAGTGCGACAGTAACAATTTCCCTCATTCCAAAATCCAACAGTTAATTGAGATTTTCAGTTCGATTCACACACGTTCAGACATTCAATGTCAACTTCGTCTTCCCATCCCCGACGAATTCCATGACCATTTGCACATCACAACTTCCTCAATTCCTCAATGATTACTTCCCCCAAATATTCAAGTCCCACAAAGTTAGGGTTTCAAAAAAAATTCAATCCGATTTCTCCCCAACCTGGCTGCCTATAATGGGACAATTTACAACGTTTTAGGGTTCGAGATAGGGAGGTTGAGTGCTTACTTACTTGCTTTTTACGTGAGTGGGGGGTTCTTCTTCTTCAAACTTTGATTTTTTTCCTTCCTCGTCGTCTTCTTCCTTTTCGAAACGCTTCCCGTCATTGTCTCTATCATTCCCTCTCTGCAAATCTCTCTTGCGGTTGAAGATGCTCTAGTTGCTTATCTCTAATTGGCTTCAATCTCTGATCTGAACTTACTTGTGCAACCGCTCGCCTCTACTTTGACATGATTAAGGTTACCTTCAAATGACAGTTAGGACCACCGACTACTTCTACTATTTTTTGGCCACATTTACTACTTTTGAAAATTTTGTGAGGGGTGTCGTATTTGCAAACAACCCAATTTTTTGATAGGATTGTGCTATATACACCCGCAACAGGTGCTATATGCACTCCTTAGGACTGATCATAAATCCGCCCCCTTTAAGTTTTAAAAAAAATATGTACGGACGGATTCTAAATCCGTCCGTTATAAAAAAATAAAAAAAACTATATAGGACGGATCTAGGATCCGTTCTAATAAGTACAAAGCAAAAAAAAAAACTTGCTACGAGTGATTTTTTTTCAAAAGCTTCTAACACTCTCTTTTTCTTTTTTTTTTCCTCTCTGACACTCTCTCTTTTTCTCACTCCCTCTCTTGCTTTTTTGACACACTCTATCTTTTTCTCTCTCGCTCTCTCTTTCTTTCTTTCTTTTTTCACAATTTTCTCTTTTTTCCTTTTTGCGTTTTAATTTCTGTCCTATGTAATTTTTTTAACACAGACAGATTTAAGATTCGTCCATTTATTTTTTTAAAACTTACAATGGATGGATCATAGATCCACCCTAAGGAGTGCATATAGCACCTGCTATAGGTGCATATAGCCACCCCGTCCTTAAAAAAGAAAATCTGAGTGGAGAGTACTAATTTTTCACCGTTTTAAAAACCAAATGTCATGTATTGAAACAAAAAACCCTAAAAGACCAACTAACTACTATAGGCCTATTAGTTTGTGCTCAACTATTTATAAAAAACATTTCTAAATTTTTTTTTGAAGCGGTTAATTGATAGATGAAAATTTCGTAATTACAAACGACGGCGGCCAACCCAAGCTCAAATCCAAGATTCGAGCACAAAATATACCCAAAAAACTACCCAAAAAGTTATCCTATACTACTCTTTAATCTCTAGGCTCTCGGTATCCTCTAACCCTCCCGAAATCCCCTATGTTTATGTCGAGTTCAATAATCTACTCAACCACCCCTTCTCAGCCGGTGTTGTGCCTTTACACCTTACCGAGATACGGTATTTACATGACTCTATTATCCGCAATGCCCAAAATCTAGGCTTACAAGGAGCGTTTGCGTCAGATAGAGCCATCCAAGACAATGTGTTAATTTCCCATGAAATCTTTCATACGTTCAAAACACGTGGGGAGAGAAAGATTGGATGGCTATCAAACTTGATATGGAAAAAGCTTATGATAGAGTAAATTGAGATTTTTCCCTGGAAATACTCAAGAGGTTTGGTATCCATCCGACTTTCATCAACTGGGGGAATGTATTTCTATCGTCTCCTTTTCTATTCTGGTAAACAACTCCGCAACACAACTCTTCTTCCCATCAAGGGGTATTAGGCAGGGGGACCCCCTTTCTCCCTTTTATTTATTTTTATCATGGGTGCTAAACTTCTCGCAAGAAAATTGCATCAAGAATCCTCCTCCCAATTTAGCAAGATTGGGTTTAAATTAGGGCGAAAGGGACCATGTGTCCCCTTCTTGGCCTTTGCAGATGATATCATCATTTTTACGAATGCCACTCTTTCTATGGGTCAGCGAGTAAAAGAAGTAATTGACGAATACTGCCGACTTTCAGGTCAAAAGGTAAACTTTCACAAATCTACTTTCCAAACAACGACTGGGGTTCCCGGGTCAAGAATTCAGCTTCTTCAAAATGCTCTACAAATTCCACATACTAGGGCAATGGAAAAGTACTTGGGTTGTCCCATTATTAGTGGCATGGTCAATAAAGATACTTTTGAGGATATAATTTGCAAAACCAAAGACCAATTATCAAAATGGAGGGCCAATGCTTTGTCCCAACAAGGTAAGTCAATCCTCATTAATTCTAACTTATCGGCCAAACCACTTTATACTATGGAAAACTTCATACTGCCTACAACTATTCATAAAGAATTAGATCAAATTAAAAGCCCTTTTTTGGAATAAAGATTTGTAATATAAACCACTTATTAACTGGGACAAAATATGTAAACCAAAAAAGAAGGGTGGAATGAGTATTAGGAAATCTCAACATATGAATGAGGCCCTTCAAATGAAATTGTTGTGGAAAACTCTGGCGGAGCCTGAAAATATTTGGATCAAAATCAATAGACATAAGTATCTGAGGGAGAATGATATTCTAAACTATCGAAATGTTAGTAATGCCTCTTGGCAATGGAGAAAAGTTTCTACTCTTATCAAAATTTTTAAAGAGGACCTCATATGGTCCATTGGAAATGGTGAATCTGTCAAGTTCTGGACGGATAACTGGATTTGCCATAACCCCTTGATCCTCCAATGAAACAATATCCATAATTTGGATCTGAATTCTAAAGTTAGTGAATTTATTAATACAGGAAAATGGTGGGAGGAAAAACTTAATTATGTCCTTGATCAACACATGGCCAAAAAGATTTTGGATACGCCTCTTGCCATCATACCTACCTCTGATAGATTGTTCTAGTGACCAGATAAAAATGGCTGTTTTACTACCTCTAGCGCAATGAAATTGGTTTCTAATCAAGACTCTTTCACCGATGACCCCTACAGTTGGATTTGGAAGGTGGATTCGATTCCGAAGATTAAATTTTTTTTATGGAAGATTTCTCAAAATGGTCTTCCTACTAAACGAAGGCTTAGTAGGAGAGGTATTTCGGTCCCAAATTATTACTCCTTCTGCGGCTACCTCTCAGAGGATGAATATCACTTATTTATAGACTGTTCTTTTGTCAAAAACTCATGCCTTCACTCTCAACGAGTTCGTGAATTGGTGAATACAATCCCAGTTCTAGATAGAAGTGGCAATTCGATCTTGAAAATTTTAAGACTACATCTAAGGAAGGAAGAGAAAGAAGAAATGAAACTCAAATGGTGGATAATGTGGTTTTATAGGAATTAAATTTCTTTCAGAAACCATAATAAACCATCTACTATGGAGCTTCAATCCTTTTTCAGTTCAACCAAAGATAATTTAAGGAAAGCATCCGGGTATATGCTCGATGAAGATAATGTAGATAAAGGATTACGTCTGGCCTAGAAGCGTAAAATGAGTAGGAAAAATGTCAGATGGCGAAAACTTCAACGGGGCTCCCTTAAAATTAAATTTGATGGTGCAGTAAGCTTTGATGGGTATGCTAAATATGGGTATATTATTAGAGATTGGGAAGGCAATGTCTCTAAATCGACTTCAGTCTTTTAGGGACTCTCTCTCCGATTTTGGCTGAGACGATCGCTCTTCATGAGGGCATTCACTATGCAAAAGAGATTAGGCATATAAAGATTGTGGTGGAGGGAGAGTCGCATATTATTATCAGCCACCTGAAATCAAATGACCCCTGCCCTTGGGAAATTGAATTGTTTAATGGATGATATCAAAAAGCTTTTACAATCTTTCCAGGTCGTGTCATTTTCCCATGTGCCCCGCGAGGGTAACAAGGCGGCTGATAAGGTTGCTCACCTTTGTCGTATTGTTAGCGGGTTAGCACTGGCTTCACATATCTATACTAATTATAAAACCAGAAGTCAGACAATCTTAGGTGGCTGCACGAGAGGGATCGGATCCACATGTCAAAACTTGGAGCATGCCACATCATTTATAACTTCAACTCTTTTCCACTTAACACCTACTTGGCATCACATGACACCTAATCATCTCTAATAACCACCTCTTAATTACATCCCACTACCCCACTAACCACCCCACTAACCCCACTATCAAGCTATTTATTTAATTAATAAAAAAACGAATGATATAATTAAGGAATCAAGCTATATGATATACTTTTTTTATAATTCATTTTCAATCTATAATATTATAAATAAATAAATATTTTGGAAGATAAAAATATTTAGAATTTTATTAATAAGTCTCATATATTTAGAAATTTATTATTAACCATATTTATAATCAATGGAGTTTATGATTAACCCTCCTATATTTATTTGTATATTTTAAATGAATGTCTTTACTTTTATTATGAATGCGTTAGCCCCTAGAGTTTATGCAGAGTACAAGTCTATGATTTTTCTTCATTTTTATGTTCTAATTGTATGTTCATGAGCACATTATAAAAATCTATAATCAATTTTCATTTTACATTGGATTAATATTTCTCTTTATTATTATTATTGAGAAATTATTTGATTAAGGAATTATAAATAAATTTTCCAACAAACCATTATTTTTATTTGTATTATTCCATCATTTTCATACATGATCAAATTCTTTTGTGCATTTTTAAACATATCACTACTACTTAACTTTAAAACAATACTTACATTAAAAATTTAGAATGTAACTCAAAATTTTAAACAAATACCCGTGTTGACTCACACTAGTAGATCTTCAAAGTCTCATCCATCGGGATGCTAATGGTTAAGGTTTTTCAACCGAATTCTTACCTTATCAAAAAATAAAAAAAACCCTAAAAGACCGTTTTAAAAACCAGCTGTCATGTATTGAAACAAAAAAAAGGGTAAATTGCAACTAATATCCCAACCTTTAGAGATAGTTGCTTTGAATACCCTAACCTTGTAAAATTTCACAAAATATCATAACATATATTATTAGTTGCACTTAACACTCTGGATGAGATTCTTAAATTTTAAAAATTACCCACATCATACAAAAATTATAAAAAATCACCCATATTTATAAAATATTTTCAATAAACTCCTAATATATTTTAAAATTTAAAATTAAAAAAATCTCTTACAATTTAAGCTCACCCAACCCACCATCAAAAAATAATTATAACAGGTATATAAAATCTACTCCTTTAAAAATATAATATAATTATTTTAGCATTTACTCATTTAATATTTTAATATAATTACTCAAAATAATTAATTATTTATCTTAAACATAATACTTTTTCAAAAATAAAATAATGTATATTTTAATAAATAAATGGTATGAGATATGATAACCATTTGTAATAAATAGTTACATAATAAAGATATATTAAAAATAATATGGTAAAATTATTATTTTTTAACATATTATTTTTAATATATCTTTAATATATAATTATTTATTGCAAATGGTTATCATATATTTTACCATTTATTTTTTTAAATCTACTTTATTTTATTTTTGTAAAACTATTATGTTAAACATTTCTTATAGAATCATTTTTTTAATACCATGAAATTTATGTGTGATACATTATAAGATGTTATGTACTAGTATTACTTTTAGTATATATAACATAATATTAACCAAAAAGACAGTATATATCGTATCAAATAATATACAGGGAATATATAGATGCACAAATCGGCATGTATCGAGACAGACTTATATAAATTTAGATTTTAATTATAATGTATGTTTTTTAGATAAATAATTAATTATTTTGATTGCTTATATTAAAATTTTAAATGAGTAGATGCTAAAGTAATTATATTATATTTTAAAGGAGTATATTATATATATATTATAATTATTTTTAGTTGGTGGGTCAGGTGGGGTTAAATTGTAAGAGATTTATTTAATTCTCATTTTTTTTAAAATGTATTAGGGATTCATTGAAAATATTTTATGAATATGGGTGATTTTTTATAATTTTTGTTTGATGTGGGTAATTTTTTAATTTAAGAAACTCATTTAGGGTGTTAATTGCAACTAAAGGTATATGTTAGGATATTTTGTAAAATTTTACAAGGTTAGGGTATTGAAAACAACTATCCCTAAAAGTTGGGATATTATTTGCAATTTACCCAAAAAAAAACCCTAAAAGAATATGCTTATGCTGTGAGGCCCAATAATCAAGCCTCTTTATGCTTACGGGCCCAAATATCGCTGCTGATGAGAGAGTGAGAGAGAGAGAGAGAGAGAGGGCGGAGTCAGAGAGGGATTCCCGGAGGGGGAGAGAGAGAGAGAGAGAGAGAGAGAGAGAGAGAGAGAGAGAATGGCGACTGTGAGACTGCAATCTCTGAAACTGAACCCGGCAATCGAAGCGAACAAAAAGATTGATGAGCTCTCCGGAAACCTAACCGGTCGCCTGCCATCCCGTTTCCGGCTCCCACCTCGGCCGTTGAAGAAGGGGCTAGCATTCGCAGTCTACTCGTCTGGAAATACAGAGTCAGAGCCCTCGATTTCTCAATTCACTTCGTCCATTGGATCTCCATCCACTTCTCTTCATCTCTCTCAGTGGAATCTCACTCAACGCCACATCAACGTCCTGAATGTCGCTGCGTGTCTGGTAGGTATCTCTTTCTCTCCTCTCTCCTTCGTAACACCCTCTCCGTTTCTAAACATTGTTTAGTATTTGAATCGAGGCTTGAGATTCTAAATTTTAACATTCTTATACAGTTATACTCCCTCCGTTAATAGGTTTCCAAATGTGTCTCGTTACGTATAACAATTCACCGAGTCATGTAGGTTGATTGGGAAAATTCCACATTTTTCTCAAATTTCAAAGGCGGGTGCATAGAAGTTTACAACTTCAGTCTGTAAATTGATTGATTTGGAGTTGTTGTGAACTTACTTTCGCAGACTGCAGTCTCGGCAACTTGGCTCTTTTGCTCTGCGATTCCTGCTATGCTGGTATACCTTCTTTATGTTTCTGGCAATTCGAGTGTTTTTTCGCTTCTGTTTTTCCCTCCTTTTAAAATAACAATTGGATTTTGGTTTGAATTGGTTATCTTGTACAACTTGGGTTGAGTTTAAGTTTACTTTTAAAATAACAAATGGAGTATATGCTTTCAACTTTCAAGCTTCTATTATCTGAAATCTATGTTGGGGTATATCAATTATCAAGGCTTTTAGGAGAGCGGTGGAGTCATTGGAGAAGCTGTTAGATGTTACCAGAGAAGAGCTGCCAGGCACAATGGCTGCAATTCGCCTATCTGGAATGGAGATAAGTGATCTCACTATGGAGCTGAGTGATTTGGGGTAAGTATTAAGTAATTTGAAACATCCTGTTTTTTCTGTTGTGTTCTCACTTCTCACTCAGTATATAGTTCTGAACCTCTTGAGATCCTGACATTCAGATTTGAATTTGATCGACTTGAGATTTACTACCAGTTAGGTTATTTAGAGTCTTTGAGTATAATATGTTTTCATTTGATTTAAGTTGTAACTTAGATACATTTGGTGAATGCGCCCTTTAATCATTGGCAGTCAGTTGACTTATCTCACAGATTATTCGGAGGATTTTTACTAATTTTTTAGTGTGCAATAAGTCTCCTTGTATTTGGGGAAAGAGAAACATGGGTTAACTACATTCCTATGCTTACTATCTTAGAACCACTCTAATATAAATCTGGTTTCCTCGAATTTTTATTCACTGAAATGCCATTTTGTTATAAGAAAATTCCACTTTTGGACATTCGTGGTATTTTAAAAAAACGCAATTCCGTTTTGAGTATTGAAAAAAGCTCCAATGTCCATTTAGGTTCATTTATCACTGAAAATCAAACTTTTTTATTTTAAATTAATCATAATTAAACTAAGCCATGTTAAAAACACAAGGATAATATTTCATTTCATTTGGTTAAAATTTAGATCAAATCAGAATGTGTATAAAAATCATAATTTCAAGAGAAAAAGGACTAAATGTACAGTAGTGGGGCTTTTCAACACCCAATTGGTAAAAATCTTTTTTTTTTTTTTTCTTAATTTATCAAATTTTCCAAGGGGATCATTTCTAAATTCCAAAATCACTTTTTGGCTGATTGTGTTTAGCAGGTCAAGAGCCTGTGAGATTTTAATTTTTTTTTTAATTAAGTGCAGAAGGAGGGCTAAGACCATCCGCAACCATAAGGTTGCCTCTTAGCCAATTTTTTTCCTCTCTCCCTATAATATTTTGACACCTCATTTATTTTTTCTTTTAAATAATTTTCTACTTTATCAACCTCTTTCTTTGAGATTTTCATATTTTTACTCCACAACCATGAGTTTACCTCATTCTTCTCTTTTTCCCATTTATTTATAACCACTACATGATTTCCACCAATCATAATATTATTAGTTAAATATAAAAACATAAAAATATATAAAGATCATGCTTTTGCACATGGTCCAATGCACTTTCTGCCTCTCCACACCAAGGTAACCCCTTTCCTCTCTTTACCTTAAGGTTTTGCCTACAACCATGGGGTTACCTTTTAGCAACCTTAAGGTAAGCAAAACTCATGGTTGCTCATGCTCTAAAGCCCTTATATATTATTTATAGCACAAGAGTTTCCATTTCCAGGTACAACATTCAGCAAATTAGGCCAACCCACCGGCCAAACAGCAAATTCAACATACTCCCCAGACCCCTGTATTGACCAATTAGCTAGCAAATCAGCTTCCATTTCTAGTTTGAGTTTGAATTAATATATTTCAAAGGGTTTCTTACTTAAAATAAAAAAAGAGAATTAAAAAAAATTCAGAAAATGTCAAGAAAGAGTGTCTTAATTGAGAACAAAAACTTCTTACAGTAGAAACTTCTCTAACATGTAAAGACCCTTATCTCTGCAATTTCTACTTTCTAGACATATGATGAAAATATTTTCTTGTTCTTTTTTATTTATGGTGGTACTATGAGTACCATAACTAATTTAAAAAAGATAAAATAAAATAAAATGTCAGATTTTTTTTATCAAACCAATGCAGTTATGTGAGAGGAGTATCATAATATGGTACTCACTTTATTGGTTCTCCCCCACTTTTGTATTTTTTATTTTTTTAATAGGTTATGATACATTGATACTCAACTAGAGTACCACCGTTAAAGATGCTCAAGTAAAGAAGCTCTGTTGGGGATGTGGGTTATGGATACTCTTAGAGAGCTTTTTGGTTGCATTGCAGGCAGGAAATAACAAAAGGAGTAAGAAGCTCAACTCAAGCTGTGCGTGTAGCAGAGGAACGACTTCGTGGGCTAACTAACATGAACTCGCAAGGTTAGTTTTTGCATTATGCATCATGATCCCTGATGGAACTCTCATAGTGTTTCTGGAACTATGAAGTTCACTCCATCAGCACTCCTTTAGTACCAATGCAGGTGGTAACCAGTCCCAGAACCCAGCAAAGTGAGCCTGCCTTGGCTAGGAATGCAAGAGGCATAAGGGAGGGCATTGTGAAAAGTCGTTCAATGTTGCAAATGTTTTTTACTTTCACTCGACTCTCTAAGCTGGTTGTCAGCTATTTAGTGAGGCGTGCTAAGCAAAAAGCACCACAAAACATGTGAGTTTTCAGATACATTAAGTTTCAGTTGTATATATTGTCTCAGTTTATGGTCTTCGTTTGAAGGCTGGCTAAAAGACCCCTGCCTTTGGTTTTCATTCTGCACCAGCGATAATTTTGTGCTTAGTTCTACTTCCTTTGGGGATATTTGGTATTCTTCCCTAAAAAAGGTCATGTGAAACAATACTGTATTTTACTGTAATCATAAAAAAACTTGTCAGTTTAAGAGTTTGTAAGGTTTTTAGATGAAGGCCTTTGTGGGGAGAAATGTTAGTAGTTGATAAAGATAGGAACAGTAGAACCTATAAAGATGATGCCTTGGCTAAGTTCCAAGGCACCAAGTCTTTGGTGCAGCAAATTTTGGGGGTCCGAATGCTACTAAAGGATGAACCTTGTTTACACGGCTATAATATGTGAAGCTTTTTGCCAATGATCCTTTGATCTTGTGGCATTGCCATCAAGGCCACTCACATGAGGTAGTTCTCATGAGCTCAGATTCCATTACTAGTAGCTATGCGCCTTGGGGTCACTGTCTCGAGGGCTCACCCCCATTCCATGCACCTTGTTCATAGGGACTAAGCACTCTGAAAGTCTAGGCTGGAATTCATGTAAGGAACATTGGGGCTTGGCTGGCATACTTGTGCTAATGAAGCTAATGAAGTACCTTTTCGTCGTGTGCCTATCAGGAGCTGCGTCAAACGAACCCAGGATCGTTGTCGTAGAACCGATTGTTCTACGACAACGATCCCAGTGATTGGTCTGATGAGATCTAATCTAGTGACACATGATATTTGCATATTGCTTTTGTAGGGGAAATGCCAAGATCAATTTGTTTTAGAACTCTTGTTTACTAGTGTCGTACGAGCAAGGGTTAGCCTTATGTACTTAAATCATTATGTTTGGATCACTCTGTATTATAAGCCTTGCTATCGGGACAGTCAAAATCTCGTCAAATGCATGACCAAGATACCGACACGGGAAGATGGAGACGACAATACCTTCATCAGCTCCAACTCCCGAAGTCGGCAACCACCCAACACCACCCCTCCATCTCGACAACACACCAGCCCAGCTCAACAACACACACAGCTGTCTCCGACTTTGACTCATGAAGTCGGCAACCACCCAACACCACCTCTCCAGCTCGACAACTAGAGGTGTGCATGATTCGGTCCAAACCGAATTTTTGGGCCGCACCAACACAAACCGAACCGAACCGAACCTAACCGAAGTTTTTCGGTTCGAGAATTTTCATTTTTCGGTTTCGGTTCGGTTTGTGTTCGGTTTCGGTTTGGTTTGTGTTAAACCGATTTTTTAAAATATTCCAATATATATAAATATATTACTTTTTATACACTACATAAATTATATATATTACTTTTTATACACTACATAAATTATATATATATATATGTATTTATACACTTTATAAAATATATATACACTAATACACATATTGTCTTGTGTGTGTAGTGTGTACTGTGTATATATACACATATATAAAGTGTATATACACACATATATACACTAATACATTTATTATTTTTTTGTTCGGTTTGTGTTAAATCGAATTTTTTTAAAAGATTTTTTTTTAAATTTCTTTTTATGGAAATTCGGTTCAACTATGTTAAAACCGAACCGAACACAAACCGAACCGGCAAATAACCGAACCGAACCTAATGCTTTCGGTTTTGAAATTTTAAGATTTTCGGTTTCGGTTCGGTTCGGTTCGGTTCGACCCGGTTCGGTTCGGTTTTAGACCGATGCACAGCCCTATCGACAACACAGCTGCCTCCGACTCTGAATCTCGAAGTCTGCAACCACCCACCACCACCCCTCCAGTACTCTTCCTGCAGCTTGCAATACACCAGCCCATCTCAACAACACACTAGCCCTTCTCTGACTCCCGAAGTTGGCAAACCGCACATTTGATGAGATTGTATCGCGAGTATCAGGGATTTAGGGTCATACCAAACTTTTTATGGGCCCGGTGCGGAAATTTAAACAAAATCGATAATTTGATTTTTTTTAAATGATCGTTTAGATTGATGAATATATGAAAATATTGTTTAACAAAATGTTGTTCTCATGGTATAATATTTATAAATATCATAAAAAACTATCTTGATAAAATTTAAGATTAGTTTAATCAAAATATTTATAAGAGGCTATCAAAGAATTAACATATTTTTGTTGTCTATATATGACATTAATTTTAAAGAAAACCTATTAATTTCATTAACTCTGTTTTTTCGCGCAAAAGGAGGGCTAAGGCTCTTATGTATTATTATTATTTTTAGAATAATTTAACAATGTTTTTATAAAAGTTACAAAAAAAAAAGACCTAAAAATGGATTATAAAAGATTACAAAGAAAGAAGAGTGAGGAAGAAAATAGGGCCCCCACTTAGAAAATAATTTAACATTGTTTTTATAGAAGTAACAAAAAAAAGACTTAAAAGAATGAATTATAAATTATTACAATTTACAAAGAAAAAATAAATGGTTACAAAAAGAAGAGTGAAGAATAAATTAGGGCCCTCACTTAGAAAAAAATTGAAATGAAACCTAAGACCATGTACTTTTTAATTTGGAAGATTTTGAGATTCCACCAAGTCCTTTTGCTATTGTTTTACTTTTGAGAAGCAAAATTTATATATAGAAAACATGTAACATATTGAGCCCAAAAATTTTGGAGATCATGTTCCATCGGGCCACTTGCACATGTGGTGGACACACCTGGTGAGTATAGCAAGCTGGTTTATAATAATTATAATAATATACAAAATTGGATTGTAATATAATATTGTACGTTATAAAATTAGAGCATCCTCAACAACATCTTTATTATAGATAAAAATAGAAATTTAGTTCGTACGTGACTCTTGTCGGCCGGGTCAGGTGCTCGGGGTTTAACACCGAAGGTGGGTTCCTCATCATATAAAAACAATAAAAGTAGAAATTTAGCAAAATATTGAAGTTTTTCCCACCTAACAACTCCTTTTTTTTTCTCTAAAATAGAGAATATATGAGAGAGAATGAAAAATCTCTATATTTGTATCATTTGGAAAAACCTCTAAAATTAAGAGCACCCACATCGGGTGAATTCAAAGGGTTTTTAAGCAAAAAAGTCAGAAAAAGTAGGAGAGAGGGGAGGGGTGCAGTAAAAATTCCATGAGTGAGTTTCCATCTTCCAAACTCCCCTAAAACCCCATTAAATGGGCCCCATCTACATATATGCGGACTTTTGCATTTTTTTATATTTTTTTGCATGGGCCCCATCTACCTATATTGTTGGCTTTTGCATGTTTGGGTGGGAGACCATTTTTTTACCTGTTAAATATATAAACAAAGAGAGGTATATGGTAAATTGTGACACTTGTCACACATGCAAGGATGTGATGATAAAATTAAATTTTTGTATACTTTTATATTCACTTTAGCTAGTTTTTAGTCATTAAATATAAGAAATAAAAAATAATCTTTTATCAAATTCATAATTTATTTTAAGCTATTAATAGACATCAATATTATATATGTTGAACAAAATATAATACATACATAAATAGTGGACAACATAATATTTTTATGCATATTGTATTATATAAAAGATGGTAGTCATCCATTGGAGAAGAATTAAGTGCCCCCCATAGATTTTGTACAAATTGTGGTATTTCATTTACACTTGTAACTATTTTCGGTTGTTTTTTTATCTTTATAAAAAATTTTAAAATTATTTTAGATATTATTAAATTTTTTATCTATTCATAGACACTAATATAAAATTAAATAAAATTGTTAAAGATGTTACAAAGATGTGAAGTATTTTTTTCACCGAAATTGTTAAAGATGAATTTATGAAATATAAAATTAAATAATTTGTTTCCCTATAAATATAACCCTCTCCTTCTCTTCTTTCACACATTCATCCACCATCTCCTCAATTCCCAGCTTCCCCTATTGAATCTCTACAATCTTGAGATGGATCCCAATGACCCACAACACCCGTACGACCGTACAACTTCCAAAATTTTTTTTACTAGTATGGAGGATTCCTCAAATTTGAATCCTCAACATCTTTCCTACTCTCCAGATTTTTCCAACTTATGTTCATTACAATCTCCCATTACCCATCGCTCTAATGCTCAAAATTTCTCAAATCCCAACTTGTATTCATCGCAATCACCTATTACCCCTAGATCTCATGGGAGCTCTTCTGGGGTGAATATGTGGAGCCAAGCGGAAGGAGTGGCAATTCTTGACGATATTCAAGATTCACACCTAGAGGCTAACCATGCAAGAGGCACTCGTGGGGGAGTAGCTAGTGGGAGGGCCACTCGTGGGAGATCCCCTCGAGGAAGAGCCACTGGTGAAAGGGGAGCTAGAAACTCATGGAGAAAAGGTGAAGATTTGTTACTCATTAGTGGTTGGATTAACACAACCACTCAACAAACAACAGGGGCTTTTTGGGAGAGAGTTGTTGATTACTACAACACCAATAGGGATGAAGATTGGCCAGAGAGGGTTCTTTCTACGGTTAAACCAAGATGGTATACCATTTCCTCTGCTGTTTCCAAATTCGTAGGATGTTATGCGAGTGCCAAAAATCGCCAAGGCAGCGGGGAAAACAATTGTGATGTCATGAGGAATGCACACGCTGTCTACAAAGGCGATCATGGAAATGACTTCCTATTCGAGCATGCATGGCGTGAGCTCAAGACTGAGCCGAAATTCCATAGATAGGTTGCAGCGAATGCTACTGCTAGTGGAGGAGGCTCGAAGAGGACCAAGGTTAATGAATTAGGATCATAAACATCAAGTGAAGGGTCGGGTACCCCTTCTAGTGTTAGTGGATCCGAGAGTACTTGTGAAGACCTTGAAGATGATCAAGGTTGAATCGATTCCATCGATACCGAAGGTGAAGATGAAGAAGAAGAAAAAACAGATTTGGGGGAAAATTCTGTAACAACCTTTTCTTGATTATGAAATCAGTTGGGCCTAATGTAGGAGACGTCTCCCTTCTTATCAGCCTAGCTTCTCATTACATTTACAATTATGCTCCTAATATTTGTAACCCAATTACAAAATTACCCTTGCCTATACAACATCATCTTCCTCAATATCCGCCCCTCAAGCTGAGCTTGAAGAAACCACCAAGCCCAGCTTGAACGCTAATACACGATGCTGATCTTCCCCAAGGGGTTTTGTAAAAATATCAGCTACTTGAAGATGAGTCCGAATGTGAGTGGGAACCAGAAATCCCTCTTGAAGTCGTTCACGAACATAGTGACAGTCCAATCGAAGGTGCTTCGTTCGTTCATGAAAAACGGGATTCTCTGCGATGTGGATAATAGACTTACTGTCACTAAACAAGGGGATAGGTTTAGGGACATTGCAATGAAAGTCTTGAAGGATGGAGTCAATCCAAATGAGCTCACTTGACGTTTTTGACAAACTACGGTACTCTGCCTCAACTGAGGATTTAGACACAGTAGTTTGTTTCTTCGTTTTCCATGAAACTAATGCCTTGCCCAGAAACACTGCAAATCCAGTAAGAGAACGGCCAGAGAACAAGCAATTTCCCCAATCCGAGTCATAGAAGGCATGAATTGCTGGATGATTGTTGGATGGATACATCAAACCCAGATTGAAAGTTTCTTTCAAATAGCGAACAACATGCAGAGCAGCTTGCCAATGAGGAAGACGAGGGGCAGTCATGAACTGGCTCAAGTGTTGCACCGCATAAGAAATGTCAGGTCGAGTCATATTCAGATAGAGAAGACGACCAACCAACCTCCTATACTTCTCTGGATCTTCTAACAAAACTCCATCTTCAACAGACAGCTTTAAACCTCGTGACATAGGAAAGGGAGTAGCTTTGCAATCCTCCATGTTGGTATCCTGAAGGATATCCAAAATATATCGTCTCTGATTAAGCAAAGTACCTTGAGCAGATCGTGAAACTTCAAGCCCCAAGAAGTATCTAACTTCACCAAGGTCCTTAATGGTGCATGCTAGGTGAAGATCTGTCTTGAGTTGCAAAATTTCAGATAAACTATCTCCAGTAATAAGGAGATCATCAACATACACTAACATAGCAAGCATTCCTCCAGAAAACTCTTTGGTGAACAAAGAGTGATCAAATGAAGATTTAGTGAACCCTTTACCTGTCAAGAATTTAGACAATTCAATGTTCCACTACCTAGATGCTTGCTTCAAACCATACAGGCTTCTTTTAAGCTTGCAAACCTTGTTAGGAGCATCAACTGAATACCCATCAGGAATCTGCATATAAACCTCCTCATCAAGAAAGCCATGAAGGAATGCATTGTTTATGTCTAGCTGATGAATTGGCCAATTTCTCAAAGTTGCAAGAGCAAGGAGTAATCTGACAGTGGTGAACTTTGCCACATGAGAGAAAGTGTGTTTAAAATCCTTGCCTTTAATTTGATTGTAGCCTTTAACCACTAATCGAGCCTTGAACCTTTCAACACTTCCATCTGGTCTGAATTTTATTTTGTATACCCATCTGCACCCAATAGCTACTTTACCATGAGGGAGATCTGTGAGGGTCCATGTGTCATTATCAGCAAGAGCTTGAAGCTCCTTTTGCATAGCCTCAATCCATCGAGGGTCATTTTTGGCTTGTCTGTATATGAGGGGTTCTTTGAGGGATAAGACTTGGGCCAAGGAAGCCACATAGTCTGAGAAAAAATAGGTGGAATCATCAAGAGATGTAACCATGAATGAATCAAATAATGATCTATTTGTGGTAGGACAAACAAAGTCTTGGAGGTGTTTAGGGAGATGGGTTTGTCTTGATGATCTTCTTGGAGGTTCTTCAGGGATTTGGTTTAGTGTGGGGTTATGAGATATGTGGTTAGAAGGTGAGGGAAATGATTGATTAATGGAATCAGTGGACTGGCTATCAGACACTGAGTCAGGCACTATTTGTGATGCATCAGGGATAAGCTGAGCATGGTCAAAAGAAAGTAGCTCAGAAGGTTGGTCAATAGCAGGGTTTACCATGGGTAAAGAAGTAGTGGGGACATTTGATGGAGGCATAGGGGTAGATGCAAAGGGAAACACTGTCTCACAAAAGACAACATCCCTACTGATGATCATCCTTTTCTCAGCTAAGTCAAAAAGCTTGTATGCCTTTTGACCCAAAGGATAACCCATAAAAGCACATTTCCCTGCTCTAGGCTCAAGCTTGTCCTTACTTGGTCCCCTCACCAAAGCATAACATAGGCAACCAAAAACCTTCAGTTTACTGTAATCTGGAGCTTTATCATACAGTTTCTCAAAAGGAGTTGCCCATTGCAACACAGAAGATGGCATGAGATTGATTAAATGAGCAGCAGCAAGCACACACTATCCCCAAAACCTGATTGGTAGACAAGCACGAAAACGGATGGCCCTGGCCACCTCAAGAAGATTCCTATGTTTGCGCTCAACTCTCCCATTCTGCTGAGGCACATAAGGAGCAGACAATTGATGAAGAATACCCTTACTTTCAAAGAAAGGTTTGCACCTAAGGAATTCAGTCCCATTGTCACTCCTGACTACCTTTACCTTAGTGGAAAACTGAGTGTCTACCATAATCACAAAATCATTAACCACCTTGCACACCTGGGTTTTGTCCTTAATCAAATACACCCATACACACCTACTGTAATCATCAAGAATGGTGACAAATAATCTGGCACCAATGAGACTTGGAACCTTGTATGGCCCCCACACATCAACATGAATCAACTCAAATTTATCAACTGCAGTAGATTTGCTAGATTCAAAAGAAACTGAATGATGTTTAGCCAGAGTACATGCTTCACAAAACATCTTAGGACTACCAGACACATTGCAACCTGTAACATGCTTCAGTTTAGAAAAGGAAAGATGACCAAGTCTGTCATGAAAAAGTTGTAAAAAACTAGGATTGTTAACATCTCCATCAGCTAGCCCTTGCACATGAGCATTATGACTGTATGAGTCTTTTGTCACTCCATGATTCTGCAAAGACACTCTATACAGCTGTCCATGTACTCTCCCAGCTTCCAGCAAAACTTGACCACTCTCAGGGTCCTGAAACAGACACTTATCCTTCTTAAAAAACACATCAATCCCAGTATCATCAACAATTTTTCCTACTGATAGCAGATTAGCTTTGAATTCAGGCACGAAGAACACATCTTTCAACAACAATCCTGAAGTCAGTCTTATATTCCCAACCTCTTGCACTTTCTTTATTGAGCCATCAGGTAAACAGATACTGATAGGTCTAGGTAATTGCTTCCTACACTTCAAGACTTTATCATTGAAGGTCATATGATCTGATGCCCCCGAATCAATAATCCAAGAAACACCATTATTACTGCTATGTCTAAATAAATGCATAGCAGAAGTAATACATGCACTATTGGTTGAAGTCATTTGAATTGGTTTCTTGCCTTTCAGAGCACGAATCACTTCTTAGTAAACAACATTTGCCATAGCCATATCAATCTTCTGATCAGTCCCCATGTCTGCATCATCATCAAATGGTGTTTCACTAACTTCTGTCATTGCTGCTGCAGTCCTTGCTGTCTTCTTGCCCTTAGGATCCTTGAACCAGTCAGGATATCCTATGATCTTGAAGCAACCATCTACTGTATGCCCCTTCATACCACAATGTGTACACAGTTTATCAGATTTGTCCACTTTGTTCTATTTGTCATTTTTCTTGCCATTCATAGGCCTATTAACAGAGAAAGCATTGCTATCTTGCGAACTGCTCCCACTGCAATTTATAGGCCTAAATGTAATGAGAAGCTGGGCTTATAAGAAGGGAGACGTCTCCTACCTTAGGCCCAACTGATTTCATAATCAAGAAAAGGTTGTTATAGAATTTCCCCCTGCACCTTCTACTTGCTTCACCAAGTAGAAAGCTCAATTAATCGACGACAATGGATCTATTATGAGAATCTGATTCCTCACACTCTCATATCCATCGTTTAACCCCATTAGGAATTGAAGCAGCTTGTCCCGATTCCCAATTTCTTGGAATCTTTTGTCAATTTCGCAAGTGCACCTCCTGCAAACGCATTTTGGTGCTCCTTCTAGACTCACAATTTCATCCCAACACTTCTTCAATTTGTTGAAGTATTCAGGCAATGTCATGCTGCCTTGGATCATGTTGCTTAGGGATCTCTTGAGTTGATATAGGAGAGGGTCGTTCGTTTGCGCGTACCTCTCTGTCAACTCCTCCCAAAGTTGATGAGCTGACTCTGCATAGTCGAATCCTTCAGACATTTCTGTGGTCATGGAATTGAGAATCCAACACCTGACCATATAGTCGCACCTCTTCCACCTCGGAAGATCTGCTGGTGCCACATCTTCTGGTCTCATACTGCCGTCGATGAACGAGATCTTGAATTTGGCTCCTAGCGCCATTTTCACACCTCGACTCCAACTCAGATAATTGGATCCATTGAAGACGTTCGCCACCAGTTGCGATCTTGGATGATCCGAATTGGACAATCCATATGTATCGTTTGTGTTTCCAGCTCCTCCATTGAGTTCTCCAATCACTCTGTCTCTGATTTCTGCAAATTCTGCCATGAAATTGCACCTTCGTCTTCAATCTTCTGCTTCAGAATCTTCTAAACAGGTGGATCTTCCAGCCGCGCACTCTGATACCATGTGAAGACCTTGAAGATGATCAAGGTTGAATCGATTCCATCGATACCGAAGGTGAAGACGAAGAAGAAGAAAAAACAGATTTGGGGGGAAATTCTGTAACAACCTTTTCTTGATTATGAAATCAGTTGGGCCTAAGGTAGGAGACGTCTCCCTTCTTATAAGCCCAGCTTCTCATTACATTTACAATTATGCCCCTAATATTTGTAACCCAATTACAAAATTACCCTTGCCTATACAATATCATCTTCCTCAATAGTACTTCGGTGTGACCTGAAGGCATAAAGGCAATGAAGCGAAAGGGAAAGCAGGTGGTTGGAAGCTCAAGTGATTCTGCCAATAGAGAAGTTAAAGAGGTTGTGAGGGGATTATTTGAACAAGGAGTTCACATGAACACCCAGGCGGAATCCGATAAGGCAAAAGCTGCACATGAGTATGCAGTCGCACAAAAGATTATCTTGCTTAATAAGTTGATCATGGAGTCGAACTTAAATGATGTACAGATATTCACTAGGGATTTCCTCATTAAAGAATTGTTCGGCGAAAAATGAGATTCGAAGGCGATCATGCCTGTGGTTATTGATGTTGTTGTTTCAAATGTTTATTTCCCTAAGTGAAGACTAGCTTCACATTGTTACATGTTGGTTGTTGTCACTTTGTTTTAAATTTCCCTAAGTGAAGATTAGCTTCACAATATTATGTATGCTTTATATCAATGCATTGTTCAATTTCCATTAAAAATGGTTAGTATGTGTTTGAAATGTTTTATTAGTCTTCTACAAAGATGCTCTGCAACAAATGGACGAAGCGCTCCAGTCGAAGGTGTACAAAGATGCTCTATGACAAGAGGACGAATCTCTCTGCTCGAGGGTCTGCAAAGATGCTCTACAAGTAAAGGACAAATTGCTCTGCTTGAGGGTCTGCAAAGATGCTCTGCGAGTAAAGGACAAATTGCTCTGCTCGAGGGTTTGGAAAAATGCTCTTCAAATTAGTATAAATCAACTCAAATGTCTACCATTCACTATCAATCTCTTTAGTTTCCTCTAATTTGCAAACACAAACCTCCAATGGATCCTCAAGAAATGTATGACTACCTCACCCAATCTTCAGGTCCATCCATTGATGAGCTAACCCGAGCTTACGCCAAGTGGTTGTATCTGTCTACAAAAAATAAGTCAAGCATTGATGCGGGAAGTTCTAGGCCAAGGAGACCTCGAGCTTACATAGAAAGAGAACGTGAGAAGGGCCACGATCAGCTTGTCGCGGATTATTTCTCAAAGGACCCACCTCCAGTGTATCCAGATGCAATTTTCAGAAGACGGTTCAGAATACGAAGGCCTTTGTTCTTACGCATTGTGAACCAACTCTCAAGCGAGGTCGATTATTTCATGCAAAAGCCCGATGCCACTGGTAGGCTTGGGCTATCTGCATTACAAAAATGTACTGCAGCTATGCGCATGTTGGCATATGGCCTAGGTGCAGATGCGGTTGATGAGTATCTTCGACTAGGAGAAAGTACAGCCAGGCTATGCTTATCCAATTTTGTGGATGTTGTCATAGCTTTGTTTGGTAATACATACCTCCGGAGACCGAATACAACAGATATACAACGCCTTCTTCATGTAGGAGCACAGCGTGGGTTCCCAGGTATGATCGGTAGCATCGATTGTATGAACTAGGAATGGAAGAATTGTCCGACTGCATGAAAAGGCCAGTTCGAAGGCAAAGACGGAAGACTAACCATCGTGTTAGAGGCAGTAGCATCATATGATCTATGGATCTGGCATGCATTCTTTGGCACCCCAGGTACGTGTAATGATATCAATGTTCTTGATCGTTCCCTTGTATTCGATGATGTGCTACAAGGGATATCTCCACCAATTGACTTTGAAGTCAATGGCCATCAATATCATTTAAGCTAATATCTAGCTTATGGTATTTATCCAAACTGGGTGACTTTTATACCATCTATCAAGCTCCCATAAGGAGAGAAGGTTAGGTTGTTTGTTCAATACCAAGAGGCTACTAGAAAGGATGTAGAACGAGCTTTTGGAGTCCTGCAAGCCCGATTTGCCATAGTAAAAAACCTAGTACTTGCATGGGATATTACTTTGGTGGGGAGGATAATGAGAGCTTGTATAATCCTTCACAATATGATAGTGGAGGACGAGCGAGAGAACTACAATCTTTCCTTTGATTTGTCGTAGTTCGATCAAGTTGAGGATAACGACACTTCGTATTCAAATAGGCGACCTGTCCCCGTGGAGAAATACATTGAAACGCGAACGCAACTTCGGAATAAAATTACACACTATGAACTGAAGCAAGATCTGGTTGAACACATATGGCAAAAGTTTGGAAATGGCTCTTAGGAAAATTAAAATTTTCTTCAAGCATTTCATGTATAATTGAGAGTACTCTTTGTATTTTATTTTTATTGCTTTTGTATTTCGATGATTTTCCATTTCATGTATGATGGAGAGTACTCTTTATATTTTATTTTTATTGTTCTTGTATTTCCGTGTTTGTTTTGTTCCAATGAAGTTGTTTGCATTAAATATTATCATCTATTTTTACGTTTTGGATTTTTTTTGAAAAAAATATTATATACTATTATTATATTAATTAACACAAAATATAATACATATATAGATAATGTATAACTTATTATTATTATGTATATTTAAATATATAATAGATAATAGTTGGTGAAAAGTAAATTAAGAAACTCTAGAAACTCATATGGATGTAGATGAAAAAGTAAGTTGGGGTTTTTAAGGAGAGAGAAAGTGATAAAGTGGTATTAAGAAACTCTAGAAAATCGCATTGATGCGGACGGTCTAAATGTTTACTAGTTCCCAAAATCCCATCATGTACACATGAATGATCAAAATAATAAATGAAAAATGTAAAATAAAGTAATTTTCCCCCTAATTAAAAGAATAAAAAGTGTTCCCCTAATTAAAATTGAACTAATGAATGATCAAAATAATAAATATAAAATATGCAAAATAAAGCAATTGTTGGAGTTGTAAAATAAAACTTATAGAGATTTTGTAATTTTCTTCTCTAGTTTAGGTATTTTTTTACCAAATATGTTGGGATTGCTCTTAAAGACATGGTTGTCAAATTTAGGCAAAGAAATAAAGAATAAATCAAGAAGCCTGGTTTAGTTCCCTGACTTTTTTAAACGGGTTACACATTGTCAAGGTAAATAATTTGATAAAAAAATATCGATGATAAAAAACAATACTCCCTCCGTTCCACAATAATTGTCTTTTATTATTCATGTACGTTTTCTTAAGAAGCTAAAAACTATATAAAAGATCAACATTTTATTAAATATTTTTAAATAATATCACACATATTACTAATAAGTATAGAATTATTTTAAAAAAATAATTAAAAAATGAATATTTTATATAGTTTTTAGCTCCTTAAAAAGCGTGCATAAATAGTCTAAAGACAATTATTGTGGGACGGAGGGAGTAAAATACAAAAATAAGTTTAAATAATATAACTATTTGAATGCATACAAAAACTTTAGAGACTTAAAAAAATAGAATTTAAACTAATCCAAACTATTGAAATACATCTATTATTATCTATATATTAATATATAGATAGGCGGTGGAGGTAATGGTGGCTGTAGAAGGTGAAGGAGGAGAGAGAAAGGGACTAAGAGTGTGTTTGGCATCATCTTTGTAGGGAGGTTTTGGAGGTTAAAAAAAATAAAACCTGAAACTTGTAGTGTTTGGCAAGAGGTTTGGCATAAAAGGTGGAGGGGAAGGTGGAGGTTTTTGTGGATTAAATTTGGCTAAAAAAAAGCTTGGGTTGGAAAGCTTTGGGGGGTTATTTTTTGGTGGGTTATTTTTTTGCCCTTGAATTCACATTTTTGCCCACCCCCATTTAACCGAATTTGGCGGCCCCACTCCCCAAAATTAAGGGTACTTTTGACATTTTAAACCCAATATCCATTTACAAACCTTACAATTACCAAACACCCAACTAGGTTTTTTTAAAAAAATAAACTCCACCTTTCACATCTCCAACTCCGTAATCTCCACATCCATAATCTCCACCTACTACCAAACACGCGCTTAGTGGAAGCCATGGAAACCCGAGGAGGAGGAAGCGAGGGTTTGAGGTTAGGGAGACAATAAGGTGTAAGTGAAAGAGAATCATATGAAGTATAAACCTAATATTTCTGACGCAAGGTTAATTTTCACCCAGTAATATTAGTTTTTATCTTACTTCTCATATCCACCTCTAATATTCCGAATTTTTCAAGGGATGTCCGTGATATTAGGGTTTTAGCTGTCAATAAAAAAACACGATTTCTGTTTAGCGCATGGTAAAATTTCCGTTTAGCATATGGTCATTTGGTCGCAACGACCAAATATCAATTGGTCGTTGCGACCAATTTTTTATTTTCAAAGTTCACATGGTTGCAGCGACCATAAGGAGATTGGTCGCAATGACCAAACATTTATGGGTCGCAACGACCACCGCCTGTTTCAGTTTGTGTTCTCCAGCATCTCTGATTTGGTTTTTTGGGGCATACCCTAATTTTGCCGTCATATTAAATTCTACTTGTTGACTTATTTGCTCTTAAAATTTCTGCCAAGTCTGCAAATTTCTCTAATTAATTGTGTTTCAATTTTTTCGGTGTTATCTAATTCAATTAATTTTGTTTAGTTGGTGCCGATGGTTTGTTTAAGGATTTTTTTGTGTTGCTCATATTTCTCAAATTAGGATTCTTTACCATCCTCTTGAATATTGTTTGCCCACTCATTTGTTTTTTCGGTTTCTGCAACTATTTTTTTCAAAGTTGAAGAAATCTCAATTTTTGGAGATGGGGATGTGAGAGAGAGGAGGGATGCGTGAGGGAGAGATGCTGCGTGAGGGAGTGCTGGGTGGGGGAGGGTTGTGGAGTGGTGGGTAAATTTTTACAAGTATTAAGGGTATTTTGGTCTAGTTCTAAATAGCCTTTTTACCCTGCTCTAAAAAGTAGACCCCTAAAAAAATTTCAATAAATTCTTTTTAAGAATATAATATCATGAATATTAGAGATCCGTGTTATTATAGTCCTGTAGTAGTGATTAACACTAAAGAATTAGTAGTACATTGACGCATGTGTCATATTCTCCATATTTTTTAGGTCCTACGTGGCAAACTCTTGTTTAATTAGTCATATGTTTAATTTTCTCGTTAATCATAGACCACCTTAATGAATTTAAAAATTAAAAATTACATCTTAATTAATTATGGTCCAACCACTAATTAGAGCTCGTTTGGTTGACATTCCAAAAACACAGGAAGTATAAATTCCCATGAATTGGAGATAATATCCGCGTTTGGTTGGTTTTTTTATTACAGAAAAACCCAGGAAGTTGAATTCCCGGGAATTTAAATTCCCCCAGTTTGGAGGAAGTGCACTTACCTAGTCCCCCTAGGTAAGTTCCAATTCCACCCTTTTTAATAGAAAAATTTTATTTTCTTATTTCACTTCCTATAATCCAAAATCCAAAACCACACACAATTTCTCAATTCCCATGATTTTCAATTTACGGGATTTGAATTCCTAGAAAGTTAACTTTCCGGGATCTATACTTCCCATATTTAACCAAACGAGCTCTTAATTTATCAATGTAATATCGTTTAAATTAAGGAAATTTTGGAGATTATGATTGATTGTTACTCCATATGTGTTTCCTTATTTTATTTATTTACTTAGTTAGTTAATAGTAGGTGAAAAGGATTGAACGATTTTCTTAGGAAAAATAATAAATCGACAACAAAATTAAACCCGAAAAATAAAATTGATTCAACCAAGCAACTAATCCGGTCAAAATTGTCTCAAATTAACACAACATGACTATTATATTCCTAACACCAAACCGAAAGTAAAACTAAACCGACAACAACAGCAACAACGAAGAGGGGAAAAAACCCGTGGTAATATATTACCACTACCCTCAAAGGTCGGGATATTTTTATTACATTTGAAAGTTGAGGATATATTTTTACCATACCCCCAAAAGTAGGGGTATTTTAATTAGTTTTCCCTTATATTATTCATTGATTTAAGTAATTACCAAATTGTTTTACTATAGGATTTTAAGATAATATGAATTGAACATTTCTTTCACTTAATTAATTAATTTCATTAATCCTTCATATTAATTTTTTAATTTTATCAAAAAATTTACCACCTCTAATTAATTCTTTCATATAACTAGAAAATTTAATTACTCCCAAATAATTCTAACAAGAAAATTTAATTATTTAAAATTTTATATACATTTTAAACAAAATATTTGGGATAATAATTATAGGCTATATTTATTATTATTTTTAAAAAATAAATGAAATGATCCCTAAAATGTAATCCAACCCTTAAATTCAAATTTGAAATATATTTATAATCAAATTCGAGTTCAAAAATATTTAAATATAATATATTTAACGATAGCTTAACAAAAATAGATAAATGGGCGGTGATTTGTAATTAGAGACCATTTAAAGGGTGATTTTCTATAATTTTGGATTTAAGAGGTGGTTAAGTAAAAACCCTATATTTCACTCAAATGAGTCTAATTGAGCAAGGTACGAATGCATTCCCTGCTTATTTCACTCAAATGAAGACTCTCTAGGACGAGTTAGATAGCTTGGGAAATTTGCCTCTGTGTACTTGTGGTGCAACTCAAGAAATTCTTAAATATGAAGAACATCAACTTGTTATACAACTTTTTATGGGGTTAAATGAGTCTTATACTGCTCTACGAGGCTCAATCTTATTGATGGAGCCATTACCGGATTTAAATCGAGTTTACTTCCTCCTATCCCAAGAGGAAGATCAGATATAAATCAAATCCGGAGTTGGGTTTGTTGTCACAGAAGGCATTTCTATGATGGCTAAGACACAATCTGCTCCCCAATCTACTCCATCGCAAAGTTTGATGTTATTTCTATGTTAGCGAAGGCTCAATCATCATGATCTGCTCCTCCTCAAATAGGAAAAGGGAATGGTGACAGGAAACCTTTGTTTTACATTAATTGCAAGAAAACGAGCCACACGGTGGATCGATGTTTCTATCTTATTGGATTTCCACCAGGTTACACCAAGAATAAGGATAAGAAACCTACTGCAGATGGCAAGTTTGCTGGTGCTTTGTCGCTATCTGGATCCCAATTTTCTTTTGAGCAGCTCACGCAATTGATGTCATTGTTGCGATCATCTTCTCAATCAAATCAAGAGAAGGAACCTTGTGCAGAAGATTTTGTTAGCTTCACAGGTAAACCTCTCTCTCAACAGATTTTAGATTGCTGCGCTTGGATTGTTGATAGTGATGTGAGTGGGCACATGTGTAGCGCTTCATAGTTATTTCTCACTAAGTATGATTTGTCAAAACCTTTTGTGGTTTCCTTGACCACTAGTGAGTCCACGGTTGTCTCTAAGGCCAGTTCTGTGATGGTTATGCAAGGACTAGTGCTACATAATGTGCTATTTGTTCCTCAGTTAAATGAAACCTTATCTCAGTGGGAAAGATGGTGAGTGGGTTGAATTGTTATGTTTTATTTACGACTAAGGGTTGTTATATGCAAGCTCCTTCAATGAAGGCTTCCTTGAGGATTGGTGATTGCATGAGGGATCTATTCTTGCTGAAAAGAGGTTATCATGATGAGCAGGCTTTGATTGCTTCTTCTTCCAATAACGCTGAAGCAATGGCAGACATTTCTCTTTGGCATAGAAGATTGGGTCATCTTCCTTCTTACAAACTAAAGAATTTGCATTTTGTTTCTCTCTTTGATGAATGTAATAATGTTTTGAGGTCTTGTGTCATGTGTGCCAAGTCCAGGCAAACTCGTATTCCTTTTCCTTTGAGTATAACAAGAACTGCAGCTTCCTTTGATCTTGTTCATGTTGATGTTTGGGGGCCCTAATCGGTTCCTACTTATGATGGCCATCGTTATTTCTTAACTCTAGTTGATGATCATTCTCGCAACACTTGGGTTAAGTTACTACCTAAAAAAGGTATTGTTTTCACCGTAATCAAACAGTTCTTGGCCATGGTTTAACGTCAATTTGGAAAGAGGGTTAAGGCACTTTGGATATCGAGTGGGAAAAAGGGGTACAAGCTTCTAGACCGACAATCGCAGACCATTTTGTTCTCACGAGATGACGTTTTCCACGAGTCTATATATCCTTTTGCTGAGCCTGGTAGCAAATTCAGCATTACTGATTCTCTTTCATATGGTCTTTCCCATCTACCACTTGCTGAGACTTTCGATGATCCTTCTTCTCAAGTTGATTCCGATGTTCCTGGCCCCAGAATGTCGACTCGTGATCGTCAACCCCCCTGTTTACCTCTCAGATTATGTGTTCTCCTTTGCTTGTGATGATCATGTGTTCTGTGCTCACACTCTTACTTCCACAATCAATTTACCTTCTCAATCTATGGCATCTAGCTTGACAGTGAGCACCTCACTTTTGGGGAAGCTTCTCAATACTCCGTTTGACAGTAGGCCATGAAATATGAACTCTAGGCTCTAAATCTTAATGCCACTTGGGATGTGGTTGATCTACCAAAGGACAAGTGCGTCATCGGGTGTCGCTAGGTTTACAAGGTCAATCGTAAAGATGATGGTTCTATAGAGCATTATAAGGCTATGTTGGTGGTCAATGGCTTCTCACAGAGGGAGGGTGTGGATTACATGGAAAACTTCTCTCCCGTTGTCAAGATGACTACTATGCGAGCCCTCGTTACACTTGCACTTAAACGACACTAGAAGATGATGCAACTCGATGTGAACACCGCTTTTTTTGGACGGTTGGCTTGATGAGAAGGTTTATATGAGATTGCCTCCTGGTCCAGTGGTGACAGGGTTGAATAAGACTTATCGCTTAAATAAATCCTTATACGGCCTTAAGCAGGCCTCTTGTCAGTAGTACTCCTATTTGTTTGATGCTTTGTGCCTTCAAGAATATATATACAGTCCCGAAATGATTATCGTTGTTTTTCAGAAAACTACATGGATCTGTTGTATTCATTGCGATGTATGTCGATGACATTCTTTTTACGGGAAATGACACGTCTGAGATGAATAGATTGAAAGGTTTTCTGGATAAAGAGTTCAGAATCAAGGATCTGGGTCCATTGCACTTCTTCTTAGACATTGAGTTTATGCTTGTCTCTGGGGTTTATTGCTTACTCAAGAAAGATTCATTGCCAACATCTTCAAGGTTTTTCTTTGCTTAGGGGCTCTTGTTGTTTGCCCATTGGAACATGGACGGAGCCTGAAAGTTTTAAGCGGGGGATCACCATAAGAATAGACAATAAGACTATCACCCACATAAGGGCCGCTTCTTGAAGATCCTATGTCTTATAGACATTTGGTTGGGAAGCTCAATTATTTGGTTCACACTCGGCCTTAGGGGTGGGCGTAGGACGGGATGAGACGGGACGGGACCAGGACGGGGCCCATCCCGCTTAATTTTTCCGGGACGGGATTCACTTTTTTTTGAATCCCACACGGGACAAGACGAGCCTTGTCCCTCACATAAAAATATTAAAGTACTATAAAAACTTAAAAAATAAAAAAATGTTTTTAGATCCAGTAGCACAATTTTATACCCAAAAAAATAAACACTACCATTAAGTTCTTAAACATTGCAATACATATTGGAATTTGGAAGGCGGAAGAAAGCAGGTGCGTGTTTTATTAGGCTCCTTTAGCCCTAAATCCTAATTTTAGAGTAGGTAAATGCAAGTATTTGAAATTTAAATGTAAATACAATAACTAAATATGTAAATTAAAAAATTGTAATGTTGCCATAATATATATATAAAGAATTACTATTATAAAAATAAAAATTCCGCGTACTTTGTATATATATATA
The DNA here is from genome assembly GCA_963922045.1 of Persicaria maculosa. NCBI lineage: Eukaryota > Viridiplantae > Streptophyta > Magnoliopsida > Caryophyllales > Polygonaceae > Persicaria > Persicaria maculosa. The sequence goes on from OY998271.1 coordinate 41,526,776, forward strand.
TAAAATATGCGGGACGGGACCGGGATTTGTGGGATCCCACAGTTTCGTCCCGCATCCCGTCCCGCATAATTTTTGCGGGACGGGATTTACTTTTTCTCTCTCAAATCCCACCGGGACGGGCCCGAGATTTGCGGGATTTATGCCCACCCCTTATCGGCCCGATTTGACGTTTACCATTTAGTTTCTAAGTCAATTTATGCAGACACAGCGGGTGCCACACATGAATGCTGTATTTCATGTTTTATGTTATTCGAAGGCTGCAAAACATAAAGGTTTATTGCTCACGGATTCTTCTGATATGCTTCTTGGATTTCCAGGAAACCAAGCTAGAGCCTAGAAAGATTACAAACCCACTAATAGAATTTCTGGAAATTGGAAAAGTTGCCCAGTCGGCCTATTGCCCTATTTCGCTTTCGAGTGCAGAGACAAAGTATCGATCATTACGACGAGTCTGTACGGAATCTGTTGAGATAAAAAGATTACCATCCCACATTGATTGTGGGGTGGTATAGCAAACCAAAATATAAGGGGAGGGGAAGCCCCTACACAATGGCTTAAGCTTTTGTGTTAGAAGGGTGGATCCCGACCTTATAAACAAAAACAAAATTAAACCTGACACGACTCCCGTTTTCATACGACCCGACCAGGGTTTCTCGGTTTCTCACATGGTATTAGAGCAGGTCCGAGTCGGGTCGGTTTTCCTGGCTTCGAGTAAGGCTAAAACCCGTCAGAAAAAAAACCGGGCGAGCTATAAAGAGATTGAGAGTCTCGACCCGAGAAAAGAAAAAAAAATTGTTCAAGTGTCAACCCGGTCCAGGCGGGTTGCACTTGAGGGGGCGTGTTGAGATAAAAAGATTACCATCCCACATTAATTGTGGGGTGGTATAGCAAACCAAAATATAAGGGGAGGGGAAACCCCTACACAATGACTTAAGCTTTTGTGTTAGAAGGGTGGATCCCGACCTTATAAACAAAAACAAAATTAAACCCGACACGACTCCCGTTTTCATACGACCCGACCAGGGTTTCTCGGTTTCTCAGATGGTATCAGAGCAGGTCCGAGTCGGGGTCGGTTTTCCTAGCTTCGGGGTAGGCGATTGAGATGCCGAAACCCGTTGTAAAAACCAAAAACCGGGCGAGCTATAAAGAGATTGAGAGTCTCGACCCGGAAGAAGAGAAAAATTTTTTTTGTCAAGTGTCAACCCGATCCATGCGGGTTGCACTTGAGGGGGCGTGTTGGGATAAAAAATATAGTCATCCCACAAATGTGGGTGGTATAACCATACAAAATATAAGGAAGGGAGAAGCTCTACACAATGGCTTAAGCTTTTGTGTTAGAAGGGTGGATCCCGACCTTATAAACAAAAAAAAAACAAAATTAAACCCGACACGACTCCCGTTTTCATAGGCGATTTTTTTTGTTTTTCCGACGGGTTTTAGCCTTATCCGAAACCATTGTTTATCCGACGGGTTTATTTTGTGTTTGGTTATAAGGTCGGGATCCACCCTTCTAACACAAAAACTTAAGCCATTGTGTAGGGCTTCTCCTTCCTTATATTTTGTATGGTTATACCACCCATATTTGTGGGATGACTATATTTTTTATCCCAACAGAATCGGCTTGGTTGAGTCGTTTACTCACTAAGCTCGAAGTATTTGATATCACGCCAATTGCAATGAAGTGTGATAACCAGGCAACAATTTACATTACTTGAAATTCAGTGTTTCACGAGAGAACGAAACACGTAGAGTTGGACCGCCATTTTGCCTGTGAGAAGCTGCAACGTTTCATCTCCCTGTCCCATGTTCCTACTCGAATGCAACTCTTAGATTTCATGACGAAGAATGTGGCAGGTGCTCATCTTCGTCCTCTTCTTCGCAAGATCGGTCTGATTGGGCTTATTCTATTTTCCTTAGAAACGTTGGGCTGAGCCCATGAACTTGTGTATAAATACTTTCACTTCTAACATATTCCAATCAATGAAAAACTCATCCTTTTTTCTTCCTTCGGTTCATCTGGCCTCTGGGAGCTTAACGCTCAACGCTCAATCTGTTCGTTTCCAACAAGGAGAGCCGGAGTCCTTCTCCATACGACCTCGTTGCACGGTACTCACGACATCGGTGATTTCGGAGATCATGCTTTTCGATTCATCGACTGCCTTTCCGACGCCGGATGCTGCAGGTCAAATTCGAATCATTTTTATGGATTTAATTTCGTTAAGCACTTGATTTCGTTGTCAATGATATTCATCTGACCGCGCTGTGGCCTAATCGGAGCTTGCTCGCATCGTTCGAATAGGTTCTTCCGCTTGTTCCTCCGTAAGAAAGGGCGATTTGAAGTAGGTTCGCCGTATTCAGGACAGGTGCGCTTTCTCTCTGTTGCATTTGCATCACGAGAATTTATTCATGTTATCATGAATGTAAGGATGCATATTGCGGAAACACTCCTTTGATTTCCGTCGAAGAGCTTGTCAAGGAGGGATTGCTAATGGAGGATGAGGTCCCAGATCCAATGTAAGATCAGTTTTGAATTTTTGAGCTTGATTGTTTATTTGTTTTTTTTTGTCCTGTAATTTTTTGTTCTCTTCATGTTTCAATGATTTCTTACAGAGAGGCAGAGATGGTGGATTTCTCATCTGTAGCCAAGATAAAGGATCCCCTGGTGGCAAATGTAATATGTCCCCAGAATCATTTTGCTCTTTAAATTAATGTCTATGGGTGATGAATTGTGAGGAATTGTAGATAGAAGGAAAAGATTGATTATTAAGCTAATCAACGACATCTAGCAATTTCTACATAATTCCATCATGCCATAGACACAATTGCCAACTGTCAAGTTTATGAGTTCATTCACATGATATAATTTGTCCCTGCCTTTGAAAATATCATATACTTCAATTTCTGATGGAACATTGGTGAGCTATATAGGATTGTTCTTGTCTATATAGATGACAAAAGCTTGTTCTTAGGTTGCCATGAGGCTTATTACTAGTGAAGGTGAACTAAAAAGCAGTTTGTTGATTTCCATTTTTATTATCTCGGACCAGTGAAGTGAGGATGGGGTAGTTATATCCCATTTTACAGACAATATTTGATAGTATCATATAAGCTTTATGTTGTTGATCACTGTAAATTGTTTCTCACTGCCAGGGAGTAATCACAGAGGATGTAGTTGAGGTAAGGGAATCCATTGGAGCACCTGGGATGGTTGTCCTTCAGTTTGGTACTCTTTCTGCCATTTACTGAAATTCAGTGTCTTTGCACACCTTCTGTTGGTATCAATGAACTTTAGTGCTGCAAGTATTGGTGCAGGTTTCGGAAGCGGCTCAGACAGCCCTCATTTACTTCATAATCCCAAAAGCAACCAAGTTGCATATACTGGTACACCGTACACATGATACTGATACGGTAAAGATCATAATCTTCTATCATCCACAGAATTCCCCATGTTTCTGGTTGCACTGATTCAGCATTGGATGCACTTGATTGACTACAGACACAAGATTGGTGGGACAGCTTGGGCCAAGAAGGGAAATCCCATGTTGGTTTTCTAGGATCTCTTTTTTAAAATAATTTCGATAGTATAATACGATGATTTTTATGTAGTCTGTAACTATGAATCTATGATATCTCTTTTAAATCAGCTACTGAAGTATGTGTCAAAGATTGATACAAATGGTATCATCGGATATGATCAAGCTAGTGCTAGCTTCAACTGCTGAAGGTCTGCCCGGATGAACACTCTAGCAACTCAGGTAAATTGCAAATATATATTTACTGCAAGCGCCAAAGTTAGCTTGTCTTTATAAAAGTTTTTAGAGTAGAAGTTTTCTTAGTAGAACTTGAAATGTAACATGTAATTTTCTTTTAGGGTCAATTTTGTTCATAATATAGGAAACTGCAACAGGGAGAGAAAAAAAACGGATTTTCTTGCCAAATACCCCTGATATTAAGGCTAATTCGTGTGGTGTACGAAAATTTGATATATTTTGCCAGGTGTCCCAAAAGTTTTTATTATTTTCGCCAAATGCTCTTGAGGTTTTCATTTTTTTCACCAGATACCCCTCTGTCGAATTTGTTAACATTTTGGATGAAAATAAAAAGAAAAGAAAATATTGTTTCATTATTATTTTCGTAAGATATTATTTGCACAATATCATTTAATTATATTAATTAAATTATCTAATTTTATTTACAAAATATCATTTTATACTACATTTTTTAACCAATGAGATTAATTCAAAACGTTTATTTAATAAAGTTAATATTAACTATACAATATTATTTCATTATGCATTAATTACACGATATCATTTCATTCTATTTTTTAAAAGCATGGGATTAATTCAAAACTTTTTTTTTAAAAAAATACATAGTTCCAAATATACGAATTTTTTTTTTGTCCGAAGCAACCAATCTCTCTCTCTGTATATATAATGAAAACTATTTTTTTATATATAATAATCTTAATTTTTGGATTTTCACCCAATCAACCTAATTTACATAAATTTTCAAATAATAAAATTTTAAATATTTTTTAACCAATGAGATTTACTTATTCTAACTATTAAATAAGAAATATTTTTGCTTAGATGCCATAATCATTTTAATTTTACAATTTCCTCCCAATCAACTAAATCTAGAAAAAAAAAAGCAAACTAATGAAATCTGTACACATTTTTTTAATCAATCTAGCTATATCAAACTATTAAATCATAAACATATATTTTTATTAGCTATTATAACCACATTTATTTTAGGATTTTAACTAAATCAACCTATTCTACTTAAATCTTAAACTCATGTAATTTTCACATATTTTTCATAAATATTTTTATTATTTTTTACTTAATTATCAAATCTATTTTTTTTTTCTATTTTATGTTAACGTTTGAGGAGCTAAAAACTATATACAATATTAATTTTTATGCACGTGGTTTAAGGAGCTAAAAACTATATACAATATTAATTTTTTTAACTAATTATTTTTACATTATAATACTTATTAATAGTAAGTATTATAATCTAAAAAAAATTAATTAAAAAATTAATATTTTATATAGTTTTTAGCTCTTTAAACTACGTGTACAAAAGTCAAATGCATTATATTAAAAATCGGAGGGAGTAGTAATTTTTATACTTATAAAAATTTATTTTTATTGTCTAAAAAGAAAACAATGCGACACGGCGCGGTGATTGTACTAGTTTTCAATCAAAATGTTAACAAATTTGACAGAGGGACATTTGGCAAAAAAAATGAAAACCTCAGGGGCCTTTGAAGAAACAAATAAAAACCTCAAGGACATCTGGCGAAATATGTCAAACTTTTGTACACCATGCAAATTAGTCTTAACCTCAGGGACATTTGACAAAAATTCTGAAAAAAAAGCTGCTACATTTTAAAATCTTTATTCATAATTTTCCTGTCAACTCATGCTTTCTAATTTTTCTTGCAATTTTTCCTCATTCTTTCTAATTATTAGGAGTGTATATATGTGTATCTTATGAAAGGATGTGTATAAATCTTTTTGATATCTTCTTTTCTATGATTTGGACTTATCTTGTATCATGTACAGTCTAATCTAAATATAACGTCTCTCGTGTTGAGTTAATCAATAGAGATTACAATCAATTAATTATGTAATCTTTTATGGTATCGAGAGCAAGTTATGAACCCTAATTTTTTCAACCACCACCGCCCCTCCTTGTTACCATGTCCAACGCCACATAAAGCTTCAACCCCATCAACTCCACCACCAATGTTGACACCACCTCTTCCCCCAACCTGTCCACCAATTCATCAAACCTTCTATCGATTGCTAATGGTTCAAGATCTATAAATTCCCTCATTTTTATGTCAAGTTGTATCGATCCAACTTCTCCGTCTGGCGTGCGAACATTCTCGATGCCCTTAACGCCTTCAATCAGAAGGATTTTGTGACACTTCTCTCGTGAATACTATTGAAGTTTCTACCACTGATTCATCCCTTGCTTCGTCAACTTTCAATCATGCCTTCGCAATTTGGCGGAATTGCGGAAAAAGGACAAATTCATCCTCCTATGGCTTCGCACCACTATTTCTACGGCCCTCGCATGCTACCTTGTCAAGCCTACCACTAAGCGTGAGGCTTGGGTGACCCTCAGTGACATGTTTCAAGATCAATCTCGTGCTTGGGCTATGTAACTCAAGTAACAACTCCATATCGTTGTCAAGACTGGTTCTTCCATCCTCAAGTATTTCGAGAATAAGCATGCCATGGCCTATGCTCTTGCTAACTGCCTACAACCGATCTTCGATAATGATTTCGCTGCTTGTATTCTTTAAGGTTTCGACGCTTCCTATGGTCTGTTCCGTGCCACTCTCAACATGTGCCCGAAGCTCGTCTCATCGGCCGCTAGGACATCTTTTGCACGAGGTGCAACATCTTCTTGAGCCCTTGATCAACTGTGGTCAATCCCGCTCCTAGGCTGCCTCGCATCAACGATCATCCTCATAGCATTTTCAGGTCGCTCCAATTAAAATTGACAAACAACATCTTCTGCCTCTATGGATCATCAAGCTTGCTTCAACAAGCTTGACACTCAGGCTTTTTTGTCCCGACATCCTCCTGAGCAGTTACAGTGCCCTTTGCAGCCTAATCCTTTGGCTTACATGGCTTCCCCGTCTTCCATTGTCGAATCGAACTCGTACTTTGACTCGGGCGCCACATACCACATCACTTGAGACCTCAACAAGGTATTTATCGACTCGCCCTATGGTGGAGGTGACCAATTATCTAGTGGAAATGGTTACACTCTTCGTACTTCTCATATTGGTCATACCTTCTTATAAAAACTCAGTCGCTCCAGTTAAACTATTTCATGTTTTAATGGTACCATTTATGAAGAAAAACCTTATTAGCATATCTCGCTTAACAAAGGACACTAATTATTTTCTTGAGTTACATCCCTCACATTGTCTATTGAAGAGTCTATACAGGGAAGTGTGTTGCTCAAATGAATCGTTGACAATGGGCTCTACCGCCTACCGCTATCTGTCCTTCCCCATGCGTTTGGAAGAGAACACACTAGTTCGAGTCTCTGGCACCATCCGAGTCATTAGATTTTCCATCTTATTTACAACAAGTTTCAACTTTCGTTGTCCGACAACACTCAGTTCCTTGAGTGTCAGTCTTGTTCCTTAGGAAAGAGTCATTGTTTACCTATTTGTCTACACATGTGTCTAAAACTATTACGTTTGAACTTGTTTATTCGAATGTTTTGGGGTTCTGCCCCCTCTTTATCAATAAATAGTTGCCGGTATTTTGTTCTATTTGTGGATGATTGTACTCGTTTCACTTGGATCTATTTCATGGGTATTTCACTACTTTAAGCTTTTTCAAGCCATGATGCTCACTCAGTTTGGAAAGCATGTAAAGGCTCTACATACTGATTGGGGAGGTGAGTATCGAAATGCCTCATCCTTCCTTCAATTTCACGGGATTATTCATCAGGTTTCTTGTCCTCACTCACCTTGTCAAAATGGCATGGTAGAGTGTCGTAATTGCACCATCCAAGAGAAAGGTCTCACCCTCTTAGCTCATTTCAAGATACCTTATGAGTTTTGAAAACATGCTTTTCATACGGCTATCTACCTTCACAATTGTACTCCTATAACTTGTTAAGGAAATAACAATTCTCCAATATATTAGATTATTGAAAGAATAACAAATCTCCAATATTAGATTATTAAAAGAAAATAATTACCTATTATAGGAAAACTAAAATAGAAGGTAAGATTGTTACAAGCCTCCAATATTAGATTGTTGTAAGTCTATATAAATCTAAACGATTTCCCTTGTTAGATATCCCAATCCAGAAACACAGAGAGAAAAGCTTATAGTTTAAGGTGTTAAATAGAGAGAAGTTTTTTTGGAGAATTTTGTGTGGAAAATTGTAGAGTGTAATTGGGGCGAGTGTTGACACATTTTGTATCTTTATCTTTCTAACAAAAATTTTGCAGAAGAGTTGAGACAAACACAATCTAACAAACATTGTTGTATGTATTTTATATTATCTATTTCATTCTCTCCAATCTAATTAATCGAAAAAGTTGCGGATTTTTCCTAACAATTGGTATCATAGCGAGGTTGTGAACAATCTAAAAGGGGAATCGAGTGGGGGCGATGGCTGCAGACGATAGAAAGGTGAAACTCGACAAGTTCGATGGTGAAGATTTTAGATTTTGGAAGATGTAGATCGAATATTACTTGTATTAATAGAATCTTTATCATTCTCTCGCCGAAAAGAAGCCAGAGAGCATGAAGGATGAAGATTGTAATCTTCTTTATAGACAAACCCTTGGAGTTATCCAGCTGATGTTATCACGCAATGTTGCCTTCAACATAGCAAAGGAAACAACCACGAGGGGTCTTATGAAATCCCTCTCTAATATGTACGAGAAGCCATCTGCCTCTAACAAAGTTCATTTGCTTAGACGATTATTCAATTTACGGATAACAAAAAGCGCATCGGTAGCTAAACATCTCAATGAACTCAACACAGTCATAACCCAGTTGAGTTCAGTTGGGATTGAATTTAAAGAAGAACTACTAGCCTTGATGCTTTTGTCTTCTCCTCCGGATAAATAGTTGGAATGCGTGAGTAGCTCATCGGGAAGCAATAAGTTAAAGTTCGACAATGTTTTTGATCTGCAGTGAAGAGATCCGACGATGAGGGTTAGATGAATTATCAACCTCTTCAGTTTTATATGTAAAGAGTCAAGAGGGAGAACTTTAACCCGAGGAAATGGACATGGAAGATCGAACAATTAAGCCAGATGAAAAGATAAGAGGTCGAGGTCAAGGAATCCTAATAATATCTCTAACTCGAAGATCATCGAGTGTTAGAATTGTGGGAATATCGAACACTACATAAACCAATGCAAGATTGCACCAAAGAACCAAGAGACGAAGGCGGAGGAAAATGTTAGCTTTAATTAGACCTGAGCATAGGCCGGGTCGGACGGGCTTGGGCCAAACCTCCAACATTTTAGCAGTCCATTCTACCGGGCTGGGCTTGGGCCAGACCCGATTTTTGGGCCTACTACCTTGTCCAAGCCCACCCTTGTTGGCGGGGCTGGCCGCCCACCGGGCCTAGCGGCCTTTTTTTAAAGAAATGATTCAGAACGAGGAACCCTACCCGACAGTATAACTGGTTATGTGCATAACTAAATTTTCTTTTTAGCTAATATCCAAAAAGCAAAGTCAATTAAAGACATAACAAATAAAAATCTATACTTTTTTTAACATATATGGGTTTTCTTTTATATACATATATATCATTCTAACGCAATATCAATTTTTTTTCAATCAGGAAATAATTCAAAAGATTAAACAATTAACACAATTAATATACATACACATTGTGTATTATATATATTATTATACATATACACTGTAGTGTATTATCTATTATCTATATATATACACACTGTCTAATATATATAGTTTGTATTATGATAAAAATATCATTATATAAATATATATATAATTATATATATATAATATTATAATATTAATATATATCGGGTCGGTCTACTGGCTCGCTTGCCGAAGGGAAAGCTTCTAGTTTTACGCTCAGTAGAAATGTGCATGTGTGAAGATTGCATACTTGGAAAGTAGAAGAGGGTAAACTTTCAAACAAATGGCTAACTCCAAAGATGAATCGACTAGAGCTTATCTATTCCGATGTTTGGGGGCCAACCACTACTTCATCCATTGGTGGAAAGAATTAGTTTGTGACTTTCATTGATGAGTACTCTTGGAAAGTATGGGTGTACTTTCTAAAACACAAGTCTGAACTTTTTGAGGCTTTCAAAAGATGGAAAGCTATGGTCGAAAAGGAGATAGGCATGAAAGTTAAAAGGCTTAGAACCGACAATGGTGGTGAGTATGTAGACACCATGTTTAAAAGCTTTTGTTATGATCATGAGATTTGAATAGAGAGAACGGTTCTAGGTACACCTCAATAAAATCATGTAGCTGAACGTATGAATCGAAAATTGACAAAAAAAAAGAGCCAGAAGTATTCGTATTCAGTTAGGACTATCAAAATATTTCTGGGCAGAAGTAGTCAATACATTCAGTTATGCCTATATTTGCATATGCAAATTGTACTCCAACTCCTCTATCGAGAAGGTCTTCTTGACCTCATGTGTCTAATAGGAGATATATGAATTATTTGTTGTTGACTGATGGAGGGGAGCCCGAATGTTACAATGAAGCTTCACAGACCATTGAAGCAAGCTAGTGGGAGCTCGCAATGAAAGATGAGATGCAATATTTGATTTCTAATGAAACATGGGAACTTGTTGAGTTGTCTGTAGGGAAGAATACATTTCACAACATATGGGTTGTACCGGGTGAAAGATGAGCATGATGGCTCTAAGAGGTACAAAGCTCGACTAGTTGTCAAATGATTTCAGCAAAAAGGTGTTACTACACATATTTTTGACCCTGTTGTGAAGCACACTACTGTTAGATCAGTGTTGAGTATTGTTGTTGTTAAAGATCTCCATCTTGAATAGTTAGATGTGAAGACTGCATTTCTTCAATTGACCTGCAGGAATGACAAGATCATAGAGTTGTATGTCAAGAAAGATTGGAACCAGTCTTCAAGTGGGAGATTGTTAAGGAAATAGCAATTCTCCAATATTAGATTATTGAAAGAAAATAATCACCTATTATAGGAAAACTAAAATGGGAGGTAAGATTGTTGCAAGCCTTCAATATTAGATTGTTGCAAGCCTATATAACTCTAAACAATTTCACTTGTTAAATATCTCAATCCAAAAGGATAGAGAAAAAAGCTTATAGTTTACGGTGTTAAACAGAGAAAAGCTTTTGAGAGAATTTTATGCGTAAAATTCTGGAGTGTAATTGGGGTGAGTTTTGTAAACACATTTTGTATCTTTATCTATCTAATAAAAGTTTTTAGAAGAGTTAGAGAGAAACACATTCTACCAAACATTGTTGTATGTGTTTTATATTATTATCTATTTCATTATCACGAGTCTGATAAATCGAAAAAGTTGTGGATTTTTTCTAATACACTTGTCCTCCACAATCACTCCCCTTATCATCGATTGTACGATCAAATTCTGGATAACTCCATTCTTCGATCTTTTGGGTATTTATGGTTTCCCTTCCTTGGTCCTTATCATGCTAACAAGCTTGAGTTCAGGACCAAGGCTTTATTAGTTACAACTCAAGTCACAAAAGGTATTATGCTATGATTCCACGGGAAAAGGGGTCTATGTTGTCTCCCATGAGTCAGTGTAGTGTTTCCATCTACTGTCTCACCCTCATCTCCACCTTTTTCCCTCTCAGCACCTTCGTCGTCAAGCTCAAAACAGTAGAGCCTGTTGTCGACGCATCTCATGTGACAACTTCTTCCTCATCGGCCTCGGCATCCTCACAACTTCTTCACCCATCCCTTCGTCTCCGATGCCTACTTCCCCATTCCTCTCCGAGAGCCAGCTATCCCCTATCCCTACAACCTCCCCTGACACCTCTGTCACTCGCCAGTTACCCCCTCCTATGTCTTACCTACCTCATCTCCATCCCTCAAACACCTCGATCCACCCTATGACCACCCGTGCTAAAAAATTAACCCTTTTAACTCCGAGCCCTCACACCTCTGTCACTCGCCAGTTACCCTCTCCCATGTCTTACCTACCTCATCTCCATCCCTCTAATACCTCGGTCCCCCCTATGACCACCCGTGCTAAAAAAGGAACCCTTTAACCCCGAGCCCTCACCACTTCCAAACACCCATTACCTCCGTTGTCCCTGATTGAAACCGAGCCCAAAACCTATCATCATGTAGAGAAACAACCTGACTAGGTCTTTGCCATGCGGTTTGATTTTGATGTCCTCTCTAGGACAGGTATGTGGGCTCTTGTTCCTCGCTAATGAGACATCCACTTCCTGAATATAAGCACAACCTGCTTCGCTAAAATGATTTAATTAGTTCATGTTTTTGTGTATTTAGTTCCTGATTTTGTGCATATTACTTTGTCACTCCTCACACGAAGTGTTTATCTATACGATTGGTAGTTCTGTGTAAATAAATAAATAAATATATATATGTACATTTGTTCCAAATCAATATCAATAGAAGATTTCCTCATCAGGCTGATAAACTCACATGATACCGGAGCCTTGAATTTTTTTCCCCTATCACCTCCCTCTCAAGATGACAACCCGTACCACCATGCAACATCTCTTGGCTGCCGTCGATGGCTCTTCCCCGCATCTTCATTTCCAATTCCCATTGATAAAATATCAAATTGGGTCGAGATAATTACTCCCTGTGGAAGACCACAATTATTTCATCCCTAGAAACTTTCGATCTAGAGGCATTTGTACTTAGCCCATCTCCATCTCTAACCACCATTCCTCACCAAGAAACTTCTAATGCCATAAGCCCTAACCTATATTTTACTGCCCGAAAGGACAAATTTATCCTTTTGTGGATCAAATACACTCTCTCTAAACGAGCCCTTGCCTTTGTCGCTCGGACCACCTCCTCGCTTACGGCATGGACCATCCACGACAAGTACTACCATTCTCAGTCCAAATCTCCTCGGATGTCCATCAAACTCCAACTTCAATCCCTGTGCAAGGTTGCCCTATCGATGTGTGATTACATCAAGAAACAACGAGCCTATGCTGATGCTCTCACCAAGGATCTCCAGTCAGATGAGGACCTAATGGGCTACATCCTCCATGACATCGACTCATCCTACAACTTCGTTGTCACATCCTTTATGATCCATTCCGCGTCATTGCAAGTTGACAAATTTATTGGCCTTCTCGTTCAAGAGGAAGAGAAAAATCAAACGTGATCTCACTCGTCAATCCTTGCTTTACTCAGTGATGGTTCTTGATACCCTCGGTCAATACGACCTCTTGCAACTCCGATAGGTACAATTCCTCGCATTCCAATGGTTATGGTTCTTCTTTTGGATCTCATAGCGGTGATTCTCGCCAAGACAACCGAGGTTAAGACAATCGTTGTCGCTTTCCCCACTTTTAGCTATGCAATAAGTCGGATCACAAAGCAATTGATTGCTTACACAGGGGAAATCAAGCAGACTTCCCTTCATGTCGCCTTAACCCTCGGGACCAACCGAAGCAGGCTGATGTTGCCGAGTTCAATGGCCCTTCTGCCATGGATCCATCTTGGTACTTTGATAGAGGAGCTATAGGCCACACCTCACTTGATCCCCGCAAGCTCACTCTAGCGGATGACTACATTGGACCTAACAAGCTCCAAGTTGCTAATAGTAACCTTCTGTCCATTTCGCATGTTGGTTCTTGTATTCTCCATAAGTTGAGTGTTATGATGGTATTTTGACCTCACATATGTCGTTTTAAGACCTTTTAGGGAAACCAAGTTTTGCAAGGGATCATTGAAAATGGTCTCTACATATTGCCTTCCTGACCACCCACCCCACAATCACCCATGGCTCTCTCTGCGGTTCGGTCTTCTCTCCACCTTTGTGGCATTGTTGGCTTGGCATCCGAATGAGACAATTTTAAGGCGTTTAGTTTCTCAGTTTCATCTTCCTAATAGTTCAAATAAATTTCTAGACACTTGTGACTCTTGTCAATTGGACAAGAGCCACCGTTTTATTCTTTCTTCTTTGCATGTTAATCTCTGAAACCATTTGATCTAATTTATGCTGATGTGTGGGAACCTTCACCCAAATTTTGTTTGAATGACAATCGTTTCTTTGTTCTATTTATTGATGATTGTACTAAGTTTGTTTGGATATATACTTTCTATCTCATAAATCACAAGTACTACCGGTCTTTGTGTAATTCTACACAATCGTTAAAATACAATTTTCTTGTGATATCAAATGCCTCCAATTTGATTGGGGAGGCGAATTCTGAAATGTATCCACCCTTACCGTCATGTGGCATAACCCATCGTATCTCTTGCCCATATACACAAAAATAAAATGGAGTGTTGAAAGACGAAATCGTATTATCATTGAAAAGGGTCTCACTCTCTTGACTCAATCCTCTATCCTTAACATATTTTGGGAACATGCCTTCAAAATAACCACCCATCTCGACAATCGTACAATTTCTCCAACTCTCAAACACAAGTCCCCTTATCAAATACTATATCACAAGGAATACGATTTTGGATTTTAAAAAACTTTTAGTTTCTTGTGTTATCCATTTGTTTGCCCATACACACATAATAAAATGGATTTTAGATCACCCCCCTGCATTTGTATTGTATACCCCCTCCCACAAAGGGTATCTCTGTTTTAATAAGGAGTCGTCTCGAATTTTCATTGCATGACATGTTGTTTTCAATTAGGATGTCTTCCCATATGCCATAATGTCACAATGCTCTTGTCCACTTGTTAAACCCATGTTGTAATCATTCTTACCTTCCCTATTGGACCTTCCTGTTAAACAATACTACCTCCGTTCGGTAAAACTTGACGTTTGACTATTTACGCACGCTTTTTTAGGAGATAAAAACTATATAAAATATCTAGTTTTTTAATAATTTTTTTTAACAATTTCGTAGTTATTATTATTTACGCACGCTTTATCTCTCTCCATAATCTTCTCATTGAATTTGGTAAATAAAAAGCGGACATCCGGGGTTCGAATCAGGGATCTATGGGTACTACCCAGATATCCTTTCCGATTGAGCCATTCCGCAATAGTTCTCCATAATCTTCTCCACCTTCCTTGATGTACACTCACGTCTCTCAAGAGGTTGTGCTGATGTATCTTTAAAACCCATTGAAGGGATTGTAGATAGATCAAGCAATTCACTTCAATTACTATATCTTTTACATGGTATTCAGAGCCGGAAAATCTCCTTGTTTTTTTTTCTTTTTAAATGGCTCCTCCTTCCCACACTCTCCCCAACCTAGTAGAACCCAACAAACCATTTATCATTGTGAACTTTGCCAATGCATTGAAATTAACCCCACGCATATGTTTCATGGCGCAACCAGATTAAGTCGGCTCTTATCGGGTATGACTTATTTCACCTTGTTGATGGCTCCACACCAGTTCCTCCACAAACTACTTTGGTTGATCACGTAGAGACCCCAAACCCCGGCTATGCTACTTGGCTTCGCCAGGATCAACTTCTTCTAGGCGCTCTTATCGGCACGTTGTCCCCGATGGTGGCCTCCTTGGTGGCTTAGGCCGAGACAATTCGACAAGCATGGAGCACGCTTAAAGACACATATGCAAACCCATCAAGGACTCATGCAAACCTCCTTAAAGAGCATCTCAAATCAGTAATATGGGCACTCAGTCCGTGTTCGGTTATATTCAACAAGTCAATGGTGTTGTGGATCTTTTGGCCTCCTTAGGAAAACCCCAGGATCTCGAGGATGTGATCGATGCGATCCTCAATGGCCTTGATTCCTTCTATCAATCGGCCATCGACGGGATCCGTGCAAGAGATACAACGGTTCCCTTTCGGGAGCTTCATGAAAAGCTCTTAATTAAGGAGATGTCGCTGCGCTGAGATGCCACTCCAACTTCAACCCCTGCTTCCGCTATGACTATACAAGTGAGGCCGTCAAAACCCAAATCTAAACAGCCTACTTCACCGCTAGTGTTGCAACCACCCATTCCTTCCTTTCCATGGGCCCCGCCTCCCCCTACTTCGCAAACACCTAGGCAATTGCTAGTGATACTACAAAAAATAATTAAATTTGTCACCCTTGATAGCTTCGGCAGATGTGTGGCGTAGCCATTGGTACCCTTTTGCTACGGCATTTGCTACGACAGGCGTTGTAACTGGAAAAAAAAAATCAAAACAGTAGATTCGGGGTGATGTTGCCGTAGCTAAACACAAAAAAAAAACAGAATTTGCTACGTGTGGTAGAAACGGCAAGGATCGACCGTCGCAAAAAAGAGACGGTTTTGTAAAATTTGCTACGGCTCCGTTGCCTCCTTAGCAAAAGAACCTTTTTTATTTGATTGGGTGAAAAAAAAATAAAAAAAACACACAATTACAAAACAACCTAACCAGCAGCCCGACTTCTCAGTATCTCTCTACCAGAAGAAAAGAGAGGGAACGCTGCTCCCACCGTCATCACTAACCCTAACCAGCTCGAAGGTCGGCATTGGTCGTCGGAGACTGTAGATCGAAGGTCACCAGTGGAAAAGTCTGTAGAGCCAAGGTGCCGGTCTCGGTCGCCGGAGACTCTCCTGCAGCAGGTACTCATCCCCCGTTCTTTGTTCGATTTTGTGTCGAAGTAAGCGGTAGTGGAATATGTTGGTTAGGGTTTAATATGGGGAAAGGGTTTGTTCGATTTTGTGTCAAATTACTAGGTAATCTCTCGATTTGTTCCGAATTTGTGTAATCTCTCTCCATCTAGGGTTTATCAAATTTGTTCCGAATGTGGGGAATGAAATAGGGTTTTGATTTGCCAGTTTTTGTCCACTTCGCAGACATCAATCGCATAATATGAGCTTTCTTTTTTCCTCTTCCATCCGGAAATCTTCGCCCTAATACCTCTGTTCTCTTTTCTCTTTGCAGAATGTGAGATTGCGATATCCATATGCTTGCCGATCATCTCCAGTTGAGAATCTAAAGTACGTACATTAGCTTCTGAGTTGAGATGATTACTCTCCTCTTTTCCCCCTTTGTTCCCAGTTCCTGAGCTTTGATTTGATTTTTATTTAATAATTTTCACTGAGCTTTTGCACAAAAAGGTGCAAGCATAGAACCATTAGTTTGATAGCTTCAATATTAGGTGTTAGCATGTGTATGGAGACTCAGAAAATGAACGAGAGAGAAGCTTACTCTAATTGTGTTTGACACTCTTCAACCTTGATTTTTTATGCTCCAGTGTCATCTCCTTGTGAATAGCCAAGTGGCTACCTTTAGCGTTTAGGAAGGATTTTACTGTGTGATTTAGGTATATTGTTTGCAGACTTTCAGTATGTGAATATGGTGAAACCAAAAAGACCTGTACTATAAAATGAGACAGTTAGAATTGTTATATGGGGAAGGGGGGAAGGACTGATGACTTTACATATGTACCTAGGATGATGATTAATGAACAATGCTTATCTCTACATATGACATGGTATATTGCTGGCAGACTTTCATTATGTTATTCTGGTGAAACTAAAAGACCTATACTAAAAAAATGAGACAGTAAGAACTGTTATATGGGGGAGGGGGGAGGAGTGAAGGACTGATGAGTTTATATCTACCTAGGCTGATGATTAAAATGCTCATGGTATTTGTTAGAAAGGTTGAGGCTTTTGCGGCTTTTTCTTGTTGCATTAACATGTGTATAACATTTTCATTAATCTTTTGATAACTAACTCTAAGTAAGTTTGACCCCATCATACTTTTTTACGCAGCCTTTGTTTCTTCGATGATCTTCTCTAATACCTTTTTACATTTTTATATTTACTTTTGATCTTAGTGTTTTTACATTCTTATATTTACTTTTGAGATTAGTTTTTATACTTGAATGTTTCATAAGTCCTAGTCTCCTAGATGTCTTAGTGTGTTTTTAAATTCTTATATTTACTTTTGATCTTCTCCAACACTTTTTTGATGCTGAGTTTACCACACTAGAAACATGATCAGTTAGATAGTATTCATATTTCTTATCTTAATCAAAATTAATTAGGAGATCACGAGGAGAACATACAAATATGTGATTACAATGATTGTGTGAACTATCAAGAGTTCTCAAATGTGTCTATTTAGCAGGCTTATTGAAGGTCCTTGTTGCTTTGAGGATAGGTACTCAGTTGATCAAGTATAGCAGGAAACTAAGGAAAGGGAAACCCAAGTTCAACTTTTGAAGACTTTCCACGGTGAGTTCATTTTCCTTTTACTCATGTTTGTCATGTCCAAATTGTCTATTCATCTGTTAATGTTTTCCTCACATTTGAAGCATGAATTGTTAACAAGGCTTCAAGTCACATTAGCTTAAAAATATTATATTTATGGGACTAACCATCCTAACAACTTAGTGTACTGCGTAGTGCATAAAGTCTGATCAATTTTCTTGTCCTTTCTTCTAAAACTTAGTGTAACTGTATATATATTTAATGTGATAGAAAACCTTGAATCAATTTGTTTGAAAGTTGGGGCAGGAAAGTTGAACTGGTTTTAGAACCTTGAACCCTATTGTATCCATTGTTATTCTAATTAGCCTAGTTGGCTTCAGAATTACAAAGCTTGCTACTATTATGCTTTTTTTATAATGTAGATTTCCTGTGTGTTTGTGTGCTGAACGTGCATTTTAAAGGAAACCTACTAGAAGCCCTAACACTTATTGTTTTAATGATATTATCTTTTATATTAGTGGTGAACATGTTCATATGGTTTAATCTGATCTTTATCCCATTTATCATTGGTGACACCTCTTGATTTATTTTAGCTCCCAATATATAGTAACATGTCAAGGGCTAGGTTTCTACCTCTTATTTGAGGACATGACACCAACACAAGGAGAGAGGTAGCTAGGACAAAGGGATAAGTTTAAAAAGTACATAATTGTTAAAGATTAAATGTACAAATAATATAATCAAAGAGAAGCAAGTGGGGTGAAAACAATAGGTAGCAATTGAAGTAAGCACAAAAAGTGTGAATAAGATAAGATCACCAATAAAATTCCTTAAGAAAACTACACACCCCACAAGTTGTAATCTTAGTTTAATTTCAAGTATTAAATAATGGTCATATTTTCTCAAGTGTAAACTGAGAGAAGATTATCTTCAAACATTAAAGCCATTTATTTGAAGAAACCGACAATTATGTGCCATAATCCAATATTAATAGATCAACATTAACCAAACAATCAGTAGCAAAATACCATAGGATTACACAACAACGACATAAACTTTTAAAATCATCCAACAAACAAGGAAGGCCATAAAAAACAGTACGGATAAACCAATACAACACATTCAAATAGTAGTCTATCGTAGCAAGTAACGAAAATGGGGTTGCGTGGTCCATCTGGTTCCATTCCACTCGAAGTGTAGGCGCATCTCACGGGCACGATAATCATGTGTATCCCCGGTCATCGGGAAGTGGACACTATAAGTTGGAATATTCCCCAAACATGGACCCTGCCCAATGACCCTACCTGTCCAAAACCCATCAAGGGCGCGGCAATCGACGCGGTCATCGATTGTGTAAACCATTCGATACCTAACCCGAGGAGGTTGTGGACGTAGTCGTCCAGCCTGCACTATTTCCGCAAGTGGCTCATGGTTGTCGTTTGTGAGGGTGATGTACTCCACTTCATAGTGGCTTGGATCCACTCTCCTTAGAACGGTCGCCTCGTACAATGACCCTATCATCCCGCCTTCTGCCCCTATGACCTCCACTCTCTGATTTGGCCGGTATGGCCCCGGCATTGGTGCTGCATACAAACCAAAGACAAGCTAATTTAGGAATACATGTAAAAAAAATGAATACTAAACCGATAAAATCAGTGACTAACCTATGTAATCATACCCTTCGTCCGAGCTATCGGACCATATATTGATGGGGACAGGGTGGGGAGGGAGGCCAGACGTGGAGCCGTGATAGTATGAAGAGGATTCCATCTCGTTGAAGGGGAGAGGTTATGAATGGGTAGAAATCTGTAGGGGAGATGTTATGAATGGGTAGAAATCTGTAGGGGAGAAGTTATGAATGGTAGGATATATATACATTGTAAATCTGTAGGGGAGAGGTTATGAATGGTATGGGGAGAGGCCAATGTTCAGCATGTGACTATCTTTGACTCGGTTTTTGTTGCTTTTTTGTGGCTTTTTTTTTTGCTTTTTGTATGCTTTGTAGTTGCTTTTTATTGCATGTCATCAGGTTTTTTACAGCTGTCTCCATGTCACCATATGCTTTATTGTTTCCATGTATTTGTTTTGTTTCAATGCATTGATTGAGTAAACATACAAAGACAAGAAGACAAAAATAAAACATTACCAATGTAGGGCTTCCCTCACTATTTTCGATTGCCACTCTTGGAGTTTCCTTTTTCTGTTTTTTTTTACTGTTATTATGTCCTCAGAAAAGGACCAATAACATGTCACTGTTTTTCCTTTTTCTGATTTTCCTTTTTCTGTTTCTTCCTTTTTCTGGTTTTTCCTTCTTCTGTTTTTTCCTTTTTTTCTGGTTTTTCCTTCTTCTGTTATATTATGACTGTTATGTAACCACTCGAAGGTCCTTTTATGTTTTTCCTTTTTCTTGTATTATATTTTTAAATACCCCTTCAATATTTTCGATGGCCACTTATTTCCCTCCTTTTTCTATTTTCTTATGACTGTTTTGTACTGAGAAAACAGTAGCATGCTTACACAATGACAGTGTTGATGTTTCCTTCTGATTTCTGCTGGCAGGTCTGTGAGGCAAAGACATTGATATACAACTAGCAAATAATTAAGTAAGAACTTGTACCTCAACATCTCTGGTATCCTCTTGTGTTTTTTTTATGTACAATTTAATGTTACTAAATTGATGATATTACTAGAAAACGGGGCTCAACTCTTGTAGATAATCTAAATACAATTGTTATTATGAACATGAAATTATTATTATTAAAGAATGCCGGATGCATATATTCCTTTGTATTAATAAGAAATCTGGTATCCTCTTTTGAATGAGTAGTGTATATTACAGAAAAATGAAATTACATAATGAATATAAATGAGTAATATATACTTTCCCGTTCATACTTTGGTTTATTATGTGGTTATGATTGGTATTCATTGATGCAAAGTGAGTTGTGTTTGTTTGTAGATTATTAGTTACTAACTTGTATAACTCTAATAGCATGCCTTCCCTTGATTAGTGCCTCTTGATTAATTAGGAGAATCCTCCTCCTTCTGACCTGGAAAGATTGTCTTTCTCGGTCTTCATTCATATTATTCCTTTTGTAAGCATTTTAGTTACTTACTAGAATGTTTACCGTGTTCGATGTAGGTTTCCTTAATTAGTGCCTCTTTAGGTCATGACAATGCGTATGGACAAGTCGTGGATTGATTGGAGTACTAGGATTTCTGAGGCATATTTTGCAAAGCTAGATGAATTTTTAGACTTTGCATATGCCAACAAGGAGGTTGGGAGTTGCATATACTGCCCTTGTAGGAAGTGCAAGAATAGGGTACTATATGTTAGAAAAGTTGTGCGGAAGCATCTTCAAGACAATGGATTTTTGGTTAGTTATAAGTTATGGAATAAACACGGGGAGACCATTCATGATCTGATCGAGGAACCACGAGAGAGGAATGAAGTGCCACCTGAAGTCGATGGGTATATGGATGTGGGTATGGAGAGAATGGTGGAAGATGCTTTCGGAAGGACTAACGTACCGACGTCGGAAAATCTAGACCATGATAGCCAACGTGATGGTGATACTCCTGCTCCAACTGAGTGCACTGACCAGTTTATGAAGCTAATGGATGCCGCTAATCTTCCTCTATATCCGGGTTTTAAGAAGCACACGTCATTGTCCTTCGCTGTCCGACTCTTACAAGCAAAGAGTTTACACGGATGGATCGACCACTCATTCAAAGATTTGCTAGAGATATTATCTGAAGTATTACCAGATGGGGTTCACCTTCCAAAATCTTATTATCAAGCGCATAAGTTAGTGGACGATTTAGGCTTCACTTTCACAACTGTGGACGCATGTCCTAATAGTTGTATGCTCTTTCGAAATGAAGATGCAAGCCTAGATGCTTGTGCAATATGCAATGAATCGCGCTGGAGGCAAACAGTTGATGGTTGTCAATCAAGCACACGAAAAGCTGCACAACAAGCATGGTATTTTTCGTTGAAACCACGATTGCAAAGGTTATTTGCATCAATGGAGTCTGCCACCCGTATGAAATGGCATTACTTAAACCGTGTTGATGATGGTGTGTACCGGCACCCGGCCGACTCTCCTGCTTGGAAGCACCTTGATGCCAAACACCCTAGTTTCGGAGCTGAGATGAGGAATGTGCGCTTAGGTATTGCTTCTGATGGATTTAATCCTTTTGGTAATCAAAATGTCAATCATAGCATGTGGACGCTCATCCTAGTTCCTTACAACTTACCACCTATGTACATCTTGAAGCAACCGTATATATACATTTCTGTGCTTATTGATGGACCAAAAGGACCTGGAGATAAGATAGATGTGTATTTAGAGCCTTTGATAGAGGAGCTAAAGGAATTGTGGGAAGTGGGTGTAGAAACATTTGATGCTTCTGCCAATGAAATGTTTCAAATGCGTGCTGCCGTGCTATGGACTATCAATGACTTTCCAGCCTATGCAAATTTGTCTGGGTGGAGTACTAAAGGTGAGCATGCATGTCCAAATTGCAACATAAGACCAGGTGCAACGTACTTAAAAGCTAGCCATAAGTGGTCGTACGGTAGGAGTAGGCGGTTCTTGCCCTAGGATCACAAGTATCGAAGAGATATGAAGTCATTTTATGATGGACGGGAATTTGATTCCGCGCCTCCTAGAATGACCGGGGCTGATCGCCTCTCACAACTGATGAAAATAGAGTGCTTACTTGTTACAAAAAGGTCATGCTATTGAGAAAGAAGATGGGACCTGATAAACCAGAGAGGGATCCAGCCAAGAAAAAGAGGCATAATTGGAAGAAGAAAACCATCTTGTATGAGCTACCGTATTGGAAAGACACTCTGTTGCCATACAGCATCGATGCGATGCACTCCGAGAAGAATTTTGCCGAAAATGTACTGAATACAATATTGGGAGTGAAAGGTCGAACCAAAGACAATGTCTCTGCTCGTCACGACCTTGAGAGACTTGGAATTCGCAAGCAATACCATGTGAAGCTCACAGAATCGGGCACTGAGGTGTATGAGAGGGCTGAATTTGAGATGGACAATGTCGGGAAGGACAAGTTCTTGTTAGCCTTATCCAAGGCCAGAATGCCGGATGGTTCGTGTTCTAGTATTGCACGGAGGGTGAACTTAAGGGATCGCACCATTGTAGGGCTTAAAAGCCATGATTACCGCATTCTGTTACAAGAGCTAATTTCGCTTTGTGTTCGGAGTTCCTTGCCAAGGAATGTGGTATCTATTCTGATTGACGTTGGAAAGTTCTTCAAGGTGTTGAGTTCAAAGGTTAATACAAACACTTCATTGGAAGAGGCACGTGCTAAGATCATTCTAACCCAATGTGAGATTGAGAAGATATTTCCCCCATCTTTCATGGATGTGATGGAGCATTTGCATGTGCATCTCGCGGAGGAAGCATTACTCGGTGGAGCTGTACAGTTTCGATGGATGTACCCTATCGAGAGGTTTCTACTCACTTTGAAAAATTATGTTCGACAACAAGCTTGCCCGGAAGCATCACTAGCCAAAGGTTACATCATGGAAGAGTGCATGAACTTTTGCACTCAATATCTACAAGATGTGGAAAGCAAGTCGCAAAGACCACCAAGAAGAAAAGATGATGCCGAGAAGAAGGGGAAGGGCTTCATTCTACCCGAAGTGACGCGTTGCCAAATCCACCGATGGGTCTTGTTTCATGCTGCTGGAGTGGCACCATATCTGGAGTAAGTCCTTTTCAGACTAGGTGCATTTAGTTTGTTAGGATATCAAAGCAATATTATATGACTTGCTAACATTATACCCCCTTCTTAACATTAAAGAGAACATTTGGCATTTATTAAACAACACAATCCTATGGCAAATGAGACGTCAGTGGCATCAATTCATTTCAACGAGTTCCCGCAATGGTTCAAGTCACACGTGAGTACCAGCTTCAAGTTTCCAAGTGTAATTAATGTGCTTTATCATATTCGAGTAATATGTAAAGTACCTGCCAAATGAACCTTTTACCTTTACATATTCAAGTTTCAGAGTTGCGTCGGGCAGGGGATGTGTCCTTAAGTAATGAAGTTATCTCATTGTCAAACTTCCCGTCCCCTACACATCGAATGGATATTTCTTTCGTGTCAAAAGTGTTGACACAAAAAGAACAAGACAAAATTGTGGGGTGTATTTGCAAGGAGATTTTGTACCCTATTATGGGAGATTAACGGATATTATAAGGGTTACATATGCCTCAGATATCGAATACGTATTATTTAGGTGTGAGTGGGCACATCCTTCAACAGGGGTTAAATTGGATCCTTTTCAATGCACCTTAGTAAACTTTGATAGGTTACTATACCCACGTGATAAACTTGGGGATGAACCATTTATCTTGGCATCGCAAGCTCGCCAAGTGCGGTATAATCCCGATGCATCTGGACATGGATGGTTAAATGTCGGTGAAGTTGAATCTAAGGACTATGCCCATGTAGGTGATTGTAATATGGACTTTGATGATGAGTTGGAGCTCGACTAGAGGTCAGTACCATTTGTGCTACTGTTGCATATTTTGTGTAGAACACAAATGTGTGTTTTCTCTACTTTTTTGTTGTTGTCATATACAATGCCTTAGGGTTAATGAAGATGTTAGGGATTTAGAGTTTTGATTACAACGTACATAAATCATTTATCTTATAAGCAATCATCCTTGTCACTTGTAGGCAATCATGAAGAAACGAAAGGGTGGACCCGGCAAACCGCGAACCATGGGTGAATTCCTAGTGTCTACTGACTCACGTGGCTCTCAGAGTGGCTCGTCACCGTCCGCATCAACAGCTGGAACACTTCCTCCCACGGCTCCACCACCACCGACTGCATGTCCAGCCGAAGAACAGGTTCGTTGGTGCTCCCACAGTTCTTTGATACTTGCCCATTCAATCAAGTCATGAGACTTCCATATATATTTGTAATGACTGTCTAACTATATTGTATTTGTGTTTCAACCATTAAGAAACAAAAGGGTCGACACGGGAGACCGCGAACCATATCTGACTTTCTACTGCCTGCCGGAGATAGATCCTCCCCAAGTGTGTGCTCAATGTCGACATCAGCAGCTGGAACCCTCCCTCTCACGACTCCACCACCAAATGAAGTTCTTGCTCTAGGACAACCTCAGTCACTTGATCCGCTCCTTGCTCAATCGAACACTCAAGTGAACAATGTACTGACAACGCAACCAGATGTAGCTCCACAATCAGCTGCACCAGATGATGCAGATGCTCCTACTGATGCAGACCTCAACGTCGATTCACCCGGTTAGGCATTAATTTGCATTCCAACCCTTATATCTTCCTCAATCCTTTATAGTTATATGAATGAATAATAAAATATATGGTGTTTCAAGATGGATGTGGACGCCCGACCCCTAGAGGTCATAGCAACGGTGTGTTGGGGTGGAACACCGGAGCCAAGGTTGTAGTCGAATTCAATGACAAGTTCCAACCAGTTGGGCCTAACGCCAAGCACCTCAAGTCGCAACTGGGGATACTAGTGCGTGACGGGCAACGACTTCCTCTTACTATGCTGGACTGGACCTCTTTCGGACAAGATGTGATGGATGGCATATGGGAAGAAGTTAAGGTATTTTCTTTCTCCTTTCTAATTTGTCACTTTTATAATATGGATGATGTTCTTTCTCCTTTATACTTTCTTTTTCAGCATGTACTAACTTTAACCTGACAATTTGCTTCTTTTTTATCTTATTGACTTTTAACACTTATAGAAAAATTTGGTGGATCCTCCCGATGGGTTCAAAGAGGTGTGCTTGAGAATGTTAAACATCATGTGGAAGGGCTATAAGTCTAAAACAAAGGCGAAATATTTTACTTGTTGCCAAGATGACCCTGAGCTGGAGAAGCATAATCCTCCAACTGTCCTCCCACCTGATTGGATTACGCTCATTGCATATTGGAGAAGTGAGGTTGCCCATGTATTCTATATTTCCCCCTTATATTAGATGGTCCATCTCAAGTTTGGTGCATCCTATTGTAACGTATTCGTGTGTCCAGAAACAATCCGTCCAGAACTCAAAGAATAGAGATAAGCATGGGTTGGTGCATGTTACCGGGCGAAAGTCATTCGCTGAAGTTAGACACGAGGTCCGTATGTGCACGTTGTCTGAATTAGTGCATATCGTTCAATTTTTATTTGTTTTTAGTTCTTGCACTTTTGAGTACTTGTTTGTGTATCAAGTCCATGACATTCGTATTTAACTTGAGTGATTTCTGCCATTTAACTAGCGGCACAAAGCTGGGCAACCTACTGACAAGATGAGCATGTGGGTTTCTTCTCGAAATGGAGTTGATCCTGATGTGATTGAGACCGTTGTAAGTTTCTTTGGACCCTTTTAATTTTCAGCCATTATTGAACTTTATATGTTGACTTGTTTTACTCATATAGAAGGACTTCAACGCCCTCTTGCTGATGGAACCTGAGGATCAGCGAGATCTTGACGAAGTGAAGGATAGGATATTCCATCGGCTTATTGGAGAAGATGGTCACGGATACTGTCGGACCTATGGTGCCAGTGCCCCTCCGCGTTTGGTGTATAACTCCTCATCAAGAGCTCCTCTCGGTGTTCAAGATATGCGCGAGATTGCCAAAGAGTTTGTAGGGGAGATTGCCAAAGAGTTTGCAGGGGACCTCAAAAGCCACTTAGAGAACCACATAGATAAAAGATTTGAGCACTTTCAAAATGAATTTATGAACGCTTTCCGGCCCAATGACGGGGGAGGCTCACCTTCACACGGACAGGTTAGTCATGATTTGTTTGACCTGAGTGCTAAGGTTTCCTCTTGTGTTTGATTATGATGGTTTACTTTTTGTTGTTTGTTCATTCCATTTGGACCCCTTTCTCTTTTGATTATCTTTTACTTTGTATGGTTGTGTATGAAGTTACATATATGATATATGATGGGCTCTTTATTCTTTATGATATGCCATATAACAATTGGAGAGGGAGAAAGATTAAAAATCAGTACTTTGTTTACATAGTCAAGTTCGAAGGTGTGCTTCTTGAATGAAGTCCTTCCTTCTTATATTAAAAATCAGTACCTTGCATTGTCCAGTTTTGCTTTTTTATTTAAGTCCTTGCATACCTTAAAAATCAGTTGTCTGAATGTGTGACAGTGCTAAGGTTGGCTTCTTTCTTTGGTAGGCAATAGAAAGTCAGATATCTCATTTGTGCAGCTGATATCTCGCTTGTTCTTTTCTGTATTGTAGACAAGTGTTCATCAGACAAATCAAAGGGAGTCAATTGGAGACGGAGCTCTTGTTCTATCTACCAACGATAAATCTCTGAACACATCAACTCAACAATCTGCCTCCGGACTAAATAAACGAGCCGCTGAGGATCAATCACTTGAAGAAGAAGAAGACGAACTCTAGCACACTTGGAGACGAGCTGCTGAGGATGAGACAAATCAAAGGTTGCTCTAAGTATGTTTTCATTATCTTGCACTTTTGTTGGCCTAAGACTTGAGGTGTTAGGCAATATGGACAGTGGACACTAGATGTTAGGCAATATGTAGGTTTCAGACTTTTGTTGGCTTGACGTAAACTTCAGACGTCAAATACTTTTGTTTACTTGAAGTACTCGTTGGACGTCAAATGTGTATGCAAGGGACCTTTTGCTGAATTCACTTGTGATGAATGCACTTGAATGTTGGCTTCATTTGCTTTTGCAGATTGTATGAATGCACTTTTATATAATTTATACAGGGTGCAATTATATATATAGAATAAACAATTTAGGGTAGCATTAACCGTAGCAACGGCCACGAGCCGTGGCAACTATTACAAAATGTTCAGGGAAAACCAGTTATGACCGTAGCTACGGCAGCTACGACAAATTACCATCGCCAACGTTCCCTCCCAAATTTCACCCAAAATTGGCGCCATAATTTGGCGCCATAAAAAATCTTAGCTACGGCTGTGGCCGTAGCAACCAAGGGAATTTGGCGCCCTCAAATTGGCGCCTTCACTCCACTTTCGACGGCTCCCTACCGTAGCAAAGTGGATGTTTTTTCCTCCCGTACCAATGCCGTAGCAAAGCCGTAGCAAATATCTTTGCTACGGCTACTTGCCGATGCTACCAACTTTTGCGACCCCATAGTTCGCCACCCCCCCATTTCCCATAGCAATGCCGAAGCTAATGGCCTTTTGCCACGTCTGGACAACCTTTTGCTACGGTTTTTGCCGACGCTAAATTAATTATTTTTTGTAGTGTGGTGTCGTGAAAAGGGTCATGTTGTTGCTTATTGCCCTTTGTTCCGTCAACAGGTTCCGTCTCTATCCTCCTCCACCTCCTTATCACCCACCCAACACTCCACCTCAGGCCAATGTTACTACCTTCCGCCCCCAAACAGATCAACCCTGGTTGGTTGACAGCGGTGCATCGCACTATGTCACTAACGATCTTAATAACCTGCTCATTCACTACCCATATGATGGGACTAATGAGCTTCTTGTTGGTAATGCTCAACGCCTTCTGATCTCTAGTGTTGGTAAAACAGTTTTACATTCGGCAACCAAACCTTTTAATATTGATAATGTGTTTTTTGTTCCTAAAATTACCAAGAATATCTTGTTCGTTTCTCAACTTACTTTACAAAATAATGTCTCCATTGAATTCTTACCCTTTTCCTTCTTTGTGAAGGACCTACCATCCGGCAACATCCTTCTTAGGGGACCTTTAGTTGATGGTGTTTATTCATGGCCTGTTTCAAAGACACCATTGACACTTTCAACTCATCTCTCTCGGCTCGGCTTGGCATCACCGTTTAGAGCATCCGACACCACCTATTTTTCGCATTATGCAATCTTATTTCCCCGAAAGTAATTTTCATTCCATTTATGATTTTTTCCACCCTTGTTCGATCAATAAAGCCCATAGACTTCCGTTTCTCAAATCAATTATTTCATCAAGTTCCCCGCTGGAAGTAATTTTTTCAGATGTGTGGACTTGTACGATTATGTCTTTTGATGGGTATAAATATTATATTATTTTTATTGATCACTATACAAAATATGTGTGGTTTTTTCCACTCAAACAAAAATCGGACACACTCAAAACCTTCATTGTATTTAAATCTTTGGTGGAAAACATTCTAAACTCCAAAATCAAAATGTTCTATTCGGATAATGGTGGTGAATTTGTGGCCCTAAAATCCTTTTTGGCCAATAATAGCATCTCACACTTCACGTCTCCTCCACATACCCCAATACAATGGATTCGCAAAGAGGAGACATCGGCACATTGTTGAAACGAGTCTTACATTCAAGTCTCACTCTAATATGCCTCATAAACTTTGGCCTCTTGTCTCTCAAATGGCAGCTTATCTCATCAATAGAATGCCAAGCCCAACTTTACAAAACCAATCTCCGTTACTCAAACTTTTTCAAAAACCACCTAATTATAAAAAAATAAAATATTTTGGTTGTCTATTTATGTCTCTTGCCATGTCACCTTTGTAGAGAGTGAATACCCATTCAAAACACTAGTTCACACATACCCCATCTGTCAACCCCCACTAGACCCTCTCACTCATAATAATATTCTTTCTATTCCTATTCTAACATCATCCCATCCACCTATCCCACCCTATCCCCTTTACCCGAGCCCACTCCAACCACCTCCCCACTACCTACACCTCCCCAACCCAATATGGAGCCCACTCTTCTACCAATTTGCACTCTCCTAGCTAAAACTCCATCCCCTCAAATCCACCTTTGTTGCCACCTCCACATGGACCACACCCTTCTCGGGCTTCCACATCCAATCGTCCCCTCCTTTTTACTCCTTATGATCACCGGATGATCACTAGATCCAAGTCAAGCATCGCTAAACCAATAACCAAACTTAATTTTCATGTCTCCCTTCCACCTAACAAAGAACCCCAAAATATTACTCAAGCCCTCAAGAACTCGAATTGGCGTGATGCGATGAAGCTGGTTCCCAAGACATCTCATCATAACATAATTGGTTGCAAATAGATATTTCGAGTCAAACACCATCCTGATGGAACATTGGATCATTATAAGGCTCGATTGGTTGCCAAAGGCTTTCATCAACGCTTGGGGTGTGACTTCACGGAGGCCTTTAGCCCACTAGTAAAACCAGTCATGGTGCGCACGATCCTTGCGCTAGCTGTTCGTTCCGCTTAGCCAATCCGACAAGTCGACGTCAACAACGCCTTTCTACAAGGCACTCTTTTGGAGGATGTCTTCATGGATCAACCACCTAGATTTGTTGACAAAGCATATCCCCACCATGTGTGCAAACTCAAGAAGGCCATCTATGGCCTAAAACAAGCACCGAGAGCTTAGTATACTGAGCTCCAAACTTTCCTTCTCTCAACTAGGTTTGTCAACTCCATTGTAGATGCCTCCTTCTTCACCCTTCGATCATCCACTGCAGTCATCTACCTTCTTGTTTATGTTGATGATATCATCATCACTGAAAGTCATACGCCGTCCCTTATGGTATTCATCCACTCCCTCTCAACTCGGTTCTCATTGAAAGACATGGGCTCCCTCACCTACAAGCTTTTTTCTCAACCAACGTAATATTTCATCTCCTTGGTAAAACCAACATGCTTGAGTGTCGTCCTGCATCCACGCCCATGGATTCTTCCTTGTCCCTCACTCGCCAATCAGGTACAACACTAGAGAATGCTTCGGAGTATAAGATGGTCATTGGAAGTCTCCAGTACCTATCTCTTACTAGGCATATATGAGCATCGCAGCAAACAAGCTTTCACAGTTCATGCAGGCCCCCACCACTAATCATTGGATTGCAGTAAAAAGGGTCCTTTGCTACCTTTGAGGTAGCATGGATAGGGGTATAGTCATGCACAACACCGGCTCCTCCGCTCTTCATGGTTTTCGGATCCTGATTGGGTCGGAAATAAGGATGATTGCACATTGACTACATATTATGTGTTCTTTCTTGGTCGGACTCCGATTTCCTGGAGTTCTCGCAAACAGAAGACTGTTGCTTGATCTTCAACTGAATCGGAATATAAAGCTCTTGCTGATTCTTCCTCTGAATTGGTTGGATTCAACTCCTTTTGTCTGAATTGGATGTTCAATCCTGCACTCAGCCGATCATATATTGTGACAATCTCGGCGCTAAAAGCCTTAGTTCAAACCCAATGTTCCACTCGAGAATGAAGCATATAGCCTTGACTTTTCACTTTGTTTGGGAACAAGTACAGGACAATGCCTTACGAGTCTCCTATGTTCCGACTGAAGATCAACTTGCCCATGTTCTAACCAAGCCTCTCAATTGGCATCAGTTCCATATTTTGTCTTCCAAGTTTGGCCTTACAGATATGTTAAACAATAATATCCTATTGTTAAGGATTATTTTCCATTTAGATTTATATTATGTTAATTAGTCAATATTTGGTTAGAGATTATCTCTCTCCATAATCTTCTCCACTTTCCTTGATGTATGCTCACGTCTCTCAGGAGCTCGTGCTGATGTATCTTTAAAACCCATTGAAGGGATTGAAAATAAATCAAGCAATTCACTTTAATGACTCTATCTTCTACACTTCCATCGTCATTTGGGCCCATCACCCACCCTACCCCACCTCACCTCCAAATTTCCCTTCCTTACGGAGCGCCTAAATTTCTACTCGTAATTATCTATTCCCTACAATTAGCTCCCAAGCCAAAAACACTCACAAAACCTCAAACCCCTACCTACTTCCGCCCATCTGCCCTTAACTGTCATCACATGATCACGTGTAAGCACTAACAATCTAAAGTCCAAAGCCCTCATTACCTCCACAACTCCAGAT
Source organism: Persicaria maculosa (assembly GCA_963922045.1). Classification (NCBI taxonomy): domain Eukaryota; kingdom Viridiplantae; phylum Streptophyta; class Magnoliopsida; order Caryophyllales; family Polygonaceae; genus Persicaria; species Persicaria maculosa. The sequence continues at coordinate 41,558,503 of OY998271.1, forward strand.
TCACACATCTATCCAAAAACCGCTACCCAAACCCTTAAATTAGAAAGTTGGCAAATTGCAATGAAAGATGAATACAATGCTCTCATTGAAAATAAAACTTGGCCCATCGCTCCGTCATGCTAATCTTGTAGGTTGCAAGTTGATTTTCAGGATCAAACATCACTCAGATGGAACTATTGACATGTACAAAGCACGATTGGTTGCAAAAGGATTTATTCAAGAAGAGGGAGTCAACTTCTTTGAAACCTTCAGCTAAGTCATCAAGCCCACCACCATCCGCCTAGTTCTGTCCTTGGCTTTTACGAATGGTTGGAACATTATGAAATTGAATATAAACAATGCGTTCCTCAACGACGACTTATCGGAGGAAGTATACATGAAGCAACCAAAGGGCTTCGAGGACAAATCCAATCCAACACATGTCTGTCGCTTAAACAAGACCTTGTATGGTCTTAAGCAAGCACCGAGAGGATGGTTCACCAAACTCAAGCAATATCTCATCATCCATGGCTTCTGAGTGTGTCAGTTCGACACATCTTTGTTTGTGCAATGCTCTCCCGATGCCATCATCTATGTACTTGTCTATGTGGAAGATTTGATTGTCATAGGTAACAATCCCACCTTGATCCAACACTACTCTCCATAAAACCTTTGCTCCGTAATCTCCATTACTTTCTTGGCCTTCAAATACAAAAAACTTCCTCCGGTCTCAACCTTTCCAAATGTAACTACATCAAAGATGTTCTTCACAGAAGCAATAAGCTCCAATCCAAATCTATATCCACTCCCGCATATCCCACCACACGCCTTTGCTGTGATGGTGAACCATTCACGGTCCCTACTCTTTATCGCATGATCGTTCGCTCTCTTTAGTACGTCACCATCACAAGAACCGATATCTCCTTTGCTGTCAATTGGGTCTGACAATTCATGTACTCCCTGACCACTCTACATTGGCAAGCCATCAAACGAATCCTTTGATATTTAAATGGCACTCTCCACCACACCCTCATTTCCAACAAACTATGGCTCCTTGTCTCCTTGCCTATTCTGATGTGGGTTGAGTCTCCAACACTAATGATTGTCGATCCCAATACGGCTTTGGAATATTCCATCCTTCCAATCTAATCAGCTAACATCACGGAAATAGAAAGTTGTCACTCGATCAAGAATTGAAGCAGAGTACCAGGCTCTTCCATACACTACGGGTGAACTCCATTGGCTCAAGCATCTCTTTCGTGATCTCTGTGGTCCTCTACACCTACCACCCACTATTCTCTATGACAATATTGGCGCCACCTTTATCTGTAAGAATTCGATCATAAGCAACCACTCTAAACACATTCAACTTGATTTTCAGTTTGTTAGAAAACAAGTTGAATCTGGCCATTTCAAGATCAGTCACGTTTCATTAAGCGATCAACTCGTGGATATCTTCACCAAACCACTTATTAAAGATAGAATAGTGTCCCTCCGTTCCAAGCTCAAAGTCTGGTCTTCCCATGGTATTGCCTTGGGGGGGGAGGGGGGTAATGAGAAGTCCACTTCTTGAAGTATAGGCACAATCTGCTGTCCTAAACTGATTTAATTAGTTAATGTTTTTATGTATTTAGTTCCTAATTTTACGCTTATTATTTTGCCACTCTTCTCCCACTAACTACGTAACTATAGGTTCGGTAGTTGTGTGTGTGTATATATATATATATATATATATATATATATATATATATATATGTGTGTGTGTGTGTGTGTGTTCCAATCCAATATCAAGAGAAGATTTCCTCTTCTGGTTGGTACACTCACACTCGTCATTCGCCTATGAATGTTGTAGGTTGTAAATGGGTATTTTGGATTAAGAGTAAGGCCGATAGTTCTGTTGATTGGTACAAAGCTAGGCTCATTGCCAAAGGATACAACTAGGCAAAAGGTATTGACTATTTCGATACATTCAATCTGGTTGTTCGTCCGACCACCGTCCTCTTTGTTCTCTGCATAACCCTAATAAAGGGCTGGCTTATCCGTCAGTTTGATATCAACAATTATTTTTTGAATGGTTACCTTTCTGAGGATGCCTACATGGACAAGCTGCTAGGGCTCATCCATCCTTCTCGCCTTAAGTTTGTATGTCAGCTCGCTAAGGAGTTGTATGGCCTCAAGCAAGCTCCCAGGGCTTTGTTCGGCAAGCTCAAATCTTTCTTGTTACTATTTGGGTTTCGGGCATGTCAGTTCGATTGCTCTCTCTTTATGTTATCCCCATCATTTGGTGTGATTTACATTCTTGTGTACATGTATGTTATTATTACCATAGGGATTTCTTCCATGGCTATTGGACAATTCATCGCCAAGCTAAATGAGGTGTTCTCTCTTAAGGATCTAGGCCCGCTTCATTACTTCTTGGGTGTTGAGGTTACCCAAACCTCAAATTGGCGGCTTTTGTCTTAGCAATATTACATTCAAGCCTTGCTTGCTCGGTCTAAAATGGACGTGGCTAAGTCGATCTGCAAACGTCACTCTCGTCTTCAGCAAGCAAGCGATCCCATGTCAGATTCGTCTCTTAATCAGAGCATTGTTGGTGCTCTTCAGTACGTCAACATCACTCACCCTGAGATTGCTTATGTGGTGAATCATGTGTGTCATTACATGCAGAGCCCGACGGAGGCCCATTGGGCAGCGTTAAAACGGATCCTACGCTATATTAATGGTACACTCTTCTGCACTTTTTAGCCCTGTGCCCATGCCATATGTTCACCATTACAGCCTTCACCGATGCTGGTTGGTGGGTGTCCGTGACAATTGTCGTTCACAGTATGGGTTTGCATCTATCTTGGCAGTTCTCTCATTAGATGGACCTCTAGAAAGCAATGTGTAGTTGCTCGCTCTAGTACAGGGCCGAGTATCGGACAATTGCTGAGACGGTCGCTAAACTTATTTGGATTCAACAACTCTTCTTGGATCTTCGCCAACGCCTCTCAGATGTTCCCACCGTTTTATGTGATAGTTTGAGTGCTACGTTTATGGCCCATAATCCCATTCTCACCAACCGATCTAAGCACATCCCCATTGACTTTCATTTTGTCCGTGAAAAGGTCAAAGCCGTTGAGCTCACGTACGGTTCGTTGTCACAGTGGTTCTTACTATTAAACTGTGGACATCTTCACCAAGGCACTTAGCAATCGTCATTTTGAGTCGTTACGTTCCACCCTACATGTCGTCACTCCTCCATGAGCTAGGTATTAGGAGTGTATATATGTGTATCTTAGGAAAGGATGTGTATAAATATTTTTGATATCTTCTTTTATAAGATTTGGTCTGTCTCTCGTGTTGAGTTAATTAACAGAGATTACAATCAATTTATTGTGGAAGCTTTTACTACTTGCAATTCATTCCACACATTTGACGTCGTGAGGTTCAAAATGAGGAAATCCCAATGATCTGTCCCCCTATACAAAAAATACTGCACTTGTACAGATAAATTAACTCGTCAAATTATGCTATCTTAATTTCATGCATGTTCTTACTGATTCTATAATTACGAAACCAATTGGATCCTTAAAAAAGCGTTCTAATTATCATATTTCTCACTTTCACATGAGAAGCCAAATTGTTATTGTTTCTTTGTTAAACCATCACAGTTTGGGAAATGGAGTTGGTGGCTACGTACCAGCGACCATGAGCTTTGATTTCGTGGAGGAAGGCAGCAAAACTCCGAGAATTACTCTCAATGTATGGGCGCCCGCGCCTGTAAGACTGATAGACCAAAGGGTAATTGATGGATATGCAACTCAAAGTAGTTTGGATCAGCCTGTTGGAATAAACGAGATCTGCCTCCATCTTCCAGTTATAATCTACAGGTTACTCCAATAATATTTGATTTGAGCGAGTCTTCCCAATTTGTCCAAGTTCAGTGAAGTTGTGCTTGCTTTGCTAGATTAGTAATTCGCCTGACTGGAAATTTAGAACTGACATTGAGCTATACATATCGCAATTAATATAATTCGTTGAGCTCACGAGGGCGGGCACAAATGTTAAGGTGTCAACTCTTGATGACGCCCATCTCAGATTCGATTTCTATTAGCGAATGGTGTTTGGATGGTCTGAATGTTCATCTTAAGGATGGGGATTTCTTCAGAGAACGTGATAGTTGCTTGCAATATAGCAAACTCTAACTTTACAAGCTCAGACCATAGCTGCCATCAAACTTCTCAATTCTCATCATATAATCATATCTTTACAATGGTGTTAAGGCAGTGAAGCATGTGAAGGAATCCTGTGGCTGAGAACTGTCTCAATTGTGCTAGGGATTAATATAGTAGGGATAATAAATATAATTAGGAGAATGATGGGCATTGGGTTATAAATAACCACAATGTTATTGTATAGGGTATGAATGGATTTACAGGACTCTTTCCCTTATCTCCTCTATCTTCTTCCTCAATCTCTCTTATTTTTATCTCAAATCATCATCGGCACCTTCGGGTCCTAACAAATTGTTGAACGTAGTAGGGCAGCCAGTAGAACTATTTCGGGGTGGTCGAGCCGAAAAGGATCTCAGGGTAGTACCCGAACATCCCCGATTCAACTTCCGAATAACCGCTCTCTATTTACCAAAATTAGGGAAGGGCAGCCAATACGGATCACCGTGTTCAAAGCTGGCAAAATCTGACCCGACCCGACTCACCCGAACCTGAACCCGATCGAAACTCGGAAATCTGGAGTCATCCGTAACCCGAACCCGAGACCAAACCCGACCCGAACCTGACCCGAATCGAAACAGATCCGAACACAGATAAACCCGACCCGACTCTAAACCCGACCGGACTTTGAACCCGACCCGGCTCATCCCGACCCGATCCGACCCGACTTGAAATGGTTATTTAACATCAACATTTTAATGCTTGAATGTTAAATATTTTTTTTATTTTAACACAAGTTTATGATTATACTTTTAACCTATAAAACACCAATTATTTTTGTTAATTGTTATCATATGAATAAGAACCCAAGTAAATTCAATAGATAAGCGGATAAGTCAATGAGCCAAGTAAGTCAACCGCCATACATCAAAACATCGATACATACTACGAGTCAGAAATACATTTTAAGTAAATTACATATTTAAGTATTCAATCGAGTCAAAATCAACCTAATTATCCAAACGGGTCGAATATGATTCGACCGAAAACTCAAACCAACTATATGACTATACCCACTTTGATTCGAAATTCAAATGAGACTGATCCGCCTCTTGACCTGAAACCCGAACGAGCCCGACCCGCTTTGACCCGAACCCGAATGGGCATGGCCCGATTTAACCCGAAACCCGACCAATCTAAAATTCATTATGACCGAACCCCACCCGAACCCGACCCGATCAGTACCCGACCATAAATTTTATCCGAACTGACCCGACCCGTCAGTGACCCGACCCGAGCAAGCCTGACCCGAACCCGACCCGAACGACCGAATTGCCAGCTCTAACCGTGTTATTTGAGTTTCAATCGATCCGAGCTAAATAATGAATCGAGCATAAAAATGTGCTCATAATCAACTCATTTTGTAAATGATGCTCGAGCTGAGCTTTTATTTAGCTCATATAACAACCATAACCTTAACTTAATATTTATTCGATTGTGTTTCCTATACTTTTTTAGTTAATTTTTTTTTCGGATATTTTATTTATATATTTATATTTCATTTTTTTAGACGCAAAAAAAATGATAGCGTTTTATCATAAACCGATAACATTTTATCTTAAAATAACATAATTTATTATCATATTACATACGGAGTATAATTCTTTATATCAATTTAATCCAAAACTATATCGTACATGTATAATTGTGCCCCCTGAAATTTTTCTGGCTCAACCACACATCTAAGATGTCACATAGATGCCTAATTGAACAAAATTTTCCCCAAATAGTATCAAAGGAAGCCTTCGAAGAATAACTTAAAAGATGTATCATTACTTAAAAGTTGCAAATACAACAACTTTATGTTTTTTCTATGAAAGCGGATTTGAGTTGAGTGTGACTACATACCACTATAATTGAATGAGATGTCTACACATCTTAAATCAACCAAAATATGAATCAGTGAATCACTACCTGACAGCAGTAGGTAACTAGATTTCAGAACTGCACAGAAACTAATCGTTACAGAAAATCGGACTTGCATATATTATTAACATATCACAATAAATAGAATGTACCATAACACACACACACACCAATCAGTAGCTAATCATCAACCACCATATTATATGTTGTTGTGGGGGTAATAACGGTACAATACCAGCTCGATCGATATCTCTGAAACACCCGAAAGCTTGTCCACCCAAGATTGTGAAAATTTGGGTTTACGTACTCTTCAAGTCTCAACCCGACTCCACAGGCACTACATTCTTCGACCTTTAAACCCAACAAAGAATTTCATTCCATGTATACAATTATATATTGTTTTTCATTTGAAATCAAATTCCATTCACCTTATCGTATATTGATTTTTTCTTTGGACCCTTTTAGATACCGTTCCCTTGCAAATAAATGATCATATCAGTATCATTAATCACGACTTGTCGAAAAAAAAAATTTAAATATAGCAATTCTCAAGGGTAGATTTTGACTTTTGAGTGTTTGTCTAGGGTTGTTTTAAAACCATGGTTACCTCTAAAAAAGTTTGGACTCTAAGACAAAAATGGAAAATGGATCTCTTTATTAAAAAAATATATTCACAATTTTTTATATATTTTTTCAAACAATATAAATTTTCAACTTAATTAACCATGCCACTTACAAAGTTAGTTATAAAATTATATATGAATAATGCTACTAACTATCGGTATTATACAATAAAAATAATTTCTATCAATATACTTATTTACTAACGGGCGATATACTTTCCTGCAAGTGATATTAACAAAAGTAAATAAAACATATCTTCGAATTCATAGGTTCTACTTTATCAAAAACTGATAAGGAAAATTTAGCCTTTTCATGATGGACACTTTGGTCTTCTAGCTAGGAACCAACATCTATTCAAACAAGTGTCAATCCCTAGTATCAATACAATAAGACATATTACTAATACTCACATTACAAATTGGAAGAAAACTACTAGGTTTGTGGAGGATCTTAACACGGTGCCCTCCCCCTCTGTGCACACTTCTAATCAACATGGTAAACACAAAATCAAAAAACTGATCTCTTGGCGCAAACCCCCAACAGATACGTTCAAACTCAACTTTGACGAATCTACCCTAACAAATAATAAAAGCTCCTCTGGGACTATTATCCGAGATTGGAATGGAAAACCTATACACATTGGCTACCAACTTCTGAGCAGCCAAACCCCTCTCAAAGCTGAAGCTTTAGCCTTGAAACAAGGCGTTATGGAAATCCTGCGGCTACGCCTCAATAAAATACATATTGAAGGAGACTCCCTCATCATAATTAACCACTTGCTGAGCAAACATTCCTATCCCTGGAAAATTGAAATGATTATGACTGATATTAAAATCCTTCTATCGACTATGAAAGAAGTCTTCTTCTTCCACGTGCCTCGACTAAGCAATAGAGTGGCTGATAAGGTTGCACACCTTTGCCACTCTGCCCGGGGCATTGATATCTCAAACAACTCTGGTCTTTGTGACCTCATCCACAAGGATGCTCTCGGGTAGAGTCTCTTGACCCGAATTCTTTCCTAATAAAAAAATTAACAAAAGTAAATTTGCTAGTAAGACATTAAGTTTATTTGATATTATAACCTTGCTATCATAATAATAAATAAATAAAGTTATTATAAAAATTTCTTCTAATAACTTTTTATTTATTTATTATTATGATAGCATGGTTATTGTAACAAATAAACTTTATTTCTTACTAGCAAATTTACATTTATTAAAGAAATAATTTGCCAAACAGACCATTTTTTGGCCTAAATTTGACAACTGTCCACGGATATATCCAAATTGGGGAAATGTCCGACAACCTCATTGATCCCAATTCCTCTGCACCCTCCCCCCCCAATCAGACCCGTCCTCATCCTTGTTGTTGCGTCTCCCCCAAATTGAGATATGAGATCTCAAGCGACATCCATCGCTCCTCCTTAGTGTTTCGTCCTTGTTGTTCTGTCTCCTACATCGGTCGCGAGCGAGGAATCAGACATGAAGATATGAGATCTTGGTGTCGGGAGATCTGAGATCTCAACCACCGAGCGACATCCATGGCACCTCCTCCTCCGAGCGACCTCCATGGCGCCTCCTCCTCCGAGAGACATCCATGGCGGCCCAGATCTGCTCCCTCCGAGAAACATCCATGGCGTAGGTTGAGAGATCTGTCCATGTCTACTTAATTTGATTACATAACCGCAGTTGAAAATTGAAACCCTAACCAAAGATGTCAATTGACCTCACCTCCTCCTTCTTCTCCTCCACCTTTGGCACCGTCACAGTCAGAACTCCATTCTCCATGGCCGCCTTCACCTCCTCCATCTTTGCGTTCTCCGGCAGCCTGAACCTGGGGGAACCTGCCGGAGCTTCGATCCTCTCCACGCGTTGCCACTGGTCGTTCTTCTCCTCTTGCTCTCTGCTCCTATCTCCACTGATCTGCAGAACTCTCTCGTCCTCCACCTCCACCTTCAGCTCCTCCTTCTTCAGCCCCGGGAGGTCCGCCTTGAACACGTGCACCTCCAGCGTCTCCTTTCAGTCTATCTTCGTGCTCACGAATGCCGAGGTCTCCCTAGGGAACGCCAGAGCCGACGAACTGTGTATCTTTGCAGAGACAAGCTGATGTGAACACTCTCCTATTACTTCTTGGGTTGTTCTGTCACTTGTTGTCACTATTGTTCAGACTTGCCACCGAAAGTTCTGTGTCTGCCATTGAGATGTTACAATAAGAAAATTAGGTATACAGTGCGAAAGGAGGTTGCTAAAAGGTTAGGCCTCTTCACTGTGAACTCAGTTCATGCATTGTTGTTTGTTTCATAGGCAACATTCAGGTTTGCTGAAGGTGGATTGAGTGAGATTTCTGATGTTTTTAGCCTGTGATGTTTACTTCTTCTTTTTTGGTCACAAAAACAAGTTGTTGTCCATTGAATCATTGATATTTTAGTGTCTTTGATACTTGACTGTTGTATGATGACATGAATATCAAGTGAAAACACAATGAATGTATATATTGAGTATTCTTATACAAAGATGAATCTAAAGAGGGACATATTTTGAGCAAGGGAAATTATTGACAGTTTTTTTTTCTATATATCGAAAGCAATAAATTCTGATCATTACTACTTTGTTGTGAATTTACCATTTTGAGGGAGAATTGAATAGTGTACTGGTGTATTTGTTGTGAATACAAATGTCTATTGTGTATTGGCAATTTCAGCAAGTTTTTTTGCATTGCTGAAACTTTTGGAGAGCTTACTAGCTTCTTGTTTTTTTGTGTGATATGAAATGATGAAATCCAAAAATGCTGAAATTAATTCTTATTAGTAAAATTTGCTATTCTAAAATGTTGAAATTAATTCTTATAAAATTGTACGAGCTACTATATCTTACATACAAGCATATATGACAACATTTCAGCATTTCATCATTTCAGTATTTTTTGCTGACGCGAAAAAAAAAACAACTCCGATTTCAGCAACATGATTTCAGCAACTCTGGTATCAAAGTGATGACACAAAAAAAAAAAGCAATTGCGGTTTCAGCAACACGGTTTCAGCAACTCCGTTTTTGAATTGCTAACGCGAAAAAAATAAACAAAAAAACAAGAAGCTAATTTCAGCAATCACAACAACAATTTCAGCAACTACGGTTTCAGCAACTCCGGTTTCAACAATTGATAGTGTTATCTATTGCAATGTTGTGTACCTCTCAACGCGTAAAATTGCCACACTAGTGGGGAGTAGGGGGTATTTATCACACGGACATAGGTGTGAAACTATCAATATATTGGAGTGAAACCTCGCTTGTTTCATAAAGTAATCCGTTATTCCACAACCGTTTTTTGGTACGGTTATAAGTGATTTAGCATGATTTGATCTTAAAACTGCCCGAAAAGGCTGCTAAATATGAAATAATTTCTTGATCAAGACTTAATACTCTGGTCATGTTCTCTTCTTGAGAGGGGTCAACTGATTCTTTTGGATTGTGATGATGCGTTGTTGTTTATCGTGTTAATTATTCATTCTTAGAATAACATCTAAACTAAAAAAAATGTATGGCTTCATCTCTACCTTTTTCCCATAGCTCAACTATGTTCTATCCATTACAAAGAACAATTGGTCAGGTGTACCTAGAAGGAGCGTAACAAAGCTTGTAAGTGGGGATGATCTTGAAGACGATTTTCATGATAGATGATCCTCGACCCAATGACAAGGAGCCCACTACCAAATCATACTCTAAATCAAAAGATATCCAAGTGAAACGAAAAGCCAAACAAGATCCCAAGGTGGTGAACTTCTAGGTCTATTGCTTCCAATGGTTGCTGCCTCATCTAACAATGAAAGGCGAGTCTATAAAAGAGAGAAAAAAAAGTGGGTATAACAAAGGTTTTGTTCTATAGTTTTGATGGTCTATGTTTTTCCTAATCTTTTTCATGACCTTTATTGATTATGAGATTCTTATGATTGATACTCTCTCTGTTTCCAAATAAATGATTTTTTTAAGTCAAACACGTATTTCTAGGAGGGTAAAAACTATATAAAATATTAAAATTTTAATTAATTTTTTTTAATAATATTATACTTATTATTAATAAGTATGAGTTTATCAAAAAAAATTATTCAAAAATTTAATATTTTATATTGTTTTTATCACATTAAAATACGTGTATAAATAGTAAAAATTCGGACATTTGGAAACGGAGGGAGTAGGATTTTTTCCATTTTTAATCCTCTCTGCCCCACAACAACAACAAACAATTTTCCAAAGTTTTTCTGTAGCATTTGTCGTAAAATTATCTTGTGTGGGACTTCTGAAATTATCTTGTGTGGAACTTCTGAAAGACCTTGTATTTTTACATGTGCAATGTGCAATGAGATAACAATATTTTGATTCCACATTTTATGCTCCAAAGTAAAAAAAATCATAAAAAAGTGTCATCGATGATTGAGATCAATAAAGTGTAATAAAAAAAATGTGTCATAAATAAATAAAATTGGAATCAATGAAAACCTAGCATCAATATAATATTATCATTGTACAAATATCTCATTAAATTTTTTAATAAAAAAGTGTCATTGATATATAATCGACTAGATTTAAAAAGTGGTATCAAATTAACAATTACATAAGAAAAATGACATCAAACCACTCAGAAAAGTGGCATCACAATAAACAAAAAATTATCATCAAAGTTTAAAAAAAGTGTCGTCAAACCATTTCATTCGGACAAGAAAAAATAAAGGGTCATTAAAAAAAGTGACATCAATGTTATAAAACGTGTCATAAAAAAGTGTCATCAACGGCAACGTGTAAAAAGTGTCATCAACGATAATGGAGTCAATGCGGCTAATTAATTTTATTTGGAGTATAATCCCTTAATTAACTTTTTTTAAAAGTATATTTAGCATTAATCAACCAAAATTTAACCGAGATGCGCGCACCTAATTTTAGTTGAATAGTTGAAATAAAATGTCTGTGAGTTGATCGAGGATGTACATGATATAGCATAATCTTGTCGTGTATATATATGCAAGCTAGTGATCGATGGGGCAAATAGATCACAACCAAAATGGAATTCCCAATCGAATGGCCCGAAATAAGCCTCTCCCTCATTTGCTTCTTCTACATCTGCTACCTAACCAGGCATGGCAATCCCTGGAATTGGCCTCTCCTCGGGATGCTTCCGAGCCTCGCCGTTCATGTCCACCGCATCCACGAGCGGTGCGCCACTCTCCTCGAGCGCAACAACTGCAACTTCCTCTTCAAGGGACCCTGGTTCGCCCGGATGGACCTCCTCCTCACCAGCGACCCCGCCAACGTCCACCACATCATGAGCTCCAACTTCGCCAACTACCCCAAGGGCCCCGATTTCCAAGCAATCTTTGATGTATTGGGCGACGGCATCTTCAACTCCGACGGCGATCTTTGGCGGTCCCAGCGGAGGGCCACTCAGCAACTCCTTAACCACCGCGGGCTCCACCGGTTCCTCGTTGAGATCACGTGCCGGAAGGTGGTGGAGGGTGTGGTTCCGCTCCTAGAGCGTGCGTGCACGCTTGCGTGCGTCGTTGATATGCAAGATGTCTTCCAGAGGTTCGCGTTTGACGCGACCTGTTTGTTAATCACGGGACATGATGCTCGTAGTCTCGGTGTTGATTTGCCACATGTTCCTTTCTCGAGGGCTCTTGATGTTATTGAGGAAGCCATTGCTTACCGCCATGTTCTCCCCGAGAGCATGTGGAAGCTCGAGAGATGGCTCGGGGTTGGTCATGAAGGAAAGTTGAGCCGGGCTTGGAAGGATCTAGATGAATTCATTGAGAAGTGTATATCTATGAAGCAACAAGAGCGAATGTCGAGTATCAATAGAGGTCGTGATGGGGTGGAAGAAGACGAAGATATGTTGAGTTCGATCTTGAAAAGCGGTGATAATAATGTATCAAAAGACCTGCCCAAGATGAATGATGACAAGTTCTTGAGAGATTTCATATTGAATATGATGATTGCTGGTCGCGACACCACTAGCTCAGCGCTCACTTGGTTCCTATGGTTGGTCGTGAGCAACCCTAGGGTTCGAGAGAAGATAAGAGAAGAAATCAAAGCAGTCTTGCCATCAGACAAGTCGGAAGGATGGTATGTCTTGCGGCCTAAGGAATCGGACAAGCTTGTCTACCTACACGCAGCATTGTGCGAGTGTCTAAGATTGTATCCGCCGGTGACATTTCAACACAAGTGTCCGACAAAACCAGATACCCTACCAAGCGGACACAAAGTGAAACCGAGGATGAAAATATTGTTTCCTTTGTACGCGATGGGGAGGATGACGACTCTTTGGGGAACCGATGCACGAGAGTTCAAGCCAGAGAGGTGGATTTCCGAGAGAGGTAATATTAAACACGAGCCGTCTTACAAGTTCATGAGCTTCAATGCAGGTCCTCGGACTTGCCTCGGAAAGGAGGTGGCCTTCACCCAAATGAAGCTGGTTGCATCCACCCTCATCCACAACTATGACTTCGTCGTGATGGAAGGGCACCGTGTGGGCCCCGATGTTTCGGTTATACTTCACATGACCCATGGTCTTAGGGTTAGGGTTTACAAAAGATGGAGTTCAAAGTAGTTCCGATCGCTTTGAATTGCATCATGTATTTGCATTACTTTTCCTTGTTGCGTGTTTATTACTTTGTTAATTTGTTTGCGTTTTCTTCTGAAGGAATTAGGCTTAATAATGGGAAAAGGGACGTCTCATAGATTTTTTTTTTCCATCCTATGGATTTGAAATCTTGTTTATATTAACTACTTACTTTCTGAGTGTTTTCATACAAGCAATTGGGGGTGACTGGGAGTCCAAACCATCTTCTTGCGTCATTCGTATACATGTTAATATTTGTTGTTTGTGATATAGTTTGTGTACATATATCTTCTTTTACAAGCAAGAAGTACGTGTAAAATAGTCTCAAATAAGTTTCAAAACTTTGAATATATATATATATATATATATATATATATATATATATAGGGGTGCGCGCCGGTAAAAACCAATATTGTGATAAAAACCGTGAGAATGTTTTGATTAGTTAACACTGTGGGGCTCACAGGTGGGGCTGTTTTAATTAGCAAATTGCAAAGATAACCAACCTTTATAGTAATTGCAAATTTTTCTTAATGTTTTCGAAATGAAACAACGAAGACTTATAAATGACTTTTGGTGATACTAACTACCATAATCTACTAACTATAATGAATTTTATATGGTTTAAAGTCCACCACACTCTGCAATTAAAATTTAAAGATATAGAGGTTTGACCAATACCTGAACGTAGTTACTTGGACTACTGGCGTTTCTTTAGCTTTCGGCTTTCTAGAGGTAGCTAACCTTCAACCATGCCTCCCTTAGTTCAGGCACAACACAGATCTGTATCGTTTCCTACCTCAGACCGTAGTCTCTGACTCTGAGTTTTTGTTTTTAGAGGGTGAAAGGATTGGAATAAAGAAAACTAATTATTCAGAACATAGAGTTCGATTAAGTAGTTTTCCCTTTCTTAAAAACAAACTTTTATTGAATTAGGAAAATATTACAACACACAAGCACTCCTTACTTAAAGCTTACAAACATAAAAATATATATATATATATATACACTAGACTCTCACACCAGAAAGATTCATCAAAGGATTCTCGAGTTTTGAGCGATGGGGAACCAATCTACTCAGAACTCAACAATGCTTAATTCTATTTCTGTACTACAAGACTTCTCTCTCCTTTTATATGAGTTTTTTTTCTCTGGAATTCGATGCCTAAGAAGTCTGAGAAGATCTCAGTATATAGAGCTGGTTGAAAGGCATTGGATGCCTTTAATTTACAATGTCTAAAAACTAATGGTCAGTATATGGGCCCCTACACACTCAGAAAGCAATAAAAGCACACAATGTTGACTCAATAATACAACTCACATGGTAGATAATAACAAAGAAAATAGAAAGGTACAATAATTGTGCTAGTGCTTGATGATGGTTTTCAGTCATTCAGGTTTTGTACCCCTTCTTATCCCATATTGGCCTCTATGTCACCGTCATCATCATCCATTATCAGATCTTGGAGATTATCAATCTCTAGATCTTACTCATTCTCCAAATCAAGATCAAGTATTAGACCTTCAGTGTATTCTCGATTCCATACAATTAACATATCAGTCAGCTTCTCATGACCTTCTCTGTTTAGGAAGTATCCAGCTTCTATCTGTGCTAAATATAGTTCAATGGACTCGGACCTGTCTATGACTTGTTGCATCAGAAGCTTCAGTTGTGGGGTTATGATGAAGGTTGTGTTCCCAACTTTGAATATTCCACAATCAGTGTGCCTATACTTGGTGATGTAAAACTAGATGTAGAAGAACCCTTTCGCTCTTGCCACCCATGGATTCCTTTCTAGATTAATCCGGCTTTCCACCACCGGATCCATTACGTACCAGTATTCTTCAGTAAATAGTATGAAGATTAAGTAATGTTGTAACTGGGTTTTTCCCTGGTTAACATTTATACAAGCACTGATAACTCGACATCCATTTATCTCCTCTATTTTCTCGAACTTTGTTGCTCTGAGGAAGATCTCCTTCTAGAACTTATTGAAGTATTTGAACATAATGCTCTATTCCTCTATCTTTGGCCATTGTAGTCTGTGCTTATAGAGTTCGTTACACATTCCATACTTACATGCTTTTAAGTAATCTGCATCTTCATATGGCACGATTGGTAGTCTATTTCCTCCTACTTCAGCTTGATTTTTTTTGTACAAAAGTTGGTATACCATTCGTCTATGTGTGTTGGGAGTCTTCGAACTCTAAAGGTTACTATCCAGTAGTTCTACAGGTAGCTGAAGAACTCTCATCCTCCATCTCTTGCAGATATTGCAATCCAAGTACGGGTTGAAGGTTTCAAAACAAATGATTGGTGGAAAAGTAGGGATTTCGTACCCTAAATTTCGAGAAGTCAATTAGGGACCCGGTGTTAACACACCTTTACTTGTCCTATACTCTAAGTCACGGAAAACATTTCAACTGCAAAACAAGTAATCAATATAAATTCTATACCAGACGCCGCGGTAGAGCCGGGTCAAAACAGAAATATGCAAGTACTCGAAATACCCAAAACATTGTAGTAGTGTCAAGTGTCAAGTCGGCCTCTAATAATACGTCATATGTACCCATCGTCAAACAGCATACAACATGAGTTAAAAGTATGCATTTATATCAGTGAGTAGACATATAATGGTTCATGAAGTAAATAGAAGTGGTTAATCAATTTTATAGTAACTGGTTCAACACATATATAGAGAGTGGTTGAGTGACTAAATATATAATGGTTCATGAATTAAATAGAAGTGGTTTATCAATTTTATAGTAACTGGTTCAACACATATAAATAGAGAGTGAGTCAGTGACTAAATATATAATGGTTTATAAATTAAATAGAAGTGGTTCATGAAGTAAATAGAAGTGGTTCATCAAGTTTATAGTAATTGGTTTAGCACATAAATAGAGAGTGGTTCAGTAACTAAATATATAATGATTCATGAATCAAATAGAAGTGGTTCATGAATTAAATAGAAGTGATTCATCAATTTTATAGTAACTAGTTCGACACATATAAATAGAGAGTGGTTTAGTAAAAACGCGCTCTGAGTGACCGAGGAAAAAATTAGTAAGTAGTTCAATATACCTTTATTAAGTGGTTCAGTAGTTATATTAGTAAGCGATTCAGTATACCCTTATTAAGTGGTTCAAAACGAGTAAAATGATTGAAACACTAAAGGCTAAAATAAATGCAATAATTAAATAAATTATATACTAATATTTTAATTAATGCATAATTAAATAAATTATATGGCGATATTTTAATTACAATGATGAAAAATATAAAATAAAAAGGGTAATTGAATTTTAAAATAAGTGAAGTCCATTAATAAAAAAGGCTAAATAAAACAAATAGATTTATAGACAAAAAAAAAAAGTTGATTTGGTGCCATGGTTGGTGGTCTAAGAAAAAAGCTAAATATCCTTGGTTCAAGTCCCACCACTTCCTATATGGACCAATCAAATTGCTTCTTTCGTTCTCATCGATAGAGGTGTTCTCACCCGAACCTTATATATATGTGTATATATATGGATTGACTCGGTGATAGGCTAAAAACCTACCCCACAAGTGTATGAGATATTTAGCTTTCTTCTTAGATTACCAACCATGGCACCAAATCAACTTTTTTTTTTGTCTATAAATCTATTTGTTTTATTTAGCCTTTTTATTAATGGACTTCACTTATTTTAAAATTCAATTACCCTTTTTATTTTATATTTTTCATCATTGTAATTAAAATATCGCCATATAATTTATTTAATTATTGTATTTATTTTAGCCTTTAGTGGTTCAATCATTTTACTCGTTTTGAACCACTTAATAAGAGTATACTGAACCGCTTACTAATATAACTACTGAACCACTTAATAAGGGTATATTGAACTACTTACTAATTTTTTCCTCGGTCGCTCAGAGCGCATTTTTACTAAATCACTCTCTATTTATATGTGTCGAACCAGTAACTATAAAATTGATGAATCACTTCTATTTAATTCATGAACCACTTCTATTTGATTCATGAATCATTATATATTTAGTTACTGAACCACTCTCTATTTATATGTGCTAAACCAATTACTATAAACTTGATGAACCACTTCTATTTACTTCATGAACCACTTCTATTTAATTTATAAACCATTATATATTTAGTCACTGACTCACTCTCTATTTATATGTGCTAACCCAGTTACTATAAAATTGATAAACCACTTCTATTTAATTCATGAACCATTATATATTTAGTCACTCAACCACTCTCTATATATGTGCTGAACCAGTTACTATAAAATTGATTAACCACTTCTTTTTACTTCATGAACCATTATATGTCTACTCACTGAACCACTCTCTATTTATATGTGCTGAACCAGTTACTATAAATTTGATGAACCACTTTTATTTAATTCATGAACTACTTCTATTTAATTCATGAATCATTACATATTTAATCACTGAAACACTCTCTATTTATATGTGCAGAACCAGTTACTATAAAACTGACGAACCACTTCTTTTTTTCCTCTCAAGTACTAGTTCAGACATTTTACATTGAATGTTAAGTAGTTCATGATTGTACACAGTAAGATTCAAGTCTATTTTAGTTTTATTTTCTCCGTTTACTTAAAATACAATCAATATATCACTTTTGTCTTCAATCTTTTTCTCCCATCTTCACTTTTCTTACTTAATTGAAGTGTTTTATAACACATCAACCGCCATCGATGACTTCAAGCCAATTAGTGGAATGTGCGAGGAATCGTCCATGGCGATTGAAAAGCATCACTCATTTCACTCATTTTTATTCCGCCAGCACCATGTACCGGAGCTTCAAAACATCTCTCGTTTCACAGAAAGTTCAAATTTTATAGAGAAAATAGAGATGTAGGAGCTAGATTTGTAATCATATGCAAGAGTGAAAGTGCAGACACTTGAAATAAAAAATTGTTGTTCACATCTTTGTATATTAAGCTAAGAACGTACTCTAAAATACACGTTAAGAACGTACTGCAATATAAAAAATATGCAGAATTCACAATTATATCTCACACATCATGGACACAGGGCAATCTATATCTTGTTCTTACCCATTCGCATTTGCATCGTGCGGGGACATCGCTGTGTCGAACCTTCCGCAACTGAACATACAAGTGATCCAACGCAAACTTCGCCACTTTTTGAATAATCTCGCAAAACATAATCTCATCCTGATGGTCATCGGTCTCCTCGAACTTTGTCGGATTGAGCGTTCGACATCTCTCTATGTTAGTGTACGTGGATATTATGGAGCTGATCAATAATCATTTTATCGATATTTACTTGATTTAAAGTAGTGACGGACCAAGTAATTTTTCTAGGGGGAAAGGAAAAATTTTCGAGAATTTTTTACATGCATATATGAAAATTATTTTTTTTAAAAAAAATATATTAGAAAAACCTATGAATTTATTATTTAAATAGTCATTTTCAGTAGAAAAATTAAAATTGTATAAAAAAGGAGAAATTTTAATATATGATAGTCCTTTTTAGTAGAAATAAATAGAAATTATCAAAAAAAAATGAGAATTTTATATGTATACTAGGTAGGCAGACCCGTGCTACACCCGGGACATATGATTTTGTTCCAAACATTATAGTGATCGAGATCAAACTTGGTAAATAAAGAAAAAAACATGTTATAGAAATTTTTAAAAGAATAAAATAATAGCGCATAGTGTAGTTTTTACAAACAACAATTAAATTAAAATATGTTATATAATTTTTTTAAATAAAGGTTCAAGTGAAGGATTGTATTACAACCACTTGCCTTAAGTTTTACTTCTCAATATATGCTTCTTCTTTTTCACCAATGACACTATAAAAGAGACAATAAACAAAAAGAAAATATTAGTATGAAAGTTGTAAAACTAATATCAAAAAACAAATAATAGATTACGATCATAGAAAATACATAGTATATCAAAAAACTATTTTGACATAATATGAGAGTGAAAGAAAGATAAAGAGTCGGTTTGGTGTATTGCTTATGATTATCTAAAAGATGCGGTGTGTCTTTATATAAATAGCATAAGCATGATATAATTGAATTAGAAGTTTTAATTTTTACCTTATTATTTAAGTGAAATAAATTTAAAGTAAATAGGTTAAAGGAGTTACATTTTTTGTATTCAATGTTTGTTGAAGTTTTTTTTTTTTTTGTGTTATTGGTTGGTTACTCTTCATAAACTATGCATGGTTACATTACATATTAACTTGACTCTATTTTTTTCTTATGCACTTCTACATACAATTCAACTATATTAAGAAAAAAATGATAATTGCTTTAGAAATGCATGTGTTTAAGTTTAAAACAAATAAAAAAACAATATAGTATAAACTTGAAAAATGTTATATTTATAGAGGACACGTTTTAAATATATATTTTTAATTAATATATTATCATTTTAATTTTATTACTAATAATTTTTAGGGGCATTTGCTAAACTAACCCACTTTTGGGAAAAGTTTGCAAGGTTAACCCAATCCGAAAAAAAATTGCACCAACCGGTTATCCAATTTCCAGTTGCAACCGGTTGCAGGTAATGTGGAGGGACTGGACAATGTGTGATCGACAGCTGGACATGAGAGAGAGAGAGAGAGAGGGAGGAGGGAGACGGAAAAGGGAAGAAAAGACAGAGAGAGAGGGAAAAAGCAACAGTAAAGTTGTAGAGGAGAGAGAGGAGGGAAAAAGCAACAGTAAAGTTGCAGAGGAGAGAGAGGAGGGAAAAAGCAACAGCAAGTTGGCGGGGGTCTATTTGCAGGTTGACATGTAAACAGTTAGTTTTACCTGGACACCCAAAGCAAAACGACATGTCACCTATTGGAATTGACTGGACAAGAATTATCGGAGAAACAGATTCACCATCGACTTCAAATAAAAAAGATATTAATAAAGTACTTGAGAGAGAGTATGTGTGTGCTGAGAGGATAAGAGATAGGAAAAAGGTGAAAAAGTCAAAGGGGTAATTAATAAGAGGAGAGGGGGAAAGGAAGAGTGAGAAAGAGAGGGAAAATTAATTGAGAGAGAGAAAAAGGAGGAGAGAGGAAAATAATGAGAGAAAGAAAAGTACAAAATGATTTATAGATTAAAAGAAAATAAATATGGAACCAGAAAAAATGAGAGAGTGGGAAAGGATGAGAGAGGGAAAGTAGAAGGGAAGGGAAATGGTGGTGGTGGATCACAAAATGAATAGAGTTGATATTACAATATTGAATGAACCTTATATGCATATGAAACTATGATATCAACGTTGGTAATAAAAATGAATTTTGATCATTTATACTAAAGCAGTTAGACTAGAGCTGATGTCCTTATCACGGGACAACAGACCACATTAGAAATTTGGTTTCTACTTCCAAGTGTTCTTTCTACATGATGCTTACTTTAGTTTTACATGACACTTACTTTAGTTTTACATAACGCTTACTTTAGTTTTACATGACGCTTACTTCTAGTTCAACCAAGACAAGTCGTCATTTCAAGAGGATAGGATGCAATACTAATAATCTCATATGTTACAATCTTACAGAAAAGCATGCTATCCCATACGAACCGATATCTGGTACCATGACCAGATATCGGTTCAGGGATGTACTTTAGCATTGTAAAGCTTGGTATTTTATTGAATTTATAATTTGGCTTAATTTTTAGTAAAAGCAAACGATATATTGCTTAGAATTAGCCATTTTGTATTAGGTGATGAATTCAGATTAAAGGATGATGCATGAGTTCTTAGCTTTAACCTTACCAACATATTTAGTGCATCTTTTCTATTGAACTTGCGTAATGCAAGTAACAAGGTTAACTGATTGTAAATATGTTATTTAAACTTTAATGTTTGTAGACTATGGATTTGAAATACTTGTCTACAATGCTCTGTAAAACAGCGAATCGACCCTCTTCTCCTTAATGAAAGAAAATAACATGACAGGTAATGCTATTAACATGACAGGTTATACCTTTAACATGAAAGGTTATTTGCTGATCTGTAATCTATAAGTTTATTTGGTAAAAGAGAGACATTGTCCGAGTTAAAGTAGGCAATGAATAAGATGGAAAACAAGTCTCATTTGAAGAGAGTTTTTAACCTGGAATTCATCTTCCCTGTGTGTTGAATTCATCATAAGGTGTGTTTTTAACATGACAGGTAATAGGTTTGACATGTCACCTACGTCACTTGACATGACAATAATGCAATCAATTACCGGAGCATAGTTCTATCTTTTAGATGGGAGTACTAGATAAATTCATAAAACCAATTGTTGAAGCCGTAGAGTATCAGTTTTATACAAATGGTACCAAAATATTTGGCTCAAGCAAGCAAGAAAAAAAATATGTGTCATGTAAATCCGGTATGGGTGACATGTAAACTCAGTACGGGTGACGGGTAATTTACATGACACATGTCACCCATGCTGGATTTACATGACACATCATGTATTTTACTTGACACATGAATTGTTTTACTTGACACGTGAGTTGTTTTATTTAACACGTGAATCGTTTACTTGACAGATGAATTATTTTACATGACATGTATGAGATTTACCCACGTCCATTACATATCGATGTGATGTGAATTGTTGTTAGTTTATGGATTTGATGTGATTGAGTGGAATCTTAGATGGACGCTTGTTTATATTTCAAAAGAATACAAAAATTATATGATGTGAATTGTTTGTATTTTACTTGTCCCTGTTTGGCTGAATCGATTCGCTTACATGTATCAATTCGAATATGTGGCGATGTTATGAAATCAGATGATATGGAAATCAGACGGACTTGTATTTGACAGTTGATAATGTTTTCGATCACGTATCAACAATGACCATTCCAAAATGTGTGTTTGGTGAGGTTACAACAGGGTATGCCAAATTGCGACGAGACATCGCTTTTTAAACAAAAAAATTACAAGAAAACATATATTTTTACAAATAAAACTTTTCAATCTTTGACATCAGTGATGCCTTCTCCACAAATCTGGAACCATGCTTCTGCTTCAGGCAAACAAGGAGAGCATATCACCTTGCAAACACGCTCTTCCCCTCTTCCCTTCCGAAGAACAAGCCTTTACCACATAAAAAAGACTCATTCAGAAACAAAAACAATAAGTGCAATAAGTGTAAAGAGAAATGATTATTTGGTCTTTGATCACATAAAAGAATGGAAATCACACAAACCTTGTCGTGGAAGCATGTGCCATGATGTTACCGCCAATAGGCTTGAACGTTTGACGCACTAATATTTTCTCTAATGAATAAAATCATAAATGCAAGTGTAAAAGTACGACCAATGGGATTATTTGTAGCAACCTTTACCTTTGACAAATGCTTCGGCTTGTACAGTTTTGTTGACTTCCAATACAAGGACATAACAAACAATAAATAACGTTTACACACCCTCAAATAAAATCATATTTCTTTCTCAATTTTATCCTTGGCTCAATAAAGTTGAAAGAGACTGAGTAGGCTTTTTTAAGCTTTGGGTTGTAATGGAATATCAAATGGATAAACTGTTCTCTGGTTCTCTGTTTCTTGGTCAATTAGAGTAGGTCATAAGATGTTTTTCAACTTGAGCATGCGAAAACATCCTCTCTAGAATTGTTCTTGCAATGGAAGACTGCATATATCTCAAACTCCCTAGACCAGACTCACACAGGATCCTTTGCCATGTGATAGGTTTTTGTTTATCTTTAATTTATTCAGCATATGAAATGTTGTCACTGAGAGACATATAAGCAATAATATAGAGTAAAAGTCTCCACCAGAACATAGAAAGAAACACAGGAGAAATAAATTAAGGAGAAACACATTACCTCAAGGACACCACCAGATGAATATTTTAAGATACGAAGAAAATCTTTAGTTCGTGTTTCCTTTTCTTTAACTGCAGGAAGTAAACATTGTCAACAAAAGAAGAAGATGAAAGAGCTCAACTGGACTCAAGTACTTGACCTACGAGTCTACGACTATAAAAGCTCGATAATCTTTAACCTACATTTTCTGCACTAGATCAATCAAGATCTTGTAGGAATTTTACCTGACACATAATGTATTTTACATGACAAATAATGCATTTTACATGATACCTAATGGTCTGCATTTTACATGAGATGTTCAACTAGCAGAGATTTCCCCCAAATTTCTACAACCTTAAAGAAGAATGAATTCAGAATAAGCATCATATATAACAACTAGTAGAGATTTCCCCCAAATTCAAAAAAGGAAGCACATGTGCGACTGCAATTCAACAAAGAAGGAGGGAGAGAGGGCAAACCAGGTAACGACCTTCGACCATGGTTTCCGACGAGGTTCAATTCTCCTTCTCCGGTAACCAATAGCACACCTCCATGCCCAGTTCATTGTACTGTCTCCCAACCCAGCACTTTGTTAAAAAAAGGCGAAGAGAAACTCCGATCTGCTCCTCCTTCCTCATCTCTCTCCAATCCGCACTCTTCCAACGACGAACCCTCTAGCCTAAAGTCGGAGACTTTTCTCCCCGCCTCCGATACCATTCTTGTGGACTAAGCTCGAGACTGAGAGAGAGATTTGGGGAAAGAGAGAAGCAAAGGAAAGAAGAGGCAGAGAGGGCTTACCTAATTTCTCCACCGGTTACTCCAGGTAAGTTTACCTGATGGGTTGCAAATTTTTAAGGGGGGAGGGTTAGCCTTTGCAAATTATTTGGATAGTGGGTTATGGGTGCAAAACAATCCGGTTTTAGGGTTAGTTTGTGCAATTCACTCTATTTTTTATCTCTAAAAGTTTTAATATGTTTATTTATTTTTGAAATTCGATAAATATATTAACTCGACTCTATTTATCTTCTTACTCGCTTTTACATGCAATTCAACTATATAAGCAAAAAAATGATTATTGCTTTAGAAATGCATTATCTCTAAAAGTTTTAATATGTTTATTTATCTTTGAAATTCGACAAATATATTAACTTGACTATATTTATCTTCTTACTCACTTATACATGCAATTTAACTATATAAACAACCAACAAAATGATAACTGTTTTAGAAAAGGAATGTGTTTAGGTTTAAAACAAATAAAAAAATATAGTATAAGCTTGATAAATGTTGCGGTTATAGAGGAAGTATTTTAAATATATATGTTAATTGATATATTATCATTGTAATTTTATTACTAATAATTTTTATCTCTAAAAGTTTTAATATTTTTATTTATCTTTGAAATTCGATAAATATATTAACTTGGCTCTATATTTATCTTCTTACTTCTTCTTTTTTTTTACTTATTTTTATACGCAATTCAACTATATAAGCAAAAAAATGATAATTTCTTTAGAAATGCTTGCATTTGGGTTTAAAACAAATAAAAAACAGAACACAACTTTTATGTATTATTATTATAGAAGATTGGAGAGAAATTTAAATTTATTATTTAATTAGGTATTTTTAGTAGGACAAAAAACTAAGAAAAATGAAAAAATGAAAAAATGAAAAAAGTGGAGCTAAAGGTATTTGAACTCATGATCTCAAGGTACTAACTACCCATCTTTGCCAACTAAACTAACCTATCTATGTGATTTTTTTATGCTTTTTACACTCTTTTATCCCTACAATTAATAAAAATTACCAATCCCCCCCAAAAAAAAATTCTATGGTTTTCTTTCGTGCTAGGGGAGGCAGATGCCACACCAAGCCAGACACATATACGTAGATAAGCATTAGTTCATGTGGACAAAAGATGTGAGATCATTAATTGATGTGGCTAAAAATTATGGGTTCACATTGCATCAAAATATAACATATAAGCAAATCCGACTAGAGTCGGACACATGTATATTTAGATTTCTATTTTAGTATATGCTTGTATTTTACAAATAAATGAAAAAGTATATAGTAGTATTTGTGAACGACTTGCTCTTTTGCGTTTTGTTAATTCGTGTTTTGTTAATTTGTATCTATATAATATACTAAAATAAAGACTTGAAGTTCACGTATTGTATTATGATCAATTTTGCTTATAGTAAATGGTATAAATATTTGGCAAAATTATTTATAACCTTTGAAATAAATAATTACTCACATTTTAACCATTTATAAAGTACACTAATGAGAAAAACAATAGTACTATATAGACTTGATGGTGATTGTGTAAAATCCTGTCGGAATCGTGGATCGGGAGCGAGATTGAGCTCAGTTGAGGCGCTATGGAGAAATGGGCTTTGACCCATACAAACAATGCTACGGCCCATTATACAAACTGGCCCAATGCACAAATGAAAATACAAACACATAAAATCCAATAAATCCCCCATTTTAAAGGTTATTTCTGTGAAAGCAAACCCATAACAAAAATCTCCACAATTTCTCGATTATTTTAAAGGTAATTCCACCCCCCACCCCCCAAGTCTCTCATATCCCCTGAAGTCCACAAATACCTACCATCTGGTTCAATCATAGGAAATCGGAATGATTTCCCCCGTTTCAGCGTTACCGTCGGAGGTTTTACTGGCTGCAGCGGTGGCGGTGGGAGTGTGGGTGTGCTGGAGAGCGATAGAGTGGGTGTGGTTGCGGCCGAAGTCGCTGGAGAGGACCCTCCGAAAGCAGGGCCTCTCCGGCAACCCCTACAGGCTGTTGTACGGCGACCTGAGAGATTTCTCCAGATTGCGCAAGGAAGCACGCTCCAAGCCCTGCTCCTCCTTCACCAATGACATCCTGCCACGTGTCATACCTCAACTCCATCACAGCCTCCTCCTCTACGGTAATTTATACAGTAATTTAATTTTGCGTCCAAAATCCAGTTTTTGAATGTGAATTCCGAAATCCATTTAAATGTGTTTTAATAGAAATATGACTCAAGTTGCTTTGATGCCATGTATATATATAATTATATACATGCTGATTCCCCATAAATTGTTCGCTTGAGTTGATACTTGATAAAAAGCTGAATTTAGTTTTATGTCCTACTCTGCCTTGTCATTTCTGGCTCAATCAGTAACATGTTCTATCGAGGCCCTTGTTTAGTATCGATATGAGAAGGCAGTGTCAATCAATTTGAGGGTCATGTATGAAAATTAAATTAATCATATTAATTAATTATTATTTTATATTTATCTAATTTATAGTGATATATATTAAATTAAAAAAATATTACACTATATGTAATATGTATCCAATTTTATATTAATTTAATCAAAATATATTAGATTAATATAAACATTAAATGTTATAAATCAATTTTTATTTTTGTTTTTGCACAATGATGATTTAGATGGTTTTTAAATAAATATTTAAGTCCTTTGTATTTCTCTTCCTTTTGTTTTTACATTTTTAAAACTTAATTAATTTCATCAAGTGAATAGAAATTTTTATAAAATCCTCAACATCAAATGCTTCAATATCAAAACAGTGATAATTTGCTCAAAAAACACAATCATAAAATATAAGAAAATTAACATGTAAGGCCTCACCAAATTAGTAAATACGGAGTACATTGAACCCAAAAAAAAAGTAAATACGGGTAATAAATACAGAGTACATTGAACCAGAAAAAAAAATACTGGGTTATATGATATGTTAGACCCCAAAAATTTGGGCCCTATTCAAGAGATGCACCTAAAAAAAATACTGTGTTTGCTTTATTAGTATACTAGTCTTAATACCCGCGTCGTACGCGGTTTTTTTATAAAGTTTATTTATATACAATCATTTTTATTGATTTAAATAAATTAATTTTTATTTATACACAAAATGCTCACGTTTCAATGTTACTGATAAAGTATTTTTCTGTATTTTATCAAAATCGCAAAGTCATAAGGTTGTTTTATTTTCTTTAAGATATTATAATCAATGAAATTATGTAAATGGTGGTATATTGTGATAGAATCTCATAAAATAAAATATTATTTTAAAAAAAATTGATTAATTTACCATAACAATTATAATTTATAAATTATAAATAGTTTATTCTAATTAACCTATGATCTGGCCAAATCAAATTTGTAATAATAGATTTAATCAATATGAACTCATTCTTAAATAGCAACTATGTTTATATTAATAAATTATAAAAAAATTTAAATATTAATCATTTTTATTCCACTAAGGATGTGTTTGGATTCTAATTAATGCATTATATTTATATATAATTATAATTATTTTATAGCGTGATTAAAATAACGTAAATTTTAAATAAAATACATTAAACCTAATTGATTCTACCTACGATTGGAATCGTTCAACTATATTTGAATCATTTTTTGGTCAAATTTATCTTTAAATTTTAGGATTGTTAGAATTATATAATCAGATCGAGATTTTAACAAACTATGTTATGCTAAATAAATACAAACGATTATTATTTGAATAAAATATATTAAACCTAACTGATTTTTTTTATCTTTTTTAAGATTTATCCAAATAAGTCATAAAATTTTATCAAAATATAACTAACAATAATATGATAATTTTTATTATAATATTGTTTATATTGTATATAAAAATCAAAAAAATAATATTTTTTGCTACGATTACTTATATTTTATATTAAATAATAAAAGGTTAATGAATTAAATAAAAATAAATAAAGGTAAAATATTATCTTGTAAGATTTTTAACTAAGATAAGAAGTATAAAAAGATTATACAAAATAACTTAAGGTAAAGTATTTTATTAATAATAGGTTTTGTAACACTTAAGATATGCAATTTACAGTAATATTTATATTAAAAATTAATATAATATTTTATTCAACAACAACTAACAAACGGCTCAATTTGTTTAAAAAAAACAAATGGCCATACTCAACATTAATACTCCACGACTGTTTTTTAATCAAGTCGTAATTTGATCTTCATAATAATTTTTTTTGCTCCAATGAATGTATGAGGTTAATATTTCCATTAAAAATAAATATAAATTTTACGATAAGATTTTATTGTTCAACTGATAAAAATTAATTATAGTTATCAATTAAGATACACACATGGAATGACATAGGGATAAATATATTGGGTCGTTGTATGACATGACTTAAATATATTGAATATTCATTAATTGACGTGCCAATAAAACTCGGTCAGAGTGCACCAGAGAACGACACGTAATCGAATTCAACCAGAGTCCGTCACATAGGATTTTCACATAATTTGAACCAGAGTCCGCCATAAATGTATAAATGCTTTTCGACAACACAAATCTAATAATTGACGTAAAAAATTAATTTAACATCAGGTGTTTTCTTGACAAACTTAAAAGACGTGATGTCTAATTACATAATTCTAGTAGCGAGGGTTAGGGTATAAT
This sequence comes from Persicaria maculosa, assembly GCA_963922045.1. NCBI lineage: Eukaryota > Viridiplantae > Streptophyta > Magnoliopsida > Caryophyllales > Polygonaceae > Persicaria > Persicaria maculosa. The sequence continues at coordinate 41,587,110 of OY998271.1, forward strand.
ACATGGTTTTATAGTTTATTATATCATTTATGTTTAAATTAGTATTTTTATTAAATTATGAAGATTAAAGTTATTTCAATGACCATTTATTCTTGAAGTTTTCAATTAATCATAAACTAAACTATGATTCTTTTCATTTAAAATCAATATGGTTAAAATGTATAAATCAATATATAATACTAAATCAACATATAATCTTTTTAATAGGATAAATTTTTTTAAAATAATTTTTATCTACATCTTAGTTTTTTAATATACATACATTTGATTTAGATAAATACTCCATATGATCCGATACTGGTTTTTTCCCTTTTCCACCAAATCAATTAGGGAAGCATTAGTTGTTAGGATATTAAAAGTTTAATTAAAAATATATATGTAGCGTTATAAGTTTTACCGTGGCATGCATGTATAACATGCTATGAATATAGGTAGGCAGTGTGTGGTGCAATTTGGTTATGAAAATTTATCAATTTGATATATTAATAACGTTAGGTTAAAAGATTTGCTATAAATCTTTCAGATAAATATTAATCAAGATATGACTATAATCAAGATATGGCTATATTTATATTTTTTTTTTATTAAAATTGTTTAATTGTAATTATCAATTAAGGTGGGCACATAAGACGATGGTGGTTAAAAGAAGTGAAATCCTTAATTGACGTGACTTAAATTTATTGGATACTTATTAATTGATATGTCAAAAAACCCGGGTCAAATTACACCAGATAACGACACGTAAGCGAATCGCACCAGAGCCCGCCACATAGGATTTCCACGCCTCTGTTTTAGTATTATATATTGATTGATCTTTTTTTTTTCGTAAATTGTCAGTGTTCCTAACAAACCCAAAACATTTTTTCTGTTAGAATAAAACCAACCAAACAATGATACCGATTAGTTTCAAATCCTATTGTCCTACTTGACTAACAAGAAAATTGGTGCAGGCGAAAACTCCTTCATATGGCTGGGTCCTAAACCAATGGTTTATATCACACAACCAGAGTTGATAAGAGAGGTTTTTACGAGGATGAACGACTTCGGAAAGCCAGACCTAGGTGGAGCCGCGAAATTGCTGGCACCTGGGCTGGTCAGTTACGAAGGCGAAAAATGGGCCAAGCATAGGAAGATGCTTAACCCAGCTTTCCACATTGAGAAATTGAAGGTTAATATCGATCTACTTACTCCATTCCTTGCCCTTTTAAGGGTAAAATCAGTGGCCCATCATCTTAGCAATCTTTTGTTGGAATGAACTTGATGCAGCTTATGTTGCCGGCATTCTACGAGAGCTGCTCTGAGATGATCAACACATGGGAGAAGTTGGCACATGGAATCGGAACAGTTGAGCTTGATGTGTGGCCAAACCTTACGAAGCTTACTGCTGATGTGATTTCGCGGGCTGCATTTGGTAGTAGTTTCGAAGAAGGGAGGAGGATATTTGAACTTCTTAACGAGCAAGTTGAACTTACCATCCAAATGTTCCAAGCAATTAGCATCCCGGGATGGAGGTAAATACATATATATATATATATATGCATATGAAATGAATGCAATGATTTGAGTGTTTTGAATTCCTTGAGCTAAATTTGAAGCCCTTATTATGCACGAGTGATCGCGTTTATATTTTTGATGGGTAGGTTCATGCCAACAAAGACGAACAGGAGAATGAACAAGGTTCATCAGGAAATTCAGGCTTTAGTTTCGGGTATTATTGAGAAAAGGAGGAAGAAAATGGAAGCAGGGGAGGAAACAAACAAGGAAGACTTGCTTAGCATGCTTATGGAGAATGCGAACGATCACAAGAAGCATGTTGTTGGCATGACAACGAGAGAACTGATTGACGAGTGTAAATTGTTATACTTTGCAGGCCAAGAGACCACTTCTGTGTTGCTTGTGTGGACGGTTATTATGTTGAGCAAGCATCATGTCTGGCAAGAACGAGCTCGGGAAGAGGTTGTGAAAGCATTTGGCAAAAGGAAGCCCGACTTCTATGGATTGAACCAACTAAAGACAGTGAGTTCTCTGTAGGTTGTCAACTTATATAATTCTAAAAATTGACAACTGAATTTTATGTTGACAAGCAGTTTCTATATGTTTTTAGGTAACCATGATATTCTACGAGGTTCTGAGATTATACCCATCAGTCGTTGCAATCAACCGAGTGGCCAAACAAAACGTTGAGCTCGGAAAGCTTTCCTTACCGGCTGGAGTTGTGGTCAACATGCCTATAATGCTTGTTCACCAAGATCCCAAACTTTGGGGTAACGATGCGCTAGAGTTCAAACCAGAGAGGTTCTCCGAGGGAATTGTGAAGGCAACGGGAGGGAACAATGCATTCTTTCCATTTGGTTGGGGGCCGAGGATATGCTTAGGCCAAAATTTCTCTTTACTAGAAGCCAAGCTGGCGTTGGCAATGATCTTGCAACGCTTCTCCTTCGAGCTTTCACCATCCTACACTCACGCGCCCTCAACAACGATAACCCTGAAACCCCAGTTTGGCGCACACATTGTGCTACACCAAATTTAGGATTTTTATTCAAAATTGTCATATACAGATATGTATGTACGTACCTTTGATAATCATGTACTTTGAACTTGGAGCTTGCTTTTACCTATTTTTGAAATTGTAGTCCCCTTAGAAGTTATACTTGTCATTTTGAAAGCATTAACTTGCAGGTTTTGGTACCTTGTTCTTAATGCTTTTTGTAATGCATATTTGTTTTGCTTCAAATGTCTCAGCGAGGCTATGACAGGTGCTATTTAAGATTTTGAAGTCTCTGATTGTCTTCTTCAAATTGCCAATTTGCTTAGTCTCAGTTGGGTTCAACAGCTTCTCTTGCTACTTGCTAGAGATTGGGAAATTCATATATAGCTCCTCTTTAGAGAGCAGGCAATGGCATTGTTGGGGATCTTGGATTTGACCATTTGATTGCTGTTTTGATGATCGTCCATGATGGTTCGTTAATTTAGTTTCTTGTGTGTGTCAGGTATGGGAGAGAGTTATAGGGGTGAGACTTCAGAGATTGGTAAACGTTTCATAGAACCAGTTTGGCTTCATGCCGAGCTGATGGTTCGCTGACTAGTGTCAGAACGCCTTGTGGTGATTCGGAGTACTTTGAGGTTCATGTGGGGCTTCACCAAGGTTTAGCGCTTAGTCCGCTTTTATTCACTCTAGTTATGGACACACTTTCTGCTCCTCTCCAAGAAGAGATCCCTTGGTGCATGCTCTTTGCGGATGATATTGTTCTAGTGGACAACTCAAGATCGGGTTTGACTCGTAGGCTTGAATTCTGGAGAGAGGCGTTGTAGTCTAAGGGTTTCAGGATGAGTAGGACCAAGACAGAGTATGTTCAGTTTCATTTTGGAGAGGTCGGGGACCCAGAGGCTTCAGTTCTATTGGGAGGAGATCTTGTCCCAAGGAAAGACTATTTTAAGTACCTTGGCTCGTACGTTCAGAGCGATGGGGGTGTCGATGGGGATATCGAGCATCGAATCCAGGCGGGTTGGTTGAGATGGAGAAAAGCTTCAGGGGTTCTTTGTGACAGGAAAGTTCCGGCAAAACTGAAAGGGAAATTCTACAAGGTGGTTGTTAGACCGACATTAATGTATGGCTCGGAGTGCTAGCCTATTACTAAAGCTCAAGAACAAAAGTTGGCGGTTGCGGAGATGAGGATGTTGCATTGGATGAGCGGGCACACGCGTCTGGACAGAATCAGAAATGAGGTCATTCGGAGCAGGGTTGGAGTGGCGAGTATTGTTGACAAACTTCGAGAGTCCAGATTGTGGTAGTTTGGACACGTTCGTAGGAGACTCATATCTGAGCCTGTTCGTAGGTGTGAGAGCTTGGAGCTTGGACCTATTTGCAAGGGAAGAGGTAGACCGAAGAAGAGCTTGATGGAGGTTATCCGACATGATCTACATTTCCTGAACCTTTCGGAAGATATGACATTGGATAGAGACCACTGGAGGAGATGCGTTCGGGCTCATGAGGTCTAGAAGTTTTAGAAGTTTGAGGATGGGTGTTGGGTCATTCTGCCGCATTCTCTATTAGTTGGCATGTTTACATGTGTTGTTTATGTCCTATTGTTTTGGGTCTATCGGAAACACTCTTTCGACTAGTTCGGGGTGAGAGTGCGTACATCCTGACCCCCCAGACCCTACCTCAACGCGGGATAGACTGGGTTGTTGTTGTTGTTGTGTGTGTCAGGTAAATTAAATTATATGTAAAACATCCTATAATCTAGAGGTGGCAATCGGGTCGGATTCGGGCATACCCGCTCAATTTTGGTCATATATCGGATCGGGTTATATACCGGTTATATTGTATTTAATGTCAAGTACATTAAATTATCTTGCTCCTTGCTTACTACCTTTGTCTCAAAATATAGGTTGTTTTACTTTGTGACACATTTTTTAAGAAGCTAAAATCTATATAAAATATTAAATTTTTTATTAGTTTTTTAAAATAATATTATTTTAAAAAACTAATAAACAATTTAATATTTTATATAGCTTTTTACTCTATAAAAAACGTCTCAAAAAGTCAAACGGCTTATATTTTGAGACGGAGAGACTAGGGAGTACTATTTTGGCACGATCTAATTGCAACTCATATCATTTGTGGTGTTTTGAAATAAACAGGCATGTTATTTTGGTTCTGCTTAATTTCGTTATAGGCAAGTCTTCCATTCAGTCTTTAGAGTATAGTGGATTCTACAAGGTCAAGATACAAAAAGAGAGGACTTTAGTTTGTTTGCCCCGATTATGTTTGTGAATTATTTGTCATTTATAGTAAAATATCAGCAATTTAGATGAATTAATATTAGCCATAGTTTTCCTTTGAAAAAGAAAATGTTAGCAATAGTTTTTTTAGGGGAAGAAAAGTAATAATAAGACATAATTGAGTAAATATCCATCAAACTACCTTTATTTATTAAATGTTCACCGGTCACCGGGGTGTTCACTAGAAAATCCATATTTTCTGCCTTTATTAGCATTTTGTCCACCAACTTATCCATATTAGCTAAATGTCCATCGTGTTACTAAAACCGGAGTTGCTGAAACCAGATTTGTTGACGTCGATGTTGCTGAAATCGGAATTGCTGAAACCGGAGTTGCTGAAATTGAAGTTGTTGAAACCGAATTTGCCCAATTTCAACACTAATTTCAGCAATTATAGAGATTTCAGTAAGAGCGAGAGGCAAGAGATCTTTATCGACGAAATTGAGTCGCCTCCATCTTAGGCAATGGCAATCAAGACACAATTGCAAACAAATTAAATTAAGAAGATGATCAAATGTGTGAAAAACACCACCCAAGCAGAACCTATTTCACAAGAAATCGAAAGAGTTTGCCCTAAATTGAAATTTAGGGGAAATATATTCCTATAGTAGCTTAATAAATATATTCATATAGTAACTTTATAAATATAGGTAGATATAGAGTATATATTAGCAGCATTTAGCAAATATACGTATGTATATAAAAAGATACTATCACTAACCCACCCACCTAAGCTAAGTAGCTAACTACACAGCCCAACAACCCATACATTTTTAAACAGCTACCACTTACACTCCAGCCACTTTGACATTACACTTCAAACTACATACAACAAAGTTGGATCCTAGAGTATGATAACAAAATATCAACCAAATGACTTGAAAAAAATAAAGCAATGCACTTGTAGCAAATCTCCTCCAAAAATTACAGCACCTCGAAACTAGATCGATGCAGTGATGAAACTCTTGTCCACACTTGCAGCAATACCAACTACTAGCTCAGCAGACAAACGAGGTGGGCTGGTTAGAGGCGAACAACTGTTTCTGCAAGGTGAACGCCTCAAAGACAAAAAAAATAAATAAATAAATTTGTGTGTGCAACCAAGAATCTACAGATCAATCCAAGTGCATACTTCATAACTTGAATGAAATTCCATAGCAACAGCAGTATAAAACAGCCCTCGAACAGGCTCTTCTAATCAAGTGCCATAGCAGTAGTAGCCCAAAACAACCCTCGAAAGGGCTCCGAACGAGCTCCGTAACCCACAACCAAGAATCTACAGATCAAAGGCACAATGACAATGCCACATGGAGAAGCATATGTGGTGGTCGGTGGGGAGGGACTTAACCGCTCCTACTAATTCTGAATCCAGTGAAGGAGGAACTACCTCCAGTCAGCATTAACGCCCCTTAGCTATTGACACTGAAATTGATCGGTGGGGAGGAACAAGATCAAGGAGAACGCCCCTTAACTGCTCCATCTAATTCTAAAGAACACCAACAATTCGCACAAGATCAAGGATAATGCCAACAAGATCAATGAATTTTAAATTGCTGACGCAATCTTCGCCACAAGCAGCAAAATCTAATTCTTCGACAACACCTGAGGAAGCTGCGAAATCGAAGAGGAATCCAATAACACCGGTGTCGATTTGCCGATGTTGATTTGTGGACGACGGTGACTGGTGAGGATGAGATCCTCTGCTTCTTGGAACTGACACTAGTACTGAAGAGAGAGTTGAGGAAGTTCGCCAGCATCTCTCCAAGCAATATCGGCTGCTTCATGTACTTCAAGTCGTCGTAGAGTTTCAGCGCTCGTGATTTCGCTGACTTGCCGCCGTTGTCGCTCTTCGACGGCCTCGGATTAGGAAGAGGGCGAAAATGTGGAGTAGCTATTGGAATTACAAATGAACAGAGTTTGAGTGTCTCTCTCTTTGGATCTCGCTTGGAGGATAAAGGAAGCCATGGGACAGTTTGAGCCTTCTCCCCTCAGATACGACGATGAACAGATGAGTAAGCAGATGTGGGGAGGCAGTTAGACTTTAGGTGTGGACTTTTAGCTAATTTGTAAGAGGTGATGGACAATTTTCTAATTAGAGCCTAAATAATGGCCTATAGAACAAATTAATTCACCGGTCACCCCTACCCCCACCTGCTTCTTCTTAAGATCGCCTCCACCCTACGTTTGTTGTGAAGCAAGTTCATCATTCACCAAGCAAATTTTGCCATCCAGGTATTTAATAACACAATAAAATAAATTATTCATATATAAATCACTTCAATATAAGTGTACATATATGTATTTACTTTGTATGTATATCACAAATGTATAATATACTATTATAAACATTTAAATATATTGGTCAACATAATTATTTACGAATACTTCATTTTTCAGCACATATAATCTCTTCCAATAATTATGATAATCATACACTTATACCATCACATATATCAGCACTTGTAATCATGTGTGAATACAAATATAATAATACATATATCTCAGCATGTGTGAAGTCATAACTAACCATATATATATATATATAGGGGGGGTTCCTAAGTGCACACCCCTTATAGTGTATCTTGTGCACATATATGAACCATTGATGGAGATGGGATGGATGTCCATGATTAAAAGTGATTTTTTTTTGTTTGCTTTTAAATTTGTGGGCCCCCTTGCCAAAAAACACTCAATTTCTCCCACTCTCTCCCACTCTCTCACGTGTAGGGATGGCAATGGGACGGGGACTCCCCGATCCCCGCGGGAAATCCCCGTCGCGGGGACGGGGATGGGGAAATTAAATGGGGACGGGGACGGGGATGGGGGCCAAAGTGATTCCCCGCGCGGGGATGGGGACGGGGACGGGGATAGTAGTCCCCACCCCGATTCCCGCCCCGCCCCGCCCCCGTTGGGGAACCCCGCGGGGATCCTCGATGGGGAGTATAAAATCTCCATTTTTATTTAGATCTTACATAAGTTTAAATAATTTTTCTTTCGTTTTTAAACTTTTACCTTATAATTTACATTTATGAGATATTATATGTAATATTTATATCATATTTTTTTACATAACTTTAATAATATCTTATAATTTTCTATTATATGTGGGAAAACCATGGGTTTTAAATGGGGAACCCGACGGGGAAACCCGCGGGGAGTGCAAACGGGAAAAATTAAGCGGGGACGGGGAATCCCCGATGGGGACAGGGACCCGGCGGGGATGGGGACGGGGGACATTTTTCATCACCGAACGGGGACAAGGATGGGGACGGGGGGACTTTTTGCAAACGGGGACGGGGACGGGGATGGGGAGGGTACTCCCCACCCCGAACCCGCCCCGTTGCCATCCCTACTCACGTGAATCTCATATTCTCACTCACCCATCCCCATTCTCTCTTTTTTTAAAAAAAAACTGTTTTTTTACACAATTCATTCACTCAGCATATATATAATTTTTTTTAAACAGCTCTGAATTCGTTTATCTTAAAAATTCGTCAATTCAACTGAATAATTTTTTACATTCTACCGAATAATGTTATTTTATCTTTTTTCATCCAGCTTAGATGAAAATTCACCAATTCCACCGAATAATTAGTCACATACTACTGAATAATGTTTTTCTTTTCTTTTCAAATAATATTTCATATTCCACCGAATAATGCTTCAAAATTAACCGAATAATGTTTCATATTTCATAAACCCCAAATTCATAAAAAAAATACTACCAATTTCTATGAATAATTATTCATTATCACCGAATAATATTCAATATCCCACCGAATAATCCTTCAAAATGTAGTATAGAATAATAATTGAAATTTCACCGAATAATTACCAACTCATTAAAACTACCAACCAAAATCCGACGCATTCAACTGAATAATGAACGAATAATGAATCGATTCACTCGAACTGATTTCATTCGAACGGAGGTCCAACTTAACACCATTGCCCATCTCCGGCCACCATCAACACCTGCAGACCACCACCAACCATCGAAGAGTCCAAACCCGCCTCCATAGCAACACCGACGAACCCACGCAGCCCTCACCCGACATCCCATCCTCCCTCTTATTTGCAGCACCCACGCAACCCTCTTCGCCCTCACCTCGCAACCACCACAACCTCCCTTCCTCTCGCTTTTCTGACCACCACTGCCCACCTCCGGCTTACCCAACTACCCCCGCCGTCCACATCCACGTCACCCATCCACGCCACCCAGCCCAAAGGGCGAGAGGGCTTGGATCCGGCAAAGGGCGATAGGGCGAGGAGGGCTTGGGTCCGGCTTGGATCTGAGCGAGAGGTCAGAGATGGTCGCCCGAATCTGAGCTAGAGGGCTTGGGTCCGGCGACGGCTGCCTTTCTCCTCCCTCAATGGCTTCGCTGTGCCGACCACATGCTCAACTCGCCTGGAAAGCCGGACCAAGCATCGCCTCCGTGCACCGCCACCTAGCCTCCGCTCGTCTCCTCCTCGACTTGACGCCTTCAACTCGCCTTTGGGGCTCCAGTGCTCCACGAAGAAGAAGAAGCATTATCTAGGGTTTTATGCAATTCCTTTTAGACGCGCTACATATATATATATATATATATATATATATATAGGGATTGACTCCGGTGAAAACCTCAAATTGTGGTAAAAACCCGTGAGGACTACTTTATATCTTGTTTTTTTTTAAACCCGTGCTAAAAACCTCAATCACACGGTGACTTTACAACTCGGTTCAACCTAAAAACCGTGCTAAAATCTCCAGTTTTAAAATAACACATGACTTTATAGTTCGGTCAAACCGAAAAATCGTGCTAAAAAGCTAATGTTTTAAAATTATATAGTGACTTTATAGCTCGGTTTTATTCAAAACCGGGCTAAAATTTATGACTTTATAGATCAGTTCTATTCATAACCGGGCTATAAAGCAAGTGAACCGGGCTAAAAAGTCGGTCCTCACGGGTTTCTACCATAATTTTGGTTTTCACCAAAGCGCATCCCTATATATATATGCATACGTTAGTCGGTTGTCAGCATGCTTATGACATTGTGCTCTTGTCAGATCAATCGGTAATGTCAACCCACATTCTTATAGTTGTTTGTGGGGGAGAATGGATGAATGTTGACAATAGCTTATTTTTCGTTGGTGATACAACAACAAAGTTCTTCCTAGTAGATCAGTCAGTTACATTGGGATCACTGGCTATGAGAGTGCTCAATAAATTCAACATTGATCACAATGTTTATGATCTAGAATTCAACCACTTGTACCCCTGCAAAGTTTTAAAAACACCTTTTATTGTCAGATGTGATGCCGATTTACAAGAATTCTTGACATTAAGTAAGCTCGAATGAGTGAATTTTGTTGTTGAATTGTGTATCATCAAGAGGAAGAAGGGTAAAATATTGTCTATCATACAACAAAAAGCTGACAACGCCATACCTGAAATAGAAGACCAAGAAAGAAGGAAGACTTTTTGAATCTAATGACTATTTCAAAGACTTATGTGTTGTTGAAGAAAAGAAAGCTGACAATTAATATATGTCATTGGAGGATTATGAGTATTATTATGGAGATAATGTTGATATTCCCGTGAATGATGAAGGACTTATTCCTTTTCATGAATCTGTTGACGTTGTTTCAAATAGTAATGCAGCTGATAACATAGGGGCAAACAAAACAAAGCCAGATGAAGGAGACAATGATGATTTAAGTGCCACTACTACCAGTGAGAAAAACAATACAATTTGGAGGGAAATTTACAATTCAATGAAGAGGAAAGGGAATATAATAGAAGAATACACTGCTGATATTTCTTGCAGTGCTGAAATTTAGAATTTTGGGAGCTATAACTCAACAACTGACATGACAATGTATGTCCGGGAAGATATTTCCATCAAAGCAAGCGTTGAAGGATGCTCTATATCTCAAGTCAATGACTAAAATATTTGGGTTTGAGGTCCAGAAATCGATTCCGGGGTATTTTAGATCCAAATGCATAGATGTCAACTGTAGTTGGAGATTGCGTTCAAAAAAGCTCTACTCAGAATCCCATGAAGTCATATTATACAATGAAACACACACATGCATCTGTGAGATTAGATCTAAACATCGCAGAAAAGCTTCTTACAATGTTGTTGCTAACTTCATAAAATCAACATATGTCATAAAAAATCATACTTTTCAAGATTATTGTTACAAATGTGAATATAGACTAATTAATTGATTATGCTGACAAATCATATAATCCAGCACAGATTAGGAAAAAGATGCATCACAAAATCCTAATCACTTACCCGAAAGCATGGAAAGCAGCACAATTGGTGCAAGTGAGGGAAAAAGGAACACCAGAGTTAAATTTTTCCGCATTATTATCATACTGCCACATGATTGCAGAGAAAAACCCAGGAACAATTGCTTTGTTTTCTACTGATGAGGCTGACAGATTTAAATATATATTCCTATTATTCGGGCAATGCCAACAAGCATTCCATGTTTTGAAAAAGGTTAGTTTAATGTGTTTCATAGCATTAATATATAACCTCGACATCATTTATATAATGTCAGCATCATTTATATACATTAAAAAAGATGTCACCATCAAATGTTTGTGTTTTTTAATGTATTTAACTCATGTTGACATCATATTGGATGGCATTAATATCACTTAAGTACCATTCTACATGAATTCAACATCATTTTTTTGCACTGTCAGCACAATAAAAAAAAAACAATCAAATGTCTGTGTTTTTAAAGGTTATTGTGGTTGATGGAACATTCCTTACTGGAAAGTATGGGGGCACATTGCTAGGTACAACTGCACAAGATGTGGACATGAGTATATATAACGCTTGCATTTGGGATTGTTGATTCAGAAAACAAAAAATCATGGAAGTGGTTTCTCTAGCAGCTAAAGAAGGTGGTGCCACAATCAGATGACTTGGTGTTTGTCTCGGACAGGCACACAAGCGTATCAAAAGCAATTTCTGAAGTTTACCCAAATGCTATACACTGCATGTGCATGTGACACCTTAAGCAAAACATCAAGGTCACTTTCAAGAAAAGACAGTTGTGTGAATTGTTCCAATAAGCAGCAGAAAGTTACACAATCGGTGATTTCAATCACTACTTTGCTCAAATAACAGAAATCAGCAAAGATTTGTCAGTTTATTTGATAGAAGCAGGGTTCGAAAGATGGTCTAGAGCACATGCAAGAGAGCACATATATAACATGATGACATCCAACAATGCTGAGAGATACCATGTTCAAAAAATTGCAAAAATTTGTTGGAGGGTACCATGTTCAGAAAATGAATGGTGTTCAATTTGAAGTTGTAGAATAAGGGACAACAATAGTGGTTGATTTATCAACAATGCCATGCACTTGTAGAGTATTTGACTTGCAAAAGATCTCATGCGTTTATGCTATTGCTGCTATAACACACAACAAAGTCGTTGTAACACACTTCATTGAAAGCTTCTACACTATCGAAGCTTGGAAGCTAGCATACCATGAGATAATATACCCAGTGCTGCAAGAGGATGAAATAAATATCTCTATACAAATTAAGAAGATTAGATGTTTACCACCTTTGATAAGGGAAAGAAGTGGCAGGTCAACTATAAAAAGAAAAATATGCATTGGAGAGTTCAAAAGAAGGACCACACAGAGTACACAGTGACTGAAAAGAGAGCAGAAACAAGAGGGCATTGAGCTGACAAAGGATGACAATGCTTCACATGTAGCTGACAAAGGCATGACAGGTAGCTGACAAAAGGATAACAGATAGATGACAAAAGAATGACAGATAGCAAATAAGAATGGCATCAAGTAGTTGATAAAAACCATTTACTCGAGCATACTATTCTTTATTTACTTTATTTTTACTGCACAACTTTGTAAAATTGCCAGCCACGTAAGTAGCTGATAAACACCAATTACGTACTTTATAATCAACACTTTGTCAGCATATTACATATTTACATATTTACCCACTTCAAACACTGACCGGTTCGAAAAACACTTTGATAAGTATTCATTGATCTAAATCTCAGCTATATGAAACACTTTGTCAGCTTCGTTTAACCACATGTCAGCCACATACTCCCCTACAACAAACCCCATAGATTTCCTCCCATAATAAACTGCCATTTTATATCATAAGTTACAACCACTGTGTCAAGTATTCAAATATCTAAATGTCAGCTATATAATCTTACATTTTATGCGATAAGTTATACAGAGTGATAAAATCAATAGAAGTACACTAATCATCGCAAATGATTGCCTTAAATCAGCAGTTACTGATAAACAATGAACAAAAGAAAGACCAAGAGAAAGATAAGAGAGAACGATGAACAAAAGAATCACAAAGTTGCCCAGTGGACAATTACCATATTCTATCTGCCTGGTAGGCCCAATTTCCTCTTTTTTTTTAAATATCACCATAAGAGAGAACGATGAACAGAAGAATCACAAAGTTGTCGAATTTCTTTTTTTTTTAAATATCACCAAGAGTAAAAATGAGATGAAAGGGATTTGAACTCATGACCTCATGGTAATAAATAACACATCTTATCAACTAAGCCCAACTCTTTTTACGATCCTTTACCCATTTTACAATTTTTTATCCCCAAAATTAGTTAAAAAAATAGTAAAAATTACCAAAAAATCCAAAAAAAAACATATTCTACATTTTTTTCGGGCTAAAGGGGATTTTCAGCCATCCCAAGCCCCCTAGATCCGCCACTGGACGAATCCATCAAACAGATTAGCATCCAAAATTACTTCAAACTGCAATGGTGATTCATAACCCAAATAAACGAATTCTATTCAAACCATATATATTAATATATATTTCATTTTCCTTCGTTTATATCATTTATACGTAGTATTATATAACATTGTATTCCAAATAAAATAGGGGGAATTGTGCTATAGGCCATAATTAGGGCCTTTATTAGTAAAATGTCCACCCTTCCCCCCAAATTGGCAAAATGTCCACCTTCCTTCCCTTGCCCCCTTTGCCCCCCACGCGCGCCCCCTGTGCCCCCCCTCCTGTTTCAGCACATTTGATTTCAGCAACTCCTATTTCAGCGTTTTTTTTTCGCGTTGCTGAAACCGAAGTTGCTGAAACCAAAGTTGCTGAAACCGAAGTTGCTGAAATTGTTGAAAATAGTTTTTTTTTTTCGCGCGTTGCTGAAACCTAAGTTGCTGAAATCGGAGTTGCTGAAACCAGGGTTGCTGAAACCGGAGTTGCTTAAATTGTTTTTACAATTGATGAAATTAGTTTTTTATTTTTTCACGTCAGCGCTTCGACATCGAAGATGCTGAAACCGCAGTTGCTGAAATTATTGAAATTAGTTTTTTTTTTCGCGCGTTACTGAAACCTAAGTTGCTGAAATTGTTGAAATTAGTTTTTTTTTTCGCGCGTTGCTGAAACCTAAGTTGCTGAAACCAGGGTTGCTGAAACCGGAGTTGCTTAAATTGTTGTTGCAATTGCTGAAATTAGTTTTTTATTTTTTCGCGTCAGCGCTTCGACATCGGAGTTGCTGAAACCGTGTTGCTGAAACCGGAGTTGCTTTTTTTTTCTTTTTTTTTTCTTTTTTTTTCTTTTTTTTTCTTTTTTTTTCGCGTCACCACTTCGACACCAGGGTTGCTGAAACCAGAGTTGCTGAAACCGTGTTGCGGGATATAAAATTTAGACTATGCGGGATTCGAACCCACATATTTGCGCATAAGCACATCGCTCTACCATTGAGCTAAGAGGCTTTTAAAGGAGATTTAAAGCAAGGAACATCAAAATTCATTGCAGTCCGCACTTCAGCAATTGCTGAAACCGGGGTTGCTGAAACTGGAGTTGTTTTTTTTTTGCGTCACCACTTCAACACCGGAGTTGCTGAAAGCGTGTTGCTGAAACCGGAGTTGCTTTTTTTTTTGCTGAAACTGGAATTGTTGAAACCGTGTTGCTGAACATGCTTGTGTGTAAGATATAGTAGTTCATACAATTGTATAAGAATTAATTTCAACATTTCAGCATAACGAATTTTGCTAATAAGAATTAATTTCAGCATTTCAGCATTTTCAGATCACACAAAAACACAAGAAGCTAATAAGCTCTCCAAGAGTCCGCATTTCAGCATAATAAATTTTGCTGAAATGCGAACACCCACTAACGCTCAAAATATCGTTGACGTTCAAAAAATTTGCAAAAACCACTATTTTTTTTAAAAAGTAGATATTCGTGTCAGCAAATATTCATATAACACATTAGGAGTATAAGCAAAGATATTAAAATTATGAACCCAATTCATAGCAAAATTTATAAATCATAAATTTATTCAATAAAATAATAATAATAAAAGATATGGAGAATGATATGAAACCAAATTCAAAGAGGCCAAAAAATCAAGCACTGATCAAAAAAATCGACTAACAACTGTCAACTTTGGGCAATGGTTTTCCAATTTCACGCCTAAATTGAGACTACAATCAAAAGTGAGATAATTTCACTCTCGATATTATTAAAATTTGAAGTGACTGCAACACTTAAGATTGAGACTATCTCATTCAAGCAAAACCCATTAAATTCAGCACATCTACCCATTCAAGGAGTAGTGCAAGCAGTACACTAGCAACAACAAAACCAAGTGCAATTATTCATTTTATTAAGTAGCAACAGTACACTAGCTAAGTGCAAGCAGTACCAGCAAATTCACAAGTATAACAACAACAAATTAAGTTCTAGCTTGCAAAAAAAAAAAATAGCAACAGCAAAACCAAGTAGCACTAAGCAGCCGCAGCAAACTACTCCTCCTGGACTTCGGCTAGGGGAGACTTCGAAGATGTTAGCAAGAGCAGTGGACACAAATTCATCAACATAATTGAAACGATTCGGTAATCCTCCACCATATATGAAAAAGAGGACACATAAGAGGGCATCGATGAGCAGCGGACAGAAAAGGAGGACGATGATGAACCTCAGTTTCAGCAATCCTCCTTGGATCTCATCGACCTCACCTCGACTGGATCTTATTAGAGTTCACAATCCGTTCCTCCGGGAGCAGGGAGAAGTGAGTGTGACATAGACGAGTGATCGAGCACAATTAATTGGAGAAGGTGCGATTGCAAATCAGAAGAGTTGAATATCAGAAGTGTTGAATCCGAAGCCCTAGATCTTCAACGAATGACGCCGCCCTCGATCTTCGACGAACGGCGCTGAATCTGAAGCCCTAGATCGAGAAGCAGAGTCCATGGCAGATGTAGAATTAGTGAATCACCAAAGCAATGCAACTTAACCTAAAATCGAACAAAAACATAGATTCGTTATCGGAACGCGTGATGAACGAGACCTGTGAGGAGGGGAGCTTCAATTTGGGTTAGGTTGGGGGGCAGGAATTTAGGTGGACAAAAACCTAATTAAATGGTCTTGATGGACACTCCCCTAATAAAGGCCAAAAAAAAGGCCCGTTTGACAAATTATTTCAATAAAATATAATAAAAACATATGTATAAAAAAATACAAAAATAAAATAAAAAATTACAAGACCTAAAAAGGCCTAAATTGAAAGATTCATTACACCAATAACTTCAAAAGGCTTGAATTTAATTATCCAAAAAGTTGAAAATATGATGCCAACCAACAAATAGATGTGATAGCACGAAGCATTGATAAATTAATATAAATGCAAGGTACATAGCTGTCGCATTTGATAATGCAAGATCAATCAAGCTGGCACATAATGCAACAAACACATATCAAAGTATATGCTAAAACTATTTAGTCTCCATTTCCACACCCTTTCAAAACTCTCCTCTCTCTCTATCACCCATTAATTGATCACATTGTACAGCTAGCTAGGGGACTAATCTCTTTGCTCATTACTTCTATCATCAGGACTCGATCTCTCCAATATATGGCTTCCTTGACGACGCCTTTGCAGAAGATCTTGCTCAAGGTCATCATCCTCGGTGATGTCGGGTACTCAACTGATCTCCGAACATTTGAATCTTTATTGCAACTCTACAACTTACGTACATTGTATATTGTTCAGTTTGTATATAATTTGTTCTGATTTCAGGGTTGGCAAGACGTCTATCATCAATCGGTATCCTTCTAGCTAGGGTTTTGTTGATCGGTCCCTCATATGGTGTTTTCGTGTTACTGCCATTGTATATTTGATCGATCGATTTATACTTTTTGATGTTATGATGTTTTGCTCTATTCTGCTGTTATCTTTAATTAGAAACTACTATATAGATATGTACACCAAAAATTCAGCTTGCAATACAAAGCGACGATTGGTGCTGATTTTGCGACCAAGGAGCTTCAGATTGATGAATATGTAGCAAGCTTACAGGTACATCGACTTTAGATGTCTTCTTCCATTGATGAGATCGATCTAGTGTCCTCTCCTCTAGAATGGATACATATATGCTCAGTTTTACATGTTACATATGTACTATATAGATAAACCATTAAATATATATGGATCTTAATTAAGTTTTGTTATGATAGATTTGGGACACAGCGGGGCAAGAAAGGTTCCAAAGCCTAGGCCCGGCTTTCTTTAGAGGTGCAGATTGTTGTGTGCTCGTCTACGATGTTAACCATCTCAAGTCGTTTGAGTCTCTACAGCATTGGCGTCAAGAATTCAT
Source organism: Persicaria maculosa (assembly GCA_963922045.1). Classification (NCBI taxonomy): domain Eukaryota; kingdom Viridiplantae; phylum Streptophyta; class Magnoliopsida; order Caryophyllales; family Polygonaceae; genus Persicaria; species Persicaria maculosa. Next base: position 41,604,539 of record OY998271.1, read on the forward strand.
CAAACAAGTATGTTATATATCATTAATATATATATATCTCTCATCTTTATTGTGTGTGTATATATATATATAAGAGACTATTAATTACTTCATTTTGTTGTACAACTTGTCATGACCATATTTATGTTTCTCCTTGTTGAATTAATAGACAGATATATCGGATCCCTCCAAGTTCCCCTTTGTAGTGATCGGCAACAAAATCGATGTTGAGAACGGAGCTGCACGAGTGGTAAGTGACTAACTGATAACTTCAATATATATTTTATGTATACATTCATCGACGACTATACATAAAAAGAGAAAGAAAGAAAAATGATATGATGGGTTGAAAAATGTAAATTAATGAATAAGGTGGGGGAGAAGAGAGCGAGAGAATGGTGCGCGTCGATGGGAGAAGAGCTGAATGCAGACGCCATCCCTTACTTTGAGGCATCCGCAAAGGAGAATGTGAACGTCGATGCAGCCTTTCTTACCGTTGCGAAGGCTGCCCTTTCTCATGAACGCGTCCAAGACATGTGAGTATACTACCTCCGATCCATTATTTATTTAACGCCAGACATCCCTAGCTAGCTAGCTAGCTGATTTTATGTAGATATATCATACTTTGTTGCATTGGTTTACAGATACTACGAGAATATGCCAAGTTCGATATCGGATATAGAGCAAAGAGGAGGGTGCCCTTGCTGACATTTATATATATATATATATATATATATATATATATATAGTTTCTTTGTTTCATTCCAATTTGAATAATTCCTAACGCATATATATAATTTTATTGGGGTGCCAATGGTTACACGACGTACGGTACGTTGTTCAATTTCAGTTGTATACCATTTTTTTTTGGTGAAAAGCTGTATACCATTTTATACGAGAGAGAAGATTACCTACCACACTACATGCATCCATCCTTCGGTGCAATACTTAATTATTTTTGGTATAATTTTATGTAAATTTTGCTTATTTACATTTCATACTATTATATTTATATGTTTATAAAAAATTTATAATAAAAATTATGTTTTAAAATACATATATGATTAAAACATCAATTATTTTAGTAAATGTTTTTTTTTTAAATTTTAATATGATTTTTATTATAAAACTAGTGCTTTTCTCGAACCATGTTCGGGTTTTTTTCATAATATTTTCGAACGAGTTTAACATTTTAAACAAAATACTTGGGACGTCAATTTTCTAATAATATATCATTTTTCCCGTACTTCTTTTCATGCCGTTCTTCGAAAAATTTAGTTATCATGGTGAAATCTTTTATCGAAATGATTGATACTTCAAATTTAACAAAGAATAGTAAATCGCCGACTTACACATTTCTCTTGACATCCGCCCGACAAAAAAAAAAAGCCTTATAGTTTTTTTGCCTAAGAAAATTGAGTTTCTAAGTTCGAATCATTTATGATACTTTATTTATTATACATCATGCTACACCTCTTAAATTGGTCTAAATTATACACCAATTTGATAAAGATACTAAGTTCAAATGTATAAACCCTAAAATATATTTAGTGTTTGTTTTTTTACAATGTCTTAAACCCTTAATTATAAAAAGATACTTTATCTTTAATTGTATAAATTCTAAGAGGTCAAAACAAAAAAAAATGTTATACCACTAAATTAAAATTAGTCTAAATTGAATAAAAACCATCAACTTTTGCCAATCTAACGTGCTTTTTCACGGTGAAAAATGTAAGGTACGTGTGAACCTTTTTTCACAACCATCAACTAACTCAGGCAACGAACATTTTATATGTTTGTTACTTGAGTAAATTTTTTCAACTACCGAATTAACTACAGGGTACTTGGAACACAAAAAGTGAAACACACCTCATATTTTTGACATCTTTCATCATCTTCTCCATCTTCATCCTCTCTTCTCCATTTTCTTCTCCAAGAGTGTTTTTTTATGTATGTATGTATATTTTTTTATTAGGTAAAAATTCGAGGTCAGACACCTGAACCTCGAAGGTCGACAATTCGACAGACGGAGGACCGTCTAAACAAACACAAAATATAAAGATGGTGCTAGATATATACAAGCAATAACACTCTACAAAAGCGAAACTAAAAACAACCATACCAAAAGGGATGAGGAGGTAGACTCCGAATGAAGTCAAGCACTCCCCGACGGCAGCACCGCAGGCCAGCGGCACATCAGGAGACACCTGTAGGCAATGAAGACGAACCTCCAAGGAAACAGTCTTCCGGAAAGAAGGAGACGCCTCGATACACACTGCCACGGCTAGCGTTCTAAATATCGGATATATCGGCGATATATCGGGGATATTTAGAATCCTCTACGATATCGGCATATCAGTTGAAAAATATCGGTCAACGCCATATATGAGGTCAACGCCGATATATCGGGTCAATATCGGCGATATATTGGGTCAACGCCGATATATCGGACCAATATCGGCGATATATCGGGGATATTTAGAACTGTCAACTTTGATAAGGTAACTTTAGCCTTTATGAATGAAGTTGTTTTTATTTTATCAAGTTTATTTGGTAATTTTACAATTTAAATATTATTTTTTTCATGTATATTTTTACATTTTGTAGTATAAATATAGTACTCATAGTTAAAAATTAGCGAAACCGATAAATCCGATATATCTCGATATATCCCCGATATATCATTTTTACTCCTAACCGATACGAACCCGATATGCGATATTTAGAACCTTGGCCACGACCCCAGCTTGTCCTGACTCCAACTGCCAGAACCTCATCACTCGGAAAGAAAGTCCAGTCGCGCCAAACTCAGAGCCACCCATCGCCTAAATCGAAACGCACCAAAAACCCAAGCGGGATAGTAGCTAACCCGACTGGAAATTATTTATTATAGTTATTTATTATTATTACCAATTATATTTAATTTATATTTAAACCAATTTTCAATGAGCCATCAATGAGCCAAAGACAATGCTACGGGCCCAAGGCAACACCAAACGGGCTGGACATATCAAAACCGGGTCCCTTGGGGCCCAAGACAGGCCAGCCCAAAGCAAAGGGAACCGGAGAAGGGACGGGGCAGAAAACACCAGGAAAACCACCACCTAGCCAAGAGAAGTTGCAGGGCAAAGGGGAGGCCAACACAGTGAGGTCACTGGCAGAAAGATGGTGGCCGGAGAGGGAATAAAGGGGGGGGGGGGGTTAGAAGGGATTGGCGGAGGGATATCCGAGGAGGCGGTAACGAGCACCTCCGAAGGCAGTACACGACATGGGCTGTCAGCGACCGGGCACACAAACGACGATACAGTCGGAGGCGGAAGCACCGGTCACCGGAGGAGGCAGCTGACGGCACAAGAAGGGCCCAAGCCCTGGAATTGCAACCGTACTTGGACAGGGGAGAGTCAAAACAGATGAGCTGAAGCCAAAGGCCTGGATTTTCCCAAAATCGAAAGCCGAAACGGCGACCCGAGGGAGGCCGAACGAGCAGTCGTGGGCCAAGAGAAAACAATAAGGCAGGAGGACGATTGAAAAGGGGAAAGTAAACCCAATTCAATGAAAGCCCCAAATTGATTTCGTCTTTGAGCAATTCCGCCGAACGGGAATCGAAGAAGCCAAAACTCCACAGGTTGAACAAGAACGTAGCACTCGAGGGGGAGAAGGGGTGGTCGAACGAGGAGGAGAGGAGGCAACCAAAGCCGAGGTTCATCGCGCCGAGGAGGCGGGTTGTTGGTTCCTGAAGGAGGTTTGAGACACCCGAAGAGGGTGGATTAGGCCTCCCGGAGGAGGGTTGAGGCTCCCGAAGGAGGTTTCCGGCCACCATGAAGGTGGTTGTCTATGCTACCGGTGGAAGAACTCTAAAGGGGTTTTGCTCAAATGGAGAGAGAGTTAACATCTCAACTCATGTGTGTGTGTGTATATATATATATATATATATATATATATATATATATATATATATATATATATATATATATATATATATATATATTGTTTTTTTTCCATATATTAATGTATGTATTTAAGTTAAAGATATTATACGGTTTGGGATGTTTATTCTTATTGTTTGGAATATATGTTGAGATTGTGATTGTGTTGGAGATTGTGATTGGGATTGTGTTTTTGTTGGAGAATGAAATTTGTTTTTACAAAGTAGTTTAAGGTTATGAACATTTCTCCTAAATTTGAGTTTGATTGAGAAAGAGAATTAGAATTATATTGAGATTGAAAATATAAATATTGGTCTCATTTTGTTCCTATCTTTTAAATCACGTTATTTGATTTTGGTGAAAATATAAATATTGGTCGCATTTTTTCCTTATCTTTTAATAAAATCACAAGCTTATAATTTTATTATTGAAGTATTATAAATGTTGAAATAACATTTGAAAGTTTATGAATTATTTTGACCACTCATTTCACATCTTGATTGGAGTTTAACATTAATCACCCATGGTAATGATACTCTTTTCAAATAAGTTAAGGTTATTATTTTGAATTACTTTATATATTATTAATTATGCAAATGATATTCATTGTGTAATAAATGAATCATATTTTTTAAATAAATATTTAGTTGTTAGACTTTTATAAAATGACTTAATTAAAAATGTAATTGAAATTACCTATAGATGTTGTTATATATGTATTTGTTTGAGATTGAGATTTTGGTTTTTATATTTAGATTTTTTTTATATAAGTTAAGTATGAATTTCCAATTTGTGTTTGAGATTGAGATCGAAATGTCCGATATTAAAACATTGTTGTCGAGTGTGAGAGAAGATGCTCATGGAATAAGAGCTTTGATTTTACTTTCCTTCTCTCACGTGCCCGGTATTGGCAACAGAGTGGCTGATAAGGTTGCTGATGTACATATTTATATCTCCTTTTATTGCATCTTTTGACTTCTTATTTCCTTCGATCTCCGAAGAAAAGTTTCAAAAGTATATAAACTTGTGTAAGAATGAGCTAATGTACAAGAAATAGAGTGTGCACAAGTTCTGAGCTAACCATGCAGGAATTCGAGCGAAATCGGAGTCAAAACGGAGAAGCCAAGTGAAGCTGAGCAGAGGTAGATATCGACCTTAGACCCAGATATCGACCTCTGGTGTCGATATCGACCCCCATATCGACCTCAACATAGACATCGACCAGAGCTGAACAAGTCGAGCAGGAACAGAGACCTCGATATCGACCCCTTACCTCGACAGAAGATAGACTCGATTTCGAATGCGGATTGGAACTATATCTTCAAGGAGGCACGAAATTATCTCATACTTTCAAGATAGATTGCAGCTGAAGTTTTATTTATCTTTTACCTTCAAGTTTTATCAAAATAAAAGATATATCCTAATTGTTCGGATAGAGTTCATAGTTTAGATAGAAGTTACAATCCTTGGATAGCGAGGATTAGTAGCCTATAAATAAAGCCCTAGGGGGCTGGCATTCAATCATCCAATATCCAAGAATCATCCAATTTTTAGAGTTCAATTACATTCAATAGAGTTAGAGAGAAGTTTTAGGGTTTGACGTTTGCGAAAGTTGACGTTGAGTTGTAAAGCTTCGGAGTTTATTTTAATGCAAGTTTCTTCTTTTCAATCAACAATGAGTTCCATGATGAGAAGCGAGTAGTTCCCCAAAGCTCTTAGGGTCGAGGTGAGCCCGACGTTAGCCATGCGCCCTTGAGGTAAGTATTTGATGTCGATATCGTTGTGTCTATCTCTCCTCCTACGATTCTATGTTTAGTCCTAATCGAAAGAAAAGGGATTCATGCTAACAACTTGAGTTATAAACATAAAATTGGTAGAGACAATTAGGTTTATTTGCAAGAGTAATCCTAAGAGTTGGTGTACGGCGAAAGCTTGTCCCTCGGGTGAAATAGCGCAATTGTTCGTCTTATTTATCTTATCGCATGCATTGGTTAACGCCGTGGTAAACCCTAATCCTAGGAGTTGTTTCTTTTACATAGTTTAATTCACATAAACCACTTTTATTTCTGTTCATCCCTTCTCATCCATTCTTAAATCTTCGGCCTTTATTTGCCGACAAAGAACTAACCCACTGTAGGAAGACATCGATATCAACCCCAGACGTCGATATCGACCACTGATTTCGTCGACAGTTTTCTGAGTCGACGACGATCATTCTGCGAAGTCTGCTTGACATCGATATCGACCCCCTAGCATCGATATCGACCCTACTGTGTCCTTTTGTAGAGTTATTTCTGCTTGTTTCATAGCGCCGTTTTATTTTCTTATTGTATGTTTAGGCGATTTTCGTCTGCCGATTCATCGGCCTCTCGAGAATCAGACTTGTCTGATCTCGAATTCTTACTTGATCAAAAAAATATAGATAAATAAGGGTATTCGATGAATGGTGTATTCGATGAAAAACATCGAACTCGAGAGAAAAAACGATGTCTATCTTTATAGATACATCTATCATAAAGATATAAATTGATTTCTAAAACCCAGTGTATACCAAAACTGTAATATAAAACGATGTTATCAAATGCCAAAACATCGTTTTTCATTAAAAAAAATGATTTGAAAATATATAAATAACATCGAATTTTAAAATATTCAATATGGTTCATTATATTTATATAACATAATACAAAAAATTAAACATTAAAAAAGAATATGCACAAATTGGATAATTCCTAACGGATATGTATATCAAAGTAAAACATCAGGTTTGTAAAAAATAACGATGTTAATGTGAACTTTTGTGTTGTACTGCATACCTTCAAATGGCTAGAAATGCAAAATAATAATGGTTTAACATTAGGTGAATAAATCAAAACGAAATTATATTCATGTATTCAAATCATTCTAAAAATGAAAAACGATGTTATAAATTATTAAAGACATCGGGTATAAACCGATGTGATAAAGTTGGGATCTTTAACACCACTCACTAACACGTCGAATTTTTTTTTTATTAACATCGGTTTATACCCGATGTCTAGGAACATTATTCTAGTAGTGTTGTAATTTGAGAACTCGACTTACCTCCTTAACAAATTGGCGCCGTTGTCGGGGAGGCAATCAATCGTGCCCTAGTAGTCTATGTCACGTTTCTACCTAGTCTTGTTTTTGCAGGTGTATGCGACGTGCTGATCGCCCACCTGAATTTGAAGGAGTAGACAACCCTGAGCGCTATTTCCATCTAAGAGCCCAAGCTCAAAGAATCATGGTGGACAATGCGAACCAGGCTGGACTTATTGAGCAACTAAGGAAGCAGGTTGAGGACCTAACGACTAAAGAGGCGGCACTTAAGGAGCGTGCGGATAGGGAGGAGGAAGGCCGGAGGCAAATAGAAGCCCAAATCAATGCCCTCCCTAGGAATGCCAAGCAATATATGCACCCCGCTCTCACAGTGCCTGAATCGGCAATTCTTATCCCTGCCTCTAATTTTGAAATAAAACCTAACTTCCTAACTGAGATTAGAAGGCACCAATATGAAGGAAAACCTAATGAATGCCCTATGGCACAACTAAAAGCCTTTCGCTGGTCTCTTACAGGAAAAGCATTGCAGTGGTTGGAGAGCTTAGCCCCAAGATCGCTCTGCACTTGGAATGAAGTCAAGGACGCGTTCCTCAACAAGTTTTTTCCTCCTTCTAAGACGGCGTTGATCTGACAGAAAATCACGGCTTTCAAACAAAAGCCTGGTGAGGCTCTGGCGACTGTTTGGGAAAGGTTTAAGGACCTACTAGGATCATGCCCGACGCATGGCCAGCCACCGTACGTAATTCAGGAGATCATATACAATGCTCTTGATGCTGCCACCAAGGAGAGGATCAACACCTACACCGCCTATGGCTATCTTGAACTCGCTCCACAAGAGGCTTGGGAAACCATAGAAAGGTTGGTGGAATTTGACAATATATATGGGACTCCTGAGGCTTCCAACGCACCATCATCGTCGAGGCTTGCCCCATCTATGCCCTTATATGAACCCTCCAATATAATCGATCCGGATGTGAAGGAGCAATTTCATAGGGATCAACTTCGAAAGCTCCAAAAGCAAGTAAGGTTCCTTTCATCGAACCAAGATTGCATTGAATGTGGATCGCAGCGGCACACCACCATCGAGTGCCCACACGCCGAACAAGTACACCTAGCGGAGACTCACCAGGAGGCACGCTACATGAGGGGCCCCAATCACCAATATTGGGGAGACCAAAGGTTCCATCAACCACAAAGGAACCAGGTCAACCCTAGGGACCCTCCGCCTTATAGAGCTCCTGGGCACCCGGAGAGAGACCAAAAGAAGGATGATCTTCAACTTGTGCTAGATGAGATAAGGAGTAATCAAGCTAAAAATGATCAATCCAACAATGCCATCCATTCTCAACTCAATCACCTTACCACAAGGATCGGGGAGATGGATATATGGAAGAGGAACGTAGAGACCCAACTGGGTCAATTGGCGGCACAAATCCCTAGACCGTCCGAAACACTCCCTGGGCAACCCACTACAAATCCTAAGGGACAATCCGGGACGGGCCATGTCGCAGCCATGCAATTAAGGAGTGGCACCAAAGTACATAAGCCACGAACGGAAACAGAGGAGAAAGCAACAGACCCAGTCGACATCGACAGACCAGTCGATGTCGACCCAGAGGTCGATATCGACCCCCATGTCGACCCACTAGTCGACATCGATACCACTGTAGAACCTGTCGAGCCCCAACAGAGTTCGACATCGACCATTCCAGTCGATATCGACCAGAGCCCAGTCGACATCGATGTCCAGCAGGCCCCTCTGACCTCCGTTTTGGCCCCTCCACCAAAGAAGACGTTGCCATTCCCTTCCAAAGCATTGGAGGATCCCACCAAAGGTAAGTTTAGGCGCTTTGTAAAAATACTTCAAGGACTTAACGTTACTATCCCTCTTACAGAAGCCCTAAGCGAGATGCCCGCCTATGTTCGATTCCTAAAAGACATCCTTAGCAAGAAGCGGTCCATGGCAGAGATCGCAGAGGAATGCTCAAAGATGGATTTCCCTGAGTAGAGGAGTGATCCAGGGAAGTTTGCAATCACCGTGAGACTTGGCCAACATCGCTATAAAGCCCTATGTGACCTAGGGGCAAGTGTAAGTCTCATGCCTCTCTCTATTTGGCAAAAGGTGAACATTGGCGCACTTGAACCTGTGGACATGAAACTTTATATGGCTGACAACTCATTCGTCGGACCCATAGGTATAGTTGATGACGTTCCTGTAAAGGTAGGTAAGTTCTTTGTGCCTACTGATTTCATTGTATTGGAGGTGCCTGAAGATCTTGTAGTGCCTATTATACTTGGTAGGCCTTTCTTAGCTACTGCAGATGCCAATATCAATGTACGTCGAGGGTTACTAACCTTTACTATAGGGAACGAAGTGATAGAATTCTCTTTCAACCGGACCATGAGCGAAATGAAGCACCTGGAGCAAGTAGTCCTCTCGTCGGCTAAGGAGAAGCTTAGAAAATTTTTATTGGCGAGGACGGAAACAGCAAACAGGGTCGACATCGACTGGAACCAATCGATATCGACTAAAAACATCGAAATCGAGTATGCCAGATTGTTGCCAAGAGCTTAAGTATGGGGTCACAGAGGTCGATATCGACCCCCACATATCGATATCGACCAACTCACTCGACATCGACCCACCTTGGTCGACATCGACCACCCCTCAGCCCGAAGATTTCTGTTTCGAGCCCAAACAGGTAAGCCCAGGTATGACTTCTAACCCTCCTCTATCCGCTATTAATTAATCAATTAAGCCAATTATTGATAATTCTACTAAAGAGAGGGTCAAAGCTCCATGGTTTGCCTATATTAATAAAGTTAGGTCAAGAAAGAGAAGGAAAGCGCCCAAAGAAGAATCTAACATCAAAGAAGCCTTGGTCGCCGAACTTCACTGCTACCAAAAGGACCTAGATGATCCAGGAGAAGGCTCGAGCTCGAAAGGTCCCTACATAAAAGGGTCATGAAGAATTGACGGAGAAGTCGGCCTAGCGACTCAAAACTCTAGAGCATGTACATAAAACCTTTAAAAATATTTTCATAGATGGTTTTTAGGATTTAACTTTTGGCTTTTTGAAACTTTTAAAACTGAGATAATTCGTGCTTTATCTATATTTCTAACAAAGATTTCAGGTTATCAAGCAAAAGGAACGACGAAGAAGAAAAGAAGCTTCTGCAGAGGCAGTCAAAATCGACCAGGCCAGTCGAAATCGACCCCCCAGGGTCAAGCCACCTCCTGGAGTCGACATCGAGGACTCAGGAGCGAAAAAGCAGAGGTCGATATCGACCCTAATACTTGATATCGACCCCAATCAGGCAGCCCTTGTCTTCACTTTCTTCCTCGACTTCGACAGATGCAGTCGACATCGACCACTGACCTAGATATCGACTTCTGGCATCGACCTAATCTGAAATCGACCTGAATCTGCAGGTTGTGCGGTGAGTTTCTCTCTACCCTTGTTCTTCTTTTTAATACAGTGAGGACACTGTATATTTTAAGTATGGGGTGGGGGAAAAACATGTCTTACGGTCATAACTTGGTTTTCTTCTTTGCATTGCATTCATGTTTAAATTTTTGTTCTTAGTTTTACTTTTATAAAAAAAAATTAAAAAATGTCAAAAATACAAAAAAAATGCATGTTTATTTTTAAGTTTATTTTTAAACCCTATTTAGATGTCCTATGATGAAAACTCAATAGCTGACTTGATCATGTAAATTCTATGGCATATTTGGATGGTTTAGCCTAAGTCCTTAAAATTTTTATGTAGATTGTGAACTTGTGATGAAATTGAGCACATATGATCCTATGCTAAAAAGCAAATCCAACAAAGATTGTCCTTGTGAGAATTTTGGCCTATAGGGAGAACATCAAAAAAATCCCTCCGCTTTCTTGAGTGAATTTACTCTTTCTATGCATCTCTAAATGTTGTGATAGTTATTCAAAACCAATGCATATATATGTTTATGTTTATGAGAATTAAATGATGGAGGCATCTTTTAAGCCATTTTTATCCTCTCTTTACCTACCCTGCATTATCCCTGCTTGAAGCCAGAATATTAGCCTGAGCCTGAAATTGTAAACTCCACAAAATTATCCCTAGCCGAATTGAGCCTGACCCCCATTTGGGAATTGAAACTTAGATTGGCTGGACTAATGCCTTGTGGAAAGAAAAGAGCATAATGTTCAGTTTTGAACAAGGAAATTATGGGTTAGTGCATATTTACATTTTGTCATATTTTGTAAAAGGATTTTTGGCTCACCATATAAATGCACATATTCTTTTAGTATTTACTTATTATTTTCGTCAAAAAAAATCTGAAAATACAGAGATGTATATATATAAAGTGCATGAGCCAAAATCCTTAAGTCTTTTATTCATACAAGTGTTATACTTTTGAGAGGTATATTAGAGTTTGGAAGAAGGGTTGATAGAATGGTTTACATCTTTTAGTGCATCTTTAGAGCATATTATATAAAGATGAGTTGGGAAAGAGCATTATAGGAGATTGAGGTTGGAAAGTGCAACATGGAAGAATTATGGTTTGGAAATTGCAAGTGTAGAGATTTAGGAGTCTTGATTCCCGAATTATAAAAGCACCACATAGCCAAATAATTCCATACCTTTTATTTCATACCAAGCCCCATTACAACCCCGCCGAATGGAGTCTTCTTTGAATTCTTCCATTGAGCGAAAGTCCTCCTGATGGTTCTATATTGCATTTTCATAATTGGTTGCGAAGTGGATTGTTATAAATTGCAATGTTTATGAGATTGTATATGGAATTGAGTTGAGAGTTGATCTTCATACCCTAAACACATGAGAGTCGAGTGAAATCACATTATCCCTGCGAGGTTGGATCAAAACTTTCATATGCCTATGGATCGCCTAAATATGTGCTATGACGTTAAATTCACTTGCTTTGCTTTGCTACCGCTTATGATGTTGCTTTTGACAAGGGCGAAGACTTGAAGGGTGTGTTGTAGGTGTTGGTTATTGCTTGGTTATTGCTTGAGGACAAGCAAGTCTAAGTATGGGGTGTTTTGATGTACATATTTATATCTCCTTTTATTGCATCTTTTGACTTCTTATTTCCTTCGATCTCCGAAGAAAAGTTTCAAAAGTATATAAACTTGTGTAAGAATGAGCTAAAGTACAAGAAATAGAGTCTGCACAAGTTCTGAGCTAACCATGCAGGAATTCGAGCGAAATCGGAGTCAAAACGGAGAAGCCAAGTGAAGCTGAGCAGAGGTAGATATCGACCTTAGACCCAGATATCGACCTCTGGTGTCGATATCGACCCCCATATCGACCTCAACATAGACATCGACCAGAGCTGAACAAGTCGAGCAGGAACAGAGACCTCGATATCGACCCCTGGTGTCGATATTGACCCCTTACCTCGACAGAAGATTGACTCGATTTCGAATGCTGATTGGAACTATATCTTCAAAGAGGCACAGAATTATCTCAGACTTTCAAGATAGATGGCAGCTGAAGTTTTATTTATCTTTTACCTTCAAGTTTTATCAAAATAAAAGACCTATCCTAATTGTTCGGATAGAGTTCATAGTTTAGATAGAAGTTACAATCCTTGGATAGCGAGGATTAGTAGCCTATAAATAAAGCCCTAGGGGGTTGGCATTCAATCATCCAATATCCAAGAATCATCCAATTTTTAGAGTTCAATTACATTCAATAGAGTTAGAGAGAAGTTTTAGGGTTTGACGTTTGCGAAAGTTGACGTTGAGTTGTAAAGCTTCGGAGTTTATTTTAATGCAAGTTTCTTCTTATGAATCAAAAATGAGTTCCATGATGAGAAGCGAGTAGTTCCCCAAAGCTCTTAGGGTCGGGGTGAGCCCGACGTTAGCCATGTGCGCTTGAGGTAAGTATTTGATGTCGATATCGTTGTGTCTATCTCTCCTCCTACGATTCTATGTTTAGTCCTAATCGAAAGAAAAGGGATTCATGATAACAACTTGAGTTATAAACATAAAATTGGTAGAGACAATTAGGTGTATTTGCAAGAGTAATCCTAAGAGTTGGTGTACGGCGAAAGCTTGTCCCTCGGGTGAAATAGCGCAATTGTCCGTCTTATTTATCTTATCGCATGCATTGGTTAACGTCGTGGTAAACCCTAATCCTAGGAGTTGTTTCTTTTACATAGTTTAATTCACATAAACCACTGTTATTTCTGTTCATCCCTTCTCATCCATTCTTAAATCTCCGGCCTTTATTTTCCGACGAAGAACTAACCCACTGCAGGAAGACATCGATATCGACCCCAGACGTCGATATCGACCACTGATTTCGTCGACAGTTTTCTGAGTCGATGACGATCATTCTGCGAAGTCTGCTTGACATCGATATCGACCCCCTAGCATCGATATCGACCCTACTGTGTCGACTGGCAGTCTTCTGAGCCAGACGATTTCGTGATTGACATCAATATCGACCCCTTCCAGTCGATATCGACCACTTGTTTTTGTCTCTGCAGGTCTTCTGTTGCAGAAAGGATCGACAGCCGAGGTTGACATCGAGCTCCAAGGTCGAAATCGAGGCTTCTGGTCGACGCAGACTTGAGATTTCCAACGCTACTAGGATCCCGCTGACACGCCTCCTCGTGGATCGATCCTGACTACCCTTCCACTACAACGGGAGGAAGTCTTGTAATTATTTGCATAGGCTAGGAGTCGATTTACGTTTACATCTTTATTATTTGTGATTTGAGAACTCGACTTAGCTCCTTAACAGTTGCACACCTTTGCCGCTCTGCCAGGGGCCTCGACATTTACTCTGATTCAGGTCTTCAAGACCTCATCGTAAGGATGCTATCGGGTAGGATTTCCTCCCGAATTATTACCTGATAAAAAAAAGATTGAGATCGAGATTTGAGATTTGAGATTTGAGATTTGAGATTTGAGATTTGAGATTTGAGATTTGAGATTTGAGATTTGAGATTTGAGATTTTAGATTTGAGATTTGAGATTTGAGATTTGAGATTTGAGATTTGAGATTTGAGATCAGAGATTTGAGATCTGAGTTTTGAGATCTGAGATTTGAGTTTTGAGTTTTGAGATTTGAGATTTGAGATTGAGACCAAGATTGCGGTTTGAGATTGAGGTTAAGATCAAGATTTGAAATTGGGATTGAGATTTGAGATTGAGATCAAGATTAATTTAAGATCGAGGTTTGAGATTGAGATCAAGATTAAGATCTAGATCAAGATTTGATATTTATATTGAGATTGGGATTGAGATTAAGATCAAGATCGAGGTTTGAGATTGAGATTGAGACCAAGATTGAGATTTGAGATTGAGTTAAAGGTTGAGATCGAGATTTTAGATTGTAATTGAGATCAAGATTTGAGTTTTAAGATTGAGAATTCAGATTGAGAACAAGACTGAGATTTGAGATTGAGGTTGAGATCAGGATTTGAGGTTAATATTGAGATCGAGATTTGAGATTTGAGATTCGAGATTCGAGATTTGAGATTTAAGATTTGAGATTTGAGATTTGAGATCTGAGTTGAAGGCAGCTTATAGGATGTCATGTGAGCTCGATCAATTAACTCTTGAGCATAATTCTTTTGGCATAAAAATATGTCTATTGAAGAGCGAGCAACAAAGACACCAAGGAACAAACTCAAGGCACCTAAATCAGTCATGGCGAACTCACCACTAAGACGTCTTATCAAATCGGTCAGAAGGCCATTAATGGAGGCCGTGAGGACAACGTCGCCAACATATAAAGGCAAATAGGCTACATCGCGACCCTTATGCACAAATAGGGAGTTGTCAGATTGACTGCTATGGAATCCAAGTTTATGCAAGTAGGAAGCAAAGGGGAGCCTGTTTCAGGCCATATAGAGACTTGTAAAGCAAGAAGACATGGTTTGGTCGACGATGGTCAATAAAACTTAGTGGTTGGTGCATGTAAACAATCTCTTGTATTTGGTCATTTAGGAAAGCGTTTTTCACATCTAGCTAATGAAAATGCAAGAGTGAGATAACGCAATGTTGAGGACGGTTTCGATCGTCGTCGGTTTAACCACGGGACTAAATGTCTCATCACAATCAATGGCCACCTTCTAAGACTTCCTATTAATAACTAATCGAGCTTTGTGTCGCTCAAGAGCCATCAAACATGTACTTATGCTTAAACAACCACATCCAGTGGATGACATTAGAATCACTAGGCCTCGGAACAAGTTCGCATGTGTCATTTTTAATCAAAGCACTAAACTCATCATTTATGGTGGCATGCTAGTTAGGGTCGTGCAAGGCAGACGATGGGGATTTGGGATGAGATGAGATGCTTTGTGTGGAGGCATGAAGGTTGTAGAAGGGGTTAGGCTTGGTGATGCCAGCTTGGCGATGAGTTGCCATAGGGTAGCTTCTAGCCAATGGAGGTTGGATAGGGGCATCGGGTGTATTATAGCTAAAGGAGGGGCTGGCTCGATAGAAGTCGGTACCAAATCCGGAGGGGCTAGAAGTGTGGTAAAGGGTGGCTCAGTAAGCAATTGATGAAGTAAAAATGGGTTGGGGTCTGATTCTGGTGGGCTTTGGGGGCTGGGTTGGCTAGTAGTCGGGATCAAAGGGTTTGCAAAGGGAAACCTCATCTCTTCAAAAAACACATGTCATAAAATGAGCACTTTATTTGTTGAGAGGTCAAGAAAACAATAACCGTGATGGTTCGTGGAGTGCCGAATATATATAAAAGGAGTGGACCGGGGAGGAAATTTATGAGGTGTGGTTGCGATAATGTTTGGGAAACAGAGGAAACCAAAGATCCGAAGGTAGGTGTAAAGGGGTTGGCGATTGAAAAGAGCCATTGTAGTGTTATCAAAGGCCAAAGTTTTGGTGGGAAGGATATTGTGGAGGTACCTGACCATGTGGAGGGCTTCAACCCAAAAGAACACCAGAAAGGGATGCATGAGTGAGAAGTGTTTGAGTAAACATCATTGAGAGTCCATAGAATTCTCTCGGCTTTTCCATTTTATGGTGATGATTGGGGACAAGTAAAACATTGTGACATGCCATTTGTTTGACAAAAGGATTTGAAGGCATGATTATCAAATTCTCCCCCCATATCACATTGAAATGTTTTAATATTTTGATGGAACTAGGTTTTGATATACCCATAAAGCAACAATGAATTTGGAAAAGGTTTTATATTTGTATTTTATATAGAGGGTAAACCCAAACAAAATTAGAGAAATTATCCAAAAACACCACATAATAATGAAAATCGCTAACAATTAGAATAGATGACGTTCACAAATCGGAATGAATGATATCAAAGGAGCATAAGTTTTGGAATGAGATAGCAAAAGGGAGGTGTTTATGTTATCTAATTGACAAGAGTGACAAACAGCCAACGATAGAAGTCGCCCGAACACTAGGACTGGGCTGTCAAATGGAGGACTTGACAACGATAAGAGCACTAGGACTGGGCTGGCAGGTGTTAAGAGTAGTGGTGATGGGATAGAAGTCGCCCGAACTATTGCACCTCAAAGTTATTGTCCTCGTTGGGTAATCCTTCCTAAAGAAACCAAAAGTGTGAAATTCCACAGCTACATGATTATCAAGACAACTTTCAAACGAAGACAATAACTTTTTGACATAAATATTGAGGGAAAGGGCTTGTTTTGTGGGCAAATTGAGCAAAGAAGCAATACCTAAACCAGCAACGGGAATGGTGTGACCATTTTTGACATAAATATGAGGCAAAGTACTTGACTTAAAATACACGCGAAAGGTACCTGAGTTCTTTGTCATACGAGACGAAGCCCCACTGTCCATATACCCGTTTGCATCAGGTTGCTGAAGAAACATGGTGTTGAAGGCCGAATGCAAATCAGTTGGCGTTGGGGCATAGGAGCCAGTCAAAATGTATGCCTGAGGTGGTGCGGGTTGTTGCGGTGGACCATATCAAGGGTGTAACGGCCCAAATATAAATATTCGGGTTACGTTTCGAAAATTGGATACCTTCGTTCGAATCTTGCAATCCAAGTACGGGTTGAGATTTCAAACCTCGAAAAGTTAGTTTTGAAAGAGGGGATTTCGAACCCCAAATATGCGAAGGGCCGTTGGGTACCTAGAACATATCCTTTTTAACTAAGTCGCTTGAATTCATTTTAATTGGAAAACATGCAAAGCTGAAATCTGGGTACAACTTGCCACGGCAGGGCCGGGTCAAAACCAAAATACGGAAATACGAGTATAGAAAACAACCATGTTTATCAGTCGAAAAGTCAGTCTCTCGGTCCACAATCGTCCAAAAAGGTACCCCGTTATAGAAGAGCAAGCATCAACCTATAAACATATCTAAAAAAATATAAGCGAGCATAGGATCAAATTGAGGCCCGCACTTGGTTGCTCCCCACAAATAGGCACACATATACACTAATCCTAAATAAAGATGCTTCTAATGCAAGACGGAAATTAAACACACAAGACATGCTGACAGATACAGATAAAATGACGAAAATGCAATAAATGGGCCCGCACAGAATGTCAAGCGGCATGTTCCGACTCTCTCACTCGTGGGACCCTCGCCTCAATTGGGGCGAGGCATATGTAACGCAACGTCCGTACCTGAGGTCGAGACATATGATCTATGTAACGCACCGTCCGCACCTAACATCGAGGTCAAAGTACATAGCTTCTATGTAACGCAACGTCCGTACCTGAGGTCGAGACATATGATCTATGTAACGCACCGTCCGCACCTAACATCGAGGTCAAAGTACATAGCTTATATGTAACGCATCGTTCGTACCTAACATCGAGGTTGGAGTACATAGGGTGAGTGGGGTCTATGTAACACATCGTCCGTACCTAACATCGAGGTCGGAGTACATAGCATCTATGTAATGCACCGTCTGCACCTAACATCGAGTTCGGAGTACATAGGTATGAATGGGATCTGGTTGTGCCCTCACCGACTCTATCAGGACAACCCGATGGCGTTGGGTTGTCCTATGACCTAGCAAAGACTCTACGACTCACAGATCACAGTCGTTCTCTTTTCCAACGCATAAAATAAACAAATGCTCATTCATTTAGTGCAACCTAAATAGGATAATACTACTACATGCTCATTCTGTAAGACCCGGGGTCTTAAGAGGCACCAGCCCATGCCACCTAGCCCTCTCAGGACCGTTGTCCTCACTTGGAGCCTGAAAAGGAAGAGCTCTTGTGAGCTGGGTAGGGCTTGAATCACTTATAAATCACCCCCAACATCCTTATGATATCCGATGTGGGATGGGGGTGTTACAGCAAACACGAGTTTTGTATTTTTATTTATTTTTTGCTTCAATTGAATGAACCGAGAGATTTATAAATTGACTATTAATATAAGATTATTCCAATTAGTGAATGTATGGAGATGCACTTGGTTGATTAAAAAACCATTAATCTAGTCATAAAAATTAATTATGCCATCTAATTTATATTTTTAATATTTTTATAACAATTTAAAGAGATTTTTTATTTTTATATCAACCACAAAATTAAGCTAATTATTTCTTCTAATATTATAATGTTACATGAGTATTCAAGAAAACAAAACAAACCCTAAAAATAATAAAAACACATAAAATCCCTCATATTCGAATTTATGAATAGTCTATTTCAGCGAATAGCTAATTAAAGAGTCTTAATTCACAAACGTATCTCATATAGTAGAAACTAGGACATAATATTAGTAAAAGCCAAAGGTAGTTTTGTTTAGAGGTTTGATATAAGAATATTCATCCTATATCAATTACAAAAGACCAAAAAACTCTCTCTCTATATATATAAAATACTAAAATAGATGCCTGAAACGATCTATATATATATAATACTAAAACAGAGGTTTGAAACGGTCTCTGGTGCGATTCGCATACGTGTCATATTCTGGAGTCATTTGTACACGTGTCATATTCTGGATTAATAGGATGTTATCTTTTTTACCCACATCAATTAATAAACCAATATAATTTTGCCATCTCAATTTATGGTCCCACTTATTCTTATAAATATTCAAACTTATATCTTAATTAGTTAGAAAACTTAACCTTTTAGATCAAATAATCTATCCAATATTACATCAGTTAATAAGTTATCATCATATCTTACTTAGTTATATTTTGATAATATTTTGTTATAAATATTATCAATATTTATATTTATTTTTGTATAAATAAAATTAAAAATGGATTGAATTTACATATGGAATCTATGCTATGTTCCTTTCTTTTGGATTTAATACGTAAGCATTTTATCATAATTGAATATAATATATTTACTTTATACGGAGTAGTAATTTATGGTAATTCAAAGATGGTTTATATAATAAAATTTATTAACAAATCGCACAACAGGCGAGTAATAAAACTAGTATACATACTTATACAGAGGCATGAAACAGGTTCAAGTGCAATTCGCATATGTGTCATATTCTAGATTAATATGGTGTTATATTTTTTAGTCACATCAATTAATAAACCAATATAATTTTGTCATCTCAATTAATGGTCACACTTAGTCTTATAAATATTCAACCTTATATCTTAATTAGTTAGAAAACTTATCTTTTTAGATCAAATAATCTATCCAATATTACATCAATTAATAAGTTATTTTCATATCTTACTTAGTTATATTTTGATAATATTTTCTCATAAATATTATAAATTTTTATTTTTATTTTTTTATAAATAAAAAGAAAAATGGTTTGAATTTACATATGGAATAATGTTATGTTCCTTTCTTATGGATTTAATACGTAAGCTTTTTTATCTTTTAATAATTTTTTTATTAAAAGTATAAAATCTAGACTCAAGATAAAAATATATTTTAACTATTTTTTTAAGACAAGAACAAACATGATTAATCTAGACTCAAACATGTGTTTACATTCTAAAAAAAAATAACACAATTGAAGACTTCATATGGAGTAGTACTTTATATTAATTCAAAGATGGTTTATATAATAAAAATTTATTAACAAATCGAGCAACAAGCGAGTAATAAAACTAGTTATAGATTAAAGGAGGAATCTCTAAACAATAATTTAATTAAACTTTTATCCTAAATGGTGAATCTCTATGAATTAATACGGATTTTCTAATAAAAATATTTTCCAATTTCATTTCTTCTTTGGCATAGCATAGAAAATCCGTATTAAAAATACTACCAAAAATTAGTTTCGCACACAAAACCAACTAGTTTATTTAAAAAATAGTGGTGAATACAACTTTTTCTTTCGAGAACTGTGAATAAATTAGGGTATTTTTATGAGTTTTTTCCACTCGTAATTTTTTTTTAGAACTCTACGATTTTATCAATAAATGACAGCATTAAAAGCATTTTGCACTCTACGATTTTCATCCATAAATAGAACTAGGTAGATGATTCAATTTAACAAATCATAGAATCAATTCAACAAATATCTATATCTAATAAGTATATTATGTATCTTGTTAAAATTAAGAGCTTTAGATTTATTCTTACTTTTATTTACGCACCTTCTAATCAATTAGATAAAAATAATTTCTAGAATGAGTTGTTCATAGTTATTCATCAACAAAATTTTCCACCTTTAATAATAGGAGATTTCAATGAAATTGAATTAATAAATAAGAAAATTGGTGGAGTAATTCCGCAGAATAATAGATTTATACGAATTCATCAGATTGCGGAAGAATTAGATATTCATACGATCCCTTATACAGGAAGTCCAATTACCTGGAGGAAAAGATAATCTCCTATTGATAATATCTATAAACGTTTAGATAGAGTCATGGTTCATACAGTTCCCAAATTTAAACAGTTCACAACCATCCATTTACAACTTCTGATCATTCTTTAATATCTATTTCAATAGGAACAAAAATAATTAGGGTTGGTTCACCCTTTAAATTTGAAATGTCTTGGACTAATAATGATAACTACAATAGACTAGTTAAATCAACTTGTCAGAATAAATTTCATGAGTCATTTATGTTTACACTATTACAGAAACAGAAGCTACTTAAGAAAAACACAAAAATTTGGTGTAAATCTCATCCAAATAACAATTTGAGGCAGATAAAAGATATTGAAGATCAACTCATATTACTATAAACACAATAAATTATTGGGAATTCAAGCGATAATATGAATAGTAAACGTAATAGATTATTAAGCAAGCGTGAAGCTCTCATGGACTTTAATAATACCTTCTGGAAACAACGAGCTAAATCCAACTTTCTCAGATTTGGAGACAGTAATACCAAATATTACCAATCAATATCTAAAATTAGAAATTCAAAAAATATTACTCGTAATTTTACAAATAAACATGGTTTAGTGATTAAGGATGAGAATCAAATTAGAGATGAAATTACAAATGAATTAGCTGAAAGATTCATTTCAAATAATGAACCAACTAATAATAATCCATACTTTCTAAATTTAATAAATCATACCATTACTGATTCTGAAAACTTAGCTTTAACACAACCTTTCACAGATAAAGAGATTAAGGATACACTAATCTCTATGATAGATGACAAATATCCAGGTCCTAGTGGTTTTCCACCTGAATTTTATAAAAAAATATTAGAACATTGTGGGTAGTCTACTATACAAAGCAAATAAATCTTTTTTTCACTCGGGTATTCTTCTCAATGAAGTAAATACAACTTTCATTGCACTTATTCCGAAAATTGATATACCTATTAACATTAACCATTATCGTCCGATTAGTCTGTGTAACACTATTTACAAGATTATTTCGAAATTATTGGCCAATCGTTTGAAACCTATCTTACCACGTATTATAAATCCATTTCAAGGAGCTTTTGTAAAAGGAAGAAATATTCAAGATAACATCTTAATAGCTCATGAAGTTTTCCACTCCTTTCATAACAAAAAAAAAGAAAATTTGGATGGATGGCATTAAAACTAGATATGGAGAAGGCGTATGGCAAAATTAGCTGGAACTTCATACGCATTATACTAAACAAATTTGATTTTGACTATAAATGGATTAATTGGGTTATGACCTGCCTTATTAAAACCAATTTTTCAGTTTTAGTTAATAACTTGCCTGGCCGAACATTTCAAACTTTTAGGGGCATACGACAAGGAGATCCTCTTGCACCATACATTTTTGTATTGGTTATGGAACTATTAGGAAGAATGCTGCAACAAGAATCATTAGAATGTGAACCCTTGATTGGAATCAAACTTACAAACAATAGTGATCCTATTCCATTCCTCTCCTTTGCAGACGATACGCTCATTTTTTGACGTGCTGATGAGTTAAGTCTTCATACGATTAAAAATCTCTTAAATATTTTTTGCAATATGTCTGGTCTATCTATAAATTACAATAAAAGTTCATTACAAGTCTCTAAAAATATTCCTTTTAGTAAAGCTCAATCTCTTGCTCAACAGTTAAATATCCCTGTTACTATAACAATGGAAAAATACCTAGGTATACCACTTATTAGTGGTAGGGTTAGCAATGTCTTGTTTGATGAGGCAATCATAAGCCTAAAAAAACAGCTATCAAAGTGGAAATCGAATACTCTCTCTCAAGCTGGTAGATTAGTTCTCATTCAGGCAAACCTAAATTCTAAAACAAATTATCTAATGCAGTCTTTTCTTCTTCCAAAAGGAATTCTACAAAAAATTGATCAAATAAACAAAAATTTCCTTTGGAATAAACTTCAATCTGATAATTATCATCCTTTAATCAGTTGGGAACATTTGTGTACTCCTAAAAAAGATGGGGGTTTAGGCTTTAAATCAGCTGAACAAATTAATATTGATATGCAAATGAAATTACTTTGGAGAATAATGGAAAATCCTAATAATATTTGGTCAAAGGCAATCACGGATAAATATCTCTCAAAAGAATCAATAATGGAAAGAGGAAAATTTAAAACTTCCTGACAATTTGGACGACTTTTTAATATCTGAGATCTATTCTCTAAAGGATTGCTATGGCTAGTTGGTAATGGGAAGACTATCAATGTATGGTCTGATATCTGGGTAAATGCACAATACCTAGAGAGCTTTAGGAATGATCGTGATCCTAATTTAAAAGTATGTGATTTATTTACAAATACGAATACTTGGGATACTAACAAATCAAATAGTATATTTTCCTCTCATATTGTTCATATGATAACTAATATACATATTCCAATAACTGATATTCCCGACAAATTAATTTGGATTTATAGTAATAATGGGAACTTC
The DNA here is from genome assembly GCA_963922045.1 of Persicaria maculosa. Taxonomy (NCBI): domain Eukaryota; kingdom Viridiplantae; phylum Streptophyta; class Magnoliopsida; order Caryophyllales; family Polygonaceae; genus Persicaria; species Persicaria maculosa. Next base: position 41,627,769 of record OY998271.1, read on the forward strand.
TCGGTTAAATCTACATCATCACTCTTTAATACAAGGAATAGAAAAAATATCTCAGTATACTTGGATTTGGAAACTTAATATTGCTCCGAATATTAAAAACTTCATATGGAAAATTATTTTAGATATTTTACCTACTACTGTTCGTCTAAATAGATATATAAATAGAGTTCTTAATATCTATTCTCTTTGTAATTCTGAAATAGAAGATACAAATCATTTATTGTTTAATTGTCAGATTATCAAATCTCTTATTCAAAATCTGGGTGTTAAATTAAAAAAAAAAGATTTATTATACCAAATTTAACAAATGATGTCTCAGAAAATATCCTAAATACTAGGGCTCTAAATATAGACTTTACAGACCTATGCCACTTATGACATACTATTTGGGAACTACGAAATAAAATCATTTTTCACAAGAGTTCTGATAAGAGTATTATTAATGCTTTAACTCAAACTATTGATAAGATTTCACGCTGGAATAAAGAATAGAACAAAACCAAATTACCAAAACGTATTAGGCCTCCTGATAAAATGATTTGGAAATATCCCCCAAAAAATATCGTTAAGATTAATGTAGATGCTTCGGTGAAAATTGGTTTTCAACCTCAGATTGGTTGTATTATGAGGAATAATCATGGTCAAATTATTCGGATACATAAATGTAATGCTAGAATGAGTTCTGTCATCCTAGCAGAAGCTTTTGCAGTATATGCAGGTATAAAACTGGCAGCAGAGTTTGGAATACAGAAGGCCATAATTGAAAGTGATTGCACAATCATTATCAATGCCATTAACCAAGTGAACAACACACCATGGGAGATTTCGCAAATAGTACAAGAAATACATTCATTAAGCGAAGATTTTGAATTCATCACATTCCAGCATTGTTATAGAGAAGCAAATGGTGCATCTGATTTTATTGCGAAATCTCGATTGAGTTGTAATTTTATTTTGAGTTCTTGTTGTGAGTTGCAGAACATCATCATGTTAGATGATTATGGATGTCGATAGTACATCCAACTCTTTGCCTACTATAAAAAAAATTTTAACAAATCATAGAAAAGCCAATAAAACGCTCTTTCCTTCAAAAATGAACCCTTTGATACTAAATAGTTCAACAGAAATAAATGGGGGAAACCCTAACAAGTAACAAGAAATAAAACAACACTACTAATCTTAGTTCATCCAACTATAACATAGCATTAACCCAAACCAACACCCGCCAAAATTTCACAATAAAGGGCACCCCTCTCAGGAAGGACAATCAAATTACCAAACCATACCCGTGTCCAGATTGGCCCCCCTTTGTATCCTCCTCTGTAAGAAACCCATCTCCGTTTATGTTTTTGTCCCTCGCTTCCACGATCTGCGCGAATCACGCTTTTCTCTTCTTGTTAGATTTACTGCCGCTCCCATGCTTGCTTCCCTTCTTGTCGCTCTTGTCACCACCTGACTTTCCGTGCTTCTTCTCCTTCTTGTTTCCATCGGCCTTCAAGCTGATGACGCCGCTAGCTGACATTTTCCCACCTCCATTTTTAAGGGCGCTCTCAAAATCAGCCTCCTTGTCATCGATAGCATAGCGTTCAAGCAATTCGGGATCCAAGAAACCTTCTGGTTGCGGTCTTGTTCCGTCCTGGATGCCCAAAGAAGACTAACGGTTAATTTCAATCTTTTCAATATATGCAGGTAGTTCCATTGTCATCTCAGGAGAGAAGTGCGAGGTCATGTGCAAGGGTTACCTCTCTTTCCATGACAGATTTATCATGATCCTTGTTCTCTGAAATCCCATCGGCCTCTGCCCGGGCCCTCATTTGATCCTAGAGAGTAACAAATTCTGTTAGATCCAACTAAAATCAACACAGGTAGAATGACCAAAATGGGTTTGTTTTGTCATTCTTGATAGAATCACCTGGACTTGTCGAGCGCCTTCGTTGAGATCCTCTTCTAGCGAAATACTATGTGGTTTGAGCACAATCTGCTTGGCAAAGATTGCAACGGACAAAATAAAGGTACGTTTACTAATGGCTGAAAACATCCACTGTAATAAGAATCTGAACAGCAGGATTCTAGAGCAGTAAAATAGAATGCATGCTACAAGGCAGATAAAGACAAGCTTTCAATATACAATGGCAACAATTACCAGAAAATAGCTACTTACTTCTCTGGGACGAGGTCGGGTTGAATCAATCTCCTTGGATACAATGTTGTAGAGGAATTTGTATAACTTGGTCATGACCTTCTTGAGGTTTGACATTATCTGATCCCTTTCTAATTGCATTTGGTCCTTCACAAAGTAAGATTATTAGGAAACAACATTAGCAAAACTGAATAAATTCTCTTTTTATAGAAACAAGGGGAAATTCTTTTTCATTAGATGAGCATGGAAAAAAAATCTAGGGAACTAATTTCCCTAAACTGAGTCTTATAGGGAAAACACTTCCCAAGGAATGATGTTTTGCATTCAACTAAATGGCTTTGATGGGTAAAACAACAGCTTTTTGGAAGGCCAAGAAACTGGTGCCTGGAACCATTCATTTAGTCATTTAGATTGCAATTTTCAGTGAAACAGGACAAACTAAAGTACTGAATTCAGAAAAAGCAACCTTAGCATACGACACATCATGATGTTGCAAGCCCATGAGAAGCAAAATAGATGCTTGGATATACTGCAGAGTAACTGGAATCTTCTCCCGGAAGTATAAAGCAGCCAATGGTCTGAGAAGATCAATTATCTGCAAAAATCAGCTAGTGAGAGCAAGCACATAAACATGCACTTATTCAGCTCAATATCTCAAGTACTAGATGTAAATTAAAAGCTAACAAAAGAACATATAACAAATAAAATGAACATTTTTTTTCTCAAAAGTAAAAACAAATACACCCTCACCACTTGTAGAAAAACAAAAGGCAGAACTTTAAACTTCATGATAAAATTTAAGTATAAATAGCTTGTAAAACGTGTTTCATGAAATATCTCAAGGAACATTTGTGGTATTTACAAAAATAGGTGCTTCGTGGTTTTAAAAGAAAGAATCGGCTCGATAAAGTGAGCTTTGGCTACTTTACCAGATGAAAATCAACAAGCCCATTAGAATAAGCTTCCAGTAACTTCAAAGTGTGGGGCGTGGTATTCACAAACTGCAAAACCTCATCCAAGTTCGAATCTTGTTGTTCAGCATCAGCAAAATTGATCTTAGGTTCCAATATACTGCAAAACAAAAGAAAAAGAAAAATCATTAAAAGATCTACAGTTCTTCCATGAACATGTTCTTTGATGAGCTGTGTTTGGAAAGTGGTCTAGAACACTGGAAAGGTCAATCTCAGGTACCTACCTCATAGCAAGCTTAAAATGCATGGAACTGAAACAGGGTCCCAACAGTCCAATAAACCTTGCTCTGAATTCTGGGTCAAACAAAAGAAAACAGAATCTTAAAATAAAAATACCTACCTAGGGAAACCAAATGAGGATTAGCATACTGAGACAGAGTAGCTCACCGTTGTAATATCGAGTGAAGTATTCACCAAACTCAACATCATCATTTTTCAATGGCTTTAAGACCATACACGTATGTTCACCCGTAACAGCATTCTGATCCATACAAATGACAAAATGAGATTTTACAAGGACACCATCAGAATATTTTCATATGAACTAGAAAGCCGAATAGATAGATAGCTTGCCTAAGTGATTGATACCAAAAAAAACGATGGAAAAGTGAGAAGTTGAAAGGAACTAACAGGGATCTGGCCAATGTAAAAGGGAAAGAACTTGAGTTTCCTCCAAAATCGGAAGAGGTCTTGTGTAAGCCCAAATGATACACCAACGTATTGGAGCCTTTCCGGACGCCTTTCCCGAAGATGAACAAGTAGCGGTGGAAGGTCACTCCTAGGTTTTATAGTTTCCTCTAGCAGAGACACCTACTCAATATTTCAATAATTGAACATCAAGATATCAGACAAAGACAAACACAAGTGTTGTGTTTCTTACCATTATAAGCGCATGGGAGAAAAGGAAGAAAAAACAAATAAATTTAAGAAAACACAATAAAACAGTTCCAAAGACCAGGCAATATAACCACACCTCAACTACCTAGCAAGTCATATGTGCAACATTATATAATAATCATTAATCAAATGTTTCACCATTACCATAATGTTTTTAATCTTTTCTTTTGATAGAAAAAGATATTTTCTTGATATAGAATCAATAGAAAAAACAGAAGATAACAAAGCAATGTCCCTCCCATCAGAAACTCCGCAGAACAGAACTAAATAGAAACAAATCCAATGCAACTTATACTAAGAAATCTCATAAAGATAACCCCATTCATCACCCATAAATACAATAAATCAGATTCTAAGAGAGGAGGAAGATTCATAGGAAAATTCCCCAATTCTAAATACTCTTTGATTCGCCACAAGTAGGATATATTAAAATAAAAAAGACAAAAACAGTGTTTCTCAAAACTATCTTCCTATCTTTGGCTCTTAGTACAACATAAGTCACTTGTACTTGTAGATACCCTGCAATATTGACATGACCTTCACATCATCCCCAGTCATATCAAAGAATTTGCCACATATATAAATTTGTAGACTTGAATTTTGTAGCAAGAAACATCACAATCCATTAAAATATGTACATGATTAATATCCAAGAATGCAACCTACATACAAAATATGAAAGTGGAAAGAGAAACTAAACAGCAAAATATCTCCTAGAAAAATTTTGATTGTTCCAACATAGCACAAGCACATCATTCCTTGACAGATTACAGGCATTAAATTTGATGCTCACCTTCTGCGCAGCTTCTAGAACACTGACAGGTGGCTTCTCAACATCCTCCTCTTCGTCAATTTCTGATATTGAAGTCAAGCGACCTTCATAATACCTGTTCATCCATCCCAATTAAAACAACATGAATACAAAATAGCAAGATGTGAAACAGAATGCAACTCTTAAAAGGTTGGTGAATGCACATAATGCGATTAATGCAATTCAACATCATACATGAAATCCTAATCAATCAAGTTAACTGATATTTCCACAAGATAGACTATCAAAGTTGAACTATATGCCCTATGTCTCCCTACTACCCTGGTCTCCGTGAATGAGATAAATAATTTGCATCTGCTGAGCATCCTGCCAACACTCCTCAAGCAGACATATGTTGAAAAAGGTTGAAATCAAGATAAAAAGACCTTCTCTAAGCTAATACTGGTGAAGGTTGGACCCTAGCAGGCCCAAAGTCAACCAGCAGCCCAAAATAAATAAATAAAAAAAAACAAAATCCAATTTTAAGCAATTTTGTCTCAGAGAAGTAGAAACTCTAAATCCTTCTAGATCGTATTAATACTTTGATATCTTGCATACTTTGATGTCTTGCATTGCCTAAAATTTCAGGGCTCGCCCCTGGCTAGGTAGCTATCTACTACCTTATATTTTATGGATTCATAAAAAAAACGCTGGTGACTTTGTCCTTTCTGCAAACCATTTCATGCATGTAATTCTTCTTCACTTCTGCCAGACATAACAGATATATACCCTGACATATTTGACTACTGAAAGGGCCAATTGATATGTACCTATTCTAAATTAAAACTATATAAATATAGAAAATTTAATTGTGTTATAGTCATTTTTCTCGTTTATGTTCAGTGATCAGTAGATTTACATTTGGAAATAAGACGCAAGTCATGAGATACAAGATGATGCATACATGGATCCTTGCAAAAATTGAAAATAGGTGAAGAATAAGGGATTAAAGTCAGGTGTTTCTTTTGAAGAAAATAACCATCACCTTGTCAAAAGTTCCACTGCCTTTGATCCATACCCAAGCTGCAGAGTAAGAGACAGGTAAATTTTACATTTGAAGAATTGCATAGGAGTTTGTCAGTGCAACTCTTGTAAAAACCCTAGAGACCTATTCTATGGTTATGCACAAGATGACATTTACCCGTGTTGCGCTTGGATGAGTTGCAATTCGTACAATGCGTACACCAGAAAGACTCGGGAACTCTGTATCCCTGAATTGTTCACAGAATTTCCAAGGTATCTGATCCCCATGTGGTTGATAACCTTCACTTAAGCTCTTCATTGCAGATTTACGAGAAATCTGGCCTTCAAGACAAACCTGCAAATTTTTCAAAAACGTTAATGGCCACACATGCAACAAGAACAAGGTGAAATCAAAGCCCATTGTGCAACAGAAACAAGAGATACACAGAAATTTTTTTTAAAAAAACTAAAAAGATCTCAGAAGAACAAAATATAATACTCCCTCCGTTTTGAAATATAAGTCCATTGACTTTTTGCACGTTTAGGGACAGAACTAGCAGTGTATTTGTGCAAGGCAATGGTGTTAAACACTAACAGAGACGCTAGTGACGGCCACTGATATTAGTAAAAGATTACCATCCATTCACATAATAGTTATACAGGGATTTAAGAGCAAACCTGGACAACACACAATATATCTGGAAGATGGTTCCTCGATTCATCGACAGGTCCTACACCATATAGTTGAAGAATAAGAACCTTCTATAAAAGCGGTACATACAGAAGATAGAACAGACATACCAAGCAATACAAATAAATGATGTGCTGGGGCATCGGACATCAACTGTAAGTCATTTGGTGAATTCTTGTAGTGCGACGCAACATACAGTGCCATCATTCTCTGCACGTTTAAAACATGAAATTAATGGATATATTAATTTTAAAAATAAAATAGGAATCGTAGGTGTAATTTTTACCTGCAAGAATAACTCACTATCTTTGTGATACGAAAATAATGTATCTCGGTTAACATAATATAGATCACAAGCGTCTGGTGGAGGAAGCCTGGTTACAGAAAGGATGTTATTTTGAAGAAGTAAAAAAATCTTTGAAAAGTGACAAGCACCAAAGTCTAACCTGCTAATATTTGGAATATAATTTGCGACATCTAAGCATAGCAATCCATTCAGCCAAAGCTCGATAGGATCACCAGGCGCATATCTGATTGATTCACTCAATTCAACCTTCTTAAAAAGCCGTCCTGCGATTATAGCCAACAAAGAAGTAAACAAATTAAAAACGGTTGTGAACTCAAGTTGCCAAATGCCAAGTTGACAAAAGTATCAAAATAATATAGAGGAAGAAGGCATGCTCTTCATGAATCTATGTTTTCTCCTATGATAGATCTTTTTATCATTTTTCAGGGATCTTTCTGGCCCCCTTTATCAAATCTTTCCAGTGATTGGGGTCTCAATCCTTCTAAAAATGTGATGTGTCATGTGGGCTTTTATTCACACACTAATAATTTGACCATGGAGTTAGCTGATGTTTTTGTGCGTACTGAGGAAAGGAATCCAGCATATACGTACTTCCTCTGAGAGAGTATAAAAGAGCTAATGTGTACCTGACAGAGCTCCTTCAATACTCTTAGTAGATGTCTGACTCTGTTCCTCTAGTTGCTGGAGAAGTTTCAGTGACAAGGACCTACCAGTGCCCTCATAGCTTTTTGGAGCAAGATCCAACAAAACATGGCACGAAAAAATCAAAGTATCCCATCAGTGAACTGCTTATAACAGCGACAAGATTCCCACGAAACAGAATGACAAACAAGTCAACCCAAAGGGTAGGCCAGCAAGTATCTATAGCTTTCAAATTCAAAAATAGGAGAGGAGAGGTTACCCATTCACTGTAGAAGATATGAAAACCAGATATGGACCTAGGAGGGATTTGACAATAGGTAATGGAATAGCAGCTGCTTCATCAATAACTAGAAGCTCGACTTGGGACAGCTTTTCACACTCACTTGGCTGTATATACTGAGATTATAGATGAACAAAGTAATTAGAGAATGAAGCATTCAAAGAAAATTTCTATTAAAAACCATAGTCAAACAAAAAGAATAGATTTTTTTTTAAAAAAGGAAAAAAAAAAGAACAAAAGTGCTGCAATACTTTCAATTCCAGATTCAGTGCTACATATCTATTGAAAATAGCACAAAAATGAAACTTCATAATCAAGAACGGTTGACTAAAAAACACAAAAACTATCATGTGAGTTAATGTAAATATCCTCTACCTCCCTGCTACTGCCAAGAGCTCAGCAACTAACATAAAAAATGCTCCCTTTGGTAAGCAAAAGATGTCATTTTAGAAGTTAAATCCTGTTAAGAGAAAGATACTCCCTCCGTCTCAAAATATAGGTTATTTGACTTTTGGCACGTTTTTTAATGAGCTAAAAACTATACTCCGTATAAAATACTAACTTTTTATTATTTTTTAAAATAATATTATACTTATTATTAACAAGTATAATACTCCCTCTGTTAATTAAAACTTGTCGTTTACTATTCATGCACGCTTTTTTAGAATGATAAAAACTATATGAAATATTAATTTTTTTTTAAATTTGTTTTTATAAATTCATACTTAATAGTAACAAGTATGAAATTATTAAAAAAAATATATAAAAAAAAGTTAATATTTTATATAGTTTTTAACACCTCAAAAAGCGTGCGTGAATAGTAAAACGTCAAGTTTTAATTAACGGAGGGAGTATTATTTTAAAAAAATAATAAAAAAAAGTTAATATTTTATATAGTTTTTAGCTCCTTACAAAAAAGTGTTAAAAATTCAAACGACCTATAGTTTGAGAAGGAGGTAGTATCATTTTGGTTATTTTGCACTCTACTTTACGAAATTGCCCTTACAATGATTAAAGAAATTTGAGTTGTAGTTTTCAATAAAGTAAAGAGTAGAGGTAATAATTAGGTGTATAAGTATATTTTTATTTGTCTCCTTCAAAATTGTGCAAAGATGTTAAATGACATGTTTTGTTTAACGAAGGGAGCAATATAGTTCAAAATTTATTCAATGCTTATTACAAATTTTAGGCTTTCCCTTCTCTGTCCAAGAAATTAATACCGAGCCACTCTTTTTCAAAATAAAAAACATCACAAAGCACCTACTCCATGTCCTGATCCAAATTATGTGCAGAATACCTTTTACTGGCTCTGGTTAGCCCCCATTTATTGAACAACAAGCTGAACATTACTTCAGACAAACTTAATTGCAGTAGAAACACACATCCATGAGCAATGAGACTAAATTTCAGTCAAAGAAATAGTTTCTGTACAGATACAGTCAACAAAAAATTGGGAATAGTTCTTTTGTGACAAACCTGAATTGTTTGCCTATGCTGCTTGTAGATGTTGATCCTTACTGTTACTTTCTTAGAATCACGGTTGGCGCTTTGCTTTCCCATAACGAAATCTGTATTTGAGCTCTTTACCACATCATAGTCAGTATGCTCCTGTAAACATGGAAGTGTATGAGACAATATTCTTGTAAATAAGAACAATAAACAAAGGTATCCACTTTATAGAGATTATAGGATGTCTTAACAACATTATTTTAATAAGAAAATTGTGAAACAGGGAGGCTATTTACAGCATTTTTAGAAACTTAGGCCTTTCCTATCATAGTCTCCTGAAATGATTCTAATATGGAGAAACCAGAAGGTATGACAGTTTCCAACTATCAGAGCAATGGTCCTCTTACAATGAGAAAATGCAAGTGAAAAGCTGCTGTAAATGACAAGGAGGTGGAAATACAAAATAGGGAAAATTATATACTTCTTCGGAGAAAGAAATAGTGTCCTATTTTTGTAATTCTAGTTGTGATCATGTGATTCCAAGGCTTCAGATCACTAGGTTAGGAACACAGCAAAACCCTCAATCTTCCATGAACAAAATTAATGCATTTTATAAAACATCATATGGAGTATTAGATAATAAGACACCAGAAAGAAACGACTAATGTGAAAACATATCATTCAAATGGCAAAAGACTGAAGTAACATTTCGCCATAATGATATCCCATTTACAAAAGTCAAGATTTCTTCAAAAAAAATTCTAAAGCACAGATCAAAAACTAAAGCTATACCTTGTATTCTAGGGAATCAAAGCCCTTAAGCACAAAGTCGAACAATGTCTTCAAGTTCTCAGGGCTAGGTGCTGTAATAAAAATATTGGAATACCTAAAAAGATAAAAGTTCTAATCAGTAGCATGAAACCATAAAATGCCTAGAAAATAATTCCTCATTAAGATTGTCCACAAAAGAGAATATGCATCACTATATGTACAGTGCTTATACCCTGCTGCAACAGCTCCAGCAACAGCCAAACCAAGTGCGGCTGATTTTCCACGACCGCGGGCAGCAAGCAGAGCAACTGTACTGCGAAGAGTCTTGTCCAATATGGAATCAAGAAAAGTGATGACAGCTTTTCCCTATTTATAGCAGAACAGAGAATGGTTTAATTTGTAGACATGTTGGCAAAACCAGCAGTATTGCAGTACAAGGATTACAATATATATATTCCTATACCTGATCTAGTGTACGGCACTTCTTAATCAAAGGGCCTACAGGAAAATCTTCATTAAGTTGCTCCTTTAAGTTCTTCAAATCCCTTTCTGCTTCTGAAAGACCTTCAGAGTCCTTTAAACACAGAACATAAAACAATAAAAGTAGACATTAGCTAACAACATACTCTGTAAGTAATATGGGAAAAGTCCCTCCCCAATAAATCCACTTATCCACAAAAGCTTAATTATAAATTATAGAATGCCTTTTTGAGACTGCAATACAGGATCTACTCTTGAGTTCCTAAACTTCAGCAGGGACAGTACCTCTTTAACAGGAACAGGTTTTATAGACTTTATATGCGACGAGATTGGTAATATATTGAGTTCATCGTCCATGACTACACATGCCTTGCAGGATGCAAGAGAAAGTAAGAATCTTTCATTGAACCGCCCTGTAGCTTCAGAGTGAGATTCTGTACGGAACCTCTGATGCACATCCTGAGATCATGGCAGTTCAACAGCAGAAAACATATGTGAGATAAACGGCATGCCCAGACAATGCAGTAATATCAGAGCATAACTGTGATTGTGTAAGGAAAAATCGTACCATAACCATGGTGCATAGACTTGTGAGAGAGGAAAGTGAGTGAAGAAGCAATAAAATCAATCCGCCACCCTCAACTGTTTCTATAGTCCTTGCTAAAAGATTAGGTGTCAATGCCTCGAAATCCTTCACATACACAAAATTTGGGACTCAAAATCGAAAAGCAGTCATTAAAATAGAAAGATATCAAAATAGCTCTTGAAATAAATGCACACCTGAAGAATGCACATTGAAAATGTATTCCCAAGAATTCTCTCTGAATCTTTATACAAGCAAAATGTTATTCCTCCACTCTCAACAAAAAGTGAAAAAGCATCAGCCTTTTCAGGATCTAGCACCCCTGTTCGGATAAACCTTTGCGTCTGCTTAGCACGCTTCCTCTTGTGGCTGCATCAAACATAAGATGAGAATTGTAGACGTCTAGAAACACGGTCAATTGTCACCTAAAAAGGTCCTCAGTACTCCTCACCGCTCCAATTAACCGACGCAACAAGCAGCTCTACTCAAAAGATCACATAGCAAATAATAGGGGGGAACACCCGCCCCCAAAACTACATAAGTCCTGTTTCTGCCTATCCTTATATTAAATCCTATGGTGACTACAACTAGTAAGTAATTACGTTTGGTGTCAGCTTAACCCCGTCTCCTCCAAAAAAAGAGCTACCTTACTAAATTGAACAAACAAAACGGATTACCTGCTCATCTCAAGTTTGTCCTTGTAACACCAGAGAGCATTAGGCTTAGCCTTCACCATAGCCATTTGCAGCAAGTAATGGAGATTCACAATCTGGAAAAAAAAAATCGACCAATTAAAACAGAAATCATCGCAAATTCAAGACATTAAGAGACAACAGATGTAAAGGAGGGAGAGTTGCCTGGTCGCGAGACTTGTCACCGACGATAAGGAATATGGAACGGTGCCTTTGTTTAACGCCGTTCTCGATCAGAGTTCTAATACGCTCGTCCACCTTCTTCTTCATCCTGTCAATTCAGAGAAAGCTGCAGCAAATAAGCTTTGTAGCTCCGGAGGCGGCGGCGGCGACAACGGCGATTGGTGAAGGGACTCCGACCTCAGATGAAGAGAGCGACGGTTGGAAGTAGCTCTGCGCAGCAATGGCGGTTGCTGGAGGGGTTTAGGGGTTTTAGGTTTTTGCTATTCGGACGTTGAAACTTGGAACCTAAAACGCAAAATCAGAGAAAGAAACCCTATTTTTCCGCCTTTTATTTTACTTGTTTTCTTTTTCTCTTGCAAAATTTTGTCTAGAGGAAATAATACTGAATATACCAAAAACTTTTGGGTTTTGCAAAAATATCACCCCTTAAAAAATTTACAAAACTAGCAATGGGGTCTAAAAATTTGCAAAACTAGCCGGTTCCCCTAACTGGTTCAACCGTAATGATGATGAATATTAATTAGGCACATCAAATCAGTTGCTTAAGAAGTTTAACCTGGGGCGAAAATCGAATTGGGGGCCAGAAAGAAACCTATAAAGGGCTTGAAATCGTATATTGGCACACAATTTTAATTTACTGGCGTGTTTTTTTCTTGCAATGGGATGCAATTTGTATTTACAGTATCTTGTTTTACTTTACTGGCACCTATTTTAGCATCATGTAACCTAGTGTACACAATTGTCTCAGGTTTATGAAAAAGTCAGCCATGCTCAGAGTTAGAGGAGGGAAGATATTGCCAAATCCGTCGAACAAAAAGGTAAACCTCATTAAAATGCATCGTCATATACTGTTAGTTTTCATTATGCAATTGATATAAGTTGGATGTTTTTGCAGGCCACATATGCTCTTCCCATGGGGAAGAACATCAGAGGGAGGGTCAATCATTTCTTAAAGACGGAGCTCCTTCACCACATGAATGATGCCCTTGCATCTACAGATTGGCAAAGGCTCCTTGCTAGCCCCGTAGGGGGGATTGTCAAAATGTCCACACATGTCACATTGTCCACCATCCTCATTCATTACTTCCTTGAGCATCTGTTCAAGACGCTAAAGACATGTGAGACATGGTACCAAATACAGGGGTGGCTGCTCCACTTCTCCATGAAAGAGTTTGCCTTGGTGACGGGCAGGAACTACTGCTCCCGAAGGCATGACTTCGAGCAAACTGACTACAAGGATGCAATCAAGGAATTCTTCGGCAAAGACAAGGTCAAGGTAAAAGAGCTGAAATAATGTGGGAGGTGGCTAAAGAGACGAAGAGAAGCGATGCCAGAAAGTTCAAGCTTGCTCATCATTGAGGGCATTCTTCTGCGAGGTTCAATTGCAAGGAACATTTGCGAGTGGGTGGTTCGGTTGCTGGACGATGTTGAGAAATTCTTGAAATACCCATGGGAGAGGGTCGTGTAGGAGGTAATGCACGAAAGTCTGGATGGTGGCTTGACGATGAGGGTTGAGCAGGGGATCAACGAAGATGTTGAGAGAACCGATTATACACTAAACAGATCCCCCCTTGCATTCTAGGTATTGTTCAGTTGGCATATGAATATATTTTTATGGCACGTAATTAGTCGTTGTTGGCACAAGAATGGTAGTTGATGGCACACAACATACTTTATGAACCAATACATTTTGCCCCTTTCGTTAGATTATATGTTCTTCATCATTGTGTGCAGTTGTGGACGTATGAGGCGGTTCTTGGCATCGGTAGTACATTTGCTAATAAGATCAAGGGGGTGTCCTATCCTCGATGTCTGAGGTGGACGACAGAGGATACATACGTCCTCTATGATAGGGTGAGAACACTTTTTAACGAATCCAACGAGGATGGCATCAAGCTCCATGACGCATGGACAATCCTCGTACCTCGACAAATGGAGAAGGACGTCATACTAGGTGTTGGACACGTGCATGAATCCCTCGATGAGCTATTCGATAGGGTTGCGCATGAATATGAGCGTGACCACCCTCCTAAAGGCCTCACTCAAACCCAGACCTCGATGAGCTATTCCACATTTGCTTCCCGGTCAACTTCAGTGGCGGTTCTTTTACTTTCCCTCCCAAACTGAAGCTATGATGGTTTTGTGATGGACTCCTCCTGATGTAACCGCTTTTATACATCCCAATCATCCGTCCCTCATTTTTTTGGGTGGGAAATTTGTGCATTTAATGCATGTGGGGGAGACATTTAATGCTCATGGATTATTCCCTCTCTCTCCTCTGCTTTTCCATATAGCTTTCACTTTTTCAAAAAAAAAATTTTGCCTTATCTTTGCACCTCCCCTAACACATCTGCACACCTCTCTGTCTTTCTTTTTTTTTCACTTTGTAACCTTGAACGAGTTAAAAAGGTTACAAATTTTTTTGCAAAACTAGCACTTAACCCCCCCCCCCCCACACACACACACTAATTTCGCACTAGGAGTGCTACTTTTGCAAACCCCTTTCTTTAGTGGTATACTTTTGCAAATTAGCCTTTTGTTTATGGTCTGCAATTTGGTTCTTTTTTTCCCTCGTGGTATATAAATATTTAAAAAACTAGCATAGTACCCGTACGGGTTTGTTATTTTCACCGCTAATTTTTACTATATATACCACTAACCACCACAACCCGATGTAGTGAGTTTAATTACGACTTACATACCCTATTGTGCGGTGGGTTGGGGGGTGGACAACAACCCACCGTAGTATAGTGCGGTGGGTTGGTTTGGGTATATTGATGTCCACCGCAATATGATACGGTGGGGTGCTTCGTTCCGTTTCATGTCCACCGCATAATGATGCGGTGGACTCAATGGGTATGGCATCTATTCCTTTGTCTGCGGGTTCGGACTAGACCGGACCGATTACAGTAGTTGGCCAGAAAATGGTGGGTCAGGGTGGATCTAAGGAAGGCAAAATTGTATGTTGTACCGTATGTTCAATGAAAAATACCTTCAACATAGTTACCGCTTGTGAGAAAACGTTCTCACCCGGGAAACGTAAGTCGGAAGAAAGAAAGTGATAATGAAAGAAAGTGTTTCTGGTAGCTTAAAAATGTAAATTGGAAACAAACTAAAAGTATGAAACCTGGGTTGGAGTACAGAAAGAAAAAGTACAGTGAAGCGAATCAAGTGAAAGTGCAATCCTAATAGGGTAGCTGACATCCACCATCATGTCGTCGGTACGCTCTATATTGTGCAATCCTTGATAAGAACTTTCCATCCCACCCATTGACACTAGGGTGGTGGTGCGTCGTCCATGTAGTTTATATTGGTGGTACTGCATTGAACATATGCATCAGAATTGTGGGCTTGTGCTTGTGCCCGAGCATCCTCAGCGAGGAGCTACATGAACATGATCATGTATGGGTCATAGTCACCACTGCATTGGGGATGACATGGTCAGATCGATATGATGCAGATAACACCTCAAATGAATTAAAAGTGAAGTATGGAAATGAACTTACCTCTGCTTGTTCTACGGAAGTACGTCCCTTGTCGTGATGTAATGCAAATGTTGTTGGCACCTTGTCCACATAAGTGGCATTCAACTCTGGGTGGGCATTCATAAGTACAGGGATTAGGTGGGTGATGCATCTTAAGTTTACCGACAGTCGGCGATCTGTGACGAGGTGCACATCCGAGTCATAAACACTCACCCGCCATGCCTTCAAATCAATCGCAAGGACGACCCAATGTTTGTTCTTCAGGTTGAATGGAAGAAGGACGAGATCCACCCCTACCCACGCAAGCCCCATCGTTGCCGGGGACCGCCCATCAAAGTAGTCAAACATAGACTTTTTTTGGCTTATAGTTCTCTAGTTCATGTTGTTTGTTTTCCACTCCCTCTCAAGAAAGCACGCCCAGAAGGTGTCCGTAACGACAACTTGATGGCCAACCTCATTGACCATTTCCGTTACCTCTTTACGCAGAAGATAACATGTCTGCTCCATGTGTTGCAGCAATGGGGCAACACTAGTGAGACGAGCTCTTAACAACCTCTTTTTTCAAGTCCAAACCAAATGAAAATCCACTAACTAAGTTGGGATTGAAAACTCTGAAAATAAATAATGTGGCACTACTATCAAATTGAATAAAAAAAAGAAAACATTTAGCTGCCTTTTGTACCTCAGTGGTGAACCAAAATCTGGGCATTTGAAGGGAGGTAAAGAAGTTATTCGTCAGCTCTATGCCATAGGCTGTCTTCCACTTCTCCTTATCCTCACTATATAAAGATGTGCGCAACACACAAAGGATGTCAATGTTAGTTGAGATCTTTTCAATTCTTACTTCCACTAACCTCATCAACATTAACGACCTGTCAAAAATATTAAAACATGAAATTGGATTTCCATATTCCCCCCTTTTACCCAACTAGAAACACTACATCACCTAACTACAAACTTACCTCGTCATCCTATCTTTTGGGGTCTTCTCCTTACCTTCAGTTGTACCCTCCGTCTCACGACCCTCCTCTCAAATTCCCTACAGATTTAAATGTTGTAATGTCCCCACCCTTATCATCGATAACCATATTTTTACCTTCATCATGCACCTTCTCCGCATACTCTCCATGCTACACCCCATCACATACAACACTCCTATCAGCACTAATGTCCATATCCCCCACCCCATACTTGACAACCACCTATACATCCTTTTCCTTGATGACATCTTCCACCTTCTCCGCACTACTCTGGACCCCTTTAAAACATCCTGACTCTTTCACAACATCACTAGAAACCTTTACAACACCCTCCACTTCAGACTTTTTGGCAACATCCTTCTCTACCTCATCATCTCTATCCTTCTCCATACCATTATCTTTATCAACATTAACAATTAGATGAACACCCCTTTCTTGTTGCTCCCCCACTCATCCCTTCCCATGAACATCTCACATCCCATTTACAAGATATTCTAGCACCTTCATCTACACCACACAGAACATATACGAAGTCAGCCGTCATACTACCCAATGTATTAAATTTTTTTGCACACATAACATATAGGAACTTCTCGTACTACCCACCCCTTTCACGTGTCACATAATAAATTTATCGTGTCACTAGTCCATTTACCCTTGTCACTACTATCTTACATAATTTGGCCAAAACAAAGATATGCGAGTGAGGTACCTTGTCATCCATGTTCGCAACAACATAATTTCTCTCTGCAACTCCCTAATCGTCTAGTGAACTCAACCCCCTGTTTGGTATTGATATCAGATATCAAATATGGGTATCAGATATCGATGTCAAAGATATGAGTATCAAATATCGATATCAAATATATGGGTATCAAATCTGATATTTGATATCTAATATCCCTGTTTAGTATTAGATGATAACAAACTAAATAGGGCTTAACAGCATAACATAAAAACTAACAAAACATTACAGAAGAATCAATAATCACTAATGGACAACAAAATCTTACAAATAGGGCTCACAAGTAAATATGAAAACACACTCATACATCCAAAATTTCAACCCTCAGTCAAATTTAAAATCTACAACATAAACCCTACCACAAATTTGTCAAATTTAAAATCTAAAACAAAAAGAAGTACAAATTTTGAAACAATGGAAACCACACATACAAAACTTGAACTTGCAACAGCAACAACCTCGGTTGGATTCATTCAAAGTTTGAAAGTTCATGAGTGGAAGGGGAGGCGAAGAGAGGGAAAGGCGAACTAAGTGGTTATGGTGAGGCGAACTAGAGAGGTGGAGGTGGTGGATGTCAAGAGGCGAACAACAGAGGCGACAAACTGGGGATGTGGTGAGGCGAGTGAACAACGACGAGAGGCGAAGAAGATGGACGAAGAAGACGTGCAAAAAAAGAAGCAATTTGATATCCCAAATTTTTAGGTATATGAGATTGGGGGTATTTATAAAGAAAGGGGTATATGGGTATATCAATTTGATATCAACATATCTATATACCAAACACATATATGTATATGTGTGATATCTATACTCATACCTGATAGCAGGATATGGATACCAAACAGGTGCTCATCAGGTAAGTACCACTTCAAATTCGATGAATCATGTTTTTTTTTTTTAATTTGGTATTTGATATGAATGTCGAAAAGAGTAGATTTAGTGCACACCTTGATAAACTAAGCGGACATTTCCTTTGTTCTTGTTGAGTGATTAAGAGCTCTTCATCTAGCTTCTTTGAGATAATTTTGAATTTAGATATGTGAGTTGATAATGCACTTAAGGTGTTTGTTAAAATGTCTAAGAAAGATTATCCCCAAATTTTCAGTCAATGCTTGTTTAGAATATTACTTTATGTTTGGTTTAGTTGTTTTTCATGTTAGCTTTCTTTAAAATTGTAATTGGTATTTTAATTATTTTATGCTTGAAATAGTAGCTACCTAGTTCTGCTTGAATCTAAAAGACCCCTAATTTTTTTGGTCAAAAAATTATACATATATTTGAACATAAGAGGTATTGATTTCAATTTTTGGAAGTTAAATTTCTCTCAAGATGTGTTCTACCTTTAGTTCAAGTTGCTTTCTCATTTGTGTAAAATGAACAGTTGGTATTTCAATGACGTTATTATAAAACTTCCAAGATTCATGATTGTTATAATAATATTGATTTGGGTTTAGATTAGTTGTTTTTAATTTTAACCTTTTCTATAATTGTAAATGTTGTCTTTGTTTTGCATTTTTTGAAATGGTTGGATTTTCAACGGTTTAATCTAACTCTTAAAGATTTAGTGACGGTACTATGTATTTTTTTACTCGTTTTTTTTCACTCGTAGTAGATTATCTTGGATCCTCTATAAAATGAATGTTGAAGTTCATGCACATTATGATTGTCTTGGCTTTTCATATGTGAACCTCGTTCTTCATACCTGATCCTTTATCTTCTTTGGCTTTTACACAAATGAGAGGTATAGGAAAAAACTTACAATTTTCAAACTCACATATTTATCATTTTCTTTTTTTTTAAACCTGTATTTAAGTATATCAAAGTGCAGTCAATCTACAAATATATGAACTTAACTAATATTATGTTATACGTAGGAATTTCTTATTGTAGTACTATAATTAAGGAATGGGTAATTCAAATTGAGGATCATGACCTTGAAACTGAGGTATTCAGATTAATGATTGTCCCCTCAGAATTGAGGATTATGGCATTCGAATTAAGACTTGGGGCCATGAGCTTCAAAATCTAGGGTTTGACTGTCTCCTAAAATTGATTGTTTAATTCCACTTGTAAGTGGGTTAGATAGGTGTATAATGTAAGTTTATTCTGAATGTGTAGAGTTGCTAATTGTATGACTTGACTTGGTGGAAAGATCAAGATTAGCCATTATTTAATACCCCATACTAGATTACTTAAAACGTCCCATTAGTTGTTTCATTAACCACAATAAAAGTATGATAAGATAGTTATATGTCCTTCTTCCACTCAATCTAGTTGTATAAAATCATTTTTTTATCAGTAAAGAGACCAACTAAAACTATAAATTTGGGTCAGAAAGAATATTTGATATGTTAAATGAGATTCAATGTGTTAATCATTTAGCTATGTGGTTGAAACTAATTAAAATCAAGCTGGGAGGATTTTGGACATCTAAGGGTTCCTTAAAGAATAAGAATTCATGAATGTGTGGGATAGGTGATTGGATTTATGCATGGTGCATTAATGTGGATCTTCCCTAAAACTAAAGATTCCAAGTTCAATTTTATATCAGTATGTATTATATTCCATTCGAAACCTTTAGCAGGAAAGTTCTTTCCACGGTATTTACATCATTCTTCTATTGAGTTTGATCTTTAGTTGTTCAATATTTTACTTAAGACTTTCCTATATATTAATAAAAATATTGCTACTGAAACAATGAGTCTTATCTAGCATTTGATCGACATTTGGTACAGGTGCTCAAAAAATGAAGGAAGGGTACCTTCAAAAATTGAATGTCTTTTCCATGCTTTAGCAACCTCCTCTGAAAACAATAACAAGTCGGCCTTGTCGATCTTCACATCCAAGAGCATTTTATTTGTATTTATTATTTTCAGATTTTTTTTGTTAATCGGCTTTTGCTTGGTACTAGGGGCTAGAGGGTAAGGTTGTTCTATATGCTTTCATATTATGTTGAAATTTAGTAAATTTTTTCCCTATCATTACTCTTTCTCTATGCTGAAAAGTTCACATCGTTCATTGGTGTTTTCCTTAACATTGATATGGGTTACTTTTGACAGTCTTTGTTGCATTTTATTTATTTGGAAGACCTGCCATTAATGCAAGAAGCTTGTGTCCTTAATTTGAAAGGAGCTTTTACCATAATGGGCCAACACTTGTTGGCTGCAACAGACATATACAGACTCAATGCGCTGAGACTTTAGTGAGAGGATAGGCTTTGTGAAGATGTCACTAGAAATAATTGGGTGACTATATTGGCCTTGTCAAAGCACTACCATTATTTCCAATTGAAGGCGGTTTGCCTCATGTTCATTGCTTTACTAAAAAAATCTCAAAGGTTAGTAAAAAAATATTGTTCTGGTATAAACTTCATTAGGCATACTAGAGTTGGATTACCTTTTCTCGAGTATGAATTTGATACCTGTCTAGGAAGGGGTATGAACGCCTTTGATTTAAGGTAAAATTTGATCAATTACAAGTATTGTTTGAGATAACCGAAACAATGTGTGCTCTTCCCTTTCAGTCGTGATGCAAACCATGGGATTCGACTACTTGAAGGATAGTTGTCCATCTGTACTGGTCGAATTGCTAGATTGTGCAGTCAGGATTAGCGAGCACTCAATTCCCATTTTGAGGTATGGGGATGAAGTCATGCTGGATGACATTGATGTTGAAAAAAGACAGGTGAAGCCGACCGAGCCTTGGAAGAGCTCTTTCCCAATGAAATAACTATAGGTTCTCGATCTTATATTATTTTTTGTTTTCCTAAGATGTTTTTGATGACTCAGGTGTGTTTTCACGATCCATCAAATCCCTAGAAGAGCTCTACACTAGTATCAATTTCTCCTAGAGTAGCATACTTTTTTTTACAGTAGGCAAGAAGAGGAATGTCTTTGACACGAAGATTCATCCTCGATTATCCAGACGGATGATTTTACAAAGTTCCCTAATGTTAGGGATTGAGGCAAGACTAAAATTATAATCATGCCTATCGATAAAATTTGCAGCTAAGTTTGCTTCCCTATAATAATGTTGAACAATGACAACTTCGAATTGGTTGCTGATACACTTGATTTCTTCGATGACCATTAAGATCTCCCAAAGTATGTTTTCCATGTCGTTAATTACATTGGCCACAATCTGACTATCGCTTTCGATAATGAGTTTCTCAATGCCAAAAGATATGACTCTTTTGATTCCTTCCTTCTAATTCAAAGCTTTGATTCACAAGATAGAGCCAAGTGAAACCTATTGACAAAAAAAGATCAACCACTTCTCCCATCTCATCTTAGATAATACATCCAATGTGGGACTCACTTGTTGATTTGACAGAACCATCAACATTAAGTTTGTAGAAATCATTACGTGGGTTTTTTCGAGTTCACCCGTTTCCTAGGTTTAGGCTTAGGGGTTTCATGAGACACCTTCTGTGTAACAGCCCAAATATAAATATTCGGGTTACGTTTCAAAGGTTGGATACCTTCGTTCGGATCTTGCAATCCAAGTACGGGTCGAGGTTTCAAAACCTCAAATGAGAGCGTTTTAAAGTGGGGATTTCGAATCCCAAATCAATCGTAGGGCCGTTGGGTACCCTTAACATGTCCTATGAGTCTACATCACTAAATTTGTTTGAGTAGAAAGGCGAAAATAGAAAGTAGAGTACAACTGGCCACAGCGAGGCCGGGTCAAAACCAAAACACGAAATCTCAAATTTGCGAAATACTTTAAGCCAAGTGATAAGGTGAGTTCGATTTCGATCGCCCGAGCAAATCCCCGCCATAGAAGCATGGAGCATACATGATATGCAAACAAACCTTAAAAAATGTGCAGGGCATAGGATCCGACCGAGGCACTATTTGCACTCTATTCCCACAAGCAGGCATACACATACGCTATACATAATAAAGATGCTTCTAATGTAGTTCGAAATATTTAAACACTCAAGCATGCTGACAGCTTATATATGGAGAAATACGATAAATGGCCCAAAGAATGTCAAGTGGCATATCCATCTCCTACCTCCACCCCCCTTCTAGTTAGGGTGGAGCCTGGCCAGTACAGGCTATAGCATAGCAATCTCCATTCGCAGATGGTCTATGTGCGCATCAATAGTCTCGTTATCATGCTCATATGGTGAGTAGAGCCCATAAGCTCAACTCTAATCAAACTCGATGGAGGACAAGCCCGATGGGACTGGGCTGTCCTATGACCCTAGAAACGACTGTAGGACACACAGATCATGGCCATTCTCTTTTCATATGCATAAAGTAAACAGATGCTCAATCAAGTTTGCAACCTAAGCATGATACTACATGACATGCTTCGATGCGTATGCAACACCTAGTATGTCATACGACTACATGTAGAAGGGTACATTTGATCAGTCTGAGTAAGTCCATAAAGGAACTTACCTGAAAAAGTCGAACATCAAAGCGTAGCACAAGCAGAATCCACTCAATCAACTCAATCAACAAGCACCTATGATTATTAATATGAAGGTGATAAGGCACAAGACTACTAGTCACACACACACAAAGACCATGTTCCAAAACCATTTCCAAATCTAATCCGAAGTTCAACCATTCCAAACCATTCTCAAAGCGGAAACCTCAAAAGCCAAATCATTTGAACAAGCCAATTCCATAATACTCAAGTCTATTTCCATTTCCAAATATCCATCATTTAATCTAGTTTAAGAATCTCGGCACTTGAAACAAAGGCTTTCAAACACTTTTCAAACATTCAATTCGACATTTCAAATTCCGACAAAATCCCCTTTTTAAATTATTAAATTAGTATTCCGAAATCTCATTTTCTGAAATCAACCTCAACTCAAACCTGACTAAAAAGGATCGAAACCAAAAACCAACAAATCAAGTCAAAGGATCAAGGAGTAGCTTGGCCAAAGCTTCTGGGGTGGTTTTCGCGGCGGCGAGAGGGCCATTCGCGGCCGCGATAGCCATCCCAGTGCTCTTGCGAGAAGGGAGCTCTCGCTGGCCACAAAAGTCGGATTTCGCCATGGCAAAACCCGCGGTCGCGACCGTGGCCGCGAGAGGTGCCTTCCTTCCTCTGGTTTGTTCTAACTCGCCACGGCGACCATGGTTTCGCCGCGTCGAGATTCGAACCTGTTTGCTCATTTTTGCTTAAAATCTCATTCGTTTTACCTTGATTCAAATCAATTTTAACCCAAACTTGTTTCAAAACATTTCTAACACAAAACCGACACCAAAACAACCATATATGACTCTAACGAGGACTAGAGAGGAGAACGGAAGAGGGATTACCCAAAGTTTCTTCGAAGCTTTCCTTCAAGCCTTCAATGGTGGTCCTTGGAGCTCCGATCCAACAAGATTTTGCTATGACAAGGGCTAGGAGGGACATATCTTGGTTAAAAGAGGACCTTTACGAAGTTTTAGATCCAATACGAGAGGACGGAAGGAGGAGAATTTACCTTGCTCAAAAACAAGAGAAGAGGAAGAAATGAGCTCGAATCCGCTTTGAAAGGAGTTAGATCTGACGTTTCTTGACCTTGTAAGGTAGAGGAGAGTGAGAGGAATAAGCGAGAAAAAACGAGGAAGAGAAAAGAGTTAAACGAGGGAGAACGAGGTGATTTACCGAACCAACGACGAAACTGGGCTCCCTAGTCCCTGCGGCGAAGATGAATCTCGCAACAGCGAAGATGAACTCGCAGCTGCGAAGATGGGTTTCATTCTCCTGGGTTCTGAGCTCGCGGCGGCGAAGATGAACTCGCGGCGGCGAGGATGAACTCGCGGCGGTGACAAGGACATAAACTTGATTTTTTAATGGAATTTGCTTTTCGACTCCGATTTTTGGGTTAGATCTTTGAGAGGAGGGCTTCTAGAGGGTGTTTTAGGGTTCATTGGTGGTTGAGAAACAAGAAATGAAGGGTGGAAGGTGAGGGAGATGGATTGAAGTGGTGAAAAGTTGGAACTTTGGATTTTAGGGTTTGATTTTTTAATGGATGATGAAGAGAGAGAGAGAGAGAGAATGGAGGTTGAGATAAGTTTCAGATTTTTAGGAAGATTTTATTGGAATTTGGGGATTAGAGCTTCCTATAAATAGTGGCACCAATTAGGCACACTAGGGTTGTAATGGGGAAAAGGACAAAACCATTAAGGTGGTAGTGGGAAGGAAGAGAGAGAGAGAGAGCGTGAGTGGGAGAGAGAGAGATTCCCCTCATCCGACCTTAAGTTCCGACTACCTATCCCGAAATCCGACTCAAGTTTAAATCCATTTCAAACGACTCACAGGACTCTATGTTTGAAATTCGAGTATAATAGCAGAGTTTAGCTCGACAATCTATGTTTTAAATGTGCCGAAATGATTTCCAAAGAGTTTCCAAATTTAGAAATGCGCTCGAGGACGAGTTTTCCGAAACTTTCCAATTTCAAAAATTAAATACTTATTTAAATTTCCGGTCTTTACATTCTGAGCCTGCGAACATTCCATTAGTTTAGATATTGCCACTTATAGGGGGTTTTATGGCATTGAAGCATTATTGGAGTTAAAAATCTTCTTATTTCTGTATTCCCAAATTGAATGCCACAAAAAAACCACATGAAAATTCTTATTTGCTACTTATGTCAATTTTAGATTCTGTATGAAGTCATTACCAATTCGTGGAAGGTGGATATTATAGCCTAGCTTGTTATTAACGCCATTGAGCATGAATTTTGTTAACAACCATTAATCAAAGAATAGATGATTACATCCTCATCTGTCGTGCGACACAAGCATCATTGAGAGGGTACATGGTTATAATATCTATTCAGCCTGCATTTAGTTTGCAAGGTATCAGCAACAACTTTCCAAATAAAATCCACCCATAATCATGCCCCCCCATTAGGGACTACAACCGAGAGATTGGAAACTGATTTAACTGAAAAGAAACCATCTAGACATGGTGTCCATATGAGTCTATGATCTATCCCTCATATTATTGATGGGGATGCATATTTTTGACAATTTCATTGACAATATCTATTAGAAATAATCTACGGAGCTGAGGTAAATCCCATTTCTGTTATGTCATAATTAGATCAGCAACTCCTGTATTTTTGTTGTTGTGATGATGTAGGTGCGCCAAGGTGAAGCTTTCTACCCATGGATCATTCCAAACATTTATGGAAGAACCATTTCTAATAAGCCATCTAAGCTCGGTGTAAAATTTATCACGAATATTAAGTAGCCGCCCGAATTGCCTTGAAACATTGTATTTACTTCTAGTCATAACAGTATCTTATTTAAGGTATTTTCTATCACCATTTTGACCTAGATATTGTTTGGTCGTGTATAGATTTTTCATAGGAGTTTTATTTGGAGAGTTGTATTGTTGTCTTCTACTTTCTGAAAACCAAGTCCGCCTACGTGTTTTGGGGTACATATGTCGATCCTAACTAGTTAGTAGGAGTTACCTTTTACTTTCTAGTTTGTTCCAAAAGCAATTTTTGTTTATTTTACCAATTTGATCCCAAACATCTTTGAGAGTAAAAAGGTCTGCATTAGATAGTTAGTTTTAGAATTTAGATTTGCTTGTAAGAGAACAGACCTCCATGTTTGTGAAAGAGATGAGGTATCCACTTAGAGAGTTGCTTTTTTAAGTTGTTGATTGCTTCTTAAAAAATAGAGTTGTTAACCTTACCACATATTATAGGGATTTCAAGGTATTTCTCTAGTTTTTTAGTAATGGGAATATTTATTTCATTGGCAAGCGAGGAATCAACCGAGGAAGGGACGTTTCCAGAGGTCTGTAGCAACCGAGGAAGGGACGTTTCCAGAGGTCTGTAGGGAGCTTTCGTTATAGTTAATATTGAGACCTGGAATTCGGAAAAACTTCACTAGGATTCTTTTAATGCGGTTTATGTTTTATAGTGTGGCATGAGCAAAAATGAGTGTGTCATAAACGAATGTTAGGAATGGGATCGATGTACCACCAATTGTCAACTTGAAAGCTACATTTGGTTTGGGGTGATCTGACTCGCGTTTTAGTGTCCGGGCTAGTAGTTCCATAATTGTGCTTACAAAGATATATGGTGCTAAGGGGGTCACCTTGCCAATTCCTTGGGAAGAGGCGAAAGGTGTTTGGGGATATTGTTAACTAGGACTGAAATCGTAGTTGTAGTGAGATAGCTCATGACCCATCCAACCCAAGTAGGATGAAAACCAAATTTTATAAGAACTGCTTTGACATAATCCCAGTTTATCTTATCATATGCTTTTCCATATCTAGTTTTGGCACCATCTACCCTATTTTTCCTTTCTTTTTGTGGAACGAGTGAAAAAATTCATGTGCTATAACGGTGTTGTCTTGAATGGATCTTCCCTCCACAAAGGCTCCTTGGAATGGGATTATGATTTTTGGTAAAATTGGTTTCAGCCTATTTGCTAGGATTTTTGAGATCATTTTATAGATGGTATTTCACAGGCTAATTGGTCTATAATGGTTGATGTTCTGTGGGTTATCAGCCTTTGGTATTAGTACTATTAAGGTTTGATTATCTTTTTGAGTAATTTTCTAGAATGGAAAAAGGTTTTGATTGCCCTGTGTGTGACCTACGCACAGAAGAACCAACAAGGTCCCAGTAAAGACAAAAAAATATCCGCAGGGAAGCCATCAGGTCCAGGTGTTTTATCTTCTTCCATATATTAAATAAGACATCCTTTATTTGTTTGTCTGTAACAGAGTTGGCGTATGAGGTTATTATTCTCCTTTGACATAACTTGACTTGTTTTCTTGTAAGTCTTCTGCCTTAATAGGTATATTGTCTTTATTTCTTAGAATTGATGAATATGACATATTGCTTCGACCTCACTATTATATATAGTTAAAACCATAGGCGGAGTTGAGGAGGGGAAAGGGGGAGCATACGCCTCTCTTTTCATCCGACAAGTTACCTAGACTTGTTCTACTCGGCTTTGTTTTGATATATTATAAGTCTCAATCCGATACCCGAGTAAAAAGTTATGAACGTTTGAAAAATATTAAACACAGATTAATTATTTGAAATGTCTTTTAATAAACCACAATGCTTTTATATTTTAATTAACTTGATATTTTAATAATATACCCAAGAGTTTCGAAACAAGAGGTTATATTAATAAATTCAACCATTAGATAATTATGAAAGATAAAAAAATTTATATCTTGTTACACGCTATTGTATGCTAAGAGAACAACAAATTACATATTTAATCATTAGGTTTCAAACAGAAAAAAAATAATGTCGTTATAGATTAAAACGATGTCATTTTATTTGTTTAAAGATCAAAAAATATAAAACAATTAATGACATAATTTTGCACTAAACTATTATCGTTTTGAACTGAAACACTGTCGTTTTACGCAAAAATGTCATTCTTTTTAACTAAAAAATGTTATTTAGAACTAAAATATCATTGTTTAAACTAAAATACCATAATTTTGATATGCTAAACTAAAGAAAAAAAAATCTATCGAAGAGGTACTGAACAATTTGTATAAAATTATACCCCTTCTTTAATAAGTTTCTTGCTCTGTCATTGGTTAAAACACTTAATAAAAACACTAGTTACTACCAAAAAAAAATAAAAATCTTCAGAGCAGCCACAATTTCAACCATTAATAGCCGAATTGAAAGAGCTTATCGAGGAATATATAGACACAACAAGCACACCCGTCACCGTGGGCATCGCACGCATATTACCCATGGAATATATGATCCTGTAAAATGAAGATGTAGGATTGGTTTGCCAAGGGACCACGTCGGTTGGATTAATATAAATCAATCTGGCTAGTGGCTTCTATATCTATATATAAGCCAAGTGGACAATATATGGTTCACGTGGATGCCAATATCAAATAATTACTCCGTAATATAATAGCAACATTAATGAACTTTTTAAAGTAGCAACAAAAATAAATTAGAGAGTACTCCATATATATTTTTCCTACCTGCATCGATCCACTAGAAACACTACTAGAAAAGCGTGTGAATTACTGAGTAAAAAAAAAAAGAGTGTGAATTCCGACAGATCTATTTCGACGCTATTAGTTAGCTTCATTAATTTTCAACAGGTTAGGGTATCGAAAATTTTTAAGACTTATCTCGACGCCTTTGTGTGTTGGGAATGGTCAAAGTTTTAATTGAACTGTTGGGACCTTTTGATTATTAGAGATTGTACCTCTTTTTGTTTGCTGAATAAAAATTTCATCCCACGTTGACTAGTGAGTGTTGAGAATTGAATGACACACCGACGGAGATTGGTATGTAAACTTCGAGGGTTTGGTGTTGGAATATATGAGGTTGTCTCACGTTAAAAAGATTGAGATATCATGAATAACATATAAGTTTTACGGATTACTCCTCTTATTGTCAATTAATTTTGAAATGGAACCCGTTCGATTTTTATTTTGTTCGTGGTTCCCGCAATCCCACACACGACCTATCCGCTTGTCTTTGCCTTATCGGACCCAACCGAGTTTAACACTTGGTCCTGATAATTTTATGTTAGGAATAATGGTAGCCTTGTCATTTTTTACGCGTCAAAATTAAAACTTTCTATGTATTAAAGCGTCAATATTATCATAAAAATGAGTTGAGAATGCATCCCTCTTCCTGTAGTGAAAGCTCAAACTTATGTAAGCCATGGCAATTACTAATACATATATGATGGTCAACAATTTTTGAAATTCAACCTAATTTGTGTAATTTTAAAAGCAAAATTGACCATTACAGCATTAATGTATATAAAATCCTTGAAAACAAAAAACGATGGAGAGAAGTGTAAAGAGTGCAATGTGCAGCTAAAAAAGACCTTTTGGCATTAAATGTGGGAGCCGAAATCGAGAGAGAGAGGATAAGGGGATTTGCTCCCCACTCAACTAACCACCACATTACCAAAGTTAATTATCGATCACACATTACATTAAGAGCCACCTCTATCTCTCATATGACGACTCGATCTATGAGCTGTTCAGGTTTCACACATTAAGAGCCACCTCTAATGCTCTCTCTCTCTCTCTCTCTCTATCTCTATCTCTCTATATATATGCATGCCTTCTTAATTTGTTAGCACCAAATATCAGTTTAAACACAACCAAAATTCAGTTGAAAGTTTACATTTCCTAAAATTTTGGGATTTCTTTTATAAATTTCCTCCTCTACCAACACTTGCATTTCCATTCAATTCTCCTAAGGTATGTACTTACATTTCTAACCCTAACTAATCTTGAATTGTGCTTTTGTTTTTGCATTATTGTATGTCATTTCTATACATATGAAAGCGTTTTGGCATACATCATTTAAGTGATCGTTAATTAGCTCTTCTAGTCTAGTTACTAAAAGTGTTCCTTGTTAATATATGCAACAAGTCAACATAGATCACAGTAGGCCCAGTATCAATTGCACATATAAAAAATGTAGAAATTAAAAGTTTTTGAGTTATTAGTGGTTAGAATTAACGCTATATATATATATTCATTCATGTCAATGAAACAATTTCCTAGTGTTAAGTTTGCAAATAAGAATATTCACCACCACTCCTCTCACAATTCCTTTCGGACTGGGAGTGAGGAGTGCCCGGGGTGAGCAATTTCACCTTTTTGGAACAAGAATATTCACCACCATGTGGCATATATACGAGTACATTAAGCTAGCTAGGTTTATAGACTCGCGAGTACAATGTCTGGCATATATATATGTTTTTCTTGTACTAGCTTTAATTAACGTACACTAGATGGCATTGGCAGCATAATAAATGGACAAATCTAAGGTGCCTCAAATTTCAACGTTGGTTGCAAGGAGAGGTAGATAGATAGATGGCATCCCTGAGCTGGCTTCATGGAGGGTTTTAATTAGGGTTTCAATTACTTGATCGATCGAGCTGTTGAGTATGGATCGGATGTCCTTCGTAGGGGACCAATTAATTTATGTATTTACGATTAGCTGGGAGCTTAAAGGGCTCGTATATATATTCATTGTGGACTCCTACTTAGTAATATTGCAGTATATATATGTTTGTATTTGTACAATATATGCAATATTGGAATTAATGGGAGTACAGTATTGTTCATAGTTTAATATAAAGTAAATGATCACTATAGTTTTGAGCTGTCAATTTCGTATTATGAAACTAATTAATTTGAGTCAGACATAAAGGCTGGCCATTGAGATTTCTACACATGAAATTTCATACTTATTCAATTTTTCCTGTCATATTGATTCCTAGTCCTAGCTACTAGCTAAGACGTACATGATTCTTTTTTTGTTTTTTATTTTTTTTTAAAAAAAATGGGTTCATATCAAACCATATTAGTTGGTTGACGAATCAGACTAGATGAGCTGCCCAAAATTCTTTTGGCTCTACATTCTACCCATGAAAATTTGGGAAAATTATGAACTGAGTTTTCGATCATTTTACATGAAATAAACTGGTCCAAAATCAGAGACCGAGCATGCCCTCCCCTGCCCCCACAATGCAACTCCACTCTCTTCTTTGTTCTGATCAAGAAATCAAATGAAACCCCAAAAGCCAGATCTAAAGATCAGAGTAAACTGTAAAAGTGAATCCAACAACAGCAAGGGCAGCACATATCATTATATATATCAGAGCAAGAAAGCAAATAAAAAGCAAAAGCTAAAAATTAAAACACTAGTGCACGCTCTTCCTGTTATCGGGTGGGTTCGGTTGAGTTTGAATTTGGTCAATCGAGTTCAGCTTGTTTAGATCGAATAACAGTTACAATTTTTGGTCATATTGTTTCGGGTTTTAGTTACTTTGGGTATCGGGTATTTTCAATTTCAAATACAAAATATTTACGATTTCGGTTAATTTTTGTTTTCGTTATTTCGAACCTTGTAAATTGAGTTTTTATTCAAGTTTGGTATGTTTCGCATTAATTTGGTTATTTTAGTGTCAGGTCTTTTCGGGTTCATGTATGTTTCGAGTCTGTTGTGTTTTGGGTTTCGATTGTTTCGTGTTCGGGTATAATTTGAGTCGGTTTTGTTGGCTACTTGGGTTCGGGATGGGATGGATTGAGCAGGATCTACAACCTGGGACCTGGGTCATATTCAGGGGCACATGTATAACAAGTTGATGACATAAAAACTGACTTGACAGGGTGAACTGAGATGGAGGCGCCTCACTCTCAACTCAATCTGTGATTATTTATGTCTGTGTTAAGCACGTGGAGGCTGCACGGCGACGACTCATCGCTATCATTTTGGCATCTTTTTAATGGGGGGCGTTTCTTCATTTGGGGTTGTAGGGGCGTGCCCAGCTACACTCTAGCTAGGTACTGCTAGCTCTGCTACAGTACAATTTCGCTTTCTTTTTCTTTGCTGGATCAACTATACCATAAATGGAGATCTTGAATCTTGCTACAGGTTACAGCCAGTTTGACATGTTTCCACCTAAACCAAACAAAGGGTCTAAGTCTAACCATCTACTATTACATCAAATCGGTTTACTGTAATTAATAAGATGAAATTGACTACATGCTGATTAGGTCACCTAATTTGGGGCTAACCCCAAATTGGTACGGAGTACTCCGTACCCGGAGTATTTCTTTTTGATTCTGAAGAAACCTGTAATAGATCAGTAGAGTAGATACTGAAATCAGCGCTTTTTTTTTTTACTACTTGGACAACTAATTTGAACTTTCAAGTCAATTTTCCAATTTATGGCACAAAATAAATACTGGCATTAAATTGAATTTCATTTCAAAACATCTACCTCTGTGGGTCTCTCTGTAAACTCTAATCCCTGCCATGTTTATGAAATCTTTCAGGTCATTGGGATTTTTATGAAATTCAGTGGAATCTCCACAAAGAGGTAAAAAGGAAAGACACAATCTTTTTGGCATTCATACATTTGCTTAGGCAAATCACAGCAAGAGGAAGAGGCGATACTGTTTCTCTGCAGAAAAAAAAAAGAGAGAGAGAGAGAAAATTTTCCATAAACAAATCTAAAAACCCCTTCCTTGTTCTCCTCCTCCACCTTCTGTTTTACTCTTTTGGTTGGGGTTGGGGGTTGGTTTTATGTGTCCTTTGCTGTTGTCAGAGCCGTGGAAAACCCAAATCTCGAAGGTCTGCTGCACAAAAGGGTTCAGTTATATCAACAAGTGTTGCCCTTTTGGTGTAAATCTCTGGTGAGTGTTGCATTGAAGGTGCCCTCAAACCCCATTATTAACGCTCCTCCTTCCCATTTCCCCCTTTTTCTTCCAGATCCCCAATTTTCAATTTTTTGGGTTGAGCACTTGAATTGAGTTTCCCTTCTGGGGCTTTGTTGTTTAATGGTGGAGAAATTGAGCTCCGCAACAGAAGTTGGGCCGGTGGAATTGTTTTTTCAGAGCTCGCTCTCTTGTCTCTGAGGCACTTGGATTTGGAACCTTTGAAGGTTAAATCACCTTTCCCGCTTTCATACCCACAAAATATTTATTCAATTGGTTTGATTTCCGGGTCTTCTGGAATTGTTTAGTTGCAGATTGTATTATACAGTACAATTTGTGGGTTTCTTGTAGAATGTGTTATTTTATTGGGATTTTTTAAATCAGGGCTTGAAGTATAAGAAGGTTTACTGATTGTGAACTTTTTAAGTACCGAGTATAGAGCCCTAATTTTGCTATTTTGGGTATAAAAATAGCCGTAGTCCCACTAATAAGGCAACCATCAAGGTTGGTTTTGTTGAATACTGGGGGTAATTACATGGTTTTAGATGATTTTGTGAGAGATTCTTTGCCATGATTTTGGGATCTGCTGGGGGATATTCCATGGTCTATAAGATCATTTTTGTCTTCTATCATGTCAGATAAATTGGGTGGAAGGGAATTTTTGGATTTCGAATATAGTACTTAACATGGTTAGCTCTGGTGAGAGAGATGAGGTGTTCTATGATTCTGTAGATTTTCTTTCAACTTTTGCTGAGGAATTGAGTGGTGGGTTTTGGAGGAATGAGCTCAAGAGTGTCAAGGAACGGCGAGCTGCGTTCTTGCGCGTGATGGGCTCTGTTGATTTGGGTGACCCTTGTGTGGCCGAATCTGTAGCCATGAGTTCAGAAAGACTTGGTGAATGCGGTGGCACAGTTTCGAGCTCATTTGGCAATGAAACAGTGGAAATTCTGATTCATTGTGAAAGAGAAGAGAATGGAGAAGCTGATATCATGGTTGATGAAGCTGAAAGGGACATCTCATCTGGGTCAAGCCCAGTCATTGAAGATCCTAGTACTTCGGCTTTATTTGATTCAAAAGTGGGTGATCATGACGAGATTGGTTCAGGCAAGAAGCGGGCATTGAATTGGTGGAGAAAGATGGCAAACAAGAAGAGAGTGCTAAGTACATTCCTCTCTGTGGCAACAAAAGCAGCCTCCAAAGCACAAGAGATGAACAAAGTTAAGGTGCAAGTTAAAAAGAAGACGTTGAAGGAGCTCAGTGCACTGTACATTGGGCAGGAATTCCAAGCTCACAGGGGCATTGTTCGGACAGCGAAGTTCAGTCCAGACGGCCAATACCTAGCTACCGGCGGAGAAGATGGCATGGTGCGTGTTTGGCAAGTTGCTTCAGCTGATTCCCAAGAGAAGCCGTTTGTTGATCACCTGGAGGGCCATTATGGGAGCAAAGGAGGCAAAACTGATCCTAAAGCCGACAAGATGGCCCATGTTCCAGTTGTGATTCCTGATCAGGTATTCCAAATCGAGGAGCAACCTGTCCATGAGTTCCGTGGCCACTGTGGTGACATCCTAGACCTAGCTTGGTCGAATTCCAATGTAAGTTAATCTTGATAGCTTGCCTAAATTCTCAAGTGAATTGAATCCATTAATATCATGATATTGTTTATTGTTCCCTTGTTGGCCTGGACTTAATTTTTGTCTACTGATCATGGAATTCAGTCAATTATCTCTTCATCAAGTGACAACACTGTCCGTCTTTGGCATATTGGAACGGATGAATGCCTTAGTGTTTACCGCCATTCCAATTTTGGTGAGTTCTGAGATATTGTATTCTTTACCACTATATATCAGCTCAAAGAACTGCTAAAAGACAATATACTGGCTGCTGAATTGACTGCTAAATCTGCTCGTATTTTTCTGTTGTCAGTGACATGTGTTCAGTTCAATCCTATTGATGATGGTTACTTCATCAGTGGATCTGTTGATGGAAAGATTCGCCTCTGGGCAGTCTCTGAAGGGAGAGTGGTTGACTGGCATGATGCCCGAGATGCAGTAACTGCTATATCATACCAGCCTGATGGACACGTATGATGCTCTTCTTAACTGTTGATTTACATCATTTGATAGTTCAAAATTTTCCTAACTACTCAGATTTAGATGCAAAACTGAATAATCTTTTATATCAAACAGGGCATGGTTGTTGGATGCTTAAATGGATCCTGCCGGTTCTACGATGCATCAGGTACTTGTTATGGCATATCAATTAGATATAGCTTTACCTTCTCTTAGATATTGTTCTTAGTGTACTTTGTTTTTTGGTATAGGATGTTCTCTCCAGCTTATTACCCACGTTCAACTTCCGCGCAACAA
This sequence comes from Persicaria maculosa, assembly GCA_963922045.1. NCBI lineage: Eukaryota > Viridiplantae > Streptophyta > Magnoliopsida > Caryophyllales > Polygonaceae > Persicaria > Persicaria maculosa. The sequence goes on from OY998271.1 coordinate 41,662,374, forward strand.
GAAGTCATCTGGAAACAGGATTTCCGGGATACAGGTATGTTTTCTCGAGTAACACTTCTAGAGTAGTTGAATGCTTGTTGTTTATTTGTGTTCTTATTGTGCTCTATTTCCCTGCAGTTTTGCCTGGATGATTCTCAAAGAGTCATTTTAACATCTGAGGATTCGAAAGTTCGTATATTTGACAAGACTGAGTTAATACAAAAGTACCGAGGTACAAGACTCTTAATCGTTTCGTCTTTCTCAGTTATGTATGAGCTCTTTAGTTGTAGTTTGACGATTTCATGAGCCTAAAGTTTTGAATCTTTCACAAGCAGGTCTTCCAAAGTCCGGAGCTCAAATGTCAGCTTCAGTTACTCCCAACGGAAGACATCTCGTCTCTATTGGAGAAGATTCTCGCGTTTATCTCTGGGATTATGATCAGCAACACGATCAACAACAGAGAACCGCCAAATCTATCCGCAACTGTGAGTACTTCCCCTTGCCAGGGGTGTCTGTCGCGGTACCTTGGTGTGGCTATTCAGCTGGTTATGAGTCTACCAGCAGCTGTGCAATGCCATGCTGCTCTCAAGCACAAGCCAATCCAGATCCTGCGCGCGTCTCCCTTTCAAACTGGATCTCCCCAGAGGGCTCGTTGAGGGTGACAGCCACCTGGCCAGAGGAGATGCTTCCCTTGCAGGAGGAGGATTCGTATCGTTACCAGGACCCAGATGATCAAGAGACCAAAACCGGCTGCCATTTTACAGGGGCCTGCTCGCCGACATGGGGCCTTGTGGTTGTGGCAGCAACATGTGACGGGATGATCAGAGTGTTGCACAACTATGGCCTCTTGCCAACGAAGGCCTAAGGTGAATTTGTCGCGGTGATGCTGTTTCTGGCCCCGGCATTTGCACATTTTGCATTCGTGTGCAGAAGCGGAATCCGCGAGAGTTGTGGGTTAGAGCCGGAATGTGTAGTTTGTGTAAGGGACAAAGGGGAGTAGATTCTTTGTGATTTGCAAAGGCTTGGTATGGAGTCACAAGGGAGGTTTTTCTTTTCTTTTTTTGTACATGGAGGATTGATTGAGTAGGCCTAAGGTGAACAACTATCTATAAATGAATACAAGTATATTTATTTCGAAACTGTTAAGTAGTTCACATTTAAAAGGTTCATTTGATGCAGTGGGCCTTGTTCCTTGTCTATCCAAATAAGACTCCATGTATAATCCTCTAAAATAGGATTTAACTAGTATAATCCCCGTGTTACAGCGTGTTTGCGGGGATAAAAAAGAAAATAAAATATAAAATATTTATTACAAGTTGAACAAAAAAGCAGTGAAAAAAAAATTACAAATAGTAAAATATGTTGACAAATCTATTATCTATTATAAAGAGTTAAATGAAATATTATTGTTTGGGGATGATAAAGGTGTTTTAGAAATTGGGAAGAGGAGGTAGGAGGGAACAAAATTCGTTATTAGTTGAAATAGCTAAAATGAAGGTGGAGAGAACATGTAAGCAAAGGTCTTCTGATTTTAAATAGTATATAGATATATAGATTGTTTATGCCGATGTATACTCTCGTCGTTGGTATCGATATGAGTATATATTACAGAGATATATATTATATCTAATTAAGATAATTTAGGATCTTATAATAAAACTTAACTCTAGAGCTGCCACCTCCATATGTCTAGCTAGTTGTCATCCGTCGATCAAATGATCACCACAGTTAGTGCATTAGATGAATCCATCTATTCTCACTCAAATTTTGTAACAATTATAAATTTTAACGATCATAGGATTAAGATGATAGGTTTTATAAAAACTTTAAAATTTTGAGAAATTAATTTATGAATCAAATTCACACAAAATTCACCTATATTTAGGCATCAAAATTATGAAATTCTCACTTTCTTATATTTAAATCAATTTCTAATTTAATAAAATCATGTATTTCATGAATCACACAATAAATCATACTACCTCCGATCCAAAAAGGATGTCGTTTGACTTTTTAACACGTATTTTAAGGAGCTAAAAACTATATAATATATTAACTTTTTTATTTTTATTTTTTTATAATCTAATACTTATTACCAACAAATATTAAGTTGTAAAAAAATAATTTAAAAAAAATTGATATATTATATAGTTTTTAGCTCCTTAAAATACGTGTTAAAAAATCAAACGACATTCTTTTTGGATCGGAGGGAGTATATCTTTTTGCATACTAGGTGAAGCGTCGTGCGCCATGCACATGGTCTTATCCTATATGTCAAACCATATTCGAATTCATTGTCAATGCTAGTTCAAAACTTGAGACTTTCACTCGGAAGGTTAAATGTCAGAAAAATCCCACACATAATATTTGAAGGAGTGGAGATTCAAAACCCAAACAGGTAAAACCTAATTAATGTAGTGACTCACTCAAAATTTTAGGAGGCAATGGTACGTAACAAACTTGTCAAAATATATGCATCAAATAATATCACCCACTTAAGAGATGAATCAATATTATCACTTCACTATCAATTCAGAATTGTCACACTATTCAAATGTTGGAATTATACATTTGATACCACCACATACATCATCAATCGTCTCCCGTCCTCCATTCTCTTATTCAATACTCCCTTTGATCTCCTTATGGGAAAATCCCGTATTATCACTTTCTCAAGGGTTTTGGATGTCTTTTCTTTCGTAATCTCCGTCCTTATAACTCTTACAAGTTATCTTTTCACTCCTCTCCTTGTGTATTTTTTGGGAGATAGCACACAACACAAGGGTTCACTACTAGAAACACAACTAGTAACAACGGTCATTTTCAATGGAAACTCCAAAGATTTTCACTCTGTAATTGGAATTTCCATCCGAAATCACCTTGTTGGAAAAAAAGGGTGTTGGAATTGATTCCAACTCTTACTTTCTGATGGAATTTCCAATGTAATGTAGTGATGGGAAATTACTAACGGCTGGAATGGTTGGAATATATAATCCATTTAAAGAAAAATAATATTATTCAAAACTTGCTTAACCGGGTGCTTTTTTCCATGTTCCAATCGTGTATCCATTGGAATTTCCAACAATATCTACTATTGGAATTAGTTTTCAATCGGTTGCCATTTACCAATTCCCCGATTGCTATTTAGAACTTCTAACACTTTACCTATTGGAATTTCCAACTATATGTAATGTTGGAAACATTTTATTTTTTTTGCAAAAATATAAATTTTATTAAATACATTTTACCTGGCTATTAGTATGAAGAAACTAATCCACTGCAAATATAAAAGTACCGATCGCTATTAAAGCAACAATATAAAACATAATATCATCAGTTTCATTTCCAAATCTTAAACACATGTACAGATCAGTTCACATACCAACCGATGGTAATTACAAAATACGTTCGAAAAAATGCAAAGGAAAGTGGAACCATAAGTACCAACTGATGGTAATTACAAAAACTAATATCACCCCTTTTATAGCCCGCTCCCATTCCGACCAATAGCACCCCTCGACCTGCCTCTAACACTTGTAAGCCTAGTTGTAGCACTACCTCCAAACCCACCGGTTGCACCGCCATCAAATCCATTAGTAGCACCTCCAAACCTTCCAACACCACCTCTAAAGCCAGCAAACCCCACCCCATGGATAGAAGTAAATCAATAAAAAAAAAGGAATATTCTTGCTGCATTACCAACAACTGATGCATCCATGGAAGGGGAATAAGACAATGACGATTGCACCTATGTAGGAATTGATTCAAACTGACCAACGGTATTTGGGGAGGTATACCTGATTTGTTGAATTCAACAAGGCAACAAAGGATCCTAACTCCGGTTGTTGCATCGATGGTGCTTGTTGCGTTGTAACACCTCATAATCCAGTTGTCTTTGTTGGCCCAAGCGTTGTTCAAAATCGGCGGCCATGGACTTGCGAACATCATCTTTAATTTGTTTCTTCAGATCATTCGCAATTGTTCTCTTCAACTCCTTCAGGATGTGCTTGTGCCAATGGTTCATACATCTCTTTGAATTTCTCCTATACAATAAAACAACAAAACAATATAAATGTCAAGGCACAAACAGTTGTGATGGTATATGAGTTCTGAAATGTAATGGGCTGGTTTTGAATTAAATTTGCTCAGATCTAATCAGATCTTTCTTTCTTTTTTAAATCCAACAATTTGCCTTACATAAAGACTAATCAACATATGACAAGTAATAGTTTTAATGGATATAATATAATATTGAAATATGAAAAAAATGCATGTAAATGACGTAAAAGGATCGTTAGTTGTATAAGATTATCGGACATACCATAACTACTTTTGGGGCAACACCGGACCATTCCCTCGTTCCTTTCTTTAGAAAGGTTGTCGAAAATAGTTTCTCAGCTGTCATTCTCTTCTTGTGCTTTTTCTCCTACATATCAATTTAACGTACATGAATATACAAATGAAAGTACAATAACAATTGAGATAAAATAAATGAACAATGCCAATTACTTACATAATCAATAATACACTCTAGCACTGGCTTAGACCCTCCACAATGAATAGCAGCACCATATGCGGGCATTGAAGCTCGATTGTGCTTGTTTCTTGCACATGTCTCTTGATACTTTGGATCATTCTTCAACTCCTCTTCCTTTTTGTCCCACTTCTCAATACTAACATATTTGGGTTTTCAGTGATATCTTTTAGCGTCGGCATTATCTTGTCGAACTTTGCCATGTAACTTTCTCCGCCATATACTCTATAATAAGTTCGAATCCTCATCATTCCAATAGAAACGGTTCTGTGATAAGATAAAGTTTGTGTCAATGAAGGTAGTATCAGTTTTACATTCCTATTTGTCAATAGTTCCTTCTCTCTATATATGGGAATTTTGATATTTTTCCTGTAAATTACAGATAAGGCTTCAATGCTGTTGCCATCTTACCGCAGCTAGTACTGTTGTAGAGGACAAGAAGCATTCATAATCTGACTGGACAATATATCTATTGCTTCTTGGGTACGCATTTACTCTTCTAACAGTTTTAAGAGAGTGTTTTTCTGGGATGATTTTTTTGTCACTTGCTTCTTTCATGATAGCTTATATGTTTCTGGTTAGATGATAGCAAGCATACATTTTGGAAGATTAAATTAATTGAATACGACAGATCCCTGGCATATTGTGTTTTTTTATTGTTACTTCCTCTTCTCTATTATCTAGTTTTGATCTTTTTATGAGCTTTCAAACTCCAACTCCGACTCCATTTTCAAATCCATTAAGTAATGTACAATAAATCAAACATATAACATCAATGAGTATGCATATTCAAATCATTCACCAATGTTAAAATAAAATAATGGGAAAGCATACGTACCTCAAACTCCTTCCACCATTTGTCTTTGACATCCTCGAGAATGTATTTCAACTTCTCTAGGCTCCATTGAAATGAGCTTGCATGATTGAAATAGCTTCATTCATCACAACCTTTCGATCTTTAAACCTATAAATGTACGAATGATTTTTTTGCACATTATTGCTTGTATAGTAATACCCATAGGAAATAAAGAGAAGTGGGACATTAATACAAGCGTATAAATATGAAATTTGACACTTGTAGAAAGTATACGATAATTAAAGTACTAGTACTTACAAATTGCCGACAATCTCAATTCTTTTTCGATTTCTATGATCATTCTCTATGATGGGATATGTAGTATCAAAGACGGGACCTGGTCTTGGTAAAACCCCATTGTCAATGTCCTCCTCCTCCTCAATAGATTCCCGGGAGTCACCATTGTCAACTCCCTCCTGCAATGGGCGGGTGGCATGGACTAAGTCGACAATATCACCTAATTGAAAACAAGTTATAACCATATATGGACAATGAGAAATGATAAAGTTACAATTCTCAACAAGAAAAGAACATAAGTTATCACGCATACAATAGTTATCACTTAATAATATGAAAGAACATAAATTCTTGTTTAATCATTGCTTGTGTAGTCACTAACAGAAGTATCTTATCCTTGGATATTATCAAGCTTAATTTGCTGACATAATTTCAAATGAAATAGGAAACTTTGGAAAAATGGCATTGGCAATTCTACAGGAATCCATTTTTTTTCCTAACACGAAGCTATTACTACAGATAGTAGAAATAATGCTGGGTCACTTGAATTGATTCACATGTGTTTTGCAAAGTAGCTTATAATGGGATGAAAGGAGCTTATCATGTAAAATATGAACGAGAAGGAGCGTATAATGCATGAAATGAGTTAATATGGGACTCATAATGCATAATGATGCTGTGACAGATGGACCAAAGGCCAAGAGACTTGTCTAATGGCCGAGGTTTCATCTCTTGGCAGGTGCACTCATGCCATAGGGACCCACCAAGGCAAAGGTAATCTTGATCAAGAAATTAGTTGTCTAGTTTTTCCAAGGAAATGATCCAAATTCAAGCTAGGAGGGAGTCACACGGGAACTTGAGTAAAAATAATGTCAATTAAAGGTAGCCCATGCTATATAGAATCCAACTGGACAAGTCAATTCAGCAAGTTCATATGCCAAAACAATATAAATAAATTGCTTCTAGATCTCATATTTATGTATTTAGAAAGGAAATGCACTATAAGATAACAATTTAGTATTGATTAGAGATATTCTTTAGAGCATTATCCTAGAAATTTATCCTAGAGATGTTTATCAAAGGATACTAGGGATACTAGAAATACTAATATTTTATTATTCTCTCTCCGCCACATCATCCTAGCATTCCATTATCATTTTTCCACTTTATCAATAGCATCCCTAGTGTCCCAAAATTTATCTTTCACTACTAATTTAATTTACAAATATATCCCCGACCCCTTCATTAACTATTTTTAATTTTTCAATTATCTTATTATGTTCATTTTTAATAAAAAAATCATTTTTATAATGTTATGTATTTTTTTTAAAAATGTGATAAATCTAAAATATTTCAAAATTACAAATTAAAATAAATAATTAAAATATTTTAAATATATTCAAAAGTAATGTTTATGGACAGATAAAAATAAATCTAATATTTTGGTAGATTTATATTTTTTATATAAATTTTAAATCTCAAAAATGACATTTATTTAAAATAAATTGTACACAAAATAAAGTAATGCTACTTTTCATTGTATAATTGGTGAAGACTTGCAATGCACAGTGGACAACACGTGGACTACCCACTTTTGCAGAGAAGGGAAGACCTTGTTTGGAGCGCGCCACATTCTATGTTTTCATTTTACATGCAGTTAAGGCCAAAAAAATTGCAACCAAACAAGCCCATCTCTAGTATCCTTGTAGAAGCGATACCAGGCGATACCAACTTTGGTATCGATTTCCATGGATACTATCAAGACCAGCAATAAACAATTATAAATATATCCCTAGTATCGCTCCTTTTTTACCGATAAAAATGCTCTAAGAATGTACCACAACATCTCCTGATTTGCACATGGGAATTTTGTACACTAGTATGGGTGAAAATGGTAGAAAATAGGATTGTGCCAAAATTAAAAAAATAAAAATTGCTATTGGAATTTGCTTTTAAAGACAAAATTGCCCCTGAAATAATGAGCAAATGAACACACGTTTCAGTACCAGTGGTTAAGGAACACAAATTCTTAACTATATAGTATAAATAATTCTGACTTTATGTATTGTAATACATAAACCTATCTCAAAGTTATATAAAATGGATATGAATAAGTTAAGTAAATGACATTACCATACCTAATAAATATGATATATTCCCCATTTCCGTCCGCAAAAGCAAAACATACATAGAAATTATAATCAATTACCATTTTCCTCCGCATCTGACTGGTTGAAATTATTGGCAACCTCCATCGACGTCCCCACATTAGGTGCTACATGCGGGCTACGTACGCTTGAATTGGGCAACCTTATAGGTCCGGAATGGTCCACCGGATAACTACGTTCGCAAACACGTTGTAACTTTGTATTGTTTTCTTCCAAGGGTGGTCTAGTGGTTGGTGTTCGCAGTCCAACCCTCGGTCTGGTGGTTGGTGTTCGCAGTCCACCCCTTGGTCTGGTGGTTGGTGTTCGCAGTCCACTCATTGTTCGAGCCATTGATGGTGATAACTTAAAACCTCGAAAAAATCACTGCATTAGCAATAATCCCCAAATTGAACAGTGTTCACAATAAATTGGCATCTAATAATCATGTGGATTCACAGAAGCTACCATGAGCTCGAGTCAATAAAAGCAACTACCCCTTTCCACTCAATAAGACAAAAAAAAAACTATATAGAAAGCATATGCAAAAGGACTATTAAATAAATACATCACAATCGAAACAATTGTGGGACCAACGCTCACAACTTCCATCTATAAAATATCAAACAGACAAAATCACATATAATAAAAACACAACTGAATTACCCATCTTTCCTTAAAAAACGAAACCTTTTCCCAAACCAACTTCAAACAAGTTCTCGGACGGGAGATGACATGGGTATGGTGGATATGCAAATCAACTTGAAACTATATAGAAAGCATATGGAAATTCAGTAATCTGTCCTTTTTCAACCAAATGAGATCCGTCTATGGTCCTCTTTCAACCACACCAACTTGAAACAAAGCATAAACGGAAAAACTGGAGATGATGAGGGGGCATTGACTTAATTACCTTTCAATTCGTGGTAATGGGAGGATGATGAGGGCTCAAACTGGAGATGACGAGGATGATCCGTCTATGGTCCTCCTTGCTCGCGAACAGCCATGAGGATTTGGTTATGACAAGGGCGACGCTCTATTGGACTGTAAGGACTCTAAATTAGGAGGCGATGGGTTGAATTGAGGGGTCGGAGTCGATGTGGTAGTGGATTGTAGTGGTAGGAGGTGTTGTGGTGGTGGATTGCAGTGGTTGGAGGTGATGTACCGGGGGATTGTACGTAGTTAGGGTTTGAAGATGGAAGGGAACTGCCTTGGGTTTTTTTTTCAACTCTTTCGATCCCTCCTATGGTCGTTTGTGTGCGAATTGCCTGTGCTTAAAAAAAAGACTTGTCTTATTTAAATCATCACCCGGAACGCTGAGCAATTGTGACGTATATACATAACCCGTTTACGGAGTACTTGATAACAAATATCATGTTATCAAAAAAAATATCATGTTATCAAATGGTACAAAGTGAATCAAGATGATTGAGTTTTTTTTTTTTTTTTTTTTACAGTAGGCAAAAATTTGGATACTAAAAGTATCCATGATCATCTAGCATGATGATGTTTTGGAATTCTAAACTATAATCTAAAATTGAATTACAGCTCAGTCGCGATTTGGCGATAAAGTCAGCTGCACTATTCGCTTCTCTGTAGCAATGCTGGAATTTGATAAGTTCAAAGTCCTTGCTTAGAGCCTGTATTTCTTCCACAATTTGTGTAATTTCCCATGGTGAGTTGTTTATTCGATTGACGGCTTCAATAACCATTGCGCAGTCACTTTCAATAATAACCTTCTATATTCCAAGTTCTCCTGCTAGTGTTGTACCTGCAAGTACTGCAAAACATTCTGTTTGGATGACAAAATCTGTTTTACCATTACACTTGTGTATTTGAATTATTTGCCCTCTGTTATTTCTTACAATACAAACAATTTGAGAATGGCGTCCACTTCTTACAGATGCGTCTACATTTATTTTAATGATATTTTTTGGTGGATATTTCCAAGTCATTTTTTCTCGGGGTCTAGTGTGTTTAGGTATATATATTTTTTCCTCTTTTTTCCAGCATAATATTATATCTATGGTTTGGATTAAGGTATTGGTTATCTCCTTATTTGAACTATTTTTGAAAATGATTTTGTTTCGAAGTTCCCAAATCGAGTGCCAAAAGATGCAGAGGTCTGTAAAGTCTCTGTTTTGAGCTTTAGTATTTAGGATGTTTTCTGAGATACTATCTGTTAAGTTTGGAATGATGAAAGATTTGTTTAATTTAGTACCCAAGTTTTGGATAAGGGATCTGGTTATTTGACAATTGAAAAGTAAATGATTTGTGTCTTCTACTTCGTAGTTACAGAGAGAGCAGGTATTGGGGACTCTATTTATATATCTATTTAAACGTGCGCTGGTAGGTAAAATATCTATTATAATTTTCCACATAAAATTTTTAATGTTAGGAGCGATATTTAGTTTCCAGATCCAGTCTCCGGAAATATTGTGGTCCTTTCTAGTGTTAAAGAGAGATGAAGTAGATTTGACAGAAAAGATCCCATTTTTGTTGTAGATCCAAATTAGTTTATCTGGGATATCAATTTTAGGGATGTAAATATTTGAAATCATTTGAGCAATATGGGGTGGGAATATGTTGTTTATTTTCTCAATGTCCCAGGTGTTAGAATTTGTAAATAGGTCACAAACTTTTAAGTTGGGGTTTTGGTTGTTTCTAAAATTTTCTAGGTATTGTGCGTTTACCCAGATGTCAGACCAGACATTGATAGTTTTACCGTTCCCGACTAGCCAAAGCAGCCCTTTGGAGAAAATATCTCTAATATTTAGTAGTCGTCCGAATTGCCACGAGGTTTTTGTTTTTCCTCTTTCCATTAAGGATTCTTTTGAGAGATATTTTTCTGTGATTACTTTGGACCAAATATTATTGGGGTTTGCTATTATTCTCCATAGTAGTTTCATTTGCATGCTTATATTGATTTGTTCAGCTGTTTTGAATTCCAGTCCACCATTATTTTTTGGGGTACACAAGCGTTCCCAGCTGATTAAAGGGTGATAATTATCCGATTGGAGTTTATTCCAGAAGAAGTTTTTGTTGATTTGATCAATTTTATCTAATATTCCTTTAGGAAGAAGGAAAGATTGCATTAAATAATTTGTTTTTGAGTTTAGGTTTGCTTGAATGAGAACAGATCTTCCTGCTTGAGAGAGAGTATTTGATTTCCATTTCGAGAGTTGTTTTTTTAGGCTTGTGATTGCTTCATCAAACAGACTATTGTTTACTCTACCACTGATTAGTGGGATTCCTAGGTATTTTTCCATAGTTTTGGTGACCGGAATATTTAATTGTTGGGCAAGATTTTGGGCTTTTTGAAGTGAGATGTTTTTTGAGACTTGTATGGAGCTTTTGCTATAATTGATAGAAAGACCAGAAATATTACAGAAGTTGTTTAATAGATTTTTAATTGTGTGAAGGCTTAAGTCATTAGCGTTTCCAAAGATGAGTGTGTCATCTGCAAAAGAGAGATAAGGAATAGGATCACTATTTTTTGTAAGTTTAATTCCAATTAAAGGTTCATATTCTAATGATTCTTGTTGTATCATTCTTCCTAGTAGTTCCATAACTATAACAAAGATGTAAGGTGCAAGGGGGTCTCCTTGTCGTATACCTCGGGTAGTTTGAAATGTCTTACCAGGCAGGTTATTAACTAGAACTGAAAAATTTGTTTTAGTGAGGCACGTCATGACCCAGTTTATCCATTTATGGTGAAAACCAAATTTGTTTAGTATGATGCGTATGTAATTCCAGCTTATTTTGTCATAGGCTTTTTCCATGTCTAGTTTTATTGCCATCCATCCAGGTTTTCCTTTTTTGTTATGGAATGAGTGGAAGACCTCATGAGCTATTAATATGTTATCCTGAATATTTCTTCCTTGAACAAAGGCTCCTTGAAAAAGATTAATTATGCGAGGTAAGATGGGTTTTAAGCGATTGGCTAGAAGTTTGGAGATAATTTTATAAATAGTGTTGCATAGACTGATCGGACGATAATGGTTGATGTTAGTAGGTTTGTCAATCTTAGGAATAAGTGCAATAAATGTTGTGTTAACCTCGTTGAGAAGGTTGCCTGAATGGAAGAAAGATTTGATAGCTTTGCATAGAAGGCTTCCCACAATGCTCCAATATTTTTTTATAAAATTCAGGTGGAAAACCATCAGGTCCTGGAGATTTGTCTTCTGTCATAGAGAATAGAGTATCCTTAATTTCTTTATCTGTAAAAGGTTGTGTTAGGGCAAAGTTTTCAGAATCAGTAATGGTGTAATTTATTAAGTTTAGAAAGTTTGAGTTATTACTGGTTGAATCATTGTTTGATTTAAATCTCTCAGCTAACTCATTTGTAATTTCGTCTCTGATTTGTTTTTCATCTTCAATGACTAGACCATTTTTATTTGTGAAATTACGAGTAATATTTTTTGAGTTTCTAATTTTAGTTATTGATTGGTAATATTTGGTATTTCTGTCTCCAAATTTAAGGAAATTAGATTTAGCCCTTTGTTTCCAGAAATTGTTATTAAAATTCATGAGTGATTCACGTTTATTTAGTAATCTTTGTCTTTTACTGTTTATATTATCATTATGGTTTCCTCTAACTTGTTGAGTTTGTAGTGATAGGAGTTGATCCTCAATATCTTTTAATTGTCTGAAGTTATTGTTTGGATGTAATTTACACCAATTTTTTGTGTTTTTCTTAAGTAATTTTTGTTTTTGTAGTAGTGTGAACATAAATGATCCATGAAGTTTATTTTCCCAGGTTGATTTAACTAGTTTATTGTAGTTGTCATTGTTTGTCCAAGACATTTCAAATTTGAAGGGTGATCCTGCTCTGATTAATTTTGTTCCAATTGAGATGGATATTAGAGAGTGATCGGAGCTTGTAAAGGGATGATTATGGACAGTTAAGTTGGGGAACTGATTGGAGATGTCTGTATGGATCATAACTCTATCTAAACGTTCATAGATATTATTAATAGGAGTTTGTCTCTTCCTCCAGGTAACTGGGCTACCAGTATAGGGGATAGTGTGGATATCTAGTTCCTCATTAATTTTCCGAATACGGGTAAATCTATTATTCTGTGGATTTGTTCCACCAATTTTATCAACTGACGATTCTATTTCATTGAAATCTCCCATGATTAGGGATGGGAAGTTATACTGTCGAGTTAATGTGATTATTTTATCCCAAAAGTTGTTTTTCTCTATTTGATTTGATGGTGCATAAATAAAGTTAAGGATAAATCTAAAGTTGTTAATGTTAGCTAAGTACATAATACAGTTATCTGATGTAGTTATTTGTTGTATTGAATCTGTAAAATTGGAGGTTTTGAAGAGGATCCATAGTCCACCTTTTGACCCATCTGAGGCAATGTGATGGGCTTTGTTGAATCCAGATTTTTTGTATAGATTTTCCACTGGTGGTTGAGTTGTTTTTGTTTCGGATAAAACTAGGATATCTAAGTTGTTTCTCTTTTGGATATAGGTTAGATCTTGCCATAGGTTAGGTTTTCTTATGCCTCTGATGTTCCAATATGCTATGTTTGTCATTTAATAATCTTTTTTTTTGTGTGACTGCCTTTTGAGCATTTTGATATATTGTGGTATTTCTTATTAATTATTTTAGACACTTTTGTAATATACCATTTTTGATAGGTGTTGTAAATAATATTTGATTTGTAGTTATGTGTTATAAATTTGTGTATAGATTGCAAAGAAAATTTTGAGTACCTGTGACACAAATTTTTAGTAACTGTATTATGGTTTGTACTATTTTTTGGTGATCTCTTATGGATATTAGATATCGAAATTTTCAAGATTTGGTATAGTTTTGTATATTTAGAGAGATTGAGCTTGGGTGTTAACCCTAGGACTTTGTTGTTAAGCAGTTTTCTTTCATTTGTAGTGTAGTATATCTGTTTCTTCCAGTGATGCAATTCAACATGTGTAAGGCTAACTAAAAAGGGTGCTAACCTAGAGAACTTGTTGTTAAGCTCTTTAGAAGCATATGTAATCCAACATAATTGAGGAACTGTGGTTTTGGAAACATCAGCTAATGACAAATAGTTGTTCAAAGGGTATCCAGGATAAGAGAAATAAGAACCAGGGAAAATAATCACAAGCCACACAAAGCCCCTAAACGGAGAACGTAGCCACACCACCAAAGAGGCATCCATCAGAATAGCAAAATTATGGATGCTCTGAGGACTAACTATACACACAAGAACCAAACAGACAACCCTTACAACATTAAGGTACATCGGGTGAAAGAGCAACAGGAACCTATAATAGTAACTATACCAGAATTCGCACCGCTTGCTTACCAGAATGAGTTCCTTGCTTGCTTGGGAGCAGAATCCAACCCTAAAGATAGAAAACCGACTTTGAAGCACTGAAGATACTTTTGCCTTCTCCTTGTCAGCCCTCGCTAATTCACCATCATTCTGATCAGCCGAAATCTCCATATGGTCACCAGCAGCAGCTTTAAAGGGATCTCCTGCTGCTATTAGTCTCATAACGAGCCAGCAGAGGCCGACCCCATAGATCGAAAACCGACTCAGAAGTATCTGTATGGAATAAGAGGACATTAAGCAAGATGGATTAATTTGTAAGAATTCTATTTGGTAATAGGGATAAAACCCATCATTGATAATAAATCCATAGCATTTAATGTGATGTTTTGAATTATCACAATCATTATAGAAGATCATAGGATCAACAATTATTTGAGGCAAATGAACATCACAGGCAGTGGATTGAATCTGAAGGACCTTTAAGATTTGAGAAGAATTGACATGAAATCTTTGAATCTGAACAATAGGTATACTGTTGGAAAAATCAATATTGAAAAGAGATATTAAGAGCTTAAACAGGATAGCATCTAAAGATATAGGATTACAATCATGATTTAGATAGTAGATAGCTGTTAAGCTTTGAGAATTGTAAATCTCTAATCGATTAAAGAGCAGGTAAGTAATCTTCTTTAGTTTCCTTTCGATTGTATCATTGTCATCCTGGCTGTTAAGCCTTAATTTAGATGATTGAGTTTTATTGAATTCAACAGAAATATATCATTACCAAATATATTAATAATTAATTGAATTACCTATATATCTAGATTAATTGATGATATATTTTTAACTACCAAATAATTAATTTAATTAATTTACCAAATAATCCAAAAGAGAATAAGAATTTACCTTCTTTCTATCGATTCATCAATCTTTTCCTATATAATGAGTACTCTTTTGATTCATAACATCTCCCCATCTATCAATTGCATTTGAAAGGATTTAAACGAAAGACGTATCTTGATCTTTGTGTTCAATTTGAATTAATTGCATGTTTTATTTGAATTAATATATTAATATATTATGAGGTCTATTTAGATTTAACCTTTGTTTTATTTTATAATTATAGATCTGAAATATTAGAAGGTGTATTAATATAAATTTTATTTAAATTTAAAGAAATACGCAAATATTATAGGATAGATATCTGTTTATCATATATTATAAGATAGATTTAACCTTTGTTTTATATGGATGGTTTAAAAAAAAAATTTATTTGTGAGTTTGGGTAAAGATAGATATCTACTTACCATATACGCATCAATCATCATCTTCCTCGTTCTCCATTCCTTCGTAATGTTCTTCAGAATGTGCTTTAATTCCCAATAATTGCTCATCATCTGAAATCGGTTCCGCACCCAATCCATCATAATCAGCATCGAATTTTTGTATGTTAATGGCACCTAATGGCTCATTGTCCACTTCAATCAGTTCTCCACTTGGATCTCTAAAATTTTCAGTACTGATTTTATCAATTGTTGGAACTCCTATTGACTCTTCTGGTTGATATGCATAATCAGGCTCATCCCACTTTTGCTCGATTGTGCTCCTCGCTTTTGTTTTACACACGGCTCGCCAATCAACTCGGTCACACATTACGCCAGGATACTTTGTATAATACACCTGGAGTGCTTGTTCTGCCAATATAAAACAATCATTGGTTTTATATTCACGTTTAGGATTTACCTTAATGAGCTCGTAAATAGACATTAAGTTAAAATCAAATTACACTTTAAAAAATAATATAAAACTAAAAAAGTTATCTGATATCTTAGTCTTTACACCTTCAAATTATATCCTTTACAACCAAATCAGTGTTGTGTGTATATATAGTCGAGTGTGAGATGGTAAGTAACAAGATTAGGTACGATGAATGCTATGCCACCTAAACAGGTCAACACTTAATATATATATATATATATATATATATATATATATATATATATATATATATATATATATATAAAGTGTACCTTGTTCACAAATATTATTAAGTGAAATGTGAAACATTATTCGGTAAAATTTGAAGCATTATTCGATGAAATGTGAAACATTCTACCGAATACTGTTATGTTTTCTTTTTCCGTTCAGCTCAGATGAAAACGTTCCAATTCCACTGAATAATTTGTAACATAACAGTATTAGATAGAATGTTTCACATTTCACCGAATAATGCTTCAAATTTCACCGAATAATGTTTCATATTTCACCGAATAATATTTGTGAACAGAGTACACTTTACGGGGTGTGTATACCCGAACCACACCATATATATATAATTGGCAAAAATGTAGAAGCATTCAGATTTAACTTGCCGAGCCCAAAATTTCAGAAGGAATTAATTTCTATTCATTTTTTAAATATAGTTTCCAACGAAAGTTATTGATGGAAGCTAATTTTTCTAAATTTCCAACAATCAAGTTATTGGAATAATTTTGGAAAACTACTTCCAACGAGTTATAATGGTGGAAAATACGGAATACTTCTTTCCAACAATGTTTTTTTTCATTGTATTTCAGTGTTGAAATTTCATCAATCGAATAACAACGTTGGAACCTCTTGTTGGAATTCAATGTGTTTCCAGTAGTTATAACATTTGTCCAGCTCTTGAGAATCATCACATCTATTTTTCTCGGAACGTTATATTCCATGAGGATAAATTCCCCTTTGCTGGGCTCCTTTTAACCTATAGTCCACATATGGCCCAACTTCCTCTCTTATCCTCAAGTCAAATACCCCTTTTCAGTATGCCCCTACAAGCCCATTACCATAACCAACCCATCACACTCACCTGAGGCCCACCATTTGCCAATCAATCCAGCTCCTGTTCCCCTTGGCCTCTCCTACTCATCACATCTCAGCCTCACCGCTACCCACATCATCATCCCCGTTCCCCAATGTTGCCTCTTTAATTGTCAAACCCTCTCATCCAATGATAAAACGGAGCAAATCCAATACCTCCAAACTATTACTTCGTAGTGATAGCACAATTCCTTTGCCCTTTTCATCCCTATCGCAATCACAGTCCACCATTGTCTCCCAGATTCCCGATGAACCCGCTTCCTTTACTAAAGCTAATAAACACCTGAAATGGAGACAAGCCATGAGTGCCGAGTTCCAGACTCTCCTTGCCACCCCCACACGGGACCTTGTTTCACCCCCACCCTTTGCCAACGTGCTAGGTGTCAAATGGGTCTATAATACCAAACGCTATGCCGATGGTTCGATTGAAAGGCGTAAAGCTCGGTTGGTGTCCAAAGCTTACCACCAATTACAAGGTCTTGGTATAAAAGTCGAAATCATGATGGATCGGTCTCGGTTAAAGAATTAAATCCTGAGGTAATTGTGTCATCCCTTGTCCATAATATACTAATTGATGACTATCTAATAAAGCTTATTAATAGGGAAAATAAATGAGTGAATGGTTATGAAATATAAATAAGAGAGTGATTACAGAATTTAAAAGTTGTTCTCTTCTTTATATGCACGTTCACTGGATTTCTGCAATTGAAGAGAATAGTCAAAAAGGGTCTCATCCATCAGAGGCATCAAAAGAAAAAGGCTAACGGGCGAGAATCCATCAAAGTTCAAGCCGATTCCGCTTTGAAAATGTCAATGGATCAAGGTTAGTATTTGGTATAGAATTAGGGTTGAATTGATAGGCAATCTAGTTCATGTTTTGGTTGATTTCATGATCGAAATCGAATATAATTCTTACATGTTCATGCCCTCTCAACCTCCTTTCCTATCAAAGACCTTGGCCCTCTCTATTATTTTCTGGGCATTGAATTTATCCCAATCTAAATACATTATGGATCTTCTAGCCACGGTCAATATGCAAAATTATAAGACTGTCTCTACCCCAGTCCCTCCTGGCTTTGATTACAATCCCCCCTCCCCTCCTTTCGAAGATATCACTCCGTAGTGTAGTTGGGAGTCTCTTGTACCTCGCCTTCACTCGACTGGACATTGCCTTTGGCGTCAACAAACTCTGCTAGTTTATGAACATGTCGACTGTGGCCCATTGGCAAGTTGTGAATCATTTCCTTAGGTACCTCCAAGGCACTCACTCTCTTTCCCTACATCTATCTTCATAACCTTTGTTATCTCTCTCTGGATTAACGGATTCAAATTGGGCTACTAACAATGTAGACTGGTGATCAACTGCTGCATATTTCATTTTTCTTGGCAACTCCTTGGTCTCTTGTTCGTCCAAGAAATAATCTAGGATGTCTCGATCCTCCATGGAAGCAGAATACCATTCCTTGGGCACGACAACCTGTGAGATTATTTGGCTGCAGTCCTTTCTTGCTGAGCTCGACGTCTTCTTAAAGGTGCCTCCAACCCTTTAGTGTGATAACATTGGCGCCACATATCTCGCAGCCAATCTGATCTTTCATAATCGCACCAAACACGTTCCTATGGACGGATTAACACTTTATTTGTGAGAGACTGGCCAACAAAACGTTGCAAGTGGTCTTCATTTCTACCCGAGATCAAATCGCCGATGCCTTAACCAAGTCACTCTCAGCACCTCGGTTTAACACTCTTTGTTCCAAACTCACTCCCTGTTGAATAAAAATGCGCAAATAATTATACAACACATTTTATTTAATTTTTTAATATTTGAGTTCGACCCCTTTTGGTTATCCTCTTGATTCGAAGTCGTATCGATACCAAGATTTGAATGGTTTTGGTGATTTGGGCTGCACCCGAATTTTAGCGGGTTGCCTACGTATATCTGGGAAGAGAATCAAGCCTTACGTAGTTCAGACAAAGATGAATTTTGTATTTGGTTTTCATCGGGAGATCATTTGAAAGGGATGAATGAACTCGATGAGCAGAAGCTTTGTATCGAGTCGGAATAGACAATTTGAATTTGTTTTTGGCAATTGAACTCGACGAGCCTTGGCTTTGTATCGAGTGTCCTACGTATCTCTTAGAAGAGAATCAAATCACCCGTAGTTCTAAAGAAGCCAATTTCATTTATTTTGGCGGGCGACTAAATCCGATATATATTGAATTTTAATATCGAATTTCCTACGTAACTCGTAAAAGAGTATCAAGTCTTTACGTAGTTCTTTTTGGAAACCAATTTGATTTGATTTTGACCTCATATTCATTTAAAGGGAATTTAGAGGTGAGCGACTGATTTGATTTGATTTTGACCTCATATTCATTTAAACGTGAATTTAGAGGTTGACGACTGTACCCGATATATTTTTAGGATTTAATACCGGGTTACCTACGTAGCCGATATGAGGCGTCAAGTCTTTACGTAGTTCTATCCGGACCAATTTAATTTGTTTGGTTTTGACCTCATATTCATTTAAAGGGAATTTAGAGGTGAGCGACTGAATCCGATATATATTGAATTTGATATCGGATTTCCTACGTAACTCATAAAAGAGTATCAAGTCATTACGTAGTTCTAAATGTTGAATCGATTTGATTTTTTTTTCGGTTTTGTGATTGAACTCGACGAGCTTGAGCTTTATGTCGAGCTTCCTACGTACTCGGTTAAACGAGATCAAATCACTCGTAGTTCTTTTATAGGACCAAATGATTTAATTTGGCAAAGGTGACTGAATTCGATATATATTAAATTTTATACCGAATTTCCTACGTAACTCGTAAACGAGTATCAAGTCTATACGTAGTTCTTTTTAAAGAAACCGATTTTAATTTGGAAAAATCCGGTTTAAGATTTTGACTCCGTTTTTATTTAGGAGCCTATTTGAGATTGACCCACTCGAATTAATTGGCAAAGAACATTTGACGAGGTTAATTTTATATTTTGAATAAATTCGAATTCTTAACTTGTGCCAATTATAATTCTTATATTTTAGTGGGTCAATTTTGTGATTAAATACATTTCTTTCAAATATGTCGAAGCTATATAGATGATATATAGCCTCTTTTCCTTTTGTTATACACACACATTAAATAATTTGAAAGCACAAATTTTCTAATGTATATGTATATTCATATACGGACATTGATATCAATGTGCGGTCAAAACATTTTGCACCCGAATAGGCACTGAGCCGAACTTTGGATTCGGGCTGGACCTTGGCCCAATTTTGGGTTAATCAGTCTGATCCATCTTTTTCCTTTCATATATTTTTTTTTAATTGGCAACCCTTCTCAATCAATTTATGCAGATGGGGTCTCCGCATTTGCAGGCGTCAAATCCCTAATCCATTGGGGATCATGCTACGAAGAGTTGAGATCAGAGCACCAAGTCAAGGACGGGCCGGATCCAGAGGATGGAGCCTTGACCAAAAGGGCGGGTCGGAGCTCCACTGCCTTTAGGCACTGCTTTGAGTTTGATCGGAGAAAGAGCACCGTCGGGGACAAGATTCGCAACTCAAAGCTCGCGGAATCGGCAATGTAAGGAGATCAAGAGGCGTTCAAATTTAAAAACATCAAGAAGAACCGGAAGAGCTTTCGGGAAGTGAAGCCCCGAGGTGTTTATAGCCCCACCCAAAATTTCGTATGTTTGAGGTTCGGGAATTTGTTTCTTCTTCTCTTCCATTTTTTTTAAGCCCGGTCTTTTTGCTCTTGTTGTTCTTAATTTCAATCTCCTCTTTGAGAATTTTTAGTTTCTGGATTTGTGCAGATTTTTGGGGTTTTCTCGCCTCTTTTCGTTTTCCTTCCTAGAGTGCAATTGACCATCCATTCGAGTTGATTTTGTTGATCAATTTGGTTTAATTTGGATGAAAAACGTCATTCATCAAAATTTCTTTTTAATTTGACTTGCACCAAGTGCAGAAATCGAGTTTGCATAATTTTGGCCACGGGTTCTGTTGATTACTCCCTTTTGAAATTGCCTGTGGAAGTTCTAGTTTTAACCGACAGACAATTTTAACAGGTCATAGGCAGGCGCTGAGGATTCAATTAATTTTATTTTGTCTAACTAATTAAATCCATAGAAGAGGAGGTTTGGGCTCCTGTATAATTTTTGGCAGAGTTTCGCCTATGTTTAGGGCGATTTAATGATCATGTAACCCAAACCCTTACTTAAAGCCCACGCTTTGTAAGAGGGGGTTCCAAGGATCGAATTTCTCCAGCCATGAGGTTCTTCTGGGCAATGTTCATCAGCATTTTCCCTAGATTTAGGGCTATTTTGATGATTCCGAAATCCAAACCCTTACTTAAAGCTCATGCTTTGTAAGGGGGGTTTCGAGAGTCATGAAATCTACCTTGTTTGATGCCTCTCCTGCTGCTGCCACTGAATTTTTTATTTGTGTGGATGTTTACAGGTTCACACCTAAAGAGGAGGAGGAACCAGGAGGAAGAAGAAGAGAACTGCTTTCTTTGGTTTTGCAGTTGAATAGCCTCAATCAAGGGAAAAAGAGAAAGCCAGCCCCTTAAATGCAGAAGAAGCCAGCCGGAGGAAAAGCCAATTGGAAGGAAGGAATAACTGGTTTGCTTTTGTTTATCTGCAGTTGAATATCCCACCAGGAAGAAAAGAAAAAGCCCCTGTACAGATTGCATCAATAGCTTTTATAGGGTGAATTGGGAGTAGTTATTTGATAACCACCCACTTCTCCACTTTGCACAATTCCACGTACAGTTTTTTTTTTTGAACTGCTTTTGCCTTTTGATGGAGTATTATTTTTTTTTAACTGTAATCAAAAGACTGCTCAGATTTTATGATATGTATTGGGCTTTTTTTTTTGTTGGGCTTGTATTTGGGCCTCACCTTCCTTTTAACTTGAAAGATCCAATTTATCTTAATATTAAGCTTTATGCTTAAATGAAGAAAATATATCACATTCTTAACATATAAGAAAATGTGATGATATTTTTACCAAATCATGAATTCAATCAATTCACGAAAATTTACCCTTCAATACTCCCAGTTTGATTTGGAGCGCGGGAGGGATGATAACACATGAAGCACAACCCAGACAAACAAGCACATCACTCAACAATACCTGAGAGCCCATGTCTAGCTTTGTGTACAACCCATTGCCATCCGGAGATGGTATATGTGTGCACATCAATAGTCTCGAAATCATGCTCGTATGGTGAGAAGAGCCTGCAAGCTCTACTCTAATTTGACTCGATGGAGGAAGAAACCCGATGGGACTGGGCCGTCCTATGACCCTAGCAACGACTCTAGGACTCACATAGATAAAAATCGTTCTCTTTTCATATGCAATAAGTAAACAGATGCTCAATCCAATGTGCAACCTAAGCATGATACTACATGGCATGCTTCAATGCTTATGCAACACCTAGTATGTCATATAACTAAAAGCGTGAGGGTGTGTCTGATCAGTTTGAGTAAGTCCATAAAGGAACTTACCTGATAAGCCGAACAACAAAGTGTATCGCAAGCTAAGGTCCACACAAGCAACCAATCCACTCAAGCAACTCAAGCACAAGCACCTATGATAATAGTATGAAAACGATAAGGAACAAGACTACTAGTCATACATACAATCAAGGACCAAGCCCTAAAACCATTTCCAAAACCAATATGTCATTCAACCATTTCAACCATTCTCAAATCATTCTCAAAGCGGAAACCTCAAAAGCCAAATCATCCAATTACGCCAATTCTATAATACTCATGTTCATTTCCAAGTCCAATTGTTCATCATTTAATCAAGTTCAAGGATCCCGACATTTGAAACCATGTTCTCACATCATTTTCCAAGCATTCAAACCAACATTTCAAATTCCGTCAAAATCCCCTTTTTAATATTAAAATAATTATTTTTATTCCATAAACCCCGTTGTCAAATTAATATTATAAAATCCCATTTTCTGAAATAATCTCAAACTCAGATTCGGTTAAAAAGGATCGGAATAAAAAACCAACATCGTAAGCCAATGGGGGTCAAAGGGGTGGCTCGGCCAACTCACTGGGGGGATTTCGCAGCGACGAGAGAGCCGGTCGCGTCCGCAAAATCTCCTAAGATTTCCCCCGAGAGAAGGCACTCGCTGGCTGCGACACAACGGTTTCGCCGCGGCGAAAACCACGTTCGCGGCCGTGAAATGCCTTTTTCCTCCTCTGGTCTTGTTTTAACTCGCCGCGGCAACCATGGTTTTGCTACGGCGAGATTTGAACCTGGATGCTCATTTTTGCTTTAAATCTCATTCGTTTTGTTTCGATTCAAAACCATTTTAACTCAAACTTGTTGCAAAACATTTTTAACATAAAACCGACCTTAAACAACCATGTAAGACTCAAATGTGAACTAGAGAGGAGAGCGGAAGAGGGATTACCTAGCCTCTTGGAGGCTTTCTTCAAAAACTTGAAGAAGGTGAGTCCTTGGGTCCGATCCAATGAGATCTTATTATGACAAGGCCTAGGAGTGATAGATCTTGGTTAAAATAGAACCTTTATGTAGATCTAAACTCAAAACGAGAGGATGGAAGGATGAGAGTTTATCTTGCTCAAAAACAGGGGAAGGAAGGAGAAATGAGCTCGAATCCACTTCACAAGGCATTAGATCTGACGTTTCTTAACCTTGGAAGGTACAGGAATGAGTGAGGATCAAGCGAGAATAAACAGGGAAGAGAAAAAAGTTTAGATGAGGGAGAATGAGTCAATTTACCGAGACAACGACGTAAAATTGGGCACGGTTGCGGCGGCAAAAATAGGGCTCGTGACCGCGGGGAAGAACACAGGCTTCTGGGCTCGAGTGTCGCGGCAGCAACTTAAATCTCATGGGCACGACAGGGAACTCGCGGGCGCGACTAGGACACTCCCGGCGGCGAAATAGGGACAAAAGGTGATTTTGTGTGGAAAACGCTTTCCGATTCCGATTTTTGGGTTGTTTATTTGAGAGGAGGTCTTTTAGGATGTGTTTCTGGGGATTTTTTTGGGTGAGAAACAAAAGATGGAGAATGAAGGGTGAGGAAA
The DNA here is from genome assembly GCA_963922045.1 of Persicaria maculosa. Taxonomy (NCBI): domain Eukaryota; kingdom Viridiplantae; phylum Streptophyta; class Magnoliopsida; order Caryophyllales; family Polygonaceae; genus Persicaria; species Persicaria maculosa. Next base: position 41,686,357 of record OY998271.1, read on the forward strand.
ATGGATTGAAAGGAGGAAAGTTGAGAACTTTGGAAAGGGTTTTGATTTTTTTTTTTGTGGAAAAGATGATGAGAGGAGAGAGAGAGAGGAGGTGGTGGCTCAGATTTTCATGTTGATTTTCTGAGGGTTTTGGGATGGGTGCATCTCATTTATGGGGAATCATTTAGGGTTTAATGAGAGTAAAGACAAAATAATAATGTTTAATATGGAGGAGAGAGAATGAGTGGAAGAGTGGAGAGGAGTGAGGGTGTGGGAGCCGGCCCAGGAGAGAGAGAGAGAGAATCCGCTCATCCGACCCTAAGTACGACTATCTATCCCGAAATCCGACACAAGTTTCAAATCCGTTCCAAACGACTCACAAGACTTTATATTTTAAATTCAATTAATATAACGGAATTTAGCTCGAAATCTAAGTTTTAAAACATGTCGGGATTATTTTCAAAGACTTTTCATTTTTAGAAATCCACTCAGGAACGGGTTTTCCGAAACTTTCCATTTTTAGCAATTAAATACTTGTTCAAAATTCCTGTCTTTACATGTCTCTTCTTTCCATTCTATGTATTGCTACTAGCTACACAAATAGCAAATGTGGGTCACAATGTAGAGAATTAGATAGAGCTTCATGCCTCCACAAAGGTAAGTAAGCCAGTAACATTCTCAACCACTCAATCTCTTGTCCAACTAAATCTAAAGCTATGACAAATCTAAAGTTATGACATCATATTTCATAGTCGATCTAGCAAAGCAAGACAATTTTGATGATTTTCACAATATAGTACCACCACATAATGTCAAACTAAAACCACTAGTGGAGTTAAAATCACCATAATTAGTGACCCGATTCGTATCACAGTATCCCTCCAAAGCTTGAGGGTATCCTACATAATATAAACCCCAAAGCCATTTTGCCTCTAACATATCTCAATAATCTTTTAAATGCAGTCTAATGGTATCTATTGGGATTATATATATGTATACTGAGTCAAGTTACAACTTATGCAACTTCATTTTGAGTGAGTTCAAATGTTCGATCATACTGGCACAACATTAAAGTTATCAAAACTTTCTCAACATTTTCTCTACATAATGGGATGAAACAATTTCTCTTTTCTAGTTTCTTTAACACTTAGAAACACATCAACTTCACCCATATATTTCATCTCAAAGCAAGAGGAAACAAATTTTCAATTTTATTTATCACATGCATGCTAGTGCAAAATTTCAACATCTCATATACATATAAAGGCATGTAACCAATGTACTACATCTTGGTATAAAAAAACATGCATTATATACACAAAACCAAAAACTTCAACACGGTTTTGGTAAGATCCTCATAACATTTCAAATATGCTTGGTTAAAGCCATATATTGATTTCTTAAGTGAACACAAAATTCTCTTTTCCTGGAACCACAAGCCCGTGGGTTGTTCCATATATCTCTTTCCTCTAGATTGTCATTTAAAATACAGTTTAACATCCATTGATGCACCGTCGATTTATAATTAGATGCTAAAGCAAATAATAAAAATAAATGACAATCTTAATCATTAGAGAATATGTATTAAAGAAATCAATTTCATGTTTAATGTGAATCTTTTAACCACTAGTATTGCCTTAAACCTTATAACAGAACCATCAGTTCTAACATTCCTTTTAAGGATTCATTTACAATTAATGGTTTTGACACCTCTAGGCAAGTCAACTAGTTCTCAAGTATAAATACTCATAATAGATTCCAATTTACTATTTATAGCATCTTTTAGAAGAAACTAGCATAGGTTGAACTCATAACCTCTTTATGTGTTCTAAAATCATCTTCTAACTTAAGAACATAAATAAAAGATACATCACTTTATTCACATCAACAAGTTCATCCAACAAAGTTGTCTCAAACTTAAGCTCACATCTAGTTTCAATTATATCTCATTTACTCCACTCACTAGGTACAAGCTTGACCTTTGAAGCAAATAAAGATAAAGATGCAGACGCAAGCACATAGGCATGAATACTATTATGATTTTACTTAAAGTAAACATCACTAAGAAGCTCAACATCATGATATTCACACATATTTCTATCATCCAAATACATAAGAAACACGATTGTTCTCATCATAACCAACAAGTATATATCATCAAACAATTTAGATCCAAAGTCATCTCACTTAAAGGAAAGTACAACCACTTTAGTCAAACACCCCCACATTTTTCATATACTCTAGTTTGACTCTAGGTCATTTCCAAACCTTATATGGGGTTTTTGTCTAACTTCTCATGTGGTATATATCTTATTTCCTACCTCTATAGGATCTAAATCATTTTGGTTATAATCAAGTTGGTTTTATATATCATATGTAAATGTCAAGAACAATTCTTCCTACTACATCATAGATCTTCACAAAATACATGAAACTTGGTATCTCAATATATCATCTATGAATGTGATATAACACCTTTACCACGCTTGCTTTTAGAGTTTCAAAAAAGGGAAAGATCAATCTTTTTTAACTCAAGTAATCTAGTGGTCCTCTCAATTACAGGTTTAAAAAGGTATTTATCAAGTTTAGCATTTATGCACATATCACGTTTATTTCAGTCAACCAAGTTAGAGATTAGGAGCATTTGTAGAATTCTCTCAAAGAAACAACTTCATAGGTCCTAATATAATATCATGATCAGCATATGCACATGAGCTCAACCAACGTACAAACAGTTTGTATAGGTAAAATTAATAAGTGAAGCAAGGATTGCTTACCAAATTAATTTCAAGCTTAAAAGATCATGAACGTCTCAATCATCACCTTGCTCAGGTCATGCCCAATTGACAAAATAGGCCAACATGAATGACCCTTTGTAAAACTGGAGTGACTACTCGATCTCTTGGTACATCACCACAACTGAGCATCTTTACCTCTTGCCTCTAGCAACCATAGCAAATGATTTTGGCTACCGACATCTTAATGTCGCTCCGCATCCAACCACATCATGAAACCACACAGGTTATTACTAGGATTTATACAATTAGACCACAACATAAAATATAAATTCCCACATATTGCACATGAAAGCATGCTTTTGTCAACATGTAGTAATCCCCGAAAAATTTCACACGTACGGTCATGATGGAATTTACAAGGTAATTAAGCTGGTGTTGAGTGTGTGTATATATCGGGTGTGGTTTGGGTGTACATACCCCTTAAAGTGTACCTTTTTTACAAATATTATTCGGTGAAATGTGAAACATTATTCGGTGAAATTTGAAGCATTATTCGGTGAAATGTGAAACATTCTACCGAATACTGTTATGTTACAAATTATTCAGTGGAATTGGAACGTTTTCATCTGAACTGAATGGAAAAAGAAAACATCACAGTATTCGGTAGAATGTTTGACATTTCACCGAATAATGCTTCAAATTTTACCGAATAATGTTTCACATTTCACCGAATAATATTTGTGAACAAGGTACACTTTAAGGGTTTTGTACAAATGATCCATACACTATATATGTATGTGTGTATATATATATATTCATGTCATTGAAATGAAGATAGCATACTGCATACATATATGCAGTCTAGAGATATCGTCACAACTCACGATCTAATAGACCGAGTCAACTAATCAAATAATGATCCTCGTATATATTTCAAAGCAATGATCTGATCAACTAAATGACGGAATAGATGATGAGCCATTTATAAGCTCAAAGCGCACAAAGATATAGACTATGGATCAATTCACACATGATTATTAGTAATTAATATACTCAAAACATGGTTAATTAATTAACTCATGTCGAACCTGTACGAGGAGTGCCTCAGGCCCTCACCCCACCATGCTATTATTGCCATTGCAATGGATGACTTGAACTACCGAGTTTGTCCCCTCTTATATCCAACTGTGAACCAACAAAGATGTTGAGCCCGAAATTGAACGCTTCGATTAGGCGCCATATGATATATGGTTGTGGTGTAGCATTCAACTGGATCGAAGGTGGATCCGGCGATGCAACCAAGGCGTTGCGGGATAGTAGAAGAAATCAAGAGCACAACCTGCTTCTTTGCTTTTCTTTCTTCTGCATAATCGATTCGGGAGCCAGATTGAATCTGCATATCAAAACAACAACCAAGGAAACAAACCTTTCAGAATTTTGCGGTGGATCGAACTACCGGTGATCGTGGTTTTCTACTTCTCGGCTGAGCAGAAACTAATTAATGTTATACGCATGAGGCCAAGCTCCAACCCACGTCCTCATCCACGGTCTCCTGAACGAGCGTTCAGCAAGCAACTATCGATTGCGACAGTGTCGGCGAAGTTCAATCGCTCAATTGTTGAACTCTGCGAGCCTCTATGAAAGACGGGTCCAGTGCCGACGAATAGCCCCAGATAAGGCACTCATTGGGAAGGGATCCGAGTGCAATGATGACAGTTTTGGTCCTCCTCTCGATCTCACTCTCCTGCAGCTACTATCATTCGCCAATTAGGGTCGGCGATAGACGTGGGGGCGATGGCCAGAACCCTGTCACCGTTCCTTTGGCAGAAACCCTAACATCTTACTGTTCGCTCCAATTCTTTTCATCAACCGGTATTCTACTAAAAAAACATCAAATCACTTCTAAATTGTTAATAAAAACCATCAATTGATTCGTAAAATTCATCAAACTAATTGAAAATCAAAACAGAAAACTCATTTGAAAAAACACAAATCGTTATGGCGTGGTATATATCCGAACCCACTGCCTTAAAAGCGATTTCGCCTTGACCATAGGTGCAAGTCGGCTCTTGGCGTCGCCCCCAAGGTTACACAGCGCCCTTCAAAAGTGTGCACTCCCAATTGAAGAGATGGAATCAACATGAACTTAAAGCATTCTTTCACATAGAGGAGAGGAGGAGGAAGATGGAAAAACACCCGTATGTTCTTAAAAACCCTAAAAACTCCTTTTAAGATGAGGAGAACGTGTGTTTATCCCCCACTCTCCCATCAACCTCCTTAGTTGAGAAAAACCTCAAAAACTACTTAAAATTATTTTTCCCTTTTTTTCTTGTTAATATGGATAATATTGCGGAAAATAAACCACTTATAAAACCTTTATTTAAGCATTATTTCCAACATTTGGTTGCAGTCCCTCTTTGCTGAGCTCGACATCTTCTTAAATGTGCCTCCAACCCTTTAGTGTGACAACATTGGCGCCACATATCTCGCAGCCAATTCAGTCTTTCATAATCACACCAAGCACATTCCCTTGGACGGATTACCACTTCGTTCGTAAGAGACTGACCAACAAAACGTTGCAAGTGGCCTTCATTTCTACCCGAGATCAAATCGCCGATGCCTTAACCAAGCCACTCTCAGCACCTCAGTTCAACACTCTTCGTTCCAAACTCACTCCCAGTTCGATTTGGAGCGCGGGAGGGATGATAACACATGAAGCACAACCCAAACAAACAAGCAAATCCCTCAACAATACCCGGCAGCCTATTTCTGGCTTTGTGTACAGCCCATGACTGGCATCTTGTAAGATTATGTGCGGCATTTGCTACTTACGAAAACATCTCTTGTAAGGTTCTAGAAACCAGCCTTAGACGGTGACATCTGGCTTCCTAGGATTTACTTGATTTTAGGGTTGCTTTACTATAAAATTATAAATACATATATATGTAATAGGCAGATCACAAAAGGAAAATATGAATGAAATCGATCTGGTTGCAGATTCAAGCCTCCATTGCCACTGTTTTATCGAATCCTCTACCATAAAATTTGTAATCACTTATCACAGTTGACATTTTAGGAAAGAGATCCAAGGCTGCAGGGCCAATTCCAATAGCTGTAAAATGTGGAATCCTCGATCCATATATGCCAACGTCGCAACGAGGAATGGTACTGAGGATGAGGCTAGGGAACCAAACATAGTGCTCTTTGTGTCACTTATTGTAATGCCATTCCTTATGGAGTCTCTCTTCATAATGCCTAGCTACTAGCACTCATCTCAGCATAATTGATCGTCGTTGTTTACCCCTCTAAAGCAACTTCACATTCGTGCTATTTCTACGTAGATTGAATGCTATATACATAAAAAAAAGCTAAAAAGGGTGATGGAAAAAATGGCAGTTAAGGATTACCGATGGAAGTATGGCAGTTCCTAGTTACCATTCCTGGGCTAGGCCTAGAAGCTTTCACGATATGGAAACCAATCAAACCATTCATCGTTGAGAGTGTTTGTTCTCCCACATCGTTGTCGAGTTATCATCAAGATATTGATACCATACCATATTAAGGGCCTCGTTTCCCACATCGTAGACTTGTCAAATAAGCCTATTGCATCATTTCTTATAAGAACCTAAGATTGTTAGACCGTAGATCTCATCATCGTATTCTCCTACATCCCCTAAGAAATGGAGGATGATGCTGAAGGAATCACCAACTTCAGGAATCAGCTATCGAATTGATAATCTACCAAATTTTTCAGGTAAAATTTCCTTAATCCTGTTTTTTTTTTTTAATTTCTGCTTTGTTATTAGAAAGTAGTAGCCTATTAGGTGTTAGTGTGATTAACTATTGTATGGCTAGCCAGTTTAGATAGTTTAGATACAGTATTAAACAACATTACTCATATCTTTTGTTTTTGGTTACAATTGAGGAGTATCTCAACAAAAAGACTTATACTCTTCTTATTAACCTGACATTAGTCTATTACAGCATATTCATCAGTAGTAATTTGTACAACTTCAAGTATTTATATATTTTTTGGGTCAAGACTTCAAGTATTTATATATCCATTTCATTTTACTTGGAAGTATTGAAATTAAAAAACTTGATCATCTCATTCATCAACTACAAGCGTCGTTGATGCAACTGAATCTTGTCAATAAATCTCTTTAGTTTCTGTGTATACTTTCCACTGTTTCTATATGTGATTTTCCTTTCTCCAATTCCACAAAAAGAACTGAAATTGAACCCTTTTTTTTGGTATGGGATCCAAAATAGAATCAAATGGAAAATGGCTTTGCTGAGGAGGTCATTGTGCTGCATTTATTTGCCAAGTGAGTGGTCTACCTATATCATTTGTACTCATGCCTTAAAACCAATGATTTTTTTTCTTCTAATGAATACGTTTGCATACGTGGTTTCCCGATTAATGTAATTTGCAGTGCACGCTCAATGACGGAGATGTGAAAGGAAAGCTGGACTGTGAATGCGTAAAAGAGTGGCTGATGCACAAGAACACATGTCCTTTGTGCAATCAGATGCAGCTTAACACATTTATCTAAGCAGCTAAAAAGTTCCCAGAACTTTTCCCTCTCAAAATTTGATTTCAATAAAAGCGAGTTGTCTGCATCCTTCTTCCTCCTCCTCGTCTGACTCATCTTCGTCGCCTTCTCGCTATCTTTTTCAACTTCATCATCGTCTTTTAGAGATCAACCATTTGTCCATGGGATACCAATGCAATAATACTTTGCTCAGGTGCCAAGATGGCCCATGTTCCGGTTCTGATTCCTGGTCGATCGATCGGGTGGTCCAAATTGAGGAGCCACCTGCTCATAAGGTCCACATGTGGTGACATCCTAGACCTATGAATTGGTCGAATCCCATCACAAGTTCAACTTGATTGTATGCCTAACAACAATTTACAGGATATAGGTATGGATATATCTAACAACCATTTCCTACGTACAAAAACGCTGTGGTACCTTGATGTGGCTATTCAATTTTTAATGAGACTACCATCGGATGTGCAATCTAATGACGAGAGGATAAGATCCACCTTCTAATCTTCTTATTTTGTGTTGTATTCTGTTCCTAGAATCTTGTAAATTAGTTTCCTTAATTTTAAGTATTACTAAACTGATTTCCTTCTATATTATTGTAATGGAAAATAAAGAGCCCGGCCATTCGGGATTCGAACCACTAGTCATTTCCGATTGAGCCATTCCAGAATGATTAAATGTAAACTGTTCCAGTAATACTGTCATATAGTATCGGAGCTCCAATTTTTTTTTCCTACAACATTGATCCTTCCTTGCTCAACGGCTACCAACGCGCACCAACCACCTTCTTGCCGCTACTCACATGCCCAAATCAAACCTCAATTTCCGAATCCCATCTATAAGCATTAAGCTAGACCTTCGAAAGTGTTTGGAGTTGGTGCTTCATCGTCATGCGACGTGCACGGGTTTGAGCTTGGTAAGTGCGTTCAATGGTTTGCCAAGCCATCTGAGAAGAGGTAGAACGAGCCCGGAGAGCCAGGACCCGTTTAGAGAGTGTCGACTTAATCCATAAAAGGACGAATCGATCCTTCTTTTTTTCGGGCAGCGAAATCTAGATTGGGTTGTTCGAGCACGACTTCGTCATATATGGTTTTCAACAGAAAGGATCACCAATGGTTGGATGTGGATCCAAAACATAAGATTCGAGATCAAACGTCCCGCCTAGAGAATAATTGTTCCGGTCTAGCTTACTACTTATAGATGGGATTTGGAAATTGAGGTTCGATACGGGCATGTGAGTAGCAGCAAGAAGGTGGTTAGTGCGCGCCGGTAGCCATTGAGCAAGGAAGGATCGATGTTGTGGGAAAAAAAAAATGGAGCTCCGATACTATATGACAGTAATGACAATTAAAAATGAATGTTTGGTATTGTATTACTAGAACAATTTACACATATAAAAAGAAAACTAAAATCAAGGAAACTAATTTACAAGATTTTAGGAAGAGAATACACCACAACCACAAAAAAAAAAAGGAAGATTAGAACGTGGGTATTGCCTGTTTCTCAGTCTTATTTTTAATTACCAACTAGCTTAGACCCGTGCGCTACGAGATTTTTAAAATTAATCAAATAAACTCAATATTTTTCAGATTTATCATATTAATCAACCGTAATCATTTAGACCATTAAATATATGTAATGAAAGAAAAGACGCAATAAAAAATGATAACCGATAGTTGTAGATATTTTGATCATGGGTGAAACAGATGAAAGAAATAGATAAAATTTCGGTGCAAATGAGAGATGCATAAATATTTTTGGAGTATGAAACACAAAATGAAATGTATATCTTAAATAATCATATAATAAAAAACGATACTCAGAAACACACAACGAAATGATCATAGAAGCATGTGTGGTACTTGGAAACAACTCCAAAATATCAGAAACCACTACATTAAAAGTAAATTTCAATCTAATTAAATACAAAATGTGATATAAATAGTGCACTTTTGATTTTTTTTTTAATTCAAAGAGTAGATAACTGAAGCTACCATCAAGTAGGTGTTATAAGACAAAAATCAGATCGTTGCGCTCAAATACAAAAAACTTCAAACAAAAGAACAATGTATAAGTTTAGCAAACAGATCATTGGGACCCCATCTGAATGAGCAACTTCATATTTGAAAAAAAAACAACTCCAACAGGGTGGCAAATAACTTTTGGACATGGAAACAACCTCAGCCGCACAAATGGACATCTAAACCAGCACATGTACATGCCCAAATCAACCCCCTAAATGTCAAAAGCACTAAACTGCAACACAAGCAAATAATCCCATAGTTGAATTTTTATGACAATAAAATTTAACATCTTCATTGGATAGCAGCTTGCTTCTTGATTATAGCAAGTTTCGATTGAAAGACTTACTATTTGAGATTCATGGCCAAGAAATCTAGACAGACCTAACACCTCCATCTGAGCCTCTAGTTCATGACAGTGGATCTGGCCCCAAATTAGGAACCCTAAATCAAATACGACATTGGATAGTGATGAATGGACCAACGAAGATTCATCATCATTCTCTAAAGAGCCATGGATGTACCGGTGATAATAGACATAATCGCTATAAACATCGAAAACAAAAGAAACCCTAGATATTTAGATGTCAAAGAAGAGGATATCATACAAAATCTAAGTCGGAAAAATCGATACTGATTTAACAACTGGCTAACTCACAGCGGAAGAAGCGGGGCCGGAGATGGTCGCGTAAGCGTCTAGAGAGTTCGATTAAGTCGACAGAGTCGTAGCAAAGCACCTTGGGTGCAACGCCATTGACGCTGATCACAGAGCAACGAAGGAAGTGGAAGCCAAGCGTGTGAGCGAGAGATTAAGGGAGGGAGGAGCGGAAGAGAAGAAGGCGTTCATTAAGATGGAAACCGTCATAGACAGGAGAACAGAACGTGGAGGAAAAATATATCGTTCAAAATAATAAAGGAGAGGGCTAAAAAACAAAATAATAATAATAATAATAATAATAATAATAATAATAATAATAATAATAATAATAATAATAATAATAATAATAATAATAATAATAATAAATAAACAACAACAACAACATATCATTAAATCAAAGGAGAGAACTTTAAGTTCTAGGGGAGATTTCATTTAATTTCAAATTAATTTTTTTTAGATCACGTTTTTTTATTTGAGATGGATTTTTCTTTTATTTCAATGTTCTTAATAATTTAATTTCATTAAAAACTAAAAATTATATAGAAAAAAGAGTGTACATACATATAAAAAGGAAAAAAACATATCATTAAATCAAACACTTTATATATTTTATCTATAATGAAAATAAGTACTCGTGATTGACAAAACATATTATTTACTATTTAATTATGTTTTCTAGTATAGTTAAAACTATATCAATTATTAAAATTAATTTATTTTGAAATTCTTACTTATCAGTAATAAGTACATAATTATTTTTAAAAATTAATAAAAAAAATAAGTTAATATGTCGATTTCACAGGGAGTCAAGTATATAAGAATTGAATGATTTTGAGTTATGTAATAATCTATGATTTATTTGTTTCAAACAGAGATTATGATTTTTTTTACTCAAATATGTTTAACTTAACCTAGTGACTTTAAAGATTATAACAATGAGAGAATTAATGTATCAACCAAATATAATGCATATCACATGAAATCGTAATAAAGTATTAATAAGTTGGGTTAATTGCGCTAAATATCCTGACATTTATGAATAGTTGCGCTTAATATCCCGACCTTGTAAGATTTTACGAAATATCCCAGACTTTAGTGCTAGTTGCACTCTCTACCCTAAATAATTTTCTTAAATTAAAAAAAGTGCACAAATAATGAAAAAATTACATAAATCACCCATATTCATAAAATATTTTCAATAAACCCCTAATATATTTAAAACTGAACAAATTCCAAACCACCCCCCTTAAAAATCATTTGTAATAGATAACATCTACTCCTTTAAATAATTATTATAATTACTCAAAATAATTAATTAATTATTTTTCTTAATAACATATGTTTAAAAAAATCTAAATTTACATATACCTATCTATAAATGTAGATTTGTACATCTATTCTCTATATATTATTTTATGTGTATATTTTCTTTTTGGTCCATATTATTTTATATACACTGAAACTAATACATTACATCTTATGTGGTATCTTGTGATGAAATCTTAAGCAAATATTTATCATCTAAATTCCATAGCATTAAAAAATGATTCTGTATATAAGAAATGCTAACTATACATAGATGAAATATAATACTTTTCCAAAAATGATATAAAATATATTTAAAAAAAAAAGAAATAGTAAAATATATGATAGCTATTTTTAATTAATAAAGATATGATAAGCATATATTAAAAATAGGCAAAATCAGGTATATATTCATAGAAACTTGATTAATTAGGCATATAATATGGTAGTTACGTATTAATCTTATGTAATTATAACTATGACTTTATAAAATAGATTTTTAAGGAATATAAGATATGAATATGGGTGATTAATTAGGCATATAATTTATTTTAAGTAATCGATCTTATTTTCAATTTTTTTAGAGCATGCATTTTTACATGTTTGGCATAAATTTCTTTTTTATTTTGATTAAAATGGGGGATTATTGAATTTATTTTATAAATATGGGTGATTTTGTTTAATTTTCATATTATGTGATTTTATTAATTTAAGAAACTCAATCAGGGTAGAGAGTACAACTAACACCAAAGTTCATGATATTTCGCGAAATCTTATAAGGTCGGGATATTAAGCGCAAGTATCTATAAAGGTCATGATATTTCGTGCAATTAACCCTAATAAGTTTGAGCAACCACTACTTTATTAAATAATCTAAAAGATATTACATAAACTAAATAAACAAAAATCATTACATTAAATTAAATAATGATAAACATGGATATAATTATTGGTTTAACAACTTATTTTAAAATTTAAAAAACATAACTGAAAATTTCATTTCTGATAAAAAATATGAATGCTAACAGATGTTCCGAATCAATCAACCAGTGCAACAACAGGGCCTTGAATACGAAAACGAAAGAGATGGCATACAAGCACCAAAGTTACAAAAAAGATAATGCAAGGCATGGAAAGCACTGAGCATTAAAGGTCGGGAAGCATAAGAAAAGAGGGCAAATTGTGACCTGAAAAATTACATCAACCATTTGTAAGAAAAAATTGATTCATTACAAATTCGAGCATATTTTTTTATTTTATTTTTAAAATATTTACTAACTATTAGGCTTAATTCAAAATATTGAATTTAACTACTTAATATATAAGTCACATTGCATTTTAATCAAAGTCACAATGATATTATTATTATTTTTACCGAGTGATTTAAAATATTTATATTTATGTACGCTGCTTTAAATGAGATTTAAAAAAAATTCTGAAATATTTATGGTAAAGATTTTTAATTATGATTTTTACCTTAACTTTTATTTATAATTTATAATATTAATTTTGTTATTTTATTTTAGATTTTAGTTTTAAAAAATAGCTTCAGGGTGGGAATTATAATAGTGTATAATATAATATAATATAATTTTATTGAACCGGTTCAGTGAATCGAACCCATTAAAAATAAAAATAGAATCTGGTTCACCCGAACCCTTCTTCCTCCTCTACCACGTACAACCCGAGAATACATCCATGCATTTTGAATCCCCTCTTTTCCACTCCAAATCTCGTCGAATGTAATTATCCCCAAATGTAAAAAATTTCCCAAATCCGGCGAAATTGAAGGAATTAGATCAAATTGGTGATTCATTATGGACCTGTTATGAATTATCAATAAGATTTTCAGAATTAATTTGAAGTCAATCCTCCCCTATAAATACCTCATCCGGAAACGGTTTCCAAACACAGGCCCCTCCTTGATCTCCAAATCCAAGTTGTTAAGAGTTCCCATAAAGTTTCTTACACTTCTAGAAACGTTTTCATTAAAAAACATATTAGAAAACTATGCAGGAAATCAAAAACCGATTTTGAAATCTCCTCGCCGGCGCCAATGTCGATCATCGCTTCCAACCATCGTATCCGCCTCTGACCATCACCAGACATAGCGCCACAACTCTAGGAACTCGCAGCTCCGCCCTCATGGTCCGTCGTTGCCCCTAACTCCGCTAGGAAGAAGTCGGAGGTTGGAGGAGAAAGGAGCCCTTCAGGAAGAAAGAGAATAGAGACGGAGAGGGTACAAAGGAAAAAGAGGAAAAAAAAGCCCAGTTTAGAAAGACAGAGGAAAAGAAGGGCAAAAAAGGAAAGAAAAAAAATTCAGGGAAGGCTCCACGTGGATAGTCTGAGAGCTCTTGAAAGGACAGAACTTTAAGTTCTAGGGAGATCCTTTACTGTCATACAATATATGTTGTGTTGCTCTCAAGCACAAGCCCATCAACTTACCTGTACGTGCGTATACCTTTCCAACTGGATCTCTCTTGAGGGCTTCAGGGTGACGCTCACCTGGACACAGGAGAGGCTCGCTCACATGGGGCCTTGCCCATCTATGACCTCTTTCTATTCAGATTGAGCTTCTCTCACAATGGTAGGTGAATTCATGAAGAGGTGCTAAATAGTAAAACACTACACAATACTCGATCAAGATATAGAGCGATTGATCCCGGTCCCGATCGAATTGTACTCCGCATCAGTTTTTTCCCTAAACCGTGCTATTAAAGACTTGGAACAAATGTTCTCATTTTAGCTATGTCCGAGAAAGATTTTATAGCAATTCGTTTACTTCACGTGCTTCATTTCTCCACTAACCTTTTTCTCTATTTTCCATCAATTGCTACTTTCATGTTCATCTACTTTCTCAGTTTTTTTACAAAAAAATCTCCATCTACAATAATCTCATTAATCTACCAAAATAATCTCCATCTCATAACATCTACCAACATCTCAAATAATCTCCAAAACAACATCTAGCGTCAAACACGGCCTTAATCACTCCCTTTTCCTACTGTTGGTATACAACAACGGCAGTGCACTATTTGTTTCATTGGAGTTCGAGAGTAGTTTGTTTAGGATCCCCTTAATAGATCTTTTGTGAACATGAATCCCTCTTAAGGTTACGGTGTAATCTGTGAATAAATAACTGTTGGATTAAAAGGCAAATTTAGAGAAAACCACCTTTTAAATACCTACTTTTTCAAACAACCACCCCTTAAATTAGAAATTACAACAAACCACCTTTTAAAAGTGTTCAGTCAACAAGTAACCACCCTTATTCATAGGGCTGGCAAATGGTACAGAAATTACCATACCAACCATGTACCAACTGTGTTGGTTACAACTTAGTGGTTACCGATATGGCGGTAACCATCATGGTAGTAATCATCTGAAGTTGATACGGTAATGGTAATGATATCTGAAATACCATGGGTACCGAGTATTTTTATTTTTTTTAATAATTGTTTTTAGTATTACTTTAATGTATTTACTTTTTAAGTTTTGAATTTTGACTTTTTGACCTAAATTTCATTCTAGCATGCGGCCAAGCCTCCAGGTTCCCCTCTCTCATCTAGTCATCTCTTTCTTGAAGACATTCACCTCTTACATTGGCTACAGGTTCAATCTTGGTGAGGCCGCTCGCCCATTCGGCCGTTCATAGCTTCCGGCATCCCCTCTCAGTTGAAGACGTTCCGCCACTCTAGCCTCCAAGTCGTTCACCCAATTTCTCGTAAGTTTCTTCAATTCAATAACCTTGATGGCTACCGTCCGGTAATCGTGGGGTTTCAAAAAAAATACAAATAGAATTATAGCTTGGTAACCATGGTAATGTACCGATGGTAACCACAATTATGGTTACCAACATATGTGGTAACCGCTAACCACGACTTATGGTTGGTACGTGGTACAAAAATTTAGTGTACCACCATTTGGTGGTTGGTACGTGGTAATCACCATTTCATGGCGGTTACCGTACCATGTCAACCCTACTTACATATTCCGTTTCATATCTTAGGAAAGAAGTTTAGGTTTTATTATAAATAAAGGCTTTAGGCCTAGGGTTTAGATCATCCAAGAAATCACAAGCAATTGTGTGCCATAGAAGTGAAGGGGGAGCCAACTGAGGAAGGTGAAGGAAGAGTTGGAGACTGAGTTTGTTTGTAAGTTTACATTTATTAATTTAAGGTTTATTTTCCCATGTTACGATGTCTTTACCTATGATCATGTGTGAGTATTTGTCTTTCTTCTAGGGTCGGGGTGAGTCCGACAATAGCCATTTGTGTAATATGCTTGAATCTAGCTATGATCTTTATATGTTATTATCATCTTCTATCTTGTGCTTAATTCGTTGCGAAAGTAGAGGAAATTCCTTGTTTGCAATTGTGAAGCGAAAGTGATTTGATTGTAAATCAGAAAGTAATTAGGATTAATTTGCGAGGGTTGATTAACCCCTAATTAAGAAAAGATAGAAACAACAACCCCTTGAATTAGCATACATGGTTGTTGTCGTGGTTATTCCCAACCTTGAAAGCTTTCTTCCCATTGTTTGAAACCCTAAAACCGAGCCTTTCGTTATGTTTTGCGAAACCCAACAACCCCTTGAATTTCTTGATCATCACGTCCTAAACCACCCTTGTTTATGTCGGCCTCTCTTGTCAACGCTACTCCTTTTCTGTGTTTGTGCTCGATATTGAATACTTGAGTCAACGTCCACTGTACTTGCTGGTGCTTTGATTTCAATCGACGTTTTTTTGTGTCGACTAGGCTTTACACTTACTCGGTCGATATCAATGAAGGTGATATCGACTGCTCTGTTTGTTAGTCTGTGTTTTTTTACAGGTTTTTAATCGACATCAACTACTCCTTCTAGACATCAACCAATGTTGTGACCTGCTGCTGTTCTAAGTGCTGAGAGATCGACTATCCCTGATCGAAATCGACTACTTCTAGTCGACATCGAGGAACTTCTGGTCGATACAAAGATGTTACGAAGACTACTTTGGAAAGCACTGACACCCTTCCTCGTGGATCGAACTTGATTCCTCTATACTCAACGGGGGAGTCTTGTATTTATGTGTTAGATCGAGTTAAATTGCTTGCGTGTGTGCCTACATCTATTCTTGCAGAGCAAAACTCCCTCAACAAAAGGAGATGAGGGTAAATTGGACATTTCTATCAAATTAACAGCTCATCAAACGGAATAGGAATACAAGTGGTTGTTTGTTGACAAAACCCCTTTAAAGGGTGGTTTGCTATAATATTCAATTTAAGAGGTGGTTATGTGAAAAGATTGATATTTAAGAGTTGGTTTTCTGTAAATTTGCCGAATTAAAAAGATCAACTATTGAGATTTATAGGAAACTTTAAAGAGAAAAATTATTCATCTTTAACAACATGATTATTCGTACCTAACTTATACGAATAAGCACTAATTGTCATGTTACAACATACGAATAATTTTCATACAAAAAACTATCAACACATATGAATAATTATATTATGCCAAACAAATAATTGTCGTGTTATATATGAATAATCAGTTTGTTCACAGTTCACACTATAAGATGTATTTACATCGGATCCATCCTCGATGCTTTCAATATATGATTTAGTGCAATTTGTCTGTGTAATGAACTCCGAGATGATTTGGTCTGAGGTACATCATAGGATGAATAGACCAATTTGCTTGCATTTTCTTTTATGTCTAAGAAGGCAACACCATCTTCTTCATCAAGCAATGAGAACGAGAGTTTTAATTCCCTGCCTAATGGCAACCAAACAATTATCCAACTGAGAGTATCTATCAATGTAACACATCAAGCAATTGGAGAAATTAGGGCTCGAGTGCCATCATCGTCATGCTCTTCAGTCCACACATTCATAGGCTCGGGCCTTGCCAAGTTTGACAAGAGATGCATATGGTAAGCATTTATATATAGAGCATCTTCATTGGAGAGATGAAGTAGAAACAAGAAGTTTTCGAAAAGAAGCAACAACAATCATCCCCGTATATCCCACACCTACCACGATCTGGAGAGTTTAGTAGTACACAACATTTCCCCAACACAGCGGAGATGGTGTTTCCGTGTGACCCAAAAATGTCATTTTCTTTAAAAAAAAATTAAGAATATATAAGACCAATACATAAACATTCAAATGAAAAATCCTAGACACTGCAATTGTATAAAAAACTAAAGAAACGTTCTAGAACAACATATACGCCTAGGATATCTATAGTAATCGCTTTTTCATAGTGATTGCTCTCCTCCACTTGGTCCTATCTCGTGCCAACTCTTCAGTGATCTCTAAGACGACAAAATCTTATCTGATTCTGTGCCCGTCGGCATATAATGAAAGAGAGATATCACAAGAAGAAGGAATGGAACTTGAGGATGAGAATCTAACATAGTGCTCATTGCTCTTCATGATGCCTAACATAGTAACAACATTCCTGTGAAGCAGAGTAATTTGAAGCACTTGATTTCTAAGTAGGACGTAATTGTTTCTCAAAATGATAACTAATATCTACCCCCGTAAAATAGAGCTTCACATTCAGAGTAAATCTGTAGATTGAATGGTATATACTTAAAAAGGCGAAAACACGATTGATGGAAAGTGATTGCTTAAGCTTAACTTGAATTCCTCCATCTTCCCATCGATATAGTAAGCACCTTAAGATTGGGTGATTATTGTTGATGGAATTATGGTAGTTCCTAATCTTCTTGCTTTAGGCGTAGAAACTGACATGATATGCAAACTATTCATCGTTCACAGTATCTGTTCTCCCATATCACAGTGAATTTACCATTAAGATATTGCTAGTACAATGCCATATTAAAGCCATTGTTTCCCACATCGTAGATTGTCAAATAAGCTTATTGCAACCTTTCTTATAAGAAGATTGTTAAAAAATTGATCTTAGGTCTTACGCCGCAACACAACGTTCATTCATTATTGTTAAACACTATTTGATTTTTCTTGCGAGAAAAAAGGGCGAAAAGAAAGAAGCCTAGCAAAAAATGAAGCAATCATATACCACAACAACCAACTATTGAATTAATAATCTACCAAATTTGCCCCTAATGGGGTGGCTCAATGGTAAGGACTAAGGAGTAACGGGTTAATGGGAGTCCCGAGTTCAAT
Organism: Persicaria maculosa; assembly: GCA_963922045.1. Lineage (NCBI taxonomy): Eukaryota > Viridiplantae > Streptophyta > Magnoliopsida > Caryophyllales > Polygonaceae > Persicaria > Persicaria maculosa. The sequence goes on from OY998271.1 coordinate 41,704,748, forward strand.
TCCTGTCTCCGCCCTTTCTCTTCCTGAAGGTTTCACCTTGCTTATTGCCATTGGGTTAAGCCAAAGCTGGGTCACGTGCCCGGATTTACCACACCAAAAAAAAAAAAAAATCCTTACACTGAACTGTCTTACAGTGCTTCCGGCCAAAAAAATTCTCTTTCGTTTTTGCCCACCTTCAATCAATTACATTGCAGTGCTTTCTTTGGATCTATGATGTAAAATTGTATACAAGTCAAAGTTTATGTACTAGTGAAAGTCACCACTAACACCACTACCTCTTACTTGATCTTAATTTTCTTGATCTGATGCAAAAGTACATGTTCTAAATTTCAACAAAAAAATGTCCATGCGAATCAAACATCTACCAATCTCATAGAACTCAAACACAAAAACAGAAGTAATCCGATTGGACTGATTCCCTTTATACTCTCTTAGCATTAGTATATTACAAGACATGAATGAACAATTCATCAAAACAAGAAACCCTGTATCTACAATTCAGATTTTCAGAGGTGAAAACAGCAACGATGATTATCTATTCCCCCCCAAATCCCAATTCCAATTCCCTGCATTTTGGGCCTCCCAGATCTAATCTCAGTCAGTTTCTATTCAACAAACCAGTCTAATTTTTCTCATCTTCAGAAAGAATCAAAGATGGTTGAGAAATCGAAAACAGGAGAGGGAGTGGGAGAGAAATTGATGCCACCTGGGAACACCGAAGAGGAAGCTGAGCTAGGGCTTGGCAGGAAGCAGTTCCCGGGCATGAAAGGGCTCATCAAATTATCCTGGAATCCGAAAAGCGCCTGTGATTCCACCACCGGGGAGAAAATCGCGGCCGGTAACGCCGGCAAATTGGCCGGCGCAGGCGATAAAATCCCCGGAATCTGACCTAGATCCAAAATTCCCGCCTCCCAATCCTCCATATTCATGCGCTCCAGTTCATTTTTCACCGCTGACCTCTCCCTCTCCCTCTCACTCTCTCTCGCCGTCGGGCTGATCCTCTCCATCGTAGCCAGCCTCGCGGCGGGCGAGATGGGGCCTCCGGCCGCAAATTCATCCGCAGTGGAGGAGGACACCGGCGTTGACGAAGACCGCCCGGTCAACCGCTGAACGAGGGACTTGAAATCAGAGGCGTCGATGTGTATCGGTTTCGGGGAGACGGCGTAGATAACAACCGGCTCCCGGTTATCCGTCTCCAGGACCCGCGGTGGCCGGCCATGCGGCACAGGCAGCGGAGGCTTGGAGGCCGTTGCTGTCTTTCCGATCTTACGGGATTCTTTACTGATGCTGAGAGGGGACGGGCGTGGGCCTTGCAGCTGAACCCCTCTCCTGCCAGGCGGAGTACTGCCGCCGCCGGAAGAGGTCTCCGGCCAGTTCATCCGAGGAGATAAAGATTCGATCTTTTTTATTTTTTAGAAGGTGCAGTCAAAAAAGGTTATGGATTGGAAGTGGGGATCATTGAAAAAACGGATGGTTTGGGTTTGTTGTTGCGTTTATTTTTGGGGGTAAATTCTTGTTCTACAGTGGGAGGGAGGGAGGGAATTGAGGTGTTGGTGGTGGGGAGTTGGAAGTGGGGGCGATGACATCAAATAATTGAAAAGAGGCAGTGGGAGGCGTCCGGAATTGAAAAGTCAAATCACGCTATTTTAACAGCAATTTCCCTCCCGTTTCCGTCGTCCCATATCATAAAATAATCGAGGTGAGGTAGATGAGAATGAGATGAACGGGCTCTCATTAGTCATTTCTGAAGCTGCTGCTGTGTCTGTGTGAGTCTACAAAAATGATTTCTACTGTTAACTGCTGGCGTGCAGGAAGAATTAACCGCATACTTGTCACTGCTGACGTGTATCTAATTTCTACGTCAGGATACACCGTCCTGTTTTATCGTGCAAATCTTATATCCCACAATCCAGCTTCATAACCCCGTCTTATGGAATCTGAGACGGAGCCACAAAGTTTTGAATGAGGAGTCACTATAAAAGTAGACAATAAGATCGAAAAAAAAATCATAAAATATATAACGTGCTCGATAGTACAGACTAGTGTCAAATGATATTATAAACTATTACGAACATATAAAACAAAAATAAGGATAGAAAACGTAATAAATAAACATTGTATTCTTAACATGTAATAATGTATAACTAGTTATAAAAAATCTAAACTTGCGTAACTTCTTACCAAATTCTCAAAATAAGTAATACTCCCTCCGTTCGGCAAAACTTGTCATTTTAGGGTGTTATTTTTGTTCAAAAAAACTTGTCATTATAGGTATTTTGCCCTTCACTTTACAAAAATGCCCTTGATGTGATTGATGGTTTATTAGTTGTAGTTTTCGATAAAGTAAAAAAGGAGAGTAATAATTGGGGGTAAATTAGTACATTTGTTAATTGCCTTAAAACTTGTGAAATAAGCTAAAATGACAAGTTTTGCCGAACGGAGGGAGTATAACCTATGATTCCGAAGATCTCGAGATGAATTACAATATGTGAATGTCAATTTAAATAAAATATAAAAGTATTATAGTATATTGAAATAAAATTAAAGTGATTAATACACGTATAATTTTCAAACATTCATAACTTTTTACTCAGATATCGGATTAGGGCGTATTATATATCAAAACGGAGCTATCGACAAGGAGAATATACCTAGGTAATTTGTCGGGTGAGAGGAGGGTCACGTGACCCCCTAGGACCCCCTAGCTCCGCCTCTGTATGGAATTATTTTATGCACATTACAAAAAATTTGAAAAATTATATACTAAAATAACATTTTTGTATAACTTTTAAAAATCTTTCTAACTATTTTTAATTATTATAATTTTTATAAAGTGATTTTTTGAGAATTTTTTTAAACATGTTATAATAATTATGTAAAAACTAAATATATTTTTTTAATATTAATTTAAAGGTAAAATAATTTTATGGGACGGGTTTGTGGGGAAAGATTCTAGGGCAGAAGATATGCACAACCTGTTTTGGTGCTAATCGGAGGAGGCGGGTTGGATTGTAGATATCATACTTTATCCGGTCTTTTTTTTTATTAGGTATTCGAGTTCAGGTATACCTAAAACCCGATGGCCAACCATGTCAGCAGACGAAAATCCGTCAATACAAATAGTACATAATAACACAAATCAACATAGAAGAAAGAAAAACTCAATCAACCCATACAAGTCATCATCCAGCAAAGAAGTCGGTGGAGAACCTAGACACGCCACGAATGTCACGAATGCGGCAAAGTGCAAAGACTCACAACAGTACCTCAACCGGAAAGGGCGACTCCTGAGGATGTGCGGATCCTCTATCCGGTCCTTCTATTTAGTTATTGATTTATCTATTGTGTGCTTTAAGTGTATATGATAAGAATACTTTATTTATCTATATCTATATAAACTCTTAAATCAGACGAGTTCTCGCCTACAGGTCACATCTACCTAAATCATCTCATTTTCAACTAATCTCTTTTTTATCAATTAGGTCAATTTAAAATATTTTATCAATAAATTTTTAACCAATCAAATTATAATAGGTTTCTTATTCCTTAACATATTCTTCATTTCATAATCAATTGGCTCAATTTCATACATTGAATTAATATATAATCTATAATCTATATATATATATATATATATCTAACTATTAAATAAAAAGCCTTTTTGCTTAGATTTCACAACTATCTTACTTTATGTTCTTCAACCAATCAACTTAATTTAGCTAAAGTGTATGTTAACTGTTGAAATTTCACACATTTTTAAACATTTATCTATATCTAACTATCAAATAAAAAACATTTTGCTTAGGTTTTTGTACGGGGGAAAATCCGCACAAGTAATTGTTGAAGGAGATCGATGTCCAACACTAAGATCCGAACCTGAAAACACAAGAACAAACAATGATGGAGGCGGGACTTGTCTCCCTAGAGGACCCTCCGATGCTCAAGTCAGATCTCTTCGTAGAGAATAATGAGATTAATGAAGGCAATGGTTTAGTCCTTAGAGCATACCTGACCAGGATCTCCTCTTATAATATTAGGTTAACTTGTGAATATGACCGATTTGCCCTTAGAGGTTATTTTTTCCCTCTCAATTGCCCCTCAGGTCTCATTTCATCCAGTAATTCACGTGTCAAGTTGGCTTACAACTCTGGTAAATGCTTGTGTCATTCGTGGCTTCATGTCTCTTTCATCTCCGGCCATTCATAGCACAAGAGATAGATCTGCTCATAATGTGAGAAAAAGCGGGGAATCGACAAACGTAGTTAGCGAATAAGGGGAGCTAGGAACTTAGCTCACATAATAATTTCTTGAATAACTCTAGCCTTGATGCTGATTGTAACCTCACTCCTGCACTGAGATGCATTGAGCTTCATTTGAGGTACGATGCATGCTTTGCTCAAGTGCCATTCATAGCACTGATTCTCTAGGGATGATGTCAGAGTTGACGTCGATACTTGTTTTGGTGCCATTCGTAGCATCAAATTACTGTAGTTGTGTCGTTTGTAGCACAAATCCATGTCCCAGTGTTGTTCTTAACACCCTTGCTTTGCTCATGTAGCTTTGAGATGATGTCATTCTCAACCTCCGAAGTTCAGGTCTATTTCACACCTGAAAATGTCAAATTTCAATAAAAATTATAGGTAGTTGATAAGTTAATGATTCCGATGCCCCTGGTAGGAAGGATAGATATTATATACGGAGTATCAAATTGACTACATGCACCACTTGTCGTATTTGGCAACGGACAAGCAAGTGTCGCGAGCATATTTCCTGATTTAGAGAGCATACAACTTTGATGCTTGGATATCATTGCGGGGGCTGCAAAACTTGTTGCGGTGCCCCATTCGTAGCTAGGGGCGATGTTGTGGAAATAACTTGGCAATTCGTAGCCGTATAAAGATGGTGCTTTGGTCCTTCGTAATAGGAGACCTTCAATTTGGCCATTCGTAGCCTTTGTAGAAGATGCTCTAGTCATTCGTGGCCAGAGCCTAGCTGTTCGTAGCTAGTTTTGTTTGAACATACAAGTGTCATTTTGTGACACCATTCTTGTTGAGAGTTTGGCGACAAGCTGAAACTGTTGTTAACATCTTCGTTGCTTAATTTACACCTGCCCATTCAAATAAACTAGCAACACATGCAGTAACAAGTAATGTCATCAATTATAATGTAGTAAGTGTGGCCCTAGCGAAGGCGAATAATGGGAACTTGCTCTTTCGTTTCCTGTCCACTTGTAAGCAGGGTCACTAAAAGAGTGTCGTTTGTGACATAGGACGATGTCGTACGTTCTTAGCACCATGATATCTCAGACCACCCTTTGTGCGTTGAGAGGACTCAATGTGAATAAGTTCTGCCGCCGCCGACGTCCAAAGACCTTAACCGTTTTTTTTTCTCTCTCTCTTTGGCCTCTTAATACAATAATACCAGACAACGAACGATCTTTGTTAAAATTCTCCATGGAAGACCCTTGTTGGACAATGTTAAGAGATGTGAATGAGACCAAATAGAGTCTCACATCGGAAGTTGAACATAACTCATCTTAATTAGCTTATAACTCGGTGGGCTACTCCGTTTTAATGATTGCTTGTCCCTCTATTCTGCATGCCTTTGTAAAGCGACTTATAATTTCACGGGTTGCAATGTGCATTGCTTGTCAAATCCAATTCGATCGGAACTAGCTAGCGTTTAGAGTTGTGTCGAGGATATCTAGGCAGCCTCAAAGACCAAAAGATAGACGAGAAACTAAACCATTTGTTGGGCATATAACATTCGGATGATTATAAACCTTTTTCTTGGACTGAAAATGGCTCAAGTGCAGGAGCTCTTTCATGAATTCCTTCCTCAATCAACATTTCTTCATTGAGTTGGAGCACCCTATTCCCCCTATTCCAAATACATTTTTAGCATCAAATGCATAAACCAATTCTAACCATTAAGCAATGACAGGATCGGTATAATCATTTCACAATTCACTTGTGAATATATATCATTCTATACGGTTGACGAGTTGAGAGATTAGGTTCTCATCACATCAATTCGAAAAACAGACAAGGAAACTTAGCTTTCAAGCTCGATCTCTTCCCCGGTGAACCACATAGCTGTGGTCATACGTACATGCAACATTCTTGGCCAAAACCTTCACTCTATCTTAGTCCATCTTGTAGCATTCAAACGTACATTGCAAGTGTCCCCGCCACTGATTTTTATTAATGTTGGTTATGCCTTTGTCTAGTTGGTCAAGAACTTCAACAGTCGCCGTTCAACTTGCCGATATTCCGAAGCCAAAGGGTGATGTCGATCAATATGCAAGCTAATGCAACATTTATCCACGGAGACTAAATGAAAGCACACGTCGATCACATGAATTAATTTGTGAGGAGACAATGAATTACGTGAAGTCTTTTCTTCCTAATAAAAAAAAGGGTGTTGTTAGATACACCGCAAATCCTCTTCTTTAATTGCACGTCCAATTCAACGTGCAAGCTTTTTAAATTAATTAACACTCTTTTCTAATTAATTAATTTATCTCAACCTTGTTTTTGCTTTTAGATTTGTGGTGTATTTATCCGGACAGTAAAAAAATCCTTTGATCACTTGGGTCCAAAACTGTAGTCTATGACTTTTCACTGCTTTCATATCATTAAAGAATGCATATAATACTACTCTCATTGTATTAAAAAAGGTAGTTGGAAGATCTGCATATTTGGCCCCCACTTTGCCTTCACTTCAACAATGTCAGAGTTGCCTTCCAACCAATTACCAAAAAAACAAAGAGGGTAGAGAACTTAGTTGTCATTCCGTACAACACGAACAAGTGAAGTTGCAATCAATTGGGGCATCTTCGCCTTCGGTTGTTCCTGAGCCCGAAATCATCGATTCGCGTGGTTCAAAAGCACATTAAGTTGCGCTCCACCACTGAATCCGATCAAACAACGACTTCGTCAGATCTCTTGCGAAAGTACAATTAGGTCTAATTATAGTAACATGACTATGATGGGATCTAAACTTGAGCTGATCGTACTTTCATTTGTTTAGAAGCTCATTTCATCCAGTAATTCCTGTGTCAAGTTGGCTTGCAACTCTGGTAAATGCTTGTATCATTCATGGCTACATGTCTCTTTTATCTCCGACCATTCATAGCCCAAGAGATAGATCTGCTCATAGTGTGAGAAAAGGCGGGGGGGGGGGGGGGCGGGGGGGGGTTGGGATTGACAAACGTAGTTAGCGAATAAGAGGAGCTAGGAACTTAGCTCACATAATATTTTCTTGAATAACTCTAGCCTCCATTAATCTGATTATTCTCTACGAAGAGATCTGACTTGAGCGTCGGAGGGTCGTCCGGGGAGACAAGTCTCGCCCCCATCATTGTTTCTTCCTGTGTTTTTAGGTTTGGATCTTAGCGTTCAACATCGATCTTCTTCAACAATTACTTGTGCAGATTAGCGTTGAACATTGAGTTGTCTGACGAGGTATGTACTTGGGATAAACGCGACTACGACAGAGTTGTCGCACTTGTTGGTTTCCTAAAAACTGTGTGAGAAGCTCACTGCCTCAAAGGAATGGAGCATTAGGAGAGTATCTTAGACGATGATTTTGACTTCCATGAACATGACCAACAACATTTAAGAACATTGATAACCATCATATTATCACCTTTGACAAGAATCTTGGGCAATCCTAGCTCCTTCGCCTTCGAGGTCCCCATCTTGAGTCTCATTGCTTCTATCACAAGCATAGGCCATAGTCGAAGTTGCATGCCTCCGCAGTTAATCATCATTCCCTAGTGGTCATGGATATAAAAGGACAAGTGTCCCACATCAAAAGTATGAAGTAAAAAAGTCTTGTATATAAGTCGGAGGGCTACTCCTATATATTGTCAATTGAATTTAAGATAGATCTCCAATTAGCTTATGTGCTAGACTACTAGCACATGTGAGCCCGTGCACACGACCCCTAATCACAACTATCTTACTTTATATCTAACGAACCGTCTTTCAATCCCACTTTAGGTTAATAGTTGTCCAAGTGTCAACTAGATGAGTCAATCCTAATTGCTTTTGTAGGGACGTGTTAAGATGTGAAAGAGAAAATGTTCCACATCAAAATTATGAAGCAAGCAAGCTTTATATAAGTCGGCAGGCTACTCCTCCTATTACCAATTAGTTTTAGGATGGAACCTCACTCGGCTTATGTGTTAGGCTACTAGCGCATATGTGGATGTGCACGCGACCCTCCATCATCAACGATATGGCCCGCACCTGAAATGTTAGTATGATTGTTACTGCTAACAAAATTAATTTTGAAGATTTATTCGAATGGTTTGTTTTATCTCATATGTCATTTTTATTGAGTATCACCAGGTTCATTGTTGTCAAAATTCAAGATATTTTCCTAAATCCATTTTCTCTAACATTCGGGTTACTTTTAGAGAGAGCCTAACCCTTTTTCTGATCTTAGGTAATCCCTTTACGAGTTGCTTATTCATTATCTTTAAATTATTAACCTACAATAAGTATTAAAAGTAAAGGTGATATGTAAAAAAGAAAGATTTCAAACCCTTACAACAAATTATGAGTTTGACAAATTAAAGTTGTTATTGCCATTATCAACTAATAATAATAATAATAATAATAATAATAATAATAATAATAATAATAATAATAATTATTATTATTATTATTATTTTATATTTTATATATATATTTAAAAATCTAAAAAAATTAAATGAGGAATAAAAATTGGTTGTTATTATCATTACCAACCAATTTTTTATTTTATACTGTTAGATAATTGATCCTTACTGTGTTGCATTTGAATATTTAAATTTAGAGTTCCTGATAAATTGTATGAAATGCTAATATTTTTTTTTTCTGTAATTAAACAAGTGCTTCTTTTGGTACATATTTTTTTCCTGTAATCAACCAATCATATTTGTTACCAATTAAGTTGGTGTAATAGTTTTTGTGGTTGGTAATTAGAGCTGGCATTTCGGGTCATCCGGCCGGGTTCAGGTCGATCAAATTCGAGTCGAGTCAACTCGGTCAAAATTTTCGTTTCGGGCTTGGTCGGGTCGGGTCGGATTCGGTCAAAATGAAATTTAGATTGGTCGGGTTTCGGTCAGAATCGGGTTGGACCCATTCGGGTTTTCGGTCAGAATCGGGTCGGTCTCATTCGGCTTTCGAGTCGGTACTCGGGTCGGTCTAATTCAGGTTTCAAGTGGAAGCGGGTCTAAGTTTGTTTCAAACTTTTAATTGTTTGGGCTGAATTTGTTTAATCATGTTCGTTCGGGACTTTCGGGTAATCAATTTTATTAAATTGAATATGTAATTCATATTATTTATGTATTTCAAAAAGTATTTTTAGTAAAATTAAATATGATTCAATATATAATCTACTCATTGGTTCGTAAAGCTCATTCTATTCAACATTAATTTCATTGAAATTTGGCAATATATTGATATCAAAATCATACTTGATTCCCTATCTAAAAGATAATTCATGTTATTTGTGTGATTGTTATTTGTGTCTTTCAAAAAGTAGTTTTCAAAAGAAATTTCACTATGCATATGATTCAAGTTATAATATCCTCATTGTACTCATCTTTTATTAGTGAGAAATGAGAATTTTGAAATCAAGTCGATCATTCAGCATTAAATGAGTAAACTAGTAATGATTTACATCAATCTATATGAATATACTATGAGTTGATGTTTTTTTGTAGTTTTGAGTAATCTAGTAAACCGACTCCTTTGTGAGTTAATCTTAAATAGTGATAAAGTAAACAAATTATTGCCTATATGAAAATAACTAAACAAGATTACCTTAATCCTCATATATAGATTCATCTCCGATTATTCGATGAATTAGAATATTTGATGCATTTAGAAAATTAGAATATTCGATGGATTCGAATATTCGATGCATTTAAAGTATTCCCTTCATCCCTCATTAAATTTTGGAAAATAAGGTAATATAAAATTACGAATACAACTTATAAATCTATCATATATTCATAATTCATAATTTCATATATTCATATTCTCGTAATCTTGTTTTTTTAAAAGACCATATTCAATTATTTATGTTTGATTATTAAGTATTTAAGTAGATGATATAAATTTCGTTATAGACAAATTATTACCGTTCACTTCTAAATAAAGTTATGATTTCATATTTTATTAATTTCAAGTGATTTGATCGATCATTTATTTTTGGTAATTTTACTTATGTGAGATAATATAAAATTCTAAATACAAGTATTAAAATTAAGTATACAACTTATAAAACTATCATATATTCATATTCCGTAATCTTGTTTTTTTAAACTTTATTCAATTATTTATGGTAGATTATCAAGTATTTAAGTAGATGATATAAAATTCTTTATAAATAAATCATTATCTTTTAAGTCTAAATAAAGTTATAATTTTATATTTTATTCATTACAAATGATTTGATCGATCACTTTATTTTTTGTTAAATAGATTATTACATAAGTAAAATTTTATTTTTGTCTCGTCGAATTTTGTTTTTGTTAATTAGATTATTCTTTACAAAAGAAATTTCACAAACTAGGAGGAAATGAAAATAATAGGGAATGAAAATTTATTGGGAGGGGATGATATTTGAGGAGGGAAGGGAGAAAAATGTAAAAGTAAAAAGTAAAATGGTAAAAATATATGAGGGAAATTTATTGTCTCGTCGATTTTTTTTTGTTTTTTGGTATAAATGTATAATACATATATATATTCAAGGATATTCGGGTCGAGTTGGGAGTCGGGTTGGTTGGGAGTCGGGTCGGGTTGGGAGCCGAGTCGGGTTGAGAATCGGGTCGGTTTGGAAGTCGGGTCGGGTCTGGTTTGAGTCGAATCAGGGTTGAGTCGGGTTTATTTGTATTCGGGTCACTTCGGGTTTCGGGTCAACATCGGTCGGACCCTGTTTCGGGTTCGGGTTATACATAACGCTAAATTTTTGGGTTCGGTCGGGTTTCGGTTCGGGTGAGTCGTTCAGGTTTCTCGGGTCGGATCACATCTTGCCAGCTCTATTGGTAATGATATGAAATTTATGATTACTAATTTTAATTATTTAATAGGGTAAATAGAGAAATTAATTAGTATTATACCAATTCAACATAACATTCGAAATAATTTGCTTATAATTTTTTCTTAAAAAAAAAAATTCAACAACTAGGTGTTGTATTATACAATACGTAAATACACCATGATCAATCAGAATGGTCCCGGTAAGAACTCCCAATACATTACTCCGTATATTATGCCAAAATAAGAAAGATTTTGTACTCAGTACTTATGCTAGACCATGTTAGAAACAATATGCAACTACATTCCGATTCGTTTTCTGCTCTTCTTCTTGGCCAACGATTTCGCAACCGTGATCGAGTACTCGTCGGCCTGGATGAAGTTCCTAGCCGAGTACGCCCCCACATGCTCTTCCGGGATCCTGCTACTCCACGACACTCTCTGCGACAAATCGGCCCCTGGCCCGGTGTTACCATACTCCCCGTAATAAAGCGTCTTGAGCGCGAAGTCACCGGTCCATGGAAGCCACCCGGCGGGGGTGATCAGATCCCCCAGCACCGAGTCGATGAACACGGTCCGAGAGTACTCCTTCCAGGGCCTTCCCAGGTAGTTCTTGTGCACCCTCGGCTTGCTTAAGTAGAGCTTCATGTAGTCCTCCGTGCCGTTGACCAGGCAGCCCAGGAAGGCAAAGCCAGTGGGCTGCGCGGGGTCTGTCCGTCCGTGGGCTGTGACGGCATTGGTCTCGCCGCTCTCGGGCTTTAGTTGGCGGGGCCGGACTAGGATGGTGCAGTTCTGGAAGACGGCAGCTGCATTGCCGAAGATAAAGTCGACGTTGCCTTGGATGTAGCAGGACTTGTAGAGCTGCCGGAGGGAGTGCGCGTAGAGGGTGTCCTGGTTTCCCAGGAACTCGCAGTTTTCGATGAAGGAGAGGTCACTGTCTGACCGGAAGGCGACTGCCTGGTGAGCGTCAGGGCCTGCTGTGTTTTGGATTGTGAGGCCGCTTGCCATGAATCCGTCTCCAAAGACCCCTAATTAGATTAATTATTGACATTAGATATAAGAGAAAGAACAATGCATATGGCGTAAGATGGACAATCACATGACAAATGACATTCCATGTTCTGAAAAATTGGCATTGTGCCCAGGTACGTGGGTCTAGCACCAACTATAATGTTGATGAGCTATTCGTGACAATTTTCGATTGGTTTTGAGATGAACAAGATTAGGCTTAAGGGGTGTTGTCAAATATGGTTTACTTTTGGGGTCAAGACGTTGGAGGGAGATCGTGTGTGCGGGCCAACATACGGGAGAGTCGAACAACACATAAACCCAACCACATTCTCTATATTACCGATGTGGGACAACCACGTACATTCCAACATTAGACAACCTTACATGTTGTTTATACATTCTATATATTATCGATGTGGGACAATCACATTCCAACATTAGACAAGCTCTTTCTAACTCGTTCCAACTATCAATCAAGTCCAACACGACTCCAGTTTCTTACGGCCCGACCAGGATTCCTGGAATTTAACACTAACTAACAGCGTTCGATTGCGATGTGGAAGATAAGGGCAAGGGCCAATATGCGTAGTGTATTAGGAAAACCACCTCCTGTGGTGGATAATGACAGTAGGTGGATGTGTGTGGATGAGTATGTGTGTGGATGAGTGGATCTCCATAAGTTAAGTATAGTAGAGTATATAGGGTCTTGAAAAGCTGTCCATCTGCATCCACCAATTCAAGTTTAGTGTGCAGTTCATGTAGTCTTTGGCCGCTGAACGACTAAAATTAAGTGTGAAAGTGGAACGTACGGTTGAAGTGGGATAAGGTTTTCAACTTTCAAGTGGGCTTTCCGGTGGGCGCACTCTCTTTAGTCTTTGCACACAAAATACAACGCACTACAACTACACTTGACAATACCTAGCCCGACCCAAAAAAATCAATTTCATCCATTCGATATAACCGAATAAATAATATAAAAATTTTGGATCCCAGATTGATAAGAATAATTCGATTCTGAATCCTATAATAACTCATGCTCGATTATATCCAAATAAACTAAGCGAAATCAACCAAAAACCTGAAACCTAAATATATATGAAACCTAAAATCACTTGAACCCAATTATATCCAATTATATATATAGAGAGATAAATATCTCATAGGTAAAAAAATTCGAATTTGTATAAATTATGAGCATAAAAACAATTTGAAACTTATAACCCAAACTTGAAAATCAAATTGAAATTTCAGTGAAATCGAATTTTAAAATGACTAAAATTTGATTTGATTTATCCTACATCATTTAAGCGAGTCCAATTTTTGAAACCTGATTCAATCGAAACCCACTTTGATAAAAACTTAATTTGACCAAACCCATTTTGACCAAAACCCAAAATCCCCTAACCGAATGACTTCGGTCCCAAAAAATCTGACTGTATCCATCAATGCCAAAATTAACCCAATTCGACCCGGCCAAATCTGAATTATCATCACATCCGATATCAACTCATCTCCAACATAATCCAAAATCGAAATGATCTGACCCAACTGACCCAATTGCTACCTCTAACTACAACTAGTGCATAGTTAGGATAAATAATAGAATACTACAATCCATATCATCTGTCTCTAATATAATCTCGTCTATTTTTTTAATCTAATTTTTGTTTTATAATATTTTTTTTAAATGAAAGACTCTGGCGAGGAGGTGGAATAGAGGATTTGGCTCCCCATCTAGAACATTTTTTTATAAATCCACCTTCAACTACTTCAGAAGAAATAGAAAAACAAAAGAAGTTTCTCCAAATTATTTAGCCTCCATCTCCAATAGCTATCCATTTGGGAGATGAATAAGCATCACAAAACATCTCTATTTTTTCTACTACTTTCTTATTTTTGTTAATTAGACATGCAAAAATTTTTTAAATTTTTTTGAAAATCCCAAAATTCCTAGGAAAACTGTTGGAGGTGCCATATAGTCATATGCAAGTAGTGGCGGATCCAAGGGTGAGCGACACCGAGCCGCCGTCCACCCCGATCCGGAAAAATATACTAATGTGTTATGTAAAACAATTAAAAGGTAAAATACAAGTATTTTTAGTGGCTTATTGGTTAAGCCCACCCCACTTTGAATTGAATTCAATCAATCAATGTTTCAAATCTTAATAGCCACATATTTTTTTTTTCCCAATCCATTTTTCATTATTTTAAAATTCTTATAATTTATTTGGTATATTAAAATTAAATAATAATAATTTTCTTATGAATTTAACATATTCTCTTCATTTATTTTTTTTAAATTTTTTTAATAAAAATAATATAAAAATTATCCATTAAAAATTGTGCCCATCCCGAAAAAATTTCTAGATCTGACCCTGTATGCAACACATAATTAGACTATAGACTATAAATTTACCATATTTATGATATATATATATATAATACTACGGTCGACCGTAACTTTTAAAGTGTATGAATGATTTTTTTTAACATTTCTTTCTTATCTTATGTTATACAATTTGAAGGAAAAATGTCATTATTTGGCATGATAAATCGTAGAGTAGAAAAATGTATCTATATATTTTAAATTTTTGTATATGGAAAAGGGATTAGGTTGGATAATACAAGTGATGTTCCGGTTTATAAGTTGAATTGGATAAAAGATTGAAAAAATATCATATATATATTAAAATTTTGGGAAATTTTTTGATATATACGGAACTGTTGTGCATGCATGTGTGGCGGTGGTGCCCGCAGAGCAATAATAATAATAAAGATCCTCCTACGGCTACCAAATTAATAGGTACTGGTAGAAGGGATAAATAGTACTCACCGACGGTGGCGGTGTTGTAGGTTGTGATTCCCATCATCCCGGCGTTCAACGATCCTGTGATCACCGTCCTCCCCATCCCGTCACCCACCACCACCAAATTCCTCTTCTCATACCCAATCCTCACCGTCTCCTCGTACACCCCCTCTTTCACATATATCACGTGCCTCCTCCCTCCCTCCAGCCCACTCGGCGCCGCGTCCACCGCCTCCTGCACCGTCCCGTAGTCGCACCCCGCCTTGCACACCGTCGCGTCCGCCGACACTCCCGCAGGGAACTCCCCTCCGTACCCCAACCCCGACCCCGAATCCTGCGCCTCCCAGAACCCGCCCCGCTCCGTCCTAGGCGGGGCCCAGGTGGACGTGTCAGGGCCGATGCCGACGAGCGCCGCGAGCATGCTGACGGCGTTGCTGCTGGAGACGAGGAGCACGTCGTTGAGGAACGCCATCGTGTTGTTGACGCCGCGCGTGTCGTTCACGTACTTGAGCGCCGACCAGCAGTCGTACTGGTAGACGAGTGCCGCGCTGGCCCAGGCGCGCGCGTCTTTAAGCTGTGCGCCCCGCGAGAGAGCGTCGCTGGCGGCGGCGGTGCGGCGAGAAGAGATGTCGAGCAGTTGCAAGCAAGTCTGGGCGGCGAGAGAGCGGTTACGGTTGCCGGAGGAGGCGGCGAGGATGTCGGAGACCATGGAGCGGGCCGTGTCGAGGTTTTGGGCGGAGACAGAGAGGGCGGAGATGATGATCTGGGCAGGGCTGTGCTGGGGCGGGAAATCGGACAGCTGGGCCTGGCAGGCGTCGGGGAAGCGAGTGGCATTGCAGGCGAGTTGGATCTCGAGGGGGACTTGAAGGAGGCTGGGTTTGGGGGAAGGATGCTGGTGGCTGGGGTGGTGGTGGGAGACGCCGGCGGAGGAGGATGGGAGGAGGAGGAGGAGGAAGAGGAGGGAGAGGGGAAGAAGAGAGGCCATTGAATTGAATGAATTTGGGAGTGGAGGAGCAAGTTTGCAGTTGGGGAGGGGAAGGGGCATTTAAAGAAGGCCTTGATTTGATTCAGGAATGTAGATTGCGGTTTAAAGAGAGCGGGGTTTGGTTTTGGTGATCGACATTTGTAGAAATGAGGGATTTGTGGTGGGTGTGGGTACGAATTTTGGGAAATGGGAGTGCAAAAAGTGAAATGTAAAAGTGCATGTATGGAATGCGATATATGGCCCAGCTGGGTGTTTGTTTGTGTCACGAGTAGGATTCCTGATTAAGATTGAGCTTGTGACGACGGGGTTGCTCCAGTCCAGGCCTATCTAGCCTGTAACCCCCTTTAAAAAATCAAAAAACATGAGCGTCTTTTCTTCAGTCCGGATCCTCCGCAACACTCGGTGCACCCCACGGTGCATCACAAAATTATTTCGCTTATAAATAAACATTAAAAAAAAAATTTTAAATATTTTTAGATTCTATACCCTTATATCGATATGTTTATAAAATTTTATTATGAAAATTAATGTTTTAAAAATATAGATAATTAAAATATCGATTATTTTAGAAAATAATTTTTATTATTTTTTAAAACATGAATTTTTATAATAAAATTTTATAAACATACTAATATAATGGTATAGAATCTAAAAAAAATTTAAATTTTTTTTCAATGTTTATTTATACCCGAATAATTTTGTGTTGCACCGAAGGAAACACCGAAGGGGAGCAGGAGATCCGGCCTGTCTTTTCATATACCACCTCCGTTGCATTTTACTTGAATTTTTACGACTAACTCTGTTTCACAGTACACCTTTTGATTTTCGACCCTAAGTAGTGAAAAACTTTATAAAATATTATTTTTAATTAATTTTTTATATAATTGAATACTTAATACTAATAATTATCACATTATATAAAAAAAACTTTAATTAAAAAAAGGCGAAACTAATTAAAAATAACTCAAATGTTAGATATGGCTGTATGGGTATTAGACCAATACTATAAATACTCATTAGGTATTGTAATGGAGATCATCCAAGTAATGGGTGTTCCTATATACACCGCAAATCCGGATTAAGGATTTGCACGTCCTTAAGGACGTGCAAGCCTTTTAACTAATTAACATTTTAAAAAAATTAATTAACCCCTTTTAACCACGTGCATGATTTGGGATGTATATAGCTACACCGATAATCAAACCCTATACTCTTGTTTTATCTCCTAAACGTCTTCTTCTTCCTCTTTGTCTAAACTCTAAGCTCTGTCTCTCATCCCCTTCCTTTCACCTTCACCCCCATTTCAACCCCAAATCACCTCCGATCGAGTCCGGTCATGACACCAACCTTTAAGGGATGTTAAAAATATATCCCTACCTTTCAAATTTAAGATAAATATCTCAACCTTTTTAAGGGATGGTAATATAATATCCCAAAATTTTCTCCCCCACAAAAATGCTGACATAGCACATATGTGGCAAAAAATAATGATCATATTCACAAGCGTGCCCTTGAATCTTAATGCTCGTATTATACAAAGTATAGTCTAGATTGTCATGATAATTTTTTTAAAAAAATAAAAGTCTCTTTTGTAACTAAAAAATCATTCAATTTAATACGTTTTTATAGATTATAATTAAATTTAATCAAAACAAATATAATAAAACAAGTAAATATTTAAAATATAATTTTCAATATCTTGATTGTGTAAAATATCATTCAAGTTTATTAGATTAAATTAGATTGGTTTTTAAGTTTATCTTAATTTTTTTTATTTTGGATTTAAGAAAAAATAAAAAATAAAAAATTATATTCTTTTATATATTTTTTAATAATAATAATTTACTTCTTATATATAAATGAACACCATTGAATAATCTAAATAATTAAATTTTCGTTTCAATTTCGTAGTAACATAAAGTTTATAATTGACAAAATATTCTTCAGTTTTAATAAGTTAAATCACTAGATAATCATTGACTAATTGAAAATATGTTATTTTGCTTTACATTTTTTTATTTGGCTTGTTATAGATATTGATTTAAAAAAAGATATAAAAAGTTAGGTACAAATTAAATCTAAAACTACAAAAGTTTATTAAATAAATTTTTAAACTCATCTAATTTAATTTTATATGTTTTATTTGAATTGAAAATACATGATTAATACAATACAAAAAAAATAAGAATTTTATTGGAGAGAAATCATTAGGATATTATATTATCATCACTTATAAAGGTCGGGATATTTATCTTACATTTGAAAGATTGAGATATATTTTTAACACCTCCTTAAAGGTTGGGTTATTTTAATTAGTTTTGCCTTTAAAAAAAATAATATTTTATAGAGTTTTTCCTTCCATAAAAAGTGTACTGAAAATCAAAAGGACGTCTATTGTGAAACGGATGGAGTATTTATGTATATTTTTTAAGTAATAAAAACTATATAAAATATTTTTTTTATCTTTTTTATCTTGTTAAAAAAATGTGAATGACTTGAAAAATCACCTAAAAACAAACTGAGAGAGTATTTTTTTTTTTTAATAAATTAGGGATTAAAATAGTGCTAATAAAAATGATTAATAAATGATAAAATTTATTTAATTTAGCTAGTATATTCTAGATATTTTAGCTATATAGTCATGAGTTCAAACCATTATCACACCATTTTTCAAAAAATTATTCTCTTCGTTTTCTTAACTAGAAATGATTATTACAATTGTAAATTTAAAGTTTTTTTCAATATATTTAAGTGAAAAATGACGACGCCCCTCTTAAAATCTCATTTTTAGTGGGACCCAAGCGATCATAGAGAGGACCCTTGCGGTCAACACGAACTTACCAGACCCGCGTATAACATGTATACACGGCTCAACTTGTGTCGTGATGACACGATTGTGAAGGATCCCTACCCCATTCACCTTAAGGAACAATGCCTTAGATTTGTAGGACTGAAGGAACATACTTGTGACGCGAGCGAAAATTGAGTTATCAAATCGCCGCGGACAATGTTTACCTACTTCACCCAAGGGCCTTTCAAAATTCTTTTATAGGTTGGACGCTAAAGTAATCAACGATTCTTCTGTGGAGCTCCTCGGGTTTTCAGTCGTGTGATCAGACTAGAAGTCTGAAAATACATGAATTTGGCTCAATTTTAATATCTCTCTCTACTTAAGTTCTTCTAAATTCCAAAAGCTCCCTTTTATTTGTCCTTGCTCCCCTTTTATAGCAAACGGATTGTACAGACGAAGTTATGACAAGTGTTCAAACGGACTTGACATGTATATGGGTTTAACGTTATCGTGGGCAGTGGGCATGTTTGACACGTGTCTATTCCACCTCTTATTCTTTCGCCCACGGATGGATTGATTTGTTGAAGGTGTTAAAATCCGATTGTTTATTCGGACGCGGACAACTACATTAGTCTTTTTTCTCTAAGTTTCGTCAAAAAAATCATTTCTCTAGTATACAAACAAAAAAATTTCAAATTGACGGTTTTTCCAATATATTTCTTTCAAAAATTCTTTCTATTATTTATATGAACAAAACATTTACCAAAAAAATAATCGAACCCTACAACTATTTCTAGCTCCACTACTTACAAGTGTCTTAAGAGTACATGAGATTACGCAAACGTGCATACAAATTGATTCCTCCATCAGTTTTTAGATTCATTAGATCAACGGGTGGAGCAAGGTTGAGCCTCAACAAGATAACCCGTTGAGCCTCAATAAGATTTTATCCGAGTTTGAATCAACAACGCTAAATATTTATAGACTTTCAAGAAATTATCAATATATCAAATAGATAATATTTCAATGAATTTAGTGATAATAATATATTTTTCAACATAAAATATCATAATATTTATATAATGAGTTTATCCTAACATATCATAATTAGAATATTAATTTATTTAAATTACTATTATATAAATTTAAAATCATCCAGTTTATAAAACCTGACTATTGATTATTTAACTTATGTATGATAATAGAACTGTAAACATGAAATTTTTTCAAAATATTCAAATAAAAATAAAAATTTACAGAAAAATTCACAATTTGAAAATATTTACAAAAATATTCAAAATTTGCAGAGATGTCACAGAAGCGGTCTCAGACCGCGTTTCATTCACAAGATGTAAAATTTAGAAGTGGAAAAAAAACAAATGAAAGAAACGCGATTTTAAACTGCGTTTTATAATAAATTTAGGGTAAAACGCGGTTTCAAACCGCGTTTATACAAATTTATATTTTTAAATTAAAAAATATAAAAAAGAGAAATGAATGACACACATGCCGCGTTTCATTCGTAATTTGAATGTTCAAATTGTTAAATTAGTGCTGTTAATTAGTAGAGTGCTGCAAATTAAGTTAATTTGGTGAGCAATTAGTGAAGTACGTTGTACGTTATGTAAATTTGATGTTGTAAATTAAGGTAATGGAGTGGGGTCAATTAGTTTACAAATGAAACGCTGGGTCAAGCCGCATTTCATTCCTTTCTTTTTTATATATATTTATATTTTTTAATATAAAAATACAAATTAGAATAAACGCGGTTTCAAACCGCTTTTTATCCTAAATTAATTGTAAAACGCGGGTTGAAATCTCGTTTTTTTCATTTGTTTTTTTTCACTTTCAAACTTCATTTCTTGTGAATGAAACGCAGTATCAGATCGCGTTTTTCTGACATTCCTGCAAATTTTGAATATTTTTGTAAATATTTTGTGAATTTTTTTATAAATTTTTATTTTTCTTTGAATATTTTGAAAAAAATTCGTAAACATGTTTGTGTGGTGCATTTGTGTAACATTGACTTGGTGGGTCGCTAGATTTTTCTCTTGTAAATTTATAGGTTATTCAAATGTTGGAGGATTTTGTGACCTTTATATCGTTGGTTGTCTATGATAAATTTCATCAATGTTTAACCTGTCAAGTATATGTGTATGAATACAATAGCAAGTTTTCAAAGTTATGTTCCTCATTTACATAAGAACCTACCCAACATTAAAAGGGAAGGAAACCATGAATCTTCTAAGAGATAAGAGTATCTAAGAAAATGGAAAGAGGAAGATCTTGAAGACTGGGATGAGAAAGTTGCAAAGGAGGAAGAAGATTCTCTCAAGCACCACATGGCTAAATTAACTCCTCCTTATTTTCACACCAAACCCCATTACATCCATTCAAAAGACATCTTGATGATTCTTGTTTGTTTTAACATTATCGGTGGAGATTTTGTGGGATAAATATCAATATTTATGTATCTTTTTGTATATAGAATCGAGTTGAGAGATATACTTTAAAAGCCTAAACACATGAGAGTGAGAGAAACACATATTCCCCTGTGAGGTTGGATAAATGTCTGCTTATCACTTGATCATTCAAATACATGCGAGGACGTTTGTTTGTCTTACTCATGTTTGCACTTGCTTATGATTTTGCTTTTGACAAGGTGACTACATGAAGGATAATGATTGTTGGATGAATGATTCATGACATGTTCTATTTTGCTCGATGACTAAAAGAGGTTAAGTGTGAGAGAGTTTGATGATGCATATTTTGTATATACATTCTAGGTAGTTTTAGGTTGCATTTCATATGTTTTTTTTATAGTTAAGACGCATCTTTATCATTTTATACTTGAAGTTTTGAATCTACACTTTTTATGGTTAATTATGCAGATTTACAAATCCGGAGTCGAGAGATGGTGTAAGAGGTCGATGTTGGAGCCCCAAAGCTGCTAAAACACTTAGGATGACTTAAAGAAGAAGAAAAGAAAGATCAAGAAGAAGCAAGGATGAGGTCACCAAATTAAGAAGAAGAAAATCGAGAGCAGCTCCCGCCGATGACACAACGGTGCATGTTGATGATGATAACTGCGTATCTCCAAATGCTTATCCGATGGAGATTTATTTCTATCATTTGATTAACTATTAAGCTACAATTTCTAGGGTTTCTCAACCCATTTAAGGCCTATAAATAGCCTAGTGTTCTAGGTTTTTAGAATGCATCACAAAACAACAATCACCACAACACAATTAGCATCTTTTCTTCACTCTTACGAGATAAGCTATGCTCGGCTAAACTCATATTAGTTTTGCTTGTATTTCAAGACATGATTGAGGATATGTGAGAGCTATTATGCATTATGATTATTTTCATTCTCTTTGTTCTGATATTGCATTTATATTGTTGATATATATTAATTGGCCACTAAGATAGATTTGCATCATGCTAAGGGTCATAGCTCCATTCCACTATTGCGGACCTTAATCCATTATAGTAGCTAGCGCATCTTGTAAGAATGTTTTAGAAACTTGATGTTGTAAGATGATTGATAGGTAAAGATTGTCTCTTTTAGTGAAAGCGATAACTGGGTTGACAACCAGGTGAGAAGTCGACAAGACATGAGAGATAATGTTTATGTTCTAGTGCAAGGGACTCCATGCTACTCTCCTCCCATGTTAGAGTTTAGGGAGTTAGATGGTGATTGGCAAGTTCGGCCTATCTAATTTTGTGTTTAAACTGACCCTAGAGTAATCAGCATAACTAATTTGCATTAGAATAACAATCCGATTATCATGAAATCACCATTGTTGCAAATGTGAGTGAAACTATATTCATCATTAATGTTCTCTATTACCAATCATTGCTACTTTTGTTACTTAGTATTGCTTTACTATTTGTCTACTTGTTTACAATCACATTTACAAGGTCGTATGCACTCTTTGTTGAACGATACATGGACTTATTTGCTATACTAGTATTTGAGTTTCGGATTAATTCTTTGGTGAGATCCAATGACCGATTTATCGCTCGTCACCCGCGTTAGGGGAACCATCCGCGTCCAAATTTCCTTCAGCCACAAAGGATGATGACGAAATCGATCAGCTCCGCCGTATTGGCACTATCCTCTTGTGTAGACCAAGGGCTGCTGCTCGCTAAAGAATACGAACTTGTATGAGATGTGGAATAGTAATTTAGGTCAAAGGAGCATAGCGACTCCTTAATCTTGACGCGTCTACTAGTAGGCTCTCTAGAAGAGAACACCACGTTAGAAGAAGACCAAAGATTGTTATGGATGAACAAATAAAGGCAAGGAGTGTCGCCATCCCTCAGTTTTCTCAAACTCACTAAGCCGATCAGTTTCTTCATTAGATCTAGCCATATTCTAGATTGATATTGCGCTAAAAAGTGTTCGTGGTAAAACCTAAATGTGCAGATCAAGTTGTTAATAACTCAAGAAACCTAACATTGACAATCTAATATCGATCAAAGCATCATGAAGATTGGAAATAAATTCAAGAACATTAGGAATGTACAAGTCCAAGAACATCAACAAAACTCACCAAATATTATGAAACTTGCCCGGAAACTTCAAACAAAATGGTAGAGATCGGACGCCCCAGTGGAGGAGCTCAAGGATAGCGTAAGGAAGAAAGGATCGCAAATTTTTTAGAGCGGTTTGAAGATAAGAGAGTGAATGGGGTGAAAACACATTTCCTTGCTTTTTTTTTATAGAAGTTATCTGACGCTTCAACTTCCCCCCTTATTGGGCCCAAATGGGCCGGCTAATTTCCATCACTAGGACCATTTTTTAGAAAAAATCCTAAGGCCGGGAACCGTCTCGAAAAACTATTGAGGCATGACGCGCCAAACCCTGAGTTCGGGTTAGATAGCGCCCGACTTTTAATCGTGCATAGACTGAAAAGCTATGATCTTTGAACAACCATTGACACATGATCGAAAGTACTGACAATTCACTACAAGCTTCACATCTCCTCGGCTGTTAATCATCAGCTCTCAGCGTTCTCAGATTCGGACTAGGGTTCTGATCGTACTGATCGCCGCTCTATGAGCACATATTGTATCTTCCATGGATCGAACCTCATCTCCTGGAGCTCCAAGAAGCAGAGTACATTATCTCGTTCCTCCACTGAAGCCGAGTATCGATCACTTGCTTTGGCTACCTGTGAACTCATCTGGATCCAAATTGTGTTAGCCTCTGTAGGCATTCGGCTCTCTCAAGCCCCGGCCCTTTGGTGTGATAACTTGGGCGCCACTTACCTAGCTGCAAATCCAGTCTTGCACCATAAGATCAAACATTTATCCTTGGATTACCACTTCGTCAGAGAACGCGTTGCAAACAAATCCCTGAAGATTGCATTCATCTCTGCTAAGGACCAACTAGCTGATGCTCTAACAAAGCCTCTTCCTACCTTGCAATTTCAAATTGCCCGATCCAAACTCTGTATTAGGCAGTTCGGATCGCAGGGGGATACTAGAGATCACCAAACTCCAATCCACAAAGCAGTTGTGGACAGCCCAATGACAAGCCCAAGACAATCTGCCTCAGCCCACAATAACGTTTCCACACACAACAGCTCAATGACAGCTGGTACAGAAGAAGCCAAAACAAGGAACCTTCTCGAATAGAGAGTATACCCACAAACATTGTAATATATACCAAATGTAATTCAGAAGATCAAATGAATGCAAAGAAATCATCTTTCATGAAATTCTCTGAAATGACTATCCTTATTATTCACTACGTACTCTCCTAAGAATCATCCGCATAGAAATAGACATGGTGTGATAAAGGGAAGAAGACGATTCCTAGCGCCCAAATTCGCACATAAAGGACTACAAAAGCCATCCGCATGTAATTTTTTCAAAAGTCGATGGATGAATCCCCCAGGAAAGAAGGTAGTACGCGGCCCGTCCCAAGTGAATCGACACAGGTTAGGTAAGCCTGATCGCCCCATGGTTATCCACTCTTTCTTCGATCTCGGGCCCCATTGTAACAGGACTTTAAAATCGAGCTTTGTCAAGTTTCCTATTGATTACTATATTTTGGAGTGTGTACTTGGATTATGTCATTAGATCTATCTACATGCCCTAAAGATAAATGGTTAATTTACTATGTGCACCATATATTGTTTATTTAACTAAACCAATCAAACCTTTCTTTAGTGGTTATTAGACAAAACTTGGGAATATGTAGTGTAATGTCGAGTATGTTTCCCATATATTTGATGTAAATGAATGTTTTCTTTGTACTCGCATATTGTGGGGTAGGTCACTCATCTTTAGCAAACTAATACTTATCTAGGAAAGCGGAGGCTGGAGGACAAGACAAACAACCATCACTTACGTGATGTCGATATAATTTATGTAACAGTTGTTTTGCAATGAATTCAATATAATAGCAGTGGGCGCTAGTTAATGTCAATGACACTAAAAAAATCTTTACTACGACGACCGCTATTTAAAGCATCGATCACGGTGTTGCTTGACAAAATTTACCCCTATAACTCTGTCACGCATATTTGTGATTAGGCAGTGTTGTTTTTATTTCATAAATACTCATATTACATACTTTGGACTATTTTACAAGTTAGCTTATTTTGTGAACAGATGATATAATCTCACTGAAAGTGTGTAGATCTAAATTATGTTATAAATAAAATATCATTAATAACATAACATATTCATATTTTCATTGCATGGACTACATATTACACTCTCATACACTCTTCAAGTAATAAACATGACATATTGCTTATCACATTCTTTTACTGTAAATATTGGGAAAATGTTACGAAAACCGGCATAAATTATTTTAACCTTTGTCTATATTTATTTATTTTTTGGTAAGAACATTGTGATTACTGATTTTGTAGGGAAACTCCCACTAAGGGCAGTGAATGTTGTTGGACGACAGCAGCGGCGGCGGCACAGACGCCGTTAGTTGTGACGGCAGCCGGCAACGGCTTAGCTACTGT
The DNA here is from genome assembly GCA_963922045.1 of Persicaria maculosa. Lineage (NCBI taxonomy): Eukaryota > Viridiplantae > Streptophyta > Magnoliopsida > Caryophyllales > Polygonaceae > Persicaria > Persicaria maculosa. Next base: position 41,730,372 of record OY998271.1, read on the forward strand.
AATATACTTACTCATGTAGGCAATGGGTGCAGGTGGATTGCAGGCTTGCAGCGGTAGTAGTCATGTAGGCATGGCCACGGGTCAGACCTACTAGGCTGATGGGTCCGACCCGCTGGGTCAAGAGGCATGGTTGGTTAACCCGAACCCTAACCCGAGGGAGACCACATGTCAACAGGTTTGGGTCAACCCAGTGATCTGTTGGCCCATCGGGTCAACCCGCGGACCCGACGGATTACATTATTAAAAAAATATTTTTTTATTTTGACTATTAAATGAAAAATGATTTGAGAAGATTTTATTTTCATATCACTTTCTATCATCCACTTCATTTTGATATGAAGTGAAAGAAAAATGTGGGAAGATTTTATATCTCCATACCACTTCTTTCATCCACTACAATTTACTGTGGGATGTAATAGAGAAAAATTTGAGAATATATTTTTTTCAAACATCATTTCCAGTATAGAAAATGTAGTAAATTAACAAATGAAGTGGGACCCATGAGACAGTGGGATACATATATATAGTTTCATACATTCTCATTCTAATTCTCATTCTAATTCTCATTCTAATTCTCTATTTTCAATGTGGGAAGAAGCTCTTGTCCTGCATTGCAAATGAGAAAATGTAAGGAAGATTTTCAAATCTATAAAAAGAGAAGAATGAGGGTGACTTTATCAACATTGCATATTGCATATTAGTTTATGTATTGCTATGAATTATTTTAAGAATAATATACATAATAATTATAAATTTATTTTTTTTTAAAATAATTTTTTCAAAGAAAAATTGAAAGGGCGGGTTGACCCAGAGGGCTGAACCTACGGGTTAGCGGGTCATAGGGGGCTCGACCCTAACCCAAACCCGTGTACCCGCCCAACCTACTCACCCATCAACCCAGACCTGGTGGGTCGCCAACCCAACGGGTTCGGATCGATTTATGACCCATGACCACCTCTACAGTCGTGTAGCCCAATTGTCTAACCAATGACCAATAACTCCAACAACTCTAGATGTCTTTTGAATCCACATTGGAACACATCAAAGACATTCGTTGATAAGGTAGTGAAACACCCATTACTTTGTATAATCGTTGTCTATTGATAATCAACATCCATGTTGGTGATTTTATACTAACGAGGTTGTGATTGATTTCATGCACATAGAACTTACCATTATTCATAACCTCCAGACCATATAAACAACAAATGTTCATCACTTTCCAAAATTACAACAATGAGCTGAAATATTTAACGTGTACCCCTTACTGCTGCTTGCTATACCGCTGCGCCCACAACAATCAAGTTGGCGATAGCTCTCTGTAGCCTGTCGACTTCGGCCCTTCACTCATCCAGCTAGTGGGATGTGTAGGATTGGCGTGACCTCAAGAAGGTCACCCTCTCTTAAAGTTGCTTGTTGTTCTTCTTCATCTTCTTGTTCTCCTCCAATAGTTGCCATACCTTTGCCCCTCCTTCTTTAGGGCTTCCTCATGCACTGAAATCCTAGTAGTTTGCTTCAGGATCTCCTTCTCCAGCTTTGAGGGAAACGCCTTGCATGACTGAGCGAGTCGACAATCATTAGGTGCTGGTGGCCCTCATTAGCGGAGTGATCCATATATGCGTCATCGCTTGGGTACCCTCCCTCTTCGAAAGTCTTGCATTACCACTCCTAGGTAATCCTGGCTTGACTCATCCGAGCTTGTCTGCATGAATCCCCTCCTATCCATTTCTACCTTAAACAAATGCATATAAGGTATGCTCGGTAAGAACACTTTCAACATGATAACAATTGACTTCCAATAATAACAATTATTCTGAAATGTAGTACTAAGAAGTAACAACTTTTTCAATGAATATTGAAGATGCACTTTCTTACCCTCGCCCAAACACAAACCCCGATCACACTGAACACCTACGCTCTATGCCCCTATTATAACATCTCTTCACTTGCAACATCACTTTTCCCTAACCCTACACTAAACATATTCGCTTTGGACATTTAAAGACATGAAACTATGCCTATTCTTCGAGTAATCAATTTATGGTTGTTGATGGCCACCAATTTTATACGTCCTTGCATAAAATCAAATGTAGACAATATATATTTCAAGATAGATTGAGAGAACTTTTGTACTTTCAGAAACCTCCTTGAGATCTAAGGTCGATTGGTAATACCTACGACATGAACGAATAACCAAATGGGAAACTTACTGCACACAAGTCACACAAATAAAAATTTGTTCATAACACTCTCACTACAACAAAACTAGCTATTTGCGAGGAAAAAAGTTGAAAATGAAGATTTCGTTGCTATAAGTGTTTGGCGAGGAAATTTTTTTCCTCACGAGTTCGTCGAGGAAAGCTCGTCAAGGAAAGTATTAACGAGGAAAAAATAATTTCCTCACGGAGGCCTTTTAACGATGGTAATAATGTGTCGCTATTGTAATTTAGCAACAATTATTTCCCTCGCCAAAAGTCATACAATTTCGTTGCCAAATAAGTTAAAGGATTAGAAAATGGTCGTTGAATGTATTTGTCGATAAAATAAATTTCCTCGCTAATGTTTTTATTTCCTCGTTATTGATGATTAGTAATTAAAACAAATCTCATTTTAGCGAGAAAACTTGTTCACACAAAATACATGGATCAAAGTGGGAACTATAGTTTCGTCGTTATAAACGTTTATTGATAGCAAGGAAATATGGTAGATTCTACAAAGTAGCGAGGAAATGCATATTATAATTCAAAAACAATAATAATAAATTTTTAAAAAATGTTGCCATTTGATTATCATAAATAACTTGAAAATATATATTGCACGTTTATCGACCTAGTGATTGGATTAATGTAAACTACATTCCAAACTAAAAATGAGCTAAAATGTTTAGCAATTATTTGCACCTGTCTATTAGAAACTAAACTCCCTCCCTTCTGATGCATTGAACATGACATATTGATCTTGTATAGTACGTTGTTGAGTCTCCCCGAGCTCCTCATCCAAGCCTTTATTCTTCTCAAAATCTCAATCATTTAATGTAATCCGGACTAAGAAGTGTTAGTTGGTGTAGATCGAGGTCCGACACCACAACTATAGCCCGATTTTGCTCCAAAGACATGTTTGCAGATTTAGTAAACAATCATAGTGCGAGTTCCATCTTCTTGGGTTGTCTCTGTACGAATCATCACCATATTTCATACTGCAAGAATATAAAGGCATTAGAAAACAACCACCAACAAGAATATCACAGTAAAAAGCTAACAGAAATCAGCAAGAATATTACATATAAATGGATCTCATTTCAAAGGTTTTGGGTTTTCATTGTTTTTATAGCCAACTCCAAACAGAATCAATTCATATGCTCTTGCTGATACATTGTACAAAATCCTTTGATACAAACAGTAACCAATGACATACCCGGTTTTGTTTGGCTCCCAAATCGCAGCCTTCTTAAACCGTTCAATTACACCTAGCACCTCACCTGTAAGTGCAACCTATAGAATTAAACAAAATGTTTTGTTAAGGCATGCATAAAACATTACTCATTCTAACAAGGACACAACCACCAGAAAATAGTCAGATATGGAGGGCATGAATTTTCCTATTTTTTTCCCTTTAACTCCCTTAGTTGCTCTAATAAGTTAAATAAGAGTGATCAACACCAAAGCATTCAGAAAATGGATCTCACATCAAAAAAATGTAGTAGATATAAAAGTCAGTATAATAAAATTATAATACAACACCAGAGATATATTATCTGGCATCTCATTTAAGGTCCATAATTATGACCAATTCAGTAGCAAAGGTCAATAAATCAACCACACCTAGTAACTACATCTAGCAAATTCCAATCAAGCAAGACAAAGTCAGGAACAGGCAATGCCACAAGCAATTCTAAATCGACTTCTAAATCTTCAGAAACATAATCTATCCCATAATGAAAGACAATCACAAGTTATTTCAAGTTACAACCTTTCCAATTGATTCCAATCGAGCCAAATCAGCATTCGGGAAGCAACATCGATCGCACGACCATCACATTACATAAGGAAAAAAAACAATGACACAAACTACAGTAATTAGGCAAGCAAAGCAATCGATGATTCAATTAGTTCGACATCAATATTGAATCCTTCTACTACAAAATAAATGAACTTGAAGCGGATAAAGCCAAGACTAGTTAACTACTGATGGCATTCACAAATATACGATGTTACTAGAAAATGAAAGTTTAAGCACATAGATTGAACTTCAATCAGCTAAAATAAATCAGAAAATTTATAAAAGATCTAGGACCAACAAGATTTGCTGCATAACCATACAGAAAAACTTAATCAACTAAAATAAATCAGGAAAAATATATGACAAGAGCAACTTCTAAAGCTAAATATAACCACTTGCAAGATGTTTAAACAAGTAAGGCACCATAAGAGAATTTATAGGAGATCCATTGAAAGCCAAACTGAGAAGGAGCCAATTCATCCAACAAGGCAACAAGGCAATAAACACTATATTTGATATTGATTCATTTAAAATGAGGTCTAAGTTAAGAGTGTTGATATTGATTCATTTCTTCCACAAAGTACACCCAATAAGGCAATAAACACTATATTTGATATTCAATCTGGTTCAAGCATCGGTAAATATGTAATGGTTCTCTTAAAATTATAGATGACTATAAGCATAGGTAAAAACTGAACCAGAACAAACCAACCATAAAGCATCCCCGTTAGAGCTATAGAAAAGATACATATTCTAAAACCCTCAATTGTGCCTATATGTCGCCTTCATAATTTTGCCTCAGCAATGACAGTTTTGAAGCATTTATCTTTTCACAATGTATAACATAATCTGGAACAAAAACTCATCAATCAGACTAAGAATATATCAGACAGAATCTGACACAATTAGACAGTAGAATCAACTGCACTTCAATGCAAGTTTATATGCATAAAAACAAGGTGAAATTCCATACGAGGCCTCAAAAATTCATGATACTTCTTGAAATCAACAATCAGACTAAGAATCAGACACAACTTCATTAAGTATATCATCATAGGCCTCAAAAAGAGTTTCATTAGAAATGTCACTAAGAATCAAACACAATCAACCATATACAAGGGGAATCGAATGATCATATATACAGGAATCGCTGCCTTTTTGTGGCGCAAAGAAACCCTAATCAAGGTGACAAGGAAGGAAAATCGAATCATATGCAAGGAGTATAGAAATCCTAAAACGTAACCTGTTTATGGCGGCAACAGAGGAAGAAATCAGACCAACAGCAGATTGAGAACAAAAAGATAGAGAGGGGCAACACCGACGACACGCATATCTCAGGCAGCAGGATAGACGGTAGGACGAGCAGGGGAACGAAGAGGGGCACCGGATCTGGACAGTTTGGGGAAGGAGGGAGCCAATCCGGGCCGGGAGAGCGCCAAGGGGCGATGCCGACGGCGAGCAGAACTCAGGCAGTAGGGGAGAAATGAGCAGGAGCAGGGAGAGGAGAATGAAGATCGAGAGTGGAGGCAGGGCTGGATCGAACTGGCGAGGGTTGATAGGATAGGGTGAAAATAAAATTTCTCCTTAATAAATTTGATTCATTTTCCATATTTAACTCAAGCCACTAACGACAAAATAAAATTTCCTCGTTAATTAAAATGTTTAGTGACAAAATATTTCCTCAAGAAACACAAACTTTTAGCGAGTAACTATAATCTTTGTCGCTGATAAATTTGGCGGGTTTTACTTGATTCCCACCAAACAAATAACGACAAAATTAAAAATTTCTCGATAAAAGTATTTTTAGCGATGAAAATATTTCTCGATAAAAGCTCCAAATTCGTCGCTATTTTCATTATGGTTTATGCGACCACATTATACTAACAATTAGCGACGAGTTGAAAAAAATGTCGTTGAATACCACTTTTAACGAGGAATATAGGTTTCTTGCTAAATTTTATGTGCCATTTTATGAGGAGTGGATAGGTTCGTCGCCAAAGCTCACATTTACCGAGGAAAAATAATTTATCGCTAAAATTTTGGTTGCTAAAAGACTTTTCTGTTGTAGTGTCTGAAGTTGAATAGGATAGTGACGGCAACAGGGGTTTCAAACCCAAATCGGAGAAGTTTGGAGGGGAACTGTACCTGCGCTTGAAGAAGTGACTATAACATTGGTGTGGCCACTATTGGAAGTTTGATGGTCTTCTCACCCATGGAAGTTTAATGTGTTCTAATGGACGTTGATGGAAGTGGGGAGATCTAGAATTTCAAGGCTAATAAATAAGGAGTTTTTATTGATTATCCCCCTACTTAGCGTGTGTTCGGCTGGCACATTTGAGAGGATTTCAGTATATTAGGAGATTAAAAAAAATCTCGTCGTCTCAGTGTTTGGCTGCACATAGGAGATGGAGATTATGCAGCTTCCAGGAGATGAAAAATGGCGGAAAAGAAAAATCTTCAACTGGCAAGATTATGGGGATTCTTCGCCTCTATTTGTATCCATTTTGCCCCTCTCTCCTCATTTCAAGGCTTCACTCAGATCTGGAGAAACTCGAGACTCGCCGTCGCCATTGTCATCCTCTCCCACTGTCAAGGTACGTTGTTCTTCCCCCTCCCCTCTAATTTCGTCTTTAATCGACGATGGCGGGCGCTGGGCAACCACTGGCAGGGAGAGGGCGAAATCGGCAGTCTAGGGTTCGGGAAAATTTCCCAAAAGTCGTCGGAATCGGAGCTGTACTACGAAGATGGGAAAATTACCTTATGTTCGGCGGTGCTTTGGAAGGCTGATACGCGTCGGGACCGTCCTGTTGCCGCCTATCCTGTGGACTAGAGTATCTCCTGCAAGGCCAGACCGTCGAGGTGGTGTGCCGGTGACTATAAGTGCCAACGTCGGAGAAGCCTCCTGGGATGCTCGTCAGGCGGAGAAATCGCAAGGAGGAGAGGGTGTTGTGTTGTTGTGACCTCAGTGCCAAACAAACAAGACTTTTGACAAGGGGGGTATGGCTTTTATTATTTTGGGGGTATAAAGGTAATTTCTCCTTTGAAATACATCAAAATCTTCTGCCAACCAAACACCTTTACGAGATTTCTGGCCAAATAAATCTTCATCTTCTAACATCTACCCACATTTCATTAATCTACAAAATTTATCTCCATCTCCTAACATCTACAAAAATCTCTTTAATATACAGAATCTCTTGTCAAACACAGCCTTACTTCAATACTTCGGTTTTTTATAATCACGTTACATTTCCCTCCAAAAGTTCTTTCCCAAAGAGATTACAATCCCTTTTTTCGGACTATGCTAATACTTTGGCCTTGGGACAATTCAATTTATTAAAATCGATCTTCTTATAAATGGGATTCAGATCCATAAAACAAGTCCATTTTGTTCAACCTCATATCATTTTAGCTGATTTGGCTCGAGCCATATAAATAGACGTCTCAAAATTTTTAAAATAATATTATACTTATTAATAATAAGTATAATATTATTCTAAAAATAATAAAAAGTTAATATTTTATACTCCATCCGTCTCAAAATTTAAGTCATTTTAGAATTGTGCACAAGTATTAATAAAACACTCACCCCTCAATCAACATCATTTTACTAACTTATTCATAAGTTTTATTATTTTTTGACTAAAAAGACAAATAGGTATATTAAATGACTCCCTTAAGACGTATTGGTATATTAAAAGACTCAAGGGACAAAAAAGTATATTAAAGTGCTCTTGTGGACAAATTGATATATTAAAAAACTCTAAGGGACAAATAGCCCTTTTTACCTCATTTGGCTTCATGACATTTGGTTTTTCTTAATAAAAACATTTTCATATATTTTAAAATAATTAATTCTTTATTTTAACTCTATGGGACAATTTAACTATTTTTTTTTCCATATGTTCATAATAATGTTGTATAAAATATTATTACATAAAAAAATTATTCTTTTTTTTTGCATAAATTACAAAAAAAACACTTATTTAACAGTTGGTTTACATATCGCAAGTTAAAACACTTATTGCTTATTTTTATAAAATAATTATTAATAATAAAAATAGCATATGAAATATAATTTTAAATTATTTAATCTTGCATGGTTTTATAAAAAATTCTCCTATTTTTTTTATTTTATTAGACATTTTTGTATAGTTTCTAAACAAATACTAGCTCATATTTTATCAGATAATTTAATTTGTGAAATTTATATAAACAACCATTGTAATAAAGTATTTATTTAAGAAATGTATATAATATTTATTATTAGTGACAAATAATGATAAAAATCCAATAGTTTAAAATTTTGATAGAAATACATACACAATTTAATTTTTTGATGATTATATAACCAAATGAATAAGATTATATGAGTATGTAACCAATTAATCATTATAAAAATATATTAAAATAATTTTATTAAAAAAATAAAACGAAAAGGATGTCCAATGATGTGAAAAACTGTTACTTATCCACTAGATTATTTTAATATACCAATTTGTCCACAAGAATACTTTTAATATACCTATTTGTCCCTAAAGTCTTTTAATATACCAATTTGTACTTAAGGGGTCTTTTAATATAATCATTTGTGTTTTCGACCATTATTTTTTAATATCCACTACATTTTTTAACCAATCAAAGTCTTTTAAAAAATCAATAACACACAAATCAATACAAATCATTATTATCCCCCATCTAAAAAAACATAAAATGACATATATTTTGATACAACTAAATTAGTCTAAAACGATTTAAATTTTGAGACGGAGAATTTTTAACTCCTTAAAAAATGTGTCACGGAGCCATATGACTTACTCACTCCGTTTTCAAATAAATAATTTTTTAATATTCAGGCACATATTTTAAGGTGATAAAAATAATATAAAATATTAATTTTTTAAATAATTTTTTTTGATAAACTCATACTTTTTAATAATAAGTATAATATTATTTAAAAATTAATTAAAATTTTAATATTTTATATACTTTTTACCCTTTTAAAAATAAATATTTAACTTGAAAAACCACTTTCAAAATGGAGAGAGTATATTTTAGAATCCCATGGATTCGCATGACCCATTATTGGATCTCCCTCTCTCTGAATATATGTGACACGTGTCTCTCTCTTTCGGGGCTTCACGTACCACTACTGTTTTCACGACACACCTAGCTTCTCTATTTTTAATTTTTTTTCCAGTGGGCGTATGACGCCAGAAGCCCACAAATCCCATATATTCCATTCGCGTTCTGAATCACCAGCAACAATGAAGACGCCCACCCGTGACACGCACCTTGTTTTAATTTGATTCGTATAGTCCGTTACTTTAATTTGTTGTCACACACATTTATATTTATATTTCCCTTATAATTTCTTCGTTTGGGCAAAATTGTGAAAGAATTTTGTCGTTTAATATACGGATTGAGTATATTAAAATGTAACTACTTGCAATTCATATTATTACTGATAAAGATTAAGGATTACTCATTGAACAAAATAAAAAAGGATAGAAATTAGACTAACTCCAAAATGGTTGTGTGCAAATGTCTAAATGTGCATTTTTTGACATTTTTAAGCTCTATTGGTTGCTTTTGGGGTGTGCAAATGTGCACATTTGAGCATGTAATGTGCAAATTTGAGCACAACACCTCCCCATGTGCAAAAACTTTTTCAAAAAGCAAGACGATTTTATTGATGTGTTTTTTATGATTTTTGTTTTCTTTTTTTGTTTTAAATTAATTTTATTTGAATGATGTGTAAAAAATACACATTTGACTATTGGAGCAAAATACCAAAAAGTAAGGTGTATTTTTACACACCTTGTGCAAATGTATACATTATAGACAAAACCATTGTGGATAGTCTTAGTACCTCCTTTGCAAAGGATGTGCCCGCCCTGTGGAAAAAAAAAATGAAGCTCACGGAATATCAATTAAATGGAATGCTGTGCTTGTTTTTCCTTGTAATTTTAATAAAATAACTAATCGATCTTTTAAATTTTGAAACTTGAATGTTTGTTAAAATTACTGAAATTAAAATCATCGAAAAAGGTAAATCACATCAATCCCCCATAATTTGAAAGGCTTAAAACAAATGATAAATTTGAAATAAAATTATATACAACAACATGTAAACTATATTTTAACCATAATAGTTGTTCGAATGTATAATCGTGTGTATTGATTCACATGATTTGGTTATAATATATACTAGTTTTACTTTACCGCCCGTTGTGCGGTTTCTTAATAAATAAAATGATGATTAATTTATATTTTTTTTAAATTGGAAGGTTATATCTATTCAAATTAAACGTAAGATTTTTTAAAATATAATAAAAAATTGAGCAAAGGTATAATGTAGTTGTATTATAAAAAAACGTACTAAAATAAATGGTAATTTAATTTATGGTTAATATCCTTATGACCCATTAAAATAAAAAGAGAAATTTGTAATTATTATGTATAGGTTTGATAAGATTGTTTATATAATACGTACTAAAACATATTATTATTAACAATTTTATTATACGATTAAAATATATAATATTAGATAAATTTATCTAATTAAGATATAATGTTGTATTGGATAGATTATTTGATCTAAAAAGATAAGTTTTTTTTACCTAACTATATTGATTTATTAATTGATGTGGCCCAAATAAATAATACCAATTTAATTCAGAATATGACACGTAAGCAAAAATAATCCCGTTTTAATCCAGAAAATTCCACGTAGGCGAATCGCACCAGAGGCCGGAAACGGCCTCTGCTTTAGTATTTTATATAGAGATTAGTTTTATTACTCGTCCGTTGCGCGATTTGTTAATAAATTTTATTATATCATCTTTGCTTAATATAAATTACTAATCCATATAAAGTAAATATATAATCTTCAATTGTGTTATTTTTTTAGAATATAAACACATGTTTGAATCTGGATTAATCATATTTGTTCTCTTATTAAAAAATAGTTAAAATATATTTTTATCTTGAGTCTAGATTTTATACTTTTTAATAATATTAAATGATAAAAAAATCTTACGTATTAAATCGAAAAGAAAGGAACATAACATAAATTCCATATGTAAATATTTATATTTTGATATCAAAATATTATCAATATTTATATTTATTTTGATAAGTTCTGATATCATTAACCCTCGTTTGTTTTTAGGTAAGGAAAGGTAATGTTTACCCTTCCGAATCTAGTCCATTTTTAATTTAAGATTAATTGATCATTATTCTAATCATTACCCTTCTTACCTCATTTTACATACAAAATCTATTTCCTTTCCTCCATTTGATTAATTACCTACTTTAAGTATAGGTTAACCATATTTCATTAATTTAAAACCCAATATTTCATTAATACTCCGTAAGTTTATTGGTAATTTGGTATGGTGAGATTTGACTTTTTTTTTTATCCACCACATTAATTTAAAGATTACATTTCAACTTTTTATTTTTTCACTTTTATTAGTGAAAACCTTGAGCTTTTAACAATATATATATATATATATATATATATATATATATATATATATATATATATATATATATGAAAATAGGTAGTTGTATATATACAGTTGACGGAGTGAAAATATATTATGAACGTTATATGTAAAAAAAGATTATTTTACGGCATGTTATATATTTATATATAGATATATTATATTTAATTTTGACCAAATATTGGATAGATTATTTGATCAAAAAGATAAGTTTTCTAACTAACTAAGATATAAGGTTGAATATTTATAAAAAAAAACCTAATTAAGATATGTTATATTAATTGATGTGGCCCAAAAATATAATACCAATTTAATTCAGAATATGACACGTAAGCAAAAATAATCTCGGTTTAATCCAGAAAATTCCGTGGGTGCGTGTAACGGCCCAGATTATAAATCTGGGTTACGTTTAGAGGGAAGAATTATCCCTATGCCGGATCTTGCAATCCAAGTACGAGCTGCTTATTTATCAACTTCAAGTTATAACCCTGTTTATGTCTTAAGAATCTAATGAAGAAAATGGGAATTTCAAACCCTCGAGACATGTAAAGAGATAAAACGAGAACCTGCCCTAATTCAACTAGTCAAAACTCAAAAGAGATAAAACGAGTTTAAATCAATATAAATACAACATGTTTCCAAATGACAAACTTAACCAAAATATTTGTAAAGTCAAGCCAGAATAGGTGAAGTCTTCTTAACACTCTCGTCCCGTGAGAAAACCCCGTCATAGAAGCAAATCAACAAACAAAGGGAGCGGGTACCTGAAACTATACCACAAGTCAAGGTCGAGCCACTCATGCGGGACCGGAAGTCCTCGCTGAGGTCATATAATACGCCTATACCTAGAATAAAGGATGACTAATGCAGTACAAGATTTAAATCACACAAGCATGCTTTGACATTTATAATATGCGGAAAACTGTAAAGGGCCCAAGACAATACCAAGTGACATATCCCTCTCCTACCTCTGCACCCCTTCCCGTTAGTGCAGAGACTGACCAGTTCGGTGCTATAGCATAGTAATTTCCTCATGGTGGTGCACTCACCACGACATCATCATATCATATCACATCATGTCATCTCATCTCTTGCCCGATGGTGCTGGGCTAATCATATCATATTATCTCATCTCTTGCCCGATGGTGCTGGGCTAATCATATCATATCATCTCATCTCTTGCCCGATGGTGCTGGGCTAATCATATCATGCTCATATCGACTCGATAGACTCAGGGCACCCGATGGGGCTGGGCTACCCTATGACCCTAGCAAAGACTCTAGGACTATCACAGATAACAACCGTTCTGTTTCAAACCCATAAAGAATAGGGATACTCATTCATAAGTGCAAGTCCTAAACATGATACTACATGGCATGCTTTTATTCATATGCAACACCTACATACTATATAACACATCAGGCATGAGGTCCGATCACTTGAGCAAGCCCCGGAGGACTTACCTGGAGTCTTCACATCCAATTAATCAGCAACCAAGCCACTTAGATAATCATCCATCGGGAAACAAGCCACTCAGATAATCATCCAATCACACTAGCAAGTAATAAGCACGGAACAACTCATCAATACATATTTAATCAACACACAAGTGTTGTTGCAGGAGGCTTGATATGTCAAGTAATTACAAATAATAAGATGTAAATAAATGTAATCCAACTCCTGGCCTAAGCAAATAATTACAAGACTTCATCCCATTGTAGTGGAAGGGTAGTCAGGATCGATCCACGAGGAGGCGTGTCAGCGGGATCCTAGTAGCTTTGGAAATCTCACGTCTGCGTCGACCAGAAGCCTCGATTTCGACCTTGGGCCTCGATGTCGACCTCGGCAAAACTCCGCAGCGATGTTCGTCGTCGACTCAGAAAACTGTCAACGAACTCAGTGGTCGATATCGACGTCTGGGGTCGATATCGATGTCTCCTTGCAGTGAGTTAGTTTCTCGTCGACAAAGAAAGGCCGAAGAATTGAGAATGGAGAGAGAAGCAATGAACAGAAATAACAGTGGGTTTTGGTGTGTATAAACTATGTAAAAAGCAACTCCTAGGATTAGGGTTTACCACAACGTTAACCAATGCATGCGATAAGATAAATAAGACGGACAATTGCGCTATTTCACCCGAGGGACAAGCTTTCGCCGTACACCAACTCTTAGGATTACTCTTGCAAATAAACCTAATTGTCTCTACCAATTTTATGTTTATAACTCAAGTTGTTAGCATGAATCCCTTTTCTTTCGATTAGGACTAAACATAGAATTGTAGGAGGAGAGATAGACACAACGATATCAACATCAAATACTTACCTCAAGCGTGCATGGCTAACGTCGGGCTCACCCCGACCCTAAGAGCTTTGGGGAACTACTCGCTTCTCATCATGGGATTCATTGTCAATTGAAAGGAAGAAACTTGCATTAAAATAAACTCCGAAGCTTTACAACTCAACGTCAACTTTCGCAAACGTCAAACCCTAAAACCTCTTTCTAACTCTAACTCTATTGTCTTTTGTCTTTGTCTTGCTAATTGATTGTATGAAAGATTGCCCTAACAAATCAGCCCCTAAGGCTTTATTTATAGGCTACTAATCCTCGCTATCCAAGGATTGTAACTCCTATCTAAACTATTAACTCTATCCGAACAATTAGGATAGGTCTTTTATTTTGATAAAACTTAAATAACTCAAAGGTAAAAGATGAACAAAACTTCAGCTGCCATCTATCTTGAAAGTATGAGATAATTCCGTGCCTCCTTGAAGATATAGTTCCAATCCGCATTCGAAATCGAGTCTATCTTCTGTCGAGATAAGGGGTCGATATCGACACCAGAGGTCGATATCGAGGTCTCTGTTCCTGCTCGACTTGTTCAGCTCTGGTCGATTTCTATGTTGAGGTCGATATGGGGGTCGATATCGACACTGGGGGTCGATATCTACCTCTAAGGTCGATATCTGCCTCTTCTCAGCTTCACTTGATGTCTATGTTGAGGTCGATATCTATGTTGAAGGTCGATATCTACACCAGAGGTCGATATCTGGGTCTAGGGTCGATATCTACCTCTGCTCAGCTTCACTTGGCTTCTCCGTTTTGACTCCGTTTTCGCTCGAATTCCTGCATGGTTAGCTCAAAACTTGTGCAGACTCTATTTCTTGCATTTTAGCCCATTCTTACTCAAGTTTATATACTTTTGAACCTTTTCTTTGGAGATCGAATGAAATACGAAGTCAAAAGATGCAATAAAAGAGGGTGCAAATGTGTACATCAAAACACCCCATACTTAGACTTGCTTGTCCTCAAGCAATAACCAAGCAATAACCAACACCTACAACACACCCTTCAAGTCTTCGCCTTTGTCAAAAGCAACATCATAATCGGTAGCAAAGCAAAGCGAGTGAATTTAACGTCATAGCACACATTTTGACGATCCATAGGCATATGCAATTTTGATCCAACCTTACAAGGATAATGTGTTTGCACTCAACTCTCATGTGTTTAGGCTATGAAGATCAACTCTCAACTCAATTCCATATACAATCTCATAAACATTGCAATTTATAAAAATCCACTTCGCAACCAATTATGAAAATGCAATAAGAATCATCAGGAGGACTTTCGCTCAATGGAAAACTTCAAAGAAGACTCCATTCGGCGGGGTTGTAATGGGGCTTGGTATGAAATAAAGGGTATGAAATTATTTGGCTATGTGGTGCTTTTATAATTCGGGAATCAAGACTCCTAAATCTCAACACTTGCAATACCCAAACCATAGCTCTTCATAATATGCTCTAAAGATGCATTCCATCAACCCTTCTTCCAAGTTCTAATATACCTCTAAAAAACATAACATTTGTATGAATAAAAGACTTTAAGGATTTTGGCTCATGCACTATATATAAATATCTTTATTTTTTTTCGGATTTTTTTTTTCGAAAGTAATAAGTAAATATGTGCATTTATAGGTTGAGCCATAAACCCTTTTACAAAATATGACAAAATGTAAATATGCACCATCCTATAATTTCCTTGCTCAAAACTGGACATTATGCTCTTTTCTTTCCACAAGGCATTAGTCCAACCAATCTAAGTCTCAATTCCCAAATGGGGGTCAGGCTCAATTCGGCTAGGGATAATGTTGTGGAGTTTGCAATTTCAGGCTCAGGCTAATGTTCTGGCTTCAAGCAGGGATAATGCAGGGTAGGTAAAGAGAGGATAAAAATTGCTTAAAAGATGCCCCCATCATTTAATTCTCGTAAACATAAACATATATATGCATTGGTTTTGAATAACTATCACAACATTTAGAGATGCATAGGAAGAGTAAATTCACTCAAGAAAGCAGAGGGATTTTTGATGTTCTCCCTATAGGTCAAAATTATCACAAGGACAATTTTTGTTGGATTTGCTTTTTAGCCTAGGATCATATGTGCTCAATTTCATCACAAGTTCACAATCTACATAAAAATTTTAAAGACTTAGGCTAAACCATCCAAATATGCCATAGGGTTTACATGATCAAGTCAGCTATTGAGTTTTCATCATAGGACATCTAAGTAGGGTAAAAAAAAACAAACTTAAAATAAACATGCATTTTTTTTGTATTTTTGACATTTTTCTATTTTTTGGATTTTTGACATTTTATAGAAGTAAAACTAAGAACAAAAATTTAAACATGAATGCAATGCGAAGAAGAAACCAAGTTAAGACCATAAGACATGTCTTTCCCCCACCCCATACTTAAAATATACAGTGTCCTCACTATATTAAAAAGAAGAACAAGGGTAGAGAGAAACTCACAGCGCAACCTGCAGATTCAGGTTGATTTCAAGTTGGGTCGATGCCAGAAGTCGATATCTAGGTCAGAGGTCGATGTCGACTGCATCTGTCGAAGTCGAGGAAGAAGACGAAGACAAGGGCTGCCTGATTGGGGTCGATATCGAGTATTAGGGTCGATATCGACCTCTCTTTTTCGCTCCTGAGTCCTCGATGTCGACTCCAGGAGATGGCTTGACCCTGGGGGGGTCGATTTCGATTGGCCTGGTCGATTTCGATTGCCTCTGCAGAAGCTTCTTTTCTTCTTCATCGTTTCTTTTGCTTGATAACCTGAAATCTTGGTTAGGAATATAGATAAAGCACGAATTATCTCAGTTTTAAAAGTTTCAAACAGCCAAAAAAATTAAATCCTAAAAACCATCTATACGAAATATTTAAAGGTTTTATGTACATGCTCTAGATTTTTGAGTCGCTAGGCCGACTTCTCCGTCAATTCTTCATGACCCTTTTATGTAAGGACCCTTCGAGCGTGAGCCTTCTCCTGGATCATCTAGGTCCTTTTGGTAGTAGCGAAGTTCGGCGACCAAGGCTTTTTTGATGTTAGGTTCTTCTTTGGGCGCTTTTCTTCTCTTTCTTGACCTAACTTTAGCAATATAGGCAAACCATGGAGCTTTGACCCTCTCTTTAGTAGATTTATCAATAATTGGCTTAATTGATTCATCAATAAGGGACAGAGGAGGGTTAGAAGTCATACCTGGGCTTACCTGTTTGGGCCCGAAACAGAAATCTTCGGGCTGAGGGGTGGTCGATTTCGACCAAGAAGGGTCGATTTCGAGTGCCGAGGTCGATATCGACATGTGAGGGTCGATATCGACCTCTGCGACCCCATACTTAAGCTCCTGGCAGCGATCTAGCATACTCGATTTCGACCAAGGGGGGTCGATTTCGAAGTTTTTAGTCGATATCGACTGGTTCCAGTCGATGTCGACTGGTTCCAGTCGATGTTGACTCTGCTTGCTATTTCCGTCCTCGCCAACAAAAATTTCCTAAGCTTCTCCTTAGCTGGCGAGAGGACTACTTGCTCCAGGTGCTTTGTTTCGCTCATGGTAGGGTTGAAAGAGAATTCTATCACTTCGTTCCCTATAGTAAAGGTTAGTAACCCTCGACGTACATTGATATTGGCATCTGCAGTAGCTAAGAAAGGCCTACCAAGTATAATAGGTACTACAGGATCTTCAGGCATCTCCAATACAATGAAATCAGTAGGCACAAAGAACTTACCTACCTTTACCGGAACGTCATCAACTATATCTGTGGGTCTGACGAATGAGTTGTCAGCCATATAAAGTTTCATGTCCACAGGTTCAAGTGCGCCAATGTTCACCTTTTGCCAAATAGAAAGAGGCATGAGACTTACACTTGCCCCTAGGTCACATAGGGCTTTATAACGATGTTGGCCAAGTCCCACGGTGATTGCAAACTTCCCTGGATCACTCTTCTTCTCAGGGAAGTCCATCTTCGAGCACTCCTCTGCGATCTCTGCCATGGATCTCTTCTTGCTCAGGATGTCTTTGAGGAATCGCACATAGGCGGGCATCTCCCTTAGGGCTTCTGTTAGAGGGATAGTGATGTTGAGTCCTTGAAGTATCTTTATGAAGCGCCTAAACTTGCCTTTGGTGGGATCCTCCAATGCTTTGGAAGGGAATGGCAACGTCTTCTTTGGTGGGGGGGGGGGGCCAAAACGATGGTCGGAGGGGCCTGTTGGACATCGATGTCGACTGGGCTCTAGTCGATATCGACTGGAATGGTCGATTTCGGCCTCTGTTGTGGCTCTGATGGCTCTGCAGTGGCCTCGATATCGACCTGTGGGTCGACATGGGGGTCGATATCGACCTCATCCTCGACATCAACTGGTCCATCGATGTCGACTGGATCTGTTGTTTTCTCCGATTCCGTTCGTGGCCTTTGTACTTTGGTGCCACTCCTTAATTATATGGCTGCGACATGGCCCGTCCCGGATTGTCCCTTAGGATTTGTAGTGGGTTGCCCAGGGAGTGTTCCGGACGGCCTAGGGATTTGTGCCGCCAATTGACCCAGTTGGGTCTCTACGTTCTTCTTCCATATATCCATCTCTCCAATCCTTGTGGTAAGGTGATTGAGTTGAGAGTGGATGGCATTGTTGGATTGATCATTCTTAGTCTGATTCCGCCTGATTTCATCCAGTACTAGTTGAAGATCATCCTTCTTTTGGTCTCTTTCCGGGTGCCCAGGAGCTCTATAAGGCGGAGGGTCCCTAGGGTTAACCGGGTTCCTTTGTGGTTGATGGAACCTTTGGTCTCCCCAATATTGGTGATTGGGGCCCCTCATGTAGCGCGCCTCTTGGTGAGTCTCCGCTAGGTGTACTTGTTCGGCATGTGGGCACTCGATGGTGGTGTGCCGCTGCGATCCGCATTCGATGCAATCTTGGTTCGCTGAAAGGAACCTCACTTGCTTTTGGAGCTTTCTAAGTTGATCTCTGTGGAATTGCTCCTTCACATCCGGATCGATTACATTGGAGGGTTCATATAAGGGCATAGATGGGGCAGGCCTCAACGATGATGATGTGTCGGAAGCCTCAGGAGTCCTATATGTGTTGTCGAACTCCACCAACCTCTCTATGGTCTCCCAAGCCTCTTGTGGAGCGAGTTCAAGGTAGCCATAGGAGGTGTAGGTGTTGATCCTCTCCTTAGTTGCAGCGTCAAGAGCATTGTATATGATCTCCTGAATTACATATGGTGGTTGGCCATGCGTCGGGCATGATCGTAGGAGGTCCTTAAACCTTTCCCAAACAGTCGCCAGAGCCTCACCAGGCTTTTGTTTGAAAGCCGTGATTTTCTGTCGGATCAACGCCGTCTTAGAAGGAGGGAAGAACTTGTTGAGGAACGCGTCCTTGACTTCATTCCAGGTGCAGAGCGATCTTGGGGCTAAGCTTTCCAACCACTGCAATGCTTTCCCTGTAAGAGACCATCGAAAGGCTTTTAGTTGGACATATTCAAGACTTCATCCATCAGCAATAGTATCACAAAGGTCTAAGAAGGTAGAAATATGTGCCATAGGGCACTCATTAGGTTTTCCTTCATATTGATGCCTTCTTATTTCAGTCAGGAAGTTTGGTTTAATTTCAAAATTAGAGGCAGGGATAAGAATTGCCGATTCAGGCACTGTGAGAGCGGGGTGCATATATTGCTTGGCATTCCTAGGGAGGGCATTGATTTGGGCTTCTATTTGCCTCCGGCCTTCCTCCTCCCTATCCGCACGCTCTTTAAGTGCCGCCTCTCTAGTTGTTAAGTCCTCAACCTGCTTCCTTAGTTGTTCAATAAGTTCTGCTTGGTTCGCGTTTTCCGCCATGATTCTTTGAGCTTGGGCCCTTAGATGGAAATAACGCTCAGGGTCGTCTACTCCTTCAAATTCAGGTGGGCGATCAGCGCGTCGCATACACCTGCACAACCAAACTAGATAGAGACGTGAGATAGACTACTAGGGCGCGATTGATTGCCTTCCCGGCAACGGCGCCAATTTGTTAAAGTGGTAAGTCGAGTACAAATAAATTTGTAGTCAATTTGACGAGAGGGTTTCCCGACCAAATAAATTTGTAGTCAAGACCCCGCTATAGGATAGTGGAGTCAGGTTCGTCCTCAGGAGAGAAGTCAGCGGTTCTAGGTTTAGTGTATTTTGGGGTTTCAGGGATAGTGGGAAAAGGTGAGGAGGTTGCTGTCGACGTCGGCTAAGACTTGGTCGATGTCGAGGGATGGAGAGAGAATGGTGGTTTGATGTCGAGTGGCTTTGCAAGATAAAAATAATCAAATAAAATAAATAAAGATGCAAACTTCCAAGGTTAGGGATCACCACAACAATAAACATATATGTAACTCATAAATTACATAAAGATGCATGCTTTATATCAAAGAATCGACTTTCGCAAATTCCAACAATTTAGGTAATAGAGGCTTTCGCATAAAAACCTAATTTGTTTCTACCTTTTCTTAATTAGGATTAACCAACTTTCGCAAGCAAAACCTAATCACTATCCAAATTCATAATTAATTCACTTTTGCTTCATAATTGCAAATAAGGAATTGTCCTCAACTGTCGCAAAGGATTAAGCACATAGGTAGATGATGATAAAGACATATAAATTCATGGATTTATAAATCAAACACACATATCTATGTTGGGATCACCCCAACCCTAGAAGAAGGGAAATTAGAAAGCAAACATGATGAAAGAAATTAACTTTAACATTAAACTAAATCTAAAACTTACAAAACCTTCCAAACGTTCCTCCTCTCTCTCTCCTCTCTCCTCCTCCTTGCTCCTTCCTCTCTCCTTGCGCCCGAAGACGACTTTGCTTGAATGAATAAAAATCAGCCCCCTAGGGCTTTATTTATAGGCTCCAATCTAGCTATTCTAGGAAAGGAACAACTATATCTTCTATCTAATTATATCTATCTATATAAAAATAAACATGGAAATAAATAATTAAAGGAACTATATCTAAAGTAGATAAATCTTCTCCATCTTGATAGAACTTGATAAATATGGAAGGAATCTTCTCTCGAAAATATCTCCATTGGACTTTGGATAGAACTTTGAGTAGAGCTCGGATATGCTCGAAATCGGCTACTGGGCACCAGTCGATATCGACCAACATAGGTCGATATTGACCTCGTCTTCTCAGCTTCAGCTCTGACACTCGATATTGGCCTCTGGAGAGTGAAAATCGACCAAAGTCAGGTCGATATCGACCAAGTCTGGTCGATATCGACCACCTCTTCAGTTCTCAGCAATCTCTGGTCGATTTCTGGGCTTTCTGGCCGATTTGATCCACTCGATATCGACCAAAGGTGGTCGATATCGACCTCTTCTGCAGTTTCCAGCATGCTGCTCTGTTCTTGAAACGCACTTTCCCGAGTCCTCGTTCGTCGGATTGACGCATATGAGCATGCGTTGGAAAGCTCTTTCCGAGGACTACAACTCTCATGAAGACTTCAAAGCTTGATTTGGAATGATGAATGGCGAAAAGTGGGCTTTCCTCCAGCTGCACCATCCTTAGCTTCTTCACGACTTTCCTTTAAGCTCCAAAGTGCGTCCGATTTCTGTGAAATATAACAAAAACTTGTGTAGACCTCCATATATTGCAAATAAGCATAAACTACACAAATTATGTGCTATTCTAACCCAAATATATGAAATGTTTGCAGAAATCGATATAAAAGATAGTAGAAAACATGGCAAATTAGGCTCACATCAAACACCCCATACTTAAGCTTGCTTGTCCTCAAGCAATACTTTTAATGGTCATACAGGGGAAGAAATCAAAACTCTCAACATCTTAGATTCGTTGCCATATATCCCAGCAATCAATTACCATCCTCGAAAAGGTACTAATGTCACAAATCCATACATGTGCAATAATAAAAGCAACATCTACTCACAAAAGGAGGGTTATGCAAAAACATTCATGTGACAAAGCATTAATAATCAAGAGGACTTTAATTAAGCTCAAATTAGGAGTAGATTGGTAAAAGGCTAAGGTGGGCAATTTTTGGCAATGTGGTGCTAATGATCCGGGGAAATGGAGTAATTTCCAAACTTTCATACCACATTCCTTCTTCCTTTGATTTCTCAACTTTCTCTCATCACTCATTGCTTTTTTCAATATTATGCTTTTACCTCTCTAACCTCAGCACTGCCTTCTCACGAGTCGCAAACATGGGTGTCATGAATGGCCCCGGATACTTAGTGCTTCAGACTCCTCACCTTTGTGTCCCATCTCGCCAAACTATTATCTCAGCGAGCAGGGTCGATCTTTGATCGGATTTTCTTTCACTCATTAAATTTTCCATATATTTCAAACATTCCTGCCAAACTTCAATAATGATAATAACAACACAACAACCATATAACAATCTCCATAATGTAACATCATTCTCAACATAATCCCCGAATGGAAATAAGGTAAAGAATGGACAATATTTAGATCATGTGGAGCAAATATGAAATAAGGCTCAATATGGCTTTGTGAGATGCATAAGCATAGGTATGGCTGGGGAATATAAACAATATGAGCATATATGAAAATATAAAGTCCTCCATCCTCTTATCATGCAACATGTCAAAAGCAACATCAAATTTTGCCTCCTTTCATGGTTTTCATAGAAAATATGCACTTCATTGTGACTTCCCTTTACTAGGCAATTTCATGCTATATCTCTAATGAATCCAATTTTGCATCGTCGAGTTCAATATAACTTCCATGACACTAATCAAAATTTTTCAATGGGGGTTATTTTTTCAAACTTCGGAAAACATGCATATAAGAACATAGATATCAATGATGAATTCCAAAATAGCCATGTCTAAGCAATTCAAGAAATAAACTCTAAATATGCACACATAATGTCAAATATATCACCTATGCATAAAATAAGCCCTTCCCCCACCCCATACTTAAACATTACAGTGTCCTCACTGTATAAGAACGAGGGTGAAGAAAAGAAACTCACTAAATAGTCGTCGCATCGCGAAAAAAGGTGCAAATGTTGACTGCGGGGTGGGTCGATATCGAGTGACTCAGTCGATATCGAGTGACTCAGTCGATATCGAGTGACTCAGTCGATATCGACTAGGGTTCACTCGATATTGAGTGGTGCTCACCTTCAGGGTGGTCGCGTGCAACCGCAAGCTGTTCACTCGATCCGGCTCGGTCGATATCGAGTCATATGACTCGATATCGAGTCCCTTCGCAACTTCTTTGCTCTTTTCGTTTCGCCCGCAGATTCCGTCGACTAAAATTATCGATCCAATTACACCTCCAGTTCTCGAGATTACCTACATTAATCAAAAAGAAATCTTGCGCGAAGTAAAGTAAGAAAAAAATAAAAATAAATTCAACTAAATAATAAAATAAAACAAAAAAACATCGGGTTGCCTCCCGTAAGCGCTGTGGTTTAAGTCGTTAGCTCGACCTACTTCCCTTTGGGCGTTAGCCTGACTCATCCTTATCCGGAGGTATTGGTGGATCTGGTGGTTCCTCCGGTGGTGGGAAGCGTGGGGGGTCATCCAGGGGCATCATATTGAGCACTTTAAACCTCCCAGAGTGAACGCCCCACGCCTTCACCCATTCGTCTTCTTGAGAACCAGTAGGCATGCACAAGGGAAGACTAAAAGCAGATAAACATATCTCATCTTCATACCTCTCCCGATTTATATATTGGTTTTGTTGCTCATCTCCACCACAACGGACTGGTGGAGTCGAAAAAGATATGTCCACCTCAGTTGGTGGAGCTTGATGCCACTTTGCTAGGACCCCATACTTAAACACAAACATCGGTTGCTCAAAATCGTCTGGGATGGCGTTCACCTTATAGGGCAAAAGTGATCTTGAAGTGTCTTGTGCAACTATGTCTGGCTTCTCCTTTTCCAGCGCTTGGGTCCCTTCAATTTGGTTATTAAAAATAAGGTATGCAAGTGAAAGAAAAGTCGGGGAAAGAATTACCTTGGTCTCTGCAGAGCACTCGATATTGACTGAGAACCAGTCGATATCGAGTGGTGGTCGGTCGATATCGAGTGGTGTTGACTCGATATCGACTGGCTCTTTTGCAAAGGACTCGATGTCGATTGGCTCACTTGCAGAGGAGGTTTTGTCTTTCTCGTCGCGAAGAATAGCCTCGAGCTCTTCGATTCTGGCTTTTATCCGGGCTATTTCCTTTTGTCGTGCCTCCTCTATGGCGATCCTGTTTCTCCTTCTCAAATCCTTGACCCATCTTTCCTATTTAGGGTTTCCTTCGACCCAATCTTCCATCCTTATGCCTTAACTTTGAAAACAAAATTAACAGAGCAAAGAAAGAAACACAAAAAAAAAAGATATGGACTACTCCAAAACACAAAAAGACACTAAACTAGGCGCGATTGATATCTCCCCGGCAACGGCGCCAATTTGTTGTTGCAGGAGGCTTGATATGTCAAGTAATTACAAATAATAAGATGTAAATAAATGTAATCCAACTCCTGGCCTAAGCAAATAATCACAAGACTTCCTCCCGTTGTAGTGGAAGGGTAGTCAGGATCGATCCACGAGGAGGCGTGTCAGCAGGATCCTAGTAGCTTTGGAAATCTCACGTCTGCGTCGACCAGAAGCCTCGATTTCGACCTTGGGCCTCAATGTCGACCTCGGCAAAACTCCGCAACGATGTTCGTCGTCGACTCAGAAAACTGTCAACGAACTCAGTGGTCGATATCGACGTCTGGGGTCGATATCGATGTCTCCCTGCAGTGAGTTAGTTTCTCGTCGGCAAAGAAAGGCCGAAGAATTGAGAATGGAGAGAGAAGCAATGAACAGAAATAACAGTGGGTTTTGGTGTGTATAAACTATGTAAAAAGCAACTCCTAGGATTAGGGTTTACCACAACGTTAACCAATGCATGCGATAAGATAAATAAGACGGACAATTGCGCTATTTCACCCGAGGGACAAGCTTTCGCCGTACACCAACTCTTAGGATTACTCTTGCAAATAAACCTAATTGTCTCTACCAATTTTATGTTTATAACTCAAGTTGTTAGCATGAATCCCTTTTCTTTCGATTAGGACTAAACATAGAATTGTAGGAGGAGAGATAGACACAACGATATCAACATCAAATACTTACCTCAAGCGTGCATGGCTAACGTCGGGCTCACCCCGACCCTAAGAGCTTTGGGGAACTACTCGCTTCTCATCATGGGATTCATTGTCAATTGAAAGGAAGAAACTTGCATTAAAATAAACTCCGAAGCTTTACAACTCAACGTCAACTTTCGCAAACGTCAAACCCTAAAACCTCTTTCTAACTCTAACTCTATTGTCTTTTGTCTTTGTCTTGCTAATTGATTGTATGAAAGATTGCCCTAACAAATCAGCCCCTAAGGCTTTATTTATAGGCTACTAATCCTCGCTATCCAAGGATTGTAACTCCTATCTAAACTATTAACTCTATTCGAACAATTAGGATAGGTCTTTTATTTTGATAAAACTTAAATAACTCAAAGGTAAAAGATGAACAAAACTTCAGCTGCCATCTATCTTGAAAGTATGAGATAATTCCGTGCCTCCTTGAAGATATAGTTCCAATCCGCATTCGAAATCGAGTCTATCTTCTGTCGAGATAAGGGGTCGATATCGACACCAGAGGTCGATATCGAGGTCTCTGTTCCTGCTCGACTTGTTCAGCTCTGGTCGATTTCTATGTTGAGGTCGATATGGGGGTCGATATCGACACTGGGGGTCGATATCGACACTGGGGGTCGATATCTACCTCTAAGGTCGATATCTACCTCTTCTCAGCTTCACTTGATGTCTATGTTGAGGTCGATATCTATGTTGAAGGTCGATATCTACACCAGAGGTCGATATCTGGGTCTAGGGTCGATATCTACCTCTGCTCAACTTCACTTGGCTTCTCCGTTTTGACTCCGTTTTCGCTCGAATTCCTGCATGGTTAGCTCAAAACTTGTGCAGACTCTATTTCTTGCATTTTAGCCCATTCTTACTCAAGTTTATATACTTTTGAACCTTTTCTTTGGAGATCGAATGAAATACGAAGTCAAAAGATGCAATAAAAGAGGGTGCAAATGTGTACATCAACAAGCATGGTTCCAAGTCATCACAAGACTAAGTAGATAATATTTTATTCAAGTAATCTAGCATTCTCAACATGACCATCACTCTCAATTAACCTTGTTCTCATCAAGTATGAAACTTAGCTCAAGGTCTTACCAATATCATCACTCAAAACATCTTACTTCAATTCAAGCTCAGGTTTTCCTTACACATTTCTTAAGTGATTCATCATCATCACTATATATCATCATATAACCTCTCATCATTTTTCATAGCCATTTCCATACATCAACTCAAGATTCCATGTATCAATCGTGTTTTTAATTCATATGTTCATATCTCAATTACGTCATATATTTCATACCATAACTCACATAAGTGCTCAAGTAATTTCATTAATCAAATTATCAAGTCAAATCAAGTAAGTAATAACTTATCAAATCTTAATTAACTCAATGAAACCATAACTTCTCAACCATCAGAAAAAAGTCAACAATTTAGCTCATGTGAATTCTCATGTACTAAATCCTCTCAAACACAATCAATTAAGATGACAACTCATGAATCTCTACACTTAAGTCTACAAGCCTGACAAGTTCCCAAAACACCTCTTATATGATTTTAATAATCAAAGCTGATCATACTAATCTTAATCTATATCCATCATCACAAGTATTCACTCAATCGGTTCATTCTATCATGATCATATGACTTTCAAATAAAACACTCATTCCTAAAAGCATGTTCTCTATAAGAAGAATCCTACCTCATTTTCCATTTTATACACTTAACAAAGTTGTCTAAGGGAACCCAGGTTGGTTATCCTATTAACAGATCTTCTAGGTGAAAAGTCAACACTTATCAAAGTCATACTATGTCTACTTTATTTAACTAATCAACCTACTCAACAAGGTCACAATGCGTAATAACTACTAAGTCTTCAAGACGCATCTCTTTACCTAAAGTTCCAACTTTACTTATCAAGACAAGTTATTAAATCACATCTCAAGGTATTACTTACTCTAAATTGGTTTATAACTCAAAATAATTTAAACTAGGATAAACAATAGACCATTTATAAATTCATTTATCGCAAGCAAGATTAAAACATAACAAGTTCGCAAGACATCTTTTACGTGACCTTGTATGCTTATTCATAATTGAACTACACTTATAAGATTTTACTAATCAACTCATTAATCGATTATAATACTACTCAATTGGAGTTATCACTATGTAAATATAACAACTATCCGTTTTATGAGTCAATCGATTCTAACTATAGTGAGGAGATCCAATAACATTAGTTATTACCTTCTAAAGCTTAATTGGGTTAAAAAGCATATATAATATTATTTTCTATTGAGATGATAACAATTATCTAGCCCATGAATTCACAAGACAAATCATGCCAAACCCAATTCAACTTCACTCATATCAACCAATTAATTATTAAGGTCAATCCAAATAAAATCCCAAGGCCTAAGGTTGTACCAAAAGAGGCTAGCAGGGGCATCGACATCGGACTCCGACGTCGAGGTGGCTCCGAGTATGAACAAGGAGATGGCTCCGTGTCGTCTTCGGCGAACTCGGCTCCTTTTCGGTGGTGTAGGGGCTTATGCGGGGACGGCTGAGAGAGAAGGCCGGACAGAGAGGTACAACGACGGTTGTTGGCTCAGGCTTCGATGGCGGCGCCGAGGTGGGTGAAATCGAGTCCACCATGGGAGCTGTGACCTGGTCCTCTTTGTCTTCCGTTCTCTCCGCTAATGGTGTCGTCGGCGAAAGGTCGAGGATCTAGAGGGGCCGAGGAAGACAAGGGGAGCAAGAGGAGAGTGCTGAAGCAACGAATCGGAAGGGAGAGATGAGAGGGTGAGCGAGACGGAGAGAGACGAAGGGGTCGAGCTCAGATCTGGAAATTAGAGAGCGGCGGTGGAGGGGATCTGAAATGAGGAGGAGAGAGCCATGGAGGTTCAGACGAGGGAGCTTGGAGCTTGGAGCTGAGGATGGAAGAGCGCAGCCATGGAAGCTCTCTCCCGAGCTCAGATCCGAAAAAGAAGAAGGAGGGTGAATAGTGGTTGTGGCGGCTGGTGTGGCTGGATAAGGGTATATATACCCTCAATTAGGTTAACCTAAAGAATTTACAAAAATAACCCGCTATTTCTGATTTTAAAAAAATATACCCCCCATAAAATTCTAGAATACAGCCTGATAAAATTTATTTAAATCAAAAGCACCACAATATCAATTTCTGCATCAATAAAATAAATAAATAAGTTAATTTAATGAAAGTATGCTATATTTTATTTTTCTATTTATATATATATTTTGTGAAATCAAAATTTTCGAATTTCTCAAAAGTTGAAATTAAATCACGATTCATAATTAATATTTTCAAAATTCCGGATCTTTACAGTGCGAAATCGCACCAGAGCCCGTTTCAAGCCTCTGCTTTAGTATTTTATATAGATACGAAGATTACAAGATAAGATGAGATCTTTACGGGATAAGATCAAATCAGTAACTATCTAGATTATAACGATTATGACTTATCTAACACCCTGCAAGCTAATGGACATGTAGTGACAAGAAGCTTGAGATGAAAGGTAGTGAAGAATCAACCGATGAGCGCCTTGGTAAAGATATCCGCAACTTGATCCAAGGCTGGAATGTGCTTGGCAATGAGGTCCTTAGTATCTACCCGTTGACGGATATAATGATAGTCAAGCTATATATGTTTGGACCTGATAGTAATGGCCAGGTTGTTGGCTAGGAAGGTGGCCAATAGATTGTCACAGAGAAGACAGGCGCACAAGGAACGGGAAAACACAGCTCATTTAATAGCTGACTAAGCTAGGCAAGCTCAATGACAGTCAATGCCAGAGCCCGATATTATGCTTCATTACTGGAGCGAGCGAGAGCCTTTTGTTTGTGACTTGACCAATAGACAAGATTACCACATAAAACACTACAAATTACCCATGTTGAGCGGATATCAACAGGATCAGTGGCCCAACCTGTGTCAGAGTAAACAACCGAGTCAGCGTGAGGAGATGCAGTCAAGGTGAGACCATGAATGAGAGTACCGTTTAGGTACTGTAAGTTCTGTTTGACATATTGCTAGTTAGATGTAACGAGATTGTGCATATGCTGACATGCTCGATTGACCGCAAAACTGATCGTTGGGCGAGTGATCAATGCATATTGTAAACTACCAACGACATGGCAATAAGCACTAGGATCAGTGTAGGCCACTTTAGGGTCAGCAACTCATTTGGTGATGGATGGGTTGACTGGAGAGGAGATGGGTTTGGCCATCAACATCTTGCAACGCTCAAGACGTTCATACAAATAATTTTGTTGAGAGAGATGAATTGATGAGCCAAAGTACATGATCTCAACCCCAAGGAAGTACGACAATCGACTAAGATCTTTGAGAGCAAAGTGTTGATTTAGAGCTGCGATGAAGCGAGTGGTTAGAGTAGAATCAGAGTCATTGACAATAATATAATCAACATAAACTAGAACGCAGATGAGTGATGACGAAAGCATACTGCAGAGCAAATAGCGACGCGTCCATGAAACAAGCCCGAAAGCCACAATTATAGAGATAAAGTCCGAGCTTGTTGAACCATGTATACGGAGCTTGTTTCAAGCCACACAAAACCTTATGCAACTTGCAAACATGGTTGGGAAATTGAGTCCGAGTCGGACCTCCAGTCATCGGTCCGAGTCCAATTTTGATAATAGTTAGGAAGAACCTTATAAATAAACGCCTTTAAACACTTATTTGGCATAAAGAGGCTGTGAATATATTGTTCTTTAAAAAACATTATGGCCAAAAATAAAAATAAATAAAACTATTGTATTTTTAAAATTATGTATACCATTTTGTAAAATGATAATTTCCTTTTTTTATTAGGTAAAAACTCGAGGTCAGACAGATCTGAACCTCAAAGGCTGACAAGTCAGCAGACGGATAACTATCATAAACAAATAAAAAAATAAAGATGGTGCAAAATACAGGCAAAAGCGCTCTACAAAGCGAAACTAAACAATTTGGAATTAAATAAATAATTTGGAATTAAAAAAAAGGTAAAAGAAGAAAAAGGACATATCAACACAAAGAGATGGAGATTCCCAACTGAAAAATATGGGATCCACTACGGTAATTGAAGACATGAAAAAATTGGAGAGCAAAAATTTTATACAGTGTGTTTATATGATATTTAGGACTCCAAAATTTGGGGGCCTATTCGTAAGGTCATATTGATAACTTGGCTTTACACGGACTTGGTCCTTTGTTAGAGAGTTAAGATCTTCTGTTTCCCTCTCACATATTAGTATATCCCTTGTTAGAGCATCTTCAACCTAGGCGTGGCCACGGGTCGGACTCGCTAGGTCGACAGGCTTGACCCGCCGTGTCAAGGATCGGGGTTGGTCAACCCATACCCTAACCCGAAAATTTACGGGTTGACGGGTTTGGATCAACCCATTGACCCGCCAGATCGACCCATTGACCCGGCATGTTACATTATTTTAATTTTTTTTAAAATGACTATTAAAATAAATAAATAAATGATATGTGAAGATAAAAATCTTCACAACACATTTTATCACCCACTTCATAGTGTTAAAAATGTGGGAATATGTTATATATTTTCATATCAATTCTTTCATCCATAATAATAATGTGGGATGTAAGAGAGAGAAAAATATGAGAATATATTTTTCTCAAACTTCATTTCCAACTTAATTTCCAATGTAGGAAATGTAGGAATAAGTGAAGTGGGAGAAATCGGATAGTGGGATACATATATATATATAGCCTCATGCATTCTCATTCTAACTCCATATTTTTGATGTGGGATGAAGCCTTTGTCCCACATCGGAAATGAGGGGATGGAAGGAAGACTCCCAAGTCTATAAAAATGAAGGGTGAGAGTGCTTTTGACCCACATTGCACATTGCAAATTAGTTTATATTTATATTATGAATTATTCTAAGAATAATATACATAATAATAATTATAAACTTAAAAAAATATACTTTTTTCAAAAAAAAAACTTTAAAATGGTGGGTTGACCTGACGGGTCAACCTGCCGGGTCGGACCCGCTGGGTCAGCGGGTTCAAAACCCCCTAACCTTAACCCTAACCCGCTAATCGTTTCAACCCGCTGACCCGAGGATCCGGACTCGCCGGGTCATGGGTCAACCCGTGACCTGTGGCCATGTCTCAACCAAAGCACCCACTTTGGGTGTCTTAGTTTTTTTTTAAAGGAAAATCAGGTTTGGGTGTCTAATATCAGAGGAAAGTTTCTTGCAGTACAAATTTAGGAGAAAGAAAGACATTAGCCTTTTTACTTTTTCATTCTTTTTCGTGACATTTCTTTTTTTTTTTAATTTAAAGACACTCACAAGACACCAGCAATATATGCATTCATGAGCCCAACCTCGAACCCTTAACCTATTTTTTCTCTATCACCTTAGCTCAAGAGTCCTATTTTAACTTTTTTTTAATTTTTCATCCTCATTCGTGAGCCCAAACCCCGGGCTCATAACTTACTTTTTACTATTTTTCTTGTATTTAATAAATTATTCTATTATTTATTTATTTAATAATAACATATGCGTTAAAATGGGTATTATTTATTTTGAAAAATTCTCTTAAATATATGCAATAAGAGTCCTATTTTAACTTCTTTTTTAATTTTTCATCCTCATTCGTGAGCCCAAACCCCGGGCTCATAACTTACTTTTTACTATTTTTCTTGTATTTAATAAATTATTCTATTATTTATTTATTTAATAATAACATATGCGTTAAAATGGGTATTATTTATTTTGAAAAATTCTCTTAAATATATGCAATATTGATATTGATGTCTATGGATAGATAAAATTAAATTACATTTAAAAATAATTTTTTTATTGTTTTTATATTTCAAAAAATACCAGAAAATCATTTATATATATATATATATATATATATATATATATATATATATATATACATATATATATATACCCGCTACCACGTGGCCCCCTCCTGTTAGGCCACGTGGGCTTAACGACGTTGTTTTTGTGCCCACTTTCTAGCTCGCTCACGCATTACCCTTGTGCCCTCGATTTTGTGTCATAAACCCCACTTTTAGGGATTCTTGCAGACGAATCCGCTGATCCAGATTCATCCCATTTTTCTTTTTTTTTTGTCCTACTTGGCACCCGTATGTACCTCCGGGTTCACGGATGCAGGTGCTCTCTTAGACTAACATGTACAACATCTAGGCCCTCTTACGAACTAAAAAATGATAAACTAAATCTACATAGGTAGCATTTTTTTTGATACAAGGGGGAGATTGGGAGGTGGTCAACTGCGGTTGATCCATCACCTAAGTGTGTCCTTACGGACGAACTCATCGACTACAACATCAAATCCCCACTCAGGCGCAGTCGACAGTAGACCGAGATGAGCGAGCCGATCAACAACGCGGTTTCCCTCTCTAAGTGTATGAGAGTACGTCAACGCACTAACAAAGGATCGGCCGAATGCAAGCGTGTCCGACACCGTCATCTTAATCTCCTAAGGACAGCTCCACCCGATGTTAATAGCCGTCAAACATTCGCCCTTCACCTCAAGATGAGTGATCCCCACCCGATGAGCTTCATGTAGCCCATGAAGTAGACCTAGAGTCTCCTCTTTTAACGCCGAGGACTTACCGCAACTCTATAACCCATAGTTGAGAATTCTACCATTGAAGCATTTCTAGAAATTCACCTATACTTATTACCTCAAGGTTACGACAAATGTCCTTAATTACTTGCAAAGCTAACTGAGGAGGATGTTTTATATGCGATTAAGCTTCTTACAGTGTGTCAGTGTTTTGATAAAAAGGTACTCCTCGCGATTAAGCCGATTTGCGTTGAATAATTTACTGTTCAATCGTCGTCTTTAGAGGAAGTTTATTAGAGGATGTGCTTGTTCTAGAAAATTTCTTCTCCGATCAAGGATTTCAGGAGCTCGATTCTGAGGGTTTTATCTCAGGGAGGATTGTAGAGCTCTTGTTCTTTCTCTCTTTTTTGGATCATTTCCTTGTGGCTCTTAAGGGGATATTTATAGTGTTACCAAGTGAGCAGCTGGCTGGTGACCTCGTGGTTCTTGTAAGGGACACGTGTAACTCATGCCCTCACGCCAGCGGTCCTAGGTTGTTAAACGTGGCAATACTAGTGGAGAGGTGCTTCACCAGCGAGTTGCTTGCTCTTTTTTAGAAGGGTTAGACGGAGTAGAGTCTTTACTTGCTTAGCGGGTTTGATATGTAGGTGTTCACTCATGATTCTAATCACGATCGTGGTGTAACTTTAGAGGGTCTGTCTTTGGAGGAAGGGGTTTGTGGATTTTGCAAGTTGCGGGGGCATTGATCACAACATTCTGGTATTGGGTTTTAGGTATAACTTTTGCGTTGGGATACCCATTTATGGCGTCATACCCCTATTAATTAAGGGGACTATTTTTAGAGCATTGTCATATCTCCTCGGGACTGGATCGCGTGCGGTATTGGCTCGCGAGCGTGTCTCGATAAAAAACAATGTTTTTTCTGTTGAGGAAGGAGATTGTCTTTAAATGGGCCTTATGGGCAGGCCCATTGTCTATTAGGCCCATTTGCAAGACCGGCCGTACGGTCCCACGGAGATCTATAAATGGGAATTTGCTCTTTTTCTTTTTCATTTTGCATTTCCAGGGCAACTGAGAAAAAGAGAGCTTAGAAGAGAAAAAAACAAGCAGTACTTCATGGGAAAAAGGTGTTGTTGGAGGTCATCGGAGATTTTTTCTTGACTAGTTTGTTCGTCTGTGTCTTTCTCTCGCTCGTCTTTTCAAGTAAGTGGTTCTTGTACTCATTCTTTCTTCTGGTTTTTTCATTTCTCGAGCATTTTTTGGGAAAAGGTGGGGATTATCCTGGTGGCGATGTTTTCCGGGGAGAAACCGCCATTCTCGGTGGGGAATAAAGTGGTTGTGCGCTGCAAATGTCGTTATTTTAAGTTGTAAAGTTCCCCTTTTCTGCTTGTTCCATTCGTTGGACCAACCCTTGCAATATAGATTATGACTGTCATGGTGGTGGTTCTCCGGCGGGTGAGGGTTTCTAGGGATTTGAAAGGCGGTTTTTTTGTTAGAAACTTTTTGTCTCCCGCCTTGGGAAGGGGGAGTTCCAAGGAGGCGAAAAGACGCTTTTTGGTCGTCACCTTTTTGGGAAAAAAAAGTCTTTTCATTGTCCCTAAATGGGGCACGTGAGGCGCCAACTTGGCTCCTGTGAGGGGTTTTTTGGCGCCATTTTTATTTAATCGCGATTTGAAAAGACTATTTCCCGTTGTTGATTTTCCTTCCTCGCGTCTTTTCAGGGATCTTGCTTCTTAGAGGTTTTTCCTCCAAAATAGAGATGTCATTAGAACGCGATAGCCAAAATAGGAGCATGGGACCCTTGGGTGAGGGGGTTAACTCTTCGAAGACTCAAGAATCAGCGACGAGGATTGACTCGGAAGCTACAGTGTCTTTCGTTCGACCTCCTCCTCTCCCAATTAGGGCTCACGGGGGAAATGGGAAAAACTTGTAACGTTGAAAGAAACGAAGAGAACTTTTTTAGCTGGGTCCATCAAACGTCCTTTGTCAACGGATGATCCAGAGTATTATCACACGTTTGACTCTGAAATAGCCAAGGCAGACAAGAAGGATCTCTTCGCTTGGAGAAAAAACAAAAAGAGGTTCGCGTGGTACCGGGGGATTTTACCGTGCCTGCTTACATAATCGAAGAGGCTGCGAGTGGTAGCTTTTGTGAGGATTTTGTCCCTTCTACCCCTCTACCTATTCCCTCGATCTTTGGGAAAAGGGTGGCCCCTTCTTCCTCTAAGACTAGAGGGGAGAGGTCAATTTTGGAGCCTGCTCACATGGAGCTTGTGGCTCGTGCTTTCCCTTGGCCAGCGAGGGTGGAGTTGGGTTTAACCACTGCAAGCGGGGTTGTTTTGACATATATCCCAACCATTTGGTAGTTTACTTAGAAAGTTTGCTTCAAGGATTCCGTCTCCCATTGCCTAGACTTCAAGCAAAATTTCTAGAGAGAATACGGGTGTGTCCTGCTCAACTTTCTTTTAATGTTTGGATGTACTTGGTCACGTACACAATGCGATACACTGCCATTAAACAGAAAAAATTCAGTGAATCATCTTTTTACGTTTTTAACTCTACGACATGGTGGTGATGGACTTATGTCTGCTTCTCTTAGTGGGGATATCGTAGAGAGGCTGTCAAGTAAGTCAGGATGGAGGAAAAAATCGTTTTTGATTCGCGACCCCTCGGGAGCCTCCTTGAATTTTAAGACTAATCCTAGCAACTATCATGCTCCTCTTAAGAATAACACTGCAGCGACCGAGCAGTGGAAGTCTCCCTTTAATCGCGGGAGGAGTTTAGGAAAACTTAGTTACAAAGAGATTATAACTCCTGTCCGTTTAGAAATGGCCGGTCTTAGCCTTCCACATCCCCGAGGTGGGTATCAAGTTTTTTCTTGTTTGATCGTGATCTGTACATTATATTTTGAGTTTTCTTAGGATAAAGTTTTTATCCTGATCTACATTTCATGTTTCTTTTTCTCGCAGATATGTTGGACCTTTCAAAATTCTCCGTGGGTGCCCTTGAGAGAAAGGGGAAGAAGACGCCGAAAACTATAGTTGCTTCTACCTCGCAAACTGTTAACGATCTGCCATCGCCTTTAGCTCTTGCTGAGTCATGGATGTGGAACATAGTTCATCTAGAGACGATGAGCTTCTCATTCATAGGTCCAAAAAAATGAAGGTAGGGGAGAAGACGCTTGGTATGATCTCAAAAGAGGATCCAATCACACTATCAGGGATAGCTATATCCGAGTATCGGCAACTTGGATTTTCGGCTATTGACTATAGGAAGTTGGCCCTTCCTCTGAAAAGTTGTCCGGTTGAGAAGGACTTATCCATGCTCTCACGAATGAGGAATTGGCGGATCAAGGACAAAAAACCGGGGGATGGGTAAGTTTCTTCGCGAGTTGATTCATTATTGTTTTGGTTCAGTCATGGTCCCTTTTTCCTCTTTTGCTTATTTCCCATTCTCATGTGTTCTTTATGCTCTTATAGTGTAATCTTCAATGGGAGGAGGTGACGCGGCGGCTGAGAGATTACTGTGATCACGTGAGGGATTTGAAGAAGGAGATCAAAGGGCTTCAAGTTCGACTGACTAAGTTAAAGGACACAGAGATGCAAGAGGGTACAATCAAGAGCTTACAGAAGGCCTAAGACAAGTCTGAAAAAAGAGCTTGAGGTGGTGAAGGGTCAGCTTGACTTATCGCGAGTCGAGTCTTTAAGTTTTAAAGAGAAAAATGCTGAGAACGAATCGCTCGTGGGGAGTTTGGAGAATTGGGTTCGCGAGCTCAAGGTCAGGCTTAAACAGGCTCATGATGAGCTATCTGTTGTCAAGGGAGAGCTGAAACAATATACATCCAGCAACGATGTTCCACTGACTAAGGCCTCGCTCCGCGATTATCTCCTGACCGACAGCGGCCAAGACTGGTTGGACAAGTTCCTCGAGAAAGAGGGTGAAAAAATTATCTATCGTCACTTGTCCGAGGCTTTTATTAAAGGGGTGGAAGGTGGGGTTGTTCGAAGTGTGAACCATTTTGCTCATCTTGGAGATTATGTGACAATGTTTGTACCCAGTTACGCCATTAGTGATATGGTACTTAAGTACCCAGCTCAAGTCTTGGCCCTTCATCCCATGTTCAACCAATTGAGGCCTAGGTTGTAACGACCCAGATTATGAAACCCGGGTTACGTTTAGAGGGAAGAAATATCCCTCTGCCAGATCTTAGCAATCCAAGTACGAGATGTTTATTTATTCTCTTCAAGTTATAATCCTGTCCTAACTCAACTAGTCAAAAACTCAAAAGAGACAAAACGAGTTTAAATCAATATAAATATACATTGCTTCTAAATGTCCAACTAAACCAAAAAATTTATAAAGTCAAGGTTGTACGAAATCTTCTTAACACTCGCCCCATGAGAAAACCCCGCCATAGCAGCAATCAGCAAGCAAAAGGGAGCGGGTACCTGAAACTATCCACGAAGTCAGGCCAAGAGACGCATGCGGGCCCTAAAGACCTCGCTGAGGACATATAATACGCCTATACCTAAAATAAAGGATGTTCTAGTGCAGTACGGAATTTAGATCACACAAGCATGCTGACAGTTTATATATATGCAGAACGCAATTAAATGGATCCACACATAATGCCAAGTGGCATATCCCCAATCTCCCAATCTGTGCCCACTCCGGGGTTATACATGTCCGTACCCAACTTCGAGGTAGGACGCTCGGTCGGTGCCGCAGCCATCATATGTCCGTACCCAACTCCGAGGTAGGACGCTCGGTCACCGCTGCAGCCATATCATAATATAAGACTCGACTGGGACCAAAACGATATGAAACACGAATGCCCCAACGACCCTAGCAACGACTCTAAGGACTCACAGATAACGGCCGTTCTCTTTTCAAACGCATAAAGAATAGGGATGCTCATTCAAAAGTGCAAGTCCTAAGCATGATACTACATGGCATGCTTTTATGCAGATGCAACACCTACATACTATATGACACATCAGGCATGAGGTCCTGGTTACTGAGTAAGCTCCCGTAGGAAACTTACCTGGAGTCTTCACATTCAATTAGCCAGCAAACAACCCACTCAGAGGATCATCCATCAGCAAACAAGCCACTCAGAGAACCATCCAATCACACTAGCAAATAATAAGCAAGGAATAGCTCATCAATACATATTTAATTCACACACGAGCATACTTTCAAGTCAACACAAGATTCCACAATATTTCATATAAATAATCCAACATTCTCATCCTGGCTATCATTCTCAGTTAACCTTGTTCTCATCAAGTATGAAACTTAGCTCAAATTCTTACCAACATCATCACTCAAAACATCTTACTTCATATCAAGTTCAGGTTTTCCCCAACCATTTTCTCAAGTAACCATCGATGATCAAATTCCCGATTACTCAACAAAACCACAGGTTCTCAAAACCAAGGATCAACAAGTCTTATTTATCAAAACTCACATAATAGATCATGCTCAACGAGTAACCAAGGTAAGTTGACAAAAATCTCTTTTATCAAATTATTTTCTCAAGTATCATATATTCATTCATATTTAAGGACTAAGTCATGATAAGTCGACATTTCTAAAATCTTTTATGAATTCAATTATCACCAATCAATCAATGAAAGCTCGAAGTCACAAAAGCAAGATTAAAACATAACAAGTTCTCAAGGTATCTCTTTATCTAAGACCTCAACTTTACTTATCAAGACAAGTTATTAAATCACATCTCAAGGTATTGGCTATTAAACCCATGATAATAACCTAGTAAGAACTTTTCATTATCACAATAAGATCTTATTAATATACATATATAACTTAAAGGATTATTATCCCTAGCCAAAAAGATTTAGTCAATAATTATAATTCTATAAGCAAATAACAACC
This sequence comes from Persicaria maculosa, assembly GCA_963922045.1. Lineage (NCBI taxonomy): Eukaryota > Viridiplantae > Streptophyta > Magnoliopsida > Caryophyllales > Polygonaceae > Persicaria > Persicaria maculosa. Next base: position 41,768,869 of record OY998271.1, read on the forward strand.
AACAACTCATCTATACTCATGATTAATAGTTAACTCAAATTATTAACCAATTTCTTAACTTAAAAAAACATAACAACAAGCTTACAAGTACAACAAGTTCTCAAGATGTCTTTTATATCTTACATGCTTAACCAAGTCTCGACTAACTCTTAGAAGGCCTTGCTAATCAATTTCATTCAATAAACAACATCCAAATGAAATAGTCATACTTTAAAGGCCGATTCCTATAAGGAGAGTCCTACCTCATTCCTCATCTTTTATATAACCATATACGCTTGAACATATCTAACTATTCTTATTTTACTTGCCAAGAACATTCATCATATGACATTCAAATAAACACTCACACTTGAAGGTATGTCTCTACAAGAAGAATCCTATCTCATTTTCCATTTTATCTATAGTTAACATAACTCTCAATTATATATAGATCTTAGTCAAACGAATTACCTAGCTAAAATATATATATCAAGTCAAGCTAATTAATTCTATACCAAGGTAACAAGTATTTCAATCGCTTCTAAACCAATTAAGTTTATATGAACCTCCCAATTAATTTACACTATATATACCTAACTTACGAACAATTAATCACAATTAATCTACCAATTACAAGTCGACTAAAATTATAGGCTTATTTGACCGAAACAAAACATTCAACCGACAAGTTTAACAAGCCAATTTGGTTTAAACTTTATAACATCTTAATTAATTCCGATCAGTAAATAAAACATCATTTAGTTTATCTCTTCAATGGCAACTAGAACAAAGTAGCACATATGCAACAATTCAAGGCACTCAACTAATCAAGTTCAACCACAATTCAAAACCCAATCACACAATTTCATAAATTTGCTCGATAAAGGTCCCAAGGCCCAAGAAATATACCCTTGATTCAACATAAATGAGGGAGGGAAATGGCGGAATCGGGTGACTTAAACCCAAGGGCTGTGGGGTTCGGATTTCGATCCCATCCGCAGTAGTGAGGCTCGACCAGGGGAGAGAATGTTCGATCGGGATAGGGCATTGAGGCTCGCACCACCTGGCTTCGACTTTGGTGGCAGCAGGTTCGCCCAAGGCTTGGCATCGGAGCTTCGGTTGCTGCTGGCGCCGTGAGTCAAAGGAGCAGCCCAGGTGAGCTCGCGAATCCGAACGAAGGGAGGGAGAGTCTCAGATCCGACGCTACCAGATGCGGGAGGTTCGAGGCGCCATCGACGGGAGCAGCTCATGCTCACCCTCGGTCATGGCCATAGAGAGAGGGGGAAACATCGGTGTTGGTGCTCGACATTAGCTGGTATCCGGCGAGAGGATGAGCGAACAGGGGTGATGTTCGCCATCAGCAGCTACTCGTGACCACCAGGCCGACGTCGACTTCGGTTCCAGGCACAGCTCTGGTGGTTTCTGGCTCCGACAGAAGGAATGACGACAAGAGAGGGAGCTGGGGCAGAGGATGGAGGAAGACGAGCAACGGGGCGACGACATTAGGGAGTCCAAGAGCTCGCGGCTCGGTTGCAGCCCTTCCATGGCGGCTTGAAGCTTGAGGTTTGTGCGACGGTTTTGGATCTGAGGCAGGAGAGAGAGAGAGAGAGAGAGAGCGTGAGAGTAGTGGAGAGAGGGAGGCAACGCCATGGGAGGCGCTCGAAGCTGGAGGTGGGTGAGCAGTGTTTCAATCTGAGAAACGGGGAGGAGAGAGTGAATAGGGGCGGCTGATGAAGAGGGATGGGGCGGTAAGGAGTTTATAAATGGGGACATTAGGGTTAGCCTTATATTAGGAAAAAAAATTACAAAAATCATCCCGCTATTTTTGTTTTTGCAAAATTCTATCACAATAAATAACAAGATTTAACCCAACAAATTCTGTTTAATTTAGAATGTCATAAGAATCGTCATACTCGTCTATTTAGATTCAAATCGATATTCATAAAATAATATTTTAAAATTTTCGGTCTTTACATAGGTGAGCGACTCCCTTTGCTATCAGACTAATGACCCTCCATCAAATGCTTGAAGAAATTTCTGTTTTTTGTTTTAAACATTTTGTCCTTCGTTCTAGGACGTTTTTATGCAATACATTGGTTTTTGGAAGATTTCACCCGCGATGTTTAAATGATGTTTCATCGTGGTTTATGCATCGATTGTGGATATGTTACCTTCATCTTTGTCTTGTCTGTTGCTTATATTCTTGTTTTTAGTTTTTTTTTTTGCTTTGCTCGCGATACCCTTACCAATCTCATGTTGTTGAGCATTTTATAAGATAAAGTGTGAGATAAAAAAAGAAAGGGTTCGCTGGGCATGCGGTTTGCAGGTTCAAAAACTCTGATTTTTATTCATAACCAGAAACTGAGCATCGCCGTATGATTTGCTTACAAAAGCTTGTTCATTAGCTTAAGTTTGTGGAGTATCTCCTATGTCTTCGTAACAGAGGAGATCATAGGAAACATCTCCATTTTGTTCCAGGCCTGGCTCTTGTATGGTCACTTGAAAGTGTGCATCTCCTTCGTATTTGAATGTGAGACATGCACCAATCCTGAGGTTATTGATCCTCAAAAATTCTCTCCATCCTTCAGAAAGGGAGTACCAATCTCCTTCGTCCCTTTCAACCAACACCATAAGGTCTTGGTTTAGAGGAGAACATAGGAAAACATGGTCTAGCACTTCTTCTCCGAATTCTACAAATATATATGGGAGAGGGAGTCTGTTTAGGTGGCTTTCATGGAGGATCATTCTAATGAACCTAGGTCTTGGGAATGTTATGATGTTTGTGGTGAATGTGGGAGGTGAAATTTATTCTGAAACCATGTCAAAACTCGACATTCTGTTTTGTATGGGGTGCTGTTTGTAATTGGTGTTGTGTCGCGGGTTTATTTATATTGTACCTTTGTTGGGAAATGAGTTAGGATGGGAAGGTCGGTCTATGGTTTTGGATGAGTGGCAAGATATGTGTAGAGCTCTTGTTTTTGGGATGTTGAGTTGGTTTCTGATCGCTACTGTGGATAACAGCGCAGCTAGCGGTGAAGTTTATCCCAACCGTTTCGTTTGTAAATGTTTGTGTTTCTTCATAATTTATGGTGCAGGTGAAGATAGTAGTGTTGATAAAGGTGCAGCATACCCTAGTGTTTTCAGTTTAATGTTGATCCTTTCAAACCTCGTGGCAAAGATAAGGATAACGATGTCGATTGCTATCTAACCCTGACAGTCGTTTATAAATATCAATTTTTAGGATATGCTTTCTTTTTATAGCACCTATTCCGAGTATGACATCTGATAGTTCGTCCCCGGGTTAAGCACTAGGTTCCCTTGGCTTGGAGGTTTCATAACAGATATTTCCGTCGATAACCATCTGCACAAGCTTGTATGTTTTATAAAAATTTTCATTTTAGTCTAACGTAAAATCGTTGATGAGTTATTCTCGAGCTTTATTTTGCAGCCTCTTCCATTTGGGTATGGAAGTTATGGTAACGATGTTTTGGGGCAAGTACGTCTGTGTTCGCGACCTGACGAAAAGTTCTTGGTGAGGGTCGAAAATTTGAGCACGGATCGTTGTTGGTTTACTGAAGGTTGGCAGGAGTTTGCGATTATCAATGAGATTCGAGTTGGGATGCGACTAATCTTTGACTATGAAGGGCATTCTCAATTTGTTGTCATCGCGATCGACCCGGAGCCGGATCAAAATGGCGATGTAGACTATAGATTAAAAACCCACCACAATAGACTTTTGAAACCGCTGCAATAGCTTTTTCATAACAATTCATGTGTTATCACTGCTACAAAACCGCTACATTAGCCTAAATTGCTACAAATAATGCTTCATTACGCTAAACTACTGCAACATACTGTTTCATTTGCTCTTTATTGTTTTTAGTGTTGATTGCCTATTTTCTTATGCTTTCTAATCAAATCTTTTAAATTAATTTATCCAAACAAGAGAAATTACTTCTTTGTTCCTTCCATTCCCCTCTTATTAAAATCTCATTAATTCTCATTAACCAAACATGTTGTTAGTGTTTAGTGGTATATGTTAATTAATGGGATAAAAATTATATGAAATATTACCTTTTTATTAGGGTTATAGATTAATTGTGTTAAATAACCTCATCTTTAGGATAGTTATCTTGACCTTATAATATTTCTTAAAATATCTTTAGTATTGGATTTGAGTTGGTAGACCTAGGTGGGGTTGATCTGAATTCGAGTGTTGATGATGAGTGCATAGTGGTCGTGTTCTGTTAGGGTTGGTAGTTATAGATAGGTTTTCTTGAGGATGTTATCTGTTATTGGGCGGTATTTGGGGTCGGATAACATGAAATTTATGGGCTTTAGATGATGTTAATTCTCGGGTGTATTACTATAGACCATAGTGAGGTATTAGTACTAATATAGTATTCCTTGCGCTTGATAGAATGTTGGTATGTGGCGGTACTTGTATGACTCTAACGTAATAATGCTTGGTAATTAGCGCAAGTATGATGTGATTTATCTAATTGTTATGAGATGCAACTTCTGTGATGAGATGTGATGAATCCTACTATGTGTGATGCTATACTAGATGTGTTACAATATGTAATCGTTATTAATGTGATTATGATATGCTAAAGAATGTGTGATATGATTGATATGATACATGATGCCTTGAATTCAGAATGTTAGAAATAATAGAACCTGACTTGATAAAATATGATTCTGACTTGGAACCTAGGAAGAGAATATGAGATTAGCCCTTAGAGGTGGCTGGTAGGATGATTTGAAGGATTGGAAATGTTTTTGACTTACGCTGGATTTTGAACGATTTTGAACGATGCTTTAAAAAGGACTAACTTAAATTTTGAGAAAACTAACGCAAACCGAGCTTTCATCACAACGCCCCACGAAGTGGATATAGACATTTTATAGGTGCATTTGTAGATTGCTTGCTAAGACCTAGTGGAGATGCTATGATGCTTTTCGAGTTATGATATGACCGAGAAGTCGAAGTAAGGATATGATAAGGGTTCATATCGCATTCTCGCTATGACCGATTGGGGATATTATGATCATGACAAAGATACTGTGAGGATTTCATAGGTGCACTTATGAAGTACTTACGGGATCAATAGCATGATCGGACTCACCAATTTCAAAACTTCATCCCCTTGCTTTAAAATGATTTTGGTCTCGGGGACAAAACTTGTTTTTAGAGGTGGATGATGTAAGGCTCGGATTTTAAATCCTAATTTTCGGAAAAAGAAAATTATAAATGAATTTAAAGTCGGAATTTGAAGGGAAAACTCGTTAAATCGGATTTAAAACTCATGGAACGGACTTCCGGCCTAAAATGAAATTTTGAAAACTAACTTGACAAAACGACATATTTCCTCGGATTTTTGAAAATCTAATTGATCGAGAGAGCGGGAATCGGAAAACTAACATGGGAAAACTAATGTCGGGAACTAACCTCGGGATTCGAACTCGCAACGTCGGAATGAAGACTCTCGCCCTCCCTCCCTCTAGCCCTAGTCGACATTCCCACAAACCCTAACCCATCTTGGAGCCAAAATTTGGAGCCATAAGCCAATTTAAAATTGGTCAAAGATGCCATTACCCAAAATAGTGAAGCATCCCTATCCTCCTTTTCTTCTCCCCTTCTTTGCACCCTCCTCCTTGGGCACGATGCCATCTCACTTCCATCCCATCCTTATCCCATCTCTTACCAAAAATCATCCCCATATTCCCCTTTACATAATCTGATTTTTGACCCCCACATCTCACCCCAACACATTCAAGTAGACCTAGAAACCTTATCCAAAAATCTTGAGAACTACAAGCCCAAAACACATCTCACTCCCCTCTCCTCCACCCTCCTGCCACCACCATCTCAACACCTTACCACCACCTTCAGCCACCCTCCAGCAACCGACGACAGCACCACCACAACCCTATAACATCATCCATTTCATCTCCCCCCTCCATTTCAAGACAAATGATATTCTAGCAAGTCAGACCTTCCTTCTCCCTCCTAGGAGAGAAGTAGCAGCAACACCACCTCCTTGATGTCCTACAAGCCTTGGAGTGAGCCCAACAGCCCGGAGAAGCCCTAAGAAGCCTAGAAGACCCAAACTCACTATTTTTGGTTTTAGGAGAGGTAATGACTCATTTTTACCTCTTTTTACCTCTTACTAACTCAAAGGTCACACTTTTAACACCCTCTAACCGAAGGAAAAGAAGAAAAATTGGGGGAGGATCTTTATTTCTCTCGATTTTCTTGTGTTTTATGTGTATTAACATGGGTATTGACATTGGGGGGGGGGGAGGTTGGGTGAGAGTTAGGAAGGCTAACCATAACAAACGAGACCAAACGAGCTGAAAATCAATAGCTCTAGGCCAAACTCGTCGCCGCGAGTTAGAACATTGCACTGGGGTTCCATCTCGCCGTGGCGAGTGGCCCATGTCGCCACGGTGAGTGACAACCCAGGGGAGCCTTTGAGGACTCCCTAGCGTCGCCACGACGAAAGCCTTCCGCGGGGGCGAGAGCCCATCTCGCTGGGGCGACTTGACCCTCTTGCGACCGCGACACTCCCAGCTCGCAGGGTATTCGCTAGGCCTGTTTTGCGGTTGCGAAATCCATTTTCGCCACGGCGAAATACCCTTGGACGAGAGCTTAACTTGTTAACTTGGGGGTCTTTGACGAACGTTTTCGAAAGCCGATTTTGATGGTTTCGGGGATTCAAATGACTGACTTGATGACATAACCTCTGGTTTGGGAAAATGAATTGCGAACACTTTCAAAGGTCGGAAGTCCTAACTATTTGACTCAGATTTCAAAATGGTTTTGAGACTAACTTGGGGATTTGACGTATTGGGTGACTAACTACCATGATGATGTCGTGGTGTGACTAATATCATGACTGTGTGACTAAAACCATGTATGGATGACTAATAACATATATGTATGACTAATGGCATGATGTAGAAGTAAAGTATTATCGTATGAGTAATGTGCGTCGAACCGCTGCCTTACTAAACCGCGGCTCTAAACCGCCTCCTCTGCTCGAAATTGTAGTAGTGCATCATGCACATATAAGCAGAGGAGGCGGTTTAAAGCCGTGGTTTAGTAAGGCAACGGTTCGACGCAACGGTTCGACGCAACGGTTCAGGAGAATTTTATGAATTTAGAACTAGTTTAGTAAATGGAGGCGGTTTAGACAGCGGTTTTTAAAATATATGCCTATGGAGGCGGTTCAAGTGTCTTTTGGCAGCGGTTCATTTAAGAGATAATTGTTATGGCGACGGTTCACCAAAATCCGCTTTAAAAAAATTATTTGAGACGGCGGTTATCACATTGGCGGGTTTAATATGTCCGGTCTGGCTTAATTTCCCCCAAAATTGTAAAGAGCCCGCTGAAAATAATAGAGAGTAAGACTTCACTTTTACGGATTTGGTCATTTCGTCCTCTCTCCTCCACCGCTCGAGATCATTCAAAACCTGGTGGTTTCTTCTCCAGCGCAGCCACACACCTCCTTCTCGTTGGAGAATCAGTCTCTCTCTCTTTATCTCCTTGTCGGCGTCCCTCGTTCCATCCTTTCCCCGGAAGCTTCCTGCGCGCAAACTGGTGGTTTCTTCTTTGGCACGCACGAATCTCCCGCTCGTCTTCGCCTTCGCCTGAGTCGCTAGCTGCTGTCGAAGCCTCTACAATGCCTGAGTCATCGACATCTCTCCTGCAGCGCCTGTAAGTTTAAATGTTTAATTGTTCTTCAATGTTCTGCTTCGATTTGGGATTTCACCAACTCCAATTTTAGGGTTTTTGATAGATTTTGCAAATCTATGTTTGGAATAGATAGAATTTTAGGTTTTTTTTTGACAGATTTTGCAAAATTTAGGCTCGTGTGGTATTCGGTTTATGCGTTTTTGTTGTTTTCCAAATCGGATTGGACATTTGATAAAGGTATTCGGTTTCTCAAAGAGCACAAACTTACGGGAGGAGTGAGGAATTCCTCACTGTTGGATTAAAGATCGAAAGGTTGCCTAATACCGAATCATGTTGGCCACCAAGGTCTCAGCTTCATTGCTTAGCAAACTCTGTGTTGTTAACCGTAATTTTGAGTTACTGAAATCACAGTCTGAGATGAGAGTTTGTAAGATGTGTATGCTGGCAAGTAGGAATTTTGTTCATTTATGGTTTTCTTCATATTTTTTGTGAATCAAACTATTCTTGACTGGTTGATTTCAGTTTTCTTCATATTTTCACTAACTCATATGCATAATTGATATCCTGTTTTCTTCATATCTATAGCGCTTGAGATATGAATACTTTATTGTTCAACCATAATGCTCTTTTAGTTCCTCCATTCCCCTTGTATGTCTACTTTATTGTTCAGCCATATTTTCACCAACTCATATACGGGAATTAGAAGAGCCTTCCACCCTCCTGGAGAATGATCACTGAATGATAGTTTGTTTCTTTTACTTCATAAACAGCTTCTTAATGACCAAAGCAAAGCATTTATGTGACAATTTATGCAGTTATGAATGATCTGTTGTTAATTACTTCTGATTCCGAATGAAGAACTAACACAACATATTTATACGGCAACTTTCACAGTTTTTTGGTCATCTATACATGATTTTTATTCAAAACAGAGATGTTTTTTTTCAATTAATTTATGTGCTCGACCTATTCCATGACTGACCGTTGCAGGAAGTTGGCTTGCAGGGAATACTTTTGACCGGGGCACCTGGTACTGGCAAAACATTGCTTGTAAAGGTAACTATATATCTGATTAACATTGTCCTTAGGTCTTCTGTGAAAATTCATACTTTTGTTGAAGGCATTCGTGATTTGCATTTTGCTATATTGTAAAAGATTGAACAACTAATGAATCATAAAACTGGTTCTGAGTTTGAAGAAATGTAAGCTATCTTGAACTTCTAGTGGCTTTTTAAAGAAGAAATTTGAGCAAGTTACTTGGTAGTCTAATTATATTAAAATGGCGTCTGATGCCTGAAATATGAATCATATTAGGACCTAATTAAGAACTGTGATAAGTTGAATTAATAGAACTCTAAAATTTGTATCTGATAAGTTGCTCGATGATGTAGACCCATATATGGTTTGTATGCCATTATTGGCTGCAGAAGTTTAGCTTCATAATAAGCCTTCCCTTGATTCATCGCCTTCATCTATATATCAATACTAGTTCATACCCACGCCTTTACATGCAACATCTTCTTCTTCTTCTTGATCATCATATTGCCCTCTTTTTTAGTGACTGCACTATAGTCTGGATTAGTGATCAGGGACTGGCTCACTGGCTTTAATGGAGATGTGTAAATGGGCTAATCTCTCACCTGCAGTTGGGTTCTGAGAGCCTATCTTTTATAGTATTTTTTTTTTGCAGAACAGGTCTTGCAGTTCCTATATACATATGTTGTAATAGTTAATGCATGCCCTTTCACTGTGGGCGAGTTTATTAGGTGGAAGGGCTGGCTTTTCTCGATGTCCCTCTTTTCGATTTCACTCAGGCTCATGTTTGAATATTCTGTACAATTGATCCTACACAAGGTTAGTACCCCTAAATTTATTATTATCTATTTGAGGGGTGAATGGTTAATGGTGCCTATACATCTCCAATCTTTGGAAATCAAATGCCTTTTTGACAGGATTTGTTTCAAGTAATTATATTTTTTGAGATGAGATGATAAGGAAAACTAGTTATTTTCAACTAACAGGAGTTTGTTGTTTCTTCCTCCATTTGACAATTTTGAGATGAAGTAAAATTTACTCAATCTGAATTTTGAGATGAGATGAGATGATACGGCTGTTTAAGTTCCAGCATTGCTCTGGCCTCTATTCTGTACTCTAATTTGGAGGGTAAAGCTTCTTGTAGTGAGTTTTTATTAGTGTCTTGTGATGTTTTTTTCCTCCCTCGTTACAGCTCTCATGATCTGCTATTTTGTCGGAGCTAGTAAGACCTTATTCTTTTGGAATATAAAAAAAATATTTGTTTAAAAGAAACTGAGATCTGAAATAGGACTGATATTCATTGCCATTTCGTATGATATGTTTTTTGGCACAGTTAGTTTGGAGGAGGAAGATAGAGTAAATGTGAAAGAGGGGTTTAACTTTAACCCAGGCAGAGACTAAGTCCTTTAAGGTCTAAACATTGACCATATCTGCCTTAGAAGTTTAGTGGTTAAGATGTGATCAGAATAAACCCAGATTGTTGATTTGTTTTAACGTTCGTTATCATCTCTGTCAGCATCATTACACCTATAACAATGCAGTAACATTTACTGCATTGTATCCCTATCAACTTAGTTAGCCTTTTCTTATGTACTATTATTATTTTTACTCCTTTTCGGGCAACCTGAAATTTGGGCAATTTGCTTATTTGGGCAAATTTATCAATGATTAGGGTTTCTGTATATGTTTGATCACTTGTTGATTTAATCACTTGCATTTCCTGGTCATCTCTTAGATGACCAAAAAACATATGGTGTCTTCATTGGTAGAATCAAAATGCGTTCTTAGAGATGACCTAAAAACATATGGTGTCTTCATGGTAGAATCAAAATGCGTTTAAAGAACACAAGTGATGTGACTGGTTTTAGTTTAGTCTGCATTTGAAACTCAATTTGACTTGAAAAAAATCAAATTCATATAATTCAATTTCATTTTGTCCCGCTGATGTATGAGCTTCAAAGTGTGCTCTGTTGTTTGCTTTTGATTTTTCCACTGACAATACTTGTGCTGTTATGCGTACTATGATATTTTTTATTGTATGAGCTTCAAAGTTCCCATACTATGATACTTGTTGTCATACTTGTGCTGTTGCTGCTCTTTTTCAACTGTCAAAGTGCTCTCTGATGTTTGCTTATGATTTTTTTTCTATTGTCCCCATTAGTGACAGTATTACACCTATTTATCGCCCTCTTCAGTCTTCACCCCTTTGATTCCTTCACTGCCTTTTACACAACATTTATTCATTCATTCCTATCGTTTTCAATGAAAATACCTTGTCACTCACTCTTGTAGGTGACAGTTGTCACAGAGCTTTTAGAGCAAGTAGCAATGGGTGCCGCCTGGATGATTGCCTCCTCTACTGCCTCGTCATGGGCAAGAAGGCGTTGGAGGACGCTGTTCATGGCGGCGAGAAGTTGAACAAGGTTTGAGAGTTTCAGTTTTTCAAATCTTACCTGTATCTTATTTTTATGCACTTGCAGTTTCCAAATTAAATGTACCCTAAGTCTTGATCCTTTGTCTTAAGATATGTTGAAACTGTCATGATTACTAGTGTTTCTTGGTTTGTCCTAAATTATGTACATTAAAATATCAATAACTCTGTATAATTTTTTCTATATTTTTTTAGTAATTAGGGGATATTAACAATGAATATAAGCTAGATTTCATACATTTTTTTGCTTGTTTGGTTTGTAAAGTGAAACATGTTTTTGGTTTTTCTATGCAGACATTTTCTAGCAGGAGTCTCTGGGTTATGGCACTATCGGACTACTTTTCTGAATGATTTGATAAGACTGACAGAAGATGGAATGAGGTTAGAGGTGTTTCTCCTAGTTACTTATTTATTTGGTTATGTCCGTCTTTTGCTGTTTCGTTAAAAGATTGAGGTACAAGCATGCAATGTATAAAATGTTTTATCGGGGAAGTTCATTTAAGGTGGAGTCCTGGACTGAAAATTTTAGGTTAGCTGTTGTCATCTGATCAGCATAGTTTCACTCATTGAGCCATCTACCTTTTGAAAGGTGTATTTTCATGATTTATGTTTAGTTAGACTGTGGTTTGTTTGTAGCTCATTTCTAAATTTCCTTCAAATGGTTATGTGGTAAGTAGGTTAAGAGAAGATTGGAACTATTGGTTTTAGATTTTACTGAATTATCTATCCTTGTAAATCAGGACGCTTATATGTAAATTTTCTGTTAATTTTTTCTGAATATTAGCATGGCTATTTTTAATCTTTTGGATGTCTATTTAAACATGGTTCGGGGTCGCTTAGCACATGAGCAAGCTTGTGATGGAAGTGTTGATTTGGTGAGGAGTGAACCTACATACTCTTTAGTAGCAATACCGTCCAGTGGGTGTTTCTCCTAATTACTTATTTATTTGTTCAGTGATTTGTGTCAATAACGTTTGCTATTCGAAAAAGTTTGCTTATAGAATGGATTATTCTAGGCTTTCTGCTCTCACTTTGATTTAGGGTTTATCGTCTCGTCTATTATTAACTGATATTTTCCAGTGGTTTGTTCTCATTTGCTCTTGGTCACTGGCTTTCCCATAAATATGCAGACAACCACCCTTGTGGTCACTAGCTTTCTCTCGTCTGTCTTTCTCTCGTCTGTCTTTCTCCAGGTTCCTCTTTGTTCTCTACCCTTATTTCATCTTTCACTTTCGATTCAATTGTTGACTTGTCCTCTCCAATGGTGTTGATTGCTTAACCCCGATCTCTTTGGCTTATGGTTCTGTTGTGAGTTTGAATTTTAATCTAGATGTTTTAAATGGAACTGAATTTTAATCCTTCCTTTTAACTCATGGTGTTTTCGATGTGATTTAGGTTACTGTGGATTTGGAAAAATCCCTTTAGAGTTTCGCCAATATCTAGTGTGTGAAGTTAGATGTGATTCAGGTGTCTACATAACAAGCTTCTGCTGCTTTCTCACTTCATTAAGGATGGAATCATGTTATCTTGTTACAAATGAAGCATTTCACTTTTTGGATATGTAGTATTTGTAATGAAACGTTGGTAATTACTGTTATAATGCAATGAAAGTCCCAACATTTTGAATTTCTATTCTTCATTTTGTAGTTAATTTTAAATTTATTATTTCAATATATAAATATCTCAAATTATAATACACAGGTACTGCATGTGTTGTGAATAAACCACTGCCAAATCTTTTCATTTCTAAGCTATTTAAACCGCTGCCATAGGTTCTTCTTTTTGTTGCCACAGAACACAATAACCGCTGCTATAGAGTAACAAAAACGTTAGCAAACAGCTGCCAAATATTCGTTACACTGCCGCCAAAGCTCTTGAACCGCTACCATAGACCACAAAAACCGCTTCCAGATCTAGTAGACCGCTGCCATAGGTTTTAATAATTGCCTCTATTTTCTTTAAACCGTTGCCTAAGGGTTTTTTACCCGCTTCCATTGTTCTCCCACACAAATGTCCCCATAGACTTTGTGGCAGCGGTTCTAGGTACCTTTTGGCAGCGGTCTAACCTCTTACAAGATCCGCAGCCATAGGCTTCTAAAACCGATGGTATAGGTCTATAGAAACGGGAGCAGATGGTGCGGTCGGTAAACCGCCGCCAAAGGGTTTAGGCCGCGGTTATAGGGCTTTAGGCAGCGGTTTTTGACCGCCACTAAAGGTCGGAATTGTAGTAGTGATGTACTAGGTGCTACATTTCATAATAGCATGCCATGTAGTATCATGATAGGTTGCATTAACGTATGAGCATCCTTATTCTGAATGCGTATGTAAATAGAATGGCCATTATATGTGAAGTATTAGAGTCTTTGCTAGGGTCATAGGACGGCCCAGTCACATTGGGCCTCCTTCTTAGTCGTTTGAGTCATGATATATTATGTAACGACACTTTACTATTATCCGCATTACTCTTCTTTTCTCTTTAAAAGACCACATATATGATGATTTGAAAAGCATGCTATGGGTTGGGCACCAATACGGGCTTGATCCTATTAATGAAATGGAATGCATTCATGAGTTGGCCAGTCTCCGTCCTATCAGGAAGGGGGGCGGTGGTAGGAGAGGAATATGTCACTTGGCATTCTGTGTGGATTCATTTAACCGCTTTCTGCATCTATATATATAAACTGTCAACATGCTTGCGTGATTTAAATTCTTGTCCTGCATTAGAAGTATGATATTAGGCTTAGCGTATGTGTGTGCTTATATGTGGGGTGTAGCTATGGGATGTTCATGGTGAATAATTGGAAATGACTTGTCACTCGACCATATAAATGTGTAGTAGATTAACCACATAATAAACATGTTTTGACCCAGCTTCGTCGTGGCACCTTGTATTTACAGGATTGTTGGTTTACGCGGAAATGTTTTCCCGACTTAGTATTTAGAACAGGTACAGGGGATTTACCCCGGGGATTCCAACGATCCTTATATGTATGACTATCAAAATTTTATTGGGATTGAAGTTTATATGTTGAAAAACGACATTTTCATAATTATATATGCTGACAAATGTATTTTTGTCTTTATAACAGCATATTATACATTCGTGATATATTTAGAAAGGAATATATGAGAAAATATGGGTTGATAAACGAAAACACATTATACATTCGTGATATATTATAAGGGAAATATGTATATTTATGTTGATATTGAAGAGATTTATGTATGAAGAATTATTTATGCTGCTATAAAATACCTAAATGGATCGGTCAAGTGAAATTGTCAATTTAAAACTGTAATCGATCAATTGAAAATGTCGATCAGGGGCGAAGTGTTGAATTCGGAACTTGCTTCACAAGAAAAGTAGGGATGGGGTGATCTCGGGAGAAGCGGGGGGAGGGAGGGGGTATGGTGCCCGGTGGAACTTTAATAAATAAAGCTAGCTTTGTAGATATTTACTTAATTAGGTCGTATTAATTACTTTTTTAACCATAAAAAATATCAATATCACTTACAAGTGACAAGATTAACTACACAAATAAACCATCCATAATCTATCTCTCCATTATGAGATATTTTTGTGTATGAAGGTGCCAAAGATCGACGCGAATTAGATATTTTTGAATCAAATGAATTGACAAGATAAAGGATATCTATCACAGGCTTATCGATCATATATGCAGTGTATACAGTACATAAAACTATCAATATACACATTGGACTCTTGTGTTAGAAAATTCAACATATCCCATCTAGGCATGTACGTTCTCAGCTGGATGAACCAAACATTATTATAAAAGCAGTCCTAATCCATAATATGAAAATATGTAATAAATTATACCCTTGGAGAGGGAATTTATATATCAGATGGCTAATTCTCCAAAACTTGTTCTTCTAACACTGCTCTTGTTTTGGTTTTGCCTTATAGGAGATGCTCAACATCTTCGCCCTTACGATGGTACGTACTTAACTAGCTAACAACTAATTATTAATTTCACTCAATTCAATCTCGTCAATTAATTCGTACGTACGTACCCATGCATATGATCGATGGAATTATATATGTTTAATGAACAAATACGATCAGGTGGTGAAGATAAACAAGATAGCTCCGGCTCAAGGAAAATGCTGAAAGATAAGCCTTCTGGTGCCGATTGGGACGAGATTGGGCTGTTCCTCCGCTACTTTAACAGCAAAGGCCCGGAAGCGTTCGGTGACAGGAGGAGACAGCTGACATCGGTTAACCCAACTGGCCCATACAGAAGCTTGCAACCTGGACCCGTCTGTGCCGGCAGGGAGTACCATACCTGCATATTTAGGTCCAAACCGAAACCCGTTAGACCCTGCACACCTATTGAGCGTTGCTCTCCTCCTAGTGATTAGCGAATTGAATGCGCAAGGGAGTTGATTCGTCGTGTATTCGAGATTATGATGAAGTCCGTTGTTTGCTTGCGAGTTGCGAATCGGGAATAAGCTAGTCAATGTTACAAAAAGAGTTGCATTGATATATATACTATATATGTAAGTGTATGCAATTTTTTGTCTTTTCAAATACTATATATGTACGTACGTGTAAAATGTGCTGTAAAATAAGCTTTAAATGTAAAATTTTCAAGTAGTGCACACCAGCCTGATTATTAAACGAGCTGATAAAAAAATAAATGTCCATATAATAAGACCTAATTAATTAAATGTCAATCATCCAAGATTTATTAATTAAATGTCCATCGGTCACTCCTAAACTATTGTTCGCTTCCTTCCCTCCATCCTTCCCCTCCATCCCTCTAAATTAGTTGAAATTTTTATACTGACAACGGATTGTTTAGTTGAAATTTGTATGCTGACAACCGACTCCCTCCATCCCTCTACTGACAACGCACTACTAAGACTCCCTCTATCTCTCGAACTGACAATGGAGTGGTAACTCCCTCCATGCCTCTAACTTAGTTGAAATTTTCCAAAATCAGCACATGTCCGATTACAAAAACTCAGCACCTTTCCGATTATAAAAAACCAGCACCTTTTTATTAAAAAAAATCAATGAAATATAAAATGGATGAAAATTTTATGTTGACAACAGACTCCCTACATCCCTCTAACTAAAAATGGATCCATCCCTAACTTAGTTGAAAATTTCCAAAATCAGCACCTTCTCGATTACAAAAAAAAAATCAACACATTTTCGATTACAACAAAATCAGCATCTTTTCGATTATAAATAAAAATCAAGTGAAGGGGCTGCCGTTTAACAAGTAGTCATGGCTGACGACTCACAATTCATACGCCATCCCCAAGCTCGACTCCATGGAAGCGAGCTTGATTGACATGCTGACAGGCTGATAAGCTGACAAGCTCGACCCGATCCAACTCCACAATGGCGCTCCTCTTCTTCTTCTTGTGATACCCGTCAGATCAGGCTCCAGAGAAGCGAGCTCGACTAACATGCTGACAGGCTGACATGCTGACCGGCTGCCAAGCTCGACCCTTCCTCCAAATAAAGGGAAATAGAAAGGATGAAATTAGAAATACAAATGAGAAGTTACTTGAACATTTCAATAGAAATATATAGAGTGCAACTCCACCTAATCTCCTAGAAATAAATTGATTTAAAACTTACACAATTCAATAGCTACAAAGCAGATAGCCTCTTTTTTCCCTCCTCCTCCGTTTCAATTTACTCTCCGGACAATTATAGGTTGATGATGAGAAGATGTACCTTCATCTATGTGGGATGCTCCCAGGTGAAGTTCACGACAGGCACCCAGTACGAGAGCAACGTCGACTCACCTCTCACCTTCGTCGTCAACGCTGCCTCCAACTCCTTCTTCAACAAGTTCACATCCGAAGCCAGATTCGGCTCCCGCACCATCGTGTACGGCCTCTTCTAGTGCCGCCCGGACCTCTCCAATGTCGACTGTGCCCGCTGCGTTGCCCACTCGGTGAGCCAACTCGGGGACCTCTACGCCAAAAGGAGAGAGTGAGCTTCTTTGTCAGCTTCTTCTGCTCACGGAGGAATCGGACTGACATCGCTCTATCAGCGAAGTGACATCGCAGAGGAATCGAACTGACATCACGGAGGAATTGGACTGGCATCGCTCCTTCAATAAGATAGAGAGTCGCAGCCAATGGAAGGAGGGAATGAATTCACATATTCAATATCCGCCCAATCGGATATCGAATGTCAGCATCCCCTCAGCACCTAGTCCTCGATCAGCGAAGTCGAAGATTGATCCACATCCATGGGAAGGACGGAAGGAGGAGGAAAATTTATTCATCACCCTATCTGATCATCCATGGAGTGGTTGGGGATGACATCGCTTCTTTTGGAGGTTCGATCGAAGCGAGAAGGCCGGGGATGAAGGGGGCACCATCATTGGAGTTCGAGTGGATGACGAAGTTGGATCTAGGGTGGAGCGGCTTATTGAAGGAGCGACCATAGAGGAAGATGGAGCGGCTGATTGAAGGAGAAAGGGTTAGGGCAAGGGTCACTGACCGATGAACATTGAACTAATTTAGATTGACCGGTGGACATTGGGCTAATTAGGGAAGGAAATTCGGCCTTCTTGCCCAATATTCTCTTATTAAATGGATTAAAAAGAAATTTATCGGTCCGATCCAACACTAACACACGTTTCTCTCTCTTCAGCACTTTAAGATCCCCTTATGCCTTCCTCGTTTCTCTCTCTTTGAAATCAAACCTCTGACCTCTCTCTTCGAGCATCTCTGACAACCCCATTGTCGAAAAGAAAGAAAATTTTCAATCTCAAAACTTGCTATTTGGCTTAGTGCTTAGGCAATTTGTGCCCCAATCTTGAAATTGCACTCACACCCCATCCAATTGGTTTTCGATTTGAGCAATTTTTGTACTTTTGGTTTGGGTCGGCAAAATTCTGGGCTTGGAGAGTCTAACAAGGACAAAAGGTTATCCTAATTTGAGCATCTTAGAGGAGGACCAATGAAGCATAAGAACCCGCCTGAGCTCTCAAGTGTAGCACTACGGTGTCGGAGGCGATCATTATCGGGCTTCTCATCTTAGGTATGTTAGCGTCCCCTCCCGTCCCTTTTTTTAAAATAAATAGAAACATGAGTTTGTGTTTGGTATTGGATGATTTTGATTTGGTATATTGATATTAAAGTGATCAGTTTGATTTTTTTTAATACCCAACCTACATACATATATATATGAAACAAGTTGCATAATCATGTACCGTAATCACGTTGATCTATGTTCGTCATCTTGATAGCTTTGCTAAATCTTAAATAACTATTTGTATCATAGAAATGACTAAAGAACATTGCCAAGATGACACTTTTTCTTGTTTTAAATTATGCACTTATGAGCTACTCATCGAAGTGAGGTAATAAATATTAGTGATTTTCTAGAAATGCTACAATTAGAAAGGAAAAATAAAACAGAAATGAAAGGTGCAACAACAGGCTGCACGCACTATTCTAAAAGGCATACGCTAGGAAAAACAAAATCATCAAGTCGGGGACGCAAACGAAAAACAAAGCCAAGCACTACCATGTAGCACCGTTGACCAGCGGTACATCAAGACGCTATCTCATGTGGGCAGTGAAGACGACTTCCAAGGAAGCGCTTCTCGGAAACGGGATCATTCTAAACACACCACCGTGACCTCATATAATCTCAACTCTGGACGTTGAATCTTCAATCAAATATATGTACATCTAGGATCATCAAAAAGCACAGCCACAAGCCCACAACCAACCCGAACAAGATGCGCCAAAAGGATTAAGGCCTTATAGAGAACGAGTTTCATGTCTCGATGAATCGAGGAGTTCAAGTCTCGATTAGAATCGAGGGGTTCAAATATAAAAGTATTTATAACTATATATAAATAGATTTTTTCTAAAAAAATTATCTTCCTTTCAGCCAAGGATTTTGGCGTGGATATCGTAGTCCCCGATGAAGTTGTTGACGACGTGGTGGTGGAGGCCGGCGGAGGTCAGCACGCGGTGGAGGCGGCCGTCGATGGAGTGGAGGAAAAGATGTGGCGTAGAGAGGATATGGGGAGTTGAAGATGGCAAAATTCCTCGGATGGAGATGAGATTCTTGGGTTCGGAGAGATCTGTGACCTCGTTAGAGGTTAGTTGATGTTTGGGTTGGACAGCCGACATCACATAAGCCGGTGTGATAATGTGGTGGAGATCCATGAAGGTGTTGGTGGTGGCGGGTTACACGCGGGAATGTTTTTTACTTAATAGTACGTTTTGCCCACAAAAGGGGTTTATTAGCTTCTAGAGAGAGGAGCTCTCTCATCGATCTCTCTAGAATTAGGAAACCTTTTTGTAATAATACCTCTTTACAGGTTTATATGTAAAAATAAATAAATGTACTATTGTGTCGTATACCCGATAACTAAAAAGGGTGATCTGTACCCAACACAATAATTTTACAATTTTAGTTGTTCGTGTCAAATTCGTGTCATATCCTTTTCGTGTTATGTTTTTCCTATGTTTCAAATTGGGTCTTAATTAATGAACCTTTCATTTGAGATATTATGTAAAGTAATTAAAATCCATTTTTGGTACATCAATTAGGGGTAGGCATATCCGGGTATCTGACACGAACCGGATAATAATGTCCGATACCCAAAATTGTTTAGCCTAAAACGCCCGAATCATATACAAACCAATTTAAGTTGGGTATCTGATACGATAAAACTATTCGAATCCGTGTCGAATACCGAGTTATCCAACACGAACCATTTTTTTTCCTTCTTTATATGTGTTGTGCAGTGAAGAAAATTTCAGAGATGGCCATGGCGGTGAAGAAAATCAAGCCCTAAAAGGATTGAATGGCAACAGTGTGCTGTGTTGTTGTTGCAAATTTCGACATTGTAAAAAAATGCAAAAAATCTTTAACAACACCAACAGCCAACAAGCAACACAACAACTTTGCACATATTACAAATTCACACTACAACAAGTAACAAATTTGCATATGCCCTAAAAGAGCAAAAACAACACCAACAACACTACAACAAGTCACAAATTCGCACAAATTTGTTCTTACAAATTCGAGATTTAGGGTTTGTTTACTTTGAACAAATTCCCACAAATTCTTACTTACCATTGATTGACGTTCTGAGAGTGGAGAGGGAGGGTCCTGGAGGGATGGGCAACGATGACACACAATTGGAGAAGAGAAGAAGAGATTGAGAGGCTCACTGGCTCGAAAATGGAGAAGAAGGTCCAGAGAAGAGAAGAAGAGATTGAGAGGCTCACTAGTTCGGAACTGGAGAAGAAGGGTCGTTTGCAGATCTACGATGATGACGACTCACGATTGGAGAAGAAATTGAGAGGCTCACTGGCTCGGAACTGGAGAAGAAGGGCCAGAGCAGAGAAGAAGAGATTGAGAGGCTCACTGGCTTGGAATTGGAGAAGAAAGGCCATCTGCAGATCTGTTTAGGCTTTAGAGTTTGTTTACTTTGAAACATAGAAATATAAAAAGGGGCGAGACTGGAGGGTAAGAAAAAAATATCACAGCAAGATTCGAACACAGGATCTATGGGTTTAGGCACTTCTTTTACCGATTGAGCTAGCAGATTTTATTAATACTTTATGGACTTCATATATACCAGTATTATCATTTTAGTACTGTATCTATAAAAAAAATTTAACGGTTAGTGTCGGGTATCCGACAATGGGATTTGCCCGAACCGTATCTGAACTGTTTAATGTCATGTTTTAGCGGTTCGTGTCATTTTCGTGTTGAGTCTTTTCGATTTTGTGTTGTTTCGCGTCGTGTTTTCGTGCCGTATAAGTCATGTCGATTTTTTCTGCATACCTCTAATATCAATTTGTCTATTAAACAATATATTAGAGTTCCAAAAGATAAGTAAGTGATTCATATATGGTCTCCGATCTATTCATCTTCCACGAATAGTAGATCGGGCACCCGAAAAATTTATTTTGGGCACCACTACTAGAATTCTGTCATTTAACATCGGACGATTAACATCGGTCAAAAAAGTGTGTGATGTTAAATAGATCTTTGACATCGGTTTGAAATTTTGTGATGTTGAAAATAAAAACGACACCGCCCTATTTTTTGACCGATGTTAAAAGTTTTATTTTGGAAAAACTTTAAGCGTGCGGGATTGTAATTGAACTATGTGAAATCCCGCTCTTCTCAAATACGCGTGGGCTGATCTAACACTTCAAAATTTTTTTAGAACTTTGTGTTTGTTTCTTGAATTCATCAAAACACTTAGAAAAAAAATTGATTAATTTGTGAAAAAAAAAAATTAAAGCCCTGTAGTAGACTTGGAAATTTCTAAAGAAATTAAATCCTCCCTCCTCTCAATCTCATTCCTAATTTCTGGCTCCTCATTCCCGACCGAATGTTCCTCTTTCACTCTCTTCTTCCATGGAAGCCATGGCGGGCAGGTAAGCTTTCCAGCGCTCTTGCGAACTCGAGGTTCTTCCCTCTCCTATCTCCGTCGGCTTCTCTTCGTCGATTTTGAATCTCCACCGTCTCTGCTATCTCTTCCCTCAGTTCGAATGGTGAGGGACATCTCCAGGTATTCGATCGCCGCTCTTCTTCGCTCACCAGTCTTCACTTCTCTCACACCGCCTCCCTTATCACCTCTCTGAAAATTGCTGCCTCCGGTACGAATTTCCCTCTTCATTGTTCAATATTTTTGATCTAGGGTTTATATTAACTGGTTCCGATTCACTGCATCTTGATAAAATGATTTTCAGTTTCGATTTAGAGCTTCTTTAGGGGTTTCGATCTGTTTGTTGAAGAAACTAATTTGGGGGTTTCTTCCTTAACATCCAGTGTTCTCTAATTTTGGTGTTTCTTTAGGGATTCTCAGAAAGCATCCCTTTAGGAGCTGCAAAAGAGTAAGTTGACTGTAACGGTTTACCTACTCAAGATGGATAGCATAAAGACTTCCGGTGCACAACTAGTTCTGTGCTTTGTATTTCCAGCCATTGTGCTATTGTTTCTAATGAAGGAATGCTCCCTTTGAATTTGTATGCTTGTTTCTCGGGCTTGTTTCATTAGTTACATGTGCAATAAGGAATTTTGACTTAATTTCAAAGTGAAAACAGATTCCTCTTCTATGTTGTTATTCTTGTGATGGTTGTCGATTGTGGTATTTTGCTGTCTGTGTACCGGTATATCGAGATGAACCTCATTTATATTCATTTCTTTTATCAATAGAGAAAGAAAATCTTTGCTTGTATGGCTATCCAAATGAGCAATGGGAGGTCACTTTACCGGCTGAGGAAGTCCCTCCTGAACTTCCGGAGCCTGCCCTAGGCATTAATTTTGCTAGAGATGGAATGGAGGAGAATGACTGGTTGGCACTCGTTGCTGTCCACAGTGATGCCTGGTTTCTTTCTGTTGCCTTCTATTTTGGTGCTAGGTTTGGTTTTGACAAAGCTGACAGGTAATATCTGCAAAATGAGGGCACTTCTCTTTTCTTTTCAAAATTTGGTATACCATCTTCTATATTGTTTCCTTATCTGCTGAAAAAACCGTTTATTCCTTAGTGGAGCAGTTAGAAGTCCATTGGAGAAAATTTAAGCTTATTCTAGTGCCCTAGTGATCTTATTGATTGTTATTTTCTTAACGTAGAGAAATCCTTATTTTCAAATAGGAATATAGTTATTGCGTGATTTACTTTGTCAATGGGGTTAGTTGTTGTGTTCATTTCATTGATGCTTCTTTATGCGTCTATATAAATGTGAAATGTCTTCTTATCATGAATTTATGGACTTCTGATCAATTGTTTTCATATTTACTTTATCTATAGAAGGAAGTGACAACAGAAGTCTTTGTTATTTATTAACACTATTCATGTTGGATTTAAATTAAGACAAATGATGGATAATGTTGCATTATGTTTCCAATTAATTGTATGTCTCAAGTATATACCTATCTAGTTATGCTATCCATCTTGAGTAGTTAAACCGTTACGATCAAGTCAGTTGTTTCTTGACTAGGTAAACCGTTACGGTCAAGTCAAGTGGTATATCTTATTCTTATGTGTAGTTTCTATTCAATCTATGTTTAATTTTTATGCAGTTTAGAGAAGAGAAATATATTTGATTTGATTATTGAAACTAGTATACTAGTAACCTTAGCCAGATTTTGAACTTTAGGCTTTCATCAAGAATGGGATACAAAATGTCAAGCTTCAGTGTGCAGTGCTAGCATAATTAGTGTGAAAGAGTAAGTTGTGGTGATTCGATTGTCCTACCCGGTCTAGATCTGTGATAATTACGGGTACGCTCTCTTACTCGTTTATTTCTTCTTTTATTTTACAACTTTACATATTAACTTGTTGTTTGTGGACTCCTTGTTATAACGTATTATTCTTACTTAATTATGTTTTTTCCTTGCCAATCATTTTCATATATACAGTCTAGATATGAAATTATAGGTACGCTCTCTTACTCGTTTATTTCTTCTTTTATTTTACAGTTGTACATGTTATCTTGTTGCTTGTGGACTCCTAGTTATAATGTATTATTCTTACTTATGTTTTTGCCTTGCCAATCATTTTCATATATACTGGACTAGGTTGGGTGAAATTGAGATATGTAATATTCTATGAAGTTTAATTATCTTATCAATTATGCTTTGGTTTGATATCTTTGATCTCAATTTGCATTAGTTGATCAGTCTTATGTTCTATGGGACACATCATATGTTACTGCAATTATTATATTTAAGCTTAATTTATAGGAACTGAATGGTGTTGTGGAACATAATGAGTTTCTTTGTGCTATCCTTTTATGTATATTACTATTTGACTATGTTGAACATAGTGCAATGTATTAGTCTCATAATCAGTTTTCCAGTCATAGATAGCTTAACTAAGAATGCTCATTTGCTTATTTATTCTCTATAGTGCTCAAGCAATGAATCTGTTTTGCATGCAACATAATCTTAGCGGCATGGTCGAAGTTCAATGTTCAGTCCATATTTCCTTTCCCATTGAGTTGAATAGTGAAACCATGGTGTGGAAGATTTTGGTCATTTCCTCACTTCCGTGCTTTACTTAGCATGCTTCTTCCATACTAGATTGTATTCATAACTACGATTTTTAATTGCTCAAATGAAATATGCAATGGACAGTTAGCTTTGCTTTTCACTAGACTGAAAGTTGTAGATCTTCTTCCGTTGTTTTTTACTTTCCTTTCCTCCTGCTGAATTTCTAAAAGTGACTTGGGCTGAACATTTATAGTTGACTATCTTCACAATGATGTTACCTGTGCAATGCAGGGGGAGCAAGACATTAACAACCAAGCCTGATGCATCCACGACAGATGCCTCTTTCAGTCACTATTTTGACTTCCACTTCACTCTTCACTCTTCAGAATTTCGAACCAGCTTGTTCACGTCATTGTTTTGGTAATCTAGGTCTCTCCTTTCCTTGAATAGTTGAAGTCAAGAGAAATCCTCTCTTTTTCCTTATTTTAAGTGGTTTGAATTTCATTAATAGTAGCAATGTTGTTCATCAAAGATTCACAAATCACAACTTACCTGGATCACCGATAGTGGGGCTAATAGTCATATATGTAGTAACTATGACTTATTTAATACAACATATAGCCTGTATAGATCTCTTATTGTGCACTTGCCAACCGAGCAGATGAATATGGTGAAACTAAAAATTGCAGGGACAATGACAGTCATATATAGATGGCATCACTCATAAGCACCCTTTCGATTCTCACTTTGCCTTAATGCCACTTCCTGTTTAGTAGACGCTTACAGAGTTGACTGATCTCTGTTCTCCAATTATAGACTAGTGTGTTGCTTCCATTTGTGTTGTTTACCCAAGCATTTGCAGCCATGTTCACTGCAGCCTTGACTGGTTTTTTATATGACAAGGCACTTGTCTTTTGCTATTAATTTATTCCCCTTGTTTCTTTGCTTTTTGAGAGTTGATGTCTTGGTGGTCTGTTATTACTTATTGTTATTACTTATTTTCTAGTTGGAGATGTACCTTATTTACATGAAAAATTCATTTTCCTTTATTGATTTCACTTGATTTTATTATTGATAATTTAAAGCCTCTTAGCTCAAATTGGTAGAGCGTTGTGCTCAAGCACAAAGACGCGGTTTCAAATCTCGCACAGGCTATAATAACAACAAAAAAAATACAAATATGTCATTTAACATCGGGTGATAACCGATGTCTTTCAAAAAATAATATCAATGTCTATGTGGGTGATGTTAAAAGTAAAACGTGTTTAACATCGGCCAAAGCCCGATGTTATAACATACAAAGACATCGGATTTAAAAATATAAACGATGTTATAAACTTTATAGACATCGGATTATGGCCGATATGAAAAACTTTTGACTTTTTACATCACCCACTTAGATATCGATTTTTTTTTGAAAGACATCGGTTATTACCCGATGTTAAATGACAGATTTCTAGTAGTGCATCCAAATGAAATATGCGTGTCGGGCTCCATGCAAATTCTTTTAAGAAAAAAACTAAAAATTTATCTGTTTTTTATGCTTGCAGGGTACTCACAATTGAGGATTCACATCTGTCCCATCTCCCTCCTCTAACAAATATTAATTAAAAAGAAAATAAAAATAAAAATAAAAATAAAAAATAGATTAAAATAATGTAAAATAAAGAGAGTTTTTGAGAAGGGATAATAGAGATGGACAAACTCTCGCAGTGTCGTTCAACCTAGAGTCCGACATGCATTTTTTTTTAAATAAAGTATTTCGGGCCAATGACCGGACCGACTTATAATTTAAATGCCCAAATTACTTTTGATTGGGTGGAATAATGGGGCCCGTAAATGGATGGCTATCCTTGACAATCACAGGCTTAATTAATTGATACATATCCCTATTGGATTTTTGTGTAGAAAATTCAACATACAAGTGCCTTCCTAGTCGCTAGTCGCTAGTCGCCAGTCGCAGTCGTAGCTAGAGTTGCCTTTGGTTGCAGTTATAAAATGAGCTCATACATCATTTTAAGTAGCCAAATTAACCAACCGGCCTGATTGATCAGACGTACGCACTTAATCATGGTGACTTCTCCCAAACTAGTTCTTGGTGGTGTGCTGTTGTTGCTCATTTGCCTTCCTGGAGATGCTCGTCTCCCGCTGCTTTTCGTCCCAACGGTACTAATTCAAATTACCTAACGTTGCTCTCTTCACTTTCTTTTTATATGTACATTGCTTACTTTAACTGAATTTACCGACTATTTAAACTTGGAGTCGGCCTGTAGTCTGAGGAACCCGGCCAATAGAGTTTTCATTTGTTATACTCCGTATATAATAGATTCATTTTAACCTAATAAAATACATTATTGTGAACGTTTAAAAATTAATTCAACATACATTAATCCCTTCACTTCTTTTTAATAAATTGAATTGTTTTTAAATTTTTACTTAACTTTGTATAAATACTTATATATTTGTTTGCCAAGTCAATGGGAATCCAAACATGTATTAACAAGGAATTTGATAGAGAAAGAATTTTTAAGTTTTATGTATTCTCTATATTTTTTTATAGAAGGATTTCAAGAAATTATATTGAAATCTACAAATTAGAGAATTTATTAAAATTGGAGGATTTTTTTTTTCAATCTCTTATAAACAGTATTTGGTAACCCTTAGAAAAAGGGTAAAATACTTTAATTAACTGAAGCTAAAATACTTTAATTTTTTACAAAAAATTCTATTGAACTTTTAACTTTCTGTCCTTAAAGTATACAATAGCAGTGGAGATCCCCTGCAACCTTTCTATACTCCCCTCCCTACAACACAAAAATATTTTAACATTTATTTTATCTTTAAAAAAATTAAAAAAATTATATTTATATTACTAACATCTAAATGTATATATTTATAAAAAAAAATTTAAAAAAATTATGTTTTAGAATTTTTAATAATTGTATTTTGTTAAATATTGCCTTTTTCATTTTTTAAAATTATAAAACATAATTTTTCAAAATAAAATTTTATAAATATATAAAAGTATATAGTAGTAATATAAATATAATTTTTATAATTTTTTTTAAGATAAAATAAATGTTAAAATATTTTTGTGTTGTAGGGAGGGGAGTATAGGAGGGAGTAGAAGATCTGTACTAATACAATAGTACTGTCATAATGCTAGACTATCATAATTAATGAAGGTTTTAAGTCATTCATTCATAACTGTGATCAATGTTAAATAAGTCTTACTCTGCAGGTGTTGGCCACGGCGGTGAGGATCGGATCGGGTTGCTGGATGCACGGCGCCACTTAAGGGCCCTAGGCAACGTCGTCAAACTCCAGAAGGCGCAGGTTGTGGTTCCATATCGACCCTTGGATCCGTATCATCGAGCGCCCGGAAAACCATGCACAGCCTATAACCGTTGCCGACGTGGTCCTCCTCTCCACACATGATCATATGATCATTAAAGCACACACATAAGTGCCGTAAAAAAAAATTAATACACCAAAAAATTGTGATGCTAAAATATTTAAATAGTTTGTAACGTTTAAGTATGATGTGTGTTTTGTTTGCCAAAAATAAGACTGTTCTAAATCTAGTGATCGGTGTACGATGTTATGTTTATTTAAAAATAAAAAAAAAAAATTATTACATGCTATATATGTATTTCGAAGAATCTATATGTTTTTAGTGATTGAATTTGAATATTTATATATCTCAATTACGAAAAAATGGACAAGGGTACATGTACAAAGTTTTGTGGTTACAAAGGTCTGATTGCTAAGAATTGAGTTTGTTTTAGTTTGCTGGGCTTGTTGTTATATTGGGCCAATGTTATTTGTTTGGGCTAAACCTACAAATTCGGTATAAATCAATCTATATCTATCTATATAAAATACTAAAACAGAGGCCTGAAATGGGCTCTGGTGCGATTTTGCGTCCACGGAATTTTCTGGATTAAAGCGGGATTATTTTTGCTTGCGTGGCATTTTCTGGATTAAAGTGGTATTATATTTCTGGCCCACATCAATTAATAAACGAATATAGTTAGCTAAAAACTTATCTTTTTAGATCAATAATCTATCCAATATAACTTGAATTAGTTGTTATACATATTTATTATTTTCATGCTTTTGTTAATAAACTATATTATTTATTATTTTAACGATTTTTCTATCATATGCCCCAATGACATAGGATAAGACCCTAAATTGGGAAATATTTTTTAAAATTTAATTGATTTAGCTTTTCTTTTAATTAGATTCCTAGGGTCGCTTGCCTTTTTGGTAGGGAATCTTTCCCAATTTAGGGTCTTATCCTATGCCCTTAGGGCATAGGATAGAAAAACCGTTATTTTAAAAGATGAAAAAGGAATATTTGGTGCGTTATTCTACCTTTTAGATCAAATTGAATATAATATATTTATATATGGTTTTATTTTTGTGAGCCAAATCAATTTGATTTTATTTTTTTAAGCCACGTCAATTAATTATCTAATATAATATTTTAATATAATTAATATAATAAAATATAATTTATTAACAAAACGCGCAACCGCGCGGGTAACGAATACTAGTAAAATACTAAAGCAGAGGCCTGAAACGGCTCTGGTGCGATCTCGCATCCACGGAATTTTCTGGATTAAAACGGGATTTTTTTTGCTTACGTGTCATATTCTAGATTAAAGTGATATTATATTTTTGAGTCACATCAATTAAAAAGTCAATAAAATCAAGTTTCACTAGATAAAACTTATTACAGAGCAATATTTACAGAGTATTATTTTAATAGAATATGATATGAATATTGTTCATATCGTAAATATGTTATCTCAATAAGATTGAATTAAAAACTCAAATCCTAACTAATTATTTACAATACAACGATATGAATCTTTAACTTCGGTTAAAATATATGTATTATGAAAATTCAATAATATATGAGATATTTTTAATTAAACCTTATATCTTAATTAGTTAGAAACTTATCTTGTTAGATCAAAATTAATAATCTAACCAATATTACATCAATTAATAAATTATTATTATATCTTATTTAGTTATATTTTGATAATATTTTGTTATAAATATTTATATTTATTTTTTTATAAATAAAAATAAAAATGGATTGAATTTACATATCGAATTTATGTTATGTTCCTTTTCTTTTGGATTTAATATGTAAGTTTTTTTATCATTTAATATTTTTTATTAAAAAGTATAAAATCTATACTCAACATATATAAAATTATAGTTTAATCATTTTTTAATAAGAGAACAAACATGATTAATCTAGACTCAAACATGTGTTTACCTTCTAAAAAAAATAACACAATTTAAGATTATATATTTACTTTATATGGAGTAGTAATTTATATTAATTCAAAGATGATTTATATAATAAAATTTGTTAACAAATCGCGCAACGGGCGAGTAATAAAACTAGTTATATATAATAAAAGAGAAGTCGTCTAAGACACATGGCGGCTTCTCCTTAATCGTAGTCATATGAACCAATCACAAATTTTTGAATTAAGTTATATATGCATAAGTCGTCTAAGACACATGGCGGTTTCTCCTTAATCGTAGTCATATGAACCACTCACAAATTTTTGAATTAAGCTATATATGCATAAGATAAAATTTTATTCTTACTCTATTTAATCAATATATCTATATATGCCTAAGATAAAATTTGACCCAATTTGATTAAATATGGATATATTTTTAGAAGATATTAACTAATTTTAAAATATATGCATAAGATAAATTTTTATTCTAACTCTATTTAATCAATATATCTATATATGCGTAAGATAAAATTTGACCCAATCTTTATATATAATAAAAGAGAAGTCGTCTAAACTTCTCCTTAATCGTAGTCATATGAACCAATCACAAATTTCTGTATTAAGCTATATATGCATAAGTCGTCTAAGACACATGGCGGCTTCTCCTTAATCGTAGTCATATGAACCAATCACAAATTTTTGAATTAAGCTATATATGCATAAGATAAAATTTTATTCTTACTCTATTTAATCAATATATCTATATATGCCTAAGATAAAATTTGACCCAATTTGATTAAATATGGATATATTTTTAGAAGATATTAACTAATTTTAAAATATATGCATAAGATAAAATTTTATTCTAACTCTATTTAATCAATATATCTATATATGCGTAGGATAAAATTTAACCCAATTTGATTAGATATGGATATATTTTTAGAAGATACTCTGTATTAACTTATTTTAAAGACTATTATATAAGATAAGATTTTACCTATTTTCACTATATATGAACATATTTTTAGAATATAATGACTTTCTCAATATATTACATGGACATACTAATTAAATAACTTTATCAATAACTTCATCAATATGAAAATACTTTTAGAAGATAAAAAGTTTTGACGAAATTGAAATAATACTTAGTATGGTCATAATAATTAAATAAATTTATCAATAACTTTATCAATATGAAGAAGATAAAAAGGATTTAGGTAAATTGAAAAAATAATACTTAGCCGTGTAAAAGTTATCAACTTATGAAATTCAATAAGAAATAAATTTTTTCTATATATCTTCAAAGTATTGATATATTTATGAGATATATTTTTGGATTTTATACATATATAATTATCGATAGATTTTTAGATTTTGACCTATATATAGTTTGGATTGTTAATGTTATTTCACAAACGTTAACGTCTTTTCCCTTCTTTTTGGTGTTGTTATTGCAGGTTATTTACGACTTTGTTTAAGATTTCCTTTGTAAGCTTTCGAAATAATGTGTCGATTGGTTACAAGGTATGTTATTTTGTTGTTTCCACTAATATTACTAGCTTTTCACATGTTGTTTCACATATTGTCAATAAAATATACATTCATTCATATTTGAGAAACTACAGCTTTTCATATGTTGTTTCCACTAATATGCACTAACTAGCAAGGATTAAGGAGTAAGACCAGAGTAAGGAGAAATTAGCTTTTATACTAATTAAGTATAAATTTATTCAGATTTGAGAAATCAGAAGTATGAAAGAAATTAATTAATTGAATAAACGGGTTTTATTATCAAATTTATTTAAATTAAAAAAACCGCACACAATGCGGGTACTGAACTAGTAGTTCTGTATATGCATAACCAAACTTCCCTAAAACTTTGATCGATTATGTCGAACATCCGGTCTTTTTTTTATACAAGTTAGATTTTGAAATACTAGACAAATCATTATCTGGTAAATCGAGAGGAGGAACGATCACCAATCGGACTAACCTTTATAATTTATTAGATGAGAAACATACAACAAAATAAATGAAATAACAAACAAAAGCCTATAAGCAAAGTAAACATCCAAATAGCTCGAAGTGACAAAAAACCCGTCGAGAGGATGCGAATAGTGAGGACATGAGATGGCAGAAGTTAACACGAAGTTTCACCGTCGGAGAGACGAAAACAGAAATCCACAATTGGGACATAGATGACTCATGGGGAAGTTTGGACCACACGACTTCCCCCCCCCAAAGATGAGGGATCTTCGGAGATCACAAGCACTGCTACAAACAACACTGATCAACAAGGCCACATGACTGCACCTTTTTATAGATCACAAACTTTCTTTGAGGCCCCGCGAGCACTGCAATGATATGGTTATTTCCTAGATTGTTAATAGTTTAAGTGCTAAAATTCATCATAATTGGAAGGAAGCGGTCGCTTACAACATACAAAGTACACAGTCTAGCACTATCAGAGTAGGACCACAAAAATCAACCAAGAAATGCCAGGTTATATGGAAGAAACTACAATAAGGACATCTCAAACTAAACTTTGATACTATTCGGGACTAGATCAATAAACCAGTCCACATAGGGTAACCAAAGTCAGTAACTCCCTCACGGTTATTAACCTTCTGAAATGGGTTGGTAAATGTCCATGGAAATTAAAATGGTTATGTTCGACATTATAAAACACATAAATATCATAAGTGACGTTATAATTTCTCAAGTGATGTTGTAATTCCTGACATGCCTCGCTCGAGCATTGGGGTGGTTGATAAGTTCGCACACCTTTATCACTCCACATACTTGAGGGCATGTCGATATTGTGAAACAATCCAGCTCTATTAGACCTCATCCATTCGGATGCTCTCATATAAAGCGGTAAAAGCATATCTTATTTTTTCGGCTAAATATTTAATTTAAATTAATTTCTCTTTTGCTAACAATTGTCTTACTTATAAATTTTATATGCTATACACAACCACACTTCTTAAAACTAGAATTATTAACCAATTACCTTTATTTATTAATTAATATGATCCCACTTAAAACTATTAATTTAATGTAATCAATTATCTATTTAATTTCATAGAAAAATATCCTGCACATGGTGTGGATTACTAGTAAGTTATTACAATTTATATAAATAATATTTTAAATCTGACGAATAATACTCAAACTTCGAACGCTAAACAATAATACTTCATATTTCTATTAATAATGTTCAAATTGGCATGTTTAGTGTGTACCCTAAATAACACGGATATCCTTAATTAAAATTGGTTGAAGTCAAGCTGGAACGCAACAATTACATTGGCGTATGAAACATTGGTTATAGTCAACGGAAAGCAACAACCCACTAACATTGAAATGAAATTCCGGACGTATGAATTGAGTTATGGAATGCGAATTGGAACTCTAAATGAAAATAATTCGCATGTATATATAAGTTACTATATAAATTAAAGCTACCTCTGATAAATTGCTACATAAATAAAAAAATGTAAACACGATTGAAAAAAAAAAAGAAAAAGAATGACGACCGTCTCTTCCAAAAGGGCTATTGTATTTGTATCCGTTGTGATTATGGGTTGCTGCCTTGTTGGAGATGCTACACTTGTTCTTCCGGTCGTCCCTCTTCATCACGGTATATATATATATATATATATATATTAAAAAAAAGTTATTTAAAATATATACTTGCTATGATTACTAATTTGTTAATATTGCATTTTATTAATGGGTGTGGTGTGGTGTTGATATATAACAAATTAACTAAATGAGCAGCGCCGATGCAGCGCCGCACCGTTGACTGGAGACGGCGGTTCCAGGACATTGGACAACTTCAACACGGAGCAATCGCGGCTGCGGGAAGGCGCCGCATGCAGGGGCAGCAGAAGCCACAACCGCCCCCGGAATCATCGGCATCAAAGCGGGTTATAACGCCTCCATCCCCCTCCCGTTCTTATGGCCCCCGCGCCGCTACTGTACCGGCTCCACCGCCACCTTCATCACACTGGCCCCGCCCTTTAAGTGTCTATAGTGCACTGAAGAGAAATAAAGCCGCCTGCAACATGGCAACGTACTCGAACTGCGTTGTTGACACGCCGGGACACCGGCCCCGCCCTTCCAGTGATTATAGTGCACTGAAGAGAAATAAACGCTCCTGTGACATGGCAAGGCACTCGGACTGCGTTGTTGGCACGCCGAGAAAGCAATACAAGTCAGATGACGACTCACGTACACGCAAGCCTTGAAGATCGGCAATCACCAAGCTCGCAAAGTACTTGGACTGAAAGTACTTGGACTGCGTTGTTGATACGTACGTACGTGAGTACGTCACGGGCACTAGTACAAAAGTATTGGTTAATACCGATAATTTAACATCGGTTATTTAAAATCGGTAATAATGTGTTCTTCGGTAAAAACCGGTTTTTTAAAAGATTGGGGGTGTTAAATAATATCCGCGTAAATTTAAAACCGGTTATTTAAAGGAACCGGTATTAATAAATTTTTAAAAAAAGGTAACCGAATTTAAGAAATAAACCGGTAATAATTTTAGGGATATGTAGACAGACATATCGCTCTCAAACCAAACCCAGCCTTCATCCTCAGATCGATCGAAACATAGCCGCTCGAACCCTTGAAGCTGCCGGAGACTCGCTCCACCTCTCCCCCTCCTCCTCCCCGGCGACTTGCTCCTCCTCTCCACCTCCTCATTGCCTCTTCTGCTTCACTGCGTCGGCAGCCTCCCCCGATTGTTTTGTGCGCGCATGTTGTCTACTCCCCTCTTCTCCGGCGACTCGCACCTCCTCTCCATCTCCTCCTCGCCGTGTCTCCGTCCCGTATCGCTCCTCCTCTCGACCTTCTCCTCGCCTCGTCTCCGGCCAGCCTTGTCTCCAGCTCTAGCGATCGAGCATAAGGTAAGGTGTTTCTTGTGAGTTGATGATTTTCCTGGAATTTGGTCGCCTTGCTGGTGTTTCTTGTGAGTTGACAAATTTATTCGGTTTGGGATTTCTCCAACTCCAATTTTAGGGTTTTTGATAGATTTTGCAAATTTATGTTTGGAATAGATAGAATTTTAGGTTTTTTGACAGATTTTGCAAAATTCAGGCTCGTGTGGTATTAGGCAGTGAATTTTAGGTTTCACCTGCAAGTCTCAAAACTGATGGGCCAGCTTTTCTCCCAAAATCTGTCTTGTTAGCAATGCTGCATATATATATTTCAAGGATTGCCTGTGCAAATTAAATCGTATTATGTTAATCCGCTAAATTCTTGATGTAATAAGAGCAATTTTGTATGTGAAATCCCAAATCTACCTTGCCAACAATTAATGGTCTAAAAATGCTACAGCATACACAGACTAAGACTAAGAGTTGTTCAATCCTAGAGTGAATGACTTCTCCCAAGTGCCAACAATTAATGGTCTAAAAATTACACAAGTATTTCTTATATCTTGTAAATGCATATCTTTTGTGGTTAGGAACAACTATCGGTCAGAGAACCAGCGGTAGGATGTTGAGCTATAGAATGAATGATTCTAATAATTTTATTCTAATCAAATAGTTAGGGTCTCAAGCTTAACTTAAATTAGTTATCTATGCAGTAATGTCTGTGTTGATTGTTGACAGGGATTTACCATGGCTCCACCTTTGAACAGTTGCAAAGCAAGAGTTAAATAAAGGTGATCACAAGCAAGAATCGCCTCTTTTGTTTACAAATTAGTGAATTTATTTGAATTGGTCACACATGAACTGCACTTCTTGATATTGAGAGAGGTACTAAAGATATATGCACTTCTTCCAGCTTCTCTGCATTCAGTCAATTGTAGTGTTGAAGATGAGAATGTAGGATGGTTTTATTTTAATTGTAGCAGTGTTGAATTTATTTCTTTTTTCCTATTTTTTCTGCACTTAGTTGAAAGAGTATATTAAAGGACTATGTTGGGTCCTTCTTTACTATTTTTGTGGGACACTTTACGAATTTTCTATTGTTTGCATTCAGGTGAATGAGTATGTTGTAGGATTATGTTGGAGTCTGCTATACTATTATTCTAGTGTACCGTCATGGACTTGGTAATGCTGTGCTCATATATACTTTGTTTTCTTACCGTTGTCCATTTTTCGTATATGTAGTTGCTTAACCAAGTTATCGGAGCAGGCCAGGTTCTGTCCTTATCATCATGGTCCTTGTGCTTCTGATATGAAGGACTGTAGTGATGTAGGTAATTTCGTAAATGATCTTATTTATTTGAGTTTTTTTTCTTGCCTTAGATTTTTGAACTGTAATTGGCTTCTAGGTGTCAATACACACAATTACTCATTCAAGGAGAACTTCTTATTGGTCAAGTAAAGGAGAAAGCAACCCTGCAGCCCCTGAGAGTTAACATATAATTTGAAGGTTTCTATTCGGACCCTAATCCAGCGTTGCATACTCATAGAATTCTCTTTCTATGTTTTGCTGCTGGTGAGAACTATGGTTTTTTCATATGCATGTCCTGATGAGATTGAAATCAGATCCCCCATATATTTAGCCATGGGGGTGAGATTCCGCGCAGCCCATTCCAGCTTTGCCTTTTCTAAACAAAAACCTTCCATCGACAAAATATACATCGCCGGTGTTTCCAATGAAACAGGTCAAATGATCTTCATCTAATCTGGAATCTTTCTTCTTATAGTTGTAGTTTTTTTTTTGGCATTCCTTTTGCTTTAGGATCAAACTAGCATGTAATATATCATTATGCATGTTCCTTGTCATAGGTCAGTTTGGTAAACCTACTTATACCGTAAATATTACAAAGACCCTATTTCACCTTATTAAGTTCAAGGTATTTTATAAACATAATGTACCAAACAAGCCCTAATATAAGACATTAATTATAGCCTAATCATGTAACCGATAGGATGATAATGTGATGATATGGATCTCCTAAAGGGCCAGTCAAATGTTTTATCAAACACTGTTACATGCCTTTTATAAGCCCCTCAGATAATGCTTGTATGTACTTTACAGAAAAATGAATTAGAATCCTATATGGTTCTCGATCTAGTGGTGGAATCTAGAACTTTAACATAGATTAACTAGTCTTTATTCATTAACTACCTATGATTCACATCATTTCTTTGAATAAAGCTAATAACATCCCAAAGGGTTCCAACTAAGTAACAATACACATACCATTTGTGTAAATATGTGCCAAGAACTCTGGTTCTAAGAGTTAAGTCCTTGATGGTTGCTCTAGTGATGTAGGTAAATATTGTACCGAAACATCCTTTATGAATTTCAAATATTGCATTGAGCTCACTCCAGTCTAACATGGGTATATTTAGATAAGAAGAAAATAATATCCTATAAAAATGGTGCTTTGAGCTTGCTGTAATGTTTTTTTGCTCCTTATTTTGCAGGCTTCTTTTGCTCATTTTGTGTCAATGTTTAGGTGAATATGGATTACTTGGCGGCTGACAATCATGTTGAAGTCTTTTGTAGAGAATGAAAGAGATAGGTTGTTATATATTGCAGAAGAACCTACCTAGGTTGAAGAATATCTTTTTGGATGAATTTGGAAGGTATTTTGTGGTTTAATTGTATATACTGATAATTTAAACTTTATTATGGGTGAATTTTTTGTGATTATTATGGGTGAATTTAAGTTGTTGGATAATGTGAATTCTATGGAGAGTTTATAGATGATTGGATGATGTGCATTTTTTGGTTAATTGGGTGAAAGAGGAGTATTTTTTGGCTGAGACAGTCAAAAGGGAACTAGTGTGCATCATGGGTAGTGAGATAGGACAGGAGAACGTTTAGAATATTAAAAAAAAAAATTAATACCGGTTATTTATATGTAACCGGTATCAAGGAACACCACATATTTTTAAAGAAAAAACTCATATTATTACCGGTATTTTTAAAATAACCGATGTTAATTTTTTTGACCACATATTAACACTGGTTTTTCTGGAATAATCGGTATCTGAGAAAATTAATACCGGTTACACAAAAAGTGGTATTAACCAAGTTAATACCACCGTCGTTAATACCAGCCCAATAACCGGTATCCAGTTCACTTAATAATCGGTATTAATGGGCAATTTTGTACTAGTGTGGGACTCTACGTACGATGTACGATTGGTACTCATGTCCAAGTTTGGTTTTTAAATTACTTTTTTTTTAGTGGGAGGTTTTTAAATTACTATACTATAAGACTCTTTTTTGTAACTAACCGATACAAAGGAAAAGAAGAGAAAAGGTGAAAAATGATGGAAACCAAATAGAAGAAAAAGAAGATAAAAAGATAAAAATGATAGAAAAGAATAGAAAAAGTGAAAAATGATGAAAACATTCTAACATTATATACTAAAATAAGTTAACATAGATGTTTGTTTTCATTAAATGGAGACTAAACTAAACTTAAAATTGAGGTTTGTTTTAATTGAAATGAGACTCACTTGGGACTATTTTCAAAAGGCCTTGGCAATTAGAGAGTAGTAACTATAAATAATTTAAATAACTGAAGTTCTCTACAAATTTCAAAGAACGCTAAATCAAATAACCTAAACTAATTTAACCGTAAATCAAACAACCTAACTAATTTCAACCCTAAATCAAGAACCCTACATTCACATTTTAATTAAAAACACCTGAAATCAAATAAACTGAACTGGTTTTAACCTAAAGAATAGCAAAATAAGTGGGATTGGAAGTGTGAATTACCTTCCTTGGTGACAACTTCGCAACAAGAAGTAAGGAGAAAAATGAGTAAAGTTGTTGACGCTAGCTTCTGGTCGCCGATAGAGAGTAAGGGAGAGGAAGAGTAGCTTTTGGTGGTCACCGAGCATGCTACATCTAGACATGGCCACGGGTCGACGGGTCAGACCCGCCGGGTCGGCAACCCGGGGGTACGACCCTAACCCTGACCCGGGATTCCCACGGGTCGACGGGTTCGGGTGACCCGCCGGGTCGGCGGGTTGGCGGGTCGGAGTCCCGGGTCGGCCACGTGGCGTTGAAGGGTTGACCCGGCGGGTCGACCCGCCGGGTCAAGGCCGGGTCGGGTTATTTTTTTAACGTTTTCGTGATGTTTTGTGAATTGGTGAAATAAGGTTTCGTGTTTAATAGTGTTTGGGTTTGGGGGAAAAAAAAGATGGAACAACGATTACGAACTCGTACCGGATTCATTGCCTCGGTCGATATCGCGCTTGGCGACATTACAACATAAAACACTTACTTCCTAGTTCCTACTTTATTTGCATAACATCATAAACTTCACAAAACACAACACTAAAATACTAATTACCCGACGATCCCGATGCTTCGTCGACTTTTTCGGGATGCTTCTTGGCTAGATGATTCTTCAAATTGCCATAACCCAAGTTGTTCGTTACCTTGTACTTATGACCACAATAACGACACTCCGCTTCGAACTTTCCCGGGCCTTGGTCGACCTTGTTGAAATGATTGAACAATGCGGAGGAGCTCGAGGTCTTCGAGGATCCGCTCTTACCGCCGGCCATTACGACAATTGACGGAACGACGGGAATGAATGAAATGTAAGTTATTTGATTGATGGGATGGGATGTGCAAGTAAAATGAATTGGGGAAGAGGGGATGCTATTTATAGAGTCGAGCCTACGTTCAACCCGAGCAACGGCTAGTTTTTTTTGAAAAAAAAATAAACGGTCAAGTGGGACCCACCTCTAACGGCTAGTTTTTTAAATGCACAACCCGTGTGACCCGTCGGGTCGACCCGGCGGGTCACGGGTTCCATTTCCCTCGACCCTAACCCTGACCCTCAACCCGACCCAAGCCTTCGACCCTTGGACCCGGACCCGCCCGACCCGTGACCCGTGGCCATGTCTAGCTGCATCACCAACGAGCCTTGTCAAATAAGCTATTCATCTTCGAACTTGCTCGAGAAGCCTCTTCGCACCACAGGGAAATCACTTATGCTCTCCTAGAAGATAACAAAAACCCTAGATCCCATCCATTGACATGGTTGGCTTAGTGTGGAGCTCTCCTAATCCATTGACATGGTTGGCTTGGTGTTGACCATGGAGGGAAGATCTGAGAGTTTCTGAGAAGAGGAAAGAAAGAAACCGAGAAGATTGAAGGAGAACTCTTCTAATCGCATCCTCCCATTATTTTGCCCTCTTTCTTTGAAGAAAAATAACCCCCGATCGCTTAATATTTTTTTAATAGAAAAATCTCTTATGAATTAAAACCCCCGCAATAGGTTACAAAACCGCCACAATAGACTATTAAAAAAACACCACAACAGCTTATTTTTACACATTTTGAAAATCGTCAGCCTTGTTACGCTGGAGATTACCTTCGGATTTGAACCAATCTCCATCGCGTTTGTTATTATGGAGATTGACTTCGAGATGGAGATTTGAATAAAAAAACTCGAAGGTAATCTCCAGCTCAATAAACGCAAAGGAGATTAAATCAAAACCAAAGGTCATCTCCAGCGTAACAAACGCGATGGAGATTTGAATAAAAAAAACCGAAGGTAATCTCTAGTGTAATAAACCTGAAGCAGATTAAATCAAAACCCAAAGGTAATCCCCAGCGTAACAAATGAGATAGAGATTTGAATTAAAAAAACTAGAAGGTAATCTCCAGCGCAATAAACGTGAAGGAGATTAAATCGAAACCCAAAGGTAATCTCCAGCATAACAAATGCGATGGAGATTTGAATCAAAAAACTCGAAGGTAATCTCCAGCGTAATAAATGCGAAGGAGATTAAATCGAAACCCGAAGGTAATCTCCAGTATAACAAACGCGATGGAGATTGGAATAAAAAAACTCGAAGGTAATCTCCAGCGTAATAAATGCGAAGGAGATTGAATCAAAACTTGAAGGTAATCTCCAGCATAACAAACGCGATGAAGAGTTGAATTAAGAAACTCGAAGGTAATCTCTAGCACAATAAACACAAAGGAGATTAAATCGAAACCCAAAGGTAATCTCCAGCGTAACAAACGTGATGGAGATTTGAATAAAAAAAACTCGAAGGTAATCTCCAGCGCAATAAACGCGAAAGAGATTAAATCGAAACCCGAAGGTAATCTCCAGCGTAACAAACATGATGGAGATTTGAATAAAAAAAACTCGAAGGTAATCTCCAGCGCAATAAACGCAAAGGAGATTAAATCGAAACTCTAAGGTAATCTCTAGCATAACAAACGCGATGGAGATTTGAATAAAAAAAAACCCGAAGGTAATCTCCAGCGTAATAAAAGCAAAGGAGATTAAATCAAAACCCAAAGGTAATCTCCAGCATAACAAACGCGATGGAGATTTGAATTAAAAAACTCGAAGGTAATCTCCAGCGCAATAAAAGCGAAGGAGATTAAATCGAAATCCAAAGGTAATCTCCAGCATAACAAACGCGATGGAGATTTGAATAAAAAAACTCGAAGGTAATCTCCAGCGTAATAAATGCGAAGGAGATTAAATCAAAACCCGAAGGTAATCTCCAGCGTAATAAACGCGAAGGAGATTAAATCGAAACCCGAAGGTAATCTCCAGCGTAAAAAACGCGAAGGTAATCTTCATTGTAACAAACGCGATGGAGATTGAATCATAAGATCAAAAAATTATTCCCATACCAGGGTTTTTACCATTCATTTTTAGAAGATGATACTACACAACGAAATCCTTAAAAACCATTACATGGTGATCCATCGCGTTGAGTGGTATCTAGTTGGCCTTTCATGTCGTAACCTTCAGGGTCCAGCATGCGTACCTCGAACCGTGCATTTCCCTTGTGAAGAAAAGTTATGGTTGAACCAAGGGTGAGCCCGTGAGATTCGACGAAGTCATTCCAACCTTCTTTCACCCATAAAGAATGGTAGTGGCCTTTTGAAATATGGATTGAGAAATTTTCCAGTGTGCGAGATGATAATAAGATTTGCTCTGGTACTTGGGTTTCGAACTCCTCCCCGAAACTATACGGTAGCATCATACCGAAAACTTGTTCCTCGAAGTATAAGTTTAGTGAGAAAGAGTATGGGTTTTGAGGAGGGTTCGGGGCTGTCAATAGGTTTTGAGGAGGGTTCGGGTCTGCCATCATGTAAATCCTTGTGTTGATGGTGGTGGAATGATGGGTGAATATGTCTTTTTATAGCGGTAATTGGCGTGTTACTTGGCACGATTTTTGATGCAATTTTCCTTTTAGTGTGGAGCATTGGTTTTGGGAACAGTTTTGAGGATTTGAAACCAAACAAGGTCACCCGTGACCGTAGGCGACTGTGGTCTGATTTGAGACTTGTGGGTAGGGTTGCAGAGGTCTGACTGGATTCTTTCCATGTGTACTGCATGCAGGGTGTCTTGGGAAGGTTTGGTTCTGAGTTATCTTTCCCGTGTAGTATACGCAATCAATGCTAGAGTTGACTGAATTCTCTTTTTTGTCATTCGCTCTGTTGGTATATATATGCGTGGGGATATAACATATCTTTGTATGGTTCACCTCATTCTTTGTTTTATCTGTCATTTTGGTGGTGAGAGATGGCTTGTTCCCACTCGGGCCCCAACGTCGACTTGCCGAAGGGTATAACAAGCGCGTATTTATACGCCCATTACAAAAAGGGGATATGGTTCTTCGCCAAGCCACTGAAGGAGGAAAGCTTGAGCCCAAACGGGATTGTCCTTACGTCATCCACCAAGATGTAGGAAGAGGATCTTTCAAACTTCAGAATTCAGAAGGAGCTATCCTTGCGAAAGCATGGAATACCAAGAACCTCAAAGCATATTTTGCTTAAGCTTACTTTTGTATGATGGAGACCTGATGGTTTAGAATTTTCCATGTATAGGGAGCCTCAGGAATCCCGATTGGGTACACCTCTTCATAAATATAAATGAAAGTTTCAAACCCCACTTAACCACGCATTACCACAAATAAATTTAGCAATCGCGTGCACTTTAGGCACAGATGTGCAAGAAAGCCTCTATGGAGAATAAATTTAGCAATCGCGTGCACTTTAGGCACGGATGTGCAAGAAAGCCTCTACAGATAATAAATTTAGCAATCGCGTGCACTTTAGGCACGAATGTGCAAGAAAGCCTCTACGGAGAATAAATTTAGCAATCGCGTGCACTTTAAGCACAGATATGCATACCAACCTCTACGGAGAATAAAATTCAAACAATCAAGTGTCCCTAAACACACAAAATACTTAAACAAACCTCCAAGAGAAAGGAAAAGCAAGAGTTTCCCCTTTTATGAAGAGAAAGAACACAAGCATTCTGCCATTTCAGATAAAAAGGAATAATACAAGTCAACAACAGATAAACCAAAATCAACCATGGGCGATCCACAATTTTTATTACACTAAGTCGAATACCAACAAAAGAAACTCCCCTAGCAAACTAATCAATCCTCTGCTTCCAAAACTACAATATTAAAACAATGACCCCTTCGTATTTAAAGATAGCTGGCGAAGCACCGGCTCGAAGACCACTTTCCACCGCGAAGTTATGCCAACCCTCAGTCAACCATAGCCTATTGTTGCCATCCTTGGACACCTTCACATGCAGTTTCCTCCCGTTGAGAGATGTCAAAGAAACGTGGTCTGTCACTACATTGTCATTCACCTCCCCAAAACAAGGCGGGAGGGGCTATCACGAAGACGCAAACAACCAAAACATAAGACAAACAAATTAAAAACCTTTATGAGAAAAGAATACACCAAAAGTTACCAAGAAATGTAGCTTCTCCTCGGTATCTATGGATCTGATGAATTCTCGCATACTCGTTCGCTTTAAGGCAAGTCGTATCTCTTCTTTCTTCTTGCAAATGAAGTTCTAACTCTAATGTTTCATCGTTGGTGTCTTTGTTGAAATCATATACTCGGGCCGCGGGAACTAGCAACTCAACTAGGATGATTGCATCCACGCCGAAGGTCATTGCGAATGGCGTTTCTCCCGTTGGACTTTTAGCAGAGGTTCGGTAGGCCCATAGAACCAAAGGCAAAATTTCTGCCCACTCTCCCTTTGCGATCCCTAATCTTTTCTTGAGCGCACTCAGGATCTGATGATTGGTGGTCTCGGCTTGACCATTAGACTAGGGGTATGCTACTGATGAGAAACGGAGCTCTATATGGAGCCCGTTACAAAAATCTTGGATGGTTTCGCAGTCGAACTGCGGCCCATGATCAGTAATGATGGCTCGTGGAACTCCGATACAACATATCATATTTTTCCAAAAGAAACTTGCGTACTTTCTCAGCGGTGATCGTGGCCATGGCTTCAGCTTCTACCCATTTGGTAAAATAATCCACTATTACAAGGATGAAACGCAATTGCCCTGATGCTTGAGGAAATGGCCAAAGGATGGCCATGCCCCACATCGCGAATGGATATGGCGCAGATATACACTTGAGTAGATGGGGAGGTTGATGTTTGAGGGAGGCATGTCGCTGATAGGGGTCGCATATATGAATAACCATAACAGCATCGACCCTGAGGTTGGGCCAGTAATACCTTAATCGTGTGATGTTGGAAGCGATTGCTCTCCATCTTTGATGATTTTCGCAAACTTCTGCGTGTAATTCTCATATAAGAGTACGACCTTCTTGGTCGGAGACACAAAAGAGGTCGGGGAGGTGGTAACCTCTTTTGTATAAACGTCCATCTCTAACTAGGAAACGAGAGGCTCGTTTTCTCATACTTTGATACTCTTGGCTACAAGCTCCTTCAATCGGACCATTGCTGATGCATTCCAAGAAGGGCTCTCGCCAGTCCGAGTGGGACACGTTGAAGACACCTTTGTGGATTCCCCGAGTGTTTTTTTATTCAATTACAACGCGGTCGCTTAAATCAAGGGGCAGGGTCACCCCTATTCTGGCTAGAATATCGGCACGTTCATCTGTCGTGGGGGATAGAAGAAATGGAGCAATGACCAAACACTGCCATAAGTGTTTGTACGCTAGTCAGATATTCGGGTAGCATCCCCGTTTTTTCCTCATATTCTCCTTTGACTTGCTGAGCAATTACCTCTGAGTCTGTAAAGATTTG
This sequence comes from Persicaria maculosa, assembly GCA_963922045.1. Lineage (NCBI taxonomy): Eukaryota > Viridiplantae > Streptophyta > Magnoliopsida > Caryophyllales > Polygonaceae > Persicaria > Persicaria maculosa. The sequence continues at coordinate 41,813,287 of OY998271.1, forward strand.
AACCTGACGAGCGCCCTTTATCAGTGCTTTTTCTATTCCTGCAATTAATGCTTTGTACTCCGCTTCGTTGTTGGAGGCTTCAAATAGGAGTTGAAAAGATAAGTCAATGATTTCGCACTCGGGCTTGAGATAGTTACCCCTGTTTAACAGCCCCCCGGCAAATACCGAACCATCAACATTAATAACCCAATCTTCTCCTTCGTGATCTTGTGATTCCGTGAAGGTTGCTTCTACTACAAAGTCAGCTAGCGCTTGAGCCAGGCGAGATTTCCGTGGTTTGAAATGGACATCGAATTCCGACAACTCTACTTCCCATTTTACCATCCTACCAGAGAGAGATGGTGAGTGAAGGATCTGATGCAGGGGCAGATCGGAAAGAACTTCGATGGTGTGGGCTTGAAAGTACGGTCTTAGTCGCCTTGCTGCGAAGACAACGAAAAAAGCCATTTTTTCGATGGGGGTGTATTTGGACTACGCTGGTTCTAGAACTCTACTGGCGAAATAAATAGGGAACTTGGATTCCCTTGTGAGGACGGCGCTGATGGTAGTTGACCCAACCACGAGATAAAGTTGCAGTATCTCATGCTCTCGAGGATAATGCAAGGTAGGGAGTGTTGCGAGGTATTCTTTCATGCTTTTGAAAGCCTTGTCTAATGTAGAACTCCATTCAATAGGACCTTTCTTCTTTAGTGGTTCAAAGAAAGGTAGAGAATGATCCGCTAATCGCGAGCAAAAACGACTCAAGTAGTTGATGGGTCCATTGAGCCTCTGAATATCCTTCAATGTCTTAAGAGGGGTCATATCGAGTATCGTTTGTACCTTTAAAGGGTTGACATCAATGCCTCTGTGGCTGATCATGAAGCCTAAGAATTTTCCTAAATCAACACCGAACACGCATTTCTCTGGGTTCAAACATACACGATTTAGCGTGAGAGCAAAGATGGTTTCTTGGAGGTCAGTAGGGTGGCTTTCCTTGGTCAAACTTTTGATCCCAATGTAATCAACATAGACTGCGATGTTTCTTCCGATTTGAGGTCGAAAAACTTTTTCAATCATTCATTGGAAAGTGGCGACAACGTTTTTAAATCCGAAAGGCATCACTTTGTAGCAAAAGGTGCCCTGATTGGTAATGAAAGTTGTGCTTTTCTCATCGCGTGGAACCGAGTCCCCTACGCGGGATCGGTTTTAGTGGATTGTTTCTAGCTTGGTTTGCCTTGTGTTTATTTATCCTCATTGATGGATTGGTGTTATGTAGATATTTTGGGTGTGTTTCAATCCTCGTTGATGGGTTGGTGCTATCCGCATGTTTGGATGTGTGTCAATTCTCGTCATCGGACCGGTGCTATCGAGAATCCGCGAGCCCCCTTCTTGTTCTTTCAAGGTCGCGCCCTTAATTGTGTGGGATTATAAAGGTTGGTCTTTCAATCATTCAACTTGGTTCTCAATCTTGATGCATTGTGGGTCTGGTTGTTTTTTCGTTCGGTTATCCTTATCACTTATCCTTCTATTTTGTCATTAATCTATCTTGTTCATTCATGTGTTATTTCGATTTCCGTTGTGTTGTTCTTCATTTCCTAAATCACATAGTTTTTAATTGATCTCTTTTTGTTGTTTCTATTTTAAGTCGCTGATGTCGAAGATTGGTCCATTTGCGGTTTTCCCGCATCACCAACATAATAAAACTAAATAGAGAATGGAATATTTTGTTTTGAATTCCCTCTTCCCAGCGAACATCATACATAATATCAATACAATCAAAATACCCGATGTTGATACTAAAGATCACCTAATATATATGGATGTCGACAATTGATGGCTCATTCTCAGTTAAATCAATGGCAAAATTAAACAACAATAGAAATGAAGAAACTAAAAACATTGACTGGATCTGGAAACTAGAACTACCCGACCCCAAAAATTAAAAAAAAAACATCTTATGGAAAGTAGTTATAGGCGCTCTTCCTACGAAGGAACGACTTAACAGATATATACATCGGGTCCCATCTCAATGTTGCCTTTGTAACTTCGCTGATGAGGATGACAATCGCTTTGTAATGGCCCAAATATAAATATCCGGGTTACGTTTCGAAGGATTGGATACCTTCGTTCGGATCTTGCAATTCGAGTATGGGTTGAGTTTCAAAACAAATTTTTTAGTGCTTAAAGAAGGGATTTCGCATCCTAAATTCGCGATAGGGCCGTTGGGTACCCTGAACCTGTCCTACTTGCCTAAGTCGCTCAGAACATTTTAAGTTAGAAAAGCATAAAGAAGGAAATCTCATAATACAACTTTCCACGGCATGGCCGGGTCAAAACCAAATACGAGGAAATAAATAGCAAAAGTGTGGTGTTCATAGTCGATCTTTCTCTCCCTCTCATAACGCCATAGGATATCCCCCGCCATAACAGCACATGATCAAGCAAGGGTACGAGTACCTGAAACTAACCACGAAGTCAAGGTCGAGCCACTCATGCGGGCCCTGAAGACCTCGCTGAGGACATATAACATGCTAAGCCTATATAAAGGATGCTCTAATGCAGTGCGGAAATATTAAACACACGAACATGCTAACAGTTTATATATATGCAGAAAGCGATTAAATGGGATCCCGCACAGAATGCCAAGTGGCATATCCCTCTCCTACTCCCGCACCCATGCTCGTTAGTGCAGGAACCGGCCGCGTTCAATGCTATATAGCAACATCTCATCATGTCATATATCATGTCTCGTTTCATATGTCATTGTTTTCTTTCTTTCTCATGGTATAATATCATACTCGATTAGGAACAAACCCGATGGAATGGGTCATCCTATGACCCTAGCAAATTACTCTATGACTCACAATTTAACAGCCGTTCTACGATACGCAAAGAGAATACAAATGCTCGACCAGGATGCAACCCCTACACACTATATGACACATCAGGCATGAGGTTCTAACTTCAATAAGCCCCGAAGGACTTACTTGGAGGTGTAGAGCAGCAAAATAAGGCAGCAGTAGTAAGCAATCCAACAGATCAGAGATCACCTAGAAATTTCATAAATAACATAATAAGTATAAGTCTAATTTACACAAGGCATGAAAAATAACACACAAGTTACATATGAAACGTATAAGATACACATAAATAATATAACCCAACCATTTTATCGTTATCAACATTATCATCTCATCTCCATTTCTCATTTTGTCTCATCATATCTCATAATCCGACATTTTTCTCAATTCGGTCATAATATCATCATCATCATTAGTCAACTCATCACATTCTTATTCCCATGAATTATTCCAAAATTCCAATAACTTAAATCATGCTTCAAATCTCATTGTACTCATGCAGTAACAATCTTACCTTACAAGTAATTCACATAAGCGGATTATAATCAAGTCTAGTGAAGTCAATTGGTCAATTATTTTCTGTTAAAATATTATTTGGCCAACAAGTCTTTATCAACATTTAAACTCCTTTTTAAATTCATCTCCACGAGTCAAGTTATTAAAATAATTCCGGCATTTATAAATCTTTATAAACAACCCAACAACCCAATATACCCATTTTAAATATCAAAACTTAGAAATTAGTTTATTCATATAAATCATTCTCAACAAATCAGTTTAAATGACTAAATAAACAAATCAGAGAAAAGATAATTAAATAACTTAGCCATATAGAGAATCACAATTTATAAAGTATTTAAATAACCTTCACACATTAAAACAATATAATCAATTAACTAAATAATATTTAAAATCAGATTTTAAATGTATTAAAATAGACAATTAAATAATCTAAATAATTCAATATAATATTGAAAATAATAATTCAGAAATAAAATTAATAATAATTAAATAAATAAATAACACAAGTTATATAACAATTATATACTAACACAATTATTTAATAACACAACAAACCCAACCCAAATCAAAGCCCAAACCCGAATCCAAACCCGACCCAAAACCCAAGCCCACAGCAAGCCTCTAAACCAGATTTAAAAAAACCGAACCGGGAATTTAAGGGTGAACCGGAAAAAGACTGAATCGGACGGTTTGGAGGAAAAAGAAAAAAAAGGGAGAACCGGGAGGGCTTGAACTCGTCTCCCTCCCCCGTTTAAACACTCTGTTTGGCGCAAAGGAAAGAGGGGAGAAAGGAGGCCCTGCCGGCGACTGGCTCACCCCACTCTGCTCTCGAGCTCACACTCCCCGACCCAAACGGACCCAGAACGAACCAAAGGAAGGGAGAGAAGGTCGGGGCTCACCAAGAGATTCCGAGGTGATCGGGCGCGCCGAAGCTTCGTCGGAGGCTCGATTCGGCTCCGTCGATGGCGAAAGCTCTTTGTTTTGGGCCTAGGACAAGAGAAAGAAGGTTAAAGGTGGAGCTTTACAATGGTTTTGATCGGGAAAGGGGAACCAAACTTACCGCGGGATTTGAACGGAAAAACAGAGGAAGGAGAGGCGAGGGCGGCTCGGCGGCGGTGCTCCTGGGCTCCAACGACGAAGGAGGAGGCTTCTGGGAGGTCCTGTGTGCCTGTGTTGCAGCGGCTGCTCATCGAGGAGAAGAGGAGGTGGAGTGTGCTGGCGCTTGGCGGAGTCGAGATGGAAACAAGAGAAACAGGGGAAGGGGCTTGGATCTTGAAGAACCAAGGGCGCGGGAAAGGAACCTCGGCCCTTGATGGTGGACAGAGGAGGTGACAGGGTGGAGTGGTTGTGCTAGGAATCGAAGAACAAGGAGGCTGGAGGTAGTGTGTGGATTGAGGATTTGTGTTTGGGTGTGAATTCAAAGGGAGAGGAGAGTTGTGATTTGTAGGAGGTGGGGTGAAGATGTAAAGGGAGATGGAGGGGAGGTGTTTACGGGGTTAGCTGTGAATGAACAGGGACGACTTAGCAGCCGAGCTAGGAGGGGTAGGGAATGGCTATAGGGGAAGGGGTAAGACTGAGTGTGGAGATGGTAAAAGAAGGTCAAAAATACTACCCGAAAATAAATCTCAAAACCCGCTTTCCGACCTTAACCCGACACAATTAAAATAAATTTAGAATAGACATTCGAATCCGAATTAAATAACGAAACCCGAAAATATTTTCAAGACTCGGAATAATAAAGCGAAATTATATCGTTTTCAAATTTGAGTAACAAGTTTATGCCGGAATTATTCAAAAGAATTTAAATAAGTCGTTTGCTCGAGAACGAAAATTTTTGAAATTTTTCGGAGTCTCAAAAGCTGAATAAATTTTAATCGAAATGTATAAATTTTAAAAATATTATTTAAAAATCTCAGTCTTTACACACTTATTTTTCAATTGCCTAGTCACAAGCACATTACAGAACCTACTAAGTCCCTAAACTGGCCACAAGTTCCTGAATACCACCATCAATACAACCTTCTTGAAAAATCTAACAAATACACATAGCATAAACAAAAACTTCCAATCTTCATGTTTTCTGTGGCATACTATTTAGGAAATTAGTAATAATATTATTTTTAACCGATTCTCATAAATTAATCTTCAAGTAGTTGTTACACGAGTTGTAACCTCCACTAGAAACTAGAATTAGGCACACGATAAAACCTAGGAAGGAAGAAAGTAGAAAAGGAATCTAATAAGTTGGAAGAAACCATTAAGGGGCCACATCAATCTAAATGTTGATGACTCTGTTAAGAACTCGGGAGAATGTCGAGTTGGATGTATTTTGAGAAATGAGTTTGGTCAAATAATGGATATTCTTATCCTGGAGCTTTATCTTGACTCGGTGGTACAAACAAAAGCTTTAGGCGTCGGAATAGGGATCAAGAGAGCTACCTCAATGAGAATAAAAAATTTAATAGTTGAAAGTAACAACCTGATAGTCATCAACGCTATCAACAAGAAGAGTTGTATTCCATGGGAGATTCTAAGAACGACAGATGAAATTGAAAGATTTAAATGCAGTTTTAAATACATTGAATTTCAGCACTACTTGGTGAATGTTCCAGCTGACTATATCGCTAAATCATTAGGGAATTGTAATTTCTCCAGTTTCCTTCTTATAGTGAACTTTGTAAAATCATCCATTTGGATGATGTAGGTTGATCTTTGGCCTGACAAAGATTTCTTTCTTCTTGCTTGGCCAAAAAAAAAACTATGTAATTTATTTTTATTTTATTTTCATCTGAAGAAACATTATCCAATAACTTCTTCGGAGATAAAGAAAAATTCCCACAACAATGCAAGGGAAAAACACTCCCTCCTCTCTCTAGAATCTAGAGAGAGGGACACCAAACCTCAGCCCCGGCTGATACAAACTCGGCTCCGGCTGCCGCTAACTCGGTTACCTTCGGGGTGATCATCGACTTCCGGCTCCGGCGTGAATTCCTGGCGGCTTTCGGTTCTCGTTCGCTGCCTTCGTCATCCTCCTCCCTAACCCCTTGAATCTCCATGTGATTTGGGGCCTCGGACTTCTACTCCTCGCTCACATCCCCACGGCCTCGTCACTTCTGACTTGTGGTCGTGGTCCTTTTCCACCCGATGCTCCGACCTCTGGTTGGTATTGGGTTCTCGGAAACCACCGGTTTATCCTCCTCCTTGGGCGCAACAACCTGTTTCTCATAACCGATTTCCTACCAAATAGCCCTATCTCCTTTGGGGCTTTTACAAATTCAAGGTCTGGAATCTCATTTCCTTGTTCGATCTAATCATATTTCAATCAATCGCCTCTGATTTCGATCAATCGTCATCCGATTAATCATCCTTCGAACAATCCCGTCTATCCTCTTTTCGGATCTCTGGGTCGGGACTGCGGTCGTCCGGTTTGGTTCCGCCCTCGGGCGGTCTCCTCCGGTCGGCATATGCGACACTTGCTCTCGCTTGTGGCGGGTATCCTCGCCGACGGTGGCCTGTCTGCGGCGTCGGTTTCATCCTGGCCTCCTGATTGGCTTTGGGACTGGTCTGTGTAGGGGAGTGCGTTCCTCCTTCTCTGCCTCCCTTACTTCTCTAGTTCTCTCTCCCTTCTCTGACTCCCTCCCTCCTTCTCCGGCCTGGCCGGTGGTCGTCAGGTTGTCGATTAACCCTCCTCGCATCTGCAGGGATGTGAGGATGAGAACCTCAGACGCTATCTGCTTCCTTGGACCCAAAGGATTTTCCTTGGGCCCGAGGTAGCCTAAAATTTTTTGCTTTAGGCCCAAGGATTCGCCTTGGGCCCAAAGATGCCAAAAAAAAAAACTTCTAAACCACGCTCGAAAGAACGTGTACTAAATCTCGCTAGAGTTTGGAAAACATTTTAGAAATAATAAATAATTGGGTTCCCGATTCTTCCTGTTTGGCTGCGGGGGTTCCGCTCACATTTTCGACGGTTGATTGATCCTCCCTTTTTGCCCGTATTTGCCTCATCTGCTGGCGTCGGGTCAGTGCTTTGGTGTCGCTGCGTGTTCTCAGAGTTTGGGTTGCACTATCGGGTGTCCTGCTTGATCGACAACGGATCGTGATTCTGTTTGTGGTCTTTGAAGATCCTTCATTTAGGTGGGGGCAATGTCGGCGATCCACACTTCCTTAGGTTTTGCCCATTACCGGCTGGGGTACTGTCGTGAGTCTTTGCGCTCTCCCTTGCTCTTGGCACCCGTGGCGCATTTGGGTCCCCATCGACTTTCTGTTGGCTGACATCTTGTAGGGGTCGTTGGGGTCTTTCTCTCTTCTCTGATGATTTGTGTTATTGTGTTTGCTTGTATTGACGGTTTTTCGTCTGCCGACTTGATCGGTCATCGAGTTTTCAGGCTTGCCTGAACTTAAATTCTTACCTAATCAAAAAAAAAAAAAAAAACTCCTTCGGAGATGGCCTAATGAAGTAATGAAGTGAGGAGATGATAGGAATCCAATGTGCAACAAAATCACAAAGTGACCTGCCATGAAATCAGAGAAGATGGTGCCAAAGTGCGTCTGGCAAAGCACTTGCATGAGACTGCATTTACTCCAAATTCACATCTTCTCAGTGTCTCCCTTTCTGACCGTTGGATTTGACTTATTCAACAAAAAAGCAGACCAAAAGCTTCATCTGACCCCATTCAAATTAGAAACCACATCTTCCTTCATCATCACCTACCAATCTTCCAGTGTGATCGATCTCAAAAAAAAAAAAATTCAGAAGCCAAGCCAAACCAGACCATATGGCAGAGACCCTGATCCCAAAAGAAGCAGCTTTACAAGCACTAAACACCATTATCCAACTCCACTTTGAGAAGATCCTTGAGAAGAAGAGGGCAGTGGACTTGCAGAAGAAGCAACTATGGAAGCTCTTCCATTACTTCTTCCTCTTCCTCTCCATCATCTTCGCGGCCGAATCCGCGAGCCCAAGGCTGCATTGCAGGCACTGCTGGGTCCCCATTGCGATGTTCACCCTTGCACATGCGATCTTCTATGCATCAATGGCTCAGACCCTCAAGTGCATCAATGGGTTCAAGTACCAGAGGCGGTGCCACAAGCTCACTCTCGGCCTGGCCACCGATCGGCTGAGGCGGCTCAAGACGAGGCTGGCTGGTGCTGCGGATGGTGGTGGGTTTCAGGTGAAGGAGGAGGATGTCGAGATACACTACCAGGAGCCACCGGAGAGCTACTTTGGTAAGTTCAGGAGGAGTTGGGCTTTCCATTTTGGGTTCTTGATTTTGGTGTACGGTGTCATGGTTTCCTCCTCTGTTGTTCTCTTGTGTTTCTGATCCTCCATTTGCAATCTATGTATGGGAATTGTGATGGATTTGTGTACATCTTATATATGTATGACTGATTTGTAAATTTGTTGCTCAAGATGAACTACTGTACTGTATATATACAGTTTCCATCTTGCTGGTGTGCCATGAATAAATACAACTCCATGAGTTTATGCAATAATAATAATAATAACAACAATAATAATGATGATAAAAGTAATAATAATACAAAACTAATTAAAATAATTAAATCTTTGGTAAGATAATACCCGCACCTTTTAACATTAAAAAAAAATTCAACCCTTATATATGTGATAACAAAGAATCACATCTTTTTTCGAATAAAAAAAATCAACCAAGAACGCCAACATAAAATAAGAAAAATGAATAAACAACTTAATATCAGCCTAACCACACCAAATTCTAATTTCATCAATTATAATATATAAGTCAGTGTTTGGTTGGATTTTCGATCAAAATTAAAAAAGTGCCATTATACTTGCTACCACTTCGCAAAAGTTAAATTATTTTGATTAGTTTAGACTAATGGTAATATGGCCCTCAATTATTGGTACTGGATCGATTGATTAAAACCATCTTTCATGTGAGCAATTTAGGATGTGTAGAAAAATATAACAGACACGACATAAAAATACAATGAAATAACATGATAAAATATAAAACAAAAAACATTCAATATGAATATGACATAAAACGCTAAAATACGAAAATAAACATATTACATTCGGATCAAGGTTTTTTTTCTTGTTCAATATCTGAAATGACATGTTTATTTTTTAAAAATAATCTGGGGGATAGTATTAATTTAATAAAGGAGCTAAAAAAAATGAGCTCAGTTGATAGAGGTTTTTTTTAATACAAGACAAAGATTTTGGGTTGATCAATCGTTATTGAACCAACGGCTAAGTGCGTCATAACGGACGAAGACATCAATCTTGGCGGAGGGGGGGGAGGGGGGCCTCAACAAGCAACGAAGAGTTGAGACCGTGGTGCATCAACCGGTCAGCTACTAGGAGACACTGACGAAGGATCTGCATAACCCGAGGATGTCCGATATCATCATCTCGACCTCCCACAACGATGATGGAGTAATTAGTTACAAGAATCAAATCACCTACAACGAATTAGTTACAATAAGTATAGGTAGGCAACGACGAAGTTTTCAACGGAGATTTATAACCGATACTTGTAACCGATAATAGTATACATACCATTATTACATGGATAAGAATATTATCTTATAATTATGTAATTTATGCGCAAATTAAATATCTCTGATTTGTATTGTAATTACCATCATGTAATCGTCCTTAATTCTTGTATACACTATTATAATCAACACAATCACATTATTGTAACTACTTTATTGTAGGCGATTTAATTCTTGTAACTAATTATTTATACATAATTTTTATTGTAACTATTTTCGTAATTAAACTTTCAGTAGGTTACAACAAGTATACAATAGATTTCAATAGGTCGATCATAGAAGAGTGTAACATATAGTTTCAATAATAAAGTTTCAAATATACAAAGTTTTATTAAGAATCATAATAAGGTTTCAGTAGGTTACAACAAGTATTCAAGGAAGACGTGATTCAAGGAAGCTGGTGTATTGAGCAATGCGTTTGAAACGATATGGGAAGATATATAGAAATTCTCATTTACAATAGACGTAATTCAAATAAGATGTTGTATTCATTTCTCTCTCCTTAAAATACATGGAAAAATAAGTCAATGGCGAAAAAAAAGTACTAGTGTCAAAATAAAAACATATTAGATACAATTACCAAAAGAAAAAATGAAAAAGGTATATTTACCTAATTTTCCCTTTTTATGTTTATAAATTGCACTTTTGATGCAATATATAGAGTTATTATTTACACCATAATTTTATACTATTAACACCACAAATTCATTTTTTTATTTTTTTCAAGTACGTGCGCCTCTTGAGGCGTAACCCTATGACTCAACAAAAGTCACAGGCATGTGACTCTTGAGTCACAATGTTTACCTCTTGTGTAAGGTTCTTCTTAGAATAATATGTCTCCTCCTCATGAGTCACAACCCTGCGTCTCAAGAGTCATAGGGTTGCGCCTCTTGATGCGCACATATTTATAAAAAAACAAAAAATAAATTTGTGGTGCCAATAGTAAAAAATGTGGGCGTATTTAACACATGCGCAAAAATATCATGACATTAGGTTTTTTTTGGCTTAATTTAGTGGATGTTCAAAAAAATTGTCATAATTAAGTAAATTTCCACTTTTAAAATAAATTAAGTAAATATCCATTTTTGACACTTTTACCCTTCCTTCTCCATCCCTAACCCTCCCTCCCTCCCTTTTCTTTGACCATTTTTAGTTTTGACATTGACTAGTCAACATTGACCATATCAGTCAACAACTATATTTGGTGACAATTTTTTTGGTGACAGTTGATCATATTTTTTTGTTGACAATTGACTTTTTTTGGTAACATTTTATTTTTTCGGTTGACAATTAGGGGAAATTTTTCTGGTGACAATTGTTGGTGACATAGATTTTTTTTAGGTGACAGTTGATTTTCTTCTGGTGATAGTTGCTAGTAACACTTTTTCCCTATGACAAATGATTTTTTTCTACTAACAGATGATTTTTCTGGTAAAAATTGTTGGTGACAACTGTTAGTGACGAGGTTGATGACAATATATTATCACTATCTTCTGCCGCGCATGGTGGATTCACAATCCACTGCCTTGATCCACTTGGCTACATCCGCCCTTACCCCCGCACAGGTTTCAGTCTCGATCGTAGATAGAGACTGAAACCTGTGCGGGGGTAAGGGCGGATGTAGCCAAGTGGATCAAGGCAGTGGATTGTGAATCCACCATGCGCGGGTTCGATTCCCGTTATACGCGATGTGACGAAACTGATTCAACTCAAATCTGACAGACTAAGTGACCGAGATGCAAATCGAACATGGAAAAGATTAGTTGACAACAGTAAAAAGATGAGCGCCTAATTCCAATACAATAAAGGTCTATCAGTGCAAGTCAGCTGAACACCGTGATTGATGAGTGGGTAGGTAAGTTAGGTACACCTTGCCTTTTTTCAGCTAGCTAACCATAGAAAGAAGGGCAACCGAGCCCAAGGGTGCTTTTTGAAAGCCGGTCACCGGTAGGCTATAGTTTTAGACTATACATCATCAGACCAGAGGGGGCTATCTACAAAATCAATGTAGATGGCTCGGTTAAATCCACATGCATTTGCCAAGTGGGGGGGGTCGTCAGAGACTCCGATCCAAGGGTAATGTGATAGATATCTTCTATCAGGAAACTCGCAAAGACACTGTGTTACAGACAGAAGTTGCTACAATCTGTCTAAGGCTGCATCAGGCGACAAGGAAAGGTCTTTGAAAAGTTATTATAGAAGGCGACAACCAAGGTCTAATCAAAGCAATAAAGGAGGAAGACAATATCAAATGGGAAATCATGCATCAAGTGGAGAAGATCCAATCAATGGCTACCCGTTTCGACTATATTGAATTCAGACATTGCTACAGAGAAGCGAATAGAGTAGTCGACTACATAGCTAGACATGGTATTATTAGTAATAGCCTGACTCTCTCTTTTAATAGGGACTTGTATTCCATCATCCTGCAGGATGATCAAGGAGGTGTTTCACAGTTTCCGTAAAACTCTCCTAATGTTTGCCTACTATAAAAAAAACCTATGCCTCAAGGGCATGGGTTAGAAAAACGTATTAAGGTTATATATTAGTTTTAAGTTAATCTTACATATTTTGTATACAAACGTAAGTGTTAACTAGTACAACTCTCGCATCATGATGCGTATTTTAAAAAATCTTAATAATATAAGGAATCGGTATTATAAATTAAATAAAGTATTAAAAAAATAGTACTCATTCCATCACTAAGAACGTTAACCTATCATTTACTATTTATGCAAGTAGTTTTTAGAAGAATAAAAACTATATAAAATATCAATTTTTTATTAATTTATTTTAATAACTTCTTACTCCACCCGTTAATAAAAACACATGTCGATTATTGTTCATGCATCCTTTTTTTAAGATGATAAAAACTATGTAAATGTTAATTTTTTATTAGTTATTTTAGATATCCATATATATTAGTAATAATTATGAAATTAATAAAATATATATATATAAGCAATATTAACAATATTAGCTACGGACTATACTAACAATATAAACCCAAATATAAAAGCACAATATAAAATCAACGTGAGAAAGTGATAGCAAAAGAAAGAAATTTGTGGGGTTTTCAAGGGGTAGCAAAGTAAAATCATGTCTAATTGGGTTATGGGGACAAATGTTCCAAGACATCACAACACGCCCCCTCAAGTACAACTGTCTGGCCCCGCAATATATGCCAGTTGCACTTGACGTAAGAGCCTTAAGGCCAGCTAGCCCAGTAGTCAGACCAGGGTCCCGAACCGCACCGCTCTGATACCATGATAAATTCCGGTGGGGCATATAACGTGGGGGTCCACACGTCCGAGCGCATCATGCTCACCCAAGCCGAGCACACAAGACCAGCGGGGTTCCAACCTAATGGAACCAAATCAAGAACTCCAAGTAGAAGACAAGAAAAGAAAAGAAATGACCTACAACATAAATAAGAAAATTAGAAATCAACAAGCTCATCATTGTCAGAACCCCTGGAAACGTGCAACAACCCCAGAACAATTGAACCCATGGAACCAAATCAAGAACTCCAAGTAAAAGACAAGAAAAGAAAAGAAATGACCTACAACATAAATAAGAAAATTGGAAATCAACAAGCTCATCATTGTCAGAACCCCTGGAAACGTTGCAACAACCCCAGAACAATTGGAAAAACAAACGAACACTTGAAAATAAATACAATTGACTTTCCAACATGAAAATTTGTACGTGGAATTGTTGTGGAATCGGAAAACGAAATCTATAGACCGAAGTGGAAACATTTTGCAAGATAGAGAACATCCAGATTATGGTGCTTATGGAAACAAAAACAGATGCTCAGCCCCCGGACCAAGTTTGGAAGAAGGCGGGGTTCAATTCTATTTATTGGTCTCCTGCCCGAGGGCGCTCGGCTGGCATATTGTCTATTGTGGAAGGACTATCAGCTCACAGCCGGAAAAGTCAAAATATTGACAAAGGAAGAAAGATACATAACTATGCTCATTAAAGACCTAAACCTTAATAGGAGCTTGGCTTGCGTTTTTGTTTATGTGTCGGCACAAGAAAATGAAAAAAGTCGAAATATTGACAAAGGAAGAAAGATACATAACTATGCTCATTAAAGACCTAAACCTTAACAGGAGCCTGGCTTGCGTTTTTGTTTACGCACCGGCACAAGAAAATGAAAAAAAAAATGAATTTTGGGCTAATCTCTCGGCCCATATTCAAAGCATTACTTCTTCTGCGATCGTCAAGGGCAATCTCAATGAAATCCTGGGCCCTTCCGAGAAATCGGGGGGTGCAGTGCCCAACCCAAACAGATTCACCAGACTCCTGACTTTCAAGAACCAATGTAACCTAGTTGATATCCCTACACTAGGGAATGACTTTACATGGAGAAAAAATAGAACAGACATAAATAATATCTATGAAAAACTGGATAGGACCCTAGTTCAGGACCAAATCTTGCAATGGTATCCTAGCATCACAACAAGGAACTATGCGTTCTCCTCCTCGGATCACTGCCCGATCTCGATTGAACTCAATTCAATAACAGACAAAAAAGCAAGACCCTTTAAGTTTGAAAAAATGTGGATTCATAGAAAAGACTATAGAAATATCTTTAGACAATTGAAGGACCTTGAAGATAAACTCTCTACTCTTCAGAAAAACAATAGCCAACCCCAACAAAACTCTAACATCCTAAGACAGATACGGCTGATAAACAAGAAGAATAAAATATTACAATATCATAATGTGTTTTGGCGACAAATGGCGAAAACAAAACACTTAAAACTATCCGACACTAACTCCGCGTACTTCCACAAGGTGGCTACAGGATGGAGGAATAGGAAAATGATTAGAGAAATTATTTCCCAAGAAGGCACAACGGTTATTGGGGAAGAAAACATTGGAAAAGAGATCAAAAGAGATTTCGAAAAAAGATTCCAAGAAAAGAGGAACAACTATTGATTGTTAGATGAATATCTTAGTCTAATTAACTCTGAAATCACAAATGAAGAAAATGAATACCTTATTAGACCAATTACGAACCGGAAAGTTAAAAAGGCGTTTTTCTCAATCGGAAAGGACAAATCTTCGGGTCCTGATGGTATGACTGCGGAGTTTTACTAGTACTATTGGGACATTGTAGGTCCCTCAATTACGAAAGCTATTAAGGGGTTTTTCCACTCCGGAAGGATGTTGAAGCAAATAAACCAATCTTTCATCTCTCTGATCCCAAAATGCGATAACCCAAGAACAACAAATAACTATAGACCAATTAGTCTTTGCTCGACGATGTACAAGGCTATTGCAAAAATTCTGGCTAACAGATTGAAAATGGTGTTAGAAAAAAATCATCCACCCATTACAAGGTGCATTCATTTCTGATAGAGCTATTCAGGATAATGTCCTGATTGCACATGAGATTTTCCACTCCTTTCGTGGGAGGCAAGGTAAAAATGAATGGATTGCCATTAAGCTTGACATGGAAAAGGCATACGATATAATGAACTGGGACTTCTTGATCTTTGTAATGACAAAATTTGGATTCTGTAAAAGGTTTTACGATTGGATCAAAGAATGCATCAAAACAGTGTCGTTCTCAGTCCTAGTAAATGATGAACCAACTGAAACCTTCCGTCCCCAAAAGGTACTTAAGACAAGGTGATCCCATTTCGCCCTATCTATTCATCATAGGCATGGAGATTCTTGCTAGAAAACTCCAACAACAAAGTGATCAATCCTTGAAAACCATTGGCTTCAAGGTTTCTAGGAATGGTCCTTCCATCCCTTTCCTATTCTTTGCAGACGACATTATGATCTTTGCAAAAGCGACTACGGAAGCATGTCAAACCGTTAGAACTATTCTTGATGAGTATTGTGAAATTTCGGGACAAAAGGTCAACTTTCAAAAGTCAGCGTTCCAAACGACAAAAGGAATCATTGATGACCAAAAGCTTCGAATACAAACGTACCTTCAAATAACCAACCAAACCACCCTAGAAAAATATCTCGGTTGTCCAGTCATCAATGGCAGAGTAAACAAAAACGCATTTGAAGAGATTCTTGGCAAATCAAGAAAACAATTAACAAAGTGGAGAGCTAACGAATTAACCCAACAGGGTCGTGCTATCCTTGTTAAAACAAATCTTGCAGCGAAACCAAACTACATAATGCAAAACTTTATGCTTTCGGCTAGCATCCATAATGATCTTGACAAAATAAACAGATGTTTTTTCTGGAACAAAGATGCTAAGTACAAACCTCTCATTGCTTGGGAAAAAGTCTGCAGACCAAATAAAGAGGGGGGCCTAGGACTAGTAAAGACCAAAGACAGGAATAGAGCGCTCTAAATGAAGCTCCTTTGAAAGATTATTGCGGAACCAACCAATGAATGGGTAAGAATTGTGAGAGAAAAATATCTACATAACGACAACATCTGGGACTACAAAAAGAAAAGGAACATGTCTTGGCAATGGACAAAATTGATGGAGTTAAAGGAGGATTTCTGCTCTGCCTTAATCTGGCAGGTTGGAAATGGAAAAACAATCAGATTTTGGAAGGACAATGGGGCTACCTGATACTGATCTAGGAGGGAAAAACCTGCTCAGCCAATTTGATGAACAAGAAACGATAGACAAATTCATTAAACCAAACAAAACTTGGAATGTAGAAAGGCTGAAAGAATTCCTACCCCTAGACATTGTCTGAAAAATCCATGACGTTCACATCCCTATGAGTGACATAGAAGACCGACTATATTGGAGACCTAGTAGAAATGGCTGGTTCTCTACTTCTAGTGCGGTTGGGCACATTATGAGAAACAAGAGAACCAATGCAGACCCATTGGACTAGATTTGAAATATAGACTGCCCGCCTAAAATTAAAAACTTCCTCTGGAAAAATCTCCTTAATGGGACCCCAACGAAAGTTAGACTTCAAGGTAAAGGAGTCCAAGTTCTCCTTGAATGCCCGCTTTGTAACCATAATGGGGAAGATGATATCCACCTATTCACCAAGTGTCGCCTCTCACTATCTTTTATTGGTAGTTTGGATAGGCAAGTCGAACAAATTATCAAAAACACGGATAAAACGGATAAACAATACAAGGACATTATAACAAACATTTTTGAAAAACTTTCGACAAACCAGAAATCTATCCTCGCGTTTTCCCTTTGGGGTATCTGGACAATGAGAAACAAAATCTTATTCGATAACAAAGATCTCAGAAATCTGGAAGAATGGACAAAATATATAAAACAATATAGAATAAGTTGGAATAAGACTAAGGAATATGAAGTGGAGGAAGAGGACACCACCTTCATAAGAGAGTCCAACCAACCTAGAAAAAGGACTAGACCAAAAACTGTTAAATGGAGAAAACCTGCCCACGGCTCTATCAAACTCAACTTTGATGGAGCTAGGAATGATGTCGGCTCTGCCGCTACAGGTTTCTTTATGCGAGATGATCGGGGGGCGGTGGTCTCCTGTGGCGCCTGAAGCCTTGGAGGGGTCTGCGCTGTTCATGCGGAATGTTTTGGTCTTCTTTTTGGTCTTCAGGTGGCGTCGACGACCGGACTTTCTCGGATTGAGGTGGAGGGTGATTGTCTCTTGCTGATCAATGTACTGAAGGGTCTTTGGCGTTGCCCTTGGGAGCTTGAGATGGTGGTCTCGGATATCCACGGTATCTGTCGATCCTTCGAATCTGTCAACTTCTCACATACTTTCCGAGAAGGGAACCAGGTTGCGGATAGATTGGCTCACTACGGCTTCTGGTCGTCCTTTGTCGCCGAGCGGGTCCCAGCTGAGATCAACGACCTCGTTCAAAAGGATTCCCTTGGGCGATGGTTTAACCGCGGTTAACCATATTTTTTATTTTATTGAAGATATTCTCGTCTTTTTTATTTTATTTTTTAAGTTATGTATTTCCCCGTATTATTGGACTAGATCTCGGAATATTTTTTATTTTACAAGTTGTATATTTTCTATGTATTGTTGGACTTAAACTTGATAGACTAGTATGTGTTTGTAAGGCATATATTTCATATAATGTTTGAAAATAAAAATGTTTAGTTCGTCTTATTGGATATCCAATAATCACCTGCTCACCCGCACGGGTTAGATGCGGGTGAAGGATTTGAGGGTGATGGAGCGGGGCGCGTGAAGGTTTATACTCGCAGGGTGGGTGATGGATTGAATATTTTCACCCATAACCCGCCCCATTTCCACCTCTAATCTCAATTTCCTTTCTTACCGTTTTCATAAATTTCTACCAAACAGGGGCTAAGATTAGGGGAGTAAAGAGATGAAATCAAGATTCAAGATCACGTAAATTGCAAAATTGATTGGAAATTCTCCCTTCTAAACCTGCCCATGATTATAGCAAGCTACATTATTGATCTATTGGGCCCAGCCCAACGCAAATAATTGCCCGGGTTCTCCCCGTTAACAAGCAAAACAATTGAGATAAAAACAAAATAAAATAAGACGAAAGAGGAAGTTTAACAGAAACAACTAACAGTAGTAAACTACAGTAGTAACTAATACTGTAAATATCCTTGATTTGGTTGTTTTTTTTTTTCCTCAATGTGGAAATCCCACTGCTCGCAATAATTTTTCATTTCCATTAAGAGAAAAATCCAGTAAAATTATTTGAAAACACCGCTGTATTAATTAGATTCGTAACAAGGAAAGGCCTCAATAAGATAGTAGGATCGGTAAAGTGGAATGGAATCATATGGGCGGGTGGTAAAGGATATCAATCAGTTGATCGATGGATACCTGAATTCAAACTAATAACAGTGCAAAAATTAAACCCCACACACACAGTTACAGTAGTAGTGTATTCAATTAAACCCAACAAGACCATGTTCATAAATACTAGTCCCACTCCTTGAGATGTTTAAAAAGGAAAGGGGAAGGAAAGGGAGAGTGGGTGGGGGAGCATCTTCCTTTATTCCAATCCCCACTGCCTTCAAGTGAAGACAGTGAGTGGCCAATAAGAGATTGTCACCCACCCTCCACTCCCATTTCAAGTCATTCCTCCACTGCACTACTCTTGTATGTATTTGTATATGCTTAAAGCAGCTTCCCAGTTCCTCCCTATCTTACACAAATAATACCCCATAAGGGTTTTCCCATAATCCTGCAGCTCAACTACAAGTTTATAGCAATTTAGAACAGTCTTACCTTGCTAATAGGTCGGAAGGGAGAATCGAACTCGTGACCTCCTCCAATAGCTCCAATCAACTGACTTCTTCAAGACCCTTTTAATCCACTACTCATATGTCATGCCTATCACACTTTATATGCTCCAAGCTAAAATGACATACCTAACCCCACGCGTATCACGTTTTCCTTCTTATGCATCTAATTTTCCAGCCTAAGCAACATTTTTAACAAACAGCTGTACATAGGTCTTTAGATCGAATCATTCGAGATATTCCTATTGAGAAAAATCCAATACTGCATTATCAAAACAGGTTATTATATTTCCATCTTAGTGATGAAGGGAGCAAAATTCCGAGTGTTGACAGGGAAAGAAAAAAGAGGGAAGTAAATTATGCAGGAGTCAAAAAGAAGAAAACCATCTTTTGGTTTCTCCAAGATTCCCAAAGGAAAACTGGCCTCAGATGTATGACAACAACAGCAAAGAGCTAGTGCCTTCCATGAAAGCCACCTTTGTTCCTTGCAATGAAGCCATTCTTCGGCTTCGGTATCTCGTGAATGTCCATCACTTGGATTGTTCTTTGCTTTTTGGCTTCACAAAGATATGACCCCAAAAACAAAAGCCAAAAAATACAATCAGAACATGATATAGACTGAAGCATCAAAGAAAACATGCTTTGAGAATGAGACACAGCCCCATAGAAAAGGGAAAACCGAAGACAAAAGTAAATAAAAATGCAAACCATTTTTGGCTTCTTGGTAGTTTGCTTGGAGCCTCTTTCTTGCAGAAGCAAACCTGTCTGGGTCTATCTCAACTTCTTTCTGCTTCTGCATTAATATCAAGTTGAGTCGTAAACAACAAAACTCATCTAAACTTCAAGTCTACTTTAGTAAGAACCTCTTAATTTACAAGATATATTGAAGTTTAATTCTTCAGCAGTTAGCTAATAAGAACTAAGTTGAAGTGTTGAAAGGTACATACATTTTGCGTAGGAGCCGATAGAGAACCACCCTGGTTGGGCTTTGGCCTAAATGCAGGCTCTCTTCGAGCTGGAGCTGTTTTCAGCTTGGATTCTGGCTCGTAACTAGTTCTATCAACACTTGAGTTTCCATCTGCAAAAGGAGAATGGTTCAAGTAAACAAACATTATCACTAAGAACCAACCGCCACAAGTATCATTGTGATCACTGTAAAGAGTTAAGTTTGATGCTTACTGTGTGGATTTGGCGAGTAGCCAAAGTCAGGAGCCTGGAGAAAGGAGAATAAAAGTGGGGAAAAAAATCAGCAAAAAATCCATTTGAGCAGGCAGTGAAAAAAAAAACGGAAAGCAAAAGCAAGCAGAAAAAGAAAATAAAAATGGTTCCACCTGCTGATGACCATTTTGGTGATTCCTTGATGCGTATTGCTGAGGCGAATCTTCATCAGCTGAAACCCAATTGAATTTGGATTACAATCAAGAAACAATTCTCACCAACAAACTTCAAAATGTGTTTTTTTTTTTTTGTACTTTCAGGAGAACACTTGAAGAAGTATGGATAGAGAGAGACCAATAAGGGCAGATGACTGGTGTTCAACATCACGGGCCGTGTTGGAACTAACCCATTCATCAACTAAATCTTTCCATTTTCTGTCAAGAAAGCAGAAAAAGTGAGGTTTTCCAACAGATACTTGCCATTTTCTGCACTATCAATTAATGCTTTGATTGCTCGAACCTGACAAGGAACTTCACCAATCCCCTCACATCAGCAGATGGATGCTTTCGCAATCGATTAACATGTCTTCCGATGTCAGTGTCCTTGACGGAGCCGGAAAGAATGTAAAGAGTATCAGCTCAAGCTTGAACGAGAACGTTGAAGAATCAGCCAACGCAACTCACCTGGAGACCTCTGAATGTGATATCCATATCAGCCAGGGTTTGGAGAAGATCAACCAGCGAATCTTCAGTCTGGAAAAGCCAGAAATTCACAACCAAATTGCGTCAATGAAACTGCAATTATTGAAATGAAATGGACAAATTCAATACCACGAAAAACCAGTAAAAGGATACCTGATCAAGATCGTTGATTTGTTCCCTAATTGCGAGAATCGTACTTTTCTCATCGTTGACGGAACGGTTTCTCTCCTCACCGCCGTCGTCTGAATCTCCGCCGCCGACAGAAACCGGTGTATAAGGCGAATCCCGCTTAGCCACGTGCTCGGGGCTGCTCTCAATCTCCCCAACCTTTTCATCGTCTAAAACCTTCCTCCCGTTTTCCGGCGGAGGGTCGATGATGCAGTTCTGACACATCGGAGCCACATCAGCGTAGAGTTTCCCGATGATTCCATCTCTCCGATCCTTCAATTCACTCCCGTAATCGAGCGCAGCGACGGTGACAGCCGTATCGATGAGCGTCCATATATCCACACCTGAACTCTCCAAAACCGATCGAACATCGTCCAAATCCATCGCCTAGACCGACACCGAAGCTACAGACACCACGAATCGAAGCAAACTACGCCAGATCTAAGATGAAAACTCCGGTAGAAATGAGACAAGATAGAAAAAAAAAAAGACGATCTACGAATGCGTTTGAGCCTCTCGGATGTACCGTGTACGGGTTGAAAGAGAATGAATCGACAAAGAGGAAACTTGGGAATTAACCACAAGATCTGAGCACACACTTATCGTACAGGACACGCGGACAAGGAGGAGGAGCAAGCGAGCAGAAAACGCTATTCACGAAAAGAGCTCTGGCTCTGTAATGGCGGCTCGGGAGGACTCATCGTGAATCGAACCCCATGGTCATGGACATTGTTGTGTACGAAGAAAAAAAAAAGAAAATTGGGAGGATCAATGGAGAAAAAAGGGATTTTGTCTAGGGAAAACGATTTTTTGTCCCCCTTTTTCTCTCAGATTAATTTCAATCTAACTTTTCAATATGCTTCGATTCCCATCAAAAGCTGAAAAATAATACGGTAGATAATTTATTGATTTTAAAAATATAATTATACAATTTATTAAAATGGGAAATTTGTGGATGGTTGGGATGAAGAACAAAGCTAAGAAGTTGGAGTCAGAAAACAGGGGAGAGGGGTGAATGAAAAAGGTGGGTTTGGGGAGATTTTGGATTCTTCTGTCGAGAGAGAGAGAGAGAGAGAGAGGAGGGGCGCCCACTGGACTGGATGAGAGGAGAAGAAGGTTTCGAGGCTTTGGTGAGGCGTGGGCCCCAATTTTATCTTATTTTCTTATTTGTTTACTACGGATTATTGTTAGCGGGACCCAGCGCTAGCATTCGGCATATCCAGGTGGATGTGTTTGGATTCCAAATTCCCAATTGTGTACGTTTTATAATGCTTTTAGCCAGGGGTGTTGGCAAACGATATTGGATGCCTAGATAAAGTTAAAAGGGTTAATTGTGTAAAATATATGTTAAATTGAATTGTTGATAAAGTAATGTGTTTAATAGTCTTAGTTGATAAGCTAACTGATAAAATAAAAATATTTGTGTGTATAAAAGGAAAAGCTCAGGGGTTGTAGCCATTAAAAATTCAATTCCAAAACGTTAATTAGAATATAATTTTAGTTTTATTTCATTTCATTTAAAAGTATATAATAAACAATTGCCAAAATACTAGCAAATAGGCTTAAGACAATTCTTCTGAGAATCATCAACTTTTTCCAATGTGCTTTTGTTGAAGGAAGGTCCATCTAGGATAATACGCTAATTGCGCACGAAATTTTTCACACTTTTCATAAAAAAAAAAGGTAAAAAGGCTTGGATGACTTTAAACTCAATATGAAAAAAGCTTATAATAAAATTAACTGGAGCTACATTGAAGCGGTTCTCACCAAATTTGCTTTTCATAAAACTTGGATTAACTGGGGTAATGAAATGTTTAACTACACCAACCTTCTTGGTCTTGGTGAATAATAGTCCGGGTAAATAATTCAAACCACAAAGAGGTATCCGTCACGGAGACCCCTGATGTCCGCTAAAGTGAGCATGTTTTATGCATATCTTTTACTTCAATTTTTGTGATATATTTGCATTAAGGTTTGTGAATGCTTTGAATTTGTGTAGTATATGTTTATTGTAACGACTCAAATATAAATATTCGGGTTACGTTTTGAAGGTTGGATACCTCCGTTCGGATCTTGCAATCCAGGTACAGGTCAAGGTTTCAAACTTCAAATAATTTATATTTTAAATTGGGGATTCCGAACCCTAAATCAATCGGAGGGTCGTTGGGTACTCTTAACCTGACCTATGAGTCTACATCGCTAAATTCGTTTTAAGTAAAAAGACAAAAACGGGAACAACTTGCCACGACGAGGCCGGGTCAAAACTAAAACACGAAATCTCGGAGTTATGAAATATTTAAGCCAAGGTGCTAAGGTGAGTTTCGATTTCGATCGTCTAACCAATTCCCCGCCATAGAAGCATGGATCAAACATAATATGCAAACAAACATAAAAAATATATATGCATGGCAAGGGATCAGACCGAGGCCTTTATGCATTCTGATCCCACAAGCAGGCATACACATACGCTATACTTAAATAAAGATGCTTCTAATGCATAACGAAACTTAAAAACGCAAGTTATGCTTTATCATGATATAATGTGCATAAAGACAATAAATGGCCCAAATATTGTCAAGTGGCATATCCCTCTTCTACCACCACCACCCTTCCCGTTAGGGTGGAGTCTGGCCAGTACGGTGCTATAACATAGCAATCGCCATCCGCAAATGGTCTATCTGCGCATCAATAATCTCATCATTATGCTTATATGGTGAATCGAGCCCGCAAGCTCAACTCTATACAGACTCGATTGAGGACAAGCCCGATGGGACTGGGCCATCCTATGACCCTAGCAACAACTCTAGGACACACAGATAACGACCGCTCTCTTTTCATACGCATAAAGTAAACAAATGCCCAGACAAATAGTGCAACCTAAGCAGGATACTACATGGCATGCTGAAATGCTTATACAACACCTAGTATGTCATATGACTACATGTAAGAAGGTTTATCTGATTAGTTTGAGCAAGTCCATAAAGGAACTTACTTGGAAATCTGAACAACAAAGTATAGCGAAATGCAAAATCCACTCAATCAACAAACACCTATTATATTAATAAGGATTACGATAAGGTACAAGACTACTAATCACACATACCAAGACCATGTTCCCAAATCGTCTTCAAAATCAATCCAAAGTTAAACCATATCAAACCATTCCAAATTGAGAAACGTCAAAGCCAATTCATCTGAATATTTCAAATTCCATTAATCAAATTCCATTTCCAAGTATCAATCATTGAATCTTAGTCAAGTATAAAGAATTCCGACACTTGAAATGAAAGCTTCAAAACGTTACCCAACTATTCAAAACGTTACCCTTTTTAATATTAAAATAATCATTAATTAACCTTTAATTAATATTTTCAAAACTTCATATTTCAAAATCATTAAGAAACCTCATTCAAGGTGGTTCAAACTAAAACCAAATCAAAGACCCAAGAGACAAGGGAGCTTGCCTTGGCCAAGCTCTATGGGCTAGTTTCCCGGCAGCGAGAGGGTCATTCACTGCGGTGAAACTAGTGTCCAGGGCTCCCACGATAAAGGCACTCGTTGGCTGTAAAGGGCAGCCTTCGCCACGGCGAAAGTCGTGCTCGCGGCCGCGAGATGTCTTTCTTCTCCCTCCTGAGCTCTGTTATAACTCGCCACGGCGACCATGGTTTCGCTGCGGCGAGACTCGAAACTTTTGGCTCATTTTTGCTTCAAATCATACTTGTTTCAAACCAAATCAATTTCAAAATAACACTTAACCCATCCCGACATCAAAGAAGCATAAAGGACTCAAACCAGGACTAGAGGGAAGAGCGGAAGAGGGATTACCTACCCTCTTCGAGGCTTCTTCAAAAAATCTTTGAATGGGTGGTCCTCCAAGCTTTGATTCGACAAGGAAATGAGAGATCGAGCCTAGGAAAGGTAGAGGGTAAGTAAAAAGCTCCTTTACAAAGTTTGGGACCAAAACGAGTAAGAACAAGATAAGTAAAAAGCTCCTTCACATTTTCCAGGGGTTAGATCGACTTCGATTCGACCTTAGAAGGTAAAGGACGATGTAAGGAACAAGCGAGAACAAACAGGGAAGAGAAATGAGTCAAAACGAGGGAGAACAAGTCGATTTACCGCGAGAAACCGACGAACAGGGGCTGTTGGGCTCAGTTTCACGGCTGCGACCAAGAACTCACGGTGGCAAAAGTGGTCTGGGCTCCATGTCGCGGCCGCGACTTAGAACTTCGCAGCGGCAAAATTCTCTAGAATTGCTGTTTTTGCTTGAATCGACGTCCGACCTTCGTTTTTTGGGCTTGGTCTCCAAAGAAGTGATGATTGAGGTGTGTTTGGAGAGTTTAGTGATTGGAGAAACACAAAAGATAAGATTTGAGAGGGGGTTTGAAGGATTGAAGAGGAGAGAGAGTGTGAAGGTGATTTCTTTAAGGGTTTGATTTGAATTGCAAATGGAGAGAGAGAGGCTGAGGTTGGTGGCTCGGAATTTTAGGGAGATATTTTGGGTTTCTAGGGATTGGAGCTTCCCTTATAGTATAAGGGTACAAAATGCTACACTAGGGTTATATTGAGGAAAAGGACAAAACCATTAAGAGATGGTGGGAAGGGAGGGAGGGAGAGAGAGAGAGATTCCGCTCATCTGACCTCAAATCCCGATAACCAATCCCGAAATCCGACTCGAATTCCAAATCATTGCAAACGACTCTTAAGACTCTAAGTTTTAAAATCTGAATATGATAGCGGAATTAGAACCCGACAATTTACATTTAAAAGAGTATCGGAATTTATTCAAAGGATTTTCGGAATATAGAAATGTGCTCAAGGACAGGTTTTCCAAAAAATTCCAATTTTGGAAATTAAATAATAATTAAAATCACGGTCTTTACATTCATCCGCCTCTAAAAACATGTCTCGTCCTCGAGACTAAAAACCTTCAAAATCCAAAAGCAACCCTTTTTCTAAAACAACTCAAAACGTTTCAAATCCCGAATCATTCATCAATCATCCAAAAGTCGGGAGGTGGAGGCATCCACCTCTAAGGGCTATTCCTACATTCTCTTCCTAGGTTCCAGAGTCAAATCAATCTATCAATCTCAACTCAATAGGAAACATAAGCCATACCACATCAACTCGCATATATATATATATATATATATATATATATATATAAAATAACCATTATGTCTCCAACCACATAACGTGTGGCGAGTCTTCCAAAGCAAATACCAAGGTAGTCTCAATATGTAAAAAGCATATCAACCACATAACATCTCTAAATCATAACATACGTCACACAAAGCACCTCAAAAATGACAAAAGCAATAACAAGGTATCAACATCATACTACGAGTCATAAAAGTATCTCTACATCAAACTGGAAGCATAATAAGTGCATCATCGAACCATTACAGCTAATCACACAAGCACACATGTCAAAAGATCAATATATTATGGAGTCATTACGTCACTACAATTTAAAATTTACTATCGCACATCGACACTGCAATAAAAGTGGAACCAGTCATGACAGGGGTTTTTCATTTAACGAACACATAACTCAAATAGTCGCCTCATCAACATATCCGAATTCTATCCAGCGTTGCCATAACCAGATTTGTCATATCAACATTGGTATTATAAGGGTAGTCATAGTGGAATTTTCATTATAGAGTCAACAAACCAAACCCCATTGTCTCACATCAACACAAACAAGGTCATGCTTTTAAGATTCGACAGAGAGGGAAGGTCAAGTAGTATAACAATCATCAAAACATTAGCATACTTACTAGACATCATCCCAACTTAATACAATACAATATAACTATCATTTAGCAATCAGACACCATTATCTCATATATACAAGTCATATTCATACTCCAAATCCTAATCATCATTTAACACATCCATAATCATGCTTATCAACCATATAATATAACATCATGCTTTCACATACCAACGCGTCATTATCTCATAATTCATAGATCATATAATAACATATCATAACATGCTTCTAAAACAACATATCGGGATAGCAATGGATTAATATATCATGATAACACTTGCCACTACCAACTAGGTTTCAGAGATCCTAAGGGTGATCATTGACTTATCCCAACCGACTCATCACCCCTCTTTCCCGTAGGACTCTAGTATGACTCTTTGTGGCAAGACGACACTGGTTGATCATCATAAGGTTTGAGAAAGACAGCCCCAAAAACACCTTACTCTCTAAACTTAGAATTTTGCCAATAGCCATTTTCCAATACTCACTCCATTAACCCTCATGTCCACACATGATTCCCGATGACATGCAATGTGTTTACCAACCCAATTTCCCATGCAGGACATCGATATCCGGGAGAAAGACTCGATGGGGTCATCAAAGAGGTTAACATAACAGAAAGAACTTTTCCACCCAAGCTAGACCTTGACCATATAAGAAAAAGGGTACTCCCGCTATCTTGTTTGCACAAAATCAGTCAATGTATGTTTCACAGTCAGGGTATACCAATCAGATCTCTATAATAAGCATAACAGTACTTAGCATGGAAGCAATCATCAATAATAATATGATCCCTTTCAAGGGGAATTGCCCTTGGGCCCAGTTTATAAAATCACAATCAAGCTACCTAAGGCCGCCCTTCAAAGGGCGACTGACCGAGGGGGAACTACCTCTCGGTCTCTATATCTTAACCCCGCTACTCCAACCACCACGGTGCAAACTCCTTGGAGTCTTCCATGCCCATCTGTAAAGTTCAAGCTAAGTTTTGCCTACTAGTTCCCAAAGACTACATCCATAGGGATGGTCTAACGCCTTTCTACCCACTCGAGTTTCCTGTTTCCGATTTTATTATCCTAAGTCAAGTTTATTAGGTTGAGTTCATTACACTAGCCATATTAAATTCATTTTGCCCCTTTAAAACTTGTCAAAAATCCTTTGAAATCTATGAGTGGTTTTCAAAACATACACTGGACCCTTTGGTACCCGAATTGCACAACCTGATTCTGATACCAAATTTGTAACGGCTCAAATACAAATATTCGGGTTATGTTTAGAAGGTTGGATACCTTAGTTCGGATCTTCCAATCCAGGTACAGGTTGAGGTTTCAAACCTCAAATAATTTACATGTTAAAGTGGGGATTCCGAACCCCAAATCAATCGAAGGGTCATTGGGTACCCTTGACCTGTCCTATGAGTCTGAATCGCTAAATTCGTTTTAAGTAAAAAACGAAAATGGGAAGTAGAGTACAACTTGTCACGACGAGGCTGGGACAGAACCAAAACACAAAATCTTAGAGTTATGAAATATTTAAGCCAAGGTGATAAGGTGAGTTTCGATTTCGATCGCCCAACCAATTCCCCACCATAGAAGCACAGATCAAACATAATATGCAAACAAACCTACAAAAATATATGTAGAGTAAGGGATCGGACTGAGGCCCTTATGCATTCTGATCTCACAAGGAGGCATACACATACGTTATACCTAAATAAGTCTTGAAGTGGAAGGTCAATAAACTATCGGTTCCACGATGATAAACTAAGATGCTTCTCTGAAGGTAACCAGAGGTAAATTTTCTAATTCTCAATTTCTTTTCAATTTTTAGTTAGGAATTTAATCTTTTGATCGCATGGTTAGGATTGGATGTTCTTTAATTCTTCAGGATAAATTTTTGGATATTGCTTTGAGCTAACACTTCAGGAAGGGTGGAGGCAAAGTTCAAAACAAGGAGAAAAAGGAACCAAGAAGGGTCGAGACAATGTCAAAAAAGCAAGGCGTCAACTACATAGGATTCGCGCAGGGACCCGCACTCAGCGGAACTTGCATCCGCACTTGGCGAACACTTTTGACCATCACATAAAAGAGAGACAACCTCTATTGCCTGTCCTTTGGCACCCACTGCCAGGGGGCCTGAGGTGCTCGCAGTGGAGGTTGTAAGCTGAACCACCTACCAAGAAACGTTGTTCGTGACCTACTCGTTGGAAGTGGATCTTGCCTCCCAGCAGAGGTTTGTAGATCTTCACCCACAATTACCTTATCCTTTACCCTATATACATATCCTATTCACCACCCTTGATAAATACTATCCATCTTTTTACCGTCATCATCCTCATCCCTCATCACACACCCACACCACCTCCATTGCAGCCCACACCCAAAAGCTTTAACCTCCGTAGCTTCATTTTACATCAAGCTTTAACCAAAGCCTAAAACCAAATTTCGAGGCCATTTTCAGACTCCCGACATCCCAATCTACAAAACTGCACCACTTTCACCCCGCCACCACTTTGCCGCCAATAAAAATGAAGAAGGTTATCCAATGGCACCCACGACCACCCCCACCCAACGGACTAGCCTTTCCTCGAGCATCAGGCTCCGCTAGCCCCCAACAACAACCCGTGATCTGTCTACTCTCAATGGACCCTGAGGTCACACAACGAACCCTATATCCCTCAAGCTTCGAGCTCCTCCACAATTCATCCCCATCCATGACCAGTTTGTTGCTAGCGGATACTGCTTCCCACCTAACGGATCCTCATGCAGATTTTATTTTTGGCTGAACTTTGTAAGTGTTCATCTTTAATTGCTCTTTTTTTATGGCTTCAATAGATATGGATATTTCAGAGAGTTTGAATGCGTGAGAGAAGTGTAAATGGGAGAGATTAGGAAATAAAAGATGTGTCGAAAAAGTTTTTTGATTTGTCGCCTTTGAGAACTTTAGATTTGGAGGAGGAAGTTGGAGATTTAATGAATAATTGTGGAATCTTAGGGCTGATTGAGGACTGTGTGCCTACTTACCCAGAATTAGTTTGAGAATTTTTTGCTACATATAGGGTAAGAGAGGATAATGTTCAGTTTTGGCTAGGCGGCGATGAGCAAGAGTTGTCTTTGCTTGGACTTGGAGAGATTCTAGGTGTGTCTTCACCTCTTCTTGCCACTGATTGGGAGCGTCTACAACAATCCATGCTCCCAAAACAAGGATGGTTTGAGGTTATAAGGTGAATCATGACGCCAAGCGACGACAACAACTTAAGCATCACACACCCGACGCTTCGATTATGCTCCAAGGTCTTCAACAACACTTTCTTTGGCCACGCTAAGATCAACAATGTCTCAAAGAGCAATTGGGTCTGGTTCACAAGCTTAGTTCTAGGCATCAATAACGTCCCTGATTGGGTTGATAGGTTCTTCAAGGCCTACAATGATGTTATAAGGCCAACCAACTCTAGGAAAGACATTGTAAAGATTAGGTTTGACGGTCTAATGACTTTGATCGTAAATGATATGAAGATTGATTTGGGTGACTATCATCAGCTCTATGACCCATATCACTTGAGCTTGACCTCCTTGAAAAAGGCTACCATTATGAGGTCTTACACTGATAGAGTGTCTTTCGTGTGGACAACGGGATCAAACCGGTCCCATATGTTGATTCTTCCCTATCCTAGAGGCTTCGCTACAGGACCTACATCAGCACATTGATACACCCTATATGATGATCTTGCCATCCTCTTGGCGGAAATGTTGCACCACACCAGGAGGAGTATGCAGGAGAGGTGCCTGCGGAACATGCATTTGTTTTCGAGACGATGGGCTATGATACCTATTTGCACCAAGGAGAGCCCACATATCTGGATTTTGGAGGGGTGAGTCCCTCACAGAGTGGATCGCATGGTGCCTATATAGATTATGGAGCAGGTTCCTCACATGGAGGAACATATGACACTTAGTCAGATTTTGGTGGAGCCATCTCATTACATTATGGCGATTACATCTTTCCTCACATCACTACTTTAAGTGAACTCATCTTCACATCATTGACACTCTTGGCCACCTAATCGAGAACATTGAAGCAACCCAAGCGACTTTGGGCCAAAGGATCGATGCACGAATGGAGCAACACTTTGAGGGATATGATCAGTAGTTCACCACCATCATCATGAACCAGGAGGCCTAGATGAAGAGCTTCAATGACTTATGCTGGATGTTTCAAGGATGAACTTCTATGGCTATCCACCACCACCGCCACAAGAGTGAGTTGGTTAGTTTCCTTTTCTCACACCTAATTTTTATTGTTCTTTTTTTTGTTGTCTTTTATGTTTCATCGAGGATAATGAAAAATTCAAGTACGGGGGATGGATTTAGTACATATACATAGCATATTTAGTTAGATCATGTTTCGATTTTGCAAGCTTTTCATGTTTAATTTTAGCAATTTAAGTCTTAGCATTTTCTTTTATTCTTAGTTGCATTAGAAAGTTAAAAAGAAAGAAGAACAAAATAGAAAAATGTCAAAAATATAAAAAAAATATCATGCATTACATATTTAGATTTTATTAAAGATACCCATCTTACCTTAGTTTGTCCTCTAAATTATCTTTATGACCTTAACCATATAAGTCCCATGATTTGATTGAATTGCATAATCTTGTCACCTACTTGAGATGATTTCTATTGGAGCATGATTTGAGAATGTAATTGAGCAAGTATGGTTTATATATAGTTGAGGTTGGACTGAAATCTAGCAAGAATTTTACCTAGTGAGAATATTTGGCCTTATAGGGATTTCACATATATTAATTTTTCTTTTATTATGTGATTTGCTCCCCTTATGCATTTACCTCTGAGTATTGACGTGATTATCTATTTTTGAGGTTGATTATATACATGTTCATTGCTTATAAGTTTCAAGTGATAGAAGCAACTATTTTCTCAGCCACATTTTTACTCATATCTACCCTACGTAATATCCTTTTCTTGTAGCCATATTTGAGCCTTTAGTCTTTTCTTTGAAGCTCCACAAAAATAATATCCTCGGCCAATAATGCCTGATCCATCAGGGGAATTAGGATTAGAGTTGGTTATGGTTTGATCAAATTCAGTAGAGAAGAAGATGCTATTGGGTGGTTTGATATTGATAAAGAACTATTAGATGGATGTAATTATAATGTTCTTATTTCCTCACATTGTATTTCATATATATTGCTCTAAAGAAAAAAAAGAAAAAATTAAAAAAGAAAAGAAAAAATAGATAGATAGATAGATAGATAGATAGATAGATAGATAGATAGATAGATAGATAGATAGATAGATAGATAGATAGATAGATAGATAGTTAGGTAGGTAGGTAGGTAGGTAGGTAGGTAGGTAGACATGTAGACGGATAGATAGATAGATAGATAGATAGATAGATAGATAGATAGAGACAGACGGATAGGCAGACAGGTAAATAAGTAGACAGATAGACAGACAGATAGATAAATAGATAGATAGACAGGTAGACAGACGGATAGATAGATAAATAGATAGAAAGTAGACAAATAAACAAAAAGACAAACAGGTAGGTGGGTAGGCAGGCAGGTAGGTAGGTAGGTAGATTTCAAGAGGCGTGGCCAAAATAAGGTCACCCTACTTGACCAATAAAGAGCCTTAGTTATCATTTTCATGTGAGAGTTGGATGAAATGGATGATTAAAGTTCTTGTGCTGAATTTCTTGAAAGGGTTGTATCTTTTAAAAGTTTTGGTTGACAATGTTTTAAGTTTGGGATCGTAGTTCCCAAATTTTAAGAACCGCATGGCCAATTAACTCATTGCCCTTATTTTCATACCAACCCCATTACAACCATACAAAAGACCTCTTGATGCTTCTTGTTTGCTTTGACATTTCCGGTGGAGATTTTCTGATATAAATGTCAATATTTAAGTAGCTTTTTGCATATAGGATTGAGTTGAGAAATGTACGTTTAAGCCTAAACACTTTGAGAGTGAGAGCGAAACACATTATCTCGGTGAGGTTGAACTAAATTTGCCTTGACTATTGGATTGCTCATATATATTTGCTAGGTTGTTTGTTTTCTTATTCATGACTCCTACTACTTGATGTTTTTTTTATGAGGTTACAATATGAAGATCTTATTTGTGGGATGATTAATTATATAATTTTTTTTTCATTGCTTGAGGACAAGCAAAAGGTAAAGTGTGAGGGAGTTTGATTATGCATAGTTTGACATGCATAATAGGGTAGTTTGATGATGCATAGTTTGTAGATCTGACATGGTAGCAAGGAAAGAAAGGAAGTTAAAAGAGAAATTGAAGAAGAAAACATCAAGGAAGAATGAAGAAAGAAGCATGGAAGAAGAGAAGAAGTAAAGACAAGGACAAAAGCACTTGCATGGCTACTCACCCCGAGTACATGTAAGATCGTTCTTCGCTTTTCTTCGATCCATGCTTGTGCTCATTATAGAGGCTTTCTACATGCCCCAAATGGTTCCCATGTGCTCCTTTATTTTATCTATTATAACCAAGTAGTAAGACTTTTACACCATTATATGTACTGAGTAAGTACACTGTTGGCATTTGAACTTGATTGGCGTAAAAATGCTCAAGTTGTTGCAACACTCTACATGAAACAGTGCACACGGGAACTTCTCCATATACTTTATGTGTTTGTAATTGGAGTCAATATCTTTTAGAGGATGAAGGAATCGATCCCAAGTGACTGTGAATGCAACATCACCGCTAGTGGTTTTATAGAATATAGTTTTATTTGGCATGTCTAGGTGGAATGTGTTCCCGTCAAATGGGGACCAATCGCTTTTATAGGAGGGTCATCTATCACATCAAATTCGATGTTATCAATGTCACAAACCATATAACCCACGCTGTTTATGAGGTGGAACAACCATAGTTAATTAAACTTGGAACACGTTGTTTCAGACATGGCTCACCCTTTCTCTATGCAATGTGAAATTTGATGTCGCCATACCCTATAACACCTTTAACATGTGACATCCTACGTGGAAATCAGCATAACCAATAACATATGTGAATCCCTACTCTTAACTTTAACATATTTTAAGAGCGTTATCATTCATATACATAGCATTAGATATGAGACAATTAATACATCAAAAATACTAGAAACACATCATTTTCATTCAATAACGGCAGAAAATGCCATAATTTCTGTACATTCAATGTAGAGAAAATACAAGTTGTATGAGAATAAGAATGTTATAGTTTCACTAATAAGTTCAACAATATTACGATCTCAGTCACGGTGTGATCGTTTCAAGTTCCTCCACTATCAATCGTAACTTGTTGTTTTCATCTTCAAAACGAGTGATTATCAATTTGAGATCAACAACCATATCATCCAGTAGTATAATTTGCCTTCTTAGTTCTAGGTCACCCGGAAATAATTCTTGTTTACTATTTCATAGATTGGATATTATGCCTAATAAACCTCTTGCAAAATCAGGACTTCCATCATACAATGTTTCCCATTATTTGAGCCTCTTTCTTTCCATCCTTCTTAATCGACACATTTCTTCCCCATTAAGCCACGAACTTGGATCATTGTAACATCCCATTATAGGTGGAGTCATGCATATTTGTGAATACGAGCTTGTGAAACACAACCCCAAAATGTTTTTATAAGCCATCTCAACATACGACGTTGAAATTGATGTGATCCATTTCAACCACTACACGTTCAGTAAGACATGGGTTTCCACATAAACTATGATGTTGTTGCTTCATGTAAACTACGACATGTGTATTCCACACACACTATGATGTTTACGCTCCATGTAGTATATAATGTGGCTTCACGTCACTTGTCACATGAATTTATGCGTGTCCAGCTAGCTATTTCATACGGTCTAATGGTTCGAACTTCAATACTCCTATCTTTAAGGGCTACATTCCCCAATAACTATCATCACACATTACCAAAACTACAATTGAGTTCAACATAAGAATATGTTGAGGTCATAAGAAAATCTTCAACTTGATGTTGTTTTCGATTAATAGAGTGGTTGTCAACCAAAACTTTGCGAGCTAAATATTACATACTTTCGTAAACTAATTTCACTGTTCTATGATCTTACTTACTATTGAATAACAAACTAAATTTTGTATGGACATATAGTTTCTTGATTTTATGGACTAGTTCACGGACACACCAAGTTGGTTTCGTTGGGTATTACATGGTGTTAGTGATCAAGCTTTCTTGGACAGGGGCATCAAATATACCCGATGGTGTTCTACTCTTATGCAAGCAGTATAAGGATTTTCATTTAAGAGACTAAGAGAGAGGAAGCTTTATAGCATACAGAGTAAAATTAACACCACAAATCCAAGGTTAAAATTGCACGTCCTTAAGGACGTGCAAGCCTTGTAACTAATTAACATTTAAAAAAAATTAATTAACCCCTTTTAACCATGCACGTCCTTAAGGACGTGCATGATTTGGGGTGTATATAGCCACAACGTTTTTTTAACATGGTAATGAGGGATCTCCATGGATGTTGGTGATGATCGTGCAGATATGATCACACTTTTACACGCACCTCACACTTCAAGTAACTTTATGGAGTCATTTAATTCCACGTTAGGATCTGATAGATGCCTTCCCGTCTTATCCTTGCTTGAAGGTACAACTGAAACTCTTTTACT
The DNA here is from genome assembly GCA_963922045.1 of Persicaria maculosa. Taxonomy (NCBI): domain Eukaryota; kingdom Viridiplantae; phylum Streptophyta; class Magnoliopsida; order Caryophyllales; family Polygonaceae; genus Persicaria; species Persicaria maculosa. The sequence continues at coordinate 41,848,864 of OY998271.1, forward strand.
TAACGTATCCACTTTAAAGGAGTTGTTACATTATACCAATGAGTGATTTTGTTACACACATGTATGTATTAGATGCACCATGATGGTTAAACATTGTAGTAAATAAGAAGCTGCAGGGATTTTACCGGCTGATGGCATAACCGACTTCAAGGGCATTACAAGTATTTCACTTTATTGCATTTATGAAATCTAAAAATTATGTTATGTATTACTCCGCAGTTTGAAGTTCTAGCAAATCTGAAAATTGTGTGATGTTCAAGTCTGTGTTTTGGTTTGAAAATTATGTTATATTCACTTCTGTGGTTTGTTTTATTACTATTTTGTTCAGAATTTTGTGTTCTAGCTAAAAATTTCACTTTATTTCTCAAATCTGAGCATGGTAATGTTTAGAGGTTGTTGTGTTTTATTCACCGCTATTCACTGTTGTGTTTTGTTCTGTGTTTGCTATGTTTACAAGCTTTCAAAGCATCAACCACTAAGTATGAGGTGATGAAAGGTGAGTCTTCATTAGCTATCAACATCAATGGTTTCACTTGTGGTTGCAGGGAGTGGCAAATTCGAGGAATCCCATGTTGACATGCGGTGAGGGCGATAATCGAGAGTAGGGGTCATTCATAGCATTTATGTTTCCTAATGGTATTCTATAAGACTTATAAAGGAATTTACTTTGTTAATTACATGTACTCTAATTTCAATAATTGCTCCATTGATGTGGAAAGAATATTGTCTATCACCTCTTATATGATGTTATTGCAGGGCGGTTCCGGATGAGGAGCAGTGGCCATCATTTGATCTTCCAAGATTAGACCCACCAACCATGATAAGGGGAGTTGAAAGATCAACGAAAACTAGAAGATGGTAAGAGGGAGAAGCTCCTGTGGGAAAGAGGTCTCGCCTTGTGTCATATGGAAGATGCTAGGTCTTGTCATACAGATGTATTATTTTAGAAGTTGTCATCAACCTCCTATAATCATTCATTTTTAACAATTTTGTCCTTTGATCATCGGAGGCATATGGTCATAATGTGAAGACGTGAAAAGGTGGACCAACTGCAAAAGAGGCGAGTGAGGAACAAGCAATCCGAGTTGAACGTCGATCACATACAACGAAAACTAAGGAGATGAACAAGGGTGAACAACTACAGTCTCCATGAGAAGTTATATCATCGACTCCCTAGATGGCAAGGACTCAATAGAAGAATGATTGTGCATATATTTTCAAACATTCATTGCAGGATGTGTGACAATGCTTCAAAGAGTGTTGGGTGTTCATCCTCATTTTGTTATGCAATTTAATGTTTGTCTAGTAACGTTGACATCAGTCTTGATGGGAAAAACAAGTTGTATTTCCGCCTTTTGAAGTATAGTGTTAATCCACATTTTGTTATGCAACTTTAAGCTTCTTACAACTTGCAAATAGCATACTGAAATTATAGCAGCAACAAAAAAGCCACAAAAAATCAGGACCAGAAAAATAGTATACTAAAATTATGCCACAAAAAATCAGCAAAAAAGCCACAAAAAACGATAGCAACAGCAACATCAAATAGCATACTAAAATTATACAACTTTAACCTCTTGGAACACAGCTACATGGCTATTAGTGTAAATTCACTTGGCCAAAGTGCCAGTAAAGCACTAAGATACATTAATTAGAATTTAGAACCATTTAAGCAACAAATGTACATCATGACTTGATCTAAAAGTCACAAAAATCAAATCAAATTAGCCATTTCATTTAAAACTCCTTACATTAACCATTAACAATCCACAAAAACATACGTAGGAACCCAAAACTCCAATTCATAGAAACCTATGCAAGAACTAAACCCTAATTTTCGAAGAAGGTAAGAAGGCAGAAGTACATTCGATACCGCGCCGCCGTGCTCAATCACCACTCCAGTCAGGTCCGTTGTGGGTTCGCCGGACTCCACTCCCATTCAGTCCACCTCCCTTCGTCGCCCACTTCTTAGTTCCCTCGTTCTGTTAGTTCTTTCGCTCGTCTTCCTTTCTTTTTTTCCTTGTTTGTTTATTTATTGTTTTAATTCAAATATAACAGAGACACCTTGCTCTGCTATATTTAACCCTTGAGGACACGAGGTGAAATCTATCCATATATCAGGGGTACGACACGAAATTTTTTCAAACTTTTATATATTTGGCGAAAATTGTCATACTATGAGGGTAACTCTCGAAATTTCCGTAATATAGAAGAGAGTTTGTGAGTAAGGACCATTCAGGGGAGAAGGGATTTGGTCTAACCTTGCTTTCTCCCCGAGTGCGAGATCCCCCATCTCTGATTCCACTCCCACGGTGTTTCGCTGAATTTCTATGCAACTCCCCGCACTCCGTAATCCATACAAATTACCTATGTACGCTCTGTGTTCTCTCCCCTATGGGGTCATCGGACCTCGATTTTGTCATCGTCCACGACGCTCCAACCTCTTCACCGATTCCCGAATTCAGTACCAGCTCCGATTTATTTCATTGGCTTCTAGAAAACCTTTCTCGTTTCCCCTAATTTTCGCCCCTTTGTCGCCCGATTCCAGAAATTCCGTCGCAATCGCCGCCGCCGATCACCGCCATGATAGCCACAACCATCATCACCACGGTCGTGATGATATCCCTCATGATCACCACCATCACAGCCACGATCATCACCACCACCACGGTGGGGACGGAGCAAAGTTGAGCAAGTCTCAGGAGAGAGTAATTAGGTTTGCTAGGGCGGTAGGTTGGCTCGATTTGGCGAATTTTCTCAGGGAGAACCTCCAGCTCTGTTGCTGTTCTGCGGCTCTTTTTGTAGCAGCTGCCATTTGCCCGTTCTTGGTTCCGAAACCGGCAGTGAAACCCTTGCAGAATGCCTTCATTCTCGTCGCTTTCCCTCTCGTTGGGGTATAATTTCTGAACTCTTCTTATGGCATTTGTTTTCGCTTGGTAAATTCAGCTGTTTTTGTTGCCAGGGATCATAAATAGTATGCGTGTGGATTGTTTTCTACTAGTCATATAGGTGACTCTGCTTTCGAAACTTGAAACTGGCTTAATGAGGATATGCATTTGAGATTTCATATTGGATAATTTTGAACTAAAACATTGAAAGAATTGCATATAGTTCAAACACAGGTATGTGCTTAAAGCACAGCAAGATCGTATTTGAGAAGATATCCATCAAAAGAAAGAAAATTGACCTGTCAGTGAAGTAGAAGATACATCAATGTTCATAGTTCATACATTTACCTAAGCTTGTTCATTTGGTAGAAACATGATAGCTGTGCTTTAAAATGAAATTCACCATTTATTTATGTAAATGATATTCTTTATCCTTTTACATTGTTTTTAACAACAAAATACAATCATGGATTTATATATTTCATCCTATCTGTGTGTTCAAATCCATCTTGTTTGTTTCGAGCCATTCGCTAAGAAGTGAACTTTCATGAATTGAACTTTTGTCTCACCATACTGAACTGATTTGTCTATTAGTTTGTTTTCTGGTTATCAGATCTCTGCATCACTCGATGCTCTTATTGATATCTCTGGTGGAAAAGTGAACATCCATGTGCTTATGGCTCTTGCTGCCTTTGCATCTGTATTTATGGGGAATCCTTTGGAAGGAGGATTGCTTATAGCAATGTTTAATTTGGCGCATATAGGTAGGAATTCATCCTGGCTAAATAATGCTACTTTTTCGTAGTGAGAAACTGTGTGTTTAATGTATCTCCAAAATGCAGCTGAAGAGTATTTTACCAGCCGCTCAATGATCGATGTAAGGGACCTAAAGGAAAACCATCCAGACTTTGCACTTGTGTTGAATTTGAGAAAGGGTGTGCCTCAGAATTTTTCTGATTTGGATTATGATAAGGTTCCTGTTACAGACATAAAAGTTGGCTCATATATTCTTGTTCAGGCTGGCGAGGTATGCCTCACAAGTTTTTTCATTGTTTGATATTAACCAAAACATGTCACTTTAATATCCATGCACACTTTTTTAGGAACTAAAAACTATATATAATATTAACTATTTTTTATTAATTATTTTTATAATTTCATAATTGATATTTTATGTTATGATCCTAAAAACGTGTGTAAAACATTTTTTTGTTAATAGAGGTGGTATTATTATGACATGTATGTCTCCTTTGCAATCCAAATTGTTACGGTGCATATAGAAGCAGATGATATTATGCATTTATATGCTAGTAGATGCATCTTTTCACTTTGATATGTGTACAAATATACGAAAAGGAAAGCTCCATCGTCTTGTTAGCGTCATTTTACTAACATTTTGCCTCATCCAAGAAGTTTTAAGGAAAGGACAGATTGATAACAATAGTTTTTACCCCCCAATCAGTCTGTACCTGTAGATTGTGAAGTCTTTCTTGGAAGATCAACTATCACTATAGAGCACCTAACAGGAGAGATCAAGCCTGTAGAGAGGAAAGTTGGGGAGAGTATACCTGGTGGAGCCAGAAACTTGGATGGTATGCTGCTAGTGAAGGTATTTAATATGGCGACTTTCTTTTCCCACCTTTCCTTGTGTTTTACATTACAATAACAACAAAATCCGAGTATATCCTGCAATGAAGCATTCGCTGTGTAAAACACAACCAGTGTAGTTAATTACTCTATTGATAACCTGGTAAACATTCTTCTTTTTTGGTTGTTTGATCTTCACATGTTCTCTTTTAAGTTTTTGATAAAACTATTTTCCTAATTCTTGTGTACAACATGTGCTTTGAGTTTGGAATTGCTTATGGAGATCCACATAATATAATGGTCCAGTTGTCCCTTTTCTTACTTTTGTTTTTATAAAATAGTTAAGTGACAAGGTATTAAGTTCCATGGAAGTTACAGGAGCCTTACTGGTTCACGAATTGGGCATTCATTTAAATATTTAATCATAAAGAGATGTGTGAGTGGAGTCCATTCAAACTTACTCATGGGATATAATATCTGGGTAGTGATTATATTTTGCTAAAACCACAGTAATCACTTGCTGAGAGGATAGCTAGTGAAAGTGGCATTAACATATATCGTAAAAAATACCAAGATTTATTTATGTGTGGCTGAAAACTGATAGTGTTGAATCTGTTGCTCTTTGCTTCTTGGGATGACCATACCTGGTTAAGCTCCTCGTATGCTTTTTTAACTTATTACTAGACATGTTTCTCTACATTGAAGTAAAGTCTTTTTTTTTCTCATGCTACTTCTGCAAATAAAAAATAAAAAAGTTACTTTATATGTCAGGCAACAAAATTGTGGAAAGAGTCTATGCTTAACAGGATTGTGCAACTGACTGAAGAAGCCCAACAAAATAAACCAAAACTTCAAAGGTGGCTTGATGAGTTTGGGGAAGGTTATAGCAAAGTGGTTGTTGCTTTATCAGTTGCTGTTGCTATCATGGGGCCATTACTTTTCAAGTGGCCCATCATTGGCACCTCTGGTAATTCAGATACCATTCTATGCTCAATGTTGCTGAAGTTAATGTTAAGGTTTGGAAATTTTGTTAAGAGGCTGGGAAATAGAGATTTTCTGTCTTTTCGATTTATTTAATCTTGTGCTTTGCTTAGGAATCTTACTATTATGCTTTAAGCATATGGTTTATCATAATTAGTTTGTTTTTTTTTAGCCTGCAGAGGATCTATATACAGAGCTCTTGGTCTTATGGTAGCAGCATCCCCTTGTGCACTGGCTGTAGCTCCATTAGCATATGCTACTGCAATCAGTGCATGTGCAAGAAAGGTAAAAGTTGAGTTTTAATTGTTACGCACTTACTGCACTATGAGACCATACCACCGTTGGTTTTGCTGCCTGTTCTATGGCAATTCATTATATGATGAGATTGATCAATGCATTTTCTTATGCCAACCTCATTTGCAATCCAACTAGATGGATCTTGGCTTGGCAAGATATTGAAAATTTTCTGATATTAGATTAAACCTACTTTTGTTGGTTTAGACTAGCTATGCTACAAGGAGCTGTTGCTGAATGTTTTTAACTAGTGGTTGGAATTATTTTTTTGGATATTATTCTCATCTGAGATGAGTGAGAGGTATATTGAAAATGTGACATGGGTTATTGGTGCTGGTTGATTGTATGTCTGTAGCAAAACTCTGATTTTGTAATTCTGTTACCTAAATGGTCTTTAAGACAAGGATTAGTATGACATTTTCATGTGTTTGTTCTTACACTCCTAAGAAAGATACAATCTAAAATTATATGTTGGCAACCATGTATTAGGGTATATTGCTAAAGGGTGGCCATGTTTTGGATGCTCTTGCTTCTTGTCACACTATTGCTTTTGATAAAACTGGGACTCTGACTACCGGGGAGCTCAAGTTTAAGGCAATGGAGCCAATCCATGGACATCGACAGCTGGATGATGAGTCAGAAAGTGCCTGTTGTACACCAAACTGTGAAAAAGAGGCTCTTGCTGTTGCTGCAGCCATGGAGAAGGGTACCACTCACCCAATTGGAAGGTACTATGGGAAAAGGGCTGTCAGTTTTTTTAGTTTGCATGTACTGTTTTGGTGACATGATTGGCTGCTGGCATCCTTATTCAGCTTTCACCTATCTCTTGAACCCATCGTATACTCTAAATCATTCACTTCTACAACTAAATACAGAGTATAAATGTTGTTTGACTCAAGTGGCAGTATGAAAATATGGATGAAAAATGTCTTCAAAATCCATGTTTAGTTGCATCGAGTCATTGATAAGCAGTGTATATAGGTGGCTCATACTTGATTTTTACAGCCTCATAAACACTGTAGCTTGTAGGAACCTTCTATGAGTGGGAAAATAAAAAAGGCATCAACTTACATGATTGCATTGGTCAACTGGTATAGTCAGCTAGATCTAGACAGCAAATCAGAGATATATCATATATTTGATAAAACTTTGCTTGGCAGCCTGCTAACTTTTGGCTCCGAATTTTGTTTATGTAAACCAATACTAATCATGTACCTTCAAATATTCTTAAGCTAAGAATGTTTTGATGTGGTTCACCTCTCACTTGCTAAATTTACTAGATTATTGGTTTTTTTACAGAGCCGTTGTTGACCATAGCGTCGGAAAAGACCTGCCTTCTTTTGCTATTGAAAGTTTTGAATCGATACCAGGAAGAGGTCTTTTTGCGACATTGTCTGGCATTGAGGTAGTCTGTTATTCATTTTAGTTCCATTATTGCCTTCGAAGACAGAACCATAGTCAATCAATATCCCACCTTAACTGAATGCCACATAAATCAAACACATCCCTGAGATTTGAGAGGAATTTAAATGTGTTGTTGTTTTTTTAACGGGAGTTGCCCAATCCCCCCTCTCCTACATGTTGGGTTTTAAACTTTATTTTGTTGGGAAAAATGTGCTCTCAAAATGTCTTTTCTAGTGTATCTTCTACTTTATATTGATACCAATATTTACAAGCTTTACACAATATATTGTATCATTTTATAATGAGAGATAGGTTTAAATCCAAGGCTTGAATTCTTGGGGGGTTGATAAAAAGATGGATTAGTTGCTAATCTGATGATCCTAAAAATGAGTTATTGAAATGTATTTGACCTGGGAGTTGGGACATAGCTGGTTATACCTTACCGGATTTAAAAATGAAAACAGCAATGTTCAACTACAATCTCACCTCATTAACTACTTATCTTAGAGCAGTGCAAAATGGGCCACCCCTGGTTTCAACCAGAAAGCTACTTTTCTGAGTCTCTTGCCCATTGCTTGTGTTGCTCATATCCAACACTTTAACCTGCTTGTATATCGTCATGATTCAAGGATATGGTAAATCGAAGAAAAGCATATGGCACTCTTGATGGAATTGGATTATGATTGATTTCTTGGTGTTTTTACTACTTGAACTGGACTTTCTATTCTACGATACTATGTCTCCATCTTTTTTTGCTATAACAGCAAATAGTTAAAAATGTATGTAGTCAGGAAGCGGAAGTGATGCACCATTCAAAGCGATCCTGGGATCTGTTGATTACATTACCTCACGGTGCAGAACAGCAGAGGAATCGGGCAAGATTAGGCAAGCAGTGACGACATCCATATATGGAGATGATTTTGTTCATGCTGCCCTTTCTGTAAATGAAAAGGTGATGGCTTTGTTACTTGATGTTTTCGATTATTAATAGTGAATGAAAGCGAGGATTAGAATATTCGCTTGGTACCATATATTCTCTTGAGGTTGAGATCGCTGACAAATTCTCACTGAACCAACCTTTTCTTGCAGGTTACACTGTTTCACTTTGAGGATTCTCCTAGAACTGGGGTCTCTGATGTGATTGCGTGGTTGTGTGGGCCAGGGAAATTTAAGGTGATGATGTTGACTGGGGATCACAAGTCAAGTGCTCATAGAGTTGCAAATACTGTGGGCATTAGTGAAGTGCACAGTGACCTGAAGCCTGAGGACAAGCTCAATCATGTGGTACGCATATCTAGAGAAGCAGGTATGATATAATCTTGATTTACCTATAATTAGTTCTATCTTCTTCTTAGATTTATGTATATGCAAAATTACATAAGATAACCGGCTGGCACAGTTCATTCATGCAAAGTAAGAGAAGTCTTCTAAGACAAAAATGAAGGTTAAAAGGCTATCCAAAAAAACATTGTGGCACACATTACAAATTCTCCCTTGATTGCTTACTGAAACATCAAGAAGCATATAAAACCATTCAAAGCCCATGAAAATGGTAATGTTCAATACTTGCCAGTACGCATGTGTCAGGAGTCTGTGAAAAAATGCTGTTTACTGATTTTTATGACAGGTGGAGGTCTAATAATGGTAGGAGATGGAATCAATGATGCCCCAGCTCTTGCTGCAGCTACCGTGGGTGTTGTGATGGCTCAACGTGCCAGTGCCACTGCAATAGCTGTAGCAGATGTGTTGTTGCTCCAGGACAATATATCAGGAGTTCCCTTTTGTATAGCTAAAGCTCATCAAACAACAATGCTGGTAATATACTGCTGCTCACACTTTTGGTTCCAATTGTTTGCTCTAAGTTTCGTCTCTTGATAGGTCAAACAAAGTGTGGCACTCGCTTTATCGTGCATTCTTCTGGCCGCTCTTCCATCTGTCCTGGGATTTCTTCCCCTATGGTTAACGGTAAGACCACATGTGGCCCTTTTGATTTTGATTGGATTGACTCAATCTACCAAATTGGAACTTGGAGATCATTGCTAGTAACAGGGCATTTTGATTCAGAACTTTATCACTGAATGGAACTTGTCATTGCCAGGTTCTTCTGCATGAAGGAGGCACATTGCTTGTATGTCTCAATTCAGTGCGTGCGCTTAACGACCCTAACTGGTCATTAAAGCAGGATCTGAAGTACATGGCTGACAAATACAAAGGTGTCTTTGCGCAACTAAGACAGCATACAGACCCAACCAGCACAATCCAAACTATTGCTCAATCATGATAGAACTGACAAGTACAAAGGTGTCTTTGCGCAACTAAGACACCACACAGACCCAACCGGCACAATCCAAACTATTGCTCAATCATGATAGAACTCCACTCCACATTTCAACTCGGCCTGCTTCACCACAATTTATATTCGACAAACCAGTGGGTAGCAAATAAGGCACTGAAGCCCACAAGAATGCCTTGCTATTCCAATAGATTCAGGAAAGTATCAGTCATTCCGCAGCTTGTGTGATTTGTTACACTGATTAGTTCACATGGTATTCTTATGCAGTAGTTTTGCGTTCCTGAATTCAGAATAGCAAAAGAATTACTGTAACTTTTTTCCTGTTACAAGTATCTCAGGCTATATCTCTTGTTTGCCAACTTCCTTGAATTGAGTTTCAGCAATCCATCAATTCAGTGTAGTAGCAAATTTTAACATTTTCATATATTACTGTATTCATCTATTTATTAACCTTGTTCATCCTCCAAGAAATTGGCAAGCTAACCACCAAAATTAACTTTGATAGTAGAAAAAACAGGAGCTAAAACATCAAACAGATGACTCATCCTTGATCTAAAAACCGTCTTCTTCTCCCTGATTCACTCTGCAAGTTCCCCTGATCGTTCTTCGTCTCACTGTACATTCGGACCCAAAATTTATTTCTCTATTCTAGGGCGGGGTTGAAAAACATCAGGATTTTGGGGCATATCAGGAGAAAACCCCCACAAAAGATACGTTCTTTCATCTTCTAGACTCCTAATCGATCTTGCTAACTCCTAGCCGAGTAATGGCAGCGTTCCTCATTCCTCCAGCGGCCTGCGAGCACATCCCAACCCCACTCTGCTGCTCCTCTAGGCCCGCCATGTAACTCCTCACCTCCTTCCTCACCATATCTTGCATCACAGATAAAAACTCCTGGCTGAATGCCATGTACCTACCCTCTCCTGCCGCTGGCGCCATAGCCGGCATCGCAACAGGCAACGGATTTACCACTTGCTGAGGCGGCGCCGCCATCGGAACTGGAAGCAACTGGATCGGATTGGACTCCGGATTGCTGATCTCCACCGCGATCGGATTGATTCCTCCTCCGTTTATCGAATCCAGCGCTGAACCAGGAAGAGAGAGGCTCAGATCCGTGTTCGCAACAACTGCAGGCGCCAGTGGCGTCTCGACTGGAATCTCCGGCGGCGGCGGCGGCGTCTCCACCACAAGAGCAGCAGCGGGCCTGGGAACTGGCCGGTAGATATGGCCGGAGGAGTCGCTGACGTCAGATCCAGAAGGGCTCCCGGGGCTCAAGGTCAACGCGGAGACGTTCCTGAGAACATCAGCGCCGTCGCTCATGGCTCTCTTGAGCGGCTGCCGATGCTCCTCCGTCGCGGACGGGCCATCGGACATCATAACAGAGCACTTGCGCTTGAGAGTGGAGTTCCAGTGATTCTTGATGGCGTTGTCGGTGCGGCCATTGAGGAGGCGGGCGATGGTGGCCCACTTATTGCCGAACCGAGCGTGGGCGCGGATAATGGTGTCGTCCTCGTCGGGGGAGAAGGGGCGGTGCTCGACCTGCGGGGAGAGCTGGTTGCACCACCGAAGTCGGCATGACTTGCCGGAGCGGCCGACGATCGACTTGCTGATAAGCGACCAGTTGCGGGGCCCATGTTTCTGGACAAGATTGGTGAGGGCGTCGTCCTCCTCGGGGCTCCACGGCCCCTTGATCCGATCCACCTCCTTCCTGTTCATCGTCGCCATTGAAACGGCGTCGTTTCGGGTGGGTGGGTTTTAATTAGAGGAGTGAGTGCGGGGGATGTGGTGGGGGAAGAGGAGTGTGGATAAATACTGGGGTTGGGGTTGGGGTTTGGGGGAGTAACGGAAAGAGGATAAGGGAGGACGGGTGAAGCCGGTAACAATGGGGGGAGTTATGGGCAGGTTCTCTTTATCTTTTATTTATTTATTTACTGATTTAAATACAAAAATTAAAAAAGGGCAAAAAGGTAGGGTGGGGAGGTTTGATTTAATTTGAAATTTCCAAGTAAGCGGTTGGTTGGGATACAGCTGTAAACCGGTACACGCGTCACATCACAGCTGCACTGATTTGTATAACTGACACAAACGCATCCACCTTTTTTTTTCTTTCCTTTTTTTTTTTTTTACTACTTATTTCCTTTCCTTTGAACCGTCCATCGCCCTCTCTTCATTACGGCATTACCTAACGAACGAACCGGACGAGTTGAGGGGCGCTCCTGTTTCCCTTTCGGGTTCGGATTCCGCTCACAGCTTCCAGCTCTAGGGTTTATCTTAGTTCTCCCACCGTAGTTTGGATCATTTTAAAAAAAGGAAAAATGATTGAAAATAATACGAACTATGAACCAAAAAGTCACAGGGTGAGTCTAGTAGAGTGGATTAAAATTGTCAGGGTGCGTTCTAAGTATCCTCCGACTTCGTCCTGCAATAAAGAGTATATTTTATTCCGAGTCACAACAAAAACCAGTCGCTACGGCTGAGGGTAGCGAGGGATATTAGATCTCGTCTCTGCTTTCGAAACATTTAAACGAAGATAAGCTTTTGGAATTGCAGAGGGATGAATAGGAAATCCTTTTGGGTAGACATCGTTATGCATTGTAAGATGGAACACATTCAAATGTTGGCTCTTACCAAAACAAAAACTGAATCCATCCTGAAACCGAGCAATTGGAAGGACACGGGTTTTGACAAGGCTATCTGGTCCCCAACAGTTGGTAAATCACGAGGAATTAGAATTCTTTGGAAGGAGCACTCTATCTTACACGAGACAATTGACCTTGTACTCCAACTCCCTCAGGTCATTACAGTGAGATATACAAATGTTAAGGATGATTTTCAGTGTTTGGTGTGGTTTATCTATGCCCCTCCGCAATGAGGATGAGTTTTGGGATATGATAACGGATGTGATCAATGCACAAACCTTACCGTGTATTATAATGGGAGACTTGAATGAAATAGGTTGTCTTTATGAGAAAGAAGGGGGTGCCGATGCCCATCCCGGTAGAGTTCGCCGGTTAACAAATTTAAAAAACTCTTGTTCCCGTCTAGAAATTCCTTCTTGGGGGAACAATTTCACATAGAGGAAAAAACAGTATGGTGAAGGAAATATTCATGAGAAGCTGGATTGGGTCCTCGTTCAACACGAGATACTTCAACAGTTTCCAATGATTGCTACAAAGAATGAGGCCTTCTCATTTTCTGACCACTGCCCCATTACGATTGAATTAAACACAAACAAAGTACCAAAACCACCTCCTTTTAAATTTGAGAATATATGGACTCAACGTAAAGATTTTAAAAATATTGTCCGTCTGCTTGTCGAGACGTTGATTTGGTTATAAATTCAGGTTCTTTCTAACTTATTATCTCGTTTCCTTTGGGCTTATATTATTATTATTATTATTATTATTATTATTATTATTATTATTATTATTATTATTATTATTATTATTATTATTATTATTATTATTATTATTATTATGTTGCATGTTTTTTCTTGATTGATCACCTTAATTGAGTTGCATCTAGCTAGGGTTTCGACTACCTCCGTTCCTGCGGGTCGAACCTCTATAGTAGCAAACATATCCAGTGATAACAGGTTGGGAAGCTGGATTTTGTAAGGAAATCGACTGGTGAGAATCATCTCTTTTAGCGGAAGCGATAGCTGGGTTAACAACCAGGTGACACGTCGATGATGCGGGAGAGATGTTGCTCTAGGTGCTATGGAGACTTGGGACCTAATGCTTCTCGAACCCCATGCAAGAGTTATAAAGGAGTTGGTAGTGATCGAATCAGAAAGCTATTCAATTCTATGCATGAACCAGTCCCTATGGTAATAAGAAGAACCGAGGAACGAGGTAACCAAACATGTCGAGATAAGCGGATGAAACCAATCCCATCATAATCACTCATTATTCGTACTACTTTGCTTTCATTACTTTATTCACAACCATCGATCAATTGTTTTGTTGCTTTATTCTCTCTCTTTATTCTGCATAGTTAGCAGTACTAAATACACGCACACTGTGGGATCAACACCTGTACTTATTCACTATACTAGTTGATAGAACACATTTAGGTAGGCATATTAGGTTGCACTTAGCATGATTTAGATGTTCAAAATACATAGTTTAAGCTAGATTCGTATTTAAACTAGCTATGTTGGTGAAGTCGGAATCTACACGCTTTTATGGGTTATTTCAGGTATATGTGGATTCGACGAGAAATGAGGAGGCTCATGGATCGAGGAAGAGTCAAGAGGAGGAAGAAAGTGAAAAGCACGGGAGTAGAGTCGAAGCTCGAGAGCCTAAGTGAAAAATAAGTCAGCAAAAGTTGTTGCCCGAAAGGCTGAACTTGTAACGCACTTTATGGAGGCCTCGGTGGTCTGATTGACTATTATAAGTATGCTTTGGAAAGCTTTTTCCGAGATCTACAAGTTTTATGTTGACATCTAGACCAATTCAAAAGAAAAATGTTATGAACAGTAAAGCCACCCTGCGGCTACCCATGGCCGCCTCGCAGCCCGAAGAGAAATGAGAGTTCGCTGATCGCCCTTGGCTGCCCCATGGCCAGCCTTAGCTGCCCCGTGGCCTCCTGTGTGTCCGAAATGCTGAGTTTTCCTATTTTTTATCTTATATCTAAATATTTTTATCCTACTTTTGGCTGACTTTCTTAGGCCTATTTAAGGACTTTAATTTAGTGTTGTTAACTCATCATCTAACTCATTATCATATACACTTGGGAATTATCAATTGAGAGAACCCTAGAGGGGAGCCTCCATGGCCATGGAGTGCTAAACTCTTCCGTTTCGTCTATGGATTGAAGCTTTGGTTTGATAAAGTTGTGAGATTTCTATTCTTGTTTTATTCATATTAATTTGTATTGATTCTTTTGCGAATATTGTTGATTTCTTCTAGCCCGCACAACTAGTTGAGATTATTGCTATGATTTTGTAGATTCCTCGTAGCGAACCTTTTTTAGGACTCGTAGGCATGCCTTTTTAGGACTCGCAGGACTAAATTGGTATGTAGAGAATCAATTATATGTTGAATACTGACTCGTAGTTTGGTGTTGCATGTATCCTAGTTAATCCTTAATCTTAATGCTACTATTAGGTTGAATCTTGACCGTATTAGGGTTATCTAATTAGTAAGGATTACTAGGACTCGTAGGACTAGTAATTTACACAAGACCAGGACATTAACAATAATAGGATGAAAAGAGAACTTGAAGAAGAATCGAGGATCAACAAACCAAACTAAGGTGGATATTTGTAGATGAAACTACTTTCTTAATTGCTATCTCTACTAACTTGTTTATTTTTACTTACCTTTTCTATTTTCAATCACCAAAAACCCTATTTTCTAATTGGTAAATATACGTTACTCAGGAATACTTGATTCTCTGTGGGATCAACATCTTACTTGCTTGCTATACTAGTTTGTAGGTTTGAGTTTTACTTTTGATAGGAATAACGACAAATTCTTCCTGTCAAATTTTAGCATCGTTATCAAATCAAAGTTTATTTATTTGTTTTGTATATTTGTCATTTTTTGTATATACCTAACTTGTTGTGAACCTATCATACGGTTCACAACACCCTTCATACTAATTGTTCGAGATGTGGAGGTTGTTGCAATTTGAAGATGAGAACTTTCACCAGTACTTAATTAGATTGTAAAGATATGTTGACATCCGTGATTCACGGAGTTATCAAGATGACATGCGAGATATGATTTTTTGCATAATTGATAGGATGACTGCTGAGACGCATGAACTTGCTAAGTAAATGAGTAACATAGGCCTAACACGGTTAGGTTTATCTGAATTGTGGGATCTTTTCTGTTACATGGGTCACCAGGTGGAGCAGCAAGAAGCATCCACGTGCCAGGAAGAGTTGTTCGCCATGGTATCTCCACCAATGGAGGATTCTGTCATACACTTATATGATGAAATCCAGGCTCTTACACAAGCGGTGAAGGAGAATGTTGAAAATATAAAAAAAAAACTTAAGGGAACAAGTGAGCCAACTTACTCAAACATCGAGCAAGATAATGGTAGAGTAGATGGCCAGCCCTCAAGTTGATAAAGAAAGCCGGCCAAGACGTGGAAATGGGGAAGAACCGCGACAACGGTGGAAGATCCCATAAACCCATCCTACCATTCCCTGAGACATTGAAGGATGCAAGAATAGAAGATCCTGTCGAGGTCATTGTGCTTAATTCATTCCCTCTTATGTGATTTCGACATCATTATGACATTCAGAACAAGGAGGTATTATTCACAGATAACGATAATTTCTTTGACGATGAAGAATAGGGTCCAATGCTTCTTGACATGGAATCTCATGAGTCGGCGTATGAGGTTTCATGTGTCGTGTCTACTACTCCATACGATGCATTCATTCTGAGCTCACTCGTTGATGAATCATGTCTAGAGCCACCTGCTAAGGCTCAAGAAGTAATAAAGGTAAACTTTTGCAATTTTAAAGGTAATGGTGATTATGTTGATCCTTTTGACTACTATTTTAAGAAGCCACTAGTGGAACTGAACTGAAGGTATTATATTCCTCCATCAGATCGAGAGTCATGCTCAACTATTTGATAAATTGAAAAGGTTTTTAAGTGCTACTCCCTCCGTCCCACAATGATTGTCTTTAACTATTAATGCATGCTTTCTTAAAAAGCTAAAAACAATATAAAATATCAACATTTTATTAAATATTTTTAAATAATATCATACATATTACTAATAAGTATAGAATTATTTTTAAAAATTAATTAAAAAATGAATATTTTATATAGTTTTTAGCTCCTTAAAAAGCGTGCATAAATAGTCTAAAGACAATTATTGTGGGACAGAGGGAGTATATTATATAGTTTCAATTTATTATTGTGCTATGATTTTTTGTGTAAGATGTGTGCACATGAATATAATAGACTGTTGAGGGAATTGATGATGTCTGATAGGTAAGGGATTGAGATTGAGAATAAGTCATGCCAATGACATAAAACAAAGGCGCTGCCTGGAGGCAACCAAAGATAGGTAAGAATTTCTTTTCTCTTTTCTTTTTAGTTATTTTTTTAGTATTTTATTTAGTTCTAGGTTAGTTTGTGTTTGGCGTTTTTGGTATGTGCACCTAACACTGCAGGTCAAGATAAAGCAACACGCTACGGATGTGCCTCGTTATTCTTTGTTCATCCGTGAAGGTTCATGAATCCACCTTTCCAACACATTGTGAGTATTTCATTTATCTTTTCCTCTATATTTTTTGTAATTTTATTGTCTTTAATTTTCATTGAGAACAATAAAGATTTAAGTGTGGGGGGTGGGAGTGGATCGCATACGGGTAGATTTTGCATGTCATGTTTATTTATGTTTTCATATTTATTTTTACTCATATATTGCATTTGTAAAGGGGAAAAAAAAAGAGAAAATCACAACAATATCATGCATTTCAAACACTTTAGGTCTTATTTTCCCATCTAGGCTACTTGTCATCTATATTTATATTTTGTTCTTATCATGTGCCCTAGGGGTGGGCGCGGGACAGGACGGGACGGGATGAGGGTCGTCCCGCGTTCCGTCCCGCGTAATTTTTGCAGGACGGGACCGGGACGAAATTCACTACTTTTTTTTCAATCCCGCGCGGGCCTTGTCCCTCACGGGACGGGATGGGACGGGCCCCTCAAATAGAAAACATTATAAAAAATTCTAATATTCTTATATATTTTGAGGTTTTCAAAGGTATAACACATATGTATAATATTTTTTATATAATTTTATAATTTTTATTATATATACACATTGAATACATTATACGTATAAATTACACAAAGTATATATATAAACACATACTGATACACTTATATATATACCCATTGTAAAAGTACTATAGTGTGTGTGTATATATATATAAACTTATATATATAAACTGTATTCAAAGTGTATATATACAATGTATACTATATATATACACTATACAAATGTCGTATATATACACATGCAGTAGGTACTAAGTATATACAAAGTGTGTATACACAAAGTGTATATATACACACTGTATACTATATATATATATGGGGGACGGGACGGGATTTACGGGATAAGAAATCCTCGTCTCGCGTCCCGTCCCGCATAATTTTTGCGGGACGGGACCGGGACATGATTCGCTATTTTTTTTTCAAATCCCACCGGGATCGGGACGGGTCCGGGATTTGCGGGATTTGTGCCCACCCCTAATGTGCCCCATGACTTGCTTGAAGTGTTTGAAACTTTAAATTATCCTTATAGAATTTTTGGGAGCATGATTGATTATATAATTGAGCATATATAGTCTTTGGAATTTAAGTGATATTGAAGTTCTAACAATTTGACCCTGTGAGTTATTTTGGCCTTATTGGGACTACACATATAAGTCCTCTAGTTTCTTTGTGTGTGAATACTCCTTGATTACATCCTCTTTAAATTGCGTTTAGATATCTTTATCGAGACTGCATTTTTATGATTTTTGCATGTGATCTTAAAGTGATTGAGGCATGATTTTCTTTTAGCCATATTATTCTTTATCCACCAGTACACATTATTCTTTGCTTGAAACCAATTTGAGCCTGATCATCTATTCTTTTGTAGCTCCACAAGAATTCTCCATAGTCAAGCATAACATGACCCCATCCGGGAATTTAGGAATAGTTGGTGAATATTTATATTGTGGATGATGGTTTGAGTAGTGGATTGTATGTTTGAGATATCCTTATGAGATGTTTTGATTCTTGCTAGTATACACATCACTTGGGACCTAAGAAGGATAAAATCACTTAGGGGTAAAAGTCAAGAAAATTAAAAAGAAAAAAGAAAAAAATCATCATAAAAAGAAAAAATGGATGTGTTTGTGTGGTTATTTGAGAAGTATGCTTGTATTGTATTGTAAAGAAGTACATGTTATTGGAATGGCATATGAAGTGTTTTGGTGTTGGTGTTTTTCTGGTTGTATACTAACCCTTATTCTCGGATTTTTAGCACCACATAGCCTAAATATTTTTCATACCCTATGTTCCTACCATGGCCCCATTAAAACCCTTTTAAAAGACCTCATGATTTTGGTTGCATGTGAAGTCACTAGTGGTGGAGATTTAGACCACTGATGCAATTTTATTGTAGCTAAAGTGTCAAGGATTGAGTTTGTAGTGTATATGTTTTAACCCTAAACACATGAGCGTATTTTTCTGGTGATGTTGGATGGATGTGCTTGTTTTATTCCTTTGATTGCTTCTATACGTTTGATGACGTTATTTTTCGATATTTGGTTCCCTATGTTTGTGCCTTAATTATTTTACCAAAATGACTACATGAATTGCTTATATGTGGGGTGTTGATTTGCCTATGGTTTTCATTGCTTGAGGACAAGAAAAGGCTCAAGTGTGGGGGAATTGGATAGCATACATTTATGTAGGCATATTAGGTTACACTTAGCATGATTTAGATGTTCAAAATGCATATTTTAAGCTAGATTCGCATTTAAACTCGCTATGTTGGTGGAGTCGGAATCTACACGCTTTTATGGATTATTTCAGGTATATGTGGATTCAGTGAGGAATGAGGAGGCTCATGGATAAGAAGAGAAAGAGGAGGAAGAAAGTGAAGAGCACGACAGTGGAGTCAAAGTTCGAGAGCCTAAGTGAAAAACAAGTAAGCAGAAGTTGTCGCCCGACAGGCTGAACTTGTAACACACTTTCTAGAGGCCTTGGTGGTCCAGTTGACTACTATAAGTATGCATTGGAAAGATCTTTTTGAGATCTACAAATTTCATGTTGACATCAAGACCAAATTTGAAAGGGAAAAATATTATGAACAGTAAAGCTACCCCGCGGCTACCCATGGTTGCCCCCACGACCCGAAGAGAAATGACAGTTTGATGATCGCCCTTGGCTACCCCGCAGCCAGCTTTAGCCACCCTGTGGCCTCTTGCGAGCTTACAACTATGAGCAAGAGGCCCTCCGTGGAATAGAGCTCCGACGCGAGTGATTTTATTTATACTCAATTAGAGTGTGGCAACGCGAGGTTACCACTACGAGCAAAAGGCCCTCCGCGGAATAAAGCTTTAGAGCAAGGGACTTTGTTTATACCCAATTAGAGTGTGGCTGCGCGAGATTACAACTACAAGTAGAAGGCCCTCCGCGGAATAGAGCTCTAGCGCAAGGAACATCGTTTATACTCAATTAGAGTGTGGCTCTGCGGGCTTACAACTACGAGCAGGAGCCCCTCCACGAATTAGAGCTCCAGTGCGAGGGACTTTGTTTTATTGCATTTAAGTATTCATATTGCATATGTTTTGTCTTATTTACATTGTCTTGCATTTGGAGTATTCGAGTTTGGAATCTACGCTATTTTGTGTTTATTCTACAGTTTTATAAACCGAGCTTGAATGGCGGTTTGGGAGATCCAAAAAAGATGATTTTGGAGCATAAGAGAGGCTAAGGAAGGAGCATCAATGGAGCTAAGGAGAATAACGTTGAAGACAAAGAAGAATCGCGGCACTGTAATAGCGGCGCCCACCGCTATCTCACCGACGCTCGCCGGTCTTGTGTGATCAGAGATTACGATTTCGTCCGAAGATCTTATTATATTTATTCCTAGGGTTTTGCAAGACTCTATTTAGGTTATTTTCATTTACAGTAGTAAGAGAGGTGGAGACTTTAGAGATTGATAGTTCATTGTTGTTACTTTGGCTTTGAGTTGCTAAACTTATAGTTTTGCCTGCGATTCGAAGACATGGTTGGATGAATTATGAATATTTGATTTCATAATTTTTATTCATAAGTTATTCATCATCTTTGTTCTTTATTGAATTAGTATTTATACATGTTCTCTCTATGACTGATCATCTAGACAGAAATTGCATCCCTGCTAGCGATTCCTTTCTCTAGATTGGTTTCTTTGTAGCAAGCGAGGGAAATCGATCCCATGAGAGCATCGATTGTCTCTCCAGGATGATGACTCTTAGTTGGTATTGATTTGGTGAAATTAGGGTTAGAAACTCTACTACAGGCAACCTTATGACTCCTAATTGCATTGAATTGATATTGCTAATTGGCCATGTACTTTGGTAATTCGTGTTGTTCTTTATAGTGATACATTGAATGTAAGTGATTGTCTATGCTAGATTAATCTATCTAAACCAAGCAGGCATAGCTTTAATGAGTTAGCTAAGCTATATGAGTAATGAGTTAGCTCCGCGAATCTAGGTAAGCTACATGATTAATGAGCTAGCTTTAATTTTAAATTACCTCTTAGCGTGAGATGGTCCCCATGGACGGTGCCAATGAAAAACCCAATTTCAGAATCCCGTTCCGACGGGATCCTAGATCAAGTAGAACATGAATGATCTCGGGTTATCGGGCTTCCTTGAAATGCGCGACAAGATTTTCATCCGCGCGCCATGACCTGGGCCAATCCGAGTTTGAGCTTTCCGTAGACTACCTTCCTCCCTTGAAATACATCAAGTGTCGATTCTCACTAGCCGAGACGATCCCCATTCGAAAAGGGCTCTTAAAGATGTCGATCCCAACCTAAGCCATTTAAGATTCCAAAAACCGACCATTGTGTATGAGGATTCGGGCCCTATTTATAGCAAGCTCATCTAGCACCTTGCTTGACACTTGTCTCATAGGTGGTGGCATGTGTCGTTCGAATTAGGACACATGTGATTAGGATTAGGACAAGTGTCCATGATAGTGAGTTAGTGGGTTTTCCCACATTTGACCACTTTAGACTATGGCTAGTTTATCATCAGCGGAAGCCTCGAATTTGACTCTCGATTCGCGTCCGTCCACTTTTACCATGTATCATCATTACCAATATTCATTAAACTATTGTAACAAAAGAAATCTTACTTGTTGTATATAATAAGTCTATTTTAAACCAAAATACATAAATCTGCAATGTATGTATTGACAAGTGTTAACTACGGTGAATATTTTAAAGAAGAAATTTTAGTGATTAAGAAATTTATCAATACATATTTATTGTTTATTTGAAAATAAATTACTTTCAACTCCACATTTTATCTATTACAAAAATATATAATTTTTTTCCATAGGACAATTTCAAGGGATTATTATAAAATAGAATTATAATGGTTTGCCAAGGTAATATCATTACTAGCTTGAAATAAGTTTATGATGAAAAAATATATTTTTGTTAAAGAAAACCCATAGCTAAAAACTTTTTATTTAACCAACGGTTCTCGTGCTTGTTAATGTGAGTTTTTATGCATGATAGAACTGGTTCCATTCTCTTTAGGTACACTACTTTTATAATTTTTTGAAATTATATTAGTCTCATACTATCTTTCCATATATTAGATAAAAAAAATCGTGTTCCCTATATACACCGCAAATTAACGTCCAATTCGACGTTGTAATTTCACTTAAAAAATCCGAACCTTGTAACAACGTTGAATTAGAAGTTTTAACAACGTCTAATTCAACGTTGCTAATACGGGCCAGATCGGGCCTAATATAAGATATTAAAAAAAACAAAATTTTTTTTGATTTACAACGTCCTTTTGGACGTTGTGGTTTTTTTTTGGTGTTGTGGGTGGGTTGTGAAAAAATGTGTAAAATTTACCATAGCAAGTCGATCGCTAGACGGAAAACCGTTAAACATATAAAAGAAAACCAGAAAAGGGTTCAAAATAATAGGCAACACGCACTCTAAAACAGAACGAATCTAAGCAAATCTAAACCTAGCAAGTTGGGGACGTAGACTAATAATGAAGTTGTTGAGAGGGTTTCTTGATCAACCTAGCAAGTAAATAAAATTTTATGAACAAGACCCCGCTGAGTATAGTAGAGTCAGGTTCGTTCACAGGAGAGAGTCAATTCCTTATTTAGTTACTTTAAAGGCAAGAAATAGCAAGAAGAGGTGAAGAATATAGATTTTTGGGTTGAGGGCCGTAAATTTTAGGAATTTAATCAATACTAAAAAAAGCTTCTGAGGTTCAGGGATCACCACAACAATAGTTATGCATGTAAAATACAATCACAAAAGCTTCTAAAGTTGCTGTCAAGATCCTCTCTTAAATCTGAGCCTGAAGGCCTTATTTATAGTAAAACCTAATATTCTATCTTAGGAAAATAAAATCACAAAAGATTTATCTAAATCTAAAAAGTTTTGGGATAAAAATCAGCCAATTTCTGAATCTGCAGGCCCATACCGAGCCAAACAGGGTTGATACCGAGCCTCTCCCGGTCGGTAGGGTTATTTCAGCAAAAACATCAATCCTCTAGTGGGTCGATACTGAGCCATCATGGATCGGTATCTCGCTCGGTAGGATTCCAATAGCTTTCTTTCTCAATTATCCTCTCTGTCAGAGGTCGTTATCGAGCCTATCCGGGTCGGTAGCTTGATCGGTACTGAGGCTCTCAGCTCGGTACATGGGTCGACATGACGGTGATTATTTTTCATCTCGTACTCTCTCTAAGTATGGGTCAGTACCGACCCAAGCTCCTCAGTATGAGGGTCAGTATCACCCCTTTCGTTCTCTATTACTTCCTAGCTCACTCCTGAAGGGTAGTATCGACCCTCTTGGGTCGACAAGAGGCTCAGTATGATCCTATTTTGCCTTGTTCTCCCTTTGTTTTGCCTCGTTTTGCCTCTTTTTTTCGTTCATCTTTCTAACTTTTCTCCACTCCTTTTTATACTCCAAAATAGCTCCATAACAACTTCAAAAACCTAGAAAAACACAACCAAAGCTTGTGTAGACTTCCATATCTCACAAAATACGAAAACCTACTCAAACTGCACAAAACCCAACACAAAAACTAATAAAAAACAAAACTCAAATTTACTCAATAAGACTATAAAACATGACTAAAACATGGAGATCAGAAGCCAAGCACCACCAAGAAGTAGCACCGGTGGCCTACGATACATCAGGAATCTTCTGTGGGCAGTGAAGATGAACCTCCAAGGAATCTCCATCTCAAACACGGAGTCACCCCATACACCACCACGACCCCATCTGATCCCGAATCTGAATGTCAAAACTCCAATGAAAAAGAAGATCGCCTAAGCACACCAAAAGCAAAGCCACGCATTGCACAAACAAAACGCACCAAAACAAACAGGTCTAACCGGACACGGATTTCGGTCAAGCCCTTTTGGGATTTAATTCAAGCCCTATCGAGCGGAAGATACTCATATATATATATATAACATTTATGTAAATATATAAATGAAATAAATTTAATAATTGATTAATAAAAGTCAAAACACCAAAATAGATGTGTATAATTTAATCCCAAACTCTGACGCAACTTTCCGGGCAAGGAGAGCAGGTGTGATCTGGAGGCCATACCTTGCACGGCAAGGACAACCAGCAGGGAAAGCAAGGTGTGCACAACAAAGAGAAACCGGGGGGGGGGGGGGGGGGGAGTCACCATTGAAGACGATTGGAGGTGGAGCTAGACACCCACGAGGAAGAAGAGCGTCTGATAGAACCTAGAGGCTGGAAAAAGAGGATTTATGAAGGCATCGATTGAAATAAAAAAAAAACAATTCGGCAAGGTTTTACTGAATAAGATTAGGGGTACTGAACAAGAAATTCATCCCATCGAGCAAGACTCATTGGTGATATTAAATTTGATATGGCCTTGGAGGGATTTTCACAATCTCTCTTTCACTAGAATTCTGAGAGAAGGGAAAGCGTTTTTATTTTGAAAAATGTCCTTGAATACAAGAAGTTCCAATTTATACAATTGGTACAAAATAAGGAAGTACTTTCTCTAATTAAAGAAATTCTTATGATTTGCCCATTCAGTTGGGCCGGGTTCAGGTTCCGGTTGTATCGGGTTCGGTTATTCAGGTTTCGGTTGTCTCGGGTTTTGGTTATTTCGGATTTCGGTTGTCTCATGTTTCGGTTATTTGGGGTTTAGATTGTCTCAAGTTTTCATTATTTCAAGATTCATTTTTAAAACTTTATTATAATGTATCTTAAAGTTCGGGTTACTTTGGGTTTCGATTCTAACGGGTTCGGGTCTTAATGGATTTCGGTTGAATCGGGTTCGGTTCATTCAGATTTAGGTGAGTTTCAGTTATCGGTTATTCGGGTGACCTACTTCACTATGTTTTCGGGTATTCGAGCCAATCGGTTCCAGATCGACCAGGTCGGGTAATGGACCTTTAGCTAATTAAATTTTATAATATAGTAATATACCATATTTAATGGGTAGCCTTGGGCCGGCCCATCGTTCATCACCCATCACGTCAACAGATGAAAATTTGATAAGCCACTCATAACTTCAAAAGTTACAAATAACCAACTCAAAGCCCACTTTTGTTGCCCGCAACTAGTTAGCCCACCACCACCCAACCTTAACAAGGATTAGAGCGACTTACCTAACCCACTCCCAATATTTTGTTCATTTCATCACAGGTGCTACTTTCCTTCCGTCCAGTAATTATATTTGTACGGTTTGGTTCATCCTTTCAATGATAAAAAATAAAAGAAGATTGTTTTTATAGGGTAGGTAAGATTTTATTCCTAAGAATTTTAGTTAACTTAGCCTCTAAAAAACCTCCAAATCAAAACCCCTTAATTTATACAAAGCCAAAAAAAAAAGGTCTAACAAACACCAAATAATATATATATACCTTAGAATATAGGTTTAAGAAGCCCTAATTTATCCACTATTTTTTTTCTAAATTATAATGTATAAACACCATAAAAATATTTCAATAATTGATAAATTAATGTATTTTGGAGATTTTCTTCTCAAATAACCACTCTTTCATTTAGCTTTTTAGAGTTTACACAGAACTGCACGGTATGGTCCGTATCCCAGCCCGTAAACCGTTAGAGCCTGTTGTATTGTTCGGAGAAATAAAATTTTGAAAACATTCCAATTTCCAACCTACAGATTTGAAGGGAGAGGTCAACCAGCATCCCAAAATACTCCGCCAGCAAATGACCCAATGTCGAAGCTATACAACTTGAACCCAACCCAATCTAATGCGATTGATTATTTATATATACTTTTACTAGGTAATGCAGTGCAGATTTGCAAGTGTAAGAAAGGCTTAAATTCTAGCCAAGGATCTCAGTATAACATAAGGTTTATCCATTACCTTGCCGCAGGGAAAGGGCAAGGCATCCGAGATACAAGTATTACACCAACTCATAAATAACAAACTGAAGATAAATGGTAACAAAGAATCTTGAGTGCTCCTCGCAAACTTTCCGTTGTGTATTGAACCTATGTCAGCTTCCTTCGATCACCTCTTTGGTGGTAGGTAGGTATTAAGGCCTAAACCTTTGCATCAGCAAGGGCTTGTTCGAGTAACTTGTCATGCTCGTCATTCAAGTCAGATTTACCATTGGAGACCGGAGGAGTCGTCCAAGGTTCTTTACTTCCTGGCTTGGATGATACGTTACTGTACCAAATCATGCCCAAGATGGCAACAGCCATGCCTGCAACAACATGGAGGTTAAGACCCTCTTTACCGAAGAAAAGAAATCCCAGAATCAGAACAAGGATGGTCTTCATGTGGCCGAGAACTTGGAAAGTCACAGCTGAGAATCTGCCTATGCAGATGAACTGGCTGAGGTTGGTTCCGATGGCAATCATGCAGGATAGGAATATGAAGAACTGTAAACAGCAGAGAAAAGATTCGCATTAGGTTATGTGCCCGCTACAACAACACAGTGCGCCCATTAGGTTCTCTTTCTGCTACAACCCAACACAATGTGCATCCAGTGTAGATAATAAGCAGAATGACAGGTCAAAGTCATCCATCTAACTACAGTGGTTTTTTTAAGCAGAAATCAGGCAATGCAGTTTCCAGTATCAGTTGGAAGTGGTCAAAGCAGCTGTTTTCATCTGACAAAGCCCTTCCATCGAACTGATCTTATCCAGGTGGGCAAAATTCATTCAACATAGAGATGAAAACACTACTCAAATTTGAACTATTGTAGACAACCAAAGCATTCCTCCTCTAAAAGGAACAGCCTAATAAGAAATTTATTTCAACTGAAATGAAAGTTTTCATGACCACCATTAACCTCCTTTTTCTATAGGCCATCCATCATCTTATTTAAATGTTCCACTTGGATGATCTTCATAAATCTCAAGATCTAAAAGGAACAGCCTAACAAGAAATTTATTTCATCTGAAATGAAAGTTTTCATGACCACCATTAACCTCCTTTTTCTATAGGCCATCCATCATCTTATTTAAATGTTCCACTTAGAGGATCTTCATAAATCTCAAGATCTAAAAGGAACAGCCTAACAAGAAATTTATTTCATCTGAAATGAAAGTTTTCATGACCACCATTAACCTCCTTTTTCTATAGGCCATCCATCATATTTAGACGTTCTACTTGGATGATCTTCATAAATCTCAAGATGGGGATTGAAGAGGGGGGCTTAAAAAAATAAAGATAAAAGCATCTTGCGTATTAGCAACCACTACCACTCTACCAGCATAAAGATCTTCCTAGGATTGCTTTCCAAATCCAGAAAGTAAGAAATATAGTATAAATCTCATATGGAAAACTCACCGTTGATGTGAAAGTATAGTCGAACGCGTAAACTCTTTTTCCTGTCAACCAAAGGTCCACAAAAGGCCCCAACAACAGCAGAGATGCAGCCTGCATTGGAGCAGTATGCCCCAAAAGGTTGAATGATCCAAGAGAATACTTTCTTTGAAGATGATGCACGTACTGCAAGAAATACAGAAATGGAAAACAATACAATCCTTGAGTCATATGCATAAGAAGAAAAATGCAGGAGGAAAAGGGATAAGAGGAAAAGTTTGCAGCACAGGTCAGTGTTCATTTGAGGAATGTCAACAACAGCGACAAATACGCATCTATAGTTTGATGAAGCATGACTTACATATTGCTGCATCGCAGTGCTCCAAACAGCTATACAAGCGGCAATAAAACCCTTGCCATTCACACTGACATCAGTGACAGTACAGACTCCGACACCTAGCAGGACCACCAATATGCTGAGTTTGGTGTCTCTTGAATATCTCATCCTGTCTAGGACAACTTCCAAAAGACAAGATACAGGAATCATGCTCAGCTTTGCAATCTGAAACACATATCAGAAGAACAATAATGTTAATTAGTCAATTTGGATCATCACCAAGGTCTTTCAAAAGAGGTATATGCTAGCACTGACCTGATAGAACCCCACCGAGTTCCACATCAGACTGACATTCATGCCAACAATGGAGAAGTTGGCAAATAGAACAAACTTAACAACTTCTGCTGCTGGCAGATGAGTTGCCTGAATGTAACCCCGCCACTTCAAGAGAGATGTCATTGACATAGTAGCCAAAAAGTGCAGACCAGTCAATGTTGTAGCTGCAGACAGAATGTCAACAGACTTTAGGCATTGGTCTCATGGAAGGAAGGTGCATTCAAATCACTCCTAACAATACACTGAAGAGAAGATAGAGAACTAATAAACCTTATGTGCAGCAACATCAAAGTTCACCTAATTATAGCTTCGTCTGGCACGCGACTTAAACGTTATCTTATGTCATCAGTTAACTTATATCCAAATGATGAGTTATTAGATTAGCAAATAAATCAACTTATAAGTCCCAAGGGATTGCACATAACAAACCCATTGACATCAAACCTAAGCTAAACCCTATGTACATCAAACATCAGAAAAGCAATTTTTTTGTAAACTTATTAAAAGGATTGTCTATCAAAAAGCTAGCCTTCTCCATTGTAATTGACATAATCCAAAGGATCCATTAAGAAAACCATGGATGGACTGTTGTATTTGGCATTTCAGCATCTCTAGAATGTTAATTATTTCCATATAATATTTTCACAAATTCATTAAACCAAAGAAAAAAAATATTAGCTTAACAAAATACATGCAACAGAGAATCCTAACAGAATATGTACAAGCACAACTTTATAAGTCTACTATCCCACTAATATCTGATCAAAATAGCTAAAGAATGAAATGAAAATTCTTGTACATTTGATAGTGGGAGGCATATCGAATAACAGAATAGATAACCCATGGATAACTTATACAACTGGCAGAAGCAAGTTTCTAAAAGTTGAAATTCTAGGCAGCATTTTCAGTGAGGATGAAAAAGACCATAGTTCTCCCAAAGCTTAACACAAAAGGCTCTAATGTGGAATGAAACATGTGAAAATGAAGCTAGTAGAAATATATTCCATCACTCTTAAGCAGTTAAGACCACTAGTTCACCTAAAGATTCACCTCTTTAACCTGAACCAGGCTCCATCAGGAATAATATACATAGCCAAATGAGATTTTCCCATTGATTGTTCAAGTATCATTGCAGCAATGCAGGTTTAGATAAAGATCTATTGCCAGAAAAAAAAAACAAGCAAAACATCAAATGGTTGAAAGGAATGGAAATCATTAGAGCTTCAGTGAAGATATGTGGGACAATACAGTCAAACAGGGAAAAAAAATCATACTCCGTACAAGAGCTCATTGTATCCTATAAAAAACTGCAATTATCAAGAAGAATAGAGTGAAGTATGTCATTAACTAGAAAGAACACTAAGTTCTCATGCTTTGAAGGAGCATTCCATGAAAGGACGAACAAGACAAGTAGATCACCGAAAGAGAAATTGAAGCAAGTCGCAAGTAAAAACATAGTGATAAAGCTCCATACCGAATGTGAAACCATATCTTGACATCAAGGCTTTGTTGACCATAATGATCCCAACAGAAGTAACAATATTAAACAACCATGCTGCAGCATCAGTTGCAGCCTTCTTTTCACCCTTGCTTTCCCAACTCATTTTTAGCGATGGATCTGAAAAGGCGGGACCTCCAAGTCAACAAGCAATCAACTTTGAGTACAAATTTATTTATCTGCAAAATACATCACTGTGCTTTAGATCATATTATGATACGTATATATCAGGCTCCATAGACAACCACAACCACCAAGTAACAAAAATAAGACCAAAAAATATCACCAGAGCAAGGTTAGTCAACAGGATCGGTATTTAGCATCCGGAAAAAAAAAAGAAATCTAAAATTCTCCACAGATGAGATTTGATTAGATAATCCCAAGAACAATGAGTCTATGACGCTTTTCGTTACGTGATTTAAAGGAAAGTAGAAGACCGTAATCCAAACTGTCAGATCCGCCACTCCTCCCACAGGGAGAAGATCAATCGATCCCGTTCAACAATCAGCAGTTAAAGCTAATGAACATAGACACATCCACAAAAAAAAAAAAAAAAAAAACTCAATGGCAGTTAAGAAAAAGAAGCTATGCTCGGAAATCACGCAAAACGGATTAGCAACCAAATCTGAAACGTTCAGTGCTAAAATCGTTGATCAAAACGTCAAGTGCAAGGATTTGTTGACCAATTCCCTAGCAGCACACAGAATCCAAACAGAAAACGAACAAGGGGAGCAGACTCAGCGAGAAAAAAACCACGGAATTTAGGTCAATTGCACACGAAAGCGAAAAAATCGCAATGGAAGAACTGAATGGAAAAATCCAGAGAAAGCAGGCAGTAGGAGAAGTATGTGTACCTTGGGAATGGAGAGCAAGGAGCAAAAGGAACAAGTAAGAGATTCCTACAACGAGCAAAGAAGATGGAGGAGGAGGAGGAGAAGTTGGAGAAGAGAAGAGAGAGAGGAGCAAAGCACCTCTCGCAAGTCGGAATGAAGTCTTGTGGGAGGAGGAGGAAAGGAATAATAAGGGGATTTATGAGAAACTTGAATATTCAATTTCAGCACGATGGATCCAGATTTTTTTTTCCTTTCCTTTTTTTCATACATAATTGACATTTTTTAAGTAATTACTCCGTAATAGGTAGTGATGTATTTATGTCGAATACTCAAATAAATATATATGTCATTTTCAAAAATGTTATTTATGTTATTTCTAACAAATTTCTTTTCTCTTCGAAGTCAAATTTTTGTTTTTTCAATTCCCTTTTACAAAAAAGCTCTTTCAATATTATTTACTCCTACAATTTTTTTTTTCGGATCAAATCCTACAATTTATTTTTAAAATGACACTAATAGCTATATATATACTGTATTAGGAAAAATTCATTTAAGCACATGCAATTAGTACAATCTCGGCACCATAGCGTAATTTTTTTAAATAAAATCTTAATAATATAATAAATTAATAATATAAAATAGGGAAAACTAATTAAAATACCCCCACCTTTGGGGGTATGGTAAAAATATATCCTCAACTTTCAAATGTAATAAAAATATCCTGACCTTTGAGGGTGGTGGTAATATATTACCCTGTGTTTTCTCACTGGTCAAAAATGCTAACAAGACACCCTACGCGGATTTTTTACAAGGGTTTTCTTGAACAGTGTCTTTAGAAAAAATAAATAAAGAGTTGGACCGGGTTCATACCCAACGCCTTTTCCTCCCTCATATCTTTTTCCGTGGACCGTGGTCGCCTCTTGAATTGTCTTCCAGGTCTTCCAGGTAGCTCATGGTTCCTCTTCAATGTCAGTCTTCCTCCCTCGTGGTCGACTATCTTGAGTTGTCTCTCTCACATCTTCTTCCCCTTTGATTCGTTCACGGATTTGGGTGGGTAAGTTTTTTTCCCCTCTTCGTTGTTGTTGTTAGTTTAGTTTTGTTGTCGGTTTGGTGTTAGGAATAGTCGTATTGTGTTAATTTGAGGCAATTTTGACCAGATTAGTTGCTTGGTTGAATCAATTTCGTTTTTCAAGTTTAATTTGTTATCGTTTTATTTTTTTTCCTAATGAAACCGATCAAGAAAACCCAATTTAAGTGTTAATTTGTAAAAAAAAGGTTTCACGTATGTTGTCTTGTAAAAAAAAAAATCCACGTATGCTGTCTTGTCAGCATTTTTGACCCGTGAGAAAACATAGGGTAATATATTACCACCACCCTCAAAGGTCGGGATATTTTTATTACATTTGAAAGTTGAGGATATATTTTTACCATACCCCCAAAGGTGGGGGTATTTGAATTAGTTTTCCCTATAAAATATTAATAAAGTTAGGATGAAAATCAAAAGTATCTTAAAAATAATTTCATAAAATTATTATTTTCTAAATCTCATTCAAAGTAGCATATATAGATATGAATATTTTATGAAGTATTACTCTTATTGGTTAGTAAAAAATAATAATATCATTGTAATTTTGACTAAAAAATAAATAATAATAATAATATTGTCACTTTGATATTAAGAATATATATATATATATAAATAGTTAGTAAATGTGTTAAAAATAAAAGAAAAAAGTGTTATTGATTTAACGAGATAAATGAAAGAAGAAGAAAAAATTAAAGGAAAAAAATATTTGATTGGTTTAAAGAGCTAATTAGAAAAATGTATGGATAACACTTAGGTTAAAACTCTTATGTTTTAAGAGTATGTATATATATAGATATAGATTTAAAGATTTACATATAGATTAATAGTGGACATTATATTAAATTCAATATTTTGAATTAAATCCAATAATTAGTAAATGTGTTGAAGATAAAAGAAAAAAATGTGATTGATTTAAAGAAATAAAGGAAAGAAGAAAAAATAATTAAAAAAATATTTAATTTGTTTCAAGAGTTAGAATAAGGCAGGGATGACTAAGAATATATATATATATATATATATATATATATATATAAAATAGAAATTGGATTGGGTGCATGGAAATTGAATTGCTTTTTCATTTATGCTTCTATTTTTTAAATATAAATGTAATGATTATTCTTGTACGATCTATTTAAATATTGGAAAAAAAATCTACATGAACATTTTATATCAACATTATTTTATACAATTTGATGGATGAACATTTTAAAATAACACACCATGAGTAGAAGTTGAACAAACCACATATCAAAAATTCAAAATTAGATCCTTTCAATGCTTATACTATTTTTTATATTTACATTTGAAAATAGTATCACCTAAGTGAAACGATTTGAAGTTTCATACCACTTAGTAAAATTATTAAAATTATACTACGTATGAAATAGTAAAAGAGTACATCACATATCATATTCATAAAATTTAATAAAATTCTGGTCCATGTATTATTTTTATTATTGAAAGAATTAAATAATTAAAATACATGCAATATTGAGGAAAATGAAATAATGAAAAAGACACGATGCAAAATGTATTTAAAGTGATTTTGCCCTAACAAATTAGGCTATGGTTAGTTATAAGTGCATAGCGATGACTTTTTTTTTTAAGTTGACATAATATAATGTACATTTTTTTTAGCAGATCTCTCTCCAGTCTATATGGCTTTGGAAAATTTACAGGCGTGTTGGGCGACATCAAGATCCGGTCAACTTGGGCAGCCCGCGTTTCTTTCTTCTTCTCCATGGTCTTCCCAATCCCAATGAAGCTTCCTTCCTTTCACCTCAACTCACGCACTAAAATTAAATTACAAATAAGACGAAAATTGACCGCTATTCCACTAAAGAGCACCCACGGTCTTTTTTTTTTTTTTTTTTTTTTTGATATTAGGGAAGCAATTGACAATTTTAGAGAAATTGGGAGATCGAACTAGCCGGTAGATAGATTAATTATTAGGGTTGTTCAATCAAATTTGGGACCCTTGTGTGAAACTAAAAAGGAGGCCCTAATAACAAAAATTGATGAGCTTTTTTAGTTCCTTCAGTGTCTTTATGCCTTAGAGTTTTTTTAGAACTCACGTGTCTCTCCACTTCTTCCTGATTGCCATCTTTCTGAAATAAAAAGTTAATGAATTAAACCCCCGATTGTTAAAACGTGACGGATAGAGAGAAACCCCCGATTCCCAATCCTCCGATCCGGCAGCAGTCGCCGGCTGCAGGGGACACAAGGCAAACTGGATCACAGAAGGACCAACAAGAATCGAAAAAAGCACAAGAGAAACAAGAGGGGATGCATACTAATTTCCCCATGCTGCAAGTTGTGATGAAGGGCAACACCAATCAAAGGACAAGTTTCAGGGATAAGCTTGTGGGAGCCTCCAGCGAGAGCCATGCGATCATCCAATCAAGCACCACACTCCAGGACGAAGAGCTGGACTACATGGCGATGGATGACACCCCCCAAAAGAGGATGGTCCTACTTGCCCGACGATTACGCTCAACAAGAAAGAGAAGAAGGAGCTCTAGAAGCCTGGAAGGACACCTTAATCATTAAAATGTTCGACAAAGGCCCTGACTATATGCAGCTACATAGGCGCTTATCTCATAAATGGGGACTAAGTGCTCCCTTCTCGCTAATCGATCTCGGAAACGACTACTTCATAGCAAGATTTTTGAACCAGATAGATTACGATCATGTATTACTGGAAAGTCCTTGGATGATCGGTGATAACTACCTCACAATCAGACGATGGGTCCCGAAGTTTGATGCGAGCACAGAGAAGATCAGGAAACTGACGGTGTGGGTTCGAATTCCTTGCTTGCATATCGAGTACTTTGACCCGAGATTCCTTAGAATGGTGGGGCAGAAAATAGGGAAAGTTCTTCGTATAGACAACACTACGGCCATGGCAGAGAGGGGGCAGTTTGCGAGACTAAGTGTGGAAATTGACTTGACAAAGCCGCTGCTCTCAAAATTTCGCCTAGATGGGAGGGTCTGGCCAATACAATATGAAGGACTGAGAATGGTGTGCTTCGCTTGTGTTAAAGTTGGACACAATGCTTATGGTTGTGGGCAGGAAAAGGAGAAGGAGCAACCAACGTCTAGTACAGATGGAGAAAAGGATGATCAGGTTAAACCCACAGAAGAATGCTACGGGGGATGGATGCAGGCCAAAGAAACCACCAGGAAAGCGTCAGGGGGGTAAAGAGTCATCATCAGGACAGGGCCAAACTGTAGCAAGGGATGATAGCGAAGTCCCAACTACCCACCAAGCAAACCGGAACAAGTCTCCGGCAGGAGGTGGACGGAGTTAGGATAAGGATGGAAAAGGCAAAGAGGGATCTCAAGGAAATCCGGGTGTTGCGAGATCCTCGCGATTTACGGTGCTGAAAAATATCGTTGAAGATCAAGAGAATCATGGGTCAATCGGGAGAGGGGATATTGTGCTGCAAGAGAAAAATGAAGAAAATCTGAACAGAAGGGGGATAATACAGGAAAGGGTCATCATTCCACCACCTCAGCAAGCCCGGGGGAAAGAAAATAGGCCCAAATCCACTTTCAGGGCCAGACAATCTCTCAAGCAAACACAATGGAAAACTGGATTAGCGGTGAAGAAATCGACAACCACAAAAAAGAAATCCTCCATCCCTAAATGATCAGCAATCCAAAGCCAAACAATTCCAACTACACCCGTAAACCTGTTGAACTTTGAAGCCGGAAACGAAGCAACTCACATTACACAAACAAGCTAATACAAAGCCAAGCCCCGAGCACCCCTAAGCCAGAACAAAGACAACATCTTAGCCCCCCATCAACCCACACAGAGAAGCCCAGACATCGACCAAACAACCACCCACAAGCCAGCCGTCCTCAACAATGAGCAGCCCTCTTCCAGTGGAAAAGATACCAATACGGAGCCAGGAAAGCTTCTTAATGTCAAACCGCCGAACCGGCCCTTTCCTAGTACATTACCCACCCATCGTGAATTGGGCTTTGATGGAGTTCCTACCCAGGGATACGATGGAGAAGCCAGCCCGCTGTTGGGCGTCTCTGCCCCAAGCACTCTTTGAAACGATTCATCGTCTGGATGACGCAGCCCATGCCTTTGCGGAAGCAATGAACATGCCATGTGATTCGGTTTTCAGGGCACTTCAAAACACTCTGTTGTTTATGGATAGTCTCAAAATCTTAGCTTGGAACACAAGCGGGGCAGGAAGCGACGCTTTCCTTGCGGCTCTACATGATTTGATCAAAAGATATGACCCCCAAGTCCTAATGTTGGTGGGACCACGAATAAGCGGGGAGACGGCAGATCGGGTTTGTCGGAGAGTTTGTTTTGACGTTATACTTATGATGGAGGCAAGGGGTTTTGTTGGAGGAATTTGGGTTTTATGGTGAACCGAGGTGGTTGATGTCTACCCCTTGCGCCAACACCCACAACACTTAACCATCGAGGTATGTTGAAGAGGGGAAGTACCTTGGATGCTGTCAGCGGTGTATGCAGCGCTGGCCCGAGCTCGTCGCCTAGAGCTATGAAGAAGCTTATTTGATTTCGCTGAAACTAACACAAGACCTTGGGCCTTAATTGGGGACTTCAACGCGACAATGAGACCGGAGGAACGATCTCCACAATCGTCGGTGGGATCGAACAGGGCGGCACAGGAATTTAGAGAGTGGGCTCAATCGCTGCAGCTTCTGGACCTCGGCTTCTCGGGCCCTCCGTTCACATGGTGGAGAGGAAACTAGGAAGACAATCGACTCATGGCTAGGCTAGACAGAGCTATTTGCTGTCCGGAGTGGAGATTGAAGTTTCCGGAGGTTGAGATCAGCCACCTAGTGGCTCCGTACTCTGACGCCCCCATTATGATGGAACTGAAACCGAAGGTGGGTGAGAATCTTGTCAACAGACCATTCCGATTCCAATCTGCCTGGCTACTCTATGATAATTTTCGAGACTTCATGGAGACAAGTTGGAATAAGGAGGATTGTGTAGCGCTAAAAATCTTAGAAGGCGACCTCTGCTCTTGGAATCGAAACACATTCGGGAACATCTTCAGAAGGAAGAGCTTGCTTTTGAAACGGATTGAAGGAGTTAGGCTCAAACTGGGACAACAGATTTGTAACCATTACTTAAGAATGGAGAAACGACTCTCGAATGAGTTGTAGGAAGTCCTAGCTCAAGAACAACGTATGTGCTTTCAGAAGTCTCGGGCTAGTTTTCTATTAGAGGGGGATAGAAACACGAGGTATTATCACCTGACGACTATAATCCGGGGCCGTAAAAACAAAATCCGAAAAATTGCAAACTGATGAAGGAACGTGGGTAGAGGAAGCGGCTGAACTGAAAGGTCTGGTAGTTAATTTCTTTGCCAAGCTTTACACGGCTGAGGAACAGGAAGTAGAGCTGCCCACACTCCAAAGTCGCAACACCTTCCCTGTACTAGAAGAAAGGGACCTGACAGTACTTGCAGCCCCTTTTAGAGGAGAGGAAGTATGGACAGCGCTGAATCAGATGGGCCCTCATAAAGCCCCAGGCCCAGATGGATTCCCCGCCATTTTCTATCAAAGGAACAGGGGAATCGTTGGGGGTCAAGTAAAGGAAACGGTTCTGAAACTGCTCATCAATAATCAAACCCCATGTGGGATTGGTGATGCTCTCATGGTCCTAATTCCGAAGATGGAGAACCCCCTAAAAGCCTAACAGCTTAGACCAATTTCCCTTCTGAATGTAATCTTCAAAATCGCCACAAAAATGATCGTGAATCGTATAAAACCTATCCTCCCGACCCTTATTGCACCGAACCAAGCGATCTTCATTCCAGGGCGTCAAATCATAGATAATGTGGTGATAGTGAAGGAAGTTTTACATTCAATGGCAGAGAGAAGGAGGAGGAGGTGGATGATCATAAATGTGGACCTCGAGAAGGCATATGATCGCATCGGTTGGGGATTTCTGTAGGCCACTTTAGAACATGCTCAATTACCGTCGGAGCTGATCCAAGTGATCATGAATGGTCAGTCCATGGGTAGTATGGACGTGCTTTGGAATGAGGAATGAGCGGGGAGCTTCCAACCATCGAGGGGCATACGACAGGGGGACCCTTTGTCGCCATACCTCTTTGTCTTGTGTATGGAGCACCTATCACATATTATCCAAGAAGTGGTGGAGGAGGGCTGCTGAAAGCCCATACAAATAGGAGGGGTGGCACTTTCCCACCTCTTTTTTTTAGACGATCTTGTCCGCTTTGGAGAGGCAACACCAGAGCAAGGAAGAGTAGTCAAACGCTACCTAGATAGCTTATGTAGAGTGTCGGGAGAACGGGTAAATTTCTCTAAGAGCTAGGTGGTCTTCTCACGAAATGTGGTGGCTGCTGTCAAAGGAGAAATAAGCGAGGTACTGAACATGCTTGTCGAGATAGATTTCGGAAACTACCTTGGTGTTTCTACTGCGTGTGGTCGCATGACAAGGGAGAGATTCAACATGCTAGTGGAAAAAGTCTCCATGAAATTAAGGGGCTGGAAAACGAGGACCCTCTCGATGGCAGGCCGGATAACTCTAGCCAAGTCCGTTCTGACGAGCCTCCCTATCTATACAATGCAATCTACCTACTTGCCCAGGGGAGTTTGTAATGAGATCGACAAAGTGGTTCGAGGATTTATATGGGGCTCGACGACCGACCATAGGCGCATCCACCTACTCAAGAAGGAAATCCTATACGCACCTACTTCTATTGGAGGATTGGGGATTCGCCTAATGAGAGAAACCAACCAAGCCGTGCTATTGAAGCTTGGCTGGAGAATGCTTCAAGAACCATCGGCACTATGGAGTAGGATAATCAGAGGGAAATATTGTGATGGGAGAGCGGATATTGACATGTTTGTGCGTCAAGGAAGAGTTTTTAATTGGCAAGGGAACTTCAGGTCAGAGGTTCTTACCCCGTGTCTCAGACTGAGCATTGGCAAGGGAACTTCGACCTTCTTCTAGACTCATCCGTGGCTAAAGGAGGGCACTCTTGAAGAAGGAGCTCAACAGGTAGTGCCGGAGACAATTGTAGGAGCCACAGTGGCGGAAATGTGAGGAGGAGAAAGTTGGAAGTGGGAGATACTGAATCCTCTGCTTAATGAAGAGGATAAATTGTTATTGAGCTCAATCAAAGTTAGTGACATGCCGGATTCGACGGACAAGCTATACTGGGGTTACACGAACTCGGGGAGATTCACCACAGCTTCTGCACTCCAATTACTCAAAGTGATTCGGGGTTAACACAAATGAAGGGTTGGAGCAACATATGGAAGGCCCCAGCGCAACAAGGGGCTCGGACGTTTGCGTAACTTGTGGCGTGTGATGCTATTCTCACAAATGCTGCTAGACAGAGGTGCCATATGTCGGAGTATTCAGCATGCCCAAGATGCGGGGAACATCAGTCGACTACCCACCTCCTGCGGGATTGTGCGCATGTTAGAGATGCTTGGCTAAAGATTTTTGGAAATCACCCGCCCCTAGGTTTCTTCACTGAGATGGAGGTAATGAATTGGGTCTTTCGGAATGTGGAAAAGGGAGACAGATGGTGCTCTACTTTTGTCACAATGCTATGGGTACTTTGGAAGACAAGGAATGCTTTCATATTCCAAGGACAAGACACATTACAAGGGGTGGTTCATAGAGTTGAGATGACAGCTTCGACATATCTGCATACAAAGGAAAGGGTGAGTAAAGCTCAATTGATCGTGAGAGAAGACATCAGCATACCGAATGGGCTGGTCTCCTCCGGAGCCGGGGTGGACCAAACTAAACACCGACGGGGCCTCGAGAGGTAATCCAGGGCCTGCATGGGGGCGGCATCTTCCGAGCAGCAGATGGTAGCTTCATGCGTGCCTTCGCGTTTCGTTGCGGAACCTGCCGGGCACTCGAGGTGGAGCTAAGGGCGGCATACCAGGGTCTTAAGTTGGCCAAAGAGATGGAAATTCCTCTACTGGTGCTCGAATTAGACAGTGCAGAAGCGTGCAAAATCCTCACTAATGAGCAACTACCCTATGCTCACCACAATCTAGCCCTGCAATGCAGAAGCCTAATTGGAGAGGAGGACTGGACGGTGGTGATTCAACAGATTCGGCGGCAAGCGAACAAGGAGGCGGATGCCCTGGAGAATAGAGGGATAGATATGGAAACTAATTACCAGACTTTCAATGTTAGTCCTGATTGTATTCAAGGAATACTCCCCATGGGTCCGGAAAAATCTTTTTATTAATTGAATAAATCATATGGGGCTCTAGCCCCTAGTTTAGACAAAAAAAAAGTTAATGAATTTATAAATCATTACTCTTTTTTTTTAGGATATTAGGGAAGCGATAGACAATTTTAGAGAAATGAAGAGATCGAACTAGCCGGTAGATAGATTAATCATTGGGGTCGTCCAATCGAATTTGGGAGCCTTGTGCGAAACTAAAAATGAGGCTTTAATAACAAGAATTGATGAGTTTTTTAACTTCCTTCAGTGTGTTTACGCCTTTGAGTTTTTTTTAGAACTTCCGTGTCTCTCCACTTCTTCCTGGTTGCCATCTTTTTGAAATAAAAAGTTAATGAATTTATAAATCATTACTCCCTTCATTCACTTTTATTTGTCATTTACTATTCACACATTTTTTCTTAGGAGGATAAAAACTATGTCAAATATTAAATTTTTAATTAATTTTTTTTAATAATCTCATACTTTTTAGTAATAAGTATGATATTATTTAAAAAATATTATTAAAAAATAAATATTTTATATAGTTTTTATCTCCTTAAAAAACATGCATGAATATTGAATAGTAAAAAGACAAATAAAAGTGAACGGAGGGAGCAGTGAATAAGAAATCCGCAAACTTTTGAAATAAAACATCCCTAAATTCAACCGGTTGCAACTTGATCCATGTTCTCAAATCATTTAGTAATTTACAATGTCAAAAAACTAAAAATAATTTAGCTTTTGAATCGGTTGCACCTTTGAAATTCCTTTAAAGGCTTAACTCCTAACCCCTAATGAAACTACGGCCAGTTTGGATCACATGTAACATCGGATGTTACACTTCATTATTTCGGGTATAAATTCATAATTAAAATTTTTTTAAAAATTATATTATATTCTATACACTTATATTAACATATTTATAAAAATTTATTATGAAAAATTCTTATTAAAAATTACGGATAATTAAAAGATTGACTGTCTTAGAATTTTTTTTCTAAAACTCATATTTTCAAAATAAAAATGTATAAACATGTTAATATAAGTATATAGAGTATAAATATAAATTTTTATTTTTTAAATATGAATTTATACCTGAAATAATTAAGTGTAATACCGAATGTAACACACAAAGTGTTACAGGGGATCATAACTCAAGGCTAGTTTGGATCACATGTAACACCGGGTGTTATACTCGATGTTACACTTCATTATTTCGTAACTCGTAACCCCTAATGGCAAAAAAATAGCTTAATTGAACTACATAGCATCGTAACTCCTAAACCCTAATCTAAAATAGTAAGCATCGTAACTATTAACCCTGATTCATTTAAAATTTTCAAAATTCATCTTCACCCTTAAATTAAGCCTTGTAAATATGGAATTTAAATCCAAAACAACTAGAATCCATGAGAAAAAAAACCTAAAATTAATCCTCTAAAATAAAAAAATAGATAACCAATTAATCAAATATGAAATTCACCCTTCCCTTTCTTTGTGGGGACGACGGCGATTGGAGGCCCAAGAGGATGAACCGAGGAGTTGAATGAACACCAAATATCGTTGAATCAAAAGCCGGTGATGACGATTGACGAATCAAAACCGGATCAATGATGGCAGAATGAGTTTGGAGTGGGACGAATTGAAAGAATGTGAAGGATTTTTTAGGATTGGGAGAGATGATGGCCTTGGAATTGAAACCAGAAGATGATGGAGGCATGATTGGAGTTGAAAGCGTGCGAAGAAGATGAATTGAAAGCTTGCAAAGAAGACGAAGCGTGTAAAACCAACAGATGATGAAGATGCGTGCTATGTGCACAGGAGCCGCTTTATCATTAATTAGACCAGTAAATATATATACACAAACACACCATCGGCGAATACCGATGGGGTCTCGGCGGATGCCGATGGGGTATCGGCAGGCGCCTATCTTTTGAGTACGCTCGTTCTTCGGTTTTTCATCGACTTTTGACAAAGAGAACTTCGATTCTTCACTTCTTCTCCCAAAATTAGACCTTTGCTTTGAATTGGAGATATTGTATGCTCTGATAACTCAAGAGAAACTAGGTTAAGGTGGACTCAAGTGGGGTGAATTGTATATATAAGAGATTAAAAGATAGAATTTGAAAGAAAAGATAGAATATAATGTAAACATGATCAATCCGCAAAGAAATCAGATAATTCAGATGTAAAAAGACAGAATTTGAAATCTCTCATCTAAATATCAGAAGTCAATCCGAGTTTAGATTGGATTTTTAAAGAAAATTCCATCGATTTTGTGAATCTGGGCTAGTGGATGTCGACGGGCGCCGATCCCCTGGATCTACATCGACGACTGCGACTTGGGTAGTGGCGGGCGCCGGTCCTCTGGTTTCTCATTTTTCTTCATCTTTTCCTTCATTTTTCTTCTGAAGTTGTCTTCACCTGTGTTGTTAGCTCGACACACTATTTGAAATAGAACTTTTATTCTCAGCATGCAATCTATTCTAAATGAAAGACATAAATAAACATGCTTAACAAAAATTAAATTGATGAAATGCAAGGGAACTTACCTCGTGTTGCCTCCCGAGAAGCGTCTTCGTTTATCATCTATGACTCGACGGCTTATTCTTTTTACTTTCCGCTTCCAAGATCTCCTTGTGGACATTGTCAACACTTGTAGGAGTAAATAAAACTCTCGTGCCCACCCATGGTTTGAGTGCATACTAGGAGTTAGGAAAATAGGCATTTAAAGATATATGATATACATTTCTTACCTCTCCCTTACCTTTGTGAGCTTGATCTTTCCCGGAGTGTATGTTGTACCACCAACACGGTTTCATTGGCGGTTTGTTAAAGTAGTGACTAAAAGGGTCGTCGTATTCACCAATTTCCTCAATAGTGTAGATAAATTCCGTTCTTTGTGTAGGAGCCACATCAATTGGCTCTGATTTCGGCCCTCTGACGATGGATTTGTTTAGTAGATGAGGGTGCACCAACTCACACTCGATCTCATTAGATGTCTTCTGAGACTTCGTGTCACCTGGCACTGCATCCTCCTCCTTATCACTGAAAAGCTCAGTGACAGAAGGAAATCATTGTGGTTCCTATCAAAAGTAAAACTCAAACCTACAAACTAGTAAGTAAGTAAGAGGGCAATCCCACAGAGAATCAAGTATTCCTATACAATGTGTATTTACCAATTATTGGAAAGGGGGGTTTTATGAGATTGAAATAAGAAAGAAAACAAGATAAACTATAAACAAGTTGATGCAAAACAATTTAGAGAAGATCGCTCTACCTACAACTATCCACTTTATTTGGTTGAGTTGATATTGCAACTTCCTCTTGTCCTTTTAGGTTTCCTATGAATGTCCTTGTCCCGACCTAATATAGTTACTAGTCCAATCAATCCTAGAAACCCTTATCTCATGAGCAGTCCCTCATAAAAGGATTTAACCCAATCGATAACTTTAAGTTCAAAGATTAACCAAGGTATTTGCAGTCCCTAAAGAGGGATTTAACAACGCATCCAACTTCCTACCCATCCAATTAGTTCAATCAGCCCTAAAGGGATAAGTTTGCTACTTGGGTTAAGGTTCGCAATCAGGAATCTACAAAACCCTAGCAATTGAATTGATTCTAACTAGTTGTGCGGGCTAGATAGAATAAAACAATCAAACATTCAAGCACAAAGAAGTCGAAACATTCAATATAGGAAATAAGGAACAAGATTCAGAAACTCACTACTCAATTCAAACAAAGCTTCAAATTGCAAGTAGAATGGAGAGAGTTTAGGCGCCCATGGCGAACATCGCTCTCAATCTAAACCAAATTGTGAATGATGAATGTTAATGAATAATTGGAATGTTTGTTCTCAATTAGTTAGATGATTCAAACCTACTACGAAATATGTCTAATATAAGGCCAAAGACGTCGGTCAAACCCTAGGGAAAATAGATAAGAGTTTCCATAAGATAAGATTGGGCTGATCTTCGCAAATTCGGAAACAGTATGGCGGCGGGCGCCGTGGCAAGGGCGGCGGGCGCCGTCCTATGCAGAAGCGACAACTTCGACAAACTGAACTTGTAATGCACTTTCTGGAGTCATCGTTCATCCGATTGACGCATATGAATATGCGTTGGAAATCTCTTTTCAAGAGCTACGATTCTCATGAAGACCTAAGAAGCTAATTCCAACTTCTCAGAACCTTAAAGATGGGATTTCTCCATGTTCTCCATTTCCGCTCTTGTTCCTTAGCTCTACTTTGTCCATTTGCTCTGTGCTTTCTCCACCTTTCGAGGCCGAATCTTATCACCTACAAATAAACACTAAAAACTTTGGATTCCGAACTTCGAATACCAAATGATCAAGAATATGAATAAGCTTATTAAACATGCAATATGAATACCTAATACACCTAAGACCTACCTATAATATCTATATAAAATATGCATTCTCACTCAGCCTTGGTTGTATTTTGGCTTTCAAGACTTCTGTTGCTCATGGATTTGGCAAGTCCTCTTAATTCTACGCTTATGCAACTTGCCATCTCTTCTTCATAAACGAATTCATCTTCCACCTGTAGGGTATACTCGTGAAAATTTTCTCTCGGCGATTGCAATACCTTCAACTTTGTGACTCATTCACCTTCTTGGGAAGGCTGGTTTGAGGGATTTTCAGGTAGATTAGAATCCAATACATATGGCTCCTCATGCATCAACTCATGAGGCTCCTTGATAGTAAGTATCGGGCTTTCGTCGTCCTTCTTAATGGCAGCGTTGGGGCCATAGTCTTTTCCAACCTGAG
Organism: Persicaria maculosa; assembly: GCA_963922045.1. Lineage (NCBI taxonomy): Eukaryota > Viridiplantae > Streptophyta > Magnoliopsida > Caryophyllales > Polygonaceae > Persicaria > Persicaria maculosa. The sequence goes on from OY998271.1 coordinate 41,892,950, forward strand.
GCTTCGACTCTATTTCTGTTGTTAACAGTGAGAATACCACTGCCTCGTATCCCTTTCTTAAGTCTAAGAATTTGTTAGATGAGGAAAGTAGCACCTCTATTAGCCTTAACTCTTCGAGGATCTCTTTCATCTTTTGTTGAGAGATCAAGGTGCTCACTTCTTCCTGCATAACCTACATGGCAAAGGTGTAGGTGATATTCCACAACGTGTCAGATAATGCCATTGGATCTCTGCAGCTAGTTATAAGTTCCATCAAGCGATCTATTGTTATGATAGTCGCACCTTTGAATACACATAGCACAATTGTGTGCCTTTCATCTGGTTCTTCTATTTGAAATCGGCCTTGTATTATTACCCTTTCGAAGAAATGATAAAACTTCTCATCATGTGCCTTCATAAACATCAAAATCTTGGGAAAACAAATATTAGTAGCGGGGTGTCTCGAACCGTGAGGATGGTCCATGACACTAGCTAACAAAGAAAACACACTAAATTAGCGATACTCCACGGCAACGACGCCAAAATTTGACGAGTAGTGAATCGGTCGTTGATGCTCGCCAAAATAAATACCAATACTCAAAATTAGTATAGCGAATAAGTACAGGTGTCGATCCTACAGAGAGCGTGTATTTAGTACGATTTCCTGTTAACTATGCAGAATAAACCGAGAGAGAATGTAGCAAAGAAAAGCAGTTGGTTAATGTTTGTGAATGAAAGCAACGAAAGCAGAGTAACAAAGAGTGAATATGATGGTGACGGTGGTTTCATCTACTTATCTTGACATGGTTGGTTATTCTTAGTTCTTATTATTACCCTAGGGAGCGGTTTGTGCACAAAGTTGTATAGCTTCCTAATTCGATCACTACCAACTCCCTAAACTCTTGCATGGGGTTCAAGAAGTATTAGGTCCCAAGTCTCCTTAGCAATTCAATAATATAACCTACGGTTTATAACAAATTGTCACATGGTTGTCAACCCAGCCCTTACCTTTTACCTATAAGCAATATTATTAAAGTGTTGGTTTCCTTACATAAACTAGTTTCCCAACCTGTCATCACTAGATGTGTTTGCTACTATAGAGGTTCGACCCGCAAGAGCGGAGGTAGTCAAAACCCTTAGCTAGATGCAACTCGGTCTAGGTGATCAATCAAGACAAAAGCATACAACATAATAATAACAATATAAGCGCAAAGAAAATGAGATAATAAAATAGAAAGAACCTAAATTGATAACTAAACCAACATCTTGACAAGTAGATGAGTGGAAGATTAGCCTAGCATGGTTATCTTCATGCAAAACATAAAAAAAAAACCTAGGGTTTCCGCTCCACGACGGAGGCGGAACCCTAAAAGAGAGAGAGGATAATGAATGTGTCAAGTGTTGAATTGTGTTGAATGGCTGAGAAGAGACCCTATTTATAGTGCTAAAACCCTAGGAGTCGGCAATCCTTAGTGTGGAAGCAAAGCCCAATGGCCATATTCGGCCATTTAGAGAATCTGTGAAATCTAGTGATCGACGGGCGCCACTGGCATCGACGGGCCCCACTGGCATCGTCGGGTGCTGCTGATGGCGGGCGCCGCTGCCAGTGGTTGAAAAGATTAATGATTATGTTTTATCTTCACTTCTTGAGGAGGAAAGGGTATACTTGTCTTCTGATAGTGTTTTCCCTATCAAAGGACTAAGCGATGATACTTTATATATGTATGCTTCAGAGTTACATGCAAATTCTCCGGTCTGCCTAATCATATTTTGAAGCTAAAAATAGGTGTGTTTGTCATGTTGCTTAGAAATATTGATCAATCAACTGGGTTATGTAATGGAACTCGATAGATCATTGCTAGATTTGAAGCACGGATCATCGAAGGTCAAATCATATATGGAAGCAATTTAGGTAAAAAAAGGTACCTATTCCTCATAAGCTTTTGACTTCATCTAATTCGATGATGTCTATATAGTTTCGTTGAAGGGAATTTCCTTTTTTAGTATGTTTTGACATGACCATCAATAAAAATTAAGGTCAATCACTTTCCGAAGTAGGGTTATATTTTCCTAGATCAGTGTTCACTCATAGTTAGATGTATGTGGTAGTCTCTAGGCCTACATCTAGAAAGGGTTTGAGGATTTTAGTATGTGATTAATATTGTAATATTGCCACCTCTACTACTAATGTAGTGTACAAAGAGGTTTTTCATAATGTGTAAACTCCACAAGTTGAACTTCTGTTTGTTTCTCCTAATATAAAGGTTTATAAATTGTGTCATGTTTCTTTTTTTCTTGATTCCAAGTTTGTCTTATGTTGTTTCGATCCTAATGGGTGAAGTAATATTTTGTGCATCCTTTGTAATTTGAGTACAAGTGTTAATATATCATATATCCATGTCATCAATGGCAAATTTATCTTTGCTTTACACAACCATTTATGTCAATACTTCCTTTTTGTATAGGTCTTTTTTATTTCTATACATGAGTATAACTTCTTATATTTTCGTGTATGAAAATTCTCATGAGCTACTTATAGATTGATTTTGAAATTAGTTATTTAGCAGGCAACTCTATCGCATGAAAACATTACTACCATTATTTCAATTTGATAAATCTAACAATGAGTTAATATAATTGTCATTAGCTCGGTTTTTATAGGTTTTACATAGTTGTGTGAATACTAGAGCTATGTATATTATTATTTCAGCTTTATGGTTTAGAATGACACGGGTTCGATAGAAGTAAGTTATTCATGGTTTTCTCTTTAGAGACAATGAGAAGCATGAAACCAAGTGTAAGGTTAGGTTTGATTTTTGGATAAAAGAAACCAATTCATTAAGAACAAAATGACAAATACAATCCATTTGAACATTGTATATTTGAAAATTATCATATACAATAAGTTCATACAAGACTTTATAAATTTCATGTGTGACGTACATGTACTACACTAGTTGGTTATAAGAATAGTTTTTATCCATAAGATTAAGGGTTTAATTCTCTTTACCTACACTAATATTGTATTTTATATTGTTTTCATAATTTCTATCTATTAGATAAAAAAATATATAATAAATATTTCCCTCATAACAATTCTAATGGTTTATTGATGTAACATAGTAGTTAAAATTTTTATTTTAATCTAATTTTTTTTAAACCAAACTCTTAACTAACTATATCCTTTATGTTTGACTAACGATTGTTTATATAAGAGGAAAGGAATTCGCTTCACTAAACATGTCTAGAGTATCGAGAGACCCAAAATCAATATATGGACTAATCACCATGAAAACGATAACAAACGATAAGAGAAGTGCAAAGACAACCCAAAGACAATGAGAATCATCATGCTAAATAGAATTGATAATCAAAGGCAATACAATCAAATTGGAGAAGAAGATGAGAAAAAACTCGAAGATCGACAAAGCATGTATTCTTTATGTTTAATATTATCGGATAAATAAAAAGATTGAATACCTTTCATACATACATACATACATACATACATACATACATACATACATACATACATACATACATACATACATACATACATACATACATACATACATACATACATACATACATACATACATACATACATACATACATACATACATACATACATACATACATACATACATACATACATACATACATACATACATACATACATACATACATACATACATACATACATACATACATACATACATACATACATACATACATACATACATACACACACAATATAGACAATAGATCATATGTACAAAGCCCTTATTGTGTATCATGTTAACAAATTTGGACCATTGAATTAAACTCATATAAGTAACTGATAAATTTGTAATAAAACATTATATTAAGTAATAAATTCTTATTAAAATACTATAAGGTTATGTTTTGAAGAAAACTCATATAAGTTACTAATAAATGTTGAATAAAACATTATATAAACTAGTAAGTTCTTATTAGAATACTATTAGGTTATGTTTTGAGAAAACTCATATAAGTAACTGATAAATTTGTAATAAAACCTTATATCAAGTAATAAATTCTTATTAGAATACTATAAGGTTATGCTTTGAGGAAAACTCATATAAGTTACTAATAAATGTTGAATAAAACATTATATAAACTAGTAAGTTCTTATTAGAATACTATTAGGTTATGTTTTGAGAAAACTCATATAAGTAACTGATAAATTTGTAATAAAACCTTATATTAAGTAATAAATTCTTATTAGAATACTATAAGGTTATGTTTTGAGGAAAACTCATATAAGTTACTAATAAATGTTGAATAAAACATTATATTAACCAGTAAATTCTTATTAGAAGAATATAAGAGTATGTTTTGAGGAAAACTCATATAAGTAACTGATAAATTTTGAATAAAACCTTATATTAAGTATTAAATTCTTATTAGAATACTATAATGTTATGTTTTGAGGAAAACTCATATAAGTAACTGATAAATTTGTAATAAAACCTTATATTAAGTAATAAATTCTTATTAGAATACTATAAGGTTATGTTTTGAGGAAAACTCATATATGTTACTAATAAATGTTGAATAAAACATTATATTAACTAGTAAATTCTTATTAGAATAATATAAGAGTATGTTTTGAGGAAAACTGATATAAGTAACTGATAAATTTTGAATAAAACCTTATATTAAGTATTAAATTCTTATTAGAATACTATAATGTTATGTTTTGAGGAAAACTCATATAAGTAGCTGATAAATTTGTAATAAAACCTTATATTAAGTAATAAATTCTTATTAAAATACTATAAGAGTATGTTTTGAGGAAAACTCATATAAGTAACTCATAAATTTTGAATAAAACCTTATATTAAGTAATAAATTCTTATTAGAATACAATAAGGGTATGTTTTGAGGAAAACTCAAATAAGTGACTAATAAATTTTGCATCAAACCTTACGTTAACTAATAAATTCTTATTTTAAGAAATAAAATTTTGTATGAATATTATGCAATTACAAACTTTTTTATATGAATCTTTTATACCAAACCTATAAATATTAAAATTAAAATTGATATTTAACAAATTCGCATAAGATACAGGTACTGAACTAGTTTAATGATGTTGGGTAAAATCTTATAAAAACACACACACGTATATATCTAATTAAATTCGATAAAAAAAATTATTTGAAATATATATTTATAAAAAATAGCGGTCGGATATTTTCTAGATGTAAATTGTGAATAGTCGAAATTATTTTTAGCGCCTAGAGTATGTTTTGAGCGGTAAATTCCCCCCCCCCCCCCCCCCCCCAAATTTTGGACCAAAATTGAAAGCGGACTTTTAACCCTAAAAACCGCGCGCTTCACATAGGCAAAATCCAGTTCCCCTTTCCTCTCTCTCTCTTTGCTGATTCGTCTCTTCTTCAGATCTGAGACTCCATGGTCGGTTCCTCTTCCTCGCGCTCAGCCTTCCTGCTTCTATGGCTACCACCGTTCCTCTGCTCCTCCCTCTCGCCCTTCCTCTGATTCGCATTCTACAGCTCGATCCTGACCTCTCTTTATCCCCTCTCGTCACCCCATCATTCAGATCCCTCGTCGGCTCAGATCTCTTCCCAAAATTTCAGATGTTAGCCCTAATTCAGACCCCTCACCGGCTCGCCGCTCCCTCATTCATCGTTTTGCACTCTGGCGTTGGCGGTTAGAACGGAGAAGGAGGCATCAAGTGGAACGAGGCGGGAGGGATCTCCATGTTCGGTAATCTCTCTATCTCTGACTTGTTTTCTGCTTCCTCTTTCCCTTCTCTTTCTCCATGTTCGGTAATCTCTGGCTTGTCTTTCTCTGGTAATCCTCTCCGCTCCATCGGCTCCACCACCGCCTCCGCCGCCGGCCGCTAACATCTCACCTTCCTACCCGCTCCGCCATTCCCTGGCCTTGACTCCCGAATCCTCCAAGGTTGTCCTTTTCCTTCATTACCTTTTTATTTTCCAATTTCATGGTTTTGAATATATACCGAATTTTGATTTCGTTTCACTAATTTCCGTTTTACACAAATTTCGGTTCACAGATTTCGTTTCCAGGAATTTCGGTTCACATATTTCGTTTCACTAATTTCTGCTTGTTCAGTTGCTATCCTAGCTAGAAAGATTAGTAATGTTGATGAGAGATTACTTATAATTGATTGTTGTGGAAGAAACAGGAGAGGCCGAGAGGGTGAGTTTATTGCCTCAGTGCAAGGTGAAAGATGACTTGTGCTTTTTTATTTTCAATAATAGAAATATATTATGATATTCATAGTATTTGGGTAATTTATTATTTTCATTGGGTAATTTGGTGAAATGCATGTATTTGAACAAGTGAATGATGCTCTGTCTACAAGTTCTCTAGTCCGCCCTCATTCTCTGAATTTTGTTTGATGGGAAGTATCTTATTTCCTTCCTTGAATTTGTTTTAAAACGAAGCTATTCTACAGTTGATTTTGTAAAGATTTTTAACTTCCCTGATCCAACTTTTCTAATATCTTGATACAAACATAGTCAATCTTTGCAGCTGCAAATTTAAATATATCTTGTGATTTTTGTGTTGATTTAGTACTTAGGTTCGACAGTTCTGAGCTTTTTTTTTTGTATGTGTTGAATTCGTTTTTTTTTTGTTTATGAATTGGATCTGGTTTATTTTGAATCGATGCATTGTATATCCTTGATGGCTTTGTTTATGAACTTGTTATTTTTAAAATTATTTTTATTTACTTATTCAATATGCTATTTATGAAATTTAGTATTTGATTTGTATTATGTTTTTTTAATTAAATAGGGACATTTAATTTCATACTTTGGCAGAAAAAATGGAACCTTGCCCTCACTGCAGTTCAATCGTTAGCTGGTCTAGTGTGAAGCATTGGGTGCAGGAACAAGGCGGAAGCTCTCAAACTAATGTCTAGATTCTTAACATGTATTGGTGTCTTTTCTTAGGTGTATTATTTCTGTATGTTGTACCAGTGTATATTCTACCAGTGTTGAAACAAGTTATTTGCTAATGTAGTCTATATTGATATATAGAGTACTTTGCTAAGAACTTTGCAACACACATGGATACGAAATTTGCAGGCCACGTCCATAGCCACATGTAGGCCACGACATTACCTACGGGAATAGCCACGACATAAATTGTAGGCACGAATATATCCACAAGCAGGCCACGCCATTAGCCATGACTTTAGCCACGATAATAGCCACAACCATTAGCCACAAATATGGCAATGACTTCAGCCACAAAATCAGCCACGACAGTCGTTGTGCCTCAATGAAGACTCACACGTGCGTGGCCACGACATCAGCCACTATAGCCACGAATTGCTGGGGTATGACCCGGCCACGGGCATAGCCACAGACTTGTCAGATCGTGGCTATTAGCCACGGATGCTGGAAATCTGGCATTTAGCGACGAGGCATATAGCCACGAATGGCGACAAACGTAAAATTCGTGACTATGCCCGTCGTTAAACCGTTTAACCACGACCATTCGTGGCCTATTCGTGGCTATTTGACCGTGGCTATTTCCTTTTTTTGGTAGTGCCTCCATTGTTGTTCCTCGGGACTTTTCCTATGCCACCTCTTCCAACTTTGTGGATTGTATTCCTTGTCCTAACTTTGCTTCCTCAGCCAGCGCTTGATCTCAGTATCGTCCGACGTCTCCTTTTGATTGATTTTCTTATGGTTATGCTGTTTGTGGTTGGTTTGTGTGTTGTACCTACCGATCCTTCCGGATACCGAATTTTCGGTCTCTCGAATCATTAAGGTTGTTTGGTTTCTCGAATTATTTACAGTTAAAAAAATATAGATAATATATAAAATGGACATATCGATTTTATATTATCATACTACTCCGTATCATTTAGATGATATAATTAAATGGACAAAATATTCTTCTAGTTTGTAACTGATTTTTTGTCATTTTTTGTTTTAACTTTTGGAGACGTACTTGATCAAGACGTCAACCATTATTAATTGAAGGGTACGTAGCTTCTTATAGGAAAGTAGTGTAGTGGACCTTTTCCCTGTGCCTAAGTTAACTAATAAGCATCCTACTTCCATTCATCATATTCATTATTCATATATAAGTGGTTTGGATGGATATTGGGTCGTAGCCATAGGGGAGACGGAGACTTATCAGTTCCTATGCATATTACCGGATTTTTTACGCAAAGTTTCAATCAATACCATTGCGTATTAACGTACGGAGCACCAAACTATCTTATATACTGTTGCTTATACATGGTCACGGGCAATGGCGGTCGCAGGAATTGTTAGAGGAGAGTGAAATTTTTGGTTGAGAATTTTTTTTCTCGGTATATATAATAAAGAATTTTTTTAAATATATTGAAAGAAAACTATAAATTACGGTATAAATATAATATTTTATTACAAAAATCCATACCATAATTTAATAATTTATATATGTGTAGTATGATTAAGATTTTTTTAAAAAATATTGAAAGAAAATTATAAAATTTTTAAAGAATTTGTCATTGGTAAATGGCAAAAAAATGATAGGATTGAAAATTATGAGAAAAAAGACTCATAAATTTTGGTTTAAATTTGACATTGATATTAAAAAATATTCATAGGAATAAAAATTAGAAGAATTTTTTAAAAATATATGTGTGACATTATGAATAATCTTATGAAAATATTAAAAGAAAAATATAAAATTTGATTTAAATATGACATTTATAATAATTTTCTGTCTATCACTATATCTATTGACTTAAGATTGTGTTTTTTATCTAAGAAAAAAAGGAAGAATGCTTGCATTTGGAATATAAAAGATTGTGTTTGGATGAGCAATTTTAAATATACGATGACTATCAACAATGGATGATTGTCAAGCCATGAGGTATTGACTTAAGATTGTGTTTTTTATCTAAGAAAAAAAGGAAGAATGATTGCATTTGGAATATAAAAGATTGTGTTTGGATGAGCAATTTTAAATATATGATGACTATCAACAATGGATGATTGTCAAGCCATGAGGTATAGAAAAAAATAGAGAATGAAAAAGTGGCAAATGTGGAAGTTGGTGATTCGAACCCACGGCAATTTGGGCTCATCTTGACTCTCTACCAAATGTACCAATGAAACAACATGTCTACATACAGATCTATATTATATATATCACTAGTAAAATGGGGTGGGCTACAGCAAACACCAGCCCACCCCTAGATCTGTCCCTGTGTGTATCAGTGTATGTAACACTATATATGTATATCATGCTTGTTTAGATTTTTTTTTTGATAGAGTAAGATTTCGGCTGGCATGACCTAGCCGATATCATCTTTACGGATGAGATCAATGAGATCTTTGTTTGATTCAAGTGCATCCCCGAAGTCAGAGTGGCTAAGGTGTACAACCTTATCAGGCACTATATTCCCCTCCCGGGGCACATGAGAAACTGTTATTCTCTGGAATGACTTGGTTATCCATTTAATATCACCCATAAGCAGTTCTATTTCCCAGGGACAGTTACCCAAGTGATTTAGGTTCCGGATGATTGTAACAGAGTCACCTTCAATACTGAGATTCTAAATATGTAACTGAATTGCCTGTAAAAGGCCTTCCCTCAAAGTCAGGGCCTCCGCCATGCCAGGGATAACTTTCCCGAACATTTTGTTTCCAAGTTTAACGAGATTACCCCGCCAGTCTCGGATGACGAAGCCCTGCAACAATTGCCATTTGGGACACGGTTCCATCAAAGTTTAATTTCATGAAGCCCAAAGCTGACGTTCTCCATTTGATATTTTTTCTACTAATTCTCTACAATTTTTCCGTTTGAAGATTGTTGGGATCATAGTCATCCTGCCATTGGGCTGCTTTGAGCCAGTTGTCATGAGTTGTTTTGACACTTCTATCAATTTCAAGAGGAGATGGGATTTGTTTATCCCTGAATATTACTTGATTTCTGAAGAACCAAGTGAGCCACCAATTAACCGCCATTCGCACTTTTTCATTTTTATTGAGTTTCTCCCCGAGGGCTCCCATGATTGTCCTGATATCTCTGGTTGTCATTATGATGGGATTAGCGATATCCTCCACGAGCTGAGAGTAGAGACAGGAGTTTTTTTTATGAATGCACAGTTGATAAAAAGATGCGCTTCGTCTTCAACCGGTGAATCACATAAGGCACACCCACTCAGGATAGGGACGCCCCAGTTAGTCAATCTCTCCTTTGTAGGGAGTCCTTTTTGGCTGACTTTCCATAGAAAGTTTTTGGCTTTTGGTAAGATGTTAAGTTTTCAAATCTAAAAATTTGGATCATCTGCTTCACCTGCCGTATTTGTGATAATTTTCATGGCACTAACCGTTGTAAACCATCCATTTTTGTCCGGCCACCAGTATAATCTATCCGCCATTGGGTTCGTAGGGAGGTGTGTCCATTATTTCCTTTACGTTATTTGTGTCTAGGTATTGTTCTAATTTTTTCTTCCACCATTTCCCACCCAAAATAAATTCACTAACCCAGGAATCTGGTCGCAATTGCTGGTGTAGCTTGATTCTTTTTTATAGTATTTTTATCTACTAGGGAACTAGCTTTACGCCATTCCCAAGATGCATTAGCTGACCGCTTATAATTTAAGATGTCAGGATTTTTTAAGTATTTGTGTCTTATAATCTTTACCCATTCGTTATCTGGTTCTGCTAGCGTCTTCCATAATAATTTCATTTGGAGGGCTTCATTCATGTCTTTAGATCTTCGAATACCCAATCCTCCGTTTCTTTTTTGTTTGCATATTTTGTCCTAACTAATGAGTGGTCTATGTTGCACATCTTTGTTCCAAAAGAAAGATCTGTTAACCTGGTCTAGTTCTTTATGGATATAGGTAAGTAACATAAAGCTTTGCTTTGTGTAGAATGGTTTGGCTGCCATATTCGAGTTGATGAGGGTAGAATGACCCTATTGAGATAGGGAGTTCGCCCTCCATTTTGTTAATTGTTCCTTTGATTTACACACGATGTCCTCAAATGTATTTTTGTTTACTCTGCCATTGATAATGGGACATCCAATGTATTTTTCTAAAGTTCTGGTATGCAGGATTTGGAGATTCCCCATTAGGGTGTGTAAATTCTAGCATTTGGGATGCCTGATGTTGTCTAGAAACTGGACTTGTGAAAATTAACCTTTTGTCCTAACAAGGCGCAATATTCATCAACGATATTCTTAACTTTGGTATTTGCTTCGACCGTTGCTTTTGCAAAAATTATAATATCATCCGCGAAGGCTAAGAAAGGTATACAAGGTCCATGGCGACCGTACTTGAAACCTATTTTCCCAGAGGGCTGAGTTGACTCTTTGTGAAGTTTTCGAGCAAGCAATTTTGCATCTAAGATGAATAGGAAGGGAGATAACGAACCTCCTTGTCGTATGCCTTTGGAGGGCACAAAGAGATACTTGGGTTCGTTGTCAACCAGCACAGAAAAGGATACCATTGTTATGCATTTCTTGATCCATTCTATAAAGGTAGGTCTTTTCCATATCTAATTTTATAGCCATCCATCCCTTCACACCCCTGCGAGTTTTGAAGGAATGGAAAATTTTATGTACTATTAGAACATTGTCTTGGATAACCCTGTCAGACACAAAGGCACCATGAAGGGGGTGAATGAGTTTGCCTATTACGCGTTTTAGTCGTTTTGTGATTATTTTTGATATTATTTTATATATCGTATTGCATAAACTGATAGGTCTATAATTTTTGAGTGATTTAGGTAACTAGTCACTTTTGAAAATGTAATTAGGTAATTAGCCATCTCAAAAATAAAATTAGGTGGGATAGCCACCATCCAAATAGAGTAGTAATGGTCAATGGTCAACTGTTTGACCACTGACCGGTCAACAGTTGACCATTGATCGGTCAGTTGACCATTGACCAGTCAACGTTGACCGTTGACCAACTTATTTGGATTTTTTTTTAAATAGTGGTCACATTTTTTGTGATGCCATTTTTTACCGTTTTGATGCCATTTTTTATTACATTTTATTTTCACTTTGATGCCACTTTTCTAATGAAATGACCGGTCAACAGTTGACCATTGACCGGTCAACGTTGACCGTTGACCAACTTATTTGGATTTTTTTTTAAATAGTGGTCACATTTTTTCTGATGCCATTTTTTACCGTTTTGATGTCATTTTTTATTACATTTTATTTTCACTTTGATGCCACTTTTCTAATGAAATGGTTTGATTACACTTTTTAATGCCACTTTTTTCAAACCTTGATGACATTTTTTGTTTACTGTGATGTCACGTTGACCATTGATGCCGTCTTTTTACTGTTGGCTACTGATGACACTTTTTTATGTCAATTTTTTGATGATATTTTTTTTACCGTGATGCCATATTTTTTCAAAGTAGTGTTTTAATGACATTTTTTTTCTTTAATGTGATGCAACTTTTTGAAAGTAGTGTTTTGATGCCATTTTTCTAATGTAATTATTTGATTCCACTTTTTTTAATCAAATCGTTTGATGCCACTTTTTTAATTTAATCAATTGTATATTGATATATTTTCACCGATTCTATTTTTATTCACCGATGACACGTTTGTGATTACACTTATTTAATGCAATCACTTGTAGTCACATATTTATTATATTTTTATTCATTGATGACACAATAGCATAAAATGTGATTAAACTTGATTGATGACATTTGTAATTACACTTCGTTGATCTCAATATCTGTGATATCATCGTTTGTTGATGACATTTTTATAATATTATTTTCGATGACATTTTTATTGATAACATTTTAATAATATCTAAGAGTAGACTAACAATTGCAATTTGAAAGGTAATATAATATCTAATAGGCGAATGGAATCAATTGGAACATAAACATAATTAAATATCTCTCCTTTGGACCATTAATATCTATAACAATGAAAATGTCATCACCCACTATTCGGCATAGTAATAGTCATAACTAATATCACAACACATCTAAGCACCACCCCAATTCCATCTAAACTAATGTTTACACTTGTCCAATTATAAATGAACATACTGCAACAAATGTTGTGCGTTTACCCAGTGATATAACCTTCACAAAAGTGATCCTCCTCATCACTAAGTTGGGCCATCTCCTCCTATAGCTCCTCGACCAGCCCCACAAATGCTCAAGCAGGTTGGTAAGTTTCATCGTCCGTAGAGGATCCCTTCCCGTCGTCCTCCTGTCCAGATTCCAAAAAGTGCAATATTGGATGTGTAAATGGTCAAGCAATAACCCATCAACCCAAGAACTACTATTGTTTATACATAATACATCCACAAGGACCATCTTAAGTATTAAAAATAGAGCAGTAACAAGATCGTTTATTGCAAGACATTAATCAGCACAAGGACCATTGTGTCCAGGATTTCGATAACACGACAAGAAGAAGACTCCTCCCACCTATTCTTTGAATGCTCAATAACCACTCTTTGAAGTCACCCAATTCATCCTCTGAATTATCTGCATTTCCATACACAATGAGATCCAAAATGCAGCTTGATTACAACAGCATGTGAAATAAAGGAAGGAAGCAATCCAATTCCAATCTAAACCCGATAAAGAGATATGGTTAAAGGTTTGAGCTTAATATGTTGCAAAACTACACAATATTGCCAATTACGATAGCAATGGTTCCAAATTGCAAGGTGGGACATGAATCAAATCTTTTAGTGCAATCACATGCTTTACATATCCCATTTGGTCATGAAACCGTCAAACTATGTGAACAGCCACCACAACGAATTAATTAGTGCTTAACATTAAATCAAGAACCCAAAACACTGAGTAATTGCTAAAGTGCTAAACCCCAGGAAAATTGTGAGCATTTATTAATCACACAATGAATCGAAAAATTCTTCACTAAGTTTTCCCTATTTACCCCGTAATTTTACTAAGCCATCAAACTAGAAATCATTCCAAACAACTCATAAAAGCATAAATTCAGAACTATCAAGAGCATAGGTCGTAAAAGCATAAATTCATCTAGGCATTTCATCAAACACCTTGGAGGCAGCTCTTACCTCACCCAATTCAAAGCATCTTGAGAATGTATTCTGAACTGCTCCTAGTAAAAGCTCCTCCCTCCTCCACATTTAGCACCTTCACAACGCCATCATCGACGAGCTTCGAGTACCGTCTCTACCTAAGCCCGAGCCCCGAAGGCTTATCGCTGAGGTCAAGTTCGGCGCCAATCGCCTTCGTGAACTCCAAATTGTCGTCGCTGAGGAGCAAAACCTTGTCGCCGATCTTCAAATCCTCCTTCCAGGCCCTTATTATGAAGGCATCGTTGAAGGAGAGGCAGGTGATGACATCGGCGCCCTTCACCGATGGATGGATGGAGCGTTGAGGAAGGACAAAGATGCCGATTGAGAGGACGATTCCAATGGTGGAGGTGTAAGGGGAGATTTGAAAGGAAGACAGTGAAAGAGAAATGGAGAAGACGATGATGGAGAGCGAGAGAACGAACAGAAATTGAGCAAGGGAGAGCGGGTTAACAGCTAGGGTACAAAGGGGCTAATTTATTTTGGGTATGGTACTGCACGGCTAATTTTTTTTGTTGAATGTCTAGTTACTTAATTAAAGGGTGGTAAGTCGCGCACCCAGGACGCATCCTGGATGCGTACTTGTATGCGCATCCAAGCCACACGCATCCAGGATGTGTGTGGTTGCTTCTGAAGAAAAAAAAACGAGTTAAAAATAATGTGGAACCGAGATAATAAATGGGGTCAACACGCATCCTGGATGCGTGTTGACTGTAGAATTTATAAAACTAGTTTTACTGCCCGCGATCTTCACGGTTTTTTTATATGACTTTTATTATTCATACACAAATTGCATAAGATCGTAAAAATTATATAAAAATTATTTTTTTGACAATTTAAATATATATATATATATATATATATGAATACTTAATGGTAAAATTTAATCTATAGGCCGGATTAAGGTCATTTAATTTCAAATTTGTGTGATGTAATTTCATTATTCTTTTTCTAATTTTTTCATAAAACAAAATTATTTTATCACTAACAATGCAATATGTATAATGGATCGAATATTTGTATAAATTTGGTTTATAAATTAATTGTTACGTGAGCAATATTTGCATAAATTTGGTACGTGAGCAATATTTGCATAAATTTGGCTTATAAATTAATTGTCTATTAAATATTAAAACTTATTGATTTTGAATTATATCTATTGTTTAATGTGATTGTTTAAAGGTAAATAAAATTATTTGGTACATGAGCAATATTTGCATAAATTTGGTTTATAAATTAATTATCTGTTAAAGATAAACACTTATTGATTTGAATTATCTCTATTGGTTAATGTGACTGTTCAATAATTTAATAGAATATATATATATATATAAACCGATTCTCTCTCTATATATAATTTAAGGTAAAATGATAGGTTAAAAATAATTTAAGGTAAAATGATAGGTTTTTAACCATTGAAGATATACAAATTAATTGTAACCACTCATATTGATAAGTTAAATAACTCAATGATAGAATTTCTTACCACTTAAAATAGAAACATTAATTATATTCATCAATTAAGCTAGACACATAAAATGACACGTGGATAAATAGATAGAGTTATTTTTTGACGTGGCTTAAATAAATTGGACCATCATTATGAATTTTTTTTCAAATGTTCCTATTTTTTAACCGTTAACCAATTTTCAAATCTAAGCCTAAATTATGTGATAACACTTCACCCATCTAAAACAAAATAAAATACTAAAAAAATGAATCTAGGTTTTTTTATAATATCATCCTTCGATATAAGTATAAATTTTTAAAAAAATATCAAAAATATTGATTGAATGCCCACCGAGAGAAAAACTGTATTCATTGACAAACAACGTCATTTTGTTAATAACGTTATTCATTGATACATTAATAAGGTTATTTGTTAAAAGATTTGATATACATCTTTTAGGTAAATATTAATCAAGATATGGATAACTATACTTTAAATATTTTTTTATTAAATTTTTTTAATTATAATTATCATTTAAGGTAGATACATAAGATGATATGTGGTTAAAAAAATATTACCCGCGTCATACGCGGTTTTTTTTATAAATTTTATTGATTTAAATAAATTAATAAGAAAAATATATATAATTCTTCACTCGTGTTTCCTTTTGGTGAATACATTTCTATATCTTCAATTGTGTTATTTTTTAAATATAAACACGAATGTTTTTATTAATATATTATATTTAATCTCTTATTAAAAAATGCAATTTTTTTAATAAATCCCAAAATATCAACGTAGATATTGGTTAAGATTTTTATTATATTGATAAGATTTGTATTATATATTCTTTATGTAAAATTCAATCCACAGGTTAATGTTATTATATTATTATTATTATTATTTTGCTAAGATTTGCAAAGTTACTCATATAAATTAATAAATAATTTGAAATTTTATATAATTTTGATTCTCTTAAAAAATATGTCAAAAAACAAAGTGGTATGTTTTTATTCAAAAAAGAACGGTTGTCTGATGATATTATATTTTAACCCCTAATATTAAAATAACTTTGAAAAAATTATATCTATTTTATAAATGATAATTTGTATAAAATTTACTTTTTAAAAAACGTAAAAAAATCATAAAAAATAAAAATTTAAAATAATTTTGACTTAAAAGCTACGGTAGATGTTAGCTTCAATGTTTTAATCTTAATTATTTTATAAAATTTATTTCTTTAGATTTTTCCGTAAATTTTTTTTAAATCGTCAAAAAATCTCAATTTAAGCCTTAATCAAACAACATCAAAGCATTACTCGATTTCAATTCAAGCCTACAAGCATCATTAATCTCAATCCAACCCAATTTCAATTTAACACTAATAAATGTACCCTAAAAATCGTCAAAAATATAAAAAAATTTAATCTCACTCTTATTTGTTGAATAGGGCTTGTTAGTTAATTTGAAACCCTATCCTGAATACACCGATCGGAAAGGACTGATTTTAGTAAAAATAAAATTACTATTTTATTACGGTTTTTGATTTTATTTTCTTATTAAAATTGTTTAGTTGTAATTATCAATTAAGGTGGACAAATAAGATGATATGTGATTAAAAGAAAATCATTAATTGATGTGGCTTAAATTTATTGGTTACTCATTAATTGACGTGTCAAAAAAACTCGGGCCAGATTGCACCAGAGAACGACACGTAAGCGAATCGCACCAAATCCCGCCACATAGGATTTTCATGTCTTTGTTTTAGTGTTATATATTGATTTGGTCAACACGCAACCAGGATGCGTGTTGACCAATGATAATTTGTTGGAATTTTTAAACAATTGTTGACCCTTATATGATGTTTAAATAATTGTAATAATGTTGGAAATGTTAATAATATAAATGCACCCTATATCATAATTGAATCGTTTGAATTTTCGATTATAATTTATTTATATTTGTTGCAAATCGTATTAAAGTTGTTCGGAAATGATAATTAATATTTATATTATATATTAGAATTTATAGCAATTTATTCATATTTTATGATTTATCGGAATTAGATTATTATTGTCGATATTGAACACTTAGCATATATCAAATAAGATTGGATTCCATTTTATAATACATGAGATTGAATAATTAGATTAGATAGTTAATATGTAGAATGATAGTCATACTCATGTGAATATATTTTGATTTAATTTTTGCTATTTTTGATAACGATTGTATGTAAATCACTATAAAATACGAAATGAGATTTAATTATTAGTTTATATTCAACAATATAGAATTTCATCTAACAATAGACGAGATTAAATTGATTCGGTTATTATGTATGTTTAATTAAAGTTAGGGTTAGGGTATATAGTCGATAAATCGATATTGAACACTTAGCATACATCAAATAAGATTGGATTTCATAATATATATAACCTAACCCTAACCTTAACCCTAACTCTAACCCATGCATCATTTCATGTATATATAACCTAGCCCTAACATAACCCTAACCTTAACACTAACCCTAACTATAACCCATGCGATCACCACTTATTTGTGAGACTCACATGACGAGAGTGTAGACGAAATTGATACGTACTGCGTACACACTTTATGTCGTATTGATGAGTTTTAGATGAACCGTGAACTTAGTGGTAGACCTCGGACTTTGGCTTATTGTAAATTATTTGTTGATGAACATTTAGGAAATCTTTATAAATACTCTTATTTGATGACGGGAGTGCATGTAATCGTGTGCACGCATCCAGGATGAGTGTGCACGCATCCAGGATGAGTGTCTCTTAGAAACTTCAGGTATTTTAGGGTTTGTAGGGTTAGGGTTTAGGGTTTGTACACGCATCCTAGATGCGTGTGCACTCGTCCAGGGTTTGTAGGGTTAGGGTTATACACGCATAGAGGATGCGTGTATAACCCTACTTTAGGGTTTATAAAGGCGCGCAACCAGGATGCGTGTGAATCAATGTGTAATATATCACACGCATCCTAGATGCGTGTACGCTGTGCAATTTTTTTAAAAAAAAACTAGTCGTTACAACGGCTAGTATAACGGCTAGTTGCACCTATTTTTACTATATAATGACTTTAGATTGTGGTATGATCTACATCTATTTCACTCTAAAAAACGAATATGTCTCGAGAGGAGGAAGATAGATCCGACAACGAAGGCGAGAATGCTCGGGTATGTTTATCTATTCATTATTGAAACTCAAGTTTATAGTATATCGTCTTATTGAAACCCAAGTTTATAGTATATTATGAAATCCTAGATTAGATGAAATCATGATTTATGAGATAGTGAATCTTACCTTAGAAGAGATCGTTATTTCTATAATATGAAATCCTAGAGTAGATGAAATCATGAATTCTCATATATTGAATCTTAGTGAATCTTAGTTTAGAAGAGATCGTTATTTCTATAAATGTTATTTTTTCATTCCAATCTTGGTATATTTAGTTAGTTTCCGATGTTTTGCGTAGATACGTGATGGCATAAATGAAGGAAATGATAACACCATAGGTTTTTCGACTAAAAGAGTGTGGCCAGATATGAATTCGTTGAGAAATTGGGCGCGAAAGAGAGCTAGTAGAAGAAATTTCGTAATTACGACCTATAAGTCTTGGAGTAGCTCTGATATAAGATTTGGGAGAGTTATTTTAACGTGTGAACATTACGGAGTCTACCGAAAGGGGCGCAAAGTTGTGGATGGTGATAATGATGAAGAAACTGTCAAGCTCGATACGCAAACCAAAAAAGATCGATGTCCCTTCGAGTTGAGTGGTCGAGAGTGTCCAAAGGGATGTTGGACGGTCGAAGTGATCGAAGGTGTTCACAACCACACCCATCCGACTAAGTTGATTGGTCATTCATTCGCCGGACGGTTGAAGCCGAAAGAATTGGTTGACGTCGAAAGTAGCACTAAAGCTGGATCGAGGCCGAAAGATGTACTAACTAAATTGCGCCAAGGTGTCACAACCAATGTGACGTCGAGGGATCAAATATACGCGGCACGGGCTCGGATGAGGAAGAATCTAATGGGCGATCGAACACCGACTCAGTATCTCTTGTCGGAACTGGTTAATAAGGGATATTTATTCCAATATAGATTAGACTCTGAAGGTCGTATTGGAGATCTTGCCTTTTTCCACCCAAATTCTATAAAGTTGTGGAAGATGTTTTCATATGTGCTGCTGATGGACACGACATATGGCACAAATAAGTATGCTCCTTCTTAGTTTTTTTTTATCTTTTAATATTTAAATTAATTTATTTCTTCATATTACATTATATTCAGTTAATGAAACAAAAATTATGTCACAGGCCCGAAAAGGCATTGTTGGAAATGGTTGGTGTAACGAGCACATTAAATTCATTTCACTTGGGATGTGCATTGATGACAAGGGAAGATACAGACACATACAGTTGGGTGTTGCAACAAGTGAAAGGAGTTTGCGTACATGTTCCGACGACGATAGTTACTGACAGGGAGCTAGGACTTATGAAGGCCTTAGAGAATGTTTTCCCTGAGGCGAAACATATGTTATGTGAATGGCATGTGTTGCGAAACATAGAGGGCATGGCTCTCAGAAAAACAGCGCAGACAGAGGCTATTCAGAGTAGGTTCTGCAGTCAAGCCAAGCGCCTGATCAGGTCCGGATCGGAACAAACTTACCATCGGCGGTTAGCTGCAATGAAGGTTGAATGGGGAACTAAATACGGTAACTTGATGGGGTACTTCGAGGATACATGGCTAGTTCACAGGGAGAAGCTGGTGTATTGTTGGGCAAACCAGAATTTTCATTTAGGCAACCATTGCACTAGCAGGTAAGTTTTCATTACGATTTGCATTACATTTTAAATTGGTGTGTTTTATATGTGTTGATTTTAGTCTACTTTTACATATCTTATGTAGGGTTGAATCAGCTCACGCAGTGATTAAGAGGCAGATGCAGTCAAGCACCAATGAGTTGGACACGTTATTTGACCACATCCACAGAATGCTGGAGGATCAGATCCTTAAAGTTCGAGGCGAGCTAGAGCAGTCGCGGACACTAATTCCAATAAAATTAGAGGCAACAAATGGTCGTTGTCTTGATATTATGTTTCGTAATATTGTTCGAAAGGTGACAAAATCGGTCTTGGATCACTTGTACGGCCTCCTACGGGAGTGTCGTGCACATAAAGTCCCCTTGAGGTGCACATGTTGGTGGGTGAGGACGTCTCGTGGCCTTCCATGTATCCATCAAGTGGAAGAAATTCGGGTTGCCAAGCGCCTATTTCAAATGGACGATGTTCACCCTTTCTGGTGGCAGGTTGAGTGGTTCGGGGAAAGATCGGTCTTTGCTCCAGACGCCTCGGATGTCAACATTCATGAAGTTAACATGACGGAGATGATAGACGCTTACACATCGGGCGAGATGGTGGCCCATCACGTAAGTTCCCTGTCCACCCTTTACATGACTCTTAGGAGTCCGGATATATCAGACATCTCACCCCCGGCTGCGAAATCATCAAAGAGGGGACGACCGACTAAGAAGCTGCAGAATAGTATACACCGTCGGTTAAGCTTCTTTGAGCATATGACACAAGAGCGGCGGTACATGGATGATTCTTCCGATGAGGAGGAGACACGACCCGAGGAGCCCAATGAGGAGGAGACACGACCCGAGGGGCCCAATGACCCTCAATCTCCAACATGTGGGCATACACCGACTTCATCTCGTGGTTCACGTGGGACTCGTGGTCGTGGTCGCCCCCCGAGGAGCACGAGAACGGGTAGGGGCAATTCTGACCATCCTATTCCTCCGGTGGATGAGTCATCACGAGTTGCAACACGTGGGACGCGTGGGTGCCCCCGTCGTGGGACCTCGAGGAGTTCAAGGTCTATGCCCCCACTTCCAAGAGTTGTACCTGATTCATTCGACTTTGGGAATAACACCATTGACGAGTTCATGAAAGGATTCGTTCTTCGTGTGCAAGATGTGAGGCCAGACGGAAATTGTGGATTTCGCGCATTGGCATTCGCCATGGGGCTTGGTGAAGATGCATGGCTTGACCTACGAATGGGGATGATGAGAGAAGTGAATCTCCATCCGAAACGATATCAGCCGCTTCTTACTGTTTACGGACGATCCAACGAGCCAGATAGAAGACTCATATTATTCAAGGCGCATTTCAATTGGAGTGATCGAAATATCGATGCACCTGAGCGGTGTTGGTTGGCTTTTCCGGAGGACGGCCATGTATTTGCGACAACGTATCAATGCACCCTTGTATTTTTGGACTACAAAGCGCCAATAACTTTCCTCCCGCTTGTCAGACAAGCTCCTGCTCCTGGCGCACCCCCTTCCGGGGCGATCATCGTGATTTGCTTAATAGGATGGCGTGCCCATTTTGTCGCGGTAAGCTTCTCCTCTATATTCTATTATAATTTGGTTTGATTTTGATTATAAGTTATCTTATTGTTTTTATTATTTTGTAGGTGACTATGGAAAATCCATTTCCCATGCCTCCCGTCACTATGTATTGGAAAGACTCCCATGACGAAAGTGTCGACGGATATGACACACAATATGCAAGTCGTATTGAGGAGTTTCATATCAATCGGGAACTTAGTGGTAGACCGTTGTTGCGTGACTAGTACGCATCCATATTTGGTTTTGTTGTTCAAGTTTATCCAAGTTTAAAATGTCCTTGCTAAGCGTTTTAATAAAAAAGAGGTAAAAATCCAAGTTTTTTCTTTCTTTCCCTTCATTTTCTTTTCCTATTTTGGTGTGTCGAGTACTGCAGTGCCCATACCGACCTCATACCGACCCCCCCAGCCTCGGTACAGGTTCTGTCGAGTGTGTCGAGTACTGCAGTGCCCATACTGACCCCATACCGACCCCCTAGCCTCGGTACAGGTTCTGTCGAGTGTGTCGAGTACTGCAGTGCCCATATCAACCCCCCCAGCCTCGGTACAGGTGATATTAACGTGTCATTTTGAGCGTTTTAGGAGCGATTTGACTGCCAAAAAGATGATATAATATATTTTCAAAAGTTATAATGTATCGATATTCAAAGTATAATGCATCGATATCGCAAGCCAAAAATATAATTCAAATCCAGAAATATATATAAGAAACGAACTACAACAAACACACGACCTAGTGATGCTGAGATGGCTGAGTGCGTGGGAAATCTGTAACACCCCCTTTTTATATCCAAGGAAATGTTACAGCGCCAGTGAATCCGCAGACTTTAATGTCTTTGAATTCACCTTAGGCTTATAGGGACATGCAACCATGCTCCCATAAACAAGATGATAATTTAAGCAATTAAAATAAAATAGACGGAAGTCAAATAAATATTATAGCTTAAAATATCCAATCACAGTAACCTGAAATAAGTACCAAAACCATAAAATATAGATAACTCCAAAGTAGCTAAAACGAAAGTAGCATCGTGAAGATTTCAAAGGTTCAAACTCGTATTATAAAGATGCATAAATGATAGCCCGCTCTTCAGCTCTCTCCTGCTCCACTGCTCGCACTAAACCTGTGGAATATGGTCTGGTGTTTCGTGATTACGAAGGACACCAGCCATCCAATAAATAGGATGGTTAATACATTTAAGACTAGCAAGCGATAAGAAAAATGTTCGACTTTAACTAAAACCAGTGACCATGAAACGGTATAATAATAGTTAAGGGAAAGTGTAGAGTATATAATGTGGAATCTGATAATAGAATAAAACAAAAAAGACACATGACTCGGATGATCGCGGAGATCGAATAAGAATACGATATAGGAATTATACTCGAATGCAATGAAGTATAATATGCGCAGAAATGATCACCTTACATAAAACACTATACGGTAACATTAATAATAACGACGATAATAATATAACACGTGATACCGATCGGGCCCTTAAAGAGGACTACGACCTACAACACTATGGAATTTTACCATCCCGCGATGAATGCATTCCGGAATGGGTCGTTTCATGAAACCTTTATAGGGTAAGGCTTAACGAACCTCAACCTGCAAGTTAGTCTTACTAAAGAAAACTCGCACTGACTAAAAGTCAATTCGCACTATAAAGTACGCATATTTAATTATATCGCAATTTAGTCGCTTTCATTACACTAGGTGATCATGTACACGGTATTAACAACAGAAGACAAGCATGGATATTTCAAAGGATCTTAATATCTCATACTATTAATTTGCATGAAAGAAACGAGCAGAAATTCATGCAATTAGGAAGATGAAAATGGGCAATTTTCCACTTATCTCGAGTTATAAACAAATAACGTATTTAATACACACATTACTATAATTAAAAATAATAATTGCCCATTTATTTAGGGTGATTTTGCTAACTAGCCTATTTTGAATCTTTAATTAGGTGATTAACACCCAAACTAATTTAATTAGGTAAGCTAGCACCCTTTGGGTATTAGGGTCAATCGGTCAACGGTCAATGGCCTGGTCAACGTTGACCGTCTCTTTCGGATTTTTTTTTTTTTTTTTTTTTTTTTTTTTTTTTTAACTACTGATGCCACTTTTTTTGATGCCACTTTTTTGATGCCATTTTTTACTGTGATGCCATTTTTCCGTTGTCATTTTTTATCGTTATGCCATTTTTTCCTGAAATGTTTTGATGCCATTTTTCGAAGTAGTATTTTGATGCCAAATTTTTAATGACATGTGATGCCGTTTTTTAAAGTAGTGCTTTGATGTCATTTTTTATTACATTTTATTTTCGCTTTGATGCCACTTTTCTAATAAAATGGTTTGATGACACTTTTTTAATGTCACTTTTTTCAAATCTTGCTGATATTTTTTTGTTTACTGTGATGCCACATTGACCATTGATGCCATTTTTTTTTACCGTTGACTACTGATGACACTTTTTTGATATCAATTTTTTGATGATATTTTTTTTTCCTGATGTCATATTTTTTCAATATAATGTTTTCGTGATGCCATATTTTTTCAAGGTAACGTTTTGATGACAATTTTTTCTTTAATGTAATGCAACTTTTTCAATGTAATGCAATATTTTTTCTTTAATGTAATGCAATTTTTTCTTTAATGTAATGCAACTTTTTCATATTTATGGGTTAATTTTTGTAATTTTACAGAAACTGCTATTTATGGGTGAATTTTTGTAATTTTGTAAAAAGTTCTTCTTCAACCTCTGATTGCTCTTCGACGTACAGCTCCTGCGCCGGCCGCCGGTCGTCAATCCTCGCTCCGGCCGCCGCTCCTGGAACCCTCGCCCGATCGACCTCGCTCGCTCCGGACGCTCCACCGCTCGTTCCCTCCCTCGCTCCCCCGCTCGCTCGTCACCGCCTCCTTCCCTCGCTCGGATCCGGAGTCGCTCGCCCCGCGTCGCTCGTCCTCGGCTCAGATCCGGCGCCTCCACACCAGATCTGGCGCTCCCTCACCAGATCCGCCCTCCTTGGCCACCAATTCCGGCCATCCCGAGCCCAGATCCCGCCAATCCGACACCCAACCCCCACCGACGAAGCCTCGCAAACTCCCTCCCGTCCGCCCTCCTTGGCCACCAATTCCGGCCATCCCGATCCCAGATCCCGCCAATCCGACACCCAACCCCCACCGACGAAGCCTCGCAAACTCCCTCCCGTCCTTGCAACTGCCCATTCCGGCCGCCTCTCACCACGGCAATTTCTCTGGGGAGAAGGACTGCTAAGGGGCTAATAACTTGTTAATTGGGTGTTAGAACGGCAAATTATAAAAGTTAGTATGCTATTAACCTAATTAGATTAGGAAAGGGTGATATTTTAGCAAATTTTCTCATTTATTTATACTCATGCCAATTTATGAATAATGAGATAAATTACATCAAGCAGACGGATATGCAATTTATCGAAACTGGCAAGGAAATTGGCCACAGGGCCGCATTCGACACAAAAGAATAAAAAGGCACGCCAAAAGAAAATCACGAAACATGCAAAGGGCATTGAACGAAATCACTTGCCTTAACCTTCGTTGATCGGTTGATGACAACGAGACGAGATCTTAGCACCTATTGAATCCAACGGAAAAATGAATATCAATATTGATATTTTATGAAATTAACTTTACTTAACTCAATTCGAAATTGAATTAATTCTATAAAGTTAAATATTATATACCAATATGAATTCCTCGGGATGCGGGATCCGGCGTGGGTGCTTCGAGATTTCTTGACGTCGCTGAAACGGGCAAGAATCGAACAATTTAGAATTATTGGCCACTTAACTTAATAAGTAATTAACTCAGGGCCAAAAACGGAAATTATATAAAATAAGGGTGCTTTTTGTAATTAAAGCAAAAGAGATTGAAGACTCTGTTCTTCTTCTTCGTGGGTTACCGTACAGAGGCAGAAGCGGTGCGGCGGCGGCTTCCGCGCTCTTCCCTCGGCGACGATGGCTAGCGGCGAGGGCTACGGTCGACGGCGGCGGCTAGGCCGATGATTGGCGACGATCGGAGGCGGAAATCGGAGTGAATGCAGCGACGGCAATTGAAGGCGGGTTGCTGCGATGCGGCTGAAATCGAAGGCGGAGGCAGCGCGGCTTCGGACGGCTGTTCGTCCTGGGCGCCCTTCCGGGTAGAGCTCGACTGCAGTGATTCGACGACGAGGGCGATGGTCAGGCGGTGATGGCTCGAACCGGGTCGCCGACGGTGGTTGAATTCCTCTGATTGAGTGTTGCACCCTTCGACAGAGAAGCAGAGCGATGGTAAGCGGGCTTCTAAATTGGTGAGGCAGGGAGAGATTAGGCGTCTGATTTAACGGGGAATTTTACAAAGACTTCGGAATGGCGGAGATATGATCAAGCCGTTGTGAAGATACGTTGACCGAATGAAACCGCATCACAGATACGAGGTTATCTGAATTCCTCCTTCATTAAGTTAATTACTAACTTAATTCCTTTTTTTTTTCTTTTATAAAAAAAAGCTGGGCCTTGCTCCATTTCCCGTTACTGCAGCTCAGTTACCCCATTCCCACAATGTATATGAATGTATACATCAACTTATAATATATATTTCATATATACATTATTTATTCACTCTCTCCAAACTAAAGGATAAGGGCACTTACAATTTGCACTTAACTAAATAAATTCCTTTCATTACCCTTTAGAATAATACAATTATTCTAATCTTATATTATATGCTCTTGAGAAATAAATAGGTTGCTCCTATTTTTCCCATAATATAATATAATGTAACTAGAATTTATTTATTTATATAAAATGAAATATCCAAAGAATATTTTGGGGTATTTCAAAATCAGCCTCTGATGGATGAATCTCACCAAGTCCGACGGAGATAATGTCATTGAGCTGATCCATCGTCGGGAGCACACGTCGATCCTGGTAATCCAACAACATCGACATGACCAGCTGCAAGCGACGTGCATGATCTACTGGCTCCGATAGGGTGGTCGGGGCATCTCGTGGGGGCCTAAGGCAGTGGTGGATGTCAATCTGCTTCTCCAACGATGATCTAAAGATGAAAGGATGACCATGTCTCCAATACCAAGGCATGTAATCCACATGTGCCGACCACATGGCTATCTCTCGTGTCGTCTGCAAGATGAGTGCGCATCGGTGGTTCGCACGGTCCTCTCACTTGCAAGTGTCACGGGCGAATGCGATGCTGTACTTTCCCGCTGTCGTCCTGTGGATCTCCTCGGGCTGGATAGGTCGCTCAACTGGGATCGTCTGAATCCGATCAAACTGTCTCAACACACGATCCGGGTGGTAAGGCTCCTCCACATGAAAGCACTTGATCGTCCCTCTATAGGACGATGCAAGTAACCTCTCGCACGTGATCGCAGTATGTGGCTGCCAGTTCACCTGTCATGCACACAATGTTGAGCGGAGTTGCATATAATTAGATAACTAGACAATAATTGAAATAGACGTGTACCTCGGTAACCATCCCAGTCGAGCACGATAATGCTGTAGTGACCCAGCTTGTTTGGGAGTCCTCTCTTGTCGGTGGTAGACCGCTTTCCGAGGATCGTTCGCAATCGTCATACTCGGCTCCGAATGCCCGTGTAAGATCGGGAAATACGACCAAATCCAGTGCTGCAACCATAAACATAATTTGTTACATAATATTTCCGGAAAGATTCACTAATAAAAAGCAAACAAAACTTACATGGAGTAGAGCTGAAAAGCCGCTGATACCCTTGCACGACCCCCTAGATGCCTCTCCGAGGCATCTATAAAAGTAGGCAAGCAAGCCAGTGCCCCAAGCCATGTGAGAAGTCCTCCCGTGGTCATAAACCAGCGCCGCCACTCTGCACTTGACCCCTCCGCCAGACTTGTCAAGGAAGAATGTGATCCCAAGCACCAACATAAGGAAAACAGATGCAATCCTCTCTGCCGATACCGCAGGGTCAGCCCGCATCGCACTCAACTTCGAAAACAACTCCGTGGCTGGAATCCCGCCCTTCTTGATGTACCTCCCAGCCTGACCATCAGTGTAACCGAATATCTGACCGAGGACCTCACGCAAAGGTCCTTGTGGCCCGTCGTCCAACACGACCCCCATGCACTCGCCATCAATCGGAAGACCAAAAAGTTGTTCGACGTCATGCAGGGTGATGGTCATCTCCCCAAATGGCATGTGAAATGTGTTGGTCTCCGGCCACCAACGATCTGTGAACGACTCGACCGGTGCATGATCAACGCCCTTAACCGGCAAAGTCAGCAAGCTCGATAAGGGAGTACGATCGACTAACGTCACCCATGCCTCTGCCTTTTCCCTCGCATTCACATACACCTCCTTCAGCTTGTCCAACCATTTCTCTTTCCTATAGACCTTGAGATTTTTCTCTCCCCTCACCTATCACACAATTTGAGATTCAGGCGTGATTATTAAAAAACAATGATTTATTCATTATTGACATATTTTACTATTGTTCTATATCGTACCGCGTACGGGTCCTTCCACAACAGCGCGGCGATGTGTCTGCCGTAGCTCTTCTTCTCGATGATGTCCTCAGCCAACGGGCGACCAGTGTCCACCTGCACCATCTGCGCAAGCGTCGACTGCACGAGCTCATGTGATCTCCAATGTAGGTCATCTGGGGCCTGTGCATCTAGCGCTTGAGCATCTGGCGCCTGGGCATCTAGCTCGGTTGCCCCCGTCGACGTCCCCGCCTCTGTCGCCCTCGACGATAATGCCTCCGGCTCTGGTCTGGATGGAGGACTCGGATCCGAGGATGGGTCAGGATCGACTTCCGCACCAAGATCTGTAGCAGGGCCCACAACGATGTCGAACTCCTCGTGTGCATGAATGTGCTCCGGGGTGTTCTCCGTGGTGTAATGGAGTGCATCTGTAACAGGTGTGCCAATCTGCGTAGTGGTGAGATCCTCAACCCCGGTCTGACCCTCAATGGTGCCAACCGCATCTCCGTCATCATCAGTCGATGGATCCTCTGAAGACCCAAAGTACCCTGACCAACTATCCTCAGGCACGTCAGCTGGATCGATAGTAACATCTCGAGCGGCCCGAAGCGAGGCAGTAAGCTTACGAACCTTTATCTTTCGCTTATCCGAAGTCACCAACTATTGTTAATTAAAAATTAAAAGATTGTTACAATCCAATTATTTTTTTAATTTTCTATTTGAATTTTTGAAATTTAATTAATTTTCTTTTTTTTTTTTGTTTTTTCTATTTGAATTTTTCTATTGTATTATTTTAAAAAAATTAAAAGATTGTTACAATCCAATTATTTTTTAATTTTCTATTTGAATTTTTTATAATTTTTATAATTTTATTTTATTTTTTTTCTATTTGAATTTTTCTGTTGGATTATTTTAAAAAAATTAAAAGATTGTTACAATCCAATTAAATTCAATTTTTCCAATCTAATTAATTTTGAATTTTCTATTTGAATTTTTTAAATGTAATTAATTTTAATTTTTCCATTCGATATTAAATTCAATTAATTATTTTGAATATATGTATTTTATAATTTTGAAATTTCTACTCGACATTAAACAATATAATTCAAAATACACTCAAAACAATTTCATAATTACAAATATTCTAACTAAAATCCCCTAATTCTATTTATGATCTAAAACCCTAATCTAATTCTCCTAATTCCAATAATATAATTCTCCTAATATAATCCTAATATAATTCTCCTAATTCCAATAAAATCCTAAAAATTTCAAACTAATCCTAATTTAATTCCAAAATTCCCAATTTAATTGAAATAAAATGAATTATTAAAAAAATACAAAAATTTGTACATACCTTAGAAGCTTCACGATCGCGTTTTGGGGCACCGGGAGTCTGATGCATTTGTCCGGCTGAATCAACAACGACGGAGGTTCCCGCCGGAGTCGTTGGAATCGAAACTCCGGCTCCACCAGCCTTTGGGACGCCAGCGCCACCACCACCAGTTGTCACCACTGCCGACGGAGCTGCTACGCCGCCCCTGCCACCTCCAATTTCACCACCATTGGCCGCCAATCCCGTCACCGCTGCTGGCACCGTCCCGCCACCGCTGCTGCCACCACCAGTTCTCTCTGACGAAGGGATGAACGCCCTCCATGGCTCGAAAAATCCCCTCCGACCACGCCGGCGACCGCCACCCCTGCTGGCACCGTCCGCCATGTCGAGATTTTTGGACGGAGAGGAAATAGGGAAGAAGAAGAAGATGGGAAGGGGGTGAGGATGAATCGAGGATGGGGAAGGAGGAAAAGGGCCAGCCCGGACGAATCGCCGAATCGCCGAATTGCGGCCGCACGGAACGGAGGAGGAAGATGAGGAAGAGAAGAAGAAATCCCGTGTATTTAACCCTAACCTACACGCATCCTAGATGCGTGTAGGTCCTTTTTTTTACTAACCCACACGCATCCTAGATGCGTGTGGGTCTTTTTTTTTTACTAACCCACACGCATCTAGGATGCGTGTGGTTCTTTTTTTTACTCAGGATATAAGACCCACACGCATCCTAGATACGTGTGTTGCCGTTTTAATTTTTTTTTAAAACAACACTATTTTTAAAAATTAAAATAAGCCTACACGTATCCTGGATGCGTGCATGTTGAACCTTTTATAACACCCTTTTTTAACCCGGTTCTTCTAATATATCCCTTTTTTTTTTATAAAACCAACATTTACACGCATCCTGGATGCGCGCTCATTGGGTGCGGCGGTACACGCATCTAGGATGCATGTTGGGTGCGCTTCGACTCGCCCTAATTAAATTATATAAAGGGTACAATTTACCAAATTTTCTCATAATTTTTAGTTGAAGTTTATTTAGATTATTATTGTAATCATTATTGACAAAAAAAAAACTCAGTTGATTGAACTCAATCAAAACGATTGAAATTAAACTAATCCGCGAAAACGTGATTAATGAACTTCATCATTAATTGATTGAACTCGATCAAATCAAAATGAATCGCACAAACGCATAAACTAAATAATATTTAACGTACCTTTTTTCGAAGCTTCCTATTATTCTTCTCTATGAGTGTCTTACCTTTATTATTTGTCTTTATTATTTGTCATTGTGGGCAAACTAATCTAGCTCGGTTGAAAAAAACTTTTCATACGACATACCATGGATCACTAACTAATATATATAGAAAAGAAAAAAAAACTAACATAGGCGAAACCATGAGATCACTAACATAATTAATAAGCTTCCTATTATTTTTGCACGTAATTGCAATCCTATCAATTAGTAATTACATATCCTACGGCAAATCCTAACATATCTTTTTTTTAGGGTAAATTGCAACTAATATCCCAACCTTTAGGATGGTTGCTTTTAATACCCTAACCTTGTAAAATTTCACAAAATATCCTAACATATACCATTAGTTGCACTTAACACCCTAGATGAGATTCTTAAATTTTAAAAATTACCCACATCATACAAAAATTATAAAAAATCACCCATATTCATAAAATGTTTTCAATAAACTCCTAATATATTTTAAAATTTGAAATTAAAAAAATCTCTTACAATTTAAGCCCACCCAACCCACCATCCAAAAATAATTATAACAGGTATATAAAATATACTCCTTTAAAAATATAATATAATTATTTTAGCATTTACTCATTTAATATTTTAATATAAGTACTCAAAATAATTAATTATTTATCTTAAAAATAACACTTTTACAAAAATAAAATAATGTAGATTTTAATAAATAAATGGTATGAGATATGATAACCATTTGTAATAAATAGTTACATAATAAAGATATATTAAAAATAATATGGTAAAATTATTATTTTTTACCACATTATTTTGAATATATCTTTATTATATAATTATTTATTGCAAATGGTCATCATATCTTTTACCATTTATTTTTTTAAATCTACTTTATTTTATTTTTGTAAAACTATTATGTTAAACATTTCTTATAGAATCATTTTTTTAATACCATGAAATTTATGTGTGATACATTATAAGATGTTATGTATTAGTTTTAGTATATATAACATAATATTAACCAAAAAGTATATATCGTATCAAATAATATACAGGGAATATATAGATGCACAAATCGGCATGTATCGAGACAGACTTATATAAATTTAGATTTTAATTATAATATATGTTTTTGATAAATAATTAATTATTTTGATTGATTATATTAAAATTTTAAATGAGTAGATGCTAAAGTAATTATATTATATTTTAAAGGAGTATATTATATATATATTATAATTATTTTTGGATGGTGGGTCAAGGGGGTCAAATTGTAAGAGATTTATTTAATTCTCATTTTTTAAAAATATATTAGGGATTCATTGAAAATATTTTATGAATATGGGTGATTTTTTGTAATTTTTGTTTGATGTGGGTAATTTTTTAATTTAAGAAACTCATTTAGGGTGTTGAGTGCAACTAATGGTATAGGTTAGGATATTTTGTGAAATTTTACAAGGTTGGGGTATTGAAAGCAACTATCCCTAAAGGTTAGGATATTAGTTGCAATTTACCCTTTTTTTTATCAAATAACCACCGGATAGCAAGCAATTAATTTATTTTGTAATTATTTTTATTATTAATCCTTAGCAGTTAGTAACTACATATCATACGACAAATCTTAGCATATCTTTCTTTTTTAAGAAAATAACCACCGGATAACAAATGATTAATTTATTTTGCAAACGAGCCATAAAAGAACACGAAGATGAAGTGGACAGAGGAAATACCGAACAGCTTAAAAGAGAGGGAACAATTCCACCCTTTCAATTTCCGACTAGCGAACTAGCAAGCCCAACTACAGGCTTGCACCTTCGCTCCTTCAGGACGAAATAAGTTTGCCTGACTTCAATTCACCAAGAAGACAGCCTTCTTGGTGCATAAAACACAAAGAGAGAAGGAAAAGGGCTTGGATCGACGAGGAATCTTGCCTAGATTTCACTGAGACTGGATTTGGGGCTTAGGGTTTGAAGAGACGATTTTGACAACTGGGGATGGCGGCACATGGAGCACGTTCTCCACAACATAACTTACATGACATAACTTTAATTTGTTATTCGTACTTCTTTGCTAGTTGATTATTTGAACAAATGTCAATATAAATTTGCATAAATATAAAAAAAAAATGAATGTATATATATATTTTTTAATTATAAGCTTTCTTATACATTTTATGAATATCAAATTAATCAAAATCACGTGAGGGCTCAAGTCCCGACTCCGACCATCCTATTCCAGCTTCGACCACCTCACCTCAATTCCGACCACCTTAATTGTGGCTTCTGGGTCTTCCAATTCTGAGCAACGTTCTTCTCCCATGTCAATTCGCAAGACGTCATAGACGCTATGATGTGATCGAAACTTAAGCCCGTTGAAAACAGAGTGCAAATTTAAGGTTTCAACTCTTGCATCGCCTCTACCAACTAGTTTAAGATTACCACTCTTGCCTTTACCAACTAGCAAAAAACATATCACCACACACTGTACTTTCATCGTTTATGCTAAACTACATATGTAATTACACCATTGTTGTTTTTATCTTTAGCATATATGACAATTTTTTTCGACCAAAAGTCCTTTCCAATGCATCAATAAGGCCTGCTGCTTTCAGCCCATCACTCATCTCCTGATTCGTGTATATAATAGGAATACGAAATTCGCTGGATTGCTTCTTTCGGTTCGTGTATACATCCACAGTAGATCTAAACAAATACAGTACTATTTAGAAATAAAACTCCCAATATCCTAAAAGTTCTCATAGGAGATGAAGCGTAAATGGAACGAATAATGGAAAAATCAGGGATTTAAGTTGATGAAGAAGATTAATAAACAGCTGAACAAGTGGGATTTGGGTAAGATTTTATAATGTAAAGTGGCAAAGAGAAACGAAAACAGGTAGTGACGAGGCCTCAGACATCCAAGGAAGGATATGAGCAGCACAAGCTCTCAAGCCCGGCGAAGGCGAAAGCTCTCAGGCGGCAACTGCGAATGTCTCTTGAGAAACAAGCCTTTCAATTTATCATCACCGGCCTCTATTTCATATAATTCAAAACAAAACAAAACAAAAATCAATTTGAGACGATCGAAGACGTATATCAAACTTCGGAGAGATCTCAGACATCCAAGGAAGATTAAACAGCACAAGCTCTCAAGCCTCGGCAAAGGCGAAAGCTCTTAGGCGGCAACTGCGAATGTTCTCATGAGAAACAAGCCTTTAAATTTATCATCATTGATCTCTCACCAGGCATCAACAAAAAAATAAAAAAGATTAATACTTGATTCAGAGTACAAATACCCTAAATCGAAAACCTAATCAACTCGAAAATGAACGCTGATGTTGAACTGATCCTTGAATTGGGGGGAAATCAAAATTTAAAACCGATAAAACCTGGGAAAAGGGAAGGAATTGAAGGTCTCAGATATCCAAGGAAGGAATTAAAGCAGCAGAAGCTCTCAAGCCTCGGCAAAGGCGAAAGCTCTCAGGCGGCAACTGCGAATGTTTCTTGAGAAACTAGCCTTTCAAATTCATCATCATCAACCAATGGACAGGAGAAAAGAGAATCGAAACCAAACCCTTAAAATTATGATTCTACATATTTACCTCTTCAAGTGCTGAAAGCATGGAGAAAACAGATCAAAGAGAGAAAGAACAGACGCTGGAGGAAGACGAATGAAGTATCGCAGACAGATGAGAATAAGATGGAGAAGGGCTGCGAAGTATGACAAGGAAAGGCGGAGAATTTATACACGAGGGGAGGGGGAGGGGTTAGATGAGAATTGGGGAATTAGGGTTTCCGGAGGCAGGAATTCGTTTGTGTGGGAGGGAGGAT
The DNA here is from genome assembly GCA_963922045.1 of Persicaria maculosa. Taxonomy (NCBI): domain Eukaryota; kingdom Viridiplantae; phylum Streptophyta; class Magnoliopsida; order Caryophyllales; family Polygonaceae; genus Persicaria; species Persicaria maculosa. The sequence continues at coordinate 41,927,800 of OY998271.1, forward strand.
GCGGCGGAATATGGGCCCCCAGACCCAGAGCATAGTAGAACAATCTAGATCCTGGGGTGTTGTTGCTCTCTTTGGATTTTGGCCCATCTCCTACAGTCCACTGTCTGTACGTATAGATTTTCAGTAAATTACGATTTTTTTTTTGGAAATGATAAAAATAAATACAAATCAATCAAATATCTAGACCTGGGCAAACGCGGGTGGACCCGCTCGGCCCGCCCCGCCCGCCGGCATTTGCGAGCGGGCTTGGACATAGGTCGAAGCCCATGCGGACTGCTAGGCCCGGCCCGCGCTCACCGCGGGCGCGGATGTGGACAGAGCAACGAACGCGTTGTGGGCCGCTAGGCCCGCAACGGGTACCCGCCTTTTTTTAATTAAAATTAATAGTATATAATTATATATAGATGTAATAAATAATATTAATATTAATTATTCAATTTTTTTTAAACAAAACAGTAATTTAAAAAAAAAAGTAAATTAAAAAAAACAGTTTAAAAAAACAGTGATTAATATATATAGATGTAATAAATAATATTAATATTAATTATTCAATCTTTTAAAAAAAAACAGTAACTTATACCTAAAAAACAGTTTTTAAAAAAACAGTAATTAATATATAATTATATATATAGATGTAATAAATAATAGAATTTTTTTTTGAAATATTCATTAAAAAATAAAAATTTACAGATAAATTCACGAATTAAAACTATTTACACAAATATTCAAAATTTGTAGATACGTCAGAAAAACGCGGTCTGAGACCGCGTTTCATGGGTTAATTAGATATTTATCTTCAAAGTTGGAAAAATTTTAATTTTCTTATAAAAACGCGGATTGGAACCGCGTTTTTCCCTTTATATTTTTTAATTTAAAAAAAAAGCCCCTAAAAATTTATATATGTGTAAAACGCGGCCTCGGGCCGCGTTTTACTTTTAAAAAAAGTGACAGAAGTTTAGGGGGGACCACTAGTGTACAAAGGAGGGAATTTCATGTGGGGGGACCACCAGTGGACAACCGCGTTTTACATATATATTTTTTTTTGGGGGGCTGCTTTTTTTTAAATTAAGAAATATAAAGGGGAAAAACGCGGTTCCAATCCGCATTTTTATAAGAAAATTAGATTTTTTTTCAACTTTTAAAATAAATACCCAATTAACCCATGAAACGCGGTCTCAGACCGCGTTTCTATGACGTATCTGCAAATTTTTAATATTTGTGTAAATAATTTTAATTCGTGAATTTATCTGTAAATTTTTAATTTTTAATGAATATTTCAAAAAAATTCTAAATAATATTAATATTAATTTTTCAATTTTTTAAAAAAAACAGTAACTTATACTAAAAAACAGTAATTTAAAAAACAGTAACTTAAAAAAAACAGTTTCTAAAAAAACAGTAACTTATATTAATATTAATTATTCAATTTATTTTTAAAAAAAACATTAACTTAAAAAAACAGTAATTTAATTATCGAATAATTTTTTTGCAGGTACTCGCGGGCTACCCGCACCCGCATTCGCGAACGGGCTTGGACACGACTTCCAACCCGTTAAGCGGGCTTAGCCCGGCCCGCGCCCGTAACAGCGGGTCAAATTTTGGGGTAAAACCCGGCCCGCGCCCGCGTTTGCCCGAGTCTACAAATATCAATATCAATACTCTCTCCTGCTCCCACGTTTTTGGTACTCGTGGTGCGTCTTGATTCTCCATCGACTTCTTTATTGGCAGATGTCTTGTATGGGTGGTTTGAGTTTTCTTTCTTCTATGTTGATTTGTGCTATTGTGTATGATTTGTATTGACGGTTCTCCGTCTGCCAACTTCATCGGCCATTGAGTTTCAGGTTTACCTGAACTCGAACTTTTACCTAATAAAAAAAAATACTCTCCTGTCAACTACCTCCAAAAAAAAGAAAAGGTCACACCAAATCTGACCTTAATTGGATCTGGGACTTAGATTGCACCCCGAGAATTAAACACTTCTTTTGGAGAGCCTCTCAAGAAGGACCACCGACAAAAAGGAAAACTACAAGAACGTCGAATTGCAGTTCCTATGCAATGCGAGTTTTATAACCATGAAAGAGAAGATTTTTTCACTTATTCATGGAATGCAACTTTGTCAAGAATATTATCCAAAGAGTACACGGTAAAATCTTCGAAGTCGTAGATAAATGGGATCCAAATGTGAGAGACGGACTTTCCATTATCAGAACTCTGAGGCAAACTATCGGAATAAAGCGGTCATGTATGTTGGCAACCATTTGGTGGAGCATTTGGTACTTTAGAAATCAAATAGTTTTAAAAAATGAATCTAGTACTATCAACAACGTTATAAAATTTATAAAACAACAGACGCTCAACTGGAATTCTGCAAAAAGTGACGAGGAAGATCTAAACATAATACCAAATCTTATACATCCTAATAACTTACCGAGCTGTGAAAACAGAAAGAAGAATGGAATAAAATGGGAAAGCCCTAATAGATTAGGTTACAAACTAAACTTTGACGGATCATTTCGAGACAACGGTAACTCCGCGATCGGATTTGTGATTCGAGATCATGAAGCAAATTATATCTCAATGAAAGAGATCTGTATCCTGTCATGCTCGGTTATTAGAGTCGAGGCTACGGCATTAAGAGCTGGAATTCGCGAAGCACTAGAACGGAATATCCAAAATATCGAAATAGAAGGTGACAACCTTTGCATTATTAATGCACTAAAGGGTATTTGGAAGTGCCCTTGGGAACTCGAAATGATTATTTTGGACTCCTTGATGGACCTTAGTCATTTCCAGACAGTCCATATTCGCCATGTGTTTAGGGAAGTGAACAGTGTAGCGGACAGATTGGCCTTTTTGGGTCATACAACCACTATCTGTAACACTACCACTGATTTAGAACTTCAGGTTCTCATCCAAAATGATGCCCTAGGATGGACTACTGATCGTGCATAGTCTATTTTAATTGCTTTCCGTTTTTCTAAAAAAAAATTATCAATACTCTCTCCATTTCCAAATAATTGACTTTTTATTATTCATTCATGTATTTTAAGATGATAAAAATAATATAAAATATTAATTTTTTTAATAATTTTTTTGATAAACTCATACTTATTAATAATAAGTATAATATTATTAAAAAAATAATTAAATTTTTTTAACACTACCACTAAGTAGTCTCTTTTCTCTTAGGGTCGGGGTGAGCCCGACGTTAGCCATGCATGTTTGATATGAGTTTGATGTTGATATTTGTTATGTCTTGATCATCTCCTACCTTATTGTGATAGCCCTTATCGAAAGAAAAGGAATTCATGCTAACAACTTGGATCATAAACATAAAATCAGTAGAGACAATTAGGTTTATTTGTGAGAACATTTATATCTATTTGTTAGTGACAACGAAAGCTTGTTCCTTTGATGTGATAACATAATTGTCCGTCTTACTCTATCTTATGCATGTGTGGTTAACGTTGTGGTAATCCTTAGCCTTAAGAGTTCTTTTTATTTTGTTTAAACCCCTTTTAATCATTGCCTTAATCCCTGGATTTTCTGTTCAAATCTTCCTATTCATCCTTATATTCTTCAGCCATCTTTGCCGATGTTTTCTGTCTCTGTTTTAGTGCTCGATATCGACTGAACAGGTCGAGATCGACTGCCTGATATCGATCGACGGTTTTCTGTGTCAATCGACCACTACTACTGACTCGACATCAACTGTCTTAGTCGACGTCGACCGCTTCTGTCTTCTATTTTTGTGCAGGACTACACTCGAGATCGACAGCCCAATCGTCATCGACTGTAACAGTCGACATCGAGAGCTTCTGGTCGACTTTTGCAGAACGTTTGTGTGAACTACTACGGATCCGCTGACACGCTTCCTCGTGGATCGATCCTGACCCTTCCACTACAGCGGGGGAGTCTTTAAATTATTTGAGAGGCTAGGGTTGATTACTTGGTTTATATTTTATATATTTTTATAATCAATTCTCCCCTACATTAATGATACACCAAAAAGGTATGGGGATCATTAGCGTACATGCAATTGATGGCTTAGGCTTCTCCACTGGCGCATTGACACCGCCACCAAGATGAATGTCACTGCAGTGGACCGAGAAGGATCTACTAATCATGTCTCATCCTCTTGACACCACCTCCCGCGAAAGTGGACGAGGCAGAGTCAGAGTGTCCAGCATCATTATTGAGCTTTGAGAATTCAGAGGCGGAGGAGACATCCATGTCAAGGTTCTTAAACCTCTCAGTCATAAAAGGAGAGACCCCAGCAATCATGGGACAAGGTAGGATGTTAGATAATACCTCCTGACATGTCATTTATGGGAAAATAAACTCCTCTGAAGGGTGGACATCTTGGAGAATGACCTCTAGTTTGTCTTGCCCAAGCAAGCCCATCAAGCGGGCAAAACTTGTCTTCTCTTGATCATCCTCAAAATCCACGAGCTGCTCCTCGTCCACCAAAGAGGGAAGATCTAGAGAAGTCATAAGACCATCAACAATCCACTCCATATGTCAGCAAAATCAACCTCAGGCTGGCACGAGGTGGCTACAAGACAGGAGGAACCACAAGGCTCATCTCATGGACTGTAACTGTAGCCACCCCAATGGCAGGTTCCGGCATACCACCATTGGATGGCACCACTGTATTCTCCTCTGCCAAAGAACCCACATTTGATTCCTTAGTCGATATTTCAGATGAAGAGGAGTCTGAATTCTCACTCACATTTGCTCCGAAGCACTTGAATAGATCCGCTTTGGAGTGCCCAACCTTGAGAGGAGCCTCCGATTTCTTTTTTGCCGACACCACCTTTACCCAGCCACTGGCATTGTCCTTGCCTTCTTCAGCCCCCATGATCGGTTCCTCCGAATGAGCCATGTTGGCAGAGCTTTGGCTGATTGACTTGTTCATCAACAACCTAGAAGGGCACTCTTTGAATACATGATCAGCTTCTCCCCAGGCTCCACAACCCTCCACAGCCCTTCGAAAACTCGTTAAACATAAAGTATTGATTTGTTTTAAAATATTTTTTATATATAAAAATGTAGTTATGATGCTACATCAAAAAAAAATACATATTATATAAGAGATCGTTAGCATTTTTATAATGAATAAATATTATAGATTTTTTTTATCTAATGGATTTAAGACATTAAGCTAATATAATTTTAAAAAAATACAAAAATAATGTAGTAAAAAAGAGACTTCAACTCTTGACTTTATGCTTAAAAATACTCCATCCGTTATAAAATATAAGTTTTTTTACTATTTACACACGTTTTTTTAGAATGATAAAACCTATATAAAATATCATTTTTTTAATAATCTCGCACTTCTTACTAGTAAGTATGAGATTATTAAAAAAAATTAATATTTTATATAGTTTTTATTATCCTAAGAAAACGTGCGTGGATAGTAAAAAACTTATATTTTAAAACAGATGGAGTATTATTTCTTAACCATTATGCGACCTTTTAATTTTGGAAAAATGACCGATAATAATACGAACTATCAACGGTGAACAAAAAATAATACGAACTTTCAAAACTACTAATTCATATACAAACTATAACACATTAAACCAAATTCGATACAAGGTCTAAAATTCACAAACTATAAATTATTTTAGACTCAAATTATAATTACTTGGAAAGTTTGGGAAATTTTATAAAATTAAAGAAAAATTATATTTATCTAAATAAAATCCTCCCTTCCCCAAAGCTCCTCAACAATGGAGCTTATAAACCGTAAAGCCCTTTGCCCAATTTTTTTTCTTCCAAACCCTTAGATCTGATCGATTTCGCTCGGATCGGGCTCCAATTTTTCCTATTTCGGTTGGATTTCTGGCTGATTTTGGGTTCCCGTTATCAGTTTTCAGGGATTCAACCTTTAATGTGGCTGATTTTGGGTTCCCGTTATCCAGCCTCGCCTTTCGCCGTTCGTTGTCGTCGCCGGTGGCTCTCGTCCAGTTGGTAGTTGGATGGTGGTTGGGTGTTTAGTGTTGTGCGGGTCTGTGTCGCATCGACATCATCAACCTCAAGCGCACCTCCGCCATGGATGCCTTTACTGTTATATAGATTGGGCCTTTGGTAAAGATGATGAAATTATGAAATTTACAATATTGACCATAATTTAATATTAATTATATATTGAGTCCAAATGAATTTAGAGTTTGTGAATTTTGGACTTTGTATTAATTTTGGTTTAATATGTTATAATTTGTATATGAATGGGTAGTTTTGAAAGTTCGTATTATTTTTGGTTCACCGTTGACAGTTCATATTATTTTTGGTCATTTTTCCTTTAATTTTCTGTGTTAATATTTAATACAGATGGATAGATAGATTTCCAAATGGACTAGTTAAGTTACTACAAAAACGCTCTCTCCCAAGGAGGGAGTTTTGGCCCGCCGCCACCCTTGCTCCAGCTCCTTGCCGGGCGCCGTCGCCCGCTGCGGCCCTGTTGTGTTCGGTTTCTCCTACCACCACCAAATACACCGCCTCTTGCTGTCCTCCCGACTCACCTCTGCTCCAGGTCACCACCTCCATTCAACGTGCCTTCGCTTGCCGCCGCCGGTTCCTTGGATCCCGGCCTTCGCTTGTGCCGCTTGGGCCTCCGCCATTAGTTCACCCCTCCTTAGCCACCATCCGTGGCCGCCGCTGTCCCCTTGGTCCCCGGAGTTCACCGCCGTCGAATTGTCCACTGCCGTTTGCCTCCGAGGACCACTGTCGTTGTGCCTCTTCTGTGGTCCGCTGGTGTTCTCTCCGTGCTTGCCGCCCTCCATGAACACCGTCTTTGTGCCTCTTACGTCATCTTGATCTCAACAAATATGCGTTGGTCCAACACTGTTATATTTTTTAGGGATTTATTTATTCCTGATGGTTCTTTGGTGTACCCGTTGATGGCTTTTTAGGGGCTTTTTTCATTCTGTTCTTCTCCCTCTAGGCCTTTTTGTTATTGTTCAATTTTTCTGCTCTGTCCCATCTCAGTCGCCTCTATTTTGGCTACCTGGTAGCCTCTCATGATCTTGTTATCGTCTTTGAGGGTTTGAGACGGGCTAGGGGTTTTTATTGGGCAATGGTTTGGCTTGGAGTTGGATTTGCGGGATGGTGTGCTGTGTTGTTCTTGTTGTGATGCAGGCCTCTTGCGAACGGTGGTTGATTAGCTATATCCGAAGACGTCGTGGATGTGCGATCGATATCTGATGGCTCTGTGGAGTCCATAATCTGAGACGTCCGCTATTGTTCCCCAGAGTTCTCTGTGTGCGTTCTCCGTTGGCTGATTGTTTCGTTTGTTATGTTGGCTTTGTTTTACAGTGTAGGATAGCTTGCACGTTTATTTTATTTTTGCATTTTCCTTTCCGTCATTTCCTTTATGTCATTTGCTTTTGTTATTTGATTTGGTTGTACATAATGGTTAGTCCATCTACCGGTTTGTCCGGTCTCTCGGTTTTTCTAGGTTTGTCTAGAGAACTGAATTCTTATCTTACTTCAAAAAAAAACTAGTTAAGTTACTACAGAATTCTATACCGATGATATAAATACGAACCAAAGCCCGTTCAAACCTACCAGGGGATTGAGACAGGGGGACCCACTATCTCCTTTCTTGTTCATTTTAGGAGCTGAAATTCTTGCTAGAAAAATTGTCTTGGAAGCTAACTCTGCGGATAGTGGAATTGGTTTCCATTTTGGCCGCAGGGGCCTTAATATCCCTTTCCTCGCCTTTGCTGATGACATTATCTTATTCAGCAAAGGTTGTGTATCATCGTGTGCAAAAGTGAAAAAAATAATAGATGACTATTGTAGAATATCGGGTCAGAAGGTAAACTATCATAAATCGTCTTTTCAGGCAACATCGGGCATCACCCGTTCAAGGATAAATGAAATAGAAGGTCATTTGAATATTCCGTATGAGACTAATTTAGATAAATACATGGGGTGCCCAATCATTAATGGGCGCGTCTCGGTACAGACTTTCGAGGATATTATATGTAAATCAAAAGAGCAACTGAGTAAGTGGCGGGCTAGCTCGCTATCTCAACAAGGACGAGCCACACTAATAGCAACTAATCTGGCGGCGAAACCACTATATGTCATGCAAAGTTTCCTTCTCCCAAGGATGGTACATAAACAATTAGATTAGATTAATCGATCTTTTTTCTGGAACAAAGACGCCCAACATAGCCCACTCATTGGTTGGGATAGGATATGCAGACAAAAAAAATGTGGGGGACTCGGCGTGCGAAAGACAAAAGATATGAATGAAGCGCTCCAAATGAAGCTGCTATGGAAATTACTCGCCGAGCCAGACAATGTCTGGGTTAGAGTAATACAATACAAATATTTGAAAGATAACAACATCCTAACATACACTCGTAGAGGTAGTGCATCTTGGCAATGGTCTAAACTTTGCTCTCTCATAAAAAAATTTAAAACTGCCCTAATTTGGTCCATAGGAAATGGAAAATCTGTTAAGTTTTGGAAAGAAAATTGGATCAATACAATTCCTCTGGTCGATAGAATTGAGAACACCGATCCCTTTGACCTTGAAGAGAATGTCAGCGATTACATAATGGGTGGAAAGTGGTGGCGGGAAAAGATTTTTTCTGTGCTCCCTCCGAACATTGCTACCGAAATTATAAACATTCCACTCCCCGTAACCCCATTCGAAGATAGACTTTATTGGTGGCCAGACAAAAAAGGTTGGTTTACTACATCTAGTACATTTAATCTTCTAACCACCCATTTCGGTTCAACAACGGACGACAACTCCTGGATCTGGAATATTAATGTACCCCCTAAAATTAAGAACTTTATGTGGAAAATAAGTCAAAAAGGGCTACCAACTTCTAGTCGCCTTGAACAAAAAGGGGTTTCTGTCCCAAATACTTGTGTCTTCTGTAACCAATCCAGGGAAGATGAGGCTCATTTATTTTTAGAATGTCAATATAATAGTTTCCACCCTTTGTGGGCAAATGATAAAAAAAACAATTAATAGAAGATTTATTGAATGAGTCAAGAGATTTCACTATTATACTAAGTTTCTTGGGAAAACACTTTCTAAAAGGGAAAAACAATTCGTCGAATTCAGGTGGTGGACTATCTGGTTCATCCGAAATCAATACATATTTAAAAATGAACATCCTCCCGATGCTACAGGGGTAAATAGAATGATCAACATGCATATGGAGAACTGGGAAAAGGCTTGTGCAATAGATTTACACAATATTGATGGAAAACAAGTCCACCCAACAACTAAAGGTCGTCGCAATGAACGTAGTAACCAAAAATCTTGTAAATGGAAAAAAACCCCCTCCGGGGTCTTCAAATTGAACTTTGATGGGTCAACCGTATCGTTATCAAAGAGTTCTATTGGATATATCATCCGTGACTGGAATGGTAAACCTATTCATATTGGCCATAACTTGGTGGGTGGACAACTTCCAATTGTAGCCGAGGCTCTAGCCTTAAGGGAAGGGATTCGTAAGGCTTTGGAAATACAAAATCTGAAACTAATAGTGGAAGGAGACTCGGAAATTATAATAAATTGCTTAAAATATAATACCAAATGTCCGTGGGAAATCGAACTTACTATGTCTGATATTAAAACACTACTGTTGGGCTTACGGGAGGTTTCTTTCTCCCACATTCCCCGTATTGGCAATCGAGCCTCATCCGCCAGGATGCTATCGGGTAGAGTTCGCTCCCCGAATACTTACCTAATCAAAAAAAAAAAAAAAAAAAACGAACCAAAGCGGCGACCCAAATCCGTCTCTGTGTTCATTTTCCTTTGATCGCCGTCCACAAACCGCCGTATACGGAACGCTCGCGTCACCGGCTCCTAGCCTTCGGAAATGGACCGATACCGGTACAACCGGCAAGCCTCGGCGGATGAAGCTGTGGCGCCTCGATTCGATGATGAGGATGATCCCTCGAGCAAAGATGATAAGCACCAGAGATCTTTCCACGCTGATTCGGAAGGTCAGGAACCATTCATGGGGGTCAAATTCAGGCGAAAAGCTTCGCTTTTCAAGGAGTTCCGCGGCGACTATCTCGATGTTCCTTCGCAGCCCAATCTCATGAACCTTATGAAAAAGAATGGTAAATCAAGACTGAAATTGTGATATGCACCCGCTGATTCTTGTTAATTTTCTGTGGATTTGCTATTCTGATTATTTTCGTTGCATATTATGGATCGATTTTTTCCCCTTTGGTTGCTGTAGGTAGTGTTAGGGTTTGATCTGGTGAGTTCTTCATTATTTGATACATTTCCGCATTTGTTTTCTCCGTTGGTTGTTTGCTGCCACCTTAGCGAGCCCGAAAAAGTTATGTTTCGATCCTGCAATGCCTAATCAGGTGTGGGTCTGATTCAGTATACCTGGATCTCTTATGGAAAGTATGATATGCGTTTGTATGTGGATGAGGCTCTGATGATGATGATGTTAGTTTCTAAACTAGCAGGTGGAAGATTTTGCAGAAAAATGTTCAGCCTTTTGATTTAGTGAATTTCAATAGTTTCTGTTGAATGTAGACTGCATAGATGATGGCACAGTTGAGTATTGGTCTCTCTTCTTTATTTTGCTTTCTTTCCGTGAGGGGAAGGCTTGGTGGTTCCACAATTGTCGGTACTACTATTAGGATATGAATCTGGTTGGTTTATAATCTTTGGTCTGTTTACCTGATCTTTGCAGGTGACTCTGTTTTGTTTGCTGATAAAGTTTTGAAATTCACTAGTTCAGGCAAGATTAAAAGGCGTATACTTATGGTTACTGACTATGCGGTTTACATCATTGATCCTGAGACACATGCACTCAAAAGGCGGGTTACCCTTGCTTCTTTGGAGATGGTTTGCCTGAGTAAATTGAATGATAATTTCTTTGCTATTATTATCCCTACGGAGTATGATTTACTTATGGCCAGCATGAGAAAGACGGAAATTGTAACTGCGCTAGTTGATGCACTCAAGAGTACATCTAACTATGAACTCGAAGTACAATTTTCCAACAGGTTATTTGACTTCCTTTTGCTGATACTTTGTTTAATCTCATTTACCCTTCTCCCAATCCAATGTGGTTATCACCCCCTTTTCTGATTCAGTGTGCTGCTGAAATTCTAAGACCTCTAATGTTCGCATTCTATGAATTTTTCTTAGTTAGGCTTCACAATTTCATGTGAAATTTGGAATGCTTGTTTGTTTTCCTTAATTTGTCACATGTATGTTAGTGTCCTTTCTTAAAGTGCTGCTACCATGAAAAACATTGATTTTATTATGTTTCATCTATATTGCCTAGATCCGTAGGTGATTTGCTATTTTGCTTGATTATTCTCGCTAAGTTTTGGCATATGGACAACTCAGAATAAGTATACCTCATTGCATATCTTGATTCCTATATTTGAAATTTGAACCCTTCCTCAAAATTTTCAGCTGGCACACCCTTTCGAATGCACACGTGTAAAATATGACTGTAACCATTCCGGGTTGGTTTAGCCGGAAAGAACTTGTGGGTATTACCCAAAGGTCGCCAGTTCAAAACCCGCTCTGGGTGGCCACGGGATGTTTACCTTGTCGTTAGTTTTAGAGCCCATGGGATTAGTCGTCACTGAATGTGAAAAGTATTTTCTCTCCAAATCCATCTGTTCACCTAGAATGAGTTTCCAAATTTTATAGAGCTTGAGAAAGTGGAATCCATCTTTGTTTCTCATGGACCTGATTCCTTCTCTGCTGTCTACGTATATGCTTGCATCACGTTTTATTCATTAGTGGAACTCAGCACCAATAACAACCCCTTTGCCTAAATTTAAATTGCAATGAATTTGCTGGATGAATTATGCTTTATTCAAAGAAATGATTGTTCTAGTTGATATGCATTCTAGGACATAGCTATACAAATGAATTCCGTGATGTTGCCACTATACACCCTTCTGATAATTCTTGTAAGGTATTCCATATTTCCATGCCATATTAACACCGTCTCCTCCATATCTTTTGCAGTATTGTGTATCACGCTGCTGCTGATATGCAGAAGGAGGTCCAATTTGAGGAAACTGAAGGTGTGTCCATTGTTCACTTGTATCTATTTTGGCTTGTACATCTTGCCACTCCATTCACACAATGAAGCCCTTCTTTTGGGTTGCAGGTGGTGTAAAAACAAGAATACTTACCAAGTAGAAGTTAAAGCATATCTTTTCCAAGGTAAAAATCTGATTGTTGCTGGCTTTGGGGGCATACTTTAGAAGCGAAGCTGGTAAATTCCTTGCAAACCTATGCTCTATTCATGAACCCCAATCTAAAATGGATCTTTCTTGCCTGTGATGCTTATGCTCATTCTAGATGATCATTTCTTGTGAATGTAAGACACTGAAATCCATTCAAATCCCTGCACCTACTGGTTTAAAGTTCTTCAGTTTGTGTACTGTTTATATTGAGCTTCCTGAACAGTTAAACTGCCCCATGGATTGGTCTATGAAAATGGTTTTGTAATATATAACCCAGTGGTCAAATGTAGACTTACAATGACTGTTTGGAGGTCATGACGTAATTTACGTTATAGACATGAAAAAAGAAGAAACACAAAACCAACCTTTTTGGGTTATTTTACACAAGACCACCCGCTATCTTGAAAATTCACCCTTTATTTATGTTTTGTTTACAACTTGTACCCACATCTGTTTTACCGATGACTATGAGTGTAAAAGTAGGCGTAGAGTATCCAATGCTTACAAGAATATAAAGTTAGAAACATTTAAGATTTAGGTATCAATAAGAGGTATTTTTGGGAAATTTCGAGCTCTTTTGGGATATGTCGATGGAGGTTTGTTAGGAGAGATGGTAATGCAATTGCACACTTTTTAGCTAGTATTCATCCGACTAGGTATTTTGTCGTTAGTTCGGAGTCGGATTTTCCGAGTGGTTTGATGTCTTTGGTTCAGAACAATCAAGTTGAATAATATTTAAAAATTTAAAAAAGGTATTTTTTGCACATTTACTTCTTTTTTCTTTACGTACAAGATGTGTTTAAACGCAAGTAACACGTTTTGGTATATGGGGTTTTTAGGGAAAGGAAGGGGTGAGAAATTGAAAAGGGAAAAGGGAGTGAAGGGAAGGGGAAAAATTTCACTTTCCCACTAAATTCTATCCTTTTGGTGGGTTGTGAAATCCCACCAAATTGAGCAGTTACTTAAATTTGAGATCCCTTCCCTTCCTTTAAATTGTTCATCCAAACACATAATTTACTTTCCTCTCACTTCCCTTCTTTAAAATCCCTTCAAATCCCATCATCCAAACAGGGTGTAAGGGGAGTGCTGCAACGATTACAAGGGGTGTGCAACAAGTCAGCAACATTAGGGGCGGAGCTGGGGGCCCCGGGGAGCACGTGCCCCCTCTCTCATTTGACGAACTACCTAGGTGTATTCTCCTCGTCGATAGCTTCGTTTTGATATATAATACGCCTTAATCCGACATCTGAGTAAAAAGTTATGACTGTTTTAAAATTGAAGGTATATTAATCACTTTAATTTTATTTCAATAAACTATAATGTTTTTATATTTTACTTAAATTAACATTCACATACTATAATTCATCTCGAGAGCTTTGAAATGAGAGGTTATACTAATCATTTCGACAATTAGATAAGAAGTTATACAAATTTAAAAATTTTATATCTGGTTATACATTATTATATGTTACGAGTGCAACAAGTTATATATTAACTATGTTGTTATTCGAGCCAAACAAGTCTAAGTATTGTTTGATTATATTTACCTCATTTAGAAACAAGTCAAGCTCGAGTCGAACCTATATTTGAATTTGAGTTCATACTCGACTTGTTTAGTAAGTGAACGAACTTGAGCTGAGTTTTTTTTTCCAAGTATTATGCAACTTTACTTGTTCATGACATAGTAACTTAAAAGAAAATTTGTAAATTTCACAAAATTCGTGCTATTTGAGTTTCAACCAATCTGAGCTGAATCATGAATTGAGCATAAAAATGTGCTCGAGCCGAGCTTTTATTGAGCTAAACTCGAGCCAAGTTTTAGCTCATATAACAACCATAATCTTAACTTAATGTTTATTAGATTGCGTTTCCTATACTTATTTAGTTAAATTTTTTTTCGGATATTTCATTTTTATATTTATATTTCTTTTTTTTAGGCGCGAAAAAAATGATATGGTTTTATTATAAATCGATAACATTTTATCTTAAAATAACATAATTTATTATCATATTACATATAATTCTTTATGTCAATTTAATCCACAACTATATCGTACATTTATAATCCGCCACTGTTGGCAACATGTATGTATCACTAAAAGGTACTGTATGTAGGAGTAAGTGATGTATTGTTGAGAGGTTTAGTATTAGAGTATCCCTCCCACGTTGATTATAAAAGACTAAAAATGATGGGTTATAAGGAAGGGTGAAACTCTACACAATAGCTTAAGTTTTTGTGTTAAGTTAATGGATCTCAACCTTATAATCGCAAAAATAATAATAATAAATCAATGTTACCCGAAACGTGTTTGCCTCACGTTAACGGCCCATCGGATATTTGACATGTATTCGAAATAAAACATATAAAGAGTGGCTAAATATGATTTTTTAAAATGTGTGATTTGTGCAAAATGGCCTGAATAAGTTTGGTTTCTGCAAATAACCATACAGACAGGTTGGAATTAACATAACAGTGCTTAAAAAGTAGAAAAAGGAGTGGTTACAACACAAATCAGCAAAGACATTGATCAATAAACACCATTGGAAACCACTTTGTAGGCAAGTGCTGTCAACTGTATCTGATATTTTTTTTTACCTTCACAAATCAACAAATTAAACTAAAGTCTAAAACCTGAAATCAGTCCAATTGTCCAACAAATTCCAACTAAAAATGATCTTCATCCCCTTCCGATTGAGAAAGTGACAAAAAGCAATGAATATCAACAAAGCAAAAAGTAAAGACATAGGTTGTATTACAACACTACAATGATCTCTCATTGTTGTGCAGCATTAGAACTTGATCCAATGCCAAATACATTGGAGGCTGAGCTCGGAGTTGAGCCTCCTGATCTCCCAGTTTGAATCTCCTCGATTATCCTGACCACGTCCGTGATTCTCGGCCTCCTATCAGGGATTCTCAAGGTGCAGGTGATCCCGAGCTGCAGCATCTGAACCATCTCCGGTTCAGCGTTTGGATACCTTAGAAGCTCCAAATCAAACACCTCAGATGTCCACTCCTCTCTAACCACAGAGTTGACCCACTTCACAAGGTGCATACCCTCCTCCAGGGGCGACTTGGCTGTCAGCAGCTCTAGCAAGAACACCCCGAAGCTGTAGACATCAGAAGCCTGCGTGGCCTTTTGACGGTCTGTCACCTCTGGTGCTCGGTACCCTGCTGACCGTGTAACAGTTGGAATCAGTGGAGTCACTATGGTTGCAAGACCGTGCTCAGATACGCAGCCGTATTGTTCGGAATTGTGGAAAATGTTGGAGGCTTTGATGTTTCCATGAACTAGTTTCCCTCCATTTTGTGTGTGGATGTGAGCTATACCTCTTGCTCCGCCAATCGCAATTCGTAGCCTGGTTTCCCATGTCAGAGGTGTTCTACCTTCTCCTCGTTTTCCTATGAACATGGTGGAAACTAGGCATCAGTTTGTTAAACAAATCAATCCAATGAATAGGTCAAGAAAACAAAAACGCAATGTACCATGTAACAATGTTGATATGCTTCCTGAGCTGAAGTAGTCGTACACCATAAGCTTCTCGTCGTTCGAATAATAGTATGCCCTTAGTGCAGCCACATTTTCATGCTTACTGCCTCCAAGAGTCTTCATTTGTTGCTCGAAATCCCTCTTCCCGACAGTAACACCCTTCAACCTCTTCACAGCCACCATCGACGAATCCTCAAGAGCTACCTTGTATGTTATCCCAAAAATGCCCTTCCCGAGCAATTCAGCCGATGCCCCCAGCAAGTCCTCCAAGTCAAACGCCAAGTTAGAGCCCTCGGCTTCAAAGAACGTGATCCTCTCGTTTTCTTCGTACTTCTTAGGCACCTTCTTCTGGGAAGGTTTCTCTTTCGCCTTCGACACAGGTGGACTACTGTCAGTTGCAGTTCCCTTGCTAGAGCAACACACCATAATATAGGCTCCAATCGCCATGGACACAAGTACACACCCGCCGAGTACTATTCCCAGTATTGCAGGCTCACTGATCCTATGAGGCGTTTTCTTTGAGGGCTGGCCAGTTGGTGGGAGCACAGGCGGTAGAGATGGAGTTAAGGGCGTCGAGGAGAGATTATTGCCAGAAAACGCGGAGCTTGGGAATCTTCGGAGGGAGTTAGGTATAGAGCCAGTGAGGTTATTGTTTGACAAATTTAGAAAAATTAGGTTGGGAAGGTTAAAATCAGGTATTTCTCCAGAGAGGAAGTTGTTGGAGAGGTCAAGAGAGGCAAGGTAGCTCAGGTTTGAAATGGAAGAGGGAATGGTACCATTGAAGCGATTTTTCGACAAGTTAATCGTCGTTAGGTTGTTCCAAGCAGCTACACTCGTTGGCAAGGGCCCTGAAAATCCATTGGACTGAAGATAGAGAGCTCTCAGCTTCCCAAGCTGGAGCAAATCAGAAGGAAAAGGCCCTGAGATCATGTTAGCCCTGAGGCTCAGTGTCTCAAGAGCCGAGATTCGGCTGATGGTGTTAGGTGGAAACACGCCAACGAAACCGACCCCTGGCAGCCTGAGAGCAATGACCCTGGTTTGATCAGAATTGCAGGTCACCCCAGTCCAGTTGGTGCACATGGGAGTCTTCCTGTCCCAGTTAAGCTTCCGGGAATGTTGCAAGTTTCGACCGAAATCCAGCAAGGCTTGCTTGTCCTCAATGGGTTCAGCACAGCAGCACTTGAGCGAGATCAATCCAAAGCACAAAACAACAGCCAAAATCCCCATTTCCTCAGACCCTGAAAATCAATTCAACCAAACACTGTAAAAAAAGATTGAAACAAAGGACAATCTCTCTTAAGTACTTCAGAAAAGGGTATGTGTGCTTTTTTCCAACTGATTGTTAAAACTGAAGATTGAGCTTCATCAAACCCGGGGAGAGGGACAAAGATGGGTAGATATACTTCATCAATGATGCAAGAGGAGAGAGTTGTTGAACAAAGCCCAACTGTAATCTGTAACTATATGGAGATAATTAATTAATACTACAATAAATAAAATAATAATTGGCTGTTGGAAGAGGGTTTGCATGTGGAGACAAAGGAGAATGAATGAGAAGAAAGGTAGACAGAGAGATAGAGAGTTGAAGGCCAATTACAAGGAGGAGACTTGCTTATTTTATTTGTAAAAATGGAATTTTTGGCGTAGTAGCCTCGAGTTTTTACTAATTCTTTTTTTTTTTTATTATTATTAAATTTATTATGTGATAATTAGAGTTTCCAATTTTTCAAATATGTGATACCCCTAATTAGATACGTATGTTAATTTTTTCTTTTTCTTACTTTTGGCTCACCCTACCTACTCTACCTTGTGTAATCTCTAAATTCATTTTCGTTTAGTAACATAATATTGGTATTTGGGGTTATTATGCAGAAAATGGCAAACTTAGGCCGTGTTTGAAAGCGGGTTTTGGTAAGTTATGTTAGGTTATTTTTTTTCACAACAGATTTAGGGGTGTTTGGGAGTGGCTTCTCGTGGAGCTTCCGGAGTTGGAGTTGCAGGCTTTTTTCTCCAATTTCAGAAGATAGGGGAGGCAAGCTTCGGGAGTTTTTTCAATCAGGTTTATGAAATTTGTTCTTTTTTGCCCTTGAATATCTTTCGTTCTTCGCTGCTGGTAACCACCCGTTTCTCGCCTGATTCGCTGCTCCGGGGAAGGGATCCCGGAAGGGAAAGTGAATGTCAATATACCTCTCATTTATAATAATATAATATGTGAATTGTAAACAAACTATGGATCAAAACAAGGGTGTTTAATGTAATTATACTATGTGAATTGTAAACAAACTATGGATCAAAACAAGGGTGTTTAATGTAATTATACAATGAAAGGTGATTTTTTTTTTGGGTTTTGTTAAAGTTAACAATCAACCAACACTAATGAAATTCCTGGATATACGCCATTGTTGGGGTGGCAAACGAATCTTCAAACACTGATAAAATGGAAGCCATGTGAGGCCATTTAATCAATTGCGTGATCATTCATGCTCAACTTTTTATTACTACTAATCATCCACTAATGTTTAGTTGGCACTTGGATGTATGTATTTGTATATATACTCCACCCTTTATGCACACTTGGAAAGTTTGAATTTATATTATCCAATCCATTTCCCAACCACCCCTTTAGTGTCGTCTCTTGTTCACCAAAATATATATATACTAGTGATTTTCCCGAACCATGTTCGGAGTTGTTTTCAGAATATTTTCAGTCGAGCTTGACGCATCACACAAAATACTCAAAAGTCAAAACATATCTAATTTTTCACTGAAAAACCATTTTGCCCATTTTCCTCACTATCTCATTGTTCAAAATCTCCAGTGGTCATGATGATGTCTTTTCTCTAGATAATCAGTACTTTGAATGTGACAAAGAATAGTAGATCGACTGATTCCAAACTTCTCTTGACATTGTAGTTCTCTGGCCTAAGAGAATCAAGTCTAGTCTTTTATGACACTTTCTATGTTACACATCATGTTACACCTCTCAAATCGATCTAAATTATTCGATCAAAAGACATCGTAGGTTTAAATGTATAAACTATATGGAGCTAATATTAAAATCTTGAATGAAGTTAATGGAAAATTAACCATAAGCAATATTTGAATGGGTTGTGAAAGAACAAATTGGTTAGAGGATTGGAAGATTTGTATGAATTAAGAATCGTGCTTGACAACGCTAGCTGATGTTAAAACTCTTGTATAAAGGATTTGACCGAATCCTCTTACATATAAGAAAAAAAATATTTTTAAATATTTTTAATCCTATTGTATTTCATGGTGAACCCTTAATTTCATCATCATATTTTTTTTTCATGGCTAACCTATGAAACAGGTTGAATAATATCAATGTTGTGTGTTATATATTTAAGACTATGTTTATTTTTTTTATAGTAGACTATGTTTATTTTCATTATAGTCTAATGACAACTTATTTTCATAACCATAATAGATTTCACACCATGCATGTGAAACAGGCTGTAGAAAATTAATGATTTATATTTTTACTCTTTTTAAGGTCGTGTGTAATTTAATCGGAGCTCAACTATTCCACTTTGACTTATACAGAGTAATAGACTTAGACATTAGACATTTTTAATTTTCGGTATTTTTTTATTCTTATTATATTTAATATTGAAACCTGATTTTCATCGCCATAATATATTTCACACTATGCTTGTGAATCAGGCTGAATAAAATGAATGATTTATGTTTTTACTCGTTTTAAGGTTGTGTGTATTTTTATGGGAATCCAATTATTTCAAATTGACCTATAATAGTCGATTTATTTTCAAATGTACCTAAATTGTTAGTTTGTTTATTCTTATGATATTTATTTTAATCACCATTATATATTGCATATTATGACTGTGAATTGAACCGAAAAAAATAAAATATTTATGCATTTTCACCATAACATCAACCTGATAAGAGAGGATGGAGGAAGGAAACATTTAGCCTTGATCGAATAACATCGCACTCAAAACACAACACAAGAAGTTTCAAATATGCTTCCCTCAACAAATAAGAATGTCCACATTGAAAACCATTTAAGGATTGGCAATGGAGGCTTCTAATTCTTAAGAGACTGGCATCATAAAATTAAATATTACCATGTCAAAAATAGGGAACTCAGCCTTAAAGTGTGTGCAAGCAAATTTGACAATTTGTTCGTTAGGACCCGACTCCTCCATGAAGCCCTTGTCGGTCAATTAGCCCCTCTTGTCCAACTTGTTGAGGTCTGTCCCTTCTGCCCAACTTGTTGATTAGCCCTTGACAATTCGATTGAACCACAATACTCTCGAAGCTCTTGTCGGTTAATTATCTGACTACTCACAACAAAGACTCCACCTCCATCACTTCATCCCCATAGATGCCTTGACCATCTTGGCTCCAATCATCACAACAATGTTACTCATATTCCTAGCCACGAATCCAATTTCGAATCCCTTAGTAGTGTCCACCGTAGCATAATTAACCTTTATAACCCCGACCATGGATCTACTGTGAATCCTATCCACGTCATATTACTGTTGTCAAATACCTCGCATCTTATTCCTCTTCTCCACCTTTGTAGCCCTCTTTCCATACGATTATGATCTCCCCCATACTCCAGTTTGACTCTATCCGCCCCCCTATAAAATTCTCTCCTTCCGTGCTCTCCAAACCGCCTTTAACGCAAGAGGCCATAGTTGTAGGGCTCCCTCTTTATGACTTTTATGAAGTTGTTAAAAAAAATCGAGCATTGTCCTACATTTAAAAAAGAACCTTTAAAATATGTATCCCTTTTAACTACTATAAAAGGTTGAGAAAATGTAAATTATAGAAGATAAGAACTTGCCTTGAGGTTCTTGTCCATGTACCTACAAATTCACAAAACATACAAAAGAAAACCACAAAAATGCAACATTGTTAAACATAAAGGACATTTATATGTGTAAAAATATATTCTAATACATGCACAAATAGTCAAGTCCTAACCATATATTGGATTAATGATTTTTAAAATTTTCAACACAAACTCGCAAATTCCTATCATGATCTCAATGGAGAATAAGAAGATGATTTTTTATTCCATCCGAAAACAATATACTTACTGATCGATCATATATTATAGTAATTGACACTCCTTTGAGAAATCAACTTATAATTAAAAGACATATATCAAAGGCAAGCTAACAGTTTAAATCAATTGCAATACTCTCCTTCAAATAAATATGAGTATCCTAAAAATCATCCAAAATAATCTAATTCAGCTTTGTGGTTAAACTCATCCAGCATAATATAACATGGGAGTACTACAATCTATAAACCACTTTACCAATTAGCTTCAACAATCTACAATCCAATTCAATTCAATTGATTTATTTTAATTCCCACTTAATCTAATTGAAATACTCTACTTTAAACATCGGCCCAACAATCCAAGGAGTGCGAATTATGAATCAAAACAATCTAAGGAGTGCGAATTTGATTTTTCAGCAAAAACTTGGCATCAATACAACCCAAAATCTTAAGAATACCATAGTAATAAAACATAAATCCCTCTAAAATATAATAGAATCAAACTAATTTAATTACCAACCTAAAAGGGTAAAAACGTTTCAATGAAAATGAATTCAAGTAAAAAACATATTGATATTTCAGCAAACCGTAACCCTAAACTTCCAAATCAAAGCCCTAATTCCTAAAGGTTATAGCCAAAATCAAACCCTAAATTGATTGGGTAGTTGAAATTAAAGGGACAAACCGATGAATTGGGCTCTTTTTGAGCCTGAATTCGGATCTTCACACTACGCACGCTGCCGTCGTGTTCTCTGCACCACCCACAGTGTCGTCGACTTTGACGGCTACTGGTTAATTGTTCTCCACCGTGAAATGAAACGACGTTGGTTCCATTGTCGACTCTAGGGCGTCAAGTAGGCCGACATAGAAGGAGATCTGAAATTGGTTATCGAAGAAGAGAGAGAGAGAGGCCCGATAGAGATGAAGGTTTGTTGAAGGTGGTGTCTGGGCTTTGTTTGGCTCCACCAGAGCCATCGTCGGGAGCGAGATGCGATAAGAAGATGTCATGGGAGGGCTTTAGATCTAGTTTCAAGGGAGGCGAGAAGCCATGAGAGGGCTTTTAGAGAGAAAGAGGGTTTCTGAGGGAGCAGAGAGGAGAGAGTAATGCTTGTGGAAAAGAACGTGGTGAAGAGAACGATTCTTTTTTTTAGTGAAAATAATGACACGTGGCTCAATATTTTGTAAAGGGTTTGCTTCTGATTTTATATGTATTAGGGAGGATATAGAGTAAATTACACATAACCATCCTTAAATTAGGATAGTTTTCACATAACCACCCATAAAATTATAAATTACAGAAAACCACCCATAAATTACATTTATTTTCAAAAGACCACTCATCCATTAAACCTCTATTTTTTTTGTTTGAAAAGACTAAAATACCCTTAATTCAAACTTATTTTTTAAAGGAAAGAATCAAAGACAATTGGGCGAGTCGGGTCGGATTCGGTTAGTCGGGTTTCGGGTAATGTCTAATAATTTGATCATTGGGTTGGGTCGGGTTCGGGTTTCAGTTGTATCGGGTTTTGATTGTCTCGGGTTTCAGTTATTTCGGGTTTGGATTGTCTCAAGTTTTCATTATTTCAATATTCATTTTTAAGTTTTTACTAGAATCTATCTTAAAATTTGGGTTATATCGGGTTTCGGTTATAACGGGTTCGAGTCTTAATGGCTTTCGGTTGAATCGGGTTCAGTTCATTCGGATTTGGGTGAGTTTCGGTTATCAGTTATTCGGATTTCGGGTCCAAAATGGCCCGGATTGGGTCGGTGTTCAAGACAATCGGTTCCAAAATACATACAATAACCCTAAAGCTAGCAAAACCCGACCCGAACCCGAAAACCTGACCCGGTCGACCCGAAACCGATTGTCCTAAACACCGACCCAACCCGGCCCATTCTGGACCCGAAATTTGATTAACCAATAACCGAAACTCAACCAAATCCGATTCAACCGAAACCCATTAAGACTCGAACCCGTTATAACCGAAACCCGATATAACTCGAATTTTAAGATAGATTCTAGTAAAAATCTTAGAATGAATATTGAAATAATGAAAACTTGAGACAATTCAAACTCGAAATAACTTAAACCTGAGACAATCGAAACCCGATACAACCGAAATCCGAACCCGACCCAACCAAATGATCAAATTATTAGACATTACCCGAAACCCGACTAACCGAATCCGACCCGACTCGTCCAATTACCACCTCAGTCTTTCCTTTAAAAAATAAGTTTGAATTATGGGTATTTTAGTCATTTCAAACAAAACAAATAGAGGTTTAATGAATGGGTGGCCTTTTGAAAATAAATGTAATTTATGGGTGGTTTTCTGTAATTTATAATTTTATGGGTGGTTATGTGAAAACTAGCCTAATTTAAGGGTGGTTATGTGTAATTTACTCATATATATATATAGAGGGGGTAAAGGTTCAAATGAAAATGATCCTTTAAGTGAAAATTGGCCTATTTCTCGGGTTGGGCCGCACATCCTCCCTCTCCTGACTCTGAAACCTTGCAACCATGGCTGTTGACAACGGCGTCTCCCTCCATCGCCCCTCGCCTTCGCTCATCATCCTCCCTCACTCCTCGTCATTCTCTCGTCACCCCTCGTCGTCCTCAGATATGGTCTCGCCCTTCGCACTTCTTCTCTCGCCCTATCTCTCCCTCGCAATCGACCTCAAATGTTCTCACTTCAATCCAACTAGTTTATTAAACCGCTTCTTTCAAC
Source organism: Persicaria maculosa (assembly GCA_963922045.1). NCBI lineage: Eukaryota > Viridiplantae > Streptophyta > Magnoliopsida > Caryophyllales > Polygonaceae > Persicaria > Persicaria maculosa. The sequence goes on from OY998271.1 coordinate 41,951,306, forward strand.
CGGATGTGAATCCCTCCAAATCCCTTGAGGTCTATCAACGAGCTTTTGATCAATTCCCCCTTCCCCTTGTTTATTATTGTAATTAGTTATTGTTTTTGTTTTTGAGAATCCTAACCCTCATAGTGTCTCTCCAATTAAATCGATCAAGTCTCTATTTATTTTGATCTTCTTTAGGGTCTATTTGGAAAGGGTATATAGATATATGATATAGGCTATGAGTATGAGATATAAATATCAGGCTATGGGTATTGGGTATGGGTATGAGATTGATATCTATATCCTTTTTTTTATACAAGGCGAAAATTTAGGAGTGGTCAACCGCGGTTGAGCCACCAACCAAGTGCGTCCTTACGGACGAGCTCGTCGATAATAGCATCAGATCCCCAATCGGAAGGAGACGACAGTAGGCCAAGGTGAGCGAGCCGATCAGCAACCCAGTTGCCCTCTCTAAGTGTATGGGAGTACGACACACTGACAAAGGAGTGACCGATGGCAAGCGTGTCCGACACCGTCATCTCAATCTCCCAAGGGCAACTCCACACCCCCTTGACAGCGTTAATAGCCGTCAGACAGTCGCCCTCCACCTCAAGATGTGTGATCCCTAGTCGATGAGCTTCCTGTAACCCATAAAGTAGACCCAGAGTCTCCGCTTGTAAAGCCGAGGACTTACCGCAACTCTGCATCCCACACTTGAAAATTCTGCCATGGTGGTCGCGAATAACAAAACCCCAAGCAGCATTTCCATTTGTGGTCTTTGCACCATCGAAGTTCAGTTTCATGAATCCTTCACGTGGTTTTTTCCATTTTATGATTTTTGGTTGGTGTGGTTTGTTCTGGTTGTTGGTCGATTTTTCGGTTATGTCTTCCTCAAAATCTTCAGTTTGTGCCGTCTTCCAACTTTCCCTTTGGTGTCTGATGTAATTTATCCATTCTTCCGGCCCACGATATATGTGGTCATTGAAGAGAATTTTATTCCTCAAGGACCAGATGCTCCAGAGAGAGAAAGCTAGGATTGATTTTTGTTTGTATCTTGAACTATCCTTTCAACTTGTTGATCCATTTTTCGTATGATTGTGAGTGTGGTTTGGCATTCGTTGAATAAGTGTATTGCATCTTCTTGGGAGTGGTTACAGAGAGCACATTCCATTGGTACATGAATTCCTTTGTCTCGTAGTCGCTCTTTGGTAGGAGTGCCATTTAGAATGTTTTCCATATGAAATTTTTCACCTTTGGAGGACAATCTATTTCCATATCCATTCGAATGATTCAGTTGTGTTTCTTTGCGATCTGGCCGTAGAGAACCACCCATTTTTACTTGCTTTCTAGTAGAGTCTATCTTCGAATTCATTTAGTGGTATATGGATGCTACATATTTGTTCAATAATCTCCATGGGGAGAACTTCCTTTAGTTTTTACACTTTCCAGGTTCTATCTGGGTTTATATATTGGTCAACAGTTTCCCATTCATTTATGTTGTCACATAGCCGGTTTTCTAATAGATTTGTGTCATTGTTGATCCAACTGTCCTTCCAGAATCTAATGGTTTTCCCATTCCCAATCTGCCAAATCAACCCCGAGCAGAATTCAGTTCTTATATCCATGAGTTTTTTCCATTGCCAAGATGTATTTTTCGTTCTTTTATAGTCCCAAAAGTTTTTTTTTCCTTTTAGGTATTTTTCTGAGATTATTTTTACCCATTCATTTTGCGGTTTAGCTAGGATTTTCCATAGCAGTTTCATCTGTAGAGCCTTATTTATATCTTTTGTCTTGTATAGTCCTAGTTCTCCTTCCCTTTTTGGTCTACATATTTTGTCCCACCCGATCAATGGTTTATAGTTTTGATCTTTGTTCCAAAAGAAGCACCTATTTAGTCGGACAAGTTCTATATGGATACTTGTTAAGAGCATAAAGTTTTGCATTACATAATTTGGTTTAGCTGCCAGATTTGTTTTAATTAGTACCGTTCTCCCCTGTTGCGTCAATGCATTTGCTTTCCATTTTGTTAGCCGAGTTCTCGTTTTTCCAAGTACCTCTTCAAATGTGTTCTTATTTACTTTTCCATTAATAATCGGGCATCCCATGTATTTTTCTATAGCTACTTGATTTGTGATTTGTAGTATCGTTTGGATCATTTGTTTTTGGCTCGAAGAGACCCCTTTTGTAACTTGAAAAGCTGATTTTTTTAAGTTTACTTTTTGTCCAGACATTTGACAGTACTCATCTAAGTTTTTTTTCACGGTTGTGCAAGCTTCTTGGTTCGCTTTGGAGAATATCATGATATCATCCGCAAAAGATAGAAAGGGGATTGTTGGTCCCTTTATGGTCATCTTGAATCCAACTGTGTTTCCTGATTGGTCACTCTGTTGTTGAAGTTTTCGGGCTAACACTTCCGCACCTAAGATAAAGAGGTATGAGAATAAAGGGTCGCCCTGACGAATCCCCCTGGATGGCCTAAAGGTTTCGATGGGTTCATCATTTACTAAGACTGAGAAGGATACAGTTTGGATATATTATCTGATCCATTCGCAGAACCTTTGGCAGAAGCCGAATTTATCCATGACTGCAAGAAGAAAGATATAGATATCAGAATAAAAACAAAAAGATAAAATGTAATAAAAATGAACCAAAAACCTTATAACTTTCAAAATGATCAAAATTCGAGAATTTTGCAAGCATATTACTAATACCACATTATTTCATCAGATACCATATGAGTGTGATGCAAATATCCAAGTGTTTTGCCAACCTATCAACATACTATCTTCCGAAATGTGCAAAAATAAGGCTAGTAGTAGCCTCGTACGTTTGATAGAAGTTTAGGCATACACTTTTTACAAAATGGCATCAAAATGACCTTGCAAACACACTACCCATCCACCACAGTACCCTCTACAACCTCGTAGCTCCTGAACCACCTGAAGAAGCACGAAGTTGACAAATAATGCTTTGCACATATAATTTCTTCCAATGATCATTGTAGAAGTTCTCAAGCTCACTCGGAGTCCTCGATATAAATCTACTAACCTCAATCGCATCGAGGTCAGAAACTTCGTCCAACATGGATATCTCAGACATCAACATCTTCTTTTATTGAGACACATACTCCTCATGATTTGTCCTGCCTCGTCACGATTTCAACTAGGGTATTCAAATGCCCATTCATTGCCTTAATGGCTTCGCAAAATTCCGCATCAACAAGGTTGTTTCCGAGAGGAGATTTACCTGCTCTTTTCTGCCTCTTTGAAGGTGGTGGATGCGATCTTTCATCACTAGCGGGATGGTCACTCTCCTCTAACGGTGACTCCAGGTCAACGTACTCATTGCCTATGTTGTTGAGCATGTCCTCCACATCTTCAACATCGACACCAATTGCTCGGTCAGACCCAAAAATCAACTCTAACTTGGCGAATTCTGGAAATGGTTTCTTCCATAATCCCGCTGTCATTGGATGAATCTTGCACCCCATAAAAAATAGAATTTATGGAAATGACCAAATACAAAAATATAATAAGAATGACAATAGATTGAGCTCTTTGAATACATAATCAATAAGCATATTGCCTTACAGTAGTCATCATAAGATTGCCTCTCACAGTTGGTCATAGAAGTTTCTTCATCCCATGTAAATCCAGATAGTTTCGTCATCTCATGGATGACGGTGTACTTCTCTTTCAAAATTTTCAACTTGGACTCAGTCTGCGCAGCTGTCAATCCAACTCCTGGAAAGGAATTTTCTAGCTTCTCTACCAAGTGTTGATGAAATCCATTCCTAAAGCCACCTTCACATCTCCATCAAGAATCACCTTTTAGCTCTAACACAAAATCTAAGGTAACATCCACCTCCTTAGTCGTCCACTTTCTCTTTTTTTTTCCATGTCCACGGGAATCCATGATGTTGCTCATCCTAAACACAATTACAAATTCAAATTCATACTCAAACTACTCCAAGATCATGAAGTTCAAACAAAGTAGTACATGAAGTTGACATTAACATAAAGTCTTACAACCAAGATCGAACAAAGTACTTGATGGAATTGAAAATGTGAAATAGTCTTACAAACAAGAACAAAGTAGTACATGAAGTTGAAATTAACATAAAGTCTTACATCCAAGATCAAACAAAGTACAACATGTAAATCGAACATCAATTATTAAGCACCTGAAACCCAATTGTTGAAAGAAGTGTGAGCTAAATTATCCCTATAATTAGTCCACTCCTCCGATACAGTAATGTGAGTGATGAATTGTGCCGACTCTTCATTCCCACCACTCTATTTCTCGTCGTTAGAAGTTTCTTCCTCCCTATCTTCGTACACATCCTCATCTTCTTCAAACATTAGGCTCGGTGTAACATTAGTTGGCATGTGTTTGCGAATAAGAATGTGCAGTAATGCACATACTATAACTATGCGACCATGTGTTCATAATGGATAGATGAGCGACTTCGCAAAATACCCCATCTTCCTTTCATTAGGCCAAAAGTTCTCTCCATGACATTCCTAGTCTTTGCATGTTTCATGTTGAAATACTCCTTCGGTTTTTCCAGTTGATAGTTCCCTAATTCTCGTAGATGATAATGATGACCTCTATATGGAGCTAAAAACCCTTCACAATTTGTGTACCCAACATCTACCAAGTAGTAACATCCTAACCAAGGTAAATTTTATAATTAGTATATTTTTCTTTCACAAAGGACTTAAGTAATAGTGTAGTACTTTGATGGTTACCTTTTAGGACTTTCAAACATTTGGTCTAGAAAATTAACGGCTCGAGTTGCATTCCCCTATCATCTAAAAATTCCCAAAACGAATGAATTGCAATACTAGCCAATTTTGCGATTCATTATCCATCCAAATGCAAATCCACAAAAAATGAATGAATCGCAGTGTCGTCAGCTCGGGCAACTGGCAAATCTGCAGCCAAGCCGTCGTCGACACCATCCTCCGCGACAGCACTCTCAGCTCGTCCCCTACTTCCTCAATGGCGTCTGGACCCCCTCACCGCAGCCGGTTGTGCCTGCCCCGAACTTAACGAAGCTTGAATTCCCGACACCTGAAGACAAGTTGCGGCGGCCAACGACACCTTCTTTCAACTCCAAGAAGTAGAGGACGACATTAGTTTTGAGGGTGATGTGGTCGGGCCGCCAGAGGAACGAGGACGGGTGCTCGGAGATGGTGAAGCAAGAGAAATGGACTGGATGAGGATGGGTCGCAATAGCAGGACTCAGTGGTCATAGAACACAAAGTCGCCATCGAAGACGGGAGCGGTCGGCTGGTGGATGGCTACGGCGGGGAAGATTTGGTGTTGGGGGAGCAGTACGAATCAGATCGAGAGCAGAACCCATGAGGGTTTATAAGGCGCGTGAGATTTTTATAAAAATTAAAAATCAGATTCGTTTCAACCAATAAGATCACTTCTTTCCTTCTTATCGGACCAACTACTTCTCACTTGAACCCTACCCTATATATATAATTGTGTGTTAATTTTTAATTTCTTACAACATTAATTAGTCATTTTTGTCTGCAGAAGTAGTTTTACCTAAACGCTAAACAACTCTTTGTAGCAATACAATCATACCAATTGGTAACAAGGACAACTTTATTAATTTTTGTCTAGAATTGGGAAGTACTGTAGATTAGAGCATGATGTTCTTTATTTTTAGGGGAATTTGCTAAACTAACCCATATATCTGGATTCTTTACGAGGTTAGCCTAATCCGAATTTTATTTGCTTAAAACCTGATATGAAAATGCAAGGAGAAACCGGTAGCAGGTAACTGAGGGGGGAGACTAGACATCCTAAGATCAACAGCTGGAAAAGTGAGAGAGAGAGAGAAAAATGAGACAGAAAAGGGAAGAAAAGACAAACAGAGAGAGTGAGGAGGGAAAAAGCAAGCTGCATGACATTGGATAAGATAGAGAGAGAGCTAGAAGAATGAAATCGAAAGTACAACTACAATAAAAGAGAGGGAGCCCAGTTTTCCCACCCAGCGACGGTGCTAAAACCGAAGAAGAGGAAGAGGGAGGAGGGGTACAACCATTGAAGTCCATCTTCAGCAAATCATTAGTCCACATTAATGCACTGCAGGGAACATTAAATGGAGGAAGGAGAAGAGCCGGCGACGATTGAAGAAGGAGGGTTGGTGACCAATGATGTAGGGATGTATATAAGGAGATTAGAGGGAATGATGGTCGTAGCATTTAATACGGACCAGGGGAATTAAATTCAAAGTTTTAGAGAGAAACTATCAAAGAAGAATCAAGTGGGCCAGGGTAGGCGTGGCCACAAGTCACGGGTTGGCCGGGTTAGGGTCGAAGGGTCGGCTCGGGTTGAGGGTTAGGATCGGGGGAAAGAGAACCCGTGACCCGGCGGGTCACACGGGTCGACCATTTGAAAATCCGATCGTTTGAGAGGTGGGCCCCACTTGAACGGTAATCTTTTTTAAAAAATGTAGTCGTTGCTCGACTTTGACATAGGTTCGAGCCTATACATAGGCACCCGTCTCCTCCCTACTTCATTTTATTTCATCATCCATCAATCAAATTGCATTTCATTTTCGTAATATCCAAAAAAGTTGATATCTCCTACATCGTCATAATGGCTGATCGTAGCGGATCCTCTAGCTCATCATTGTTCAACCATTTTGACAAGGTCGTCCAAGGCCCGGGGAAGATCGAAGCGGTTTGTCGTTATTGTGGTCATAAGTACAATAAGATAACGAATAACTTGGGTTATGGTAATTTGAAGAACCATATCACGAAGAAGCATCCCGACAAGGTCGACGAAGCATCAGGATCGGGTAATTAGTATTGTAATATTGAGCTGTGTCAAATTTATAAATTTATGAAGTATTAAATAAAGTAGGAACTAGGATGTAAGTTAGTTTTCGTTGTAATGACACGCATGAAGCGTCGAGCGCGATCCCGACCGCGACAATAAATCCGGTACGAGTTTGTAATCGTTGTTCAGTTTGAAATAAACTTGTGTTTTATGTGTGTATTATGTTGTTTTTTTAACTAAACTCTCAAAGTTAAAAAAAATCTCTCAAATTTAAAAAAAATAAATGAAACCGAAAAAAAATCAACAGTCGGATGAGGGAAAAAAGGAAACAGTCAGATGTGCAAGAAAAAAAGCCAACGTTCGACCCGCCGGGTTGATCGTTGAACCCGTTGGGTCGACCGCTAAACCCGGCTCAAAATCACCCACTTCCCACCAAAGTTTCCCCTATAAATACTACTTCTTCCCTCCCATTTTTCTCACACCATCTCATCTCTCCTAATCTCATCTCACTCTCTCTAATCGCTCGCTAATTGCTTCCTAATCGAGAAAGTCGGAAGTCGGTGGTTAACAAGTAAAGAATTCCGAGAATTCGGCGCTTCACATCACCAAATCCTACTTCTTTCATCTCCTTCTTAATTATTCCATCTTTTCTCTTATTTACATATTCATATTATTTTTAACAAATATCTAATCCACTTTTATTGAATATGTTTACACGAGGTCGAAGGAGTGTTAGCGGAGCCCTGTCCTCAAGCGGGGGGAGCGGATCGAGTCATCAACTGGAGCCTAGCCTTTGACGTAGCGCCTCTATGTCCAGAGGTGGGAGCAGATCCCGAAGACGTCGGGATCGAGCGCTACTCGATGAGCAGCCGGGCATAGAGGAGGAGGAAGTTGCCATTCAGGGAATTCCCTTCACCATCCCTACTCAGGAGTCCGGTTTGGTACCCGATGTTGAAGCCACTCCCGATGTCGAGCCACCTATGACATGTAAGGCCGCAACGATGAAATAATGGTTCAAGAAAGGTCCTTCCGCGCCAGGATGGGGTGACGAATTTTTCTCCATCAAGTGCAACTTCTGCTCAACGGTCTACAAGCACAAGAAGAGGAACAGATATGGGAACTACAGACGCCATATACAATCGAAGCATCCAGAGAAACTCGTCTTGGCGAAAAGTCAAACTCAACTTTTTGGGTACACAACTACTTCCTCTCAACCTCCTGGTTTTGGATTATGATTAAGCTAGTTGTAGTGATAACTTTGCTGAAATGATAGCGGCTGAAGGTTTAGCTTATAACTTTTCACAACGTTTATATTTCAACAAATTTATTATGGAAAATGTTCAGCCCACTTGGCAATCTATGAGTCGAAACATGGTTAAGAGGAAAATGATCAAAAGTTATAATGCCCGTAAAGCAGAAGTAATTGAATATTTTAAAAAATTTAGTGATTTACATGTTTCGATTTGTAGTGATATTTGGACCGACCACTGAAAACGCCACTCATATATGGGTGTCACATGCCATTGGGTAGATACACGGTTCATTTTACACACACGGGTTTTGGGTTTTTGAGTTTTTTGGCGAGGCACACACAACCCGTAAAACAGCACGGGTCTTTTAACTGTTTTAAAATAGTATAGATTGACTCAAAGAGTTTTTTCAATCGGTTTTGACAATGCATCTACCAACACCGCCTCTATCCCAGAGTTAACCCAATAATTGTCAGCCCGGGATAGGGGGAGATTTTTTCATATTCATTGCGTACCTCATATTTTAAACTTATGTGTTCAAGATCGTTTAGATTATTTATAAACGGTTACTCAACCTATTCGAAATGTTTTGGGAATGGCACTAGTTTTGCCACAACGTGCGCCCAAAGAACTTTCTCCGAGATGTTAGCACTCGGTGGAATTCGACGTACAAAATGATTTATGATTCTTATCAATATAGAGAACTTCTTTCCTCTTTTGCCACCCAGCACGTCGGAGGTTCAAATGTTTTTGGGCAGTGACGGAGCCAGAAACTTATCGAAGGGGGGGGGGGCGAAGTTTTGTATAAATTATTGATTCGCTTTTCAATAAATTTTTCTATAGTTTAGTGAACTAAAATTATGATATTTTATATTAAAAAATGATATTTTAGTTTAAGACAATGTTTTTTTTAGTTCAAAACACAATTTTTTGTTCAAAACGATGGTGTTTTAGTTTAAAACCGTGCCATTAATTCTTATATATTTTTTCTCTTTAAACAAAAAAAATTGATATATTTTAATATAAAACAACATTCTTTTCGTCTAAAAATATATCGTTTGAAACCTACAAAGTCAATATGTAACTTGTTGTTCTCTTAGCATGTAATAACGTGTAACAAGATATATAAGCTTTAAACTAGCATAATTTCTTATATAATTATCCAATTTAGTTATATAACCTCTTGTTTCGAAGCTCTTGGGTTGAATTATATTACCAAAATATCAAATTAAGTACAATATAAAAGTATTTTGATTTATTAAAAGACATTTGAAATAATTAATATGTGTTTAACTTTCAAACGTTCATAACTTTTTACTCGGATATCGGATTGAGGCTTATAATATATCAAAACGAAGCTATCGACGAGTAGAACAAATATATGTGATTCGTCGGATGAAAGGGGGGGGGGGGGGCAAATGCTCCCCCTCGCTCCCCCTAGCTCCGCCCATGGATGCGTGGGTGGTTGCTCGAGATGTGATTGAGGTTTTCAAAGTTTTCCATGATGCAATCGAAACTTTTAGTCGTGCTTACATTCCTACGTCTAGTGTTTTCTGTTTTGTCACTATGAACATCGCCATAGCCATTCAAGACGGGCTTCAAGTGTGATGCATCTCCGACGCTGTTTTCACCATGCGGGAGTCTTATTATAAAGTTATACTTGATATTTTCCTCGTAGCTTGTTGTTTTGACCCTAGATACAAATTAACTGGGTTTCAAAAGTTTTTAGAAAACTATTTTCTTACACTTCACATCCAAGATGATCCCAATTGCAATATTTCAATTATAGTTGTTAGGGTTAGGGGAATACTTGAAGCAATATACACTCATTTTTCTACAGGCGCTAGAGCGCCTAACAACCCTCCTCTTGCGCCTTCCAACTTGAGCGTCTCTCGCACTGATATTATCGCTTGAACTAAGGCCCTTGCCAAAGATATCTTTGGCTTAAAGAGGTTGAGGTTCTCGTCGAGCCCGCACACAAAGCTTGATGAATATTTTTCTACTAACTTTGAATTTCGCAATGATGAAGATGAAGATTTCGATATTTTAGAATGGTGGGGCCGAGTAGAAAGATAGCGCTTACCAACTTTGTAGGTGATCGTCCGACAAATACTTGGAGCCCCTTGCTCCACCGTCGATGTGGATCAATTATTCAGTCGAGGTGGACAAATTATAACTAAGAAGAGATCTAGATTGCTCCCTGAGAACCTCGAAGCACAAGTATGCTTCGCCGATTGGAAGAGGGCAGAGATGAGAATTCAAAGGAACCTCTTATCCACCGAATCAGAGCCTGATGATGGAATGGACTCGGAATCGATTGGGACATCCGTGGATGGTGGAATCGTCGATGGCGAACGACAATCCAACGATGACGAATAGCCAAATAGCTAAGCTGGGTTCAAACATAAGGTAAAAGAACTACGTGGGCTTTGATTCCTCTTCTCCGAGAGGATACTTAGGCAATTGGGAAACCGATTCAAGCCCCCCCTTTTTTTCTCAAATCAAACGTAAATAAACCAAAAATTGAAATAAAAATGAAGTTATAATTGTGACGAAAACAACACCAAATTTATTGTTTTATTTCAAATTTCCTTTCTTGAAATGTTTTACAAAAATATCGAAAACATTAATTAAAACTTTATTTTGATTTTGATTTTTGTTTTATTTACGTTTAATGAAAATAATATGTAAACGGTAAACACGAAACAGTATTACAGAAAATGACAAAACGATCGCAAAACCAGTTCAACACGAACCCTAACCGGCGGGTCAACCTATCAACCCGATGGGTTGCCACATGTCATAACCCGGCGGGTCAACCCGTCGACCGTCGACTCGCCGGGTGACCCAAACCCGTCGACCCATTGGATTCCTGGGTTAGGGTTCGGGATGTCCCCTGAGTTCTCGACCTGGCGGGTCGAATCGTGGCCACGTCTAGGCCAGGGTTCATTTTAAGGTTGACGTGTAAGCAGTTAGCTTTAATTGGACAACCAAAGAAGAAGCACTTGACACATATTGAAATTTACTAGACAGACTCGCCACCGACTTGAGATAGAAAATGGGTAAGTGTTCTTTCTATTTAGGTTATGCGAGAGGTGTCTCCCAATGATATGTACATCTTCCTGTAAAATTGACTGTCTCCCTATATAATGCAACAGAGGATAAATCATCCGTTTGTATGACAGTATTGTTTGGAGGATGGTGGGCGTGTGAAGGGGGCACTTGGGTCTTCAAGGGACCAAGAAGCTAGAAGGTTGTGCTGGTGGATGAAAGTATTGACTACGTCTTACTGAAGAAACATCTTGATACGACCCGAGGATCAATTCAACAAGTACTCATATACCTTCATCGGACTAATATAGCCCATTTTATGACTGAAACACTAAGCATGCATCGGAAGAGCCTGAATCACATCATCCTCCCCTCCTTTGAAGAAGATTCGTCCTCGAATCTTGCGTTGCCCTTCTAAAAAATACGATACGCCCCTGTACGTTGGATCTACATAAGGTATCGATGGTCGGTCCTACACAACTCTCAAATTTGCGTTGCCTTTCCAAAAAGGTACGATACGCCCTTGTACGTTGGATCTGCGTAATGCACTTTAATGGTTGCAACCGCAACGACTTTGAAGAGGGATGTGGATGAAAGTGATGGAATCACATAAAACTTTGTGAACTTGATGAATTAGCTCTGATACCACTTGATGTGCTCAGGACCAGGCTCGAGCAAGAGGACCGACGACGAGAGTTCCAAGAAGTCGGAAAGTTGTTGGCAGTTTTTGAAGCAAGAGATAAGTTGTCAAAGATTGTCAATTTCCCGTCGATTGGCTTGGCTTTTGAGGGTGTGCGAGTACTACGTGTGTAGATCTTGAAGTCACGGTCACGTATTTGGGGAGATCTCGTGAATCGAAGGTCAGACGAAGCGGAAAACAGTATTTTACCGAGACGTCGCCTGAGGAGAGACGATTCTGAATGGAGCACTTTGAGAGGGATTGAGGGGATATTTTAGAGTGACATTTTGGGGGTGATTTGAGGGTGATGATGGGGTTGTGGAAGACCTTAGAATGATGGTAAGGTAGGGGATGGGGGTTGAGGGATATGTGATGCAAGATCGCTCTCGACCTCGCACTCCGAGCTCTCTCCAACACTCGATCTTCCACACTCTCGGCCTCGCACTCCGATTGTTTCCGACCCTTTGATTCCGTCGTCTCTCACTAGGGAATCACTCTTAGCATCTCACCAAGAGGTTTTATTCTCGATCTCTCACATAAGAATACGATTCTTATCCCAAATCAATGGAAGCTAAAAGACTCACTTCTTCTCAAATTCAATTTATCCTCCAAAATGAGAGTGTCTACCAATATATATTGTACGTTAGTCATCAAAATCAACTTCAAAATTACTAAAAGAAAAGAACATAAACTAGATTAGTGTCTTGGAATTTTCTTGGGCCAGCCCACCAAGCTCCTTCATTGAGCACAATGCATGATTCATGCATAAAAAATACATAACAAATATAATATAATTAAGGTAGAATTTATGTAGGGCTTAGCATTTGCGTGGACACTTCAACCCGTCACCTTCTCCGTTTGAACTCTGATACCAAATGATACGACCCGAGGATCGATCCAACAAGTACTCATATACCTTCATCAGACTAATATAACTTATTTTATGACTGAAACACTAAGCATGCATCGGAAGAGCCTGAATCACATCAAAGTTATTACGAGCGCGAACCAAGTTATCGACATAAGGATAGGGGGACTAACCGAAATATTTTTCTCCCACCACTCGTCCGATGCCTTGATCATTCCCTTCTCGACACCCATCCCAATCCTGTCTCACAGTTCTTTAACATTTTTCGGTCGTTGTGGTACTTCTTGAGGCCCTGATGGCGGTTCTTCAACGTGTACATGTTGCACTTCTTCCTCGACAGCTCCTGGAATTCAGGTGTCAGCGTCACCCATGGGAAAGGCTAGTCTTTTCTGATGATCCGCTGGTGACGAAGGAGCACCTCAACAAGACAACGAATAAATTGGTATGCTCATATGACCAATAGAAGGGGGAGGTCACCATCTCATCCCCCTGCTTTTGCTTCTCCTTCCCCTTACCCTTTCCCTGGAAGCCATATCAACCTGTGCAACACCAATTGGATACCCTAGAGGGTGTCACCAATTGGGGATCAAAATCGCAAGTTAAAAATGAAGAAAGAAAGAATGAAATTATGGCAACTTGAACAATTCACAACCAATATATGCAACAGTATTCGGACATTGAACATCCTCTGACAAAACGAAAAAATAGTTTATGCGGAATAAGGCCAAGGGGGCGGCCATGACGATAAAATTGGGAAGTTGTAGTGTTGCAGTTAATGGGCCCGAAAGAGACGATGTCCCGATTGAAAGCAGAACACACAAGCACCGGGAGGATCTTGGTGAAACGTAAGGAGGGCATCTACACACTCACTTTCAGACATATGCAAAACCAATAAACTCGGTCAACAATGCTTCCAAATCAACCGATACCAAAACCTATGATTTTTAAGTGTATGCAAAACTAATAATGCTTCCAAACTCAATGCTTCCAAACCACAAGGACCAATTTCAAGCATAAAAGGAAGAACGAAAATTGGTGATTAGTTGACAAGTGACTGACATGGCGAGACTTCGATGTGGGTGGCGGCCTCACCACGATGGGTTCCTTGACGTCGGTCGTAGTGGTGTACGAATTCGGGCAAAGCTGATGCTCTTCGTCACCGTCGATTTTGGGGTGTGCAAAGTTCGTCCTTCGTCGAAGAATTTGGTGTTCGACTGATGTTGTACCAAAGATTGCAATGGATGAGTTTTGATCCGACCCTTGTAAGCTAAGGGTAAATTAAGGGGCATTTTTGTCCTTTTCAATAGAAAATGAAGGACATTTTATCCTTTAACTCAACAACCTTATCTACATCACCCATCCCCACTCAATCAAATACACAGGAGACCCATCCCCACTCAATCAAATACAGAGGTGATTAATAATCTCAATCTATGTCCACCCAAAAGAAATAACTCTATCCTAAAAAAGTATCGCTACCTTCTAAAAATTAATCCGCTCGCCCTAAATTGTCAATCAATAAGCGTAAAAGTAGCTCAGAAGGGTGGTTAGTGATTACGAAACACTTTGACATTTTAAATGCTAGGCTCGAGATTTCCGTAATTGCCATTTCATCATCGGCGGAGAAAAAACAGGTTACGAAACACGGTTGCGTCTCTCGCAGAAAAAAGCCCTAATTTCAGCGCAAGCAACCTGAGTCTCCGGCGGTATCGCTTTCCCGGCGATTGAATTCCGAGTTTTGAATCTAATCTCGATTTTGATCGGGGCGGCTCAAAATCAAATACTAATCTCCTCGATGGAGTACGACTACAGAAACCGGGCAGGTCCTTCCCCGCATGAACCTCACGTTCCGGCGTATCGCCCCTCCTCCTCCGCGTCTCCTCTCTACCCGCGGCTCGGTCAGCCCTTCAACCCTCCCGCTTCCCGTGCCCCTTCGTTCCACCATAACCCCTCCGCCTCGTCCTCTTGTAAGCCCCATCTCTTTTGATATGCGGGAAAGAAATCGCTGTTCAGGTGTTTTATAAAATTGACGAGTCTGGGAATTTCATTATTTTGTGACTGAATGGAATTTTGGCTGTCGTGGTTAGATTGTTTTTGGCCCTCTATTTGGTTTAACATCTTGTGAATAGATACTAAGGATTGATTTGAACTAGTTGATAACTGAAGGTGTTGCATTTATTGATTTGTGATAGAATAAAGTAGGTTATGGATTGAGATTTTTCTTCCCTGCCGTTTTGTTCACTCATTATGTTGTTTGGCTGTTGTGTTTGGATGCAGCTGGGACTGGAATCAGAGTTGCTGTCAAGCCTGGGTACCAGATAACTCTTCCAGTAAGATTTGCGCCTGTTTATTGATTAGGAGCTGTTTTTGTGCATTATCCCGGAAATGATTTTCCCTTTATTCTTCAAATTATAAGCTTTTTAAGTCCTAGATGATATTTGTCTACTTGGTGCATTGACATCTTTCATCTTTGGTTTTCTGCATTTTAGATATATTGTTGGCCTTTGCATTCGGCGTGTTTCTTCTAAGAATAGTCCTCTGATTGGTACTTTGAATATTGTCCTTGCTGATGTTTGACATACATAACAATTGATTCGGTTACCGTGTTTTTATAGTACATGGTGAATTCTCAAAATGAAGTGCAATTCATTTGTTGCTAGAGAATCCCATTTACCTATAGAAAGCAATTTTAAGTTGTTAAATCAGTGTTATGGTGCACTTGGTTCTAGTACACTTTCAGTAGTTCATAGTTTATGCGTACTATGGTGTATACTATTATAGTTTTCATTGATTTGTATGGTTGTGAATTTTTTTTTTTTTGTCTCATAGCCTCAGTTGTCAACACACATTGGTGAGGTTCACCCTCGGAGTAACTTCCATTTCAACTTTGACCTTGAAAGGAAGGTACTAGCTGAAGCAGAGAAAGCAACTCCAAATTGGAGCCACCTTGTGCCAGAAAACATCCCATCAAGACGAGCTGCAGAAGAAGTGCCTTCGGTAGTAATTTCTATTCACATGCATAGTCAATAGTATGATATCCGTTGTTCCTTTCATCTTTGACAATACTCGTCTTTTGAATGCTTTCATGAATAAGTGAGTAGCCCTTCATTGTGCACCTCAACTTTTGGCTCCGAAGAAAGGCTCGAGTAATTAGCAAAACTGCAAGTGAAAACTAACTATCAACCTTAATCATTATAATCCCATTCAGTGAGACATTATTGGGTACTGTCTGTGTGTAGATTTATCATGTTCATTCTTTGTTCTACGGTCACCAAAAATTCAAAACCGATGATCCTCTCAAACTTCAATAGGATCAATACAACCTTTACTGTCAAAGCTTGATGGGAACATCAAATCTCAAAACTCAAAAGCTGACTAATTTCTTATTTTACACCAGACATCAGCTAAGAATGGCTATCTTTGATTTTTCAAATAATATCATTATGCTCTGGTGTGTGCTCCATCTTGTTTCCAAAAGTGGTGTGACCCTTTTTTAGTTAAGTCGGCACCTTCGTTTTGCTATACTATCGCCCATTCAAGTCGGCACAATGTGGTTGGGGCTTATCATCCTGTCGTGTACATTCGTTCTGCTAGATGCCTATGGAAGCAAAAGATGCAGACAGAATTATTTTTTTTTTCTTAAATGGACTCGTAATCTACTAATCATGGCTTGAAGGGTTTGATCAGTGTGTGGTGAGTGTGTGCTCTTGCACTTGAAATTCGTATTCTTGGTTGAGTTTGCTGAGGAACTGTACATGTGGAATTAAGTAAATGTTACATAGGTTAATGAGAGTTGAGACAAAAAGACACTATGTTGTCTAACATTACTATTTTTAAGGAGGGACCGAGGAAACAATTTATTGATGATTTTTGTTTCAAGTAAATGTTTAATTGTGCTATTTTTTTTTCTTGTTTTGTGTTTGCTAATCACCGATTATGTTTTTTTGTTATTTCCTTTGTCCTGAAAGATGGAAAATGAGAAAGTCATGATTTTCGAGTCTGTTACTCAGCTTACTTCATCTCAGCCGAAGTAGTGAAATGTGGCATTCTAATCATGTTCTGTTAATATATCTTCATACAGTGTTTAGTTCAACACTATATTCATCATAAACCACCTTCTCTCATTGCAATCATTTGAAGTTCTTATTCTTGATATTGGACTCAGTATTGAATTCATAATGCAGACCCCTCCTATCAATCCTATTGTGGGCAAATACATTGCATCAGGCCTCAATCGGGAAGCTGTTAATCTGGCAGTTTCAAATTATGGAGACAATCCAACAAAGGTAGCTGTCAGTTCCTATTGTAGGAAGGATGTCTTATCTTAGATTATCAAATATGGTTCACAGAATCACAGCCCATATGCTACATTGTGTATAAGTTTCATGACTTTCATAAAATGACTCAGCGATAAACTTTTAGACTTGTTGATGGTAGATTCTGGAGCCATTTGCTGCAACTGTGAGATGCTTGGGATATAAACTGCATAGACTTAAACTGTGTAGGAAGGTTTTGTGCTGGTCTTTTGTCATTATAATCTGTTAGTTCTTTGAAAGAAGTTATTTTGTTTCCTTGGTCAAATGACTCAAATCTATTTGAACTACAACTTAAACGAAGACCCAGTTAGGTTCTAGGAAAAATAATAATCACTAGGTGCTGAAAATATATAGCCAACATGGACTCTAAGAAGGGAAAACACAATATTTGCATGATTTGGTGACCACATTTTGCAGTTACATTATGAGATGCTCTCTTTGTTTCTTTGGCTAGGTACAAGAGTTTGTCAAAGGTTACACCCTTCTCAGAGAGATGGGCTTTTCCTCAAATAGTGTAGCTGAGGCATTGTTTATGTATGAAAATGATAGTGAGAAAGCGTTGGCTCACTTTCTGAGCAACTCGTCGTGAGGGGATTTGATGATCAAATGCTGTTTGCACTCTGGATATTGTTGTTGCAAGAAAACAGTTTTAGGTACACCCAGGTTCCCAGGTATGTATTGTAGAAGATTAAGCAGTTCTTTCAAATTACTTTGAGACACGTGATGAGATTGTCTTGAACCGGATTCCATGAGATTGTCGTGTTGATTGAATTCTGGTTAGGTCTGTTCTTGAATCTTGTGAGTATTGACAAGTATTGGTTAGTCTTTTTTTTTTAATTGCAATATATATAGGTCTTTTTAATGAATTGTATTTCTTCATTTTTCAAGGGATACTTGTTTTGTGCGGTGATTTACATATATTTTTGTATTAAGAATAATATCACATAGTTGTTGAAAAAAGTGTTGATTTTGGCATGTGTACACGTGGACCATCAAATAATGCGTTTTGACCATTCATCAGATTTTAGCTTGTATTATGAAAACTGATTTTATAATACCTTATAATAAGCAATTAAACTGATTTTAACTTGTATCAGATTTTAACTTGTATAATGCGTGTTGATTGGGATAAGCAATTAAACTGATTTTAACTTGTATCAGATTCTAACTTGTATAATGCGTGTTGATTGGGATATTTTCTATCTCATTGTCGCTATTGTTTGTAAACTTGTTGGTTCTAGGTCCACGTAATACTCCCCACTCACATTATCATTGGATCTACCAGTGTCACCGTTTGCTCCACCAACATAAGCAATGTGTGTCCTCATTTTTATTTTTATTTTGATTAGGTAAAAATTTGAGGCTAGACATATGGACCTTGAAGGCCGACAAGTCGGCAGACAGAAAACCGTCTAAAACAAACATAAAATACAAAGAAGGTGCAAAATACAGACAATTACACTCTACAGAAGCGAAACTACACACAATTAAACCAACAATGTGTGTCCTTATGCTAATGTGTTTGTTGGTTCTCTTCCTAATTCATCCATTTGTGGGAATGAAATCATCTGTCCTCAAATTTGTCTCCCCCTTCGGTTCCTCCAACTCCCCTCGTCCCTTTCACAATTCCTAATTAAAAAATAAAATAAAATACATAAATAAAATAGATTAAAAAGATTAAAAAAAAAAGTTTTTGTAAGAGCGAACATGAGAAGGGGACGTAATTGAGGACATAGGATTTAGATCCCCACTTGTGCTCCATAACCATTTTCAACCGTTCTCATTATGGTCGTTTTAATCCTTTATTTGTGTGTCATGGGGCATCTATCTTGCCATAAAATTATACTGAAAAATTCTAATTGCTGAAATATCTGCAATCAACGATCGAAAACTCAAATAAGCAAGATCGAATCGAAAACATGCAAGATCCACGAACACACGCAATTTAACGTGGTTCGGCTATGCCTACATCCACGAGGCCTCAAAAGTTGGTCAAATCCACTAGAAAGAGTTCGTATATGGATGAATCAAGTAATGAATACAACAACAACCCTAGATCTGAACTAGCATTTGAATCAAAAGTACAAGATAAGAAGAAAACCCCCCTGTGTGGAAAACCGAAGATCGAAGATGGCTTCGATCTTCAAACCCTATATCTGAGAAGGAAGGAGAACGGCCACCCAAATGACGCCGGAGCTCAAACCACCTTTAGAGAGATATCAATAGCCGTTGTCGACTCCAAGAGCTCTCAAACCAAAGGCCAAGAGCTGAAAAAACCCAAACCCTAGAAAACCCTAGCAGAGCTTTGAGAGGAGTAGAAGAGGCGAGAAGCTGAAGAAGGAAGCGGTGGATATGAGAGCTTATAAAGCTAGGTCAAGACCCGAGTCATCCAAACGATGTGTTTCCACTTAGGGTTATATGAGCTTAGAACACATGGGCTACTTGCTCCATCCATCCTCCGAGATCATGGGTCGAGATCATGCCCAAACACACGGGCTACTTGTGGTGAGTTCCTTCACCTGCTTTTGGAGCTTCTCAAGCTCTTGTGCGATGGTTAGATTCGCAGCCTCTTGATTTGCCATGATTCTCCTTAACCTTTGTTGTAGACGAAGAAAACATTCTAGTTCGTCTAATCCTTCAAGCTCAGGTGTGCGATCAGCGCGTCACATACACCTATAAAATAACACTCAAAGAGAACATGAGATAGATTACAAAGGGCACGATTGATGTCTCCCCGGCAACGGCGCCAAAATTTGTTAGGAGGGGAAAGCGTCTTGAATAAACAAATATTCGAAAATAAACCAATTCCCAGTCCAAGCAAATAAATTTCAAGACTCCCTCCCATTGTAGCAATAGGGAATCATGATCGATCCACGAGAAGGCGAGTCAGCGCTCTCCTAAGTAGTACAAAATCGTCCTCTGTAATCGACCAGAAGCTCTCGATATTGACTGAAAGTGGTCGATATCGACTGGGCTGTCGATCTCTCCTCAACAAAACCTGCAATTGACAAAAACAAGTAGATTGACGTCGATTGGAGCAGTCGATGTCGAGTGAGCACCACAACAAACCGTCGACCTTCTAATATCAGCAAGCAGGTAGGTCGATGTCGACTGTAGCAGTCGATATCGAGTGTAGTGACAAAAAGTACGAAAAGCAGTAAATTGGTTCGACAAAAGAAGGTTGAAAGAATTTTAGGATGGCAAGAGAAGCAATGTTCAGAAACAAATAAAAGTAGGTTTTTGGGGTTGTAGACAAATTAATCTAAGGCTTCTAGTGTAGGGATTCAACATTACAACAACCATGCATGATACACAAGAATCATAGAAAGATTATGCTTTTATCATCATAAGATAACTTTCGCAATCAATAAATAGGAATATAGAGGCTTTCGCAATAAACCTAATTGTTTCTATCCTTTTTATAATTAGGGTTTAGTCAACTTGTGCAAACAAATCCTAATTACTATCCAAATTCATAAAGTAATTCACTTTCGCTTCATAGATTGCAAATAAGGAATCATCCTCTACTTTCGCATTAGATTAAGCATAGGATAGAAGATGATAATCACATAAGAATTAAATGATCCAAGCACACACACATGGCTATTTTCGGGCTCACCCCAACCCTAGAAGTAGGACGACTACTCACTCATCATCATGATAGCACGCATCGTAAACATAAAAACACAAATTTGCATAAACATTAAACCTTTTAGAGTACAAACAAACGACTTCTCCTTCTCTCTCTGGCTGTCTTTCTCTAACTCTATAACTTGATTGCTCAAGTGCCAATGGATGCCTCAAACCCTAGGCCTAATGCCTTTATTTATAGCTAACTAAACTTGCCTACTAAGAAAATAAACTCTATCTAAATTTGAAAATATAAATCTTCTATCTAAAATAAAATCTATCTAAATATATTCCCTAGGATAAAGTGGAAATTACCCATAAGGATATAAGTATCTTAGGAGAAAAAGATAGATAAAAACGTGACTAAGTAATCTCCCAAGATCCGTCCCAATCCGCGTTTGTTGCGTGTCTGTCTTCCATTCGACATCGAGTGAACAGGTCGACATCGACCGCTCTTCAACTTTGGTCGACCTCGGGTGGGTCGGTCGACACCTCTCTTCCTTCCTTAGCCCCATCATGGGTTTCATTCTTCATTCGACATCGAGAAAGGGTTGTCGATGTCGAGTTCCTCTTCTTGACTCTAGTAACTTAGCTCTTGATTTGCAGTCGACGTCGAGGGTCAGTAGTCGACGTCGACGTCGAGCTCTTTTTCAACTCGTCTTGTAATTGCTCAAAAACGTTCCAAATCCTGCGAAATTAAATCCAAACTTGTGTAGACCTCCATATCTTGCAAATAAACATAAACTACACAAATTATATACTTTTCCAACCCAAAAGTATAAATATGAACAAAACTTGGAATAAAAGTAAGCACAAAACATGGTCAAATAGGCGCACATGAGGTGCGACTACTAATCCATCATGATTCAGCCGCCTTATACAATTCAAGAGTAAGTGCTTCTTAACTGATATCCCCACCTTTGGTAATACTTTTACATGGAGAAGAAAATCATCAGGGCAAAATAACACCTTTGAAAAAGATCGTGTTTTAGTACATCATTAGATTCTTTAACAATTTCCTAACCTAGTAATAAATAATGGGGCTTTTTCATCCTCCAATCACTGCCCTATTACAAGTAGTTTTGACCCGAATTTTTTGTTTAGACTTCCCAATTCAAATTCGAAAATACATGGCTCCAAAGAAAGGATTTCCGAAACATTGTTAAACAGGCTTGGAGAGCCTCATGTCCTGGGTCGGCAATGTTTCAAATCATAGCTAAACTTTGGAATAAAAGATCATTTGGTAGCACTTTTCGGCAGTTGCGGGAAGTTGACAACAACCTTTTGGACTTACAAACCGCATATGTTGGATTTTTCTATCAGTGTTTTTGAAGCTAAGGAGTGTAATCTCCTTAAAAAGAAAGCGAAACAACTCCTCGTCCAAAATAATTTCTGGGGTTAAAGAGCTAAAACTAAATATTTGAAACTCGCTGACTGAAACTCTTTGTATTTTCATCAAGTAGCCTTTGGTCGTAGACATAGAAAAGTTATGGTACGATTATAACTGGGGAGGACAATGTTCGTTTAGATAAATAAAAAAAGATTTGAAAAGAGATTTAAAAAGATCATATTCACGAACCACTCCTCAATGAATTCTTGGACCTCATTCAACCCTCTATCACTTTAGCAGAAAATGAATTTCTTATACAATACCCAACCAATAGGGAAATTAAATGTGCGGTTTTGCCATAGGAAATAATAAGTTGCCTGGTCCTCATGGATTTACGGATGAATTATGTAAGAAATACTAGGACATAGAGGGTGGATGTTCGCAGGGGGGAGCGGGGTGTGTATGTAAAGTAGGAGAATAAAATAAAGCACAACTAGACTATCTCCCTGTCCCAAACAAATAATACAAGAATCCCCTCCCTTGTAGTAGTAGGGTAATTCAGGATCGAGTCCACGAGGAGGTAGGTCAGCGCTTCCTTTGTTGTACTCACGATCAAGGCTTTCGACCTCAGCAGACACTCAATATCGAGTATACAGGTCGATATCGACCTCATTTCTGGTCGATTTCCTAGCGCAGTTCCTGCAGAAAACAAACAGCAAGTCGACGTCGAGCAGAGACCTCGATATCGATGTTAGTCCTCGATATCGACCCTTAAGGTCGATTTCGATGCTTGTCACAGAAATTGTTTTTGTAACCAATTTGTCGGAAAATGATCCGAAGAAAATAGAATGGAGAGGGAAGATGAACAGAAACAAAACTAAGACTTTTATGAAGAATTTAATTAATTAAAAGGCTTCCAAAGTCGGGGTTTCACGCCACAACGATAACAATGCAAGTTTCATGCTAAAGATATGAACTTTAATGTCTTTCCGTCAAATAACTTTCGTTATCAACACTTAGGTGATTAGAGGCTTTCGCATAATTTCTAAGAGTTACTATCCGATTCATGAGTAATTCAAGTTCGCAATATGAGTGGCTTTCGCTTCAATAATGCAAATAATGAATCTCCCTAACTTTCGCAAAGGATCATGCATGGGGTAGAAGACGGAATCGCATAAAAGTCATATCTTTGATGCACTTACCTCACATTGCTATCGTCGGGCTCACCCCGACCCTAGAAGTGGGTTGACTACTCGCTCCTCATCATGCACATCATCATCATTGTTATTGGAAGAAAGCTACTTTGAATTAAAACTCCGAAAGAAAGTACAACCGAACAAGCCACTCCGCTCTCGCTTTACAACTCCACTCGGCCTCCTCTCTCTCTCTATTCTCTATTGCAACTGAATTGTGTCTAAAACGGAATACCTAAACTCAGCCCTATTGGCTTCTATTTATAGATGTCGATAAGGACTCGAAACCTTATCTTTATTCTCTATGATAAATTAAAACAAAGTAAAAGCTAAAACTTCATGGTGAAATCAGCCTCCTCATGATAGATCTGGTGTTGATGATAGGAAATCTCGACCTTTGGATAGATATTGCAAGCATTGGATATAATTCTATCAAAATCGGAGTCGAATTCCTCTGCTGGCATGGTCGATATCGACCCTTGGACCTCGATATCGACCCCTCCAAAATCTTATCTCGAGCTTCTCCTTCTCCTACTCGAACTGGCACTCGACTTCTATCAACTTGGTCGATCTGGCAGCATCGATATCGACCTGTATACTCGATATCGACCTCTTCTGTGTCGAAATGCTCTGTTTCCTTTTCTGCTCGATTCCAATGTCTCTGATGTACTCGATGTCGAGGTCTTCAGTCGATTTCGACCTCTTCAGAAGACTTCGAGTTCTTTTTCCGCTCTTCTGAATTCATCCATTTTCATCCTGTTTTCTGCGAAATCACATGGAAACTCGTGCAAACCCATATATTTGACATTTAAGCATAAACTACACCATTCCCATGTTTTCCCATTAATGTGCATGCAAAAGACAATAAAATGAATTCATATGTGCATAGAAAATATGGCAATTTGCGCGCACATCAAACACCCCATACTTAAGCTTGCTTGTCCCCAAGCAATACTCTTAATGGTCATTCAGGGGAAGAAAGTAAACCCTCAACATCATAGATTCATTTTTCATATGTCCCTACAATCAATTGCCATCCTCGAGAAGGTACTTATGTCAACCAAGTCCATGCCTGTGAATAAAAGCAATTTCATACTTATAAAGGAGGTAATATGCAAAAAACAATTTTAGCGACATTGCATTAATAATCAAGAGGACTTTTTTCAAGCTTGTGAGAAGTGGATTGGTAAAAGGCTAAAGGTGGGCTAATATTTGGCCATGTGGTGTTAAATCCGGGGAAGTACACTTTCTTTCCAAAATATTCCACATTCCTCCTTCATAATGTCTCACCTTTCACTCATCGTTCAATGCTTTTTTTTTTCAATATAATGCTTTTACCTCTCTAACCTTAGCACTGCCTTCTCGCGAGTCGCAAACATGGGTGTCATGAATGGCCCCGGATACTTAGTACTTCGGACTCCTCACCTTTGTGTCCCATCTCGCCAAACTATTATCTTAGCGAGCAGGGTCGACCCACCTTTATCTCCTGAGGTGATCGGATTTTTTCTCGCTCATTTAATTTTCCATATTGTATCATTCCTGCCAACAACTTTATAAATGCACAACTCCATATAACTCCAAAGATGTCATCCATTCAAAAAAAAAAAAACTTTGTCCCCGGATAGGGTATAAGGTAAAAAATGGGCAATATGTATATGTGGAGCAATAATGATCATGATAAGTCTCATATATGGCTTTGTGAATATGCGTAGGTAAGGCTAGGATATGAACTTTGCTTGTATGGAATTTTTATAAAAAATCCTCCATCATCTTATCATGCACATGTCAAAAGCAACTTCAAATTTTCATCTCCTTTATGATTTTCTCAAAAAATTTGCACTTCATTGGGACTTCCCTTAGCTAGGCAATCTCATGTTATATCTCTAATGAATCTAATTTTGCATCGTAGAGCTCCTTTTTTTTTTTTTTACTTCCATGACTCTCTCTTTTCCAATTTTTGATGGGGGTCACATTTTTTTTATGCATTAAAATAAATATGCAACCCTAAACTAAGTATGAATATGCAAATAAGCCTTTCCCCCACCCCATACTTAAAATTTACAGTGTCCTCACTGTATTAGAACTAGGGTTAAGAAGAAAACTTACTAAACCGTCACAAATTTCAGGAGTCGAAGAAGACAACAGGGAAGGTCGATATCGACCCTTTACATCGATATCGATGTCTCTCTTGATTTCTGCTCAGGCTTCAGGGTGATTCGGCCTCGATCACAAACCCTATCCATGTCGACCTTAAGGTCGATTTCGATGTCTGACATCGATTTCGATGCCTTTCTGTGTGCTTTTCTCTCTCCTGCAATTTGAAAACTAAACACAAAATATGCAAAACAATAAAGTGTCTAAAACCAAAACAAAAGCTGTCTTAAAACCAAAACTAAGTCTTTGTTACAAGCTCTAGATTTTTAAGTCGCTAGGCCGACTTCTTCCTTTGCGCTTCTCAAGGTGGCATCTGCAGAGCCCATGTGGCTTGGGCCTCAAATATCACTCCTTTCTTGTCCCGCAGCTGCATTCCCCCGGGATTGGTTTGATTCACCGTGAATGGACCTAAGTTCTTATCCTTGAATCTTGTAGGGAACCAATGGTCTTTAGACTTGGCAACATAGACCTTGTCTCCTATCTCATATTGGCTTGAACCATCATCGGATACCCTACATAAACGCACATGCCAAGGCACACCTCTTCCAAATAATGATAAGTCCTTAATTGTAATTGAACAAGAGGAATCCGTACCTTGGCTTACCTTCTTCTCAGTCTGTGGCTCAGGTCGATGTCGATGTTCGGAGGTCGATATCGATCCCTGTTGTACACCTGTAGGATCAGTCGATTTGGGGAGTTTTGACTCGATATGATCAGGTCGATTTCGACCCTTAGAGGTCGATATCGAGGTTTCCTTGCCTCTCTTCTCAGCGCTGATGGTGGTCGATTTCGATAGGGTGTGGTCGATATCGACCCTTGACCCCGATTTCGATGCTTCCTCTTTTCCTCCGTCGACCCCATACTTATGACCTGTCATAGAATCTTGAACATTAGTGGTCGATATCGACTTACCTGGGTCGATTTCGATGTTCTGTTGAGCTCCTTCGTTCAAGATTGATTCAACTTCCTCTACTTGGGCTTCCTTGATGGCTTTTATCTCCATTGGCCCTTGACTTTGCACCGTCTTGTTGAAGGAATACTCTATTACTTCATCACTAATTGTGAGTGAGAGCAATCCTTTCTTCACGCTAATGTTGGCATCGACGGTTGCTAGGAATGGCCTACCTAAAATAATTGGACAAGCAGGGTCCTCCGCTATGTCAACAACTAGGAAATCAGCAGGGACAAAGAATTTGCCTACTTGTACTGGCACATCCGTCACTATCCCAGTTGGAATCACTACGGTATTGTTAGCCATGTACAATCTTGCATCCACGGGCACCAGAGGACCTATCTTTACCTTGTGCCAAATGGTTAGTGGCATCATGCTAACGCTAGCGCCCAAGTCAACTAAAGCATTAAATTTGAATTGACCTAGACCTATAGCGATAGAAAACTTACCTGGGTCCGCCCGCTTTTGTGGTAGCTCTAACCTGTTGCATTCCTCTGCGATCTCAGAGAGCGATCGCTTCTTACCCAAGATATCCTTAAGGAACCTTACATAAGATGGCATCTCGTGAAGTGCCTCTGTGAATGGTATAGAGACATTAAGCCCTTGGAGCATCTTCACGAACCGTTGGAACTTCTTTTCCGCTGGGTCCTTAGTCACCTTTCTAGTTGGGAATGGCAACACCTTCTTCCTTCCTGCGGCTGTAGTGAGGTCGATATCGGCATCAGTAGGGTCGATATCGACTGGAAGAGTCGATTTCTGTGGTGACGCAGAATTAGGGTCGACATCGACAGGAGGGTCGACATCGATGTCACCTTGGTCGATATCGACAGGGGGGGTCGATATCGACGTCTGTTCTGGCTCCTTCTCCTCCACTTTTTGCTCGGGCGTTTGTAATTGACGCCCACTCCTTAGGTTTACTGCCGCAATATGACCTGTGGTTTTGCCCTTTTGGTTGGGCACAGTGGATCCAGGGAGTGATCCGGACGCTTTGGGCATTGTTTCTGCCAATTGACTCATTTGAGTCTCCATGTTGGGCTTCCAAACGTCGATCTCCCCAAGTCTAGAATTGATGCCCTGCAGCTGAGTATGGACGGAGTTATTGGCTTGTTTGAACTCAGCGTGGTTCCTCCGCATCTCATCAAGGATGATTTGCAGGTCATCTTTCTTAGTCTCCCGCTCAGGGTGCCCTGGTGCCCTATATGTTGGGGGATCCCTTTGATAGAACCTTTGATCACCCCAATTTTGTTGATTGTCCCCTCCATAGGGGCCTCTCGTCCATTTGACCTCCTCATGTTGTTCCGCCATGGATACTTGCTCAGTATGTGGACAGGCACTGGTGTTATGCCTTATTGAACCACACTCCTGACAAGGTTGATTGTTGCTCAGGAACCTTACTTGCTTTTGAAGGCGGCGTGTTTGATCGTTATGGAATTGTTGCCGTACTTCAGGATCTATCTCCCTTGGAGGCTCATATAGTGGCATAGATGGGGCAGGCCTTGCATCATAGGCCGCAGCAGCCCCATAGGTGTTGTCAAAGTTCACAAGCCTCTCAATGGTCTCCCATGCCTCCGTTGGTGTAAGCTCAATGTATCGATAGGAGGTATATGAATTGATCCTCTCCTTATTCGGCGCATCAAGGGCGTTATAAAAGATCTCTTGGATGACATATGGAAGTTGCCCATGCGTCGGGCATGATCTCAGCAAGTCTTTAAAGCGCTCCCACGCCTGTGCTAGGGTTTCACCTGGCTTTTGTTTGAAAGCCGTGATCCTTTGTCGTAGCATCGCCGTTTTAGAAGGTGGGAAGAACTTGTTCAAGAATGCATCTTTCACCTCCGCCCATGTCCTTAGCGATCGTGGAGCCAAACTTTCAAGCCATTGTAATGCCTTTCCTGCCAAAGACCATCGAAAAGATTTTAGTCGCACATACTCTAAGTTTACTCCATCAGCAACTGTTTCACATAAGTCCATAAAAGTAGAGATGTGTTGGAGGGGGCATTCATTACGTCTTCCTTCAAAAGTATTTCTTTTAATCTCAGATAGGAAGTTAATTTTCAATTCATAATTGGAGTGAGGAATTATAATGGCAGATTCAGGAACATGAAGCGGCGGATGCATGTATTGCATCGCTGTCTGTGGATACTGATTTAGCCGCTCTTGGGCTTGTCTGCGCGCATCCTCCTCCCTATCAGCACGGGCTCGCTCAGCAGCAACAGCGGCCCTTTCAGCAGCGATTGTAGCATTGTGGTCCTCGATCTCCTTTCTCAACCGCTCTATGATCTCAGCCTGCGTCTCGTTGTCAGCCATGATGCGAATTGCTTTGTTGCGAAGATGGTAGAAACGTTCAGGCTCGTCAATTGGTTCTAGGACAGGTCCGCGATCAGAACGTCGCATAAACCTGCAAAGTAAGCTTAGAAAAAGATCGTGATTAACTTAGGTGGCGATTGATTGCCTTCCCGGCAACGGCGCCAATTTTGTTCGCAGGGGGGGAGCGGGGTGTATATGTAAAGTAGGAGAATAAAATAAAGCACAACTAGACTATCTCCCTGTCCCAAACAAATAATACAAGAATCCCCTCCCTTGTAGTAGTAGGGTAATTCAGGATCGAATCCACGAGGAGGTAGGTCAGCGCTTCCTTTGTTGTACTCACGATCAAGGCTTTCGACCTCAGCAGACACTCGATATCGAGTATACAGGTCGATATCGACCTCAGCTCTGGTCGATTTCCTAGCGCAGTTCCTGCAGAAAACAAACAGCAAGTCGACGTCGAGCAGAGACCTCGATATCGATGTTAGTCCTCGATATCGACCCTTAAGGTCGATTTCGATGCTTGTCACAGAAACTGTTTTTGTAACCAATTTGTCGGAAAAGGATCCGAAGAAAATAGAATGGAGAGGGAAGATGAACAGAAACAAAACTAAGACTTTTATGAAGAATTTAATTAATTAAAAGGCTTCCAAAGTCGGGGTTTCACGCCACAACGATAACAATGCAAGTTTCATGCTAAAGATATGAACTTTAATGTCTTTCCGTCAAATAACTTTCGTTATCAACACTTAGGTGATTAGAGCTTTCGCATAATTTCTAAGAGTTACTATCCGATTCATGAGTAATTCAAGTTCGCAATATGAGTGGCTTTCGCTTCAATAATGCAAATAATGAATCTCCCTAACTTTCGCAAAGGATCATGCATGGGGTAGAAGACGGAATCGCATAAAAGTCATACCTTTGATGCACTTACCTCACATTGCTATCGTCGGGCTCACCCCGACCCTAGAAGTGGGTTGACTACTCGCTCCTCATCATGCACATCATCATCATTGTTATTGAAAGAAAGCTACTTTGAATTAAAACTCCGAAAGAAAGTACAACCGAACAAGCCACTCCGCTCTCGCTTTACAACTCCACTCGGCCTCCTCTCTCTCTCTCTATTCTCTATTGCAACTGAATTGTGTCTAAAACGGAATACCTAAACTCAGCCCTATTGGCTTCTATTTATAGATGTCGATAAGGACTCGAAACCTTATCTTTATTCTCTATGATAAATTAAAACAAAGTAAAAGCTAAAACTTAATGGTGAAATCAGCCTCCTCATGATAGATCTGGTGTTGATGATAGGAAATCTCGACCTTTGGATAGATATTGCAAGCATTGGATATAAATCTATCGAAATCGGAGTCGAATTCCTCTGCTGGCATGGTCGATATCGACCCTTGGACCTCGATATCGACCCTCCAAAATCTTATCTCGAGCTTCTCCTTCTCCTACTCGAACTGGCACTCGACTTCTATCAACTTGGTCGATCTGGCAGCATCGATATCGACCTGTATACTCGATATCGACCTCTTCTGTGTCGAAATGCTCTGTTTCCTTTTCTGCTCGATTCCTATGTCTCTGATGTACTCGATGTCGAGGTCTTCAGTCGATTTCGACCTCTTCAGAAGACTTCGAGTTCTTTTTCCGCTCTTCTGAATTCATCCATTTTCATCCTGTTTTCTGCGAAATCACATGGAAACTCGTGCAAACCCATATATTTGACATTTAAGCATAAACTACACCATTCCCATGTTTTCCCATTAATGTGCATGCAAAAGACAATAAAATGAATTCATATGTGCATAGAAAATATGGCAATTTGCGCGCACATCAGTGGATCAATCATTAGAGAAATAAAAGATTTTTTTAAATGGGTAAACTTTTAAAACAAATCAACCATACATTCATCTCCTTGCTTCCCAAAAGGGACAATCCTTTGACCACGAACCATTACCGGCCAATTAGCCTATGCTCTACTATATAGAAAATCATCTCCAAGATCGTGACTATAAGATTAAAACAAATTGTTGGAAAATTGATTCACCCTTTGCAGGGGGCCTTCATATCTAATCGTGCTACCCAAGATAACATCCTCATTCCTCATGAGATTTTCCATGGAAAAAGCATACAATAGGGTTGATTTTGGTCCTTTACAGAAAGGGTCCTCATGAGATTTTCCATTCATTTAAATCCCACAAGGGTAAGGAAGGTTGGATTTTAATAAAACTCGACATGGAAAAAGCATATGATAGGGTTGATTGGTTCTTTACAAAAAGGGGTCCTCGGTAAATTTGGGTTCTATTCAATCTTTATTAATTGGATCATGGAATGCGTAAAAACTGTGTCCTTTTCGGTCCTAGTTAACAATGGCCCTACCAACCCAATCTTCCCATCCAAAGGGCTTTGTTAGGGAGACACTCTTTCTCCTTTTTGGTTTATTCTTGGTGTGAAAACCCATGCTAGGAAGTTGTATCATGAGGCTGCTCTAGATAATAATCTCATTGGGATCAAATTTGGAAGAAGTGGACCTGGGATTCCGTTCCTTTCATTTAAAGACTACATTATTATTTTCCCAAAAGGCAGTGATTCAACTGCTCTTAGGATAAAAACCATCATAGACAATTACTGTAAAATGTCGGGACAAAAGGTTAATTATCGTAAATCTATTTTTCAAGCTACAAAAGGAATATCTGATGCTAGAATTCAAGATTAACAATTCCAACTCAATATCTCTAATGAAAACTCTCTAGATAAAAATAACTTTGTTGTCCAATAATCAATTGTAAAGTGAATAGAGATACCTTTGAGGAAATTGTTTGTAAGTCTAAAGATCAGCTTTGCTAATGGAGGGCTAATTCTCTATCACAGGAAGGACGTGTTGTCCTTATAGGCGCAAACCTTGCATCTAAACCACTTCATGTTATGCAAAACTTTATGTTTCCCTCCTCGGTCCACGAGGAGTTCGATCAACTAAATAGAAAATTTTTCTAGAATAAGGATCTTCAACACAAACCTCTTATTAACTGGGATTGCATATGCAAACCAAAAAAATTCAAAGGACTGAAATTAAGGAAGTCAAATTAAAAGAAATGAATGAAGCTCTCCAAATGAAACTCTTGTGGAAAATCCTTGCAGAACAAAACAAATTACGGGTCAAACTGATCAAATACATTTACCTTGGTTTATCGAGTATTCTTGAATACCATCACAATAATGGGACGCCTCTTGGCATTGTTCAAGCCTTCATCCCTTAACATACAAATTCAAGAAAGGTCTTTCTTGGGCTATCGAAAATGGTTCTTCTATCTTATTTTGGAAAGATAACTGGCTTACTACTTCTCCTTTAATTGAAAGAGAAGAATGTCCGAACAATATAAACATAGAGGAAGAAGTAGGCGACTACATCATTGGTGAAAAATGGTGGGTGGAAGACTTGAATCCTGTCTACCAAACAACATCGTCAAGGAAATCTCAAACATCCCTCTTCCTACAAATCAATTCATAGATAGACTATATTTGATGGACGGATAGGGAGGGTTGGTTCTTAACTTCTAGTGCTTATAACTTGATATCATCTCTTGACACAATGAATGTATGTAGATAGTAATGCATGGATATGAAAGTTAGGTATCCCTCCCAAAATAAAAAATTTTCTTTGGAAATTGAGCCAAAATAGACTCTTTACAATTACTCGCCTTGCTTGTCGTAGAGTCTCTGTTCCAACGACATGTTGTCATTGTAATTAGGCATATGAAGATGAAACTCATCTGTTTGTTGAATGTCCATATATGAAGTTAGACAAAAATTTAACACAAAGCACAGTCTGACAATTGCTAATCTAACTGCTTTTTCCAAAGACTTTACTCACGTCTTTACTTTTATAGGAAATGTGCTTCACAAACATCAAGGAATCTCTTGCTTTCTCTTGATGGGCTACGTGGTTCACCAGAAATCAACATATCTTTAGACATGAACCAATTCCTCATGCCAATGACATTTCTCACATTGCCTCCATTCACAAAAACAATTAGGAAAACACGTCTAAACTTGAGAAAGATTTAAATGCAGATAAATTCTATCTCAATCATCGATCGAGTCCCTAAAAAAAGCTCGCTAATCAGAAATTGATCAAATGACACCCCCCTCGTGGGTACATTTAAACTAAGTTTCGATGACTCTTCCTTGTCAAATTGGGAAAGCTCTTTTGGGATTGTTATTCGCGGTTGGAATGGACAACCTCTAGTTATTAATACAAAAAATTGGGACACTAGACTCCCCTAATGGCGGAAGCTATAACTCTACGACAAGGCATTATGCATATCCTACTCCATCTGAACAAAGTCATTATTAAGGGGACTCGTTGATTATAATTATTCACTTAAAAAATGGCCTGACTTGCCTTTGGAAAATTGAACTGATAATTTCTGATGTAAAATTAATGCTTATAACTGTGAAAACAGTTTCCTTCTCTCACATTTTCCACTTTGACAACAGAGTGACTTATAAGGTTGCAAACCTTTGCCCTTCTTCTATGGGTCTCGACATTTAGATCAATATCGGTTTTCGTAACCTCATTCGCAAGGATGCCTTCGGGTAGAGTCGTTCCACTCTATTAACCGTATATATCTATCCATAAGAGATTTGTATCTATCTATATATATGTGTAACTAGAATTATTTTATCTTATCTTTTCCTTTTAGATTAGATTTGTACATTGTACATTTAAAACGTTCATTGATCAATGGGAAAAAACATAAAGTTTCACATTCTCACGTAGTATCCACAGCCTAGTTTTTTTTTCCAGCCATCTCCTACCCTCTCTTTTGGCCTCTGCCTCTTGCCCATCACCATGACCAATCCCCTTAACGGCAACCTCCTCGACTACTCCTTGTTGCTAACGACACAAACACCACCCCTCTCAACTTCAAAATTCCCAATATCACAATTAAGCTTGATGGTGACAATTATTCCCTTCTGAAAAACACCGTCCGCTCCACTCTTAGAGCCTTTCAACTCGAAAACCTTCCTGACCGACACCACGCTGCCTGTGAAAACCATTCCCGGTGCCAATGTCGCTGCCAAGCCAGCCCCCAACCCTGCTTTCACCACTTGGCACCGGCAGGATTGCTTTATTCTCTTATGGATCCATTCTACAATCGCAGAACGTTCCCTCGCCCTCATCACTTGTTGTTCTTCGGCATCCGATGCTTGGTCCACCCTTGAACGCACCTATCAGGCTCAGACTAGGGCGATGGCCCTCAAACAGTAGCTCAAATCTCTCCCCAAGGGCACCCTAACGATGATGGAATACGTCCATCAATAGTGGGCTATCGCTGACTCTCTTGCCGAGAGCCTGTACACCGTCGATCCGGAGGATCTCGCCAGTTATGACCCGTTTGTCACCTCTTTCATGATGTGAACAGGCACTCTTGACATGGACGAGCTTGTCGACCTATTTCTTTAGAAGGAGGCTCGGATTCTCCGTGATCAATAGGCCACTTCAGCCTTCCTTCCATTGCTGGCGTCATCAAGCTCACCCACCACCACCCCTGCTGCTAATGTTGCTGCCTCCTCTCGCAGCAATCAATCCTCCAACCCCTTCCCGTCCATCATCTAGTGGTCGTGGACAGTCATCCGACTCCTCTACTGATGGCATGCCTAGCGAGGTTTGTGGTCAGCAATCCGGTTGTCGCCATCAGTGATAGATCTGTGGCAAGTTGGGTCATCTCGCCCTCAACTGCTACAACTGCCTCAATGAGGCTGAATTTCCTCCTTGTCGTCGTGACAACTCCACTCAACAATGCTCAGTCAACTACTCCTCTCCCTCCTCCATTGTCGACCCTTCATGGTATTTCAATTCGAGTGCCATTGATCACGTGACTCCCGACTTACAGAAGTTGCACATCTCTGATACCTACACTGGCTTTGATCGCCTTGTTGTCGGAAACAGTAATTCTCTTCCTATCTCTCACACTGATTCCTTTTATTTACCTAGATTGTCTACAAATGTTAAATTACCTTTTATTCTCCATGTCCATACCCTAACCAAAAGCCTTTTGAGCGTCTATTGTCTCACCCATGACAATGATGTCTTTATGGAATTTTTTCGTGACAAATGCTTTGTCAAGACTTTGCAGGGAAAAATCCTCCTCCATGGAACAACTGAGAATGGCCTCTACCACCTTCACACTCCCGCCTTCTCCCTCTCACCACACCGCCCTCACCAACTCTCGTACGTCTCTTGAAGGTTGGAATCGACTCCTAGGTCATCCCCACAAGTCCGTCCTCCGTCAGTTAGTGTCCAAGTTTCATCTCCCAGTCACCACAAATAAGCTAGCTTCCTCTTGTCTGTGAAGCATGTCATTTCGGCAAGAACGGAGGACTCACTTACCTGCTAGTCATGTGTCCTCCACCTCTCTTTTTTATTTAGTTTACTCAGACGTTTCGGGCCTTGCCCATGTCCTGTCTTTAAATGGTTCTAGATACTTTGTGTTTTTTTGTTGACGATGCCACTAAATTTGTCTGGATATATTTCTTATCTAACAAATCTCATTTGCATGATATTCTGGTTTCATTTCTTGCGATGATCAAAACTCCGTTCAACACCATAGTCAGATGTCTCCAATTCGACTGGGGAGGAGAATATCGGTCCGTCTCCCCCTATCTTGAATCTCAGGGCATTATTCATCGCTTATTCTGCCCCTACACACAGGAACAAAATGGTGCCATCAAAAGACATAACTGCATTGTAGTCGAGAAAGGGCTTGCACTTCTTGCCCAGACCAAATTACCTCTCCCATTCTAGGAACGTTCGTTTCTCACTACTATCTACCTCCATAACAGAACCACTACTCCACATCTCCAAAATCAACCCCCATTCCACCTTCTCTACTCTAGAGATTGAGATTATACACTCCTCGAAGTCTTTGGCTGTCTATGTTATCCATTTCTGTGGCCCTACAACCCCCACGAGCTAGACTTTTGCACTCTCTCGTGTCTCTTTTTGGGATACAACTCTAAACACAGAGTTTCTACTGCTATCATGTCGCCTCCAAAAGAATGTACATTATACGCCATGTGGTCTTTGATGAGACCACTTTCCCCTACCCCGCCTTCTCAGCCACCCCGTGTGCACCTACCCCACTCCGAGTCCCCCCTCTCCAGTTGTTCTCCTTCAACGTGCTTAAAAACACCCTCCGCCTACACCCCCTCATGCTCCCCTACCCGCTGCTCCACCATCCTTACCACCGCAACCTCTCGTCATTGCCACAACCCCTCCTCTAGCCCCCAATCCCCCACCTCCTAACCCATATCCTCCTAACACCCCATCCCACTTTCATCCCAGTGACGACAACACCCACTCCATGCGCACCCAAGCCCAACCAACCATCTTAAACCCAAAGCCCACATCTCCTCTCATCACCCTTTATCACAGATCCCACACCCCCTCTCACCAGGAACCATCAACCTACAATAAAGCCTCCAAAAACCCTCGCTAGTAGCAGGCAATCCAGGATGAATACCAGACCCTTTGTTGGAATAGGACATGGTCTCTAGTTCCACGCCCCCTAACACTAATCTGGTTGGTTGTAAGTGAGTTTACATGATAAAAAAGAATGCTAGCGACACCATTCAACAGTAAAAGGCTCATCTCATCGCAAAAGGATTCCATCATAAAGAGGGTGCTGACTACTTTGACACCTGCAGTCCTGTGATCAAACCTACCATCGTTCGGTTGGTTCTCTCCATTGCGCTTGCCCAGAACTAGCCCCTCCGTCAGTTTGACATCAATAATGCCTTCTTGAACGGTGATCTCAATGAAACAGTTTATATGGAGCAACCCCGTGGCTTTGTGGATGTCGCTGCCCCCACTCATGTCTATCGGCTTCATAAGGCTCTATATGCTCTCAAACAGGCACCATGGGCGTGGTTTACCAAGCTCAAGCATTTTTTCTTGGCAAACTAGTTTCATGCCTATCAATCTGATACCTCCTTATTCGTCCACCATACAGCCACTGTCACCATCTATACCTTGATTT
This sequence comes from Persicaria maculosa, assembly GCA_963922045.1. NCBI lineage: Eukaryota > Viridiplantae > Streptophyta > Magnoliopsida > Caryophyllales > Polygonaceae > Persicaria > Persicaria maculosa. The sequence continues at coordinate 41,987,861 of OY998271.1, forward strand.
ATCTTGATTATCTGACTATTACAGGCACTCATCAGTCTCATGTCAATGCCTTCATTCAACATCTCAATTGGCAGTTCTCTCTCCGTGGTCTAGGTGACCTGAGCTACTTTTTGGGAATTGAGGTTCTCCACGACTCCTCTGGCTTCCTCCTCACTCGGAGCAAGTACATTTGGGACGTACTTCAGTGAGCTAAGATGTCTGATGCCAAGCCCATTGGCTCACCCACCGATCCCTCCTCTCGACTCTTTCGATAGGGCACTGCATTCTCTAACCCCACGCTATATCGTCAGACTGTTGGGGCACTACAATATGTCACGATCACACATCTTGAGATCATGTATGTTGTGAATAGAGTTTGCAAGTTCATGCGCAGTCTCACTGAGGCTCATTGGGGTGTAGTCAAACGCATACTCCGCTATCTTAAAGGCACATTGTAATTGGGTCTCCATCTTCGGCATACCTTTGATTCAAGACTCACAGCATACTCTGCTGGATGGGCTTCCGACCCTTCTGACATGCTCTCTTAATATGGCTTTGCTATATATCATGGTCCTAACTTCATCAGTTGGACTTCCCGCAAACAGAAAGTTATTGCTCGCTCCAGCATGGAAGCAAAGTACATGGCTCTTGCATACACCACTGTTGAGCTCCTTTGGATTCAACAACTGCTCATTTATCTCTGGCGCTCCCCCTGATTCACCACCCGTGCTTCTTTGCGACAGATTGGGTGCAACTTTCATGACCTCCAACCCTGTGGTTGGTCCTCGTTCGAAGCACATCAAATTGGACTACTTTGTTCGTGAGCAAGTTGAGGATGGTAATTTGATCATCAGTCATGTCTCCTCTACTGATCAACATGCCAACATATTCACTAAGCCACTTGGTGCAACTCGCTTCTGTGTACTACGTTCCAAGCTTCAAGTTTGCCCGCGCCCTTGAGCTTGCGGGGTATTAACCGTATATATCTATCCATAAGAGATTTGTATCTATCTATATGTGTAACTAGAATTATTCTATCTTATCTTTTCTTTTTAGATTAGATTTGTTCATTGTATATTTAAAACGTTAATTGATCAATGAGAAAACATAGAGTTTTACATTCTCACACACTCGAAATATTACCTAATAAAATAAAATAGCATAACAGACCGTTTTTTTAATGACCACTAGACACATTAAAAAGCGTGCCAAAATTTTAAAATAATTACTAACTTATAAATAATAAGTTTGAAATTATTTAAAAAAATTTGAAAAAAATTTATATTTATAGAGTTTTTAACACATTAAAAAACGTGTTAAAAAGTCAAACGATTTTGAGTGTTCAGATTATTTTTAAAAAGTCATTTTTTCCATTAAAAAAAACAAAAAATCATGAGTTTTTCTTTTTCCCATTTGTACGCTGACTGTTGACCAAGAGAGCGGGCGGAGCTCAACTTTCAAAATTTGAAGGTTCAAGAAATCGACCGTTTGTGCTCTCTCTCTTTCTCTCTCTACGGTGGGGAGTGAGTGGGGACTTCAATTCACTTCAAACACACAATCAGTCAATCACAGTTCCCAGATGAGATTCATTATCTCACCACTCAGATTCACGAAGAAATACACTTCCCCTCTTCTTGTCTCACTGACCCTGTTACCCACCTATCCAGCTTACTTCCTTACAAATCCATTCTCTTTTTAATTTATCCCTTCAATTGCCCATATCCTGGATATATCTGAGCCCAATCTCTGAAGATTTCGAGCGAAATCGGAATTAGATATCACCCATCTATGGCCACCTCATTGAGGGAGAAAATTGACAATGCCGGAACGGTCCTGTAGATTTATCTGAAGTTCGACAACCATAATCTAGCTGTATCTATCAAAAGGTGTCCAATGAACGCCAGGCGGCATGGTTGGCAACGCCCTCTTCATCCTTTTCAGGTTAGTTATCTGCGTCGCTGACAGTTTCTTTCTCCGTTTAACATCTAGGGTTTGTCTTACTGAGTACTGTATTAATTTTCAATGTCAGCTCTTGTTTAAAGATTGATCCTTTTTTGTTTGTTTGTTTTCCAAAAATTTCTTGAATTTGAATTACCAGTTGTTGGAATTTGATCTGCATAAATTGGTGATTTGAAGCCATATATCTGAATCTGTTGCCATATGTAGGGTTCCAATGTTTAGTTGCCTAATTGCTCACAGTTCATTTTCTTCTGTTGTTGCTGATAAGTGATACATATCTATGCCGATTAACTGATGTTATGCTATCTTTTCCAATCACTCATATTTTTAGTATGGTTCAACTGGACTCATGTTTGCATTGCAGATGTTGGGCATGACAATCTACATTTTTCTGGTTGCTTCCTTCTACTGTTTTCTCGGGCTTTTTCTTGGCAACAAAGTTGTAGAAATCACACTCTGTTCGATCTTTGGCTTTGTGGTAAACCAAATTATATACGTTTATTCAATTTTTACCATTGCCGAGCAGCTCACTCCATTGTCCATCTAATTGTTTGCCTTGTTCATTCAGGCTGCCTCTGTAATGTTTCTATTCATTAGATGTGTTGCTCTTGATCCAACTGATAAGACCAGATTAAGAAAGAAAAAGAAAGTCAAATCCAAAGGCTTCTCGAAGTTGAATTATGGGGTTATGCTTCGTCAGCTCGTTACAAGGATGGTTAGGAGGATCGAGCACAAGATTCTTAGGACTTGGATTAGAAGGAAGTACTTGGGTCCAGTGGCGAGGAATGTTCAAAATGAGCCTTTGCTTCCCTTTCCATTTGTTACACAAGAAGATGCGGTGGCCCCAGACCCGAAGGATGATGACATCTCATTTTGCTCCTTGTGTGATTTTGAGGTTAGTAGCATAAATTTGTATGTTTCTTGAGTACTTGTCTTTGTGCAAATGAAGCTGGATTTCAACTGTAGATTCGTAGATGAACCATATGGGGGAAACTGTGAACATTTTAATCATGTGCAATATAATGAAAAGTCAAAAGATGATTGTTGAAGGAGAATCATATTATAGTCCCAAGAATAATCTGTTTGATTCTTGTGCTGCATTCTATTGTTTTGGTGTTAAATTGTGTATATGGTGTATCTGTCCTTGTGGAATAATTTGGTACTTGCGTATGTGGTATTGCTGATGTATTAATTCCCATTTTCCTTGCAGGTCCAACAACATAGCAAACACTGTCGGACTTGTAATCGTTGCGTTGAAGGGTTTGATCATCATTGCAAGGTAAAAACCAAGAAAAGTAATTCCTTGATCAGTTGATCTCCCTTTCCTTCCTTGAACTAACATTAAGGAGGAATCTTCGTTTACCTGTATTCTGAAATATGGTGTTCATCTTTTGTCCCAGTGGTTGAACAATTGCATAGGGAAAAAGAACTACACCACATTCATCCTTCTTATGGTTTTTGTGTTATTGCTGGTTAGTTTCTTATTATAACAATGAGCTTCACATCCCAATCTTATGTTCAAAAATAGCCCTTGGCTTTTCTCTTATGAACTAATGAGAAACTATAGCTGAATCAAATGCATCTCTTCCAGCTCTCTATTGAAGGGGGGACGGCGATTGCTGTATTTGTTCGTTGTTTTGCTGACAAGAAAGGGATGGAACAAGAGCTCGCACGGAGGCATTATGTGAATTTTCCAAGAGGGGTTCTGGCAGCTATAGCTGTAATATATAATACTCTCATGATATCCTCTTCCAATATGTGATTCGTTTACGAATAGAATTTACTGATTTTTTAGTGGCTCAATATTTGCAGATTTTGTTGGTTATGATGACAGCTTATGGATTAGCAGCACTAGGCCAGCTCTTCTTTTTCCATGTGGTTCTCATTCAAAAGGTACTCATCTCTGTGGTGTAGTAACAACTAGCCACAAAGCATTGGTGAAATTCAGAGAACAGTGATAGGTTTTCAAGAATCACATTGCTGTGTAAACCTTATTCTTACATCTGTGAATCTGTGATCTCATCCTTCAATGTTGTGGTTTATTTGGTAACTATACTTATAAGAAGATTATGTTTCATGTCAATGAAAAGGGTTTCTGTCATTTGGAAAGGATAAAAACCTCGTCACCATCTATATCTATGTTTTAGCTAAAATGCAACTAAACTTTGGTATTTCTATGTAGGGACTTCGAACATACGAGTACATACTGGCCATGAAAGACGCTACCCAATACCATGAGTTGGAGGATTCCGATTGGTCTTCAGACGACAGCTTCGAATTTGAAGACTCGCCAACTAGACCAATTGCTGTGCCATCCAAGTTTGTATGTGCTGGAGATGGTAACCAGAATCAGGTATTAAGAAAACTTTGCCAACATTAACAGCACCTACATTTACACATCAAAGCTTTACTTCCCTAATGCTGAAGAAACTTTTCAGAGCCCTGGAAGGTTAACCATCATGATTGATCCAGAATCCGAAGCAACGTCAGGATTGAACAAGAAGCAAAGCCTCAGCGTCACAATCAGCCCCTGGAGGCTCCTGAGGATGAGCAAGACCAAGGCCTTGGAAGTGGCAGACAAAGCAAAAGAAATCTTGGTAAAGCAGAAAACTCCCATCGAGTTGAAAAACGGGCCATTGATGAACCCAGATAGGAGCCTGAAAACCAAGGAGTTGGACATAACTCATACACTGACTTCCATAGGGAAGTTCCCTGGGTCACCAAGATTTTCAAGCCCGAGAAGGCGAGTTTCTGGGTCACCAAGCATGCTGATGCACAAGAGCAACTTCGACTTGAAGTTGGTAGAGGCATCCGGGGAGCTTGAAAGTCGTGTTCCAAGGCAGGTTGTGTGTTCTGTTCTCAAGGACGACGATGATGAAGCATCTCCAAGATGAGATGATACCCATTTATCATTGCATTTGTGAAATTTGTTGGGGCTTGGAAGGAATTTGTTGGGATATTTATTTATTTTATCATTGCATTTATCAGTTTTTATTTTTATTTTTGTTGTTGTCATCCTTTTGTTCTTCCTCTGTCAATCTTCAATTTCTGGTAGTTGAAGCACATTGAGAACCAAAAAGGAAAAACCATGGCCGTGTATGGAATTCTGACACTTCGTATATAATTCCAACTTTTACTAGAATCTATTATCATTTTTTTTTTCCATGTGTGGTAGAGAAATCTATCATCATATCATACAATAGAAACCGCAAGGAGAAAGTAGAAAGAATTCAAACTCCAATCTCAATACCCCTCAATCTTATATTCTTTTATAGTTCCGTCTTATAGTATGTACATATAGGTGATTTCAACGAAATCTAGTGCTATGAGGAAAAACTAGGTGGTAGTAAGCCACATCAAAATAGATTCATAAAGATTTCTTGAGTTCGAAGATGAGTGTCACGTCTAAAGACATCTGATTTATAGAAAACAGGTTTACTTGAAGGAGGAAACTGTTGGACTATATGTACATACTATAAGACGGAACTATGGTGATTGCTCTATCTGCAAAGAACAAGCTCGGTTTTGTTGCCGGTGAGCTTCCTCGACCTCCATCAGACTCTCCTCTACTTCGTTGTTGGATTCGTTGCAACGACATGACCAAGGACATCGCTGACAGTTTCTTGATTTATGGAGAGGCTCCCCAGATCTGGTTAGATTTGAATGCTCGATTCTCATTGTCCAGTGGTGCTCAGTTATTTGCCGTCGAGAAAGAGATCAGTTCGATTTCTCAAGGCTCGGACACCATTGCTGCCTGGCTTGTTTACTAGGATCAAGAAAGCTTGGGACGAGCAAGATTCCCTGCGTGGTTTTCCTCTTTGTGCTTGTGGTTCATCTCAGCCGATCAAGAAATATGAATAGGATCAGAAATTGATCATTGATGCAATTTCTCATGGCTGTTGATGATTCCTATTTCCTACTCAGCTGTTTGCAGTAGCATCTTGATGAATTCGCTGCTTCCAACTATTAATCAGGCTTTTTTTTTCCTTCGTACTCAAGAAGAAACGCAACGATCAATGAAATCTTCTCCTCATTTGTCAATTGATTCATCAACATGTTAGGGCAAGTGTAATAGTTTGGAAGAGGGAAAAAAATCTGGAATTGAATTTCTTAATTGTTCAATTTGTACATAGCAGTAGCTATTTATACAAAGAAGAAAACCCCCAATACAACCTACTTGAGCTTTTCGGTTATAACAAAATATTGGTCAAACCAAGTTGACCTGATGGTTCAATATTCCCCCTCAAGCTGGAGGGTGATACAACCCCAGCTTGGAAAGGATAAAATTTTGTTGCTGAGACGGCAAGACCTTGGTGAGAATGTCTGCAAGTTGCTCAGTTGAAGTTACAAAAGAAAGGCTCAATAAACCATCCAAAACTTTGTCACGAGTAAAATGACAATCCACCTCGATATGTTTAGTTCGTTCATGAAACACAATGTTAGAGGCTATTTGAATTGCAGATCGATTATCACAAAATAACTGCACTGGCTTCATGGGTTCCACGGAAAAATCTTGAAGAAGACGAACCAACCAAGTGATCTCTGTAGCAGCGTTAGCCATGTCCATGTACTCAGACTTTGAAGAACTGTGAGAAACCACTAATTGCTTCTTGGACTTCCAACTTATGGGTGAAGAACCAAGAAAGACAATGTACCATGTAACCGATCTCCGAGTCATTGGGCAAGAAGCCCAATCAGAGTCAGAAAATGCCTTAAAAATTGGAGATGAACAACCATTAAGCAGGATACCCTGCCCTGCAGTGCCTTTAACATAACGAAGAGTGTGTAAGAGGGCATCATAATGAAGAGAATGAGGATTCTGCATGAATTGACTCAAGGTTTGCACTGAGTAACACAGATCGGGTCGAGTGTTAGTTAGGAAATTAAGTTTCCCAACCAGAGCACGATAAATGGAGGGATCAAAAAGAGGAATCCCATCAGTGGCACTGAGCTTGAGATGAAGAGGTAAAGGAGTAACTGTGGGTTTGGTAGAATCCAATATACCAGCATCTAAAAGGAGCTCCTTGGTGAACTTTGACTGAGTCACTGCATAACCATTGGATAAATGAGTAACCTCCATACCCAGAAAATAATGAAGGTCACCAAGATCCTTAATGCTGAATGCAGAATGCAAGAAGGCTTCCAGACTATGAATAGCAGATAAGCTAGACCCTGTGATTAGCACATCATCAACATAAACTGCCAAAATGGTAATGTGATGACCACTATGCTTGATGAAGACAGAATAATCGTTTTTAGATTGAACAAAATGCATACCCTATAAGGTGGTAGTGAGCTTATGGAACCACTGTCTTGATGCTTGTTTGAGACCATACAAGCTCTTCTTCAGGCGACAGACATGATGATGAGGGTTTGGAACACCCTTTGGCATGACCATGAACACTTCCTCATGTAAATCACCATGAAGGAAGGCGTTATTGACGTCTAACTGATGAATTGACCACTATTTAGAGGCTGCAACAGCAATGAGAGTATGGATGGTGGTCATTTTAACCACTGGAGAAAAAGTTTCATGAAAATCCACTCCTTCCCTCTGAGTGAATCCCTTAGCCACAAGGCGGGCTTTGTATCTTTCAAGTGACCCATCTGATTTTAACTTGACTTTGAAGACCCCTCTGCAACCAATAGGGGATTTATCGGGTGGCAAAGGAACCACATTCCAAGTTTCATTAGCAGTGAGAGTCTCAATTTCTTTATTCATAGCACAACCCCAATTTGAATCATTAGATGCTAACTTGTAAGAAGAAGGTTTCGTGGATGAAGAAATATGAGTAATGAAAGCAAAATGAGAAGTGGGAAGAAATGAAGGATCAACCACATGAATCAAAGCAGTAGAGGAGGGCCCAAAGTTGCACACAAAATCCTTTAACTAAGCAGGGGGATTGTGGGGTCTTGTAGAATGCCTGAGAGGCATATTTGGTGGGGAAGGGGTGACAGAAGATGATGAATTGTCCTGATCATTTGGTTCGGAGGGTGATGGAGAAGAGACGGTAGGTGGAGAAGGTGTATCAAAAACAGATGATGAATGAGTGGGGTTAGGAGTGGTTGCAATTGGTGTGAAAATAAAGTCAAAATCAGAATCAGGTGACACAACAGCAAGTAATGTGGTATCTGAATAATGTGGTTTGAGATTAAAAGGAAAATGGGATTCATGAAAAACACTATCCCTGGTATGATGGATATGTTTGGTAGCAAGGTCAAGAGCTTTATAACCTTTTTTTCCAAAGGAATATCCAATGAAAACACAAGGGCTAGCTCGAGGGTGAAATTTATCAAAAGTATGAGGGTTATTAGAGACAAAATAAAGGCAACCAAAGGTCTTAATCAAGCTATAATCAGGTTGTTTGTTGAACAAAATAAAATAGGGTGAAAGATATTTGAGGGATGGAAGATGAGTGCGATTGATAAGATAAGTAGCTGTCAGAACACACTCTCCCCAATACATGAGAGGCAAATTTGATTGAAAAAGGAGAGCACGAGCAACCTCAAGAAGGTGTTTATGTTTTCTATCAACAATTCCATTTTGTTGGGGTGTATAGGGACAACTTGTCTGATGAAGGATGCCTTTGGTTGTAAAAAACTGGGAAGCATTGGTACCATAAACTCTACTGCATTATCAGACCTGATAACCTTGATTTTGGAAGTGAATTTAGTGGCAACCATATCAATGAATGATGTTAAAATAGAAAGAGCACTGCTCTTGTTAGGCATAAAAAATGTCCAAGTGGCCTTGGTATGATCATCCACAATGGTCAAGAAATACATATGACCATTGTGAGTAGGGGTATGAAAGGGACCCCAAGTATCTATGTGTATAAGATCAAAAGGAGTCGTGGCTCTAGAAACAGAAACAGGAAAAGTATTACGTTGTTACTTAGCCTTAGGACAAATCTAACACAAATATGAAGGTTTAACAGTATCACTAATAACAACAATGTGTTTCAATTGAGAAAAAGGAACATGTCCCATACGACAATGCCACAGTTCAAGCAAATGAGAAGAAAGTGTAGCAGAAAAAGCAAAAGGTTTGACAAGGTCAGTACAAGACACATCATCTATAAAAAGAACTAGGTTCAAGCTTACAACCAGGAGTCATGTGAACAACCTATAAGCCTCTAACCTCACTGCCAATCATAAGGGATGTCTTCATCAAAGGGGCCTGAAGAAAACAAAATCTTTCAGTGAAAAGGTTGAAACAGAAATCAGGAACATGGAGTACATTAGTGAGAGTAAAAGATGGAGAGATGATAACAGTGCCAAAATGAGTGACAGAATCTGTTTTGCCATTAGGCATTGTGATTTGAATAGGTTTAGATAAAGGGAGAAACAAAGAGAATAAGGAACGATTGGGAGTAAGATGATCAGTGGCACCACTATCAATGATCCAAGTAGGATTTGTGCTAGAAGAAAGAAAACTGAAATTCGTACCTGCTAAGAAAGCCGCAGTTTCTGATTGAGGAACATTTGGTTTGCTAAGGAGTGCAAGAAGCTAACTGTACTGCTCAGATGTCAAAGAGTGAACCGAAGAATCAGCAGCAGTAGCAACGATATGCTTAGATGGTCCCTTGCCAGGAGGATAGCCATGTTTCTTCCAACATTTGTCCACCAGATGACCTCCGAGCTTACAAAACTCACAGAACATGGTGTGTCCGTGTAATTTCCAACAAGTATCAATCACATGGCCTCCAATCTTACAAAGTTCACAAAATAAGGTACCATGACCTCCTGTAGAAGACTTAGAGAAGGATCCGCGACTGCGTGGAGCTGGTGACTGTCCACGACCAGTGCCTTTACCAGAATCAGAGGAAGATCGACCAATACTAGCATCAGAAGAAGAAGCAAATGATGATTTCAAACCGATTTCACGTTGTTCTTCATCCTGAAGAACTAACTGATAAACCTCAGACAAAGACGGTAGAGGTTGAATCATGAGAATCTGAGCTCGAGTTGCAGTGTACGCCTCATTAAGTCCTACGAGAAACTGAATAATTTGTTGATCTTCAAGTAATTTTTGCATCAAACTAGCAGATCCACATTCACAAGCACGATCTTCAATAGTAAGAGAATATTTGTCTCAAAGCTTCTTTAATTTTGTGAAATAAGAAGAAACATTCATATATCCTTGAGAAATAGAGAAAAGATCACGATGTATCTGAAAAATTCGAGTCCAATTCGTCCGAGAGAAACGAGAAGCTAAATTCTGCCATATAGCTACAACAGATTTGAGATAGAGCACTGATTCGGCGATATCCTTCTCAAGATAATGGAGAAGCCAAGAAATAACCATATGATTGCATCTCTCCCACTGAAACACAAGAGGTGAAGAAGGAGAAGGTCGCTGACAAGTACCGGTGACGAATCCAATTTTGTTCTTGGCATACAGCGACACCTCAGCAGATCTTCTCCATGGTCCATAGTTACGATCGTTCAGCAAGCTGGTGGAAAGCATAAAATTCGGAAGATCTGAGTGATGGAGATAGTGCTCATCACTTGGATCAAGCGAAGAAGCCGTGATCTGAGCATCCGCCATGGAATTAGATCGATCGAAAGAGAAAGGAAACCAAGCATGATACCATATAATAGTTTGGAAGAGGGAAAAAAATCTAGAATTCAATTTCTTAATTGTTCAATTTGTACAGAGCAGTAGCTATTTATATAAATAAGAAAACCCCCAATACAAGCTACTTGAGCCTTTCGGTTATAACAAAATATTGGTCAAACCAAGTTGACCTGATGGTTCAATACTAAGGCCCATGGGTGCCCAACCCAATATTGATTTGGTAATTACTATATAGTAATTGTCTAAACAAATGAAGAAAAATAGAAGCAAAGGGGTTTGCTTCAGTGAGTGCCGCTAGCAACAAAAGAAAAAGGAGAGAGAAAGAAAAGAGAGATGAGGGAGAAAGGTGAGGCAAATAAGAGATATGAGTGGGTGTTTCGTCTCTTGATATGATGATCTGTCTTCTTCCTTCGGCAAGTCAACAATGGGTGTTTGTTGATAGTTATTTTCTCCTCCTGGAAATCTAATCTAATTACAAGTGTTTAGCTATCTTTTGGAGAGGAATCCCTTATAGATCCATGTTTTATTTAGATTGGTGTTTGAGATCTCCATGTTTGTTTGTCTTGGCCTGAGACTGGATTATTAAACACTTGTACCGATTTATTGATTAGTGGATTGGTTTCTCTAGTGGGCGGAAGTTGGGTTTTTGATCCTCTGGTTAGAGAGGGTTTTTTCCCACGTAAATCTTGTGTTGATAGTTGTGCTTTTATCTGTGTTTGTGGTTGCTTAGTTGTTTGGCTTCCGGATTGGATATTATCGGCTGGTCATTGGTTTGCTGGCGGATTGTTGTTGGTTCTCTTATTACCCGAATTCGCTTCCGGGTGTGGTTGGAAAGTGGTTTCTAGCCCAACATAACAAACGTCGTTAGTGTCAATCAAAGTCATCATAATAGAAACAAACCTCGTCATATGTGTTCTTATTGCAACAAGACAGGCCATCTTGTTGATTGTTACTTCAAATTGCATGATTATCCCATTGGATCTAATAATCGTAGTGCTGCGAATTCCTCTGTGATTGCTGATTCTCCAGATGCTTCTTCTTTCGCTTAAACTTAATCAATGATCTTTGGGTTATCTTTTGATCAATACAATCAATTGATCACTTTGCTTCAGAGATCTTCACCAGCTTCAACTTCAAATGCACCAAGCATTGGGAACTCCATGGGTATATCTTGTTTTTCTTCTTCCTTACAAACAAATTCCTTTGGAATTATCTTTGATAAGTTCACATGAATTATTGATATGGGAGCAAGTGACCATATGTGTCATAACTTGGATTTTTTTTACGGATTTGAGTCCTTTATGCCATCCAATTCAGATTGCTTTTCCAGATGGCCATGTTGTGTCAGTTACTCTAGCTGTGATTGTTTGGATTTCTTCAGAGATCTCCCTATCTGATGTGTTTTTTCGTCCCTGTATTCAAGTTCAACTTCCTTTCTGTTCCCAAATTGGCTGCACATTTAGATTGCAAAGTTTGCTTCTCATCTGGATTGTGCTGGTTGCAGGCCCAGTCTCTGAAGAGCCGGTTGGAGCTTGGTAGAGTGCATAATCGTCTATATGCTTATGCACTGCCATCTACCATCCATGGAAATATGCTGATCACAACACAATAATCTCTATCTCCAGCAGTTAATTCAATTTCGTCTATGCATGTTTATGATATTACTTTGTTGCATTGTCGATTAGGACATCTACCTTACTACAAGCTTAAAACTATCTTTTCTTATGATATAAATAAAGAAATTATATCTGCTTGTGATGTTTATGGGAAACCTAGACATCATAAATCATCATTTCAGCGTAGTTCGATTTTTACTATTTGTGCAATTGATCTGGTTTATGTAGACACTTGAGGACCCTACAATTCTCCCATATAATGGATTTGATTATTTTCTTATATTGTGGATGATTACACCAGATTCACTTGGACTCATCTATTACAATCATGCGAGAATGCATTCTCTGTTTTATAGCAATTTATTCAGCTCATTAGCACTTAGTTTGGGAGGTCTGTTAAAATTGCTCGCATAAATAATGCTCTTGATCTTGGCTTTAGTACATCAGACAACGTGTTCTTTAAATCTAGAGGTATTTTTACTAATCATCTTGTGCTCACACTCCTCAGCGAAACGGGTTCATCAAGAGGAAATATAAGCATTTGTTGGAGACTGCTCGTGCTCTGTTATTTCAATCTTCCCTCCCAATTAAGTTTTAGGGCGAGTGTTTGTTAACTGGAACATACCTTATAAATCATTAAATCGATTTCCATCCAAACTACTTGGCAATTTGTCTCCTTTTGAAAGGATGTACGGGAAACCTCCTCTCTATTCTCACATGAGGACATTTGGATGTCTGGTTTATGCGTCCACTACACCGGCAGACCATACCAAATTCATGCCCTGTACCTCTCCTTTTGTGTTTCTTAGATATCTGCCAGATAAGAAGGCTTACAAACTCTTATGTCTTACCCCAAACCAATTTTTTTCTTTAAGGGACGTGAGTTTTCATGAGCACATCTTCCCATTTCAAAAGCCTTCATTGTTCCCCCCATCTTCATCATATAGACCCCTTCCCAACAATGATCACTCGGTTGATCCTACCCTTCCTGATTCTTCTCCATCTGCAACATCTTTTGAGCTTGTTGCACCTTCTTCTATGCCTCTCAGAAGATCTTCTAGGTCATTTGTAAGAGATTATCATTGCAATCTTGTGTCTACATTTCATGTATTTTCTTTCAATGCTATTTCTTCCTCTTCAAAGACTTTGTTGACAAATCTAACTATTTAATAGGCATTATAGGGTAGTTTAGATGCATTTACATTGTAGAATATGCATGTTTAGTATTAATTTAGATTAAACTCTTTTGTGGTAAAGTTCGGAATCTATGCTATTTCGATTAAATTGTGCAGAATCGTAGATCCGAGAAGGTTGAAAGCAAGGGAAAGCTGCAAAACATTGCCAAGTGAAGTCAAGAAATCAAGATAAGAAGGGAAAGAAAGAAGGAAAGAAAGAACGGGGAAAGAACGAAGAAAAGCAAAGTTTTTGGGCGTATTTCGCTGCTAGCGAGTTTGGCTCGCTGCCAGCGAGTCGAGTCAGCGAGGAGCATGTTTAAGAGCCAGCACGACTCACTGCCAGCGAATGAATACTCGCTGCCAGGGAGTAGAGTTAGTGAGGAGCATGTCCAGGAGCCAGTAGGACTCTCTGCCAGCGAATGCAGACTCGCTGCCAGCGAGTGAAGTCAGCGACATCATGTCTGAGCAAGTCCCTGAGCAAGACTCCCTGCCAGCGAGCCGAGTCAGCCTGAGAGCCAGCGAATGGAGTCGCTCCAACGGAAAGGTGTTTTCGCGGCAGCGGAAATCTTCGCTGGCAGCGGAACCGAAGAGTTTTGGAAAATTTCTAAGGCATGGACATTCGCTGCTAGCGAGTTCGTAGCGAGGTGCTAGCGAAAATCCAACAGAAGGTCAACCAAGGCAATTTGCTGCTGGCGAAAATATTTTCGCTGCCAGCGAAATCTGACGTTGAACTAAACCTGGAAAGTCTATCTTCTATCTATCTTTTGGTTTAGGAAATTCTATCTAATTTATCTATCTTTTATCTTGTTTATTCAGAACTTTAGGGTTATAAATAGGATGTTTAGGGTTAGTTTTCATATACATTCAAGTAGAGCAATCACCTTTGAAGAGAAGAAAGTTTAGGTAAGCCATGTTTGGCTAATTTTCTAGTTTTCGCCTATACTTTCGAGATTTGGTTGGTGGTTTTTGAGTTTCTAATTTAAGTTATTTTTCCTCTATAATTCTTTCAACTTCTTTGTGTGATGTTGTTTATGTTATTGATGTTATCTTGGTTAGCTACCTTGATAATATTGATTTCTTGCTAGGATTTAATACTTTCGTATTTGTATTATTTCCGTAGTAGCACACATAAGATTGTGGATTCTGTATTTGAAGCATGATTATGTAGGGAGTTGACATATATCTTAAACATTGATTTACCGTGTTTAATTGGTGTTATTTATATGCTCAAGTTTTTGGGACTATTTGCTATCTCTTTGTTAAATCTTGATCGTGTCAGGGTCGCATTGAGGTGTAAGAGATTAATTGGACTCGGAGGACTTTTAATCTACTTAAACCAAGACGAGAGGAATTTGTAGGAAAATATAATAACTTGAAAAGGATTCGATGATCAATGAAACCAACCAAAGTCGAGAACTTGTAGGTGGAAACGCTTTTCTTCTATCCTTTATTTTCTTTTGTGAATATTATTTTCTTTTATTTTCATTCATAAAAATCCTTCCTTTTTAAATAGACAAAATTTAGAAATACTTGATTCTTTAGGGTTCGGCCCCTTACTTGCATACTATACTAGTTTGTTTGTTTGGGAATTATTTTTGACGAGGTAAATCAACGACTTTCCCTCCGTCACTAACTCCACTTACTAAGCCTTGTAGCTATGAGGAAGTTGTTGCATTTCCTGAGTGGCAGCAAGCAATGCAGCTAGAGCTTGATGGAACCTGGGATATTGTGGATTTGCCAAAAGAAAAGAGGTCAATTAGTTCAAAGTGGATATATAAGCTGAAATTTAAAGTCAATGGTACTCTTGAGCGTCACAAAGCTCATTTGGTGATCAAAACGGTGCTCTCAAAAGGTTGGAATTGACTATAAGAAAAAATTTCTCTCGTTGCAAAGATGACAACCATATGGAGTTTGGTGGCTATTGCAGTAAAGAAAGGTTGGATTCTTTCACATCTTGATGTTAATAATGCATTCCTCTATGGTGATATTGACACAAAGGTTTTCATGAAGGTTACCTTAGGTCTTCAACATGTTCACCCTAGAAAGGTATGTCGTCTAAATAAGTCTCTATATGAGCTTAAACAAGCTTCCCGACAATGGTACAACAAGCTTTTTTATTCTTTATTATCACAAATTATATCCAATCTCTTACTGATTGCTCTTTGTTCTACAAGAAGAAATGAAATCTGTTTGTTTTTTTGGTCATCTATTTTGATGAAATATTAGTCACTGGGAATAATCTCTCTGAAATTTAGTCACTGAAGCAGTTTCTTTATCAGCAAGTAAGCATCAAAGATCTTGGCACCCTGAAATACTTTTTGGGGATTGAACTTTTATCTCTTAGTCAAGGAATCTTGATGACACTACGAAAGTTTCTTTAGGAGTTATTGAAAGATTTTCCAAGAGATTCTAATCAAACCACTGCAAGTCCTCTTGATCATATAATCAAACTTGGTTCTTCTGTTGGCACTCCTTTGGCTGATCCCACTCAGTATCGACGCATTGTTAGAAAGCTCAACTTTCTAACAAATACACGAGCTGATTTCGCTTTCACAGTTCAACATATCTTTTCCAATTCATGCAATCTCCAACTGATATCCCTTATAAGGTTGTTCAACAGGTACTTCAGGATTTACATTGCATAACTAATTTGGGCATTCTTCTTGACAACAATCCTGATTTTCGTCTTCAAGCTTCCTGTGTCTTTGACTGGGCTTCAATTCGTGTCCCACCACTAGACGTTCAATCAATGGGTACTACATCACAATTAAAGCTTCCCCAATCTCTTGAAAATCAAAGAAACAAGCAACGATCTATTTGTCTTCAATTGAGGTTGGATATCGTTCCATGAGAAGGGTCACCATAGAGCTCGCTTGGCTCAGTAGGTCATTCCACGAGCTAGAGGTCTCAGACATCACACCATTACCTATAAAGTGTGATAGTTAATCGACCATATACATTGTGAAAAATCCTATATTTCATTAGAGAACTAAGCACATAGACTTAGACTGTCATTATGTGCGATCCCAGCTTCTTGCAGGGTTGATCGGATTACAACATGTACCTACTTACTCTTAGCTAGATGATGTGTTTACAAAGCCTTTACAATGCCCCTCCACTCCTCTATCTTGCCCAAGTTGGGGTTGATTCCTTTCGCATTACCACCAACTTGGGGGGGGGGGGGGGGGGGTTGTTACACTATATGTACATACTATAAGACGGGACGAAAAATAGGAAAGAGTTGTAACTGCATATTCACTTTTGTAGTACAATTTTAGTTTCATCTTCCTTTTTCTCTATGTTGTTTTTGTTTGAGTCTGAAAATCAACCGAAACCATTTGGATTAGGGAATATTTACGAAAAACTTGATCATATGTTGGTGAAAATTCAAGTACTACAAACTTTTCATCTATGATTAAGACTATGGTTTGAATTATTGTGTGTAACTATGTTTGTTGGCCAAAAATATGTTTATTCTTAATCTATATAATGCTTTTGTTGTTACTATGAAATCTAGAGAACAACTCCAGATTTCACAGTAAGCAGAGGCAGCAGCTGGACACCTACAATGGAGGTGTGAAGCTTGGGGAAAAAGGAAAACAAATTGGGGAAATTTTCGGTATTCAATTAGAGAGTATTCCAGAACTCACACCTTACAACTGATGCCTCTAACAACCTATTTAAACAACCCCTCCTAAGCTAACTTGCACCCACTTAGCAGCTACAAGTTGATGCTAAAATGCACCACTCCATATGTTAGCCTACGACAGTCACAAACTAACACCTCTCTACAGTTACTCATGTAGTTTTCAGGCTTTATAAGGTAGGAACCTATTTCTACTGAGCCGGTGGTGGTTTTTTATGCTTCTTCAATTTCTCGATAAAACGAAATAAGGCCAAAAACATAAAGAGTATAACAAATTTGATATTTTTTTGCATAATCTTAAAAATTCTTTTGTACTATGACTTTCTAAGTAGGAACCTATTTTTAGGGAGCCCCACTTAATTGGGTGGCTCTAGAATCTAACACTAGTCGAATTGGTCAGCTAAAGAAGGCCATAAACTTAAAGATCGAGTACACGAGGTTTGATCTTTGTCTTGGAAGCTTTTGGCGGCAAACGGTAGTTATAAAATCAGGTTAACTGGAGAAGTGAGAACTGCTTAAGCTTTTTTTGGGTGCTAAAATCTCAAAAGTAACACACATGTGAACGTGAAACTAGTTTAAAGAAAAGACGAGAGAGAAATTTAATGCTACTAGTACAAGTTTGTTTACATTTGTTATTCTGAATACTCTAAAAATAGTCCCCACCAAAACCAACTTTCACTATCCTCCAGATGAAGTAGCTGGATAAGGACCTGTTCCCCTGAATTCCTCATACCCAGAAACAGAGTTAAACAGTTGAGGCGGAGACGATGACACCGAACTCTGCTGATTCTCCATCGGATTTGAGAACACAATCTCGTCCAACAAGCTCCCACGACGAGGACCCACCGCGCCCATCAGCAGCTGTGAGTACTGTAAGTAGTCGTTCAGCTCCTGGTCCGAGCCCAGCCACTGCTGCGGGGACGGAGGCGTAGCCATAGGATGAGCAATCGCCGGAGCTGGAGGGTTCGCTGGAAGCGGCCTATTCCCGACGCTCTCAGGGAAGTTGAGCTTGGCCTTGCTTCCCCTGAACCTGAGGGCGGCTTGGTCATAGGCTCTGGCCGCGGCCTCAGCTGTGTCGAAGGTTCCGAGCCAGACTCTTGCGGCCTTGTGCGGGTCTCGGATCTCGGCTGCCCATTTCCCCCATGGCCTCTGCCTCACTCCTCTGTATTTTCTCCTTGGGGCCTCACTTTGGATTGGATCTACATCCACTACTTGACTGCCTCCAGTAATGTGCTGTGTTGATGGTGTGTATGTGAATGTTGTTTGTGTTGCCATTGTGGGCCTTCTCAACTCTATCATCATCAAATGTGAAACTTGTTATGTTACAACTAAATGTTACTGTACACTTTTAAACAAGTGTTCCCTAAAGAATCTAATGCCAATTGGTTTAAGCAAATGAAACTCATTGAGTATTTGATTTGTTGTATGAAAAAGTTTTGTATATACACAAGTGGAGCTGTGATAGTTACAACTTACATCTCTAATTGGATTTTGGACTTAAACAAGTTGAATATAATAAATTTTCACCTCAAGCAAGCAACTTGTATTAGGAAATCATTTACATATATATTTACACTTTCTTGTCTCTAAGGTTTTTAAATTTTCCTCTTAAACCCAAGCTCGTATTCGAGTTGAGCTCCATTCGAGTTAGAGCTCCAACATTAACACACAATATGAGTCCAAGTAGCTCGTGTGCTAGTTCGAGAATAAAAAATAAACTCGGTAGACATTTTGGACTCAAATCAAGTTGATTAAGAATGAACCAAACATATGTATATCAAAATTAATGGAATATACCTATATTGTCCTTGAATATATTGACACAACTTTGTATAACGTCATATTTAGATATTGCAAATTGAAGCAAATGGATTCACTTGCGGTGGCAAGTTGTTTCTCTTGTAATCTGTGCATGTACGTGCTATCAACCACTTGACTACCTATTTGGATTTATATTACAGTATATGTCTTGCAAATAGAAGCCAGGATCTTTATTCTTTTATTCTTCTTAAAAGAAGAAAAATGAAATTATATCTTCAAAATTATTACTCAATTGATCAAAACATATCGTTTTAATATATTTTTATATTTTTTTAAAAAACTAAATAAAAATACACTTAATATCCTAATTATTACTCTACTTTCTGATTTTCTTAAAACTACAATTTACATCGTAATCATTTGTCACTTTCACAAAAATTACAATTACATTTTTTCTTCAATAAAATTTACTATCTAAAACAAGTATTTCTCACTTTTACAAAAACTATAATTACATTTTTTCTTTAATAAAATTTACTATCTAAACGGATGGATATAACACTTTATTATAATCCTGACATTTTCATAAAATTGTTTGTAAATACTTCGGTCTGAAAAAACAAAAAACCAAACCAAAAAGCCTAATTATGTTGCTGTCATTTATATATGTTGCAAAAAAGATGTAGAAGTCCGATTCACACGTATGGAGACACATAAAAATTTATGATATACCCATATTTTTTTAATGCAACCCACGTCATCTATATGATCCATATCACCCCATATGACATGATTCTTAAATGGATAGATACTATCTAATATCTAATATTTATTTTATAATAATAAAAAAGAGGGGAGAGATATACTTCCTTTCTAGCAAGGAATGAAGGAAAGCTTGGAATTAAAACATTCTAAAAATATAATATATTCCGTACTAAATAGGTAGGGAGCATATAAATTGTTGCGAAATTTAGAAGCTAACCGTTTTCAGACGACGATGACAACCAAAAGTTCCGTTGTGCACCAAACCCATCACCGCCGCCATCAAACGGGCTGCTTGCAGTTGCAGCTGCAGCTGCTGCCACCACCACCGTCTCCTCCACTTTAACTTTCCCACCACCGCCATCCTGACGCAGCCTCTTCTCTCCACCGCTGAAGGGCGGTGCAGGGGGTGGGAAGCTGATGGGATGGGGTTCCCCGGATACAACATGGGTAAGAGCCGAGACCATCTCAACGGTGTCTCTGTCATTGCTGCTATACCATGACATTCCCGAAGTCCCCATCATCCCATCACCATCGTCGTCTCCCTTCTTCACCTCTTTTAAATTCGCCACCGTACCTTAATTTGATGGGAATGGGATTGCTTATACAAATTATACGGAACGAAATTATATATATTTGATTAAATTGAATGAAAGGAAACAAAATCAATTAAAGGAGGAATTTATTTAATTTGTAGGTAGCTAGGAAGATCCCGTACGATAACGAGGACCAGTTGCGTGTATATATATATAGGCCGGAAGTAGTGATAAGGGCTTCATTGATTATCTCATCGAATAGATAGATGGGAATGCGGTGGGGCCGTACGTATACTTATTCACAAAGGAAGTTATGCATACGATTCTATTCTATACTACTCCACCTCACCCACCACATGTGCTATATGCACTCCTTAAGACGGATTGTAAATCCGTCCGTTGTAAATTTTTTTAAAAATAAATAGACGGATCTTAAATCCGTCCGTTATAAAAAAAATTAAAAAATTATAAGATCTGTCCTGTAAAAAAAAATGAAGAAGCTGCGTTCTCTTTACTCTTTTTTTAAAAAAAGTTGTTTGCAGTTTTTTGAGTCTTTTTTTTTCTTTTTTTTGAAAAATTATTGCGGACGGATCTAGAATCCATCCGTTTATTTTTATTAAAATTTATAACGATAGATTCATTCTTAAGAGTATATATAACACCTGTCTCGGTTGCATATAGCACCCTCCCCTAAACTTCCTAAGGAGTACTGTATAATATTCTGCCGCCTTACCTTGTCCGCCATCCATCAATTCAACGCACCGTTTCTTTTTCTGATTGAATAAATTTATTTTTCTTAAACAACTAGAAGCCTGAGTTTAAAATTTTAACTTTAAAATCTAGATTTCCTTAGATCTGATTGAGCGGGAGCGATTCCTAAGACAACGATAAACTAACGATCTTGCTTGCGGAATAGTTGTGGATGCGGCCAAGGGGGGCACGGGGGCGGCCGCCCCGCAACGGAGTTTCGTAGTTTTTTTTTAAAAAAAAATTTTTTAAATCTTCTAATTTTTACAATATTTTTTACTATCAATGTTATATTTAAACCACAATTTATGAGTTTTTTTGTCATACTTTTCAATCCTATCATTTTTTCCATTTACCAATGACAAATTCTTTAAAAAATTTATAATTTTCTTTCAATATTTTTAAAAAAATCTTAATCATGCTACAAATATATATAAATTATAAAATTATTGTATGAATTTTTGTAATAAAATATCATATTTACACCACAATTTATGATTTTCTTTCAATATATTTTTAAAAAATTTCTTTATTATATATACCGAGAAAAAAAAAATTTCCCGACCAAAATTTCGCTTCCCCTCTCCAACAATTCCTGCAGCCGCCTCTGCTCTAGAAAACTCTAGAGGGAAAAGAAAAACCTTCGTGCATTAGGCAACCACACCGATTCACCACCATCGGTCACTATCGAAAACAACAACATGAATCTTTCACCTATTGCCAACTTCCACCTCTTGGTTCTGAAGCGCAACAAAGGTATGCTTCCTCCCTACCCCACTTTGGTTTTCCGACGAGGCTAAGTGCCTTCGACGGCCGGTAAATAGCCCCCCACCCCTTTTGTTACATCGTTACCCTCTTTCTTTTATGGTTTTTCGCTACTTAAGCCATGGGCTGACTGGATCTGCACTGCTCACCATTTTCCTCCGACGTAGCCAAACGCTGGTGACGACCTTATGACCCCTCCCGTTTCCATCTCCTTCATCACCCATCCACAAATCTTTCACCTATTGCCATAAATCTAAACCAAAAGCTTAAAATAAACCAAAATCGAAAAAATACAGCTCTTCTGTCGGTTGTTGCTTGATCATCCCACCGCTCTGGGCCCGATCGACGCCCTTCTGTCGTATCTAGTAGACTCCCCACGACCAGATCTCCCAGATCCATACGGTTTTGGTCAGATCCGCCACAATCTTGGTCCTGGTCAGTTTGAGTGTTCTCCCTTCTCTCTAGATTTGTAGAGAGTGAATCCCCTAAATCGAGGTCTAACGATCTACTTACCACCCCTCAATCATGATAGCAACAATGTTCGGAGAAAAATCGAGGTCTAACGATCTCAACTTCAAATCAAAAATAATATTGGGGAAAAACCGAGATCAAGATCTCAACCCTAAATAAACAACAATATCGAAGAACAATTGAGATCAAGATCTCGGCCTCAAATCAACAACAATATTGAATAACAATCGAGATCTAACGATCTTAACCTCAAATCTTAACAGAAAGATCTAAGCTATTAGTTATCTCTAAAAAAGGACTACAAACTTTCCCCACCCTTGTTCCTTGGGGCCGAGTGTTTGGTCCTTAGAGCCCAAGTTTGGATTCCTTTGGGCCCAAGAGTGATGGTTTTTGTGATAATTTTAATCTAAATTAAAATCTCATTTTCTTAATACTTTACATATACATATACATATACATATACATATACATATACATATACATATACATATACATATACATATACATATACATACACACACATCGACTTAATTGGAACTATCTTATTCGCTTTTAACCCTTTAACATGTTTCCTTTAATCTTGGTTTATTTTGTCCATCTGAGTGGAGTCATTTCTTAGGTGCGACTACATTAAGTTCCAAATGAAGTTGCAGTCTCAAGCGCCCTGCTAATTGAGATGACTGTCGCAGTGTTCGTGATTTGCGAAGATCCGTCGTCTAGGTGGGGGTAGGGCTGATATTCGAGCCGAATGAGCCGATCTTGACATGTTCAAGCTTGGCTTGAACGGGAAACGAGTCGAGCTCGAGCCTAAAAATTATTCGAGCTTCTTTTAGCGCTCAAGCTCAACTCGTGGGCCTAGGGGTAAACTCAAGCTCGGCTTGGAAGGCTCGAATTGACAAGCTGAATGAATTAGCTCAGGCTCGTTCGAGCTCGCCAGTTGGGCTCGGCCAGGCTCGTTCGAGCTCGGTTCGTAGTTGAAAGAATACAAAATTACAGAAACAGTTGTACACCAAGCAGAAAACCCTAAACAAAAAATCTTAAATTTTAGTACCATACCAATTACAAGTTCTATAACCAAAAATCTTCAATTTCAGTACTATACCAATTACAATACCAGACCAATTACAAGTTTTAATCAACCAAAAATCTTCAATTTCAAGCTGCATAAATTTCTAAGCAACCAAAATTCTTCAATTTCAATTTCTATAAATTAAGCAAGCAAGTTATACAAGGGTGATGCACTAAATAAAACAGATGCACTAAATTTCTAAAGATAGTTTAATAAGCTAGTATAGTATTTGGTAAATGTAACTGTTAGGGTAGCTGTTGAAAACTTGTGAATAAAAAACTAAAATCTACGAAAAGCTCAGGTGAGTAGCTATTGAAAAGCTTAGATTTCAAAAGCTAATTAAACTAAAAGCTTAGATCTCTGCTCTGCCCGGCCTGTTCCTCTCTCACCCTTGTTCTTGCTCTACTCCACCCTTATCCTCTCTCGCCTTTGTACTCTTTTAGGTTGTTATAAAATTTTGGCAAATTTCATTACCTATTTGTCCATTTAGGGATTTGTGAACCTGAATTGGTTCATTTGTTTCTTCTTTGGCTTGATTACTAAAGATATCCATTAGGGCTTGTAAATGCTATTTATGATTTTTTACATCAGTCTATGGAATGGAATCATCTATTTATCTGTAATTTTTTATTGTGTTGTAAGAAGCAAAGGCTCGTGTCAGGTATGTGAATCAGATACTTGAATCCGTTTCAAGTATCCGTTTCAGGTATCCGTGTCTAATACTCGACAATTATCGGATCGTGTTCATGTCATGGTTTTTGGGTATATCGGTTCCGGGTATCTGACATGGATATTCGTATCGTGTTGGATGCCCGGACATGCACAACCCTACGGAGGAGGAGTTTTGAATATCAAAACCCTAAAAATCGCAATCAAAGAGCAAATCCTAGGGGCGAGAAACTCTCGTTTATTTTGAGAAAGGAATGCTGGGAACAAAGAACCATGAAGCAGTCAGATGAAGAGAACTTATATAGCTGGTGAAAGGCGAGATACAACATTGCAACTCCAAATGTTGCGTTTCACTTAACTCTAGGTCGAGCTCTCCAATCAACTACATGGCTTCCATCCAAGGGCCAATGGTTGAGCCCAACACTATTGGGTCGAGTTTAATATCTAGTCTTAAGAAAATCATATATAAAAACTATAGGTTATAACACATTATGATTTCCACCTCTATTGTCCACTAGGCTCGTTAGAGGATTAAACCTATTTAGGTTCAATACGACTCAGTCGAGCCCAACTGCAACCGAGCAACATTCAAAGGACATAACTTGATTTCATGTTATGATTTTCATTAGTATACAACACTTGCATAAAACATATAATATAGTCCCTTCGTTAATTAAAACATGTCATTTTATGAAGTAAATCTTGTTAAGAAAAACATGTCATTTTAGGTATTTAGCCCATTCACTTTTCAAAATTGTCCCCGTAATGATTAGGTAGATGTTAATTTTAGTTTTCGAGAAAATAAAAAAGTAGAGTAATAATTAGGGGTATATGTGTATTTTTTTAAGTGTGCAATTCTCTAAAATGAGATGTTTTTAATTAATGTACGGAGTACATGCATATTAAATGCCAAATAAGACTTAGGAAAATAAACATATAACTTTACATTTTTTATTTATTTTTTAATAAGAATTTGACATATCAGACAACATATTATCTTGTAAGTCAACGGACCGACGAATCGGCAAACGGATACAACATACACAAAAGAAAATACAAATCAAACAAGGACGAAAGACAAACTCAACACTCCATAAAAACCGTCAGCCAATAAAGAAGTCGAGGAAGACCCATGGTGATCTGCAAAAGCCGAGAACATGGAAGAGTGCAAAGACTTACATGACGTCTAGACGTCGAGAAAACGAAGAGTAGGAACCCATCACTGAAAAAGATGGCATTTGAAGAAGTGTGGATCACCGACTTTTCCCTCACCTAAATGAGGGATTTTCGAAAATTATGAACACTTCAAATAGGATAAATTTATATTTTTTTTATGAGTCGAAAAAATTTAGAGAGGGGAAATCCTACCCGATATGATAACTTTTTACATTAACCTGCCTTTGAGACCCTATGAATATTTTTTTTGTTTTTTATAAAAAGAAAAAAATTATGAGAGAGATAAATATACTCCGTATTTTTTTTTTGGTGAAAGAGAAAATAAATATATGGTGCAACCGTGCAACAACTTTTGAGCCGGATCCTTGAAATGCACAATAATTATTTGGTCAAAGTTTTTTTTTTAAAAAAAATAAAATTTCGAGCTATATACAGTTCCGTTTTGGATTCATCGATTTTCGATATTGACAATTTTTTTTACTTGGAAAAAAATTGTTAAAACTCATGTCGACAAAATGACAGTTAATTTTACTTACACCGATCTCTCATAGAGTATAAAAAAACGTTTATGAACACTTTGATTGAAATTTTGACCGTACTTATAAAACTATAAAAGTAGTGAAAAAATTTGGCCGAAGTTGGTCAATCTTACCGAGTACGTTTATGAACACTTTGATTTATACTACGTAATACTTTACCGAGTACGGAGTAAAAGTTTATGGTTGGGAGAAAAATGAAGACTGTATACGACCCCACTCCCAAAAGCATATATGCCCTGGGAGAAAGAACCTGGCTCTCCAAAGCAGGCCTTATCCATTACTGTATTATATATACATCTTTATCTCCAACTCCAGATTAGCGAAAATTGCATCAATTAGTTAAAAAAACAATTAGTTAAAAAAACAAGAGAAAATTGCATCAATCACTTGTTAAATATTAAAATTAAAATTGCACAAAACTATGCATTAAATAGATTCTTTTAACAAATGACTACACCCCTCTCAAGTATTTCGTTATCAGAGTATCTTTAACCATAATACCCATATTGAGTATCATAACTTATTTTTTGTCATTTATCTCTCATCCACCTCATTTTAATATTTGATACTCTACAACCATGGTACTTGGTATGAGTATCTTATTTCACCTTTTGCATTAAAATTATTTTTTGTAATTTTTTTTGTAAGTAAAAATCAAATAGGACCCACTATTAATATTTAATTGGGTAATATTCTATGGTATTGTATCATATTGAGTATCATATGTATGATACTTGAGCTCCCTTTTTCTTTTGGGTTCTTTCAAAAATATGACTTTTTCTTACATTTCTTTTTTCTTTTATTGTTATGGTATTTGGAGTACCACCATTAAAATGCTCTTAGGATTGCACAAAACTATGCATTAAATAGATTCTTTTAATAAATGACTACACCCCTCTCGAGTATTTGGTTATCATACCCTTAGGACACATGACTAATCTGAAAATATTTTTAAAAATTTAATTAGTTTAATTTTTTTAATTAGATATTTATGGTCGTTTATTTTTTTTATAGAGAATCTTTTCAAATTTAAAATCTTATGCTCTCCACTTGGAGTATGGAATAGAAAGAGCGATTATAATTTAGAATTCACATTTTAGTCCATCTTTTATTACTCCCTCCGTTCGGCAAAACTTGTCGTTTACTATTCACGCACGCTTTTTTAGAATGATAAAAACTATATAAAATATTTATTTTTTTAAAAAAATTTTAACAAGTTTGTACTTATTAATAATAACTACAAAATTGTTGAAAAAATTATTAAAAAAACTAGATATTTTATATAGTTTTTAGCTCCTAAAAAAACGTGCGTGAATAGTAAAACGTCAATTTTTGCCGAACGAAGGGAGTATAACCTAACTAGATCTGTCCATGGTTAAGTCAAAATGCCAATTAAGAATTTTTTGTTGTTGTTGTTGTTGTTGGAATGATTAGGTAGAGACAGAGAGGGGTGAATTTGGTTATTAGAATTTTTTTAGGTTGTCAGAGAGGAGTAAATGAGATGCAAAATGTCAAATATATTTTATACTAGTGGACGATCCTGTGCGTAAAATCATGTGATTTTTAATGGTTTATTTTAGAAGTAAGTATTTAGTACTCATTGAAAAGTGATTTTTAAAAACATATTTATTTTATAATGTCATTTTTTTTTGCTGCATATATAAATATAACTGGTATTTTTTTTTTATCAATTGTTATCTTATTTTCTCAAATAAATTAAATTAATCTATGTTTATTCATTTGCTATTTAGCTATATAACATTTATTCTAATCATTTTTTACTAAAATGTAAATAACATTATTTTTTAATTTTTTCCTTATTTTGTTGAAAATATAAATAATATTATTTTATTCTTTTAGTTTTTACCTTATTGTATTCTTTTAATTTTCTTGTCCAATTTACTCAATTGATTATTCTATAAGTTTCATAATTTTATTTAATAATTCTTTTATTCAAACTAAAATTTCAGTTTTATTTAATTTGATAATATAAAAATTTATACTTAATAAACACTTCTTTAACAATTGTGGTAGAAGAAGAATTTTTATAAATTTGAAAGGAAAGAAAATTTTAAAATATATAATTATAATGGTAAAATGAATGGATAATAAATGACCCAAAAAAGCTTACTTTACTATAGAGTAAGATTAAAAAAAATTCACAAAATAAAATTATAGTGAAAATGGGGCATGGAAAGGGTGATTTTGGGTATTTCCCCCCAAAGTAACACTAGATTTGATCTGCATAAACAAACTAACGTGTAAAGTACTTTACCAAAAAAAAAACTAATGTGTAAAGTAGTAGCTTGATTTATATGGAAAAAATATTACTAAGAAACTTTTTTTTGGGGCCATTTGGTATAAAATGAATATACTCTATTTTATAATTTTAGATAGATTGTTAAAACAAAATTAATTATTATCCCTTCTTCTAATTTTCCTATAAAATTTATTTTGTTTCTCTTCTTTCAATTATTCATTTGAATAAAAGATAATCATATTCCCTATACTCCTCTAATTATTATATCTAATGAGCATTTTTTTTATTATTTAGACCAACAAAGCTTCTCTACAATATATTTTATCATATAAATTTTATTTTTATTTCGTTTACCTTTTATATATATAACAAAAAAAAAAAACTTAACATATGGGAGAGATGCCAAACTTGTAAGCATATGTGAACATAGAATATTATCATAGGGAGTACCGCATATGACTTATTCATGTCGGTCTAGATCTATGTGAAGTTATGAACACAATATTTTATAATAGATTCATAGGGATTATGAAACTAAAGACGCGTCCACTCGGTTGGACCTATTGACAAACATGTTTCATTTCCTTTATCCCCTTTTTTTTAAAGCCGCAATATAAAAGTTAAACGGCATCGATCTGAAGTAGACCTGTCAAACAGGTAATTTGGGTCGGGTTCGGGTCGGATCACTTCGAATCCCGGGTAATACGGGTCTCAGGTAATACGAGTTTCGGGTATTTTTGGGTTGAATCGAATCCGGGTTTGACCGGATTTCGGGTCATTTCGGGTCGATTTCGGGTTGATCAATTTTTTCTTTTTTAAATTAAAAAAATCATAATTTGATAATTTTGCGATAAATTTAAAAATCTAAAATTAAAGACATTGTTCATAAGTTCTAGTGCTTGTAATTATATACTATATCTGATCTAAAATATTTGATTTTTATTATTTCTCGTAATTTTTAATAAAATGTAATAATATATAAATATCAAAATTTTAAATAATTTTTTTAAAAATAAGTATATTAAAAATTTGATATTCTATATATTATTACATTTTATTCAAAATATTTGATTTTTTTTATTATTTCTCTTAATTTTTAGTAAAATGTAATAATATATAAAATATCAAATTTTCAAATAATTTTTTAAAAATAATTTCATGCAATTAGTAATAAGCATATTACTTTTTTAATTTTTTAATATTTTTTAGAATTTTTATCTTCTTAAAAAAGTCTGTTGAAAAACAAAAAATCAAATACTATCGATCGGACGGAGTATTACACAGTACAAATAAATATAAAAGTTGATTTGAAAATGAAAGATCAAGTGATTGTAATTATAAAATGCAATAAATTACAATCTCCATAAAAAAATTTAATCATATATAATTATAAATCAACCGGGTCAATCGAGTCACCGGGTCGAAACCAAGATTACCCAGAAAATTTTCGAGTTTTCGGGTTCGGGTCAAAAAAAATTTCCGGGTCAAAATTTCCGGGCGTTCGAGTCGGGTTGTGTTTTGACAGGTCTAATCTGAAGTAATGGCCTTGTACTTTGGTCACATTCCGCATAATTTTTCGAATCGGGAAGATCAACTCCGCTAAATCGAGTTTATTTATGGATTAGAAACAGTAATAAATTTTGGGTGTTGCTATATACACCGCAAATCCGGATTAAGGATTTGCACGTCCTTAAGGACGTGCAAGTCTGGGACTATGCACATCCACTAGCAAAGGCTTGCACGTCCTTAACAACGTTCTTGCACGTCGTTAAGGACGTGCAATACTTGCACGTTGTTAAGGACGTGCAAACCCTAGTAGGGTTTTAGGGTTTAGGGTTTAGGAATTCCGAGGGTTTTGTAATGTTAATTGATAAAATTGAAGTGTTAGCTAGTGGAGTTGAAGGATTTCGGGTAAAATTAAATAGAAAACAATATTTGTTAAGGTTTTCATTCGGATAGTATGCGAATAACGTTACAAGGAACGGAAAAAAAAGTTTACATTCATAATTTTAATAAACTTGTGGAATAAAATCTAGGAAAATAGTAAAGGGCGGCCGGACTCGACACGCAAGGCTCGAAATCTCTCAAACTGAGCTTGAAACGGAGCATCCCATCCTTCGACGCTCGGATGATGATGTGCGACCCATTCTGGCGGAGGCGGCGGAATAGGAGCGTTACGACGCAACCAGATCTATGAGAACGAAAAATTAGAGTTAGAGTATTGACATATATATGAAAAGCAAGAATAGGTAATAAAAGAAGACGTTTGAAGTCGTACCGCGGCAAAATGGTCTTGGTTTCCGATGCAGGCTACACCAAAGGTTGCTGATTGATGGTTGTTAGCAGGTGTCGGCGAGGTCATGGGAAGACATGTGAACGGATGATGCCAAGCTAGGACGACGAGAGGAATCTGATATACCGTTGCAAATACTAAACCCATAATTGGTAGCTCTATCCACCGTCTCCTATCACCATGCACAGCTCCCGCCCATCTCTGGTAGTCGACGAACTGCCGGAATTGGTACCCTCCCGTATAACAACCGGCGTACAGATCGGCGTGATCCTCCAAGTGATTGCATAGTAACGTTTTGAGTTCCGGGAAAGCAGTCTCGCCGATCGGTGATGTCAAAGCCGCCAAAGCACGGTAGCCACAATGACCATCTCCAACAGTGTCCCTCACCGTCTCAATATGACCGAGCATGAAGGGATCAACGTTGTTTCGACCCCAGTTGAACCCTCCGAACACATCATCACGTCCACGTCGAGCTGAGGTCGCTTGTGGACGATGCCGAGCAGCACGTCGAGCAGCACACGCTTCTTCTCTCTCAAACCTTTCCCTTACCTCCTCGTACGGCAACGGGTTGGTTTTGCAGGCATTCCTCGACCCCCGAGGCATCCCCTTCCTTCGGACGCTTTCTGATGAGGGTGGGTGCAGCTCATCCTCGCATAAATCGTTGGAAGCCGTATATGAAGATGACAGCTCATACGGCAGTGGGGTGTCGTCGATGTCAGTCCATGACAAATCCATCCAGAACGGGTGGATGTCCTCGGCGGGTATCGGAGTACCGGAGTTGACGTATTCCTGAATCTCATGGACACATGGGATCCCGTAACAAACCCTCCAATGTCGGTCCGTGCATACCGGAGGAACCTTTTGGTCCACGACGTCCTGCCACATCTTGTACAGATAATCGAAGCACTTTTTGGAGATTAAAGTCTTTACCTCATCGAAAAGGTTGACTTTAAACGCCGCTGTTGGCCATTTGAAGCGGTCGATCTCCAAAGCAGTTTGCAGCTCATGCAGTTGACAATCGTTGACTCTATGGATTGCATCGATCACGATGCGAAAGTCACCAGTCGATGAGTGAAGTGCCTCCTTCAGAACCTTGTGTTGACCCTCAACCCTATTTGTCGTACGGGTGCCGAGATGGAAGACATTATCTACGTAGCATCGTACGATGCTCCTGCTGTGTGGAAGCCACACCGCCTCTAAATACGCCACCACACCTGGGAATGGGTGCCATGCAGCATGTAGCGCCCGACGACGTCGGTTGAATGATTCCTCTGACCTCGATTCGAACAGCCCCCAACAGTTGCCCTTAAAGATGGCAGCGTGGTTTAAATTCTTCGTGATCTTCAGAGCAGCTTCCTCGCATTTTCTCTTCACGTGTAACCAGCAAAGGAGATGCTGGACGTCGGGGAAGACAACATTCAGCGCCGCCATGAGACCTAGCTCCCGATCAGTCATGATAGCTTGAGGCTGAACCGTCCCAAGCAAGTTCTGAAGCTGACGCAACACCCAGGCGTATGTGTCTTCGTTCTCTTTCGACATGAAGGCATAGGCGATGCAGTAAGTATTGCCTGAGGGTGTGAACCCGACCACTTCGCACAATGGAATCCCATATCTGCAAGTGTAAATGTGTTACATGTAAAATATTTTATAATAGGCTATATGTTCAATAATGTAATCGTTATTAAATAAGTTACGCATTTGTTTTGTACGTGCTGTCCATTACGATGACGTAATGGAACCTTCGGAGAAGCCGGATCCCGTCGGGATGCGCCAGGAAGAGGTCGCTCAAGACGTTGTCGTCATCCGGATGTCGTCTGAATTCGTAGTAGTACCCTCTTTCCCGCAGATGGTGCAAGGTATCCTGGGTCATCGTCCGACTACCTCTTTCTTCGGCGACCATCATGGTGAGCGTGTTGGTAAGGCTCTTCCTTGATGTGACGCTGGTCTCATCCAACTGCCTCAATCCGTACCCAATGGATTTTGGAGGAGTGCCAATTTCCTTCATCCACCTGGCCATCTTCTTTTCCCCCTCTGTCATCTGTCCGGCGATGGCGTGACCCTTCAAGATCGTTGGAAGCCCATGGTTATGAACACCGTGGGTTACCGTCATAACCTAGTGACCCGGCGGAGCTTCGTGTCCGTGTAGAGAGAATGGACAACCGTTTATCTTCGACTGCGTGCTCCGGAGCTTCCGCCCGCGTGGTCGGTACTCCCCATACTGCTCGCAAGCAAGACAAACCCCGCCTGGACGATTCGACGCCCCCGTCCAAGACCGCTTGATTACTAAAATCATGCAGTGTCTCCGACCCAAGTCCTTGAAATGCGTAACCATTTCGTCACGGTCATTCCAAACCCTTGGGTCCGAGAACTCAGGTGTAAAGTCTCGAAACTGTATTAACATTAGTGGAATATGAACAAAACGGAAGGAATACGCAATATATTCACTATACGAAACGTATCCGTACCTCGGAAACTTGGAGACGAGGATTGCTTTGCGGCTCGGCCATAACGATTCTAACGGTGAATGAATATATCGACACAAGTCGGACTTTGTTTTGGAGTGCGGAATGAAGCTGTCTCCCTTCGCTTCAAATAGGCACTGCTGCGTCAATTGTAAGCAAAAATGCACGTCCTTAAGGACGTGCTAGGGTTTAGGGTTTGGGTTTAGGGTTAGGTAGGGTTCGGAACAATGAACGTCGTTGACCACGTGCAAGCACATCCTTAAGGACGTGCAAGCTTCCAAACCCTACCGTAACACTAAACCCTGAACCCTAGCCAAACCCTGAACCCTAACAACCCTAGCCAAACCCCTAACTAACCTAACTCGAAGTTTACGTTTTCGTTCTTTATGTTATCGGGCAACCTTATCATATTAACGTTTTCGTTTTGGTTCTTGATGTTTACGTTTTCGTTCTTGATGTTTACGCTTAATATGACTCGGAAGAAATGAGAGGAGTCTACTCGAGATAGGAATATAGAGATAGATACAAAATCCGTATTATAAAAGTATAATATAGAGATAAATACTGCAAAAGTACAAAAAAATCACTGTCCAGGTGGGTTGCTGACAGCCTGATGCAGAATACCCGTCACCTCGTCTAATAGCTCCTCAAGGCGAGGATCCGTAGTCAGGGCCCTCCAATAGCCCTCTATCTCATGCAAGCGTGCCGCCAACGCCGGAGGGATGGCTGGAGGCTGAGGCAGGTCCACCCATGGATCCAAGCCGATCGGGTGGACGGGCGCCGGCGGGTCAGGATGGGGTGGCGTGGTCGGCAACACGTAAGGCCGGCTCTGCGACGCGTACCAAGCCATGTAATCTGCTGTGACACCTGCCTGGCAATCCTCGCTGGTGCGTCTGTGCTCGGCCAGCCTGTAGAAGCGGCTCTCGTCCTGCAGATCCCGCCACTTGTTGTGGCTGTGGGCAAACACGGCGATGTACCTCGCGTTCTTCAAGGTGGTGTCGCGAGAGACCTGATCTGGCGCGATGACGTCCTGCGGGATCCCCTGGACCCGTCCGAACTGCCGGAGGCACCTATCGGGCATATACGGCTCCTCCTCCCCGCAGAAGGTGATGGTGCCCCGATAGGTGGACTGACGGTACTGGCCGTCGAAGTCCAGATCACGTCCAAAGGGCATCCACTCGACCTATAAATAAAAAAATCAGGCGTAAATGACGGTTAAGAAATGTAAGTTATATAGATAGAGTCTCGAATACATACGTCGGCGACGGTAAGACGGTCCACCTCGTCCCGCAGCTGCCGCACCTTCTTCAGCTTCGCGGCGTCCTTCATGCGTTGTGGCGCCTTCGGACCGATGAACTTCGCGTAGAAGCGAGGGTCCGCCTTCCTAGCCGGGTCGCTGGAGAAATCACCTCGGAAGCGAGGGAAGTACGCCCATATCCAAGCCTTGACACAAAAAAGAATTTCGTTAACATATAATATAAATTTTTTGAAACTATAACTCTATTTCAGCGGTCTCGTACCTGTAGGATCGGCGTGCAGCTATCTATACCCTTCGCACCGGAGCGGGTAGCCTCGCCTAGGCCCCTGTAAAGAGATGCGAGGGCACCTGCTGCCCATGCAAGGGTGGCCGTACGCGGGATGTCCCAAATAAGGCCGAATATCCTCCATGGGATCCGGCTCTGCGACTTGTCCACAAACAAAGTCGCGGCGAGAGCGATGGACATGTAACCTATGTGGAGAAACCGCCGCTGGGCAGGGTCATCCTGGGGCTGCCCCCCTCCCACATGCATGCGCAGCCTAATCTGCTCAGGATCAGCCGCGGCCTCTGGGTCATCAGCGGGGGCGGGGTCGACGAGCGGGCCGTGTCTCTGCTGCCAGAGCTCAGTCAACCAAGTCACTGGAGGTCCGCCAGCGTGTCTGTATGACTTCAGGGCCTGCGGGGTGAGTTGGTAGTACTCCGCGACGGTGGGGATCAACGCTCCCGCGGGCAGATCTGACGTACAAGGGAGGCCATCGATCGGAAGTCCCATGAGGCAGGCAACATCGTGCAGCGTGATGGTCATCTCGCCCCATGGAAAGTGGAAGGAGCTGGTCTCCGGGTGCCAATGCTCCAAGAAGGCTGTGCAGGTAAACTCGTCGACACACTCCCAGTGGAGGGACCTCAGCTGCGGGATGCCGGATGGGATCAGATCCTGCACCCAGGTCCCCGGGCCCTCAAATATGTAGCGATTGAAAGGCTGCAGGTGGGTCGCCCGGTGGTGGAACTTCAGCAGCGGCAGCTCCACAGTAGGATCTCTCCACACCTGATATGAGCCTCCCTACCTGTTATTATGAAATTTAATGTTTTTATTGTCTTTTATTTAGAATTTATTTGTATGTAGTTTAATATATTTTAATATATTTTAATATTTTTATTTTAATGTCTTTTAATATATTTTAATATGTTTTAATATCTTGTAATATATATTAATCGTTTTTATTGTTTTTCCATTAAAACTATCAAAATGTACAAACTATATAATATCTATCAAACTATATACTAAAACTATATGATCTATTTTTTTATTGTTTTTCAATTAGAATTTATTTGTATGTAGTTTCATATATTTTAATATATTTTAATGTTTTTATTTTAATTTATTTTAATGTCTTTTAATATATTTTAATATTTTTTAATATCTTGTAATATATATTAATCGTTTTTATTGTTTTTCCATTAAAACTATCAAAATGTACAAACTATATAATATCTATCAAACTATATACTCAAACTATATGATCTATTTTTTATTGTTTTTCAATTAGAATTTATTTGTATGTAGTTTAATATATTTTAATATATTTTAATGTTTTTATTTTAATTTATTTTAATGTCTTTTATTATATTTTAATATGTTTTAATATCTTGTCATATATATTAATCGTTTTTATTGTTTTTACATTAAAATTATCAAAATATACAAACTATATAATATCTATCAAACTATATACTAAAATAATCTATCAAATTATATTATAAAACTATATTAAAATATAAACTATATTATAAAACTATATTAAAATATAAACTATATTATAAAACTATAAAAATAAATCAAACAAATTAAATAAATCAAAAAACATACCGGTGGGGTCGGGACCGGCGAAACCTCTACAGACCGCCGCTTCCGCGGCGGTAATAGGTCAGCCTCCACCACTCCGTCGCCATCACCACCACCACCACTACCGGACGCCGCCGCCGCCGCCGCTGCTCCACCACCACCACCGTCACCATCACCACCCTCCTCAACCTCCATGGGCGCCACCCCACCACCACCCCCGGCCACCGGCTCCACCGCCACCCCCTCCCCCAGTGCTCCACCCCCACCACCACCCTCCTCAGCCACCGGCTCCACCACCACCTCTCTCTCCGGCTCCATCTCTCTCTGTCTCGATCTCTTCCTCTCTCTCTCTCACTCCGGCGAAGACGAAGATGAAGACTCTCTCTCTCGACTCTCTGGCAAAGAAGACGAAGACGAAGAGGCACGTCCTCTTCGTCTTTTGTAGACGGGCTTGCACGTCCTTAAGGACGTGCAAGCCCGTCCCTGAGGACGTGCAAGCACGTTTTTAAAAAAAATTAAAAACGTGCTTGCACGTCCGGGCTCGGGTGGCTGCATAATACCTTGCACGTCCTTAAGGACGTGGGGATTTGCGGTGTATATAGCCGGAACGTAAATTTTTATTGGTAAAAAAAATTTATATTTTTTTTCGGTTTGAAAGGAGTGGGGTTAGATCCCTGTTATTTATTGCGGTAAGGAGTTTGGATCCCCAGTAGTGGGGAAAAAGGCCACATACCTAAGAATACATTCCGGAGTGACGTGAAATTGAACCAATAGATCAGCTAAGCTAAGAGATCTTATCTAAGAAGAGGTCCATGTCAGAGTTCACTGACGAAATCCGTTCGTTGGAGCTCCCTCGGAAGCTTGGAGATCCAGTTAAGTTTTCTATTACAATTGGTCTAGGTGCTTATCATTTCAAGGTTTTTGTGACTTAGGTGCTAGCGCAAGTCTCCTCCCTCTTTCTATTTGGTCTAAAACCAATCTGGGAGCATTGGTCTTTGTCAATATGAGGCTATATATGGCGAATGGATTCTGTGTGAAGCCAGCAGGAGTCACTGATAACGTGTCCATTCAAATAGGAAAGTTCTTTGTCCCCAATGACTTCATTGTCATGGAGATGCCGGAGGATCTAGCAGTGTCTATCATCCTTGATAGGCCCTTCTTACCAACAACCGACGCAATAATCGATGTCAGGAAGGAACTCCTAACTTTTGAGATTGGGGATGAGGTCGTTAAATTCCGATTCAACCCTACAATGAAGAAGACCACCGATGCAAAAGTTAAAGTACTAGATTATATTGAAGTTGTTGGCTCGGTATTGACCCCACCGGCAGCAGACGACAATTCTCTTTTTATGGAGTGCCTTGACGGGAGATCTTAAAGATGGAGGAGGAAGGTATGACTTTGTGACGATAAATCGTGTTCATGCTGGGTCAACAGTTCTGGTTTTTACGTACGAGGAGAATTCTCATTTTTTGGTGAATATTTATAATGAGACCGGTACGGAGGAGAACTACAATGCAGATGGCTCATAGTAAATGTAATGAGGATAGTTCATATTAATTTGGTTAGTATGAGTGTAGTCGTATCTAGTTTAGTTATTGTACAATCAATTTTAATTATTGTACAATTGTATCGTTCATATTGATTTGAGTGTTAGATAAATGAAGTTCAATTTAATTTTCATAGAAGAGTAGAAAGTGATACAAACAGTACATAGAACAATTGCACATAACTTTAATTTATGATCGTATTTATCAATTTTACAATCTTATATATGTATGCACTTTAATGTTTATATTAGAAGCAGTTGTTGGAATAACTTGAATCTATCTAATAGAGTTTATCTTTAGGGATATATTTATTATAGGTAGATTTATCTATAATAAGATATAGATAAAGATATATTTATGTAGATTTAGATTTATCCCTTTAGGCCTTATTGATATACTTATCCTAAAAGGATTAGAATTAGGTAAGGCTATATAATCTCCTACAGGCCTACCCTAGAGGCATCCAACCTTGTAACCCTAATCTGTTTTGCTTCCTCTAATAAGAAAACTGGTTCTCTGCCCGTGGATGTAGGCAACACACCGTTGCTGAACCACGTAAATCTCTGTGTTGCTCTTCGCTAATTTCATTCTCGTTATAACAAACTGGTATCAGAGCCTTGGTTGTGATTTCTGTTGAGAATGATGTCTGGATCTGTAGTGAAGATTGACAAGTTTACTGGAAGAAACTCTTTGAGTCTGTGGCAGATCAAGATGTGGGCTTTGCTGAAACAGCAAGGTTTATGGACACCGTTGGCCGCCGACAAGAAGGGGGCAGATACAACCACCGCTGAGTACGGCCTTCTGGAGGCACTAGTAGAAAAATCATATTTTAGCTCATGACCTATTAGCCCGGACCATTTTTTTATGGGGTATATTATCTTAATTGGCAATTTGTATTTTATTTTTGTGCATGAAAAGAAATATAACTCGTATATTTGAAAAACCTCCGCGGTATATTGTTGTGGGCTATTAATTGGTTCATATTATATAGCCCGGGCGTTTTTTTACAAATATCCGGGCTATATGCTTTTTTACCCCACAAATAATGATTATATCCCAACAACAATATACACCATACCTAATCTCCGGGGTATACGGTGTAATATTACAAAATCGATGATGAAATTGAAAAATGAAAAATCTCATTTCTCTATTCCGACTCCTCTTCCCCGGCCTCACCTCTTCTTAATCATCGCCTTTTCGCCGGCCTCCAGTTCCACAGTCACCGGCCTCTGGCCTCTTCTTGCACAGTCATCGACCTCCTCTTCGCTGTCGTCCTGTTGCACAGTCATCGAACTCCTCTTCGCTGACCTCCTCTTGCGCAATCGCAGATCTGTTACCTTTAAACCCTAAATCGTAGATTCGTTCTTGCCAAATCTCCTCCGACCTCCAATCCTTCTTGACATCCTCCCTGGTGATTCTCCTTGTTCGAGTTCGAAGTTGTGGTAGTCGGCTCCAACGGTTTCTCCCTTCAATCCTAGGTATGTCGTTGCATCTCCTTGTTTGTTCGAACCAGTGAATGATACCGCCGATGCAAACGACCTTTAATTATTCAAATTTGGGGTTTCGTTTGGGTTTCGTTTGTCACTTCTCTCTTCTCTGAACGACTTTAGGGATTGGATCTGTTTGTTCAATTTCACCGCCTATTGGAAATTTGGAAGTAGTGTTCAAGGTTGGGTGTTAGGACCTTTAATTTCTCATTCTCATGTTAGATTTCCCTCTATTTCTAGTCCTTGATTGATCACTTTTTGTTTAATTTTAGTGTCGACAAATGGACAGACAAGGTACGTGTTCATTGCAAATTGGAGATTTGATTTGAGACTCTCAAATGTGGGATGTGTTGGTGTCCCTCTTTCATTTGCACTTGAACTATGGGAGAGGGAGTCGTTTCAGGAAATGCAGTTGAAACAGGTGCTAAAGGAAGCAGAAGTCAGGGAGAAGAGCAACGGAAGAAGCCCTCTTCTTCCTTCTTTAAGTGCAAGTAAAGATGGACGAACCATGGACGTCTTCTGGTTCTTCAAGCCGTGTGCACACTCTTCAACTGATTTTTAGACTCAAATCTCAGCCATATCTCAAATTCCATGCTCAATTCTTTTTTTATTTATTTGTGTTATTACTACTGATAGGATTAGGATCAAAAAATTTTATATACTCTTTACAAATTCTTAATTCTCCATTCACATCAGAAAGGTGGTGGGAAGCAATAAATAGTGTAGATATGAGTTAAAACTTATTCTTGGTGCTTTTTTTTTTCCCTCTATTGATTTATTGATTAACTACATCTTTTTACGATGCAGTTATATTGTGGTTGCTCATTAGCTTGAGAGGCTCCTTGGCCCATTCATTCCCAATTACGATATCCAATGTCCTTGATTTTTGGTAAGACATCCAAAACTAAAACTTAAAATCATAGTTTCCTCCCTATGATTATTTATTGCATGTATAGTTTGTTTAAGTAGTTTTATAAACCAAATTATACTATTTCTTTCCCCTTAAATAATGTTGCATCCCTTAGGCCTCTATTGCCTCATTTGTCGTGATAGATATTTAGGCAAGCTCCATCCTATCGCAATGGTGTGGGGCGTCAAGGGGCAGTTGATCTCTTATGGATGGAAACATAACGCTACTATTTCACGTACGAATTAATTGAAATTGAACCGATTGTTGGCATGCTTCTTTTTACCAGGTCATAGTGTCGCAAAATGATTAGTTTAATGGTTCTTCCGGTTTTGAGCATGCAGTACCTTATATAAAGCCAAAAAGAGATCTTACTAATTAAAAAATTATAGAAATGCAAAATTTTTATAACTACATAAATGAGCTTGTTACAGAATTCCTTTTGCTCTGTTTTTATTAAGTGCATTATTTTTATCCTTTGCACTGCATTTGGAAAGTAAAATGGTCATCTTTTTTTGTCTATTAAAGATATTTTGGTAACTGAATCCAGCTGGGGACAAGGTATAGATAATAGCATTGCTATTAATTTAGTATCTTTTGGCCAAATTGACTCAAAGGTTTGTTAAAATACCTCATGATATTATGTGTAATATATGATTATGATGTTGTTTATAATGCGCGCAGCTTCTTGTGTATCGAGCTTTTTTTTTCAACGTTGCTAATTTGCTCTTTGTTGTTGCCTCTACTGGGAAAAAATAGCAGTTGACTGTTGTGCATTCTGGTGCAGAAAAGGAAGCATTTACCTCTGCTCTAAATATGGGCATCTCATTCGGGTAATGTTAATAATCATTGATTTTCTCGTCTCTCTGGCTGGTTACTTGCTGAGTGATGATTCAAGAACAACCATTACTTATCTTCCTCTTTCTTATTCTTATATATATGTTATTAATAACATGCCTCCCCTTGTCCCTTTGCAAAAATAAAAAATTCCTTGTTGATAGATTGCATTAATGAGTAGTTTTATCTTTACAAGCCTTGGTGAAATGGTTACTGCATTCATAATTAATACGTGCACGTCTTCTTACATGGTCAGTCACCTACAAGCTCATCTTCCTAAAAGGTCACTTCCTCATTTGCTTTTATATTTCGTTGATTGTAATCATTATTAGAGTGTCATTTGTGTTTAAGAAGATAAAAATAAAAATGGCTCTAACACTAGTATATGTTGAACGGAATTAAACTCACTGTATTTTTTAAACACATTACTTTATATTGGAAATTGCACCTTATACTCTGTCTATATGACTTGCTGAAATGTTGTTACACGCTCTAGTTATATATCAATCATTCTGTGATGCGTAAATTTTCTTCACTAATCAAAGCTAGATAGTGAACCCATAGGTTATCTAATTATATTGAAGAAGAATGTACAATATTTCACTATATTTTTTTTGTCCTAGTATTTATTCTGAGTCTCGAAACTATTGTTTTTAGTGTAAACTAACCTAAATTAAGTCATAAGCTAATGGTTATTGTTCAAGGGAAAGATCTTCGTAATCTGGCATGGCCAAATCTTATCTGTGCAACCATGCATTTGCCATGCTCATTAAATTTGAAGTATTGACATTTGGTGTGGTTTATATCTCATCTATTAATGTCATATAATATGCTCCTACTTTCATCTGTATGTCACTTTGCAGGACTGATAGATTGAAGAAACATTTCCTCCAATTATCATCAAAGTACAGTGCTTCAAATGTGGGCAAAGGATATATAGGGATCTTCTCTGGTTGTAGTTAGACATTAAAAATTGTTATTATTCAAGAACATGCGAGGTTGATGTTGTAATGGATTTTGGATGGTGATTGTATATATACATGTGATTGATATAAATACAATCTTGTGTTGAAAATTATTATTTTATTGATTTTAAGTTCACAACAGGTTTATTATGGATAATAAAATATAATATTGGAGAAAAAAAAGTTATAGAGCCCGGATTTTGTGGATTCCTCCGGGCTATATGACATGGTAGGAGAGAACTGCTTTATACACTTGAAGAAATATAGCCCGGATTAAATATACCATATAGCCCGGACAATATATGGTATATACCCCGGATGTAGAGGGATTATACCCCGGATATTGGGGGAATATACCCCAAGCGTTTTTTAATGTCATTTTCAGGGGATATTTTTATTGGTTATATACCCCGGATATTATTATTTTTGGTCCGGGCTATAAAGTTGGCCCCTTTTTTTACCCCAACCAACCTGAAGCCCGGACATAAAACTTGTCAGATCCGGGGTATAAGGTCAAATACGCCCGGGCTATAATTCAGTTTTTCTACTAGTGAGGAGAAGGCTCATTCGACGATTATGTTGTGTCTCGCAGACGATGTCATAATAGAAGTTGCTGATCAGGAAACCGCAGGCGGCTTGTGGCTAAAGTTGGAGTCTTTGTACATGACAAAGTCTCTGACGAACAAGTTGCTTCTGAAACAACGGTTGTTCGGGCTGCGTATGCAGGAAGGTACACAACTCAGAGATCATCTTGATCAACTTAACACTCTATTACTTGAATTGCGTAATATTGATGTTAAGGTGGAGGACGAAGATGTTGCCCTAATTCTGCTGGTATCCCTACCCCCCACATACGAGAACTTCGTTCAGTCGTTCGTCGTTGGGAAGGACACCATCACGTTGGAAGAGGTTAGATCGTCGCTTCACAGCAGAGAGTTGGGTCTGAAGGCAACCGCGTCAGTTACAGACAATCAGGCTTCCGGGCTTGTGGCCAACGGAGGCAATTCTGATGGTAGAAGGGGCAAGAAGCAAGGTCGCAAATCAGGCCCTAAACCAGACGACGTTTGTAACTACTGTAAGGAGAAAGGTCATTGGAAGAATGACTGTCCTAAGAAGAGGGAACAAGATCAGAAATCTGGATCTGCAACAGTAGTTCATGGTGGAAATACTTCTGAGGAAGATATTGTTCTACTAGCAGGTAATCGCATAGATCATGATGTGTGGTTTCTTGACTCAGGTGCGTCCTGTCACGTATGTCCTAGAAGAGAGTTGTTTGCAACATATAGATGTGTAGACAAGGGCAATGTTTCTATGGGAAACGATGTCATCTGCAAGGTTGTTGGGATCGGCTCAGTCAGGCTTCGGACAGATGATGGGAAATTTCGCACATTGGAGGATGTCAGGCACGTGTCATCCATGACGAAGAATCTGATATCCCTAACGGTGTTAGACGACAAGGGGTTCAGTTACACGGGTCATGGTGGAAAGCTGCGTGTGTTCAGAGGTTGTGATGTGGTTCTGCATGGAGTCAAGCAGGGAAAGGGAACTTTGTATGCCTTACAAGGTTCAGCAGTCACAGGTGCTGCAGATGCTGCTTCAGTCAAGGTTAGGGAGACTGTTGCTGAGGAGGTGGAGTTGAACTTCACTCCAACAGAGACTCAGACACCTGAGTTGGTCACTGACCAATCATCACAGACAGGTACTACTGAGTCAGATACTGGTGTGACAAAGAATATACCACTAGACACAGGAACAGGTGGAGCTGTACATCAGAGTATTGCTCTAGATCGACCACGAAGGGTTGACATCAGGGGGCCTGCGAGATCCAGGTCTGACGATCTGGTGGGATATGCTTTGCATGTGGTCGAGGAGGGGAAGGATGGTGTTCCATCCAACTACAAGGCTGCTGTTTCTGGAGGTGAGTCAGTACACTGGCAGGCTGAGAAGAGAATCAGGGTGAAGAAGGTGGGGACAGCTGATAATCCCGCTGGTATGTTCACCAAGCCAGTTCCGAAGAGCAAGTTCCAACATTGTTTGGACTTGCATAACATCACCAACTGTTGAGTTGCTCTACGGAGCAATCTGGGTCCTCCTACGAGGACAAATCTGAGGCAGAAGAACGTCTGGCACTTGTCATGGTGCATCTGTTTCTGAGAGGAGATTCTGGTACATCCGGCATTGAAGCGCATCTGGTACATCTGGCATGGCATTGCATCTAGTACGTCTGGCGCTACAATGCGGTTGGTACATCCGAGAGGATTCAAGTCAAGGTGGAGATTTGTTGGAATAACTTGAATCTATCTAATAGAGTTTATCTTTAGGGATATATTTATTATAGGTAGATTTATCTATAATAAGATATAGATAAAGATATATTTATGTAGATTTAGATTTATCCCTTTAGGCCTTATTGATATACTTATCCTAAAAGGATTAGAATTAGGTAAGGCTATATAATCTCCTACAGACCTACCCTAGAGGCATCCAACCTTGTAACCCTAATCTGTTTTGCTTCCTCTAATAAGAAAACTGGTTCTCTGCCCGTGGATGTAGGCAACAGACCGTTGCTGAACCACATAAATCTCTGTGTTGCTCTTTGCTAATTTCATTCTCGTTATAACAACAGTACAAAATTATTAATATTGTTTTATAATATTATTCATGCACTTTAAAATTTTATTTTTGCACTTTCATACTATTCATGCCCTTTATAGCTTGATTGATTGTTCTACTTATTCAAATCGGATTATGAAATGGCAAGGTCATTGGGATTAAGCTGGTAGAGGACTACTAATTAATCATCTACGCCAACAAGGTAATATGGAATTATGGATCTCTAACTCTCTTTCCTCCCTTTTGTCGAGCCTATTAAATGATCTGAAGCCTCAAAAGTAGCTATTGCTAATGGAGTTACTGGCATGAATGCATCACTCCCTGCACAAGCAGTCTTTGTTCCCGTTGATTTGGTATGAGTTTTATTTTACCAAGTAGAGCCTGCACAAGTGGACTTTTTGGGATATGTTGTAGGATCTTATGGTTCCATAGGTTTTTGTTAATATACTTGTTTATTGTGTTGCATGACATTACATAAATAACCTATGTTTGTAAACTGAATGGATCTAATTCAGAAGCAAAACCAGTCCATATGGAATTAGCATTTTGGAGCCAGATCCTTTCACTTGGATTTGCTTAAATAAT
Organism: Persicaria maculosa; assembly: GCA_963922045.1. Classification (NCBI taxonomy): domain Eukaryota; kingdom Viridiplantae; phylum Streptophyta; class Magnoliopsida; order Caryophyllales; family Polygonaceae; genus Persicaria; species Persicaria maculosa. The sequence continues at coordinate 42,032,375 of OY998271.1, forward strand.
TTGTAGTATCTAATCTAAGTACCAACCTTTTGATTTCTCTGATATGTATCCATTCCTAAAATTGTATGACTATGTTGTTGATTATGATGTGAAGGGAAGTGTAATGCAATATAATATGAAATTAGTTGATTGGAAGTCAGAAAGTTGATTTACAGTAATGTTGATTTACAATAGTATGCTTTGCCCTCTTCTGTAACATATTTTTTCTGTATATCATTCTTATGGTGATGCTTTTTACTTCTTATCAACAAGGGGACCATGGTTTTACAAAAATTTGCAATGTATGTATTTTTTTGTAAAAGTGGCCAAATTCGATGGTGATTTATATTTTCTTATGTGTGCACTTTATATTCTTATTGATGAACTTTACAATCTTATTTATGCACTTTATATTTTATCTAGAAAGAACTGCACATTTATTAATATTATTCATGCACTCTATAAAGAGCATCTAGCAACACAACTATTTTCCTCAATATTATACCTCCATAATTTGCATGTTGCTCATCAATAAAGAGCATGTAGAGAATCTGCAACTCAAGTCTATGCACCCTATTTGTCTCATGGCAGCACAGAATAGTAAAAACTAGTAGCTTCTGAAGAATCCTCAACACAAAACTCACTATCTCATGTGACTTGGTACTTCTGGAATTATAAGTATCAAAAACCAACACCAAGTACCACATTTTGTCGACCTCTAGATTATGGATAGATAAACTACCTAACGCAGTAGAAAAACCAAGAATATTGTTGAACTGGGTGACAATCAACTCCATATTTGTATTGCCAAGCCTGAATTGAATAGACCTCCTTCCTCGCTCGTCAACAAAGGATCTCAAAGAGCTAAGAAACTAAACAATGAGCATTGTATAACTGGGCACGCTGAAAGTCAGCAGCAGACCTAGCTAGACCATCGATAATAAGCACTCTTACAATCTCTCCATGTACATATAGGTAGTCTATATCGTCTTAATTTTACCAAAGCCTCGCATGATGCTCCCGCACGCCCAATCATCTTGACATTAATATTCCTCTCTTCCTTAGGTTTTGAGAATATCATATCATCCATGATTCTTGCTGGCATCCTAAGGCACTAATTACATCTCAATCAATACATTGAACAAGAAAACACCAAATCTCTACAACTCATTCAAATCATCATATCACTCATAATAAAAATGGATTACATTTGAATCAAGATATTGAAATTCAAAATAAACACATCCTACAACTTATTCGCAACGTTACTCGTCAAAATCCTAAAAATCAAGATCAATTACTTCTTATGGATGAACTTGTAAGAAATAAAGTTGAAACACATACCTTAACCTCTTAAGATGGTAGAAAATCAAATTTGAAGAAAAAAGCAACCCTTTAATCACTCAAACTAATACAAACATAACGAACTCCTTATAAATCCCCATAGTTGCCCAAAACAACGTGTACTTGCCTGAAACATCATGTACCTGACTAGATGGGTACTCGGCTGATCTATTCTCTGAACTATGGGAATTCGATTTGTTTTGGTTTTATAAGCAATGTGTGGTGTTCCCTGCACCGATTACGAAGATAGAAACAGTAGGTATTTACATGATAAAGTTGGATATAAATATTTTTATGTTCCTAAGATAGAAGAAGATAGAACAAAGTGTCTAAAAAACTTAACCAAATACGTACAAAAAAAATGTTTTTGGTATTTTTGGATTTTTTTTTTAAGTATTTTGTGTCTTTGATCAATCTCAACTAAATTTAAATCATATTTAACCAGAAAGGTAAGTACATAATCAAATAACAAGTTTTACACTCGATTGTAGCCTGAAACCATGGGTACCTAGTTGAAAGCCCCATTACTCGATCGAGTAGGCTGGTACTCGCCCTAGTAAGTGTGTACTTGCCCGAGTTCTTTACTTATATTGAGCGCTGCATTTCATGTTTACAGCTAGACCTAATGTCTCATATCCCTTTAAGGATTAGTGTAGGGATCTCCCCAATCATCCTTTATGTTTTTTTTATTACAAGGAAATATATTAGGATCAAGAAGCCCCTACAGGCCTAACTCCATCCTACAACGTCCTTAAGAATGAAAAAACAAAGTTTTGAATCTTTATTTATGATGGTGAAGGATAAGGCCTTGAGCCAGGTGGTGCCACTCTTAGGGTTACTACAAATGATAATGTCGGATGGGGACGAATCGAAGGTCGATGGCAGCTTATGGGCCAGGGCGACTTCTATAGCTTCTCGGACGAAAAAGCCATGACACCAAAAAGCTTGGTAATAGTAGAGAGGGTAGTTGTCAAATTTTGAAATCTCCTACACTCAACTTAGACAGAGAGTGGAAGATTGTGGGAATTTACTGGTATATTGCATAACAAACTCCATATAAGAATTATATATAGTTAAACTGACTACCATCCCATGCAATAAAATAAGCTATCTAGACTTAACCAAAACTAACTATAGTTAAACCATATGGACTAGTCTTTACATCCCCCTCAAGCTAGACAAGTCCAAGCTTGGAAACAAAAAACGATGTTGCTCAGCCCCAAGAGGCTTAGTGAGAACATGAGCAATCTGAAATCGAGATTGAACATGGGTAGTGTAAAGAAATCCTTCCTAAACAATATCACAAACAAAATGACAATCAATACGGATATGTTTCATCCGTTCGTGAAACACAGGGTGAGCAGCAAGCTAATGAGCCGCATTATTATCATAGTGATTGAAGATCAATCGACGGGAATTTGAATACCAAGGTCGTCAAGCAGACCATGAAGCCACACAACCTCACTAGCCACTGGAGACATGGCACGGTATTCACTCTCCGTTGAAGACTTGGACCTCGTACGTTGCTTCTTGGTCTTCCAGGAAACAAGAGAGGAACCAAAGAAGAAACAATAACCTGTCAAGGAATGATAGGTAAAGGCACAAGAACCCCAATCAGCATCGCTAAAAGTGTGAAGGGTGAAGGAAAAGGATGTTGGATAGAACAGGGACAAATTGGGAGTGCCCTTACGGTATCTCAACAAAAACAGAGCTGCATCCATATGAGGTTTACGAGGAGAAGCAAGGAATTGGCTAAGCTACTGGACAATGTATAAGATATCAGGTTGGGTAAGCATGACGTAAAGTAACCGGTTAACCACACGACGATACACCTTGGGATCACTGAGAACCTCCCCATTATCAATAGAAAGATAAAGATGTCTTTGCACTGGAAATGCAGATGGACGACAATAAGTCATTCCCATATTAGAAAGGGTGTCAAGGATGTATTTCTGTTGGTTGAGACTAATGCCTTTGGAAAAACGGGTGATTTCCATCCCCAAAAAAGTAATGAGCCATGGCAAGATCCTTGATCGTAAATGCAGTATGTAAGGAAACCATGAAAGCCTGAATATCAACAGTAGAGTCCCCCAATATCAACATATTACCAATATACACCAGGGAAATAATCATCGAGCCTGCAATGCCTTTGACAAACAAGGAATAGTTGTCCTTCGATTGCACAAATCAAAATTGAACCAAGGACTTAGTCAATTCCTGATTTCACTGGCGACTAGCTTGCTTGAGCTTGTACAACGACCGCAGGAGCTGCAACATACCCTTGAGGTGGAGAGATGTAAACTTCCTCATCAAGATAACTGTGCAAAAACTCGTTATTGATGTCGAGTTGATGTAGATCCCAACCCTTGCAGCAACTAAATTAAAGCAATGACAAGCCTCACCGTGGGAAGCTTAGAAAAAGGAGAAAATGTTAACTTGTAATCCTTATTCTTGACATGGTTGAATCCTTTAGCCACAAGATGAGATTTATGACGATCAATTGTGCCATCAGGTTTGTATTTCAACTTAAACACCTATTTTGAGCCTATGACCTTCTTCCCTTCAGGTAGATTAGTAAGGATCCAAGTTTTGTTAGCTTCCAGAGAGGCTAACTCAGCGGACATGGCCTTCTCCCTCTCAGGATTGCCTTTAGCTCGATTATAAGAATGAGGTTCATAGGTTGCGAGAACATTGAACAAAGATGCTCTATAGAAATCAGTTAGATTTTTCAAAGTCTCATGACAAAAAAACAACAAAGGCCTTTGAAAGAGAAATAGAAGAATCAGATCGACGATGGAGATTGGTGCACATAAAATCATTCAATCGAGCTGGAGGTTGAACATGGCGACAAGGCCAGATAAGAGAGGTGTCAGAAACCTCACTAGATGACTCATAATCAACCTGATTATCCACCTGAACCCCTGCAGAAGGCAGGTCTGGAGGCAACTCAATAGGAGAACTAGAAAGAAGAGGTGTGGCCCTATCAATAACATGTGAAGAGGAAGGCGCATCATGATAAGTTGGGGAAACCAATGGAAAAGAAAAAGAGGAATCGAGCACAGGTGAGGAAGGCACATGTGAAGATGTGGAATGAAATGGGAAAACATCTTCATGGAACACAACACGCCGACTCACAAAAATGGTGTTCGTGGCAAGATCAAGACACGTATATGCCTTTTGATCAGCAGGCCGGGTACCTAAGGAACACAAACCGTCTAGCAGTAGGGCTAAATTTACCCTTAGGAGGAGCATTATGAAGAGAAAAACAAAGACAACCAACAACACGAAGGTGATCAAAAGATGGTGTTGTGTGATACAATACCTCATAAGGACTCTTCCAAGTCAACACAGCAGTGGGCAAACGATTGATGAGGTAGGTTGCAGATAGAATGCACTCACCCCAAAATCGAATAGGCAACACAACATGAAGCCTTAGAGCCCGATCCATCTCTACAAGATGTTGATGCTTCCTCTCAACTCTAGCATTTTGTTGAGGAGTACGAGGGGCATATTTCTAGTGCTGAATTCCCCGTTGTGCAAAGAAACGCACACAACTATATTGAGTAAATGCAGTATCATTATCCATTCTGAAGGCCTTAACCATGCAGTTAAACTGATTTTCAACTTTCATCAGCAGAGATACAATAAGCAAGATGCACCATCCTATCTGCTACCGTATTAGCTTTTCTGAAAATGTGATGAATAGAAACTGGATTAAAATATTGAATAATATACTTAATGTTCGTCTCAAAGAGTTCAATACTCCATGGGCATCCCCATTTCCCTAAAAATGATTTGATAATGGTTTGGTTGTCACCCTCAATAAGAATATTACTAATCCTCAACTCTTTTGCCCTAATAAACAAGAGACCCACCACTTTGCGACTTTGTTTTCCACCCCCCCCCCCCCCCTTCACAATCTTTGTATCATCCTCCTAGCTATTCGTGTTAAGATTATATTTGCGGGCTTGGGACCAAGTTTGTTTCATCGTAAGCATTAAAACTTTGATGGTAATCATCTTTTATGTTATTCTTTGAAACATTAGCGAGTCAAGATTTAAAGTTAGAAGACTTACCTGGTTGAACTTGTCCAAGATTTTCATTAATCAAATGCAATAAGATTCTTCTTGAATATCTTAGGTGTATGCTTCACCATTGTAATCTCAACGATCAATGAATTCAACATATGCCTTATCTTCACCAATTCTCTAGAACATTGTCTTATTCCTAAAATTCATGTTGGTTTTTAGGCTTCTTCGAAATCCTCTTCCTAGACTTACATCTTGATCTGCATAGTCGCCCTTGATGACGAGGAAATCGATCAACGAGCACAAAGAACAAGACAACTCTAACAAGTACTTCATGAGTGATGTAGTCTATGTGGGAAATTTCTAGGAATCCTAGAGATGCATGTAGTACTTGTTAGAGTTGGCTTCATCGTACTATTGTGAATCGTCGTTACTGTTGAACTATACCGAGAGGGATTCATTTTGTGTGTCAACTAGTTCGATGAAGATAATCTTAGAGATGCATGTAGCAATACTTTGTAACTAACGTTATGCTTTGACCTAGTCCCTAGCGGGATTTATATGTAGATAGTATTGTCGTGTTGCACGACCTATACACGTAGGAGTTTGAGTTTTAGAGGAAAAAGATCTTTTGTGCATGTGGGATAGGTTAGAATTATTTTATATAGTTTAGACATTATTATTTTCCGTCCAAAAGATAAAAGTCTAATTTACATAATTAGGAAAATAATTCTTATTCGTTAAAAGTTAATGAATATTTGTATAAATAATATATATCTGTTATATATTTATTTAAATAATATATATAATAAGAGATAAATTCTCTAAATGGGAGAAGAGACGTTTTTTCTCACCCAATTATAGTATGTCTGCTCTCCAAATAAATCTCACCAAAGACTATCATTCCTAGAGAGAGTCTCCTTCCTATCCAATACTCTACCATCATGTATATGCTATGAATCATAGGTTTTCCACTGGTTTGAATCTTTAATGAGATATAGGATTATGAAAATCTAAATGGTGATCGAAGTAAAATGCAAGACGATTTTAATTAATTCCGTTTCCCTATTCGAGAGTTTATCTCTCGAATTCTAACCATTACATATATGTGTTTACGATAAGATTAAAATCGACCCAATTCAAGGACACAAAAAAACAAAACATTGGTTTTGAAAATACCAAATTTCTTTAGAGATGGAAACCTAGGAGGTAATTAAAGTCCTTTGCGATTGTTAATAGCCGTGGAGACCTTGTTGATGAGCAGATCATAGACCTCGCTGTGGTTGCTCAGCCTATTGGCGTACTTGTCCAACAACTGATGCCTCATCTCCCTCGCGCGTTCGGTCGGTTTCATGATATCCGAAATCGCCCCTGCTCCATTTGGCATGATCGATATGGCTGACCCAACCACGCAAACCAACTCCAATGCGGCGATAGCCCCGACAATCACCTTCGAACCAACCTTGCAGGCTTTCAAGCGTCTGTTGTTCCGAGCATCCAACTCGTGCTTGTTGGCCAGGAGCAACTCCTGCAGGTACTCAAGGGTGGCGAGGTCGCCGGACTCCACGATGGAGTCGAACGTGGTCTTCCACTCCTCCTCCCCCTCGAAAGCAGCCATCTCGCTCGATCGCTCGATCAATCAAATCTCTATCTGTAATATTATTGGGTGCCTTTTCACCAACGTCAAGGAACGGATTTCTCTTGGTCTTTTGATTTAAGGTTTTGACTTTCGATGGACTCCTCATCGTGTCTCGCCTCTCCCTATATATATATATATATAAAATTCATTTTCTCTGTAATAATTTAATGGAGTAATTAATAATATACTGTAATATGGTAGCCGCCGTCTGGGATGCTCTAAATTTTGAAATTAGACACTACGAGTCCAACATGTCCAAGGACTCCAATCACATCAGTCAACCTTCTGAAATTTGGTAGTCAATTTTGTACTCCTTATTTACGCTGCAGATTATTATCGTGGGCGTAATAAACTGCACCACTATGGTTTTGGTTTCTTAGAACCGGTAATTTAGATAGAATATATATGTATAGGACCAAATATCCATTTATAATTATGGTTAATTATGTTATACTCCGAAGGTAATTCTAACGGGGATTATTCACTCTGACAGTAATTTACACCCACATACTTTATTTATCATTTATATTACATTTTGTCTCTTGAGATATAGATGTGTGATTTAAGAGTCGTAGCCCGTAGGGTATTTCATATGTAAAACACTCTATATTTTTTTAAGTCACACGTCTGTAACTCAAGAGGGGCAAGATTTATTTTCTAAAAAAATAAAAATAAATAGAATATGTGATATAGATAGTAAAAAAATGAGTGCATATATCACTTCCTTTTTAAAAGGATTCACTTCCCTGTTATAAGTCTTAGAGCAAGCCCAACAGTTTTGGTGAAAAATCTCTAAAATAGAGATTAAAATATCAAAATAACTAAAAAAATTCACTACAACTCCAACTCCAACAACTTTTCTATTTTACATATTTTTACCTTTATGGTACAATAATAAATAAATACATTTATTAAGGATATTTAATTCTACATTTCTAAAAAATTCATTTAAACTTAATTCTACCATTTAGTCTCACATTTCTAACATAAAGTAACATTTATAACAATTAAACTTAATTTCTAATATTTCTAACATTTTTTACTTATTTATAACATTTCTAAGATTTAAAATTTGAATTGCCATTTGCCATCATTTTTTAATGGTTGCTGTGAAAAATCTAGGAAATGTCTACCTAGCTAATAGGATTGGTTTGAGATCGCTCATCAATCCATTGTCATGGCTCAATTTTGATCACCCAAAACTATGCTCTGGGCTATCAAACCTGATCATAATCTCTAATCATATCTACAAGAATGAAGATTTGGTTTCTTGTAGCTAAAATAGTAAATCATATACTGATAAGGCATGATATATACAGGCATTTTGAGTCATTTTTAAGTTATTTAGGTTGCATTTAGACATGCTTTCAGCATAAAATGCATTCATTGTCTCTTAAGTGGAAGAAGTCGGAATCTACACAGTTTTAGTCTTTAATTGCAGGTAATAGATCCGTGCTTTGAATATTAATGGTCGAAGAATCATGGATCAAATGGAGGTTGGAAGAGCTAAGGAAGAAGTCCCAAAGAGAACAAGCCAAGGGAGCGTTAGAAGACAAGTCAGAGGACTAAGGAACGAGCTGAAACGAAGGAAGTGGAGAAACCTCAGCTTTTGGATTTCAATCACTTCGAGTCAAGTTTTAACATCTTCACGAGAGTTGTAGTCCTCTAAAAGATCTTTCCAACGCATATTTATATGCGTCAATCCAAATAACGAGGACCCCGAAAAGTTTACAACATAAGAGCTGAAAAAGATGGAAAACATATGATCGGCGCCCGCCGATCCTTAGCACCGTCTGAGGGTTTCCGCGGACAACACAAGATCGGCGCTCGCTGATCACCGAATCTCAAAAAATCTTCCGGAGCCGAATCTAGCCCAATGGGCTTTGCTCAACCACTCAACACACAATTCACACAATCATTCTCTCTTCTCTAAGAGGGATCCGCCTCCCTTGTGGAGCGGAACCCTGAAGTTCTATTTTCTTTTATGTTTTGCATGAAGATAGCCATGCTCGGCTAATCTTCCACTCATCTGCTTGTCGAGACGTTGGTTTGGTTATCAATTCAGGTTCTTTCTATCTTATTATCTCATATCATTTGAGCTTATATTGTTATTACGTTGCATGCTTTTGTCTTGATTAGCTACCTTGACTGAGTTGCATCTAGCTAGGGTTTCGACTACTTTCACTCTGGCGGGTCGAACCTCTATAGTAGAAAACACATCTAGTGATAACAGGTTGGGAAACTATTTTTTCTAAGGAAATCGACACTTTAGTAATATTGTTTATAGGTAAAAGGCAAGGGGTAGGTTGACAACTAGGTGACAACTTGTTATAAACCGTAAGCTATATTATTAAATTGCTAAGGATACTTGGGACTTAATGCTTCTCGAACTCCATGCAAGAGTTTCGGGAGTTGATAGTGATCAAATCAGGAAGCTATACAACTCTGTGCATAAGAACCAAGATAACCAACCATGTCGAGATAGGTAGATGAAACCAATCCCTTCATAATCACTCATTACTCGTACTACTTTGCTTTCATTGCGTTCATTCACAAACCTCAATTAATTAGTTTGCTGCTTTATTCTCTCTCTTCTGCATAGTTAACAAGATATCGTACTAAATACACGCTCTCTGTGGGATCGACACCTGTACTTATTTGTTATACTAGTGTTGAGTATTGGGTATTTATCTTTGGCGAGATCAACGACCAGTTCACCGCTCATCAAATTTTGGCAAAATTTGATTGAGGTACATCACTCTTCTTCCTCTCTTTTGTTGTCCCAACGAAAATACATCTTGGACTTGCTTGAACGTAGCAATAGGATGGGAGAAAAGCCTATAGCTTCACCTGAAAAACCTAGGTCAAGACTACGCATAAGGGGTGACCCACTAGTTGATCCACATCTTTATCGGAGTATATGACCATTACTCACCTGAGATTGCCTACTATTTCAATCGAGTTTGTCAATTTACGCATAGTGCATCTAAGCTTCATTAATGGGCTACGGTAAAATGAACGTTACGCTAACTAAAGGGGACTATTGATGCTGGTCGGCCTGGTCTTTCGTCCCTTGCATGATTCATGCCTGGTTTGCTTCACTGATGCTAGCAGGGCTTCGGATCCCGATGATTGTCTATCCCAGCATAGGCGTGGCCACGGGTCACGGGTTAACCCGTGACCCGGCGGGTCGTACGGGTCATTGACCCGGCGGGTCGTACGGGTCATTGACCCGGCGGGTCGTACGGGTCATTGACCCGGCGGGTCGTACGGGTCATTGACCCGGCGGGTCAATGACCCGGCGTGTCCGGGTTGACGGGTAGGCGGGTGGGGACGGGTAGCGGGTTAGGTTTAGGGTCGGGGTTTAGTAACCCGGTGACCCGGCGGGTCGACATATTTTTAAAAAGTAGCCGTTGACGGGTGGGGCCCACCGGAGGCTGAATTTTTTTTTAAAATGTAGCTGTTGTAACGGCTAGTTGGTGGTAGATTAGGCTCGGGCCTATAAATAGACGACTCCTTCATGTCCCAAATCACACATATTCCCATCCAATCCATCAATCACCTATCAATTTTATTTCATAAGCTCGTAATCATGTCCGACGCAACTAGATCCGATGATAACCTTCGGGTGGAGTTGTTCCGGGATCATTACGAGAAGGTGGAGCAAGCCGGTGGAAAGTTCGAAGCCGTTTGTCGTCATTGCGGTCACAAGTACAAGGTGACAAATAACCTTGGATATGGAAATTTGAAGCTTCATATCACCAAGAAGCACCCCGATAAGATCAAGAACGATGGAGCATCGGGCTCGAGTGGTGGTAACTAGTCTAGTATTCCTAAGTCCTAAGTCCTAACTCCTAAGTCCTAATCCTAATTAGTGATTTAGTGAGTAGTGTAGTTATGTAGTTATGTAATAAGTTTATGTTTTAAGTTTTTAACTTTTTATGTGATGTGTGAATCAGTGAATGTGAGTTGTGATTTGTGAACTTGTAATCGTATGTCGGTTTACAATAAACTTGTGTTTGAATGATTCTATAATTGGTGTTGTATAATATAATTTGTTTAGTAATTACCTAACAACTTAGTAAAAATTACCTAAATATTAGATATCACATTTAAAATGTCAAAAAAATTAAAAACTCAATAAAATAAATTAAAAACTTCACATATAACTTTAATTACAAGTTAAGAGGGATTGGAAGAAGCCAAACAACACCAAAAAAAAATAAAGGGCAACGGCTACTTTCCAACGGTCGGATTGGCCCTATAAATACCCCTTTTCCCTCCCATTTTCAACCCACACCTCACTCATCTCCTCTAATCTCATCTTCATCTCTCTAATCGCTCTCTAATCGCTCGATCTTGTCTCTCGTAGTCCCGGTTTCCTAATCTCTCTCTTACATCTCCTAAATCTCTAAAATTCAAAATTTCGGGTGTCTTCAACCGAATTACCCGGGGTCGCAAGAGTGTTAGTGGAGCCCCATCTTCATCGACCCCGAGTGTTGGAGGCGGAGGCGGCTCGAACCCGGCGGCAACACCAAGCCTTCGGCGAAGTGCATTGGTCTCGGCGGCGAGCGGATCCCGACGTCGTCGAGATGATGCTCTTTTAGCCGACCACGTCGACGAGATTATGGAGGAGGAGGAGGCCGAGCCCAAGGGGACCCCCCAAGCCGGAACTCCGACGATTCCGACCCAAGAGTCCGGGTTCCCCGCCGAAGGAACTCCGACCGATGGCGTCCCTATTACTACGGCGGAAGTTCGAGCCGCTACTTTCAAGTATTGGTTCACGAAGGGGCCTAGGGATCCGGCTTGGGAGGAAGACAGTTGCTCGGCCAAGTGCAACTTCTGCGGGACGCTCTACAAGCACAAGAAGGGAGGCGGATATGGGAACTACGGTCGCCATATCCGGTCGAAGCATCCCGAAAAGCTCGGCCTCGCCAAGGGACAAACTCAACTAACCGGGTACGCATCTTCTTCCTCTCAACCCGCTGGTTTATGGTCTTATGATTATCGTAGTTGTCATGATAACTATGCGGAAATGATAGCTGCCGAGGGTTTAGCTTATAGTTTTTCACAACGTTTATGTTTCAATGATTTTATTACACAAAATGTTCAACCTGCATGGCAAGGTATTAGTCGAAACACGGTTAAGAGGAAAGTACTTAGACGGTATACCGCCCGTAAAAATGAATTAATCGAATATTTTCAAAAAAACCATGATTTAGAAGTTTCGATTTGTAGTGACATTTGGACCGACCATTGGCAACATCACTCATACATGGGTGTTACTTGTCATTGGGTTGATCAACGTTTTCGATTGCACAAACATGTTTTAGCTTTTCGAGTTTTCAACGACGCACACATGGCACGAAACATAGCATGTGTCCTTTTAACCGTTTTACAAGAATATAGATTGACTAAAAGAGTTTTCAGTATCGGTTTTGACAACGCTTCTGCCAACACCGCATCTATTCCGGAATTAATCCAATTCTGTCAGCCCGGGATAGGCGGTAAGTTTTTCCACATCCTTTGCGCCCCTCATATTTTAAACTTATGTGTCCAAGATGGTTTAACATATTTACAATCTGTTGTTGAACCAATTCGATTTGTTTTGCGGGCACTTTGGCGAAGCAAACAGCTTCGCAAAAGTTGGAGCACTTATTGTCGCTCTCACCAAACGCGCCCAAAGCAGTTCCCCAAGGACGTTTGCACTCGGTGGAACTCGACTAACAAAATGATTTATGATTCCATCGCTTATAAGGAACTTCTTTCCGGTTTTGCAACACAAAACATCGAAGGGTCAAACATCTTTGCGGAGGTTTGGACTCAGGCCCGAGATGTTGTGGAGGTTTTCAAAGTTTTTTACGACGCAACTCGAACTTTCAGCCACGTTTACATGCCTACATCAAACCTTTTCTGTTTTATTGCAATGAACATAGCAATAACCCTTCAAGACGGGATTAACGTGCCTTCCATCAAAATCGCTGTTTTGGAGATGCGGCGAAAATGGTTAGCATATTACAAAGTTATACCCGACATTTTCCTCGTAGCATGTTGTTTCGACCCTAGATATAAATTAAACGGGGTTCAAAAGTTTTTAGAAAACTATTTTCCGACTTTAGAAATTGAGGAAGATCCCGATTGCAATGTTCCAATTATAGTTGCTAGAGTTAGAGGATTATTAGAAGAATTATATACTGAATATTCGACGGGCGATAGAGCGCCCTCCTCCGGTCGTCCTCCCGTGCCTTCCAGTTCAAGCGGGTCACGAACAAGCATCACCGCTAGAACTAAGGCACTTGCCCGAGATATCTTTGGGTCAAAGAGATCGAGATCTTCGTCGAGCCCCCACTCGGAGCTCGACGAATATTTGTCCACTAACTTTGATTTTCACAGCAATGAGGAAGAAGATTTCGATGTCCTAGAATGGTGGAGCCGCCCCAAAAGACAACGATTCCCGACGTTGCAGGTAATCGCCCGACAAATACTTGGGGCCCCTTGCTCCACCGTTGCCGTCGAGCAGCTTTTCAGTCGCGGAGGTCAGATTCTATCGGAGAAGAGATCAAGGTTGCTTCCCGAGAACCTAGAAGCCCAAGTTTGCCTTGCAGATTGGAAGAAGGCGGATATGCGGATGCAGAAGAACAGCTTGGGGACTGATTCCGAGGATGACGACGGAGTGGATACGGAGTCCGTTGGGAGCTCCATTGACGGCGCGGTCACAGATGGCTCAGGAGGTGGAGGGTCCGACGATCAACAAGACTAGAAGAATAGGTAACCGGGCCGGGGTTCAGACATACACAGGTAAAAGAACTACGTGGGCTTTGATTCCTCAACCCCAGAAGGATACGTAGGCAATCGGGAAACCGATTCAAGCCCTTCTTCTTCCCTTTTTTTCCCCACACTCAATCATACACAAATTGTACAATTGTAGTCTTGTATACTTATAGTTGAAGTTGTAGTCTTGAGAATTATAAGTTGTAATATTGTAATTTGTACCTAAATGGCAAACACGAAAGGATATTTTTCAAACATATATGCGTCCAATACCTGTTCTCGACAATTCCGTAAACTCCGAACAAGTGCAAACCCGTCCAACCCGGGCCATATTCGTCGGGTCAACCCGCCGGGTACCCGCCGGATCGACCCTTCGACCCTCTGACCCGCCGGGTGACCCGAACCCGCCAACCCGTGGAATTCCCGGGTTAGGGTTCGGGTCACCCCTCCCCGACCCTTGACCCGGCGGGTCGAACCCGTCGACCCGTCGGGTCAGACCCGTGGCCACGCCTATCCCATCATGGTTTCTCCATTTATTTTGGAGGGAATTTGGTGAGCTGGTCATCTCACAAGCAAAAGGTGGTTGCTCGTTCTAACACTGAGGGAGAGTATCGGGCTATGGCCTTCACTTTTGTTGAGTTGATTTGGCTCTGTCAGCTATTTCAGGAAATGTTGACCTCCTCTGTTGAGCCACCTATTCACTTGTGTGATAATCTTAATGCTATGTTTCTCACAGCTAATCTGGTCTTCCATCAACGCTCAAAGCACATAAAGATTTATTATCATTTTGTGCGCGAATAGGTTCAATCTAAGGAGTTAGTGGTTCGACGGGTCAAGTATGTTGATCAAATAGCTAACATCTTTACCAAAGCCATAGGTTCTTCTCGTTTCAAAAATTTATTGTTCAAGCTGCTCGTTCGAGATCAATTGTGAGCTTGCAGGAGGGTTTTAAGATATTATTGTTCTAAAAATAATTGAGCTTATCCTGATTTGGGATTTCTATAGATACGTGTAAATAATAGTTTTAGGTTCCTTGATTCTAGCTTACAGTTTGTATTTCTCTATATAAATTAACTCTCAAATGGAATGTGAAAATCATCCTTTTCCACAAACATTACTTTCTTATATCCCAGGCTAGCAATGATCCCTTATGGTTAGACGCCATGGAAAAGGAGATTTGTGCTCTAGAAGATAATAAAACATGGCACATTTTACCCCTGCCTCCCGAAGAAAAAGCAATTGCGAGCAAGTCGCTAGGTATTCATAATCAAGTATAAACTGATGGTAGTGCTGAGAGATACAAGGCACGTCTAATGGCAAAGGGTTTTGTTAGTAAATTCCATTAATAATATTCAAATTAATTAAAAGACATCAAATAAAAGTGAACAACTCATCTGAAAACACGATGTAAGGAATATAACTCTAGTCTACTCATATGTGTGTGTAGCCTTGAGTTGTATAATTGGCTAGTAATCCATTAGTTTTGGAAAGGCCCGGATCTGGACAGCCCATCAACATCACTCCAGCCCAACTGTAGCTTTAGCTCAGCTTCTCCATCAGATGTGCCTCTGCGCTGCATTTTGGTTAGTTCAGTTATGCCTAAAAGGCCTCTTTCTTGACTCTTGGACACTGTAGAACATAGAGAGGGAGTTCACATAGAGAGAGAAGGTTAGGGTTCTGATGTACGCCGTTTTAGGCATATTTTGCGTCATGTTTTTAGTCTTATTTAGGTCTTTTTATGCATATTTTGTATTGGAAAAGTATCGAAATTGTGTAGTTGCTGATTAATTGCAAGACGTGGAGTCTACACAAAGTTTGATATGGTTTTCAGGTATTTATAGCTGATTTAGAGAAGTTTCGACGCACTTTGGAGCTTAAAGGAAAACCATGAAGATATTGGAGAAGCTAAGGAAGAGCGCAGGATGATGCAGCTGGAGAAAACCCAACTTTCGCCATTCATTATTTTGAATCAAGTTCTAATGCCTTCATGAGAGTTGTAGTTCTTGAAAACAGCTTTCCAACGCATATTCATATGCATCAATCGGAGGAACGATGACTCGGAAAAGTGTGTTTCAAGACGGAGCTGAATGATGAAAGTTGCCAGCAGTGCTCGATCTCGACCAACTTACTCGACGTCGTCCCGAAATCTAGAGACAGACGAAAGCATGCGGATGAATCCAAATCTAAGGAGGATTGCTTAGCCATATTTTTTATTCTATCTTTTCTATTTTAGTTAGATACTTTCCTTGCGGGTATTTTCCTATTTACCCAAGGGAATTTAATTAGATAAAGTTTAGATAAAAGATTTACTTCGTTAATTAGATAGATTTTAAATATTTTATTTATCATAGGATTAGAATTACTTTTCTTGGTGGACAAGGATTAGTCTACTATAAATAAAGGCATTAGGCCTGGAATTTTATTGATTCAAGTCAAGTCGTCTTTGGACGCAAGTAGTTAGGAGGAGAGCCGAAGGAGAAGATTGAAGGTTTTGTAAGTTTTAATTTTAATTTAAATTAGTTGTTTTTATTATGTTTTGTTTCTAGTTTCCCTCTTCTATGATTGGGGTGAGCCCAACGATAGGCATGTGTTCTAAATCGATAAATCCATAATTTTGTTGTTTTTATCATCATCTTCCTCTATATTTAACCCTTGGATGAGAGTTCAAGAAATTCATGTGGCAAACTTGCATAGTAATTAGGGTTTTTATTCGCGAGTTGATTTACCTAAATTTTTGGAATTAGCGAAAGTTGATTCTTTGATATAAAGCATGCTATTTTATGTGATTTATGATTCTACACATATGTTTATTGTTGTGGTGATCCCTAACCTTGGAAGTTTGCACCTTTATTTATTTTGTTTCATTATTTTTATCCTGCATAGTTACCTGACACCGATTCCTAACCTTGGAAACGATTAGGTTTATTTTCGTTTTCTGTTTGATCTAGATTCAATCTAGAACCGAGTCTGCGATGATTGATATGATAAACGACTCAATTGACTTATCTGATACCTCGAACCAGATTTTACATACGAATTGTTGTGGCGTGGTATATGTCTAAACTCATTGTCTTAGAAGCGATTTCACTCCGACCATGGTACAAGTTGACTTCTGGCGTCGCCTCCCAAGGTTACACAGCACCTCCGATTGCCTGCAATCGCCAATGGAGGTTTGCAATTTATTAGGAACTCATAACATTTTTTCTATAGAGAAGAAGAGGAAAAATTACCTAGTTGGAAAACTCTTTCAAGCATTTATAAAGAGAAAAATGTGGGTTACATAATGCTCCCCAATCAACTCATTAAAAGCATAAAAATAGGAGGAAAATTAGGGGCGGTTACAAAAAAAAATGATAAACTTCAAAAAATATATTTTATAATATTAATTATAAAAACGCACAAAAATCCTCTTTATAAACCACCCTTCAAAAGTCCTCCACGATCAATGTGGGACTAGAGAAAACCCTTCATTCAAGGATTATTTCCAACAATTCCCCACAAATGCGAGAAATTGGGTTTTTTAAACAACTTGAAAAACAATGTTCTAAGCTGATTTTTATGGAAGAGATACTTAAATGTTGGTGTATAATTCTTGAACCAACATATAGTGAAGTTGAGTACCTCCCTCGTCATAGAAGTGAACAAGTCTTGAACTACTAGACTCGAGAGATCACACTTTGCTATAATTCAACTGACAGATCCCACACTTGTACCAAAGTTAAGGACTTACCGTCTACAATCGAGCAACATCAATAAGTTACTAAATATAACTAAGAAAAACTTAGGAAAACAAACCTTTACCAAACTTGCTATTATATGGTGGAGTATCTGGTTCTTCTGCAACAAAGCTCTATTTAACAACATCAAGCCTGGCCACAGAGCAATCACGACATATTCTACAAAACAAATTTATAACTGGAATACGGCAAAGGAGACTGACAAAGACCACCGCACAAGCAAGGACAGTATTAAAACTAAAAACAAAAGGCCTACGATAAAATGGAACAAGCCTCCATCTAACTAGCACAAACTAAATTTTGATGGTGCTTTCTTGCCAACAAGAAAATGTCGTTTCAACTATATCATTCGAGATCAAGTTGGCTCCCTTGTCGTATGTGGTGTTGGTCCATCGCCCCTAAACTCGGTTATTGTTTCATACACCTATGCTCTCTGGAAAGGCATACTTGCTGCTTCTAATCTTCATCTTCACCATATCATGATTGAAGGAGACAACCTCTCAATTGTTAACTGTCTTCTGGGACGTTGGTCGGTCCTTGCAGAGATTGAGATGCTCATTTCGGATTCCTTTCTCTCTCTCTCTTCAATCTTTCTTATCTGTTTAGATTCATCACGTGTATAGAAAAGCTAACTGAGTTGTTGATCACCTATCGCACCTTGACTTCGCCTTTTCTCGATCTTCGATCCCCAACGATTCTGAACTTACTCTACTCATCTGAAAGGATGCTCTTGGCTAGGGATGGGTTCTCCCTTTTTTTCAATTTTTTTTTTGGTTAAAAAAAAAGATTAGATTTACCGATTACAATAGTTTTGAGATTGGAAATGGGTTTTTGAATTTTGATTTACCGATTACAATAGTTTGAGAGATTACATATACCCTGTTCTAAGTTTGAGGGTGTTACAACAGTAAAAGGAAAATAAGACTTAAAATGTAAATGGGTTGAGGCCTAATAACGGAAAACCCAATAAAAGATGAAAATGCAGGTTTCTACAACATATGGGCTAAAGGCAAGATGACAAAAGGGCTATTGACAAGATCATTTACACAAAATTGCACAGAAGTCCTTCCCATTCTAAAAAACCAATTACACATCCGCCTGAGAAAACTAACGATGTTCATCCTCGGTTGAATTGGACGAGCCAAAGAGTAGAGAGAAATCACTCCTACTTGTTCATTGTGGTATATTTGTGACAGATCTATCAACTTTAAGGTAAGAAATCTCATTTACAAATGATTTTGATTGTTTTTTTTTTTGAAAAAATTATGTGTTTTAGGGTTTGAAATTAGAAATGAAATTGATGAAATTGGTTGTTGTTTGTGGGTTTTGTTTGATTGTTATTGATTTGGGTGTTGTTTGAGTTGAATTATGAGTAGCAATTGCAACGAAAACGAAAGAAGTCGGTCGTTTAGTTGCTATTAGGGTTGGTTTCTTTGTCACTTTTTCACGGTTTAGTACTGTCGGGCAAAGGGCTTGTGTAGATTGAGCATGAGATGGCATGCTCGGCTACTGTCTACGAGGGTAATGTGTATCCTCGGTTGTTGTCACCGAGGATCCTTTGGAAGCTCAGATGATCTCATCGAGCATCCTTTGGAAGCTCGGCTGCTGTCACCTAGTTGATACTTCAGTGAATAATTACACAATATGGGATCATTCTTTACTGTGATAGGAATATTTAAAATGGAGGCCGGAAACTTTGCTAACCATAAGCCAAATAAGTTTAATGTTAGCTTCAATCGGAACGTGACTGTGGAATTGGATATGGTTTGAGTTGTGAAAGCCAATATCGTGTGTTTGATGACTAAACTTGATGAGGTATGGGATTTTGAGACCTTGCACCCTTTTGTTCTATTGAATCTTCTATCTTAATCATTGATAGATTTAGTATTAATCAAATTATTTAGTCTTAATTGATAGATTTTATGTTAATTATTGAGGTTTAGTTGTATAAATAGGTCATTAAATATTTTCAACTTTGAAGGATTACACCTCACATCAGTAGGGGCGTGCTTTTGCCTTTTGCTTTGCGCTTAGATCTACAATCCTTATCATGTTGGTGTGCCTATGCCTTTAAAAAGAGTATATTAGATTTACTAAATACAATGATAGAAAGTTAGTTGGGAGGGAAAATAAAAAATACATTGGGTCAAACTCTGTCATTAAACCAAGAAAAGCCAACTTTCATCCTATACATAAAAAACGACAGGATTTTATGTCTTGGCTTATGCCACAAAGCAATGAAATATTATATTTCTCTCCAATTTCTTCTGCTCTCCAATTTCTTTTGCTAATCAACAATTTCTGTTGTTAGTTCGGATTTTGGTACTTACAAGATGTTTTAGGCTTCTTCTGCCTTTTATAAAGTACGGAGTAATATCTTCCTCATTCATCTTAAGCTTTGAATTAAGTTTAAACATTCTACTTTATAAATGGCAGAAGAAGCCTAAAGTAGTTTTTTTTTTTTGCTGAAATTTTATTATGAATAAACTTTAGAACTTGTTTCGAAGAAGCAGAATGACACAAGGGTGAAGATGTTGAATCTGAAAACGCTTAGAGAACCATAATGTGGCACTTCATAAAGTGTGAAATTATGAGTTCCCGTTGATGCAATGTCTTTTTTTCTTTAATGTATTTTATTATTATTATTATTCTGGGTTCATTTAACAGCTCATGACTGTATATTGTTTGCTGTATTTTGTTATTCTCGGTTTGGTGTTCGTTGTAATTCATGAGAGAATACAAATTTTGACTTTCTTATAAAAAGAAGCTCATAACTGCATATTGTTTCAAGGAAAAGGAATAACTAATTGCATCTATATTAGAAGGTTAGACACTTCTAGTGGTTTGGTGCAAGTTGATTGACAATGGGAGGGATGTGGATATGTACCTCACAGTGTGGATAGGAAGAGATGTATCAACGTATGAGCTAAGAGAGAATGAGGAGTATTGATGAGTGGAGATAAAATTTCTTATTCCAGTAATAAAAGATTGTGAAATCAAATGAGTGAAAGGGAAACAGACCAATCTCTATTGTATGTTGGGAGGGGATTTGTGTAAGGTCTGGTGCTGTTATAATTCATTATAGCTACAAGATGATGGTTTTTTTTTAAAAAAAAAAGATTATGGTATCCATTTTATGGTATTCATTCATTCGTTTTTTTTTTATGAATGCAGATAGTTAGAGGGGTTCATGAACATCTAAACGTCTCGGCGAGAAGAGCTAGGATGAACCCCGAGACTTCTATGTCACAAGCAAATCAAAATCCTTCCATGCCTCAAGCAAATGAAAATCCTCATGTTGAGTCATCTAGAGACGCGAGCTTCCCTGGAGACAACACATTGTTCTCTATTCTTTTCTCTCTATTTTTGTAATTCTATCATTTTTAACTTTATTAATTAGTTGAACATGTGAAATCTAATTTCGATGATAGGTGGGAAGTGGCCACTTGAAACAATTACGGTAAGATAAAACATTAAAATCTGCATTAATTTGTTTCATATCTACTTAGTTACTCCATTTTTTAAGAACAACTAATGTGCTCTTTGGATAAAGTTATGATATTGATTTAGTCATTTAGAGTTGCAATCAGAAGTGGGGAAAACAACATTTTCTAAACTGATTTAGTCATTTAATCTGTCTCATTCTCAAAGGCATATAAGTTTGCATTATAACAAGATCCATCACACATACCTCTACACAATTTAATGAATTTATTCAATAAGTGTGAAAACAAATTTCTAAATTCTAATCTCAATTTATCACAAACCCTTGCCAACATAAGCCGAGTTACCTTCATATCCTCGCCACTTTTTGCTAAGGTTACTTCGTACCCTCGACAACAGAAGCCGAGCTCCCTTCATAACCTTGCCATTATCCACCGAGCTTCCTCATTAACCTCTTTCAATGGAGTCGAGGCCATTTATTTAGCTCATTCTCTCAGAGCTTCGACAGATTTTTCAAACAACAACCAAGAATAATAGTCGAAAGTCTTTAGATAATCATCCGAAGCGATTGATATACCAAAAGATGTATCAATCAATTCATTCCTTGATAAATTTACTAAAAATTTGTTCAACAGATGGAGTATTTGGATGAACGCACTTAGGTTTTTCCAATTCGCTCTGATTTGTAGATGAGAGAGTTTTGGGTTTATTTGCAATTGTTTGAAAAAAAATGAAAATGGCATGTGTGTAAT
This sequence comes from Persicaria maculosa, assembly GCA_963922045.1. NCBI lineage: Eukaryota > Viridiplantae > Streptophyta > Magnoliopsida > Caryophyllales > Polygonaceae > Persicaria > Persicaria maculosa. The sequence goes on from OY998271.1 coordinate 42,054,069, forward strand.
TTAGTTGAGTTATCTTGTCAATAGCCATTCGGGCATCTTGCCTCTAGCCTCACTCTTATAAAAGGGTAAACTGCATAAAACCACCCTTTAAATATGCTATATTGCGCTAAATCACCCCTTATATACAAAATTGCAGGAAACCGCCCCTTAAATACAAACTGTTAACAAAAAGCCACCCGTTTTCACTATTCCGTCAAGTTTTTGTTAAGTAGTTGATATAAATATGTTAGATTATCATTATACCCCTATATCTTTATTATTAGAGTTTTTTTCCTAAAACTTTTTTTTTAACAAAATCTTTTATTAAATATTTAAAAAAAAACTTTTTATAGAATATAATCCATTTAATTTCAATATCAATCTCTATTTTGGGCAAAATGTTTTAATTTTTTTATGATATTTTATTTTATTGATTGAAATGCTTTGATTTAATTAATTTTTTTACAAAAGATTTTTTATATAATGAAGTTTTTTTTACAAAGCACCTTTTAAAATATTTTTGAAAACAAAGATAATATATATATATAATATAATTCAATCAATTAACCTATCAACCTTTATTTTTTGGCCAAATGTTTTAATTTTTTAGCGAAATTTTATTTTAGTAACCGAAATGTTCTTAATTAATTAACCATAGAAAAAATATTATAAGATTTTTAATTAATGGACCTCATTTAGTTTTTTTATAAAATAAAGCACATGTTTTTTATTTAGGATTTAAAAATAAATGAAAAATGTGTTTTTTCTTTTTGAATGAAAATTTATATTTTCATTAGCTATTTAATTACTAGATAACTCAAAAAGTCTAGGGGTGAAATTGTAACTTCAAGCATTTTAACGGAAAATAAAGAGAATTGAAGTAATGGGTAGCTTTTTGTTAACAATTTGTGTGTAACCGGTGGTTTCCTGCAATTTCGGATATATGGGGTTGTTTAGGGGAATGTGGCATATTTGTGGGGTGGTTTTCTGCCGTTTACCCTTATACAAATGCAAGTTTATGAAAATGCCGAAGATAGAGTGAAGAGTTGTGGGAAGGCCAAAATCATGTTACACAAGATCAAGGTTCCCACAAAGGGGGATTCCACCCAGAGATCAACACAAACCAGAACTGAGAAGGTGCATAGAAGCAACCAAATTCGAAAGCTTCTCACCTCCCCAGGATCGCCGATTGAGTCATTTTCCCAGCCGAAAGCGGCACCCTTGGGGAAGAGAAATGGGATCCGAGCCACCAAATCCAAACCTTCCACCACCCAAAACGCCCTAGATTTTGCCCAAATCTCGTAATCGAAATCTTTTTCTTGGCACCATTTACGTCTAATTGCAACTTTGGTGAGTTCATCTCTTCAGAATTTTTAGAAAATTAAGAAAATTTGTTGAAAACTTTCCATATAATAGGGTAAATCCATAATGAGGGCATAAATACATGCATCAGATGTAATCAAAGACAACTAGATTCAAACCTGGACCCTTAAAAATATGCATTAAAGAAACTTTGAGTTCCTTACATACGCACAAAAGATGAAAGGACGGAAATCTAAACTTTACATCTGACATTACTGAGCCTCAACCCATATCCAAGGTTCATATAATATGAGCCCCCGGATACCACCAGCAGCAACGCCCACATTGCCATAATAGCAGGCGGCCTGAGAATAGTGAAGCAATCATAAGTCCATAGGCAGTTCATCGAGCAGGAGGTGGGTCTCGAAATCGGTCTAGCTTCCACAAGCCAAACAATCCTCCCTGTTTGTCAAAGAACATACCATCTGAGCTATTTTTGTGTTATCATCTAATGGCTCAGTCTTCTCCTGCGAATGTTCATCGTATAAAAACGAAACAAGGATCAGCAAATGGAAAAGGTGTAGAAATAGGTCAGTATTCGTTCCACCAAGGGACTTACCTTTAACAAGGAGGTATCAACAGTGAACTGGATGGCATCAGCGGCTGCACGCGACCTTAAGTAATACATCCCTGTCTTCAATCCCTTCATCCAATAAAAAGACAACGAAACACAACATCAGTTTAAGCCCAATGACAAAATTAGGAAATCAGGTCAGCTGTTCTGTTGCAATAGGATACCTTGCTCCAGGCATAGAAGTGCAATGAAGTGAGTTTTCCAAAGTTTGGTTGGTCCATGTGTATGTTTAGGCTCTGGCTTTGATCGATATAGCACCCACGATCAACAGCCATATCAACCAAGGTCCTTTGCTTTATCTCCCACACCGTCCTGATCAAAAGCATGTCAACTGAGCATCAATTCTTTTAAAGAGGGTGGACGGAAAATAAAATAAGAGTTACTCCGAAGAAGAATCGCACCTGTAAATTGATTTCAGGTCTGTAGGAATTTCAGGTATTGTCTGAACGGATCCACCGTCATAAATGATCTGGTTCTTCAGAGAAGGGTTCCAGAGACCCATTTCAGTCAAGTCATTCAGAAGGTGCTTGTTAACCACTACAAATTCACCGCTGCAATAGCACAAGAATATTGAATATTTAAGGATGCATGATCAAGACATTGAAGAAACAATCTCGGACAGATTAAAGAAAAACCTTAGAACTCTACGACTGTAGATGTTAGAAGTGTATGGCTCAAAGCACTCATTGTTTCCAAGAATTTGGCTTGTTGAAGCAGTTGGCATAGGGGCTACAAGAAGTGAATTCCTGACACCGTTTTCTGTTATCATCTTTCTTAGTGAGCCCCAATCCCACCTGTCTGAAGGGGTAGCACCCCACATGTCTGGTTGAAGAATTCCCTGCAATTGGTTGAATGAAAATCAAGTTATTAATATGACAATAATAGAGGCATCAAAACAAACTGACGACATTAGGAATGTTGATCAACTGATTCATTTAGGAATTCTACAAAAAGCAACGAAAATTATGATAAAAATGTTTGATACCTTGCTCACAGGACTCCCTGGGTAGGTCTCATAAGGACCCTCTTTTGCTGCCAATTCACATGAAGCTTTCAATGCATGGTAATAAATTGTCTCAAATATGTCTTTGTTCAGCTGCTGGGCCTGAAATGCACACAAACAGGTCATCAGATTGAGTTATGCCTCTATATCCAATCAAACCCAAGAGTATTTGCAAATGGCTTTTACCTCTTCAGAATCGAAAGGCATTCCAAGCAAAATGAAAGTATCTGCAAGGCCTTGGACTCCAATACCAATGGGCCTGTGCCTGAAGTTTGACCTTTCAGCAGTTTCAACAGGATAATAGTTGACATCAATTATCTTGTTCAAGTTTGTAGTGACAATTGAAGTAACCTGTTCAACAACAAAAAGTCTTATCAAGTTGCCACTTGAAAATTTGAGGCTTAATACCATAAAGGAAACTATCCACAAAATGTACCTCTGATAATTTATCAAAATCAAAGAAGCGGTTGGCTGAGCCGCTGCTTCCAACAAGCTTGGAAGGTTGAGACTCAGATGGAACTCCCTATAACATAGTGCAATATGATAAGCACGTCAAACTAACAATTATTGAGGAAGGCCAAGTACATGGACTTAGTGCAGAAAAAAGGTAGCATACTTTCTCCCTAACAAATCGGGGTAGTGCAATTGAAGCGAGGTTGCAGACTGCAGTTTCAGTAGGACTAGTGTACTCAATAATCTCTGTGCACAAGTTGGACGATTTGATTGTACCCAAATTTTGCTGGTTGCTTTTCTTGTTGCAGCTATCCTGATATAGCAATGGAATATAATACGCTTAGCATATCAAAATAACAAAACTGATGAAATAGAAAAGAATCTTGTAAAGAATGAAGATATAAGAAAACCTTGAAGAGCATATATGGGGTCCCAGTTTCAATCTGAGATTTCAGGATCTCAAACCACAAATTCTGAGCTTGAACAACCTTCTTTGCTTTGCCCTACAAAACACAAACAATTCAATGCAGATTTCAGACACTCTACAACATGTAGATTTGCATGTAAAGACCATAGTACTAAGAACAAGATCACACATTTACCTCTCTTTCATACTTTGTGTAGAGCATGTTGAAGTCTTCCCCCCAGCAGTCTGCCAAACCAGGAGACTCACTTGGACAAAATAGGGACCATTCCCCATTACTTTGAACCCTCTCCATAAACAAATCAGGAACCCAAAGAGCGAAAAATAGATCACGAGCACGTTGTTCTTCCTGCATTCCAGAAAACACAATTTGATTAGAATTTGCAAGGAAACAAAGCCAGTTTGTAATCTGTATTCCCCCAAACTCAGTAGAAACATTACCTTCCCATGATTCTTCCTTAGGTCTAGAAAATCAAATATGTCAGCATGCCATGGCTCAAGATATACTGCAAAGGCACCTGTAAGACAGCCCATAAGATACAATATCAGACATAATAAAAAATCATAAAAAAAAAAACTCAAAGAGGAGCAAGCATCACGAGCAACAAAATGGTTGGTGGCACAATTTATCACCTTTTCTTTTGCCACCTCCTTGATCAACATAGCGAGCAGTGTCGTTAAACACCCTAAGCATTGGAACAATACCATTGGAAGTCCCATTCGTACCCCGTATATAACTGCCTGTAGCACGGATATTATGAACAGAAACACCAATTCCTCCAGCAGATTTGCTTATGACAGCACACTCCTTAAGAGTATCATATATTCCTTCAATACTGTCTTCTTTCATGCAAACAAGGAAGCAGCTACTCAACTGCAATAGATCATCAATCAGTTTATATAAAACCACCAAAATAAACACATGATATCACACTGAATTGAAAGAGGACTCAATCATGAATCATGCATACTTGGGGCCTTGGTGTTCCCGCATTGAAAAGGGTTGGGGAAGCATGGGTGAACCACCTCTGTGACATCAAGTGATATGTTCTGATAGCAGATTCAATATCTTCTTTGTGGATTCCAACAGCAACCCTCATAATCATATGTTGGGGCCTCTCAACCACTTTCCCTCCAACCTTCAGGAGATATGATCTCTCAAGTGTTTTGAAACCAAAATAATCATAATCGAAGTCCCGGTCATAGATGATCTCACTATCAAGACGGGCAGCACTCTGAAACACACATACACACAAATAAGAACTGGTGATCAAGGTTCGTGGACAAAGTCATGGGGGAAAAAGACGACATCGTACAATCTATGATTCATTACCTTCATGATAATTTCATAAACATCATCTGCAATCAGAGGGGCCTTCAATCCAGATCTATCATTGAAGTGGTTGTACATGATCTTGATACTACATAAATAAGAAAGCAATCAATCACAGCGCAATCATATGCAAACCAGCAGAACAACAGACCACAGAAGACAAATAAATAACAAAATCAGCACAGAGACTCACGTTTCAGAAAAGGATTTCTTTGTGTTCTTGTGGAGGTTTGAGACAACAATTCGTGCAGCCAACTGCCAGAAAAATAAAATATCAAAATCCCTAATCTTAGTCCATAGCAGGATTCCTAAATTCACAAATTAAGACTGGAAACCATAACTGCAAACGTCAAACCAGATCAAAATTTAAAGGAACAAATCCAGAATTGGGGGAAGAAAGACTAACGGAAGCATAATCGGGGTGGTTAGCAGTCAAGGCAGCGGCTGTCTCAGCGGCCAATTCATCAAGCTGGCTGGTGGTAACACCCTTGTAAACCCCAGCGCAAACCTTCTGAGCGACGAGGACGGGGTCACAGTGGTCGGTGCTGAGGCCATAGCTCAACTTTTTCAAACGGGCAGTGATCTTGTCGAAGTGTACCGCCTCATGGCGACCGTCTCTCTTCACCACATACATCTTCAGCGCTCACTTTCCTTTGCTCTCTCGCTCTCTCTCTCAATCTCAGAGGAATTTCGTCGAACACCTTGTGCGCGCAACCAAATGAATACAACAACACAACCCAAACCGACTTGGGGGTTCGCGATGTATAAATGGATAAAGAAACAGGTGAGAGGGAGCGGCCAATTTGAAATGTTTGGAGCGAATTTTTAGGGTTTGGTGCCAAAATTTCCCGCCATTCACTGCCTTTCGGTATACTTTTCCCCAATCTCAAATTCTGTGTTCCTGTAAATTCAATTCAAATTAAAAAAAATTAATAATTCAATGAATTCGGCGTGAATGGACAGGATACAGAATAGCAGGGTGCATCCAAATTTTTTTCCAAGTACTATGGATATAGAATTTCAAAGTTTTAAGTAGGGGTCATCATAGTAACCATAATAATAGACAATAAGATTGAGAAAAAAGTCATAAAACACACAACGTGTTCGATAGTATAAATTAGTGTCAAACGATATTACAAACTAGTATCAAACGATATTACAAACTACTACAAAAATATAAGACGAAAATAAGGATATAAAACGTAATAAATAAACATTGTATTCTTAACATGTAATAACGTATAACTAGATATAAAAAATTTAAATTTGCGTAAAAATATTATAGTATATTGAAATAAAATTAAAGTGATTAATACACCTATAATTTTTAAACATTCATAGAGTGTATTATATATCAAAACGAAGTTATCGACCACCTAGGTAATTTGTTGGATGAGGGGGGTCACGTGACCCCCCAGGACCCAGCTTCGCCTATGAGGGTGACTATGAATAATTTTTATTTGAAATATTTTTTAAAAAATATATATGACTTCTGAATTTTATCAACACTATTGGGATGTGGTCAGCCCCTCAATTATAAAAGCGATTAAGGCCTTTTTTTCTTCTGGCAGGATGCTTCGACAAATCAACGAAACATTCATCACACTGATTCCAAAATGTGATAACCCACGATCAATAAATAAATATAGACCAATCCGCTTATATTCAACCACATATAAGGCAATATCGAAAATACTGACAGAAAGGATGAACAGAATAATGGGAAAAATAATCCATCCACTTCAAGGAGCATTCATGACAGATAGAGCAATACAGGATAATGTGCTCATCGCACATGAAATATTTCACTTATTCAGAAACAGAAAAGGAAAAGAAGGATGGATAGCAATAAAACTTGATATGGAAAAAGCATACGATAGAGTCGATTGGGATTTTCTACTGGCAGTCATGGAAAAAATTGGATTCTGTCAAAGATTCTGTGAATGGATTAAAGAATGTATCCAAACTGTCTCCTTTTCAGTCCTACTAAATGATGAACCCACCGAAACTTTTCGACCTAACAGGGTAATACGATAGGGTGACCACTTATCCTCATACCTCTTCATCTTAGGTGCAGAAGTGCTAGCAAGAAAACTTCAACAAAAGCGTGATCAATATGGGAACACTGTTGGTTTCAAGATGACCATAAAGGGGCATCGTGTTCCTTTCCTATCCTTTGCGGACGACATCATTATTTTCGCAAAAGCAAATCAAGAAGCTTGCACACTATGAAAAAAAAATATTAGATGAATATTGTCAAGTGTCTGAACAAGAAGTAAATTTTCATAAATCAGTCTTTCAGGTGGCAAAAAGGGTCTCTATTAGCCAAAAACAAATTATTCAGACGATATTACAAATCACAAATCAAGTATCCCTAGAAAAATATCTGGGATGTCTGATCATAAATGGTAAAGTAAACAAAAACACATTTGAAGAGGTCCTTGAAAAAAAACGAGAACTCAACTAACTAAATGGAAAGCAAACTCTTTGACGCAACACGGAAGAACAGTTCTAATACAAACAAACAAACAACATTCAGAACAAACCTCGCCAACCAAAAATCATCAAATGGAAAAATCAAGTGAAAGATTCGTGAAATTGAACTTTGATGGTGCAAGGATTCCCTCTAGGCTAGCTGCTTGTGGATTTGTAATCCGTGATGATCAAGGCAGAGTTGTCAAGTGCGGGATCCAGAATTGTGGCAAGACCTCCGCTTTGCAAGCTGAAGCCCTATGCCTTCATCATGGGATGATGGAAGCGCATCAGTTGGGGATCATCCATCTCGATGTGGAGGGTGATTGTCTAACGGCTATTAATGTCGTGAAGGGAGTGTGAAAGTGTCCGTGGGAGATCTAGATGACGGTGTCGGATGCGCTTGCCATCGGTCGGGCCTTCGTTCGTGTTTCGTATTCCCATATTTTTAGAGAGGGCAATCGGGTTGTTGATCGGCTTGCACACCTTGGTTTGGCCTAAATTTCCACTGATTGGAGATCTGATGATGTGATCGACGATCTCGTCCGTAAGGACACTCTTGGATGGTGGCTCAACCGCGGTTGACCACCCCCAAACTTTCACCTTGTATAAAAAAATATAAGAAAAAAATATTATTATTTAATTATAAAATACCAAATAAATTATAAAAATGTTAAAATAATAAATAGCGTAAGAAAAAAATAAAATATAACCAGTGGTGACTATTCATTTGTCCACCACGGAGTGGGTGAATTCCTATTCCATTTGCATCTCGAATTCTATGTCTTAAGTCAGCCGGTCAGGCCACGCTGTAAGAAAATATTGGCTAGCTCATATAACCAAACTTTCGGGTTAGTAAAGTCCGAATTCAAGCCAGATGCAGGTCTTTCTTTAGCTATATCCTTTGTTGATCAAATCAGCAAGGTTCATGCCGCTTACTTATAATTCCGATCTATTCAAGTCAAGCCAGATTGCCTGGTTTGTTGCCCATCAAGCTTGAGATCGGTTCATAGAAAATATATGTCTAGTGGAATTTGAATAAGTATTGATTAAATTTTGTTGAAAATAGGGTGGGCTCAACCATTAAATCATAGGATGGACGACAGTCCGGTGTCGTCTACACTTAGATCTGCCACTATAGGAGAAGATAACTTTTTGTCCCCCTTATCTATTGCATTGATCGAGCATTTATACGTTTCGCGCCATGTTGAAATATTTTCTTCGTGATCTTTGGTGGGCGTTGGCTGCCATCTACACTTGTCAAAACATGACCGACCTGAAAAATCCGACTCATACGCCTTATAATTTTACGGGTTTGATCCCGGTGTTTTAGATTCGGGACCCAAAATTGACCCAAACCCAAATTACCCGGGACTTTTAGGGTCAAGACCCGGTGCCCCGTTTGGTCAAAATCGCCCCGGTGAGTTAGCACCATGTAGACGCCACACAAGCACCAAAATGACGCCATACAGATTCGTCATGCAATTGTATTCGTTAAGGTCACCCATAAGTTAAATAACTTATATATTTTATAATTATAGTATGTTTAGAACATTTATTTGTATAAATATGATTTTTTATGCTTAAAATATTAATATAATATTATTATAATAATATTTATAAATTTAATTATAATATTATTATTTAGTTTAATTTGACATATTTATATTATAATTAAATTTTGATATTATTTTAATATTTTTAAAAAAGTCTTCAAAAAGTTCGAGTTTTTTACCCGGTTGGTCGACCCGAACCCGAGACAAACCCGATTTGGCTCAACTAGGAACAACCGATAATCCGAAATCCGATTTACCCGGGACCCGAATGATCTGAACCCGACCTAAATGACCCGATTGACAAGTCTACTACCATCCCATTGACTGGGTCGACCCATTCTTTCGTAGCATTTTTGGCCATGGGTTTTTCATTTATAATGTTTTTATTTTATTTTATTCTTTCATACAATTATGGAATATAAAAATAATTTGAAAAAAAAAATAAAGAGAGAAATAAGAAATAAAAATAATTATGAAATAAAAAAACATATCATTCGAATAATAAATAAAAATAATTATGATTTTATACTTGAGCATGAGTAAGTGTGGTGGTTAGTCGAGGTGTGGGGTTAATGTGGTGGTAAGTCAGAGTTTAACGGTTACAACAATAAAGTTGAGATTACGACACCTTCTCCAACAACTTCCCTAAAATTTTCCCAAAATAGATAAACAAAATACATATTCTTCAAATTATTTTTGTTTTAAATTCAACAGCTTCCCTATTTCGAAGATTTGGAGAATCATTTAGTTTGGATAATGCTGCAGATTTAGAAAATCTTCTCTTTTTTTTTGCTGCTTCTCTATTTTGGAGAATGTGATAGAGAATATATGGACCAAAAAAATATCTTAAAATTCCCTAAAACTCCAAAATCCCTAAAAGGGGGAAAACTATTGGAGATGCTCTTAGTATCATTGTACTATAAACCACTAAAAGGATAACATATTTTTCTTCCTATGCAGAACTTGGTATCCTTGAGGGTATTTTTGTTAGGAATTAGTATAATGGAGACAATAAATGTAATTAGTAGAAAGTTGGGTTTGAGGTTATAAATACCTAAAAGTGTATTGTACGGGGCATTGAATGAATTTCAGAAATCTTACCTTCAACCTATTCTCTTCTTCCTCTCTCCTTCTAATCTCTCTTCTATCTCTTTCCCTTACATTTCCAATCAATCTTCCATGGTAGAACACTTAGGATCCTAACAAATTGGTATCAGCAGCTCGTTGATCTTCCGACCTGTTTCGAGAATTGCCGAAGGCGTTGAATGAAAGCAATCGCAACCAAACCAAGCTATGGGGATTCTTGAAGAATTCAACAATCTCAACCAAGAGGAGAGCCTTGAGGAGTACAATGAGCGGTTTGGGAAAATCCGATCAGGCCGGGTTGCTGTTCATCAATCCGTATTTGCTTGAATCGTATTTCATCTCGTGCTACATCAACGGGCTGAAGTTGAAGATCAAATCCCTAGTAAAATTGGGGAGGCCTAAGGAATTGAAGGATGCCATGAAATTGGCTACGCTCCATAATAAATCCGCAACTCAAGAACTGGCATCGCAGATGAATCCGAAGCCAAATTCGTCGATTTCCACTCTGACAGAAATGGAAATCCCAAACTCAATGTCGACATCAATCGATGTTCTTGGAGAGGGGCAAACGATTCAAGAGAGTGTCGATCAGGAGTTCGAGGTGCTTACGGGTGGTGTTCTTGGGGATTTGGAGCATGAACTAGCTGAAGTAGAGGCAACAGAGTTAGCACAGGTCGAAGAATCACAAATCTGCCCAACGACATGAGCCAAGAATTCGACGACGACTTAGAAGAGTTAGCCTCACACCTAACACTTCAAGGTAACTTCTAATCCTGCAGAGATAGTAATCTTTGATGTTGCATCCAAAGAACAGAGGTATTTGTTAACTGATTCAATCGGAATTAAATCAAATGAATTGGAATTGGAGATAATTTCAATTGAAATCTTTGCAAATCTGATTGCACCCAAGGTGTTTGTAGTAATATCTACCCAGTTGGAATAATCTTTTGTTGCTACTGTATCAATAGTTAAGAGTGGGGGTCAACATGGGAACTTAGTTTTCGACCCGGGAATTTCTGTAATTTGTACAGGTCTTAGTAATTCCTTGAAGAATTACGTTCATACTAATACAAAGGGGTCAAAGAGATGTCAGTTTAGTGTATCAAATGACAGTGTGGGCATGGATTGTGAGATTGATAAGGATCGAGCAATAGGAAGGAAAGCTTTGTCTGATCCATTGGATTACAACAGAATGGAGGGCCCTCCTTTGTTCAGTCTCAAGCTCAACCGAGGGCAACTCGAGGAAACAATTCGAAACCCAATCGTGGTGCCTTTCGATAGAGGAAAAGATAGCAATAATGTGGTTTATGTGCAACGGAAACTTGGGAAGCCAACCTTTGGTCTAAAGGATGTAGTAATTTTAGTTTTTGATTCAGGTGGAAACTATGGGAGTTGTGGACAAAGTGCTATAATGAGGCCTGAAAGTAATGGTGTGTTTTGGAGCTCAGAAATTCAAGTTGCTGAACGGATGTTGGTATGGAGAGCTCAAAGAGTAAAAACCTTTGTTTTTTATCCAGGAGGACATGAGCTACAAATGAAAGTTTTTAGTGTTGTGATTGTGAGTATGAATGGTGGAATTAAGGAGGAGGATGTCATTAACATAATGACGACATGCTACGAATCATGTGTTCAACTTGCTTGAAGGTTGAGGGAAGCAATGTAGCATGTAGTCTTGTTCCTTTTTTTTTTTTTCCATAAATTCAGCTTGCATATTGCTGTCATAAGAGATGCTCGCTGCTGCCATAAGAAGTTGGATTAAGCTTTTACATTTGACTTGGAAGCAGCTCATCAAAATAGATATAAGGCATTTGGGTGAAGATGCAGATCAAGGGAAGCATCAATTCGATTGTCATAATTGTCCAATTATTGGCTCCTAGTGTAGCTCACAAGAAAGTTGAAGATGTTGCTGTCATAAGAAGATTAGAAGCAAGCTCAAGTGGTTGACTGGTCACTTGGCACTAGTAGGGACAACAATAGCAATATAGGAAGGCATTCTCATGTATTTTTGTTTTCACCTTGAGTCCTACTAGTAGTACTTTTACATTGATAGTATATCATTTGCCTTGTATAAGCATTGAGGACAATGTTTTATAAGGGGAAAGTAATGTTAGGAATTAGTATAATTGGGACAATAAATGTGATTAGTAGAAAGTTGGGCTTGAGGTTATAAATACCTAAAAGTGTATTGTACGAGGCATCGAATGAATTACAGAAATCTTACCTTCAACGTACCTATTCTCTTCTTCCTCTCTCCCTCTAATCTCTCTTCCATCTCTTTCCCTTACCTTTGCAATCAATCTTCCATGGTAGAACACTTAACAATTTTCATCGTATATGTTTCTCAAATAACGATGCAGGTATTTTCCCCATCTATTGCTTCATCTTGAAACTCGGTAATGATATCAAAACCTTGTTGTAGTTTCTATAATCTTGTAAATCGTGGTTCTATAATATGTGAAGCATTGCTTTCTTTGACAAAAACTATACCATTGTATATGTATGGATCATGATGTCACTAAAACGACCCTTCAAGAATATGATGTTGGTTGTAGTAATCAAGTGTCGTATCACAAGAACCAGTGGAGTATCAATTGTCAGTTTCAAACTAGTTTCACTAAGCCCAAAAGTAACAAACAAATTGAGGGAATATGTGTGTGTAAAAATAGCCAACACTAATAAAAAAAACGTTGAGAAATATATGTATGGAAGATATTCTAGGGCTAGGGATTCACTAATGATGCATTGTCAATAGACTAAAATGTATTATCGCCCGAATGATTTCGAAAACAAATGTGAATGTAAGTTGTCTAAGGTAATCACAAATCTCATTTTGGTCTCAAAGCTAATGTTTCTAAATTAGTTAACAATCTCCTTTCGGACTCAAGCAACCAATTTTGACCCTTTAAGTTCTTAGAATTCTAGGTGATAGTCATACTAACGTCCCCTTTCGGTTGATCAATATCAAAATCACCTAAAATAACTGTGACAACCAATGTATCCTCAAGAAGCTTAATTCACTTTCGCATAATCAAACTCCAGGTTTAATCCTATAGTTCTGATGGATCTAATTGTCTTTCGGTCTCAATTCACCATCTAAATTCCAATTTAGGGTTTTCATCTTTCGATTTCGAACCCTAAATCATTTCTAACTTCTAACCAATTTTCATCAATTAGGGCTAGCACAATAGAATTAAATCACAAATAAGATTCAAAATCATTCGAGAAATATGAAGAATGAGTCTATTTCCGCATCATCGGGATCACCCCGACCCTAAAAAGAAGAGAACTAGCTGATCATGACAAGATCCATGGTAGATTCAATAAAACTCAGCATAATCAACAAGAAAAAAGGGAAGAAAATACCAAATTTTGATCGAATCAATCCCGTCTTCGATTAGGGTTTTCAAAACCTTCCAAATCAAACTCACTATCAGGTGATGCTCCCAAATAATACTTAAAAAACGTCCTTATATCGACCCCTCAAAAGAAATCTGAAAATAAAACGAACTGAAACGGCAAAAGTCGAAAAATGGAAAACAAGGCGACACTCAGCCGAGTGGAAATCTCACTTGGTCGAGTGTTCAGCTGGGCAAAATTGTTGTAAAGCACTCGAGTTGTGCAGTTTTCACTCGGTCGAGTGGCCTCTGCTACTTCGCCTTCTAATGCACATTACGGAGTCCTTGTCGGTCCGATTAATGTGTATGAATATGCATTGTAAAGCTCTTTTTGAGGACTACAACTCTCATGCAGACGTCGAGACGTGATTCATAATGATAAAGGGCGAAAAGATGAAGTTTCTCCTTGCTGCTCTGCCTCATCAACTTTGTTCGCTTCCACTTCGATTCCCTTGGCACGTTTCCTTGATTCCATCCCTTGTATCTCGTCTTTGATGACTTTTAAGTGCATTGAGGAGCCTTGAATCACATATTTCTCCTTAAGCTCTTGAATCGGTTCCAAATATGCTCCAAAACACATGGAATCACGATAAAAAGACGGTAGACACCGATTCCACAAAACTAAATATAAATGGCCAAAAATATATAATACTTAACTAGAATGCCCTAAACTCGATGCAAGCAAGCTCTATAAATATGACTAAATAGACGCTATCAATCATGTGTGTGATCTTATTTGGTGTGTAAATTCTTTTCATTGTGTGCTCTTTTATATTATACATTTCATATATTATATCTCCTATTTTTCTCATATTTGGTGTGTGAATTCTTTTCATCGTCTTCATTGTTCTTTGTGACTAGTTCTCTCTAACTTGTCGTTGTCAATCCTAATCATCTTCTCCATCGAATCTTTTCCCACAATGTGAGTTATTCTTGATAGTAGGAAAGAATTCATTATAGAAATATATAAAATAAGAACCAAGTAATCAACCGTAGCCTCTCAAATGAATTCAAGACTCCCCCGCTGTAGTAGTAGAGGAATCAGGTTTGATCCACAAGGAAGCGTGTCAGCGGATCCAAAATAGTTTGCAAACATGTTCTGTAGAAGTCAACCAGAAGCTCTCGATGTCGACTGGTATTAGTTGATGTCGACTGACGCTGTCGATCTCGAGTGAAGTACCTGCAAACACAGAAAATAGAAGCAGTCGACGTTGACTAGGGTAGTCGATGTAGAGTTAGTAACAATAGTAGATCGACTCAGAAAACTGTCGATCAATATGGCTTATTCGATATCAAGCTAGGCAGTCGACGTTGAGATCAGTAGTAACGTCGATCTACATAGAAAACCGTCGATCAACACAGGAGACTCGACGTCGACCTAGGCAATCGATATCGAGCACACTTACAATAGTAGAAAAACGTCGGCAAAGATGGCCGAAGAATAAAAGGATGAATAGGAAGCGATGAATAGAAAAGCAAGGTTTTGAATAACAACTGAAAAGGGTGTAAAATATAATAAAAGAAACTCCTAAGGCTAAGATTCACCACAACGTTAATCACACATGCACAAGATAGAGAAAGACAGACAATTATGCTATCACATCAAAGGAACAAGCTTTCGCCTTTTCCAACAAAATAGATATATCGGCTCTCGTAAATAAACCTAATTTGTTGCCGATTTTATGTTTATGATCCAAGTTGTTTGCATGAATTCCTTTTCTTTCGATAAGGGATAAACACAAAAAGGTAGGAGATGATCAAGACATAACAAATATCAACATCAAACTCACATTAAACATGCATGGCTAGCATCAGGCTCACCCCGACCCTAAGAGAAAATTGACTACTCACTCGTGATTGAAGTAGACATAATTGAAATAAAATAAAAGAACTTAACTTGCATTAAATAAAAAAACTTAAAGTCTTCACAATCTCAATGCCGGCTCTCGCAAGCGCCAAAACCCTAAAGCTTCCTAAACCCTAAAACCTAAAACTGAGATGTGTGTGAATTGGCATTGAGAGATAACTAAACTCAGCCCCAATGGCTTTATTTATAGCTACCAATCATAGCTAACCTAGGAGAGGTAATTCTATTAAAACTAGAAGATAAAATTATAATAGAAGAAGATATAAACTTCCTATCCACACATGGTACAGGACAAACCCACGTAGAGTTTTGACGATTAGGGATGATATCTAGATTGAAAAGAGAGTCTTAGATGACTTTAGTGTTAACGAAGACCACCGGATCCCCATCATGTACACCCACCTGGGAACGAGATCGATATTTTCCTTGCGAGGAACTCTGGTTCAAGAAACCGGTCTAGTTGCTCCAGCCTCCCTAATAACTAGTTCCTTTCAAGTCTCTCTCGTCAGGATGGTCACTGAGAGAGCCACTAAAATGACCGAAGGAGGGACGATCATAACCAGATGCGAGTGCAAGCGTTACAGATAAAACGTTTAGATCTAGGGGAAAACAACATTTTCTTATATTATTTACAAGATGTTAGGTGTTTATGATCTCTAATGATTAAATTAAACATCCGTTTGTTATAAATTACTCCCTCCGTTCGGCAAAACATGTCACTTTACTATTCACGCACGTTTTTTAGGGGATAAAAACTATATAAAATATCTGGTTTTTTAATAATTTTTTTAAACAAGTTCGTAGTTATTATTAATAAGTAAAAACTTGTTAAAAAAATTATAAAAAAATAAATATTTTATACTCCCTCTGTTAATTAAAACTTGTCTTTACTATTCATGCACGCTTTTTAGAATGATAAAAACTATAGGAAATATTAACTTTTTTTAAAATTTGTTTTTATAAATTCATACTTAATAGTACCTAGTATGAAATTATTAAAAAATATATTAAAAAAGTTAATATTTTATATAGTTTTTAACACCTCAAAAAGCGTGCGTGAATAGTAAAACGTTAAGTTTTAATTAACGGAGGGAGTGTAGTTTTTATCATTCGAAAAAAGCGTGCGTGAATAGTAAACGACATGTTTTACCGAACAGAGGGAGTATCTTTTTCTGAAATGTATGTTTAGGGAGGAATGGGATGTAATTTGAGGTTATATTGTTTTTTTTTTATTAGGAAAAATTTCGGGGGAGAAAAACTCTACCCGTAGGCATCCTTTCGGATGAGGTCTAGAAGACCAGAATTATTATGAATATTAGTATCCCAGGCAGAGTGGCAAAGGTATGCAACCTTATCGGCCACTCTATTGCCTATTCGGGGTACATGGAAGAAAGAAACTCTTTCCAGATTTGTTAACATAGTTGTAATATCTGACAGGATAAGTTCGATTTCCCATGGACATTTTGTTTTTCTGTTGAAATGGTCAATAATTATTCTAGAGTCCCCCTCAATTTGAAGTTTGGTAATTCGTAAATTTATTGTGTTCTGTACCCCGAGTTTTAAAGCAAGGGCTTCAGCTTTTAATGGACTTTATTTACCAAGTTTTTTATATCCTATGTTGATTGGCCGACCTTCTCAGTCGCGGATAATAGTCCCAGCTGTGCTAGCCATGTTTAAGAGGGAAGAACCATCGAAGTTTAATTTGAGAGTTCCTCTGGGTGGCTTACGCCATCTAGTGTTTGTGCGTTGCGTTTTCCGTCGTCTATCAGGTTTGGTTCGTGGCTGCATGTCGGGATCAACCCCAAGTCCATCCTCAAAATTAGAAGATTTGCTCCAGTTTAACTCGTGTGTTTTAATGATATGGAGCGTGGTATCTCGACTGGGAATTGGAATTGACCTGAAGATATGCTGATTTCGAGAATACCAAACAGTCCACCAACATAATGCTAGCTTAGCTTTGGATTTATTGTTGATGTTGTTCCCAATGTAGGCCATAACTGGTTTAATGTCTCTCGATTGCTGAAGCATCGCTGTTATAGTTGTATTGGTGTCGGTTGAGAATCTGAGGAGAGAGGTTGTGTATTGGCATTCCAACAGAAGATGGGCATCATCTTCTACCGCACAATTGCACAAACAACAAGTGGGGGGCACCGAAACGCTCCGCTGGGCTAATCTAACGGTCGTGGAAAGACCATCCTGAGATATTTTCCATAAGAAATTTTTGACCTTTGGTGGAATGTCCAGGTTCCAAATCCAGAAATTAGGATCAGGACATTGAGAAGACTGACCTGAAATCAGTTTATATGCACTCGAGGTGGAGAACCAACCCTCCCTGTCAGGCCACCAGTATAGTCGGTTCTCAAAGGGAGCAGACGGTAAAGGAATATCCAAGATTTCTTTGACAATGTTTGAAGGTAGCACCTCGCAGAGCTTCTCGGACCACCATATGTCGGCCATAATATAATCACTAACGGTCTCCTCAAGATTACCAGTTGGAGGGCATTCACCCCTAGCAGTCAGCGAGAGGCACGAGACTTAGTTGTCCTACTAAAATTTTACCGATTTACCATTTCCTATGGACCAGATCAGCCCAGTTTTGAAGGAATCAATGTGGGTTGTCAGTTTGGCCCATTGCCAAGATGAATCACCTTTTTTCCTACTCCCTCTGTTTGATTATAAATGACGTTTTGCACTAAAGCACCAAAATTAAGAAAAGCAAATGAAGCATTCAGTTTGTACTAAAATACACAGGCTTTCTGTACTTCTCTTTATTACTGCAACTCTCTTAACCACATATTAATTCTTTCATTTCAAAATAAATCCAAAAAATTACAAAAAGTGGGGCCATAAAAAACTAATTAAACCAAAACGTCAATTAATTTGCTAAACAAAATAACCCCAAAACGTCATATTAGAATGGAGGGAGTATATTCCAGCAAATTAGAAGACCGGAGATACTTGTGTCTAATAATGGAGACCCATACGTTTAATGGTTCAGCTAGAATTTTCCATAAAAGTTTTATTTGGAGGGCTTCATTCATATCTTTTGATTTTCGGATTCCAAGACCACTAGCCCGTTTTGGTCTACAAATCCTATCACAGCTGATAAGTGGGCAATGTTGAAGATCCTTATTCCAGAAAAACGTTCTGTTCACTTGATCTAATTCTTTATGTATCGAGGCCGGTAACATGAAGTTTTGCATAGTGTATAGGGGTTTGGATGCTAAATTTGTGTTTATTAGGATGGTGCGGCCTTGTTGTGACAGCACAGCGCATTAGCACGCCATTTACTTAACTGTTTTTTGGATCTGCATATGATGTCCTCAAACGTAGCTTTGCTTACCCTACCATTGATGATGGGGCAACCTAGATATTTCTCCAGAGAGAAGACATTTAAAATATTTAGACAGTTACTAAGTTCGGAAATCTGAGTCCGTAATTACTTTTGTTGCTTGGAAACTAGATTTATGGTAATTAACCTTTTGACCAGAAATTTTACATTATATTGCTTTGCATATGTTAATGAAAAAGGAAAAAAGGAAAAAGACGAACAAGCTCGTCATTTGATCCACACACACCAGTACACCACACGCAAAGGGAAAGCGATCACTACACGGTGCTTGTTGCTTAGCATAGAAGATTATTTCTAAAACATGTAAAAAATGAAGATTTGCTAAATTACACCAACCGCCTAATATAAACTACCACTTTATACACAAATTTTAAAATTTTCCAATCCCCCAGAACATTTATTTTTTATGAACTTTATTTATTAAAACCAACTATATTTCAAGACAAATGAATCAAAAAATATTTTTTTTCATAGGTAGACACTAGACTCGTTACAATATGAGGGATAAGGATTCGAACTCATGACCTGATCACTACACATCATTCTTACCAACTAAGCCATTACAATATGAGGGATGAGGATTCAGACTCATGACCTGATCACTACAAATCATCCTTACCAATTAAGCTAGTAAGACTTGACAATCAAAATATTTACTACTCCATCCGTTCGGCAAAACATGTCATTTTAGGGTATTTTTGTTCAAAAAAACTTGTCATTGTAGTTATTTTGCAATTCACTTTACAAAAATGCCTCTGACATGATTGATGGTTTGTTAGTTGTAGTTTTCGATAAAGTAAAAAAGGAGGGTAATAATTGAGGGTAAATTAGTACATTTGTTAATTGCCTTAAAACTTGTGAAATAAGCTAAAATGACATGTTTTGCCGAACATAGAGAGTAATAAATAAGTGATAAACTAATATATTTTTTGTGCAAAAAAGGCTGTGTTTTTATTTTTCATACATTAAAGAAAATATACTTTGTGGGTTATTCTTGCAGTTTCTTAAATTACGAAGGTTTTTTGTAAAAATATATGAAATTTACAGGTGACATTTAATTTACCAAAAAAATGATACCCGGAACTAGAAGAAACTTCCAGCTCAAACAACGCAGTGTCCACGCGGCAAGCTTTAATTGGAAAGTCAATTAAAAGTCAACCCCGCCATAAAAGAATACAAAGGGCAAAGGAGGATACAGCTGCGCGTTCCAATTTCCAAATCAGCCCGAACGCAACGTCTCAACTAACCACTCACCCTCGCCCAGACAGATCCCCCTCTCCTCCTCCTCCCAAACCCTCTATTTCTCTCTCCCCCTTTCTCCTCCTTTCCTGGATCGAAAATGGCGGAGGAGAAGGTGTCGACGTCGCTCCCTTTGAGCAGGCTGGACGGAGATCCCGAAGATCCGGCCAAAGCTCCGCTTAAATCGTCAGACGATCCCTCTGCTCGTGAGGTTCCATTTCTTCTTCCCAGCCTCTAAATTTGAGATTTATTCGGTGCCTTTTTTTAGCTAGGATTGAATCCTCAATCTGATTTATATCTCTAATTTGTGTGATTTAGGAGCTTTATTCAACTGAATAGTGAAATATATATATCTATTTTTTTTAATTACTGGAGTTGGTTGGTTCTCGTTCTCTTGCAAATTTGGTTGGCTGGGCTTGGAAATTTCAGCTTCAATGATTCAATGTGTTGAATGTGAACACTTGTTAGCTTCCCACGCGAACTGCAGGAATTGAATTTGTGGAAACAGTAACTTGCAAAAGTCTCGATTTCTCAGCGGTTGCAGATGAAATTTGAATTTCCTGTTGTGTCGTTGCCTTGATTGATGGATACAGAATCTGTAATGGAAATTCAAACTTTAAAACAAGTGAAGAACTTATTCATTGGGGACATTGTTAACCCCAAACCATTACTATACCTTAACCTTCCTTCCAGAGCTGACCTAAAGAAAATCAGTTTTTATAGGCAAGGACTTGACTAGTCTTCACTTGATGTGCTTGTTACAAAATCTTTGTGCAAACTGGTTGTAATTGCAAGCAGGATTTGGTTAGGCATGGAGTTTATTCAAAATAATAATTCTAATGCTTTAATTGGTCAAGGATGTTTGGACTAATTCTAACCGTGTTGTCCAGTAAGCGTCACCGACATTTTTTATTCATCCACCACATAAGATGTAAACTACATATAATTTCAGCCAGTATTCAATGAAACAACATAATTAATCAATATCATCCAATTATGTAGGGTCTCCTGCAACTTGAGAAATCAAGAGTAGAAGGAGACAGTTGAATCATATACAATCACCAATTAGAAAAGAGTATTAACAACCTAGGCTTAGAGAAATTTAGTTTGAATTGAACTGGTAGCTCATGGGACTGGATAACTTGGGTTCCTACTTGTAAGTTGCATATGATCTTCTATAAGTTTAGCTGAGATCAATTTTTGGATGCATCTAACTTGTTTCCTTTTACCAGGCCTGCTGCTTTGTTCTTCAAAGTTGGGTAACCAGGAAATTTATGACCGGATGGTATTAGCTCAAACAGAAGTTTTGCTTCATTAAGTATCAATCTTTATACTATTCGGATCTAACATATTTGTATTTGGTGTGCAGTGTTGTTCTATTCCCTGTCGCAGTCACATTTTTTATAACTTGGTGGTTTATACAGTTTGTTGACGGTTTCTTCAGTCCATTGTATGAGCTAGTTGGGATTGATGTATTTGGTAAGTTTACTTTCATTTATTGGACCTCTTTTAATTCACATAATTGAGGATGAATAAATATTGACAACGGCTTCATTCTTTCTTTAACATATTCATTTGCTGGCCTTCAAATTGTGAGTCAACAAGGTTTGAGTACATTCTTCATGCCTAAAACTTATCCATTGCCTTGCACATCAAAAGAGAGGGTAACATTAGCCTTTTCATATTTCCATAAACTAGTCAGCATTCAATGAAAACATTACTCTAAATTGCTTGTCCCATTAGTGGATCAATGCCCAACATCTGTTGGTATCCGTAGAAGATCTTCACAAAGCATTGCTAGTAGAAAATGATCAAGTAGAGTAGTTTATGCAATTAGCTGCCTGCTGGCTTTATGGAACTTGTGTACGGATAGTATTTTTTTACAACTATTTAAATATGGGCAATGGTTACCTGCATAGGATGGTGTTAGCTGATATGTTTTTTCATTACTGTGATGCAGGACTTGGCTTTATTACATCATTGCTTGTTGTATTTCTGGTTGGCGTTTTTGTTTCATCATGGTTGGGTGCTACTGTGTTCTGGATTGGGGAATTGCTAATAAAGAAAATGCCATTTGTTAAGCATATATACTCAGCATCCAAACAAATTAGCTCAGCAATATCGCCAGGTAATGCATGACAAATTTAAAGAAATACTCCCCCTTGAAGTGCCGCAATATATGTAGGCACTTGCATACCGTGCATAGTATCTTTGATTATCTAAGTTTCCTTTGGTTGGAACTCTTTTCACCATTCACACATTCAAATTTTTTTAAAACTGCATGATGTGTTGATCTGAACAATTTTCAACACATTTTTTTTCTTCTTGTAAGCAGATCAGAATACCACTGCTTTCAAAGAGGTGGCAATCATTCGTCATCCCTGTGTGGGAGAATATGCATTTGGCTTCATTACATCATCTCTTGTCCTCCAGGTAATTGCAGGTTATATGATGTAGCATTTCAGATTATTAAAGATTATGAACTTGGGGTGTGGCATAGTTGTCTGAGTTTACCTTTAACCTTTTTCATTAGGAGCTGCTTAGGTGAGTAATTGTTAGTATGAAGAGAGGCAATGGAGATGATACACATGTATTTTCTGTTTAAATATTTGCCTTTTGAATGCAGAAAGACGATGGAGATGAGGAGTTGTGCAGTGTATTTGTTCCAACAAATCATCTTTACATTGGAGACATTTTTCTAGTCAATGCTAATGACATCATAAGACCAAATCTCTCCATCCGAGAAGGGATAGGTATGTTCATTGTCTCCCCTATCTTTTAACTCATCTGTGGTCTCACCTTCTCCGCTGAAGAAACAACCAAATCATAACAAAAGGTTTCACAGGAAGAATGGGAACCCACATGAGTTGTGTTCTCGTTCTTTCTTTGAAACCTTTAACACTTAAATAGATTTCTCATAATTGACGGAACCAAACCTGTTCTCCTTCTTTGCAGAGATCATTGTCTCAGGGGGGATGTCAATGCCACAAACAATCTCACCTCTGCAAAGAATATCTTCCCGGAAACACGAAAGAATCCTGACCAGCAGGTTGACCTGATACCAAGTAGGTAAGCACCTGGCCGCTCTCCCAAGGGTTGCTGTATTGTGCAGCTGAGCAGTTGTTTGTATATTTATCACGAGTAGTAGAAGAACTAGCCTGCAGCACTGGATTTCTGAGCTCTCTGTTTAGATTAATTGAGATCTGCTGCTGTATCGCCGTCACTGTCTTCATTGTTGGAGAGAAATACATCGGGAATTCCCAGTTTGCTAGGTTTTGGGTTGGGGGTGTATCAGTTTTTCCATTACATGATTGTTATGTGTTGTATTATGCCTTGTGCAAAAATAAGGGTAAAAGATTCTGAAGTATCTCTCTTTTGCATTTATAGGAAGTGTTTGTTACAGCTGGGAACCGTTGTGAGCTATATCAATATAGCACTTGGTAAAAAAAGCAGCAGCAGTTGTTTGCTGGGTGTAAATCTCTGAGTTTGGGTACAACCTTTGACGAAGAATTGAACAAAGCACAGGTTGCATTGTATGGAAAGAAGCAAGCAAAAGTACATTCGAATCAAATAAAAAACGGTGCAAACCCAAGAGCATAAACACACAAGGGGCAGCCAAGCACAAACTGTTTACCTGTTCAGTTTTATACCTCAGAAACACCTCAGACTTTTATGAATTCGTAAACACGCCCGTCGTCTGCGCCCTGTAAAATGCAAAGGAAAGCACAAGGCAGGATGACATCTGACAGCAACTGGTTTATCATCTCTTAGTGGAATGTAGAGGATACAGACTAGTATCAAGCTATAATTAATCATGGTATAAAGTTTTCTGTCAAAGAAATCTAATCTAGAGGGTTTTGTTGTCGAGGAAATGCTAAAACGATTTTCCATTGGCACGAATAGAAGATTAAGAAACTGATGCATTCCAACATAGACAGTCTAAAGAGGGCTTTTGCATCATTTCTTTACGTGGATCACATAATGGCGAACATAATTCATTTCACCAACAGCAAAGAACGGGTGTAACATATTACTAGGTTTTTTTCCCTGTACATTAGCTACTCATTAGATCTCTTTCTGACACCAGTAGAATGAGTTGAGCTCCGCCACCAGAAGATACACAGGAAAGGACAATTTCAACTGTAAACAAGAGATAGTTAAGGTACCTTTGCATCCCTTCACGCAGCAGCAGCTTGAGTTGGACCATCATCCGCTGTGCCACGACCACGTCCACGACCCCTACCCCTTCCATGGCCACGGCCTGCAAAAATTCAACGTCACTTTTATCATGGGTCAATCTCAAATTCAACATCACTTTTTATCATTATAATCCTTAGTAAGCTAAACAACTCATGGGCCAATCTAACCCCATACCCTACTCAGGACGGGATTTACTGGGTTTGTTGTTGGACTAAGCTAAAAGAATAACAAATCAGTCAAAAGGAAATGTCATTGGAAGAAAAATTACGAATTTGCAAAATCTATTATGGAATGAAAAGGCTTAGTGATGTGCAGCACCTGCACATGGACATACAACAAACAAAGCAGCTAGAAGCAGAAAGAGAAAGAAAAGAGGAATCAGTTCAATCACAGGTTATCAATCAAAATCTACCAAGTCGCTGAAGCAAAAATAATGCCTAATATGTTCCTGCAATTAAGATGACCAAAAACAATAAAACTAACAAATAATGGCCTTACCGAGTCCATAAGAAGGTGCTTCTGCCGGACCATAGTCACTAAAACCACCAGCTCCTTGCCCATAACCTCTTCCTCTGCCTCTAAAGTTTAGACCCCTTCCACGTCCTCGATCATGCCTACCATATCCACGCCCACCATAATAATCAGCTCCACTGTATTCCCCTCCAGAACCATTAACATTTCCTGCAAGAAGAAAAGATGCTTTTACTTACAAGTTCAATATGAAGCAATATCTTCTTAGCAACCCAAAATCTCACATGAGAATCAAAGCTATAAAAATGTTCTGTAACAGATATTCCGTTCCAGAGCATTTGCACAACCATGAAAGTACAAGTACCAACTGGTTGTGGTAGTATAATTTTATTAAAGGAGTATGAAAAAAGCGAAAAAAGGTGTATCAAGGACAGTAGATAGAGGCAAAACCTCGGCCCCTTCCTCCTCTTCCTCGTCCCCGGCCACTGTATCCTCTTCCCCTTGCGTTGGGAGAGAATTCTAGATAATTAGAAACAAACTACATCATTTTGTTTGCGGCAGAAAGTTTAATGTATTGGAATGACAGAAAATTATATGAAAAAATTATCAACTGATTCACCCCATTCATTCTCGAAATCATTTGATGGCACCACTTTATCTTCTGGGATTGGGGGTTGATATCTGCAAAATGGGAAAAGACAGACAATCAAACATGGGAAAAGAAGGACAGCAGCAGCTCAAAAACCGAATGTTTTAGCAAAAGAAAATCTGTGTAATAAATAATAAGATAACAGATGAAGCCTTACATATATAGCTTCTTATAGCTTGACTTAAGTAGCTTTGAAGAAGTGCTTACCCTGTAGAAGATGTATCCAGCTCCTTCTTTGACAGAGTAATAGTAAGCATTGAGACATGGCGTGTAGTTTCAAGCCTGGAAAACACACCAGACCAGACAACGGATGAACTAACTCAGATTTGCTTTTTTTCAAATCAGCAACTCAAAACCAGAAACAAAAAAACAAAACAAAACAAAAAAAAGGTTTACTGTTTCGTACGGAAGTAGGCCTTCCTCTAGAGGCTCCCACACATCGGTGATGTCAGTGGACCCAATAGAGGTGTTCTGATGAAGTCCAACGATCCTCCTCTGGCATTAATTGCACACAATCGAAAAAATGGAAGTCAATTAAGACGAAGAGCCAATGAATTCTGGAAGAAGATGAATGGGAGAGCGAAAATCAATCAACCTTGATTAGCTCGGCAATCATCACCGTCTTGTTAATTGCTCTACCCATGGCCTTAAGCACTACCTCGTCCGAGCCTTTCTCCTGAACCAAAACCAAATCAAAGTAAAATCCGAATTCCAGCATTGCACTTCTCAGCGCCGATTGTGCGGAAACCGTATCGATTTCAAAATGTCAACGACGTCGTCATCCGCAGATTCGAATTCCAAAACAACTTCAAGAGAGAGAGAGGACCTGGAGAAGAGTAGTGGCGTAGGTAATGTAATTGCGCACACGTCCCTGAGTGGTAACGCGGATCTCATTCTGGTTAATCGGAGCCTCCGCTTTGGGCTTCTCGACTCGTGTGTACCTATCCATCAGTTTGTTCCACCGCTAGCCGTGACACTACAAGGTGATACAGAGGAGGAGAAAATGAGATGAAAACGCCAGGAATAGAGGTATGAATTAGGGTTAAGGGAGAGGGAAGCGGTTACCGAGGATTCCTGAATCCAGAGAGTTTAGAGAGTGTTGGTGACGAGAGAGAGAGAGAGAGTAGGGAGAGAAGATGATAATGTGTTAATGGCGGATTGGCAGAGTAGAGGTGGACAACCAGTTTGTATCGCCTCTATTTTTTTTTTAACAAATATTTGAATAAATAGATGTGAGTGCGGGCCCCGCCGACCCGCTCACGACGGTCGTCCAACTGCCGCGAGAACCGCCCTTCTCAGCCGATAGATCTACACCTATCTATGCCATCATAGTATCTATTGGTAACACTTATTTTGTTTATTGACAACCTGAAATATAAACAATTACACACCGGTTTTATAAAATTCCAAACGAAAAGATGAATTTCGTTTATTGACAAGACAATTTATTTAATTACGTTCGAATCCTTTTCATTTTTTACAAAATAATTATAGATTGTCTCGAGACTTTGGTCTCGAAATGATAAGGGTGGTAATCCTGATAAGGGCGAGACCAAAGTCTCAAAATAATTTTGCTTTCTCTTTCATCTTTGTTGAGATCAGTTGTGGCTTAGCTTGGATTGAAACGGGGTTATTTATCGTTGAATTTGCATATCTATCAATCTTCTATATACATATACTAAAACCGATGCATAGCGTCCTACGTGGCGCGTTGTGGTTGATTCTAGGGGAAAAAAAATCTTATGTGTCGCATTGTGATTGATTCTAGGAAAAAAAATTAATAAAATAATATGTTATCATAGTTTATAGAAAGTTATATAAGCCACAATTTATCTATCAATCTATATATTTTAGTTAATTGACAAAAATATAAATAAAAAATATTCCATAGTTATACTTACCAAAAATATTAATTGATAAATATATAGTATTTGATAAGTGTTATTTTATTTATATCTATATTATTTTTTGGCGAAAAAAATTATTGATATCAAAATTAATTATTTAATAATAATTATTTTATTTATATCTATATTATTTTTTGAGTCCAAAATAATTTATTAAAATATTATGTGGCCACAATCCATCCGTGGATAGATATTTTAATAAACTAATATAATATGTAGATTAGAAAAATAATATAGATAGTATGACTATGAAATATTTGTATTTACATGAGATTCAATTAATTGTATATTAGAGAATAAAATTTACCTTATAAATGTGAATTCTATATATATATTTTGAGAGAATATAAATAAAAAATATTTAGATTTTTTATAATTTGTCGAACTAATTTTATTTATATTTATATTAATTTTATTAATGTATTCTCCGTACACGGGACGGGACCTACACTAGTATATATATAATACTAAAACAGAGACGTGAAAAACCAATGTGGCGGACTCTAGTCGAATTCGCCTATGTGTCGTACTCTAGTGCAATCTGGTCCGGATTTTTTTACACGTCAATTAATGATGAACCAATATATTTGAGTCATGTCATACAACGACCCAATCTATTTACCCATGTGTCATCTTATGTGTCCACTTTAATTGATGATTAAATATTCAACATCATTTTTAATTAATTATAAAATAAGGAAATGGAGGTAAATAGCACAAAAAAAACTTTGCACTTTTAACCATAGCCCTTGAAATTTAGCACAAATAACCCCTTTTGGCCAAAAATTCCACAAAACCGCAAGTAACTTTTACCGGCTTTATCCCTTAATTGACACCAAAAAAAAGGAAAAGAAAAGGAAAAAGGGGGTCATGAAGAAGAATGCTGGCGGGAATCAGAAAAAAGAAATGGGAAATTATGAAGGGCATTAACTGTCAATCAAATCACACCCCTATCCCCATTTTTTTGGTTTTAAAAATTGAAAAGTCAGGAGAGAGAGAGAGAGCAAGAGCAAGAGCAGTAGCAGTTACAAGTACGCCCCCATTGAAAAGCAAAGGTGAGAGAGCGTAGTTGGGAGACGGTCGGAGACGAGAGGCCGAAGACGAGTCGAGCACCCACGAACGCCGACGATAGAGTACACAGGTACACCCCCATCTCTATCTTCTCCACATCGTCGTTCCTTTTCTCCCTTTTCTGGTACTGTGCGCGGGTGTGGGTCGGGGAAGTAGTTGGTACAGGGGTTAGGGCAATGGTGGCCTGAATGGTGGGTTGTGTAGAGGTGGCATTGTTGGCTACTGTTGAAGAATGAGGGTGGTTTTTAGTTACGGAAAGGGGAAATCGGTGGTTAGGGTTTTGGAAGACCGAGTAGGGTGGCAATGGTGGGAGTGAAAATTGGGATATAGGGATGTTTTTGGTGGGCGATTGAAGAATGATGGAGGTTTTGGTTGGGTTTGAGTTGAAATATGATGGTTTGAAATACAAAAGGGGTGACATGGGTTTCAAATTGGGTGATAAGGGTTTCCAATTGGGTGAGAAGGGTTTCGATAATTGTTTTGTTACTAGGTGGAAAAGGGAAAATGACGATATGTGGAAATTGGGATATAAGGATGTTTTAGGTGGGAGATTGAAGAAAGATTGAGGTTTTGGTTGAGTTTTATTTGGAATTTGATGGTTTGAAAGACATAAGCGGTGACATGGGTTTCGAATTGACTAACAGGGGTATCCAACTGAGTGACAAGGGTTTGGATTTTTGTTTTTGTATTGCGATATGGGGTAATTGGGATATGAGAAGTTTTTTGTGGGCAATTGAAGGAGTGGGGAAATTGACATGGGTTTCGAATTGAGGTTTTGGGTGTGTTTGATTTGAAAATTGTTGGGTGACAGGGATGTAGTGACATGGGTTTGACAGTTTGTTGACTGGGGATATAACATTAGGTGACAGGGGGATATGAATTTATGTGGAAAACTGATTTTGTTCGTCTGAACGAAATTTCAGGAAACAAATGGTGCAGACTAGGAATGTAAGGACGAGGAGAGGGGTATCCTCGAATAAACGGGAGCCCCGATACGCAGTCCCGGAAGATAAGCACTTCCAGGCACGTGTGAATGAAGGATCGAGATTATCAGTGCTAGCCAACATCGACAACTACCTCGAAGCCTATGATTGGGACAAGCTCCTGGACAGCCAGCTCAGTGGGGTTGTCCAGTTGTCGAACCGCGTCAAATTCTCGTCACAACTAGTGCATTATCCACTACAACGCCAGGTTGAGACTGAGAAGAAGTGGGAGATGTGGTACATGATATAGGGGCAACTCAGGTGGTTCTCACTAAAGGAGTTTGCCCTAGTCAATGGGTTGCGGCGTGGTTGCGACCAAGGGTGGCTGAGATGAAGGAAGACAAAAAAGCCGTGAAGGATTTTTTCACCAATAACAGGAGGATAGTGAGGGATCTGGAGGACGACGTGAAGAATTCGCCGTTGAAGGATCGGAGTGCGAGAAAAAGATTTAAGCTCGTTCTCCTCCTAATCGTCGAAGGAGTGTTGTTGGGCGGGGAAAATAGGAAACTATTGCGGGGCTGGATTGTCAGGCTAGTGGAGAACATCGACCGCTTCTTGGCATTCCCTTGGGGGAGGATCGTTTATGAGACCACACGCGTCACTAAACGACGCCATAAAGTGCCGACCGGCTGACTTGAAACTGGATGTCGACCGCAACGGTTACGGGCTATGGGTTATCCGCTTGCCTTCTAGATAACCTTCCCAACCACACTCATATTACTCTACATTGATAATGAATATAGGAAAGCTCAGTTGTACTTCATATGATGCATACGTTTGTAATTCAAGTGCGGGGCCTTGTAGATTTGGTTGTACGAATCCATACCGGACTTTGGGGTCCAGTTTGCGTCAAAGGTGTCCTACAAGGTGTTGCCTTGTTGTCTCAGGTGGACCGCGAAAGACGACAACCTCTCTTATGGCACTATAGTCAAACGCATGGACCCGAAGGACGAGGATGTCATTAAGGTTGAGGAGAACCCACTAATACCGGATGAGGCTGAGCTGAGGTTGATGGATGGATGCTTTTATCGACAAAAGGTGGCCGACCTCCTATTCGATGACATTGTGGCACCCTTGGTGCGCCATTTTCATGCCCCAGCTGGGAGCTCCTATAAGGCTGTCCCAACTACACGGAGAGGACCCGATGACAAGAACACCGGGGGGACCACGTGGCGAAGACACTAGAAGCAATGATGGAGAGGCTTGCAACCATGTCAAGTTGGATGGAGAAGATGGATGGGAAGGTATGTAATTCATTCACAATATCTTTGTTTTCTGCATAGTTTGGATAACTGAGGTGACATGTGTAAATGGACTCCTGACACGTACATTCTGATAATTATGGGATTCTTCTCTAATCTCTCGATGAGAATATTTTGTTGTTTGTTTGAATTTGAAATGAGGTTGTTTCTGAATTTTATACGAGGGTTGATGCTAAAAAAAAAACCTAATCTCTGCATATGAATGTGTTGGAGGAGGTTGTAAATGGATTGCGAGATGCTCAAGGGATGGGAGGAGTAGGGCAAGAACAACAAAGAGATGCTGATGCTTATATGGACATGGATGACCAGGAAGAGAAGGGATTTAAAGAGACTGTTGTTGACAAAGAAGGGGATGGTGAGGACAGAGATGCTCATGACGATGTAAGTTTGTTATTGGGTGACATGGTATTTTATGTTTAGTGTCACGGGAAATCTTGGTTAATATAGTTGTGTGATATGTTGTTTTATCTTATATGATAAGGAAAATATGGGATCCAATTTATTGTGTGAATCAGTTTTGGACGAAACCTTAGTTACAAGGTTAATATTGTTAGGTGACAGAGTTTATTTGGTTGGGTGACACATGATAAAAACAGTGAGATTGATAGTTGGGTGACAGGGTGTTTGGTTTTAAATGAGAAGAACAATCTTCGATCCAATTTAATGGGTGAATGTGTTTTGCAGGTGGGTGATGCTTATACTGTTGAGAAGGTTGAAGATGAAGGTCAGGAGAAAAGAAGGTTCTTAGTTTTCTGCTGGACTCCAACAAAGATCTCGAGGTGGCGGCAATCCAAGAACAACCAAATAAGCGTTTAAATGATGCTTCTTATTAAGTGTTTCGTGCAAAGCTTGCGGACATCGATTGCCTCTCTACATTTGGACATCGAGATCTAATATTGAAAAATCGAAAGCCTTCACCGCCTCCGAAGTCAACCCCTAGGTTTCCAAAATTTTCCCATTCAATACTTCTGGCCGTAGATCTGCAGTTGCTAGTCTAATGGTATGACCTCTCTTCGATTAAAGTTTAATTTGTCGTTGCTTTCTCCGTTGGCATGTCCTCTAGCAAAAAGGCCTTGATCATAAGATTAGTAAATTAATACACAAACATTTCCATATATAGTTTAAAGGGGGAATTGTGCTATAGGCCATAATTAGGGCCTTTATTAGTAAAATGTCCACCCTTCCCTTCCAAATTGGCAAAATGTCCACCTTCCTTCCCTTGCCCCCTTTGCCCCTTTGCCCCCCCACGCGCGCCCCCAGTGCCCCCCCTCCTGTTTCAGCACATTTGATTTCAGCAACTCCTATTTCAGCGTTTTTTTTTTTTTTTTTTTTTTTTTTTTTTTTTTTCGCGCGTTGCTGAAACCGAAGTTGCTGAAACCGAAGTTGCTGAAATTGTTGAAAATAGTTTTTTTTTTTTTCGCGCGTTGCTGAAACCTAAGTTGCTAAAATCGGAGTTGCTGAAACCAGGGTTGCTGAAACCGGAGTTGCTTAAATTGTTTTTGCAATTGCTGAAATTAGTTTTTTATTTTTTCGCGTCAGCGCTTCGACATCGAGATGCTGAAACCGCAGTTGCTGAAATTGTTGAAATTAGTTTATTTTTTCGCGCGTTACTGAAACCTAAGTTGCTGAAATCGGAGTTGCTGAAACCGGAGTTTCTTAAATTGTTGTTGCAATTGCTGAAATTAGTTTTTTTATTTTTTTGCGTCAGCGCTTCGACATCGGAGTTGCTGAAACCGTGTTGCTGAAACCGGAGTTGCTTTTTCACGTCAGCGCTTCGACATCGGAGTTGCTGAAATTGTTGCTGTAATTGCTGAAATTAGTTTTTTTCGCGTTAGCGATTCAACATCGGAGTTGCCGAAAACGGAGTTGCTGAAACTGTGTTGCTGAAACCGGAGTTGCTTTTTTTTTCTTTTTTTTTTGCTGAAACCAGAATTGTTGAAACCGTGTTGATGAACATGCTTGTGTGTAAGATATAGTAGCTCAAACAATTTTATAAGAATTAATTTCAGAATAATGAATTTTGCTAATAAGAATTAATTTTAACATTTCAGCATTTCAAATCACACAAAAAACACAAGAAGCTAATAAGCTCTCCAAAAGTTTCAACAAGGCAAAAAAATTTGCTGAAATTACCAATATCCAAACTCTCAACAAAGCAACCTCAATCACCGTAGGAAACTAACCACAAATTCTATTTTTCCAATATATAATTGTTAATTAATAATAAAAATTGCTGAAATTGTATTTTTAATATAATGCAATATGATGTAGAAAAAAGAAAGAAATTGCTGAAATTAAATGTAAAAATTGCTGAAATTATATTTTATATATGTGACACCACTTCGCTTGGATTATTCATTCATCCATGGATTTCACCGGCCTGCGGTTGCTTTATATTAAAAAGATGCAGACAACAATATGAATTTAAGAATTTCAGCGTTTCAGCATTATACATACAAGTCTAAAAACAACAAAACGCAGCCTAATAACAGATTTGAAGTATAAATTTGAAGCTGTCTGCAGAATAGTCTAAATATAAATTTGAAGTACCAAAAACCAATTCAATTATATTCCTAATGACTACCTCAGATCCCGCATGCATGGACAAAGTATGTAAAAAAGATCTCCCCGTACCTTCTTAAGAGGATTATTATTCATCTTTAAGCATGAAAGTTTAGGAAGCAACTTTAGTATTTCGCCAGGCCAATCCTTGATCCCTCCAACTTGTAAAATGGCCATACTAGTAACTACTACTCTAATATAGCTTACTGTTCTTTGAATACCAAGGTAGAGACTGGAGCTTCTAAATCCAAAAGAGTAATTCAACACTTATGTGCATATTAGAAAAGACTTGCCTCTACAGGAACATCATTCTCAGCATCACTCATTGTGACGCGCCGCGGCTTCGCCATCGCCAAATTCGCAACCTCCCTCGCCAATTCCTTCAGCCCCGGGCACCGCGATAGCCGCTCCGGCGACTTCTCCAGCGCCTTCGCCCTCACGTTGTAGAGATTCTCGATCACCAGGCTGTAGTCCTCATTCAGCTTCTCGGCGTCTTTGCGGATCTCCATGCCGGCGAAAATATACCTAGGGTTTCGCACTCTCTGGAGACGCCCTCCCTCAGAGCCTGAATCGGAGTCGGAGTCGGGGACGGTTCGGTGAACAGATCTGTGTTGGTATTTGATAAGATCGAATTCGGCAATTCGTTGATTCAAAGCACCGAAGGTGAAACCGATTTTCCAAAGAAAACACGCAAGGAATTGAGGAGGAATTGAGGAGGAATTAGAGATCGAGAGAGAGAGTTACAGAGCCAGTCGCCGATGAAGAAGCGCTCGTGAGAAGACCAATCGGTGAAGTTAACGCCGACCTTCCAGGAGAATTTGGGATCGAGATTGATGATAGATGAAGATCTGTTCACGGAACCGATCGAGTTTGATGATAGAAGGGAAGGGGGGCAGTGCACGCGTGTGATGAAAACAATGGTGGACTTTAACCTAATTTGAAGTGGTCCGTGGACATTTGCCCAATTTGAGCCCAAAAAGTGGCCTGTTAGACAAATTTATTCTAGTTTAAATTTGGTGAAACTTCAATGATTAAATGCTAGTTGAATAAATTTGAGGGAGAATTATACGTACAACTAGACATGTCCTCTTGCATCAATTTAACACTTTGAATAGAAAACCCGACCTCATAAATGTTGCTCGATCAAAACTTTCAACGAGATTAACAATAATTTCAGAATTTGGGATTTTGATACAAGTTTCAGTCCCCTCTCTTCTCTCACGCTAAAACGTAATTACTTTATAAAAATAAAAGGACTATTCTTTAATTTTATGATATTAATCTTACTATAATAGACAAATACCATCTTGTCTATAAACTCTCCCAACAAAATAAGGATAGAAAACGTAATACAATTAACATTGAGTTAATATTTAACTTTTATTGTATTCTAAACATGTAATAGTGTATAACCAGATATAAAAAATTTAAACTCGCGTAACTTCTTATCAAATTCTCAAAATCAGTAATATAACCTATAATTTCGAAGCTCTTGAGATAAATTATAATATGTGAATGTCAATTTAAGTAAAATATAAAAGTATTATAGTTTATTGAAATAAAATAAAAATGATTAACACACCTACAATTTCCAAACATTCATAACTTTTTACTCAAATGTTGAATTATGACGTATTATATATCAAAACGAAGCTATCGACGAGAAGAATACACATATATAATTTGTCAGATGAGAGAGGAGACATGTGCGCCCTGTTCCCACCCCTATATATACATAGACGAGTATATCGACCCGAGACAATATAGTCTGTGCATTCTTTCCCTCTTATATATAGTATACGCTTGTCGGCCTATACATCAACAGAGTAGCCATAAAAAAAAAATCAATCAAGCAACTATGGGCAGTGGCAGTGGCAGAGCTAATTTGGTGCATCCAATATACCAAAATGCCTTACTATTTAAAAAATTAACCTCCCTAAAAAATTATAAAAGTAGCAAATGCTCCTTACAAATTGTACAAATAACATGTCACCCTTATCGATTATAGTGGGTTAAATTTTTTGGGGGGAGTTTGAAATTTTGGAGGTGTGTTTGGGCGGGATTTAAGGCAAAGCAAAGGAGAGAGAAGCTTTTCACATAGGAGAGAGAGGGAAAGTGGAAGCTAAATATTGTGTGTTGACTGAACGCTAAACCGTACCAGCAACTTAAAATTCTTGGTCTCATTGTATAATTTGTGGACTTCATGGATTTGTTAGCAATTTGTAGGCATCGAAATATCATTGGCATAAAATTTTATTTTTATGGCACAAATTTAGATGTTGGTGGCACATAAATAGACGTTAGTCCCGTATTATATAAAGTGAGTGTCTATAGATAGATAAAATTAAATTAAGTTAAAAAATAAGTTTATTTTTAAATTTTATGGCACAAATTTATTGACTGACACGTAAGTCCCGTACTCCATCCGTTTCCAAATAAGTGACTTTTTACTATTCATGTACGTATTTTAAGGTGATAAAAACAATATAAAATATTAATTTTTTAAATGATTTTTTTTTGATAAACTCATACTTATTAATAATAAGTATAATATTATTAAAAAAATTAATTAAAATTTTAATATTTTATATATTTTTTATCCTCCTAAAAATACGTGTTTGACTTCAAAAAGTCACTTATTTAGAAACGGAGGGAGTATTTATCTCTCTGTCCAGAAAATAATCTCACTTCAAAATATTTTTTTCCATAAACATATATAAAGTGGGTGTCTATAGATAGATAAAATTAAATTAAGTTCAAAAATAAGTTTATTTTTTAATTTTAACTAATGAAAATGATTGAAAATTAGTTTAAAACAATTAAAATTTAAGGGTGACCCAAACCTGTAACCCGTTGAAAGGGTTACCCAAATATTTGCAAAAATAGCATTTCTCCCCCCTCTTACAAATTTTCCACTAGTAGTGCTAGTTTTGCAAACTCTCAATATTTTTGGTATAGTTATGTAAATTTGCCTTTTTTTTTCAGCGAAATGACACAATTATATACATTATAAGGTATCATTTTAGATTAAAGCAACAATAAAATAATAAATGAGGTTATTTCAAGATAATATGACTTTGATTTATGATAAAATTCTGTTATTTTTTTCCATTAAAAATAAAAAAATATAAAAAAATAAATAAAATAGCTGAAGAAAAAAATTAACAAAATAAATGCAATAACCATTGAGTCAATATTTAACTATTATATTCTTAACATGTAATAACGTATAACTAGATATAAAAAGTTCACTTGCGTAACTTTTTACCAAATTCTAAAAATAAGTAATATAACCTATAGTTTCGAAGCTCTGGAGATAAATTATAATATATGAATGTCAATGTAAAATATAAAAATATTATAGTTTATTGAAATACAATTAAAATGATTAATACACTTATAATTTTCAAACATTTATAAATTTTTACTCAGATGTCGAATTATGACATATTATATAAGTTATCGATGAAGAGTATACACATAATTAATTTGACAGATGAGTGAGGCACGTACGTACCCATTGCTCCGCCCTTGACCATGGGTAGGTAGTTCAAAATGGGTTCTTAAAAGAAGTGCAGCCGCTAACTTTATACCAGATGTTTATCTAAGATATACTATAGTATAATACAGTATACTACACCTTTTTTTTTGGCCTTACGATATTTATCTAAGATGATAAAATTCCCGTCTACAAGATAATGGTAATCCGTAACATCACAATATTAATTCACAACTCACGAAACCCCCTCAGTTTCAATAAATGAGCTTAGCTTTGTAAATAGCAATCTTTTATATATGAACCCGTACCTCAAAAAATGACTGGGAAATTCAATTTTGTTACGTGTATTGAGAATTTTTTTTAATTAGGTAATAATTTGAGGATCAGACATACCTGACACCTCGATGTGCCGACAAAGTCGACAGACGACGAACCGTCAAACATACAACAAAAATAAAGCACGATGCAATGCAATACAAAGTAGACAAGCAAACCGCCGCAGTCGAACAAAACAAACCTAATCCAAACAAAATGATATAAAAAGTCGAACTATCCCCGTATACTAACTACTTAGCATTTTATTTATATTAATAAAAGCGTGACGAGATGTACGTATGGAAAACCCCGCCAACAAAAAAAAAAATACATTTTTTACATAAGTAATGATTTGATAATGGTTAATTCTGTTAGAGCACCTAGTATTTTGACCGATATAGATACTTAGCTCTCGATCTATCATGGGGGTAGCAATGACGATACAGTAAAAAAATCACTGATTTATTTTTTTTTGGTAAGAAAAATCACTGATTTATTGTTATATCTTATCCTTTCTAGCAGGTTCCTATCCTCTTTATTAAAAAAAATAAGAAACTTATTGTTTAAGTAGCTTGTAAATATCATGCATGGCGCAGCATGGGAGAGATCAAAGAATAAATAATCATGCATGGCAGACTTTGCATGCTCCTCTCTTTATTAGTTTTGGACTAATGTATCAAAAAAAAAGTTTATGTGGATTAATTTCATTCGCTTAATTAGTTTAGGTTGATTAATTTCATCGTCTTAAATTGTTACAAGGGCTTGATCGATCCACGGACAAGGTATCCCAAAACATATTATTATGTGCGTAAACTAAATCCTATTCCCTTCATTAATTATGACCTTACCCTTAATTAATATGGGAAGATTCTAGAATCACCAAGAAGGCTTGTAAGATTTGCACACGCTTGTAATGGCAAAATAATCTTGTACAGGAAGCTATTAAGGAACACTGTAGCTATTTATTAATTTATGTATTATGTATATTGTCTAATTTACAGAAACTCAAATTAATCATCCGAATTCGTATTCACAACCTGCAAATCGATTCATCGATCTGGATAAACTCAATTCGATTAAAAAGTTATCTACTAGTTTTCTGAAAATCGGGATTCGAATTGAATTCCAAATAACGAGAGCAGCTAGCAGTACTTAACCTTCTTTGCTAACCTGGTTCCGGCCGGTATCGCTTCTTTCCGATGATCAATCAGTGGCTTCGTCCTCTTGTAAATCTCCGCCAGAGATCCGTACTTCTTCCACTTCCGATTATCATCCGAATTTGGCTCCTCCTCTTCCTCGTCATCAAGACTTCCGAAAATCTCCTGGATCTTGACCTGCGCCGCGGAGCGAGAAGAGGAACAAATCTCGCCCCTTCCCTGGCCGTCGTCGTCGTCGGCGTCGACGCAACCTCTGGCAGAGGCGGTGTTACAGCTGGCGTCGCTGTGGTCGCTCAGCTGCACGAGCTGCTCGGCGGCGGACATCTCGGAGCGGGAGAAGTACGAGTCGGCGAGTTCGTCTATCCGGATCTTGATCTTCAGGCACGAGTCTCCAATCGAGGCTAACTGATCCATGACCTTTGAATTCGAAACAGTTTTCTCCAATTCCATGGACTTGCCGATGCCAGGCGAAGCAGCGGTGGCCACGGAGGAGCTTATGAGGGGATCGCTGTGCGCAGGTTGGGGTTTCATTGGCGTGTTGAGAGGGGTTGTTTGGAATTCGATGGTTGATGCGTGGAAGGTGTCAAGAAAGTCTTGGACCGGAGGGTTTTTTCGGGGGTATTTATAGCGCTTTCTAAGGCGGTTCTAATTTTTATTTCTTTTACTTTTTTTTTGGGGAGGCTTTTCTTTTTCTTTTCAGAAAAAAACAATATTTGTTGGCGTGTTAGTTAAACTCTTTGCATCATTCCTAATGGTGTGATGGTTGACTTGGTCAACATGACAATACATGAATTTCCGGTTAACAACCTACTAAGTGGGTTCGGGTTCAACTTCTTCAAGTTCAGTTTAGGATATGAATCACTATCGGTTTAGATTATAAGAGCATATCCCCAAGAGATTCTCCGTCTTCATTTTTTTGAGAATGTTGGGATGGTTTTTGCTCCAAGAGCTTTCCCATTATATTCTCCAAAATAGAGAATGGATGGAAAATATAGAGGTCATTCCCTAAATTTGGAGCAAACTCTATATATTTTGGGGTGAATTCTATAATGGGAAAACTGTTGGAATGAGGCAAAAAAATATTCAGAATATTTGATTTCTCATTCTCTGGAGATTGTTTTAGGGAAGCTCTTGGGAATGCTCTAAGGCCCGGATTGTTTTGGGATTCAGAAACAAAGTTATAGTTTTAAGTTAAGTAAATTAGAAAATTAATTTATTTTAGGGGAGGGAAGAAGGGATATATGACTTTCTAAGCTTGATATTGCGAAAGCTTATGAAAGAGTCGAGTGACATTTTCTAGAACTTATTGTGAGACGACAAGGCTTTGCGGAGGAATGGGTGACTTTGGTAAGGAAATGTGTTACGATAGTGATTTTTTTTAGTGTTGATGGAATGGGTGGCTTTGCGGAGGAATGATATTATAGTAGTTTGAATTTTTTTTAAAACTAATTTTTTATTTACATTTTCTTATATTAATCCAACCATTTAATTTTTTTTTAAATTTTTTTATATATTAAACTTTGATTTGTTTTTAATGTTTACCTTTTATTTTTAAGGAAAAATATATAGCTAAAAAACAAGATGATTTATTAGTCATGACTCAATATGAACACGTATACTTTGAAAATTACTTAAAATAAACAAATTATTTCATATTAAATAATTTTTACTGCATGATAAATTTAAACCAATTCCCAGACCGATTTTTTAACATGGAAAACGAAAGTTCAAATATTTAATGACGTAGTGTCACATCGTTAAATATCCAAATGTTATTTTGTATTTTAAAACAATAAGTTTGTGTATAAATTGGATTTTAGGGTTAATTTACTTATCTAATTTGTACTAATGTTAGTTTTTTTCTTCAGAAAAAATACATTTGGGTATTTAATAATGTGACTGATAATGCATATTTTGTATAGGCATTCTAGGTAGTTTTAGGGCAGTTTTAGGTTGCATTTCATATATTTTTATAGTTAAGTCGTATCTTGATCATTTTATATTCCAATCCGAAATCTACGCTTTTTTTGGTTAATCATGCAGATTCATGAATCTGAACTCAAGAGATGATGCAAAGAGGGCGATGTTGCTGGAGCCCTAAAGCTGTTGAAAATACTTAGGATGGTTGGAAAGAAGAGAAGAAATATCCAAAAAGAGTTAAGGAGAATTCAAGAGAAGAAATGAAGAAAACACGAAGAACGCATAGGCGACGCCCGCGACAAAAAGAGCGGTGCCTGTCGCTACTGGTGCCCGTGGAAACAAACCCAGCACCCGACGAGAGCGGTACCCTCTGATGAGGAGCGACGCCCATTGATGCAGATAAACTCAGATTTTCTAATACTTATCCGATAAAGATTTGATCCTATTATGTAGGTCAATGCTTGTTCGCCAAGGCTAGGGTTTTCAGCCATATTCGAGGCCTATGAATACCCATTCAATTCTAGGGTTTTCGCATCCATTCAAAACATAATTCCAAAGAAAATTTAGTTTCATAGTTAGCATCTTTTTTGTAGTTTTTCGAGGTAAGTCATGGTCGACTAATCTTGTTATAGTTTCCTTTCATTTCAAGACATGGTTAATGATACGTGAGGGTTGTTGCATGATTGTTTTGCTATTTTATGAGTTATGCATTATGATTATTTCAATTTTCTTTGTTTTGATATTGCATAAGTGTTGTTGATTTATCTTACTTGGCCACTAGGATAGATTTACATCATGTTATGATTATAGCTCTATTCCGCTATTGCGGGCCTTAATCCATAAGTAGCCAGCATGTCTCATAAGAACAGTTCGGGAATCTTGATTGTGTATTGACAAGTAAAGATTGTCTCTTTTAGTGGAAGCGATGACTGGGTTCATAACCAGGTGGTAAGTTGACGAGACGAGAGGGATAATTTTTATGTGTTAGTGATAGCACGCATTTAGGTAGGCATATTAGGTTGCATTTAGCATGATCTAGATGTTTATAATGCATAGTTTAGACTAGATTTGCATTTATACTCGTTTTGTTGGTAGAGTCGGAATCTACACGCTTTTATGGATTATTTCAGGTACATATGAATCCGACGAGGAATGAGAAAGCTCATGGATGAAGGAAGATTCAAGAGGAGGAGGAAAAGTGAAGAGCACGGGAGCGGAGTCGAATTTCGAGAGCCTAAGTGAAGAACAAGTCAGTAGAAGTTGTCGCCAGACATGCTGAACTTGTAATACACTTTCTGGAGGCCTCGGTGGTCCGATTGACTATTATAAGCATGCGTTGGAAAGCTCTTTTCGAGATCTACAACTTTCGTGTTGACATCGAGACCAAATTCAAAACGGAA
Organism: Persicaria maculosa; assembly: GCA_963922045.1. Taxonomy (NCBI): domain Eukaryota; kingdom Viridiplantae; phylum Streptophyta; class Magnoliopsida; order Caryophyllales; family Polygonaceae; genus Persicaria; species Persicaria maculosa. The sequence goes on from OY998271.1 coordinate 42,095,560, forward strand.
AAATCGTTGTGAACAGTAAAAGCCGCCCCGCGGCCCGAAGCTCTGACGAAGGATTTCGCAATCGCCTGGCCGCCCCGCGGCCTGGGTTGGCTGCCCCGCGGCCTGGGTTGGCTGCCCCGCGGCCTCTGCAGAAACGCCGAATCTGCTTAATAGACTTTTTATCCACTTAATTAGGTTTTTAGAATTATTATTTTGCCGACTCTTTTGAGGCTTTTTAAGGACGTTTTAGGGTTTTATTTTAATCATCTAACTCATCATTTAATACACTTTGAAATTATCAATTGAGAGAACCCTAGAAGGGAGCCTCCATGGCCATGGAGTGCTAAACTCTTCCGTTTCATCTATGGATTGAAGCTTTGGTTTGATAAAGTTGTGAGATTTCTATTCTTGTTCTATTCCTATTGATTCGTATTGATTCTTTTGCGAATATTGTTGATTTCTTCTAGTCCGTACAACTAGTTGAGATTATTGCTAGGATTTTGTAGATTCCTCGTAGCGAACCTTAATCCATAGTAGCAATCATGCCTTTTTAGGACTCGTAGGACTAAACTGGTGTGTAGAGAATCAATTATATGTTAAATGCCGACTCGTAGCTTGGTGTTGCATGTATCCTGGTTAATCCTTAATCTTAATGCTACTATTAGGTTAAATCTTAACCGTGTTAGGGTTATCTAATTAGTAAGGGTTACTAGGACTCGTAAGACTAGTAATTCACACAAGATCAGGACAGGAACAATAATAGGATGAAAAGAGAACTCGAAGAAGAATCGAGGATCAACCGACCAAACTAAAGTGGATATTTGTAGATGAAACTATTATCTTAATTGTTTTCTCCATTAACTTGTTTATAGTTTCTTTTATTTTCTTTCTTATTCTCAAACACAAAACCCTTTATTTTCTCTTAATTGGTAAATAGACTTTACTTAGGAATAACTTGATTCTCTGTGGGATCGACTCCTTACTTACTTGTTATACTTAGTTAGTTAGTCTGGATTTATTTTGATAGGGATTGAGGCGACTAAAATCCATCCGTCAGTTAGGAGTTAGGGACTACATACTCCTCGCCCCCATGCAAGAGTTTAGGGATTTATATGGTGGTTGGTGGTCCACGAACGTTGTTAGCTTTCGCTTCACCCAAATAATAATAATATCCTAACTCAATGCTTAAACCAATAGATTACTAAACCAATGAATTGATAAACCAATAGATTAGTATAGCAATGAAGTCCGGAGTCGAACCCATATAGAGAAATGGTTGCAATTATAATATTCATAACAATGATTTCTAAGAACAATAGTAATGGTTTGTAGCAACTTAATGACAAAATAAAGTAAATAGGATAATGATTGCAAAGTATTGATAACAAGATAGAAATGCATTTCTCCTGTAATTCTAGACAATGGTTGAGGTTCAAGGTCCTAGGATTGATTCAATAGTATTTATGAAATATATGTCGACTTGACTAAGGTTGATTGTTCCGCAGAGATACAATCTTCTTATTCAATATCACTAAAGAATAGCATTAACGATTCAAGTTCTTAAGACAAATTGACACATCGATTCAATGCAAATAGAAGACAAGGGAACAACCCACTCGACCCTATAAACACCTACTCGACATAGATCAATCGATATCATCCACTACAAAGACATAGAAATATCACTAAATCAATGACTTCGTTTGCTATCGAGAATCAACAATGGATTCATAGCATATATGCAATTCCTAACGTGATCATCAATCATAGAAAGGAACACAAATTCATATCGATAAGAACAAGATGATAGATATATTTATAAATAACTAATTGAAATCAAATCCTCACAATTCATTCAACCATGTCTTCGAATCACAGGCGAAACTATGAGTTTAGCAACTCATAGCCAAAGTAACGCTCATCTCTCTCTCTATTGTAGGGCAAAAACCCAACTCAACACACTCCTTGGCTGAATGAAAATAACCTAAATAGAGTCGTGCAAAACCATAGGGGAAATAATAAAAATATAATAATAAAATAGAATCTTCGGACTAAAATCGGCAATTGTTGAACACGGGACACCGGCGGGCGCCGGTGGAATAGCGGCGGGCGTCGTCCCAACAGACTTCGTAATCCTTCTTAGCTTCGACGTTGTACTTCCTTGCTCATTTGATGCTCCTTCCTAATCCTTCATATACTCCTAAATCATCCATTTAAGCTCCTCCAAGATCCCATCCAAGGTCAAAATGTAAAACTGCATAATAAACACTAAAAAGGCGTAGATTCTGAACTCGAATACTTCACAAGAAAGATATAGAAATAGACTAAAACATATGCAAAACTCCTATCTAAATGCAATAAGAACTACCTATAATGCCTATATAAAATATGCATTATCAAATCCCCCCACACTTAAGCTCTTGCTTGTGCTCAAGCAACCATGAAACATAAACATAATCAATGCATCCCACAAGAGATTTTTTTTTTCACAATTCTTCCTCATCAAAAGCAACTTCAATTCATAGTGCAAATATGAACAAGGCACAAAAACGTCATAACATGTAGATAGGTGGTCAAGTAGCTTGCATGCTTGACAATCCATCATCACAAGGGAAAAATATGTGTTTCTCTCGCTCTCATGTGTTTAGGCTTTTAAGCATACACTCACCTCAATTCCATAATTGACATTTATATCACAAAATCTCCACCGGATACATCAAAGCAAAAACAAGAACATCAAGAGGACTTTCGCTCAATGGAAACCTTCATAAAAGACTCCATTCGGCGGGGTTGTAATCGTAACACCCTCATCCCATATCGGATATCATAAGGATGTTCGGAGTAATTTATAAGTGATTCAAGCCCTACCTATGTCACAAGAGCTCTTCCTTTTCAGGCTCCAAGTGAGGACAATGGACCTGAGGGGGCTAGGTGGCATGGGCTGGCGCCTCTTAAGACCCCGGGTCTTACATATGGTATCAGAGCCGAGTCCGGGCTCGGAGGTGCGTCGACAGTATGCTCGGGTACGTTCCTCTCGGAGGGCAGTCCCTTGGGCCTGACGGGGTCGTCAGTGCTTTAAGTGGGGAAATTGTAACACCCCCGTCCCACATCGGATATCATAATGATGTTGGGAGTGATTTATAAGTGATTCAAGCCCTACCTATGTCACAAGAGCTCTTCCTTTTCAGGCTCCAAGTGAGGACAATGGACTTGAGGGGACTAGGTGGCATGGGCTGGCGCCTCTTAAGACCCCAGGTCTTACAGTAATGGGGCTTGGTAAAAACATAAGGTCAAGGAATTGTATTTGGTCATACGGTGCTATTAATTCCGCGAAAATAAGATTCCTGAAACTCCCAACATAACACAAACCAACTCAATAGTATATCAAGCTCACAATGTAACACAACTCTCAAAATATATCAATATGCTCATAACTCTCACAAATATATCAATAAACTCCAATAATCTCAAATATCTCAAAATATGCTCAAATATGCATATACAACACCCAACTCAAATAACTCTCAACCTAACATCAATCCAACTCATATGCAAAAAATAAATAAAATGGCTCTTTATTCTTTTTTTTTTTCTTTTTTTCTTTCTTTTTTTTTTCCTTTTTTTTTCTTTTTTTCGGCATTTCTGTTTTTTTATTGAGCCCAAAATAATACAATATAGCATAATATGAGGGAAACTATAATCACATAACATTACATCTTCTCCAAAACCATAAATCATGACAATCTCACGCTTTAGCTTCTTTCCCATAACTTTAAATGAATTTCCATAACCAACTCTAAATCTTAATTTCTCCGGAAAGGGTAAAGGCTTATCATAGGCTAGGAATAATGAATTTTTGTGCAGCTTACAAATAAAATAGGCTAAAGGCTCAAATTGGCTTCAAAGCAAGATATAACATAAGGTAGATATGGATAAAATGTGGCTAAAAGGTTGCCTCTATCATTTGAACTTATCAAGCAATGATCATGTATATAATCGGCCTCGAAAATAGATAACCATGTCAATACTAAAAGATAAATGCATAGGAAGAGTAAATCACACAACAAAGCGAAAATGGTATAGATGTAATCCCTTATAAGGCCAAAATTCTCACTAGGAAAATTTTTTGTTGGATATAAAACATGCCTAAGAACTTAGATCATACATGCTCAATTACCTATGCCAAATCATATTTCACATAAAAATAATTTCAAGCGTCAGGTAAATCGGCTTGCGTCGACCCACTAGACCCAGTGGTAATTAATAAGCAAGGTGAACTCTGATTATTTCACCAAGAGAAAGGGCGGAGACAGAGATTGAACACGAGACCTCCCAATTAAAAGTACCTCTAATTTGATGGACAAGCTCAAATCATTCCAAAATTCCATGGGATATATAAGATCATGCTAGAATAAAGTTGATAGGACAAACTCAAACTAGATAGGTATCTTTAATAACACATATGTATGCAATGCATGACAAACTCTCTTTTTTTTTTCATTTTTTGACATTTTATACCTTTTTTTCGGTTTTTATATTTTTAATAATAACTAAATTTTAGACATGATGCATGAATTGAAAATTGAATTTAAACATAAGTAACAACTTTAAAATTAAATATGAAACATAAAATAAACATGAACTAACTAAATGAACTAAACTAGCATAAACCACTCCCCCCACACTTAAATGTTGCATTGTCCTCAATGCATAAACAAAAAGAACAATGAAAATAAAATTGAGGGTGAAAGAAACTAATAACTAACCTATCAATGTGAAGATAGGGTCTGGAGTCGATCCAGACCGCTGGCTGAATTGTTGTAATATTTGGATCCAGGGATTCAATAGATTGACTTGAAGCTCATCCAATTTCTTGCCTAAGATCAATTGATGTTCATGCAGATCCTGAAAACGTTGTGATTGCTGATCTTTCGATCGAGTCAGGCGATAGTCAAGGCCCTCAATAAGCTCAAGCAAGGGATCATTCCTAATGGGCATGTCAAAATCATCATCCTCAGCCTCATCTCCCAAAAAGAATCTGCTTGTTGACGGCGTATCCAAAACCATCCCAGCCGATGGTGGAACTGACTAATTCGGAAGGTAGTCAGAGTAGGACCTACAGATAGAGTCGCAGGGAGATGTTGGTGATGCTCACCCCTCGCGCCAACTTTCTGACTTCTAGCTCTAAACCGATTTAGATGATGGAGAGTGGTGCTATAGACGACATTACCCTCACAAATAATTGTTTTCCACCTTTCTTACATTAGCCGAACCTATCTTGATCACTATGCCTAATGGTAAAACTGTTATTGTGTCCCATTATGGTACTATAAAACTTTCTCTATCTTTTATCCTTTCTAATATTATTCATGTTCCTACTTTTGCTTTAACCTTCAATCTGTAAAAAAAAAAGTTAAAAAAAATTGATTACATATACAAAGGTTGATGTCCTCTTCACTTATAACGTAGTTTTGTTTCCTCCAGGGTCCTTCGATATATGAAGACTCCACTTATGATTGGAAGTGAAAGTTAAAGGTCTATATGTTATAAACATATATTTTTTAGTAAAAATGCCTCCGATGTTGTTCTATCCCCATTTGTTTTTGATAAACACTGTGATCACTCTATTTTATGTCATGGATAAAAACTTTGCGTATGATTCTTCTATAACTTTATCTTCTCATATGCTTGAGTTATGGCATTGTCGCTTGAGCCATGTACCCTTTTCTTACTTGAAACATATCAATGCCATCGACAGCTCTACTAAACATGCTCACCTATGCAAAATTTGTTCTAAAGCCAAACATGAACATAGGAATTTTTTTCCTATGTTTACTAGTCGAGCCTCGGTACCCTTTGATCTTATCCATATTGACACATGGAGCCCTTATAAAATCACCACTCACAATGGCTATATGTAATTCTTGACCATTGCGGATGACCACATCAGGTGCACCTAGACATATTTGATGTCACACAAAAGCAATGCTCTAACTATCCTTAAGAGTTTCGTTACCCTTGTTGTTACACAAATTGCCATCAAAATCAAGACCATCAGGTCTAATAATGTTGTTGAGTTATGTGCTTCTAGTGCTTTAAACCTTTATTCTTCCAAAGGAATCATCCATTAAACTAGCTGTGCTTACACACCTCAACAAAATGGCATGGTTAAAAGAAAATACAAGCACCTCTTAGAGGTTTCTTGTGCTCTCCTTTTCCAATCCAACTTACCTATCATTTACTAAGGAAGGTGTATTTTGGCTACCACATATCTCATTAGTAGAACGTATACCCCTACCCTCCTTGTAGTTTCACTCTCCCTACTTTCTCCTTTACCACAAAGAACATGATTATTCATTTTTGTGAGCCTTTTGTTTGTCTATGTTTTGTCTTCACTTACCCTCAAACCACTAATAAGTTTTACCCTATATCCACAACTTATGTATTTATTGGTTATTCTTTTGGAAAAAAGGTTATACAACACTAGACATAGACACAAAGCAAATTTGTTAGACCACAGACATTGTTTTTCAAGAAGCAAAGTTTTCAAACTAATTTCGATCTAATATAATTTCGATAAAATAAATTTATTTCAAAATTTCATCCTAAACTAATTTCGAAAATTAATTTCCAAACTAAGTTCATTTTAATCCTAATTTTAATAAATTAAATTTCTTTCAAAATTTCGTCCGAAACTAATTATGAAAATTCATTTCTTAAACTAATTTCGAAGTAATCCTAATTCCAATAAATGAAATTTAATTCAGATCAATAAAATTTAATTTCAAAATTTTCACAATTCTAAACTAATTCATAAAATTAATTTAACTAATTTCAGTCTAATCCTTACAAACTAAAGAAAGAAAGAAGGTAGATGACTTAAGGTGAGGGTAGGAAAGAGAAAGAGAGGGGTTTGAGGTATGTAGTGTGACTATTTTTAACTTTATATTATTTAGCTAATAATAAAACGGGTTGTAGGGATGTGGGTAAAAAATTAAGTTGAGCTTCTTAAAGAGAGAGAGAAAAATAAAAAGGAGAGTTAAGGAACCGAATTGGGTTCCATGGACGCGGATGCTCGTAGATGCTTCATGAGTTCATTTTGGGACGTTGGGTGTGGGATCCACCTTCTCAGATCGTCCTACGACGTCGGATCCCCCAACTAGCATGGTGTTGTTAGAGTTGTCTCTCCACCATCACCATCGTGAACCATTTTAATGTTGCCACCTATCGCCCCACCAGCCCCACACCACCCCCCACCTCCGCTACCCCAATATCCCCCACACCACCACCATCACCCGGAACCACCAAACCATTTTCCACCTTCACCGCCCTAACAGCCCCCACACCTCCACCACTCGAAACCACCATACCACTTACCACCGCCCCACCCGCCCTCACACCATTGCCACCACTCCGACCTCGGACACACCACCACCGTTGTTACTGCCACCAGCACCACCACGTGCAATGAGTGAATGTAATGTTAATTATGTGTTTACTTTCCTAGTCTTTTGTTGGAATGTAATATTGTTTTATGTGAGTATGTACATGTATGTGTGTATGATGATTATACAGGTATTATATAGTGTATATTATGCATATGTGATGCACTATTACGATTAATCTTGACTGAGTTGAATTGAGCTTGTTAAGCTTGATCCTCTAACAAGATTAATATTGTGATAAGTGGGGTTAACACATATTTGCATAATATATAATATATGATATATGTATACAGTATGAAAAAGGAATGAAGACGGGTATTTGGGCCTGAAGCCCAAACTTTGGCCCATATCTCATAAGCTCGGATGAGCTGATAGCCCATGGAGCCTGAAGCTTGAGATCGACTTGCCTCTATTGAAGTGTTGCGTTTTGGAGGCTCGGGCTTGACCTAACTATTTAAGCTCTTATCCTCCGTCAATTCAACTTACTTCAGCTTTCTCCATTCTCTCTCCTCATAAACGATCTGCTAGGGTTTTCTAGGGTTTGGGTTTTCCAACTCTTGGCCTTTGGTTTGAGAGCGCTCAGAGAAGAAGGTGGTTATTGGTGCCTCTGTGAAGGTGGTCTGAGCTTCGGCGTCCTCGTGGGTGGCCACTCTCCTTTGTCTTCTCAGATCTAGGGTTTTGAAGATCGAATCTGTCTTCGATCTTCGGTTTTTCCGTACAGGGGGATTTCTTTTCCTTCATTTGTACTTCCGATTCACATGCATTAGATATAGGTTGTTCACTGTCATTGTTTGATTCATCCCTTGTACGAACTCTCTATAGTGGATTTGGCTAACTATTAAGGCCCCGTGGATGTAGGCATTTTTCCGAACCACATAAAATCGTTGTGTTCGTGATCTCACTTGTGATTTCTGTTTCAAACTTTCGTTTTTGTTTTCAATCGACTTTGCTTCTGCTCAAAACCGTTTTGTATTCTTTGAATCTTTGGTTTTTTACAGTGAATGACCGTCGCGGTTCAAACCAAACACTGTCCCATTGGCCACCACCTCGCCATCCGACACCACCACATTGATCGCCACTTGCCATGAGAGAGAGTGAGAGAAGGAATTTTCCACCGCCGGGAGAGAAGAAGGAAGAAGATCGATCGTCGTCGCTGGTTGAACAGAAGGAGAAGGAAGAAGAAAGAGAAGAAAAAGGTGCCCTCTCCGGATGCATTTTTAACCCGTACCCGGGGTGCATGTAAACCTAAAAATAATTACCATTTGCAATTGTAAAATTTCAAACAATAACATTTTTTTAAAATATAGTTTACGCGCACTCAGCTTACGTGTAAATCCGTAAATTTTAAATTTTAAATTTTTGACGGCACCAAAATCGGCTTTTAACGCACCCAAATTTGTATGAGGTGAGGGTGAGCATCTAAACACCCTAAATACATGCGTGTATTTATGGTGTATGAGGTGACGACACCAAAATGGGGACTGAATTAAATCCAAGATCAACGTAAAACTGGGAAAGATACGCACATCTATAAGTGCACTTAAAACTGTGGTTTTTTCAAGAGAGGGAGTGAAGTTGAGGGAGACGAAGGACAGTGAGATCGAGAGAGCAGCAGCTAGGACAAGGAGGACGAATGGAAAGGTTGAACTCGAATCAGAGGAACGGGAGGCAGATGAACCGAGGGAAGAGGGAGGCTGAGCTCCTAGCTTAGATCCGAAAGGGGATGAAGTTAAGTGACGCTGCTAGTTGCTCATAGGGGGCATATATACTGTAAAGACTGAATATTTTCTATATATATTATATTATTACCGTTTTAATTAAATATATTATTATTATATTCAATTTGTAAAAATGGGAGAAAACCCGTCCTCGAGCACAAGTTTCAATTTTAAAATCCTTTTGGCATCGTTTTAAAATTTGAATTTTGACGGAAATTAATACCGCTATTCGAGCTCCAAGTCTTGGTAAACTAAATTGATACCGATAATGATTTAAAAATTTGATTTAAATTGTCTAGTGTCAGGATTCGATTTAGCGATCGGGATTGGGTTCGAGCGTCGGGAATTCAAATTGGTATTGTGGGTGGGGACCATTTTATTTTATTCTATGTATTTATTTATTTTATCTCTCTCTCTCCCCCCCATTAAGGTTCCCCCAACTCACACCACCCACTCACCTTGCCTTCTTCTGCACACACACCTTGCTCCCTCAAAAAAATCACAGCTCACACCCACCCAGCTGCTCACCCGATTTTGTCCAAATGTCCTTATAAATTGGACAACACAAACCCTAGGCCTTATACACAGATCAGTCAAGCCATCGCCTCCTTCTCATCTCCTTCATTTCAGCTCTCAAAACAGCCACCAAACAACCTCCCCTTGCCCTTGGTCCCGATCACCATCACCTTCCTCTGCCTCCCTTTTGTTTTGATCTCAAGAAACCACAAGGTCACTCTGTCACACCTTCAATTCTTCCAGCCCGTACCCAGCAGCCTCCGGAAACCTCGTCGCCGAGCACTCCCTTCACTCTTCCCCTGTTCGCTAGTGAAGGACCGAGCATCTTTTTCTCCTTCCTCTGATTCCGAGCTACGCAGCAGCTTCTTCATTTCCCTTTAATTCCCAAGCAGAAGCGACCAGGAACACCGTCGGAGCCCAGCACATCGAGCCCAGGAGCCCTCGAAATCGTCAACTGCGCTCCCGTCTCCCCTGTTCGTCCAAAAAGGTCGGTCATGGTTCCTTCGTCTTTTCCGATCATTTACCCCATAAAGCTCCACCTTTATTCTATTTCCTTCCATCCCAGATCAAGCTTGTTCGATTCTGACTCCGACGAAGCTCGATTCAACACCGGCGACTCTCTCCTCCGGCGAACTTCGAACCTCGGTGAGCTTTCCTTTCCTCCTTCCTTCTTGGTTGATTTTGTGCCGTTTTGTGTCCTTGAGGTCGGGGGGAGTCCAGTGTGTATGAGCCTGGCTGGGAGATTGCCGGTCGGCCGGGTTCCCCTTCTTCCTTCGCTTTTGCTCCTTCGTTGTCGTTGTTGCAGAGTTCTATTCTATTGAATTGGGGAAGGAGGGTTCAGTGAACCGGTTCCTTATTTTCTTTCTTCTGAACCGGCCGGGTTGGGCTTAAGGTCCGGTTCTTTTAATCTCCTCTTATGAGAGTGTGGATCTGGGCCGGGTGGGTCGGATACGGATCCGGGTCATGGGCCTTTTCTCTCTTTCTTTGGGCTGATGGGTTGTCATTTTCTAAATTGTGTTATGGGTATATATTATGGATATAAGTAATGTTAATAGTTAATTATTGTTAGTTTATCAAATGATTATTACATGTTATGTTCTGATTTCTATGATAATTAAATTCTGGAAAATATTTATTTTCTGAAATTATATTCATTTATATTATAAAATTACTCCAAAGTTATAATTATTTGAAATATGTAGTTTGTGATATTTTAAATATGTGACATTGGGATCTTTAAAATGAGTTATTAATAACGATAGTGGATGTTTATGTTTATTAGATATATTGAGGATAAATTTTTAAAAAGGAGATTTTGAGTTTTAGAAATGTCTTTAAAAGAATTGTTAATTGAAAACCAACATGCCGGAATTATTTTAAGTGGTATAAATTTGCAAGTTGATTAAAGATTTATGTTTTATACATGGATTTTGAACAAATATGATTTGAGAAAGTGTTTTGAATATGATTTGACTTAACTTGACATTTAAGAGTGTGGAAAACTTTGGAAAGTGATTACTTGATTTAACTTGGTGAATTTATTGTTGGATTATGCTTGAGAATTATGTGAATTTTAGGTAAGATATGAAATGTTATATGATGATGCAAGATGAGATTATGGATGAGATATTGAGATAAGATGAGCATGAAATGATTTATGATGAGATAAGATGGGATAATTTGAAATGAGATATGTGAAGCCATGGGCGCCTTGTGTGAATTAGATAGACTTATGCATATTTGTATGTTTATTAGGTGATTTATGATATGTTGGACATTGCTTACTATTGGTGATTCATTGCTTGGATTCTGCTTCTGCCTTGTTCTCTGTTGTTCGGCTTATTCAGGTAAGTTCCTTTATGGGTTTACTCAGATTCGAAAGAGAATCCCTGCTTGTGATTATATGACATACTAGGTGTTGCATAAGCATTAAAGCATGCCATGTAGTATCATGCTAGGATTGCACTTGTGAATGAGCATTCGGTTACTTTGTGTGTTTGAGAACAGAACGGCCGTTATCTGTGAGTCCTAGGGTCTTTGCTAGGGTCATAGTGTAGCCCAGCTTCATCGGGTGCCCTGAGTCAGTATTGTCGATATATGAGCATGATGATGAGATAGCCCAGCACCATCGGGCATGAGCATGATATATGATATGATGATAAGATATGATATGCTATGATGAGATATGATATACTATAGCATCGAACTGGCCAGTCTCTGCACTAACGGGAAGGGGTGCAGATGTAGGAGAGGGATATGCCACTTGGCATTCTTTGGGCGCCTTTACAGTTCTTTCTACATATTATAACCTAGGAGCATGATAGTGTGATTTAATTTCCGTATTGCAGCAAAGCATCTTTATTATAGCGTATATGTATACTTGCTTGCGGGACAGAGTGCGTTGGGGTCTCGGTCTGATCCCGCTCGCACAACTTGTTTTTAGGTATGATTGCTCTTTGTTTCTATGACGTGGGAATCCCCCGGGCGATTGCAAAGAACCTGCCTAACTCCACTAATTTGGTTATATAATTTCAGAATATATGATTTAATGATTTGGTTTTGACCCGGCCTCGCCGTGGCAAGTTGTACTTTACTTCCGCTTTCACCAGTTTCGAAAATGAATTTCTGTGATATAGTCTTAGGACAGCTTAAGGGTTCCTAGTGGCCTTCGATTGTTTTGGGGTTCGAAATCCCTACTTTAAAATCATGATCCTTTAAGGTTTGAAACCTCGACCCGTACTCGAATTGTAAGATCCGAACGAAGGTAACCAACCTTCGAAACGTAACCCGACTATTTATATCCAGGCCGTTACATATACTATCTCAATTAGGGTTTAATTGAGTTACGAGAATTTACAACATTTAGTCCACTATTTTTTATTTTTGTAAAATCCTATCACAATAAATAACAAGATTTAACCCAACAATTTCTTGTTTAATTTAAAATGTCATAAGAATTGTCATACTCGTAACTCGTCCCCTTAGATTCAAAACAATATTCATCTTTTAGCTCGAAATTCGAAAAAAAATGTGCGGTATAGGAAAACAGAATAGATCTATTTTTAACTCGAATTTAAATACATGCCGGAATTTGCATCAAATAAAATAAAAATCATTTTGATCGAGGACAAAGAATTTCAAAATTTTTCGAAATTCTCAGAAAGTTAATATTGAAATTAAATCATAATTTATAATATAATATCTTAAAATTTCAATTCTCTACAGAATCCCATGAGATCGATCAACAAAGAAACATCCAAATCGGCCAGATTCAATCTCGAAGAGATCGATACAGAGGAATTTTTAATTTATTTAATTGATGGATTTTACTATTAGATTTCTCTTTATTTTCTTTCCTATTAGATTTTACTCAGTTTAAATATTTTTTATGGATTTTTTAATTAATTTATATCCATTAATAAATATTTTACTTTTATTTAATTATTTATGCTTTAGTTTAGGCTTAGAGTTCAGGTAAAAAGTTAAATATTCACGTTAAGGCTTTGGTTTAACTTATTTTCGATCCTAATTATGCATAAATGATGGTACTTGCACAAATAAATTACAAATATGTATTTGAGCTATTAATATATTCATGGATTCCCTTAAATTGTTTAATTAAATTTATATATATATATATATATATATATATATATATATATATATATATATATATATATATATATATATATATATATATTCTGTCTATCTATTATCTATCTATCTATCTATCTATCTATCTATCTATCTATCTATCTATTAATAATACCAAAGAAGAATTACATGACACACGTGCCGACTCCTCCACGATTTTTGGTCATACATGGCTTCATTATATTCAAGCAATCCTACATTTAATTTTTTCGGATTTTTGGATCTTCTTTAAATTCTCATTAAATATGAAATCAATTGAGATATTATCGATATTTTGGTTGGTTAGTTTAGATATTCACTAGATAAGATCAAAATAAAATCATATTGATTTTAACAAATCAAAAATGATTTTCTTCTTTATTTGTTTAGATTTTTAATTGTGCGTCTTCCTCTATACACCATCGTTTACTATATAATCACTATTCTTCATACTTCCTTTCCATTTTTCTTCTTCTTATCTCTACCTCAAGTTTATTGAATTTGTTGAAGGATAAATTCGTACAATCATATTGATGATACTAATCGACAACTGTGAAAATTATTGGTGAGACTCAATTTGATTTCTCACTCTCTTTTATTTTTGTTTTTTTTTTTAATTTCAATTGATTTTGTGTATCGATATTTAAACTATTATATGTATAATTTGAGAATCTATAAATTTGACCATTACATCATTATATATTTTTTTTATTCAATATGCCTAAGATGTCTGATTTTCATCTCATATACTCCCCCCCTCGACGCTAAATTATCTCTCCCCTCCAGGTCTGACTTTTTGATGATGTGGCAAGGGATTTGGAGTCGCCCGACTCTGGGTTGCCCGTGGTCTTAGAGTTGTCTCTCCACCGTACCATCACCATTGTCAACCACTTCAATGCTGCCACCTGTCGCCCTACCAGCCCCCACACCACCCCCACTCCCACTGCCCCAATAGCCCTCACACCACCACCATCACCCGGAACCACCAAACCATCTGCCACCTCCACCGCCTTAACAGCCCCCACACCTTTACCACTCGAAACCACCACACCACCTATGGTAGGTGGTGTGGTGGTTTCGAGTGGTGAGAGAAGGAATTTTCCACTCGTATGAGAGAGAGAGGGGGAGAGAAGGAATTTGCCACCGCCGGGAGAAAAGAAGGAAGAAGATCGTCGTCGCTGGTTGGAGAGAAGGAGAAAGAAGAAGAAAGAAAAGGAAAAGGTGCCTTCCCTGGGTGCGTATAGCTCTAAAAATAATTATCATTTGCAATTGTAAAATTTCAAACAATAACATTTTTTCAAAATATAGTTTAGGCGCACTAAAGTTACGTGTAAATCCGTAAATTTTAAATTTTAAAATTTTGACGGCACTAACATCGGTTTTTAACGCACCCAAATTTGTATGAGGTGGGGGTGAGCATCTACACACCCTAAATACATGCTTGTAGGCGTGTGCTTGGGGACTGAACTAATAAATCCAAGATCAACGTAAAACTGGGAAAGATATGCACATCTATAAGTGCACTTAAAACTGTGGTTTTTTCGAAGGATAATACGAGTCTATACACAGACATACACATATACATGATACAAAAAATCATATGAATGTTTGTTATATGTGGTTCCTGCATTTACATAGTATCGCCTAGACGCCTTCAATTCACAAGGATATAACATTCAACCTCAGTCGACACCAACGGTTAATTTGATCCTTATGTTGAGCCATATATTTGTAGCTGCGAGTTTTACTGTTTGAGCCTATGTAGATGTTTGAATCTTCGTAGGGGGCCCTTCTAATCGGATGTAGTCGTACATAACACCTTGGAATGGACTTTGATTTCTCGGTTGAGTCAAGTATAACGTGTTTTGTCCGGGCCGAAGCCAGGATGGTAGCACCCCGACGTTGAAAAGCATGTACAAGCCGTGTATCCCATGTCTAGCAATCGCATTGTCCCTGCCTATTCGCATTGTCGTAAAATGTGGTGTAACCAAGCCCGGATCGTTGAATCTGACCTGAAAAAATTAGTTTTCTCAATCTCAGAAATTGAATTTGAACTACCTTAATGTAGCAAACAAATGACGACTGTTCATGTCACTCACTTGGACTTCAGCTTCTTCAGCGGCTGCCACAGCTAATCGCAGCGTGTAGTTGCTCGAAAGATCCACATTCGCCAATGGGAATATGATTTGCCATGTGGTCGGTTTGTACGTCTTATTCTCAGCTTCTCTGTATTTTGTTCACACATTGGAAACTACAGTCGAAAAAAGAGAAACAAACTAAAGACTTTATGGACGACGAAAGGTTGCATATATACCTTGTTACTTGAGCGAAAAACCAATCTTTGCGATAATCACTTGACTCGACAGTGTACACGAGATCATGTTTGGGATAGAGTTCAGTGTATCGTTCCCAAAGGCCGTATTGCCTGAATCTTTCATGAACCTTATCCACATATAGCTTGTTCAATAACCCCGGTCTTGGATCAGGAATGTAAAACTCAGCAGCACTACGATCCGGGATTCCTATTTCCCACAATGTAGGACCATTCCTCAAAGGCTCATAGATGAGGTCACCTAATTTCATTGCATTTCCTGCATCCAGACAGTACAAGTCAAGTGTCTACTAAAACATAGTAACATTTTTCGTGTGCGTACGTGCAAGGCTCATAGACGGACCTGGTAGAATGTGAATGTCGCTTTCATACTTGTAATCACCAATGAAACCGTTAACAGATGCATATAGGCTGTAGTTGCCTTGTCGAACATCCTTGATTATAAAGTTTCCATTCATGTCTGCCTTTGTCCAAAATTGGTAGCCCTACAAACACATAAACTCGACAAGGTAAACGATATTTTCTTACTAGGACTGCCATTTAACTCTCCTTGAGAAGTTATCTGGTTTTGTTCTATCACCTTAGCTTCCCTTTGCCATGATCCCGCCTCTCCTTGTGCTGCCAAACCAACCCAGCTAAAGCTTGCAGTGATCAATGAGTTGTTTACATAGCTTACATGAAAAAACATGTCACAAGTCAGTATAGAATTTTTTGGCAAAATGAGTTTTGAAGGAGGAAGATTGACAATGTTGAGAGGTATATACCTATCCTTCACTAGTAACCTGCCAGATACAGAACCGCGCTGTCTAGACTTTGGGAAGTCCTCTGATGCAGGGAATTCGTATGGCCATTTTCGGTATTCTTCCGTCCTCTGACAGATGATTTTCAATTGTTAGGATAAAGGGATAGGAATCTGTTTTAAAGTACAACATGGGATGGCGAAATTGAGAACATTTCGGTAATATTACTTGACGCTTTGCATCTTCCCATAGCACATGGTAATCTTGATCAGCTGGAGCCGTATTCAAGTATATGAAGAAAGGACCGAAAACCTTCTTCCATGATTCCCCTTCACCGAATGTCATTGCTACATCAGTACCTGCGTAATGAGTACTATGGAACATCTGCAAAAAGACGAAACATGTGAATTCTGAAGCTGTTGGTTCAATTCATAGTAAAGCTCATTGTACTGTATCATTTCCTTCCTACGAAATAGTTACTTACAGCGAGAGTTGTAGGACCAGTATGCGAAGTAAGGTCTTGCTTGAAAGGTCCTGCTGAACGGAACTCGTTAGTTGGCGTTATCATCCAAAAACCAACTGATGGATCA
Organism: Persicaria maculosa; assembly: GCA_963922045.1. NCBI lineage: Eukaryota > Viridiplantae > Streptophyta > Magnoliopsida > Caryophyllales > Polygonaceae > Persicaria > Persicaria maculosa. The sequence continues at coordinate 42,112,513 of OY998271.1, forward strand.
GATGAGATCCAACCATGCACCCTATTTTCTTGGTCCTCACATGAATACTGATACTTGTCATCCACCTACATCATTGTGCACGCCGCGACAAAGGAATAACACTTCTTAAGACATCCAAGTTTCACAGCTTGATGTAACATAACAAAGCACTATATATGTTTGTAATTTTGAAATTAGTCCATAGGAAAACATGTAACATGAAGAAACAATTAAATTTATCTCAGTTGTTGTGATACCTCTCCTTTGAGATGAGTATTGGTTGGATCTGTCAACAGAACAGCTTCCTTGTAAGCAAGGGGCTCTCCCTTATCACGATCTTCGGGCATAGGCATGACCCTTTGCCGTTCATCCGAAATAGCCATGTAATGAAACCTATTATGGAACACAAATTTCCAAGCAACCAATAGATAAGATCGATATCCACATTGATATTTGTGGTACAATTAGCTAGTAAATCCGAACGAAAGCAAAGTTTATGGACTTACATGTCTTGCTGAAGCTTATAAACAGCCCTTATTTGGTACACAGTATTCGCTGGCCACCCTTCTTCGCGCTCTAAGATGGCATACGAATAAAATCCCGAGAGGCCACGAAGCATTATGTACCTGATAACAAAGTAAGAGCACAAACAACGAACTCGATCAATTGTCATGCTTACAAACATAACCAATCAAAATCTCGGGGACATGTAAAGGCAAGGTTGTGAGCAAACCTCCGGTCTATGTTGATCGGAAGTCTTGGATTATCCTGAGAATTAGACTTCCACATATTGGGATCCCATCTACTTGAAAATGAAATTTCCGTCTGATTTTCGCTTTGATTTATGATCTTAAAGCTAGTCCCTATTAGCCTGCTCGAACAATCCCATAGTCAACCACGAGTTGCTATCCGAAAACAGAAGAACCGGTTAGGCTAGATGAGAATCAAACTTACCCGTCTGTGCAGTCACCCTCGTCGCATCGCCCTGGTGCTTGCCAATTGATATCCCAATACCTGTTTCAGTGTAAAGTTCAAATAAGAAAAAGTCATTCTAGATTGAGCAAGAGCGAATACCCCCGAAATTCGATTTCTTGGAGCTAGGCAAATGTATGGTGCTAAGTGGTCAAACAAATCTTACAACACAATTAAGTAGCCAAACAAGACAAATATATAAGTCGATCCATATATACCCTCTGTTTGATCTTTTATTGTGAGTTTCTAGCAAGTTATCGACGCCATTGAAGCTTATGGCGGTGATGTACCCCTGTGGAACTGCGACTGTGACTTGGAGAATCCCATTGTCCATAACCACCTGAAAAATGAATTTGACACATTCTCGATCAGTACTACCAAACTTGTAAAGTTTGGTATAATTGTTATAATGATAGGGGAGTTGTACGTGTCAGCAACGAGTATGAGTGGTTCAACACATCAACAGTGCCATGAAACTAGAATTAATTCTTAATGTCACAAAAAGTAATCTACAGTGAGCTAGTTCAATTGGTGCATACTATACGTTCTGTACTATTGATAACATATATTGGTGGGTGGTGGGTACGGCACAGTTTAGGGTTTGTATTTAATCTGATTGAATTAATACAGAGAATTAGGGAAGAAGCATCTGCAACTGAAATCTGTCTGTCTATATATTTACACTCTTATCATATATAATCTACTATACGTAAAAGGTAAATATATATAATTTGAGGGAGTGACATATATGCATACTTGTTTGCCTCTGAGATGCAACGAGACCCCATATTTCCGTCCTCCTCGCCCACTTCTGCACCCATTTTACAAATTAAATTAAGTCATCACCCTTTAATTAATTAGTTCAGTACGTTAGGGGATCGGAATAGGTAATTTCAGAATCAAGAAATCAATTTTCATTCAATTCAATTCAAGCATTATAAAAAAATCCGGACACATTTTTTCCGGAGAAATGAGGAATTTTCCGATTTTTTAAGACTAATAACTCAACTGGGAGCTGTCTGGGATAGAAATTAATTGCCATTATCACGTACTTAATTCTAGCTTTTAATTAGCTAGTTTTGTCAAAAGAGCTACAATGTAGAGTTGAGCGTCATTAAACAATTAATTGGGACCAAGCCAGTTTTTTTCCATGTACGTACTATATATAAATCCAATTCGCGGGCCGGGTTTGATTAAATGAATAATAACAAGATGGATTCGGTTATCAATTTGGTACCTACCAATAAACCCTAATGAATTGAATGACTAATCATATGTCAAACTTAAGGAGCCACAATTGAAGGTCATCTCTCAACTAAAGGGTACGTGGATTACAAAATTATTTTTGTCTTAATTAATATTGAAAAAGAAATTATATTTGTACTCAAATTAAACAAATATTCTTTTCTTATATATTTATAAACTTTTATATGGAAAATTCAGGTTTTTAAAAATTTTTAAATTATATTTTCCTAAAAAAATCATTTTTTCATTAAAATATAAAAAAATGAATTTTCAAGAAAAATTTGATAAACATATAAATATATATGGGTGTTTGGAATATAAATATATAATTTGTAATTTATTTAAAGATTAACTTTATATTGTTGAGATGTGAAATGATAGTGTCCCACATGTAAAGTACGCTGAGCATAAAAAAATCTTATTATATAAGCCGTTAGGCTTTGTGTGCTCGATTACTAGCGCATGTATATCTGTGCACGTAAAATATTTCTCTAAAATATATAGAAATATATAGGAGTGGGAGTCATTGGAGTTAAATGAGACAAATAAATTAAACCCAAAAATGATCTGTATTTTCGAGTAATTAACGTACAACTAATTTTGGTGTCCTATGTATAATCCCGATATATATTATGTGATCCAAATTGATCGAAGATTGTTCGACTGAGAGCAGGGCTGGGCCAAGCTACTTAATTAGCTATACATATGGAGTGGTACTAATTCGTAATTAATTTTAGGTCTCACCATATGTGAATTTGCCGAAATGCATAATTTTTCCTAATAATAATAATAATAATAATAATAATAATAATAATAATAATAATAGGTTTGAAAAGTTGGTATATATATGGCCGGGTATGCTTATACGGATGAATAATGTATATTACTTGCCCTAAAATCAAAGGGAACACCGAACACCAATAACAGGCATTCTGATAAGTGGTGGGTTTGATATATGGTGGGCTTCAGCTGCAAAATGCTAAAAATATAAAGATATGGTACGCCACTCACCCAAATGCAAATTTTCTAACAACTCCCTTTCGGTTAGAAAAAGCTATGTTAATTAGGGATTAGGGGCAGCCACCATCTAATCCTCTACTTGTGTCCAACTTTCTCAATTGTGACTTTAAACCACTGCACCTTCAGTAATATATAATATATAGTATATATTATATATGTTAGTTGCTGTCATATGCATGCCTACATAAAAAAATAATTAATTTACCATATCACTGGATCACCATAACTAGAAATCCGGCCTAATAAAGAAAAAATAAACCCTGCAACTCCCAGAGTTTGATAGCTAACTAAAATGCAAAAACAAAAGATGTTTGAACTTATTCAAGTTGCTAATTAAGGGAACGAGCAAGATAAGTCTTTTATGGACTGAGTTGGGTTGGTTCTTTTTTTTGACAAACTGAGTTGGGTTGTTGAACTGTACCGCTAGCGTTTCTTATTTTGTGTGTATATATTAAGTTTGGTAACTTTTGTTTTTTCAAACTTAAATGTTCAACAAAAGTGGGGAATTGGAGAAATATATAAAATAAAATGGAGACACCCCTTTTTTGGGGGTTAAAATGGAGACACACCCTTTGTTAGTGGGAATTGATCTACAAACACCAAAGTCGTCCCTTGTTTAAAAGTACTTCATCCCTATTCCCCTCCGATCCCTTGGAGAAGCAAAATTAATGGTAAAAACCCATTATTCATAACAAAATTGTTAAAAGAGGAGATCGATAATATAATACAGTCAAAATTGATTTTTTCGTAAATTTCTTTTTCAAATGAAACTGATGCCCTCTATTTTATTCAATCAAGCATTGAACAAAAAAAAAATGCAGAAAATGATTATATTATAATTAAATAAAGACAGATGAAGGGGAAGAGGGAGTGAGGAATATGACTTACAGGCTTCTGGCTAAACAAGAGGCCGGGGTGTTGGTGGTGGTGACGGCGGCGATGATTATGACCGCCAATGCGGCTCTAAGCAGCCCGCCGGCAACCATAACGTCGCCGGCCTTCATATCCTCTTTGCGCGCGAATCTTCAGAATCTCTTCCATGCAGATAGATCGAATTGGATTATGACAACATCGAATGCATGCAATCAATTTCATAAATTAATAAATTGGAATACTAGCAAGCTAGGACGATTGATAATTGAGTAAATCACAAGGGGGAGAGAGCACTCACATAATAATATGAGATGGAACCCAAAATGTTTATTACGATCGATCCCTCCCTCTACAAACCCAAGTAAATCTTTTTTCTCGGAAATATTTTCCGAAAAGGAAGTTTTTTTTTCTCTTAATCTTCAAAATGGGAAATATAAACGCAAATTTGTAAAGAAATTATCGAAAGGTTTTGATTCTGATGGCGGGGGATGGACTATTGTGGAGGGGACTCCTCTTTATATATATGCTCCTCCGCTGTTCTGTTCTCGCGGCCACAGGTGGGCCTCTGTTTAATGTGTTGATTATTATTATTATTATTATTATTATATTATATGCATCAAATGTGAAATAACGATTTCTTGAGGGGTTTAACTGCAAATAAATTTTGCTCTTTAGCTGCCTATTTGCATTTAAGGGCGGGGGTGTAAGGTAGTCATGGAATCTATTTTTCTTCCCTGTTTTATTTTGATTTGGGGATTTTGAAAATATACACCATTTATTCATATGGATTCTTTTTATGGAAGAGGTTTACATCTTTGAGTAATTAAATAATTAATGGAGGATTTTGTGTGATTTTATTTCCACTAGTAGGGAGGTGTATACTATAGTGGACTGTGGCCTCTGGCCATCAAACCAAGGATCAAGATACGCAGTAATTAACACATGTTACAAGTTTTTTTTTTTTGCCCTTTATTTTTCCTTTTTCTAATTGTTGAGGTTAATGATGTCAACTGGTATTGTTTTCGCATCATTACATGATTTTTTAAATAAAATCATAATAATATAATACAATAAAATATTAATAAAAATTAGCATGAGATTAGAAATTATGGTATAATTTGATTGGTTGAAAAACTCACAATTAATTAATTTAGTGATAACACCTCATCAAAAATGGTTTTTCATTTAAAGAAGTGTATATAGATGTAGATAAAGATATTTTAAAATAATCTCATTGAAAAGGAAAAAATATTATTATTGTAAAAATATTTAAAAGATTTAACTAAATATAATTTTATAAAAATCGCTTATATGAAAGAAAGAATGTATAAAATGTGGTATTCTTGTTCTATTAATGTAATATACTATATAACGATGCTGAATTATTTATAAAAAAACATAGGGCACAAAAGAGGCGATTTCTGACGGAGGTTTCCTTGACGTCCATCGATCATCTCCTTCTCTCCGGTCTTCGACTGTGGGAGCCTAGGTTATCCTGCCGAGGGTGTGCGGGTTCACAACGACAACAATCTCGACGACTAGCTTTCAGGTTTGACTCTTATGGTTTCTTGAATCAAGCTACTGCCCGATGGATATGGGTAGGTGTAGGCAAGGGAATTTGACATTAACAACAGACGAAGGAAGAGAAGCCAGTGTGGTTGAGGGAAGGAAAGTGGTGGGGGAGAGGGAGGTGCAGCGATACTGGTGGGTTTGCTACTCTCATCGAGGCCCTTCAATCCCTATGAGTTACATGCTACAATGAATGGTGCTTGGTGGTTGATGAACGACTTTGCTTTTTAGGTGATAAGGAAAAACCACTCCGTAGGGGAGTGTTGATAAGGGTGGAGGGAAAGTGGTTATGGGCTGATGTCAAGTACGAGAACCTCCCAAATTTTTGTTACTTATGAGGGTGTTTAATAAGATCGAGGGTTTTTCAATCAACAAATAAATTTATAAGATCGAGACCCCGCTATAGTATAGTAGAGTCAAGTTCGTTCATAGGAAGATAGTCAGTTCCTTCATTTAGTTACTTTAGAAAGGCAAAGAAATAGCAAGGAGAGATGGAAAGTAGGGATTTTGGGGGGGTAATTAAAAGTAGTTGATTTTAGGGAATGAATTCAATGTAAAAAGGCTTCAAGGTTTAGGGATCTCCACAACGACAATCATGCATGCAAATACCACAAATCACATAAAAATTGCACTTCTCTATTAAAGAGGTCAACTTTTGTAAACCAAGTAAAGCAATCAATCAACTTTCGCCAAATTAATTAACTTTACTACTTATCTTAACAAGGTTATTCAAAACTTTCGTTTGAAAACCATAATTACTATCCAATTCACAATTATCTCTTTCAATTTAATTGCAAATAAGGAATTTCCCTAACTTTCGTTAGGTAATAAGCACAAAGGATAGATAAAAGCACACAAATCATGGATTCATAGCATCAAATACACATGACTATTGTTGGTATCACCTCAACCCTAGAAAAAGGTGACTACTCACTCATTGTCATGGTGAATTAAATTAAAGACATGTAAGAAAAGCTCTCAAATCGCTTCTAAAATATTTCTAAATAGCAGCTAGAAAGTTCTCTCTGAGATCGGATGATTAAAACCAACCATAAAGGGTTCTATTTATCCTAGAAAACCTAATTCTCTCTTAGGGAAAATCGGATTTAAAATGATCTATCTAATTCTATCCAAAACTAGGATAAAATTTGTAACGGCCCAGAAAATAAGGATCTTCTTTCCCCTAATTGCCCTCCCTTGGGCCTAGGAAAGAAAACCTAATTATCCGAGTTACGTTTAAGAAGGCATGGTTACCTTCCAACTAGATCTTACAACCCGAGTACGAGTCGCAAGTTTTCGCAATAAAAGAAGCAAGGTTTAAATCAAAATACAATTCAAAAGAGCGCCACGACTGAGCCGGGTCAAAACGATGCAAAAGATTTTAAAAGTGAGAAAGTTTAGTGGTCTCTCAAGTTCTCGATCTAACGCCAAAAGTCTGAACCCGCCAAGCATCCATATGAGCAAAGATAGCGGCTAACGGTTACCTGAATCTAAAAAAAGGAAGGGAATCTGGGTCAATCATCGGGTCACTCCTGCGCATGTGTGAACACACTCTGAGAGGCATATAATAAGCATCCTATTCCTAAGATGAAATGCATAATGCAAAACGGAATATAAACAGATAAGCATGCGGATAAGTAAATGCAGAAATAATTAAAGAAGCACGCCAATTACAAGAAATGCCAAATAGCATGTCCCTCTAGGCTCCTAAGAAATCATATAGCAACTCACCATCAAAGGAGCTACCTCAGCCTACGGTGCAGGCCAACCCCACGCAATGAGCCTACTAACTATGAAAGGAGTGCAAGAAATGACACTTATATAAGGCCTAAGGCTCTAAGAGTCCTAATGCACTAATTAGAAAGCCTACCGCATCATCGAGTGCAAGCAACTTTCTATACCAAAAGCCTACCGCATCATCGAGTGCAAGCAACTTTCTATATAAGCGCCGACTAGGATGACAAGAATATAGAAAAAGGTCTCAACCAATAAACACCTATAACGACCGTTTTCTAGCAAAGACAGATAGCAAGTCATATGGTTTCCGTTTTAGATCCTAAGCTTGATTCTAAGTCGTATGGTGCATGAACACTAGCCTACTATATAACACCCAGTGCATAAAGCGCCCATCATGAGTAAGTTCAAGGAACTTACCTGGAGAAGCGCAGAATCCAAGCAATACAGTAATCAAGCAAATCCAGACAGATCAGAGACCACCTAAAAGATAAGTAACATAATAATTAAGTCTAAGTCTAACTTACACAAAGCATATCAAATAGCACACATAAGATTCACATAAAACATATATAAGTTAATCATCCCATCATCATCATTAACATTAATGTCTCAATTCAATTTCCCATCTCATTTCCACAACTTGGGCATATTCTCATCATCACATCTTATTCATATCAACATCATCGTCATCATCGTCATCATCGTCATCATCATCACCATCATTCATCTTAACTTAACTCAACATCTTATATCATCGCAATTCCATTCTCATTCTCATAAATCATCTCAAGATCTCAACATATAAACTTATAAACAACTCAATAAATAACAATTCTTTTAAAATCATACTTAGCCAACTCCCGATATTAAACATTTGAATCCTTAAACAAATTTCCCAAAATTATATTATTAAAATAATGCCGGCTTATCGGTTTTAAAACAATAATCCATTTGAGAAACATATCTCAAAATACAAGTCAAAGATCACTATCGAAAATATTAACTATGTTTTCAACATCCTTTAAAATAGTGTGAGAAACCTTAAACCTCTTTAAATTATTCCTCAAACATTATTCAACTAAATAAAACACCAAATCATCCCATTTTAATAAACCACATAAATAAAATAACATTAATAAATCACTTTAACTTTTCTAAAAACACGTGTTAAAAACATCATATCATAACATATAATATGCCAATAATTCTACTTTTAAAACAACTTATAATATATAAATAATTTACAGAATATATTAGTTTCATTAATAAACCAGGATAATGATAATATTAATAATCTAATAACAATTATAAACATGTAAAGCAATTTTAGTAAGCATTTAACATAGTCATATAACTAACACTTTCAAATTGAATCTTAATAATTTAATTATAATAAATATCAAGTCAATATTAACATTTTTATAAAAATAACATCTAATAAACATTTCTAACATTTTTATCATCAAATAAACATATAATATATAATTAACTAAATAATAAGTAAATAATATGTGTAAAATAAGAAATTAAAACCATTAAAATAATTTACCCCAACCGGCCCAGAAAAAATTAAACTAATGACCCAAACCTCAGCCCACTCCATATCACTAAACCCGGACCCAACCCGGATCCAAATAAAACCCCAAACCCAAACTTGAAGGCCAGCAAGGAAAGAAAAGAAAAAAAAAGGAGGTGGGCCATGCTGACTGGACGGGTGACGGGGCAAAGTGGGGCCCACCCGGCCTTCTTCTTCCTCCAACTCGGGCGTTTTGGTGCGCCTAGTTCAGCTCCCGCTCGCCCAAGCTCGCTCTCGACCTCCCTCATCCTCACCTCACTCGACCTGGCTCGCACATCTCGTCGCTCACTCTCACCATCTCGTCCAGCTCGTCTCCCCCCACTCGAACTCACTCTCACCCACGACATTCCCACGGCCTCGCGCTCGACCTCGCCGCCCGCTCTCGAGCTCACAGTCCCTCTCTCTCCGACGCGCTCAGTTCGCCTCCGATCCTCCGCTCTCTCTCCCAGATACCTCACTCTCACTCTCACTCTCCTAGCTCGCTCGGCCCTCCCGCACACGACTCGCCGCTCACTCTCGCCCCGCGCTCTCCGTCTCCCTCACCTTGCTCAACCTCCCTCATTCCCGAAATTAAAAGCTCGAGCTAATTCCTATGGCTAGAAAAACGAAATAGGGAGGGAGAGGGCTCACCGGAGGGATCCTCGAGCTCGCTGGAAACAGGGAAGGTGCTCGGGGGGAATGGCGCCGGCAGCTGGGAGCTCCCGGACAGCAGCTCGGGCTCGGGCTTCGTTTGTCTTCACGAGGAGGAATCGAGACTACTGGAACTCGATCTCAAAGGAGGTGGAGGGGGATTCATCTTTTCGAAGGAACAAGGGGAGCTTGGTATGGGAGTGATGATGATGGCGTAACAGAGGAGGAGAAGAGAGCAGTGGAGGTCTGGTGAGTGAATGATGAAGAAAGGAAGGGCTACAATCTGATGGGATATAGGAGGGGAATGAGGATGGGTTTAACAGTGGAAATAGGGGTAGGAGGGGTTGTAGGGGTGAGGGAGTGGGTAAGATTGAGTATAAGAGTGTGTATAAAAGTCAAAATAAATACCCGAAACAAATCCTGACACCCGCTTTCTGACCTTAACCCGACTCAGTTAAAATAAATCTAAAATAAACATTCGAATCAGAATTTAATCATGAAATCGAAAATATTTCCAAGCCTCAAAATAATAGAGTGGAATGAATTTATTTTTGAATTTAAATAACAAATTTATGCCAGAAATTGGCCGAAAGAATTCAAACAAATCGTTTGCTCGATGACATAATTATTCAAATCGTTTTCTCCTTTTGGCCGGTCTTCCTCGGTCTGGGCTCGGTTTCACCCCTTCTAGGCTCGGTTTCCCTCCTTTGTGGATCGTTTTGTGCGCGTTTTTACTTTTTTTTCCCTTCGTTCTTACTCGTTTTACTTCCATTCTTTCTCATGCACTCTTCTAAATTCCTTCAACTTCTCCTTATATTATAAAATAGCTTTAAAAACCTGTAAAAAACAACAAAAGCTTGTGTAGACCTCCATATCTCATAAAATACAAAAACCTACTTAGAAGACAATAAACCCAACACAAAAATAAAGGAAAAAGACTCAAATTGACACAAAAATACTATAAAATATAACTAAACCTAGACATCAGTGTTTTGACCATGTACATGTGGACTGCAAGGGGGAAACTCAGCTCGAGCACCATGAGTACGAAGAGTGGTTATGTGCTTCATCGATCTGACGGAGCCAAGATAGACTTCTAGATGGGAGGGTGAGAGGAATGGGTTAAAGGGAAGGGGAGATGATGAAAGTGGTGATGATAAGGAGATGGGGGAGATGAGAGGGGAGAAGGGGGGTAGGAGATCGCTTCTAGACATCTTAGAAGAGGAGGGTAGTGAATGAAAGGAAAGGTAGGAGGCTCCAAACAAGTAAAAGGAGAAAGAAAAAGGGGGGAAGGATAGAGATTTAAATATAGGGACTCTTACATTAGAGAGTGGGGGGACAAGATGGCAAGGGAGCAAGAGAAGTTCACACGATCACAAAAAGGAGGCTGAATCAAAAGAGGGAAAGGGAGGGGAGGTCAAAGAGGTGAATAGAGCAAATGAGACGATAGGAGGTGAGGGAGGAAGAGATGGGATTAGGGAGGGCAGGACGGTGAGTATGCAAAAGGTGGGGGAGGGAGAAAAAGGGAAGAAAAAGTGGAAAAGACATGCTAGAATGGGAAATAAGACTGAATAGAGATGGGGAGAAAACCAGGTAAGAGAAAGGTGAGGGAGGTGGGGCATGATGATGAGAAGATGTTCAATGGCGATGAGGTGCGAAAGAGACAAAAGCACAATCCAAATAGCCAATGTGAGAATATGGCAGGAGAGGATGGGAGCCTCTCTTGCCGAGGATTATAAGTCTATATATTGAGTTACAACTGTCGGGGGTTGGGGAAGGCCCGTGCAGTTGTGAGACTCACTAATTTAGTGAGAAGGGAGGGCCCTAAAATTGTCTTCTTAATGGAGAAAAGATGCAAAAATATGAGGATGGAGGAAGTCAGAGTTCAATTGGGCTTTGAGGGGTGCTTTATACTAAATTGTGTGGGTAAATTGGGTGGGTTATGTCTTATGTCATAAGAGGGTAAGGATGTGGCGATCCAAACGTACACCGCCCATCACATCGATGCGATTGTGAACTGCCCAGATTTCAAGAAGTGCAAAGTGATGGGTTTTTATGGGTGGACTAGGAAAGAGGACAAGATTCATTCTTAGGGCTTGCTGTGAAGACTAGCACAGGAGCCAAAAGAGCCTTGGATTCGCATGGGGGATTTCAACAAAATCCTCTATGGGGAGGTTAAGGGGGGTTAATTCTGAGGACGGGAGATATGAGGGGGTTCAGAGAAGCGTTGGACTTTGCCAATCTGAGTTTGGTCCCATTACGGGACCAAGATACACTTGGGACAACAGGAGGAAGGAGAAGGATTTCATCCAAGAGAGACTGGATTATGTTTTCTATAATGAGGAGTTTCTAGAGAAGTTTTCAACCACAAGTGCAGTGCATTTAGAGAGATAAGGTTTTGATCACCTCCCAGTTATGACTTACAAATTGAGGGTTGAGAGGGAGTGGAGAGAGAAGCGAAGGGGGAGAGACCTGCGAGGTTTGAGGCTTTATGGGCTGAACACGAGGGTAGTTATGAGGTGGTTATGAATTGTTGGAATAATCTTAGTAGTTCAATGGGACCGGGGGGTGTGATGAACAAAGTGGAAAGATGCATGAAGAATTTGAAAGATTGGAATAGAATCACGTTCGAGAATATATTGAAAAAGTTAAAGAAGGTAAGGGAGGAGTTGAGAGAGATACATAAGAGGGGTATGTTGGGGAGGCTAGTGAAGCGTAGGAGGGAGCTTGAGAGGGGGAAGAAAAACTTATGGAGGAGGAGGAGATATTATGGTTTTAGCTAGAAAACGCTAATGAATTTAAGTGGGGGATAGGAATACAAAATTCCTTTATCGGAAGATGAATGGGAGACCAAAGAGAAATACGTTGACTCGTCTAGTTGACAATGGGGGGGGGATGTAATGAAGAAGTAGTGAGGGAATGTCGAGGGTGGTAGTAGCTTGTTTTGAGGAATGATTTGAGTCAAATCTGAATGCAGCACCTGAATTGGCAACCCAAGGAATCTCGGCATCACTATCAGAAGAGGACAACCAAGACTCTTGCGTCCATACTCTGGTGATGAGGTAAGATAAGCCCTCTTCTCAATGTATCCCATAAAATCAACTAGGCCCGATGGTATGTCAACATTGTTTTAACAGCGGTATTGGCATATTGTGGGGCTTGAAGTCACGAAATTTATTTTTGATATTATGGTTGGTGCTTCTTTCCCGGATGGTCTTAACCATACGTACATAGGTTTGATCCCAAAGGTTTCCTCTCCCTTTCAAATGAGGGATCTTCGTCCAATACGTCAGTGTAATATGTTGTGTAAGATCATCTCAAAGATGCTAACAAATCGGCTCAAGGTGTGTCTTAACAAGGTGATCTCTCCGAGTCAGAGTGTTTATGTGCCAGGACGACTCATCATTGATAATGTACTATCAGTGTTTGAGGTTTTCCATTATATGAAAAATAGGATCACAGGGGAGAAGGGATTCATGGCGCTTAAACTGGATATGGCTAAAGCTTACGACAAGGTTGAGTGGAATTTCCTGGAGCATTGCATGAAGAGGATGGGCTTCCATATGGAGTGGATAAAGATGGTGATGAGGTGTGTAACCTCGGTGTCCTATTTGGCATTGGTAGAGGGATCCCGGTCTGTTGCAGACCTTTATCTCGAGAAGAGGTCTCCGATATGGGGATCCATTGTCTCTTTATCTATTCCTATTTTGTGTGGGTGCTCTTTCAAGTCTAATTAGAAGGCGAGAAAAGACATAAAGTTGGCAATGTATCAAGATTGCTCCTTCAGCACCATCTGTGACTCTTTTTTTTTTTGCGGATGATAGTCTTCTTTTTGCAAGAGCTAACTGTCAATAGGGCTCAGAAATAGTGAATATGATCCAAGTTTACGGAGAAGCGTCGGGTCAACAGGTGAACCTTGCAAACTCAGAACTGTCTTTCAACAGTAATGTGAGTCTGGAGGTCTAAGAGGAGATTCAGAATCGAACCCCAATCACTTAACATCAGAGTTCTTGAATACCTCACCAACTGGATAATCCCATCAGGAAACCCAATCACTATAGGTCTTGTAAATAGATGTGAATTAGTGAACATCTCCTTATCACAAGCTATATGAGTTGAAGTTATTGAATTGACAATCTAGTTTATTTTCTTTTGTTGCAATGGTTGTACAGAAAAATAGAAGATATAGAGTTGCAAAGGTTAAATGCAAAGCTCAAAAAGCCTACATCATGATTCATGTCACCGTCCATCAAAGCCTTTCCTTTCATTGCCCTTAACACCTCTGCAACAACAGCATTAAACAGCTTCATGTCTATCTTTATGTTTCCATTTCCTGCATATACCACTTGAACTATTAGTTTCAAAGCTCTTGTTAACTACACCTATATAAACCAGAGGGTTTGTGTACCAAATTGGAAATCCTATCAACTTGAAGCAGGTATCCTTAACATGACCTCTCTCCTTGAAATAATTGCAAATCTTCTCAATCTTTTCCTACTTATAATCTTTCTTCTGATCTGTTGTTTTCCTTTGCGTTGTATTGCCATTCCTTGTGGTATAACTACGAGTCCCTTAGTGATGCTTCTTATATTTCCTAATCCAAAGATCCTAGTTGTCAATACTTCATGAGTTTGTGTATTTCCTACTGTGATTCTTTTCAACCTCTCAATTTGCATCACCGTGTGGAATGCACGATTCACAGATATATGGAAATGGATCCAGGGCTAGAATATTTCTCCTAATACCTTCGTATATTTCTGAGAGCCCCATCAGAAATTGTATAATCATGGCTTCTTGTGTTCAAATAGCTTCTTCATGATCGCAGATGAACAATCTTTGTGCCTTCACACGTACAGATTGGAAAAGCTTTGATTTCTTGTAGTTCATTCCATTATTTCTTTCTCTTGCTGTAGTAATCCATGATGCTTGAATTTCCTTGCTTAAATCTCACCGAACTTTTTTTGGATCAGATAAATGAGTGGAGCATTCAACTCTACGTACAAATCTCTCTTTCATAATTTCCTTCTAGAGCTCTTTCGCTAAATCAGGGTACATGAAATTCTTAGCTATACCCGACTTCATGGAATGGATGATCCGACTCATCACCATCAAATTGCACCTAATCAAGCAATTATAACTATTGACTGACTCCGATGGCCGGTCATACTTCCCATTGATGAATTCGAGCTTCATCTTCACTCCTAACACCATCATTACTACTCGTCTCCAGCTCTGTAAGTTGACTCCATTGAACCGCGCCGAAACAAGTTGCATTCCAAGGTGATCAGAATTGGAAAGGAACAATGGATCTGATTGATTTGCTCCGAAATTCCAACTTCCCTGTATTGAAAGTGAACTTCTTTGTCCACCATTTCTGTCAACATCAATGTGCTCCATTATGCTACTCAAGAATCTCCCAAGATCTTTTATACTTGACACTCATTTGTACGTCTTGACATTACACATATAGTACAACAACTTAACCAATTTGTCTGTGAAGCCCTGGTTCCTCACATGAATGTTTCCATTCACCTCCTTCGTTACCTTAAAGGGACATTCAACTTTGCTCTGTTCTATCCTGCTCACTTTTCCCTTAATCTTTCGAGCTTACAATGATGCTAACTGGGGAAGTTGTACTTACACAGCTCATTCTCTAACTGGTTATTGTGTGGTCCTCGGTGGTTCTTTAGTGTCTTTGAAAACTAAGAAATAGGAAACAATTTCCAAATCAACTGTGGAGAGTGAGTACAAGAGCATTTCTGCTACTGCTAGTGAGCTATAATTTAACTTTATGGGGTACTTGGTGATTTGCTTGTGTCTGTTTTCCTGCCCATTCCTTTACATTGTGATAATCATGTTGCGATTCAGCTATTTGAGAATCTTGTATTTCACGAACGAACAAAACACATTAGGATTGATGTGCATTTCATCCAAGAGACGGTGGTAGATGGTTGCCTTTCTCCTGTGTTTGTTATCATATATTTAATATTAGCATAGAAAATCATAAAATCATTGTAGCCTATTGGTTATAAGAATAGTTCTTACATATAAGTTTAGGGGTTCAATTCTCTTTACCTATACTAATTTTTTGTTTTAAAATTATTTTTTTTCTTGCCTTCTGTCTATTAAATACTCTCACTTTTAATTATATGTCGTTTACTATTCATGCACAGTTTTTTAGAATGAAAAAAATACATAGAAGATCAAATTTTTACATTTATTTTTATAAATTCATACTTAATAGTAATAAGTATGAAATTATCAAAAAAATTATTATAAAAGTTAATATTTTATATAGTTTTCAATACCTAAAAAAGTGCATAAATATATAGTAAAATTTCATGTTTTAATTAATGGATGGGGAAATATATGTATAACATTTTTCCCTTTTAACAATTCTAACTATTTATTGATATATGTAGCATAGTACTTAAAAAAATTTATGATCTGAAAAAACAATTCTTACACCCGATACTTAACTAAATAGTAAATATATAATTTAATAATGGTCATGATTGTCATTATAAAATATGTATTATGTTTAACATTATTTGATGAAAAAAAAAGAAGATCGAGTACCTTTCTTATATTCATCTCAAAACATTAATTTAATATGCCATAAATTTTACTCTTACTCCCCTATTAGGTTTCATAGTTTTCAAAAGTCTAATTTAATATGCCATAAATTTTACTCTTACTCCCCTATTAGGTTTCATACTTTTCGAAAGTCATTGTCGTAATGGTTATAGGAATAGTTCTACCTACACTAATTTTTTATTTTTAATTATATTATATTATTTCCATGCCTTCTATCTATTGATAAAAAAAATTTATATATTTTTTTCCTTATGAAAATTCTAATGGTTTATTGATATAACATAGTAGTTAAAAAAATCATTTTAATCTAAAAATTATATTATTTTGATGCCTTCTATCTATTAGATAAAAAAAAATTATTTTTTCTTTATAACAATTCTAATGGTTTATTGATATATCATAGTACTTAAAAAAATTATTTTAATCTAAAAAATGATTTTGTAAAACCAATCTCTTAACTCAAGGTCATGATTTCCTTAAAAAATTTGTGTATGCTTTATCTGTAATATTATTGGATGAATAAATAGATTGAGTGCATTTATTATATTCATCTCCAAACATTAATTTAATATAGCATAAATTTTACTCTTACTCGAATTTTTTTTCAAAATATTCATTGAAAAATAAATAATTACACATTTATTCACTACTTGAAACTATTTACGGAAATATTCATTTTTTGCAGACAAAACAGGAAAACGCGGTCTTAGTCCGCGTTTTATTAACAAAGTGAAAATTCCATAAAAAGAGTAATGGATGAAAAAAAAATAACGAAAAAAACGCGGGCTGAAACCGCGTTTTTGTTTGTTAATTTATTTCGAAATGAATTATAAAATTATCTGTATTAAAGTTTACCTTTTACTCAAAAGAGCCGCGTCTCTTTTTTTTTTTTTTTTTTGGAAAATGAAAAGGGAAGCGGGGTTCCTGGTTGGAAGGAGGGAGGAGGCCGGAGGCTGGAGAGAGGAGGAGGACGGAGGTCCATGGTGAGAAGGAGGAGAGAGGAGGTCGGAGGAGGCCGGAGGCCAGAGAGAGGAGGAGGACGGAGGCCGCGCTGAGGTAGACGAAGCCGCCGCCGTGGTAGTACACGACGACGGGGAGCGGGGAGGGGGCGGAGGGCGGAGGGACGAAGAGGCGGATCCGGAGGTTGCGGGAGGGGTCGAGGGTGAGGTCGTGGGTGGAGACGCCGTGGCGGTCGGGGGTGGCGCTGACGGGGGATTTGCGGTCGAGGAAGGTGAGGAGGCAGCGGTTGAGGGAGTAGTCAGGGCGGCGGGCTCGAAGTCAGGGCGGCGGCGGTTGAGAGAGTGCTGATTGGACACGCCTCTGTCCTCCTCCTCTCTCCGGTAGTTTCAAGTAGTGAATAAATGTGTAATTATTTATTTTTCAATGAATATTTTGAAAAAAAAACTCCTCTTACTCTTCTATTATGTTTTTACTTTTCAATTAATTTATACTTTGATAATGGGGACATGCATCTATTATATTATTTTTATTTTTCATTATTTTTGTTTTTATTTATAAAATAAATATTTTTCATTGTGATTAAATGTGAATATTTCATTGTTAAAAGTAAAGAATACATAAAATTATGTTTTAATTCATTTATGTTTTGATACCGAGGACATGCATGCAAATAGAATTGATAATCATATATTATTTTTATTTTTCATTCTTTGTGTTTTATTCACAAAATAAATATTTTTCATTGTGATTAAATAAACGTTGTTAAAAGTAGAATACATAATTTATGCACGTTAAGTGGTCATAAATTGCCAAAGTAAAATACATGTATATATGTGTATATATATATTTCAAAATACTTTAAATTGCTATGAAAATGATCAATTCTATTAAATAAAGTATAAGAATAAAATTGGGAATATTATATATGCTGAATTAGATCACTGATAAAGACTAAAAATAATATAAGAAAGATTTTAAAATAAGTACAATAAAAATGAGTATAAATACAAAATATTGTTATATTAATTTTTAAATAATATTTTTAAAGATATCTCATGCATACCGATATATAAGATTTTAAAATTGATATAAAAATAATGTTCCGTACATAGTGCGAAAATGCCTTATAATTCTAGAGTATATTTCGCTTTACATTTAATGCATGTACAAAGTGTGTATCTCTTCCAGAAATCATTTTCGTGCCTATTTTGCAAAGTAAAATATATGTTTTACATGCAGTCAAATGTTGGGGCCTAAGAAAAGAAATCATGAATGTGAGAGAGAGAGAGAGAGAGAGAGAGAGAGAGAGAGAGAGAGAGAGAGAGAGAGAGAGAGAGAGAGAGAGAGAGAGAGAGAGAGAGAGAGAGAGAGAGAGAGAGAGAGAGAGAGAGACCCTTACACACCAATACAATTGACTTGCGTAACCTTGGAGAAAGAAGTCTTCAAGTTTTGGTCACTGAACCACCAGTAGTTTCAATATGTTAGGCCAATTAATTTATTTAATTAATTATATTTATGTACACCAATTAGGAACTCTTCAATTAATGTTTTCCCTGGTTAAGTGTTTGGTAAACGGGGAAGAAATAACAACCATGTGATGGTTTAACACGTTACCTACTTCAATTTGATTATAACCAGGTGTTGTAATTTTAGATTGTATATATAATATGTAACTGCAAGCTGACTTTTTGACATTTTTGTACTACCTATGATTTGTGATAACTAATCCACGTACGTACCTAACAAACTCCAACTATAATCACATCAAATCACATATGTAGTTTAACTTTGAATTGAATTATATTAGTTCAAGGGGTTCTTAATTTGGTCCAAATTAGTTGTATAAGTAATAACTGTCGAGTCCACCGATTAATTAGTTGATCAAAGTCTACGTCAAGCTGTTTAAAATGCACTTAACAGTAGTCTTTAAATTACTGTGACTGAGAGAAGCCATCGCTATAATGGGCAAACTAATGCTTTTTCCGATCTGTGATAGGTTTTTTTTATAATAGTTTTTTTTTTTTTTTTTACAGTAGGCAAGGAGTTGGATGTACTAATAACATCCATGATCATCTGACATGATGATGTTCTGGAATTCACAACAAGAACCTAATATAAGATTACAGTTAAGCCGAGATTTGGCAATAAAGTCAGCTGCACCATTTTCTTCTCTATAGCAGTGCTGGAATTTGATAAATTCAAAATCCTTGCTTAATGAGTGTATTTCCTCCACTAGTTGTGCAATCTCCCATGGAGTGTTCTGAATCTTGTTGATAGCGTTGATTGTGATCTCACTATCACTTTCAATAATGGCCTTCTGTATTTGAAGCTCTGCTGCCAGTCTTATACCTGCATATATTGCATATGCTTCTGCTTGGATTACAGAAGTCGTGTTAGTGTTATTTTTATGTATTTTAATAATTTGACCATAATCATTCCTAATAATACAACCAATTTGTGGTTGGAAACCAGTTTTAACTGAAGCGTCTACATTGATTTTAACGACATTTTTTGGCGGATATTTCCAGTGTATGTTATTACGAGATCTAGCCTTTTTAGGTAATTTTGTGTTGTTTTGTTCCTTATCCCAGCATAAGATGTTATCTACAGTTTGAATTAATGTGTTTATTGTGTTATTATTAGTATTTTTGTTGAATATGATTTTATTTCTTAGTTTCCAGATAGAATGCCATAAATGACATAGATCCGTGAAGTCAGAATTTATGTTTTTTGTGTTTAGGATATTTTCAAAGACATTGTTTGTTAGATTAGGTATAATGAATTTTTTTTTGTAATTTTATACCCAATTTTTGGATTAGAGATTTAGTGATTTGACAATTAAATAATAAATGATTTGTGTCTTCTGTTTCATAATTACAAAGAGAGCAAGTACTAGGAACTCTGTTTATGTATCTATTTAGACGTGCAGTTGTTGGTAAGATATCCAAGATAATTTTCCAAATAAAGTTTTTAATATTCGGTGGAATGTGAAGCTTCCAAATCCATTCGGATGGGATATTTTTATTGTTTCTAGTGTTAAAGAGAGAAGATGTAGATTTGACTGAAAAATTTCCATTTTTGTTATAAATCCAAATTAATTTGTCTGGGATATCAGTTTTTGGAATATGGATATTTGTTATCATATGAACAATATGAGAGGGAAAATTATTATTTAATTTGTTAATATCCCAAGTATTCATGTTTATGAATAGGTCACATACTTTTAAGTTAGGGTTGCGATCATTTCTGAATTTTTCTAGGTATTCTGCATTTACCCAAATGTCAGACCATACATTGATTGTTTTCCCATTACCAACTAGCCAAAGTAA
The DNA here is from genome assembly GCA_963922045.1 of Persicaria maculosa. NCBI lineage: Eukaryota > Viridiplantae > Streptophyta > Magnoliopsida > Caryophyllales > Polygonaceae > Persicaria > Persicaria maculosa. The sequence goes on from OY998271.1 coordinate 42,133,000, forward strand.
TCCCTTAGAAAATAGGTCTCTGATGTTTAGAAGCCTACCAAATTGCCAGGAAGTTTTTGTTTTTCCTCTTTCCATTAGTGAGTCTTTTGTCAGATATTTGTCTGTGATTACTTTTGACCAAATGTTTTCTGGATTTGCCATTATTCTCCAAAGTAATTTCATCTGCATACCAATATTGATTTGTTCTGCTGTTTTGAAACCTAATCCCCCTTCCTTTTTGGGAGTGCATAAGTGATCTCAACTAATAAGAGGATGATAATTGTCAGATTGAAGTTTATTCCAGAAAAAAATTTTGTTGATTTGATCAATTTTCTCCAGGATTCCTTTTGGAAGAAGAAAAGATTGCATTAGATAATTTGTTTTAGAATTTAGGATTGCCTGGATGAGAACTGATCTACCAGCTTGAGAGAGGGTATTTGATTTCCATTTTGATAACTGTTTTTTAAGGCTTATAATTGCTTCATCAAATAGGGTATTGTTGACTCTGCCACTAATGAGTGGTATGCCTAAGTATTTTTCCATTGTTTTTGTAACAGGGATATTTAATTGTTGAGCAAGAGATCGAGCTTTTTCGATCGAAATATTTTTAGAGACTTGTAATGAACTTTTGTTGTAATTTATAGATAGACCAGAAATATTGCAAAAATTGTTTAAAAGGTTTTTGATTGTATGAAGACTTAATTCATCAGCACGTCCAAAAATGAGTGTATCGTCTGCAAATGAGAGGAATGGAATGGGATCACTATTGTTTGTGAGTTTAATTCCAATCAGGGGTTCATATTCTGATGATTCTTGTTGTAGCATTCTCGCTAATAGTTCCATAACCAGTACAAATATATATGGTGCAAGAGGGTCTCCTTGTCGTATACCTCTAGATGTTTTAAACGTCCTACCAGGTAAGTTGTTAACCAGGACAGAGAAATTTGTTTTAGTAAGGCAGGACATGACCTAGTTAATCCATTTATGGTCGAAACCAAATTTATTTAGTACACTACGTATGTAGTTCCAAGAGATTTTGTCATATGCCTTTTCCATGTCCAGTTTTATCGCCATCCAGCCAAGTTTTCCTTTTTTGTTATGGAAGGAGTGAAAGACTTCATGAGCTATTAAAATATTATCTTGAATATTTCTTCCTTGTACGAAAGCACCCTGAAATGGATTAATAATTCGTGGTAAGATAGGTTTTAGACGATTAGCCAATAATTTAGAAATGATTTTGTAAATGGTATTGCACAGACTGATCGGACGATAATGGTTGATGTTAGTGGGTAAATCAATTTTAGGAATAAGAGCGATAAAAGTTGTGTTTACTTCATTGAGAAGAACGCCAGAATGAAAAAAGGATTTGATTGCTTTGCATAGTAAGCTACCTACAATGTTCCAATATTTTTTATAAAATTCAGGTGGAAAACCATCAGGCCCTGGAGATTTTTCATCTGTCATAGAGAATAGAGTTTCTTTGATTTCTTTATCTGTAAAAGGTTGTGTTAAATTAAAATTTTCAGAATCAGTAATGGTCTGATTTATTAAATTTGTAAAGTTTGGATTATTATTAATTGGTTCATTATTTCAAACGAATCTTTCCGCTAATTCTTTTGTGATTTCGTCTCTAACTTGTTTCTCGTCTTCAATTACTAAACCTTGTTTATTTGTGAAGTTGCGAGTAATGTTTTTTGAGTTTCTGATTTTAGATATTGACTGGTAATATTTGGTGTTCCTGTCCCCAAATTTGATAAAGTTACATTTAGCACGTTGTTTCCAAAAGGTATTGTTAAATTCCATGAGTGCTTCACGCTTATTTAATAATCTGTTACGTTTATTAATTGTATTATTATTAGAGTTTCCATTGATTTGTTGTGCTTGTAGTAGTAGGAGTTGGTCTTCAATGATTTGTAATTGTTTAAAGTTGTTATTTGGGTGAGATTTACACCAGATTTTTGTATTTTTCTTAAGTAGTTTCTGTTTTTGTAGTAGTGTGAACATAAATGATCCATGAAGTTTATTTTGCCAGGTTGTTTTAACAAGTTTATTATAGTTATCATTATTGGTCCATGACATTTCAAATTTAAAGGGTGAGCCAGCCCTAATTATTTTTGTTCCAATTGAGATAGAAATTAAGGAGTGATCTAAACGTTCATAGGTATTGTTAATAGGAGATTGACTTTTTCTCCAAGTAATTGGACTACCAGTGTAAGGAATTGTGTGAATATCTAGTTCTTCCTTGATTTGGTTTATACGGGTAAATCTATTATTTTGTGGATTTATACCACCTATTTTATCGTTAATTGATTCTATTTCATTAAAATCTCCCATTACTAAGGATGGAAAGTTTTGTTGATGTGTGACTGTGAATAATTCGTTCCAGAAAGTATTTTTATCTAACTGATTGGAGGGTGCATAAATAAAAGTAATAATAAATTTAAAGTTGTTTATTTTGGCTAGATACATAATATACTTATTTGATCTAAAAATTTCTTGGATTGAATCTGTAAAATCTGATTTTTTGAATAGGATCCACATGCCTCCTTTTGTGCCATCTGATGTAATGTAATGAGCTTTATTAAATCCTGATTTTTTGTATAGTGATTCATTAGGTGGTTCAGTTGTTTTTGTTTCTGCAAGTACTAAGATATCTAAATTGTTTCTTTTTTGGATATAGGCTAGATCTTGCCAGATATTTGGTTTTCTTATACCTCTTATATTCCAATATGCTATGTTTGTCATTTAAAAATCTTTATGACGTAACCTTGCTTTTTGAGCATTATAACTATATTATGGGATTCTTTTTCCTTTATTTTGATATTCTTTAAATAAGTAATAGAGAATTTAATTTTGTGAATTATTTCCTTTATTAAGTTTGATATAAAAAATTTTGTGAGATGAATTTTATAAATGTATTTGAGAGGAGTTTTAGGTAAAAAAAAAATTTTGTTATTTAATGCTAGTTTGTTACGGTTATAGTTAGGTCTTAATTTTTCTTTGTGGTTTGTATGGTTGTGAGAATAATTGTATATGTCGTACTTGTTTACAAATTTCAATAATTTCCTAATGTATTGGGATTTAGTACAATTTAAGATGATCCAAAGGGGTGTTAACCCATAAAAAGTGCTGTTGAGCATTTTAGTATCAGTTTTGAAGTATTGTTTGCAACAGAATTTGGTAATAGGAGCTATGACTGATGTTTTATACTTATTAAACAGAAGTTTATAGCAGATTATAGAAGCCTCCAGGAGACTAAAGATAAAGAGATCAAAGCCCTTAACTATCCTAGCCGTCATAAGGAGCTCCCTAAGAACCACAAAACAGGGAAGGACCTTATGAGGATCTGTATCAGTGAGCTTAAAACCGAGCCATACAATCCTTACAACATAACAGTAAACTGAACCTATGAACAGCATATTGTTATCGCTATTATACAGGCAAAATTTGAGGGGAAGAGAGGAAGCAACCTTGGAGTACCAAATCACCCTCTTTAGAAGTTTGTCTATCATAACATCTTTCAGGGAGACTGTTTCTGTTTCTTCTTGATATGATCATGAGAGTCCACCTCATAATCCTCGATGATGTCTTTGCCTTTGGAATGGCTCATTTTTTATAATAGTTTTGGTCGAGTGTTGTACATCTTAAACGAAATACTTGACACGTTAATTTTTTATTATTAATATATCATTTTGCTCATAAATCTTGTCATTTCGTTCTTCGAAAGATTTGGTTATCATGGTGAAATCTTTTCTCCAGACGATATAATTACAACATATATACATAAACCGAATAGTAAATCCCCCACTTCTACGCTTCTCTTGACATTCACCCTACTTGGAAGACAAAAAAAAAGTAACTTTATTGTTTTTGTCATAAGAAAACTGAGTTCGGATTCTCTATGATACTTTTTTTATTAAGTCATAATTCGAACTCAACATACCTGAAATTCGAGAGGCCAAAGTCGGCAAACAAATGAACCGTCAAACATACAATAAAAACAAAAAAAAAACAAGAAAGAAAAAAGGTTCAATCAACACGTAACATTCACTCTGAAATGAATGAAACTAAGCAGAACTAAAACCGTAACATTGGGGACGCTCACAAAGAACGAAGCCAAGCACCACCCAAGGGAAGCATCGCAGGTCCGCGGTACAGCAAGACTCTAACTCATGTCGGAAGTGAAGACGAAACTCTAATGACCAATCTCCCGGGTAAAGAGTCACCCTTTGCACACTACCATGACCCCCAACATGTCCCGACTCCGAACGCTCTAGACCCAACCAAGTTGTAGAAGTTTTGTAATTCGATCCCAATTCAAGCTCAAAATTCATAGACTTTCTCTTCAGTTTGTTCACAAAATCGCAAAAGTGCATAAAACATATATCATCCTAAATAGCATACGCATTAAGAAGAGAAATATAAATCAATGTGTTAAAAGTCAGCATATTGCCCCACCACACTTCTGCTGCGCCACTCTGATCATACTAGAGGACCAATTCTCAATCATATTACAGTCAGTTGCACAAGGATGATACAAGTTAAGGCTTAAATTTTAACCGAAAGAAAGAGATACCCAGGGACAAATCGACAATCTCCTAATACGAAGATAGACCAGACTGTATATATATAGGACTGAATACGAGAATTTCATCAATGCCCATGTGAAAACCTCTTAAATTCACAATTGTAGTATTCAAATCACCACAACACATATCAAGACACGAAATATACAAAGTCGTAATATTGCACTCTAACATGGACCTATTTCAAGAGGTATAAGTAACGTTATCCTAGTATTGGGTTCATAACATGTTCAATGACAAACCAACGAAAGAACATTATAGCCAAAGTAAAGTGTGTGATAAGTAGACGTGCAATATAGTCTAATCATGACACTATTCCTATAAAATAAAGTATAATGGCGCCAAAAGGTAACAAGTAACTAGAGTGATAGTATTCAATTATGCATAAGCGATCACAAATTCATATGATCATATGACAAGGACACACATTAAGGATAGGTATACTACCACAACCCTATCATACGAGTGATTATATAAATAATGTAGATACTGCAATATGTCACATAAATATATCATGGAATGCATAATCTCTCCAAGATATTAATAACACATGATTAGGTATAAGTAAATTAGAATATAGTCTAACAATTAGCATGTTGATACACAATAAGTGAAAGTAGTCATATAACCACACAACATGAACATAGGTAAAGTATAACCGAAAGCGGTATGAACCTAAGACAACGACGACTAAATATGGTTATATGAGGTATAATGATATAGGGATGTGTATCAGTGAAGATATAGATAGAATGAGTGGCATATGGAAGACATATCGAATCATGGTAGCACAAGCGAACTATAATGAATCATTCAACCAAGGTAATCAACCAATATATATAATCGAAACATAAATCTACATGATCATTTCCTCAAAAGCATAGACCCTATACATGATACTAGTATTACAAGAAAACAGTAGTGCATGTAAATAGAATGTGGCAACAGAGATTACAATATATGGTGAGCCAAAGTGATCACATGAAAATATGACAAGTAAGTAAGACTATGTTAGAATCTCAAGTAAGATTGTCATTATATCCAAATAGTAGTTTTCACATATAGCACTGACTCATCCCCACTGGCTTTATAACCCATTCCTGAAAGAAGCCCCAATTATCCCTTAAGAAGATCAAATAGACCCTTGAGTGGACACTTACCATGAAAGAAGGCATTCAAAGAGATTTTCCAGAGTAACCAAGGACCTTAAAAAGACTCATTGTAAAAGAGAAGTGTTCGTTTAGGGGAGGGTGATTCCGCTTAAATAAAATATTCAAATACAAACTCTAACTACGCTAACTCCCTTATCCAAGCAAATAAATACAAGAATCCCTCCCGATGCAGTGGTAGGGTAATTCAGGATCAAATCCACGAGGAGGTATGTCAGCGCTTCCTAAGTTGTAATCACGATCAAGTTTCCAACTCCAGGAGACACTCGATATCGAGTTGTCTGGTCGATATCGACCTCAATTCTGGTCGATTTCCAGTTAAGTACCTGCAGAAGACAGAAGCAACAAGTCAACGTCGAGATGGAACCTCGACATCGATGTTAGTCACTCGATATCGACCTTGTCAGTCGATTTCGATGTCAACAACAGTAACTGTAAACGTAACCAAATTGTCGGAAAAGTAGTCCGAAGAACTTAGAATGGTAACGAAAAGATGGACAGAAATAAAAACACGAACTTTTTATGTAAATTCAATAAACTAAAATCTTCCAAAGTCAGGGATTCATGCCACAACGATAACAATGCAAGTATGATGCTAAAGTTATGAAATTTAATGTCTTTCCGTCAAATAACTTTCGTTACCAACACTTAGGTGATTAGAGGCTCTCGCATAAAACCTAAGAGTTACTATCCAATTCATGGTTAATCCAAATTCACAATATGATTGGCTTTCGCTTCAATAATGCAAATAATGAATCTCCTTAACTTTCGCAAATGATCATGCATAGTATAGAAGACGGAATCACATAAAAATCATACTTTTGATGCACTTACCCTACATTGATATAGTCGGGCTCACCCCGACCCTAGAAGTGGGTTGACTACTCGTGCTTCATCATTGAACTCATCATCATCATCATTATGTAAATCTCTGCGTTCTCGCTTCAACACCCCACTCGGCCTTTCTCTCTCTTAACACATCTCTGCGTTCTATGTGTTTGAATAATTGAAACATCTGATTGTTATGGTTATTCATCTAACTTATTGCCTTTGTAAATATAACCAAAGTTCTACAATATCGATCCCTTTCATTTGGCGTTGATTCTTGGTGACATTGTGTAAGATATTAATTCCTGTTTTTTTCTCTTTTGCAATGTTTTCTTTTGGTAGAACATTGTTTTCCCTAGCAAGAACTATATCTTCACAATTTGCATCTTCTTTACAATGCAATCCATCTTCTCTATTTACTATGAACTTTCTAGTTTCGAACTTTGAGATTAATTTTTCTGCGTTTGATGTTACATCACAATGTCAATTACATACAATAATTTGGTTCTCAAAATCACAAACCTTCATATGAATTTCACAAATTGATTCTTAAAATCACAAACCCTAATTTCAAAAATTGATTCCTAAAATCAAAGCCCTAATTTCACAAACCCTAATTGAATCTCAAATCAGAAAGAATAAGGTATAAAAAACTAACCTTTTCAATTTAGCGAATTCGGATATGAGATTGGGAGGGAAGAAGAAGTTGTTGGTTGTTGTAGTGCTGAATTCGGTGTACAAGAGCAAGGAGGGCACAGGTCGGAGACAATCCGAGTCTGATGGAGGAGCAAGCGAGGAGCCGGAAGCGGGTTCGGTGGAGGAGGAGCCCCCAAGATCAGCTGGAGGTGGAGCTGGCAATGGCGGCCGGCTCGGGGACTCGGGGTTTCGTCTTCGGTGGTTGTCGGGAAACTGAAATCGAGTTTGTTGTTCGGATATGTAAAAAAAACTATTTAGCTTTGTATAAAAAAATTACGTATTTTGATGTTTTAAAAAGAAAATAAAAGGTGTAAAACGTAGGAATCGAACCTAGGTTGCCGGGCTTACAAATTAAATCATTCACACACCCTTACCATTGAGCCAACACATCATTGTGTTCTCATTTCACTTCCCTTGTATATATTATAATAATAACAGATATATAAAATATATATATACCCTTTTTCGGATTGGGGGGGCTTCAGCCACCCCGAGCCCCCGTAGAGTTGCCACTGGCGCCGCTCGACTGGGGAGGAGCTAGTGGTGTTCGAAAGGGGCCCACAGCGCTCGTTCGTCAGTTGCAGCGGGGAAGAAGGACCCTTGGGCGGAAATTGGTCACACGAGCGGGAAGGGAGCTACTGCTTCGCCATGGAAGGAGGAGGAAGTGTGGTGGCTCGAACCCGACGATGGAGGAGGAAGTGTTCCCGGAGGGTGCGTGTTTGCTATTTGATTTTTTTAGGCAATCATTGTATTTCATTAGTTAATTTATTTTCCGATGTGCTTTTTCTTTCTTCAAATTTGTTTCCTTATCTCTTCTCTCAGCAAACCTCTTTTATAAGAAGAAACAAAATTAATAATTAAAAAAATTAGATTCAAAAGGAAAAAAATGGATGGTTTTGTAAGAAAGGACATTGGAGATTGAGAAATGAGATTGAAGAGTAACGATTTGAACACTCTTTCACTCATTAATCATTTTTTACTTTTCTCATAATTGCACAAATATCTCTTAGATCAAAAAGAGTATTCCGCCAGCTATTGGTCGATCAGGGGGCATATGAATGACATTGTCTCCATTTAAGATAAATTAGGAAGAGTAGAGACCAGCCTGAATCGATTCACAAGACTACTAGAACTTTAAAAAAAACTAGATTTAATAGACCTTCCATTTACTAAATTTATCTTAAATGGAGACATATATGAAAGACTCGATAGGGGTTTTGTTCAAAGCCAAATTATCAATTAATACCCAAATTTGCAAATAATTCATCATGTTATTTCAACATCTGACCATTGCCCAATCTCCCTTGAACTTCACAATGGTGAGCTCTTCAAGGTTGCACCATTCAAATTCGGCAATATATGGCTGCAAAGAAAAGATTTTAGAAATATTGTCAAGCAAACATGGAAAGCCAACTGTCATGGCTCGACTATGTTCCAACTTGTATGTAAAACAAAATTACTCAAGGTCAAGGCAAAGGAATGGAACAAAAAGACATTTGGAAATATCTTTAGGCAACTTAAGCTATTGGAGGACAAACTAATAAAACCCCAGAGTTTAGACATGCAACGACAAAGACATAACCCTTCAGTTAAGCAGATGAACTTACTATAGAAAAAGGAGGCTTTGCTGAATTATCACAAAATTTATTGGAATCAACGAGCTAAAACTAAACATATTAAACTTGCAGATACCAATTCTGGTTATTTCCACAAATTTGCTTCTGGAAGAAGAAATAGGAAAATTATAAGGCAAATCACCTCTGCGGAAGGAACTCTCATCGTAGGAGAAGAAAATATAAGACAAGAAATTTGAAGGGACTTTGAAAACAGATTTAAATCAGCTGGGGCAACCACTAGGGACTGGACAAACCGGATGGATCTCATAAACAACTCAATCACAGCAGAAGAAAATGAAGATTTAATTAAACCCATCACTAATAGTGAAATAAAAACTGTGGTTTTCGGCATGGATAAAAACAAATCTCCAGATCCAGATGGGATGACCATCGAATTCTATAAAACTTATTGGGAAATAGTAGGACCTTCGGTCATAAGAGCGGTTAAGAGTTTCTTCATATCAAAACATATGATTAAACAAATAAATCACACCTTATTTACTCTTCTACCAAAAATTTGACAATCCAACTACAACTAATAATTATAGACCTATCAGTCTATGCAATACAATATACAAAATCATCTCTAAAATAATTATAGAAAGACTAAAACACGTAATAGGCAAACTCATTCACCCACTCCAAGGTGCCGTTGTGTCAGGGCCTTACAGGACAATGTTTTAATAGCACACAAAATCTTTCATTCCTTCAAATCTCAAAAAGGTGCAGAAGGATGGATGGCTATAAAATTGGATATGGAAAAAGCTTAAAATAGAATAGAATGAGATTTACTGTTGGAAATTCTAAAGAGATTTGGATTCCACCCCACGTTTATAGAATGGATCAATAAATGCATAACAACTATTTCTTTCTCTATGCTGGTTAACAATGGTCCCACGGACGTCTTCACGCCCTCTAGAGGCATTCTTCAAGGTGACCCGTTATCACCCTTCCTCTTCATCTTAGGAGCAAAACTGCTAATTAGAGAACTTCACAAAGAAGCAATCCAACGGAGGCTCTGGCTTTGAGGGAAGTTCTACTACAGGAGTGAGTAGCGGAGGGAAGGTCTACTGTAGAAATGCATAACAACTGTTTCAAGAATGAGTGAGTAGCGGAGGTTATATCATTCGGGACTGGTGTGGTAACCTAATCAATCTTGGATACAAAAGATTTGGAAAATTATCCCCTGCCATGACGGAGGCTCTGGCTTTGAGGGAAGGTCTACTACAGGCGATCCAACTAAGTATATATCCACAATCTGGTCATTGAAAGAGACTCCCTTACAATTATTCAAAATTTAAATCAATTGGGTAACTGTCATTGGGAAATACAGCTTTTAATGGGGGACATCAAATGGATAACCAAATCTTTCCAGAGAACAACTTTTTCCCATGTGCCCCGGGAAGGGAACAGAGTGGCAGATAAGGTTGCACACCTTAGCTACTCTTTTTATGGGATTGCACTAGAATCAAACAAAGATCTCATTGATCTCATCCGAAAGGATGCTATCGGCTAGGTTCTACCAGCCGAATCCTTGGGTTGCCTCCGCTCCGGGTGGGTTTTTGTGTGGCAAATGATCTGTTTGGCGTGCAAGGACTTCTATTCTCCTTGCACGCCAAGATCTGACACCCCCCTCCCCAAAAAAAAAACGTTTTTTATAATATTAATTAATTTTCCGGTGTTTTTTTTTTAAGTAGGGCTGGCAAATGATATGAAAATTATCATACCAACCATGTACCAACCACAAACCAACGATGTTGGTAACCACACTTGTGGTTACCGACATAGCGGTAACCATCGTGGTAGTAACCACATGAAGGTGGTACGGTAATGGTAATGAATCTGAAATAACATAGTTACCATGGTTACCGAGTGTGTGTGTGTATAGATATATATTATTTATTTATTTAATGTTTTATTGTTTTTACCTTTAAGTTTTAAGTTTTTAATTTTAAATTTTTATTTTATACTTTTGTGTTTTGATTTTGACATAAATTGGTCTTTTCTACTGTTTCTAGTCTCTACGTTTGTTCGTTCAAATAAACAAACACACATTTTGATTTTAAGTTTTTTTTATTGGTTTTGAACTTGGTTTATTTGAACTTTTAATAGGTGGTTACCATATTATTTTTGGTAACCATATTTTTTAGTTCGATAATCTTGATGGCTACTAGACGGTAGCCAAGGGATTTCAAAAAAATACAAACAGAATTTCAGCGTTGTAACCATGGTAATGTACCAATGGTAACTAGGGATGGCAATGGGTCGGGTGATGGGTGGATGATCTACTTCCGTCACCCGACCCACCACCCAAAACCCTTCACCCTACCCGACCCATCACCCACCAAATATTTCACCCACCCCGTCCACCCATCACCCACCGGGTGATCGGGTGGATCGGATGATAATTCGGGTGAAATTCAAGACATCAAATTCATAAAAAAAAAATTATTGAAAAACATACGTTGAACACAATCGACGAATAAATTAGTATAAAATATAGTCAAATTCGGTCAAATACGTGTAAACATCCACAACTTTCAACACTTCAAGCAAGAAGTCTAGGAAATAAAAAGACATTACAACAATTATGAATAAAAAGAAGAGAAAACATAGTCTCCAACAACCAAAGCTTTAAGCGGGAAAGCGTTTGATAGGTATCTTGAATTAGGGTTTATGGGGTATATTGATAATTTCACATATGTTTTATAATTTTAATATAAGTCGGGTGATGGGTGGGGTGACGGGTCGGGTGATGGGTCGGGTGACGGGTGAGGAATGTCTTCACCCGAATCCGACCCATCACCCGTTCACCCATCACCCATTTAATATCCGCTTTATTTCGGATTTTCACCCATTTTTTCGGGTCGGGTGAGACGGATATCCGTCGGGTGCGGGTGAAATTGACATCCCTAATGGTAACCACAAGTCATGGTTACCACATATGTTGTAACCAGGACTTGTGGTTTGTATGTGGTATCAAAATTTGCATATCACCAGTTGGTGGTTGGTATGTAGTAATCATCAATTTTTGGTGGGCCGAAAAGACAAATAGGTATATTAAATGACCCCCCTAAGACATATTGGTATATTAAAAGACTCAAGAGACAAATAGGTATATTAAAAGTGTTCATATGGACAAATTGGTATATTAAAAAACTCTAAGGGACAAATAGCCCTTTTGCCTCATTTGGCTTCATGTCATTTGATTTTTCTTAATAAAAAATTTTCATATATTTTTAAATAATTAATTCTTTATTTAACTCTATATCATAAAAAAATAAAAATTTGGATATATTTCTATAAAATTATAAAACTATTTTTTTGCCATATGTTTGTAACTAATAATGTTGTATAAAATCTTATTACATAAAAAATTATTGGTTTTTTTGTATAAATTACAAAAAAAAACGCTTATTTAATAGTTGGTTTACAAATTGCAAGTTAAAACACTTATTGCTTATTTTTAGAAAATAAATAATAATAATAATAATAATAATAATAATAATAATAATAATAATAGCATATGAAATATAATTTTAACTTATTTTATTCTGCAAGGGTTTATAAAAATTCTCCTATTTCATATTTATTTTATTAAACATTTTTTTGTGGTTTCTAAACAAATATTAGCTCATATTTTGCAGGACAATTTAATTTGTGCAATTTATATAAACAACCATTGTAATAAAATATTTATTTATTAAATTTATATAATAAATATTATTAGTGACAAATAATGATAAAAATCCAATAGTTTTATAATTTGATAGAAATATATGCAAAATTTAATTTTTTTTATGATTATACAATCAAATGAATAAGATTATATGAGTATGTAACCAATTAATCATTATAAAAATATATTAAAATGATTTTATTATTAAAATAAAATAAAAAGGAAGTCTAATGATGTAAAAAAAAGGTTATTTGTCCACTAGAGTCTTTTAATATACCAATTTGTCCATATGAACACTTTTAATATACCTATTTATCTCTTGAGTCTTTTAATATACCAATATGTCTTAGGGGGTCATTTAATATACCTATTTGTCTTTTCGTCCATTTTTGGTGGTTATCGTACCATGCCAATCCAATATTTAAGTGGGAGTTGAGACTTGGGAGTCTCTCTTGAAAACCTAAACCCATCAATATTAACTTGTCATGGTAGGCCGAGGCATGGACCCAATCCAGTGAATGGTGGGCTAAGCCCATGAATTGTAAGTGTTGTATAAAAGGTTTGCTCAGCTGAGCTCGGGCATCCTTTTCAAAATTACTTTCTCCCTATCTCTCTCTTTCTACATCTCTCTCTATTCTATCTCAACGCCTATCTGATAGTCCGATCGTGACATAACCACCATCTCAAACCAAAAAAAAAACACTTTAAAATTTTTATCCTCCCTCAAAGATTTGTTGTACCACCTTATTTCTAGAGTGTTATTTGTTTGATTCTAACGGTGGTTTATTTTTGAGCTCTTTGGTTTTATCTTTTACCGCCGTGCGAGAGGTCGTGAACGTGATCGAAATCTGACGGCTCGCAGACGTTCGAGTCCAAATCTGAGGTCTCCATTTTTGTTCCCCAGGGATGCTCTGCCTGACCTCTACCAACTGTCTGAAAAGATGGCTCACTTTGTCCCGGTTTCAACATTATCCGATCCGCCTTTGCTAGTTTCGGCCTTGTTCTCTAGTTTTTCACGGTGTGATTATCTTTGTTGGTTTGTCCTATATTTTTCGTTTCTTCCTTATCGGTTTGTCCGTCGTCGTTCTTTTCGGCCTCTCGACTCACAGGCATGTCTGGTGCGTCGAATTCCGGTTTAAAAAATAGGGACAGGAGAACTGGCGCCCATGACAATGACACGAGAAAGTGTGATTCGTTTGTTTACTAGCTACTACTTCATAGTTGTCTCTCAATTGCTAGTGGGTCCGGGTTTTCATAAATCCTTGTGTTATTTATTTGTATTATTAAAATCACAAGTAAAATAGGATAATAAAATACGCTCATAGTTCATTTCAGGCTTGAACTCGATAGTTTATCGTCTCCGTTCAACTCGCATCTAACTCGATAGTTTACTAGTGATCCAATGCAAACTCATATTTTGTGGGTATTATTAGATTTGTCTAAATATCACTAATAAATCTATCAATGTGTTTATTCATGTCCGAACAATTTCTTGAATTATTAGAATGTCTAAATATCACTAAATTTATCAATGTGTTTATCCATATGTTTTCATCCGTTTCTGTATGTTGACAATTCAGTTATCAAATCATTTTGCTTTCACAATGATTACTTAAGAGAACAATATATGTAGATCCAAAACACACTTTCTTATATCAAACAAAGGCCATTTGAGGGATATTTCTTTTTGTATATTCATTCATGTGACATTTGTTTAGTGGAGCACCGACAATGCAAAATCCTATTGGTTCTGTATCAGTATGAAAAAAGGTTAAAATAATTGGATCTTTTTGTATGATTTTCTTCACAAATTCAGTGGCTGCAATCATCATTCATATATAAACCATATGGTTAATAATAGGAAAATCCCTGTTCAAGCCATGTCCAGATTCAAGAAAAGGCACAATCTATGAATCAAGAAGAAACCACATAATCCGCGATCAGCAATCTAAATCAACAGTTTTTACCCAGATCGAAATACGAGCTGATGCTCAATCAATTACCTCAATTTGGGAGCCTGCCACTTAAATTTAGAGTTTCTAAACCTCTTCCTGCTTGTTAAATCGCAAAGCATACCCACTTGGCCACTCCTGGGCGAAAAAGAGAAACCTGTTCTTCAATCTCAAACAGTAAAGCCCGCCTATATCAGGATGGATGATTACACTTGACATCCCACACTGTGAATCACACAGACAATATCGTAAGACGCCTCATACTTACACCCTTGTTTTAGCCTTTTAGGTTACTGTATAAAATATTAACTCATTGCGAGTGAGAGCTTTGATGAGCTAAACCTGTAAACCTTTAGAGGTTTTGTCACTAGATGGAGAAGATGATGCCATAACTTCAAGATTCTTTATCCATTGAGAAACCCCCTTCTTCTGGATCAATGTAGTAAATCGATGCTAAACATATTAGCACATCCGTCAGAATGAGGCCAACTGCATCGAAAACAAACTTGGGCGCGAATAAACCCCAAACCTGAACACCAAAAGGAAAACATTGTTAAAATCCACAAACTATAAAGTATGAGGTTGCTTGAAAGAAAGTTGGTATTTAGTACCATCAGATGCCGACGATGAATTGCAACACATAATACAGTGAAAGTGGCAGAAGTAGCTGTAATGAAACCATACATCAAGAACACCTGAAATACATAGAAGGATCCATCACGGTCTTACGATTGCCAGTTACCACACAGAAAAACATAGATATTCATCTTACTTGAGATAATTGTGCGAACAAAAGATTGGGTGGATTCTTCTTGTAAGTTAATGCTCTGTAGCAAACAAGCAGTGGGAGGCCCAAAATTGGAAGTACGTGTGAAAAACCAAACGTCTCGATTGCCAGAAGAACAGCCTGCCTCACGAGATTGAATTCATCAAACCTAATAACAAGTGAAGAAAATTTGATTAGGCAGGTGTTGAGTCCTAGGCTAATACCTTCGAATTAACCTCCACAATTTGATGTCTGATCAGTTGCAAGTTTAAAATGCATGAGTAAATAAAAGAGGGAAAGACAGTTACCCAATGAATGCAGCACCATAGCGAAGACCATCAAATGCGCACCTGCACAAATTCATAGCAACCAAAAATATTAAAATTATTCTTCAAGCCAAGGGGGAAAAAATCAGCCCAAGGATAAAAGACTCAAAACAGACATTTGAAGCACTTACCAGTGACCAGTACAAAAGAATAGGGTAACTGCTAGAAGGCTCCACTGTGTTACCGGAGAAAAGTAGAAAGTAGAATTGTTCAAATCGCCAAGTTTTCCAGGTTGCTTCAAATTTTCGAGCCTAATAATGCACCACACTAAACAAAAGGAGATCAAACTTTAAAACCTCTTCCCTTTAGACGAAATGTTTAGGTGTGAAGGAATGAAGTCAAAATCATCAAGAATATGGACATCAAATATGGAACTTGAAGATCAGATAAAATATTTCCTGGGTTCATTTAATAACAAAAGAAAGGAGCATATACCTGCCACAATGCTTGCTAGAGCAATCAGGGGGCCTTGCTTTTCTGAGAGAAGAACTATTGTAGGACTCAATGCAAAGAGCATGGAAATTGTCTTGGCAGTGAGTTTGTTTCTACAATCTGATGATTTTCCTCCACCAAAGAACTGAGCAAGTGCTAGTGACACCACTTGTACGCAGCCAATAATATAAACTAAACGAGGTATCCAATCTCTTCCAATATGTTGTAGAGAGATCGGCAAACCAAGTGGTTTACATTCCAAGACCCAGTGAGCTGCTATCAGCACATAACAAAAACTCGCTCCCATGGTAAAACATTTTTGGAAGCTCAGTGAAGAATTTCCAGGAATACTCTTATGCAAAATATATGCCAGGGCAATCATGGTCAGTATAGGAACAAGCAAGGACAAGTACATCCAAACGGGATGATCCTCAGTACTTCCAAGTAACCACGAAACATCCAAAAATTTAGCTGTCTCCTTTGATAATCCAAACTCCATACTAGCTCTTAGAACAGAAACTAACAATATTGACAGCACCGCCTGCAAGCAACAACACAGAAAAACCAAACCAAGAAACAAATTTTTGCATTAGAACAATGTGAATAATGTATTGTGTTTTGAGGAACACAGTATGTAGTATATTGCAATGAGAAAGAAGAGAAATTAGAAAAAAGCTAACATACAGCTGAAACCATTTTCCTCTTCATGATTGAGTGACGCAATTCAATGATCCAAATAGTTCCCAAGAAATACATTGCAACCTTTCCTTCTTCCACTGAAAACAAGTTTACAAAAACAAAAGAAGTAAATATTACTAAAAGAATAATCAGATATTACAATTTTTTAAAAAGAAGAGAAGCAGAAACTTGCAAGTAACTTACAGATGTAACTATTGGACAGGAAACTACAAGCGCGAATCAGTACTACGGACAAGGAGAAAATTAAACCCGTGGAGATATGATTATTTCCTCGAGACATAAAAGATGTTCCACAAAGTTGATTTACTCTCTCAATTGCAGTTAATTGTAGCAAGAGTGTGGCAAATAAGATGCTCAATCCAATTGCCATCAACTTCAAATCAAACTCAGTCCATTTGGAACGTGCAAGATCAATAACACTTGAAAGAAATCTCAAATATGCATCAACCTGCTTCTTCAGTGCCAGTGAGGATGTATTATGGCTTCCTTTGAAAGAATATGAGCTTTTTGCATGTGATAGGTTCTCCTGTGCTTGAGAATACATGTCTGAAACACGTAATAAGTCCTCAGAGGAAAATCCAATTACCGACAAGGCTGAATAGACGTCAACATACCTCTTGACCTACACATTTTTTGAAATAGTCTGTCATTCCAAGTTCTAATAGGAAAGTAGCCATAAAAGAAATTAACAACTAAATAAACATTATTTTTTGCTTTGCTCAAATTGATCATACTCTTGATATACAAAGCCAATCAGAGGCAAAAATTAAACTGCTAATAACCAAAACAACTTCAAGTTTTCAACAATAGCCTATAGTCTATTGAGTTTAACCATAACACATTTAGTTTGAATTTGAAAGGCTTATGATCCAAAGGAACAGTCTCTTGAAACAAAAGGAGAAAAAGGGAAATATTTTTATAATTGAGTCTGTTGAAATAACAACCAGCAAGTTATACCTGCCAAGAATTGATCAGCAAGTTATACCTGCCAAGAATTGATGCAGAGGACATCTGCATAATATTGTAGCCATTTATGCATGTTTGTGTAGTTTTTGCAACCCTCCACGTCAGCATCTTCCATAAAAAGAGTAGGAGAGCCCAGAGCATATAATTCAGGATTTACACGGCCAATACTGTAAAGCATCTTATTAGTACAAGAAGATCAAATTTGAGAAACACTGTAGCATCTTCCATAAAAGGAGTAGGAGAGCCCAGAACATATAATTCAGGATTTACACGGCCAATACTCTAAAGCATCTTATTAGTAAAAGAAGATCAAATGAGAAACATTGTAACATTTATTGGTTGATCATGCCCAATATTTAAGTAGCTCAAGTGCAGGTTCCAAGTACAAAGATGCTTCATACTCCAAGTATGGTATCTCCCTGGCCTTAAATAATGATAGCTTAGCCTTAAAACCATCTTCTTTGTTCAACGCTTCCAACTAACAAGTATGGTATCTCCATGGCCTTAGAAGTAATGAATTTTGATCTCAAATCCCCGAATTGGAACTTCTAATATGCCTTATAAAACCAACTGTCAGGAATTCTTCATTTAATGTCAAGTGGTTACTCCAATTTAGAGGTACCTTAGCATTTCCTTAATTGTCAACCTAATCTCACTGATTGCTGGAAGCCAATAATGAAACATGCTGCTCATTATTTATATTAGAACTCTCCTAAGTAAAATAGTTATCTAATCTTGTTTCTCTTTCCTTGATTACCCAAAAAAAATGTTTTTTCGATGAGGACCGCTTTTCTCTGTTTTCATAATCAAATGTCCATATACAGAATAACATCACAGTCAACTTCGGTAGAATGGTGAGCAGGGTTCGCACTTCAGAGTAAAGTCATTCCGATGGTAGGCAATTAAGTTTGCAGCCAATAATATCAATAACAATTTGGTCATTTTGTATAGTTTATGAGATATTAATGATTAAGCTAAAAAAAAAGAATCCAAATCCAACTGAAAATCATAGCTCCTATATGTCAACCAAAAATATTGTTAGATACTTCCTAGGAGTCCAGCCATACAAACTCAAATTTGTCAATGGAACTTATTCAATAATTATTTGATCATTTTTACTTTACTAATTGCATTAGGAATTATTTCCGAAAGAATGATAACTATTTGATGAGGGTGCTTACACTGCACCTTCCAAAAGGAAAAGGAACACCAAGCATTGCTGATATTGTTACTGCAAAATCAAGCTGCAAAATAGCAAACGCCCAAAATGCAAATTAGTGTGAAGCGCGATTCTGGTGTCAAAATTTTTTTCCCAAATCAATTAGCACTTTAGATAGATGAGGGCAAAACTGACCTGTTCCATGGTGCTAAAGCATATTTGTTTTCCATCCTGACGAAGTGGATTTCCAAAAGGAAAAAATGAAACAAACAAAGTTTTGTCAGAGATAAAGGAACAACCCAAGATAAATACTAAATCTAGTCCACTTGTGATTTTTTTTTTCACATGCGGATTCTGCAGACGCAGTTAGCGCTTTAATATCAAACTCATCCTAAATCCAAAAAAAAACATCACAATTTGTAGTACAGAGGCCTCATCGAGAAATTCCTGTCACAACTCCAGACCAACAGAATCGTCCTTGCATCATAGTTATGCTGGGAAATCCGTCAAAATGCCTATGACAACATTTATCAATTAAAAAATCGCTCTGCCAGTCTCACATTTTCCCCAGTAGCACCAACTATTTGTATTAATTATGCCTTTTGACTTTTGAGATCACACTAAGGAGAGAAGCATTTATAGAAAACACTAAAGAAATCCCAGTGATTTTCGGGTAGCATGAACACAAGGTGCTTTACTCTCGGTATCTGTCGCTCCTTCCTAGTATGGGGAGACAAATTCAGGTCATGCATAGGATAGAAGATGTTAAAATGGGTGCATCCTGGATCCTTGTAGCTTTAATAGTAGAATTGAAGGAAAAGAGGAATGAGAAGTGCACGAATATGTGTAAAAAAATCTAACAAAATCAATCAAGGGTGAGATAGGGAAGTTGCATCCATGACAAACAACCTTCTATCTCTCCAAGATATATAATAAACAATATCATAGTTAACAAGGAATAAATATTAAACATACCATATTCAATCCACAAGATGAGGTGTCAAGTTCAGGTGGTAAAGAAAATGGAAGCCTCTTAAAACTCTTCGCGAAAATCGAGGTCTCAACCTGCATTAGATAAAAGAACATCAATGCTAAAAGGATTTTCTAATTCCTTACCGCTTTAACTAGTCTATAAATTGATTTTATTCACAGATCTAAAACTTTTCG
Organism: Persicaria maculosa; assembly: GCA_963922045.1. Taxonomy (NCBI): domain Eukaryota; kingdom Viridiplantae; phylum Streptophyta; class Magnoliopsida; order Caryophyllales; family Polygonaceae; genus Persicaria; species Persicaria maculosa. The sequence goes on from OY998271.1 coordinate 42,153,020, forward strand.
CTAAAATATCATGTTGTTTCCACAACCAAAATGATCTTGAAAAGAAATGTTTTATAAAACACAATAGACAAAACAAAGAACAAATTTTTTACCTCCTCAGGGCTCCCTCCACCATGATCACCATTTAACGTTTGTCCATGATCCCCCATAACAAGTAAAAGTGTATTCTCATGAAGCTCCCCGGGGCCAGACTTGCTTTCCAACTCTTTTATAACATCCTAATCATAAAAATGTTTCAGTCAAAATACAAAGAAATTGTGATGATTAAAATCTATTGATTATAAGAATAATTAGCGTCAACAAAACTAGAATTGAAAATAGAAGAGTAAGAAGATTATCTTCTCTCCTTCTCTGACCTTTCTTAACTCAATCAAACCCTACACTCGTCAGTAAAAAGATTTTCTGAACAGGAGGGGGTTATTTTTCCATCCCAATCTGTACAAGATCATTGATCATTTTTCTTGTTTGCATATCTTGTGATCTTACTTTAGCAAGACAGTTTCTCCTTTTCATGTGTTCCTATCCCTTGCGTTAGAAATATTTTCCTCCCCTATGGTAAGGCCTTGTTCTTTTGTGTTAGCATGTATCAAGATCTAAAACATCAAGGGGATTTCAGTGTCTACTTTGCTAAGCTAGTTGGAAGGAACTCAGTCTAGATAAGGATATTGGTTTGAAATTGATTATGATTGACTCATGATTGCTTGCGTCATAAATTTGGAGCTATATTGTAGTACTGTAATTCAGTTACCAGGACGTTGAATTCCATTTTGATCTACTGTATTTTTAGGAAGATCCCTATTATAATTTATAAATGAGTTTGGCCTTTTCATAATGATAATTTTCCATTCCAATAAAGAAGAAATAGGTACTAGACTCCTAGAAAGTTATAAGAAAATAAGGGAGGGGAAAACATGATCAGATACTTCAGCTTCAAGCAAAAATTTTGGCATACATCACAGAAAACCTGAATGAAAAAGAAAAGAAATATGACAGACATAGGGTCAAGTAAGGAAGCTAACCTCCAATATCATGTTATATTGCTCCAGTTTTTGTATCATTGGATTTGTATTCACACCAAATATATGTCCAGCATGATCCTGTATTACATAAACATAGCAAGACTGAGTGGTCCGCCAACAAAAGTATTGACCCCATATTTATGTCCAGCATGATCTTAAATTATTGAAACAGATATTAACATTCGTATCCTACCTTAACAGTTTATGAAGCAGATAAAACAAGATACTTACATAGATAAAAGTCTTTTTTACTATATTTATAGCAATTGATATGGTGTTTGCATGCATCACTGTGTGTGTGAGAGAGAGAGGTCATATGGATTCAGAGTCTCATACCACACCAAGGAAGTGTGCAATAAGAACATCCCAATTTCCTTCATGCAAAGATGGCAGCAAGTGCTCAATACATCCATTGTCTACCTGGAAAAAGGCATTGTAACGACGAAACACTGTGTTAGGATATAAAGTTGTCGCCACTTTATCAATTGAACTAACATGAGATCAAGAACAGCTCTCAATATACCGTGTCCAGATCTTTAACATTGAAAGACGGGTAAGGAAAAGACTTCTCAAAATGGTGAGGAAACAGCTGCAACCATGTATCATCACCCATCATCACTACCCTTTTTCCATTTTGGACCAACTGTTAGTCATGTTGAAAGTCATTTGTCAATTAGTTGAAGTCACAAGGGTAAATTACTTCAAAGCAAAGATACACAAGACCATGAGAAGGGTGAGTCAAAATTTAAGAAATTAAACCTGCTGAATCAGGTTGTCTTCAACAATTGCAGGTGCACCAAAACTATTTCCGACATCAATGAAAGTCGGAAGTCCACCTGTTGTCAAGCCCTATCCAATTTCAGGGAGCAAAACTGTTGTGCATCAAAAATACTACAAAGGAAGTTGTCATTCATGATCACTAGAGTGACTAATATTTTGCTTTCTAGCTGAAATGTTGCCCATCTATTGGCTAAAAAAAGCATTGTAAACAGAATTTCACTTGTAAACTGTTGAAACTGTATTTAGAATGAAGAGATGAACAATAAGAAAGAGAGCAGAATGTTTTCCTCCGTCATAATCATTACTTAAGGAATAATTATATGCATGGAAAAAGGGTCATATTAACTATTAGAATCAAACAAAGATGTAAGATTTATTTTATTTTAAAAAAAAAAAGGTGTAAAGATGAAGGCACTACACTGTATTTCAAAAAGATTCAATTTCTAATTTTGAACACTTCATTCAGATCCAGATCTCTCAATATAACCAGGCAATCAAGTATATACTGAATAAGCAAGAGCAAGTGCTGGAATTAAAATACATGTAAAATTGCAAAGTAGAATAGTAGATAACACCAACAGTCTAGTTTTTTTTTATTAAAAAAAAAGAATCGTGTGCTTATGTGACCATTTTACCTTTAACCGCTGCAAACTCGTTGTCGGTGGATCTGCAATGGCTTTGAAAATTTTGGCTGATGAACCCGGTTCAGCAGCCAGCTTTTGTATTATTTTCAGATGATCCATCCATGGCTTTTTCTCTGTGAGAGCACGAGCGTGGTCAGGCAAATAAGTTCATACCCAATAAAAGAATCATTGCATCCAACATATATATGCAGAAATATATTAGAATACAGTTCATGTGGGAGCATGTCAAGAGCTCATCTTCTAACACAAAACTAGTATTTCATCGGGAAAAAAAAAATCTTCAAAAATCATACTGTATTTATTTAGAAACCATAAATACATTATTTATCTCATCATGGAAATGACCAAAATAAATCACTAATCCACCAACTTTGCTAGATTCACCACTTATCACCCAACAAACACAGTTTCTCACTCTACATCTACACTTTCACTTGCCAAAATACTAGGGCATTTGACTGTGTTCAGGTTCATATTCGGTGAAACCATATCCATTGGTTACAGTTCTTAGCAACTCATTACTAAGGCCTTTTAATTTAAATCACTCCTCTTTTTAGAAAAAACACCCTTCCTCCGAAAACCATTCCGAATAGGTGGGGAGATTAAAACAAAATCTAAGCATCAAGTTAAGATAAGGAAATATTCTATAAAGAAAATTTAATCATATGTTATGATATATCTCCTCAAGTCTCTAGATGTAGAACTTGAGCTTTGTTCATAAATATAGAATAGGCAAGTTTCCAGTTTCCACCCAAAACATTCACCTTCGTACTTACAAAAATCTTCCGATATGTGCCAACATATCATCCAGAAGTGAACAAAATGCTATTGAAACGCTTTCCAAATAGCAAGCAATAGATGCAACTTTTACCAATCTAATGGTTTATTTTTCTAAAGGTAGTAGTAGCAATCGACAATAAAGAAACAAAAGTTGGAGTGCCAAAACGCCAAAATTGAACAACCTACGATTAGATTAAATTTGAAAACTCTGAAAGATATCACATAATTCAAACTGATTATCACTGACCTTTGAAGAAGGAACTCGGTGCCACAAAATCAAACCTGGAAAATTCAAACCCATACATATGGTAAATTGACAGAACATAAGCAAATCAAAACCTAGAAAGTAGAATCGGGGGCGACGAACTGACCTGAGGGCGTCAAAGACGATGATGACAACGCGATCAACAGCAGGCTCGGTCCAGCAAGTGGAAGCAGTCGAGTTTGCATCGGTCGGAGGCGGAGGAACGGAGCAAGGGGATTGAGAGATATCGGCGCATGTGCTGTGATGGGGGAGTTCAGTACGGGTGAGGAGAAATCCACGGGTGAAGAAGAAAATGGCGACGAGGTGGATGAAGAGGATACCGAAGAACGGCCATACCAGCCTCCGTTTCACTGAACTCAATCTCGTCATGCCGGTCATGGAATCTCAGGTTTTCTTCTGGCCATGAAATCCACAAGCCAGCTTTGTTAGACAATACTGCGCGTATGTTAGCAAAACCGGATGTGCATAACCGGGTATCCGACACAACACGACACGGTATGTCGAATACCCGAAACCTATAACACTGAAAAGGGCGATCCGAACACAACACGATACCCGTATCGGGCATCAGACACGAAAACACGACACGGTTTCGTGTCGGATACCCGTATAACACGACACGATATTTACAAAACCTATTTTTTTTTAACACCAAAAAACAACCCCTAAATTTCTAACAATAAACAAGGCAAAATCAATGAAAGTATCAGTTGATTCATCGGTGGCCTAATCCAGAGAAACAAATTGACAAATCCTTAAGAATTGCAACAAGTAAGGATTTAGACGCTTAAAAAGCAACACGTGAGTAACAACTGTAAACAAATAAATAACCCTAACAGTTGTGACTTGTGAGAGATCGAAGAGTGAAGGCGAATTCTGATAACTCCAACAATGCGGCCTTGGTGTCGTGGTGTCGGAGGAAGGAGGTGGAATGGGGAAGATGACTCAAAGTATTAGTGTGAAGACTCAAAGTAACCACTTCTATTACTGTTTTTTTTTTTTGCTGAATGTGGCGTACACTGTGCAGTGCATACAAATCTGAACACCAATAGGGTTGTGCATACAAATCAGACTTTCAAGAACGAGCAACAAGTCTGAATAAGAACGAGCAACAAGTCTACAACACCCGTCGAACCATTGAAAGAAACAAGCAACAGGGCGAGCGAGAGAAACAAGCAACAAGTCTACAACTTACCGGATGTGAACCGTGGGTCGACAGGCCGAGCGAGAGAGGAGTGAGGACTGAGAAGAGTCGGGGAGGAGAGGAGAGGCGAGTTGTGGGCTGGGTTTGGCGGATCTGAACCGTTAGTCGACAGGCCGAGCGAGAGAGGACTCGTCGACTCGAGACGAGACTGAGGACTTGAGGAGTGAGGAGAGCCGGAGAGGAAGAGGAGAGGCGATCCGAATTGGACTTGGAGCTGGCGGCTGCGCTGGTGAGTCTTCGTGACTGCAGTGCGTCTCTGCGAGAGAGAAATGAAAGAAGAAGACGGCAAGAGTCCGGGATTCGAACTCTAGACCACTCCGCCAACCACACGGGAGCAGCAAAACGACCTATCAACTGGTGAACTGGGCAACCTAAGATATATTATACATAAAGACATTTATATGTATTATCACTAGGGATGGCAATTTCACCCGCACCCAACGGATATCCGTCTCACCCGACTCAAAAAGTGGTTGAAAATCCGAAATAAAACGGATATTAAATGGGTGATGGGTCGGGTCGGATTCGGGTGAAAACATTCCCCACCCGTCACCCGACCCGCCACCCGACCCATCACCCGACTTATATTATAATTATAAAAAAACATGTGAAATTATCAATATACCTCATAAACCCTAATTCAAGATACATATCAAACGGTTTCCCGCTTGAAGCTTTGGTTGTTGGAGACTATGTTTTCTCTTCTTTAATTGTTGTAATGTATTTTTATTTCCTAGACTTCTTGCTTGAAGTGTTGAAAATTGTGGATGTTTACACGTATTTGACTGAATTTGACTATATTTTATACTAATTTATTCGTCGATGTGTTCAACATATGTTTTTCAATAATTTTTTTTGATGAATTTGATGTCTTGAATTTCACCCGAATTATCACCCGATCCACCCGATCACCCGGTGGGTGATGGGTGGATGGAGCGGGTGAAATATTTGGTGGGTGATGGGTCGGGTAGGGTGAAGGGTTTTGGGTGGTGGGTCGGGTGACGGAAATAGATCATTCACCCATCACCCGACCCATTGTCATATCTAATTATCACAGAATACTAATATTTAAAAAAAAAATATCGTGTCGTGTCGGATACCCGACAATGGAAATATGCCGATCCGAACACGACACGATTATTGTCGTGTTTTACCGTTTCATGTCATAATCGTGTCGTATCTATATCGTTTCGTGTTTTTTCGTATCGTTTAGTTGCGGTTTCGTGTCGTGTCAATCGTGTCGTACTTTTCTGCATAACCCTAAAAACCCATACTATAATATACTCACTTATTGTATCCATCTTTCTTATTCACTAGGCAAGTCATGTCGTGCTACGCATGGTGCATATAAGTTTTGGGACTCCCTCCATCTCAAATTTATGTCATTTTAGGATTGTGCACAAGTTTTAATAAAATACTATCATCTCAATCAACATCATCATTCCACTAACTTTTGATAAATTTTATTGTTTTTTAATACCCATTATATTTTTTAACCAATCAAAATCTTTAAAAAGATCAACACCACACAAATCAAGCAAATAATTATTATTCTCTACCTAGAAAACCTAAAAGGACATATAGTTTGACACAACTAAATTAGTCTAAAGCGACTTCAATTTTGAGATAGAGGAAGTATTTTACAAGATTATTTAAGAGGTTATTTTATGTCATATTATTCCCTAATCTAAAATATTGTAACGACCCAAATAATTTCCTAAATCCTCTTTTACTATACTTGCTCTCCACCTGAGTCTAGTAAAGAAAAGAAACTGGTTACGTTTAGAGGAGGGCTTACCCTCTTCCCGATCTTAGTCTATTGACATTATTATAATAAGTGTTTATTTAAATGAATCATTCTAACATTTGTCCCATAACCCAAATTCAAGTAAGTCTAACTTTCTAATTTTCATCACAAGGTAGTAACTCACAAGTTATTCGGTTTACCAAGTCATCAACAAGCTTATACATGAGACAATAATGAACATCATTAATTTCCATACCTAGATCATTTATAGAAGTAAGGTCTTTCACATGTCTCACCTCCTATCTACTAGTATCTAGGTTTATCACTCAAAAGCTCAAATTATCTAACTTAATCCTTTTATTATGAATCCATTTTACAATTTCCAAATACAAACCACAAATTATCTAAACTTGTAGAATCATGAAACTGATGTAAAGTCATCTTTGAGGGTTTCATTCATTAGACGATCATATATATAGGTTACAAGATATTGGGCCTTTTGGCCCACTATACAATATGACATCTATGTAATCTATCAAACCCCCGCAGTCGAAAGTGGAGGGACCCGTACAGTGAGACTGGACTGAAAATCGAGGAACAACTGCCGAGGTAAACCCTTGGTGAAGATATCAGCGTACTGATAGGAGGACGGGACATGACGAACACGAACATGTCCAATAGCAACCTTGTCCCGAACGAAGTGGAGATCGAGCTCAACATGCTTTGTGCGCTGATGTTGGACTGGGTTGCTGGCCAGATAGACGACGGAGACGTTGTCGGTATAGACCAGGGTGGCCTTCTGAAGAGGGCAGCAGAGCTCAAAGAGGAGATTGCGTAGCCATGAGCACTCGGAGACAACGTTGGCGACGCCCCTGTACTCAGCCTCGGCGCCAGAGCGGGACACCACATACTGACGCTTCGCTGACCACGACACAAGAGTGTCGTTGAAGAAGACACAGTAGCCAGACGTGGAGCGACGTGTATCAGGACAACCACCCCAATCCGCGTCAGTGTAAGCGACGAGGTCATGCCGAGAGGAAGGGGTGATCGTGGTGCCCAGCTCGAGGGTACCGCTGATGTACCGGATGATCCGCTTCAATGCCTGAAAGTGCGGTTCCCTGGGTGCATGCATAAACAGGCAGATCTGCTGAACGGCGTAACAGATGTCTGGCCGAGTAAACGTAAGATACTGTAATGCACCGGCGAGACTCCGATACAACGTCAGATCATCAAACAGAGGACCAGAGTGAGCACTGAGCTTGTTGGAAGTATCCACATGGGTGACGACTGGCTTGCAGTTACTCATCTTGGCCCGAGCAACAATTTCGGCAGCATACTTACTCTGAGAGAGAAACAACCCAGACGCATGATGTTGGACGGCGACTCCTAAGAAGTAAGACAATGGACCCAGATCTGACATGGCGAACTCGGCACTCAACTGGGAAATAATAGACGTCCGAAGAGCATCAGAAGAGGCGGTGAGGATGATGTCGTCGACATATAGTAACAGAAAGGTCATGTATGTGCCTCTGCGATAGATAAACAGAGACGAATCCGAGCGGCTGCCAACGAAGCCCAAGCGTAGCAGATGAGAGGCAAAGCGCTGGAACCAGGCACGCGGAGCCTGTTTCAGACCATACAGAGAGCGCTTCAAGAGACAGACGTGCTTGGGACGATCAGTATCAACGAACCCCGGCGGCTAAAACATGTAAACTGCCTCATTCAGATGGCCATGCAGAAAGGCGTTCTTGACATCTAGCTGATGAATAGCCCAATGTCGCGATAACGCTAAGCTCAGCACCACTCGGATAGTGGCAGGCTTGACCACGGGGTTGAATGTCTCATCACAATCAATACCTGCCTGCTGAGATCGACCAGTAACCACAAGACGAGCTTTGTAGCATTCCAATGACCCATCAGAGCGGAACTTGTGGCGGAAGAGCCACATGCAGCGAATGACGTTCGCCTCAGGAGGGCGAGGAACTAGAACCCAGGTACCATTCCTTGTAAGGGCCCTGTATTCATCGAGCATAGCCGCCTGCCACTTCGGGTCGAGGAGGGCTATTTTGTGGGAGGTGGGGATAGGGGAGAGCGAGGCCGGGTTTGAGGCAGGAATGACTTGGGAGACGTTGGGGGCGGGGTTATGCTGTGCGGCGGGCGCGACACAAGGCTGCGGCCACCGGCGGGGGGTGTACCGCGGCGGGGGGGTATGCCGCGGGCGCAACACGATGTTGCAGCCGCGGCAATTGGTCTGACGGGTGGTGTGTTGGGGAGGGCTCAGGGGAGGTGATGGTGGGGTGATCGGAGGCATGCATAGAGACGATCTGACGAGGTCTGAATACACCGGAGACGCTGCGGGTGTGTGGTCTGGTGGTAGAAGGAGGAGGTGGTGGGGGGCGGTGTAGGGGGAGAGGGAGGAGCACCGGTAGAGCTCTGGGGAAGGAGAAAGTGTGGGAAGGGGGACTCGGACTCAGACTGGGACATAGGAGGTGTGGGAGATGGGAGAGGAGGAGAAGAGAAGGGAAAGCGAGACTCATCAAAAGTGACATGACGTGACACAATAAGCTTATTGCTCTGCACATCGAGGCAAAGGTAACCGCGATGATCAGACGGATAGCCTATGAAGACACATGGAGTGGAGCGCGGGTGGAGTTTGTGTGGAGCGGTGGAGGACTGGTTTAGGAAGCACAAGCACCCGAAGGTACGAAGGTGATCATACCTAGGTAGGGTGCCATATAGTGCTTGAGTGGGCGAGCGATGATGTAGGGTAGTAGATGGGAGGATGTTTAGGAGATAGCATGTGGTTGATAAGGCGTGAGACCAATAGGCAAGGGGAATGGATGCGTGAAAGAGAAGGGAGCGCATCATGTTGGTTATAGTTCTAATGATCCGTTCAGCCTTGCCATTCTGCTGGGAAGTATAGGGGCAAGACAACCGATAGGAGATCCCATGTGTGGTGAAGAAAGTGTGAAAGTCTTTGTTATCAAATTCACGGCCATTGTCACATTGGAAGCATTTGATGGATGATTGAAATTGTGTTTTGATGTAAGCATGAAATTTGACAAAGATAGGAAACACTTGAGACTTGAAATGCAACGGGAAAATCTATAAGAAATGACTATAATCATCCAGAAACAAGAGGTAGTACTTGTGACCCTCCTTGCTAGGCACAGGAGAGGTCCAAATGTCACTATGAATTATATCAAAGGGTGCAAAAGTAGTGTTCAAAGACCGCTGAAATGGCAATCTGGCATGTTTGCCTAACTGACAGGAAGAACATAAACTAGAGCGAGGCTCTTTATTACACTTGACTAGACTCTTAGAACGAAGCAAATCTAAAACGGCAGCACTGGGATGGCCAAGGCGTGCATGCCACAGACTGGACGACGATGCCGAGAGGGCGATCGGACACGACGGACGGGACGGTGAGGGCGATGACACAGGATAGAGCTCATCGGTGCTGTTACATCTCAGGCGAGTAACCCCCATAGTAAGATCCTTCACAGAGAAACCAAATGGATCAAACACAAGGGAAACATTATTGTCAGTGGTGAACCGACGGACAGAGATAAGGTTTTTAACTAGTTTGGGGGCAATGAGGACATTGTTGAGGTGTAAAGGGTTGGTTGGGGTCTGTAATGTGGCGTGGCTAATACCCGAAGTAGCATGGCGACCACCATTGCCGATGATAATAGAGTGTGCAGGACCCTTAAAAGAGAGAGAAGAAAGAGTACCTGAGGAGTTCGTCATTTGGGAGGTCGCGCTAGTGTCCATGTACCAAGCGGAGTCAGGAGGTGTTAGCTGCATAGAAGAGAAGGCGTGATGCACATCAGTCGGAGCGTAGCCCTGATCGGACGAAGACGGGTAGGCCTGGTGACCGGCGGATCGAGGAGCTGGACCCAACAAGCCCGCTCCCTGCTGACTGTTAGGATACGGGCATGGTGGGCGATATGTCGAAGGTGGGTAGCCATAGGGCATCCAAAGAGGGGTGAAGCCGGGGAAGGGAGACCAGGAGGGGCGAGGGGCATCCGACCAATGCTGCGGCCGCTGCCTCGCTGCGCGGACTGGTCATTGCCGCGATTTTTCTGTGGTGCATAGATTTCGTCCAGGTCGCTTGACGAGACCAGGGCGGTTTTGTCCTTGGCTGCGTCGGTGGTCTGACAGTGAAGACGAGTCTCCTCCAGGATCAACTGAGACCGGGTTTTCTCGAAGGTGGGGAGAGGTTCCGTCTGCTGAATATGAGTAGCAGCAGCATTGTATTCAGAGGGAAGACCCGAAAGTACCTGGAGGACAAGGCGAGTAGCGCTAGGTTTGGAGTCGACGGCGGCCAATTGATCCGACAGGGTTTTGAGATGCTGACAGTAGGCGGATATCGACAGGAAAGAGGCAAGCTTGCAACTTGAGAATTCGTACTCTAGGTAGACGGCACGGGTGGACTTGTTGTCCTGAAAGAGATTCTGAAGCTTGGTCCAGGCACCCAAGGCGTTGTCGTTGGGGTCGAGGATGGTTGCCAATAGATCTTTGGAGATGGTGTTGAAGATCCATTGAAGAACGATGGTGTCTAGTTGAGCGAAGAGATCGTCGTCCTCAGTGGCGTGACGATCGATAGAGGAATCGATATGGTGGAGGACCTTATGAGCCTTGACATGGGTCGTGAAGAGGTGAGACCACATGGTGTAGGAGCTAGATTTATGATCAAGGATGATCGGGATGCAGTTTTTGATGTTTGAGATTGTGAGAGCGGAGTGGAAGGGTGGCTTGGTAGGGGGAACATCGGCCATTGGAAGAGGCAGGGGAGGGAGAGAGATCGGCGGTGGGGGAGGAAAAATCAGGGTTTAGGCTAGCGGGGTGGGAAAGAGAAATTAGGGTTTAGGCTGTGATACCATGTAGAATCATGAAACTGATGTAAAGTCCTCCTTGAAGGTTTCATTCATTAGACAATCATATATATATAGGTTACAAGATATTGAGCCTTTTGACCCACTATACAATATGACATCTATTTAATCTATCAAAACCCACTTTTGATAACCCAGTGCTTACAAACTTTGACTAATCAATGCTTAAAACAAAAGGGATTTATAACACCAATGAAATAAAATGAACAAATTTATTTATCTACTCCACCTTTCCTAAAGAAAACAGCAGCCTAACAAGAAGAGGTTTAGCAACAACCAGTCAAGCACAAATCCAGTCCAATATCAACCGTAATTCATACTCAAACCGAACAAGTTTAAGGAGCAAGAATTATACCCCGCACGACAGTTCAGAACAAGAATGAAGGAAGGAGGTTGAGGGCTTGAAGAGCTTGTGTTGGCAAATTCAACGCAACGGGCTCAGCTTTGCTATCTTCGGTTTCGGTTTCGAAATCGATGGACAGGACCCGACATCGATGAGCATTGGTGGCTGTAGGTGGTGCGAAATAGGAGCCGGACTCGACAGTACAGAGAGGGATTCGTGAAGAGGGAGGCTCCGACGGAGACCTAAGCAGCGGGATGAGGCGCTGACTTCTCCGAGCATGGTCGAGAGGCACGTACTCATGTGGGTGGCTCTCCGCTCCGACGTCGACATCAAGGGCAGGGTGCTTCTAGGCGGCCTGAGTTCGCTGCTACTGGTTTCGACAGGTGAGGGAGGAATGAAGGAGGAGCGAGAGGGAGAAACCAGTAGAGGCGGGGGAAAGTGAGCCAATGGAAGGAGCAGGAGGTGGGAGTTTCAGATCTGCCTGTGGCTGTGGCTGTGGCTGGGCAAGTGGCAGGTTTTTTCGGTTAGTTAACTCTATATCCTCATTAATTAAATCTAAACTTAGTTTAATCTTTTTTAATTTTTTTTTACACTTTTTAAATTAATTTTATGAGGCGTTAGTTTTTTCATTTAGATTATATTAAAACAATTTAAGTTTTTCTTTATACAAGACAAGGAGTTGTGAGGTGTCAGTTCCGGCTAATAACTCATCTAATGGCGTATTTGAAGATGAGGGAAAGAAAATCCGGATGAGAGGAGATCGTCTCGACTCGTGTTCAAATGCATGCCAAAGTTGGGCTATCTTATCCACTACTTGGCCAACTGTTGAGGGAGTTTTTCTATGCAATAAAATAGAATAGGCACACACAAGCAATCAACTCGATCAAGCAAATAAATTGCAAGACTCCCCCACTGAGGATAGAGGAATCGGGTTCAATCCACGAGAAAGGATGTCAGCGCTTCCTAGTAGTTGCACAGTGGGGTTAGGTCTCAGAAGTAACCCTCTGCAGCGTCTCTGTACTCCTGGTGTCGAGTAAACTAGTCGATATCGGGTATGAATGTCGACTGAAATATCTGCAAAACAGCCAATCACAACAAAACAAAAGCAGTTGATATTGCAGTCCGTCGACTTAAATCAACGCAGAACAACAACTCAGTCGATATTGAGTAGCAACACATATAGTGAAGTTTCATCAACAAGAGAGGCCGACAAAAATAAGAGTGGTTGGAGACGTGATGATCAAGAAATTTCAGAAGGTTTGTTGGGTTTGCAAAGCACAAAAAACTCAGATTTTTAGGGTTTTATATCAATGATAAAAAGGTCTTCAAGGCTAGGGTTTACTACGACAACAACCATGTAAGCGAATTTAACAAATTATCAAAGAATCACGCTTTATCAATCAAGGAACAAGTTTTCACATATTCCAACAAATAGATCAATTAATCTCACGACAAATTAACCTAATTGTTATTATACCTTTTCATAATTGGGATTTATAAACTTTTAAATAAAACCCTACTTACTATCCATATTCTTCAACATGAATTCCTTAAACTTGCATTTAAGGGTTAAGCACAAGGTAGAAGATGATAAAAACGGATAGATATCAATGATTTATTCAACCAAAAAACATGGTTGTTGTCGGGCTCACCCCGAACCTAGAAGAAAAGCGACTACTCGGTCATGGTAGAAGAAAGATAAAACCTGAAGTCTTCACAATCTTCGTGCTCAAACTCTCGTATGAATGCCGAAAAGCTGAAAAGCCCCGAATAAAACTCTATTGTTGTTGTTCTCTATTGAATTGGATGATAAAAGCGTAGCCCTAGCGGCTTAATTTATATTAATCTTAACTTAATCTCTAAGAATAAAATCTACTCTAACTATGAAAGTTTATCTAATGCTGGAAAAGATAAATACATAATCTTAAGATAGCAATCCTCAAATATACGAACTTATCCGAACGCGTCTACAACGCGGAAACCTTCGATCGATATCGAATAGGGTGGTCAATATTGAGGGCCTTTAACTTCAGTCGATGTTGGGTGGATTGGTCGTCGATGCTAGGCTTATGTCGAGCACAGAGAAATTCCTTAGGTATTGCTCGGGTGGTCGACATCGAGGACTCCAGTCAATGCTAGGCGCACATCGACCACAAAGAACTTTCCTCTATTTAGCTTTGGTGACCATCCTGGTTGATGTCGACCTCTCTCCTCGATGTCAACTGTTTTTCTCCGTTCTGGCTTCTTCCTAACTTTGTTTCCTTCCACGCTTTCCAAGGTTCTTTATTAAGCTCCTCACTTTCTTCATATTAGCTCCAGAACCTATACAATCCCACCAGATTCGTGTAGATCGCCATATCTTGCAATTTATAATATTCTACACAATTTCTCGACATTCCCGACTCAAAACACCGAAAAATGGCTGATTTATGACTAATACTATATAGCAAAATATGAACAAAACTATGGTCATTATTCAACACTAACCTCGCGAAAGACCTATGTGCAAGCTACCCACTCAAAACACCTAAGATGATGTAGAATGTTTGTGATAACCATCTCAATATCTCAAGGGCATTCCACTTTGATCTCTAAAATAGATTTGATGACCATGAAGCTATCATCCTCAATCTCAACATGTCGCAAAGCTCATCGATTCAAATCGGGCTAAACAAGACCGAATCAAACCCAAAATCAAATTTTTAGAAATTGCAAACTGAAAAATCGAACCTAACACCTTAGGTTAGGTTCAGTTTAGGCTTCAAACCTGAATGACTCTAATTAACGATGAATTATAAAAAAAATTAAAATATTTAATTTTAAAAAATATTATGTTATAGAAAATTTCTTAAACATATACATAATATCTTATAATGGGTTATAATTTTTTTATGAGAATTGATTCAATCTAAACTGGTGTTGTATAATGTTTTTATTTAATTTAATAAAATTTAGGTTTGAACCAAACCAAACCTAAACCGAACCGAACCTAAACCAAATTTTTAGAAATTGCGAACCAAAAATCAAACCTTATCTCTTAGGTTCGGTTTAGGTTTGGTTTGGCTGGCTCGGTTTGGTCCAAATTTTCGGTTTGAACCGAATTTCGAACACCTCTTGGAATGGAGTGCTAGAACTTCTGCCATGAAGATTCAGGCAGTTGTATTGAGCTCGCATAAGCCATGACTGACATAGTAGCATCCTGAAAGTTAAAACCTAATGTGGAAAGACCACACGAAAGTTCATCGGACTTGACGGACACGAGCACATCCATCTCCTCGCCTGGCAATTGACACCGCAACGCAAACCCAATTTCAGAATTTTAATTTTAGGGACATTTTCGTTATTTCGGGGTATGGGTGGGGTCATTTCAGACTGTTCACATTTCTCTCCATCCTTCAAATAATCAAAATCTAAAAATAATTTTATAAATAATCTTCATCCCATCCCCCCTAAAAATAATTTTCATCTTCCACCCCTAAAAATACTCTTCATCCATCAAACACACCCATAATGCATAATAATTTATTCTCACTACTAGTTTATTACTAGATGACATCAGTTTGATTATCAAAAGCTGCTAGAGAACTGAAATTACCCAGAAATACATGAATCCCACCAAGTACTACACCAGGGAAAAAAGTAGTTGTGGAAAACATTCCACTTATTCCAAACAAAAAATAAAAATAAAAATAAAAATCAAGCCTTCCACTTATTCAGAGCAAAGGGACCAAAACCAACAAGGCTACCCAGCAAAACCAGTTGAAATCCAGAACCCCATTAAAGGCTTATTTCTTCCCTGCAAGTATGCCAGCTATGATCGACACGAGACCCACCCCAATCGCAATCTTGATGTTCTTTAGAGGGGATGAAGCTTCTTCAGTTGCCTGTTTGGATGCTTTTCCTAGTGTTTTCATCTTCCTTTCCTTGGTAGTCGAGATGATCGCTCCAATGTCTCCCTGTTATGAAATCCAATGCAAACAGACAAACAGACGGACAATAAATAAACCGAATATTTCCAGTCCGTAAGTATACTCTATTATATTACTGAGTAGAAGTTAACCTTTTGATGAAAGATCTCCAGCTTTGTGTTTTCTTCTTTCTGTTCGATTGACAGTGGAAAACAATCACTAAGGTTAGCGATCCCCTAGCAACGCCTTAGAGTATCTTTAACATATTCCCATTTTAGAGACTTTGGAGTTTTTGAAGAATTTTAAGATGTTTTGTGGTTCAACAGATTCCCCGTCTCATTCTCCAAAATATGGAAGTAGCAGAAAAATAGAAACGTTTCTTTAAATCTGCAGCATTCTCCAAAACTGACTCATTCTCCAAATCATCGAAATGTGGAAGCTGTTTGAGTTGAAACAAAAATAATTTGAACAATATGTATTTTGTTTTTGGAGAAGTTGTTGGAGAAGGTCTTAAGGATTAATTTTGGATAAAGGGGTAATCAAGACAACATAATTTACTTACTAGTTCAATATTTGTAGGAGGAAACACTAGTACTTCTTCAAGGTGTTGTACCTTCTCATTGACTTCATCTTCATCTCGGACTTTCTGTATGTGTTTCTCCATCATTGACGTCAATTCCACCTCCCTTGCAGCTGCAGCTGCCTGAATATATTCTACCTATACAAGTTACCGGGAACACACTTATCATGTATCATAAGATAATATAATGCCCGAAAGAAACATTTTGTTAACATGAAATTAAGATTTATACCTCTTTTTTAAAATGAGCCTCAGTTGCGAGTTGTAGTTCTTCCAGTTCATTCACTCTAGTTTGCGAAGCATTATACTGGATGACTTGGAGCTTTGTATTTTCCAACTCAGCTTGCAACGCGTCGTTGCGTTTCTTGTACTCGTAAAGCTGCTCCTCCAATTGAGCTATCAATGTTTGCAGTTCATTCCGTGCTTCTCTATTTGCTTCATCATGAAGTTGCTTTTCCTCCATGATTGAAGCTATCTGCGTAATTGCAATCCAACAGGATAATATGTCATTAAGGAAAATAAATCTTCCAAGAATCATTTATATCATGTTGAGAGATTTTACCTCCTTTTTAAACTGAGCCTCAGTGACCAGAAGTTGTTCTTCAAGGTCACTCACTCTACTTTGCAATGTTGAATTATCGGTGGCTTGGAGCTTCAGATTTTCCAACTCAGTATACAAAGCGTCATTGCCTTTCTTGTACTCATAAAGCTGCTCCTCTAATTGATCTCTCGAGGTTTGTAGTTCAAATTGAGCCATTCTGTTTGCTTCATCATGAAGTTGCTTTTCCTCCATGATTGAACATATCTGCATAATTGCAATCCAACCAAATAATACGCAATTAAACATGGTTATGTATGTGTGAATGTCTGTTAAGCCCAAAAATCCCTCCAAGAATCAGTTATACTATAATGAAAGACTTTTACCTCCTTTTTAAACTGAGCCTCGGTGGCCAGAAGCTGTTCTTCAAGATCACTAACTCTACTTTGCAAGGCGGAATTATCGCTGGATTGGAGCTTCAGGTTTTCCAGTTCAACATTCAGAGCGTCGTTGCTTTCTTTATACTCTTTCAGTTGCCTATCTAATTCAGTTATCGTGGTCTGCAGTTCATTTTGAGATAGTTTATTTGCTTCTCCAAGAAGTTGCTTTTCCTCCATGATTGAAGCTATCTGCATAATTGCAATCCAACCGGAGAATACGCCATCAAGGAAAATAAATCGTCCAAGAATCATTTATATCATGATGAAAGATTTTACCTCCTTTTGAAATTGAGCCTCAGTGACCAGAAGTTGTTCTTCAAGATCACTCACTCTACTTTGCAAGGCGGAGTTATCGGGGGCTTGGAGCTTCAGATTTTCCAACTCCACATTCAGAGTTCTGTAGCTTTCTTTGTACTCTTTCAGGTGCCTTTCTAATTTAGTTATCGAGGTCTGCAGTTCATTCTCAGCTATTGCATTTGCTTCACTAAGAAGTCGATTTTCCTCCCTGATTGAAGCTATCTGTGTAATTGCAATCAACAGGAGAATATATCATGATGTTAAATCATATGATTCGAGGGACAAAAACTAAAAGGGAACAAAATCAAGAAAGTTATTACTATGTTTTGAAAACTCTGTCGGTCAGACGATAGCTCCTGTCTCAAATCCTCAGTTGCCTTCAATGAATTTTCGAACCTTTCTACTGCATAGTTCTTCTCAGCAAGAGCTGCAGCTAGATTTTCTTGGAGATCATTCAACATTAACAGGGATTCCGCGGATTTACTTTCTGCGTCCACAATCGTGTGTTTTAGCTCTTCGTTCAAGCTCTCCAAGGAAGCCAGTTTTGTGGAGCTATGATTCAACTCTTCTGTCATAGCTGCAACTTTATAACCTGCTTCGTCTGCCTGGTCTTCGTAATCCTTTATTTGATCCTCGAGAATCTGAAGCTTGTGGTACAAGGATTTCACCTCAGAGTCTTTGTTCGCGAACTTGTCCATCAGTTGTTGGAATTTCAGTTCAGTATCTTTCATGAGGATAGCATTAATGGATTCGAGCTCGGCTGTTTTCCTAGTAGCTTCTTCCAATACTCTTCCTTGCTGTTGTAGTTGAAATTCAGTAGATTCCAGTTTCTCCCTAGTCTCAATTTCAGCGATTCCAGCAGCTTTGAGATCATTCTCAACGCTCTCCAACTTCGCTTGCGTTGCAATCAACTCATTGTGCAGTAATCCAAGCAGATTTTCAGCATCCTGGAGCTTAGCCATTGAATCATGTAAAGCTTCTTCTGTTTTTCCTTTCTCCTCGGTCAACTGCCTTTCATCTTCCGCTGCTGCCTCCAGCGCACTTTCAAGCCTTGATGTGGCTAGACAGGACTTCTCAAGCTCAACTGTCAATGCAGATACAGTATCAGCATATTCCCTTGATTTCGCTTCTGCTTGCTCAAAGTTCTGCACCAAAGAATGTATGTCTTGTTCGAGATCTTTGGTTCTACTTTTCTGCGTCTCTAGTAAAAACTCCAGCTCACTTGCCCTTCTCTCGGATTCCTCAATTCTATAATGCAAAGATTGAATCAAGTGTTCCAATTCCAGGTTGCGCTCATGCGTAGCATTAGCTCTCCTCTCATGCTCTGCACATCTCTCATCGAGTTTCTTCAGTTCGTCTGTAGCTCTAGTATTAGCTGACTCAAGTTCAGTACTCAATGTAGACACCATGTCAGAGTGTTTCACCAATTCCATTTCTGCATACCGGCATTTTTCCTCCAGTGTCTCTATCACTTGTTCAAGATCATTGCTTCTACTCTTTTGTGCCTCCAATAAAAGC
Source organism: Persicaria maculosa (assembly GCA_963922045.1). Lineage (NCBI taxonomy): Eukaryota > Viridiplantae > Streptophyta > Magnoliopsida > Caryophyllales > Polygonaceae > Persicaria > Persicaria maculosa. The sequence continues at coordinate 42,171,981 of OY998271.1, forward strand.
TCTAGCTCGGTCACTCTTCTGTCGGAGTCCTCAATTCTATAATGCGACGATTCAACCAACTCTTCCAATTGTTGATTGCGCTCATGGATTGCGTTGGATGTACCTTCGCGTTCAGCATACCTATCACTGAGTTCCTTCAGTTCCACCTCAAGTTCATGCTTTAGCACCAATGAGTGACTCAATGCCGATTCCATCTCCATATTCTTCTGCATTGCTGCTTCAAATCTTGCTTCGCTCTCCTGCAGTTTCAATCTTGTTTCATCTCTAACAGCATTGGCAGCTTGAAGTAAGCCTTCAAACTCAATGTTCTTCTGCGAAGCAGAAGCTTTCGTTAGCGTAAGCTCTGCTGTAGCTACTTCAACCTCCAAGACCTTTGCTTGAAGCTCATTCCTTGTCGACAAAAGAAGAGCTTCTGACTCCAACAAATCTCCCTTGAGTTGATGCTCCGATGTTGTTAACAACTCAAGCTCTTCATACATCTCCTTTACCCGAATCTCCCTTGCAGAAAGTTCCAAGGTTGCACTCGTCAATGACTCTTGGAGCTTCTCTTTCTCCATCATCCTCTCATGGAGGCCTTCAAGTTCGTCTTGGAGCGACAGGATCCGATCTTTAGCATCTTTAGCACTCAGCTCAGCTGCTTCAAGCAGCCTATTGAGTTCTTCCTCCCTCGGGGTGTGTATGTCATCCTGCAAAGAGCAATCTTTCGTGTTTTCCTTTGACCTCTCAAGCTCAAGGTAAACACTCTCATAGGCTTCCTTTACGCCCGAAAGCTCCTGGTGTTCGGATAATAGGCTTCCCAGTTGCGCTTGCAGCGCATTGAGCTGCTCCTCGGCTTCTGTCACCTTCTCCTTGAGTTGAACATTGTCAAACTCAAGTGCTCTCATCTTCTCCTGTGCCGCCATTTTCTTCTTCTTCTTTTTCGACGTTTTTTGTTCTGCCGCCATTAGTTCCTCATTGGACGGCGCCTCAGCACAACTCGGTTCTGTAACAGAATTCAGTTCCATCTCCATGAACAAGGAAGTTTCCTCGCTGCCTTTCCTTACATCGCTCACCTGATCAAGGTTTTCCACATCTTTGTAAATAGTCATCACTGAAAAAGACTCAACATGTATCACAGTAACTTGAAGGAGATGGATGCATTGTTACCTCTGTGGAAGCAGCATGTATCACAGTTATATCGTTACTTGTAACAGTTTCTTCCTCCATGTAATTAGATTGGAAATCTTCAACTGAGAAAATTAATCAGATGTCAGATTTTCTATAAGGGGACTCAGACATCATTCTAATTGCATGGATCACACCTTTTTCTTTTTTAACTAGAGAATTTCATTCAAGACACTTTAATACCGGGTAAATTTAGAAAAATATCCGTTAAAAATTAATCATAGCAGCTTTAGACAAGATTCCAAAATAGGGTTTTTCAAGATAATTTCAAATAAATTACATGTATGTCCTTTTCATTTCTTCCAAAAAAATTGCAAAATGGTCCAAAACTCTCTCTTTTATGAATCGAAAGCTAACTAGGTTAAACGAACTATTTAGATCGAAAACAGGCTAAAATCGATGAAATTGGTCAAGGTATCAATTGATCGAGACTCGAATTGGTATATCGATCGTCTTAGATAATTATCAAATGATACTAGATGATTATTTGTGGTCGTCATTCGAAACAAATTGTCGAAGTTCGCAGAGGACGAGCTAAAAAAGAGACCTCGGCAAAAGGTGTCGAGGCCGGGTACGCAGGAGTCTCATCAAACATTGTCGAGGGTACGCAGGAGCCTCATCAAACGTTGTCGAGGGTACGTATGAGCCTCATCAAACGTTGTCGAGGTTACGCAGGAGCTTCATCAAACGTTATCGAGGGTACGCATGACTCTCATCAAACATTGCCGAGGTCCTTTATTTGAATTTACACGTGGAAACTATTAAGATTTAGATGAGAGGGATGCTCTATCATACTGGAGGCTATCTTTTATATGATTGGGTTCTTATGGACGCTCATAGACAAGCTAGTGTCATTTAAATGTTGCCAAATGTACGTCCAATTGAGCTCCCCACATTGGAGGGGGGGCATGCATGCTCGACATGTACGTGAGACATGATTATGTGCTCTTAATAGTTTTATTAGACGCGTTATCCATGGACAATGTTCTAAATGGTGTTTGAGGTTGACGTGTCAAATCACCCTGCTTTGGTTCTGTGAAATCGGAGTGACTTTATCCCCGTCCATATTGTCGGAGTGCCCTCGTTTCTCATGGTGTGTTAAGGTCATGTTGGAGTCGAGCTCATCAATCTATATAACATGTCATTATCAATGCTTTTGTTTCAAATTTAGTGTACGTGGATGATAATATTTAATTAACTTTAACATGATAAGCTCATAGCAATTAAATTATATTTTACAATTAATATGTAGAATTATCTATATTTCATTTTATTATCAATTAATGCTTTTCAAGACAATTGATTCAAGTTAAGTATATTTTAACCTATCTTCATTTCCAAACACAATATAGAAAGGGTGTTGTTTTTTACGCCCACAAAATTTACTATTTACACCCAAAATTCACATTTTTCTTTTTTTTTTAAATAAACCCTACGCCTCCTGAGTCATAGACGTGTGACTCAAGAGGGGCAGGGTATATATATACAAAAAAATAGTTGCGCCTCTTGAGTCACACACCTATGACTCAAGAGGCGTAGGATTTATTTAAAAAAAACAAAAACTTGGATTTTGGGTGTAAATAGTAAAATTTTCGGGTGTAACTAACAACCCCTTATAGAAAAGATAAGCTCATATGGCTTAACCCTTTGTAATTTAATCATATATGTACATTGAAAAGTTAGTTTGGTGTTTTCCATGGCATATTGTACTAACTGCTTAACTCGATCTCAATTTTATAATCACTTCATTGATCATTCAATTCCTTATATGCAATAAAATTAACATTTTAGTTTTGCTTTCTCAATTATTACCATCGAGGTTTCTTCGAATCAAATCCCTATTTTCACCTTTTATTACATAGTTTCTCATCTAAATCTCTCTATTTTTATTGTTTTGATTATCTAGATTCTTTGAATTACGTTTATATATTTTTTTACTAACTTTGGATGTAAAAATTGTAGGTCAAGTCAGCGCTAGAGGGGAGAGTATTGATATCATCACTTGATTATAAATGTGATTAGAGGAGAAATTATTAATGTCATCATCTATTACATGTTTGACCAAAGGGAGATAAAATCAATAGTTATCTATATTCTGTTTAGATGACATAATCACCTTAATTTTAAAATTTTATCCAAATAAACTAAATCTAGAAAAAAAAACCCATCACGTTTCTTTAATCAATCTAGCTATACCTAACTATTAAATTATAAGCATTTTTTATTAGGTGTTATAAACACATTTATTTTAGTATTTTTCACCCAAACAACCTATTATACTTAAATCTTAAATTCGTGCAATTTTTACACAGTTTTCATAAATATTATTATTATTATTATTATTATTTTCACTTAATTTATCAAATCTATCTTTTTTTAGTTTAAGCTAATGTTTGGCAATAATTTATTTAATTTTATAGTAGTAGTTTTTGTACTTATAAGATTTATTTTTAGATTTTAAAAAGAAAAATATGAGTAATGGCAAAAGAATTTACTACCTTTTCTAGTTTCAATGTATTAGCCCATAGGGTCATATTAGAACAATTGAAACTGGAGTATTTTTCGTTTTTAGTGGGCACACATTAAAAAAATTGTTTAATAAAAACAAACAAAATTACACTTATAATAATCTATTTTTTGTGCTTTATTAATGATGCTATTAACATCTCACTAGTTATTACAAAGGTAATTTTGTAAAATGAAGACCAAATTAGCCAAAATGACAATTTTTTCTCAATAAAATTTAGAATAGTATATTTTGACGAACAGATGGAATATGTGGAAATAAAAATCTCTTTTGGCCTAGTCAAACTTCCTCTCTTTCGATTTTCCTTAATCAAAACATTTTAATATATTATTTCAATGATATATGCGTCTCATGAAATATTTTTCATTTGGTTTATATACCAATCAAAATTTTAAAAATTTGAATATATTTCCATTATAAAGGTTTTTTTTAAATATATTATTTCACTAAATAATGGGATATATCATATATACTATGAAATCTTTTTCATTTGGTTTATATACCCATCAAAATTTTAAAAATTTGAATATATTTCCATTATAAATAAAAAAAATTATTAATACTTTATTTCATCTATAAAATATAGGTTGAAAATATTATTTCTACTTAATTATATTGGTTTTATATTTAAAAATTGTAGTATACATGGAGACTATACTAGCATGAATTAATCAATTACTACTAGTAACTGATTAATTCATGCTATAATATGAAAAGAGGCAATCGCAATTAGTTAAAAAGAAAATAATTAGACCTTCCACATGGTTCAAACTTTTTCTTTTAAATAATTTTTTTTTAAATAATTTTTTAATTTATCAAACTTTTTCTTTAATATTTTTATATTTTTACCCCACAACCATAAGTTTACCTTATCTTTCTCTTTATCTCATTTATCTTTACCCACCATATAGTTTTCACCAATCATAATATTATTAATTAAATAAAAAACATAAAAATAAATAAATCATCAACTTATACACATGGTTCAAAACATTCTTTACCTCTCCATAAAAAAGTAACTATTTCTCTTCCTTTACGTTAAGGTTTTGTCTATACGTAAGAGGTTACTTTGTCTTTGATTTAAGGTAATGAAACCATGGTTGAAGATGGTGTAAAGACAGAGTTGTTCAAACTCTAAGGTCGTCTTAATTAATTGAACCCAAACACCCACATTTTCTTCCATTTAAAATGTTATAAAGTAAAAAATAAAATAAAATTAAAAACAGAAAGTATCATATACGATTGAAGTAGAAACAGATGAGCAAATAAAGAAACAAACCCCCTGCAATTGACTTACCTTATACGTTTCTCCTTTCTTTTTTATTTCAGTATCTTTTTGAAGAGAAAAAAATAAATTGCAATCTCTTCTATAGTACGCGATAAGCAAATTAAGTAATTAACACTCAGCTCGACCCTCATAGCCCGCTTTGACGGGATATATTGGGTTTATGTTGGAATATATGTATAGTCGGTATAATTGTCGAAACCATTTCGGAATGGTTAAATTGAAAAGGACTTGCGGATAATACACAGAGATCCCTGGTTCCAACCCCGATGACCGCTCTCTATTTACCAAAATCGGAACACACCCTAGTAATTCAAAGCCAATTAACATGCAGAAAGTGCGCACCACTCAATATGGGGAAACACAAACACAAATTAACACAACGTACCAATGCAAAATTAATGAAGGCCAATCAAGCAATTATCAATTGCGGTACCTGATCGATCATGAACCATAAATATTAAAGAAATGTTAAGAATGGAAGTGATAGATTTCATGCAATTCGTAGGAGAATGAGAGATTGAGAGATAGATTACTTAGTTACCTGCAAAGATGGATCAAGTCAGTTCAGTTCCCCCATTCGATGTTTTTCTGGTTGGGTTTAAAGCAAATGGATCAATTCAATGGAGGAAGAAAACAACAAATTAAAAGAAGATGAAGAAGGTTGTTTTAGAGTGAGAAAGAGGAGTGAGAATTATAGGTGAGCTCAGGGTTTCCAATATTTCCCGTATTTATAGTGCAAGCTAGTAAAGTGGGGTCACTATGTGTCCGTGGATCTCTTTTAGGTAAATAGAGACATATCTCTACGACTCTCCTTCCTGTCTGGCTTCATTGTTCACGCACACAAAAAAAAAAAAAAAAAAAACTCCTTAGTCTCAAAATATAGATGATTATGTATTTACATACTAAAAAGTATTTTAGTATATTTTTTAAAGAGGTAAAAACTCTTTAAAATATTAATTTTTTTTTATCAATTTTTCAAATAATATTATACTTATTACTAATAAATATTTTTTTACTTTTTTAAAAATAATATTTTATATAGTTTTTTGCTTTTTAAAAATGTGTCAATTCATACTAGTTTTAGAAGGATTTCATACGGCACCATGAAGTACTTGTTGTCCATTGTTTTTAAATTCATAATGTATGTATAAGCTATTTCAACATTGGTGTGATATGTCTAATGTATTTTGAAAATTCGAATTATAATCCTATATATATATACATACATATATGTATATACATAGGGATTGACTCTGGTGAAAACCTTAAATTGCGGTAAAAACCATGAGGAGTAGTTTATAACTTGGTTTTTTTGAAACCTGCGCTAAAAACCTCAATTACACAATGACATTACAACTTAGTTCATCCTAAAAATCGTGCTAAAAACTCCAGTTTTAAAATAACCTATGACTTTATATCTCGGTTAAACCTAAAAACTGTGTTGAAAACTCATGTTTTAAAATTACATAGTGACTTTATAGCTCGATTTTATTTAGAACCGGGCTAAAATATGTGACTTTATAGATCAGTTATATTCAAAATCGGGCTATAAAGCTAGTGAACCGGGCTAAAAAGCCGGTTCTCACAGGTTTTTACCGTAATTTTGGTTTTCACCGGAGCGCACCCCTATATACATATACATATATATAGAGAGAGAGGGGGGTTAGGTCGGATATACACACCTCTTATGGTGTTAAATTTTAACAAATTTAGACCATTGATTGATTAAAAATGGATGAGTAAGATTATTCCATTATATTGATTAATTATAATATAATTTAAAAAATGCCTTCAGTTCTATAGGAGCACTTGTAACCCCACCACAACCTTTTTGGATTTCCTGGGAGAGAAAGAAAGCGACACTTCTTTGACAAGGACGACGATGATTTATAGGTTTGAGCGGTAAGAGATTCCTGAGCCACCACACCATCTTTCGACGACTTAGGAGGTGCTTTCTGCAAGGAATGGCAGCGCTGATTGTAGAAGTGCACATTGGTGAAGAAGCAAGCGACGACAGTGATTACAGGAGGGTTTGAAGCCAGTGTCGAATCGAGTAGCCCAGGGGGACGACGCCGAGAAGCAGTAGCCGGCGGCGAGTACTGCATGCCTCTAAAAGTGTCCATGGGTAAGTTGGTTTACTTCTTGTTGAGGATTGCAAGTGTTTAATGTGCTTGGGTTAGGGTTAGGTGAGTTATTTGGGTATAGGGGGATATGTCATGAGGATTGGATGAATATGGGGGAAGTTCGGCATAATTGGTAGAGATGGTGTGGTTTAGTGGTTGGTCGTTTGATTCTCATAGGTATTCGATGGGAAATCATAAATTATTCATATGTATATCATCAATCAGATGTAGGTTTGTTGTTATTCACAATCGGCGTAAAAGTGTTCATGAAGATGCCAATTATTCGGCAAGTTCAGAGTGAGTATTCGTTGATAAATTGGAAACAAGAAGTAGATGGATTATTGATAATGCCTGATTTGTATAGGCATTTTGAGTCATTCTTAAGTCATTTAGATTGCATTTAGACATGATTTTAGCATAAAGTGAATTCATTGTCTCTTGAGTTGCAAAGTTCAGAATCTGCGCGCTTTATGTGCATTTATGCAGCTGATTCTTGGAACCGTGCAAAAAGAGAAAAGAAAAGCTACACTTTGGAACCGTAGAAGTCTAAGAAGAGCCGAGAAAGAAGATGAGAGAAGAAGCAGACAAGACAGGACAAGAAGAAAAAAGAAAGAAGACATCTGTATAGGCGGCACTCACGGACCATCAATGGCGCTCGCCGATCCATCAGTACTCGCAGGAGAAATCGGCACCCGTTGTGTCGGCGTCCGCCACTGAGCATCGGCGCCCGCCGATCCTGTATCTCAGTAGAATCTCTTCGGTCGAATCTGGCCCATTGGACTTTGCTTCTACCTTAAGTTGGCCGACTTTTAGGGTTTCTTAAGCCTATAAATACAGCTCTCCTCTAAGCCATTCAACACACATATCACACACCAATTCACTCTATTTCTCTCTTTTCCTTTTTTATCATTTTCGGTAAGTCATGCTCTGCTAAACCTTTTCTACAGTTTTGCTTATATTCTATGCATTGATTAAGGACATGTGAGGGTTGTTTGAATACTATTTTATAGTTTATATTTGGTTTATGCATATTTGGTTAATGCATATTTGATTATTCATTACTCTTTTTCTTTATGTGTTTATGCTGTTTATTCGTCTTAACTGGCCACTAGAATAGATAAACAATGTGCTAAGTGATTATAGCTAAATTCGCTATTACGGGTCTTAATCCGATAAAGTAGCAAACATATCTTGATGAACAGGTTGCAATTCATGCATATGAAAGAGTAATGACAGGTAATTGAATGTTATTCTTAGCGGATGCGATAGCTGAGTTGACAACCAGGTGACAAGTCGAATATGTGGGAATTAAATGAATTATATGCTTATGTGATTAGGGACTTATTGCTTCTCGAACCCCATGCAAGAGTTTAGGGAGTTGATAGTGATCAAATTAGGAAGCTATACAACTCTGTACACAAAACGACACTAAGATAACCAAGCATAACCAAACAACCCATGATCATGAATCTACCAATGTTGCGATTATAAGTAAAGCTATATTCTCATCATATTATTATCTCTTGTTTCAATCATTACTATTACTATTGCGCCTTTCACTCATATTGTTGCTATTGTTGTAAAGACCAAAAAGTTTTAAAATAATATTTTAAAATAAAATAAAATTGATTGATTTATAATCGATTTAATTATTAAAGCTTCAAAATTTTTTGAAAATCTCTGTACTCGAGTAATTTAATTATTCTAAATCTTCCGAAGTGAGTTCCGACATTATTTGATTGAAACTTTAAAGTATGTTTTATTCCACTTTCGTATGCCGAGAATTGGAAAGTAATGTTCGGATTTCATTATTAAACTAGTACGATTCCCGCGCCATGGCGCGTTTTTTTTAAAACTAAAATATTATATATAAAAATAATATAAAATATTAATAAATGTTAAGATAAAATCATAAAAAACTTTACAATAAATGTATCTTATAATTATCTCAGAAAATTATTTTTTAAAAATCTTATGTAAAGTATAATACATAAATATAGATATTTTAAATTATTCAGTAATAATAATACCAATTATAACATTGTTTAAATGTGATGTGTCATAATCAATAGTTATATTCAATATTTTGAATTAAGTGCAATAGTTAGTAAATAAATTTGAATTAAGCCCAATAGTTATATTAGATTGAATTCAATGTTTTGAATTAAGCTCAATAGTTAGTAAAATTAAATAAAAAAGAGAATTAAAGGAAAAAGAAGAAAAAAATGAGAATTAAAGAAAATCAAAGAAAAATGGCAAAAAAAATATGATTGGTCAAGACTCCTAAAATGCCTCTAAGATTGACACATCATCCTAAACTCTTCTAAATTAAGAGTTTATATAGATATATAGATAGAAGTTAGTAAAATTAAATAAAAAAGAGAATTAAAGGAAAAAGAAGAAAAAAAAAAGAGAATTAAAGAAAATCAAAGAAAAATGGCAAAAAAATATGATTGGTCAAGACTCCTAAAATGCCTCTAAGATTGACACATCATCCTAAACTCTTCTAAATTAAGAGTTTATATAGATATAGATATATAGATTCGGATTTGGAAATTTTTGAAAATCATTTTGAATTGGGTCGGATAAGGTTGAGAGAGCGGGTTTCAGGGTATCTTTTTCGGGTATTTGAAATATCTTTTGTGACCACTCACACACCTTATCCTTCTTTCCTCCCCTTTTGATCTCCATTTTGTCCTATTCCTCCCACACTCATCCGAAAATTCCAGCCAAACCACTACACCTTGTTACTTTTATTTTGACTAGACAACACCACCTCCCATCTCATCTCCTTCCCCTCGCACCTTGCCCCTCCCATTTATAGCAATTGAGCCAACAACTCCCGCCTGTTATCCTTATCTCCCCTCTTCTCCTTTTAATTTCAAACAGCACCAGGCCAAGGCAATTTCAGATAAGAAACCATCTCTCATTTCTTGTTAATCTCCAAACCCAACCCTCCCCACCTTCTTTCTTTTGTTGCCTTTGAAACACAAACACATCCCTACCATTTCGTCTCCCCTGATCGATGCCACCAGAGTCACACCCAGGCGCTGTCCGAGCCAGGTAGCACAACTCCTCCCTTCCGTCGAGCCCAACAACATCAGTCGTTGCCTCTCCTTCGACGTCCGAGACAAGACACGAGCAGCCCCTGTTCTCGAGCTCCAGGCCGAGCCCTCACCGAGCTCTCCTTGCTTCTGTTTTCCGAGCATCTTCCGAGTGCCTTGAGCAGCAATAGCCTCGTTCCTCCACCTTCCTCCCCATGAAGCAGCAGTGAGAATGAGCCCTCCTTCACTGTCGGAGTCGCGTCGCACAGGCTCCTCTGTTCCTCGTGTGTAAGGTTGATTCCGCCTCTTTTCTTTCGTTTTTCGACCCAAGACCTCATAAAGGTCCACCTTTACTCACTTATCTCTCGACCCAGGCCAAGAACGCACCGATTTCGACTACGACGAGCCCAATCAAACCTCAAGCGAAGCCCGACGAACTCGATCCTCGCGGTGAGCCTTCTAACCTCCTCTTGACCTCCGTTTTTCTATTCCTTATGTTACTTTCATCCTTTTCCCTTGAACTGGTCGTAGAGAGAAAGAAACGAGAGCGAGAGAGACCAGCGATAGCACCTGATCAGAGGGCGCGGGGAAGGGGGCGATGAACAGTGCCTTTTGGGGTTCAATTTTCTTTTGTTTTAATTTTAAACAGTCCCCGCGCGTATTTTTTCTTTTAAAAAAATAAAAATAAAAATTTATAAGTATAAAAAATTACTACCATAAAATGAAATAAACTATTACCATACGTTAACATAAAATAGATTTGATAAAGTAAGTAAAAAGATAATATTTATGAAAAATGTGTAAAAATTATATGAGTTTAAGATTTAAGTAATATGAGTTTGTTGAGTGAAAATCCTAAAATAAAGGTGCTTATAAGTTATAACACCTAATAAAAAATGCTTATGGTTTATTAGTTAGATATAGATAGATTAATTAAAGAAACTTATCCAAATTTTAATGCTTGGATATTTTTTCGGGTTACCGAGGGACACCCGCAAATGCATGCGGGGTACCAGGGCCGGTTATTGGGCGGTCTAAGCGGTCTGTTTGCACAGGGCCCAAATTCGTTGGGGGCCCAATATACTCAAAATTACTATATATAGATATAATGCATTTATTATCAAGTAGCATAATGTGGTATAGTGGTACTTGTTTTGCCCGGGAACACAATAGTTCCGTGTTCGACTCTTGGTATTGGATATTTGGATGCTCCGTATTTTTTATGTTTGGGCCCTCCTCCCCACTCTTCCAACATCCTGTATTCTTCTTATTTGGGCCCTAACCAATAACTCCCCCCTCTTCCAATATACCCTGTATTATTTTACTTTGTATTATTATTTTACTTTGGATCCAGCTCCTACTCCCCCCTCTCTCCAGTTCTTTAATCATTCAAGAGATAATGTTGCTCTAAATTTTTTCTTTAATTATTTAAATTTAATCATTGTATAACTACCCTATATAGTAAGTTATACAATTAAAAGGAGAAATAAAATAACTTCAATTTTAATATGTTGATAGTATATTATTTTTTTAATTTTCCTTTTCAAAAAAGTCATCTAGTAACACTAAAAATTAAAAAGTATATATAACATTGTTTTCATGTAAATAAATGATAAATATTTTTTTTATAACATCATTTATGTCATGTACAACAAATACATAAATACATGTAGTTCATTACTAAAAAAATATATTTATGATTGTAACAAACATAAAAAAAAATTAAATAATAAAAATAAAAGGGCCTAATACTAATTATCGCACCGGGTCTCGGAAAACATCGGGACGGCCCTGCGGGGTACGCTACACCCCTTGTGCTCGCGCATCCAGGGTGTGCACAGGGGTGTCACATACCCCACGCGAATTCTCCCCATCATCACACAAAAATAAAATAAATAAAAATAAAATTCAAGTAAATTAAATAAAATATATATAAATAAATTTCAATTAAAATAAGCTTCAATGAAATAAAAAAAAATCAAATTAAAATTCAATTACATTAGATAAATACGTAGTATTAAATAATATTGTATAGTCAATATTAACTTTATTAAAAAAAAAGTTTTGAATTAATCTCATTGGTTAAAAAAGCGTAGTATGAAATGGTATTGCGTAATTAATATAAAATGGAACAATATTGTGTAGTTAATATTATCTTTATTTAAAAATAAGTTTTGAATTAATCCCATTGGTTGAAAAAATGTAGTATGAAATGATATTGTGCAATTAATATTTGATAAAAATAGGATATATGAATATCTATAAATATATTATATAAATAAAAATGTAAAGAGAATATATCAAATATATATTGCCAAAAAAACTATTTCAAAATATATTCAATATGAATGTTGCCAAAAATAACTTTGCGCGAGGGGATGACACGTGGCATAGGTGCTTTGGTTTTAATTAATATATAGATATAGATATATAGATGGATCCGGTTCAGCTTTTATTCTTTTTTTTCCCGGTTTGGTTCGGTTCTTTTAAAATCTGATTTGAGTGGGTGTGGGCCGGGTATGGGCTGGGGCCAGCGGATCCGGGTTTGGGAGAGTGGGCTAATGCATTGGGCCATTCGTTTGGGTTTTCTGGCCTGTTGGGTTTTATTATTTATATGTGTGTTATGTTATGTGTATATTATATGGTTAGGTTAGTATATAGTTTGATATATTTGTTATTTGATTAGATTATTATTATTATTATTATCATTATTATTATTCTGAGATTTTTTGATAAATATATATTTTATGAAATTATTATATATTTTAAAGTGTTTAAAAAGTAATAGTATTTGAGATATAGTATGTTATTATATGATGATTTTTATATGCATGTTTTAAATATATTTAATGTGATGTAGTAATGTTAATTTATAGATATGGGTTATTAAAAATGCAATGATTTAGTGATTTATTTTGGTTTAAATTTTGTTTTCTAAATTACTTAAAAGGCATGTTGAAATCTTCTAAAATGTGTCGAAAGGGTATTTTACAAAACCTAGTTGTTGTTAAGCTATTTTGGTGATGATCTTTAAACTTGTATTTTGGAAATGTTCCTCAACAGGATTTGTTGTTTTAAAACTGATATGCCGCGACTATTTTAATAATAATAATAATATAATTTTGGGAAATTGGTTTAAGGATTCAAATGCTTAATGTCGGGATTTGGCTAATTATGATTTAAAGGAATTGTTTGATTATTGTGTTGACTTATTTTGAGACTTAAGGGTTTGGGGAAACGTGGGAATTGACTTACTCGATTTAACTTGGTAAATTAATTATTGAATCTTAAATTGTGAAAATTGTGCGAATTATGTTGTGATATGTTATGATATGGATACATGTTGAAGCATGATTTATGATAATATCTTAAATTGATAAGTATGGACTTGATGTGAATTATGAGATGAAATATTGATATATGTCCTTAAATATGAGTTTATGATTATGTGTCGTATGTGAATTATGATGTGAGACTATGATGTATTATATTAAAGCATGCTGTTATATTATATGGTTGATAAGCATGATTATGAGTATGTGCTAAAAATGAAAGTATGATATGATGATTAGAGTATGAATATACCTTAGAGTATGAATATGACTTGTATATATAGAAATGGTATGGTGCATGATTTCTAAATGCTGGGTATATGGTATAATGATGAGTTATGACGAGTTGAATAATGATGATGGTATGGAAGATATGATGATGAGTTATATGAAATATGTGAAGTTATATATGATAGTTAGGGGTGCCTTGTGTGATGTAGACATAGACTTATGCACGTTTTAATTATTGCTTTCTAGATGAATCTCTGATATGCCTAGAATTGCTTGTTGTTGGTGTTTAATATTGCTTGGATTCTGCGCTCTTCCAAGTAAATTCTATTATGGGCTTACTCAGATTCGAAAGAGAAATCTCCTGCTTATGATCATATGACATACTAGGTGTTGCATAAGCATATTTAAAGCATGTCATGTAGTATCATGCTAGGATTGCACTTGTGAATGAGCATTCGGTTACTTTGTGTGTTTGAGAACAGAACGGCCGTTATCTGTGAGTCCTAGAGTCTTTGCTAGGGTCATAGGGTAGCCCATCCTCATCGAGTTTGCTCTGAGTCAGTAGTGTCGATATATGAGCATGATGATGAGATAGCCCAGCACCACCGGGCATGAGCATGATATGATGATGATATGATACGATGATGAGCATGATGTGATGATGATATGATACGATGATGAGCATGATAGGATGATGAGCATAATAGGATGATGATGTGCACACATGTATGATGTAATGGGTACCGTACTGGCCAGGTATGTAACGGCCCGGATATAAATATCCGGGATACGTTTCGAAGGTCGGATACCTTCGTTCGGATGTTGCAATTCAGGTACGGGTCGAGGTTTCAAACCCCTAATCAGTCGAAGTTTCCTAAATTCAGTTTAAACAAAAGTGAAGCGGAAACACGATTTAGATACAAAAGCCACGGCAAGGTCGGGTCAAAACCAAAACATGATTCTAAAATCGTATGACCAGATTAGCGGGGTTAGACAGATTTCCTTGCAATCGCCGGGGGACTTTCCCACGCCATATAAACAGGGAGCAATCATACCTAAAAACATGGGTGCGAGTGGGGTCAGACCGAGGCCCCAACACGCTCTGTCCAGCAAGCGAACATACACATACGCTAATAATAAAGATGATGCAGATGCGGAAATTAAATCACACTAGCATGATCCTAATTTACAATATGCGAGAAATAACTGTAAAGGCGCCCAAAGAATGCCAAGTGGCATGTCCCTCTCCTACCTCTGCACCCCTTTCCGTTAGTGCAGAAACCGGCCGGTTCGATGCTATAACATATCATATCTCATCATCATAACATAAATTAAAATAAATAAATCATGCCCGATGGTGCTGGGCTGTCATCATGCTCATATCGACTCGATAGACTCAGGGCACCCGATGGGGCTGGGCTACCCTATGACCCTAGCAAAGACTCTAGGACTATCACAGATACGGCCGTTCTGTTTCATACGCGTAAAGAATTAGAATGCTCAATCACAAGTGCAACCTAGCATGATACTACATGGCATGCTTTAATGCTTATGCAACACCTAGTATGTCATACATTCACAAGCCGGTAATCTCTTTCGAATCTGAGTAAGCCCATAAAGGAACTTACCTGAATAAGCCGAACAGCGGAGAACAAGGCAGAGCAGAATCCAAGAAATGAATCACCGATAGCAAGCAACGTCCAACATTCACAAACACCTAATAACATATAAATGCATAAGTCTACCTATTTCACACAAGGCGCCCCTAACTATCATTCATATCTCGTCTCATATCCCATTTCAGATTATTCCATCTCATTTCAAAACAATCTCTCAAAACTCAACTTAGAAAATCAAGCAATTCTTTTAAAATCGCTTATCTAAATCCCGACATTAAACATTTAAACCTTAAAATCAATTTCCAAAAGTCATATTTAAATCCTCATAACTCCTCATATTTATAAATCAAAACCAACAATTCACTTTAAAAATTCCCAATTCACATGTTTAAATCCTCATAAGGTGCATCAATTAATTAATCCAATCAATATTTTTTTTAAACAATAAACAATATATAAGGATAAATTTCCAGAATATTATAATTATAACCAAATCCCAAAATAATAATAATATTCAAATAATTTAACACTTACTAATCATATCATCTCAAAACAATACCCATAATATATGTATAACCCAATATCAAATAATATTACTTTTAAAACCCTTTTAAAATATATATATATAAAATTTCAGAACAAATAAAGATGTACATTTATTTTCCTAAAAATCAGCAATAACAACAAAATATAACATATATATATATATATATATATATAATAACATAACACTTTACTATAGTTTAACACATAACATATATATATATACTACCGAAATATAAAAAAAAACATAACCCATATCTATAACCCAAAACAATAAACCCAGCCCAGCCCACAACCCGTTTGAAGGAAGCCCAGACCCGGCCCAGACATCAGAAATAAAAGGGAGAAAGAAAGGATGGCCCGGGAAGGTGACCCGGATCCAAAAGAGAAGTCGGGTCTGGAGTATAGCCCAACAAAATAGGCCCATTTCCCCCCCCCCCTCAATTTCACTGCTCATCGTCCCTCACCAGAACGAGTCAGAGCTTCTGAACGACGAAGGGAAACGGAGAAGAAGAAGAGGATCCAGGTTCCCAGTAACCTCTTTTTCGACCCTAACCACTCCCAATCAGATCGACACGCAATTCCGACCGAACCCACATGAGTGAACACAAACGCAGAAAAGAGAGGGAGAGAGAGGGAATAAGGTGTTACCGATGGCTCCGGGGATCCAACTCCGGGATGCTTGAGAAGGATTTCGACTTCGACGATGAAGGATTTGAGTGTTTCTTGGCCTAGGACGAGTGCAGAGGGGTTAAAGATGGACTTTTATGGTTCGAGAGCGAAAGGAGAAGAAGGGGGTGCTTACCGACCTCAATCGGAGAAAACAGGGGATTTGAGAGGGGGAGTGGCTCTGCGGTGGTCAGCTCAGACTCCGGGGTTGCTACTGGCGCGGACAGTCGTCGGAGGGAGAGGTGACTACTGCCTGTTGGTGCCGCTCGACGAGGCAGAGGAGGTAGGCAGTGCATCTGCTGCTGCTGCTCGGTCGACCGCTTTCGAAGAATAGGGGAAGCGAAGGCGCTCGGTGGTGACTTCCGAGAGCTTGGGAAGGGAAGAAGGGGAGACGTCGGGTGGCCCGGCTGGTGGTGCTCACGGGCTCTGGAGGAGGAATGGTGAGGAGGGGGTGTTTGAAGTTTGTTTTGAAACATAAAGGGGAGGAGGGTGAGGAGCTGCAGATCCGAGCAGGGGAGGCGACAGAGGAGGAGAGGGCTGAGTTTTGAACACAAACAGGGGAGGAGAAATTGGGCAGTAGGTGTTGGGCGTGGAAGGTGCTGCTACAGAAGAGAGGAGGGGGGGTGTGGGTTTGCTGAGTAGAGGTTGTGTAAGGCTGGTAAGGGAGGAAGAAGTCAAGAGGGAAGGGGGACCAGCTTGAGGCATCCGAGAGAGAGAGAGAGAGAGGAAAGAAAAAGGAAAAGAAATTAAAATATATGTGGTCCCAACAATACCCAGTTCAAATTAGCGTAAAAGACTCAAAACCCGCTCGCCCGATCGAATCCCGACTAAATCAAATTTAATCGAATTTTAATTCAATTTCAAGATAAATCGAAAATTAAATAAATTTCAATCAATACTCGTAGCTCAAATTAATCTTATAATGCTCGATCTCCGAAAATCAATTTCCATTTCTAAAACCCAATTCAAAACTATATAGAAGTTCGTTTAAATAAAATTCAGTTGCTCGAGGACGGAAATATCAAAATTTCTAGAATCTAAATTTTAAATTCGAACATAATTTAATATTGTAAGAAAATAATATTTTAACTTTTCCGGTCTTTACAAGGTCCGCTCATGAAATAGGGGGCGGAGTATGAGAGGGATATGCCACTTGGCATTCTTTGCGCGCCTTTACAGTTTTTCTGCATATTATATAAACTGCCAGCATGCTTGTGTGTTTTAAATTTCTGTACTGCATTAGAGCATCTTTATTATAGGTATAATGTATGTGTATATTTGCTTGTGGGACAGAGTGCGTTGGGGGGTCTCGGTTTGACCCCGATCGCACAAATCGTTTTTAGGTATGCTTGCTCCGTGTTTCCATGACGTGGGAAATCCTCTTGGGCGAATGTAAAGAACCGGACTGACCCGCTAATTTGGCTAAAGTACTTTTCACCTTGTGTTTTATTGTCTTGGTTTTGACTCAGCCTTGCGGTGGCAAGTTGTACCTTACTTTCGTTTTCTGCTTAGTTTCAAATGAATTTCCGCGACCTAGGATTTTAGGACAGGTTAAGGGTATCCAACGACCCTTCGACTATTTTGGGGTTCGAAATCCCCGCTTTAAATACTGATCTTTTAGAGGTTTGAAACCTCGACCCGTACCTGAATTGCAAGATCCGAAAGAAGGTATCCAACCTTCGAAACGTAACCCGGGTATTTATATCTGGGCCGTTACAATTGTTACAATTTGCTTTCTTGCTTACAAAGTCTAGCCAAAATCACACGCACTCTCTGTGGGATCGACTTGTAGTTGCTGCTAATACTTGTTATTAGTTGAAGGTATATATATTACTAATTGGAGTGTTAGAACACATGACATTCTAACGCGCACCAAATTCTTGGCGCCGTTGCCGGAGAGTGTCGAGTTTTTGACTGAACGTAATTTATAAGCTTTGGTGTAACCATCTTGCATGGTTCACACCCATTCTGCTAATCTTTCTCTACTGCATTGTGATACAGAAATTGAACGGAGTGTTTCCAGGTTACGAAGATAAAATTCCAGCAAAATGGCCGACGATGAGGATCAACCAAAGAGGACGTTGAGAGATCTCAAGGAGTCTACTCTTACATCACCACTGCTAGCTATTAAGCTCCTAGACCTCCCAAAAGGCTTGAAATTTGAATTCAAGTTAGGATAGGCATCGTTGTTGCCCATTTTTTTTATGAAAGAAGTGAAGAAGATCCGAATTAAAATTATCTGGCGGAATTTATAGCGGTCTATGATCATGTTAGACCCACTGGAATTACTGACGACTAGATGATGCTCAAAGTATTCTCGTTCCCTCTCAATAACGCTGCAAATGAACAACTATACTATTTGCCAACGGAAAGTATCAAGTCTTAGATAGAATTGAAGAAAGCATTTATGAATAAGTACTTTCCAGCTACTCGATGTAGCAAAGTCAAGAAGAAGATATATAGTATCGAGCAGTCTCCTACAGATTCCCTATACGAGTACGTTGAGCGATTCAATAAGCTCAAAGCTAGCTATCCGCATCATGGGATCACGGAGGACAACCTTGTTCTCTACCTATATGAGGGTTTGTTGGATATTGAGCGAGGAGTAATCAACGCAACAAGCGGAGGAGATATTCTAGATAAGACTCCAACTGAGGCGATGAATTTTTTTTAAGATCTTGCCAATGCCTCACGGCAATATGGAAGGACGCAAGGAGTTCGAGGAATACATCATGTCAAGAATGCAAGCTCCAATAAACCAAACACCACCATCACCCTCCCCGTTCTCCCCTGTATCCAGGGGCGGCCACAGGGGGAGAGGGAGGGGGGGACCGCCCTCCCCTCCGGCGACGGATTTTCGTAGTGTTTTTTTTAAATAAGGTAAAAAAAATAAAAAAATGTGAAAAGGAACACAGAAGTTGTCTAGCTTAGTTGGTAAAAATGTGAAAAGGAACACAAAAAATGTGTTTTTTTTCATACCTTACCTTTTTGCACCACTTTTTATTCCTACCAAAATTTCCCTATTATAAATGTCATATTTAAATAAAAAATTTTATTTTTCTTTTAACATTTTCATAAGATTATTCATTATGTTCCACATATTTTAAAAAAATCTTCTAATTTTTACTTCTATGAAATTTTTTTACTATCAATGTCATATATAAACCACAATTTATGAGTTTTTTGGCTATATTTTTCTTCTAATATTTTCATAAGATTACTCATTATGCTACACATATATTTTAAAAATTCTTCTAATTTTAACTTCTATAAAAAAAATTTACTAACAATGTCATATTTAAACCACAATTTATGAAGTTTTTTTTGTCATACTTTTCAATCCTATCATTTTTTTCCATTTACCATTGACAAATTCTTTAAAAAATTAGTAATTTTATTTTAATATTTTAAAAAAATCTTAATCATGCTACACATATATATAAATTATAACCTTGGCCTTCATGCTGGTATCACAAAAGCTATTAAGCCGGGTTTCTCTCGCCTTGTGGTAGAAGGCGACTGCTTGGCTATTATTAGCGCCCTCAAAGGGTCCCGGTCGTGCCCTTGGGAGGTGGAGATGATGATCGCTGATGTGCTCGGCCTTTGCAAGGCTTTCGAGGTGGTATCTTTCTCTCACTCCTACCGTGAGGGAAACCAAGAGGCGGACAGACTAGCACATCTTGGGCTTTGTTCATCCTTCACTATGACTAAAGAGATTGAAAACCTCATCCGAAAGGACGCCCTTGGAATATATATATATAATTATTATATGAATTTTTCTAATAAAATTTTATATTTATACCACAATTTATGATTTTTTTCAATATATTTTTTTTAATTTTTTTTATTACATATACCAAGAAAAAAAAATTCTTGATAAAAAATTTCGCCCCCTCCAACAATTCATGCGACCGCCACTACCTGTATCTTTCTATCACCACCACCATCACCTTTGTTTGGCCGTCAACAACACCACCTCCTCCGAGCGCCACCTCCATCACCTTTTCTTCCTCCTTCCTTGTCGCCGAGCCACCAGCCCCGAGCACCCCTATCTCACTTCGCTGTCTCATCAACGGAAGCCAAAAGCTCCTCTATTTTTTGAAGATCAGACGCCCACTTCACCTCCTCCCTTCGATCGATTTCACGCCTCCAAGGGTTTGACGAAGCCGAAGCCGAAAACGAGCGCCCAGGAGCTCCAAGTCGCCGACGCCGAGCCCTTCTCCTCCCCTGTTTCCGTTCAAACCCCGGTAAGGTCCTTCCTTCCCCTTTTCCGATCGAAAGCTTAAGAAAGCTCCGACTTTCTCACCCACCATATTCGATCTAGGTCCGAGGAGCAAGCTCCGCCTCAGACGAAGCCCAAAGAACCTCCGGCGTGCCCGACGAACTCGAACCCTCTCGGTGAGCTTCCCTCCCTTCCCTTGGGTTTGAACTTCCGGTTGTCTTTGGTTAAAGTGGTCGGGGAAGAGAGGTCGGTAAGGTCGAGAGGGAGAGAGAGATCCGACGGGGACCTTTTTCCAATTCGAGCAGAGTCGCTCCGGGCGGGTTCTGAGGAGAGGAAGAAGAAGCCGACGTGGGCCCCACCTCGCCCAGTCAGCTGCCACGCCAGCCGGGGTCCACCTCTCTTTTCCCTTTCTTTTCTTTCTTTTCTTCCTTTTTTTCCTTTCTTTCGGTAAACTGATTGAAAATCAAATTTTGGGCCTTGGGCCGCCCCACGTTCTTTCTTTCTTCCCTTTTCTTCTTCTTCTCTTTCTATCTTTCCCTTGGGCTCGGCCCATTCTTCTTTTCTCTTCTTCCTTTTCTTTCTTTCCTTCAGATCGGCCCGGTTCTTTTTTTTTTTTCGGTTTGGGATAGTTTGGTTGGTTTGGTTTAAAAAGGAGCCGGTCTGGGTTTATCCAATTATTTATTTATTTTTATTTAATTGCTGATTTATTTAATTATTTATTTATTGTGATGTTTCTGTTATTTAATGATTTAATTATTTAATAAATTGATTGATTTTTGAAGTTATTTAAATGGTTAGAGAAAAATTAAAATATACTAGGGTGGCAAACCCGTGCTATGCACGGGTCATTATTTGTATCAAATTGTAAAGTCGGATTACATGAGTCCATAAATAAGTGAATAAATAATATGCAAATTAAAGTAAATATGAAGGCACACAATATCTTATATTAGATGTTATTGTCATTATTAAGACAAAACAAATGAGTTAATCTCTTGAGTATCCTTATAGTAGCGTATTTAGTTTTGGAGCTCAACCAATTCTATATTGATTTTTCCAGATAAAATGTGTGCCACGGTCAAACAAAAAAAAGGTACTTTATTATAGGCACACACATGAAAAAAAGTTAATAAAAAAGTAATTTAACCAATAATCATATGAGATTAATATATCTGATACGGGGTTAGCCGTAGGGTGGCCGGATCTTCGACAATCAAGACTCAAAAGACAAGAACGGAAGCAAAGACTCAACAAAACAATGAAAGAAAGACCGATAGAAGGGTGATTCGAACTAAGGTAGAACGAGATAAAGACCCCAGACCTCCTAAGAGGGTAGGAACCAAATACCAACGACTACAAAGCCCGCCTCTACAACCTTACACAACCAAGCGGACAACTTGGAGGCACAAGGAGGGGACTTGTGATTACCTGGATCACCAAGCTCTCGCGAGGTTGACGAACTCAAAGCAAACCAAGCAGGATCTATAACCAATTGCAATCGATGAGCAACGCTTCGAATCGATTGACTTGCACTCTTGTGTTTTTCACCAAAGAGAGAAATTTTTCATAAGAATTCAACGTGTTTTTTACAATGGAAGGATCAGCCGTCTACTTATAACCCTAATGCTGATTTTTAATGAAAATAATAAATATAATGGAAATTAAAATAAATCCCTAAATTACCTAAAATAACTTAATTAAAGAAGGTCTCTAAAAATAGTAACAAAGAAAGTTCCAACACTTAAGAATTTCCGTCTAAAACAATGACAGCTGCAAGAATGTGATTTTCGGCCAATCTCTAGGTCGAATCTGGAAAAACCTTCAACAGCAAAGTTGTAGATCTCTTCGTCCTCGTTCCGACAAGGTATGTCACGACCCAATCCGATAAATAAGGACTCCGAACGACCCATTTTACTGAGACGTCAAAAAGCTGTCAAACTGCTGAACGGATCTAAAAAACGTCAAGCTTCCACCTTTGCACCTTCTCCCATGGTGGAGCCTTCTTCTTCCTCTTGAGAATAACATCATTCTCGTGAGCTCGATTCATAGGTCCATCCCCAAGTATAGGTGTGTCTGAAGGTGTCTGGGATGGTCCCGCATCATCCTCCCTTTCTTGAAAAAGATTCGTCCTCGAATCCAAGGTCGCATAAGACTCCGCAAAAGCATCAACACGAGCTCCTGGATCAAATACCTCATGCCCATGGAAACTCGTCTCAAGATCGAATGTTGTAGGGATTGACTTCTCCTTGATGGGTTTGATCTTGGCTTCGTCAAGTTGTAGGCCATTAGAGCTCTCTACAAAACCAAGAAAAGAAACTTGATTAGTGCACAATTCAGATTTCATAACAACGTCATGATGTTCTAACGTAATATGCACTTTAGCTTGGTCATTGATCTTAAAGTTTTCATCAAAGGCTAACAAGTTTTCTTCCTTTTTCAAGGCTGGATTTTCAATCAATTAAAGGCTAGCAGTATTACAACTATTTTCAACATCAATGATCATATTACAAATTTCGCCCTTTTCTAAGCATTTAGTATGAAACAAGTTTTCTCTTTGATTATCATCACAAGGCATAGGTTGAACACTTACAACTTTATGAACAATCAAAGAATCGTCATGCTCATATTCAATGCAATCATCTTTAGAGGCAAGTAAACTAAGATCCTGATCATTATTAACATGCGCATCATTTTCACCACTAGAATTTGCAGATCCATTTTTGCCTAGGGGATTAATCATGAAAGTCTTCTTATTTGGGCAATCCTTCATAACATGTCCTCTACCTTGGCATATAAAGCAAGGAATGTACATAAGTTTAAGAGTAGAAGAGTTAGGATTACTCCCTTTAGGGCCAGTAGGTGCCCCAGAAGAATGCCGTGCCTCTACTGCCATCAGTCTTTCATTTATTCGTACCAATGTCTCATTCACGGCTTCCAATTGTTTGATCATCTCAGCTCTAGTAATCATATTGTCGCCCTGGTTAGACATGGCAAAGAAAGACAAACAAAGAACTATGTGACAATTAGTAAAAATATAAACAGTCTCACAAGTGTTTCGCTCACACTCTTCTCTCTAATTGGTTATGACAAGCTTGTTGGGGCAATCCGCTTTGGGCAAATCAACACTCAAGCAAGGACTTAACGATCAAAAGAGAGTAAGCAAGGGAAAGGACAAAGAAACACGCAACAAAGGACTCGAAATCGACCCGAAACAGACTCGACAGAAGCTGTACCGAGGCAGGGGGTCGGTACAGGGTCGGTATGGGGTCGGTACAGGGACTGCTGAACTCGACACACTCGACAGGAGCTGTACCGAGGCTAGGGGGGTCGGTACAGGGTTGGTACAGGGTCGGTATGGCCACTGCAGTACTCGACAGACCAAAATACGAAAAGAAAATGAGAGAAAAGAAAGAAAGACTAGGATTTTTACCTCTTTTTGATTTCAACCCTTAGCAAGGACGTTGTGGTTGCAAGGTAGGGCTTAAAAATTTTTTTTTTTATGGTTTGGGAGGTATGTGTTTGAAGGTTGTCGACTAGGGCTATAACAATTTCACCAAATTTGGTCCTTAAGCTTTCTTACACTAGATACAATCCTTCTCTTTTTTTTTTGAAGCTTACTTTTGCCCCTAGTGAATTTTATCCTCCTAGGTCAAAGCTTGAATGTATAATTTTTTTTTGAATATGCAGATTTTTTTTTAACCTAATGCAAGAAGACTTAAAAATATGAAGGACTCAAAAATAATATGCTAATGGTGAAAGAAAATAAAATTTATGTAGCCTTAATGAAATATATGTAGATGGAACTTTGGCTAAATTTGGTAAATAAATCTATCTATGCCCTTTATAATCTATGATAGAAAATATGAGATATATCTACCACAAATTTCAGAAATTAAATAAGGCAACAAAGTAGATAGACCTAGGATAACAAAAGATAGAAACATGCAAACAACTAGGGTTTGTGATTTTGTGCAAGGTTAATGCCGAATGGAGATCCCTCTTCAACAATTTGGTCGGCTGCACAAAGGTGCCAATTGGATCCAATGTGGCTATGGTCTCGGCTTAGGATGTGTTTAGGCTAGCAACCACAATCAATCACAAACAAAAGGTTAATAATAATCAAAATCAAAAATTTAAGAAGTAAAAAACCAAGAACAAGAAGGACTCTTTTTTTTTTTTGAATTTTCGGACTGGATTTTTTTTGTAGGGTTTTTGTGTTTATGAATCAAAAGACACAATTGATGTCGGAAACCAAAGCTCTGATACCAATTTGATACGGGGTTAGCTGTAGGGTGGCCCGATCTTCGACAATCAAGACTCAAAAGACAAGAACGGAAGCAAAGACTCAGCAAAACAATGAAAGAAAGACCGATAGAAGGGTGATTCGAACTAAGATAGAACGAGATAAAGACCCCAGGCCTCCTAAGAGGGTAGGAACCTAATACCAACGACTACAAAGCCCGCCTCTACAACCTTACACAACCAAGCAGACAACTTGGAGGCACAAGGAGGGGACTTGTGATTACCTGGATCACCAAGCTCTCGCAAGGTTGACGAACTCAAAGAAAACCAAGCAGGATCTATAACCAATTGCAATCGATGAGCAACGCTTCGAATCGATTGACTTGCACTCTTGTGTTTTTCACCAAAGAGAGAAATTTTTCATAAGAATTCAACGTGTTTTTTACAATGGAAGGATCAACCGTCTACTTATAACCCTAATGCTGATTTTTAATGAAAATAATAAATATAATGGAAATTAAAATAAATCCCTAAATTACCTAAAATAACTTAATTAAAGAAGGTCTCTAAAAATAGTAACAAAGAAAGTTCCAACACTTAAGAATTTCCGTCTAAAACAATGACAGCTGCAAGAATGTGATTTTCGGCCAATCTCTAGGTCGAATCTGGAAAAACCTTCAACAGCAAAGTTGTAGATCTCTTCGTCCTCGTTCCCAAAAGGTATGGCACGACCCAATCCGATAAATAAGGACTCCGAACGACCCATTTTACTGAGACGTCGAAAAGCTGTCAAACTGCTGAACGAATCTAAAAAACGTCAAGCTTCCACCTTTGCACCTTCTCCCATGGTGGAGCCTTCTTCTTCCTCTTGAGAATAACATTATTCTCTTGAGCTCGAATCATAGGTCCATCCCCAAGTATAGGTGTGTCTGAAGGTGTCGATGGTCCCACATCAATATCAATTTCTTATAAATTACTCCCTCCGTTCGGCAAAACTTGTCATTTTAGGGTGTTATTTTTGTTCAAAAAAACTTGTCATTGTAGGTATTTTGCCCTTCACTTTATAAAAATGCCCTTGATATGATTGATGGTTTGTTAGTTGTAGTTTTCGATAAAGTAAAAAAGGAGGGTAATAATTGAGGATAAATTAGTACATTTGTTAATTGCCTT
Organism: Persicaria maculosa; assembly: GCA_963922045.1. NCBI lineage: Eukaryota > Viridiplantae > Streptophyta > Magnoliopsida > Caryophyllales > Polygonaceae > Persicaria > Persicaria maculosa. The sequence continues at coordinate 42,198,155 of OY998271.1, forward strand.
AAAACTTGTGAAAGAAGCTAAAAATGACAAGTTTTGTCGAACGGAAGGAGTAGTATATTATGTTGTAGTTTATGTTACAAATTTTATCGAAGGAGGAGTTACCTTTAATTGAATTTATAATTTTATAGCCAGCATATGATATACTACCAATCTTCTTCTTCTGTATTTTTTTTTAAATAGAATCAATTAGATCATCTATATACATGAAACACATAGAATATTGGATATTTAAAAATTTTTCTACTGGTAAATGAGTTAATATGGATGTTTGATTGAAAAAATAGCAATACCAGTAATATTAAAATGATTATCATCCAAATTATCATTGTGATAGAAAAAATAAAATAAAATAATTAAATAAGACTTGGCCAAAAAAAAGATGAAACTTATGTACATATAATGAATTCAAATTCTTGAAAAAGCAATTGTCATTCTTCTTAATTTTGTTGCGTATATATGGCATGTAATCCTTCTTGGTAATCAATATACTTTTCAGTTATAATTATAGATGATACGAAATATTTCCTTACTACATACAAATATGGTAGCATAATGTATATCACTGCAAGGATTCTTTCATCGTTGTCAATGTAACAAACAAAAGATCTCATTGGAGCCATATTGCGATGATTAACCAGGGTCGTATAATTTCAACGTACCACCCTTTATCAACCTTTATTGTACTAATCTGCAATGCAAAAGCAAATATGAGTTGCAATGTCAAAGTTTAAAGAAATGAACAATCGAACCATCAATAATTCGGTAATCTTCTTTTTTGAGCAAAAAATCCTAAATTATTTAATTTATATTCCTATAATACATTCATAGCAAGTGCCTCGTACATATAAAAGAAGATTAGGATGATAGAACAACCAAGTATCGGTTTAAACCAACCGTAGCCGAGTTGGTCATATTGTTGATTTTTTTTTTTGCAAAAAAGACAGAAGAAAAGAGATTAATAGACCACATAAGACTTTACCAGATCGGGAGATATGGACTTTACCAGAGTATTGGTCAATTACTTCATTAGGTTTAATTAATTAAATAATTTCAGTTATATATTCATCTTAATTAATTGTAGAATATGAAAGGTTAGAAGATAAAAGGCTCAAAGGTGCCCGAATAATTTTTTACACCGGCTAATAATAATGTTAATATATATGCATTTGATATAGCATTAAATGTGCAAATATCTAAAGCCTCTTTTACATTGAACGTTATGAAAGATTTGATCGATTGATATTTCATCTATTTAATCTTTATTCTCTATTATATTGTTATATAAATAGATTTTTAAAACTCTGGGAATTTTTTTTGTTGAAAACAATTAATTAATTAATAAATTTTATTTCAATGGAATGTGCAATAAATAAATAAAAAAGACCAACTTTTTATTTCACTATAATGATGATGATTTTCCAAAAACTAAAATACGTTTGATGTCTTGTTATGTAATGTAGATAGATCTATTACTTTATAGATGAATGCATGCTTTTAAATATAAGATGTATGATTTTAACCACACAATTTAATTTAAATATATGGTTTATTCATATGAACATAAATATGTTCTTTTCGTATATTTAATATTATATCACTATTATCATTAGTATAGCTTTATAGATTAATGGGTTATTCTTAACTATATATTTAACTATAAATATAAGCATTATTATTATTATTATTATTATTATTATTATTATTATTATTATTATTATTATTATTACTATTATTATTATTATTATAGTTTTGGTTTAAAAAATGAGTTGTTTTTTATATTTAAAAAAAACGTAGTAGGTAGTTTTGCTTTACAATTTAGCATTTAATGACGGAAAAATAAAGATGAAGTTATCTTGAACCATTAGATTAGATTGTAAATAAGTAGAAAAATGACAAAGTAGAAAAATAAATTACAAGATGTAGTTGTTAGGCTTGAACCTTGGATGATACTATTCACAACAACAACTACTAGTCTACTACCATTGAGCTAAACATATTATATTGATATAAATTGAGTATATAAGAAAAAATAACAATTTTTTTATGGAGTTAATAGTAACAATAAATTGAAGTTAAAAGTACAAAATATTGTTATTTAATTCTTAATTTGTTATGAAAAGATTTGATAAGGATATGGATATCCTAGTATCGGGAAATTTTAGTTTTTTATATAAAAATTTCATACTACGTATTTTGGATCATTATAATAGTACAATACTATCCTTTAGAAAATGGGGAAAAATAATTTTAGAATTTCCCACAATTTAACCTAACCTAAGGCCAGACCCTTGCGCTCCTCATTGCCTCATTCTACCCAAATTAATTTTTGAGATATGAGATTTTGGGTTGCCTTTTGATCTCCCCTTCCTCCTTCCTAGTTCCCTCGGCCGCCATCGATAGCCACAAATCGAGCTCTGAATGACCCCTTTCATGGTTTCATTTTGATCTCTCTCATCCTTGATCGAACTATTTCACCTTCTCATTCTTCGAGGTAGAAAGTCGAAGATTGGGCTCGCTCCTTGCCTCCCCATCTTACGAAGAAGAAGACCGATGATGGGTTCCGCTAGAGCCAAGCCCAGACGTCACCTCCAATAACTTCGCCATTGGCATTCGTTCTTTCTCTCATTCTCTCATCTCAGTCATAGGCCAGGAGTGCATCCAGATCTATCGAGATGCCGGGATTGGACCCTTCAGGGATGTATCGACAGTATCGTCACCGACCTCGAATGTATTCGTGCAAGCTAGTAGTGGTGATGTCATCCCCGATCTGTAAAGACCGGAATTTAATCAATATTTATAAAATATCCTTAGGATAATCCGAATATTATCCTCCCCTATGATTATGAAAACTCGGAAAATTTAAAATTTTTATGCACGGTTTTACATTGATTTAATGATAGAAACACATTCCCGAGCCACCTTTTCTCGGCTTGTATGAACTTAACGGATTTTAACGCATCTCGGGGTCGGGATTTACGTCTTTGAAACCTAGGAAGAGAATATGAGTTTAGCTCTTAGAGGTGGATGGTAGGATGATTGGGAAGTTAGGAATGTCTTGTTAACGTCGAAATTTAAAGAATTTTGAATGTTGATTTAAAAAGGAACTTAGATTTTGAGGTAAGTTTTTACAACCCGAGTCTTTCATTAGAACACCCCACAAAATGGATACAAGTATTTTACGGGGGCACTCGTAGATTGCTTGCTAAGACCTAGTGGACGTTGTGATGTTTTCAAGTTATGATATGACTGAGAAGTCGGGGTAAGGATGTGGTAGGTGCACATATCACATTCTTACTACGATCAATTGGGAATATTATGGTCATGACAATGATACTGTGAGGGCCTCATGGGGGCACTTGTGAGGTACTGACAGGATAAAGGGCATGATCCTTGGATTCGAAAATTTCAAACTTCATCCCCGTTTTCAAATTGATTTTAGTCTCGGGGACGAGACTTGTTTTTAGAGGTGGATGATGTAAAGACTGGAATTTAATCAATATTTATAAAATATCCTTAGGATAATCCGAATATTATCCTCCCCTATGATTATGAAAACTCGGAAAATTTAAAATTTTTATGCACGGCTTTACATTGATTTAATGATAGAAACACATTCCCGAGCCACCTTTTCTCGGCTTTTATGAACTTAACGGATTTTAACGCATCTCGGGCTCGGGATTTACGTCTTTGATTTACAAGGCCAGTCGTCCATACTTAACTTGACCAACATTGATCACCACCCACTCCTTGACTTGACTTGTGGCTTGCTTGTGATGATAGGTGTCCAACCACTCCCATCCCTTCCATTTAATCACTCCCCATCTTTAACACATGAACCACTCCTTTCTCTCCTTTATAACTGACCCAAGATCAGTTTAGAACTCATTCACAAAGAGCCCCACCGTCACTTTGAGAGAAAACCAAAGAGAGAAGAAGCCTTCACCATTTTAGGTCCATTTTGGTGACCTTGCACAAGAAAAGCCATATCTCCCTCAATACTACTCCGAATTGAGCAAACTCGGTGGCCTTAGAACCGTATTGAAACCACCTTTCCAAACATATATTATAATCCAAAATTCAAGCTCGTTTTCCCATCCAAAATCGTCCATCATTGAGGCTGCAGAAACTGTCTTTTGAAGGATCTTGAGGTTTTGCGTTGTTTTCTTGGTAAGCTCCATTATTTCTTTCCAAAAATGAGTTTAAACCTTTTATATGACTTCTTTGATTCATTTCTAAACAAATTCCTGACCCTTTTGCTTGGGGTTTTGGAAAATATATTGCAAGGTGTTTGGAGGTGTCCCCAAGGTCCCCGAAGTGAGAATTTTCGAGCCATTTGTGTTCCATTTGCCTAGGTAATATCTCTTCCACCTTCCTCTCTCTAGGATAGCTTGAGTTGATGTGAAAAGTCTTAGGTTAGTGGATCCTATAATGTGTTTAAATCGGTTTTAGCTAGCAAAACGTGTAAAAGACACAAAACCGAATACCTTAATCTCAACATTTAAATTATCGAATATTGTTTTACCTATAACTCTCGGTCCCCTGCTTGGATTTTTCATGGAGATGTTATCTAATTGCCCTCCAAAAATGAGGACGATCCAACGGTTGGATCAAGAGTTATGATAATTTTAGTAAACAATGTTTATAATGACTCGATTAAAAACTTGGTTAAGGGAATGCTACAAATATGGTTAAATATATGATGGCATAACCAAACCTTAGAGCATGTAAAATACAGAAATGAAGTATACCCATAACTTGACTTATGATCCGATAAGAATAAACTTGGATTTTGAAACGGGTTGGGAACTAACCGGAAAATTCTACTTGTTCGGTGAATAACTAGCATGATAATTTGATCGTTTGATTAACGGTATGATTGAATTGACTAATAGCATGATATTGTGGTGATTATTAGATGAGATTAAATATCAGACTTTGATGATATATATATATATATCTATATATATATATATGATAAGAGATAATTATCATGATGAACTTTTAAAATATACGATCATGCGAATATATGAGTATTATTGCGGATATATGGAAGTGGTTGAATGAAATGATGAGAAGGATATAGTCTTATGGAATGTGGTGAAATGATGACTGATTGAGTAGATGGAATGATGATTATGATGTGGTTGATTCTATTAAATGATATATGCTTGTATGATTGAGTGGTTAGATGTAGACTTATATGAATGTTCTGATATGAATTTAGGCGATATCGTCTGACTGCTCGTGTTACTAGCTGGGATTATATTTTGCTGTTCTGCTTACTAGGTAAGTCTCTTCGGAGCTTACTCAGATTGATAGAGAGATATTCCCTGCTTTATGTTCATGATATACTAGGTGCTTGCATTCATAATCAGCATGCCATGTAGTATCATGCTAGGTTGCATTGACCGTTGAGCATTCTATTTCTTTATGCGTATGTAAACAGAACGGCCGTTATGTGTGAAGTAATTAGAGTCTTTGCTAGGGTCATAGGATGACCCAGTCCATCGGGTTCCGTCCTGAGTCGATCGAGTCATGGAACTTCCTTTACTTATATTATGAGCTACCTGCGGGCTTTATTTATTGTGGATACGGGTTGGGTCTGCGGACCGCCCGATGATAAAGGAATGCATTCATGAACTGGCCAGTCTCCGCACTATCGGAAGGGGGTGGAGGTAGGAGAGGGACATACCATTTGGTATTCTTTGTTGGGGCCCTATCTATTAATAAGCACTTGATCTAGGGACATGCTAGTGTGTTAATATTATGCCTTGCATCTAGAAGCATCTTTATAAGGTATAGCGTATATGTGTGCTTAGAGCCGGGATGCAGCAGGTGGGCATCATTCTGATCCCGCTCACCATTACCATTTTTAGGTATTATTTATGTTCATCCTATTGGTGCTGTTTGCATATTGCGCGGGTCATTTTGTTCGGCGGAGAGCGAGCGCTGGAGTTATCTACTTCACCAAACTCTGACCATGATTTTGGATTTATACTTTTAGACTCCGTTTTGACCCGGCTCTGCCGTGGCACCCTATTGTATTACACTTGATTTCGCTATTTGCATGACTACTGGTTTTCCACGCATAGACTTACGATAGGTACAGGGGACTTCCCCGGGGATTTCAACGATACGTTTCGAATTTGGGTATGAAATCCCACTTTGGAAACATTAGATTAGGCTTTCAAACCTTCAACCTATACTCGGGACGCACGATCCCAACGAGGGTTTTCATCCCTCGAAACGTAACCCAGGAATTATAATCCCGGGCCGTTACAGATCAAAGATTTCTTCTCTTCGTCGAACAATCTCTCGTCTGAGTCAGGATCAGGCTTCATTCTCCCCATTATGACTAACTAACACACGACAGAGTCAAGCACCAGCACCATCACTTCTACGGTTCTACGTATCCACATTGGGGATGTGTGATAAGTTGCATGTGATTGTGAATGAAAGATTAGCAGAGCATGCCCCTATATATTATGGTGGAAGAAACGACTAATTTTATTGTAATTGCACATTTAATGTTGTGAGGTAGGTGAAACGTACAATTGTGTAAATGTTGTGAACTACTATAATTTGTAAAAAAGGCGAAAACGCCTAATTAATTTGAAAGATACTAAATGACTCATTAATTATATTAAGGTAAATATGAATGACTCAATGCAAACGGTTAATTAATTGAGTAAATGCTTTAGTGAATCGGCACAAAGAACACAATTTTGTGGAAAAAAATACAAAATTGGATACACATTTATGAAGTGCACACAACTTTTTTATACCCTAAAAATAACCAACAAAGTTGGGAAAAATAAGAAGAACATATCAATAACGGGGTTCAAATTCTAGATTATGAAAGTTGGGAAAAATAAAAAAGAACATATCAATAATGGGGATCCTAAAAATATAACTCACACAATGGGGAAAAAAATAACACAAAGAACACAATTTTGTGGAAAAAAAAAATACAAATTGGATACATATTTATGAAGTGCAAACAACTTTTTTATACCGAAAAAATAACCAACAAAGTTGGGAAAAATAAAAAGAATAAATCAATAATGGAGTTCAAATTCTAGATTATGAAAGTTGGGAAAAATAAAAAGAACATATCAATAATGGGGATTGGGGATCATAAAAATATAACTCACAAAGTGGGGGAAAAAAAATAAAAGGAACATGTAAATGATGAGATTTGAACTCAAAATCATTGGGGTCTCAACACCATTGATAACCATTAAGCTAAATATGGTTTTATGATACAAAATGAATAGATTGAATAAAATAGTAAAAACTTTGAAGGAGTAAATAATGGCAATAAATTGCCCATGAACACAACTTTTAAGGTTTACTAGGGTGGCAGACCCGTGTTACGCACGGGGCATGATTTTATATAAAATAAATGAGTGATAGGATAACTGGTGAATAACGGAAAAAATAACATGACATAAATTTTATAACATAGGGTAATGAAATATCAATAACTTATTTAGCAAATTTTAAGCATAATCTTTTAATTACTATTTTTATTAGGATAAGTTACAAATGGTAAAGTATTTAGATATATGCACTCTCTTGAACTTATAATATTCTTTTTTAAAATTAAGCATATCAATTTGCTTCAATCGAGAAGTTTCTTATATGGCAAAACTTTTATTGCATGTATTTTTTATTTATTTAATGACTAATATTTTTATAGGAAGATATTTGAAAAAACTAATAATATTCTATCAATTTTTAAAATAAAAAATTAATATCATCTTAATTTATAACAATTCAAAAAGATCAAAATGCACTCTTTAAATATAATTAACTTTACTTATAAGGAAGTTAAAGAAATTATAGCATAAAAATGGATTAATTATTTTTTTTTACGTACCGTCGCCTGAAGACTCTAGAGATGACGTCGACCCGACTCATTAAATATAGTTTGATTTACATGTTACTTATTTTTTAATTAATATTAAAGATAATCAAATTTTAACACTCATCTGCACTTTTACATTAATTTTTATTTATATTGATATAAGAATATACATTAATACCATTTAACTGATTTATTTTTAATATCTCTCTTCTTTATTACTTAAACAGTCATGGTGATAATTACTTAATATTGTGAAGTAATTAATGAATGTGATGAAAATTATACTTGGAATCCAAAGAAGTTGACATTTAATTATTTGTAATATGAAAAGAGAACCATTTATTTTTCGAATTTAAGGCATTAAATTTAATGCAAAAAATAAAGTTAAAGTAATAAGTAAACATGAGGAAGATGAAAGATAACTATTATTTTTTTATTTCAATAAAATATAAATTAAAATTTTAAATTGATAAAACAAAGGAGTTTAGGTATGCATTTATTAGATTGAACACAACTTTTCTAGTATTATATGATATTATTATTATTACATATAGATATAGATTGTATATAGATATTATAGACTCCGTGTATAGATCGGTAGATAGATGATAGATATAGATTTATAAATTATTTATCGGACTTGTATTTATAGACATGAATGAAATGATTCAATTAATATAATAGACTCCTTATAACATAGATATATTCTTTATAAATAAATGAACTCAGTTAAAAAATAAAAATTAAATACATAAAACAGTAATCCACAAAATAAGATAAAAAGTAATCCTCCAAAATAAAATAAAAAATAAAAAATAGTAGAAGTTGCATCATCCATGTAAACAAATCAATGCTAATAAAATCATTAAAAAATATTTATATATAAAAATTGAAAATGAATTAGAATCATACACTATATATTTAAAACAAAATATAGTAAAGTGTTTCCGAAACTGAATATACAATTTTTATACAATAAATGGACTACAACAATTGTGCCACTAAATTGAATATATTTTTCTTTCCTTAAAATGAAGTTACAATCGTAGGTTCATTCAAATATGCAAAGAGAGAGAGAGAGAGAGAGAGTAAGAATTAGAAAAATAAATATGATGTAGGTATAAAATTTTTAATTATGATAAAATCAAACAATAGAAAGAATAGATAAGCACATCAAATCCAATGCTAAATAATAGAGCAACAACAAATTGATTAATCAAAGAATGAAAGACCGAAGAGGGAACAAAAAAATTATTATGGGTCATCGAATGATCGAGGGAAAATATATATATATATATATATATATATATATATATATATTTTCCCCAACTAATCTGCAAAATAAAAGATAAGAATACAAATTAAAAAAAATAACTATGATATGGGCATAAAATTTTGAATTGCGATTGATAAACAATAAAAAGAATAGATCAACATATCAAATCCAAGGCTATATATGTATATATGAGAAAGGGCAAGAATATATTAAAAATAAAATAAAGCAAAAAACACATGATTAATCAAATAATGAAAGATAGAAGAGGGATTAAAAAAAATCTTATTAAACAAATAGATGAATCAAAGATAGGAAACCAATTTCTTTTTACCAACTACGATGATTAGCATATATGAGAAATATTAATAAAATAATTTAGGTAATTTTTTAAATTTATATACAAAGAAAATAATTTCCAATATTATCGTACGTTTACCTTCATCTTATTTATATTTTCAATATTACATGTTGACCATCAACTTAGTGCAGATCCGCATCCGATTCCAATTCCCAAGTTGTGCGCAAACTCCCTTCACAAACCGTCAATTCCTATCTCATAGGATCGAGCCCTCCACAACCGACCATGCAGATTTCCTTTAATTTGGATGCATTGACATTCGATCAACTTAATTAATCCAACATATCTTTTGGCAGACCACTGATCAAATGACCTAAAGTTTTAGAAAAGAGACTAAATCAAATTACTCACTTGTCACTTGATAAGCAATTGGATAAATCGGGGGTGTCGTTGTCGAATCTATTGTTTATTCTTCTATGCTAAATCGCTGATACTCAGTCGATCCACCAACACACAAACACACGCTTGCACACAATTTTTCCTTACCCGATCGACCTTAAATATATAGAGGCTTCATCTAAAATTAACTACTGTATAAAAGTATGACTATCAAGATTCCAATTGTCATTGTAACTTCCATAATTAAATTACTTAATTGCATTGCCACCTTATGCCTATTACCCATTTTAATTCATTCAATATAGAATTGTAACTCCTGTTAGATTAACGCACGGGTGTCCCTATTACCCATTTTAATTCAATGTAGAGTTGTAACTCTTAATATACTCCGTATTAATTAACACAATAAAAAACAAACCATTATCATTTATGATTTGATAAACTCGTAAGTTACAAACCAAATGAAGTATCATATTTTTTTTTTCTTGCATGTTCATCCATTTGTTGAAAAATAAAGTAAAAGTTGTAGTTGTTGTGGTTTTGAACCTTGGATGATAGGGTTTTCAACAACATCTATATCCATTGGGCCAAAGATGACATGTTAATGAGAATTGAATAGATAAGAAAAAATAGTGTAAATTTTCATGGACTTAATAGTAGCAATAAATTGCCCATGAACACAACTTTTAAGGTTTATTATATATAGATATAGATTATTTGGGATATTTATCAAGTGTTGGAATTTATTAAAACATTAGAATTACGATTTTGAAATAAACTATCTTATCTCGGAATTATTTTAATAATATAATATTGTGAAGTAGTTTAAAGGTTTAAATACTTTTTTTTTTGGTAAATAGGGGGGGGGGGGCTAGCGCCCCATATTCTTATTAATATTATGCAGAACGTGTGTCCAGATGATTAGAGTACAAGAGGTCCCGGATACAGTCCGGTGTGGTGGAAAAGGTTTGGAACTGATCATCAGCTTCTACACCAACCTTAGCTAGCCTATCTGCGATTTTGTTTGCATCCCTTGGCACCTTACAGATTTCTATCTCCCAATCTGTGGTCATAATAATACTTCGGCATTGCAGAACTAGGTTCTGGCGAGCAAATAACTCACTCGACTCGCCGTTTAGCATCTTGCATGCGGTGTCACAGTCCATTTCCAGCACTAGCTTTGATAAACCCATTTCCCGAGCCATGTTGAGCCCATAGAAAGTTGCCCATAACTCCGCTTCGATTGCGAGACAACTCCCGCATTTGAACATATAGGCCTTGATGAGAGCTCCCTCAGAATTGCGGAGTACACCCCCGCCACCAGCTCGGCCTGGGTTTCCCTTTGAGGCTCCGTCGGTGTTGAGTTTTGTCCATCCCTCATCCGGTGGCATCCACTCCTTGGGTGTTAAAGACGTTCCTGTCATGTGTCGCTCCGGATTGCGCTCCTTTTGCCTGCAATGGAGGTAGTCGGAGGTCGTCCTCCATACCCTGTTCATCAGCCCCTGGGCGTTGTCTTGGCCCTGAAACACTAGCTCATTCCTCATTTTCCATGTCGACCACAACATCGTAACGAAAGTTGTGCTCCACCTGTTCTCTACCTCCAAGTTCTTGAATATCCACTCCTGCACGTTTGAGCTGGTGAAAAACTCAGGAGGCAGTTGTCTCCCCCTCAATCTCCGCCAAGTCTCCTTTACCACCGCACAGTCACGCAGCAAGTGAAGAGTTGTTTCCGTCTCCCCGCATCTTGGGCAATTTGGGTGGTTTGATAGGTGTCGTCTCACCCTATTGGCGTTGGTGAGGACTGCGTCACGGGCTGCCAAATATACAAAAGTCCGCGCTCGCTGTTGAGCAGGTGCCCTCCATATGTGCCTCCATCCTGCCTTCCTCACCAGCCCATCATCATGTCTCAGCAATTGGAGTGCTGATGCCGTCGTAAAACGGCCTGACGTCGTGTGACCCCAATATAGCTTATCCGACGCCCCTGGCAGCCCGCTAACCTTGACTGCCATAAGCTTTATTCTATCCCCCTCTTGTAGAAAGGGGATTATGATATCCCATTTCCAGTCTCCCTCTCCCCACACCTCTTTCACCGTAGCCCCAAGTAAGTCTTCTGGAATCTCCTGTATGGCCACTTCCTCCAAGGCCTCCTCCTGCAGCCAAGGATGTGACCAAAATAAGGTTGAAGCTCCATCTCCAATACTTGTTCTCAGCCCTGGAGTCAAAATCTCGGCACCATGAGTTATTCCCATCCACTGGCTTGACGCTTTCTCTCTTCGACTAAATATATCAATATCTACCCTTGAGTCATAATATTTCCCTCGTATAAGCCTACTCCACAAGGTCTCTGGTTCCTGGATCATTCGCCATCCTAATTTAGCTAAGACCGCCTGATTGGCCTCCCGCATTGGTCGTACCCCCAGGCCTCCGTTCGATATGGGAGCATATAGTACATCCTTTCTTAGCAAATGGATGCGTCGGTGATCAGCCGATGAGCCCCAAATGAAGCCTCGCACCACCCTATCCATCTCATCACACACACCTCTAGGGATGTATGTTGATTGCATTGTGTAGAGTGGGAGGCTAGTAAGTACGGACTTTGCTAGCGTAATCCTGCTTGCAAGGGATAACGTTCTAGCCTGCCACCCTCGCAGCCTCGTCGACACCTTGTCCAACAAGAACTTGAATCGATCTTTTGTCATCCTCCCACCAGAAGTCGGAACACCTAAATAGTGTCCAAATTCGGTAGCTATCTGCATATTTAAGCAACCACTGATGTCTCTCTTTACCGCGGCCGGGGTATTTCTAGAGAAGAATAAAGAGCTTTTAGTGTAATTTACCCTCTCACCAGACATATTGCAAAATTGATCAAGACATTTTCTGACTGCTTGACTTTGTTCTACAGTAGCTTCCCCGAACAACACCAAATCATCGGCAAAGAATAGGTGGGAGAGTTGGACTCCCCCTACTACAATCGGCCTCCATTCCCCACTCATCACTGAGTCTTGTATCAAGTGTGTCAGATACTCCATACATAAGACGAAAAGATACGGGGATAGAGGGTCGCCCTGTCGGATCCCTCTAGACGGATTGAAACTCCCCGCCTTTTCCCCATTCCATAAGACTTCCGTCCTGCCTCGAGCTTGGCATGTCATGATCACGTTCACCATATCCGGAGGAAGTTGTGCCCTTTCCAAGATTGCTCTCAAGAAACCCCAACTGACTCGATCGTATGCCTTTTCTAGATCGACTTTGATAATCATCCATTGTCGACGCCTTTTATCAGCCATTGAATGGAGGACTTCCCTGACTACAACAATATTATCAATGATCTGACGTCCTGGCACAAAACTCGCTTGCGTGGGGGATATGAGACTCGGCAGAAGTGGCTTGATTCGGTTGACGATCATCTTCGTCGCTATCTTAAATACTTTAATATCGGAATTTGATTTTGTTATCGTCTTGATTAAATTATTCTAACTAACGGCTTGACTTAATCTGAGATCAAATGACCCTTAGGAATTATTAAACCAATAGAATTGGAACTTGACTAATTGTATTACTAGAGAAATAAGATTGTTGTTATGTTAGTCAATATGAATTAAAAGTATGGTTTGACCTTTTTGGAATTTCTGGATGTTCGGTAGAAATGAATTAAGGAAGTTGTTGAGAAATAAGATGATTTGAGATAATGATGATGTTATGACTACGATATGATAGTGAGTTCTTTTAAATTATATGAATTAAGTGTAGTAGTAAATTGACCTTGTGTGCACTAGACTTAGACTTATAATGTTAATTATTATGTGCTAGGTGACTTGTGAGCTGTTTGGACTCTTTGCTTGTTGCTTTTCATTTCGCTCATTCCAAGCAAGTTCTCCGAGACTTACTTAAGAATTTGGACTCCCATGCATGAGTGTTATATATAGTATGTTAGGTGCAAACATCCCGCATTAATATAGTAGTATGCTTAGGAACCGCATTAATGATTGAGCATATGTTTTCTCTTTGCGTTTGATAGAACAACCGTTATTGTGAGTCTAGGAGTCTTTTGCTAGGGTCATAAGATGACCAAGCCCCATCTGGTTTGTACTTAATTGAGTCCATTTGATATGAGAAGACATGAGAAAGAAAAAGAAATATGAGCATGAGAAAGAAAAGAAATATGAGCATGAGATTGATTTATATGATATTGATGGAAATGTGGCCGCAACCGAGTCACCACCTCCCACGTGGGCCTGGAGTAGGAGAGATATCTATTATACATTTATACTACAAAACAAAAAAAAATTACGGCATTCCATTACTGAGTTTGAAACAAACATAGACCCACTTCTACTTGAACCCTGAATGAGACCGGCTCGAAACCCGAACGATTCCAACCCGATTTGACCGAAAACCCGAATGAGTCCAACCCGATTCAGACCAAAACCCGACCAATTTGAGATTCATTTTGACCGAATCCAACCTGGCTAAGCCCGACGTAGAAATTTTACTCGAGCTGACCCGACTCGAATTTGATTGACCCGAACTCGGCCGGATCACCCAAATTGCCAACTCTACTCGCGATAGACGGCAAAAACAGTCGCAAAAAATTAGCGACGACAATCTTTTTTTTTGCGACAGAATTGTGCTGTTGCTAAAGCAATTTTTTTTTGTATTGTTCAAACGAATGAAGTGATTTGTATTAGAAGTAAAATTGTCTGTCCTTTTAGGTTATTTTAAGTAATAATCTTTGTTTATTTGGTGTCCTTGCTGTTGCGTCTCTTTTGTAGAGGGTCACAATTGAGGTTTTGCAATATAGTTTGTTGATGTTGTAGCCACGTACTCTTACTGTTCCTCGTCAAGACGTACTCGTCTTGAGGAAATTTGCTCCCTCTTCATTGTAGTTTGGATTACCACTGCCTAAAATTTCAATTATAAATAGGAAAATTTATGCTCCCATAGGTAGACATGCTTACTTAATGTTATTTTTAGGTCTATTATAGCTTGGCACTACATCTGCAACCAGTCAACCACTGGTGTATCTACATATTCTAAATCCTATTCAATCTGTTATGTTTGGCCTTCTATGGGATTAGGTATGTATAATTTGGTAGTTGCCCTTATGTGTTTGCTTTTTCCCTCGCAGTGCAAGCAGTGGCGGAGCCAAGAAAATTTCGAAGGGGGCACGATTATACATGTATGATATAGTTTTTGATTAAATTGACATAAAGAATTATAAGTAATACGATTAAATGATGTTATTTTAAGATAAAATGTCACCGGTTTATGATAAAACGATATTATTTTTTTCGTGCCTAAAAAAAATAAATATAAATATATAAATGAAATATCCGAAAAAAATTAACTAAATAAGTATAGGAAACACAATATAGTAAACATTAAGTTATTGTTATGGTTGTTATATGAGCTAAGTAGCTAGAGCTTGGCTTGAGTTTTGCTCAATAAAAGCTCGGTTTGAGCATCATTTACAAAATGAGTTGATTATGAGCACATTTTTATGCTCGATTCAAAGTTCAGCTTGACTCAATTGAAACTCAAATAACATGAGTTTTGTGAAATTTATAAATTTTCTTTTAAATTACTATGTCATGAGCAAATAAAGTTGCATAATACTTGGGAAAAAAACTTAGTTCAAGCTCGCTCATTTACTAAATAAGTCGAGTATGAGCTCAAGTTCAAATATAGGTTCGACTCGAGCTTGACTTATTTCTAAATGAGCTAAATATATTCAAATAATACTAGACTTGTTTGGCTCGAATAACAACCTAGTTAATATATATAACTTTGCACTCATAACATATAATATATAATGTATCACTAGTACAAAAGGGGGGGCTGAAGTACGCTTTTTTTTTTTATGCATAGGAGTACGCTTCTCTTTCTGTACTTATAGCGGCCGCACTCCCAAATGAGTACGCTTCTTATTAAACTGTTCTCATAAATTTTAAGTACGGTTTGATGTGAAAGCGTTCTTAAAATTGGCGTGTGATTTAGTACGGTTTTTAAGTACGGTTGCTCTGAAAGCGTTCTTAAAAATTTAGTACGGTTTTGATGTGAAAGCGTTCTTATTAAGTGTACTCAATAATAAAAATAAAAAACCTGCCTTTTTATGCTTTCATATATCTAAGACTCGAACCTGCGACCTCTTGCACCCTCAAATCAAATCGATCCGCTTCACACGCCTACCACTTGAGCTACGAAATTTAGTTGTTCCTTTGTTCATTTACTTAATCTTATTACAAAGAAAAATCTCAAATTTTGGTTTTGGGAAGACACTTTTCTTATAAAACCGTACTCATTTTCATTTTTGTAAGATCGGTTTTAGAAAAACCGAGTTAAATATTTTTTTACAAATAAACGAGAACGGTTTTAAAAAAAGTGTGTTCCCAACAAGAACAATTTTTATGTAAAATCGTACTCATAATTTTTTAAACCTTCATCAAGAACACTTTTCTTATCAAACCGTACTTAAAACAAAAAAACAAGTACGCTTGTTAAAAACCGTGTTCGTAATAGTCAAATTTAACACAATTGTAATTTCAAGTGCACTAAATTTTCTTTTTTAACCACGCTTTTCTTAATAACCGTACTAATTATTTTGAAAAGAAAAACAAGAACGGTTTTTACTAAGAACTGTACTTATATTTGGTCGTGGGAGTACACTTTTCATATGAAACCGTACTTAAAACAAAAAACAAGAACACTTGTTAATAAGCGTACCCAATTTAGTGTACTCCGGTCCCCCTTTTTGTACTAGTGGATAACCAGATATAAAATTTTTAAACTTGCTCAACTTCTTATCTAATTGTCGAAATGATTAGTATAACCTCTCATTTCCAAACTCTCGAGATGAATTATAGTATGTGAATGTTAATTTAAGTAAAATATAAAAGCATTATAGTCTATTAAAACATAATTAAAGTGATTAATATACCTTTAATTTTAAAATAGTCATAACTTTTTACTCAGATGTCGAATTAAGACGTATTATATATCAAAACAAAGCTATCGACGACGAGAATACACATAGGTAGTTCATCGAATGAGAGAAGGGGCACGTGACCCCCAGACCCCCTCTCAGCTCCGCCCCTGAGTGCAAGTATTGTGCTGCTACTAAATTTTTTTTTGGTGAGATTTTTTTTGGTGGCCTTCTAGGGATTAACTACTGGGATTTTTTTTTGTTTGAATGACCTACAATATCGGTTGTGTGAAGCTGGTAAACATAGAGTTACATCCTAACTTATACTCCCTCCGGTCGAAAATAAACGATGTTTGACTTTTGTGCGCTTAGTTTTAGGAGTTAAAAACTATATAAAATTTTATTTATTTTAATTAATTTTTTGCACAATATAATACTCCGTACTTATTACTAATAAATATTAAACTATGAAAAAAAATTAAATAAAATAAATAAGATTTTATATAGTTTTAACTCCTTAAACTACGTGCAGAAAAGTCATACATTATTTATTTCCGATTGGATGGAATATCGTTTATTTACGCAACCTGATTTGTAAAAAAGACTTAATACTCTTTTTTAGGGAAAATTGCAAAAAATATCCTAACCTTTAGGGGTTGTTGCGCTCAATAGCCTGAACTATAAAAAAATGCAGAAAATAGCCTCAATTATTTACTTGGTTGCATAAAATAGCGTCAAGCTACATTCATATTCAAATAATTACTTTCAAATTCAAATTATTTATAAAAAACAGTCTTAGGTTGCCTTTAAATTCAAATTAAATACAAAATCTCTCCAAAATAATTTCTATTTTAAAAAAAATCATCACTTCTTATATAAACAATGTTACACTTAAATTGTTGTTATCTAAACTCATAGCTAAATTAATTATAAAATCTATCTCAAACCATATAAATATAACTTAAATATACTATTATAAAAAATTAATTAGATTATTTACATATCATTAAAAGTAAATAAATACTTAAAAATTTTATTCACAATTGATCTAATAAGCTTCTATTCACAATTAATTAGATTTTTTAAAAATTATTTATTTACACAATTTATATGGTATAAGGTAGTTTTTATAATTAATTCAATGATGAATTTAGCTAATAATGATTTAGTGAGAAAAATTTTTTATGAGAAGTGGTAGATTTTGAGAATAAAAATTATTTAGGCTATTTTTTTTATATAAAAAGTGATGATTTTTTTTAAATAAAAATTATTTTGGAGAAGTTTTGTAATTAATGTTAATTATAAGGCAACTTAATTAAGCCTTTTTGTAATTAATTTGAATTTAAAGGTAATTCTTTGAATTTGAATGTAGCTTGAGGCTATTTTCTGCAATCAAGAAAATACTTGAGCCTGTTTTCTACATTTTTTTATAGTTCGGACTATTAAACACAACAACCCCTAAAGGTTTGACTATTTTTTTGCAGTTTTCCCTTTTTTTTTTATCATTTTAGTACAAAATCTTTTAGCTACGGATGGCCATCCTAATTTACTTATTTCTTCCGGATTCCATGTCGTTTTCGATGTCCTTGTCTTCATTCTCAGCCTTCTGGTCCTTTGTTATGCATTTATGTTACGGTTCGTCCTTTTGTTTTCATTTTCATTGTTGCTTCTACGTGTCTTCTTATTTTATTTATCTACTTGTGTGTTGTTTCGGATGGTCCTTTGTTTCGTCCAATTCAATTCAACCACTCATTTTCTTGCACCTACAGTTGAAATAAACATGTGTACGTTCCTCTTATATAGGTTGTCTCCACTAAATTTGGTGTATGCATATGCTTTTATCTTTAGGTGTATCGTGTGATCAGTTAGTTCAGATGGTCCTTTATTTCCTTCAATTAAATTGACTGCGCGCTTTTTTTTTTTTTTTTTCTTATACCTAGACTAGAATTCCAATAAATGGATGTAAATATGTAATATAACAACTACATTTACACTCGTTATTTTGTATTGTGATAGTCACAACTTTCCCATCTTCTCGAACTGGTGGTGGCACCTTGAAAAGGCGTGGTTAGAACCATCATCGTCACCTGAATAAATGTCGACTCTGGCACGGTGAAGAATCTTTAACTACGGTCATCACTCATGTTATAAGCCTTTTTCCCCAATGATTTGTCATAGGCCTGAACTAAACTCTAAGCCTTTTTGTTGAGATGTGAATGTAAAAAAAAGTGTCCCACATCGAAAAGTTGAACATAACAAGCCCTAGTATATGAGTCGGTGAGCTACTCCTTCTATTGTGAATTGGTTTTAGAATGGAACATGGAGGAGATGTGTTATTTTTTAATTTGTAATGAAGTTATTAGCTTCATTATTATTATTATTTTAAATAAAGCTATTAGCTTTGCTTGGCTTGACTTGATTATGTACTTGATACGATATGGTTACACTCATGAGTTTTTTTGAGTAATGAGGACTTGTATGTGATTAATCTATATACATGTACTAAAACCAATGCATAGCGTCCTATGTGGTGCGCTGTGGTTGATCCTAGGGGAAAAAATCCTATGTGGCGTCTTGTGGTTGATTCTAGAAAAAAATAATAAAATAATAACATGTTATCATTGTTTATAGAAAGTTATATAAGTCAATGTATCTATCTATATATATATTTAGTTAATTGACAAAAACATAAATAAAAAATATTTCATACTCATACTTACCAAAAATATTAATAGATAAATATGTAGTATTTGATAAGTGCTATTTTATTTATATGTAGACTATTAATAGATAAATGTAAATTATATATATATATATATTGAGAGAATTTAAATAAAAAATATTTAGATTTTTTATAATCCGTCAAACTAATTTTATTTATATATATATTAACATATTTTCCGTACACGGGACGGGACTTGCACTAATTTATTATAAACAAAATCACATTAAAACGTCTAAAATCAAATCGGCCACACATCCGGACTCGCACGCGGATGTGCGTTTCTTATACCTAACGTGAATATAACCGGAAGGTATGGAGCTAGCTAGCAATATAACTGGAAGGTAGTCACAACTTGTTAGCTACATAGTACATACTGGACCTTAACGTGAATAACGTTTCCTTTTATGATAAATTGGAGAAATTATAAAAATATTAATACGCTTTTTCTGACACCATAATGGTGAGTACGACAGTCCCTCCACATGGTTGAATCGCTTCGTCCCACAATATTCCATCTACAAAATATGAAATTTTTTTCAAATTGGTCAAAAAAGGGTAAAAAATTTGGAAAATAGCCAAAACTTGAAAGTATTTTGGGAATTAGTTAAAGTGGCGTAAAGTCGCTGTTTCAAACAGCGACTTAAACAGCGACTATTTTTTTTAAAAAAAAATTAAATTAATGGAAAAAATAACGAAAGACGTAAAAAAAATACATACGGGAGAGTCGCTGTTACAAACAGCGACTCTCCATTTTTTTATTTTTTTTAAATACTTTTAAGAGGGCATAAGGTAGAAAAAAGAAAAGGAGGGAGTATATATACATAGACACGGAGATAGATAGAGAGAGAGGAGGAGTGGGGCTTGGGGGTGGGCCGGAGAGAGTAAATATATAGATAGAGAGGCTTGAGTTTCAAGATGGTGATCTGGTTGTACGGCAATTACATGAGCTACGAAGCAAATGTCGCTGAAGACCCGGTTGATGTCGAAACCCCAGTCGATGTTGAGGGCTCTGTTGACGTCGAACACACTATCGATGTCGAGCTCACTGCGAAGCCCACAACCGAGCTAGAGAGGCACTCGATATCGAGTGCACCAGTCGATATCGAGCCACCTGTCGATGTCGAGTCCTCTGGAGATCGACCAAAGCTTCAAACACTCCCGAGGTCAACCAACCATATCGATATCGACCACTCTGATGTCGATGTCGATTAGTCCAGAAAGCAAAAGTCGACCACCTCGCCTCCAAACCCATCCAAAGCACTCCCTTATCCTTGAAAGGTGCTGCAAGATCCGGTAGACACCAAGTTTAGGCGCTTCGTGAAGGTCCTACAAGGGCTTAACCTTACCATCCCACTCATAGAAGCCCTGAACGAGATGCTGGCATACATGAGGTTCGTTAAGGACATTCTATCCAAGAAGAGGTCCATCTTACAGATCGCCGACGAATGCAATTCCATAGAGTTCCTTAAAAAGCGTGGCGATCCACGCAAGTTCGCGGTAACGGTAGGGGTAGGTAAGCATCAATTTAAAGCCCTATGTGATCTTGGGGCTAGTGTTAGTTTGATGCCCCTATCAATATGGCAACAAGTGGGCGTAGGAGCATTGGAGCCCGTTGACATGAAGCTCTATATGGCGGACACCTCCTTCATGAGACCAACTGGGATTGTGGATGATGTCCCTGTCAAGGTGGGAAAGTTCTTCATACCCACGAACTTCATCGTGTTGGACATACCAGAAGATTCTATTGTGCCTATTATTCTTGCTAGGCCATTTTTAGCAACGACGGAAGCCAACATCAATATGAGGAATGACACCCTTACATTCACAATCGGCAATGAGGTCGTCGAATTTCGCTTCAACCCTACGATGAGCGAGACAAAGTGGCTAGAAGAAGTTGCCCTCTCACCTACAAAGGAGAAGCTTCAGAAATTTTTGTTGGTGAGGACGGAAGCTGCAAAGAGAGTCAAGATCGACTTCACCCAGTCGAAATCGACCAAACCACTCGATGTCGACCCCTCTGACTCAATGTTGAGTGACTCTGATGATCAACCGAGTTGCCAGAAGCTTAAGTATGTGGTCCCCACTGTTGATGTCGACCACACCTACTCGGCATCGACTCTTGCACTCGAGATCGACACCACCATGTCGAGATCGACTGACCCTCAGCCCAAAGATCTCTGTTTCGGGCCCGAAAAGGTAAGCTCAAATATGATCCCTAACCCTCCTCTGTCCATTACTGAGAATTCAACTAATGGGAGGGTCAAATCTCCATGGTTTGCCGACATTTCCAAAGTTAGGTCACGAAAGAGAAGGAAAGCATTCAACAAAGAACCTAACGAATAAGAAGCCTTGGTTCCCGAGCTTAGATACTATCAAAGGGACCTAGATGATCCATGAGAAGAAATAAGCTTGAAGGGTCCCCACCCTAAAGGGACATGACGTATTGACGAAGAAGTTGGCCTAGCGACTCAGAAATCTAGAACGTGTACATAAAACTTTAAATTTTCCGCTTAGATGGTTTTTAGGGTTTTAAATTTTGGATTTTGGATTTTGAAACTTTGATATATTGTGGCTATTTCTTTATGAACTAACAAGAATTTCAGGTTACAAAGAAAAAGGAATGACGAAGAAGAAGAGAAGCTACTGCAGAGGCACTCGAAATCGACGGCCTAGGGTCGATCCATCTCCTGTAATTGACATCAATGACTCAGGAGCCAAATATTGCACTAGATATCGAGTAGGCCTCTCGATATCGACACCCCCTGGTGACCCTAGACTTCAACTTCTTCCTTGACACACAGATGCAGTCGACATCGACCTACTAACTCGACATCGACTTCTAGCATCGACCTGACCTGAAATCGATCTCAATCCGTAGGTTGCTCTATGAGTTTCTCTTCACCCTTGTTTTTCTTTTAATACAGTGAGGGGGAACTGTATATTTGAAGTATGGGGTAGGGATGAAACATGTCAAATGGTCACATCTTCGCTTTCTTTTATTCTCTGCATTGCATTCATGTTTAAGTTTTTGCACTTATTATTAGTTTATAAAAATGCAAAAATCCAAAAAAAAATTAGAAAAATGTCAGAAATAAAAAAAAAACATATTTACCTTATTCTAGTTTTTTAAACCCTACTTAGACGTCCTATGATGAGAACTCAATAGTTGACGTGATCATGTAAAACCTATGGCATATTTGGATGGTTTAGCCTAAGTCCTTAAAATTGTTTTTTATGTAGATTGTGAACTTGTGATGAAATTGAGCACATATGATCCTAGGTTAAAAACCAAAATCCAACAAAATTGCCCTAGTGAGAATTTTTGCCTATAGGGAAAACATTAAAAATCTCTCTGCTTTCTTGAGTGTATTTACTCTTCTTATGCATCTCTAAATATTATGATAGTTATTCAAAGCCAATCCATATATATATGTTTATGTTTATGAGAATTAAATGATGGAGGCATCTTTTAAGCCATTTTTATCCTCTCTTTACCTACCCTGCATTATCTCTGCTTGAAGCCAGAACATTAGCCCGAGCCTTACATTGCAAACTCCACAAAATTATCCCTAGCCGAATTGAGCCTGACCCCCATTTGGGAATTGAAACTTAAAATGGTTTAAATAATGCATTGTGGAAAGAAAGTGCATATTGTTAATTTTGAGCAAAGAAAATTTATGGGTTGGTATATATTTGCATCTTGTCACATATTGTAAAAGGATTTTTGGCTCACCATATAAATGCACATATTTTATTTATTTAATTTTCGTTCAAAAAAAAGAAAAGAAAAGAAAAAAGAGTTATTATTATATTAGTGCATGAGCCAATTATTCTTGAGTTCTTTTATTTCTTACAAGATTTATATTTTTTAGAGCATATTAGGTTTGAAAGAAGGTTGATGAGCATCATGGAAAGTAAGTTTGGAAAGTATATTATCTTAGGAGATGTGGTTTGGATGAGTTGTGTTAAAGTCTAGGAGTCTTGATTCTCGAATTTTTATAAGCACCACATAGCCAAATAATTCCACACCCTTTATTTCTTACCAAGCCCCATTACAAACCCGTCGAATGCAGTCTTATTTGAAGTCTTCCATTGAGTGAAAGTCCTCCTAATGGTTCTTATTGCATCTACGTAATTGGTTGCGAAGTGGATTATTATAAATTGCAATGTTTATGAGATTGTATATGGAATCGAGTTGAGAGTTGATCTTCATAGCCTAAACACATGAGAGTTGAGTGCAAACACATTATCCCTGTGAGGTTGGATTAAATATTGCATATGCCTATGGATCGCTCATATATGTGTGATGACGTTAAATTCACTAAATTTGCTTTGCTACCACTTATGATGTTGCTTTTGACAAGGGCGAAGACTTGAAGGGTGTGTTGTAGGTGTTGGTTATTCCTTGGTTATTGCTTGAGAACAAGCAAGTCTAAGTATGAGGTATTTTGATGTACATATTTGTACCCTTTTTATTTGCATGTTTTGACTTCATATTCCATTCGATTCCTAAGTAAAGGTTAAAAATAATGCTAATTTGTATAGAATGAGTTAACATGCAAGAAATAGAGTCTGCACAAGTTTTGGTCTAAATATGTAGGAATTGGAGCGGAATCGGAGTCAAAATGAGAAAGCCAAGTGAAGCAGAAAAGAGGTCGATATCGACCATATATGTCGAGATCGACATGGTAGCTCGACGTGGACCATGAGCGTCGAGATAGACCACACAGAACCACTGAACCAGGTCGAGTGCCCTTGTCGACTGGCAGTTTTTTGAGCCAAGTCGACCTCGTTGCTGATAGTCGATATCGACATCCCTAGTCGATATCGACTGCTTGTTTTTGTCTCTGCAAGTCTTTTGTTGTAGTAGAAATCGACCGCCCTTGTCGACGTCGAGTGCCCTACTCGAGATTGAGGCTTCTAGTCGACATCAGACATGAGCTTTCAAGGACTATCCCGCTGACACGCTTCCTCGTGGATCGATCCTGACTCCCTTCTACTACAGTGGGAGAAAGTCTTGTAATTATTTGCGTGGACTAGGATTCGGTTTGCATTTATATTCTATATTTGTTTTACTCGATTTCCTCCTCCTAACAGTACTCGATCTCGACACAGGTACTCGACATCAACCAGATGACCCGAGATCGACTGAGGAGAAAAGATGAAGATCGAGCTAAAGCCATGTCGACCACAACAAACCAACTCGACTCGACATAGGTCACTCGATATCGACTTGTCCACTCGACATCGACTAGTGTAACAGACGTGTGAGAAACGCGGATTGGGCCGAATCTTTGGAGGATATTACTTAGCCACGAAGACATCTATCATCTACCAAGATTCATCTATCTTAGGGGTATATTCCAAGCATGTTTTGGAATATTACCTATTTTAATATTTTATTTTAGGATATAATTTAGTTTAGATAAACTTTCCTTATAGCAATTTTATTAGGATTAGGACTCCAATCCTTGGCTAGCAAGGGTTAGGAGGCTATAAATAAAGCCCTAGGGGGCTGGTTTTAGTCATTCAACTCACCAAAGATCATTCGATCACAAGCAAAGAGAAGGAAGAGGTGATAGAGATAGAGAGAGAAGGTGGTTGTAAGAGTGAAGTTTCTTTAGAGTTTTAATTCAAGGTTTCTATTTTTATGCAAAGATGTTTTCCCCAATGAAGAGAGAGTAGTCGTCCTACTTCTAGGGTCAGGGTGAACCCGGCGGTAGCCATGTAAGTACGATTTATTCTATATTTGATTATGCGATTTCATCTTCTACCCCGCGCTCAATCCTTTATGTGAGTTTAGGATCATTCCTTATTTACCTTATATGAAGCGAAAGTGGATTATATGTGAATTTGGATATTAATTAGGTTTTGCCTGCGAAAGTTAACTAAACCCTAATTATGAAAAGGTAGAAAAAATTAGGTTTTCATGCAAAAGCCTCTATATTCCTAATTGGTAATGAAAAAAGCTTAATCTTTTACGTGATTAAAGTAATAATGCATGCATGGTTATCAACGTGGTCAATCCCTACCTTAGGAGCTTTTAGTTATATTAAACAAAACCCAAAAAGATTCTGTTTTTATTTACTTTATTCATTTTATTTTATTTCTTTTTTGGCATTCGTCACTATTTGTGAAGATACTCGATTTCGACCACCTGAG
Organism: Persicaria maculosa; assembly: GCA_963922045.1. NCBI lineage: Eukaryota > Viridiplantae > Streptophyta > Magnoliopsida > Caryophyllales > Polygonaceae > Persicaria > Persicaria maculosa. The sequence goes on from OY998271.1 coordinate 42,223,807, forward strand.
TCGATATCGACCAACTGCATCGAGAGAGCCCTACGTCGATAGTCTTCTGAGTCGATAGGAACCCATTGACTCACTCGAGATCGACCAACCTAGTCGATATCGAGTGCTTCTGTTTTCTTCTCTTCTCTACAGGTTTTCACATATCGATGTCACACACTAGGAATCGACTGCCCCTGTCGATATCGACTCCCCAACTCGATATCGAGGCTACTGGTTGACTTGCGCAGAGTTCTAAAGACTATTCAGGCATCGCTGACCAGGCTCCTCGTGGATCGATCCTCATTCCCTTCCACTATAGCGGGAGGAAGTCTTGTAATTTATTTGCGTGGACTAGGATTCGGTTTGATTCATATTTATATTTATTAGACTCGATTTCCTCCTAACAGCAGCAACACTATATTTCTTCCACTCTGTCTCAAGCCGTTGCGGCCAGTACGTGTCCACAACGACAACTCGTGGGCCACCCAAAACATCACCCCTATCTGTCACTAGTTTACACAGAAGGTAACAACTATGCTCCATGTGCTGCATCAATTGCCACCCAAATGAAAATCCATCACGAATGCATGACCTATACCAAATGCACTAACTAAATAACACAGCTTTTGTACCTCTATCGTGAACCAAAATCTGGGTGTCTGTATGGAGGTAAAGAAATCATTTGTAAGATCCGTGTCGTACCCTGTAGTTTGTTTCTGTCCATCCCCACTACACATACAGGATGACAATGTTAGGTGACATACACATATCTACCTTTTTCGATTAATTTAGACTAAAACACAATTTTTGTAAACCTTTCAAGCCACTGTGCTACGATGTCATTGTTCGACACGGACACAAATCCCATCTGAATGGCATCAGCAACACCGACCATGTCCTTCCCTTTTTGGCCCGTAGCTTTCTTTGCAGGGGGAGGCATCCCTTCTCCATCACCCTTCCTTGCCGACTTTTTTCTCATACACCTACACACGATTTAACAGCTTCAACTATCAATCCCACTGTTTTCATCCTGTGTCACCCAACCAAATGACCCTGTTGTCCAACTATATTAACCTTGTAACTAAGCTTACCTTCAGAAGCTGTTCTTCTTCGGCCTTCTCCTCGGCCTCAGCGTTAGTCTGGCCTACCATATCAGCATCAACCACCTACAAAACACACTCACACATTAAATTTTATCCAAGATTGGCCTTGTCACTACGGTTTCGTACCAAACTAATTCATATAATCGCTACAGGGCACAGAAGCTTACCTTCACAATTTCTCCTCCTTCTGGCTTCTCCGGGCCTTCATCTTCAACCTTCTCAACCGTATGAGCATCACCCACATTCAAAACACAATCAGACATTAAATTGGATCGCAGATTGTCCTTGTCATTTAAAACCAAACACCATGTCACGCAACTATCAATCCCACTGTTTTTATCTCGTGTCACCCAACCAAATAAACCCTGTCACCCAACTATATTAACCTTGTAACTAAGGTTTTGCCCAAAATTGATTCATATAATCGCAACGTGGAGAGGAGAGGGGCTTACCTTCACAATTTGTCCTGCTGCGGGCTTCTCCCCGCCTTCAGCTTCAACCTTCTCAACCGTTTCAGCTTCAACCTTCTCCTCGCCTTCAGCTTCAACCTTCTCAACTGTACCAGCTTCAACCTTCTCCCTGGCTTCAGCATTCCCACCTGCAAAACACATTCACACAATAAATTGGATCCCATATTTTCCTTATCATGTAAGATAAAACAACATGTCACACAACTATATTAACCCAGATTTCCCGTGACACTAAACATAAAACACCATGTCACCCAATAACAAACTTACATCGTCATGAGCATCTTTTTCCTCACCATCCCCTTCCTTGTCGACAACAGTCTCTTTAAATCCCTTCTCTTCCTGGCCATCCATGTCCATATAAGCGTTAGCATCCCTTTGTTGTTGTTGCCCTACTCCTCCCATCCCTTGAGCATCTTGCAATCCATTTACAACCTCCTCCAACCCATTCATCTGCAGAGATTAGGTTTTTTAGCATCAACCCTCGTATATAATTCAGAAACAACCCCATTTCAAATTCAAACAAACAACAAAATATTCCCATCAAGAGTTTAGAGAAGAATCCCATAATTATGAAAATGTACGTGTCAGGAGTCCATTTACACATGTCACCCCAGTTATGTAAACTATGCAAAAAACAAAGATATGAGAATGAATTACATACCTTTCCATCCATCTTCTCCATCCAACTTGACATGGTTGCGAGCCTCTCCATCATTGCTTCCAGTGTCTTCACCACGTGGTCCCCCCCCCCCCCCCCGGTGTCCTTGTCATCAGGTCCTCTCCACGTAGTTGGGACAGCCTTAGAGGAGCTCCCAACTGGGGCATGAAAAATGGCACACCAAGGGTGCCACAATATCATCGAAAAGGAGGTCGGCCACCTCTTGCCGGTAAAAGCATCCATCCATCAACCCCAGCTTAGCCTCATCCGGTATTAGTAGTGGATTCTCCTCAACCTTAATTCCATCCTTGTCCTCAGGGTCCATGCGTTTGACTATAGTGTCATAAGAGAGGTTTTCGTCTTTCGTGGTCCACCTGAGACAACGAGACAATGCCTTGTAGGACACCTTCGACGCAAACTGGACCCCAAATTCTGGTATGGATGCGTACAACCAAATCTACAAGGCATCCGCACTTGAATTACAAACTTATGCATGATATGAAGTAAAAATGAGCTTTCCTAACTTCATTATCATTGTAGAGTAATATGAGTGTGGTCGAGAAGGTTACCTGGAAGGCAAGAGGATAACCCATCTCCCATAACCGTTGCTGTTGACATCTGGTTTCAAGTCAGCCAGCTGACGCTTTATGTCGCTATTCAGCGACGCGTGTGTGGTCTCATAAACGATCCTCCCCCATGGGAATGACAAGAAGCGATCGACGTTCTCCACTAGCCTGACAATCCAGCCCCGCAATGATTTCCTACTTTCCCCGCCCAACAACACTCCTTTGACATTTAGGAGGAGAACGAGCTTAAATTTTTTTCTCGCGCTCCGCTCCTTCAACAGCGAATTCTTCAAGTCGTCCTCTAGATCCCCCACTGTCATCCTGTCATTGTTGAAAAAGTCCTTCACGACTTTTTTGTCTTCCTCCATCTCAGCCACCCTTGGTCGACCACACCGCAGCCCAGTGACTAGGGCAAACTGCTTCAGCGAGAACCGCCGAAGCTGCCCCTGTATCATATACCACGTCTCCCACTTATTCTCAGTCTCAACCTGATGTTGTAGTGCATAATGCACTAGTTGTGACGAGAATTTGACGTGGTTCGACAACCCTACTGAGCTGGCTGTCCAGGAGCTTGTCCCAGTCATAGGGGTCGAGGTAGTTGTCGATGTTGGCTAGGACGGATAATCTCGATCCTTGGTTCACATGTGCCCGGAAGTGCTTATCTTCTGGGACTGCGTATTGGGCCTCCTGCTTATTCGAGGATACCCCTCCCCTCGTCCTCACATTCCTAGTCCGCACCATTTGTTTCCTGCAGTTGCGTTCAGACGAACAAAATCAAATTTCCACATAAATTCATATCCCCCTGTCACCTAATGCTATATCCCCAGTTAATAAACTGTCAAACCCATGTCACTACACCCCTGCCACCCAACAATTTCCAAATCAAACACACCCATGTCAATTTTCCCACTCCTTCAATCACCCATAAAAAAACTTCCCATATCTCAATTACCCCATATCGCAGTACAAAAAAAAAAATCCAACCCTTATCACTCAATTGGATACCCCTGTCTTTCAAACCATCAAATTTCAAATAAAACTCAACCAACACCTTAATCTTTCTTCAATCGCCCACCTAAAACATCCTCATATCCCAATTTCCACATATCGTCATTTTCCCTTTTGCACCTAGTAACAAAACAATTATCGAAACCCTTCTCACCCAATCGGAAACCCTTGTCACCCAATTCGAAACCCATGTCACCCCTTTTGTATTTCAAACCATCATAATTCAACTCAAACCCAACCAAAAACTCCATCCTTCTTCTTCAATCACCCACCAAAAACATCCCTATATCCCAATTTTCACTCCCACCATTGCCACCCTACTAGGTCTTCCAAAACCCTAACCCCCGATTTCCCCTTTCCAAAACCGAAAACCACCCTCATTCTTCAACAGTAGCCACCAATCCCACCTCTACACAACCCACCATTCTGGCCACCATTTACACCATTGCCCTAACCCCTGTACCAACTACTTCGCCGACCCACACCCGCGCACAGTACCAGAAAAGGGAGAAAAGGAACGACGATGTGGAGAAGATAGAGATGGGGGCGTGCCTGTGTACTCTAGCGTCGGCGTTCGTGGGTGCTCGACTCGTCTCCAGCCTCTCGTCTTCAAAATCCGAGGATGGTCAACCGTCTCCCAACCGCGCTCACTCCTTTGCTTTTCAATGGGGGCGTACCTGTGTAACCACTCTTGCTCTTGCTCTCTCTCTCTCTCTCTCTCTCTCTCTCTCTCTCTCTCTCTCTCCCTCTCTCTCTCCTTTTCAATTTTTAAAACCAAAAAAATGGGGAAAGGGGTGTGATTTGATTGGCATTTAATGCCCTTTATAATTTCCCCTTTCTTTTCTCTGGTTCCCGCCGGCATTCTCCCTCTTCACCCCCTTTTTTCCTTTTCTTTTCCTTTTTTTGGTGTAAATTAAGGGCTATTACCGGTAGAAGTAACCTGTGATTTTGTGCAATTTTTGGCCAAAAGGGGTTATTTGTGCTAAATTTCAAGAGTTAAGTCTTAAAATACAATTTTTTTTGCTATTTACCTCCGTTTCCTGTATTTTATATGTATAGTCATATTTATTGGTAGCAGGCACAACTGATTTTAAAGCACAAGACTTGTTGTGTTTGGCCAAACAATTTCATAAAAGAAGTTTGGAAGAGAACTTTATTAGAATTGAAAAATGAATTTGTAAAATCGAGTTTCGCACCAACCGCAGGATGCTAGTTGTTAGAAAGAATCATTAATTAAAGCCAAGGAAAAGAGGAAAATGGGCAAATTGCGAGACAACAGCTCCTTCTAAGTTCTGCCTACCAAATGTGCCAAAATACACACATGCCATTTAGACTAACCAATGGCTGTGTGTAAATGTCTAAATGTGTATTTTTTAGACATTTTTTAGCTCCGTTGATTATTTTTGTGGTTTGCAAATGTGCATATTTGAGCATGTAATGTGCAAATTTGGGCACATCACCTCCCCATGTGAAAAAACTTTTTCAAAAAGCAAGACAATTTTATTAGTGTATTTTTTATGATTTTTGTTTTCTTTTTTATTTTAAATTAATTGTATTTGAATGGTGTGTAAAAAATACACATTTGACCATCGGAGCAAAATACCAAAAAGTAAGGTGTATTTTTATACACCTTGTGCAAATTTATACATTATAGGCAAAACCATTGTGGATAGTTTTATACTACTTATTTTTATTTTTAAAATGAGTTGAACTGCAGCAAACCTCAAACCGTCTTTAAATCTGTCTCTTTTTTAACTATATGGGTGTCCCTATATATACTGCAAATTCACGTATTAAAGTTGTTAATCAACGTCGGATTCGACGTTGTAGCGTTAATTATATTACAACGTCGGATTCAACGTTGTAATATGTGAAGTGAAGGATCGGATCGGGCCGAACCGGGCTAACAACGTCGGATCGGATGTTGCTATGGTAAATTTTACACATTTTTTTACAACCCACCCACAACACCAAAAAAAAAACACAACGTTCAAAAGGACATTGTAAATAAAAAATTTCAAAAATAAATTTTGTTTTTTTAATATCTTATATTAGGCCCGATCTGGCCCGTATTAGCAACGTTGAATTAGACGTTGTAACAACATCTAATTCAACATTGTTACAAGGTTCGGATTTTTTAAGTGAAATTACAACGTCGGATTCAACGTTGTTACAACGTCGGATTGGACGTTAATTTGCGGTGTATATAGGGAATGCGTAACTATTTATATTTAAGGGTTTTGTTAGATACACCACAAATCCCTTTCTTTAAGCGCAAGTCCATTCCAACGTGTAGACCCTTTTTAATTAATTAATACACTTTCTCAATTAATTAGTCAACTGCAACTCTGCACGTCCATTCCAACGTGCAGATTTGTTGTGTAGTTAGTTTCTCCGATATTTAAATACTCTATTATTATTAGATTAATACTACAGTTTTTATAATTTATGTAATAGTACCTTTTTTTTTAATTTATGCAGTTAGAGAATAGATTAACAGGAAATGGTACAAACTATACCAAAAAATGGGCCTTTTTGCAAAAGTGTAGTGTGAGGCCCAAAATTTGCTAAACTAGACCAGTCCACCTTTTGCAAAAAAATTGTCCGGTTTCCTTGCACTGTTTGTGACCGGATGTAGCAGGTGAGGAGGGGGATGGGTAACTGTTCATGGGCGCCGGTTTATAAAATCAAAAAGACGAGGGAGAGAGATGGTACACAAATGATTTGAAGCGCTAGAGAGACGAAAAATCAGAGGAGAGAAAGGAGGAGCGACAGGCAGGAAAGAAGGCCGATTTCACCCTCAACTCTACCAAAATCGAAGTAACTGGTTGAAGAAGTAAGTAAGCAACTCTTGATGTGTGATTTTCAGTTGCGATTTTGGGGACATGGGGGTGCCATTGCAGTAGAGGAATGAAATAGGATGGGTTGGGGGTGCCTTTGCATTGCAGTTGCGATTTTGGAGAGTTGGGGTACGATTAGGGTTTGTGGGTGTCGGGAATCGGATGGGTAAGGGTTAGGGGATGTCGGGTAAGAAATGGGGACAAATGGGCAAGGAGGGGTTCAGATGGGTAAGCAATCCACAAGATTGGGGATAATCGGTAGGGGAACTTTCCGCATGTGGTAAGACGGTATATAGAATATTGTGTCTGAAATTTTGGTAGGAGATTTCGTAGGGCTGGATAATTAAATTGGTAGAACATATTTGAACAACTGGTATGTCGACAATGGTGTGGGAATTTTTGGTGAATTGGTTTTGTAGTGTTGAAACCCTTAGTGCCCACCAACTGTTTGATGAAATGCCTATATATTTGATGAATTTTTGGTGAATTGGTTGTGGTGAATTAGGTGACCTGAATGTTTGAATGTATATGTGTGTGGTGGTTGTCTATATGTTTGAAAGTACATGTCTGAAAGTATATGTTTGGTAAAATGCCTATATGTTTGATTAATTGTTGGTTAATTGGTTTTGGTGAATTATTTTGGCTATTTGATGTGTTGGGAAATAGGTAATATCAACCAAACTTGTATGAAATGCGAAATTGGTAGGACAGTAGAGGACAACAGAATTGGCAATGAAATTGGTAGGATAAATTTGAACTGTTGGTATGACAGATTAGGTGACCTGAATGTCTTAATCTATATGTGTGTGGTGATTGTGTTGCAGGTCCCCTCTGTTCAATCAGCATAAAAAATGACAAATACAGGAAACAAATTTTGGAACCTAAGATTGTTACATGTATTTTTGCAGGCTGTGCTGGCTGTTGCAAAGAAACACCACTTCTCTGGTAGGGCCTTATCACATTCTAGTTTGGACCTGCTTGAATGTCTGGACATATACATTGACCGTGACGATTACAAGGCCCTCATGAAGAGCCAATTTGGGGGCATTGTCAGGATGGGATCCAGAAACAAATTCGCCGCACAGTTGGTATACTATTGCCTTCTCTCTAGGGGGTAGTTCTGATAGAAGACAAAGGAACACCTATAAAGGAAAGGTACAAGATGACTTACCCATCGCTGCCAGTGCCACCAACAAACTTCTTGCACTTTTTCAGGTATGAAAAAAGACAGTTGAACACTATTGGCAGGCCAAATATGTTATATTGGTAGGATTGGTACTGTATCGTTTCCTTGGATGCACGTGTCGCTTTTCCCCGTCCTTTCCGTTTCTCTCCTACTCTGCCTCACTTTTTGTAGAGCATGTTATGGTGTTTGAGATCCTCCTCTGAAGCTTATATATGTGCTTGGGGAACACACATTAATGCAATGATTGCATTTTTCCCTCATAAATGCTCCCCCCTTCCCCCCAATGAGGAACCCCGTTTTTGCGCCAAAAGTACACTAACAGCCCGCCAAATCAGCTACAGTGACTCCCCTCCAAATTCTCTCCAAAATCTCTCCAGGTATGGAAGGACAGGTTTAGCCTATTGGTAAGACAAATTGATTCTATTGGTAAGACGGAAAGTGTCCAGTTTCCTGAAATGAACGGGATGCTTTTGCCCTCACCTTTCCACTCGTCTCCTATGTTGCCTCTCTTTTTGCAGAGCATTTAATGGGGATTGACATTTGACACCCATCAATGAAGCTTATATATGTGTTGATTGACACCCTTAACTCCAATCATTTCATTTTCCCCTCATAAATACTCCCCCCATTTTCCCTCTTGAGAACCCCGTTTTGACGCCATATCAGCCTGACATGTACAGTGTTTCCCCCATCCATATCTCTCTCTCCCACAAGCATGCTTCCCCCTTCACCTGCTACTTTCCCATCTGGTTACCCCAAATATTTGCTAAACTAGACAAACCCTTAGCCAATTTTCCATGTCATAGTCTACTTTCGCAAAGTTTTTTTTTGGTCTAGTTATGCAAATCGGCCATAGATTAAACACATTTACCTAGTAGCTGATGTTGTTGTTGTAACAAGGGCAGCTATCCATCAGCAAACTTAGGCTCCGTTTGTTATTGATACCTTGATATCAAAATATCGATATTGGTATCAAGATATTAATATCGGTTGATATATCGATAGCAAATAGACCTGTCAATCGGGGCATTCAGGTCGGGTTCATGTTCGGGTCATTCGAGTCCCGAGTAAATCGGGTTACCGTTCATTCCGGGTCGAGCCAAACCGGGTTTATCCCGGGTTCGGGTCGATCCACCGGGTCAAAAAACATGAACTTTTTGAAGAATTTTTAAAAATATTAAAATAATATCAAAATTAAATTGTAATATAAATATGTCAAATTAAAAAAAATATTAAAATTAAATTTATAAATATTATTATAATAATAACATTATATTAATATTTTAAGCATAAACAAATCATATTTATACAAATAAGTGTTATAAAAATACTATAATTGTAAAATATATAAGCTATTTAACTTATGAGTGACCTTAACGAATACAATTGCATGACGAATATGTGCGCGGTCAATCCGGTGTCTGTGTGGCGTCTACATGGTGCTGACTCATCGGGTCGATTTTGACCCAACGGCTCACTTGACCCTAAAAGTCCCGGGTAATTCGGGTTTGGGTCAATTTCAGGTCCCGGGTCTAAAACACCGGATTCAAACCCATAAAGTTATCGGGCGTACGAGTCGAGTTTTTCAGGTCGGGTCATTTTTTTGACAAGTCTAATAACAAATGATATCCCATCAAAATCAGTATATCAAATAGACCCAAATATGATATTCAGATATCAAGTGATGTCTAGATATCAAATGACATCAATTAATAAACTAACACTCAACATCATATATCACATTAAGCAATATCGATATTTATCTATATCAAATATTAGATATTAGATATCGGAGTGATATCTAATACTCCCTCCGTTCGGAAATAAATGATGTTTGACTTTTTTGCACGTAATTTTAGGAGCTAAAAACTATATAAAATCTTATTTATTTTAATTAATTTTTTTCATAGTTTTATACTCCCTCCGTTCGGCAAAACATGTCACTTTACTATTCACACAAGCTTTTTTAGGAGATAAAAACTATATGGAATATCTAATTTTTTTAATAATTTTTTTAACAATTTCGTAGTTATTATTAATAAGTACAAACTTGTTTAAAAAATTTATAAAAAATAAATATTTTATATAGTTTTTATCATTCAAAAGAAGCGTGCGTGAATAGTAAACGACATGTTTTATTGAACGGATGGAGTAATTATTACTAATAACTATTAAACTATGAAAAAAATAAATAAAATTTTATATAGTTTTTAACTCCTAAAACTACGTGCAAAAAAGTCAAACATCATTTATTTCCGGACAGAGGGAGTAAAATATTATTGTAATACCTAACCATCTAGGCCTGTCCACGGGTCGGACCCGACGGGTCACCGGTCGGACCCGACGGGTCACGGGTCGGGAAATCAGGACCCGAACCCATGGGATAGGCGGGTCGGCGGGTCAGGTGACCCGAAGGGTCATGGGTCGACCAGCCGAGTCAACGGGTCGATCCTTTTTTTAAAAAAAATTTTTAAAAATTCTACCCAGAAACAACCCATTTAAAAAAAAAATTGTCGACCCGGCGGGTCAATTTCACAAAATCCCTGACCCGAACCCGAACCCGTAACCCACCATGACTCTTCACCCCTCTGATCCGGACCCACCGGATGTCCGGATCCATGATCAGTCGGGTCGCCGACCCGCCAAATCCGTCGGATCATGAGTTGACTCGTGACCTGTGGACATGCTTATAACCATCCTTCAATGTGTGATTGCACACAGTTCAAAAACTTCAAATGTGACGGGGCTGGACGGGCAGATTGAAAGAGACATAACTTTATCATGTGTTTTACTTTTACTACTCCGTATAACGAAAATTCTGGAAACTAACTAAACGTCGACATTGATTCAGCTAGCCACACTGGATTCAGACCAAAATAACAAACAAGGCTACCCCATCGGCCAGTAAAATTAACAACTCTTTTACCAGTATACCTGTCAAAACATAACCCGATCTGAAAAATTCGATACGTATGTACGGTAATTTTACGAGTTTTAACCCGATATTTTAGACTCGGGATCCGAAATCGACCCGAACCCGAATTATCCGGAACTTTTAGGGTCAAGACCCAGTGACCCGTTGGGTCAAAATCTACCCGGTGAGTCAACACCGTGTAGACGCCACACATGCACCAGATTGACCCCACATAGATTCGTCATGCAATTGTATTCGTTAAGGTCACTCATAAGTTAAATAACTTATATATTTTATAATTATAGCATGCTTATAACACTTATTTGTATAAAAATGATTTTTTATGCTTAAAATATTATTATTATAATATTATTATAATAATATTTATAAATTAAATTATAATATTATTATTTCATTTAATTTGGCATATTTATATTATAGTTTAATTTTGAAATTATTTTAATATTTTAAAAAATTCTTCAAAAAGTTTGAGTTTTTTTACCCGGTGGGTCGACCCGATCCTAGGACAAACCCGGTTCGGCTTGAACCGGAACGACCAGTAACCCGATTGATCCGAAACCCCATTTATCAGGGACCCGAATGACCCAAACCCAAACCCGATCCAAATGATCAGATTGACAGGGCTACTTACCATCCCCCCCCCTTTGCTTTGAAAAATGTAAGAATTCGAAAAAAATGGATAAGACATTATTTGATTAATCGAGAGATCGAAAAACTTCGACAGACGAAGAAACCGTCAAAAAACACAAACAAATAAAAATGAGATTAACATAGAACACGGTAGACAACCAACGGAGCGCAACACCAATCCTGACATTCTTGTCATTGAAGAAAGTGTGGGAAGCAAATACATGCACTCAACAAAAATGCACTATTGTAGTAGCATTTTTCGAATCTGCTTCTTGGATTTTGGCTAAGATCGGGGTTTGAGGTAGTTGTTTAATTATTTTCTTAGGGTTTTTTGGGGCAGTTACCGGCCCTACTTACAAAATTAACATGGTTCAATAACTTTTTTTTTTAAATATTCATTAAAAATATTTATTTACTAAAATATTCACAAAAAATTCCATTTTTTTTTTATTTTTCAGAAATCGCGTTTCAAGCCACAACTACAATCATGGAGGAGTGCTTCTCCCGCCCAGATTCCTCTTAGTAGCTCCTCTCGAGCCTTTTCTTGCATGTAGGGATGGCAATGGGTCAGGTGATGGGTGGATGATCTACTTCCGTCACCAGACCCACCACCCAAAACCCTTCACCCCTACCCAACCCATCACCCTCCAAATATTTCACCTGTCCCGTCCACACATCACCCATCGGTGATCGGGTGGATCGGGTGATAATTCGGGTGCAATACAAGACATCAAATTCATCAAAAAATTTTTTGTTGAAAAACATACGTCGAACACATCAACGAATAAACATTAATTAGGAGCTCATTGCATTCACGTTTCCATTTTAATTAGGATCCAATTGCATTGCATATCTTCAAATAAAAATTGCATAACTTACTTTATGACAAGATATTTCCATTTTAATCGTTTGATAGGTATCTTGAATTAGGGTTTAGGGGGTATATTGGTAATTTCATATATAAAATATAATTATATAACATAAGTCGGGTGACGGATCGGGTGATGGGTCGGGTGACTGGTGGGGAATGTCTTCACCCAAATCCGACCCGACCCATCACCCGTTCATCCATCACCCATTTAATATCCGCTTTATTTCGGATTTTCACCCACTTTTTCGGGTCGGATGAGACGGATATCCGTTGGGTGCGGGTGAAATTGTCATCCCTACTTGCATGCTCACCAGAAACCATATACGTGACTCCTCCTCCCACCGCCGCCACCACTCTTTAATGTGCAATCACCGTCGACGGAAGAGAGGCGTTGCTTGTAGTTGCTTGAAGTCGCGCTTCTTGCAATTGCTGGAAGAGATGGTCGTCTATTGTTGCTCACGTAAATCGTGACTTAAAGGTGCGCTTCACAATTTTTTTAATTTAGAAATAAAAAATGGAATAAACGCTTGTAATATCACATTTTACGAGAAATTATGACTAAAACACAGGTTGAAATTGCGTTCTTATAGCCAAATGTAAAATCCCCTGTGACGCCAGATTCAAATTGGTGATTTTCTCTGAAACCTGCTAAAAAAATAAATATTTTTGTAAATATTTTAAACTTGCGAATATATATTTTGAAAAATAAATATTTTTAGTTAATATTTTGAAAAAAAATTCTCCAAATATATTAGCCTTTTTGAATAATAAAATGATTATTCTTGATTATGCCACATATTTAGAATCGCAACTATTCATTTAAAAGATTTTTTTTAGGTCTACCTTAATTGTTTCCACAAATTCTGTCGGTGGGTCACGTGGAACAGGTTATAAAATGGATTATGGATCTTGCATCATAGGTAGACCTGTCAAACGGGTCATTCGGGTCGGGTTTGGGTCGGGTCATTTCGGGTCTCGGGTAATACAGGTTTCGGGTATTTTCGGATCCCGGATAATACGGGTTTGACCGGGTTTTCGGGTCATTTCGGGTCGATTTCGGGTTGGTCAATTTTTTCTTTTTTAAATTTAAAAAAATCATGATTTGATAATTTTGCGATAAATTTAAAATTCTAAAGTTAAAGACGTTGTTCATAAGTTCTGGTGCTTGTAATTATATACTATATTTGATCTAAAATATTTGATTTTTATTATTTCTCGTAATTTTTAATAAAATATAATAATATATAAAATATGAAATTTTCAAATAATTTTTTAAAAATAATTTCATGCAATTAGTAATAAGCATAGAATTGTTTTAATGTTTTAATATTTTTTAGAATTTTTATCTTCTTAAAAAAGTCTGTTGAAAAATAAAAAATCAAATACTATCGATCGGACGGAGTATTACACAATACAAATAAATATAAAAGTTGATTTGAAAATGAAATATCAAGTGATTGTAATTATAAAATGTAATAAATTAGAATCTCCATAAAAAAATTTAATCATATATAATTATAAATCAATCGGGTCAATCGGGTCAATCGGGTCACCGGGTCAAATGGGTAAATCGGGTCAAAATTACCGGGTCAATCGGGTCACCGGGTCGAAACCCAGATTACCCAGAAAATTTTCGGGTTTTCGGGTTCGGGTCGGAAAAAATTTCCGGGTCGAAATTCCCGGATTCGGGTCGAAATTTTTTCGGGCGTTCGGGTCGGGTCGACCGGGTCGGGTTGTGTTTTGACAGGTCTAATCATAGGTGTGTTTGGATTCAAATGCATTATATTTGTAATGTAATTATAATTATAAACACTTAAACAGTGTTTAGTTAGTCGTTTTACAATGTGTTAATAGCGTAAATTTTATATAAAAAACCTTGTAAATTATACCAATTAATTATACTAAGTTTACAATATAATTATAAATTTACGCAATAATGAGTGTTTAGTTGATACAATTTATAAGGTATTTTATTTAAAATTTACGTTATTTTAAACATATTATAAAATGTGTAACCAAACACTATTCAAGTGTTTATAATTATAATAAATAATTCATTGGAATCCAAACACACCTATACTCTATTGTAATCTCTTTTTATTTGATTTTAAAAATAAATAATAAATAAATAAATTTACCCTTAACAAGTAGCCACTTCTTTATCGTCAAATAACATATATGGCGGATCGTTTCACGTACTGGTTCCCTATAAATCAAAGGTCCTCCCGCCCAAACGGCCACACCTATCCCTCACTAAACACACTCACCCACATACAAAATATTTCCAAGCCCATATATGGATCTCCTAAGCAGTTGCTTGTCTCCCATAGAGGCCATCAAGAAGGCGCCTGGGGTCAAGGGGAAGACCATCCTGTCCCTCCCGGCCGGAGACGGGTTGACCGATTTCATTGAGTCGATCACCAATGGGAAACAGGAGGTGGTTGCCCGGGAGCCGTTCTACGTGCTCGATTTGGGCGCTGTGGCCACGCTCATGGAGAGGTGGAACCTCGCCTTCCCGAGTGTTCGCCCCTTCTACGCCTTCAAATCCAACCCTCACCCTTCCTTTGTGGGCGCATTGGCTGCTCTTGGCGCCCATTTCGACTGCGCCAGCCAACACGAGATCGAGACAGTCTTGTCTCTTGGCGTCTCGCCCGATCGCATTGTTTTCGCCAACCCTTGTAAGATGGAGTCCCATATTCGGTATGCCAAATCTGTAGGGGTTAACCTTACCACTTACGACTCCATTTATGAAGTCAAAAAGATTCATAGGTACGGTCCTTTTACTATATATATTCCTATATATGCTCTTGGGAGGTAATGGCCTGGATTGATCTTTCTTATCGATCATCAATAGCGATGCATATATATGATGGATAAATGACGACGTAAGATATTTTTATTTAATTATTGTCGACCGTTACAGTATGTATATGTATGAGCAACATCGTTTGAAATTGACAAACATACACTCATTTAGTTGGGGATATCATAATTGAATTAAAAAAAAACGTATGGTGGTATAGGCATTCATTCTCGATCATTGATCTCAAAATTTACGGTTATTCTTAAAATCTTGAAGCAACTGTTGGTCAAATCAACCACATGGGTAAAAAGTCTATATCACTATTCTGAATCGTGTCTTCTTAAAATGTTAGATGATTTTACAAATATGTAATTTTTTAGGCTGAAATATATATTAACATATCTATGAAGGTGTAATTAAATAAGATAGATCATAATATTTTAATTAAAATCAGTTAAAAATATAAATTAAAAATGATAATCTAATTTTGATGTGAGTAAAGTCATTAATAAAAAGACTAAATAAAATAAATACATATTCTAAACAAGGAAGCTTTTTTTTTATGACGAGGACCCGGGCACGTGATCCAGCCGGCAAGAGCCACGCACTAAGTAAATCGACTTGTGCTGACCGGCTCGACCCACTAGTAGGGAGTAAAACAAACCTTGAATTTTCACCCAAGAAAAGGAGCGGAGGTAGAGATCGAACCCGAGACCTCCTGACTTCCCCCTGCTCCCTATCAGTGAGCCACCCCGACTGGGGCTAAAAAAGAAAGCTTTCTTGGTATAATGGTTGGAGGGTTGGGTGGGTAAGCTAAAGATCTTTGGTTAAATTCGCACAAATATTGTTTTTACATATTAATTCAAGGGGGGAGGGCGCGTGTGCGCTAATTGGTAAGGGAAGGGCGCGTGTGCACCACGCGCATACATGAGAATGGGTCAGGGTCAGGATGGCGCACGAGTTGGGGGAGAGGATGACATGGGGGTTGGGGTGTGTTGGTTTAATTATTTTAGTTTAGGTAGATCAATCAAATTACTTCTTTTATTCTCATCGATATAATTATTTTTCTCCCAAACTTTACTATACCTTTTTTCCAACTTTTTGTACTCGATCACATATTTTTCCATCAATCATAAGTTATAAAATAATTTTTTTAATAATAAAAACATAAATCAATAAACGTGCTCAACATTTTTTCACATTGTACTCCAACTCCTCTTTTTATAACTACTAAATGTTTGGTCCACAACTATTATCCTAACTTATAGCTGGAGAGAGAATATTAAGAGGAGAGAATATTAAGGGGTCAATAAACGTATGTCATGGTCAGTGGCGGAACTAGGGGGCTTGGGTTGCTCGAGCACCCCCTATCCGGTAAAAAAAAAAATACAATTTTTTATATATATTTAGTATTTTTAAGGTAATATAACATTTTTAAATGATATTTGAAATAAGAGTGTTATCTAACTCAACTGGTAAAGGAATGTAGGAAAGAGAATCGAAAGGTCTTGGTTCAAATCCTAAGTCCTTTACCATATTATTTGTTTTACTATGTCATTAATTATTTTTTGTTTCTATCAACTATTTTTAATGTCATATTTATGTTTAAATTATACATTTAACATTTTCTTTCAATATTGTTTAAAAGTAATTTTTCGTGATTTTTTTTATATTTTTTGTTTCTCTTCTATTTTTTTTTACTGATCTCAACTATTTAAAACAAAAAAATCATTAAAAAATCACAAGTCTAGTGTTTTTTCAATATTTTTTTAAAAACAATTCTTCTTAATAAGTATACACCAACAAATTATTTCACGACCCATCCAATTTCATCTTCACTTCTTCAGTAATTTATTTAATAAAAAATATATATGTAGGTTGCACCCTGAATGTGGATTGCTGCTCCGCATAAAAGCGCCAGATGACAGCACAGCCAAGTGGGGGCTCGGCTCAAAATTCGGAGCTCTACCGGAAGAAATTGAGCCGTTGCTGGAAGCCGCTCGATCAGCTAAGCTTCGGGTGCTAGGTGTGTCCTTCCACGTAGGAAGCAACACGAGATGCGCAAGTGCTTACGAGTCAGCCATAGCCCTATCCAAGAAGGTGTTCGACACCGCCACTGCGCTGGGCCTGCCCCGAATGAAGACCCTCGACATCGGTGGCGGATTCGTCGCTGGCTCTGACTTCGAATCCACAGCCCTAACTATTAACAAGGCCGTGAAGGACCATTTCACGGACGAGCCTGATCTCAGGGTGATAGCAGAGCCCGGGAGGTACTTCGCGGCCACGTGCTTCACACTCGCGGCTTGCATAATCGGGAAGCGGGTGAGGGAGCAGGTGAGGGAGTACTGGATTGGAGACGGAACGCACGGGTCTTTCCACATGTACGGCCACGACGAGCTGCACCCGATCCCGTTGGGTTATACTAGGGGTAAGCAGGTGGGGATGAGGAGGACGTATCCGTCCACGGTGTTCGGGCCCACATGCGATTCGCGGGATGTGTTGGTGAACGACTACCAGTTGCCGGAGTTGGAGGTGAACGACTGGCTGGTTTTTAGGAATATGGGGGCATACACTTCTGCAATGGGCACCAATTTTAACGGATTTTGCACATCCCAAATTCCAACCTATTTGGTAATCTCTTCAGATTGATCCATCATTTTACTTGCGCTTTAATTATGTTTGGTATTATTATGCATGCTCTTGAAAATAATTAATAATCAAAACTATTAATAATTATTTCAGTCTTTATTTGTCAGTGCACTACGCCAGAAGGCGTTTCAGGCCGACGGACCAAAGTCGTCACCTGAAATGGGTTTTCGCCTGAAATGTAATTTATCAGTGTGCTTGCATTCCATGAACTAAGAAATGTAATTTATTATTATTATTACTATTATTATTATTATTATTATTATTATTATTATTATTATTATTATTATTATTATTATTATTATTATATGAAATTAGATCGGTTAACTGGGTGCCTGCTATCCGGAAGTTAAGCCAACCCCTACAAAAACAAACCCTAAAAACACTCTCTTCTGAGAGTGTGGTTTGGCCGCCGCCTTTACACAGCAACCCCGGCTTGCCGCCGCCTTAGCCACTGCTTCCTCAGCCTCCCTGACGTGTCACCTATGGATCCGAGCCCAGCAGCCCATTCCTGACCTTCGTCTCGCCCAGTCCACCACCCCCAATCCTTATTGGTCTCCCAACCGCTCACCGGCGCCGCCTCCCGCTTCGCTCGCGTCGCTCTCGGTTGCCGCCGCCGCCGCCATCAACAACCTTAGTATCGCTAGTTGTCTCCGGCTCACCACCGTCACACGTACACCAAACTCCGCCGCCACCCATCGGTCTCCGGGGCTCCGACACCTCCTAGCTACCCATCCACCGTCGATCCTTTTGCCACTGCGAGCCCCGTTCCAAAAAAAAAGGTTATGGCCTTCCATCCTAATCAACCTTGTTACTTCCGCCTTCAACTTCTTCTGTTTGGGTTGCGGCTCCCCACCACCCGCCATTGTATTTTGGTCTTCAAATCAATCTCAATCCGTACTTCTGCTTCGATGTATTTTTATTGTTGTTCGTTTTCTCTCCGTTCGCCCATTTCATCCGCCTCTATTTTGGCTACCTGGTAGTCGCTCACGATCTTGTTATCGTCCTTGAGGGTTTGAGATGAGTTTTTGGGTTTTAATGGTCAATGGTTTGGTTTTGAGTTGGGTTTGCGGGTTGGAGTGTTGTGCTGTTCTTGCTTTTTTGCAGGCTTCTCTTGAGCGGTGTTTGATTTGTCATGTTCGATGACGTCGTGGATGTGCGTTCGACATCTGACGGCTCGTTTGAGTCCATAATCTGAGGTGTCCACTGTTCCCCAGAGTTCTCTGTGTGCGTCATTCTTTTGACCGATCGTTTCGTTTGTCTCTTTAGCTTGTGATTTTAGTGTAGGATGGCTTGTACGTTTCTTTTATAATTTTATTTATGTCATTTGCTTCTGTAATTTCCTTTCTGTCATTTGATTCCAGTTGTACATGATGGTTAGTCCATCTACCGGTTTGTCCGGTCTCTCGGTTTTTCTAGGCTTGTCTAGTGAACCGACTTCTTATCTTGCTTAAAAAAATGAAATTAGATCGGAGTCGGCTAATAAGCTGAGCTCCATATCTCTTTTAAATAATAAACGCAATCCTAGTCAAAGGGTGACAAAAATCCTGACTATATCCAGATACCCCTTAGCATAGTAAAGATCACTTACAACACTTGGTGCACCACTTGGTGCATCACAAAATCATTTGTGCTATAATTTTGTTTCTAAAAAAATTTAAAAAATTATATTTAGGTTTCATACCCTTATATCTACATATCTATAAAAAAAAATTTTGAAAAAATATATTTTAAAAATATATATAATTAAAAGATTGATTTTATTGGTTTATAATTTTTATATTTTTCTAAAACATAATTTTTCATGATAAAAATTTATAAACATATAAATATAAGTATGTGAAATACAAATATATTTTTTTTAATTTTTTTTGAAGTAAAATTATACCCTAACTAATTTTGTGATGCACCGAGTGGTGCAATGTGCGATGTAGAAGATATGCACTGCCCCTTAGCGACCCCACACACCCACTTGAGAAGTCCATAGCATCATCCTCTAAGTCACCAATAGTGGAAAAGGAAAATCACAGAAAGTGATAACTGTTGGCCCTCCAAACATCCTCGTACTTCTTCCTTTTGTTATCAGCAGCCACTCTAGCCGCTTTACCGGGAATGAAACTTGAAAGACCAGCCGAACTGAAGATAGAAGTTCTTGTAATGTCCACACAAGTGTGTTTTCCCTCGAACCAGTTGTAGACCAGAATATCGGTTGGTCGAAGCTCCCTTCCCTTGTCATCAACCATACCAGTAGACGCCTCTTTACAAACAGAGATTTAGGCCTTCAAGCACTCATCGTATAAAGTATCACGCACCACATTATGTCGATGCTTAATACCAATATTGGCAGCACAAGCAAGTGCATGATCTCCCCACACATCTAAAATGCATAGCTTTCTCACAAGTAGGACATTTGGAACCCTAACTAAACAACTCAATTCTCATACAATATTTAATAATTGAGCGAAAGGTAGCAGGATTCATAACCTGACCAAGACTGGGAATAGGAGTAGCCTTCAGCCATTGTTGGGACATAGGGAGCTTCAGATTCGCAATAAGAGCTTCTTCTCTCCAAGTAAGAGAAAAGTCCACCTCAAGGTGCTTGTCCACGTTTTTGTAGTAGCAGCTAGCCATTTTATTCATTAGGCAGGGGGCTGGCTGTAATACACACATGTCCAAGACATCCTTATCAATAGCGCTAACCCAACTGGAGACCGCTAATTCGAAAGAGGTCCCTTTACTAGTCACTCTAGCACTCCTCAAAATACGAGCCTCGGACCTTCTTGGGTGCTACCTAGATTGCTCTCCTGTGACCCCATTACAATAGCTCAACCTCATAACATTAAGAACCAAGAACCCATTGCTTTCAAACATTGCCATGTTTTGTTCTGGTTGTGTTTGGATGTCTTTTTTATTTGAACACATGGATTTCTACTCAAGAAACTCTGATTTTGTAACATAATTCAATTCTAGGCTCCTATGTATTAGACAAATCAAAATCTAGTGGGTAGTTATTATCATACCCGTGTGATTTGTACGATGTAAATTCTATCTTATCTTTTTATCTCTTAGGAGTCCATCTAGAATTCTATATATTTTAATATTGATATATGTGAAAATTAATTAAGTTACACAAAATCATTTAGTCTATTTGATATGGCATCAAAGCCCAGGGACACTGTGTATACTCTTGTCTCTCCCAAGCCCAACACTAACACAAACACATCTTTAAAACACAACCTTACTTGCATCCTCTTCAGCCTCCACTACACCCACCCTTTGATTTCCACATCTCTCCATCAAACTTGACTGTACTAGCTACAATTCATGGCGAAGAATAGTTTTCTTGACTCTTGAAGCCTTTGAGTTGTAGAAAGTGTTAATGAATAAATCAATAAATTCCTATTATTTAGTATTTTCTATTAATTAGGTTAGTTTTGAATTAGTCAAAGTAGTTGAGATTATCTCTCTACCCATTTTCTCCATTATCTCATCTTTTGTAATTTAAATATCAAACTGATGCTTAATGAGAATTAATACAATCAGTTGAAACACAATTGAATTGTCTTCATGGTATCAGAGCGTTCTTAGCCTAACGGCTTCGATCCTCAAAACTAATGGCTTCTGCCTAACCAAAAGCAACGGTTTATCTTCACAAAACCCTTTTATGGCCAAAACCATGTAGGCCTTCCTACTTTTTTTCCTTCCTTATTCCCTTAAAAAAAAAATCATTGGCTGCCTTCTCCTTAGAAGCTACAGTCTTATTGCTGATCCAAAATCACTAACCTACCACATGTTGTTGAAGCCTTCATCGCATCAACACCGAATCGGTCGGCGCTTCAAGGACCAACCACCAAGATTGATGCGCCATCTCCCATTGCCTTATCATCCTCAACTCCTCAAGTCATCGCCGCCAAGCTATTTTCCGGCCGACCCACGAGCACTAGCGCTGCCTCTAGCCGGCCATACAAAACATTCTTCGGCCTTGTCCGACTCAAAACTTTGGCTTTGTCCAAACAAAATTTCTTGGCCAAAACCTACATCGGCCACACAAAACCTCCTTGAAGCGTCGTGTCATAACATGGTCCACAAAAACTAACCCAAACATCGACTTTGCCCGCTTACAACTAACCCAACAAGCAGGGCCTTGCTCGCGCTAACCATCGGCCTAGTCCGAACCCAACACCGGCTCCGTCCGACTCTCCAACCATGGCTTGGGCCAACCCAAACATGTCGGCCTTCGGTTCTGAACCCTTTTGGGACAACAACCAACTCTTCGGTATGTCCGCAACCCAACCGAGCCACACCATCGCCCATCATCCATCTGCTGCTGTCAATTAGGGCTTCGAATACCCTACAACCACGTATCTGTTGTTGCCATCAACATTGTTGAAGAGATACAACTAGAAACCTTCTTCGGCTCCGTCTTAAAGAAACCAACATCGGCTTCATGTGTTACAACATTAGGCCAGTCTTCAGTGTTCGTCACTTTTATTTACCTCTCGCTTCGACTGCGGAGGCATGTTAATGAATAAATCAATAAATTCCTATTATTTAGTATTTTCTATTAATTAGGTTAGTTTTGAATTAGTCAAAGTAGTTGAGATTATCTCTCTACCCACTTTCTCCATTATCTCATCTTTTGTAATTTAAATATCAAACTGATGCTTAATGAGAATTAATACAATCAGTTGAAACACAATTGAATTGTCTTCATGGTATCAGAGCCACACCATCGCCCTTTTGGGACAACAACCAACTCTTCGGTATGTCCGCAACCCAACCGAGCCACACCATCGCCCATCGTCCATCTGTTGTTGTTAATTAGGGCTTCGAATACCCTACAACCACGTATCTGTTGTTGCCATCAACATTGTTGAAGAGATACAACTAGAAACCTTCTTCGGCTCCGTCTTAAAGAAACCAACATCGGCTTCATGTGTTACAACATTAGGCCAGTCTTCAGTGTTCGTCACTTTTATTTACCTCTCGCTTCGACTGCGGAGGCATGTTAATGAATAAATCAATAAATTCCTATTATTTAGTATTTTCTATTAATTAGGTTAGTTTTGAATTAGTCAAAGTAGTTGAGATTATCTCTCTACCCACTTTCTCCATTATCTCATCTTTTGTAATTTAAATATCAAACTGATGCTTAATGAGAATTAATACAATCAGTTGAAACACAATTGAATTGTCTTCATGGTATCAGAGCCACACCATCGCCCTTTTGGGACAACAACCAACTCTTCGGTATGTCCGCAACCCAACCGAGCCACACCATCGCCCATCGTCCATCTGTTGTTGTTAATTAGGGCTTCGAATACCCTACAACCACGTATCTGTTGTTGCCATCAACATTGTTGAAGAGATACAACTAGAAACCTTCTTCGGCTCCGTCTTAAAGAAACCAACATCGGCTTCATGTGTTACAACATTAGGCCAGTCTTCAGTGTTCGTCACTTTTATTTACCTCTCGCTTCGACTGCGGAGGCATGTTAATGAATAAATCAATAAATTCCTATTATTTAGTATTTTCTATTAATTAGGTTAGTTTTGAATTAGTCAAAGTAGTTGAGATTATCTCTCTACCCACTTTCTCCATTATCTCATCTTTTGTAATTTAAATATCAAACTGATGCTTAATGAGAATTAATACAATCAGTTGAAACACAATTGAATTGTCTTCAGAAAGAGCTAGTTTGATCAACAACCGATGGATTTCTATTAGTATGATCTATGTTTATAAATTACTTTGGAGATATGGTGACCAAATTGGTGGAGGAAAATCCTCCACTAACTTTGACCACTTCACAATTAATTAAATTGACAGAGAAATAAAAATAAATAATAAACATTAAACATATTATTTCCTAATACGCTTTCACAAGAAGGACTACGGTGGAGTAAGACCAACCTTGGACAATAGAGTGAGGAGATGAGGACGAAAGAGAGGCTTCGTGAGAGAGTCTGCGAGTTGATCAATGGTATGGAAATAAAACACTTGGAAGGCTCCTGATTGCACTTGTTGTTGGACGAAGTGGAAAGCCAAGACTATGTGCTTCATCTATAAGTGAAAAACTGGGTTTGAGCTGAGACTTATTGCACCAAGGTTTTCATAATACAAGACCGGATGGGGAAGGTTGATCACGCCGAGCTCATGCAGTAGGGTCTGGATCCAAAGAAGTTCAGAAGTGGCGTCTGTTAGGGCCTTGTAATCAACCTCGGTCGAGGAGTGAGAGACTATCTTCTGCTTTTGAGAGGACCTCGAGATCGGTGTCCTGTTGACGAAGAAGATGTACTTGATGGTGGTGGTGTAGTCGTCCTTGTTACCCGCCCAATCGATATCAAAGAAGGCATGAAGGAGGAGTTCCTGGGTTTGTGGATTGTGATATCATGATCAATTATGCCACTGAGGTACCAAGGGATGCATTTGAGGGTGAACCAGTGATCATGGTTAGGAGATTGTAAGAATTGAGATAGTTTACTTTGTTAACCGATAAATTAACATCAGGGTAGGTGTGAGAGAGGTATCATAGAGTACCTACAATTATTCGTTATTCGATGGGATTATCCAGGGGTGGGCTTGAATTTTTTGTGAGGATGGCGGTGGTTTCCATTGGAGTGGAGATTGGATTGCAATGAAGCATGTTGGTTTTTGAGAGGAGGTCGTGGATAAATTTTTGTTGGCATAAGAATAGGTCATTTGGTTTAGGCAGTATTTCAACACCTAGAAAATATGTGGGGGATCAAGGTTCTTGAGGGAGAAGCATGTGGAGAGGACATATATGAAAGATTTGAGGTGGGAGTGGTTATTGTCGGTGACAATTATGTCATCAACATAGACTACGAGATAGATTGTGGTGGTGTGGTTGCGGAGGATGAAAAGGGAGGTGTCGGAGATGGAATTTGTGAAGCCGACGGATATGAGGAAGAGCCGAAGTTCGGTGTACCATGCCCAAGGGGCTTTTTAAGTCATAGATTGTCTTTTTTAGTTTACAAACGGGCATGGGTTGGTTCTTGTCTACGAACTCGGGTGGTTGTTCCATGTAGACATTATCGGTGAGTATCTCTTGAAGGAATGCGTTGTTAATGTCAAGCTGGCGGAGAGGTCACCTAGATTGGATGGCTAGGGTGAGCACGGTACGAACTGTAATTGGCTTGATGAACGGGCTAAAAGTCTCGGTGAAGTCACACCCCGGACGTTGGTGAAAGTCTTTGGTGAAAAGATGAGCCTTGTAGTGGTCTAGGGAGCCATCTAGGTTGGTCTTGACCTGAAACACCCATTTGCAGCCAACAACGTTGTGAGAGGTAAGACGGGGAATGAGGGTCGATGTCTGGTTAGAGACAAGGGCTTCATACTTCTTTAGACAAGGCATTTCGCCAATCTGGATCTTTGAGAGTTTGGGTGATGTTTTGTGGCTCCTTGTGGGCATGAAGTGGAACATTGAGGTTGAGTTTGGAGATGGGTTTGAAAATGTTGTGTTTGGATCTAGTGATTATTTTAAGTAGAGGTGGTGTGAGAGGAGAGGAGAGGGATGAGATGGATAGGGGTGTAGGAGGTTGATGGTGGTTCGATGATCAGGGGTGCAGTATGGGAAGTGAGGAGTGGGTCTGTTAATTGTGGCGGAAGGAGAGGGGTAAGGGAGTGTTGTTTAATTGAGAGATAGGAGGGGAAGGTGGGTGTGGAAGAGTAGGGATTGCCGGGGGGGATTAATTAAATTGGTATAATTAATTAACGCTATGGCTATATACACCCCAAATCATGCACGTCCTTAAAGACGTGCATGGTTAAAAGGGGTTAATTAATTTTTTTTAAACGTTAATTAGTCACAAGGCTTGCACGTCCTTAAGGACGTGCAATTTTAACCTTGGATTTGTGGTGTATATAGCAACACCCTTAATTAATTGGGTAGGCTCCGGGTAGGCGATAAGGCTAATGTGAAAATGTGGTGGGTGATTAGAGGGTGGGCCCAGTTCATGAGAGTGGGAGTTTGGTAAGTGAGTGAACGGATAATGGGACTCAACAAAGGTTACGTGATGGGAAGTGTCAATTGTAGAATAACAAAGGAAATGGTTTGAAGGTATATCTTCTGAATTCCAAAGCAAAGCATATATAGGAGTACAATGTAATTGATCAGAGAATATCTCTCCCATATTCTAACCACACTAAATCAGCCTATTTACAATATTTATCTAAAAAGGTAAATAATAATAATATTAATCTTTGACATTCCCCCGCAAGCTGGACACCGGTGAGGAGAGGCCAAGCTTGGATACTAACTCATGAAACCGACTGTGAAGAAGCGGCTTGGTAAATGCATCGGCCAGCTAGTCTTCGGTGGGGACATAGGAGATTCGAACCTGGTTTGATTGAACTTTTTCTCTAATGAAATGATAAGCCAAAGCCAAATACTTCATCCTTGAATGAAAGACTGGATTGGAGCTAAGGCTCACAGCACCCAAGTTGT
Organism: Persicaria maculosa; assembly: GCA_963922045.1. Taxonomy (NCBI): domain Eukaryota; kingdom Viridiplantae; phylum Streptophyta; class Magnoliopsida; order Caryophyllales; family Polygonaceae; genus Persicaria; species Persicaria maculosa. Next base: position 42,249,973 of record OY998271.1, read on the forward strand.
CACAGTAGATGACAGGTTGAGGCAAAGGTGGGAGGCCAAGTTGAGATAAGAGAGAGGATCCAACATAACTCTGAGCATGAATTGACCAAGGCACGGTACTCGGATTCAGTTGATGAACAGGCAACGGTCTTTTATTTCCTTGAGCTCTAGGAAATCGGGGTCTTTACCGAGGTAAAAGATGTAACCTGTGGTGGAGGTATAGTCGTCTTTGTTGCCAGCCCAATCTGCATCGGAGAAGCCATGAAGGAGTCGAGGTGTGTTCCTGTGAATAACAATCCCATGGTCTATGGTACCCCGCAAGTAACGAAGCACACTCTTGAGAGCTGCCCAATGAACCGAGGTTGGAGAGTGCATGTATTGGGATAGTTTACTGGCAGCGAAGCCAACATCAGGCCTTGTTAAAGAGAGATATTGAAGGATGCCGACTATCATTCGGTAATCTGATGGATTGTCAATGAGAGTGCCAGAGGCCTTTGTAAGAGGTGTTGTCACACACATGGGAGTCGACATGGGCTTGCAGTCGGTCATGCTCACTTTGAGGAGAAGATCAGAGACATACTTTCGTTGGCTAAGGAATAGACCAAGAGGATGCGGCTAAACCTCGATACCCAAGAAATAGGATAGATTACCTAGATCTTTGAGTGAGAAACGAGTAGACAAACGCTCGATGTCCTGCAGAAGGGTTGGATGATGACTACTTGTGATAATAATGTCATCAACATAAACCAATAAGTAGACCACTCCAACACTGGTTTTGAGAATGAATAGGGATGCGTCGGCGACCGAGTTTGTGAACCCAAGTTGCAAAAGGAACATTTGTAGTTCATTGTACCAAGTTCGGGGGGCTTGCTTCAACCCATAGATCGCCTTCTTGAGCTTGCAGACATAATCCGGATGGTGGCGGTCCAGGAAGCCCGGTGGTTGATCCATAAAAACATCCTCAAACAACGTACCTTGGAGAAAAACGTTATTGACATCCAGTTGTCAAATCGACCAGCCAGATTGAACAGCTATTGAAAGAATAGTTTGCACGGTGACTAGTTTGACCACCGAACTGAAAGTTTCCGTGAAATCGCAACCTGGTCGCTGGTGGAAGCCCTTTGCGACAAGCCGGACTTTGTATTTGTCGAGCGTGCCATCAGGGTGAACCTTGACATGGAAGACCCATTTACAACCGAATATGTTGGTTTAAGCATCTCTAGGGACCAATTCCCATGTGTGATTGGAGCGAAGAGCATCGAGCTCATTGGTCATCGCCTCACGCCATTCTGGATTTTTAAGGCATGGGTAATGTTTTGAGGTTCTTTGTGAATAGGAATGGAGACATGAAGATTTAATTTGGAGATGGGTTTATGAATATTAGGCTGGGAACGAGTTATCATCTGGTGTGTAGGTGGGGTTAGAGGGGAAGGAAGGGAGGTTGACTCAAGGGATGGCGTGGGATTGGGGTGAGGGGTAGAAGAGTTAGGAGTATGATTGGGGGGGCATGGATCAGGTTGGACCGGATTGGGTGGAGTAGCACGTGGGGGTGAGTGCTCATTTAGTGGGATATTATTAATTGTTGGAGAAATGAGAGATAAAGTGGGTCGGGTAGGTGGGATAGGTCTGATGTGGGGAGAGATATTAGGAGATGATGAGGGAGTGGTGGGCTCGGGTTGTGGAATGAGGGGGATATGGATAACAGTAGTCTTTGGATTTGGAGGAATGGGAGGAGAGTAGTTGAGATTGGGAATTAAGTTTTTGAATGGAAATTCCATTTCCACGAACGTGACATGGCGAGAGGTATAAACCCGGTTAGTTTGAGGATCGAAGCAAAAATAGGCACTTTGAGTGAGGGAATATCCCATGAAAACAGAAGCAATGGATTTTGAGTCCATTTTATTGTTGGCATAAGGTTGTAACCAAGAAAAACATAAGCAACCAAAGCTTTTTAATTTATGATAATTTGGGTGAATGTTGGAGTGTTTGAAAAATGGAGTGTCGTTTTGTAGACCCGGAGTTGGCATTCGATTAATCAAATACACTGCCGTTTGAAAAGCAAAAGGCCAAAATTTATGGGGCATAGCAGAGTGAGCCATCATAGTTAAACCCGTCTCAACAACATGACGATGACGTCGCTCTGCAAAACCATTGTGTTCCGGAGTGTGGGGTGGAGATGTGAAATGAGATATTCCATTAGTTGCTAAAAGAAATTTTTAAAGCAATAAACTCTTCGCTTTTATCCGAGTAAAATATTTTGATATTGTGTTTGAAGTAGTTCTCAACAAGGGCTTTGAAAGTGATGAACACATCTTTAGTATCTGATTTTTTGAGAGGATATAGCCATATGTATTTTGTGAAATGATGAACAAAAATAACATAGTATTTGAAACCATCAAACGACTTAACAGGAGAAGTCCAAACATCCGAAAATATGACTTCTAAAGGAGCAGTCGATTGTGTAGTAGATTGGTGAAATGAAAGCTTATGAGCTTTATTTGTGGAACAAGACAAACAAAATTCAGAACTAGAGGCTAAATGGCCAAGGTGAGAACTTGAATGAATAAGCTTAAAGATATGCGGAGAAGGATGTCCCAGCTTGTGATGCCATACCGATCCAAGTGATAGACGGGCTGAAAAAGTAGATGGTGCTGATGAGAGTGGCAAAGAATAAACACCACCTTGTAAGGGTCCTCAAAGCAAGATTTTGCCCGAATGCAGATCCTTAACAAAAAAACTCATGTGGTAAGAATTCAACAGAAACTTGATTTTGTTCGGTAAACTGGGAGACAGAAATAATGTTTTTAGCAATAGTAGGAACATAGAGAACATTATCAAAATTAAAATCTTTGGTTGCCGTTTTGAAACAAAATTTTCCAAGATTAGAAATGGGCAAACCCTTCCCATTACCAATAATAAGTTCGTTGGGGCCATCATAAGGATAATGTTGGTCGAGGTTTTGAATGTCATTAGTCACATGATGTGAGGATCCACTGTCCATGAGCCAAGGTTGAGTAGGGTGGGTGGTTGCAGAATGATGTGCTTGAGGGTTTTGGGGAAACGGGGCTTGTGGACGAGTAGGTAGGGGTGGGGGTCGGAGGGTTGGGGCTTGCTGGCATAATAGCGGGCAATAGGCGATGACGCGACCCTACTCTCGACACCAATGGATACGGCCTTGAAAGGGCTTCGGAGGAGGTCGGACGCTTGGCGAAGGGGCTTGCCATGCTTGAGGAGGTTGTTGCAGTTGAGGTGACCAAGATGGTTGCGATGGTTTTGGTTTCTTCGACGACTTTGTCTGCAGCGTCATAGCCAACGCCAGAGATGGAAGGAATGCTCGACTTTGTGGCAAGGCTACGATATAACTCCCTATTGAGGAGTTTCTTGTGGAGAGCTTCAATGGTTAAGGTGATGTCACAAGCATGAAAACCGTCGATCACCGGTTGAAAAGTATCATCCAAACCTTTGAGAATGGCATCGATGACATCCTCGGGGTCTTGCGGTTTGCCAAGGGTTGTTAGAAGATCAGCAACTCCTTTGACTTGTTGCACAAAGTCGGAAACAGATTGTGTGCCCTTGTAAGAGTCTTCATCTTCTGGCGGAGAAGATTGATGTGCACTTGTGAAGGCTTAGCATAAGTATCTTTCGGTGTTTGCCAAGCCTGTCGGGCTGTCGTCGCACGAGACACTAGAGAAGATACGGAGGTGGATAAGGTTCCAACAAGAGCACCGTAAATCAACTGATCTTGACGGGCTCATGTGGTGTATGTCGGGTTCGGAGACTCCACGCCATCGTTGGTTGTGGTTGTGGATGGTGCAGGAGTTGAGCCGTCTAGAAAACCAAACAAACGAAGTCCTATAAGGATGGACTTGATCTATGATTGCCAGGAGATATAATTGGTGGGAACCAACTTCATAGCATTGGTAAATTGGACAATCACAAAGGGCTTAGTGGGTTCAGCCGGATTGGAGAGGGTGAGATTGGTTGAGGAGACCATTGAAGGCAAGGAGACAGCAAAAGAAGGTATTTGAATTGGTTTAGGATCGGTTAAAAATCTAATACCATGTAGAATAACAAAAGAAATGGTTTGAACGTATATCTTCTGAATTCCAAAGCAAAGCATGTATAGGAGTACAATGTAACTGATCAGAGAATATCTCTCTCATATTCTAACCACACTAAATCAGCCTATTTACAATATTTATCTAAAAATGCAAATAATAATAATAATATTAATCTTTAACATAAATGTGGTAGGTTCGGGGTTCAAGGCACAAATAAGCACTTTGATTATGCAAATAACCAACAAAGACACACACGGGGATCTCGATTCCATCTAAAATTTGACCCAATTTAATTAAATATGGATATATTTTTAGAAGATATTAACTAATTTAAAAATATATGCATAAGATAAATTTTTATTCTAACTCTATTTAATCAATATATTTATATATGCATAAGATAAAATTTGATCCAATTTGATTAGATATGGATATATTTTTAGCAGATACTCCATATTAACTAATTTTAAAGACTATTATACAAGATAAGATTTTACCTATTTTCACTATATATGAACATATTTTTAGAAGATAATGACTTTATCAATATATTACATGGACACACTAATTAAATAACTTTATCAATAACTTCATCAATATGAAAATATTTTTAGAAGATTAAAAGTTTTGATGAAATTGAAATAATACTTAGTATGGTCATAATAATTAAATAAATTTATCAATAAATTTATCAATATGAAGAAGATAAAAGGTTTTGGGTAAATTGAAAAAATAATACTTAGCCGTGTAAAATTATCAGCTTATGGAATTCAATAAGAAATAAAATTTTCATATATATCTTGAAAGTATTGATATATTTGTGAGATATATTTTTGGATTTTATACATATATAATTATGGATAGATTTTTAGATTTTGACCTATATATAGTTTAGATTGTTAATGTTATTTCACAAACGTTGACGTCTTTTCCCTTCTTTTTGGTGTTGTTACTGCAGGTTATTTACGACTTTGTTGATAATTTCCTTTGTAAGCTTTTCGAAATAATGTGCTGATTGGTTACAAGGTACGTAGTATGTTATTTTGTTGTTTCCACTAATATTTACTAGCTTTTCACATGTTGTTTCATATATTGTAAATAAAGTATAAATTCATTCAGATTTGTGAAATTATAGCTTTTCATATGTTGTTTCCACTAATATGCACTAACTAGCAATGATTAAGGAGTAAGACCGGAGTAAGAAGAAATTAGCTTTTATACTAATTAAGTATAAATTTATTCAGATTTGAGAAATCAGAAGTATGGAAGAAATTAATTAATTGAAAAAACGGATTTTATTATTAAATTTATTTAAATTAAAAAAACCGCACACAGTACGGGTACTGAACTAGTTTATAGTGTATGGTCGTAACAGTGGAAAACAGAGGCAACCAAAACATTTTAATTTTTTATAATTTGGTAAAGTTTCAAAGAGAGTGAGGAAGGGGGATTTATTTTGAAGAGTCGGGGTGGGAAGACGGTTAATGAGATAGACCGCGATATAGAATGCCAACGGCCAAGATTTGTAGGGCATCCCAGAGTGTGAGAGAAGAGCGAGGCTGGTTTCAACGACGTATCAATGACGGCGTTCAGCATAGCCGTTGTGCTCAGGAGTATGTGGGGAATGAGGTAAAGTAGGAGATGCCCGAGTTGGCTAGTAGGGAGCGGAGTGCAATGAACTCCCCACCATTATCCGAGTAAAGGATTTTGATTTTTGTGTTAAACTTGTTCTCAACAAGAGATTCGTTATTATATTATATTATATTATATTATATTATATTATATTATATTATATTATATTATATTATATTATATTATATTATATTATATTTGTTGATGATTATTCCAAATTTATTTGGATTCATTTTATGTCCCACAAGTCTCAAGTTCATCAATTATTTGTTCAATTTCATAAAATGGTTTAAACTCCATTTCACAAAATAATACAGTTCCTTCAAATAGATGGTGGGGTGAATTTATGGGTTTAGTTCCATTTTTCAACACTCAATGTATTCTTTATAGGGTGTCATGTCCCTATGCACCTTCTCAAAACAGAGCGGTTGAGGGTCGTCACAGAGTTGTTCAAGAAAAAGCCCACCATTACTTGCCTACTTGTCTCTTCCTTTCAATTATGTAAAAACACATTTCACACTGATGTGTATTTGTCAAATAGGACCATAACACCTCTTTTAGGGTATAAATCTCCCTTTGAAATTGTCTACAAAAAGCCTCCAAATTACAGTATGATTTATTTAAATCCTTTGGGTGTCATTGTTTTACATATATCAGGCTAGGGGTGGGCAAAAATAATTGAAATTGAAAAACTGTTTTGAAAATTTAAAAAACTGCTACATTTTACAATTAATTATTTTGAAATTTAAAGATATTTCAAAATAGTTAACTGAATTGAAAAATAAAATCAATTCAAAACAATACCAATTAACTGATACAATTAATTGTTTAATTGTATATTTGTATCTGAGCGTCTCGTACTCTCGGCCCACTCATTATTCAACATTTCAACCCTTTCTGTCTCTCTCTAATCTCTATCACGAGGGTTTTGGAAATACGCTGCTCTGAGATCGATCTCTCAATCGAAGCTCCGGAGGCCCCTTCGGCCGTCGCCACTGGAGCTCTCATCGGAGTCCTCGCCTCTCCCGACCTCAGCGCCTCGCCTCGCCACTGGAGCTCTCATCGCCTCGCCCGACCTCAGCGCCTCGCCTCGCCACTGGAGCTCTCATCTCTCTCTCTCTTTTCTCTCGCTTGCTGCCAGTGCCGGTTGCCATCGCCCACCGGAGATGGCCTTCGGTAGAGGAGGTTTGTCTATCTTTTCGATTTTGTGGTTCTCTCCCTTTGGCTTCGACATTGTGTGGTTCGGATCTAAAATTATGCAATTTTCGATTTCTCCAGCCACAGCTTCGACTTCTCTCTCCCTTCGGCTTCGATTGTTCATCGGTCTCTGCGGCCACAACTTGCCCTCACCGGTCCGGTCACCCCCACCAACTGAGGTTCGTCAATTTCCCCTTTTCGATTTCATATATAATGAAGACTGATTTCATATAGAATCGAAGCCAGTGATACCACATCAAAATAAAGCTTGCTTGTGAAAATGAAAAACTGGAATCATAGTAGATAATATAATCAAGATTTTCAATATGAAAAACACCAGCAAACTGTTTGTTTTGCCACCCAATCATGTGTTGTTGAGAGGCGGCTGATTGGGGAGGTGGGGTAAGAAGTAAGATCATTAACTACTATCCAAGACAGTGTCCAAAGCCAAGACAAAACCATATTGATTAGGGTCCAATCGCCTTGGTTGCTCCATTTCTCCATAGTAGCTTTGAGCTAGTACATTGGAATGAATTTGTACCCCTTGTTGTATACACCTCTGAGGCTCTTTGCAGTTCAATTTTTCCAGAATAGCTTCTCTAGAAGCTGTGTTAATGATCCAAGACCTGACATGGTGGAAGCTTTAGTTTGTTGCCAAGATTGGAAGCGCACATCTATGGCTCCTATTGCAGTTGAAGAGAATATACTTGAGTTAGAGGAGATTGAAAAAGGTTAGTTTGTTATTTTGTACAATTCTAATTAATGAATTTGAAAAATTGAAATGTTATCTCTAATTTATTTATTTATATGGTAGGTATGAATGACTTGATTTTGGAGCAACCTTTGATTGAGATTGATGAGTGAGTTTTGCTCAAAATATGTAAGTTCAATACCCTATGATTTACATTTGTTGCATATACGAGCATTGAATTGCTGAAATTGTGAAATTCTAATTTATGTCATGTTCAAGTACTAGTGAAACAGTGAAAGTCAAACTAACCAATTGCATCATTTACCCTTTTAAGCTCGATTGGTTTTGCTGTGAGATCATTACTGCTGCTTGCCCAGAAAAAGGCAAATTTTGACAGCAAAATCATTTTACAACAGGTTGGATTGGGTTCCTTTGGACAATCTGGTTGGGGATGACAACAGGTTGGATTCGAAATTTTGACAGCAAAATTTCGATTTGTATCTGCATTTTCCTTACAAAATGTTTTCTTCCTTTGATTGAGATTGATGAGTGAAATGTTCTTCATTTTGCTTCTAGCTGTTCACATCATTGAGTTTTGCTCAATATATGGAAGATCTTTCATTTCTGTGCTCTGCTTAGTTATCCGTGTTCTGCCTTTTGCTTACAATTTGCAGTTTGGCTGCTCTCTGCTGCTGTCTGTGTTGATGCTGTCTGCTGGAGGCTTGCTTCTGATGACAAGTCTACTATCAAATTCGCTAAATTGTTCTGATGCAGATTAATGAAGACCCCGAATTGAAGAATTTGTTTCTGTTTATTTTCTTTTAGATTCTCATATCCTCACTGTCTCTTGAACTGGTTTCGTAAGAAATGTTGGACCTTAGACTAATTGGGGATGACTTAAGTTGTTATGTAATGTATGTTTATGAGTTCAGATCAGTCAGCGCTACGACCCCGTTTAACTCTCACGATTTCGGAAAAAAATTATCATATTTTAAATCTGTATTTCAAATTAATTCAGGTGCACAAAAAAGAAAAAAAGAAAAATCTGTATTTGAAATTAATATATCAAAAAACCTGAAGTGGAAGCACAAAAAAAAACGATACATAAAGTCATTGGTGATTATTGTTAACTGATTATGACTATATGATGAATTGATGATCTCCGTGAATAAAAAATGATGATCTCCATGAATACATATACTAATTTAACATAAATCCAATTATCAATTAACTTGGGTAATTGTATTGAAATTGTAGTTAATTGGTAACCAATTAATTGGTTATTTCAATTCAAATAGAATTATTGCATTTTGCTAATTGACACCAATTAATTGAAATGGCAATTAACTACATATGCCACCCCTATATCAGGCCTACCAAATTGGCTTTTCGATCCAAACTCCAAACCGTGTACATTCATTGGATAGTACAAAATAATCGGACATCAACGCTTTCAACATTCCATGAAAAAATCACAAACATTATCCACATTACACAAAAATATACGAGGAATTTTGAAGTTTTGCACAATCCTATATTTATCATCCAGTTTGTCACTAATTCGTGATCTACTTTGCAAACACAGTTGTAGGATCCGAAATGTGCTGGCACATACAGTAGCGATATAGGCATAGGGTAACTCAATTCTGGGAGAGCACCTAGCTACAATTTAGTTTAAAGGAAAAAAAAAAACCAAGATCCGTCATGGAAGCAAATTTTCAAAGCCAATTTTTTCCAGAATTAAAATTTACTTTTTTTAATGGAAGGTTAAGCCACAGTTGAATTGAAGTTCTTTTTATAAGCAAACTATTTTATCCAAATAACAGCCAGCCACTTACACAAGCATTTCCTGATATTCACTAGGAATTTGAAGATTCTATATCAACTCGCTGATGCTTTATTTAAAGGCTGACAATCAGGGGTTTTCGACATCATCAACTTGTGCAAGCAACTGGTTACTTTTTCTGGGATTTGAGCTCCTTCACATACTCCTCGGTATCCTTCAGAGCCTCCCCGAATGTGGTTATCAACTGGACAATTTAAGGGTCATGATCAAATTAGCAGGTGTGGGAGTGAATGCCAAAGATGGATATATGGAATGTCAATACACATTCTCAAGAATTTGTGTATTATGTTTACAAAGCAGAATTTTTTTATATAATCTCCACGATTGTCAAATATGGAAGGTGACTAATAATGGCTTAGATCACGAACAGCTTTTTCTAAAAAAAATAAATATATGATCATGAATAATTTAACCTTTCTGATCAACTAATTGAATAGAAAGATTTCATTTTTTTTCCCGTATACGAAAAAGAAAACTATTAGACAATGTAGGATAAGGAATACCTGGTCAAGTTCTCCATCAGAGATTATCAGCGGAGGGCATATCATGATATTATCACCAGCCACGCGCACCAACATACCACGCTTCTGACATTGAGCACCAAAATATGCACCCACCGCTGTAAGAATACCATTAGCATTCAAAGAATGCAGTATTAATAGAGTTGCACCATCCATAAGTTTTAATTAAATGTTTAAAATTTGCCAATAATGTGCACTTTAAAGTTTCATCTGTTTTCTGCCCAAGCACTTGCACCTCAAGAAAATTGAAAAAAAAAACAAATGTTGAGATCATAGCATGGGGGGACCACAGAAGTTGTAGACAAATACAAACAATCTTATACTTTTAGTGCTTTCAAGTTGGTGAAATATAAAAGCCACTGGTTTATTAACTGCTGTATAACAAAAACGCATTGTTCTGGCATATGAAAAATATTAGCAAAATAAAATTGGAAAAACTTGCCCCATTCTGCAGGAAATGGATCATTTGGTGATTTGTTGTCTGAGAATTCACACCCTAGAATCAAACCAGTGCCCCTTATCTGCTTGAAAGAAGAATAAATAGAACGAATCTTTTAAAACCATAAAGATTTATCCCATAAGAACTGAAATGAAAAGCAAGCTTTTTACCTCTCCAACAATTGGACTGTCAGAATAAGCTTTCAACCCATCCTGAAATTTTGGTGACATATCTCTTACACGCTGAACAATGTTTTTCTCCCTAGAAAAAGATTAGCATTAAGTTGTTAGCCATAAAAATAAAATAAAAAATACACTCATGACTCATGTGTTAAGAGGTCAAGGACAGAAGGAGGGTCCTTCATCCTTGACAAGGGGGGGTCTTGTAATAACTAGACAAGGCAAAAAGATCATACTTGTATATCTTTAATGCTTCAATTGCCACAGCACATGAGACAGGATGACCAGAATAAGTAAATCCATGAGAGAAAGAACCTATAAGGTTACAATTTCAAACCATGTAAACAACACAAGCTTTTGATAAAAGAACACAGTAACTTTTTTCATAGTTAACAGCATTCATACCAAGTTTGTTACTTTGGGAGTGTATAACTTCTGAAACTTCAGGGCTCACAAGAAGAGCCCCAATGGGCATATAGCCTGAAGAGAGAGCCTGTCACATGTAGAGGAGAAACGAGAAGTAAATGAATATTTCTGTCCATGGGAAACCTACCCAAAAGAAACACTATGAAGCGTTCTTACCTTTGCTACAGAGACAAGATCTGGTTTAATGTTGTATTTGTCACATCCAAACATTTCCCCAAGCCTGCCAAAAGCACAGATTACCTACATCAATAGACAGCAATTAGTGAGCCAAATAGTCATCAGATTCACTCATAACACTTGACATATGCCATCATAGACTAGGAATACCTCATCTGCAATAAAAAGAATGTCATACTTCTTGACTACAGCTTGAATCTGGTCCAAACAAGGAAAAGTATATCAAATATTATTCAGAGGCAAATGAAGTAATGAACAGAGATATAGAGGTGGCATTCCTGCAACAGTGAGGAAGATGACCAGTAAAAGCAACTTGTAAAGAATGAACTATTACAAGCAGCACGGAACCAATATCAACAGCCAGTTATGAAAGAAAATAACACATCTGATAGATGCAGGTACTCAGCCAGCACAACAACTTTCCATACTTGTACATTTTGGTAAAATGATTTCACATGCAAAGAGCAGTTTCTTTTTAAGTATGAGATTTCGCTTGTTCAAAAATGATGAACCAGACAATTGGGCTACAATATTCACATTTTGCTAAAATTATTTGGCTTTCCATCATTGGCAATTTCCTAGATCCTATAATAACCAAGGAAACAAGACAATTGTGTAACTATAATGTATTCATCTTGAATTGCAAAATATGCCTCCACAAAATCTGGTAAATACCAAGTAGATTTAACAAGAGAAATTTACATCATGTCTTCCTTTGCTAGACAAACTGACTTTAAGTTGTAGCCAAAGTTGCTTTCTGAAAGAACTAAAGGGCCAGGAATAGTCAAGTGAGACACAAATCAGGTCTTTTAACATTAAATCTCTACCTTCTCAAAATAAGTTGCAGGGGGTGTTATAACTCCTCCAGCTCCCATAACAGGCTCGGCAATGAAGGCTGCAATCTACAATTTTGGAGCACATAATAGATGGAAGAATAAAGTGTTACTGTAATAAGTCACAGATTCTGTTAATGAATCATAGCATATACCAAGTTATCCTACCGTCTCCGGGCCCTCTTTGAGAATAAGACTCTCCAAATTGTTTGCTAATCTAGTAGCAAATTCCTCCTCCGACTCACCTAACACAAACATTACACAATAAGTCCTAATAAAAAGAAAGGGAGAAAAGAATACCATATGCACAAAAGAAGAAACCTGGAAGATGGAAGCGCCAATAGTGAGGACAATCTGTGTGCAAAACAAAAGGAGCTGGCAGATCAAACTGTTGATGCAGAGCAGGCAGGCTAGAGAAGTAACTAAGTCAGTACTACTAGTAATTTCCATAACTGAACTCAATATAACACTTTTTGATGGAGATAACTTACCCTGATAAACTAGCAGCTATCACAGTTGAACCATGATACCTGTTGAAAGAAAGTATACCAAAATTTTATAACTTTAATTTTTATGTGGAGGAAAGGCCAAGAATTAATATATATGTGTATGTAGACAGTAAGTCAAGAATTAACATTACGATTTTGATCGGGCTATAAATTTCTTCTTGTTAGGTCTGCCAAGGGCGTTGTTGTAATACCAAACCAGCTTCACCTGCAAGGATGCACACCAATATTAGATCTAAATTAATGTGATATACTCAACTAAGCAAATATCTATTATTGTATTTATAAAGCACTGAGGAGGAAAAGAAACACAGTAGCAGCAAACTCACTTGCGTGTCATTGGCTTCTGATCCACTATTCACAAAAAAAGCTTTTTCCATCTTTCGGGCTGTAAAGGTATCTAACAGTTCTTTCGCAAGGTCCTACATATTAAGAAGATGCTAGAATGGATCACTTCTACTAGTTGCGCATTCATAAATTGTAGTAAACAAAACAACATATTTCTGGAAGCAAGCAAATTCTGAAGCCTGAAGTTTATGCCAACCAGTTGCACAATAGTGAAAATATAAGCAAAGAATTGCATATAAAACTAGTAGGACAGGAAAATAAATCAATCAAATGCATTTACCAAAGAAGGCTTCGTAGTGCGATTCCAGAATGAATGATAGAACGGCAGCTTATTTAATTGTTCAGTTGCAGCAGCAACAAGTCGCGGTTCATTTCCTCCTGCACTTACCAAGTAAGACAGATCAAAAGTTTCATCAAATATTTGGAATCATCACTCAAAATGATGCAACAATTCCTCTTCGTAATTTGAGTTAGGCAGCTGTTTTTCTCATGGTCATGATGCCTGGTCCAGGATTTCTAAATTGTTTACTTTTTTAGAACATTACTTCGGCTAAACTTGATAATTCAGCTAGATAGAATATTTCATTTCCTTCATCAATATATCAGCAATTTGAAAAATGTTCTTTTTTGTTACCAAAAGTGGTCTTGACAAATTTATGGAAAAAGAAACTATGTACATGATCCACAAGCCAACTATAACATGCCTCTGAAACTCAATCAATCAATCCATTGAGGTCCTATGAAGCGAAGAGTGGAATGCTTCGTGTCTAATTGTAGGGTTCTATATGCTTTTTGACATACAATGAAGCAAAGAGTGGAATGCTTCATAGGAGTGACAACATTTCATTTTCTTTCATGAAAATCCAATATAAGGCTAATATATTTATGCATATGAGGTTACTATTATATACCTAAGGCTGTGCACCATAGAGCTGCAAGAGCATCCAGATACTTTTTTCCATCTGTATCATACACATAGCAACCCTACAAGCAATGAATAAACAGGTTTAATTGATGAAAGCTATTGTTTTTCATTAATTTATTTCTATTAATCCAGAAAATCCTACCTCAGACTTCTCAATAACCAATGGATTCGAATCAATTGTTTGCCACCCAGCAGTGAATGGTGCAAGCATACTATGCCCCTTGAAACTGAAAAAGGCCAAAGGATAACGATGATGGCCAAAAAGACACATGTAGCATTCTAAACATATTGATACAGGTAGGATGAAGAGAGAAAGAGAGCTTGATAATTCAGTTGGCATCTCAGTGTGAAAGATAGACCTTTGAGCCTCTGCTTCTGTGCTAATCCATCTGGATAGAAGAGGAGCACTGATGAATTTTTCCTGCCAATTCTTGGTGATGACATTATTAGAACGACACTGCAAAGAAGGTAGAATGTGTGAGTAAAAGAAAAATGCTGGATTGGAAAAGAAAACATTTTTCAGGTGCCAAGTGCTCTAAAATAGTGTTTCACTATCAACAAAATACTTTGATTTAGCCAAGGTCAAGAAAACCATGAGACCAATGATATGATTCCTGGGAACTTTCAACCAATGCACCAAATGATTTGTTACAGCATAGAGGTATTGTTATCACATTTCGACTGGTACACCAAATGATTTGACTCATGAGAAATTTTAGCTCATGTCTGATCTCAGAAAATGAAAACACTTTCCATAAGAACAAATCACTGATACAGTACAGGTATGGAATGTGCACAAACAAAATGAGATCTTACAAGAAAATGTAGGATGGCCAACTTTTAGCAATTGCAATTATCATTAGGAAATTATATATTTAACATAGATACGTATCACGATATTTTTTTATACTGGATTAGGTAGCTTTGTGATACTATACTGTGTAACTTTAACATTGTCACTGTTAACAATAATAATAAACAAAGAGTCAACCGTCTTTCAAAGTGAACTGCATCTTGCTAATCAGACCAATCAACACAATATCCAAAGAGAGTAATCAATATGATTAGGAGCTTGCTCTGAACTGACTACACATAAACTCAGCACAATTCGAACAATCACCAAAACAGCGAAACAGCACGAAATCAGCAACTAAAAATAGAGAAAACTCTGAAAAGAAACGAATTCGTTACAAGCAACAGAGAAAGAGCACCGAAATCGTTAGCATTTAGCAATAGCTTCAATGCCAATGCTAGAAGCGAACCTCAATTGACCTAAAGACGAAACATCAAAGCGTGAAAGGAAGATCGGAATGAGAAGTTGTAAACCTGGAGAGCTCTGCGGGAGGATCGAAGTAGGAGACTGAAACTCATGGTTGCTGAATTCCGAAAAAGAGCAGGGATATGCGAATGCGATGGAGGAATCACCGCTTTGGAAGTGGAGATTTCCCCTAATTTATGAATGATGAAGATGAAGATGAAGATGATGGGGTTGCTTTCGAAGACGACTCTTCAAATAATTAGCAGCAGCCGCTTTAACGTGGCACTAGTGTAGTACCGTGCGCTACGCACGGAACAATGTATATTGATTTTTTTTAATAAGATATTATCTTGATTTATGGCAATATATATAAGGAAATGACTTTTCACGATATTGTAGTATACAAAGCTCAATCTTATTTTGACGTATTCATATAGACACGATATTAACAAAATCAATTAAAATTATAAATTTTGACACAATCTTCTCTGTTAACTAACAAGTTAGGATTAGTTCAATGTCTTATTATTTATTTCATAGACCTTAAATAGAACTTATTGGTATAAATTTTTAACAAACTATATATATATTATAAGGACAAACTATATATTATTATCATCGTAATTTTAACAAATCTATATTTCTCCTTTTTTCAATAGATAAACGGGCTGAATAAATATATTACGTAATGGATTAATAGGGTAACATTTTACAAATCTTTGAGTGTGTTCACATTCTTTGAGTGTAATGTGCATGAGATTCCTAATCCATGAGATTCACCTTCACCCAAGCAAAATTTTTAAATGGTCAACCTTTTTTTTAGCCCATTAAATAAAGATCAACTTAAAAATAAACATTGTAACGACAAGTGAACCAAACATTTTAAACACTGATTTCAAGTGTAATATCCTTTTTTTAAGCAAAACAAAATAATCAATTACTTAGCATCATCCAAACACAACAGTCTTAGTTCAAAGGGAATTAAAGTATAATCCGAAAAGAAAACAGTAATGTTTGGTATGATCTTCGCGAGCAAATTCGCCACCCGATTCGCTTGACTCTGGATATGACTCCATTCCTCAAACCTCCTCGCCAACCGATGTATCTTTCGAAGCTATTGACCCATTTCTCCCTTGGGGAATGACTTCTGTTGCAGCGACTTCATCACTTGTACACAGTCACACTCTACCCATATCTTTGACAATAGAGCCCGGGCTAAACCCTCCGCCTCCACCAGCTCCACTTTGTCAGCAGCTTGAGTGCTCTTTGCAACTACAAACACCCGTTCCCCTTCGTAGTTGCGAGCCGCACAACCAACCCCACTCCCTTTCCTTTCATCCACAACTGCATCAATATTAATTTTGATGAACTCATCCGGCGGTTTCACCCATCCAACACTTTCTGTTGATGCGTTTGCCTGCCGAGGAGGTGCAATCCCCCTTCCTCTGTTATATTCAGCTATCCTCTGCTTCACAAGTTGTGCTAGATCATCCGCGCCCCTTTCAGCTGACTCAGATAAACATTTGTTCCTCGCCATCTAGATGACTTCTACGATGTGCACCCACTTTTGGATCCACTCCTTGCATCCTCTTTTCAACACCAGTTCAAAGCTTCCCAGCACATCCGGAGCTCCTTGTTTAGTTTGCCAATAGTTGGGAAACAACTCCATACCCCCTTGCTTTGAAGCATTGTAGGAGGACATGAATCTCATCCTCTCGAACATTGTAGTGACTACATAGATCACATTGGACCCCCCTCTTTTTCAAATTGATCAAGCAAGGAAGGACTCCTTTCCACGCACACCAAAGAAAATTCCTTACTCTCGGAGCCGTCTAAATTTGCCACACTTTCTTCCACAAATGCTCTAATCGAGCTGAGTCCAACGTAGATGCCCCGCCTGTAGAGCCATTCCTCTTCATAAGAAAATGATAACTCGATTTTACAGTAAACATTCCATCCTTAGTGTGATGCTAAATTAGTTCGTCTTGGACATCGAGTTCTATAATCCGCATCTTCAGCACTAACTCTGCATCCATCGGCAGAAAGATCTCCCTTACTATGTCCTCATTCCAAGTTATAGTCTCCCAATCTATAAGATCTGCGACCCTTAGATCAGCTCCAAAGTTCCATGGATTAGCAATTGGTTTGAAGCTATTCGGTCTTGGAATCCATTGATTGCCGAACACAGATACCTTCTCACCATTGCCAACATGCCAGCACAGGCCCTGTGCTAGTGCCTCTCTTCCATCCAGTAAACTTCTCCAGATGTACGATGGTTGGAATCCTGCCTGAGCTTGCAAAAAGGACATTCGGGGGAAGTATCGGGCCTTCAACATCTGTGCTAGCAGCGGTTCTGTCTCTTGAATTAATTGTCAGCCTTGTCGTGTTAGCAGGGCTCTATTGAAAGTTTCCATATCGCGAAAGCCCATCCTGCCCTTCTCTTTCGAAGTGCACATTTGTTTCCATTTCATCCAATGTATCTTCTGTTTGTGAGAGTAATCTCCCCACCAACATTTACACAACGTATGTTCAATATCCTTACAAAGGCCCCCAAAAGTTTGAAGCATGACATTGTGTATGTTGGAATCGCCTGCGCAATTGATTTGATTTGCACCTCCTTGCCCCTCTCTAGATAAGGCTTTCTCTTTCCAACCATTTATCCTCTTCCAGATTCGTTCCTTTAGTTGCCCATATATCCCCTTCTTCGATCTTCCTAGCATTGTTGGAAGGTCGAGGTACTTTTTGTGCTTCTCTACTTCCCGTATATGCACCTCTTGCTGCACAGCCCTCCGGATGTTCTCACCAACATTTGTGCTGAAAGACATTTCTAACTTCGCAAGATTCACTTGTTTTCCCGATGTTGCTATGTATTCCCGGAGAATGTTTGCAATTTCACTGCCCTGTTGACAAGTCGCTCTTGCAAATAGAACGCTATGATCAGTAAAAAATATAGGTGAGAAATTCTCAGAGCTCCCGAGCTATTGCGATTCCTTCCAACTGACCACTATGCTAACTCATCTGGAGCATCCTTGAGAGCCCTTCACCGCACATCAGAAATAAATATGGGGAGAGGGGATCCCCTTATCTCAATACCCTCTCCGGTTTGAACACAGGGGATGGCATTCCATCAATCAATACGGAAACGGAAATAGAAGTTACACACCTCATGACAAGCCTGATCCAGTCCTCTGCAAATCCGAGCCTCTACATACATCCTTTGAGGAAGTTCCACTCCACCCGGTCGTATTCTTTGGCCATATCCATCTTGAAGACCATATAACCTTTCTTCCCCCTGCGCTTCTTCTTCATGAAATGGAAGATCTCGAACGCCACGAGGACATTGTCTGTGATCGACCTTCCCGGAACAAACACACTTTGGCTCGACGATATTAGCTTCCCTAGGCATCTCTTCAACCTAATGGTGATCACTTTTGACACAATTTTCTATAGCACATTACAGAGACTTATAGGACGTAAGTCCGTCATTCTACACTGGTCTTTTACTTTCGAGATTAAAGAAATAAAGGTATAGTTTAATTCATTTGGCATGGGTGCCCCACTCAGAATACTAATCACAAAGTTGCACACATCGGATCCGACAATATCCCAGTGCTTGTGAAAGAAAAGCGCTGACATGCCATTGGGTCCCAATGCTTTTGTTAGAAGCATTTCAAAAAGGGCATGTTTTACCTCAACACTTGCATATGGCCGGAGGAGCTCAGAGTTGTCTTCAGCCAAAACCAATTGCTCAATTCGTTGAGTAACTGTGTCCGGATTAGCTTGCTCATTGGAACAAACCAGGTTTTCGAAATAATTCATTGCTACATTCACTTTCCCTTGGAAGTCCCTCCACGTACTCTAACCCATTTTCATCCACCAACTTCCTCACCTCATTCATTTTCTGCCTCCTTGATTCTTCTTTGTGAAAGTAATATCCTTAAGTTTTGGTGCAACTTGCTACACATGATCGGATCCGAAACTCTGGGTGCTCGCCCTTGTTTTCGCTCTTAAACCTCGATTTCGTGCTTTGTTACTCCTTATCTTGTTCCATGCTTTTTGGGACTTCTTCCTTAAGTTCTCCCAAGTCTCGCCTTAGCCTCCCTTAACTCCATTCCTCGTGTTCTTTGCCTCGAATCTAAGAATCTGCATAAAACCATCGAAATAGCATATATTCTGAACTTTTCCACAAAACGAGCACTAATCTCATTAACACTAAAACTTGAATATATGAAAATGAAATATATCTAAAGTAATCTATAATGACCATTTGGAATACGCCTTATCACACTCCACTCGAGACTTGTGGTAGCTAGAGATTTGGACTTGCGGCGTATTGATAGTGGGCGTCTTATTCTTATGTCTTGTGTGAAATCAATTGAGTTGCATACAAAGTGGCTTATCTCATAAACTGTATGGATCACGAGAATCTCACATCTAATCCAAAGTTCTTATCCCTCGTTGGAAATGACGCCATGAAGATATGTATCAATATTACTTCTTAAACTATATATATATATATATATATATATATATATATATATATATATATATATATATATATATATATAAAGAGTAAAGTATTGACTCTACCTCGTTCGATACTCACGCCTATAAAATCAAGTTTGATATCCCATAATCCTCACCAAGCCCCATTCAAAGACAACCTTACAACACCTTCTCCCCAACCAACAATCCTCTCAATCCTCATTGAACCGATCAAGCCATGTCGTGGTTTGGCCTTTCATCCCTCCTCCTCGTCCTCCTCATCTCCCTATCGTCCGCCGAGGCAACAGTGGAGAGGAATGAGGAGGAGGTAAAGGGGCTCTATGAGTGGTGGATTGGCATGGATAACAACAACATTTTTTTAACAATTGACTATGACCTAATTAGTTTATCTTTCGAATGATTTGAATCTTTAGCTCATTGAATGCAAAGTTCTTGACCTCCATATTTGCTTCCCTCACAAGCATCCCTACATGTTGAGCTACTTTCACATGGTCATATCTATGTACATCGAGGAAAAATGACGCAATACGTTGAAGTCGAAGGTCCCCAACCCTCAATGGCGGAGCCAGAAAAATTTCAGGGGGGCACAATTGTACATACGATATAGTTTTGGATTAAATTGGCATAAAGAATTATATATAATACGATAATAAATTATGTTATTTTAAGATAAAATGTCATCGGTTTATGATAAAACGCTGTCTTTTTTTTCGCACCTAAAAAAAGAAATATAAATATATAAATGAACTATCCGGAAAAAAAATTTAACTAAATAAGTATAGGAAACACAATATAATAAACATTAAGTGAAAATTATGGTTGTTATATGAGTTGAATAGTTAGAGCTTGACTCGAGTTTTGCTCAATAAAAGCTCGACTCGAGCATCATTTACAAAATGAGCTTATTATGAGCACATTTTTATGCTCGATTCAAAGCTCGGCTCGGCTCGTTTGAAACTCAAATAGCACGAATTTTGTGAAATTTATAAATTTTCTTTTAAGTCGTACTATGTCATGAGCAAGTAAGTTTGCATAATACTTGGAAAAAAACTCAGCTCAAGCTCGTTCATTTACTAAACAAGCCAAGTATGAGCTCAAGTTCAAATATAGGTTTGACTCGAGCTCGACTCGTTTCTAAACGAGCTAAATATAATCAAGCAATACTAGACTTGTTTGGTTCGAATAACAACCATAGTCAATATATATACTGTAACTTGTTGCACTCATAACATATAATAATGCATAGCCAGATATAAAATTTTTAAACTTGCGTAACTTCTTATCTATTTGTCGAAAGGATTAGTATAACCTCTCATTTCAAAGCTATCGAGATGAATTATAGTACGTGAATGTTAATTTAAGTAAATATAAAAGCATTATAGTCTATTGAAACAAAATTAAAGTGATTAGTATACCTTTAATTTTAAAATATTCATAACTTTTTACTCAGATGTCGGATTAGGGCGTATTATATATCAAAACGAAGCTATCGACAAGGAGAATACACTTAGGTAGTTCGTCGTATGAGAGGAGGGGCACGTGACCCCCCAAGAACCCCCTAGCTCCACACCTGCCAACCCTCTAGTAATACGCTTCAGGGATGCCGAGATGAAAATTGGTGCAGTACGCGCACTCGAACTAGTTAGGTGTGGAAATGTGAGTGTAATTGAGACACTCGACCCGAAACAGCTTGCAAGGATCAATGCTTGTATTCTAGTTGGCGACAAGCACAGTCGGACTCCTCTTGGGGTGTTGGGTATGTACCGAACCCATTTGATTACAAAATCAATGTAGGGGTCGATCCATGATTTTGATGTACATATTTATATCTCCTTTTATTGCATTATTTGACTTCGTATTTAATTCGATCTCCAAAGAAAAGGTTCAAAAGAATATAAACTTGTATAAGAATGGGCTAAAATGCAAGAAATAGGGTCTGCACAAGTTTTGAGCTAACCATGCAGGAATTCGAGCGAAATCGGAGTCAAAACGAAGAAGCCAAGTGAAGCTGAGCAGAGGTAGATATCGACCCCTGACATAGATATCGACCTCTGGTGTAGATATCGACCCCCATATTGACCTCAACATAGAAATCGACCAGATCTGAACAAGTCGAGCAGGAACAGAGACCTCGATATCGACCTCTGGTGTCGATATCGACCCCTTATCTCGACAGAAGATAGACTCGATTTCGAATGCGGATTGGAACTATATCTTCAAGGAGGCACGGAATTATCTCATACTTTCAAGATAGATGGCAGCTGATGTTTTATTCATCTTTTACCTTTAAGTTATTTAAGTTTTATCAAAATAAAAGACCTATCCTAATTGTTCGGATGGAGTTCATAGTTTAGATAGGAGTTACAATCCTTGGATAGCAAGGATTAGTAGCCTATAAATAAAGCCCTAGGGGCTGATTTGTTAGGGCATCCAATCATCCAATCTAAGAGAAAAACAATCGATCAAGACAATAGAGTTAGAGTTAGAGAGAAGTTTTAGGGTTTGACGTTTACGAAAGTTGACGTTGAGTTGTAAAGCTTCGGAGTTTATTTTAATGCAAGTTTCTTCTTTTCAAATAACAATGAGTTCCACGATGAGAAGCAAGTAGTTCCCCAAAGCTCTTAGGGTCGGGGTGAGCCCGACGTTAGCCATGCGCGCTTGAGGTAAGTATCTGATGTTGATATCGTTGTGTCTATCTCTCCTCCTACGATTCTATGTTTAGTCCTAATCGAAAGAAAAGGGATTCATGCTAACAACTTGAGTTATAAACATAAAATTGGTAGAGACAATTAGGTTTATTTGCAAGAGTAATCCTAAGAGTTGGTGTACGGCGAAAGCTTGTCCCTCGGGTGAAATAGCGCAATTGTCCGTCTTATTTATCTTATCGCATGCATTGGTTAACGTTGTGGTAAACCCTAATCCTAGGAGTTGCTTTTTACATATTTTATACACCCCAAAACCCACTGTTTTATTTCTGTTCATTGCTTCTCTCTCCATTCTCAATTCTTCGGCCTTTCTTTGCCGACAAAACAACTAACTCACTGCAGGAAAGCATCGATATCGACAACAGAGGTCGATATCGACCAAACTGATAGATCGACAGTTTTCTGAGTCGATCTCGAGACTCCTGGGAAACTTCTGCAAGCATCGATATCGACCCCCTTGTGTCGAAATCGACCCCTCTGTATCGACTGGCAGTCTTTTGAGCCAGTCGATTTCGTGAACTGACATCGATATCGACCCCTTCTAGTCGATATCGACCACTTGTTTTTGTTTCTGCAGGTCTTCTGTTGCAGAGAACATCGACAGCCGAGGTCGACATCGAGGCCCAAGGTCAAAATCGAGGCTTCTGGTCGACGCAGACGTGAGATTTCCAAAGCTACTAGGATCCCGCTGACACGCCTCCTCGTGGATCGATCCTGACTACCCTTCCACTACAACGGGAGGAAGTCTTGTAATTATTTGCTTAGGCCAGGAGTTGGATTACATTTATTACATCTTATTATTTGTAATTACTTGACATATCAGCCTCCTGCAACAACAAATTGGCGCCGTTGCCGGGGAGGCAATCAATCGCGCCCTAGTAGTCTATCTCACGCCTCTACATAGTTTGATTTTGCAGGTGTATGCGACGCGCTGATCGCCCACCTGAATTTGAAGGAGTAGACGACCCTAAGCGTTATTTCCATCTAAGGGCCCAAGCTTAAAGAATCATGGCGGACAACGCAAACCAGGCTGAACTTATTGAGCAACTAAGGAAGCAGGTTGAGGACCTAACGACTAGAGAGGCGGCACTTAAGGAGCGTGCGGATAGGGAGGAGGAAGGCCGGAGGCAAATAGAAGCCCAAATCAATGCCCTCCCTAGGAATGCCAAGCAATATATGCACCCCGCTCTCACAGTGCCTGAATCGGCAATTCTTATCCCTGCCTCTAATTTTGAAATAAAACCTAACTTCCTTACTGAGATTAGAAGACACCAATATGAAGGAAAACCTAACGAATGCCCTAAGGCACATATTTCTACCTTCTTAGACCTTTGTGATACTATTGCTGATGGACGAAGTCTTGAATATGTCCAACTAAAAGCATTTTGATGGTCTCTTACAGGGAAAGCATTGCAGTGGTTGGAAAACTTAGCCCCAAGATCGCTCTGCACCTGGAATGAAGTCAAGGACGCGTTCCTCAACAAGTTCTTTCCTCCTTCTAAGACGGCGTTGATCCGACAGAAAATCACAGCTTTCAAACAAAAGCCTGGTGAGGCTCTGGCGACTGTTTGGGAAAGGTTTAAAGACCTACTACGATCATGCCCGACGCATGGCCAACCACCGTACGTAATTCAGAGATCATATACAATGCTCTTGACACTGCAACTAAGGAGAGGATCAACACCTACACCTCCTATGGCTACCTTGAACTCGCTCCACAAGAGGCTTGGGAGACCATAGAGAGGTTGGTGGAATTTGACAATACATATGGGACTCTTGAGGCTTCCGACGCACCATCATCGTCGAGGCCTGCCCCATCTATGCCCTTATATGAACCCTCCAATGTAATCGATCCGGATGTGAAGGAGCAATTCCACAGAGATCAACTTAGAAAGCTCCAAAAGCAAGTAAGGTTCCTTTCATCGAACCAAGATTGCATCGAATGCGGATCACAGCGGCACACCACCATCGAGTGCCCCCATGCTGAACAAGTACACCTAGCGGAGACTCACCAAGAGGCGCGCTACATGAGGGGTCCCAATCACCAATATTGGGGAGACCAAAGGTTCCATCAACCACAAAGGTACCAGGTTAACCCTAGGGACCCTCCGCCTTATAGAGCTCCTGGGCACCCGAAGAGAGACCAAAAGAAGGATGATCTTCAACTTGTGCTGGATGAAATCAGGCGAAATCAAGCTAAGAATGATCAATCCAACAATGCTATCCATTCTCAACTCAATCACCTTACCACAAGGATTGGGGAGATGGATATTTGGAAGAAGAACGTAGAGACCCAATTGGGTCAATTGGCGGCACAAATCCCCAGACCGTCCGGAACACTCCCTGGGCAACCCACCACAAATCCTTAGGGACAATCCGGGACAGGCCATATCGCAGCCATACAATTGAGGAGTGGCACCAAAGTACAAAAGCCACGAACGGAATCGGAGGAGAAAGTAGCAGACCCAGTCGATGTCGACCCAGAGGTCGATATCGACCACCATGTCGACCCCCTGGTCGATGCCGATTGCACTGCAGAACTTGAGAAATCACAGCAGAGGTCGAAATCGACCATCCCAGTCGATATCGACCAAAGCCCAGTTGACATCGATGTTCAGCAAGCTTCTCCGACCACCGTTTTGGCCCCTCCACCAAAGAAGACGTTGACATTCCCTTCCAAAGCATTGGAGGATCCCACCAAAGGTAAGTTTAGGCGCTTCGTAAAGATACTTCAGGGACTTAATGTTACCTTCCCTCTTACAGAAGCCCTAAGCGAGATGCCCGCCTATGTGCGATTGCTCAAAGACATCCTTAGCAAGAAAAGATCCATGGCAGAGATCGCAGAGGAGTGCTCAAAGATGGACTTCTCTGAGAAGAAGAGTGATCCAGGGAAGTTTGCAATCACCGTGGGACTTGGCCAACATCGCTATAAAGCCCTATGCGACCTAGGGGCAAGTGTAAGTCTCATGCCTCTCTCTATTTGGCAAAAGGTGAACATTGGTGCCCTTGAACCTATGGACATGAAACTTTATATGGCTGACAACTCATTCGTCAGACCCACAGGTATAGTTGATGATGTTCCGGTAAAGGTAGGTAAGTTCTTTGTGCCTACTAATTTCATTGTATTGGAGATGCCTGAAGATCCTGTAGTGCCTATTATACTTGGTAGGCCTTTCTTAGCTACTGCAGATGCCAATATCAATGTACGTCGAGGGTTACTAACCTTTACTATAGGGAACGAAGTGATAGAATTCTCTTTCAACCCAACCATGAGCGAAACAAAGCACCTGGAGCAAGTAGTCCTCTCGCCGGCCAAAGAAAAGCTTAGAAAATTTTTGTTGGCGAGGACGGAAACAGCAAGCAGGGTCGACATCGACTGGAACCAGTCGATATCGACTAAAAACATCGAAATTGACCCCCCTTGGTCGAAATCGAGTATGCCAGATCGATGCCAGGAGCTTAAGTATGGGGTCACAGAGGTCGATATCGACCCTCACATATCGATATCGACCACAGCACTCGAAATCGACCCTCCTTGGTCGAAATCGACCACCCCTCAGCCCGAAGATTTCTGTTTCGGGCCCAAACAAGTAAGCCCAGGTATGACTCCTAACCCTCCTCCGTCCAGTATTGATAAATCAATTAAGCCGATTATTGATAATTCTACTTAAGAGAGGGTCAAAGCTCCATGGTTTGCCTATATTGCTAAAGTTAGGTCAAGAAAGAGAAGGAAAGCACCCAAGGAAGAACATAACATCAAAGAAGCCTTGGTCGCCGAACTTAGATGCTATCAAAAGGACCTAGATGATCTAGGAGAACGCTTAAGCTCAAAGGGTCCCTACATAAAAGGCTCGTGAAGAATTGACGGAGAAGTCGGCCTAGCGACTCAAAAATCTAGAGTGTGTACATAAAACCTTTAAATTTTGCATAGATGGTTTTTAGGATTTAACTTTTTGATTTTGAACTTTTAAAACTGAGATAATTCGTGCTCTATCTATATTCCTAACCAAGATTTCAGGTTATCAAGCAAAAGGAACGACGAAGAAGAAAAGAAGATTCTGCAGAGGCAGTCGAAATCGACCAGGCCAGTCGAAATCGACCCCCCCAGGGTCAAGCCATCTCCTGGAGTCGACATCGAGGACTCAGGAGCGAAAAGCAGAGGTCGATATCGACCCTAATACTCTATATCGACCCCAATCAGGCAGCCCTTGTCTTCCTCTTCTTCCTCGACTTCGACAGATGCAGTCGACATCGACCACTGACCTAGATATCGACTTCTGACATCGACCAAATCTGAAATCAACCTGAAACCGCAAGGTTGTGCTGTGAGTTTCTCTCTACCCTTGTTCTTCTTTTTAATACAGTGAGGACACTGTATATTTTAAGTATGGGGTGGGGGAAAAACATGTCTTATGGTCTTAACTTGGTCTTCTTCTTCGCATTGCATTCATGTTTAAATTTTTGTTCTTAGTTTTACGTTTATAAAAAATTCAAAAAAAATAGAAAAATGTCAAAAAAAAATGCATGTTTATTTTTAGTTTATTTTTTTACCCTACTTAGATGTCCTATGATGAAAACTCAATAGCTGACTTGATCATGTAAATCCTATGGCATATTTGGATGGTTAAGTCTTTAAAAATTTTATGTAGATTGTGAACTTGTGATGAAATTGAGCACATATGATCCTAGGCTAAAAAGCAAATCCAACAAAAATTGTCCTTGTGAGAATTTTGACCTATAGGGAGAACATCAAAAATCCCTCCGCTTTCTTGAGTGAATTTACTCTTCCTATGCATCTCTAAATGTTGTGATAGTTATTCAAAACCAATGCATATATATGTTTATGTTTACGAGAATTAAATGATGGAGGCATCTTTTAAGCCATTTTTATCCTCTCTTTACCTACCCTGCATTATCCCTGCTTAAAGCCAGAACATTAGCCCGAGCCTCAAATTGCAAACTCCATAAAATTATCCCTAGCCAAATTGAGCCTGACCCCATTTGGGAATTGAGACTTAGATTGGTTGGACTAATGCCTTGTGGAAAGAAAAGAGCATAATGTCCAGTTTTGAGCAAGGAAATTATAGGATGGTGCATATTTACATTTTGTCATATTTTGTAAAAGGATTTATGGCTCAACATATAAATGCACATATTTACTTATTATTTTCGGAAAAAAAAATTCCGAAAAAAAATAAATAAAGATATATATATATATAGTGCATGAGCCATAATCCTTAAGTCTTTTATTCATAAAAATGTTATATTTTTGAGAGGTATATTAGAACTTGGAAGAAGGGTTGATGGAATGCATCTTTAGAGCATATTATGAGGAGTTATGGTTTGGGTATTGCAAGTGTTGAGATTTAGGAGTCTTGATTCCCGAATTATAAAAGCACCACATAGCCAAATAATTCCATGCCTTTTATTTCATACCAAGCCCCATTACAACCCCGCCGAATGGAGTCTTCTTTGAAGTCTTCCATTGAGCGAAAGTCCTCCTGATGGTTCTTATTGCATTTTTCATAATTGGTTGCGAAGTGGATTATTATAAATTGCAATGTTTATGAGATTGTATATGGAATTGAGTTGAGAGTTGATCTTCATAGCCTAAACACATGAGAGTTGAGTGGAAACACATTATCCCTGTGAGGTTGGATCAAAATTGCATATGCCTATGGATCGCCAAAATATGTGCTATGACGTTAAATTCACTTGCTTTTGCTTTGCTACCGCTTATGATGTTGCTTTTGACAAGGGCGAAGACTTGAAGGATGTGTTGTAGGTGTTGTTTATTGCTTGGTTATTGCTTGAGGACAAGCAAGTATAAGTATGGGGTGTTTTGATGTACATATTTATATCTCCTTTTATTGCATTATTTGACTTCGTATTTCATTCGATCTCCAAAGAAAAGGTTCAAAAGAATATAAACTTGTATAAGAACGGGCTAAAATGCAAGAAATAGGGTCTGCACAAGTTTTGAGCTAACCATGCAGGAATTCGAGCGAAATCGGAGTCAAAACGAAGAAGCCAAGTGAAGCTGAGCAGAGGTAGATATCGACCCCTGACATAGATATCGACCTCTGGTGTAGATATCGACCCCCATATCGACCTCAACATAGAAATCGACCAGATCTGAACAAGTCGAGCAGGAACAGAGACCTCGATATCGACCTCTGGTGTCGATATCGACCCCTTATCTCGACAGAAGATAGACTCGATTTCGAATGCGGATTGGAACTATATCTTCAAGGAGGCACGGAATTATCTCATACTTTCAAGATAGATGGCAGCTGATGTTTTATTCATCTTTTACCTTTAAGTTATTTAAGTTTTATCAAAATAAAAGACCTATCCTAATTGTTCGGATGGAGTTCATAGTTTAGATAGGAGTTACAATCCTTGGATAGCAAGGATTAGTAGCCTATAAATAAAGCCCTAGGGGCTGATTTGTTAGGGCATCCAATCATCCAATCCAAGAGAAAAACAATCGATCAAGACAATAGAGTTAGAGTTAGAGAGAAGTTTTAGGGTTTGACGTTTACGAAAGTTGACGTTGAGTTGTAAAGCTTCGGAGTTTATTTTAATGCAAGTTTCTTCTTTTCAAATAACAATGAGTTCCACGATGAGAAGCGAGTAGTTCCCCAAAGCTCTTAGGGTCGGGGTGAGCCCGACGTTAGCCATGCGCGCTTGAGGTAAGTATCTGATGTTGATATCGTTGTGTCTATCTCTCCTCCTACGATTCTATGTTTAGTCCTAATCGAAAGAAAAGGGATTCATGCTAACAACTTGAGTTATAAACATAAAATTGGTAGAGACAATTAGGTTTATTTGCAAGAGTAATCCTAAGAGTTGGTGTACGGCGAAAGCTTGTCCCTCGGGTGAAATAGCGCAATTGTCCGTCTTATTTATCTTATCGCATGCATTGGTTAACGTTGTGGTAAACCCTAATCCTAGGAGTTGCTTTTTACATATTTTATACACCCCAAAACCCACTGTTTTATTTCTGTTCATTGCTTCTCTCTCCATTCTCAATTCTTCGGCCTTTCTTTGCCGACAAAACAACTAACTCACTGCAGGAAAGCATCGATATCGACAACAGAGGTCGATATCGACCAAACTGATAGATCGACAGTTTTCTGAGTCGATCTCGAGACTCCTGGGAAACTTCTGCAAGCATCGATATCGACCCCCTTGTGTCGAAATCGACCCCTCTGTATCGACTGGCAGTCTTCTGAGCCAGTCGATTTCGTGAACTGACATCGATATCGACCCCTTCTAGTCGATATCGACCACTTGTTTTTGTTTCTGCAGGTCTTCTATTGCAGAGAACATCGACAGCCGAGGTCGACATCGAGGCCCAAGGTCGAAATCGAGGCTTCTGGTCGACGCAGACGTGAGATTTCCAAAGCTACTAGGATCCCGCTGACACGCCTCCTCGTGGATCGATCCTGACTACCCTTCCACTACAACGGGAGGAAGTCTTGTAATTATTTGCTTAGGCCAGGAGTTGGATTACATTTATTACATATTATTATTTGTAATTACTGGACATATCAGCCTCCTGCAACAACAGATTTTCAGTCATAACCGCCTCTATCGATCCACGATGTTCACTCGTAGCCGGCTCCATGAAAGGAAAGAAATGTGAAATTGTTGTGTTGCATTTTCAAATGCGGCCTTGTCACCCTTTTTACAGGGATTGTCGAATTTACAACATCTAATTAGACGTTTTAATGCAATTTTTTTTATAGGGGTTGCTGAACTTACAACGTCTCATTAGACGTTTTAATGCAACGTTCAATTAGATGTTGTACTTCTTTAGCCAAGCCCGACCAAACCTATTGAGCTTCCATACTGCAACATCTAATTAGACGTTATGGACAATGTTGGATTCGAAGTTTTTACAATGTTCGAATTTTTTTCCCAAGTGAAATGAAAAATCGAGCAACAACGTCGAATTCGACATTGTAACAACATCTAATTGAACGTTAATTTGCAGTGTATATAGTATACACATCTAAACTTTTTCTTAATAAAACAAGTAAAATATAAAAAAAATAAAAATTTAATGGCATTTAGAAATAGGAGAGTGCATTATTGACTTTACCTCCTCATTCGATCTATAAAAACAGGTTTGGTATCCCACAATCCTCACCAAGCCCCATCCAAAGACAACCTTACAACACCTTCTCCCCAACCAACAGTCCTCTCAATCCTCATTGAACCGATCAAGCCATGTCGTGGTTAGGCCTCTCATCCCTCCTCCTCGTCCTCCTCCTCTCCCTATCGTCCGCCGCCTCGGCGGTGGAGAGGAGTGAGGAGGAGGTAAAGGGGCTCTACGAGTGGTGGATGGCGAAACACCGGAAGTCCTACAACGCCATCGGCGAGCAGGAGCACCGCTTCTCGGTGTTCAAGGACAACCTCCGGTTCATCGACGCCCACAACTCCGCCCCCGGGCGCACCTACACCCTCGGCCTCACCAGGTTCGCCGACCTCACCAACGACGAGTACCGCTCCCGCTACTTGGGCTTGAAGTTCGACCCCCAACGGCTGCTCCTCAAGTCCAACACCGCCAGCACCAGGTACGAGCACCGCTCCGGCGACCGCCTCCCCAAGGCCGTCGATTGGAGGTCTCAGGGCGCTGTTAACCACGTCAAGGATCAATCCCAATGCGGTCAGCTTCTCATTCCTCCATTTCCTAGATTAATTGAGATTTGCTCTCTCTTTTATTTCACTGTGATTAGTTTCATTCAATATATGGGTCTGGTTTTTATTGTTTCAATTGTTCTTAATTTGATCTAACTAATTGAAATTTAATGTTAGAATGAGATGATCACAGACCAAAATGCCAAGTCAAAATCAGATCTATTTTGTGTTGGATAATATATCTAATAATTTGTAAATTAGTTTCTCAAGTTATTCAGTTTCTTCTTTCTTGGTGAAGTTGAAAGTGTAGACTGGTAGACAGGAAAGACGAGCTTTGAATGACTGTTTTGACTTTTAGCTCAGCCTTTGTTAGTTGTGACTTTTTTCTTTTTTCTTTTTTCTTTTTTCATTTTGTTTTCTTTTCCATTAAGATACTATGTTGGGTTTCATTACACTGTGCTATTTAACCCAAAGTTTAGAGTAATGGGCCTGGGCTTTCTAGCCCGTTTCATAATTAAAGGGATTTGGGCCTTGTATAAGGAAAAGGACTAAAAGGAAGATCTTCATTTCCCACCAATTGCAGGTAGCTGTTGGGCATTCTCAACCATAGCAACAGTGGAAGCCATCAACCAGATTGTCACCGGCAACATGACCTCTCTATCCGAGCAAGAGCTTGTAGACTGTGACCGAGATTACGATTCAGGGTGCAACGGCGGTCTCATGGACAATGCCTTCGAATTCATCCTCCACAACGGAGGCATCGACTCTGAGGATGATTACCCTTACAAGGGTGTGGATGGCCAGTGTGACCTATCTAAAGTCAGTTCTTGTCAACCTTGCAAATTCATAAGAGCGATTAACATGTTTTCCTCATCCCCTCGCCTCATCCGATTTTTTGCTTTTGTTGGTTACAGAAGAACAACAAGGTTGTCAGCATTGATGGGTATGAAGATGTTCCTCCATTCAATGAGAAAGCCCTGAAGAAAGCAGTGGCACATCAGCCCGTTAGTGTCGCAATTGAAGCTAGCGGAAGAGCCCTTCAGCTCTACCAATCCGTAAGCAAACAACCCACTTTAGTCCCTTTTGTTCTCCACATAACTTGAACTCATGGTTTGATCTCTTACTAACTTGCAGGGTGTGTTCACTGGGGAATGTGGGACTGCGCTTGACCACGCCGTGGTAGCTGTTGGGTATGGCACAGAGAATGGCGTGGACTACTGGACTGTAAGGAACTCATGGGGTACTGGATGGGGAGAAGATGGCTACATCCGGATTGAGCGCAACACCCACATGTTCACTGGGAGGTGTGGGATTGCAATGCAGCCATCATACCCGGTCAAGAACTCGAAGAACCCGATCAAGCCTTTCTGGGCGAAGGCAAATGATGGAGGAGTCAGCAGTGCTTAGGAGTTTTCATTCCTGAGCTCCATCCTCTACTGAGGAACCAGGGGAGAAACAGTGCTGAAACATAGAATAAAGTGATCCAAAAACTAGCAAACTCACTGAATCCAAGATGCAAAAAATGTGCTTCCTTCGCTTCGATTTAATTGTTACCCATGTCCAATTTAAGCCTAGTATGTCAAGGCTAGCTAATCCAGATTGGCATGGGGATTGTTGTTGTAAATATGTTTTAATTTGGATGATCATCTGTGTTTAAAAGAACATATCATATCTTGTTGCACAACTTGAATTGTAATCCACTTCCAGTTGTTCATTGTTAATACTTTATGAATTGCTAATCTTTTCTTGCACAAACTGTTTATTGACCTTGAAAAAACCAAAGCTTAATAGCACATATCAATAATTGTGTTAAATTTGGACCTACAAGTCTCAAAAGGATGATTGAAAGAATGGAAAGTGATATTGTTTTTGTTTGCAAAGTGGGCTTCGATTTCCAGAGAAAAACTTGTATGAATTACTCAAACCATCATTCTCAAGTCTTATAGTGTTGGTGGAGTTCCACCTTCCCCAACATTGTGTGGCAAGAGGAACTCCTCATTTAGGTAAACAATGAACGCAACAATTTCGTGATGACTAATGTAACGTCATACGTGTTACTTTCTGTGTCTTTATTTGTCATGTAATATGTATATGTATTATACGGTGTATGCAAGTGTTGTACAATGAGTAAGGAAAACTATAATTGTCTCTTTGTGACCTCATTATAGATTTCATATAGATCTACAACCAAATCTAATATATCTATAATCGACTCATCGAGTTTCAAATATAGATATTGCAGATCCAGACTCATATCTAGAAAATCTACAAGTTTCTTTGAGGTTATGTTTCAGATCTTAATGATTGGTTCTTTTTGTTTCTACTTTAGGTCTCGAAGATCTAGGTGATACTTCAAGTTTCTACCTTAGATCTTGTTGTTTTGAACACCACATGCAGCATGTAGAAGATCTTTAGTTCAAGTTCTTCTTAAAACTCTCAGATCATTTTTTTGTTGTTGTTGTTTTTTGTGTTTACTACATTTGGAGGGAAATATGGGTGATCATAATGTTCTTTTGAAATCTTTTAATGGCCATACGGACTTTACTATGTGGCAAGTGAAAATGAAAGTCATATTAATAAAGGAAAAACGAGGGGTTGTTGTTACAAGTAAATATTCAGACGCTTAATTATTCCTCCTAGAACCAAAAATTTCTTATGAAAAATAGTTATTGACGGTTTGTCCACTAAAGGGAGACTAAACATGTTTTTTAATAGAGTGTCCTCTCAATGTTGCCTTTGAAATCAGAAAGACGAGGACTTTGATCAACTTTTTTTCAATTGCCCAATAATGAGAGCACTCATTGGTCAATATGAATAAATAACAAAACAACACATTATGCCACCAATTATAAACCAAAATTTCCTTGAAAGCCTACAACTTATTAAAAATACGAACCACTTTATTGAACTATGCTTTATTTGGCATGCGGTATGGGAATTGATAAATAGTACTCCCTCCGTTAATTAAAACTTGACGTTTTACTATTCACGCACGCTTTTTGAGGTGTTAAAAACTATATAAAATATTAACTTTTTAATATATTTTTTTTAATAATTTCATATTTGTTACTATTAAGTATGAATTTATAAAAACAAATTTAAAAAAAAGTTAATATTTCATATAGTTTTTATCATTCGAAAAAAGCGTGCATGAATAGTAAACGACAAGTTTTAATTAACAGAGGGAGTATTATTTTTAACAAAACCAAAAACAAATCTACAATGCAAATAATTCAACAGTTAATTACTGATATAAAGAACAGGAATCAAGTACAGGCAAAGAAAGATAAGACTAAACATAGAGATAGATAGGAAAAACTTGTTTGCGGTTACCATTATCATTATCATACCAACTATACAGGGTACATCAAATTTTGTATCCCATACCAACCATTAATCGTGGTAACCACCGATGTTGGTAAACATGTTTGCGGTTACCATCGATATGTATCATAGTTACCGAGTTAGATTTCAACTTGTATTTCTATGAAACACCGCGATTACCGACAATAACGATCAAGGTTACCAATGGAAAAAACATTAATAATATATTTTGTTTTATTTGTTTAGCATTTTAAATAAAATTATGTAATATATTATATTTTAAATATTTAACATTTTAAATTAAATTACATAATAATATATTAGAATTATAATAAAATCATTAATAATATATCGATCTTATACACATTATACTTAGTAGATAACTAGATTAAACACATTAAATAATTTTTTTTAAATTAAAAATTATATATATACTCGATAACCATGGAAACTTTGGTATTTCGTGTACATTTATCATTACCGTACTAGCTTAAAGTAGTTACAACACGATGGTAAACCACCATTGTCGGTTACTATCATAGTGGTAATCAACACACTTTGGTACAGTTGGTATACCATTTGTTGGCCCTAGTGAGATCATGCATATTTGATTAATAGAATTCCATCTTATGTGATTGATTTTCAAACACTTTATGAGTTATACACAAATTAGAAACCTAACCTTGATCACCTTCTTGATGATCTGGATGGTCTGTTTTTGTGAGGTAAAGCATGAGTCTTAACTTGGGAACCGGAAACACTAGGACAATTTTGGGCTGATCCAACATGCCCATTTAGGTGAAAGGATGAACAAGAAAATTGGGTTGTCTCTTTTGAAGGATGGCCTAGCAGGTTGTGCCAAATGACGGAGGGTGACGGTGAGGTGGTGGTTGTGTGCAGCGATGGAGATGGTGGTGCACTCGATGGTCAAACGTACATACCTCCATCAATGGCTCCCTTGAGAAGAAGTACTCCCGACGCAGAATCCTTCATACAAAAACGATCTGTTAGACTTTCTTTTCGTTGCAAAAACTATTGACTAAGATCAGATTTCGTTTGATATCAGGGGCGTGGATAATCTGAGACAAATGAAAAGTGCGAGAGGGATGAGTGATGATGGAAGAATAGTAGTTTTGAATTGGAAGAGAGGAGCCATCGCCCAAGGTCACCGACTCAGTCCCTTCGTAATGAAGTCGATCGAATCGTAAATTGGTGATGTCTAGGGTGTAATGGTGGGTCGTTGCTGTATCTGGAAACCAGGACAATGTAGTGGTGTTGTTTGCTTGAAAGGACCTTGGTGGTGGAGGGAGAAAGGTGTGATCAAACCTGCTCCAGCAACGGGCGGCCACATGGCCCTTCTTGTCACACAGTTGGCATGTGGGGTGGTTATTTGGGGCCCTGAAGAAGGTCTGGTACGAGCAACCACCAGTCCACCACGGGAAGGACCCTGGCCTCCCCGAATGTCTCTTCCTCCCCGGCTAGCAAAGAAGTCTCCACAACCGCGACCGCGACCCTTGTTGGAGGTGAAGTTTGCTTCAAGAGAGGAATCAGTAGAAGTGTTGTTCAAGGATACCTGAGTGGTGGCCCGGAGGAGCTCCTATTAACGGGCGAGGCGCACTTCTTACTAGAGAATATGAGTGAGAACCTCGTAAGGAGGAGGAAGGACAGAGTTGGAAGTAATGGTTGTTACCATCGCATCATCCTCTGCTTCTAGCCCAGCGAGAAGATAAGCGATGAACTCATCTTCGAACACACGACCTGACCAGCAGCCTGAATTTGATGGACAAGACCTTGAACCTTGTTAAAGTAGTCTATACCTGATTCATCACCCTTTTTAATGGTGGAGAGTTGAAGGTGGGTTTGAACCACCTGGGTACTCGTTCAAGCAGAGTACAAAACTATGGAGTCTCTCCCAGATTAGCTTGGCAGAGTCATAGTTCAAAACTTGAACCATGACCTGCTCAGTGAGGGACACCATTAGAATGGCGATGATAAGCTGATCTTGAGCCCACTAGTTGTCACTAGTGGGCTCCAGATGGGGATTGGTTCCATCAACGAAACTCATGAGCCTTTGAGACCGTAAATACGGAGTAATTTGCCGAATTCAAGTTGGAAAATTTCTTCATCGTAAGCTTGATTGTTTTAAGGGAATTAAAGTTGGGAAGGGGGAGGTTAGGAGGATGTAATCGACTATTGAGCCATGGAAGCCTGGATCTGGGCTATGGCGGCTGTGAGATTTAAATCGGCCATGGAAATGGATGAGATTTAGGGTTTTGTTTTTGGATCTGAACAGAAAAAAAGGACGACGCTGGTCGGTATGGCTCTGATACCATTGTGAATCAGAAAGATCATTGTATGGTGGAGAGCAAAATTGTAGAGATTTTAATTCAATTTGTCTCATTCATAATCGATTACATCAGGGAGTATTTATGCAAGATAGCATTATTCAAGAATGTTCTGAAGGAGAACTTTGGGCTTTTTAGTGTAACTTGAGCTTCTCTCCTTCTTCATTGTTGGGCTTCGGATTTATGCTGCTTTGTATGGACCTGTCAGTAGGAATTGAAGCTACAAGGTCAAAAGCAAAGGAATCAAGAAGTGAAGGATCAAAATTGCCTTGAACTCAGGTCGTGCAGGATGTCGTGACCTAGTTAATTCATAACCCATACCACATCAAGTTTCAGAACCTGTACCAAATTATTTCGCGTATGGACTTGATGCTTTGGGAGACTTGTTTGTTACATTAGTGTTAAAACTTAATTTTAGGATTATTGTTAATTTTGAAACCCCTAAATTAAAGATTGTTAGTGTTAATGGAGAACTAAACCCCTTTGTCATTTGATTAATCGATTAAAGCTTTAAACTTACTATTGCTATACGCTTTTCTCTTCCTCTTATGCTCTTTGAGTAATCTTAATTTTCTATGTTGATTATTTATGATTGATTTATGGGTTTGTTAGTCTGATCACCTAATACTTGCCTAAGCGCGTATTTGGCAGCATCTTTTTTAGGAGGTTTTGAAGGTTAAAAAAAACCCTACAACTTGTTGTATTTGACAAGAGATTTGCCATGGAAGGTGAAGGGGAAGGTGAAACTTGATGGGGGTTAAATTTGGCTTAAAAAAAAGCTTGGGGTCCTAAGCTTTGGGAGTTTATTATTATTATTATTATTATTATTATTATTATTATTATTATTATTATTATTATTATTATTATTATTATTATTATTATTATTATTATTATTATTATTATTATTATTATTATTATTATTATTATTATTATTATTATTATTATTATTATTATTATTGCTCTTTGAACTCAACAAGAGGTGAATCGAGAGATAGCGACCACTTTTGACACATACTCGACTCGGGTTGAGTGAGTACAACGACCAATCTTCGGTGTCAAGGTAAATCGATCGACCTTCGCATTGCGGGAACACCCTCGAAAGGAACCCCGCGTAGATTGGCTCGGAAATGGAATAACAGATGCTACGAAGGAACGACGGAGAACAAACAAACACAACAGACTGGAGGTTCCTGTAGAGGCCGCAGGGCGGCCAGAGGAGCTGCGGGGTGGCCGGCAACGGGTTTGGCCGCGGGGTGGTTGCGTCAGGGGTGTCTTCTTTTGTGCGAGCGAACTGGAGCGACGTGTGGGAGTTTTGGGTTGTGGCTCGTGGAGTTGGTGCGACAGCAGTGGTGGGTGGTCTTGGTAAGCCGACGGTGGTGGTGTGGTGGTGGTGGTGACGCCGGTGGTTGGTGGTTAGGGAGCGGCAGCGGCAGGTGATGTGGTGGTAAAGAGCGGAGCGGTAATGGTGAGCGGAGAACGATGAATCTCTTCCAAGCAAGGATGAGATCTCGATCATCAATCAATTCCAGCGAGAACCTTTGATTGAAGATCTCAATTGAATTCAACAACAATAAATAGCAAGAGAATGATAGGGTTTGTGACGTCAGGGAGGAAAAGGGGGAGTTTCAACTCAACGCTCTTCAATTCCTCTAAATTTGACGTATCTAACAAATTGACCTAATTAGAGTATATAAAGAGAACGTAATAAAACCCTAATTATTAATGGGCCTAATTAACTAACGGGCTGGACTTATTATGTAAAGTAAGTCCACACCATTATAAATAAATAATGCTAAAAATAGAAATAAGTCTTTATAATAAATAAGTTATGAGAACGACGTCGAAAATGCACCCGACGGAGGCTGGGTTGCATCACACGGAGTCGGTGACAGAGACTAATAAGCTCAACGATGGTGGTTGCTCCGGTTTAGAAGCAAAGCATCGAGTGATAATGGACGCGGTAGCTCTTGCGATCGCCTTGGCTCTCGCTCTAGTCATTGGTCCATCAGAACGGAGACTCGTGGCCTCCTCCTCTTCTTGAACCGTCAATGATGGAGGCTGAGACGCATCAACTTTCGCAGCGACTGTGGCGTCGAGAGAGAGCGGTGAGAGGCTTTGATGTCGCCATCAACGTCAGATGTAAGAAGGAGGCAGCCCCACTTTCGCAGCCCCCGACAACTGAATCGAGAAAGAGCAGGGTTGTGAGATCTCGATTTTAGGCCTCCAATGGCAGTCGCGGGTACTGAAAGAAATAGAGGGAAGGAAGACGACGGTGGTGATTCCAGATCTCAGGTCAGAAGGAAGGCGTCGATAGTTTGACTAGTGGGGGAAGGGGGCGACAATGAGCTACAGTTAGTGAATGGTAATGGTTGCAGATTTCAATTGCAGGG
The DNA here is from genome assembly GCA_963922045.1 of Persicaria maculosa. Taxonomy (NCBI): domain Eukaryota; kingdom Viridiplantae; phylum Streptophyta; class Magnoliopsida; order Caryophyllales; family Polygonaceae; genus Persicaria; species Persicaria maculosa. The sequence continues at coordinate 42,288,910 of OY998271.1, forward strand.
GAATTGGAGCAAGGAAGGGGAAGGGGTAGGGTAGGGGTATTTTAGATATTTTCATCTCAAAACTCAGTTAGTGTTGGCCTCAATGTCAGATGTAAGGAGGAAGTAGCCCCACTTTTGTAGCAACCCCGACAACCGAATCGAGAGAGAGCAGGGTTGTGAGAGCTCGATTTTAGGCCTCTAATGGCGGTCGCGAGTACTAAATGAAAGAGAGGGAGAGAAGACGACGACGGTGATGCCAGATCCCAGGTCGGACGGAAGGCGGCGATAGTTTGACCAGGGAGGGGGAGGATGGGGCGGCAAAGAGTTAGTGAATGGTAACGGTTGTAGATTTCAACTGCAGGGGAATTGAAGCAAGGAAGGGGAAGGGGTAGGGTAGGGGTATTTTAGACATTTTCATCTCAAAACTCAATTACAAACCTTACAATCACCAAAAACCCAATCAGATTTTTAAAAAAATAAACTCCATCTTTCACATCTTCAACTTCACAATCTCCAACTCCTTAATCTCCACCTACTACAAAACACGCGCTAAATCAATCTATTACTAGATCTAGGAAAATTCTGGTTAAATTACTTAGATCTGAGTAGACCTGAGCAGAGATAGGCCAACCCGTCTAACCCGCCCTGTTAAATTTGCGGGCTTAGATAAGGCAATTGACTCAAGCGGACTGGTAGGCCCGGTCCAGTAGGGCCAAAGGGCCGGGCTTGGGGCAAGGATCAAGCCCAAGTGGTCCGGTAGGCCTGACTCGCTTATATATTAATTATATTATTTATATAGAATTGTAGTAAAATACTAGATATATTGATTATATAATTTATACTTGTACATCTATTAGTACTTTATTAATACTAAATGACTAATAATATTCAAATCACATATAAAGGAATATAATAATATTAAATAAATTATTTTCATTGAAACGAACCTAAACTAAAGATTATAGTTGTGTAACTTGTGTACCTTTGTTTTATATGCAATTTCAATTTTTTGGGATACTTAGCACATATTGTAAAGATTGGGATCAAACGCAAAAATTTAAAGAAAAACAAAAACAAAATATTTCACAAACTTTTAATGGGTGGTCCGGTGACCTGCTAATGTGGGCGGGTTTGGACAAGGTAATTGGACGAAAAAACGGGGCCTGACCCAAGCCCAGCCCGCTAAAATGGGCCAAAATTTTCACATAGGTCTGATCCAAGTCCGCCAAGTCCGGCCCATGATCAGTTCTAGATCTGAGTAACAAATTGTAATTCTTTATAGCTGGTTGACTTAGTTTATTACAAAAAGATTAATTTACAATTGATTTATGTCTATTTTGTTAAATTCAATTATTTCTTTTTATCGATTATGGATGAACATTGCTATTGTTAAATTGAATTTAGATACTTTGTATGTTGTTCAACAATAGAGGTCTTTAAAGTCATGTTGACCAAATCTATTACTAATATAATAATCGAAATATCTCCATCCCAGGTAGCATCACCAAAAGTCTTCGTTCCACATGGCGAAGTTTGGAACATGCCACGTCGACCACTTACATCCCACCATTAAATGAATTAATAAAAAAACATCTTCGTTGTAAGTTAATTCATGTCATCCCGCCACTTCACTCACTCATTTCTCCACAACCCCCACTATCCCACGAAGCACCATATTGTTGTAATCGCCACATTCCAATTAACCACTCCATTAACCGTATTACTTTATTATAAAATCAATTAACAATTGAAACATCTTCATCCCACGTAGCATCATAAAAAGTCTCCGTTCCACATGACAGAGTTTGGGACATGCCACATTAACCACTTACATCCCCTCCATTTAATGAATCAATAAAAAAAATCCTTGTTATAAGTTAATTCATGTCATTATGCCACTCTACTCACTCATTTCTCCACAACCCCCACTATCCTACGAATCAAACCACACTATTGTTGTAATCATCACATCCCAACTAACCACTCCATTAACCCCATTACTCTAATATAAAATCATATATATGTTGTTTAACAATAAGAGTCTTTAAAGTCTAGTTGACCAAATCTATTACTACTATAATAATTGAAACATCTCCATCCCACATAGCATCAACAAAAGTTTTCGTTCCATATGGCTGAGTTTGGGACATGTCACGTCAAATACTTACATTCCCGCCATTAAATGAATCAATAAAAAAACATCATCGTTGTAAGTTAATTCATGTCATCCCGCCACTTCATTCACTCATTTCTCAACAACCCCCACTATCCCACGAACCACCCTATTGTTGTATTCGCCACATTTTAACTGATCACTCCATTAACCTCATTACTCTAGTATAAAATCATATTTAGATATGTTATATGTTTAAAATTGTTTTTATTTATTATTAATCTCTTTATTTTATTATTTTTATTTTTTCAAATCATTTTCATATTCCCTAATTTATAATCTATAATATGTTGTTAAAATTAAAACTAATAAATCTATAATCTATGTTAATTATCGAAGTTAAATTGGTAAATATTATTTAACTCAAACATAATGTGCGTGCTTCACACTAGTTACTACGTAGTATTAAATTGAAATAATCAGAATATTGATTTCCACGGTAAGTTAAATAGAGTTAAAAGATATTTTAACGATCAGGAATTGAGTCTACAAATAGATACTCCCTCGGTTCACTTTTATTTTTCGTTTTACTATTCAGACACATTTTTAAGTGTTAAAAATAATATAAAATATTTTTTTTTGAATAATTTTTTTTAACAATATCATACTTATTGCTAAAAACTATGAGATTATTTAAAAAATTAATTAAAAAAATAATATTTTTTATGGTTTTTATCATTCGAATAAAACGTGCGTTAATAGTAAACGACAAATAAAAGTGAACGGGGGAGTATTAATTAATCAAACACATTTCACATCCATATTTTCATCCAATAACAATACCTTTCTCTTGCATTAATTTCTGATAGATTACATAGTTCTATATTGTATAGTGGGCCCAAAAGCCCAATACCTTTGTAACCTATATATATGATTATCAATGAATGGAAACCCTCAAGGAGGATTCTATGATCAATCTCATGATCTTACATGGTATCACAGCCTAAAATCCCTCAACCCTAATCTTTTTCCACAATAAAAAAAAAAGCCCTAGCCGCCCTAACCGCAAAACCCTAATCCCTAGCCGCCCCCTCCCTACCGCCGCCACCCCCTAGCGGCGCCAACCCCTCCCCTCTCGGCAACCCTAGCCGCCCCCTCCCCACCGCCGCCACCCCCTAGCGGCGCCAACCCCTCCCCTCTCGGCAACCCTAGCCGCCCCCTCCCCACCGCTGCCACCCACTAGCGGCCGCCACCACCTCCCCTCTCGGCCACCCATCTTCCGCCTCCCCTCCCTCTTTATCGCACCTCTCTCTCTTTCATCCCGATGGCCGACACACAAATAAACACATAAATATGCATGTATCTGTAAAATCGATGTGTACTTATACTATACTAGTTAGGTTAAGTTCGAATAAAAACTTTACAATTGAAAAATTCCATATCACCCCCTCCTCCTACCTCCTTCTCCTCCTTATTTCTGTTGTTCTTCCTAAAAGTGATTACTCCCTTATACTGCCTTTCCTCTTCAGAGGAATCCAGTAATAGGCATCACATCCATAACAACTACCTCTTCAATATGCAAATATGGCTTAACAGCTAGATCCAAAAAAGAGTATGGCTTAACAGCCAAGTTCGAGCTCCATATACTAGCTTAATCAGTAAGGCCAACAGCCAGTTTTCATCTTGTCTCTCAAAGACTTACAATAATCAAAGCTTAACAGCTAACCAAACTCAAAAGAACTACCTAAATTTCATACTTACACTTGAAACATAACTGATTGGACCAATAACTCAACTCAGAACATTTTCCACCAAGAACAGTCTAAACGAATCTGTTATTCAAAATCTCAATAAATATCCATTACCTTCAAACTTGCACTAGCAAAAACATATAATCCTAATCATCAAATCATATCACCCTATCAAACCAGCAGATACTAGCACTTCTCCTACTCATATACAATCTATTAATCTCAGGAATATCCTTGGTCACAAAAAAAATTTGGGTAATTTGATACCCTATGATCATATCTGTAGAACAAAAGGCATCCATAACCAGCTAACCTTACTGATTTACCACTCCCCAATCAATAGAAATACAAACACCCAATCAACTTCATTAACATACAAACCTGATTATACAAATAATCTATCCTCTCAAACTCAACTAAGAAAGAACAACCTCAACTGGTATCCTAACTCAAGGAACTCTATAAGAAGGTTTAACTCTTATTACAATTACCCTTTAACCAATAAAAAATATAAACCCAAAGCTTACACCTCTAATTTCTGGCATATATCAATCAAGACTAACAATATCCATAATTACAGAAACCAGCCTCTTAGTACTTATTTCTACAAAACAGACCTTAGCAATACTAACAAACCCTTTGACAGAAGAACTCTTAATACTGAAGTTTTCGGCTATAATGATTACCATAGGGATAATTACAATTTTAGAAAATGCTTAACTCCAATGAAAATTCTGCATGATTGCCACGGTAAAACTAAAATCCCCATAAAATCTCAGGCTGTAAAACTTAACCAGCTTTATCTAACAAACAAATTTTACAAATACAGGATTTATATATCTCATAATCATTCTATCACTCTTACAGAGATCACAAACTGGCTTTCTAAAGGAAAAAATATGTCTTCTTCTTACCTCTCTGCTGTTGTCCATGGTGGGACTCAAAGCAACATGGACCTAATCCCACCCCCTCTTGGCTTTCCTTGTCTAGTCTCTCCAATCACTTCCACCCATCTCAATCACACAAACACATCACAGCAAAACTTTGCTGCACAGACCAATCCAGAAGACAACCTCAACACAGAGGAAGTAGAAATCCCAATAATCAATGAGGTCTACAACAAGCTTCGAGACACAGCTCTGGTGGGTCGATTTGTAAACAAGCAAGTGGAGTTCAAACATGTTCTAACAAAGATGAGAGCTGAATGGAGATACCTTAAAGGTCAGTGGTTTATAGACCTTATTGGATATGATTGGCTCTTGTTTAGATTTGGCACAAATGAGGATAGATTGAAAGTCTGGAACAATAGACCTTATCATGTAGCAGGAGCTCTCCTAGCCTTATACCCATGGACACCCTCTTTTGATCCTTCTGCAGCTGATACCCTCATTGGTGAACTCTGGATTCGCATTCTCAACCTTCTCCCACAATTAAACACAATTGAAATATTGGTTGACATTATCAAAACCTGTCATGTTGGTACTCTCTTTAAGGTGGATAAGGAAGCCTATTTTAAAAGCCAATTCAGATTCGTGCGCCTTTGCATCCATGTATCCTTTGAGCATATGTTAATCTCCTACATCAAATGGAAGATGCCAACTGGGAATAAAATCTGTCTTCGAGTTTGGTATGAAGATTTCTCCGTAGGATGTGGCTGCTTTGGCAAAGAAGACCATCTCTACCCCGAATGCCCTAGCAATGTCCCTAAACCCAGACAATTTCAACTTAGAATCCAGGAAAGACCTGACATCAACCTCTTAGAAGAAAATATCGACCATAACAGAGGTGCCTATACCACTGAAGAAAACACCATCCCAACTGTAGAAGAAAACTTTATGATGACAGGCAGAAACCCTGTCACTGAAGGAGATGTTTCAATCCAGGTAGCCAAGGGTGACTATGGTGCCTTACCCATCTTCTCAACCCCTCCAAACATTATCCCTACCATTCAACCAATCATAGGAAACACTAACCATATCATTACCCCTTATATGTCACAAGAACTTATCAGTAATCTCATACTCCTTAACAATGCCCATGCTTCAATGCTCACGGCAGAAACTAGTATCCCAGCTTTTCAGATATCACCTGCAATGTTACATACCATCTTCAACAATGAGCAAGATCATGCCTCTTCCGCAGCTGTTCCTGATCAACACTTGAGCAACCTCTGCAACCAGATCAGTCCATTCATCAATGAAACTCACAATGGTGAACAGACAATTTCATCCTACCAATCCATGAACTCAAATGCCTCCATGGTTAGACAAATGTCAAGAGTCCACATATCATCACAAGACCAAGAACAAAACAAAAGCTTGAGGCACTACAAAGGAAAGGAAATAGAAGAAGAGCATGAGGCAGATTCACACAACCATGTCAGCAAGAAACAAAGGCAGTCCCCCTAGTAAGTTTATGACAGTTACACTCTATAAGAGGGCGACTTGGTTTAGTATGAATAACACCTACCCTACCCTCAAATTTTAGTACTGTAATAATGCTAGAAGAATTTTAGTTTCCTGTCTTACAGTTTATCCTAACTCTCTAGGGGTTTTGGAAGCTCTGTTACAGTTTGTATGTACAAATAATGCCCAGGACATCCCTAATTTTGACTGTCAAAGGGATTTCCTTTTAAATGTTTGGCTTGATTTTCTCTTTCCAGGTTCTGATAGGGGTCATCAATAGAATAATGCTTCAACATTATTCATCCCACTCACAGCATCCTCCTATAACTGTAACAAAACCAAAGCCAGCTATACCAAATCTGTTACCAATGTCTACAGATCGGCCTACCGAATCTTATGGCCCAATTACCCTGGCCCAAAGCTTAACAGCAAGAAACTTGGGTTAACAACCCTATTACCCGACAAAATACGGTATAATATACAAAGCTATAACCCATTTTGGAAAAAATACCATCAATTTCATATACTTACTAGCTACCTATAACTACTATAAAAAGAAAAATTTATCATTAAAAATTGGGTTAGAATTTTTGGATTTCAGCTTAAAATTATGAATAACAACAAATCCTTTGGATCAATACCCATATTTAATTCCTATACTCAAAAAATCATAACAAAAAACGAAATATGGAAATGTTTAAAATCAACAAATAGTTATAACAACTACACTTGCCCACTAAATAAAACAAACCATAAAGTCAATAATAAATCCGACACTAAATATAATAAATTAACATCAAAAAAGAAACTTAACAAAACACTAAATCTACCAAATAATTGTAATAGTAAAAATAGTGATAATACCCACTCCATAAAATTACATCTATTAAAATCATCAAAACAAATAATTCATAACAATGACCACTTAAATACTAAAAAAGAATACTATAATGTATCAAAAATGCTTAAAAAGCGGGTACATATAAAATATAATTTTAAAGGACAAACATAGCATATTGGAATACAAGAGGTGTAAGAAAACCTAACCTATGGCAAGACCTAGCCTATATCCAAAAAAGAAATAACTTAGATATCCTAGTCTTTTCTGAAACAAAAACAGCTGAACCACCAAAGGAAAATCTATACAAAAAATTTGGATTTAATAAAGCCCATCACATTGCTTCGGATGGGTCAAAAGGCGGACTATGGATCCTCTTCAAAACCTCTAATTTTACAGATTCAATACAACAAATAACTACATCAAATAACTACGTAATGTACTTAGTTAACATTAACAACTTTAGATTTATTCTTAACTTTATTTATGCACCTTCAAATCAAACAGAGAAAAACAACTTTTGGGATAAAATAATCACAGTAACTCGACAATATAACTTCCCGTCCCTAATAATGGGAGACTTCAATGAAATAGAATCAATAAATGATAAAATTGGAGGAACAATTCCACAAAATAATAGATTTACCCGTATTCAGCAAATTAAGGAGGAACTAGATATCCACACTATCTCTTATACTGGTAGCCCAGTTACCTGGAGGAAAAGACAATCCCCTATTGATAATATCTATGAACGACTAGATAGAGTCATGATCCATACAGACATCTCTAATCAATTCCCTAATTTAACAGTCCATAACCATCCATTTACAAGCTTAGATCACTCTCTAATATCCATCTCAATCGGAACAAAATTAATCAGAGCAGGATCACCCTTTAAATTTGAAATGTCTTGGACAAACAATGACAACTACAATAAACTAGTTAAATCAACCTGGGAGAACAAACTTCATGGATCATTTATGTTCACACTACTACAAAAACAAAAACTACTTAAGAAAAACACAAAAATATGGTGTAAATCACATCCAAACAATAACTTTAGACAATTAAAAGATATCGAGGATCAACTCTTATTGCTACAAACACAACAAGTTAAAGGAAACCATAATGATAATACAAACAACAAAAGACAAAGATTACTAAATAAACGTGAAACACTCATGAATTTTAACAATAATTTTTGGAAACAAAGGGCTAAATCTAATTTCCTTAAATTTGGAGACAGAAACACCAAATACTACCAATCAATAACTAAAATCAGAAATTCAAAAAATATTACTCATAATTTCACAAATAAAAATGGTCTAGTCATTGAAGATGAGAAACAAATCAGAGACGAAATTACAAATGAATTAGCTAAGAGATTCATATCAAACAATGAATCAACCAATAATAACTCATATTTTCTAAACTTAATAAATCACACCATTACTGATTCTGAAAACTTAACCCTAACTCGACCTTTCACGGATAAAGAAATTAAAGATACTCTATTCTCTATGACAGAAGATAAATCTCCAGGTCCTGATGGCTTCCCACCTGAATTTTATAAAAAATATTGGAACATTGTGGGAAGCCTATTATGTAAAGCTATCAAATCATTTTTCCATTCAGGCAGCCTTCTTAAAGAAGTTAACACAACATTTATTGCACTTATTTCTAAGATTGATAAACCTACTAACATCAACCATTATCGTCCGATCAGTCTATGCAACACTATTTATAAAATTATCTCCAAACTACTAGCCACTCGCTTAAAACCCATCCTACCTCGTATTATTAATCCTTTTCAAGGAGCCTTTGTATAAGGAAGAAATTTTCAGGACAACATATTAATAGCTGAGGTTTTTCACTCATTCCATAACAAAAAAGGAAAACCTGGATTGATGGCAATAAAATTAGACATGGAAAAGGCTTATGACAAAATAAGTTGGAATTATACACGCATCATACTAAACAAGTTTGGGTTTCACCATAAATGGATAAACTGGGTCATGACGTGCCTTACTAAAACCAATTTTTCAGTTTTAGTTAATAACCTGCCTGGTAAGACATTCCAAACTTCTCGAGGCATACGAAAAGGAGACCCTCTTGCACCTTACATCTTTGTTATAGTTATGGAACTATTAGGAAGAATGATTCAACAAGAATCATTAGAATATGAACCATTAGTTGGAATCAAACTTACAAAAAATAGTGATCCTATTCCTTTTCTCTCATTTGCAGATGATACACTCATCTTTGGAAACGCTAATGACTTAAGCCTCCATACAATTAAAAATCTATTAAACAACTTTTGTAATATTTCAGGTCTTTCTATCAATTATAACAAAAGTTCCTTACAAGTCTCTAAAAACATCTCACTTCAAAAAGCCCAAAATCTTGCTCAACAATTAAATATTCCGGTTACCAAAACTATGGAAAAAAATACTTAGGAATCTCACTAATCAGTGGTAGAGTAAACAATAGTCTGTTTGACGAAGCGATCACAAGCCTAAAAAACAACTCTCAAAATGGAAATCGAATACTCTCTCTCAAGCAGGAAGATCTGTTCTCATTCAGGAAAACCTAAATTCTAAAACAAATTACTTAATGCAATCTTTTCTTCTTTCTAAAGGAATATTAGATAAAATTGATCAAATTAACAAAAACTTCTTCTGGAATAAACTCCAATCTGATAATTATCACCCTTTAATTAGCTGAGAATGTTTATGTACCCCTAAAAAGGATGGTGGACGGGGTTTCAAATCAGCTGAACAAATCAATATAGGCATGCAAATGAAACTACTATGGAGAATAATAGCAAATCCTAATAATATTTGGTCAAAGATAATCACAGAAAAATATCTCTCAAAGGAATCATTAATGGAAAGAGGAAAAATAAAAACTTCTTGGCAATTCGGACGACTACTAAACATCAGAGATCTTTTCTCTAAAGGGTTGCTTTGGCTAGTCGGGAATGGTAAAACTATCAATGTCTGGTCCGACATCTGGGTAAATGCACAATACCTCGAAAACTTTAGAGATAATCAGGACCCCTACTTAAAAGTTTGTGATCTATTTACAAATTCTAACACCTGGGACACTGAGAAATTAAATAACATGTTCCCCTCCCATATTGCCCAAATGATATCAAACATTTACATCCCTAAAATTGACATCCTAGACAAACTAATTTGGATCTACAACAAAAATGGGATCTTTACTGTTAAATCTACTTCATCTCTCTTTAACACAAGAAATGGCCATAATATTTCCGGAGAATGGATTTGGAAACTAAATATCGCTCCAAACATTAAAAATTTCATGTGGTAAATTATAGTAGATATTTTACCTACCAGTGCGCGTTTAAATAGATATATAAATAGAGTCCCTAGTATCTGCTCTCTCTCTGTAATTACGAAGTAGAAGACACAAATCACTTATTTTTCAATTGTCAAATAACCAGATCTCTTATCCAAAACTTGAGTACTAAATTAAACAAATCATTCATTATACCGAACTTAACAGATGATATCTCAGAAAACATTATAAATACTAAAGCTCAAAATAAAGACTTTACATATCTTTGCCTCTTATGGAACTCGATCTGGGAACTTCGAAACAAAATCATTTTCCAAAATAGTTCAAATAAGGAGATAACCAATACTTTAACCCAAACTATAGATAAAATATTATGCTGAAAAAAAGAGGAAAAGATAAACATATTACCTAAACATATCAGGGCTCGAGACAAAAATGGTTTGGAAATATCCACCAAAAAATATCATTAAAATAAATGTAGACGCTTCTGTAAAAAGTGGACTCCAATCTCAAATTTGTTGTGTTATAAGAAATAATCGAGGTCAAATAATGCGAATACATAAATGCAATGGTAAAGCAAATTCTGTCATCTAAACAGAATGATTCGCAGTACTTGCAGGTACAAGACTAGCAGCAGAACTTGGAATACAGAAGGTCATTATTGAAGGTGACTGCGCAATCATTATTGAAGCCATCAACCAAGTGAACAACTCACCATGAGATATTACACAAATAGTGGAAGAAATACAGGCTCTAAGCAAGGACTTTGAATTTATCAAATTCCAGCATTGCTACAGAGAAGTGAATAGTGCAGCTGATTTTATCGCAAAATCACGACTGATCTGTAATTCTATTTTAAATTATAGTTGCGAATTCCAGAACATCATCATGTTAGATGATCATGGATACTTTTAGTATCCAAATCTTTATCTACGGTAAAAAAAAATTTACAATTTAGAATTTAGAGAGAGAATACTATATATGAAAGAAATTAATAAAGAGCTAAAAGGAAATTCCATGCTCTGAGACAATTTGATAAGATCGAGGTGGTCCATGTGAACAACAACCAGTTAGCTTCAAGAGCACAGTTTATCTACTAGTCAAATGCCTTTGTTTTTGTATATTTATTAAAAAAACAAACGTGCTAAAGGAATTATTAACATTATTATTCAATTAACTTGTCATAATCTTTTTTATATGTGAAGTCTTCAGGAATGATGAAGGTGGGGGCATACTCCTATTAAGTTCCAGGTCACATAAACAGCTCCATTCAACATCAACTACATGCTAACATCTTAATCACCACTTGCTCATTTTATTGCAAATAAAATAAAATAAAATAAAATAAATAGTCCAATTCCATAAACCACATTTTAAATATACTCATTTATCATCACTTAAATTAATACTTCAAGAGCACATTTTAAAGCAAACCAAAGCTTTTCAACTCTCTTCACAAAACAGGCAAGGACCCAATAGTAGAGACGAGTGGACTTGTGGCAGTATGGATTCGATCGGCCAGAGGGAAAGGTTGAAGAAGGATCTAGGGTTTCTGGGAGGAGAGTTTTTAGGGACGGCATGAGTTGAAAACTCTAATAGATGAGTAACAAACTCTTCTTTCATTCTCTTTTACATGAACTATTTGCTTTTACTGAGAGAGAATGAATACTTATGTGTTAGGCAGGAGAAGAGGGAGATCCTTTCATATATTAAATACTCCTAGATTTTAACGTCTTTAACCCGGTACCGATCCATCACAGTTCCGACTCTTATATTAAAACCATAACTATAATATAATGTATGTGGTCTTAATATAATTAAACCGAAAACACATGACCCATATAAACATTATATAGAAGATATTCTTACATTTTGACCATGCTGCCGATGGAGATAAAGAAGATAGCTTTGATAGTGAAGTGGGTTCAAGAATTATGGTACGAGGTTCATTGATTACAAGGGATTTTGAAGGTGGCTCAATCTTTGATGGTGTTGAATTGGGTATAGCAACGACTTTGGAAGGTTAAGTGGTACTCCAAGGTGGCTCAATCAATGGTGGTGGTGGAGGTAGCAATGGCTTTCTGAACCGAAAATGGTGATTGCAACTACAAAATTGCTCGATCTATAATTCACTTTTTTCCTTATATCTATTACTCCATCCGTTAATTAAAACTTGACGTTTTACTATTCATGCATGCTTTTTGAGGTGTTAAAAACTATATAAAATATTAACTTTTTCAACATATTTTTTTAATAATTTCATACTTATGAATACGGATCAAATGTTAACAACTCTTACGGTGTTAAATGTTAACAAATCAATATTCGGCAAAATTTATCAAATATTCATCACAGTCACTCAATTATTCATCAAAACTTTTGGACAACATTTAAGAGATTCATTTCAATTAATAATTATTGCCATTTAAAAAAAATTATCACCCAAAAAACTCAAACCCTTGCGCGTGTATCCACCCCCAATTCCGTAATTGTGTTACTGTGATGAATATTTCTTAAATGTTGCCGAATATTGATGAATATTTGGGAAATTGTGAATAATTGAGTGACTGTGATGAATATTTGAGTGACTGTGATGAATATTTGATTAATTTTAGCAAAAGCTTTGATGAATAATTGAGTCAATGTGATGAATATTTGATAAATTTTGCCGAATATTGATTTATTAACATTTAACACCGTAAGGGTTGTTAACACATGACCCAACCTCTACTATTAAGTATAAATTTATAAAAACAAATTTTAAAAAAAAAGTTAATATTTCATATAGTTTTTATCATTCTAAAAATCGTGCATTAATAGTAAACGACAAGTTTTAATTAACAGAAGGAGTAAAATATAATATAAAAAGAGGGGTAAAATTGTTATTTATTAAATTTAACCGAGATTTGAAGGGAATAGTTTTAGGGGTGGTTGATTAATGACGAACGCTATTTAAAAGTTGATTTTCTGAAAATATCAATATAGATAATGATATGTGGTAAAAGGATATATTTAAAGGATTATTTTTGCAATTTGGCCAAAATAAATAGTTAAGTACAGTACAATGATATGTGGTAAAAGGATTTTTTTTTTAAATCGATTTCGTGCAAGAAAATGCTAATAATTAATGTAGATCAGCACATATAAGATTATTGGTCCATCTTATAATAAGATGGACCAACAAATTAATATAATATATATTTTTGAAAAAATGCAAAAATACAGCAGTAAAATGTCTCTGTTCTTACGGAATAATGCAATGCATAGACTAAGAAACTTGATTGATGAATTGATCTAAAATCAGGGTTTTTTTTTGTTTTTTTTTTTTTTTTGATGAATCTAGGAATCTATTCCACACGCACTCAACACACCCTTTTCATCTATTGCTACAATCTCTACTTATTCCCCGTTAATGAGAGGTTTTGAAGCCTATGAACGAATCACTTCTAAAACGCGTGAGCGAGCACGCCATGTTAAGCCTACTCAGAAAGGACAAGGTCGACCACCACTGGTTTCAAAGGGGATAAACAACATTATGCACCTAATTGTTTTTTCTTTCCATTAATGTATAGACAAATATGATTGAAAATGATTGCCAAAGAGTTCACAAAAAAGGTCTTCTCCCTTTATATTATTCCACATTTTTTTAATTAATCCAATTAACCTATTAGCAAATTGGATGAAAGGTTGCTGTCATCGGCCACCACCATCATCAAAGGCAAATTTTTTTGAAGGATAAAGGGATTACTCGATTATACATTATCAAGAATTAGAGTACATTTTCCATTGCTTGCAACTCAATAATATATCCTTTAATTTGTAAAAAGAGGAAATTAACAATGGTTGCAGTGTTCAATAAGGAGCTGTTGAGCTGGTACCTGATCACCCTGAAGCTGAAGGAGGCACTCGATGCTGGCCTCCAGAATGATTCAAACTCGAATGGATCATCAGAACAGGCTGATGATCATCAGCTGCCACCTCAAATCCACAACAAGTACGAAGAGCAACAGCATCTGATCCAGCAACCATCGGAGCAGTTGAGAGTGGTGGTGAATGGAGAACATCAGGTAGGCGTAGTACAACCACAACCACAACCGACTCCTCGAGAGTCGGATTGGGTGGTTTCGATCAAGGAAAAGCTAGAACACGCTCGCCAAGACGACGTCGTGTGCTGTTGGTCCAAGGTATGCATTTACCGGATCCCACAGAGTCTGAGGGATCCAGCTAATGATAAAGCTTACATACCACAGATTGTGTCTTTGGGGCCTTACCACCATGGCAGGATCAGACTCCAGGATATGGAGCGCCACAAATGGAGGGCAGTTTTCCACATGCTCAAGCGAACCAACCAAGACATCAAGCTCTACCTCGATTCGATGAAAGAGCTCGAAGAGAGAGCAAGGTATTGTTATGAAACCCCCTTCCCTTCATGTATCAACAACAGCCATGAGTTTGTGGAGATGATGGTGCTAGATGGATGCTTCATGCTGGAGATCTTCAGGGGTACGGCTGAAGGATTCAAGAAGCTTGGCTACGCTAGGAACGACCCAATCTTTTCGATGAGAGGCACAATGCACGCCATCAGACGCGACATGGTTATGCTCGAGAACCAGATCCCTCTATTCGTACTCGATAGGCTGCTTGGACTCCAGCTTGGTAAGCCTGATCAAGTTGGGTTAGTTGCGAAGCTGGCCCTCGTGTTTCTAGACCCGTTGACACCGACAGATGAGCCATTGACAGCAAGTGATCGAAACAAGCTGGAGACATCAATAGGACATACAAGCAGCTTTGATCCATTATGTGATCAAGAAGGACTCCATTGCCTTGATGTGTTCAGGAGAAGCATCCTGAGGGTTGGGCCACAACCGGCCCCGAAGAACTGGTTTAGGCGCTGGTCTCACTCGAATCCGATAGCAGACAAGAGGCGGCACCAGATGATACACTGTGCAACTGACCTAAAGGAAGCCGGTGTCAAGTTCACAAGACGCAAAACTGACCGATTTTGGGACATCAAGTTCAAGGATGGAGTACTGAATATTCCAAGGCTTCTGGTACATGATGGAACCAAGTCCCTTTTCTTCAACCTGATTGCATTTGAGCAGTGCCATATCGACTGCACAAACGACATTACCTCTTACATGATCTTCATGGATAACTTGATCGACTCCGATGAAGATGTGGGCTACCTTCATTACCATGGAATCATTGAGCACTGGCTTGGGAATGATGCTGAAGTAGCTGACCTCTTCAACCGCCTCTGCCAGGAGGTCGTCTTTGATTACAACGATAGCTACCTCTCGCGCCTATCTGAGGATGTCAACAGGTATTATAACCACAGGTGGAATGCTTGGCGCGCAACTTTGAAGCACAGGTATTTCAATAACCCTTGGGCTATCATCTCCTTCGTCGCAGCTGTGCTCTTGATTTTGCTAACTGTTGCTCAAACCTTCTACGGTATCTATGGCTACTATAAGCCAAACTAATCTTTTAAAGGAGCTCAGCTTTGTGTGTCTGTGTGTGCGCGCACGTGTGTTCATGTGTGTTCCTCCTGGCTTTTGAGTTTTAAGGAGCTTACATGACCTTATTTCATTTTTTTGACGCATTGAGTGATCCTGTTGGCCTGAAGCATTTTTTGAGGCATTGTGTAACCTATTTATATGGGATTTTCAACGAATCACCCATATTCGTATGGAATTGGATGATCTAGGCTGGACTTTCGTTAAAAGGGCAGCCTTATTCTTGTCGGATGTCGAGGAAAATAAACATCAGGTAACATTCAAGGGTGTTATTTCTTAGTCCTTGAGAAACTCAAGCCTAATAACTAGATTGGTTTGGCCTATATCTCATCGGCCATCATCAACGTGCTGCAAAGCACCAGTAATGTGACAGTGTTGTGTAAATGCAAAGAATTTATGATCCTATTTCTCTATATGTAAATACAAAGAATTTATGATCCTATTTCTGTATACAGAATAAGCAAGAGACAAATAAAACAGCTATCCATTTTACTTGTTTGCATACATATCTTGTGGTACTTGTACAATGGTTGATATATTTGTCACAGACTCTACAAATTCCGATTCAAACATACATAAGCTTTTGGCCCTCGGATCCTGTAAGAACAGAGGCTTACCAGTTAACCACATCACATTAGGCAAAATTTTAACTGCAGTTATAGTCAACTTCTAGTTATCCATGATCTGATTCTGAACAAAAAAATAAGTCAGCATGTTGGACTTTGAATGCAGTAGTACTAATTGAAAATTAGTTAGTTTGTATGCAAGTTTTAGCCAATCAAACCGAACCTAAGACCCGAATGATCAAACATGTAATCCCCTAACTAATCTCTTATACAGCATAGTACATTGAACCGGTAGTGTAGGTCTCTTATGACAGATTCCAGACCCATCTTGACTCTACCACAGCGAAAAATCCAATCAGCTTTCGAGCTACAAACATAATCCAGTACTAACCTAAACTATCCCATCATCAAATGCTGACCATTCCTAACAACTGGAGGAGTTATAATGTTATATATATCGTATCATCGTAGATAAAGGGATATATTATATATCTTATGATCTTATATAGTTATATATTCTGGTCCATTCCTAACAACTAAAAACTCAGCTGAGGTCGATCATATTAAAATTTAAAAGTCAGGATGAAGGATTTTACACTTCCGCTCAAACAGTTCTACAATGTTTCAAACTTTGAATCGTTAATTCGTTATAGAGAAACTAATTATACAAAAAAAACCACGTACTCTAAATTAGTGGATCATTTACAAAACCATCAAAACCTTGAAGATTACACAATATACACTGCTAGAAAGTTTGGTTGGTAACCTGGTCAAAGTTTGTTTCATCTATAGCCCATTAAAAATCGGAAAAGCTATATACACTGCTAATTTTCACTGCTACCACCATTATGCAGTGAGTTTAACAATTTAACATCCTTAATTTGCTCCACCAATGTATAATGCGTTGTAGTGGTTTTGAATTTAAAAATAAAAAAAACTCAGTGCATCTTGTTACAGTAGGTATATCAGTTGCGTAATTTCCTGTATATAAGATATAATCCTATATTGGCAAAGCTTATATAGGATTTAAAGTCATCCATTCCTCTCTTACTCATACCCACCAGACCTATTCTCAATGAAAACCAAATACACATAGGGGAGATGTTCTCTAGTAAACTCTAGAAGAGTGCACCCCTTTTAAGAGTAATAGGCTTGATAGATAAAGGGGAAAAAATAAAATCACCGCATCTTGTTGTGGTGGGTACATCTTGTTGTGATGGGTATATAATCCTAAAAGTAATGCATATATTAATCCCTATTCCCTATGCATCTTAATGATATTTTTCTCTGAAGGTTGATTATTTGGGTTTCCCTATCAAATTGCGGTGGGTGTATTTTTTTTTCAATACCACTATATTGTATGATACAACGGTGGAGTGAATTAATGGATGTTAAACCCGCCGCAAGATCCTGTTGTGATGGTAAATAGCAATGAACATAGTAAAAATTAGTGGTGTATATATCAATCTCATTAAAAAATAGTTGTTTATTGATATTACTATTTACTGGTGGACTACTTCGTGTTGGTATATTGACTTTTATGTCGATAAGTTTATATATTCATATTCATATTTTAATTCGAATAAAAATTAAAATTTAACCTTGACCTAATCTATTTGATTTTTAAATTTTATTATATAATTTGTTAGTTTTCAATCTAGATTATGCTAAAACTATTTTAGTTTAATTTGTCTATAAAATATGTTTTTAACAATATTAAGAAAGAGCATATGATATAGTGACGAGTATACTTATGTATATAATTTCAAGTTTAATTTGTTTTATCATATATTATTTTTACTGGAAGTATTGATAGGGACTTTTTACTTCTCAAATAATGCACAAATAATTAATTAAATAATAATATTAAATTAGTCTTGTTTACTTCTTATAAAGATGTTTTTTTTAAAAATGAAAAGGAATTCGACGCACTAGACAGATCTAGTAGGTTTAGAGACCGAAAAGATCGACAACGGACAAACCATTATGAACAGAAGAAGAAGATAGAACCGAGACAATGTAAGAATAATAATATATCATCAAAAAAAATATATCATCAAAAAAAATATTACATCGTGAAAAACACTAGGGAGCAAAGGACGACACTGCCATAGGAAGAAGAAGATAGAACCGAGACAATGTAAGTCTTCTATTCTAATAATTATTAGAGGCAACGTAGGGAATCCATGAGGAACAAAAGTAGAAACCTCGGACTTAGAATCATCGTAAAAAATCTCTAAATAACAAAAGTGGAGATCTCATACTTAGGGTTCGTTTGGTTGTCAATTGAATAACCCAGGAAGTAGAAATACCCAGGAAGTAGATAAAATATATGTGTTTGGTTGGATTTTTTATCACAGAAAAACACAGAAAGTTAAATTCTCAGGAATTTAACTTCCTCCATTTTAAAGGAATTTAACTTACCTAATCCCCCTAGGTAAGTTGCAATTTCACCTTTTATAATTAGAAAATTCTAATTTCCTTGTTTTAATTCCTCCCATTTAAAATCCAACCAAACATATTTTTTCAATTCCCGGGAAATGCAATTCGTGGGAATTCAATTCACAAGAACACTACAAAAAAAATTAAATTTGCTTCGGCAAAAAGCCGTGGCAAAAGGCCATTTTGTGGTGGCAAAAGGCATGTAGCTTCGGCTTTGCGACGGCAAATGGGGGCGTAGCCAATAGGGCGGTGGCAAAATTCGGTAGCTTCGGCAAATAGCCGTCGCAAAAAATTAGCCACGGCTAAGCGACGGTAAAGCGACCCCTGATGAAAGACGACATATTTGCCACGGCAAGCTGCCGTAGCTAAAGTGGGGTGGGAAATTAAAAAAAACTGCTTTTTAGCCCAGATTCTTTAGACCCGGGCTAAAAAGTCCAATATTTTTTTAAAAAAAATATATTTTACATATAATAAAATTTCATTAATTATACAAAATTTACATATATAATAAAATGTCAAAACTACATAATTTATATACAATAAATATACATAATTATAAAATTTACATATACAATAAAATGTCCAAAACTACATTTTAACAAAAAAAAATGCCCAAAACTACATAATTTACACTTGATCTTCACCTTGTCACCAGATTATATGATTCCCATTGCATCTCAACAGCCTAGCTTATTGGAATCACCTTGTCACCAGATTACACTTGATCTCAGCCTAGCTTATTAGCTGCTTCTTATTTCCTGAAAAAACTAATATAACTTTTACCTTGCTGTCTGATGCACTGCACAAGTAAACGCAAGTGCCTAACCCAACTACTAGTAACCAAGTTAAGTAGAAGTCATCCTGCAAGACTAGGGCAGCCAAAAACTTCAAATTTAAAAAATTAATGTAATCAGTCACACAACCTCTCTTCTATTGAGAGACAAAAGTTCCCTAAAAGTTCGAATAAAATCAAAGAAATCTATAAAATTCAAACAAAGAAGAGAAAAATGGAAGAGAATATATAATAAGATCACCTTATGACGAGTTTCAAAGAATCTGATCACTTCTGTAACAAAATAGACTATTTAGATAAGGTAGCCTTCCTACCCTTCCAGGAGCCCTCTCCTTTGAGTCGAGTCACTTCGTACATCGGGCGGTTTTTACTTAAATAACTGAACATGGATTTTAGACTTCTATTCCACATTTTATTGGTGTAGTCATTAAGCAATTTCATCCTAACTTATTTAGTGAAGAAATTAAAGCCCTGTCTAACAAGCTATAGCATAGAGTGTTGAGCTAGACTAAGATATCATACTAGAACTCCATGAAATGCACTAGAAAGCTTTAGAGGGGTCTGAAGTATTGTCTCTCGTCCATCACCAGTAGCAAGCTCCAATTCTTCATAGGCAATGACATATTTTCTGGTGAAGCTGGACCGGGCTTCTTGGCGAAAGCATGTTGCCTCTTTTTTTACAACTCCTGCGCATTGTAAGATCCACCTCAATTTTTCAATTTGCATAACTTTAACTAGAGACAGAATCTTTTAGGCGATGAAGCTAATAAAATGTCAAAAATTACATAATTTATATACAATAAATATACATAATTATAAAATTTACACACAATATACATAGATCTAGCACTCTCATTTACATATATAACAAAACACTCTCATTTGATTCTGGGAGAAGATTTAAATGATTATTGGAGACATTTAAAATCTTAAACAATAGAGATAATCTATAGTTTAAGATCCACTAAAGTTTAAGATTCATCTTAAACTTTATTCTTTGAACAGCTGATAGGATTCGATCTACTAAAAGAATGATCTCACTCAAGCTAGAAAGAGCATCCAACTCTGTGACAAGACCTAAACAGAACCAGTTGTAAAGGATCGGAGTATATACAGATTGACAGAAAATGATTTTTCGAAGGGATAAATCCAGATAGGGATATGAACAGGAAGGAAGAGAAAGAAGCGTACCAATCTGAGCAGAAGAGGAGGGAGAATGGTTAGCTGAAGCTCAGATTTGAGGGAACGAACCGAGAGAGGTGAAAGAGAAACAAGAAGGAAATGGAGCTATGAATCTAAGCTTTCAAACCTGATTTCATCAAAGATACAGTGGACGTATGCTTAGAAATCGTGAGAGTTGAACAACCAGGGAGAGAAAGAGAGATTTACCATGAAAACTGGTGGTCCAACAGTGCGCGGCCATGCTTGGCATTGCTTATCAATCTCTTCCCACCATCCCTTGTTCTGAAAGGAGTGTGAGTGTGAGAGATGTCAAGAACCAAAAGGACCTCAATCAGATTATAATAAAAAAATAAAACAAAACAAAAATGAAAAGGCCAAATAAAATGAATACCCTCTTATCATATAATTTAGATCACCAAATCCATAAATTACTTTGGGGTTTCAAATGAAACTTATAATAAGCAACTTTCAGATTTAAAAAAGAAAAAACACAAACAAGAATGACATTTGATTTAAAAAATAACACATTTTTGGTGGTCACATTAACTTATCAATCAATACCCTGAAAAAACTTACAGCACGTAGAATGACATATTTGATTCAAGAGACACTAAAGTACACACCTAGAAAAAAAATCCTCTCTTGAAGGCTCTAGAACCAACTCAAGGAGGCCCCTTCCAGTCTTAGTCAATGCTGCATGAACCTTAGCAGGATTCCTGGAGCTGACGTCAACACGAACCTAGAAAAAATAAATAAAGAAGGAATAAAAACAAAGTTATAAATTAAACACAAAACAATATTGGCAATTTGACTCAACAGTAGGCAGATAAAGAGAGCCACACTAGAGAAAAGAAATAATTGTTGCATCAATTTTGATTAGATGAGTCCCTGCTGACACATTTGAGCTTCAAGAAAAGTTAAGGAGAAGTATCGTTCCCTGCATTTTATCTTGGGAGCAACAAAGGAGCTCCAAATAAACAATTCTACTAAGCTTTAAAGAAAATGCGCAATGAGGAAATGAATATCAGAAATGTCAATGCAGTCTGATGCATAATTAAGGAAGGATACAAATGAAAAGTAACCATCAGGTCACATGAAGGTACGTTTCTGCCCTCCGTTGAGTATCACCTTGGCATTGATATTTTCCCTGGCGCACCAAAACCTTAATTCCAAAATAAACATCACCGACATCAATTATTTGAACTAATCACTAAGTGCAAATAGCATTTGCAAGCATGTTAAAATGAAATAAAATAAAGTTCATACCTCAGAGCTTGAAATGGGTAACTTGCAAGCATGACATCAAACATTCTGGTTATTAATTGAAATGAAATGAATGTACAAATGATGAATTGCACTCAAGATCCAAATATTACCATAGGAAGCTCTCTTTATGGGAGACCTAAAATCCAAAGGAAGAGGGAGATTGAAATGACAAATGAGGAAAATGGAGATCACATTTCATAAATCATAGGAAGCTTTCATTTAATGGAATTTTTAAACCAACTTAAAAGTCCACTAGAAATGTCAAATATAGTGGTATATAAATTTAGTGGAAATCTAGCTTTCAAACCCTTCAAGCCTTCAACAATGGTTACTTAGGCCGGTCCGTTTACATATATCTTATTTGCCTTAAATAATAAATAGCATTTAGCGTTTTCATATGGTTGCAAATAACAAACTCTATCATCAATCATAATAACAGTAAGTAAAATCATAGTGGTTTAAAATGTCTAACAATATAAAAGAAATTGAGAGACTTGTCTAAACCAACTAAGCTGAAACCCCTAAACATTCATATTGAGCATCAACCAGATAGCTGCATACTAAAACCCTAAATTCACCAAACACAAATCAAATCCTAATTTGGATAATGCTCTTCCCAATACCCTAATTCCCCAAATCAAACACTAACCAAACAATAATCAAGCTTGTGGACTGAAATGAAAGGATTTGTAGAAATTACCTGACAATGGAGAGATGTCGTAGATCTAAGGAAGAGAGAGGTCAAAGATGCCTGATGAGAGTGGCGGGTGAAGGAAGAGGCACAACAAGGGCGATGGTCGACGACGATCGAGTAGGTAGAGGCGCTCCTTCTTTTGGTACCGGAGATTTGAGGAAGAGAGAGAGGTCGAAGGTGCCAGAGATCTGACGAGCGCAAACGAGCAACACATCGGTGGCGTGAGGACGAGCTGTGGATAGGCGAACAGGCTGAGTCACGGCGGCGTGGGCTCCGGTGCAAGCGAAGGTCGTTGGCGATGGCGATTTGGAGTCGTCTAAGCCCTAAGGAGGGCGATTTTTTTGGAGAATCTGATTTCAATTTAATTTGAAGGTGCTCGGGATTTTTGGATGTAGCTGGTCTTCTGAGAGGGATCTTGGAGCAGCAATCAAGATCCATGGCAGCAGGAGCTGGGTTCGGATTCAGTTTCTGCTGAGCAAAAATGGTAGCTGCGGCGGGGGCGACTCATTGGGCTAGGGTTTTGGTCTCTATTCACTCTCGCTCTCATTTTTTTATGTAGATCCCTTTCTTTTTTGGTTTAAAGGAGTGAATTCTTTTTTTAATAATAAAAAAATTATTCCGTACATCCAACTTAGCCGTGGAATCCAATTGTCATTGCAAATTTAAGCAACGGCACACGAGCCATGGCTACGTTGTGGCGAAAACTGACCTAATAGCAACGGCATGGATCTGCCGTTACTACCATCCGTGGCTAAATTGTTTTTTTTAGTGCAATGGCCACGGCAACCCTTGCCGAAGCTACCATCGGTGGCAAACTATACCAATTGTCACACCAAGGCCCTTGCCGAAGCTACCATCGGTGGCAAAAGGTATCAATTGCCACGCTAAGCCCCTTGCCGAAGCTAGTTAGCGTGGCCAATTTAATTTTTTTTTGTAGTGGAAGTTACTTCCCGAGAATTGTTCTTCCCCTGTTAAACCAAACGAACCCTTAGACTCGATAATCAGTAAACCGCCAGGTCTTAATTACATCCATAACCTCTCCCACCAAGACAATTGACAACGGAAAAGATCACAAAGCTTAAAATGCTAACATAGCCAAAAGCAAACATTTGTACAGTATAAAATCTCATTGTGAAAAGGTAAAAACCTTCGTAGACTGATTAAATAGTATTATTATACTTATATTTATTTTAGTTTATAGGTCAAGGCCCTTTAATGATAATTTATTGGGGCGATTTCTAGAATCAACATATTTAAGGCATTTATTAGTAAAATGTCCACCAAGGGTTCCAAATTAGCAAAATGTCCACCTACCTTCTCTTGCCCCCTTGCCCCCCATGCGCGCCCCTTATGCCCCCCTCCCGTTTCAGCAGTTTTTTTTCACGCGTTGTTGAAATCGGAGTTGCTGAAACCGGGGTTGCTGAAACCGGAGTTGCTTTTTTTCTCTTTTTTTTCTTTTTTTTCGCGTTACCACTTCGACACCAGAGTTGCTGAAATCGGAGTTGCTGAAATCGGGGTTGCTGAAACCGGAGTTGCTTTTTTCTCTTTTTTTCTTTTTTTCGCGTCACCACGTCGACACCGGAGTTGCTGAAACAGAAGTTGCTGAAATCGGAGTTGCTGAAACCGAAGTTGCTTTTTTTTTTCTTTTTTTGCGTCACCACTACGACACCGGAGTTGCTGAAACCGGAGTTTTTTTTTCAAAAAATGCTGAAATGCAAAAAAAAAAATTTACAAAAAATGCTGAAATATATGCTTGTGTGTAAGATATAGTAGCTCATACAATTTTATAAGAATTAATTTCAGCATTTCAGCATAACAACAATTTCAGCAAATTAAGAGATTTCAACAACAACAATTTGCTTAATTATGTAAGGTTTCCGTTTCAATGGTTTAAACATCACATCCTCCCTGTCATCTTTCCAGTGGTTTTTCCATTGCTAGTTGTATTTGTGTGGACCAGTTTTTTAAGCTACAAATTCAAATGATAAAAGTTCTTAATTAGATGATTTCAGCACTCTCACGTTTAGTTTGTTGAAAATCATATTGGTTGGATATTGAGGGGACTGTAAAAATGCCCAAACTCATACAAATATTGCAACCAAGAAACGAGAAGATAGTGGGAGTATAAGCTTTAGATTGTCTAAATATTGATAACCAAACGCAAGTTTTAACCAGCATTTGAAAGAGGAGAAACCATGGGTGTTGTATTTTGGAGTAAAATGATTTGATGCAACACTAATATACTCTTTTTAGCCAAATTAATTATCATACTCACAATTTCCTCAGAGCAATGAAACACTGACATAGTAAATAACATCGTAACAAAATATATTTAACAAACACTTTGGAAAGGAGATTGTAAGCATTAAATGTACCTCAGTTGAGTGCATCCTAAATCCCTCTATTCGCGTGAACAGATTGTAAGCTCAGGTCAGAAGCGGGTTTAAGAGGCAACTCAACAGAAACATTATATAATGTCTACAGCAGTAAAACACGATCAGCAGCCCAAGAAACAGAATTGGATTCGAGTTCTTCATGCAAGTCCTCCGTCACAGTGTGGGACTTCCCTTGTTCAATAAAACCTTTGTCCAGAAGCTGCCAATGATGGTGGAGAAAGCCTGGCGATGCGAACATGGTGGCGTTCAGATCTGAGATCCCAGTCCGATAGAAAGGAGCCAAACGCCGATTCAGATCTGAGATCCATGGCTTCCCTCACCTCCATCTCCCATTCTCGTCCTTCCTTGTCCGCGCTTCCCTCTGTAGAAGAGAACAGAGACTGCGTTCGTTGTAAAAGGAGAGATGATAGAGAAATGGCGAAAAAGTGCTGAAATCGGATCCTCTCGCACTTCATCTTCCCTCCTTCACTCTGAAATCGGCGTTTGCGATGGAGAGGGAGGCCCGATGCCCCCGCATCTAATACTTCGGCATTTCGGATTCATAGACCGGTTGATTAGTTGATCGAAAGAAGGAATCAATTTCTAAAACCCTAAGCGACGCCGTTGAATCTGGCTCCCATCATCATCATAACCTTGAACTCCTCGAAGCTAATAGTGCCATCGTCGTCCGCATCCACGCCGGAAATCATCTTCCGGCAGTCGGAGATGAAGCAATTGTCGTCGAGGCACTTCATGACCTCCATCAACTCCTCGGCGGCGATGGATCCATTTCCGTCAATGTTATAGACAGTGAACGCCTTGCGAAGATTGACGAGAGCCTCGTCGATCTAGATTGGAGAGGTGAAGAAGGAATTGAATGGCCGCCCTATCGATGGCTGCCTCCAGGAAGTAGAAACGACCAGGAGAAAGAGATCCGAGAGGGAGGAGGGGCACACAGGTGATGTTTTTTCTAGATGGACAAAAATCTAATTTGATAGGGTTGGTGGACACTCCCCGAATAAAGGCAAAAAAAAAAGGCCAATTTGGCAAATTTATTCTAAATTATTTTTGCATAAATATACCAATACAAATCCTCACTTGAACAAATATATCATGGGGATAAATTACAATTGACCACTAATTCGTAGATTGACTTAGGAGGAGTATGGGTGCCGACAAATTTAGACTCGAGACAGTTCTCGTCCAATTTAAAAAGATAAAATGGTAATCTTTTTTTATCATGTAAAAATTCGGGTGGAATAATCCTACCCGATAGCATCCTTACGGATGAGGTCAAGAAGACCTGTGTCAGTGAAAATGTCGAGGCCCCTGGCAGAGCGGCAAAGGTGTGCAATCTTATCAGCCACTCTGTTGCCATTTCGGGGCACGTGGGAGAATTAGACTTCTCTCACACTCGACAACAATGTTTTGATATCAGACATCACCAATTCAATTTCCCATGGGGATGTGGAATTTGTTTTTAGATGATTTATAATTATAAGGGAATCTCCTTCAATTTGTAACTTGTTTATTCCCAACTCACGAGTTTGGATTATTCAATGTCTTAGTGCCAAAGCCTCAGCTTTTAGTAGGGTCTAGTTGCCAATTCTGTCGTAGCCAATGTGGATCATTCTACCCTCCCAATCACGAATGATGTAGCCAATTGAGCTGTCGTTGTTATCAAGTGTAGATCCATCGAAATTTAATTTAAACGTCCCAGCAGGTGGTTTTCTTCACTTAGCAGCTTTGTGGAGTGGTTTAGGCCGTGTGTGATTGGTACTAATATTTTTCCGAGTACATTGAATATCATCCTCATTTCCATACATGGAGGTTTTTTTTTCCAGTTTTCCAAATGGGTTGCGATGATGTGTTTAACAGATTCTCGATTTGGAATGAGTTCATTTCTAAAGATTGCTTGATTTCTGATATACCATATAGTCCACCAAGTTACCGCTACTTTCTCCTTTTCAGTTTTCGTAAGAGTGTTTCCAATTAATGACAAGATAGGAGAGAAATCTCTTGAATTCGTAATCAAGTTGGTTATCGAGTGAATTGTGCCCACATTGTGAATTCGTAATCAAGTTGGTTATCGAGTGAATTGTGCCCACAGACAATGGGAGATGAAAATTAGAAAATGGACATTCCACAAAAAGAGTAATTCATCTTCAATGCCACTATTACAAAGTACAGAAAAGATAAAATGGTACTCCCTCCGTTCTTTTATAAATGACTTTTTACTATTCAGACACGCTTTTTAAGGTGATAAAAACTATATAAAATATTTAATTTTTTAATAATTTTTTTAAATAATGTCATACTTATAAGTAATAAGTATAATATTATTAAAAAAGATTGAATAATAAATTAATATTTTATATAATTTTTACATTTCTAAAAAAACGTGCAGACTTGAAAAAGTCAAATATTAAAGAACGGAGGGAGTAATTGATTGTAGAGAGCATTAATGGTAGGTAATAATTGGAGTTTAATTTCCTTACAATAAATGTATTCAATTGGTTTGGTGTCTTGATGAAGGGTATTAACTTTGTCCCAAAGAACATTAAAATACATCATTGAAGGAGTTTCTTGGTTGTAAAGACAAGTAATTTCTCACTTACTTGTCATTTGAATAAAACAGGTAACATCCAAACAATTGTGCGTGATAGAAGAAGACTTGTTCATGTTACAAAGGTTTCTAAAAAGTAAAACCTTGGTTACTTCGTAGGAGATGGGCAACGACTAGGCCAGAACAGATGGTGGTGGCTAAGATGTGCTTGGAATGATTAGAGGTGAACCAAGTCGCACAGGACCATCGAAGAAGAAGAACTGAATGGCATTTTCGGGAAGAAATTAGGGGCATGTGGCAAATTAGCCAGACGCTTTGTTTAGGCCCCAAAAGGGGGTTTTTAGTTTGGGGGTGATAGTTTTGTACTCCCTCCGTTTTGTAAATAAGTAACTTTTTCAAGTCACGTACATTTTTTTAGAATGATAAACGCTATATAAAATATTAATTTTTAGTTTAGTTTTTTTTTAAAAGAATATCATACTTATTAGAAATAAATGTAATATTATTTAAAAAGTCAATTAAAAATATAATATTTTGTAAATAAATATAATATTATTTAAAAAGTTAATTAAAAATATAATATTTTATATAATTTTAACCGTTCTAAACATCATGCACAATTTTAAAAAATCACTTATTTACTTACGGATAAAAGGATGAGAGAATGGTATATTGAGTTCAAATTACTCGTTAATAATTTCCATTTGAAGAACTGTATCATCCACTGAGGTCTCCACTGAGGTGGGGAATTCAAATCATTGTTGTGGGCATTATCTGTGGCTTTGAGCGCCAAAAAGATGGGCAGATTTTGTTCAAACTACGACACTTTATAAAAGATGACAATGCAGAGAAAGGTGATTGGTACCACAAGATGATGCTCTCTGAGTCTCTCTGCTTCCAGAGCGCATTTTGAATTGATACCATCAATCACGCCTTCCACTTTTGCCTTCCATGATGGGTTCCAGAAGCAAGCTTCAATGAATTATCCGACATGATGCAACATGGAAAAAGCACCATCACAGCAACGGATGAAGAAAGCACCTTCCATGGACTTCCCCAATAAAAAGAAACATGTTTATGTGCTTCAAAAATCAAAATTACCGTAGGAACTATCTTCAGTTATCATGGCTTCGGTAAACATAAACAATGTGCAATCTTGTATTGTGCTCTTCTATGGAACGAGGATATAGATGAAATGCAGGGAAAAAAAATCGACATAACGAATTTGCCAAATTACACAATAGCAGCAAGACTCAAATAATGGTTAGCAGAACAGGAGGACAGAAAACTCAAATATTTGAGATCATCAATGGCATATACACATTCCTCGGCCACATAATCATCCACGCCCAATTCATGGCATATAAGCAAGGTAAGAGGATAACTGAAACACAGACTTAAATATTCAGTTGACATTGATGGGTATTGTCAGCACCAGCTGATTGAAGGAAGAACAAGGCCACACTAAACAAAACTAGAACAGCTGATGAAGCCTCAACTATCAGGGAACCAAATGAGGGTGAACCATATGTTCAGCAACAATGACAACAAAGAAGATGGTTCAGACATCTTCTGAAATGTGAGAAAAAAACATAAGAGATCATTTTTTGTAAGTTGTAACAGAAACCATATAGCTAACGATTCTTTCGGTTTTTCGAACTAATATTGCTGCTACTCCTACTGGTACCCATCGACCATCTCCTGAAAGCACATGATGCAATCTTCCTACCCACCAGAAACCCAAACTTTGACCTGAACGATGATTGTCTAGTTTCGATTCTTGCTTGCAATGGAGGATGAGGCGGTGCATCTTCTGCCTGAACAGGCTGTGGAGTATCCAAAACCTCTTCTTGAGCTCCGCCTCCATCACTCACGCTAGCCTCTACAGGCTCAATCTCATCTGCATCAAGATTAATAACTAGTGATTCCCTTCTCATCTTCAGCAACTCGATGATGTACCGGGTGACTTCCTTGCACTTCTTCACCTTCACCTTGACCAGGTTAGGGCAGCCGCAGGCAAGTGCCTCCAACCCATTATCTGAGATTGGACAGCTCTTAACACAGAATTTCTTCAATGCCACGCACTTTGTCGCAAGGCACGAGATTTCTGCATCACCAATTGTCTCGCTACTGCAGAGTGCCAGCCTCTCCAAATTCCTACAGTTTGAAGCAATAACATCCAAACTCACAATAGTAGGATTCATGCCAATCAATACCAGCTCTTGAAGATTGCTGCAGTTCTTTCCAAGTGCAGTCAAACCCTCATCCCCAATCCTATTTGTCCTCCATCCATCAATATGTACTTTCCTCAGAAGCTTACACTTTTGGGTGACAAAGATAACCCCAAAATTTG
Source organism: Persicaria maculosa (assembly GCA_963922045.1). NCBI lineage: Eukaryota > Viridiplantae > Streptophyta > Magnoliopsida > Caryophyllales > Polygonaceae > Persicaria > Persicaria maculosa. Next base: position 42,319,073 of record OY998271.1, read on the forward strand.
TACACTCAGGGGTCTTCACAATGTGCAGAATCTCCAAACTGGCACAATTGGATATGGCGGAGAGCCCAACATCACTCACCTCCAGCCTCTCAAGATGAACCTCAACCAAGCCAGGACTGGAATTGGAATTGGCCATGGATGTTAGTACCCTGTCCCAATCCCCCATACACCTTATCAATTTCAAGGTTTTGAGGTTCTTACACCCGATTATGAGCGGCGCAAACAACTGGCCATTATAGAGCTCCTTCAAGCACAGACTCTTGAGCGATTTCGAGGCCAAACCGGGACCGATGGGCTCCGCGGATAAGGCATTATTATCATTAATGCCACGGAGACGCTTGAGAGACAATTCCTCAAGGTGAGGGCAATGCTCAAAGACTGAATTCAAACCCTTGCTGCCAAAATCACAGGAGCCGCAAGATATCTTCTTGAGGTTCCTACAGTTGCGAGCGAGTGCGGCGATGCCGAGATTTGAGAGCTCGCGGCAGGCGCGGAGCTTGAGGCGGGTGAGATTAAGGCATCGGAGGGAGACAGAGACGAGGGCATCGTCGTTAATGCTGATCGATCGACGGTCGCAGCGAAGGGCGAGCTTCGCCACGGAGTTGAATCGTGAAAATAGGGTTCCGATTTGGGAGGCGAGCTCCGATTGGGCGTTCAGCGAGAGCCGGTAACGGCTCTCCCCCTCCACCCTGAGCCAGCGCTTGCAGACGAGAGAGCAGCGCTTCCGATCGCCGGTGGAGAGGGACTGGAAGATCAAGGCGAGACACTCGTCAGGCAAATGGGAGGTGCAGTCGGGAAGATCGGCGGAGACATTGGTGGTCTCGGGATGGGATATATTAATATCCGCGGGGGTTGTGGAGGGATTGGTGGCGAATGGAGGTGGGAGGGGCCTGGATGAGTATTTGGGGGAACGGAGGGAGCAGGAGGTGGAGAGGCGGGTGATCTCCGGCGAGAGACCAGGGAGGGAAGTTGATTGGCCCATAGAGACAATGAAGGAGGGTTTGGGGAAGGGCCGGCGGAGGGAGGGAAGGAGGGAGAGGATACCGGCGACGGAGGGAGGAACGCGTGAAACGGGAGGTGGTTGGAGAGACAGGGAATCATGGAAAATGAAAATTGAAGGTTTTGCCTAATATCAGGCGTTTCTTAATTCTTTTGCTTTGTTTTTTTTTTTCAAATCATAAAAGGCTTCAACAAACTCTTCCCTCAAAAGTATTCACAAATCGGCCTGTCTTATTAACCCCTAAAGTACGCAGTTGGTAAATCGTATTTGGTGTGCAAAAAATAAGGTGTATTTTTACACATTTTTATAAAATGTACTCCCTCCGTTTCAAAATGAAAGTAGTACACGTCTTTTAAAAAAGTAAAAATTCTATAAAAATATTGTTTTTTTAATCAAATATTTTCCATAATTTTATACTTGTTAGTAAATAGTATAAAATTATGAAAAAAATTTAATTAAAAAAATACTCCCTCCGTTGCAAAATATAAGATCTTTTACTATTTGTCACGTTTTTTAATGAGTTAAAAATTTTATGAAATAATAAACTTTTATTAAAATTTTTTACATAGTCTTATACATATTGTTAATATGTATAATACTATGTAAAAAATTTAATAAAAAATTAACATTTTATAAAGTTTTTAGCTTATTAAAGAGCGTGTCAAATAGTAAAAGGCCTTATATTTTGTAACGGAGGGAGTAATATTTTATAGAGTTTTTACTTCATTAAAATGCGTGCGGAATAGTAAAGTAACATTTATTTTGAAACAGATGGAGTATACATTATAAGCAAAACCATTATAAGCAAAACCATTATGGATAGTCTAAGACTCGACAATTTGTGCATAATTAATGTAGTAATGATTTGCAAGTACATATCAAATGCTCTCCTTGTTCCACACATTACACACATACCACTATCAGAAGGGAAGAAAACGAAGCAAAAAGCAGTCTAAAGCTGCACAAAAATCAGCAGTACATATCATTTGAGTTCTCTTGTAGAAAGGCCACCAAAGAAGAAAACCATTTGCATCCCTGAACCTGAGAGCATCTAAGATGCCATACATTTGTTTCTAACATGCCACATAATTAAGACCTGTACCTAAAGGAATTGAATACTTGGATGGAAAAAAAAACCTAGACAGCTACTCAGAACAAGGATCGATCTCGACAGTTAAGTAGCTGCAGACGATTACAGCGCCAGTAAGCTACAGAGCACACCTGCTGGACACACACTGTAAACATCAACTTGTCTTGTCTATGCTACCATTGCGTCTTCTGACTTTGTTGACCCAAGTATTCTCTGTGTGATAAGATGTCGAGCAAAATATAGTGGTGGCATGACGCATAAGCTCAAAACTGCTCAAAAGGGACATGCATGAAATGCAGAAACACTAGTAGCCGCGTTTCTCAGGGCAATCTGAAGCCCTGTGTCCAGACTTCCCGCAGGTGAAGCATGCGCCACTGAAACTCCTGTGTACATTACAACAGAGGTTCAACGATTAATACCAAATGAATTCTCATCTATATTACTATCTACATATATTACTATCTACATACATTACAACAGAGGTTCAAAGAAGCGTGGCATTCGCTTCTTTGAATAACAAATCATGCTTTAGAATTTATATAGGTTGCTTCTCTGTAGGTTTTTCACCAAGTTTCATGGAAAAGCACACCACAAGAATGAGCATTTACCTGCTATCTCTGCCTCCAAAGGGTGACGATGAGCGCCTTGATCCTCCACCACCAATGAGCCAATCATCATTGTTGTCTCTTGAGCTCGGTGACCGCCTATTGCTAGACCCAAAGCTTCGTCCACCACGGCCGAATGAGTCATCGTCACCAAAATCAAAATCAGAATCCCGACCACTACCCCAACTACGAGAACTACTGGAACCACCTCTTCTGTCATTAAACCCTCCACGGGAACTCCCTCCACGAGAACTCCCCCCACGGAAACTCCCTCCACGCGAGCTCCCTCCACGGAAACTCCTTTCCCTGTTTGAAAATTTGCCATAGAAGTCACTTGGAGGGCCATCATCCTGCAAAGCAGGCAACTGCACAATACAGCACACCAGATCACTTTCTGTTAGGATGTTAATCTAGCCACACAAAATTCCATGAAGGTGCGAACAGTATGCAAAGATTGCTTCAAAATTATTTGTTAGAAGAAACTGTGACAACTGATGGAAAAGGTTTCACCTTAGTGATCTTTGTAATAATGTTTCCTGGAGGTAACTGCATAGTTAAAAGCTCCTTTGCAATATCCTCGGGGAGATCAAAAACTGCTCCTTGAACCTGGCATTGCCAACATGAACCAATTTTCAATTGAAACATTGTGCAAGAACAACATTGAAAAAATGATCAGGTTATTATATGGCCTACCCTTTCATCGGCAATTGCATGTATCTTTCCAATTTCATCAGCAGCAGTGCGATAAACATCGGAGAGAAATCCCATGACAGATCGAGGAGTCAGGAAACCTCTCGATAATCCACTATCACGAATCAATTGCAATGTCACCCAGCCCTGCAGCAGAATACTTATCAGAAAAGATTCATATTACGATTGAAGTACAGAGGAAGTAACTGTACCCAAGGATTGAAAGATAATTAATTTACAATCGCAAAGCAAGAGAATAACCCCAAATGCAATCCTTTACCTGCTCATGAGTAATTAGGGACCTGGCTGATGGAGGTTGCGCAAAACCGCTCAATGTTGCTAATGCAGCTGCCAGAGCACTCGTTCCTTTTTCTTCAATTAATTTGTCGGCTACCGGGGTGAAGAATGTAATAGATTCGGGATGAACTCCGTTAAGAGTAGAAATCACTTGTTGAGCTGATGCTTCCAGGACCTCTTCCACACCAGGTGGGCTCACAAACTCAAAATGGCAACCAACATCTCTTTCAAGAGATTTGATTGTTCGTCTCTGGCTATTGGCGAACATTAAAATGGCAGTGCCTTCTTTTCCTGCACGACCAGTACGGCCAGAGCGATGCACAAAGGTCTCTGGGTCATTTGGAAGTTCATAATGAATAACCTGCAAAGATGGCAAAGTATAAAAACGGCTTCCTTTTGTGACAAATGATGAAGTGATTCAATAGATTATCAATTATATGCATCATTACAATTATACTCATGGGAATTCATGACTCAAAATTTTCCAATATACCAATAATAATTCTGTCAAATTTCTTAGTTCACGTTCCAAAATCTTCAAAAGATTTGTCACGGATGTCGGGCAAATTGGCAATTGATCTATCTAGAGAAATGAGAAAGCAAATCATAAGAGACTAACCAAATCAACATTAGGTATATCAAGTCCTCGTGAAGCAACATCTGTAGCAACAAGCACAGAGAACTTCCCTTGTCGGAAGCCATTTAGTGTTCTTTCACGCTGATGTTGGGAAATGTCACCATGCAAAGCCTCTGAAGGAATGCTATTTGTCAATGCCAGAGAGACTTCATCAGCATCTCTTTTTGTTTGAGTGAATACAATGGTCTTCCCACCCTTTGCATAAACCTGAGAAACATAAAAAGAATAATTAAATTGCTCATATGGCGAACTTGTGCAGAAGTAAAGCCAGGCGAAGATAGTGTATTCTCATCCCACTCTCACCAAATATTAAGTAAGAGACTTGGTTGTGTGCTTTTAAAAGAGGCAATGGCATGCTTTCACAATCTAACAACCCATAACCTTAATGAGATTATACACATACCGTTACAAGATCGCCTAGAATTGTGCGCTTTGAAGTTCCAGTAGCAGGAATTGCATACAGTTTAATTCCTTCTGCCAACTTCTCGTCCTGCTCACCAACCTGTATGGATACAAAGCATATCATAATTTCAATCTTTTATCTCATGCACAAAGTATCAAGACGTCATAGATCTTATGATCATGAACCAAAGAGACTATACAACTTAAGATATTGTATTTTATAAACTGAAAAGGGAAAACTGTTAGGTTTGAGTTTCAACTAAAAAATAAGGTGCAAGAATGGGAATGGTGGTATGACTCATAGTCCCAAATTTGAGCACCAATAGTCAAGAACAAAATACACAATAAGAATGGCCAAAAACAAAGTGAAATGAGCAACTTAAATAGAATTTGTAAAGCATAAGCTATCTATGAAAAGTGTTACAACGTTTGTTGAAGGTAACATGTCATTTTAAGGGTAATGCATGGGTAGCTTATTTTCGTCAATGACCTTTTGAGATGGACTATTTTTGTAAGTAACACATTGGGCATGAATAGGATCAAGCAAACAAAAGACTCTGCCTAACATGTGCTGAACTTCACTTTCAGAACTATCCTAAAAAATTGATCAAAAGAGAGAAATTTACGGTCTCATCGTTATGTAACACTATCATAGGAAGAATGTATTACCAAATCAATTGTTAATGGATTGTCCATATATTTCCTAGCAAGTTTCTTGACCCAAAGAGGCATTGTTGCAGAGAAAAGCATGCTCTGCCTCTCTGATGGAAGTTTTCCGAGTATTGTCTCTACATCTTCCTCAAATCCAACCTTGAGCATTTCATCAGCTTCATCAAGGACTAGAAACTGAACTTCCCCCAACTTGAGATTGTTACGCTCGATCAAATCAATCAGTCTACCTGGAGTTCCGACCACTACATCCACTCCTCGTAGAAGTGCATTCTGTTGCGAGGTATAAGACATGCCTCCATAAACACACACAGTGCTCAGGTATGGTGCAGAATCCTGGATTTCCTTCTCCACCTGTTTTGCTAACTCTCTCGTAGGTGCAAGCACTAACGCCCTTGGAAGACGCCCAGTTCGCCTGTAAAACAATGAACCAAGTACATCAGTGTACAGTGACTAAGAGTTCAACTTCAACTGCATTATAAGATAAACTACCGGGAAGGGCCTTTCTCTTCATTCTCTTCAGTAAGTCGTTTGATGATAGGGATCCCGAAAGCCAAGGTCTTCCCAGTTCCGGTCTTAGCACGAGCAATAAGATCCCTCCCTTCCAATGCAGGAACCAAGACAGCTCTCTAAATGAGTGGAGCAATGCTAGTGTCAGAGGAGTCTGGCATATATTACCACCAATAAAACACTAAAAGCGTATAAACTTAATAAACATGTAATGCATTCAGCATTCTAGCTATATTGGGAACATTATTAAACAACAATTCACTAACAAAACCAGCAACTCAACTCCGATTGGCTATGGGCAAATAAGATAAATTTAGACTGATAAAAACACATAAAAAAAGAGGAAATTTCACAATCAAGCTCCCTTAGAGAGCTAACAATCCACAAACAATCACAAATACCAGCTGAAAGCAATAAATCGAACGGCCAAACACTTAACACAGGATTGAAACACAATTTCAAAAAGAAAAGGGAAAAAGATACCTGAATGGGAAAGAGATTGGTAATCCCTCGTTTCTCCAGGGCACCAACAAGCTTATCAGGAAGACCTAACTTAGAAATGGCAAGTTCATCGTCGGAAACCTCATCAGAGGCCTCAGAACCACTATCGCCCTCAAAAAGCTCCTCGTCGCCTTCATCGCCGTCAGTGTCACTAAAACCCAAGGCGTCGTCGTCAAAGGCGCCGGTGAATCCCTTGAAGGCCTCCTCGCTCAACACCGAATTAGGCGTCGCAATCGCGGAGGAGGTCGTTAGCCTCGAATTCCTCGCATTCGCAGCAGCTAAAGAAGACGAAGAAGAAGAGGGAGGAGGGAGAGAGCAGGCGCAGGCTTTCAAGCCGGCGAAATGGGACTTGTCTGAGAAGAGTAAGGCTAGAGACGGGGCTGCGGTTTTCCTCCTAGGAAGCTCAAGGGAAGGGGACTGGTATATAGATGAAACACCGATAATTGAAGAAGACGCCATGGCAGAGGGCGATTGAGGTTACTGATAGGGCTAACAATTGGGGAATTGGAACTCGCTCTGTCGCTCACTCCTCCGATTCCAAGGAGGGAGAACTGAGGGAAGAGGGAGGAGGGAGAGGGAGGGGGTACCGTTGGAGATAAGGCGTGTTCTTATAAGAGGGAGGGGCTTTTTGTGATAAGGGAGAGAGAGGGTTTAACGTATGGAGTTGCAAGCCTCCACATCACATATCACCCGATATAAACCCTAACTTCACCATCGCAAGCAAGCCCATGAATTTTTGTGATATTTTTCCCTTCATGTTGGAGAAATAGCACCAAATACCATATATTTTCTTCTAGTTTTTGTGTGTTGGATTCCATGAGTCTCTTTTTTTTTTTTTTTTTTTTGATTAAGTAAAAATTCGAGTTCAGACAGGCCTGAAACTCGAGAGGCCGACAAGTCGGCAGACGGCATACCGTCAAACATACAACAAATATATAAACGGTGCAAAAGAACAGGCTATACAACAACGAAAGATAAAATGCAGCAAACCTAAAGCTAGCTAGTCGGGGACGTAGACTACGGACGAAGCCAAGCACCATCGTGAAATGACACCGTTGGCCGGCGATACAACAGGCATCCCTATGGGCAGTGAAGACGAACCTCCAAGGAATCTTTCCGTACACGGAGTCGCCCCGTACACACCACCACGATCCCAGCCAATCCCGACTCCGACTGCCAGAACCCCAACAAAGCCAAAGACCACCACATCAAACCAAACCGAAGCCCAAAACAGCCCGAGCAGAAAGCACCAAGAAATTATTATTAATCTAATAATATTGTTTATACAAGCCCTAGCGGGAGTTAGAAAATGAAGGAGTTTGCTCAGCCCCAAACGAAAAAGGATAACCGAAAAGGGATAAGATAGACCCTTTCGAGAATTTGTTTAAACCCTTTCGGAATTTTATCAAACCCTTTCAGGTGGGATTATTTATATTAATAAAAAACACACATATATATATATATAAATATATATGCCAACTGTAGTTGTTGATATTATTATAATTATTATTTAAACTTTTTCAGATAATTGATCAATTTTTCCTTTTTCTTTTGGGATTATTTTCGGGCTACACCTGGGCCCAAGGCAAAACCTTGGGCCCAAAGCAAACCCGAAAGGAAGATAGCACACCGACCCAAGGGAAACCAGAGCGATGAATCAGCCAAGGAGGACCGCCGGAAAGAAAGCACCACCGAGGGCCGCCGGCAGCGCCTCCGAGCAACCCAAGCGTGGTGAGAACACCCAGCCCGGCTAACCCGGAAGACGAGAAGCCAAAGACGAGCGTTCGCAAGTGTGTGGTAAGGTGATGCGCGCACCAATTAACCCCAAACTTGAAAGCAGCAATTTTCTTCTAAGGACAAATTCCGGTATATAGAAATCAAGATGTAAAAGTAAAGAGAGTAACAGGTGCACAAGTGGCTCCCTACACCAACAATTTTGGAGGTACTACTTTGGCATTCGGTGTATGTACTCTATTAATAATCTACCGCTCCCGCACCCAGTGTCTTGATTATTTTGACCGTACAGATTTCCATACAACATCTTGCAAGTAATAAGTATAGTTGTGACGGCAACCATGGCAGGTCGGCGAGTTCGAGTATGTCGGATCGAAACCAGTTGGAAACACGGCCCAAAGGAAGATAGATGGATGGGGCTGCACAAATCAGACCCCAACAAATGCAGAAAAAAGGGTAGGAGATGCTAATCGACAAAAGCCCCAAACCAAATTAGGAATTTGAACGAAACCAAAATCGAAAGAATGGAGCCAGGATTTTCCACGATTTTCAACCGGTAACACACCGGAGCTGTGACGTGGCAGCGCCACGGTGACTCGACGGCGGCCGGCTCGACGGCCGGAGCCTGGATAAGGCGGCCGAAGCCGGGGTCGGACGGCCGGAGCCGGGATAAGCGGCCGGAGCCGGGGTCGGACAGCCTAAGCCGTGGTTGGGGCTCCCCTCTCTCTATTGAGAGAGGAGAGAGTTTCTAAGTATGAGTCTCTTTTAAATTCCTTTAGGTTTGGAGGTTTAGAAATTAACTATTATAAGAAAACTAAAAATTACTTTTTGAGTATTATTCACAAAAGAAGAACTAGAAATGAGTTAAGTGATTTACTTTGAATAAAGTTACGTTGAGTATTTTTTTAGGTTTCAGACATGGACTAGTACTATCGATTTTTTCGGCCTATCGATCCACCGGGTCCGTCGAGTGCGTCAAATTTTTACTTAATAAAAAAATGAGTTAAGTGATGGCTGGGCCGGCCTTGAGTGTTTCAGGACTAAAAGCGATGTGAAAAATGGGACCTCTATCGAAAAATATAGTTATAATTTTTTTTTACCTTCTATGAATGAAATATAAGATTAAACGCTTAAACAACATATAATTAATAACATATATAGCAATAACAAATTCGTCCAAAGAAAATACAAAATCATTCAAATAATTGAATAAAGAACAAATCACTTCAATATATAACATTTTTTTTCAACCGATTGTGATTATTCAAAGCATCTTTAAAAAAATCAAAAGAAAGGCCGGCGCTAAGTAGTAAAAGGTGTATTATTAAACACCCACTAAAGCTAAATAGAGGGAGAAATAAGATTGATTACCTTGCGAATTTGTGAAAGTGAACGTGCTAGCACATGAATGAGAGAAGATTGTAATTGAGACCGAAATAGTGATTGGAATCGGTAACAAGTAACTTTAACTAAAATTGGGCTTTTTTCCAATTCCTTTTTTTCCATTTGATGACTTTTATTCTAATATATACATATGGGCTTTTATAATATTAGGGGCTCATACAGGATAGGGCCTAAGAAATGATGAGGAAGCAGAGCTTGCATTAAGAATAAAAAAACGTCCAAATTCATTTCTTAAAGATTAAGAAGAAGAAAAGTTGTTTTTATCTTATAGTTGGTTAAAGATATATTTTATTTTTAGGAAGATGTATTCTATCTTTGATATACTCTAAAATCAAATTTATTGGAGATTTGTCTTGTTGGTAAGGTTAGGGTTTAGTTGATTTTTTAGTAACTGATGCGAATTTGGCCCATCTTAGGCCCATCCATCTTAGGCTCCGTATTAGGTTTGCAGACCATACACTCCAACTCAACTCAACTCATCTCATGTCGAACCATATATGTTGTAGCGCACATGATTGACATATCGTCATGAGATGGGATATTATGTCAAAGGTCAAGGGTTCAATCCCCCTGACAACAACTCACCTGGTAGGACTGCGATGGGCCTTTTGGGAGATGGGCCTGTATTGGGCACATGCTTGGGCCTGAGATGAGATGGGTTGGAGTGTATGGTCTGCATACCTAATGTAGGGCCTGAGATGGGTGAGCTTGAGATAGGCCGAACTCGCATCACAACCTCCCCTCCAAGATCCTTCGACTGTTGATGGAGAAAGATCTTCATCAAACAAACTCGATCAAACCCGTCTAGGGAGGAGTGGTGAGAGAAATGGTCCACCCCTTGATGGATGCATCAATACCATAGTAGGAGGGTTCAACCTGACTTGCCAATGTTTTGGTGGTCATAAAGAGCAATGGCAAGTGGATAATGTAGGTCTAGGGAAAAATTGCCAAGAAAACCGAACCAATGTGTACCAAGTACCAACTGAACCAATATAATTGGTTTGGTATACCGAACCAAGTTCTGAAACTTGGTACGATAACAATAATGAAAATGAAAAAGTTGGTAGTACCATTACCAACCAATTTGAAATTGGTTGTAAGAATAATACCAACCAATTCATACCAAACCAATTATAATTAGTTTTATTTTTATATTTTTAGTTTATTTTCTAATTTTTTTTAAAAAATTAACTTTTTATGTAAAAATCAATTAGGTAATTTGGAAAAATGTTGTTACTTATATTAACTATTAAGTTTATTAGTTTTTGTACTCTTTTTTTTTTTGCAAAAAATGCTTTTAAACAAAGGAGGAATACTAGCCCAACCTCGATTCAGATGAAAACCTAAGTGCTATTAGAACTATGACCTTCCTACTGTTATGTTGCTTTTGCTTTAGTGCTTAAACACGTTGTAATAACTTATAAGTTTTATCTTGCTTTTGTGCTTAAATATTGTCAGTTCAGACAAAAACCTAAGCGTTGGAATAACTTATACATTTTAATTAAGTTGTATTGTATTTGTATGTTTTTTTTCTAAACACTCAAAAGTTGGTAAATTACCATTACCAACATGTACCAACCAACTTAATTGGTAACCAATTAAGTTGGTACAACCCCTTCGGTGGTTGGTATTTGTAGGGGTTTTACGATTACCAATTCAAATTAGTTGGTACAGGGTAAATGAAAAAATGAATTGGTAATATACAAATTTCACTCATAGGAGAATGTTCGTTGATTTCAAAGATTTGAAGAAGGCGTGCCCAAAGATATATGTTCATTACCATCCATTGATGAGCTAGTAGACACCACTGTAGGGCATGCGACGTTGAACTTTCTAAACACATACTTCAGTTACAACCAGATTAAAATGGATCTACTAGATGAGAAGAACACTACCTTCATCACCAACTAAGGGACTTTTTGCTACAAATTTATGCCTTTCAGAATCGGGAACGCGGGTGCAACTTTCCATCAAATGATCGAGAAAGTATTCAAAATCTAGATAAGGAGGAATATTACAATATATGTAGACAACATAGTAATAAAAGCCAAACTAAGGAAGATCATCCATTTGATCTACAAGAAACCATTAATACTCTGAGAAGGTATCGCGTATGCCTAACTCCTTAGAAATGTCTCTTTGGAGTAAACTTTAGAAAATTCTTGGGCTTCATGATTAGCAATAGAAGGATCAACGTAAATCTGACAAAGGTTGAAACCGTCCTATCTATGAGCCCACCTAGAACATTGATAATGCATATTTTGTATAGGCATTCTAGATAGTTTTATGATAGTTTTAGGTTGCATTACATATGGTTTTATAGTTAAGTTGCATCTTTATCATTTTATATTCGAAGTTTAAAATCTACGTTTTTTATGGTTAATTATGCAGATTCACAAATTTGGACTCGAGAGTTGGTGTAAGAGGGCAATTCTGGAGCCTTGAAGCTGTTGCAGGACCTAGGATGGCTTAGAGATGAAGAGAAGAAGTGGAAAGAAGAAGCTAAGATGAATCTAAGAGAATGCATGAAGAATGCAGAGGCATCGCCTGTGGATAGAAGAGTGGCGCTCATCACTACAGGCGCTCGCGGAAAAAGAACAAGCACCCACCAAGAGCGGTGCCCGTCGATGATGGAGTGGCGCCCACCGATGTAGATAACTACGAATATCTGAATGCTTATCCAATGGAGATTTGATCATATCCAGTGGCAGACCTAGGGGGCTCGGGGTGGCTTTAGCCCCCCTAGCCCGGAAGAAAACCATATATTATTTTTTTAGATTTTTTGATATTTTTTACTAATTTAGGGATAAAAGAGTGTAAAAAGGGTAAAAAATTATAAAGACAACTTAGCTTAGTTGGTAAGGAGGTATAGTTATTACCTTAAGGCATGAGGACATGAGTTCAAATCCCATTAGCTTTATTTTTTTTCATAATTTTTTGTTCTCTTATTTTTTTCTACTAAAAATGCCTAATTAAATAACAAATTAAATTTCTCTCCAATATATTAAGCAAAAACAGTTTTTTTTCTACATATACATATAAACAAATTTCTCATTTTTTTTATAGTTTTATTTTTTATACTAAAAATGACTATTTAAATAACAAATTTAATGATTGTTCTAATATATCTTTTAAAAAAATATTTTTATATATACATGTAAAAATCATAATTTTTGGTTCTCTTAGTTTTTTTTTACTAAAAATGCCTAATTAAATAACAAATTAAAATTTCACTCAAATATATTTAAGAAAACATTTTTTCTACATATACATATAAAAAATTATATTTTTCATAGTTTTTATTATTTCTACGAAAAATGACTATTTAAATAAAAAAATTTAATGATTTTTCTAATGTATTTTTTTTAAAAAAAAATATTTTTCATATATACATGTAAAAAAAATTCTAGAAATTTTGTTCAACCCCTCCTAAGAAAATTCCTGGGTCCACCACTGATCATATACAATCCTTAGTCTACAAGGCACGATTTCTAGGGTTTTCCAGCCATTTGAGGCCTATAAATGGCCTTCCATTCTAGGGTTTTAGGCATCCACAAATCAATCAATCCACATCATAACACTCTTTCATAGTTTACATATTTTCTTATTTCTTTGGAGATAAGCCATGCTCGACTAATCTCGTAGTAGTTTTGTTTACATTTCAAGATATGGTTACAGATATATGAGGGTTGTTTTGCCATTTTATGGTTTATGCATTATGATTTTTTCAATTCTCTTTGTTCCGTTATTGCATATATGTTGTTGATTTGTCTTAATTGGCCACTAAGATAGGTTTGCATCATGTTTTGGGTTATAGGTTCATTTCACTATTGTGGACCTTAATCCATTATTGTAGCCAAACATTTTGCAGGAAACGAGTAGAGGCTTTTGATGTTGTAAGAGAATTGACAGGTAAAGCTTATCTCTTTTAGTGAAAGCGATGCTTGGGTTGACAACCAGGTGCGAAGTCGACGAGATGGGATATATAATGTTTATGTGCTAGATGTTAGGAACTTAATGCTACTCGCCCCCATGTTTGAATTTAGGGAGTTAAATGGTGTTATCGACAAGTTCGGGCTATGATATGTACTCTACTCGGATTGAGAAGTACAATGCCCAATCCTCCGGTGTCAAAGTAAATTGTTCGACACTCGTGTCATGGAATATGACTAGAATTGGGGGAAGCTCACATTGAATGTAGATTCCAATGGAGTTAGTATTGCACTAGTCAAGCCCAACAAATTCAAGGCCCTTGGTTGACTTTCGATTCAAAATTGACTATGGTGGCAGTGATCTTGTATACGGTCCGGCCTTGCAAATAATTAAAGGGCTTACTATTTACACGGTGAATTTTTCGTCATTTACACAGTTCGCAGCTGCGCATTATGAGTCCGCGGAATCCACGCACTCACAATTTGCGGTTGCACTTTTATTTTTTTAAAAAAATCCATGAGCACGGACTCTAAGAGCGCGATTGTTTTTTTTTTCCTTTTTTTTGCTCAATCTGCTTTCAAGTAATGAGTCAAGTGGATTTATTTTTTTGCCTTGGGGTCCAAAACAAGTGCAGAAGATATTCCATGGCTTCTCCTCGAAAAGTGCAAACCATATATTCCATGGCTTCTATCTTCAAACAAGTGCAAAAGATATATGATCGCCCACTTGAGGTTTGATCAAGAATATTTATCCCCAGATTCTAGCTTCTCCCCGGCAAAAACGACTCTGTCAAGCCTCTGCACGAGGAGCTAGATGTCGTAGCATATGTCGAGGACGAAGACACCATTGCGACGGATGTAGTCGATGAATCGATCGGGGAAGGAGGGGGCACCTAGGGCGTGGTAGGAGTGGAGGCCGACGGAGATTCTATTTCGAAGCTACAAATTCGCGAATGTGCACCCACTACAGATCCGCGAATACAAACTTTGCATTCGCCCTTACAAAAGCAGCATATTCCCTGTGAATCTTGCACTTTTCCATGTCAATAATCAACAAACTCGGAATTCGTGTTCACCTCTGCTCAATGTTCTAAAAGGCACTAGACGACCGCTAGGCGGTGGGTGGCCACCTAGCGCCTAGGTGGCTAGGCGGGTGCCTAGGCGGACTTAGAACAAACTTGATTATTTCTTTATATTTTAACACATAATACATATCAATAATGCATATAATGTAATAATAACCTATAATATCACTCATAAACCCAAATTTGTGTTGCTTAACTAACACCAAAGTAAATAAACGCAAAAGTACGCGTCCGACTAACAACTCGAAGCCTCCTAAAATCCAAAATCATAGATTCGCGCATGACACCCATGGTCGTTACACTTAGTAACAGGGTCTACGCATGACACCCATGGGTATGCTTCACGCAAAACGGTGTTGGACTATCCGCTAAGAAGGAAGCTTGATCATTGAGTAACCGGGTCCATTCATGACACCCATGTTTGCAACTCGCGTCAAAAGATGTTCAAATGGACTTTATTCAAGTAAGTTGAGGTGTTGAAAGATACCAAGGCCGAAAAAAAAGAGAGAGAATTACCGGAGCCAAATTGCTTATTTGCTTATTGTTTTCCGCAAGTAATGACATTTCGGTGGAGATGTGGTGATATTGTTGTCAATGTCTATGAGCTTAGTGCACTTTGGATTGAGTTGAGAGTTGAACTTTAAAGCCTAAACACATGAGAGCATGAGTGAAACACATATTCCTGGGGAGGTTGTGTGATTTCTATATCTAAGCTTTAATCACTTAAATACATGCTAGGATGTTTGTTTGCTTGGTTTATGTTTGCACTTGCTATGATGTTGCTTTTTGATGAGGTTGAGACTGGAAGGGATTTCCCGTGGGGTGCATTGATTCATGTTTATTCTATCATTGCTTGAGGACAAGCAAAAGTTAAGTGTGGGGGAATTTGATAATGCATATCTTAGATAGGCATTAATTTTAGGATAGTTAGGTTGCATTTGGTGCATGATTTGGAGTTAATTTGCATCTTATGATTATTTTGGAAGAGTTCGGATTCTACGCGAATTTGTGCTTATTTTGCAGAGTTGGATTCGAACGTCGCAAACGAATGCAAGGACTTTGGATTGGATACAAAGAGCAAGGATGGATCATTGGAGAAAGACAAGAAAATTGAGAGCTGAGCACGGATGCTGCAACGGGCACAAGAGCCCGCGGCGTACACAAACAACGGCCACTGCAAGGTTGTCGCGGTCGCCGCATCGTCTCAGCCAGCATATGGGAGCTTCACACAGGCAGCGGCCGCCGCATTGGTCGTTAACGATCAGACGCTGCATTTTAATTAGTAAACCTAGTTTCTATGAGGCTTTTTACTGACTTTAGTTTTAAGACCGATTTTAACCTAGTTTCTATCATATTCTATTAAATTCTACGTTCATCGGACAATTGGAGAGATTGAGCGATATCTTCCATGAGGAACTAAATTCCTTTGTTCTATCTACAATTTGAAGCTTTATTTTGATTGATTGTGAGTTTCTGAATCTCATTCCTTAATTCCTATATTGAATGTTTCAAATTCTTTGCGCTTATTGATTGATTGTTTTGTTCTATCTTGTCTGGCCAACTCGTTAGATCAATTCAATTGCTAGGGTTTTATAGATTCCTGATTGCGAACCTTAACTCAAGTAGCAAACTTATCCCTTTAGGGCTGATTGAACTAATTGGATAAGTAGGAAGTTGAATGTGTTATTAAATCCATTTTTAGGGACTGCAAATACCTTGGTTAATCTCTGAACTTTAAGCTATCGATTGGGTTAAATCCTTTTCAAAGGGACTGCTCATGAGATAAGGGTTTCTAGGACTGATTGGACTAGTAACTATTTTAGGTCGGGACAAGGACATTAATAGGAAACCTAAAAGAACAAGAGGAAGTTACAAGGATCGTTTCAACCAAATAATGTGGATAATTGTAGATAGAACTATTTCTCAATATTGTCTGAATCAGTTCATTTACTTTTGCTTTCACCATTCTGCTTTGATAAAAGGCTGATCTTTTGCATTCTTAAAACCCCCCTTTGGTTACTTAATTGGCATCCGAATCACACTTGAATAGCGAATTTCCCTGTGGGATCGACCTCTTGCTTATTGCTATACTAGTTGTAAGTTTGAGATATATTTTGACAGAATCAACGACAGGTTTTCCTCCTGTCAAAGGTGATGGTGATGAAGATGATTGACATGTTGGCTTCGAAAACAGAAGGTGAAGGTGGGGATGGTGTGATGGTGAAGCTGGCGATGACGTCAATGGTGGAGGTGGACGGAAATGAAGGTGGTTGCTGGAGTTGTGGGCAGAAGCAAGAGGAAGGGACGGAGAAGGAAGAAGGTGATGGAGGTGATGGTGATGAAGTGATGGTGAAGAAGACGTGTGCAGGGGATGGTTTTTGAAGAGTTATGGTGAGGTGAAGAAGTGGGTGGGGATGGAGTGTAGAATTGGTTAAACCAATACCCGGTAATAAATCCCGAATACGCGAATTTCGAACCCCGAAATTAGTTTTTTGAAAACCGAAAAAGGATATCGCTATCCGATAATTATTTTAAATTATCGAGGTGAAAGGACGGAATCATTCGTCAAATTTTAAATTTATGTCGGAATCCGCTCTGCGAGTTTTAAATCCGATTTAAATCATTTTTAATTTCCTTTTTTCGAAAAATTAGGATTCGAAAATCCAAGCCTTTACAAGTAATCTTTATCTTCTTTTTATTCTTTGAGCAATGATTAAGATTTAAGTAACAAACATTCTTCCCATATGATGTGTCTTGTATCTTTGTAGGTCATGATGGGATTGTTCAACTCACGCAAAACTACCTTGTTGCTTGTAATACATGACAAAACAAGGGTGAATTCAGCCATTTAAGTTGGCACAAATCTAGTAATTTGAGATAACCCATAGATGCATTTCTCTTGAGATAATATTTAAGCCCTTCTTTGAAATTTTAGGACTGCTCCTTTGTTGATTTCATTCATTACCCCTTTTTTGTTTTTTTTGACAGTCTCCTTTGGAAAATCTAGAACTTGTCCTCAAAGAAGATATTCAAAAGGTTAACCATTGATGCATATTTATTCAAGTTATCAACCATTGACTTGGTAGCTAAACTTTGGTTCGTTGTTGGTTGCAGACATGGGATTCTGTGCCTAAGCCACAAGCTTATAAGGAAACACTATTGAGTGAATTTTTCAATGTGAGATTTGATCTTGCTCTAAAATATTTTTACTATTGATTCCCCTAAATATGTGTTATGGTTTTCCTACTGTCAAACGATTAATTTTTCTAAATGAGATACATTAGTTGAAGTTGGTAAAATATTAGAGGAAGAAGTTTAAGTAAAGGTTAGGTAGGGTAAATCAAGGAAAATGAAAGAAATTCATGAACAAAATTGATAAAGGCGAGTAAGAGATTAAAAGAGTTTATGAAGTGAGTGAAAATCAAGTATATTGCTTATTATAGTTGATAATGCATGGCTTGTATAGGCATTATAGATCATTCTTAAGTCATTTAGGTTGCATTTTGTAAGGTTTTTATCATAAAGTACGATCATTGCCTTGAAAGTTGCAAAGTTCGAAATCTACGCGTTTTATGCCTATTTACGAAGATTCCTAAGAATCGAGCTAAAGGAGACAGAGGAAAGTGAAGATATGAAGCTTAAGAAGCATAAGGAAGAATCAAGGAAGAAGACGGAAGGAGAAACGAGCAAGACAAGACAAGAAGAAGAGAAAAGAGTCACTGCAGAGACGCGGTTCCAGCGGCTAGGGACCGGCGCCCGCCGACTTCAGCGCACAAATCAGGATACCGTGAAGCTACAGTGGATCGGGGCCCACCGATCACTAGCGGCACCCGCCAACGCAGATTCTGACAGATCTCTTCCGTGGATAAATCTAGCCCATTGAGCTTTTCTTCGATCTTAAGTTCTCCGACTTCTACCCCTCTTATGCCTATAAATACAGTTCTCCTCAGCCCCCATTGACAACACACAAATCAACTTACACAACACATTTCTCCCTTTTCCCTTTTCCGCTATTTTCGGTAAGTCATGCTCGGCTAAACCTTTTATAGTTTTGCTTATATTTTATGTATTGGTTAGATACATGTGAGGGTTGTTTGAATACTATTGTATAGTTATTATTTGGTTTATGCATATTTGGTCATTCATTACACTTGTTCTTTATATGTTAAGTTGTTTACTTATCTTAATTGACCACTAAGATAGATAATCAACATCCTAAGAGATTATAGCTAAATCCGCTATTGCGAGCATTAATCCGACATAGTAGCAAACATATCTTGATGAACAGGTTGAGATTCATGAATAATGACAGGTAATTTAATGTTATTCTTAGCGGATGCGATATTTGGGTTGACAACTAGGTGACACGTCGAATATGCGAGAATTACATGAATTATGTACTTATGTGATTAGGGACTTATTGCTTCTCGAACCCCATGCAAGAGTTTAGGGAATTGGTAGCGACCGAATAAGGAAGTTATTCAATTATGTGCACAAACCGACACTAAGATAGTCAAGCATAACCAAACAACCCGATGATCATGGAACTACCAATGTTGCGAATATAAGTGAAACTATATCCTTTCTCATACTATTTACTTTGCAATCATTATTTCGTTTACCTTATTTTCTCTCATCATTACCTTTGCTCTCATTACGAACTGCTCGCTTACTTAATATGTTTGACCAAAGTCGCACGTACTCTCTATGGGATCGACCTATACTTGCTGCTAATACTAGTTATTAGTTGAAGGTATAGAATTTAGATTTGGGGTGTAGAACACATGACATTCTGCACGCACCAATAGTCCTAAATCATTTTCAAGCTAAATAGTATTGACTTCTATATTTGAGGTTTTGTTGCTTTCTTTCATTGATTAGAGTAAAGTATATTAATTCAGATATGAGTGCTTGTGAGAAAAGGAGTCAAGAATTTCCTCAATATAATAGAGCAACCATATTTATACGACAAGGCTTTGTTTTTCCTAACTAATTACTAGAATATTTTGTAGAATTATTACTTCTCAACTAATGAGGATCCCAAGGAGTGGGATGGGTTACCTAACCGAGTTTATATTGAATGAAAATTATCCTACTAAGAACTTGAATTTGTGTTGAATGAAATGGGGTTGTTCTTTAGAAGTAGATTATATTGTTCAGAGGCCAAAAGAAAAACCAATATATCTAAACACCCCTATGAACACATGGATTATTTAAAGACACCGATGATGCACCCGAGACAATGCTATATGCACTCCTTAGGATGAATTATAGATTTGTCCGTTGCAAGCTTTAAAAAAAATACATGGATGAATCTTAGATCCGTCCGTTATAAAAAAAAATAAAAAAAATTACATAGGACGAATCAAGGATATGTCCTAATAAATTAAAAGAGAGAGAGAGAGAACAAAGGCGGATCTATGATCCACCCTTTGTAGTTTTTTTTAAAAAAGACAAGGGAAAAGCTGTTGTGCAGCACTACAACTTTTTTCTCTCTCCTTTTTTTCCCTCCGTCCGTGTATTTGTAATTAAAAAATTGTTGATCTATGATTCATCCTAAGGAGTGCATATAGCACCTGTTATGGGTGCATAAATCCACCCCATTTAAAAATGGTTAGAGAATCTAGTTAGAGACATATTTGCAGGAAATATATTTGATCTTGGCTTTGCAAAGGTACCACATGGGTTTTCCTTACCAGATTAAGACTATACAATAGTATATACCTCTTTTGCTTATTATATTGTTAGCTTTTCTATTATATTGTTGGCACAACATGATAATAACTAACACTCCTTTTGCTGATTTAAACATACATTTTTCATGTGCATCTTCTTTGTGGTTTTTTTAATCTTGCAGAGGTATTCTCAAATGGCGGAATATCCTTTCTAGCTGTTGTCAATCTCTTATTGGTGATGACTTGGATACTTTCAAACTGAAATGGACTAATAAATTATAGAAAGGTAAGTTCAACATGTTAAGTAGTTTTATTATAAATCGAATTGTGTTTGCACTGAACATATTATTTGATACCATATTTGCATGTTGTAATTTTTGTTCATAATTTTGGTGCAGATATTATTTTAGGTATTGTTTCATTTGCTAGAGAGTTACTTCAGTGTAGGACAAGGTCCTTCATTTGCGAGTTATAATATTGACATTTGGAATGAGAGCTTCTGGTGAAGTCACCTATATAAAGATGTTTTGTAGAATGTATGATGATGCATTATGTAATATACAACATTTTCATCCCATTTTATTCCAATTATCATTTTTCACGTGAAGGTTAATAATCGTAATAATTGTGATATTTTCTCCTCATCCGAATTTGTTCAACATATATCATAAATCAATAATTCTTTTCAGTCTAGTTCACAAGTATAGTGTGCAATATATTATGGCGATAAACATCAAGTTTCAATATTAAATACAATACTAATAAAAAACTAAACCATTGAAAACATCTGAAAATAAATTGTCTATTATGGTCAATATGAAATAATTGAATTCCCATGAAAATACACACAAACTTAAAACGAGTAAAAACATAAATTATTCATAATATTCAGCCTGATTCACAAGCAGAATGTGAAATATATTATGACGATAAAAATCAGTTTTCAATATTAAATATAATCAGAATGACAAATACCAAAAAATAAAAATATCTTATGTCTAATAGTCGATTATAAGTCAAAGTGGAATATTTAGGCTCCAATTAAATTACACACTGCTTTAAAATGAGTAAACACATAAATAATTCATTTTCTATAGTCTTTTTTACATGCATAGTGTGAAATCTATTATGATTTTGAAAATCAATTGTCATTAGACTTTAATGAAGATAAACATGGTCTTCAAACAGTTCAAAACACACAAAATTGATATTATTCAGTCCGTTTCTTAGGCTAGTGACAAGCGGTAAACCGGTCGTTGATTCTCGCCAAAATAAATACCTAATACTCAATACTAGTATAACAAATAAGTACAGGTGTCGATCCTACAGAGATCGTGCATTCAATATGTATGCCAACTATTCAGAATAAAGAGAGAGACACAGTATAGCAGTTTGTTGATGTTTGTGAGCATAGTAGCAATGAGTGAATATTATGAGAGTGGTTTCACCGGCTTATTTTAAGATGGTTGGTTACCTTGTTCTTGGTTCTTTTTATTACCCTAGGGACTAGTTTGTGCACAGAGTTGTATAGCTTCCTATTCGATCACTATCCAACTCCCTAAACTCTTGCATGAGGTTCGAGAAGCATTAGATCCCTAGTCTCCTTAGCAATTCAATAATATAACCTATGGTTTATAGCAAGTTGTCATTTAGCTGTCAACCTAGCCCTTGCCGGCCTCTACCTATAAGCAATATTATTCAAGTGTCGATTTCCTTACACAATCGAGCTTCCCAACCTATTATCACTGGATGTGTTTGCTACTATATAGGTTCAACCCGCAATAGTGCAACTGTGCAGGTAGTCGAAACTCTAGCTAGATGCAACTTAGTCTAGGTAGCTAATCAAGACAAAGTAGCAACATAATAACCATATAAGCGCAAAGGAAATGAGATAATAAGATAGAAAGAACCTGAAATAGATAACCTAACCAACATCTTGACAAGAAGATGAGTGGAAGATTAACCTAACATGACTATCTTCATGCAAAACATAAAAGAAAAGAGTACTTTGGGGTTCCGCTCCACAAGGGAGGTGGATCCTTCTCAAAGAGAAGAGAATGATTGTTTGTTGAATGAATTGAAATTCCTAGGCTACGGGTCTATTTATAGTGCTAAAAAACCCTAGAATCTGCCCTCCTTAATGTGCAAGCAAAGCCCAATGGGTCGGATTCGGCCACGTGAAATATCTGCGAAGATACGAGATTGTTGGGCGTCTTGGAGCATCGACAGGTGCCGCTAGTCATCGACGGGCACCGACCTTTCTGACTTCATGACGACATAGAGCTCGTCGAGATCTTTCCAATGCATGGTCATAATAGTCGATCAAACATTCGAGGACACGAAAAATTGCGTTTTAAGTTCAGCTCGTCGTGCAGACAAGTTTCGCGGCTCGCTATCATTTCAGCTCTTAGACCTTGATTCCTTTCTCCCATGTTCCTCAGCTTGTCTTGGCTCTTTCATGACTTGTTCTACCTATCTTTATCTCCATTTGACCCATCATTCCTCCACCTTCCGAAGCTCGGATCTATTACCTGCAAGTAAACACTAAAAACGCGTAGATTTCGATTTCTTCCACAAAGATTATAAAGTATAGAATTAAGTATAATGAGGGCTATAATGCAATATAAATGCACTAAAAACTAGCCTATTATGTATGTCAAACTAAGCATCATCAGCTAGCCATGAAAAAAAATGATGATGAAGTTAAGGGTTTACATGAAATACAATAAGATTAAAAAAGATTAAAAAATATTTTTTTCTTATATGTAAGTGGTTTCGGTAAAATCCTTCATATATAAGAGTTTTAACATCAGCTAGCGTTGTCAAGCACGATTATTAATTCTTACAAATCTTCAAATCCTCTAACCAATTTCTTCCTTCACAACTCATTCGAATATTGCTCAGGATTAATCTTCCATCAATTTCATTCAAGATTTTAATACTTTAACTCCATAGAGTTTATACATTTAAACATATACGATGTATTTTTCTCAAATAATTTAGACCGATTTGAGAGGTATAACCCGGTGTGTAATGAAAGTGTTATAAAGGACTAAACTCGACCTTTTAGGCCAAGAACTACAATATCAAAAGAAATGTGGAAGCGACCGATCTATTATTCTTTGTCAAATTCAAAGTACTAATTGTCTCTAGAAAAGACTTCATCATGACAAGTGACAATTGAAGATTTTGAACAATGACGTAGTGAGGAGAATGAGCAAAATGACATATTAGTGAAAAAATTGATATGCGTCGAATATTTTGCATGGTGCGTCAAACTCGACCGAAAATATTATAAAAAAAAATCCAAACATGACAAGAAGTATGAAAAAAAATATATTAATACAAAATTAACATGTGAAATATTTTATTTAATACATCAAACTCGATAAAAAATATTATGAAAAAAAAATCAAACAAGGTTAGTGATTTTTAAAGCTTTCAAAGATCTTCCCTAGCTACTACAGTACCAAACAAACGCATAGGCCGTGATATTCTTTTCTTTTTCCTCCCCCTTCTATTTTTCTTTAAACATTTCTCTAATTTTCGCTGGGAATCATATGATCGTATGGCGTAGTATCCCATTGGCTGTGTCTGTGTTACCCATCTCCAATTTCTCTCCCCCTCTACTTTCTCTCTCTAGCCGAAGATGAAGCAGCTGTAGGTCTAGAGCCGCCATTGTTGTCTGTAATTGTCGCACTTTTACTCCTCCTCCCGGATCTGTTTTCTCCAGGTTCCTCTTCTTCTAGGTCTGTCAATTTCCCCTCAATCTTCTTCTTTGATTTCTCAGTTTTTGGTCCCCCTTTCTTTAATTTCACTCGCTATAGTCGAAATCGGTTGCTCTGCTACCCTTACTTCATCAATTGATCTTATTTTCGTTGTACGAAGAGCATACAACTCTTTTTCTAGCTGTTTGAACCCTATTTCCTCCCACGTTCACGCTTCTGTGTTCGATTTTGCTTCTGTGTTCGATCTCAGTTTATTGGGGTTTCTGAAGTTGAGGTTTCTCCGAATCTCGCTGTTCCTCGGAAGGAGGTTTGGGCTCTAGGGAACGCTTGCTCAACTTATCATCACCCTGATTGACAGCAATTAGATGGTCAGTGTACATCGCTATTGATGTACAGCTGCACAATCGTATCATAAAACCGGTAGGAATGATCACTTCATTTTAACTGGTTTCTTGTAGAACCACTACTGATCTGTTTGCATATTTTATTTCTTAATTAATGCATTTAATTATTAGTTTATTGGGGTTTTCACAGGTTGGAATTCAGTTGATGAGCTGTTATTGGAGGGACAAATGGTGCCCGTTCTCTATATCATCATTGCAGTTCCATGCACTGTCGGAGCAATTGCTCTGGCAATTTTTCATATACACCGGCATCTTATGAATTACACTGAGCCAACTTACCAGAGATATATAGTCCGGATCATCTTCATGGTTCCGGTGAGTGGTAGCTGTATTTTTAAATGTTAGAACGTGGCAGGCAGTCTGTTTCTGGTGAATTTTCTACATTATCTTGTTTCCAAGTCACTACAATGTAGTCTCATCTAATTCTGCATACGAATCTTTGATTGCTTGATTCATCCCCTTTTATTTGTTTCGTCTATTATATGCTAGTGATAAAGTTCATTTGTTTTGTTGGGAAGGAGGTAAGATAAAAAGAAATGGAGTTTGCTTTTACTAACTTTGTCATTCTCCCAGTGTTCTAAAAGGTCAGTGGTGCACCTAGGCACTAGGTGTTGTGGATCCTAGGTGTGCCTCAACGACATATCCCCAAAATAACCCATAATTCATATTCATGTGAATTCACAAGTGAGCAGAATCATCTGTAGCATAGAGTGATTTTCTTCACCTTTATTTAAGACATGCTTAGCATGTACCTAGGCATGCCTTTTAGCACCCTACATTCGTACCACTATTATTAATTAGAGTATGTATATAGTGTATAATACATGTACATATTATGTAAAGATTAAGGGGTTTACAAGGTAGCTAGAGAGAAGGGCAATATGGTAATTTAGCACGCAGGTTGTTAGGCATCAGCTAGTATAAATACCATAGCTGTACATTGTAAGTAACTAACACTTTTGCATAATCACATTACACAAATTAAGCTCTCTCTCTCTTGTTTTGAACTCTTATGGAGATCGTTCAGCTATCTAGATGATTGAGGTGTTTTCTCTAACTGATTATGGCTTTTTAATGTGTATTTTTAATGGTCTGGTTTGAAGGATTGCCTAGGCCATTTTGTATATACTCCATGATTTTTCCATGCTCTTGTCTCTGTTTTGCACGTGTTACACCTTGCATATTTTTTACACCTTGCATATTTGGGCTAGTCTCGCTAAATCGTCCGGGGGAAGCAAACCTGACTTGTATGGAATAAAAGTTATTTTCGGAGAGAAGGTAGTAGTTGAACAGTAAAATATTAGAGTGAGCTTGAGTTTTTTTTTTAATCCAAATTTAGTGACAATTGTTTATATCGTTTTGAATTGTTAACTATTGAGCATTGGCTAGACATAGCTTCTGCAACGATACCACCGCCCAACCCCTTTGCTGTAATGATTTTCAAGATATGCATGGGACAGATGCTCTAAAAATCAGCTGCACACTCGCCACAATAATGATAAATCTTACATTTTGCTGTTGTAGGTGTATGCGCTAATGTCACTGTTATCTCTTATCTTGCCTGGGAGGGCTATCTATTTCAGTTCTCTTCGTGAAATGTGAGTATATTATTTAGTTTCTTCCTTTTGTTTTGTTACGAATGGTAAATGGATGAATATTGCTTTCATCAATAGATAATAGCAAAGCACTAAGAAGGATGATGAAAGGCTTTGAACTAGTAGCCATGGAGCTATGAGCAAAAGAAACTACCAAGACATTTAAATAATTTCTAGAAGCCAATGGAAATCCACAAACTTGTGATGTTATTTGATATAGATTCAATAAAAAAGTATCTGATTATGTTAGATTAATTTAATTATGAATCACCTATGATAGATCATTAATGTGCATTCATCAGGCTTGCAAAGCCTTGACGGCTTGATCTGTAAACCTTTTTCATGTTGTTGCAGATATGAGGCATGGGTCATCTACAACTTCTTATCCCTTTGCCTGGCATGGGTGGGTGGTCCTGGAGCTGTTGTTATAAGCTTGTCTGGTCGTGTCTTAAAGCCATCAGTTTGTCTAATGACATGCTGCTTTCCTCCAGTACCATTAGACGGGTAAGTAAATCTGCCTGATTTTTGGTAGGGAGCAAATCATATGTTTTCTCCTTTAGCTATCATGCTTATTTTTCTATTCCATCTTTGTTCTTGGATCAAAGTGATTACCCATTGCACTAAGATGAATGTACACACTTTTATTGCAGACGATTTATACGGAGGTGCAAGCAAGGCTGTTTGCAGTTTGTCATTTTGAAACCCTTCTTGGTTGCATTGACTTTTATATTGTATGCAAAGGGCAAATATGAGGATGGAAATTTCAGCGTGATGCAATCTTATCTCTATATCACCATTATCTATACGATATCCTATTCTGTTGCTCTATATGCACTGGCATTATTCTATGTGGCTTGCAGAGATCTACTCCAACCTTTCAATCCTGTTCCAAAATTTATCTTGATAAAGTCAGTTGTTTTCCTGACTTATTGGCAGGTAATACATCATCCCTTCTCAAATGAGGATTGATATTCTAGTTTTCACTCCAATAAATTCTTCTCTTTGTTGTCAGTTGGTCTTTGCCTTTTATTTGTTGTAATGTAGTAGATTGCAACTTTGCAAGGTCAATGTGTTGGTGATATGGTTTCAGTAGCAGCAATTCTGCATTCATTTCTCTTAATTGATGAGCTGTTTTATATCCGCCCCTTCTATCTTATATGGTTTTTAGTTGTTAGGAAAGGGCCGTAAGGGATATTGGATTGTGAAAAGGAAATCCAAGTTTTTCTTTTGTCTTCTAGAAGAAACCTTGTGCCTTCTCATCTTAGGTCTCCACATTGATGACAAAGGGTAGTAGGATATAGGATTTTTTTTTTTTGGGCGAAAGTTAGGATATCTACCTAACCGGCAGCCCATCCTAGATCATACTTTCGGATGATTGAAGAAAAACCCCTATTAGAAGGGTACATCATCAGGTTCCAATTAAAGACATTCCTAGCAATGAAATCTGCGGCTTGGTTTGCACCTTTCACGCAATGATACACTTTTATCTTCATAAACTGAGCTAAAATGCGGTAGATATCCTCCATAGTTCTCAAAATCCCCCGTGGAGCACTCCCTCACCTATTGATATAATTGATAAGTTGCAGGTTGTCACCTTCAATAATCAACTTAGGGATACCTTGAGAAACTGCAAGGCTAATGCCTTCCCTTAATGCTAGAGCTTCAACTTGCAAGGCAGATCCCGGAGGGACCTCCTTACGAAGAACATTCACGATCTGTCCTAACTGATCCCTAATAATACAACCAACAAAAGATTGACCCGAAATCTTAACCCCACCATCAAAATTTAACTTACAGAAACCTCTCCTCGAGTACTCTTGATGTCTAGATATAGGTTTCTGGGAGATTTTACTCTTTCTGTGAAGTTGGGCCCAATCTCTGATATTAGTGGACACCTGAAAATGGGGCTCTGAGATTGTTGAGAGTTGTTGGAGCCAAAGATTTTTTTGTTCCAATACTCCCAAATAGCATGCAAAAGAAAGCAAAGATAGATTAAATCTCTGTTTTTGACAAAAAGTCATTCTAATATTATCATTGAAGTTGTGCGTTGTATTTGAAAAAGAGATGTTGATGTTGAGTTCCTTATTAATAATACTGTTAATCAAAGATCTCAAAGATCAAAAGGACAGTTGAAGAAAAGATGGTTGTCATCCTCACTCCCATTATTGCAAAGACAACATTGGGAGGGGACCAGTTGATAAAATCTATTGAGTCTCTCCATTGTTGGGAGGGCATGAACACACGTGTTCCAAATAAATTTTTTAATTTTAGGTGGGAGATTGAGCTATCCAAATCCACCCTGTATTGTTAGCTGATTGTGTAAAGCATGTTGCAAGCATAATTTGTTGACACTGACTACTCAAAGAAATGCGTCCTAGGGAAGGATTTGAGATCAAATGTTTTATATTGTATTCTATTACCCTATTGAGTCATTGGTGGTACTTGAAAACCTCAGTCTGTGCCTTTTTCTGATTGATATTTGAACACTGGTAATATCTACATCTTCAGTAACTAACAATCCATTATTATCTTGATTCTAGGGGGTGCTGGTATTCCTTGCTGCAAAGTCAAGAATTATAAAAGATTCTCAGGATGCTGCTCATTTTCAAAATTTTCTAGTATGTGTTGAAATGCTTATTGCTGCTGTTGGTCATTTTTATGCATTCCCATACAAGGAATATGCTGGAGCAAACATTGGCGTATCTTCTGGCTTTACCGGAAGCCTTGCTCATGCAGTGAAGTTGAACGACTTCTATCATGATACAGTTCACCAAGTGAGTTCTAAACATTCATTGTCTCATTCGATCCTTCATAGAGCGGTGTATTAGGTTGATGTGGAAATTGATACAATTTTAATTCTATTATTTTTCACATTTTTTATTGTGCTGGGGCAGATGGGTGAACATCATATGAGTAAAGGTTTGTAGACGAGACTTTGGAAAAGTCAAGTTTGGCTAGACACTTCCATGTACGATGGTCTAAAGCTCATGTCTGGCTTAATCATCTCATGAACCTACCTTATTTGCTAAAGCTCCAAAAAATATTTCATTCCATTAAGGCGCTAGGATTTCAATTAAGGGGCTTGGAATTCCATCTAGCAATCATAGTACACTGGAGAAAAAGCGATGCTATGTATTTCGGTCTATGAAGGAGCTAAGATATTAGGATCTTCCAATCTGGTCCCTCCATAAATGCTGTTTATGCTAACCTGAGGCAGCTCTGGTGTGTGTATTCAGAAAAAGAAGTTGATTACAGAATTACAGTGTAATAGCTAAATCAAGAATATTAATAATCTGTAGTTTGACTGATTGAGTGATGTCAACTTATTGAATTGATTCCTGGTTCTTACCATTTGTGCACTTCTGTTTTTAGTTGGATGTTACTTTTTGATTTTTTTCGGACTAAAACTTAAAAGGTAGATTAATGGTTTCTTTAACCTTTATACATGTTCCAGTTCGCACCAACATATCATGATTATGTGCTATACAACCCTAGTGATGGTGAAGAAGGGACGAAGAAGTACCGGTCACGTACATTTGTGCCAACAGGCCAGGAGATGGACACAGTCAGAAGAAACAAACATATGATTGGAAGCAAGCTGGAAGACATAGAACTCTCCAGTGAATCGTCTTCTGCTAATACCACTCCTGATAACATGCCCAGTTCAGTGCACAATGCTGCTAGTTCAAAGGACATGCAATCTTCCCTGCTGTTGGATACCTCAGATTCTTTATCTGTTCCATATGATATGAATCTGATCGACATTGACATTTCCAGCTTCCCAAAGGTTTCTGCGGCAGATGAAACTGGTACAAAGTGAAAGACACCTTACAACGGTAACCTAGATTTCTCACAATCATTTTATTTTTGTCACCCCCAGTTCAGATTGCTTGCTTGAATCTGCATCAATATTCTCACGCATGGGAGTACTGTCCCTGTTCTTTATTGCAAGGACCTTCAGCATGTGTACAGATAGGTAAAGTTCTACACCTAAGAATACCAATCTTGATTTTCCTGCTTGTCAGACTTGTATCGCAGCGGCGAAAGCATGATTGACATTCTGTAATTGCATCCTTTGGATATTTTATCCTCTTTTGCAATGATTTGTCTTTTCTGAATAACTTATTTTTTTTCATATCCTATATGGATGACTGATGATTGATAGCATCTATTTTCTGTGTATCCATGAATGGTTTGATCTCTTCGTTTGCCTGCAGTTAAGAATAGAACATAGCAATTGCCTGACCTAGATTGGCTTGAATTGGACATCTCTGTTATAATTTGTGTTCATATAAGAAGCAAAAATGTAGGCTGCTAAATGTAGGCATAGGGCATATGGGGGAATAGTAGTTTTTGAGGTTTCAACTCTGTTAAATGTAGTCATGGTTTCAGAACTTTTATAAGGGAGTTTGAAAAACTGTGTGTGAAAGCTAGTTAGCAGGAGGAAGACCTTAGACCATATGTTACATCTCGTTCTTAATTTACATCCAACAGTTTTGACTTTTTAAGATTGATTAAAAATATACAGACAATGCTCTTGGAGCATGTTTAACAGTAGGAGTACTATGCATTATTTGCCAATAAAAATTTGCTTTGGGGTGGTATCTCTCACATGCGATACCAGCAGTGGTATCGGTCTTCCATTGATACTATGCAAGAGATGGAGACACGTTGGTTCTCATGGACGGCTAGGATTAATTCTTGGCCGATCCATTTTATTAAAAGAAAATTGCACGTGTAAAAAATAAAACAATTTTTTAATCATAGTTTTAGATTTATTTTTCTATACACATAGACATCGATTTTGAATGTACTTGAAATTATTTTAAAAATACGGAGTATTATTTATATTGGTTACCATATCACTTGTTAAAATGCCAATAATTATTATTCTAGATATTCATATTTTATGTGTATTTGATTTATTTTCGTTTTATAACAATTTTGAAGAAAAATTGTGATAATGGATGGACATGAATATATTTGTAGATTGAAATGTTTGTAAACTTTTCAATATTATTGCTTGCAAAGTACAATGTAATTTTTAGTTTTAGGATTTATATATGGTGGTAAGAGAAGATAGAATTTTTTTAAAGACAAAAGAGTTTAATTATTATAACATAAAAGTATTATTTTTTTTTACAGTAGGCAAAGATTAGGATACTAGTAGTATCCATGATCATCTAGAATGATGATGTTCTGGAATTCGCAACTATAATCTAAAATAGAATTACAACTCAGTCTCGATTTTGCAATGAAATCGGCTGCACCATTCGCTTCTCTGTAGCAATGTTGGAATTTGATAAATTGAAAGTCCTTGCTTAGAGCTTGTATTTCTTCTACTATTTGTGTAATCTCCCATGGTGTGTTGTTTATCTGGTTGATGACATTGATGATGGTTGTAGAGTCACTTTCAATAATGGTCCTCTGTATTCCAAGTTTTGCTGCTAGTCTTATACCTGCAAGTACTGCAAAGCATTCTGTTTGGACGACAAAATCTGTTTTACCATTACATTTAATTAAAAAATATATTGTTGGACGGTTAAGGCTTATAATGTGATTACGTCATGTAGAACAAAGTGAGTATAATACAACAGAATACTTAATATGAGTAATCACACAAGCGGTTAAAATGGAAACCCAACACAACCAACTAGTTGATTAGGTAAATCCACGTCATACTAGTTTCTCACTAGCACTTGAACGAGACACTTGTTTTATTGATAGCTTTCGATTACAATAATACCTCAGGGATTGACTTGATTAGAATTCTACTAGCTCAATCTACTCTTAGCTTATTAGTCACTATAACCACTACCCAATGAAATAATAGACTTAACACACTTGAACGACTTGTCTTCTCTGTTTGATCCTTAAAAGATCACCGATTTTTCTCTCGTTTAAGCTTACTTAGAAATATTTCCCACATTTCTACTTACACTCTTAGCAACCTAGCAACATTCTATCTCTTGTCAACCACTAAGATTTAATTTTACAAATAGATAAAAATAAGATTTCCTAACTATTCTATCTCTAACGCATTACTTCATAAAATCAAATCCTTATCATTTTTCCTCACGTAAGATATGCTCCAACTTCTCTTTCTCCATTCTCTATCCCTTCGACCTTTTCATTCTTTTCTTCATCAGAATCCATTGGGTCAAGTCCAACAATACGAGCCCAACACCTTTCTTGCTTCTTACTCACATATCCACTTCCATTTGAGTGAATCTGTCCTATTCCACATCCCTATCTTTGCTTGTAGACTTGTAGCCATGTCTCTTGATTCTTGTCTCAATAATGCTCGTCAAGCAAGTTAGATATTCATTAGTTATTTGTTATTATCAAAATAACTTGTGAGAACTTGAATGAGATTTGCTAGACCCAATAAATTCCCCCTTTTGTCGATGAAAAAAAACTAACTTATTTAAAGTACGACAACAAAAAAATAAAAATTTCTCCCTTAATTTATCAACACCCTAAAATAGCACTTAAAAATCCTTTTCTATTTTTTGTTTAAAATCAGGAACGAACATAATAACTCATACTTTATTTACCCTTATACTATAGACTGCCCTAACCGTGCCACTTTTCCCTTTTTTGGTATCATTACAAAGCATTGAACCAATTGAGAAAAGATCAAATGATATAAGATATAATATTAGGTAATAGCAAGAGCACGATATAAACTAAGGATAAATATAAGTGCCACCATCAAAACACAGTTACACAAAATATTTCGAACCATAGTCTTAAACAAACATGAAACATAGTTAGGAAAACAAACCGAAGGGACAAACAACTAGATAAGTAAGAAATGGAAATGATAGAGGGGTGTGGTTATGAGAGCAGATTAAGGGGTCACTACAAATTTGATGTCCTCAAGCTGAGCCCGAAGGTATCTTCTTTAGCTCTTGCACAACCTTTGAATGCTGCTTTGTAATAACTTTGAAGTTCTCACCGAGCTTCTCGCTCATTTTCTTTATAGAAGTCTTCTAGATCTTCCGTCCTTTGACTGGTCCGCTTCCCTCCTCAGCAATCTTTTCCTTTTCCTTTTCATGTTTAGCTTCTTGCTCAAAAGACTCATCATCTTCCTCGTCTATTGTACGCCTTCATTTTCTAAACACACTTTAAATCAAGAGGCATACCAAGCATCTTCTCCTCCTAAGGCTCCATATACACGCTTGTTTCTTCCCGTATATCAGTAATGATACCACAGTAGGGGAGGGCATGCTTGGCAGTTACTTGACATGTTCTATGTGCTTCATCATAATTGAAGGTAGATTGAGCTTCTTCTTTCAAATAATCTTTTTCAAGATGATTGCATCCAAGATTCCTATACTTGACTTCCTTTCTTCCTTGGGGACAATATAAGCCTTGATAACTAGATGTAGAACATGATTAGTCACACTCATCACATCATTGTTCAGTACTCCGAATGAGATCTCCTCGAATTTAGTGCTCTCCCCCATAGTCGCTTCCTTAGACACACTAGTCGGCTACTTCCCACGTACACTTCTTCTCCCTCATGAGTCATTAGCATCATCTGAGCTAGTTCCTTTGAGGTAAAATAGAATTTTTGACCTCTTACAGCGTATCTTCCCAAAAGCTTAGAGTTAAGTAGATTTTCTTGCGCAACTCGAGTTTCACTTCTACTACCTCCATGTGGGTCTCTCCCCACCTCTTACACAAGATTATCTCTCACACACTTCCTTTAGATGGTCCTTGATAAAGAACTTTTCATTGATCACCCTATGATCAATGAGTGCCCGACCTTTCATTTCCACTACTTCAACTCTAGGAATCTCAACAGCTAGACTCTACACATGCTTTTCCTCCATATTCCTTAAGCTGGATCTCTTTTCTGGGGTCCTCACCATCTTCTTCTTTAATGTCTTTTTTTAACGGTCTTTTTTCTGACACTGCACTTCCTCTCACCCATTTTGTTCCTTTACAAGAAGGAACTTCCTCAACAGACATGACATCTACAGGGCTTTCATCGACTCCCTCAGTTTTCTTTTAGCTCTTTTTGTCGCTACAACCTTTTTTCTACCCTATTTTGAGAGCATAATGGTTTGCGATAGTTTCCTAATATTCCTTTTTAGTAGTGTCAACAACAATTTTGATTTAGAATGACAACATTCTCTTGAATTTTAATAATATCAGTAGAGATTTGATCGATCTATCTTTAGTTTTTATTAACATGCAAGCAAACATATTAATAATGTTAGGACCTGAGCACTGGAACACAATTGATATAATGGTCATTAACATATATTGTTCTTTAGTTTTTTTAATCATAAGTTGTTAGTTTGGAACACAAAAAAGGTCAATTGTGTTGTCTCTTTATTTGGATCACATAACAAGTGATAACTGAATGTTTTAGGTTTAGTCCACCAAAAAAGTCTGTTCCTTCGTATATCAAATTAAATGACACGTGAAATGTCAATTGTAAATACAAAAAGCCACCATAACAGACGATAATAGCATATATGCATCTAGTTTAAAAAATTATCATGGAATACATAAGGTGGAGATAATGACCTTCCATTAGGGTGACAAAATGTTCTTACTATGAAATACTCCTACAATACTAGTCCTACGGCGGATTTCAACCTACTTGACAAAATATTCTAAAAAGTTGTTGCCAGACAATCATTACATGAGATGACAAAATGTTTTTCTGAAAAACTTTAAAACTCAAAATTCCAAGTCTCCCGAATGTAATCTGAGCACATTAACTCCGGTACCAAAAAAGTTTTTCTTGAGTGAAGCTTTTGATATCACCACCAAAGATCAGTGCTTGGACAACTATTGTAGAAAAGAACCCACAAGGAGCCTTGAAAAAATAGATCAGAAAGAAAAATTCGTTAAATTGTGATGTTAGGAATATTAAAAAATAATAGTATAATAGAAGATGTTGTAACATACCCATTGCTATCATGTACGTATCATATTAAGAACCCTTGTTATAATGAAGGGTGACCCATTGAAGTTGTTTTATATTCCGCATTTCCCAAGGTGAATAGGCAATCATATAGAAAGCCCTAATAGAATTTCATCCAACTTGTTGTCAACCACTACATACTTGTTGTAGTCATACACTAAAATTGTCCTCTCATCAATTTTGATTTCAAGCACAACCCAATGAGTCTCACGGAGGTTAAAAGGTGTATAAATCCTATTGCTACTTTCCATGATTTGTCAAACTTGTCTAGATAGACAAATAAAAATACATGGCAATAAATTCTTCAACATCTATAGATGGGTCAAATACTGAAGTGTACAAACAGAAAGAGATGTCAGCAAGAGTGGGTTAGTTTTTGTTTAAATACATGAACTCAAAGAGATATTGAAATATTTATAGTATCCTCTAGCCCTTTTGGTTTATCAACAAGCATAGAAAACTATTTTTTTCATCAATACAACACCACCACACCCCTAACTATAAAATCCCTACAAAAGAGTAAAAAATATACATTAATATACTCTGATAAAATGTCAGCTATATATGAAACTACAAAAAAACTTATAGTCCTCCTCACAAAGCAACAACTTTTTAGGATAATATTTTGGAATCCTTAAATACAAGTACACCTCTAATTTTTGTCAATCCTTCTATTTTTCACATTCAACAAATTATAAACCCGTGCTAGATCAACTACATAATTGCCCGAGTCAGATTCAAGACTCTATGTCCTTCCAAAATAGTAATAGCAATAGCGCCAACTACAAAGAATGAAATTGAAACTTTGTTATCCTTAGATTCAATCACCTCGGCTTCATGATCGATCAACTACCACAATTTCAAGGTCATCTTTCAATTCATCTGATGGAAAAGTTCAAGCAGGTCATCATTGAGAACCTTTCTAATTTCAGGGTCGAGTGGGATACAGTCATGTGAATGATAATTTCCAGCTATTGACTCACAAAGAGTGAACATGTTCTCAATATTATTTATTTTCAAAGCAATTGCCTCTAAATTTTCCTAAACAAACTTCTCTAGACTTTGAAGCCTGTTTGTCAGCTCTATTACTAGTTGATGAGTTTTTTTCCATCTTTTCTATCCTAACCGACAAAAGCTTTTCCCAATCAAATATTTCTTGTGGACGTTTATGGTCATCATATTCCTTTTTTGATGCGGATTTCTCCAGCAACAAAATCAAAGTCAACAACGTTTGCTACATCGTTGCCAACCTCTACTTTGTCAACTTTTTTTTTTTATCGGATTCATCTCCCCCAATCTCCACTGCATCAACTTTTTTTGGCTCAATAAGAAGTTCAATTACATTACCATCTCCCCCATACTTTTTCAAATCTCTCAACTTCTTTATGAAACACATACATGATATATTCTTTTTAGTAGTTTCCACTTTGTTAGCTTGTTCTTTCTCATTCTCTTCTCCAACACTTTTGGTTGAAACAATAGCCACAGAAAGAACCCCTCTTCATCGACCTTTCCTACAAGCAACAAGTTGTGTAGCCTTCCTTTTCTATCTCTTCTTACAACCAACATCTAAATTTTCATTTTTCGCTTATTTACCCACTTTGGTGTTCCAAAGTCCTTAGAACTTACCAGCCACAACAAGTAAAGCTTTTCACTAAGAATCAACACACTTTATTTTAAAAAATAGGATCACCTCCTCCAAATCTCATATTTTAGAGCATTTTTCTCAGTTTCTTACATAATAAACCTCGTCATCATGAGTTTTTGTGAAGACAGATTCACTAAGGTGATCAATGAGATTGTGAGCAGGTTCATCAAAATACTCTATTCCAGGTTTCAATCCCCATAGTTTGGAAAGATAGACACTTAGATTTTTGCCATCACATAGATCAAATATCTTTGTCAGCACAAATATATATGTTAATAAAAAAATAAATATAAATACAAATATATGATAAACAATAGTTACCATTTCCCCTTGAAGAGAAACTTCTGTCGTGATCATAGGTAAGCTTGACATCACAAGCCTAGTGCGGACAAGAAAGAGTTTTTGAATGGCATTTAAAAGAACAATCAAACTTCACAGCGATGCATGAGAAAACTTCCATGATCCACATCTGATGTCAATAACAAGTATAAAATTGTCGAACATTTTTTGAAAATATTAGACAACAAATTAAATGCAAGTATTTTTGCTAATTATGTTTATAATAATTTGATGACACATAATGAATGCATGTGCCGAAAAGGCATTATAGTTACCTGAAATGCTAATGGATAACTATGTAGCTCATACACACACCTTTATCATTGTCAATCTCACTAGCCTTTTTCAACGACCTTAACAAATGCTGATATATATGACTTCCTACCCCATGGATATTTTTAAACCTGCCAGCATCACATGCACAAGACAAATTAGTATCAATCACAGTCTGCACACGTTTGAATATAACAACTTGTTCCAACACCAACAGTTTAGCCATAATTAGATTTTTTTTGGGACAACTTCGGCTCAAATACAAACATATGTAAAAGGTCAGCATAAGAAACCTTTGATTTCCCCTAAAACTCCTTGATAGATACATCTTTTGGAGGGGGCCATTATATGGGATGCATGAGAACCCTGTCAGAACATGAAATTCTAGTAAAGAGAACCAAAGCATCAACTTTAAACTACAACTCCATTTTTTTCTTTGTCACAACCTCATGAAATATCATTTGATGAATCAACTGAAATTTCCCTTCATATTTGAGCTTTGCGCTAAAACAGATCTCAAACACCCTCATTTCAGTAGTGCAAAATTTGACGCAGACAAATTATTCTTAATTATAGAGAAAATATACGAATGATTATAAATATTACTCCTAGAACGGTACCATTCTTCCTTTGCTACATGATAACTCATAGTAAAAAATGAGAAAAAATAAATCAAGTCAGTCTACAAGTAAAAAAACAATTGAAAAAGGTCAACAAAACAACATGCAACCAATAACTGCTTATCAAATGCGGAAAATACTCACATCGAAAACACCTGTGATGATAACATCTACAAGCATTCAAGAAGATAAGATAAACTCACTACTAAAAACATTGAACAACGAACATAAAACACCAGTTTCGTGTTATAAAAAATGTCAGTTTACTTTAAAACAACAATAATCTTCGCTTGTTCTACTCGATTTTGCCATCTAAGAACGAAGAACAAACAGATCTATGAAGTCTACACGATTTGGAATCTGTTTCGCCTGAAAGTAGAAGGGGCGTTTATTTTAGAGCGTTTGCGGACAAAATATAGTGCGATCTTGTAATTGAAGTGAAAAAGTGGGACACGAGAGATATTTAAACGAGGGGTATTTTGGTACAAATAAGAACCGATAGACATCATAAGTATTTTTTTTTAACCGTGGACAAACATTAGGAGAGTTTTACAAGAATCGTAAAATACCTCCTTGATCATCCTGAAGGATGATGGAAAACAGATCCCTATTAACTAACTAGGATTTAAAATATAAAATATATACCTAATTTTCTCTTTTTTATGATCCATCATTTTTAATCTTTTTATAATTAATATACAAAGAAATACTCCCGTACTAAACCTTTAAATTCTCTTTTAATGATCCATCATTTTTAATCTTTTTATAATTAATATAGGAGGGAATACTCTCATATAGACCCGTTAATCGAGCAATTCGGGTCGGGCATTTCGGATTTCGGGTAAAACGGGTTTCGGGTAAAACGGATCTCGGGTAGATCCGGGTTAACTCGAACCTAGATTTGACCCGGTTTTGGTCAAATCGGGTCAATTTCGGGTTGGTCAATTTTTTCATTTTTTAATAAAAAATCGTATTTTGATGACTTTATGGTAACTTCAAAATGTAAATTTAAAGACGTGATTGGCAAGTTGTTCTTTTTGGGCTCTATACTTATTAGAAGATTTCATCTAAAGCTCGAGAGCTTATAATTATATACTACCTCCAATCTAAATTATTTAATTTTTACTATTACTCATTATTTTTAATAAAATTTAAAACTCTATAAAATATCAAAGTTTTAATTAACTTTTTAAAATTATTTCATACGGATTAGTAATGACTAATTAATGAGTAGAAAAATTTAATATGTTATAGAGTTATTTTAGCTTTTTATAAACATGTTGAAAAATAAAAAATCAAATATTACCAATTAGATAGAGTAATATACAATACAAATAAATATAAAAGTTAATTTGAAAAAGAAAGATCGAGTGCTTGTAATTATAAAATGTAATAAATTGGAATCTTCGTGAATAATTTTAATAATATATAATTATAAATTAAATAATTTTAATAATATATTAATTACTAAACTTACCCTAATATGACTGAAATTTCCTTGGTTTTTATTAATTAGTCAAAGTTTTGTTTTAACAAATCGGGCGAGTTAGTTGGGTCACTGGGTCAAAACTCATTTAACCCAGAAAAATACCGATTTTTTGAGTTCAAGTCTAAAAAATTTTACGGGTCAAAATTTTCGGATCTTGACCCAAAAAATTCAAGGTGTTCGGATCGGATTTTGACAGGTCTGCTCTATTTGTTACACTCCTTTAATTCGATCACCGCATAATTGTTTTTTTTTTTTTTTGAGATTTTAGAATTAATAACTTTTAAAAAACTTTAAACCTTTTTAGGCCTTTATAAATAGCTTTAAAAATGGTGAATGACAATTGTAGTCAAATATAAATATATTATCTTCTTTTTAATGAGCCCTAACTTTATCTTTTAACAAATAACATGTTAGCCGATAACAAGTGCATCTTTTATTCCTTGAGTTAAAACTGCGTTCTTAATATTAGCCACATACATGAACGTATATATATACTATATAATGCATATATATGTCTTTTCACTTTTTATCGATCCAAAAGTAATTTTAAGTAATCCATATGTTCTAAGTCGATTAATTGTTGTGAATAAAGATGATTCATAATGTATATATCACAATCATATCGATCATCATATATCCATAATATAAGAGTGCACAATTTCATCAAGGAACTTCAACCAACTTTCACATACAAAAGCAGTCATCATGCAATACCACACCATGATATGCAATTATTGTAACGAATTAATGGACCATATTCATGTCACCATATAAAATCTCCCAATATCTCCTTACCAAACAAAGCCGAATCATCTCACAACGTAACAAACTAACATATTCATCTTTGTAATTAACTTATAAACCCCTCATTTTCTCAAATGAAGTACAGTTATAAAATTATTCTCTTGCATAATCTGGAAAAAGATACTCCGGTATTCAGTGGTGGATTCAGAAATTTTGTTAAGGGAGGGCTAAAAAAATTTCAAGAAAATTTTTATTGCATGTATCATATAGGTATGAAAAATACTTTTTTTTGTTTCAATATATTTGAAAAAACCTTAATTTATGATTTAAATAGTTATTTTTAGTAGATTTTTTTTAAAAACAAATATTATTTTAAAAAATGAGGATTATATATATATATGTATAAAAGAAAGTTTTTGTTTAAGTATATTGGGGAAAACCTTAAATTTGGCTAAATGTTTTTTTTGAGAAAATTATTTTTGGATGTATATAAGAAAATCTTTTTTAAAATGTATTGGAAAAACCTTAAATTTATGATTTGAATAGTCATTTTTAGTAGGAAAATTTTAAAACAATAAACAAAAATCATAAAAAAATTAAGAAAATTTTATATGTATATATAAAAAGAAAGTTTTTTTTAATTATATTGGAGAAAACCTTAAATTTGGTATTTAATTAGGCATTTTTAGTAGTAGGAAACTAATAGGAAAAAAAAATTGTAAAAAAGTGGGGCTAATGGGAATTGAACTCATGACCTCAAGGTAATAAATACCTCTTCTTTCCAACTAAGCTAATCTATCTTTATGATTCATTACTCTTTTTACATTGTTTTATCTCTAGAATTAGTAAAAATTACCAAAAAAATCCATATAAAATTTTTTTCCTATGCTTTTCTTCCCCGCCCCCCCCCCCCAAAGATCCGCCAATGCCGGTATTTGTTTTGGGTAAGAAAAAAAACTACCATCCTAATTTGTAAAACAGAATAGATATATAGAGTTTAGAGCTCGCAATATCCAACTGGTCCAATCCGAACCCGATCGACATCCGAATAATTGGAAAAAAAAGTTTGGATATGAGACTGACTGACCCGATCCGAGTTAAGCTCGAACCCGAAAGCAATCTGAACCCAATAATAATGGTCAGAACCCGATTATATCCGAAAGGACCAATCCGAAATTGCCCGACCCGATCATATCTGAAACTCGAAATTACCTGAACTCGATTATACCCGACACCCAAAATAACTCAAACCCGATTATATCCAAAACCAACAAAAATCTTAGCATTTCCCCTAAAATACTCAAAGCAATTTAAGTATTTGATTAGTTAATAATGAATGATAATATTGTCATGCATATAGTATAATTAAATATAATTTTGTACTCACTCCATTTAAAAAAATCATTTGAAGTTTTAGCATTTTTTTAAAGACGTTAAACTATATAAATATCTTTTTGTTTTTATAATTTCATGGTTATGAGTAATAAGTATGAAATTAATATTAAAAAATTAATATTTTATATAATTTTGACTTTTTAAAAAAATGTTCTAAAAAGTGAGAAGACCTACATTTTTTAATGAATGTAGTATTGATTAAGAATTGATAAATATTAGCTTAACCTATATAAAAAGATAAATATCTCATAGGTAAAAAATTAAATAAATATGACTAAACAAATCAAATTGAAACTTAAAACCCAAATTTTAAAATCAAATTGAAACTTCAATGAAATCGAAGTTCAATTGGACTAAATTTTGATTTGATGATTTATCCAATGTGATTCTTGTAGTTTCGATTTGACTGAACCTGATTTGACCGAACCCGTTGTGATCGAAACTCGATTGTGTGTGTATTATAGAGTATAACGTAAAATACTAAATAGAACAAGAGCGTGCGTTCCACCCTTCTATTTTTAGTATTATGTACATGTGTCTGCTTTTCCAGTAAGGGATTGCTTAGAGACCTTAGTGTAAGATCTGGACTGTTTTCCTCTGGACTTTGGATCTTAGCACTCAATGGGGGCCACTCTAGCCCATTGAGTGCTCTACCTCGGGCCATCGACATCATATACTCTACTGAAATAGATTTCACGAAAAACCACCTATATTCGATCTTGGTTGGCCTAGCTTTCACCCCGTAGACACAAGTGTTTAAAAATGGCAAGGTTATATGCACCCATGACAGGTGCTATGTGCACTAATATAGAACGAATCATAGATCTGTTTCACACATATGCTGACACATGTCCATAATCATTTTATGAGAGGGAAAAAAGTAACAAATGGATCTAAGATCCATTCAATTTATTAAAAAAATAAAATGGATCCTAGATCCGTCCTGACAATTAAAAAATATTAAAACATTAAAACAGATCCTAGATTCTTCAAGCCAAATCCAAAAAATAATAATTAAAATGAATCCTATCCTATTCAAAAAATATATACAAAATTAAAACAAATCATAGATTCGTC
The DNA here is from genome assembly GCA_963922045.1 of Persicaria maculosa. Taxonomy (NCBI): domain Eukaryota; kingdom Viridiplantae; phylum Streptophyta; class Magnoliopsida; order Caryophyllales; family Polygonaceae; genus Persicaria; species Persicaria maculosa. Next base: position 42,361,563 of record OY998271.1, read on the forward strand.
AAGCCAATTAAAAAAATACACAATTAAAAAGGATCCTAGAAAATACAAAAAAAAAATACAAAATAAAAACGGATCCTATATCTGTCAAGACAATTCAAAAAATAAAAATGAAAAAGAATCCTATCCAATTAAAAAAATACAAAATTATAACATATCCTAGATCCGTCAAGCCAATTCAAAAAAATAAAAATTAATAAGAATCCTATCCAATTAAAAAAAAAATACAAAAGTTGAACGGATCCTGGATCCGCTACATCTAATATCAAATTTTGGAAATTATAAAATTCAAATGGATCTTGAGCCATTCTTGCAAACTTATGTCGAACAAGGACCATCCTACCTACACCTGGGGGTTGCAATAAATAGCTGGGTGGATAAGAAATCACTCGAGCGTGATAGTGACAGATAGAGAGCTTGACCTTCTGCATGCTCTTCCAGATGTATTTCCTAATGCACGCCACATGCTTTGCACATTGCACGTGATCCACAATATCGAGAATAAGGCTTTGAAACTTTCCAATTCCAACTCAGAGACATTTAGGTTTATGAGAGTAAGCAAGAGACTTATTGAATCAAGAAGTGTTGAAGCATATGATGATATTCTGAAGGAAATGGAGGAGAGTTAGGGGATGAAGTGGTCGCTAATTAATGAAGTACCTGAAATACACATGACTGGTTCATGCAGAAAAGATTGTAAAGTACTTCATAGACAGATATATGCATTTCGATAATCCGACAACAAACAAGTATGTTGTGTTTGTCTGTTATGTCTAATTTATTGCTTCTAATCATTGAGTAACACCGACATTACATTGATAGGTTTTGAAGCTGCACACCACTTATTGGAAAGGCATTATTTAAATTTATCCACTTACGGATTCGACACTCTATTCGATCATATCGAATTAATGTTGAATGAGCAAAATCTTAAGGTGAAGGTAACCATTGAGGCCTCTCCGAATAGGACCCCATCGAAGTTCGCACATGAGAAGATGTTCGCACTTATCGATCAAAAGGTGTCAATCAAGTGTATGACGATGTTGTGTGAGATACTTATAGAAGCAAAATCAAGCAATTACTCTGTTGAGTATGAGGACCGCTGGCTGGTGAGGAAATCTTTGGGCCTACTGTGTGTGCACGATGTTGTACAAATGTTATGACAAGACTGTACATTATACATGAAGATGTTCATTTCTTCTGACATCAATTGCGGTGGGACAGATCCAGCTCTAAATCCTTTATTGATGTACGACCTTGCATAGTAATTAATTGGCGGTTGAAATCTTCGGTGATCTTCCAATTGTGCAATTAAAGGTCAAAATCTTCTCTCGTCCTTGACATCTTGGCCTTGAAGTTCTACAAGTGACTCTAATTTTTAATTGTTCGTACAAAGGAGAAGTTGCAAGTGAAGGCTTATTAGATTTGGTTTTCTATTTATTTGTATACTAAATCTTGTCTTTGTTGCTCAATCTGCAAAAGAATCCTAACATAATCAATTTTAATGTGAAAATTTCTCATGTTTTACTTCATGGAAGGGATTTTCATGGCCTTATTCAGCGTTTGATATTGATATGAGATATTAGATATGGGTATTAATTATCGATATCAGAGATATGAGTATCAAATCTGATATCTGATATCTAATATATATCTATGTTTGGTATTACAGGATATGAGCATCAACCCTAAGTCCCTTCAATGATTCCTCTTTCTCCCTCTCCAGTCCCCATTTTCTTCATCTTAATTTCTTCCTTCTCCCTGCAAATTCCCCTCCCATGGCGGACCTAGGGTTTCCTTGACTTTTAGCTCAATTATGCTCTGTCAGTGGCTTTCGGGAGTAGTAGCAGGGCCATACACTCCTCTATGCAACCCCACTGCCTCCCCACAACCTTTGTCACCTCCCACACCAGTGGCAACTCCAACCCCCCAAACTCAAATCCCTCCGAGTCAATTAGCAGAGCCATTGCTCAGTACACATCATCGGAAATCCCCATCTCCTGGATCTTATTCTTGACGTAGGAGAGGCGGAGCATATTGAAGGCCTCAATGGCTTCGGGGGACTTAAGAGCGACCTCTTCGCCCTCGTTGAGGGACTTGCGATCTAAATCGGCCTCTAGGTTGAAGATCTCCATTGGTTGAGAAGAAAAGACGAAGAAGACCGAAGAAGAAGAAGTGATATCCCAATTTTTTTTGGAATTTAAAGCTGGGGATATTTACAAGGAAAGGGTACATGGGTATATCAATTTGATATCCATATACCCATATAACAAATATCGGGTATGGATATGAGCTATGTCCATACCCATACCTAATATCTTCCAATTGTGTAATTAAAGGTTAAAATCTTCTCTCATCCTTCACATTTGGGTCTTGAACTGCTACATGCGTGACTCTTTTTACTTATTCATACAAAGGCGAAGTTGCAAGTGATGGCTTATTAGATTTGGTTTTCTATTGATTTTTATACTAAATTTTGTCTTTGTTGCTCAATCTGCAAAAGAACCCTAAGATAATCGATTTTAATTTGAAAATTTCTCGCATTTTATTTCATGGAAGGGAATTTCACAGCCTTATTCAGTGATAATTTATGGTGGAATTCAGAAGTAGGAGCACTACTGAGTTTGATTGGAAAGGATTTTTGAAGAGGAAGATGGTAGTGAGCAGCAAGGCAGGAAAAGTTAGGGTGATTAGGAGCATTGTCGAGTCTGGTTGGAAGGAGTGCAAAATAATGAACAAGGAGGACAAACAACACTTGCAACGGGGTAATAGAAATATAGAAGGTCGGCATCAACAAATCCAGCCATTGACGAGTGATCAATCCTGGTGATTATTTTGATTTGGAATAGCTAATTTCCTTACAGTACTGTTGTATCTCATTATAAATTTCTTATCTCTTTATGCCATCTTTTATTGAATTGATCAATTTGTAGCGTGTTCTTAATTATGTTTTTTTTTTTTGGGTTTAATCAAGGGTTTGTGGGTTCCCCATCGTTTTTCCAATAAGTTAAGAATTCAGCTAGAGTAACCCTAACTGATAGTATCCATTGGATGAGATCATACAGATCCTTATGTGTTACCAACGAATTCCCACTAATAAGTTGGCTAAGCTGTATAACCTTATCAACCATTTTGTCTTCCTCACGAGGCACGTGGAAAAATTTTACTTCTTGAAATGACCACATAATCCTTTTTATATCCCCCATTATAAGTTCGATTTCTCAAGGACATTTACCTCTATAATTAAGGTAATTGATGATTATTTGTGAGTCCTCTTTGACCTTGAGTTTTCTAGTATGACTTTGTCTTGCGTATAAAATGCCCTTGCGAAGGGCGAGAGCTTATGCCATTAAGGGTGATTAGTTCCCTATTATTTTGTATCCAATATTAATCGGGTTTCCTTTCCAATCTCTAATTATGTACCTAGTACTGTTTTCTTTATCAGGGGATGATATGCCATCAAACTTCAAAAATTCACGCCTTGATTTTCTCTATCTAATGTTTTTCCTATTCAATTTCTTTTTTTAGTATCTCACATTTTTGTTTGGTTATATATCATCTTCTACATGTGTACGTTTGACTCCAGTTTTCTCTATTCGTAATAATAAAATTTTTTATTTCCCCTAAGGATGGTTTTTTGAGGTTTCTGAATGTTATTTGGTTTCTGAAATACCCTACAGTCCACCAGTTTAGCGCTAATTCTTCTTTCTCTTCCTTATATAGATTTTCACCTAATTTTCTCACGATAATTTTAATATCCCTTGTTGTGTCGAGAATGGGCTCAACTAAGTCGTGTACTTTATCCATTATGAGACACAAGTCTCCGATAAAGGCACGACCAAAAAAAAAACCTGGGCTTCATCCTCCATATGATCTTCGCAAAAATGAACAACAATTTGGGACTAGTACTCCTCTATTTGCCAACCTTTCATTCATTGATAATTCTTTATGACATACCTTCCACAAGAAGTTTTTAATTTTCGGAATAGTGTTCACCTTTCATATCCATTTGTTTGGGTCGTTTGAAATACCGACCATTCCGAAAATCATTGTCATTACACTTGATTTAGTAAACCAACCTTCATTATCTGGTCACCAATATAGTTTGACAGGAATTGGAATTATGGGTAGAGGAATGTCCATTATCTTATTGACCGTATTTTGATCGAGATGGTCATGTACCTTTTCTTTCCACCACCGCTCGCCTATGGTGTCTTTGGGTCAAAATTATCAAGAACAAATACTAAGTATATAAAAACTTGTGGGACTATAGCAAAAAGGGTCAATCATCGTGACAATAGACGAAACTTATGGAGATAAAGAAAGAATATGTAGATGGATAAGTATAATTACTTTTTTAACAAATGATTATTCATATGTGTACATACGAATAATTACTTGGTACCTACGAATTATATCAAAAAAAACTGTAGCTACAAATAATGTCACTTTTATAAGTTACTTTTAAACTCAACGGCTTTTTTTTATGAAACATTTTGATTTTCTTAATCCCACAACAACAATAAAAAAAATTTATAATAAGTTTATAATTAGTGAAAAAATAAAAAAAATTAATATTTTATATAATTTTTTTATGTATATTTTATACAGTTTTAATTACTAAAAATTGTGTAAAAAAATTCAAACACATGTATTTGGACATGGAGGGAGTAATTAAAACTGAAGATTTTTTTGTCACATCTAGAATCGAAAACCATCCCTACGGGGCCCATTACAACGCCGTATAAAAATAACCGCCCACCCATTCCCATCCCAATCCCCATTCCCATCGGGCCATTCCATTCCCCATACTTTCAGTTCCCTCTCTCTCTCCTTTGCCAATGGCGGCCTCCATAGTCATCCGTGGCAACCACCACTCAATCAGCCACCAACACGACCCGGCGTCAGTGCTCCGTACAGATTCCACGCTCAGCAACTTCTCCTTAGCATCCTCCCATGGCGGCGAACATTTTCTTCCGCACAGCAATTACATGGAGAAGAGGCAACTCTTCCTCCGAAGCTACCAGTTCAGCCGGAAAAAGTCCTTCTCCGAGCGGATCAAGAGCTTCTTCTCTCGGTTCCGGCGTCTCGCATCCCTCCGCCTCCGATCCGCTCGCCGCCTCCGCCGAGTCGTCTGGTCTCGCCTCCGCTTCGCTCTCTTCCAACAACGCCGCCGGTTCTCTCGTCTCGCCTACCGGTATCCCCATGGATTCGCTGGCGTCAGCCGACCGAAGATCCGCCTTGGATCTCGCTGGCCGGATTCCTGCTTCTGGTAAATCCGAATTCCGGAATTGCGATTGCAAAGTAACTAACCGATATGATCCGCGCTTTTAACTTTTTGTTCTTGATTAATTAATTAGTTTTCTACATAGATATATTAATACTGAAATTGGAAATGGAAAATCGTGATCGAATTTCCAGAAGCTGATCGATGATGAACTCGGTTGTAATTAGCGTTTCGAAATTGACTAGTGATTTCCCGTAGCAATCTGGTGTAAATTTTGAGTTTTAGTCATAGATGTCCCTTTCTGTTATCCTCAATTTGTGTACGTGGGTTGATGATACACCAACAGCAGTTGATGGAAGATTCTACTGTAAACTATTTAAATTTAATGTACCTATTGATCTTTTTGTTTAATTAGCCAAAGTTCTTTGAATATAGTACTACATCCGTTGCAAAATAGTGACTTTATTATTTGATACGGATTTTAATGATCTAAAAATTTTATGAAATATTTATTTTTTTTAATTTTTTTATATAGTTTTATACATATTGTTAATATGTATAATAATATATAAAAAAATTTAATAAAAAATTAATATTTCATAGAGTTTTTAGTTAATTAAAAAACGTGTCAAATAGTAAAAGGGCTTATATTTTGCAACCGATGGAGTAATATTTATTTATTTCAAAGAATCGGAAATATATTGTTAATTTGAATATATACAAGTATACAACATTAATTGATGAATGTTAACTAATTAATTGCATACGTATGTTTGCTTTTGCATATTTATTGTGGCCTCTCCTCCCCACCACAGTCCACAACCACAATTAAACCAATGGTTTGGAATTCTTTATTGAGTATTGTGACGTGTGAGTGATAAGGATTGAATAAAGATGATATAGATTATAGTTGAGTAACTTTTTTCCCACCAAAAAAAAAAAGTTGAGTAACTTTTTTCAAGTGCACACAAAGGTTGCGTGCTTGCGTTGTATGTGAGTCAACTGATTCACGGGCGGACACCCAGGTGGATCGTTCCTCTTCCTTGGGCGAGTCATTAAATATTTAAATATATGCTTCTAGTTGATAGTTTTATTTTTAGGAAAAATGACTAAGAATAATACTCCCTTCGTTAATTAAAACTTGACGTTTTACTATTCACGCATATTTTTTGAGGTGTTAAAAACTATATAAAATATTAACTTTTTAATATATTTTTTTAATAATTTCATACTTATTACTATTAAGTATGAATTTATAAAAACAAATTTTAAAAAAAGTTAATATTTCATATAGTTTTTATCATTCTAAAAAAGCGTGCATGAATAGTAAACGACAAGTTTTAATTAACAGAGGGAATACTAACTATCACCATGAACCAAAAATAATACGAACTTTAGAAATTACTAATTAGTATACAAACTATATCCAATTAAACCGATTTTGATATATTGGCTACAATTCAGAAACGAAAAAATAATTTAAACTCAAAATATAATTATCAAAAAATTTGGGACAGTTTTGTAAAATTGGGGAAAAGGATATACTATTCATCGTCTTCCCCAGACCATCAAGATGCAATGCGGCGCTCTCCCCAAGCTGCTAGTGGAGGTACAAATCCAATTAATGGAGGTACAACACCCAGTAGAACCCATGACCCATGTCGATGTATGCATTCTCCCCAAGCTGCTAGTGGAGGTACAACACTCAATTAATCTGCCTTCTATACGGGGACAAATGCTACTAATTTCAAATATCGAATTAAGCACACAAATCATATATCGAATTAAGCAAGGGCTTTTGCATATTCTAGATTAGCAATTTCAAAGTTGTCAACTTTTATGGCCAATTCGAACGAAAACCCTTCGAATTTCAGATTTAGGGTTCCTTGACAATCCTTGCTTCAACCTCTAGGTCTCCAGAGATGGATGAATTATGAGTCCCGATCGGGTTGCGTCGATCTCGATTCCTCTATCCTCATATGTCCTCCGCTCCCGTCACCTTGCAATTTTCAAGCAAAGCCGAGTACAAATTTCATGCCAAGCTGCAGCGCTGCATTGCTTCTGGAGGAAGATGATGAACATTGTCTACTTTCCCCCAATTTTACAAAATTTTCCCAAATTTTCTGTTAATTGTATTTTGAGTTAAAATTATTTATTTGTTTCTGAATTTTAGTTTGGTATCGAAATCGGTTTAATTGGTTATAGTTTGTATATCAATTAGTAATTTTTAAAGTTCGTATTATTTTTGGTCCACGAATGATAGTTGGTATTATTTTTGGTCGTTTTCCCTTATTTTTATACTCCGTATTATGCATCTTTCGAATTTATTTGGATGGAATTAAGTTTGAATTTGAAAATTATAATTAAAAGATTTAATGAATTTTACTCTTATAGCTTATGTTCTCACTTTGGATAGAATTAAGTTTGAATTTGAAAATTATAATTAAAAGATTTAATGAAATTTACTCTTATAGCCTATGTTCTCACTTTTGGAATCAATCTTTATACATACTACGTGGACAATTCAAGTTTGAAATATGAAATTGAAAGCTCGTGGGAGGTTGTGGTTCATTGTTGAATTTGTATGGGCGAATTTTATTTTATTTTTATACAGATAAATAATTTGGAAATTTTTACTTTTGTACGACAACATGAAGTTATAAGTCATCCTTCAAATCTCCCTCTACAGAGATATTGTAGGCGAGATTAACAATCGTATTTGTAACAGTATTAACTTTTCTAAAAATATGACAAATGAAAACATAAAAAAATGACCGAATAGCTATTTTCATATCTAATTGTAGAAGCTTGATATTCCATGGGCACATCTAGTCTTTAAGGATCGATAGCTTTAACAAATAACACGACTGTCCCCTTCAATGAGGATGTTATCAACACCCAACTCTTTAGTACGCAAAAACTCATTACGAAGAGCCAATGCCTCCACATAGACGATAGAATTATTATTACATGTACCCATCCCATGATAAAGATGGTAGCCGATGAATCACGGATCGCAACCCCATAGGTCGCCCTACCATCATAGTTGCGAGAACCATCAAAGTTTAACTTAATGAAACGAGGGAGTGGCTTTTCCCAGTTTACCTTATTTCGTGTCTTTTTTGGCAGATGATTGTAGTGCTTACCCACATGGAAACCAACCTGCACACTAGAAGGCACCCTGGAGCAATCCACCAATTTAGAAGTTTGGACATTCCAAGACTGTTTGAACAAAACTAGAAAACTTTTGATAGTTTGAATGGAAACCATCATCCCCTAACCAAATATGTGTTGATTTTGGAAGTATAGCATAATGATCACCAACACCAAGCAATATTGCACATGTTCTTAGGACTAACATAATTTCGAATATTATTTAAAAAAAAACCTACTATGTTTGAGTTCATCAATGTTACACACCTATCGTGGTATACTTGGAAGGTTACATTTCTTAAATATTGTTTAATCATAACACAAATTACTAGTAGACGTACAGTGGACTCATGCAGACATTCACAAAACTCACAATTCATAAGCACGTCAATGTGAGAATGTTGAAGATGTTCCTTAGTAGCAATTCCATCTTTCGCAAATTTTCAAAGGAAATGTCTCAATTTTGAAGGGACATTTAACTTCCAAATCGAAGCACATTCGAAGTCCTTATCTTGAGCACCATTTGGGATAAGGGAGTTAGTAGATTTAGGAGTAAATCCTCCAGACAAACATGGCCCCAATAAAGACAATCTGTCATCTCATTGGAAGGTAGCACTATGTTGCAAATGTGGTTAATATCTCCATTTGAGAGTATACCTGCAAGATGAACTCGGAGAAGATCATTGTCCTATATATTATCCACTATAATAAAATGGCTCACCAACTAGTCCCTCTGATTATCAATAAGAGGATGCAGTAAGCGTCATTTTTTAGGATCCTTAAAAACCCAATTGTTAGTCCAAAAGTTAACAGAGTTGCCATTACCAATACACCAATGCAACATAGGAGCGAACAAATGACAGATTGACATAAGCTTAGACCATTGCTAAGAAGCGCTTTGCTTCTTTTTTTTTTGGCATTGTAATAAATCAGCACCCTTTAAATACTTTTTAGTAACTACTCTAACCAAGACATTGTGGGGTTTAACAATAATCTTCCACATAATCTTTATTTGTATAACGATATTCATCATCTCCACTTTGCATATACCCAAACCACTAGCAATGGGTATTTTAACAGATCTTATCCTAACTTATTAGGGGGTAAATTTATCCTCCTTATTCCAGAAGAAAGAACGATAAACTTTGTCAAGTTCCTTAAGATTGGTACCTTGAAGCATAAAGGACTGCATCAACAATATGTGTTGTGCACTCAAATTAGTCTTTATGAGGACTTTGCAACCTTCCATCGAAAGATTTAAAGATTTCCACGTACTTCGTAATTTACTTTTTAGTTTTAAGTATCACATCGACGAATGTATGTTTGTTAACTTTATCATTTATAATTGGATAACCCGAATATTTTTTCCATCGTGATCGAGTTAGGTAATCCTAGAGTTGAGCTAATAGACGAAATAGTTGATCGAGTAGTTGTAACGGCCTGGATATAAATACCCGGGTTACGTTTCGAAGGTCGGATACCTTCGTTCGGATCTTGCAATTCAGGTACGGGTCAGTCCGGTTCTTCGCTTTCGCCCAGGAGGATCCCTCGCCATAGAAGCACAGAGCAACAAAAGGGTGGGTACCTAACACTATCCACGAAGTCAGGCCCAGAGACGCCTGCGGACCCTAAAGGCCGCGCTGAGGCCATATAATATGCCTATTCCTAGAATAAAGGATGGTCTAATGCGGTACATAATTTAAATCACACTAGCATGCTCTTAGTTGAAGTAATGTGCAGAAAAACTGTAAAGGCGCCCAAAGAATGCCAAGTGGCATATCCCTATGCCGAACCATATCAGGGATATATATAGATCATACTCATCGACTCGATTGGGGACCAGAACGGTATCAAACCCGAATGCCCCCATGACCCTAGCAAAGACTCTAAGACTCACAGATAACGGCTGTTCTGTTTCGCAATCACATAAAGTGTTCAAATGCTTATTCGAAAGTGCAAGTCCTAAGCATGATACTACATGGCATGCTTTTATGCATATGCAACACCTACATACTATATAACACATCAGGCAGGAGGTCCGAGTTACTGAGTAAGCTCCTGTAGGAAACTTACCTGGAGGCGCGCAGAATCCAAGCAATAATCAACAATAGCAAGCAATCCAATCATGTCACAAATCACCTAGCATATAATATAAGATGTGCATAAGTCTACATCTAAGTCACACAAGGCGCCCCTAACTATCGTACATAACTTCACAGAACCATAGAATATCGTATCTTAACATCTCATCCTTATCATCTCAACTCATCTCATCATCTTCCTTATTCATTTCCATCAATCAACTCATTATTATACCATATATCGGCCATTTAGAAATCATGCATCATTAGCTCATATATAAGTCATACTCATCCTCTAAGTCATATTCATACTCTAATCACCATATCATACTTCCACATTTTAGAACTTATCATGCTCCTCAATCATATAATATAACCTCATGCTTCCATTTATATCAACACATCATAATATGATTTTCATCATATAACACATCATAACATTATCAACACATCATAATTTATATATATATACAAGGTAGACAAGTAAGTCAATTCCCAAGTTTTCCCAAACCATAAGTCTCAAAATAAGTCAACGCAATAATCAAACAATTCCTTTAAATCTTACTTAGCCAAATCCCGACATGAAGCATTTGAATCCTTAAACCAATTCCCAAAATTATACTATTATTATTTTATCAAAACAATTCCGACAAGGTTAGGTTATTTCCAAAAATCCGTTTTACAAGTACTTAAATCAATTCTCGACCCTTGAAAACATTTTCCCAATTCTCTTTAAAATCCAAGTCTCAAGATATAATATCTTCAAATCTCAAATATAATATGGTATTATTAATTTCATAAATAATATTATATAGTACATTATATTTCATTTTTAATAACATATCTATAAATTAACATTACTATATCACATTAAATATGTTTAAAACATGCATATAAAATCATCATATAATAACATACACATATATATAAGTCTTAATATTAACATGTAAACAATACAACCCATAATTTCGGCCCAAACCTCATCCCAACAGCCCATAAAATAAAGAATCCGGCCCAATCATCAACCCAACCCATTCCCTTTTCTTCCACACTTTCAAATTCCGGATTTAACAATCAGACAAAACAATTAAAAGGAGCGGGCCCCAGATGAGATGGAAGCGGGGCCCACAGTTCATCCTCAACCTCCCGCCTCCTCCTCTGCGGTTCGCCGCTCCGGCCTTCGCTCTCGTTCTCTCGCACCCGTCCTCAGCTCGCTACACACTCTCGCTCTCTCACCCTCCTCGTCCTTGCACATCCGCTCTCGTTATCCCTTCTCCGGCTCGCCCTCTCGCTCACCCGCTTACCCTCGCTCTCCCCGTCACCCTCTCTGACCCTCTTGACCCACTCTCGCTCGTTCTCGCCTTCAAAACTCTCTCTTCCGGGTTCAAGGATTCGAGGAAAACAACAATCTAGGTGCTTAAGAAGAAGGAAGTAAAGGGAGAGAGGCTCACCGAGGGAAATCGAACGAATTGAGCTTGTCGGAGGTTCGTCGGAGCTCCTCGGTAGCTCGAGCTGCTCCTTTGTCGGCCTAGAATGAAAGCAACGACCTAAGGGTGCTACTTTAGGGAGGTTAGAGTTGGAAGAAGAGGGAAAGAGACTTACGCTACCCGGTCGGAAAACAGGGGGAGGAACAAAGGCGCTCGACATCTCCGGTGTGCTTCCGGGCTACTCTGGGCACTCGTGGTCGTCGGAGAAGATGGTGAAAATGTTGTGGCTGCTGCTCTAGTCGTGGAGGAAGGTGAGAGGAGTTGCTCAGTGCTCGGGTTGGCTTGCCTGAAACAGGGGAGCTGCGCCTAGAGCTTCTCGGCTCAACTAGAGGAGGAAAAGGGGAGGAAGAAGAAGAAGAAGGGGGATGGTGGTGCTGCAGCATTCCTAGGGTGGTGGTGATGCTTGGTGGTGGCGACATAAGAAGGAGAAAAGGAGAATCTTTTTTTTTGGTAGCTGTGTGTGTGTGTGTTTTTGGGCATCCGAGAGCAAAGAGGGAGAGGGGTACAGTGGGTTTGTTTGACAATGCAAAAGAGAGGATAGGAAAATGGGGTTTCAGAAGGTGGTTTTGGCTTTTTGCCAAAATTAGAGAAACAGGAGAGTGAGGGGTAGAGGAGAGGAGGGTGTTGCTGCAATGAGGAAGAAGAGGAAATGGACAAAAGGGCTGAGCTACTACTGTTGCATCAGAAGAAAAGGAGGAGATAAGGGTGGTCCCAAACAAATCTCAATAAAAAAGAATACCCGAAATATAAATCCCGAAACCCGCTCACTCGATCTTATCTCGACTCAATTAAAATTTCACCCAAAAGTTCAAATCCGAATAATAACAATAATAATGAAATCCGAAAAAAATATCTTCAATCTCGATATAAGAGATCGGAAACAAAATCCATTTTTAGATCAAATTCAAATTTATGCCGGAATCTGCCCCACAAGAATTAAAATGAAATTATTCTGCTCGAGGACGGAATTTTCAAAATTTTTCCGAAATCTCATAATTCAAATCCCAATTAAGTCTATATTAAATCGAAATAAATTCTTAATTTATAAAATCAAATATTATTTTAAAATCCCGAGTCTTTACAGTAGTATTCAACAAAGGTTGAAAACACGACTTAAATAGATTGACTTTCTGCCCAAAAACTTTGCAATACCTATTCAACATAACTTTCATCCTTTTAGAAACAGAAGGAATGGCTTTAACGAAATTCATAATGTTATCTGCAAATACAAGAAAGAGAATTTTGAGACCGTTCTTGGAATACCCAATTCCAATAACCTTATTAGAATTAGCCTCAAACTGTAGAGATCTGGCTAATACTTCGGTTGAAAAAATGAAAAGAAGTAGAGATAAAGGATCACCATGCCTTAATCCCCGCTCTGGGAAAAATTGAGTTGTTGGGACCTCATTCACCGGAATGGAATATGAAACCGTTGAAATACATTAAGTGATCCAACCAATAATTTTTTTTTGAAATCCAAATTTTTGTAAATAGGTCCATTCAATGTGATCATATGCTTTTTCCATATCAACTTTAAAAGTTACCATCCCAACTTTTCCTTTCTTTGGCTTGAAAGTATGGAAGGGCTCGTGGGTGATGAGGATATTAGTGTGAATTAATTTTTTGAGTACCAGGGCTAATCTTGTTGCCATTATCTTAGAAATAACTCTATAGATTGTCGAGCAAAGACTAATTGGCCTATAATGGTTGATTGATGATGGGTTATCATTTTTTTGTTAGAAGTGTAATAAAAGTGTGGTTAATTTGTTTCAGAATCCTACTAGAAGAAAAGAAACTTTTAACACCTTTATAACCGAAAGTCGTAGTTTATTCCAGTATCTTTGATAAAACCAGCAAGCATACCATATGCCCCTGGTGCTATTGAGAATACAACCCTTAATTTTAATCTTTGCATTTGTTACTAGGGCGATTAGCCTAATATTATCCTCACTCATGACCTCCGGTGTTATGACACTTAAATTGTGTTCGATGCTGAAATTAGTATCCTATGTCGATCGAAACCTATTTTTGTAATCCTTGTCTATTTCCAGTTTGATAAGCTCACAATTTGTGATATGCAATCATACAGGTGTTCTCTTTTATTGAGCAACCTCTAATGTAGTGCTAGATTACTAGCACTACAATCATATAACAACTTAGATTGGATATATAAAAGGTTTTTGTCAAAATCAAGGATCTTATTTGCAATAATTTCAAACTTGACTTTGTGACAATACTTTTGTTAATCTATTTAGAGTTCGTGTTTTCTGAACACGCTTAAACATCAAGGATCTTGGTGAATCAAGTCTCCATACCTCTTTGACCAAAATTTCAAATTCTTTCTATTTAGTCCATGTTGATTCAAACATAAACGGTCGGCTACTAAACTCAATAGAGTGTTGAAAATCAAAAGAAAAAGGGTAGTAATCCAAAGATGCAAATGTGAGATTTTTCAGATATAAGGGCTTAAATTTAATGAGCACCTGATGTTGTCTATCTAATTTAGCAAAGCTAATTATCCGGCCCATCCTTCCTTTTTTCACCATGTAAATTGACCACACATGGTTGGCACCTCTCCAAGGTTTAGTAGATTCCTGACATATATGAGTTGGTTAAAACGTGCCACTTATAGTACTTTACCCCAAACTTATCACTTGATGATTCAGTATCGTTTAGATCTCCCACAATTCAGTTTAGATCTTCAACACTGGTGAAGTTTGACTCGTAAGATGCCCCATGGAGCTCAAACCTCATGCATGTACTACAGTGTAGGGATGTGATTCCCATGCCCTATGTTGGTAAAATCATTCGTACTGGTGAAGTATGTGAAGAGTCTATAAGGCGATGAATAATACTCTAGAAGGGGGGGGATGAATAGAGTATGCAAGATTTTCGCAATTCAAAAATAACTTGAGACAAAAAGCCGTGCACGCTGTCAAGACCTTGATATGACAATCAACGTTTTGACAGCTAAAGACAAGTAAAGAATATAGCTGCGAAATAAATAAAGAGACACCCGAATTGTTAACGAGGTTCGACACCAACTTGGCCTACGTCCCCGCCTAGGGTCAGCAACCCGTAGGATTCAACACTTCTTATTTCACTTTCCTTGAGTCTAGAACCTCCTAGAAGAACTTCCCTTCTTCTATACAAAGCCTCACCGCTTCTATTCTAGCACTCAACCTTACAAGTGAAATGGAAGCCCTCTCAACACACGTGAGTGTGTTTAGCTAGAGTGTGGCAACACCTTAGTGTAAAGTAAATGACTTGTACAATAATCTCTTGTGTCTCTCTCAAACTAATGTGTTTTTAGACTTCTAGAAACCGAGAGCAGAAAGTGAATGTTTGAGTACAAAAGACTTGATCGTGATAACAATGTAGCTTGCTTCGGTAATTTCTCCTTCTCATCCATCCACTATAAGTAGGTAGTCTTCAAATGTTTTTGGAGGGAGAGCCGTTTGAAGTTTGAAATCTTCTGAATCTTTTCTTTCCAAAATCTTCAGCCCATGATTTGCCCAATAGAGATGTTACGGATTTGGCAATCTGGATTTCCATCTTTGGCCAAGATCGTGAAATCTTCTTTCCTGAAAATGGGCTAGACAAAGAAGGCAAGAATATATATATATATATATGGCGAGTGTATAAAGCGGACCAAGCCCAAGAAGTAAGGCCCAAAAAAGCCTTTTAATTTATTTGCCTTCGGCCTCCCAAGAGTCTAAAATAAATAAAATATGTTTGGGCAATAATAGTATAAACGGATCTTTAACGGGAGAGATTATGGCCTTGGTTTCAAGGTCTTGACACCAAGTGTTTGTTTTGTCTTTCATCATCCTCGAAAAGACCTGTAAGTATCCTGCACATTAGTACCTCAAGGTCTTACAATCAAGGTGGAGTCTTCAATCTCCCCCTTGATGGAAGACAAAACATGATTCAAGCTAGTCAAGCAACATATACGACAGAATATATATATATATATATATATATATATATATATATATATATATATATATATATCATAAGGATATGGAAATGTTTAGACCAAAAGAGAATTACCATCCAGCAAAAACATCCAAACCAGCAAAAACATCTAAAACCATTAGAATCATTCTCCCCCTTTTTGTCTTCCAACAAAAGGGTAGATAGAGAGAAATACGAGTTTAAAGCACAAAAATCCACGAGTTTAAAGCAGAAGTCAAGGTTTTGAAAATAGGACGAGGAAGGATCGTATCAAGGCCTTGAGGAAGATGCACCATCAGCAGACTGCTTCTTGTTCCTCCTGGAGAAGGTCTTCTTCAGAATCTTCTCAGTGACAGTGTCCTCATCATGCCATTCACCAAAGGTAGGGTACTGCTGCCCAGGGCCAATGTACTTTCGACGAACGATGTCTCGAGCCTTTTCCTGACATCTCTCCATAGCTTTCCGAGTGATCTGATCCTTCAGCATCTGGGCGATTTGGCGCTGCCTTTCCGCATCCCTGTACTTCTTTACAACCCCATACTCCTCCAAAGTGAGAATTGTGGGTTCAGTATGAGTTGGGCGCAAAACTGGTTTGTTCTTTACAATCCTTTCACAGTTGAGGATGATGTTCCCAGTCTTCTCCCTAGTGTGATCAGCAGCTTCTTTGTCCAGCGGCATAATAGACCCAGTAGCAGTAAAGGTAAGAGCATTAAGGAGCAGCATCTGATCCAACTTACAATTCACAATGGAGAGCAGCTCATGGGTGTTGTCCTGTCTAGAGACAATGTCAGTCCACATCCGACCCATGTCCATCCTAAGGTCTTGAACATCAGTCTCCAGAGCAGCCAATCGTTCGTCAGAAACTCCTGAACCAGAAGCAGTTGTCCCTTTAATCTCTTTCTTAAGCACCCATTGGCCTCTCAGATTCCTAGCAATCCCTAAGCGCTCGAGGCATGCTTCATCAATCATGCCACTGTATGATTGTTTTTCTTCTGCAGAAGTGTCAACATCAAAGAACTCGAATACCTTGGGAAGGATATTGGCATAGGGAAGAGGCATGGGACGAGAGGAAGAAGAGGCATGCAGTATGTAATTGAGCATGAGTTCAGGCAAACTGGGTTCATAACCGTTCATGACTAGAAATAAGATCTCAAGAAGGCTTTCAGTGATTAATTCTCGGGAGTTGATTCTGGGAAAAATGCAGCGAGCAAGTATGGCAAAGATCAATTTTGGCTGCAATTTGAGAATCGTGTGAGTGGGTTTGAGAGAGGAGGAGGAATCAGTGGGAGAGGGAAAGAAAAAATCTTCCCTTGCACGGTTAATACACTCAACACGGTCAGGAAAGTCTTTTGTGGAGATCTCTCGAGGAAGATTGAGGATGAGAGCAAGGCTGTCAGCAGTGAGGCGAATTCGGGTATTCTTGACCTTCGAGACAAGGGTTAGGGTACCCTTGACTCGATGGGCAGAGAGGTTGGCGTAGAAGAGGCGGGTAAGACGGGGGTAGGCGAAGTTTCCGGGGTTAAGAATCGACCACAGACAAGATGATTTGAGGAGGGATATGCAAACCAGGGGCATGGATTCGAGTAATTTAATATCAACAGCATCACAGAAGCATAAACGGCGATGGCCAAAGCCCTGTTCCCAGGACTCGGCCACCTTGGATGAAGCAAACCACGAGTCAGGGATACTAGGAGGTACCTGTTGAGCGCGCATGGGGGTAGATCGTGGCCGGGAAGCCTTCTTCTTCTGTCGCACCAGTGGAGTAGGAGAGGAAGAGCTTGAGTCGTCTGAACTGGTGTTGGAAGGAGGGCAAATGTTCTTCCCTTTGGTGGCGGACATTTTGAAGCGCTTGGAGGAAGGAGCAGCCTGAGAAGCGGAGGATCTCTTGGAAGCCATTGATACGGTTTCGAGAGAAAAGAGAAGAGGGTTTTGAAAACTGGTGAAAATCAGAGAGAGGAGTGGAGAGAGAGGGTGAGTGAGTGACGGGTGAAGTGATGGGTGGAAGAGGAGGGTTTTAAATAGCCGTACGGGGGAAGTCCAAGGGTCACTCATTACATTTGAATTTTTAAAAGAAAAACCAACTGATTTATTAAATGAAGTTGTAAAAAGAGGAAATCAGAGGGAGGGAGAAAGTTTTTAAGACATGATAACTTAAAAAAGGAAAATAGGATAAAATATCTTGGGAAAGAAAAATAAAAAGATTTTGAAACCAGAATGTAAAAGGAAGGTAATAAATAACAGAATAAAAATTCCGGCAATATCTAGAAAGATATTAACAGAGTTTTTGGTCTAAGTAATATACTTTGGTTGATTTGCTCAAGATCATAGGGGTCAAGACCTTGAGATTTAACCAAACAAAGTTTTACATTTTGTAAGGGAGTGTTTGCTCCCACTACGAAAATGCATCCCTGTTCAGCATACCAAGTTCCAATCTAATGAAGTTAAACCGTTCTTCAGACAAGGGTTTATTAAAGATATCAGCTAGTTGAAATTCAGTAGATATGAAAGAGATGGATACATCACCTTTTTCTACATGGTCCCTGATGAAGTGGTGTCTCACATCAATATGCTTGGTTCTAGAGTGCTGTACAGGATTCTTGGTAATAGAAATTGCACTTGTATTATCACATTTAATAGGGATACCTTTGAGATCGATGCCAAGATCTCTTAGTTGCTGAGCTATCCATAGGATTTGTGAGCAACAAGCCCCTGCAGCTATGTACTCAGCTTCTGCAGTTGATAAGGCTACAAAATTTTGTTTTTTGGAGTGCCAGCTGATCAAGGAAGTTCCTAGAAGTTGGCAACACCCAGTGGTGCTTTTTCTATCCACCTTATATCCTGCAAAGTCTGCATCTGAAAAATCCAGTTAGAAGAAAATTGCTTTGCCTAGGATACCAGAGGCCAAGGTCTTGAGTTCCATTTAAGTATCTGAAGATTCTCTTCACAGCAATAAGATGGGATTCTTTAGGATCTGCTTGGAAACGAGCACACATACAAACACTAAACATAATATCAGGCCTGCTAGCAGTAAGGTATAGTAGTGAACCAATCATACCTCGATATTCCTTTTGGTTCACATTCTTACCATTCTTGTCTTGATCAAGGGATAGTGTAGAGCTCATGGGGGTTTTTGCTATTTTAGATTGATCCATCTTGTATTTTTTGAGCAAGTCCCTGGTATACTTCCCTTGATTAAGAAAGATGCCCTTCTTTGTTTGAAGGACTTGTAGACCAAGGAAGAAATTCAATTCTCCCATTAAGCTCATTTCAAATTCCCTGCACATGATATCCGAAAATTCCTTGCAAAGGGAGTTGTTAGTAGCACCAAATAGTATATCATCAACATAAATTTGAACTATCAAAAGGTCATTTCCACGGGTCTTGGTAAAAAGAGTTTTGTCAATCAAACGTCTTTGAAAACCATTTTCAAGAAGATACTTGGACAATCTCTCATACCAAGCTCTAGGGGCTTGTTTGAGACCATAAAGAGCTTTGTCCAGTTTGTAAACATGATTTGGAAATTCTTCACTTTCAAAACCAGGAGGTTGAGCAACATAAACTTCTTCTTCCAAAAATCCGTTTAGAAATACACATTTGACATCCATTTGAAATAATTTAATTCCCATATAGGAGGCAAAAGCAAGTAATATACGTATAGCTTCTAACCTTGCTACGGGAGCAAAAGTCTCCTCGTAGTCTATACCTTCTTCTTGGTTGTAACCTTGAGCCACCAACCTTGCCTTGTTTCGAATGATTTTGCCTGCTTCATCTAGTTTGTTTCTGAACACCCATCGAGTTCCGATGACAGATTGATGCTTGGGCTTGGGTTGAAGAGTCCAAACTTTGTTCCTCTCAAATTCGTTCAACTCATTTTGCATTGCAGTAATCCAGTCTGGGTCTTTGAGTGCCTCAGCAGGAGTCTTTGGTTCTACAAGAGAGACAAAGGCATAGAAGGCACAAAGATTTTTTAATTTAGAACGTGTCTGGATACCTGATTGTGGATCTGAGATGATATCTTGAGCTGAGTGAGATGAGGCATGTTTGAACTTTCGTTGTTTTAGGTAGTAATCATCGATGGCAAAATTTGGTCTCTCCTCAAGGTCTTGAGACACACTATTAGAGCTGGGTGCCTCACTGTTTGTATTCCCTTCATTTTGATTATGTAGTTGCTCCTCAAGGTCTTGAGATAGCTCATGTGTGTCAAGGATCTTCTCTTGCATGTTGAGTTCTTGATCCTTCTTGGTTCCAGTTCCATCTTCTTCTTCTCCATCCGAATCATGATGATTTAAATTCAGATCTGCAAAACTTTCACTTAACACACCATTATTGCTTTCGTCGAATACCACGTGGATACTCTCCTCAACAATTTTGGTGCGCTTGTTATAGATCCTATAAGCTTTGTTGTTTAAGGAGTAACCAAGAAAGATACCTTCGTCACTACGAGCATCAAATTTCCCAAGATTATCTTTGCCATTGTTATGAACAAAGCAAGTACATCCAAAAGGTTTGAAATAGGAAATGTTAGGCTTTCTTCCTTTGAAAAGTTCATAAGGAGTTTTCTTTAAAATGGGACGAATCAAGCAACGATTTAGGATATAGTTGGCTGTATTGACAGCCTCTGCCCAATAAATCTTTGGCAAACCATTTTCTAAAAGCATTGTCCTAGACATGTCCTCTAGAGTGCGGTTCTTTCGTTCCACAACCCCGTTTTGCTGAGGAGTTCTAGGAGCTGAAAAATTGTGTGAAATCCCATATTTTGCGCAGAATAAATCAAAGTTAAGTTGATCAAATTCTCTACCATGATCGCTTCTAATGGAAACGATTGGTATGTTTTTCAAAGTTTGTAACTCCTTACAAAGTTTTGAAAACTCAAACAAAGCCTCTGATTTTTCTCTAAGAAAAGAAATCCAAGTAAAACGAGAAAAGTCATCAATAATAACTAGGATGTACTGTTTTCCCTTCGGAGATTTGATGCGCATAGGACCACATAAATCCATATGTAAGAGTTCAAGGGGTCGAGAGGAACTTACAACCTTCTTGGGTTTAAAGGACCCACGCGTTTGTTTACCTCTTGTACAGGCATTGCATAGAGCCTCACTTTTGTAGTTTAAGTCAGGCAGTCCTCTTACAAGATCTCTAGACTTTAGTTTGTTGAGGGTGTGCATGCTTACATGTCCTAGCCTTCTGTGCCATAGACTTGGGTCGTCTGTCAAGGCCTTGAGACATTTGAGATGAGTTCCTGCAATTTGGTTAGCGTTTATAGCATAGGTATTATTGTGCCTGTGAGCAGTGAGGATAAGATCTCCTGATAGTTCATTTCTGACTTCACACTTGTGCCTGTCAAACTCGACTTTGTTTCCCCTGTCACACAGCTGAGATACACTTAAAAGATTATATTTTAGTCCATCAACAAGATATACATCTTTAATGCAAGTAGAAGAATTGTTACCAATATTACCAATACCAATAATATTGCACTTCCCTTTATCACCAAGTGTAATTGTACCAGTGGTCTGTTCCTTTAGATTGTGAAACAAAGACTTCCTTCCACTCATGTGTCGAGAACATCCACTGTCCATAATCCATTTTGGCTCTTTGGTCTTGGTGATTTCCTGCAAAACAAACATCAACCCTTTCGGCTAGACCAATATATAGATTTAGATTCATAATGGGGATAGACCATGTTGGGTAGTCTGGTCCCTTTAGGAACCCAAACTTGTCTTATCTGTTCATTTAAATGTACTGGAAATGTGTTTCTAATTATGTGAGGATCCCTTCGTCTATAGGGACAAGTTTCCTTCACATGCCCTTTCTTACAGCAGTAAAAGCAGGTAGGTGAGCGCCAATTACCTTTAGCTTTAACAAAAGTGGTACTGGGTTTCTTTGGAAAATTTTTATTGTATCCAATGCCACTTCTATTTATAGATAGTTGCTGCTCACCTAACATCTTGTCAAGATTGGCTTTAGATCTCGTGAATTGTATAAGTGATGTCTGCTGGTCTTTACACTTTTCAGTCAGCTTAGTCTTCTCTTTCTCTAAGTCATCATTACAATGCTTTAGAGAGGAGAGGTTTTGCCTGAGATCAGAGTTCTCTGAATTCAAGGTCTTGACTTTAATGTCAAGAGCTGTCTGAGAAGTTATAAGATTTTTCATTTCCAGCGACATTTCACTAATGCATCTCTGTTGATCCCTCAGCTTCTCTTTCAGGATGTTTACTTCACTGGTGTAGTTTTCCTCATTAGAAATCATATTTCTCAAAAACTCAGATAAAATGTCAGGAGGACTGGTTATTAAACTTCTTACCATTTTCTCAAGATCTTGATGTTTAGCCCCCTCATGCTCGGCTGTTAGACACAGGTTTGCCTGATCTCCTTCTGTGTCTGAGTCACTTGAAGAATCTGAGTCACTCCATGTGGCTAGCATGGCTTTCTTTCGTTGCTCATTTTTCTTGTACTTGTTCTTCTTTTTCAAGGGACATTCTTTCACAAGATGATCTGACTCACCACATTCATAGCATGTTAGTACTTTAGATTTTCTGGACAAGTTGGAGGACTTACCTTTGAATTTGGATGTTCCAGTGTAGTCTTTGTTGGAGAACTGTTTCTTCATTTTGAGAATCCGTGCAAGTCCTTTGGTGATAAGAGCAAAGGGGTCCTCTTCATCATCACTTTCATCATCATCGGATTGTATGTCTTCCTTCTTTGCTTTGAGTGCAAGATTCTTAGCAGTAGGAGGAACTTCTCCATCTTCTTCATTTAGAATCATCTCATGTGTGATGAGTTTTCCAAGTAAGTCATCCAATGGCAGTGTGGTAAGGTCTTGAGCTTCCTCAATTGCAGTAACCTTAGGACCCCACTTGGTTTTAGGAAGACTCCTGAGAACCTTCCTTACCTTCTCTGTGTTGGAGAAGGTCTTTCCAAGTGAGTCGAGGTTATTCACAATTTGAGTGAATCTCGTAAACATCTCCTTAACTGATTCATCATGGTTCATCTTCAAAAGCTCATACTGTCGAAGTAAAATGTTGATCTTGCTTTCTTTTACTTGACTTGTGCCTTCATATGTGACCACCAGCTTGTCCCAGATTTCCTTGGCACTCTTGCAAGAGGAAACACGATTAAATTCATTAGCATCAAGTCCACAATATAGCAAGTTCATAGCTTTATAATTTTGAGCAATATTCTCCAGATCTGCTTGAGTGTATTCTTCTTCAGCTTTGTTGACTTCTTTTCCGGTTTCATCTGTCTTCTTTGGAATGTGTGGACCCTTCTTCACCAGATCCCATAGTTCAAGGTCTTGATCAATGATGAACATCTGCATCAAAGATCTCCAATGAACAAAGTTGTTGCCGCAAAAAAGGGGTGGTCTGTTGGTAGATCTCCCTTGGGCAAAACCTCCATCACCTATGGCAGACATTATGGATACTCACAAGATTGTTAGATCAAACAGTGAGCCTAGCTCTGATACCAATTGAAGAGTCTATAAGGCGATGAATAATACTCTAGAAGGGGGGGGGGGGGATGAATAGAGTATGCAAGATTTTCGCAATTCAAAAATAACTTGAGACAAAAAGCCGTGCACGCTGTCAAGACCTTGATATGACAATCAACGTTTTGACAGCTAAAGACAAGTAAAGAATATAGCTGCGAAATAAATAAAGAGACACCCGAATTGTTAACGAGGTTCGGCACCAACTTGGCCTACGTCCCCGCCTAAGGTCAGCAACCCGTAGGATTCAACACTTCTTATTTCACTTTCCTTGAGTCTAGAACCTCCTAGAAGAACTTCCCTTCTTCTATACAAAGCCTCACCGCTTCTATTCTAGCACTCAACCTTACAAGTGAAATGGAAGCCCTCTCAACACACGTGAGTGTGTTTAGCTAGAGTGTGGCAACACCTTAGTGTAAAGTAAATGACTTGTACAATAATCTCTTGTGTCTCTCTCAAACTAATGTGTTTTTAGACTTCTAGAAACCGAGAGCAGAAAGTGAATGTTTGAGTACAAAAGACTTGATCGTGATAACAATGTAGCTTGCTTCGGTAATTTCTCCTTCTCATCCATCCACTATAAGTAGGTAGTCTTTAAATGTTTTTGGAGGGAGAGCCGTTTGAAGTTTGAAATCTTCTTGATTGCATATTTGTATGTTTATTAGGTGATTTGTGATCTATTGGACATTGCTTATTATTGGTGTTGATTGCTTGGATTTCGCGCGCCTCCAGGTAAGTTTCCTACGGGAGCTTACTCAGTAACCCGGACCTCATGCCTGATGTGTCATATAGTATGTAGGTGTTGCATAGGCATAAAAGCATGCCATGTAGTATCATGCTTAGGAATTGCACTTATGAATGAGCATCCCTATTCTTTATGCGTTTGAAAAGAGAACGGCCGTTATCTGTGAGTCTTAGAGTCTTTGTTAGGGTCATAGGGTAGCCCAGCTTCATCGGGTGCCCTGAGTCAGTATTGTCGATATATGAGCATGATGATGAGATAACCCAACACCAACGGGCATGAGCATAATATATGATATGATGATGAGATAGCCCAGCACCAACGGGCATGAACATGATATATGATATGATGATGAGATATGATATGCTATGATGAGATATGATATGCTATAGCATCGAACTGGTCAGTCTCTGCACTAACGAGAAGGGGTGCAGAGGTAGGAGAGGGATATGCCACTTGGCATTCTTTGGGCGCCTTTACACTTCTTTTCTGCATATTATATAAACTAGGAGCATGATAGTGTGATTTAAATTTCGTACTGCATTAGAGCATCCGTTATTCTAGGTATATGCGTATTATATGTCCTCAGCGAGGTCTTTAGGGCCCGCATGCGTCTCCGGGCCTGACTTCATGGATAGACTTAGGTACCCGCCCTTTTGCTGCTCTGTGCTTCTATGGCGAGGGATCCTCCTGGGCGAAAGCGAAGAACCGGACTAACCCGCTAATTTGGCTTAAGTGTTATTTGATTATGATTTCGGTTTTGACCCGGCTCCGCTGTGGCAAGTTATACTTTACTTCCGCTTTCACCAGTTTCAAAAATGAACTTCCGCGATATAGTCTTAGGACAGCTTAAGGGTTCCCAGTGGCCCTACGTTTGTTTTGGGGTGCGAAATCCCTACTTTAAATACTGATCCTTTGAGGTTTGAAACCTCGAACTGTACTCGAATTGCAAGATCCGAACGAAGGTAACCAACCTTCGAAATGTAACCCGAGTATTTATATCTGAGCCGTTACAATAAGAGTTTGACCAAATCTCGGAAAGGCTTGCCTAAATTTCGGTTGGCTGAATTTATTGGCGTCTTTGCACGAGTTCTACTTCCGGCATTTCTAAGAGTTATTCTACATGGTTCGAGGCGTGGAGTCCGGTGTCGGGACTGGTTCTATATCCGGGAAGGGGCTCCCTTGGAGTTTCATCTGCACTACCCACAGAAATAGTTCTTCATCGACATGTTCAACTTTTGGGAGTAGTTCTGCTGAGATTATCTTGTAATAGATTTTGTTTCTTCTTATTTCATTGCGCTTGGTTTTTGTATTCTTTGTATGTTTAAGCGATTTTCGTCTGCCGATTCGTCAGCCTCTCGAGATTCAGACTTGTCCGATCTCGAATCCTTAATAAAAAAAATGTCGCCACCTCGCCTCCACCCCTCTCACAATGTCATATCCTACCTTGGTCCCTTCTCTCTTGCTCTACCTCTTGTCTTCCTCAATCTCTTTCCCATCGACTTCACTTGCTATCTCTCTCCATCGCTCACGATGTGATCTAGACTCTTTTGACCTATGCTTAGTGTTTAAATCATTATAGAGACTATATTTGTTCAATGGAGGTCCATGAATAATCGTTGGAAATATAATTCAAATGACTAAATCTTTCATAAAAACTAAATTGTCAGAATTATCCAAGAACAAATCTAAAATTAGCAATCATTGAGCAAACAAAAGTCTCGACAATTTTTTCAATGCATTGAATAAAGTTGAAATAAATAAAGATACATAACTTAATGGGTTTCGATACTTCATGATAACATCCAATTCCTCATTTCCCTCATGTGACTAATCAGCTTTCTCCATCACTATCCAAGTGATTTTGCATATTTTTCGTCTTTAATCCATTGTTTTAATTGTTGTTGTTTTATGACCATGAAATTGATGAGCCTTTGTCATAAAAAACCCTAAATGGCCAAATATGAATCGTATGAAAATAAAAGTTTCGACCATGGAACAAAATTGAAATCATAAAATAGTTTCTAAAACCCAAACTTCAATAACAACAACAAAATTAGGCTTTTCTGGTGAGAAATTACCTTGAATGCTTGCTTTCAAATGATCCTAACTCCAATCAGGCATCCTTCATTCATATGAACATCTTGACCCATTTCCATGGTCGAACATGAAGATGCATCGGGCTTTTGGTTTAGACTCTTAAGACCATCCACAATGGTTTTGCTTAAAATATACACATTTGCACAAGATGTGTATAAATACACATTATTTTTTAGTAATTTGCTACATTGGTGAAATGTGCATTTTTTACACATCATTCAAATACAATTCATTTAACACAAAAAGAAAAATAAAATCATAAAAAAATAAACCAATGAAATTGTCTTTTTTTTTTTGTAAAAGTTTATGCACATAGGGGAGGTGGTGTGCTCAAATTTGCACATCACATGCTCAAATGTGTACATTTGCATACACCCAAAACAACCAATGGAGTTAAAAAAATGTCTAAAAAATACACATTCGCACATTTGCACACAACCATTGTGGATGGTTTAAGGAAGACATACATGTTTGTCCATTTGCATTTCATTTAACATCCAATTGAAATTAATCCTTACAAGGTGCAAGGCCTGAAAGCATAAAACAACATTGACTAGAAGAACAGTAATGGAAAAACGCTCATCCTAGAAAACCCGCTCTCCGGAGGCAAACCCTAGCCCAAAACCTGCTGCCACCGGCGGATCTCTTCAACCTCCCCCAATCGAATCCAATTCCAGCACCAGCAATGAAAAC
Source organism: Persicaria maculosa (assembly GCA_963922045.1). Lineage (NCBI taxonomy): Eukaryota > Viridiplantae > Streptophyta > Magnoliopsida > Caryophyllales > Polygonaceae > Persicaria > Persicaria maculosa. The sequence goes on from OY998271.1 coordinate 42,388,486, forward strand.
CTCGACAAAATCCAACCTACATTGAAAGCCAAAACCCCCAAATCTGAGAGTTTCACAAGTTCCTTAAAAAATCTCAACCATAAACACTATTCAAACAACTGCAAAAGGAAGAAGAAGAAGAAAACTAGAAGGCGGAAAGCTAATGATGGCCAAGAAGCAAAAATACATGAAAAAAGGGGGAATACCAATGAGAAGGTTCTGAAAATATAGAAAACGATGGTGGGGAGCTTCAGACTGCTGGTGGCGTAGGGTGTGGCTCTGGCGGCGCCTTCGTGTTCTCTTCTCCAGTGTTTGGCGCTTTCTTAAGGGTGGCGGCGACGTCTCTTCCTTTTTTTGTCTCTCTTGCCCTTGGACTCTACTGGTTCTGTCTATGGATCCCATCAGATATGCTTCGGAGAGAACAAGGAAAACAACTGAACAATGGACCGTCTATCTATCAAGATAGCCCTATTGGAGAAGAACATTTCGAGCTGAAGGTGGATCCCCGATTGAACAAGGTGAGAACGGGAATGGATTGGACCCATTACTCAATCGAAAAGACAAGGAAACAACACAATTGCAAGGACAAAGTTGTAATGATTCACAGAAGAAAACAAGATTTGAAAACCAGGAACCTCCGAACCTTGATCTGTTTTCCTTCTCTCCCATTCTACCCTTGGCTTTGTCCCATAGAACTAATGTTCTTGAAAAAGTGGATTGGATATCTTATTGTGTCCGATATGATGAATTTAAGCCCTAGAAATACTCCTTATGAGGATGATAAATGTACCAAAAACTTTGACTCGATGTATGACTGGAATAAAGTCTTTTGTTCCTTCTCATCTCTCTTATATCTCTCAAGCTGATTATGGACTCTTCTGAGATCTCGCAATCCTTTGTGCGTGATTAATACTTTGAAATGTGACCCTGAGAATGAACCCACCAAATGCTTTTGGACTAGAGCTAGATTTAATTCAATGACTGTTACCCTCCGACCCCTTATTTCCGACTCCTCTTCTCCCTGGCGATCGGCGCCCATGTTCTTGTCGGCGGATGTTATTGTTGGTTTGGTCCTCATGAATTGTTCAAAGTTAGCTACTTTTAGAAGCTTGATCAAAAGAGAAAAATAAATAAGGAAAAAAGAAATTATTTTTATTGTCTTGTCCTTGACTCCTTGAAGGCCAAACAGTGCACACTTATTGATACGGCAATATATCAAATCAACCCCTGACAGAATCATAAAATGTCAAAATAGTGGACCTAAATAAATCCATTCATCTATATATCAAGAGGGGTCTAGAAAAAACTTGTTAACATATGGGAAAAAAAGAAGCAAAATAGACAAGATAACAATAACAAACACTAGCCCAGGATGAAGATATGTACGTGGAACTGCTGCGGTATTGAAAAAAGAAATCTATATATGGACTGAAATTGAAATCTTTTATAAGGTTGAAAGCCTTCAAATAATGGCCCTATTGGAAACGAAAACTGGGATCCCTCCCCGAGATGCAACCAACCGAAATGCTGGATTCGACTCGATTTGCTGGACCCTTGATAGGGGTCGTTTGGGGGGGATCTATGTACTATGGAAAGAGTATCAATTGACCAGTGGAAAGATCTCAATTATTGAAAAAGATGATCGTTGCACCTCCCTCCTCCACGAAGACAACAACACTGGAACAAAATGTGTGTGTTGCATTGATCAACATAGACTTCAAGACTACCTTGAAATAATAGACACAAAAGATTCAAGGAAGAGAGCATTGATCAACACAGACTTCAAGACTACCTTGAACTAATAGACATAGAAATCACTCAAGAAGAGAATGAATTCCTCACAAAACTTGTTACAAACAATGAGGTTAAGAAAGCCTTCTTCTCAATCGGGAAAGATAAGTCTCCCGGACCTGATGGGATGAAGGGTTTCTTCCAAAAAAAAAATTAATCAAACTTTTATATCGCTGATCCCCAAATGTGAAAACCCGAGAACAACAAACAACTACAAACCAATCAGCCTTTTTTCCACTCTCTATAAGGGTATCGCAAAAATCCTCGCAGATAAAATTAAACCTATATTAGGACGAATAATTCACCCTTTGCAAGGAGCATTTATAACGGATAGAGCGATCCAGGACAACGTACTTATTGCACATGAAATTTTCCACTCCTTCTGGGCTAGGAAAGGACGTGATGTATGGATTGCCATCAAATTTGATATGGAGAAAGCATATGACAGAGTCAACTGAAAATTCTTGATGGCCATCTTGACGAAATTCGGCTTCTGTCATCGTTTTTGTGGCTGGATTAAATAATGTATCCAGACGGTGTCTTTTTCCATCTTGGCTAATGACGAACCTACAAACACATTCAGGCCCCATAGGGGGTTGAGACAAGGAGACCCCATCTCTCCATATTTTAGGTGCTGAGATACTTGCAAGAAGATTACAACGACAAAGCGAAATATCCCAGAATACAATTGGCTTTAAGGTATCTAGAAATAGCTCCTCGATTCCTTTCCTTTGCTGAAGATATCGTGATCTTCTCCAAAGCGACCCCAGAGGCATGCCAAACGGTGAAAAATATACTCGATGAATATTGTGCGATATCGGGCGAAAGAGTTAATTTTCAAAAATCAGCATTCCAAACTATAAAAGGAATAACTCTTGATAGAAGACAGCAAATCCAATCCATCTTGCAGATCTCAAACCAAGCAGCTCTAGAGAAAGTCCTCCTGATGGTTCTTGTTGCATCTACATAATTGGTTGCGAAGTGGATTATTATAAATTGCAATGTTTATGAGTTTGTATATGGAATAGAGTTGAGGGTTGATCTTCATAGCCTAAACACATGAGAGTTGAGTGCAAACACATTATCCCTGTGAGGTTGGATCAAAATTGCATATGCCTATGGATCGCTCATATATGTGCTATGACATTAAATTCACTTGCTTTGCTTTGCTTTGCTACTATTATGATGTTGCTTTTGACAAGGGCGAAGACTCGAAGGGTGTGTTGTAGGTGTTGGTTATTGCTTGAGGACAATCAAGTCTAAGTATGGGGTGTTTTGATGTACATATTTGTAGCCTTTTTATTGCCATCTTTTGACTTCATATTTCATTCCATTCCTAAATAAAAGGATAAAAATAATATAAATTTGTGTAGAATGAGCTAACGTGCAAGAAATAGAGTCTGCACAAGTTTTGGTCTAAATATGTAGGAATTGGAGCGGAATCAGATTCAAAACGAAGAAGCCAAGAGAAGCTGAAAAGAGGTCGAAATCGACTACACTGGTCGATATCGACTGAAGACCTCGACATGGACTCTGAGTGTCGAGACAGACCAACAAGACTAACCTAGAAGACTACTCGATAACGAAGAGGTCGATTTCGACCTGACTGGTCGATATCGACTGGAAATCGATGCGGGTCGGATGCGCTTTTCGAGACGCGGAGTGCAAGTCTATCATCAAAGGGCACAATTTATCTTCTATTTTAGATAAGATTATGTCTTAAGGGTGATTTCTTTTTTACCCTAAGATCTTTATTAGTAATTTAGATATTTACTTTAATAAAGATTTATCCTACTTTTCTTGGATAGCGAGGATTAGTAGTTTATAAATAAAGCCCTAGGGAGCTGGTTTTTATTCATTCAATTACACAACAACAATAGCAGTAAAAGTAGAAGGAGATAGAAGTTTTAGGGTTTGGCGTTTGCGAAAGCCAACGTTGGATTGTAAGGTTTCGGAGTTTCAATTAATGCAAGTTTTCTTCTTTCAATCAATGGTGTTTATTGCAATGAAGAGCGAGTAGTTTCCCAAAGCTTCTAGGGTCGGGGTGAGCCCAACGTTAGCCATGTGTGTTTGAGGTAAGTACTTGATGTCGATATCGTTGTGTCTATATCATCTCCTACGATTCTATGTTTAGTCCTAATCGCAAGAAAAGGGATTCATGCTAATAACTTGAGTTATAAACATAAAATTGGTAGAGACAATTAGGTTTATTTGCAAGAGTATCCCTAATGGTTGGTGTACAGCGAAAGCTTGTCCCTCGGGTGAAATAGCACAATTGTCCGTCTTACTTGCCTTATTGCATGCATTGGTTAACGTTTTGGTAAACCCTAACCCTAGGAGTTGCCTTTTTATTATATATTCAATCATAAAATCGTGTTTTTTCTATTTATACATCCTCTTTCATCCTATTCGTCTTCGGCCATCTTTGTCGACAACTAACGTTTCTGCAGGACCAGTCGATTTTGACTACTATAGTCGATATCGACCACTTTTCCCCAGATCGATGGTTTTCTGTGTCGATCCCGATCTTCCTGCACCTACTTGTTGATGTCGATTTCGAGTACCTCACTCGATATCGATTTCCCTGTGTCGACTGGTAGTTTTCTGAGCCAGGTCGACTCATTTGCTGACATCGATATCGACCACTTTAGTCGATATCGACTGCCGTTTTTGTCTCTGCAGGTTTTCTGTTGCAGTAGAAATCGACAGCCTAAATCGACATCGACTCCACTACTCGATATCAGGCTTCTGGTCGACAAAGACGTGAGCTTTCCAAGACTATCTAGGATCCCGCTGACACGCTTCCTCATGGATCGATCCTGACTACCCTTCTACTACATCGGAAGGAAGTCTTGTAATTATTTGCACGGATAAGGATTCGGTTTGCTTCTATATTTCATATATTTATTTAAACTAGAAATCGTCCTCCTAACAATTATGCAAAACTTCATGTTTCCAACTTGTATCCAAACTGACCTCGACCGACTAAACATATGCTTTTTGTGGAACAAAGACCCAAAATTTAAACCTCTCATTAGTTGGGATAAGGTTTGTAGACAAAAGTGTGATGGTGGTCTAGGGCTCCATAAATCAAAAGATATGAACAAAGCTTTACAGATGAAATTACTATGGAAAATACTTGCAGAACCTCAAAATGAATGTGTAAAGATAATTAGAGAAAAGTATCTAAAAGTAGTGAAGTTATGGGACTACAAAAGAAAAAAGAACACGTCCTGTTAATGGACAAAATTGATGGAAATCAAAGAAGAGTTCTACTCTAGTCTGTTTTGGCAAGTTGGAAATGGAAATACTATAAAATTCTGGAAGGATAGATGGTTTGATATTGAAGGAAAGCTCAAGGAGAAATGCACACTGGACCAAATAGACGAGCAAGCAACAGTTAGTGAATTCATCGAACCAAACAGAGTATGGAACAAAAACAAATTAGCAGAGGTACTCCCTGCGGATTTGGTAGACAAAATCCTGGAGATTCATATTCCTGTGACAAAATTCAAAGACAGATTATATTGGACCCCTAACAAACACGGATGGTTCTCTACTACTAGCGCCTTAGATCATATTACAAGAACCAGGTGGGGAACTACTGACCAAATTGAATGGATTTGGAAAATTGATTGCCCTCCAAAGATTAAAAAGAAAAAAATTCTCTGGAAAAACCTCTTAAACGGAACCCCAACGAAAACTAGATTACAAAGCAAGGGAGTCCATGTCCCTATGAACTGCCCTCTCTGCAACCACGATAAGGAGGATGCTATGCACATCTTCACTAAGTGTCGCATTACGCTTGAGGTGATAAGAAGAATGGATAGACAAATTGAACAAATTATCCAAATACGAAAAAAGAGAACAGACTTTATAAGAACATCATCTCGGAAATTTTCTCTAAGCTTTCGTCGGAGCAAAAATCGATTCTAGCTTTCTCCCTATGGGGAGTTTGGACGATGAGAAACAGGATACTCTTCGACAACAATGACATTGGCAAGATGGAAGAATGGCTAAAATATATCAAACAATACAAAACAACATGGAAGAAAGCACAATCAAAGGAACAAGAAGAGGACGTGGACAACATAAGACCCCACTCTCATCAAAGAAAATCTAAAAATCCGAAAATGATTAAATGGAAAAAGCCTCCTAGTGGTGTTGTCAAACTCAATTTCGATGGTGCTAAGATCGGCTCAGGTGAGGCTGCGTCCGGGTTTGTCATCCGGGATGACCATGGTAAAGTCTTACTATGCGGGCTCGTGCTCACGGGAAGGTCTCTGTCGACCGTGCGGAGTGTTTTGGTCTCTTGGCTGGTCTCCAAAAACCGGCGAAACGAGGCTTCCCCTGCCTGGAGGTGGAGGGCGACTGCCTAAAGGTTATCAACGCCTTAAAGGGGATTTGGCGATATCTTTGGGAGATCGAGTTGGCGGTCTCTAATGCTCTTGGGCTCTGTCGGACATTTGATCGTGTCTCCTTCTCTCACATTTTCCGCGAGGGGAACCGGGTGGCTGATTCCCTGGCTCATGTTGGCCTCTCCTTGTAGTTCATCGACGGTTGTGTTCCTGCAGAGTACGCCGATGCCGTCCATCAGGACGCTCTTGGACACTGGATTAACAATTCCCGCAAATCATCGACTTGTATAAAAAAAATTAACGGCCAATTGACGACATAGGCAATTGGGTGAGGACAATTTGTTATTGGGCCTTCTGTAACATGTGGTTTACTATAAATTTCAATTTAATGGATGATTTAGAGAATTTTATATTTAACGACCGACTTTATGCAATTTAGTATAAATTATAACAAAGGTTGAAATTTAATCAAGTCATCTAAATGAATGGAAGTGTTGAGATGTGAATGTGACCAAAAAGTGTCACACATCGGAAAGTTAAACATATCAAGCCCTAGTATATGAGTCGGTGGGCTACTCCTTCTATTGCCAATTGGTTTTAGAATGGAACCTCACTCGGCTTGTGTGCTAGGCTACTAGCGCATGTGCGTCCGTGAACACGACCCCCAGTCATCGGTCCGAATCGGACTTTGATATGGTATCAGAGTTGTTAACCTAACGGCCCGTGTTGATCCTGGTCTGGGTTACCCAGTTGTCCAAGTCTCAACTAGATGGACATTCCTAGTTGGACTTGCGGGGGCGTGTTGAGATGTGAATGTGACCAAAAAGTGTCCCACATCGGAAAGTTGAACATATCAAGCCCTAGTATATGAGTCGGTGGGCTACTCCTTCTATTGCCAATTGGTTTTAGAATGGAACCTTACTCGGCTCGTGTGCTAGGCTACTAGCGCATGAGCACCCGTGCACATGACCCCAGTCATCGGTCTGAGTCGGACTTTGATAGTAAGTAGTTGAGTTGAACTAGACATCTTCTACTTCACTTTGTGTCACTCAGTACAACAAAAAAAATTATTTTAAGATTTATTTTATCTTTAAAAAAATTATATTTATATTCAAAACATATGTTTATAAAATTTCATTTTAAAAGCTATTGTTTAAAATTATTTTAGATTCTATTTTGTAAAATACCATTTTTAAATTTTTATAATACATGTTTATTCAAGGTTAAAAAAATAATAAAGGTATAAAAATGGATAGTTATAATATGAATATAATTTTTATAATTTTTTAAAAATAAAAATAAAATAATTTTATATTACAATGAGTGAGAAACATAGAGATCTCCGTTGCGATCAGAACAATCTCAACGGCAGAGGGTACTGTAGTTATGGGTGACCAAAATGTTCGTAACGAAATCAAATTAGACTTTGAAATTTTGTAACTCTCCTAACGAGGACGACATTTATTTGTTTATCAATTGTAAATGTAGTAATGGGATTTCCTACATCCCGTCCAGATTGCACCCTGCTATTCACTCGCTATGTCTTACCTCCAGCGATATCAGGCCTATTTTGGCATTCTTAGGACAAAACCTAAGTAAAGACGAGAAGCAAACTCTTGGTTTCTTCTGGTGGCTAATCTGGTTTTTCAGAAACCAGCTAACATTTAATAGGAACAACTATCACTAGGGATGGCAATGGGTCGGGTGATGGGTGGATGATCTACTTCCGTCAGCCGACCCACCTCCCAAAACCCTTCACCCTACCCGACCCATCACCCACCAAATATTTCACCTGCTCCGTCCACCCATCACCCACCGGGTGATCGGGTGGATCGGGTGATAATTCGGGTGAAATACAAGACATTAAATTCATCAAAAAATTTTTATTGAAAAACATACGTCGAACACATCGACGAATAAACGTTAATTAGGAGCTCATTGCATTCACGTTTCCATTTTAATTAGGAGCCAATTGCATTGCATATCTTCAAATAAAAATTGCATAACTTACTTTATGACAAGATATTTTCATTTTAATCGTTTGATAGGTATCTTGAATTAGGGTTTAGGGGTATATTAGTAATTTTACATATAAAATATAGTTATATAATACAAGTCGGGTGACGGGTCGGGTGACGAATCGGGTGATGGGTCGGGTGACGGGTGGGGAATGTCTTCACCCGAATCCGACCCGACCCATCACCCGTTCACCCATCACCCACTTAATATCCGCTTTGTTTCGGATTTTCACCCACTTTTTTGGGTCGGGTGAGACGGATATCCGTCGGGTGCGGGTGAAATTTCCATCCCTAACTATCACTCCATCCCCTCCATAGAAACACTCGTCGGTTTGCATACTGATATCTGGAAACGTAGTCAAAGATTCGACGAAGATTGCTCTAGCGAAGCTACCCTGAAATCCACGCCTAATACTCGGAAAAAACTTGACAACAGAAGACCTACATCCTGGAAAAAACCTCCATTGGGGACTATTAAATTGAACTTTGATGGTTCTGCGGTCCATAATGTTGAGAGGACTCTTGGTATCATCATTAGGGATTGGAATGGAAGTGTTTTATCAATAAAGAACAAAATGATTGGCAAGCTAAACCCCCTCGTAATAGAAGCTTTAGCTCTTCAGCTTGGGGTAACCGAAGCTCTAAAGATCCATCCAGAAAAACTCATAGTAGAAGGTGACTCTTTGATTATCATCAACAACCTACAAGATAAGACCACATGCCCCTGGGAAATAGAATTACTATTATCTGATATTAAGATCCAGTTGTCGGTGTTGAGAGAAGTTTCCTTCTCTCACACTCCCCGTTCTGGCAATAGAGCAGCAGATAAGGTTGCACACCTTTGCCGTTCCGCCAGGGGAGCCGATCTATATAACAATATTGGTCTTTGTGACATCATCTGTCAGGATGCACTCAGATAGTTAACCTATCTGAATTCTTACCTAATAAAAAACAAAAAAAATAGAGATCTCCGTTGCCTTGAGACTTGAGTTGTAGCTTTTGTACACGTGTACTTGATTAAAATTTTGTTGATTAAATTAAGAAAATAAATAAAAAGATAATTGGTCGAGTAACAATCAGATAATCGACTTTACACGTGAGACAAGTAAAGGAAAGCAGTAAAACCTTAGAGAGAAGTGAGAGCACTTCTCTCTAAAAACCAAAAACTTCCATGACACCTCCTCCCCAATATGAAACCCTAGATCCAAACTCATCTATCATCCCTCGTCTGCAATTGTTCTTGGTTCATCAAGCAAACCCCTTCCCTTGGATCCTTGCTCACCGTGTAGTTTGGCCCCAGTCTTGGCCCTTCTTTTCTCTCAGACGGGGGTCTACTCCATACACATCAAAACATTTTGGAAGCTATATCTTCATCCTCCAGTTTAGGCCGTACAACCACAAATTTCTTTTGATCAGTAGCCTATTTAACTTATGGTTTTGGTTAATCCTCCCTTTTACTCCCTATTTCAAAAGCCCTAACCTAGATCCTAAAATTTGTTTCTCGAAAGTTCAATTAAAGTCCCCAATCCAACTCATCCCCTATGTTGATAGGCTGTGGTTTGGTACCATTTCGAGATCTAGGACACGCGTCCCTTTGGGTTGTCCTCCCCTTGAATCTCTCACAGAGGAGTTCGAAATCAAAACCTTTTACGCGAATGGAGTGTACGGCCATCTGCAACGACTTCCTCCTTGCTCTTGGGTTTGGATCTGCTTTTTTGGGTTCATCTTCAGACTGCTGTACGACCTAGTACAAGATGGTTTATGGGGAAATTGGTGTTATGAATCGCTATTGGTGGGTGAGGAGTTGACTCTGCTTCTTCTCCTCTTTCATGGGTGGAGGTTGGTAGAGGGCGATTTGACGCCTCCTTTCCTGCATTCTGGATTGCTACTATCTGGCCTTCTATCAAAATCTTTGAGCACACTGATGGCTTCTGGCTCAACGGAATATACTAGAATCTCTCAACAAAATAATATTATCAGGTACAATCGTTCCTCTTATCCCCTTCTCTGTATTTCTGAAATGGATTATCTATCTCTTTCTCTGATTTCTTTAAACTATGATCATTCCTTTTACCATATCTTCAAACTGAATAACTATAATTACAATCTCTCTCCTAAGCTTTCATCTCTTCATACTGATATGATTTCTCAATGTACATCTGAATTAAGTTTATCTACTGGCTCACTCAATCCCAATTACTACGAAAACCATCGCCTTAACCCTCGGCAAAACTACTATAAATTGAGAACTTGGGGTGCTGGGATCAATCGCACCACTCAACTGTTTCCTAAACATCCATCTTCTATTCTCTGTTCTGTTGTAATTAGCTACAAAATTAGCTCTTCTTTACTCTCCTCTATGGAAAATCCTCCTAATACACCAAAGGGAAAAGGATGCACTTCTAACAGTGGATCCTTGACACCCAACTCCTCTACCAAACCCTCTGGGAAGCTTCCTAGCGACACCCAACATCAACCACATCCCTCCTTGTCTTCTAAAAAAGAGAAAGGAAAAGGGAAAATAAACTTCTCTTCTTTCTACTCCCAACTGAAAAAAGTCCAAACAAAGTTCCAAACTGAAACTAAGTCCATCCTCTATGGGAGGGTCTTTGGGAATCCTATTGCCATTGCCAAAATCCAGTCTAAGTTCCTTGAGGACTGGCGTGGCCTTGTTGGCGAGGTGGAGTTCCTACATCTCCCTAACCATTGGTTTGAGCTCAGATTTTCTAACCCACTTGACCTTCAAAAAGTATGGGAAAGTAGACCCTACCACATCTATGGCCAACTGATCATCCTTAGGGCTTGGAAGCCCAACTTCAACCCTCTCACAGAAAACACCACATCCATTGATATGTGGATCAGAATTACCCTCCTCCCTGAAGAGTACAAGAATGCCGAAACTGTCAAGACCATACTTAAATACAACAAGTATGGCACCTACATTAAGGTGGATCCCAATGTGGATATCAATCTTGGTTTCATTAGAGTCTGTATCAACCTGGATGTTGCCAAGAAATTTGGCAATATCATTCATGTCCCAATCACTGATCAACAAACCTCTTCTCACACTATATGGTTTGAAGAGTTTCCCAAGGGCTGTGGAAACTGTGGTTCTTGTGACCATCTCTTCAATCAATGCCCACTTAGACTCCCAAAGCCAAAAAAGATCAAAATTACAATAAAAAACCATAGCCATAAACCCACCCCTCCCCATTCTGAGCAAGGTGATGGTTGGGTCCATGTGCTGAAAAAGAGCCACAAGGGCCCCCTTCTACCTAACCCTATTGCTGCTTATGCCAACAGGCCTTATATGTCTGGAAAAGGAGGAGTGATTATCTCCTTTGATTCCAATTCCTCCCAATCCTCCAAAGATTCTAAAAACTCATCCAATGAACCAAAGTCATCCTCTTCTCTTGATAAACCAAACACTGAACCTCCAGTAACTATTCCAGCTCACCCATACCCTGAAACAACTGTAACACTCTCAACCCCAACTGCCCAGGCCCCCACTGAAGGTGGCTCAGTGCCGCACAGTGAGCCCCTTGCTAGCCCAGCTCCTGCTGTTGGCTTCATGGGGGCTCATGTGCCTGGTATTGAGCCCCCTAATATCCCACCAACCAACACCATACCCCACCCCTCTACTGATGAGAAGGTTGATCAGCTTTTTCCTCTCCCGGACCCTTTGCTCTTCCCTTGTTATGGTGAAGAGGTTGACTCTGAGGTGCTGCATTGCCTGGACTATGACATGGAGGAAGATGATCTGCTGGAAGACTACCTGATGGATGACCCCCGAGAGGAGTTTGCTCAGCAAGCACCTGAGAACAATGTGGAGCTTTCTGCTGATGCTTCATTCCACTCCCTGCACTCCAACTCTACTGTCATAAAGATGATGTCTAACATGGACATGCCACCTCAAGAACTTTCATCCTCTAGCTCTCTCAAGAGGAAGGGCAATAGAGGGGAGGAAGACACTGCTAGCTCTACCATGAAGAAGAGCAAGAACAAAACCTAGTTATCCATGGAAGCACACTTGCCTAGCCTTTTGTTGGAGTCAACTACCTGGACTCATGATTGCTGGTTTACCCCCTTAAGAATGCATTACCTTAGCTGCATTAACTATCATAAAAGCTTGTCTTCTTGGCTTGTGTTATCACTATCCCAGCTAGCATATTTTCTGCTTGTTGTATGGCTCTCCTATATGATCAACTGCTGCAGTAACTGTAGAACTTGTATCTGGTTTGCATGTATCATGTACCAACTTATTCCCTGTAATATATTAAGTTGGTTGCTTTATATGATTCTCCTCTCTTTCCATTCATTTTATCACATTGAAACTGTTAATTACTTTCACCTTACACAACACATTACTTCTTCTGAAACAGTGTTACTAAGAAAATACTCTACTGGATTGCTTAATCCTACCAAAAAACTCTCTAGAACAAATTCCTACATATTCATGCACATCTTCTGCTATTACCCCTTTGTTTTGGATTACTCTCTGACTGTTGGCTCTTTTGCAGGAATTGGATTCACTATACCTACAAATCCTATAAGTAGCTCTTCAAGTGGGCCTTTTGTGTCTTGCTTGGAGACTCATATCGACCTCCAATTGCTACTTACCGATTGCCTCTACTATATGCTCACTAAATGGTTTACTATATGGTGTGATCTTACAGGTACCAGCAATAATAACCACCTACAACATAGGATTACTTTCCTTAATGTTGCCAACAATACCTATGAGATCTTCTTCTTCATTGTTACCAATCTTCCTTGTTGCAGAAGCCCTCGTTCCCGAACTTTCCTGCTTTTTGGGATTTCACACCAACACTTTGTTGCTGGGTTGGAATTTCGAGCTACACCAACGGTAATCCTGAAGAAAAAAAATGGGGACAAGGTCCTCGAAATGCTATCGATCAGCTTGAACACTGTCAACCTACTTTGGATGTATATTTCTTACTTGTATAAACTCTCACATGTATGTTTTATTTGCAACACTAACAGCCTTTCTGTCACCACTTGGATATACTCTACTTTCTTAATGCTTTCAAGCAACTATACACACCCCCTTGCAACTGGAACCACAACACTTAACACCTCTAAATGTATCTCCCATAATAAAAATTATAACAACGACCAATTTATAATTAGAGATAAACTAAGGCAGCTAATAATAAACTGCAAGCTTGGGTTGTTTAACCAAAATACTATAAACCAGGTCACTAGGAAAATTAAAACTAACTACAAATATAAAGGACTCTATTCTACCTCATGCTATAAGGAAGGTAGTAAAGCAACGCACGATTATCCCACCAGTATTTGCAACCCAAATTATCCTTACTTAAGCACAATGAAACCAATAATTGGCCATACCAAGAGGCTACGCTATTGCACTGTCACATGAAAATCTGTTATTGGAACGTTAGGGGCTTAGCCCGCAAAAACATTTGGACTCAAATCGAGTCCATCTGTAAAACAGACAACATCCAAATCCTAGCCTTAGCAGAAACTAAAACAAAAAATGAACCAAAAACTAATCTCTGGCGAAAAGCTGGTTTCGACCAAATGCATTACTGCCCGGCTTCAGGTTTCTCAGGAGGCATTTGCCTTCTTTGGAAATCTACGCATCTACAGAATGAAACCTTCGTTATTATCCATTCAGAAGATAGATTCATTCATACCAAATATGTTAACCACACGATCAAAGTTGAATTTCACATACTCTTTGTATATGCACCACCAAATCCCCAACAGAAATTGGCCTTCTGGAATAAAATTTCCACCATAATCAATGTTCATCCAGAACCCTTCATGATAATGGGAGATATGAATGAAATTTCCTGTGACGCTGATAAGCTAGGAGGCCCCCCGACCCAAAACCACAGATTCCAAAGAATACAAAACTTTATTACCCAACATAGCCTTATCGATTTACCTACCTTTGGTAATAAATTCACCTGGCGTCGAAAAAAATTCGGGCCTGATAACACGTTTGAGAAACTAGATAGAGTTCTAATTCATAGTAGTCTCATAAACACCTTTCCAAATTTAAGCACAAAGAACCACCCTTTCACAACATCCGACCACTTTCACATATCCCTGGACCTCAAAGATAACCAGAGACCAAAACTACAACCCTTTAAATTCGAAATGGCATGGACTAAAAGACCAGACTATGAACTATTAGTCAAACAAGCTTGGAGAGTAGATACAGGAGGTTCTCCTCTTTTTAAATTAACTAGGAAGCTTCTAGAACTAAAAAAGAAGAGTAAACTCTGGTGCAAGAACACCCTAAATAACACTTTCCGTTAAATTCAAACTCTAGAAAAAAATCTGGAAAAAATTCAAGATAGACTATACCAACACTATGATGACAACCTTGAACATAAGCATAAAAGATTCCTTAAAAAGCACTCTGACTTAATTAATTTTCAAAAATCCTACTGGGGACAGCACGCAAAACGCGCGCATATAAAAGCAATGGACACAAACACAAAGTACTTTCACCGAGTAGCATCTGGAAGAAGGAATAAAAATGTAATCAAAACACTCCATAACTATGACGGACAAGTTCTTACAAATGACAAAGAGATAGGGAAAGAAATACAACATGCTTTCCTGAAGCGTTTTGAGGATTCTGTCCTTCAGAACACAACCCCGGACTCTCTGCATCTAATCTCTTCTGAGGTAAGTTCGGATGACAATGTCTGGCTTACGCGAGCGATCTCAAATGAGGAAATCAAAAAAGCTTGTTTCTCCCTAGCAAATGACAAATCACCAGGACCAGATGGTTTCCCTGCCGGATTCTTTAAAACCTACTGGCACATAGTAGGCCCCGATGTATTGAAGGCAATCAAAAAATTTTTCAATAGTGGTCATCTGCTGAAACAAATAAACCACACATTTATCGCTCTTATACCTAAAAGGGATAACCCAACTACAACAAATCACTTCAGACCTATTAGTCTATGTAACACCCTCTACAAGATAATCTCCAAAATTCTATCATAAAGACTAAAGACAATAATACCAAAACTCACCCATCCTCTACAAAGCGCCTTTGTCTCCGGCAGAGCTATTCAAGACAACATCCTCATAGCGCATGAAATCTTTCATTCGTTTCATAACAAAAAGGGTAAATCTGGCTGGATGGCCATCAAATTGGACATGGAAAAGGCTTTTGATATGGTCTCTTGGAGCTTTCTTATTAAAATACTCACGAAATTTGGTTTCGACCCACTCTTCATTTCTTGGATTAAGGAATGTATAACCACGGTTACTTATTCAGTATTAGTCAACAACGAGCCCACAGAAATTTTTTCGCCCACTAAAGGGCTTCGACAAGGAGACCCCCTATCCCCCCTTCTTATTTATACTAATCACAGAAGTACTTGCTAGAGAACTACAAGCACATAGTGTGAAATCAGACACTCAGATTGGTATCTCTATTTGTAGAGGGAGCCCAAAAATCCCCTTTCTGGCTTTTGCTGATGACATCATTATCTTCTCTAGCGCTAACGAAAAAGCGTGTAATCAAATCAACCAGATTTTGCATACATTTTGTAACAACTCTGGACAAAAAATCAACTTCCAAAAATCCTTATTCCAAACAACAACAAACATCACTACAGCGAATAAGAATATAATAAGGACAAAACTACAAATCCCCCACACCACAAATCTACAATCTTATTTAGGATGCCCAATCATCTCTGGAAAGGTGACAAAAAATACTTTTGCGACTATTATTGACAGCACAAAAAACCAATTATCAAAATAACTCTTATTCAGAGCAACTTAGCTGCAAAACCCCTGCATCTAATGCAATGCTTTATGCTACCCGCTTCGATACACAAGGAACTTGATAAAATAAATAAGAACTTTTTATGGAACAAAGGACCGCGACATAAACCGCTTGTTAGCTGGTTCGACATCTGTAAATCTCGTACTAATGGGGGTTTAGGCCTCCGCAGTTCCGAAGATATGAACTCAGCTCTACAACTCAAATTACTTTGGAAAATCATAGCGGAGCCAAATAATCCGTGGGTCACTATTATCACCCAGAAATACCTTAAAGAAACTCACCTGCTTGAATATACAAAAAAGGGTAACGCCTCCTGGCAATGGACAAAGTTATCAAAACTTATCTCCCTATTTAAGGAGGGTCTCCGTTGGAGTGTGGGAGATGGAAAAACCATAAACTTCTGGACTGACTCTTGGGTCAACCAAAAACCTCTAATACAGCTAGCTGATAACGCCGAAACAATAAACGTTGACCTCAAAGTATCACAGTTTATTAATTCAGATAAGCAATGGGATGATCCTCGGTTACAGGATCATCTTAAAGACCACCTACAAAAAGACCTAATCTTGGCTATCAAACAAACCCCTATCCCAACCTCAACTATACAAGATAGGCTTTACTGGCACTCTAGCAAGAGCGGCTGGTTTTCGACTAGCTCTGCGATCCAACTAATTCACCAGAAAAAGAATCATGTACATTCTGAATTAAATTGGATATGGAAACTACAAACACTCCCAAAAATTAAGGGCTTCTTATGGCGCATATCCAAAGACGGAATACCAACCTCTTGTAAACTGGCCTCTCGTGGTTGCGGCATTACAACCACCTGCCCTTCATGTGGCTCCGGCACAGAAAACTTAAACCATGTCTTACTCGACTGTACGAACACAAAAGAAACTATCCATTTATTTAATCCTCAAATAGCGCGATCTCTAACTAAATTCCACAACAGTTGCCTCCCAGTCCATACTCTGCTTAATGAAATCAAATCTGAACTAACAACTAAAGACTTCACCTCACTTACTGTGGCTTGGTGGAGTATTTGGTATTTTCGTAATCAATCACTATTCAACAACTTAAAGCCAGATCCAAAATCTATCAAAGCTTACATTATAGCACAACTACTAATATGGGATGTCACGGGGACTGAGGAGACCTTTATGACAACCCACTCAAATAAGACCACACCAAAACCTAAGAAAAGGCTTATAACCAAATGGAAAAAACCACCAGAAAACCACCTTAAGATAAATTTTGATGGAGCACTTTCTACAACCAGTTCTGGCTGTTACGGATTTATTATCCGCAGCCACGATGGCTCTGTGATCCACGCTGAGGCAGGTACCTCCCCTATTGGGACCGTGTTTGGGTGTGAGAGTTTCGCACTCTGGCAGGGTCTAAAGAAAGCTGCCGACTTAAACATAGAAAATATCATCGTCGAAGGCGATAACATCTCTGTTATCAATTGCCTTAAGCAAGCTGGAACATGTCCCTGGGAAGCTGAAATCATCATCTCTGATTGTCTCCTCCTTCTCAAACATTTCCGTATTGTGGTGGTTTCCCACGTTTACAGAGAGGCCAATCGAGCTGCGGACCGTTTATCCCACTATAGGTCCCCCTATTCTCATTCGAGTTTGCCTCCTGATCGATCCCTAATCGATCTCGTCCATTTGGACGCTCTTGGTTAAACACCCCGGGTGTTATAATCAAATTCTTATCGGTTCAAAAAAAAAAAAAAAAGTAAAGGAAAGCAGTGTCCCATTCCAAGTCATCGGCTGCTTTTATCAAACTATAGGACGGTGTAACTTTAAGACTTCATCTCAAAATACAATACTCAATCCATTCCTAAAAATATATCGTACCAGAAGTTTTTTCCCTTTAGAGGGATGGGCTATATAGATGTATGAAAAATAATATTTTTTTATTAAATGTCCTGATGTGTCGCTAGTATGCGGTGCTGCTTCTAGCGGTGCTTGACTTTGTCCGCCATTTTCATCCTCATCTTGTTTGGTTTTGATGGTTTTGCTTCGTTTATGTAGAGCTCTCTTGCTTGTGTTGTGCTCCGGCTCCGCTTTATATTTTCTTTGTTTTGACAGTTTACCGTCTGCCGACTTTTTCGGACATCGAGGTTCAGACCTGTCTGACCTCGAATTATTACCTAATAAATAAAATATTTTTTATTAAATATATTAGAAAAAACTTTAAATTTGTGATTTAAATTAGGGGTGGACGCGGAACGGGATGGGGTTGTCCGGCGTCCCGTTTCGCGTAATTTTTGCGGGACATGACGGGACCCGGGACGGAACGGACCTTGTCCCTCAAATAAAAAAGATTATAAAAAAAATCAAAATTTCATGTATATATTGCGATTTTCAAAGATGTTATAAATATTTATCTATAATTTTTCTATATTTTACAGGTTTCATATATATATATATATATATATATATATATATATATATATATATATATATATATATATATAATATCAGTGTATATGTGTATGAATTATAGTGTATGTATATGTATTTATATATACACACTGCATTATCTATATACACTGCTACATGCATTGCATTATATATATAGACACACACACACTCAATAATACATATTGTATAACATACTATATTATATATATATATTATTACATTATTATATACTTATGCGGGATGGAACCGGGATTTGTGGGATTTATGCCCACCCCTAATTTAAATAGTTATTTTTAGTTAAAAAAATTAAAAATCAAAAAACTATTTTAAAAATGAGATTTTTTTATATGTATACATAGAAAAGAAAGTTTTTGTTTAAATATATTAAAAAAACTTAAATTTGTTATTTAATTAGGCATTTGTAGTAGAAGAAAACTAAAAATATGTATGAAATTGAGGCTAATGTTACAAGAATTGAGAGAACGAAATATAAGAGGTAGCTTCCACGAGAAGAACGCGCGTCACACGCTTGTGCCTCTCCCCCTTCCCACACCCCCTTTGAACAGTTTTCCCAAAGAAAACCTAAATCGATCGAGTTTGAGAAATTTTGGTTGATCTCCTTTCTATCCGAGAGCCTAATTCTTATCCAAATCAATCATGGCTGGCCTAATCCATTTCTTTGGCCTGATTTCGAGTATCCCCTGTGGATCTATGTTGGCAATTTCCCTTTCGTTCCCGTCATTTTCCCTAAAGTTTGGCTTGCGTTAGGGTTCAAGCGTTTCCCTAATAGATCGGATCTGTTCATCCTACAGTGGTGTGGGAGAGTTTTGTAGGTGATGGTTACCCGGGTTCGATCAAATCACCCTCCGCCTTGGCCAAATCCGGCTTCGCCGGACACCTTGTTGATGTCGATTTGGGCGTTTGCGGTTGGTTGCGCTTCCTTCGGCGATGTCTGGTTGTTTGGTGGGGGACGTGTCCGGGAAGATGATCTATGCACGCTTCTCGACTTTGGAAGGGTTAGTTTTGTTTCAATTTCTCTCCTCGCTTTGGTTTCGGATGATCCACTCTACTTAAGTCGATGGTGGTGGTGTTGTTGGTTCTGCACTTTCATCTTTTGTGTCTTCAAAAGTCTAATATCTAAACACCTAATCTCCATCTATTTTTGTATCTGTGAAACTCTGTTGGCTCCTAATGGAGTTGACAAAGGGAAAAATCACATGGTAGCAGATGATCCTGCTCCACAAATGTCTAAAACCCAGCCGGAGGGCTCTAAACTTTATGAGGAGATGTTTATCTCTTATGATGATCGTGAGGAAACCCTGAAGTTGAAAACGACGATGTGAATTGAGAATTCGTTGGCAGCCTTCATTGGCAAACCCTTTGAGGCTAAGATGTTTCGGTTTTGGATCAGGTATGAGTCTCAGTCTACCTCTGAATCAATTAACTGGTTCGTTTTGCAATATGATTTTGAGAAGAATATCCGAAAGGGAAACCTAAATTTTGCCAAAACAACGAGACTGAGGAGATCTCATTCTCCAGTGATGTCGGGTTAAGGAAAAAAGGTTTGAAGGGATCTCTTGGCTCTAATTTTGTTGAAAGAATCACCAATACTTATATGAAACTGGTTAGAAACCACAGAGTACCTATAATGTATTGTTTGATTTGGTATGTATTCTTGACTCAATTTGGCCTATCATTCTACCATGTGTGGCTATTGAATTTGATATCATTGTATATAAAGCTATGGAAGAATGCCTTCTGTGTGGTGAAACTACCGTTTGGAATCCCTAATGATGTAAATAAGGGCCTTGGGACTCCGGTTCTTCCCTTGGCTATTCTACATTTCACCAAGGGTTATGATGCATTTTTGGATCACAAAGCCAAGCCAAACCGGGATCTTTTCCCTACGAGTAATCCATCTTCCGCTCCTGGTACATCTCTCTTGGAGTGTTATCAGTTGAGGTTGGCAAGGATGAAAAAGTTTTCCAAATGTGAACCCAGGTGGTGTGTGAATAATTCAGAAAGAACTAGTGTGGTGTCGTCCTTGCTGAAGGGTAAAACTAACAAACAATATAGGTTTGCGATGTGCCGGAAGAGTCTAAGTTCTGGTAAACATAGGTATGGTTGTTTGGGTAATTTTCTTATAGCTACGGTGTGTAATTGCATGTTACATAGGTGTAATGGTATATGGTCAAGAATATATGGAGTATAAGCTATTTCTATTGTGTGCAATTTTACCTCAACACTTGGCAAGATAGTATTCGTCGATGTAAAACCATCTATTGAGAGGGCAAAACAGACATACTCAGGTTGTTGGAGTAACATTCAATTGAGTCATAGGATTTCCAATTTGTTTGAGAATCTGTGTGTAGAAAATTATAATTTCCCAGTGGCATGTTGGGGTTCTTGTCTTCGAGTTTTTGGTAGACATGAAATCACAAACTGCTATCCTTCTTAGATATGTATATGAGAAACATTCTGTTATGTTTTATTTTTGGATACATTTGGCCATTTATCTTTGTAACCTTTGTAGTAATATTGCGTTTGGACAAATAAATCTATATTATATGTTCGATTTCAATGGTGTATCTTAGTGGAATTTTGTCTTTACGGTATGGGTTTCTAATTTGCCTATGTGGATAATTGTGAAGATAAAAAATGACCAAAGAGAAATTCACTCGTGCATTTTTTAGTATTACTGTAGAAAGAAGAGAGTTATGAAACAAGATTGACAAAACATGGAAAATTTCTAAGATTAACTCCCTTCAAGCTGAATGTCCCACAAATGGGTATATCCCATTTCAATGTCCACCCAAGCATCAGATTTGGTTGACGATTAGGGATAGAACCTCACTTTTGAGTAATGAGAAAATTTATACGACTAAATTCCTTCCAATAAATCAAATCTGTTGGTATAGAAGTTCATTAAGAATTAAAGTCAATCATCAGAAGGAATTATTCTATCCTATAGACCAAAGAGAAATTCACTTGTGATTTGTAGTAAATTTTTAAAATTGCTTAACTATTTCGTATTTACTTTTATGCCTTTTTTTTGTTAGAACGGGAAATTGCTAGTGCTTTCTGCTTTATCAGCAACGAAAGCTAATAAAATTAATTCCTTTGACTGGTTTTTCCTTTAATTGCTTCATGGGGCATTGCCTCTGACCATTATCCCATTTATCAAACTTAAACGTTGCTAAATGCTTTTTTTTATTTAACATGCTTGCTCAATTACCAGGGTTGTTCTATTCTTCATGTTTTCCTAATGACGGTTAGAATCAGAGTGTTTATGTCAAATTCGTATTAGTGAATTTGTGGTTGAAAAGATGAGTTATATTCTGTATTAAATTGTCTTCTCTCCATTATGTGGTTGCCTGGTTGGTATGTCAACTTCCACCTATCTTAGGTAATTTACTCTGACGAGGAGCATAGGTTTAATAGAGATATTACAGTTGGACTTATCAGAAGGGAGCTACTCCACTTAGCAGAGTACAATATTCATATGGCAAAGCTACTTGGTGGAAGGCATAGTATGTAATCGATTGTATAGCATTCTCCACTTCCATCCCTATTCTCCAATGCTGGCAGGATTTATCTCACATGATCGCAATATCTGCAGAAGCTACAACTGAAATTGCCATCTCTCTTATTAAAACACTCTCAAGTGAAGAGTCTAAAGTACTTTTAGAGCTTACCAGTGTAGTTGATGCACTTGCCAAAGTAACCTCTTACACCTACATTTGTTTAATCAAATTACTTTATATTTTCATTTCCAATGTGATCTTTTGGATGAAATGTTGTTTTGTGTCCATTAAAATCATCTTGAATGGTTATTTCCTTCTCAGCTCAACTACAAGTACCAAACCTTTTTCCTGGAAGAAACATAAAAAGGTTGATTTATTTGTGTGAATGGGCTTTTGAAATTAGAAACATATGAGATGTAGCAAAATTTTATCGATGTCTTTCTATTTCTACATATCTTGCTGCAAAAATGGTGGCTAAGGTGAATCTTTAGCTTTTCTAAGAGCCAAGCACGAGGACTGAAGGGTGTGCACATCGACATCAAGTTTGTTTCATTTGGTGGATTTTCTTGTAGATTTGAGTTAATTTCCATTTCATTGTGCAATTAAACTTCATTTTTGTACTGGAACAAACAAACTACCCGGGTGTGCAGCTAGTATATATATATAAAAAAAGGGAATTTCATAGCCTAGGCCATTTTGCCGGGGTGTAAAGGCATTTTTTTTCTTTTATAAAGAAACTTTATAGCCCGGTTCAAATAAAACCGGGTTGTAAAGTCACTTTTTTTATTTAAAAAAGTGACTTTACAGCCCTAAGTGAATTTTATCCTCCTTAGGTCTCAACTCATTCTCTTATTCTTTTTTTTTTGTCTGTTTTTTTTTCTTTCGCAATTTTTTTCCTTTTTTTTTTCATATGCTCTTCTTCATGCTATATCAAATGATTTTACTTGACTTTTATCCCTAAGTGAATTTTATCCTTCTTAGGTCCCAAGTAATGTGTAAACTACTAGCAAGAATCAAACATCTCATAAAAGTACTCCAAACATACAATCCATCACTCAAACCACCATCCACAATATGAATATTCACCAACTATTCCTAATTCCCGGATGGGTCAGGCTATAATTGACTATGGAAAAATCTTGTGGAGCTCAAAAGAATAGGCAATTAGGCTTAATATTGGCTTCAAGCAGAGGATAATATGCAAGGTGGGAATAGAGTCGAATAGGGCTAATAAAGGTGCCTCAATCATCTTTAAGTCATGTGCAGAAATCATAATATGCAGCCTTGAATAAGATATCTAAATGCAAGTCAAAGAGGAAGCAATTAAAGAGAGTACACTCAACAAGCAAGAGGACTAAATTAAGCGCAGTCCTGAATAGGCCTAAATAGCTCACCAGGTCATGTCTAGAACTTCAAGATCACCCAAAATCAAAGATCTTATGTGCTCAATCATTAACCAATTATGGTCACCAAAATAGTGTGGAAATCAGATATCAAAGGTTTCAACAATCCAAGCATATCATGGGGCATAAGTCTCAATAGATAAATTAGAGGACAAGTGGCATCCATATGGGAAAATAAGACCTAATCCTAGCTAATGCATAAATGTAATTACATAAATATATTTTTTTTCAATTTTTGCTTTTTTTAAATAACATGTTGATATGCATGCAATCTAAACTAAAAACAAATATACAAGTGCAACTGAAAATAAACATGCAATCCTAATCCTATTATGTCATGCAATTCTTCCCCCGCACTTAAATCAGGCATTGTCCTCAATGACACAAAAGACAACAAAAGATAAAAATATGAAGAAAAGAAATGAAAAAAAAACTAATATGTTTACTGCTGTGGTGGTAGGTAAGGAACCCGTCAGAGGCCGCGGGACGGCCATGCTAGGCCGCGGGGCAGCTGAGGACATGACCTAGCCGCGGGGCGGCCTGTGCTTTCTCTTAGACGCCTTTTCTCCCTGTAGTGTTAGCTCCCTAAAACCGAACAAAACCAAAAACTAATCTAACAAAACAAAAGACATAGAGGAAAATAGAAAACTTACCTTGGGTTGCCTCCCAAGCAGCGCCTTTGTTTAATGTCGTTGGCTCGACAGTTTATTCATCCACTCATTCAAGACTCAAGCGGACATTGTCAGCGCCCTTAAGAGCAAATCAAACTCTCGTGCCCAACCGATATTCAAATGCACACTAAAGATGAAGCAATTGGTAATTAAAAATATAGCAATGAGAACCGTTACCAACTTACCATTCATTCGAACTTGATTCTCCCTCGAGGGTATGTAGGACCACCAACACAGTTCCGCTGGTGGTTTGTTGAAGTAGTGGCTCCATGGATCCATATTCACCAAAATCTCCCAATTTGCAAAAAGGTACTAATTTCTTGTTCGGGAACCACAGAAATCGGTTCCGGACTTGGCTCCTTGATAGGCGAGTTAGGGATGATTTCTACGAATGGAGGGAGCATCGAAACATACTCAATCTCTAGGGACGTCTCCTTAGATTTCGTGTCGATAACCACTAGATGCTCTTCTCCATTATCGGAGAATTCATCGTTGCTTGCATCTTGGCTTTCATCAATTTGAGGAGTAGAACATCACTCAACTACCAACTCCTTCAATGTTTGAGTGAGTTGGATAATTGCTTCCTCATTTCGATTATTCATCTCACGTAATTGCCCCATTTTCTCCATCAAGACAATGATTGAATCCTCCATGGACGGGTCGGAGTACTCCATTGGTTGAAACATCGAAGTGTAGGATTCTTCATCCGCCGATTGGTCACCCATGTAGCAGAAAAGATCCCATAGTCCCGACACTCCTAAACCAGCAAAGCTTCCATTGTTTATGGACTTGGCAAGTTCTTGTGTCTCAGGAGTCATGCCCTCAATAACGCAAAGCACCATATCTCGCAAACTATCTTGGAAACCCCGTGAATAACGGATGTCCACTAAATTTTGCAATCTCGTGAGGTAATGGTGAAAATACTCTCCCTGAAACTGCCATAACTTCAACATCTTGAAATATTAGCAATTAGGTGTCGCGAACCGTAAGATAGGTCCACGACGGGGTTAGATGTAAATATATACAAAGGTTAGCGATAAAAAGACATAAGAAATTTCAAGAATTCCCCGGCAATGGTGCCAAATTTTGACAAGAGGAAAACCTGTCGTTGTTCCTGCCAAAGAATACTCAAACTCACAACTAGTACAGTTGGTAAGAAAGAGGACGATCCACAGGGAAATCTAATAATTCCAAGTATCAATTTAATCGCAAGTAACAGCAAGAGAGAGTTTGATGAGAAAAAGATCCGCCTTTTGTCAAAGCGGAAACAAGTAAACAAGGAAATAAAGGTTGTAGAATGCAATAGAGAGAAATAGGTTCACCTACAATTTGTCACTTCAATTGATGAATTTGATCCTTGTTTCAGCCTCTAGTTCTTTTATTTTCCTATCAATGTCCTTGTCCAGATCTTAGGTAAATTACTAGTCCTACGAGTCCTAGTAATCCTTATCTCTAAATAACCCTAACACGGTTAAGATTTAACCTAGAGATAGTATTAAGACTATGAATTAACCAAGGTATATGCAATATCAAGCTACGAGTCGATATTTAACATATATTCAACTTCCTACACATCCAATTAGTCCTACGAGTCCTAAAGGGATATGATTGCCACTTTGGTTAAGGTTCGCTACGAGGAATCTACAAAACCCTAGCAATTGAATGAATCTACTCTAACTAGTTGATCAGGCCAGAGAGAATAAAACGCATTCAAAGAATTAAGCGCAAGGAAGCCAAAACATTCAAATAGGAATAAGAACTAGATTAAGAAACTCACAATTCAATAATCAAGATCCAAACTGTAGGGAAAACCTTCGAGAGTTTAGCTGCTCATGCTCAACGTTCTCTCAATAATTCTCTAAACTGCATAAGGTTATTAGTTAGCTGCCTAAGAAAATAACCCTAATAGTCCTTAAATAAGCCTAAGAAAGTCGGCCAAAAAAATTCTAAAGAAACCCTACTTAATGTCTAGAACTGAATCGGCGGTTCTGCTGAGGCCACGGGGCGGCTACCGAGGCCGCGGGGCGGCCAGGCGATTGCGAAATCGTTCGTCAGAGCTTCGAGCAGCGGGGCGGCTAGTGGTGGCCGCGGGGCGGCCATTCTGTTCACAGCGATTTTTATTCTTCGAATTTGGTCTCGATGTCAACACAAAAGTTGTAGATCTCGGAAAGAGTTTTCCAACACATGCTTATAATAGGCATTCTGACCAACGAGGCCTCCAGAAAGTGTGTTACAAGTTCAGCTTGTCTGGCGACAAGTTCTACTGACTTGTTCTTCACTTAGGCTCTCAAAATTCGACTTCGCTTTCATGCTCTGCACTTTTCTTCCTTAACTTGAATCTTCCTTCATCCAAGAGGCTCCTCATTCCTCGTCGGATCCACATCTACCTGAAATTAACCATAAAATTGCATAGATTCCGACTCTTCCAATACCACTGGTAAACATGTAATTGTAACTAAAATATGCACTATTTACAACCAAACTATGCTAAATGAATCCCTAATATGCATATCTAATCATGCTCTATCACGTGTCTAGAGGGCATCCGTGATATTAGGCTGCAATATGAAGAAAAAAAACCACCCCTAATATCACGGGCGTGTCTAGACTCAGTCTGTGATATTAGGGTGCCATGCCTATTAGCCCATTGAGCTAAAGCCCGGGCGTGTGTTTTCTTAAATCTGTGATATTATGCCCTAAATATCCGTGATATTAGACCAATTTTGTACTAGTGTTGATTGGTTTCCCCTTTGGACGTCAAGGTCCTCGGGTACCGTTCTTATCATTTGCAGACGACGTTATAATTTTCTTGAAAGGTAGCTTATCATCATGCCAAAAAGTCAAAGATATTGTAGACTTATACTATGTAATGTCAGGACAGAAAGTAAACTATCATAAGTCGGCTTTCCATGTCACAGCTGGAATACCTAGAGCTAGAATTTCAGCGATTGAAGGTTGCTTAAACATTTCAAAGGAAATAAACCTTAACAAGTATCTCGGATGCGCAATTATTAATGGCAGAGTAAATAAATTGACTTTTGAAGACATAGTCATCAAATCTTCAAATCAACTAACAAAATGGAGAGCTGACTCCCTATCACAGCAAGGCAGAGCTACTCTTATTGCGTCTAACCTATCATCAAAACCGTTCTATACCATGCAGAGTTTTATGCTTCCGGCCTATATTCACAACATACTTGATCAAATTAATAGATCGTTCTTTTGGAATAAGGACTTAAGTTATAAGCCGCTCATCAGCTGGGACAAAATATGTAAACAAAAACAACATGGAGGCATGGGTCTCCGTAAGGCTAAACATATGAATGAGGCCCTACAACTCAAACTCCTATGGAAAATCATGGTGGAACCAGGCAATATTTGGGTCAAAGTTATTTAGTATAAATACCTCAAAACCGAAAATTTGCTTAATTATAACAAAAATACAAGTTCATCTTGGCAATGGTCCAAACTCCGGTCTCTTATCCCGAAATTCAAAAAAGGTCTGGCTTGGCTAGTAGGCAATGGCAGGACTATCAATTTTTGGACAAATAACTGGGCAACCAATCTGGGTATTCTCCAACACAGTGCCTGTCATGACAGAATAGACTGGAATGAAAAAGTTAAGGAATATATCAACAACAAAAAATGGAATTCTGACAAATTACGTCAATTCTTAGACCAATCAACTATAGAGCAAATTTTGAATATCCCTCTCCCAATTCATCCGATTGAAGAACGGGTGTATTGGCGGCCAGCGAAAAAAGGTTGGTTTATTACATCTAGTGCATATAAGCTGTGCGACCAATCTGCATCGAATAATACCGATGAGAATGCTTGGATTTGGAAAATTAACATTCCTCCTAAAATTAAAAACTTCCTTTGGAAATTAAGCCACAACGCCCTACCAACTGCTTCTAGGCTTGCAAGGTGTGGAGTAGCTGTTCCGTCCTACTGCTCTATGTGCAACTACCAGAATGAGGATGCATATCACTTATTTTTTTAGTGCAGATTTAACCAATTCGCCCAAAAATTACACCCTCGCCATTTGACTAACATTAATAGAATTATTTCAACATCTAGAAACATCTGCCTGGTAATGAGCTATCTTGGCCAAACACTTTCTAGCAGAGAGAAGACAGATTTGGTGTTTAGCTGGTGGACTGCATGGAATACTCGTAACAAATTCATTTTTAAACATGAAAAACTGCCAAATCCAGAAGGTTTCAATAAACAAGTCATTACACGTAAATCAAATTGGGAATCAGCCTCCCAAATCGATTCGGGTGTCGGTTGGGGAAAAGTAAATAAAGCCTATAGGAATGAGCCTACAATTAAAAGACCAGCAAATAAAATAACCAAGTGGAAAAAACCTCCCAAAGGTCTATTGAAACAATTTCCTTCTCTCATATTTACCGTAGTGGTAATAGAGTGGCCGATAAGGTTGCACACCTTTGTCACTCCTGCTCTAGCATGGGAGCCAAGTTTATCGATCCCGGACTTATGGACCTCATCCGAAAGGATGCTGTCAGCTAGTCCTCTTATTGAGGACACCCGAATTCTTACCTAATCAAAAAAAATATAAGAGGTAGAACTGTCATTTCTTGGGTGTTTTAACAAGGAGATGTGCATAGCTTCATATATATAGGCTTAGGTGACAATGAAATAGATAAGTAAGACATAAATAGCTATCATTTGGTTCTCCGCCATGTGGGGATTTAGAGAGGTGAAGAGTTGGGGAGGTGAATCATCCATCATTTATGATTAACACTTACCCTTGAATGTACACCTCTAACATTACAAACTATCTCATTAATAATCTTGCCTAGAAAAATCCAATGGGACAAAAGCTAGGGCTAAGGGAAAAATAGTACAGATGTCGTTTGATACGCTTTGGTGATACTAGCTCATTAAAAACCTTGTTAGGAAATTAACCCAGTGGGACAAAACTTGATCGAAGGGAAGAAGAGTGTGGTGCATATATTCTCCCCCTGCATTCGATATCCTTCTTGGAGTCTTCTCATTCTAATTAGCTCGATCTTTAAACTTGTTGATGAGATGATTCCTTTGACTTCGGTTTGCTCTACTTTTGATCATATCTCGGTGTCAAACTTCTTTAAAGGCACTAATATAAGGTACTTTAGTACCTAGTGTGCTCTTCATAATTGATCTAGGGGATAGGATTTATCAATGCATGATGTATAAGTTGCTTTATTAAAAACCTTACCTTGAAAAAACCCTATGGGATAAAAATCAAGATTAAGAAAAATAGTACAACTTATGTATGGTACTTCACAAATATATGATACTTTAAGTACTATAAGTGATAATGTCTATTTTAGTTATGTTTTAAGTATAGATTTGCATATTAATTTAGAGCATTTTTATATATTTTACAGTTATTTTGTATTATTTGGTTTTCGGAGTCTATACTGGTACTTTTATATATTTTAGGTATTTTCAGGTAGATCGTATGAATTTGGAGATAGATGGTAATTTATGGGATTATTTTGCAATTTGGAAGGTAGATGGGCTAACCTAAAATTGATATGTGCTAGCGAAAAGGTCAAGGAGACAACAGCCCATGTGGTTGAAATGCTTCAAGTGAATAACAGTTGCTTACGGCTATTTTCATATTTCCATTATATATGAAAAAATAACCGAAAATAATACGAAGTATCAGCGGTGAACAAAAAATAATATAAATTTTAAAAATGACTAACTTATATACCAAAAATAATATGAATTTTAAAAATTACAAACTTACATATGAACTATAATAGGTTAAACCAATTTTGATACAAAGGCTATAAATAAAAAACAAAAAATTAACGATTTAAAATGTAATTAATAAGAAATTTTAGGGAAAAATTATAAATTTAGAAGATTCATCATCTCCCCCCATTACATCTTCCCCCATTTCAAAAAAAGATCTTCCCCCATTTCAGATCTGGGAGTAGTAGAATGCAAATAGAAGCCAACCTAGGGCCTA
Source organism: Persicaria maculosa (assembly GCA_963922045.1). Taxonomy (NCBI): domain Eukaryota; kingdom Viridiplantae; phylum Streptophyta; class Magnoliopsida; order Caryophyllales; family Polygonaceae; genus Persicaria; species Persicaria maculosa. Next base: position 42,418,455 of record OY998271.1, read on the forward strand.
ATCATCTCCCCAGGTTGTTTATCTTCCTGAGCCAACCTAGGCTTCTAGTCGTCGGACTCATTAACTTTCAGGCGGTGGAACCCTTGCCGTCATTGTTGGATTCTTCGACTTGCAGGCCCGCAGTGGAATCCTTGACGCGCTGCCGATGCCGATGAGACGATGGCTACAAGTATCCCTCGAGGATGATTCTGTCGACGTGGAGGATCTATAAGGCCTGAATCCAACCTCGATTTGACTTTCATCTCCCCAAATTATTCATATTTGATGTTGATAAAATTAGTTTTGTTGTTCAACCATGGATAAAAATTGGGAAATTGGGGATTTGGGGTGTATACAGGTCATTTGGATCTCATGTATCTATATTGGTAGAGATTAAAAATAAAATCCTTTTATGTTTAATCTTTGACAAATAATTATAGATGGATGAACCATTGAACGATAATGAAGAAGATGATGAACAGAGCACTCAAATCAGTAGAAAAATTTAATTAGACTCAATGAAAAATTTTATAGTCTTACAATTTTAACCCAATTTTCTTGTGAATTATATATTGAGTCTAATTAAATTTTTTATTTTATAATTTTGGACTTTGTATCAATATTGGTTTAATAGAGAATAGTTTATATATAAATTTGTAATTTTTCTAATTCGTATCATGTTTGGTTCACCGTTGATAGTTCGTATTATTTTTGGTCATTTTTCCATTATATATATATACACTAGACAGATTAGGATGTTAGATATATTATACAGTATACGGATTTTATATATATTGAATACATACATTCATATGGAATTAAGGGGACTGACGGTGATCACTTTTAACTCCTGACCCTAATCGTGTTTTGTTTTATTTTTATGGAGACCTCTCTGTATTTTGCTTTCTCTGTATTTTGCTTGTTATGTGAAGCTTTGTTTGGATTAGTCTCTGTATTTTGCTTTCTCTGTATTTTGCTTGTTATGTGAAGCTTTGTTTGGATTAGTTTACGAGTTTCTGAATCTTATTCTTATTTTCTATATGCAACTTCTTTATACTTAAAGATTTGATTATTGTATTTTATCTGGCATGATCAATGAGTTAGAGTTAATTCAATTGCTAAGGTTTTGTTGATTCCTCTAGTGAACCTTAACACAAGTAGTAAACTTATCCCTTTAGGACTGATTGAACTAACTGAATAAGTAAGAAGTTGAATGTGTGTGAAATCCTTCATCTATAAGGGTTGCAGATACCTTGGCTAATCTTTTAATTTAAAGTTATTGATTGAGTTAAATCCACCTTGGAGGACTGCTCAATATATGACTAGTTAGACTAGTAACTAAATTAGTTCAGGACAAGAACATTCATAGAAAAACTAGAAGAACTAGTGGAAGTTACAAGGATCAATTTAACCGGATAAAGTAGATAGTTGTAGGTGGAACTATTTCTCCTCATTGTCCACATTACTTTGTGTATAGTTTATTTTGTTTTCTTTCTAATTTTGATCGCACAAAACCCCCCATTTTCTACTAATTGGTAAATAGACACTACTTAAGAATAACTTGATTCTCTATGGGATTGCCTCATGCTTACCAAACTACATTAGTTAATTAGGTTCGAATTTATTTTGATACGGTTTACGCGACTAAAAGACCGTTCATCAATAAGCATCTTTTCCTTTTGGCTTAATCACTTAGATATGACGAGGTTTTCATATTGATACTTCGGGCATTTTAAAGTAATCGATCATTACCATCTATATTCATTTATTAATAATCAATTTGGGTATGTAACTAATATGCCTATCAATTACGCATGAGTCAGTTCATTGACAACCAAAGATTATTGGTGAAGATATTTTCATATCATCCACTCTAGACTTTTGTGCAATCCATCAGGTTTTATATCTTACAACTTTGTTTCGCTTATTGTGGTTTTTGGATGAACACCCACTTAAAACCAGTGATGTTATACTTTCCGGTGTTGGAACTACGAGCCTAAAAACATTATACTTAAAGAATTCATCTTTGCATGAATTGCTTCTTTCTGGCTCTTCACAATGATTTCGATGTCGACATCCATTATCTATTTGATTATCATCATATTCTCATAGGCTCATGATCTCTTCCGGGAAATCATATACTTAGAGCCTAGTGATCTTCAACACTTCCGGTGTATTTGAGAATCACTTGAAATTCGTTGAGTTGGAGTTACTTTTGGAACTTCTAAATGAACTAGTGGAATTTATGTGACTTTGTCACTTTCTTGGATTTAGTAAATGCTTATTTGTTAAACCATATAATCATTTCATCTATTGAACTTCTAGTTCATTTATATTCATCCGCGGATATAAATTGTAGAGAAGTTGCTTCCATGCAATCTCTTTCTTAATAGTCTCATTTCCTCTCCCCCTAAATACCGAGCATTTGATCACCATTATAAAGCTCTAGGTATTTGATATCAATAGGGACCCAAACCTCATATACCATTCAACTTCTTTGTGATCTCATTTTAGTTCATTTTATGGAGAAGGTCTTGGAGCATATACTCCCTTTTGAAGATAATTTGGGAGCAGTTATTGTGTCAAATTCGAAATGCAAAAGTACATGGGTCCATTTGACTAACGACTCTTCTAAGTCGTTGTGAGCTACTATATGCTCCACAATGTGATTGATAACATTCTCTACCTTTTCATATGGACAATGTGTTAAGGCATCTATATTGGAATAACAATGGTCCATACAGTGGTGTTTTATATTCGCAGTTGTCTTATTGAACTCGGTCAAGAGACATAATAGACTCAACATTTACTCTTTATTATAGATTGTCTTTGAAGACTCCACCTTGATTGTAAGATCCACCTTGATTGTAAGATCTTGAAAGCTAACCTATAGGTCTTTGAAAAAGGTTGATGAAAGACAAAATAAGACCCTGATTTCAAGGTCTTGAAAGCAAGGCAAATGTTTTATCTCGTTTTGGATCCGATAATATGTTATTCAATCTTATGTTTTTATTTTGCAGGAATTTTTATATAGTTCAATTATGTTGAGCCTTGTTTATCTTCTATATGGTCTTTAGATAATTGGGCCTAAGTCTTTACTGAACCTGCGATACTGAAGCGGTAAAAGCCAAGCACTCAAGTTCTCCAATATATTCAATATGTTGTTCACAGTTTCTCTCGCATTTTCTCATTGTTCTTCTTTAGTTTTTATTTTGAGAGTTGAGGGAAACATAAGATATTTATAGTAAAATTCATTTGTTTTATACTAAGAGTATTTCATACTCAAAACATATACACACTTTGGTGTGTGGTGAGGGCTTTTATTTCACTTGTGAGTTTGGGTTGCTAGATAGAAGCGGTGAGGCTTTGTATAGAAGAAGGGAATTTCTTTTAGGTTGTCTAGGGCTCATAAGAAAAGTGAAATAAGAGTTTTTACGGGTTGGACAACCGTAGGCGGGGACGTAGGCCAAGTTCGTGCCGAACCTCGTTCACAATTCGCTTGTCTTATTTTATTTCCGCATTTAATTTTCATTTACTCGCTTTACTTTTCCAAAGGACTGGCAAGTGTTTGATTGCATATCAAGACCTTGATATAGCCTTGTTATTTTTGTGTTTTGCGAAAATTGCCCATACTCTATTCATTCCCCCCCCCCCCCCTCTCCTTCTAGAGTATTTATATCACCTATTAGACTCTTCAATTAGTATCAGAGTTTGGCTCACTTTTATTTGATCTAACCATCTTGTGAGTTTTATCATGTCTAACATAGGTGATGGAGGATTTGCCCAAGGGAGATCAACCAATCGACCTCTACTTTTCTGTGGCAACAACTTCGTACACTAGAGATCCTTGATGCACATGTTCGTTATTGATCAAGATCTTGAGCTTTAGGATCTTATCAAGAAAGGGTCATATGTTCTAAAGAAGATTGGCCCAACCGGACAAGATGTGCCTAAAGATGAGAGTGAATACACTCAAAACGGATCCGGGGAACGTGGAAAAAAATTACAAAGCAATGAATTTACTTTATTGTGGACTTGATGCTAATAATTTTAATCGTGTTTCTTCTTGCAAGAGTGCCAAGGAAATCTGGGACAAACCGGTGGTCACTTATGAAGGAACCAGTCAACTCAAAGAGAGCAAGATTAGCATTTTTCTGCATCAAGATGAGCTCTTCAAGATGAACTCCGATGAAGTTGTGAAGGACATGTTTATGAGATTCACTAAGATCGTCAACAACCTGGACTCACTTGGGAAAACCTTCACATATGAAGAGAAGGTATAGAAAGTTCTAAGGAGCCTACCTAAAGCCAAGTGGAGACCCAAGGTGACTGCAATTGAGGAAGCTCAAGACCTTACTTCACTATCATTGGACAACCTCTTTGGAAAGCTCATCACCCATGAGATGATTCTCAACGAAGAAGACGGAGAAGTTCCTTCCACATTCAAGAACCTTGCTCTCAAGGCAAAGAAGGAAGAGATACAATACGCTGAGGATGAAAGTGATGATGAGGATGAAAGTGATGATGAGGAAGATCCATTCGCCCTCATCACAAGAGGACTCACACGAATTTTAAAGATGAAAAAGCAATTCTCTAATCGAGATTATGCTGGACCATCTAAATACAAAGGTAAGTCCTCTAACCCTCCTAAGAAAACTAAAGTACTGACTTGCTATGAATGTGGTGAAACAGATCACTTTGTGAAGGAATGCCCAATAAAGAAAAGGAACAAGTTCAAAAAGAATGATCAAAGAAAGAAAGCTATAGTGGCTGCCTGGAGTGATTTGGATTCTTCAAGTGATTCAGACATTGAGGGTGATCAAGCCAATCTATGCCTAATGGTCGAACATGAGAAAAGTCAAAGTCAACATCTTGATGGAGTGGAAAGAAAGTTGATTTTTAGTCCTCTTGATGTGTTGTCTGAGTATCTAAAGAATATGATTTCTAATGAAGAAAACTACAACACAGAAATCAACACCTTGAAGGAGAAGCTAAAGGATCAGGAGAAAAACATATGTGAAATGTCGTTGAAAATGAGAAATCTTAAGACTTCTTAGTCAGCCCTTGACAATAAAGTCAAGGCCTTGACATCAGAAAACTCTTATCTCAAGCAAAATCTTTCCTCTATGAAAGATTGCAATAATCTCTCCTCACCTTAACCTGTTTTTTAAGGCCCCTCATAGGCAGGTTCCTCACCCAGGAAAGACTTAGATTGTTCAAAATAGCTTTGCGAACGGGCATCCGTGGTCGAAGATTACCGCCACCCCTCATCCCTCTCAAAGTCACTAAGATGATCAGTCTCTTTGCTAGAGCTAGACATCTTCAAAAAACAAAAATAGACTATGCTAAAAGTATTCACAAAAAGACCTCGAGGTGGTTCAATTTAGGAAAAATGACTCAAAACAATACCAACTATCACATGTGAACCAAAAATAATACGAACTAAAAAAAGTCTCAAAATAATACAAACTATCCACCTATAAACCAAAAATAATACAAACTTTAAAATCAACTAAAAAAATACAAACTATGAACTTTTAACTCAAAATAATATAAACTTTTGAAGTTGAACTAGGAGAAAAATCAACAAAACATTATTTATCAAAATTACAAAAATATGTGTATATAGTCACACTTTGCACAAATGCATCCCCTTTATTTTTTAAATACACCAGAACGACTATGGGCCAAAGTCAATCAAAACGTTCAAGTTCACATAAAATGAAAATAAAAATCAACAAGAATACCAAGAACAATATGAAGAACGCCAAGAAAAAAAAGGAAAGAATGTAGAAACTCACCCGAGATTGGTAGCGGATTGACCAAAAACTTCAACTAGAAAGCAAAAGTTGGCACACTCGCAGAAGTTGGCACACCCGAGATTGGTAGCGGAGAATGAAGAAACTCGATAGATTCTGGGGACAAACTCGTCAGCGGATGAGACAGTATTATCCACTCACATGAGCCGAGTGTGACGCTTGCCTCCATCCTACGAGTCCAAAGGGACCCGCCACGTGGTGAACGCCTTAAAACACTTGTCACCCGTTGTCCATACAACTAAGGTAGTATAAAATCCATACTCGGGCTAGATGAGAAGGGCTTTTTGGAAGTTCAGAGAGAGAGAGAGAGAGAGCGATTTAGTAATCCGTTTGCACATCCCCGTGTTAGTTGGAGGTTAAAAATCCATGCTCCGCAGAACTTCGTCTTGCTCCATCCGCGTCACCATCACTTAAAGTCTCAAAAGAGCTTCCAAGAGCAGATATCCAAACTAAGTAACTCTTGTCCGTGACGCAGAAAAGTTATTTCTATCAAATTTAGGATGGATGATACCTCTAAGGAAATGGAAAGGGCAAATCCGCGTCCCGATATTGGCTCAAGTCATGACACACAGCTTTCTCATATTGCCACGTGTCTCAGGTAAGCTCGATTTATTGTAGCGATTTGACTCAGATCCAACCTAGGTCCCATTAAAACGGGACTTTTAGATAGGGATTCGTTAGTTACCACTTATCAAGTATCAACTAGATGACACAATCCTAACTGCACTTGCGGCGGCTGTTAGCAGTATATATTTTATAGATAGAGTTGTACATATTTACGATTGTACCCTCAGAGTTTTCACCCAATGATATAAATACAGGAGTAGGCTCCTCTGATATCCTTCAAGGAATCAGTTATCTAAACACTTACATGGTATCACAGCTGATAACTCCCTCCCTTGATGAAAATCGGAATAAAGTTTCAAAGGCCTTGACAGTTTGTCTGTGTCAAAGGTCTTGGAGCTTTAACAGTATTATGTCCGAATATTATTTAATATTATATACTTCCATTATATTATATGCCTAACTAACCTTTCAGGAAGTATTATTCGAATTACTTCTTTCCTTATGGTGCATATTGAGGAGATCCAACCATGACTACGCGATCTCAAGCTGGGATCGTCAAACCCAACCCCAAATACAACCTCCTCACCTCATCCACTCCCATATCACCTATACCTAAGTCACCACAAAAGGCCCTACAGGACCCAAATTGGCATGCCGCCATGGTCGATGAGTTTAGTGCTTTAATTAAAAATGGCACGTGGGACCTCGTTCCTAGGCCTCGGGACTCTAATATCATTAACTGCATGTGGTTATTCAAACATAAGTACAGGTCTGATGGGTCACTTGAACGACACAAGGCTCGCCTCGTTGTCAATGGCAAGTCTCAGGAGGTTGGTGTGGACTGCGACGAAACGTTTAGCCCGGTCGTCAAACCCGCTACCATACGCACTGTGTTGAGCATCGCTCTCTCTAAGGACTGGCTTATTTACCAGCTGGACGTCAAGAACGCTTTTCTACACGGTAACCTTCAGGAAACTGTGTATATGCATCAGCCTCCAGGCTTCTATGATCGCTCGCGACCCTCTCACGTCTGCCTTCTCCGGAAGTCTCTCTATGGGTTGAAACAGGCGCCCCGCGCCTGGTATCAGCGTTTCGCCACGTACCTCAGTGCAATTGGTTTTCGGAGCAGTCAGTCAGATCACTTCCTATTTGTCTTCCATTCAGGGTCTGACACGGCGTATCTATTACTGTATGTTGATGACATTGTGCTTACTGCATCTTCTCCATCGTTACTGTCTCGCCTGATGGGACTGCTGCGTTCAGAGTTTGCCATGACGGATCTTGGTCCCCTGAGCTATTTTCTCGGCATCTTTGTGACTCGCACTCGGGATACATTGTTTCTTCATCAGAAGAAATATGCCCTTGAGATTGTCGACAAGGCTAGGATGACATCTTGCAAGCCCGCTACCACTCCTATCGACTGCAAGTCCAAGCTCGATGCTGCCTCCAGTCCCAAGGTTGATGACCCTACCGCATATCGCAGTCTGGCAGGTGCCCTCCAGTATCTGACGTTCACTAGGCCAGACATTGCTTTTGTCGTCCAACAGGTTTGCTTATACATGCATGATCCCCGTGAGCATCATCTACAGGCACTCAAGCGGATCATTCGGTACATCAAGGGCACCAGTGACCTGGGATTGCACCTATGTCGCGGCCGCTTCGACACTCTCACAGCCTACTCAGACGCTGACTGGGCGGGTTGTCCGGAAACCCGCCGTTCCACCTCTGGCTTCGCCGTCTACCTTGGTGACAATCTGGTATCGTGGTCCTCCAAGCGTCAGGCAACCATATCTCGCTCCAGTGCCGAGGCTGACTATAGAGGTGTCGCCAACGCCGTGGCGGAAACATGCTGGCTACGCAACCTCCTCTGCGAGCTTCGCGTTCCACTTCGTGCCGCTACATTGGTCTACTGCGATAATGTCTCCGCAGTTTACCTCGCATCGAACCCGGTTCAGCACCAGCGGACCAAGCACATCGAGATTGATATACATTTCGTCATAGAGAAGGTCGCTCTAGGCCAGGTTCGAGTGTTACATGTCCCTTCTGCCTATCAGTATGCGGACATCTTCACAAAAGGATTACCTACTCCTCTTTTTACTTCTTTTCGTTCCAGTCTTGCTATTCGCTCACCTCTAGCTGCGACTGAGGGAGGATGTTAGCAGTATATATTTTATAGATAGAGTTGTACATATTTACGATTGTACCCTCAGGGTTTTCACCCAATGATATATATACAGGAGTAGGCTCCTCTGAGATCCTCCAAGGACTCAGTTATCTAAACACTTACAGCAGCATGTTGAGATATGAAAGGATAAAACTTGTTCCAAATCGAAAGTTTGAACAAAAATTAAGTCTAAGTATATAAGTTGGTAGGCTAGGTTTTCTATTGTCAGTTGGTTGTAAGATGAAACATCACCTTATTTAATTATGTGTTGGACTTAGAATGCACATACACATGACTCCGGTCACTTATCCGAGTCGGACTTTAAGAGTGTCCTCGATGGGAGACGCAAAAAAAGCCATAAAAACAACTGTTATTATATTACGGGTCAACCTTTGTGCGTCAGTTAGTAATTCATAATTAATCCATACAAATCTTAATGTTTTCTAAAATTCGAATTTATGGAGCATTATCAATTAACATGAGTAGGACTTCATAACGAGTAAAATCACAACATTTGTATATTATAATTAAGAAAGATGGTTGCGGTTCGGTAGAGGGGTCATGAAACTCTTATTGCTGGAATAAATAACAAGTAATTAAAGACACCAATAAAGATAATCTTCTTTTTTTTCCAAATTTGTTATATCTATAGAATTTTTTTTCAACATTATCACAAATAAATAAATAATTACGAAAATATTCACTGTTTTAAACATTTTACACAAATATTCATTTTTTGCAGGTTCATCAGAAAAACGCGGTCCTACTCCGCGTTTTATTCCCAAAGCTGGAAAGAGAATTGGCGCAAGTGTTGGGGATTTAATTTTACGAAAGAAACGCGGTCTCAGACCGCATTTCTATGGGCACTTAATTTTACTTGTAATCCACCAAAAAAAGAATTTTTGACTCTTTTTTCTTCTGAAACTACACAGAGAAACGCGGACCGCGTTTCTTTGTTTAATCCACGCCCAGTCAGCAATAGTTGACCTGTGGGGCCCCATCAGCAAAGAAACGCGGTCCTATACCGCGTTTCTTTTGCCAGGTAAGCATTTTCATAAACGACAATAAATTTCTTTTTTTTTAATATAGAAACGCGGTCTCAGACCGCGTTTCTTTCTTAAACTTAAGGCAATACTAATTAAAATAACACAACCTTTAAAGGGGTGTTAAAAATATATCCATACCTTTCAAATGTAAGATAAATATCTCGACCTTTTTAAGGAATGGTAATATAATATCCCAAAATTTTCTCCCCCACAAAAATACTTACATGACACATATGTGGCAAAAAATAATGACCATATTCACATACGTGCCCTTGAATCTTAATGCTCGAATTATACAAAGCATAGTCTAGATTGTCATGATAATTTAAAAAAAATAAAAGTCTCTTTTGTAACTAAAAAAATCATTCAATTTAATATGTTTTTATAGATTATAATTAAATTTAATCAAAACAAATATAATAAACAAGTCAATATTTAAAATATAATTTTCAATATCTTGATTGTGTAAAATATCATTCAAGTTTATTAGATTAAATTAGGTTGGTTTTTAAGTTTATCTCAATTTTTTTATTTTGGATTTAAGAAAAAATAAAAAATAAAAAAATTACATTCTTTTATATATTTTTTAATAATAATAATTTACTTCTTATATATAAATGAACACCATTGAATAATCTAAATAATTAAATTTTTATTTCAATTTCGTAGTAACATAAAGTTTATAATTGACAAACTATTCTTCAGTTTTGATAAGTTAAATCACTAGCTAATCATTTACTAATTGAAAATATGTTATTTTGCTTTACATTTTTTTATTTGGCTTGTTAAAAAAGAATTGAGATATAAAAAAATGTAATTTTTTTATATCTTTTTTGCTTTACATTCAAGTCAATATTTAAAATGTAATTTTGCTTTACATTTTATTTTTTATTATTAAAAAATATATGTAATTTTTTTATTTTTTATTTTTTCTTAAATCCAAAATAAAAAAAATTGAGTTAAACTTAAAAACCAACCTGATTTAATCTAATAAACTTGAATGATATTTTATACAATCAAGATATTGAAAATTATATTTTAAATATTGACTTGTTTATTATATTTGTTTTGATTAAATTTAATTATAATCTATAAAAACGTATTAAATTGAATGATTTTTTTTAGTTACAAAAGAGACTTTTATTTTTTTAAAAATTATCATGACAATCTAGACTATACTTTCTATAATTCGAGCATTAAGATTCAAGGGCACGTTTGTGAATATGATCATTATTTTTTGCCACATATGTGTCATGTAAGCATTTTTGTGGGGGAGAAAATTTTTGGATATTATATTACCATTCCTTAAAAAGGTCGAGATATTTATCTTACATTTGAAAGGTATGAATATATTTTTAACACCCCTTTAAAAGTTGGGTTATTTTAATTAGTTTTGCCCAATATATAATATATCATGATGATTCCAAGCAACATAATAGTCATCGCTGTAAAGGCAATATGTAGAACCCTAAAGTTACAATTATCACACCCTCTTCGCTCTTCTCCTCTTTTCCAGCCTAACACTCATATATTATCACCTCCTTCCTCCCTTATTCCTTCCACTCTACCTCCAACCACCAAATCCCGCTTTTATCGATCCTCCATCGGATATAAACCGCACCTTCTATTTGGGGCACATTGATCGATGAGGAGAGGGAAGACGCCAATGTTTTCAATAAGATGGAGATGGATGACGGCCAAGGCGGTGCCTTGCACGAGCATGGCGAAGTCTACGTCAAGGAGAGACTCCAATGGGTTCGATATCGAGGAGATGCTCAAGGCAAAGCTTGCAACGATTTTTGAAGATCCTGTGGCCGAGGATGAGGAGATCACCCGCTCTTGTTCTTGCTATGATCCTGGGGACGATAGCCATTACAAGAACATCGTCAACAAGGCAGAGGATGAGGAAGAGGAGAAGAGGGTGAAGAAGTCGACGATGACGACGACAACGTTGGTGGCGAGGAAGGGAGGAGGAGGAGGGTGGAAGAAGGTGAAGGAGCTGCAGAGTAGGTTTAAGAAGACAAGGATGCAGGTTGGTGTGAAGGGCTCTTATGTTTACTTCTTGGCTGCTTTTGTTGCCAAAGGTGGCTTCCACTCTCCTCCTGCTTACCTTTCTCACACCAACAGCCGTTAATTAATTAGCTAGGTTTGATCTAATTATAATTGCTTTAGTTGCTTGTTTTACCTCTATGTTTGCATCACAATATGTAAAGTAAATTATGTATGTTATTTTCAGCTGATTTGAACAAGCTTATTAGTGGATCTTTAATTCTAGCTAGCTAATAATTAACAAGCCTATAGGTTGTATTTAATTTCCTGGTGTTTATGTTATTATAGTCTTCTTCTTTTTTAGCCCATGTTTGTTTTATATATGGCAGGAAGAATAATAGTTATCCTAATAATTTGATCCATATTTAAATTATTACTTATTAATTCTAATTCTAATCTATATATATTAATTAAACCCAAAGCTTTTGTGCCACGTGTGGCATCCTCGTGCGCCGGTATTTTTGGCAACATCTATTATATATATATATATATATATATATATATATATATATATATATATATATATATATATATTATAATTTTATTTTTTATTTACAAATATTTTATTTTCCATATAACCTATTTTTGTCAACTATCTATATTCCCTCCTTTTATATCGTATTTAGAAATAACGTGATTTTTTTCCAATATTTATACTCATATCATATTACGTAATATCCATATATCCATATATATATACCCATACTACGTATTTTTGTCAACTATCTATATTCCCTCCTTTTATGCGTATTTACAAATAACGTGATTTTTTCCAATATTTATACTCATATTACGTAATATCCATATATCCATATATATATACCCATACTACGTAATATCCATGTATCCATATATACTCATACTACGTAATATCCATATATTCATATATATATATACCCATACTACGTAGTATCCATATATCCATATATATATATATATAGGGGAGGGTTCAAGTGAGAAGTAATCGGTCCAGTGAGAAGGAAAGAAGCAATCTGATTGGCTGGAATAGATCTAAATTTTTAACCCCTCACGCGCTTACCTTTCTCTTCTCCTCAATCTGGCGTTTCACCTTCTTCGCCCTCCTCCCTCCACCACAAGACTGATTCGTAATCTAAATCCGCAACTGGAGGTTTATCTGTACATGCACATAACATAATAAATGTACAAATGGAAAATTCGAACTCCCTCACCTCCACTGTAACGATCTCTTCTTCCTCCTCCTCCTCGTTCCCCATTTTCGTATTACCGTTGATGTTTTTCGCCATGTCTAATAACTGTGATAACTGTTTAGCTTCCCCCCAAAACCAGTATCTTTTCTTTGCGCAATTTTTCAGTGAGGGAGAGAGGGCGAATATATGGGAAAGGCAAAAAGGGAGCCGTTATATAATTTGAATGGAGTCGAACTTTTATATGGATTAGGAAGTGGAAGGGGCGGTGAATCGAAGTTGATTCCCTAACTTCATCTTCTTCTTATAGAGGGTTGAATTTAAAATAGAGAGTGGTTCAGTCACTAAATAGAGAGTGGTTCACTGAAGGTAAAAGGCTTTTTATGTTGGCATAGATAGCCCAATTACTTGTAATCTAACGTAAATGAACAATGTAGGATTATGACTAGGAGTTACTCAACCAATAAATAAATATTTAAAAAAAAACAAATCAAGCATTAGCTTGTTGGCAATGGTACAAAGCAGGCAAAGGAATCCAAAGAATGCCTTGGGGAGTACGGTGTTTGAAAGAGCAATTCACAAGAGGTAACGTGTTTGCATAGGCTGAGTTTCTCCAAATATCACAATCTTTCCGACTATCTAACGATTTTAGGGTCCAGCGATAAAGTATCTGAAAGCCAAGTAGTTTGTATGTTTGTTATGCAGGTCTAGCAGTGTCGTAAAATTTGTTCAAAGAGAGAAACAAACAGCCAGGAAAAAACCAGCAGAACACATCAAATGCAACCATCAAATTTGTTCTTAATATGTAGCTTCATGGCGGCTACTTTCAATATATGTCAGAGGTTAAGGGGTTTTATATTAATTGGTTCAGAGGTTTATATCAAGTGGTTCAGAGGATTATACCAAGTGGTTCAGTGTTTAATACCAAGTGGTTCAGTGACTAAATAGATAGTGGTTCAGTGACTTAATAGAGATTGGTTCAGTGACTAAATAGAGATTGGTTCAGTGACTAAATAGAGATTGGTTCAGTGCTAAATAAAGAGTGGTTCGGTGACTAAATAGAGATTGGTTCAGTGACTAAATAGAGAGTGGTTCAGTGACTAAATAGAGATTGGTTCAGTGACTAAATAGAGAGTGGTTCAGTGACTAAATAGAGAGTGGTTCAGTGACTAAAATTTTTAATTATAGAAGTGGTTCAGCACATATAAATTAAAAGTTGTAAACTTATATTGAGGTTCATGAACCACTCTTTATAGCTTCATGAACCACTCTTTATAGGTTCATGAACCACTTCTTTATAGCTCAATGAACCACTTCTTTATACCTCCATGAACCACTTCTTTATAGGTTCATGAACCACTTCTTTATAGCTCAATGAACCACTTCTTTGTAGCTCAATGAAACACTTCTTTATAGGTTCATGAACCACTTCTTAATAGCTTCATGAACCACTTGTTTATAGGTTCATAAACCACTTCTTTATAGTTTCATGAACCACTTCTTTATAGGGCTGAACCACTATGAGTAAAAGAGCTGAACCACTATAAGTAAAAAGGCTGAACCACACGAGTAAAATGGTTGAACCACTATGAGTAAAATGGTTGAACCACTAAGAGTAAAAGGCCTGAACCACTGAGAGTAAAAAGGGCTGAACCCACAAGTAAAAGGGATGAACCACTATGAATAAAAGGACTGAATCACTAAGAGTAAAAGGGCTGAACCACTAAGAGTAAAAGGACCGAACCACTAAGAGTAAAAGGGCTGAACCACTTCTTGTTAACTTCATGAACCACTTCTTTATAACTTGTGAACCACTTTTTTTTTTCAACAAAACATATACAAAGTGGGTGTCTATGTGTAGATAAAATTAAATTACACCCAAAAATATATTTTTTATATTTTTTTAACAAGTGAAAATGCCAAAAAATAATTTTTAAAAGTCCATGTAAACACTTTCATGTGTACGTACATTGTCTAGTATGTTGTGTTGATTAGCGCGTGTAATTAATTAGTGTTGCATGTGAGAGTGGGGGTGTTACTAATTAATTTGGGTAACCTGCGTGTCTCCTATTTTTAATTTATTTTTGGACACGTGGACCAATCAGATTGTTTCTTTCCTTCTCAACGGTTCACCTCTTCTCACCTGAACCCGACCCTATATATATATATGTGTGTGTGTGTGTGTATGTGTATTGATCAATTGTGTATATTGGAAAGATGGTATATATAGCTAATTAAGTACGGATGTATATATGTATATATTGGCAAGATTGACTTCTACACACATATATATCCACCTGTACGTGTGTACCACATCACCACAACACCGATTCAATCTACTCTCACCTCTCACCTCCACAATGTTGGAACAATACACCATGCTCGATGTGATTTCTGCGTCCTCCATCATCAAAGTGCGGATTATTCAAATGTATGCAAGGACATCTTCGAATATCCCCCACACAAAATTGCCACTAGAATTGGTTCTCATCGATGAGAATGTATTTTACCATCTCTCCCCATCTTCATTCATTTACATTTCTACGAATTATTTTGATTTATCTCTAACTAATTTTTTTTACAGGGAACTCGGATTGAAGCCATTGTTCAAGGAAACTTGCGTTGGAGGTTTGCCGGTCGATTACATGAGTTTTCTACCGTTATCATCTCCAACTTTGGACTTGTGGATCATAAGGGATCATCTACCTTATAGTCATTGCATTACCTTCAATGTAAGTATATGCTGGAGCCGAACCAAGCTTTGATTCTAAGGTGTTCCTCCAGAATCCAGTATGCATCGCTTTCTATTTTGTTCGAATTTAATTGTTTGTTTGTGAGAGACAACTACATGAGTTGTATGTTGATTAACGATGCATCTCATTAGAGCGGATGATCCACTTTAGGTTTGTTGTTTTGCCATACATAATTTGGTTTCAAATTTGTGCGATGGATTCTTAAATTTGGGTTGAAGGATTAAGTTGTGTCTTATAACAAATTTGTGACATGTAAGGCTTTTAGGCTGAGATGAAGCCCTTGGGGAATTTTCTGCTAACTGACGCTTCCTTTTATGAATTGAAGGGCACAAGTTAATGTTTGTTTTGGATATTGACTGTGTTTAATTGGTTTCTCTTTGGTGTTCTGATCTACCCTCATTGACTGTGTTTAGTTGGTTTTACATGATAATATTAATAATACTATCATGAATAACAAGTACACTACAAGTGTTTTCTATTTACTATTATCGGGTTATACATGTATAAATATGATTTTTTTCTAAGAAGCGCCATGGCGCGAGCATAGGACTAGTTATTAATTATTCGTCTTCTCTCTTTTGCATACAAAATTTATTCTTATCTTCTAATCTTAATATAAAGTAATCATGTATGTACATGATCAATATATCCCCTATCATTTCCTCCTTCAACTCCCCCTTCTAAACTTATAAATTGATAATCGGTAACTTCTTACATAATATATTGAATCTATGTCATCTTCATCCTGTTTCTCAACTTCTACCTAGTTAAGCACGGAACTAGGAATGAAAATCGGTGTAAGCTAAAATCGCCTTATTTAACAACTTTTAAAGAGTTATTCATATCACATGTATACCACATATATGCTTACCTAGAAAACAGACTAATAAAGAGAAAAAATAAAATATACAATGAATAAATTTTTAAAAATTATTAATATCACATATATATATATAAACACCTACATAAAAAAAATGATTGAAGAGAAAAATAAAAACTTATGAACATATGTATAAAACTTAAAATATTAAAAATAGAATGTAGATTCTTTTAATTGTTTATATTTTTAAATGGAAATAATTTGAAGAGATATAAATTACCTTAATTTATTAAAAATTGAATTTTTTTAAGGAAAATATACCAATTTGACGCATTGATATCATTTTTTATACCTTTTTGTCGCTTTAAGTCTTTTTTATACCAATCTGTCATTTGTAGTACTTTTTTATACCAATTCGACAATTCGACCAAAATAATTAGCCTACTGAAACTTGCGCTCCCCGAAAAGTAAATGCACAGAATTGTAGAATTGAACACTAATTCAGTGAAATTCAAAAGGAAGGAAAGTCCGTTTGGGAATCTAATGTGATGTGGGGATTATGAGCAAGACCCTTGTTGTCTCGATGTACTCAGCCTCGGTGGTCTTGGAGGCATCGGGTGCCAAAGAACGATCGATTAGGGACCATGGTGAGGCGCGCAAATCCTGGAAGATAGCGCCTCGACAACGCTTTTGTCCTCTAAGTCATCCTGGCATCCAGATCCGAAAGTGGTGAGAAAAAGTCTTGGTGAGATGGCTCGATTGTGGAGCCCAGTCAAGTGCCCCGTTCAATCTGCCGAGCGGCGGTGAATCGCTAAATTCTTGGATTGGTCGACGACCGGAGTCTAGTCAAACCCCATGAGCCAGTCCTCAAATCATCAGTTCCATCGCTTTGGTGAATGGGAGTTCTGACAGTGTTACTTTTCGATCGAAATCCCCACGGATAGCGCTAAATGTTTCGGTAGAAATCCGCACGTTAATTCGCATTGATTCTCCTCATGTCGATTGATCTTCCCTCAAACCTTTCTGCGTAGAAGAAGAAGAAAGAGGTGGGGGCCTCCGACGCTCAATTTAAAGTTTGTCGGCTACTAGAAAAGCCATCCCCCAACCCTAGCTAATCCTTCATTTATATATAATGGAATTAGGGTTAAATGTTACTTGATAAAAGACTATTGTGCCCCCATGTTCTTTATGGGCTTATTTTAGCCCTATCAAAAAATATAACATTAAAAAGGGGTGAAAATTAAGGATCAATTAATAGCAAAACAACAAACAAATAGAGAACAAAAAAAAAAAGTACAACAATTTGGGACTCACTTCAGGTTAAAGAAATTTGAGTCATACCCAAAATCCCTAAATCTAAATTGAGAAATCTAAGACGAAATTAAGAATCCCTAAATAAAATCTGAGTCAAAAATGAAAAAATAACAATTTAGGGTAAGAATTTGGGAACCGAGTGAGGGAATCCAGTCTCTAGTCGTCGATCGTCGCCTTCGCCTCCAGTCACCAGTCTAATCTAATTCTCTTCTTTGTCGTCTTTGTCGACTGCAATAAAAGGTAGAACACGTGTCTTTCCTTTTGTTTTTCATTTTCTTTTAACTATTATTCGTTACACGTGCGGTTGCGCGTTTTGTTAATAAATTATATTTTATTATATTAATTATATTAAAATATTATATTAGACAATTAATTGACGTGGCTTAAAAAAATAAAATCAAATTGATGTGGCTCACAAAAATAAAACCATATATAAATATATTATACTGTATTCAATTTGATCTAAAAGGTAGAATAACGCACCAAATATTCCTTCTTCATCTTTTAAAATAATAAATTAAATAATATAGTTTATTAACAAAAGCATGAAAATAATAAATATGTATAACAACTAATTCAAGTTATATTGAATAGATTATTGATCTGAAAAGATAAGTTTTTAGCTAACTATATTCGTTTATTAATTGATGTGAGCCAGAAATATAATACCACTTTAATCCAGAAAATGCCACGTAAGCAAAAATAATCCCACTTTAATCTAGAAAATTCCGTGAACGCGAGATCGCACCAGAGCCCGTTTCAGGCCTCTGTTTTAGTATTTTATATAGATATAGATATTATTTTTTAAAAAGTAAAGGAACAGTCAACAATGACTAAGTTGGTTATTTTGCGAAAATAATTACAAAAATTAACGGTGGATCCCATTTAATTTTTACTTTCATAAAAAATTACAAAAAATAATTTTAATGCAAAGAGTAAATTAAGATACTCATATCATATTATATGGTTGAAGATGCTTTTATTCTGTTTTTATTCGATGAAAATATCAGCGCTCAAAAAAAAATCGACGCATCAGAACCAGATAATTTAATGATTAATTATGCCAGTTAGGAAAATATGAGACGGTGGCCGGTGGGAAACTCGGTGCCTCGACAGCGACATCCCGGCGATTTCACATTTAACATTTTCCCTGATTTTAAACTGTCAAACGCCACACCGAAACTCCCTCCCACTTGCACTGGTTCCCCCCTGCCCACCTGGAATTCGATTCCGTGTCCCTCCATCACACGATTGATTGACCTACACCTCAGCGTCATCTAATTTCAGTTCCGATTTAGGCTTCTCTGCATTTTTTCCATGTCTGGTTGTGCTGATAGAGCATTTGTCGACGATTTTAATGGCGGAAGCATCAATTGCAGCGGAAACGAGAGCAACAGGACTGAAATCTGCTCTGCACAGGGAGAAAAAGAAAAGAAGAAGAAGAAGAGAGATTTTAGTACTGGCGATATAAATGGAGCTTCTAAAGCCAAAAAGGCCGAGCCTTTCTCCTTCAGGAAATTGCAGAGATTCTTCACAAGGTCGTCTTCTTATTCCGTTTCTCATAAGAACTCCAGTTTGTCAAGCAGGAAGTGTAGATTTAGTAATGGATTTTTTTTTTTTTTGATCAGGAATGGATTGTGTTGTTGCTTGTGTCCTCCAAGTCCCCAAATGCTTGTCAAAAACCCTAGTGGTGATTCAACCATCCCAGCAGTGCGTAGCTATGGTAATCTCAGGTCCATGATTGAAGGCAACGATTTCTATTCCAATGGATGCAACACTCATCTTGGCAATTGATGGTTTTGTAATTATATAATTGGGCTTGGTGGAGGCAACACCCATCTTGGCAATTGATGGTCACTCACCAGAACCCCTTAAAAGAAGGGTAAGTTAGGGAAATTGATGATCGCTCGCAGATTTGTGAATTGGATGATCTTATGAAATGATGAATATATAGTATGGTAATGGTATCATCTTCCTGTTGACTGAGCCATCTTGCACGTCTCTTGGGGATTGCATTGTTTTTGAAATGTATACGGAACATGAGTTGTTCATTGCACCTTAGAAAATTGTTTAACTAGTTAAAACATACAAATATCACTTAATTCAATGTGCATATAGGAGAGGCTAAATTTTAGTAGAATTATTTGTGTTTGAGAGTTCCTGAGTTCCATTTTTCTCTCCTTTGTACAGCTTGATTTGACTGAGGCAATGAGTTGATACCTTTCTCTACTTTTGGTTGATTCAAATGTGTCATGGCAGTTTACATGCGATGGGTATGGTTTGGTTTATTCCAATGTGTGTCCACTGCTGGTATGATTCACCTCAGCTCAGCATTGGATTGAACATTGCAGTGGCAGCAAAAAGATCAAGGCTTTGTTGAATCTGAACTCTATTTGATCTCAGTTTGGAAGGACTCGGAACGTTCTGGCAAAGTAGCAAGAGGAATCAAGATTCGACTGTTTGAAACTTTGCAGCCATTGTCTTGCAACAGACCCCATTACATTGTCCTTGTCAAATCGGCATCAGATTATTGTGGGGTGGTGAATCAGATTATTGTGGGGGTGGTGAATATGTTCCTAATCCTAGCTTACTGCATCTTCTCTATGGTTTATTCTGCTTTAAGAATCATATTCTTTGAAGACCAACCAACCACGTTTAACCACCATGCCACCATGTTTATCTCGGAGTGGCGAGCTAGGTAACCGGCATTGCTAGAACCTCGGTGGATCGAGACCAGAGCTCAACCATTGAAGGAAAGATAGCTTGGAAAAAATATGTTAATATTTTGCAAGCAGAAGAATTGTAGAAGATGTGAAATGAGCACATCCCACATTGATAATATGAGGAATCCAAGTAAGTGGTCTATTTCTCCTTATGTCAATTGGTTTTATGATGAAACTCCGTTGGTCTTGTGTGCTCAACTTGTTACGTGCACGGTAAAAATCTCGTCATCTGCATGATGTCAACACCGAAACCAGGAGTCAGCAAGGTTTTCATCGACACTGGAGGCTGGAGAAGGTAAGCTAAAGACCGATACCGACTTCCGAAGTTGGCAACTAGGGTGGCCTAGCCTGGGATTCCCTAAAATTAATTTATCGTCGATTCGGTATGTTTTGGTGAGCGGCTAGTTATATGCACAGTAAAAATCTCGTCATCTGCATGGTGTCAACACTGAAACCCAGAGTCGGCAAGGTTTTCATCGACACCGGAGGCTAGAGACGGTAAGTTAAAGACTGACACCAACATCTAAAGTTGGCAACTAGGGTGGCCTAGCCTGGGATTCTCTGCGAGATTCGCTGCAAAGCTTGCATGATGTCGCGTAACTCTGATCATCCAGCACTGACTCCCAAAGTTGGCCTGTCTCATCGATGCCTTTTCTAGGAATCTGCAGATGCCCCCTACAAAGCCTACGAGATTCGCCCATCCCATCGAGTAAGCCGATATCGCCGAATTCGGTAATGAGATGGGTTGGTTGGCTATAAATACCCTTGCTCGGCAGCCCATTCCACACAACTGATTTAAATATTCACAAAAACCCTAGATCCAGAAGACAAAGTCATGAGTTGTTTGGACAAGACCATGCCAAACTAGAGATTTTTGCATGCTTTGAGACTTCTCGGGGGATCAAAGGACAATCAACATCATTTTTCTCCAAAATTGAAGGTGTGTAGAAGCTAATGGATAATTAAAAAGTGGTTTGGAAGGGGAAAGCAAGCAACTCGATTGGAGGAAGAGCAATTTTGTAGAAGTCAACGTCATTTTATCTGGTATTTAAAAAGAGAAAATGACGTCAATAGTTTCCTTCCAATTTCATACTTATTTACATTTTTCTTTTTTTTAATTGTTAAAATTATATTCGAATATTATATAAAAGGAGGGGTAAAATTATAATTTATCAAATTTAACCTAGATTTGGACGAAATATATTCGAGGGTGGTTGATTGATGACTAAAGTCATTTAAAGAGTGATTTTTCTAAAAATATCAATTTAATAAGTGATTTATGGAAAATGAGTATATTTATGGTGTGTTGGCAAATTAGTAAGGAGTAGAAAAGAAAGGAAGAGACAAAATAAAAAAATGAAGAAAATGATGAGAAGGGGAGTGGAGAGGTGAGAATCTAAAAAAATGAAAAAATTTCTTATGTTTGGTTATTAAGAGAGAAATGACAGGAAAATTATTTAAAGTGTTTGTCGTCCATGGTTGATACTTTAAAATAGATTTTCTCGTCAAATTCCACCATTTTAGTGGAATTGATTTTTCTTTCATTTCTCACCAATTTTATGTCTATTTTTTAAAGCCAATGTTATTTACACCACAAAATTTACTATTTACACCACATATCTCACTTTTTATATTTTTTTTAAAATACACTTTGCTCCTCTTGAGTCACACACCTGCCCCTCAAGAGGCGCAGGATATTTTACATTAAAATACCTTGCGCCTCTTGAGGGGCAGGTGTGTGACTCAAGAAGAGCAGGGGTGTGATTCAAGAGGCGTAGGTGTTGTGGATATAGTAAAATTTATGGGTGTAAATATTATCACCCTTTTTTAATGGTTTCTAATCAAATCTTTTTAATTTATTTATCCAAACAAGGAAAATTGATTCCTTCTATTCTCACTCATTAAAATCCCATGATTTTCCTCCAACCAAACACGTTGTTAGGGTGATCATTAAAATCCCATGATTTTCCTCCAACCAAACACGTTGTTAGGGGAATGTTATGTACACGGTGTTTATTTCGCCATCGACACGGTACCATCGCCGACTTCAGAAGTCAGTGTCCAAGAAGTCGGGACTGGCATCATGCGGGTGGCGATATGAAGTCGTGTGAATAGAAGGTCCATAATGGTAAAGAGTGAGTTTATGCAATTTGGCCTTTTATCTTCTCCTTTTACACGGGACCACACCGGTCTCGTTTGCAAAAAAGCCCATCAGGCCCAATAATCATGTGATCGTCAACCTCCATGAAAATCCCCCTTTTGGGACTTGAGAGGGAGGAGATAAGGAAAATCCTTCTGTCATCACTCATCACTGTGTCTGTGTGCGCGTCTCTCTCTCTCTCTCTCTCTCATTCTCCCTCCCTCCAACTCCAATGGCGCAAACACTAGCAACGCCAGTGGCACCTTCAATGACGTTCATCACCGGCTGCAGACCTACAAATTCCAGTCCCCGTGCACTTTCTCTCTCCTTCCCTAAACCAGCCCCTTCTTCCAGCCCCAAGGTAAACCTCTCTCTCTCTCCCTCTCCCCTCCTCTACATTTTCGGTTCTTCGAATCTCTAATTTTCTGAGGGGCTTTGGAAGATTGGAGGATTAAGCATAAAGTGCGTGCGTGTCGGAGGGGTTGAGATTCCGAACAACAAGAGGGTGGAGTACTCTCTCCAATACATCCACGGGATCGGACGGTCCAAGGCCAAAGAGATCCTCTTCAACCTCGGAATGGATAATAAGGTCACCAAGGAGTTGGAAGAGGAAGACCTCATCCGTCTCAGAGAAGAAGTCTCCAAGTACACCATCGAGGGTGACCTGGTATCCATTTCATTCTCAATTCTCTTCCTCCTTCAATTGCTTCCCTTTTCAGTTGTGCAATTTTCAATTTTTGGTGGATTCATGTGTTTGGAAATGTGACCTTGTACTTGTGGGGTAGTGCTTCAACAACTAATATGCTTTTGTGTTTGTTCTTGCATCAAGAGCTAATATGTTATCACTTTATCCACTGATTTCTGCTCCTTGTTGCTCAATTGTGGTGTTATGGTCAAGCTTTCAAGTGTTTTTACTTGTTAAAGATAATGGGGTTACATGGATTCAGAGAATTATGTGTCGGCATTAGGGAATTGGTGCAAGGAATGGGTATGACTGTATGAGTATGAGAAGCTCCTATATACTATTTGAAATTTTTCCTTGTTGTTACCTTGGTGCTTGTTGTTGGTTTGATTAAAGGGAGAAATCGGAGCATTGGTACGAGTATATAATTTGAAGAGGTTTCATTCAGAGTGATGTTCGGGAAAGTTATCATTTAGGTAGAGTAATGTGCGAGTAAATTATACTCCGTACCAAACAACATCTAGTAAATTTTATTCATTTATCTTGAAACTGATGTTAGCTTCATTAGTCTCCGTTAATGATTGTCATCTGAATGATACAAAGTTAAAATACTCTGTATTTGGTTGCTTCAATAATATAATTTTGCGCAAGTTAGGTAGGTTACTTTGATGATGGAAAATTTTACAATGTTTATTTTGGCCTAACTGCCAAAAAAAAAAAAAAAAAAAAAAAAAAAAACTAATGCATGTGCTTGTGTGTTGCAATGGCATTGCTTGTAAAAGAGGCGATTCAATGCCTTAAACATCAGGAGATTGAAGGAGATTCAGTGTTACAGAGGCATAAGGCATATCCAAGGGTTGCCCTGCAGGGGACAGCGTACGAAGAACAATTGTAGGACACTCAAGGGTAAGAGGGTTGCCATTGCTGGAAAGAAGAAGGCTCCTGGACCCAAGTAGAGTTTGATTTAGCTTGTAATCTTGTAAGTCTTTGGGGGAATTTATTCAGTTTTTGTAACAAGGCATATGAGGAATACATTTGGGACTGATGCGTCTTATAATCAATATCACTAGCCACAGATGCTTTTGCTGTTAAGAGTTCATTCATCCTCTGGGTTTGATGAGTTTGAAGCGTCCTATCTCGCCTGGTTATCTATTCCTTGATGAACTGCCCTTTTCACGGGTTTGTTGTGTGATTCTACCATATGATTTAGCCTGGATTTCCAATTGAGCAGTGAACCTATTAGTGGAAGTTGGAATCACCCTCCTTAGCTGTGTGGGTTGTAACGCCCAGTCAGTTGATGCATAACTCGAGGTGTCTATGGCAGACATCTAGAATAGACGCTGGCACAGCTGAATGCGTTTTACCCCCACTGTAGAAGGTTTTAACTTACAAATAGGTTATCAAATTTATTGACCGACCAATGTGATAATTTATGAACACTGCGACGAAACAAAGGTGTTCAGATTGATCAAAGATTGTAAAGATCCGTAAACATTGCAATCTGGACAGACAAATTGAAGACATGAGCTTAGATTTGATTTTTGTGGATTGTTCAATTTTGTAGAGAGAAATGAAGAAAAAAGATTGCCTTCAAATGCAAACTCATGTTTGCCCTGAATTTTTGTGCCCCTCAATGGCTAAACATGTGAATTTTAATATGATTTGGTGGGATGATCTGCAGGAAGCCCATAGCTGATGGATGACAAAACCACTTGAAATTGGGAAAAGTCTTTAACCATAACCAAAAGTTAATGTTCAGGACAGGCTCCATCAAACGAACTTTGCCGAGGTGTCAACAACAGTTAAATTCAGAGTGAGTTCTTAAACATAACATAAATTTACATGAGTCTAACTAACAACATCAGCAGCAGTGCAACAGATAATCCACTTCTACAAAACTGGAAGCAGCAATCTCTTTTCTTGATAATTGCCATCCTGCAAGGGCAGCAAGTGGATACACAAATAGTTCATGAATCATACAACTACAAGGGCAACTTCATATAACACAAGCTAGAATAGAGTGAAACTTCATAAAGCTCAAGCTAGAATAAAGTGATAATGGTAGGAAAAAAAAAGTGCAGAGTTAATGTACTCACCCAAGTTCAGGAATTTCCATCAATCCGGCAACATGGATGAATCGGATGATAAATCCACTACTTCTTCTTTCTGCCACCACCTTTAGCCTTTTTGGTAGCTGTTTCTTTTTTAGAGTTATCTGATGTTTCCTGTCATAGATATAGTAGTAGAAGAATATAAATGGCTTAATCTGATCACTGGATAAAGTATATTTTAGTTATGTTATTAAATGGTTTTTTTTCTAAAGTTAAGTTTTTATTAAAAACAATCTTTAGATCCAAAAGCACTGATTCCTGGAAACAATTTTAATGTGAATATGCTAACAATAAAACAGCAACCATAAATTTGAACAAGCTTGGAAACATAACACCTTGAATTGATTATTAAGCTGCAAAAAACAAAAGGCAATTTAAATATGAAAATATCATCATTGAGAAGTCACCACAAGCCAGTGATACCACATCAAAATAAAGCTTGCTTGTGAAAACAAAAAACTGGAAAGTATTAGAAGCTCAACATTGCACACAATTCATGTCCTTAAACTAATGAGGAATTTGATTAAAATAAAAGGCAAAGTGAACCATTAAGGGACAGCTCGTCAATGAGAAAAGACATTTATATCTTTCTGTTTGCTCTTTTGCATAGAAAGTTCATAGTAGCATTAGCATATTATTAGTACTTATCTCAACCCTGTAAATGCTCATGTAAATAACTTATAATTCCAAAGGCCCTTGTTTATCTAAATTATCTCCATTATCAGGAAACCACAAGTTACTGGTACTAATGAAGCTTAGAGCCTGGAACAAAACATGTCAAGATATAGTGCCCATTCTAGGAAAAGCTTAGCTTCTAGTAAACGAGGTCCAAACATGAATCTTGTATCTTTTTTACTGAATATAGATCAAATGCCCATTCTTTTGCCTCTTTTTTGTATTATTTCCAATATCCCTTTCACATTTGCACTTACAGAATTAGAGAGAAATTTGGTACAAGTCCTATCAGAAAACAAAAAAAAAGATCAATTAAAAACATGAAGCCTCAGTGTAACATGAGATGTCTACACCTCACACTTCTGCCAATTCAAATCCTAAACTCATCTCAACTGCTCAAGTGCTCAACCCTCTCTCTGGTGAGCTTGTTGCACTTCAAAGGTGATTCAATACAATAAAATCTTGACAAAGAAATCAAAATCAACTTCCAAAATGGAAATAGAAACTAAGATAGTAAGATGGTTAAAGAACAATTATTTGCGCTACATGTTCACACCTTCCTTTTAATGGGAACTGATGTGCTGGGAGCTGGCTTAAAAAAGGACTCTAATCTGCAAGCATTTACAATCAGAATGTAAAGCTTCAGAAACCATTGTAAATAAATTAACCATTTCTTTCTAGAAATTACATTACATACCGTCCTTGCTGAGTCTTGTTTTTGGCAGCCTTTATCTTCTCTATTGCCTAGCATGACAAACAAGTCTTTGTAAAAAATGACAACTACTATCATGGAATAACATGTCCTAGGAAAGGAAGTACCTTTGTCACTCTGTCATGGTTGAACCCATTCTCAGTTACAAGAAAAGTAATCAAGCCCTATCAGAAAATAAATAAAAAAAGATCAATTAAAAACATTTTATACAGATTGAAAAAGATAATATAGTTTTAAAAGCACATATACTTGATATCAGTGCTTCATATAGAACTCGTCTTATGTTGGTAGTATGCAAATTTTCAAGCAGAAAACAGATCCTAACCTCCTCATCAGGAGTACTCCATTTGAGCTCAGGCTCTTCATTTTCTGCGAAAACTAAAGGTTCCTTAAACAGGCGTCTGGCCTCTTCATATGGCCATTCCTCAGGTATTTGGTATCTAAGAGGGGAACATGACAACAAAAACAATAACGAAGAAGCTTATAATTATTTACACATGCAGAAAATATAAGAATGTCTTGAAAGATATTTTCTGGCTTTCAAGGATTTCTATTCAAAATATTATATTTCACATCTATAAGACCCAATGAAGACGAGTGCCTGGAAAAATTGAGATTCAAACTTACAAAAGCTGCTGATGCCAAAGGTTTGCTTGGTTAGCATGAAAGAAATATTTTCCTCAAAAGTATATGAAGGGCCCGATTTTTACTAGATAACAAGTCGTTTTCATTTCCAGACCCAAACACAAATCAGCACTATTCACTGCTAAGTCATTTGCACTTCCACCAGTTCCACGTGCTGCTCATCACAAAATGTTCATGTTTTTTTAATGAAATTTGACAATTCTGACTTCAAGCAATATTTGCAAATTGAAGACGTTGCTTCATTTGAAGTAAACAGAAAAGGAAAATATTGTTCCCAATTTCTATATGACTTTTAAGAAGACACAAGTGACCTTCAAAACTAAAATAAAGGAAAATGAAATGAAGGAAATGAATCAATAAATATAAAATACAATCGCAATTTTTTAAACCCCACCTTTCTTTGTTTATATTCTCAAGTATACTCTCAATGGAGCCATGTTGCCGAATAAGCTTCAAAGCTGTCAGCCCCCCAATACCTAAGAGATAAATTGATAAGATTCTAAGCAAATACATACAAAAATAACAGAAATAAAAGGCCAAGAAAAACTCGCAATGTGCGTCAATAAGTGATGTAATTGGTTGACAGGGAACTTCCAGTACATAAGTCAAAGAGTTGACAGTAAGTTAACTTTTTTTTAAGTTATAACACAATTATTTATTTTTAATTGGACTCTAGATACCTTTGATGCTATCACAATAGTCACAACCAGAAAGAATGCACAAGTCAATGAACTGATCCATAGTAAGATTCAGCTCTTCCAAGATCTGAAACAAATCAACCAATAACGTAGTCAGAACAAGGATGAAAATCTTAAAGACGAGCAAGATTCTTCCTCCTAACCTTTGCAACTTCAAATTCCATAACTGGAATTTTTCTTGAGCTTGGATCCATCAAATGACGCAGAAACCTAGTAGCACCAAAAGTGAGAGAATCCATGTCTTCCGAAGCCACAGCATACACCTGAAACAGAGGATAAAATCAAGTAACTATATGTGACATACAATGATCGATTGATTTTAGACCACGAGATGCTTATTGGGTAACACAAATTCCAACAATTTACCAATTACCATAGGTTCTTAGATATTAGGTTCGCAAGTTTAGAATAACTATAACTAAAGTTCATTGGTAAACACAAGAAGTAACCATAACACATCTGATCTCACAAAATGAACAATTTAACTGCGTCACATACCTTTCCCGACTTGCAGAGTGCAGCACACTGAGCCTCTGCTTCAGATGGAGCCTAAAAGCATTAAAAAATGAGTCAGTTGTTCTTGCAGAACTGCAGTGAAACATATATCCTCAAATACCCACCTCAACCACAGGCACACCCATGAGCCTTAATAATTTTTTACAGTCCTCGTTGTGTTGCCTCGTGACCTGAAAAATCCACACATTTGTCATCCATGGTATACATGCTTAGCAAAACACCAAAACCATAATCCTATTATAAATAAAATCCAGGACAAGCTACACAGCTTTAATAAAAAAAATGTAAACTACAAAGAGAATCCACCGCAATGGAAAATTCTTGTCATAGGGAAAATGAAACAAGGCTGCAGATTTTTTTCTGAGCGAATAGCACTTAAGCAAACATGTTACTTAGACCTAACATGTAACACCACACCTTCACAGTTCTTTTGCTAAACTTCTCAATGTCTTCTTTGTTGTCCTCCTGCATTGATGATTAAAGCAACTGACTAATAAACTGAATTGACCATTAAATTGAAAGGAATGGATAAAGACTCAGTACAGCTACTTGGTTTCATGATAAAGGTCTTGAGTT
Source organism: Persicaria maculosa (assembly GCA_963922045.1). NCBI lineage: Eukaryota > Viridiplantae > Streptophyta > Magnoliopsida > Caryophyllales > Polygonaceae > Persicaria > Persicaria maculosa. The sequence continues at coordinate 42,447,610 of OY998271.1, forward strand.
TACCTCCATGGCCACTTTCAAATCCTCTGTAGCATCAGCTCGTTTGGTGTAACTTTAATAGGTATTATAACTAGTGAGATTATGATACGAGAGTATAACTTAAACAGTAATATTATACAAAAGCTACAATGCTAGAGGGCTGGCAAGAATACCGTTTCGCAAGCTCTTGCTTCTTCAAATCGGGTGGTTGTCCATCAAACACATAACTGAGATTTTTTGTGTTACAAATAAGATGAAGTAATACAACTTATAAAAATATCATAAAAACGCACAAATTCATACAAATTGACAAGCTGTGAACTTACACAGGTTTCATTCCAGCTTCTAGGAGTCTAATAGTGCGATTAAACATCCCTTGTAAATGACTGCAAAAAAAAACCCAACAACTACTACATTTAGCATGCAAATCCGCCAAAAAAAAAATTGTTTTCAAGTTCATTTTATCTTCTCTTAGGAAACACTTTCCGGTAAATATTTTACTATACCTGGTGACCTCACCAGCCTCGTTTGTCAGCATTTCGGCTCCAACTCTTCCCACCACAATCTGAGCAAGCGGCCACAGCCCCAACACACAATTTTGGAAAAGAAAATCAATTAGCTGGAAACCTGAAGCGACCCTAGATATAAATTGGGGGAAAAACAAATCAATTTGGGATAAAAAATTGTCGAGGAAAGGGAGAAAAGACGAACGAGAAACTGGTAGATGCTCATGCTGGCGTCGACAGCGATTTTGCGGCCGAAATAACTCTCGAATTTCTGCTCTTTCATGCATTTCGGTGCGTTGTCAGCCAGCAGCTTAGTTAAACCCTAACGAAATCAACAGCAAACAATGAAATGATTATAAGAAGAAAAAAAAATAACAACAGATGAGCCATTTCAACAAAATTAACGAGGAAGGGCGATTTTAGAACAAAATCAAATGAGCGATCATGCAAGGACTGAAAACCCTAACCTTAATTCCCATCTTACAAGCGATTGAGGTTTCACTACCACCAGCCCTGAAGCGCGCGCCCTCTCTCTCTAGGGTTGAAGTTGGTACTTTAAAATTTAGGGCTTAGGAAAAGAGGGTTTCTCACTACGCTTGTCCCTGTAGTCCAACCTGTCCGGTTTCTTTCCCGCCTTGAGTCGATTTTTGTTTTTATTTCATTTACACTTTTACAATATTTTATTTTTGGAGATAGCTAGTGTAACATTCGTCGTCCGAAATCAGTTTGGGAAGGTGGTGGCTTGCGATGCGGCGTTTTATGGGTTTGTCTCTCCGCTCATGGCTAATGCTCTCGGCCTTCGTAATGGTCTCTTGACTGCGAAATCCCTTTGTCTGCATCATATTCATAGACACTTTTAAAGATCTGCTACACTCTACACAATAAAATCAATGTGGTAACAACCATAAGTTGCATTATTAAGGGGGAAATGCATCAAGAATCGGGAAAAAAAACGAGGAGTGATATTTACACCATAATTTTTATTATATACACCATATATTCTTTTTTTTGTTATTTTTTTATAAAATAGATTTTGTCCCTCTTGAGTCACATACGTATGACTCAAGAGGCGCATAATATTTTATATGAAAAATACCTTGCGACTCTTGAGTCATACGTTTGTGTCTCAAGAAAGGCAGTATGTAGTGTATATAAAAAAAAAGTGGGTGCAAATATCAACACCCAAAAGAAATAGCAACTCCTAAATAGGTCAAAATAAACACAGTTATAGAAACCATACTTTATCAGCCTGGGTCTAGAAAGACACCAAGAGTTGTTCCTTATTGCGTCTAAAAACATGGAGATGAAATTATTACATGGGCTATATGTGGAATAAGATATATACAATACGAAAATGCTTTTAGTACATTGGTTGAACAAGAACAGGAGCTTATACCTTTCGAGCAAGATAGACGTCAAGCCAGTCTGTGACTGCTACAGCGATAAACATCCTAGTGGTAGTTGTTGGTCCCCACTAGCTATCCACATAGAAGGATGTGAAAAAAAATATATCTTGATTTTGGCATGAAAAAAAAGGAAGTCATAGCAAAACAATATGTCAGAGATTAGGCACAGGGAAGAAGAAAAGGTGGGTTGCGAGATCTATGGCACAAGAAAAGAAAAGGTGGGTTGCGAGATCTATGGCACAAGAAAATGCTTGATAGGTTTAACTAAAATTTAGGGTAAAACTAATATCACTAAAAATTAAATACTGCAACTATTCTAGCTTAAATGAAAATACTCATTCATCCAACAATAAACCAACTTTTCTCTTTGCATAAAGCATATTTTTTTGAGGTAACCCATTAAGCGCTTGTTTCGCAATGTCTTTCAATGTCTTTCATCGGCTTCCAGAGGTGTAAAAAAAACATGTGCTCCACCGTGTTTGGCATCGTCTTTTTCAAGAGGTGTGGCAGTTGCAGTTGGAGGTTATTTTGGCTGAAAATGGAAGATGGTAGAGGAGCTTTGGGAGTTTATTTGCAGGGGTGTCAAAATTTTGTTCACTTTTGCCCTCATCTCATTCGAACGCCCAACTACCTCCTCTCCTCCAGGTCTTCGCTCTCCCTCACACTCACAGGTACACCTCCCTCCTTCGATTCTTCGCTCTCCCTCCATCTCTCGAACAACGACGGCGAGATGTCCAAATTCATTCCAGCTTTAATCGAAAAAAACTGTTATTCTTTGCTCGAACAACGACGGAATACCGGCAGCGAGATTTGCTCAGATCTGGGTAGACGACCTCTGTCCACCTAGAGTTTTTGCTGGAGTTCAACAATGCGTGCTTCACTCACCAAAAACAACGAAAGAGGGTACAAGGTAGGTGATGAAGAAATTAATTAAGGGTATTATAGTCATTTTCACCATAAATTTATCTCCAACACCTTATACCCACCAAACACCGATCAGATTTTTTACAAGGTTATTTTCAAAAAAAAAAACTTCACCTTCCATGCCTCCATAAAGTCATGTTTATCAAGGGATGCTAGGGATACTAGAAATACTAATATTTTATTCTTTTATTTCCGCCACAACATCTTAGCATCTCATTCTCATTTTTTCTAATTTATCAATAGCATCCCAAAACACATCATTTTCTACCAATTCAAATTATAAATATACCCCTCTCCAATAATTATTTCAATTATCGATTATATTATTATATTTATTTTTAATTAGCAAAATATTATTCTAATATTTTGTATATTTAAAACACTTCTTACATTTTTAATTATTACTATAGAAAATTAATTTAAAGTATTTTTTTGGGTATTATTATACACAAATGTATAATTCAAAGAAAAATATTTTTTCAAAATATGGTTAAACATATTCGAAATTGATGTCTATATGTAGAGAAAAATGAATATAGTATTGTAGTAATTTTTTATTTTTACCATTTATAATGTCGAAATATGTATTTTTAATATGTAAAACTAATCCCCACGTATTTAAATCTTAGCCGTCCGATCAATGCCATGTGTCCACATCTAGTGGACCTTCTTTGCCATCCAATCAACGCCCGCCACATGTCCCCCTTGTGTCAGCAAAGCAGTAGCCGAGGAGAGCATGAAACACTACGTTTCACTCTTCCATGCCCCAATACGACGTCGTTTAAATTAAAACAATCCCAAAAAAAGCCTAGAACAGTGTCCCATCTGACACGCATTTAATGCTCCTTTCGAGTATCGATACTTCTCTAGCATCCCGGAAGTATCGATACCATCCCTTTCCCTATTTTTATATTCATATATATTCAAGTATCGATACAGGATCCTACTGATAAATTTGTCCTAATACACCAAATAAACTTCACCTCCTAAAAAATACTCAACCCCTAAAAAAACTTCATTTTGCCAAACACATGCTAAATCATTGTATTGAATTACAATTACCCACTCCACATAGTATAGCAGATTGGAATGTCATTTAGCCTTAAAAGCTTTATTTCTTTCTCTCTCTAGGTTTGGTCTTCTTTGATTTCCAAAAGCTCCTCTTTCTCTCATCCGAGCTTGGTTTATATAGTGTCCTAGTTCTACGGACACGAGGTAGACAATTGTCGAAATGTGTATTACACGTGGTGAGTGTATTAGGGGTATGTTTGGTAACGGGATGGAAGAGGTGGGAAGGGTGGAAGCCACCCCCTCACTTCCCCATCCTCCCTCTCTCCTCCAACTCAACCGCCACCATTGCCGCCCCTAAGCCCAAACCCTCATCTCTAACTCCTCCACCGCCCTTGCTGGCCGACCACCACAACCGCACTAGCCACCTCCACTTCAGATGCGATGAAGACGACGACGACGACAATGCCGGATTCCAGGAGAAAGCGTTGTATCTAGACTCGATCGGGATCGACTCCCTCTCCATCCTCTCCCGCGACCCTACCGTGCTTGCCTCCACCTCGCTCCTCGACCTCAAGCTTCTCTTCGGCTACCTCTCCTCCCTCGGAGTCTCCTCGTCCGTCCTCTGCCGCCTTGCCTCCACAAGGGGTATGAAATTGGGGATATTTTCGTCATCTCATGTGGGCTAGTGGGGGCAATTTGGACTTTTTTCGTTTCTCCATCCTCCAAACAATCAAAATACAACCAAACACAAATGGGATTAATTTTACCAAAAATCTCCATCCCGTCCATTCACAAAAATAATCTTCATCCCTTCCATCCCCCAAAATAATCCCCATCCACTAAAATCCATCTCGTTACCAACCACACCCTAGGACTCGTGGGTGGAGAGCATGTCTGACACGTGACCAAGATGGCAGGGCCTCATGCTTGTCTGCGGACGGGTCTAGGCCTATGGCAGGGCCTCACGTTGTCCACAAATGGGTCTATTATCTAGACCGAGTTGTCTTGGTCCCTTGTTCCGCTCTATGAAACTTGCAACTTACTTTGGGTTTTCTGTTTAGGTTTAACATCAAGGCGACGCATCAGGATGGCCGATATTTCAAGTTACATCAATCTGCACTGTTTTTCTACCACTCATAACTTCAACGTTGGTGATCACATGCCAATCTCACGACAAGTGATTTGTGTTCAAGAAAACATTTTGTACTGTGTTTAGAAGACCAAGTTCCCTATCAATCCTTATCACCCTACTCTCACACTCATTCCACTTGTCGCAACACCTAGTATAAATGTTTCTTCATTTTTATTTGTCATAATTGCACATCTTAAGTGAAATGATTGTAATGTGTTAGCTATATCCACCATATCCAGCAATGACTTCTCAACTCCATGAGACAAATATTTTTATAATCAAATAAATAAGAATTACCATTCAAGATAAAATATGCATATAGGATGAAAAAGGGGCATGAATCCCATATTTGTTTGTGTTATAGACCGTGTCCATCACTAGCACATGCGAAAACATATTCCGCAACTTCAAGGATTCCTTATGGAAAAAAAAGCCAGTTTGTGACAGTTGCAGCAATAAATATACTACTAGTAGTTTTTGGTCCCCACCAGCTATCCACATAGAAGGTTGTGAACAAAAAAAATCTTGTTTTCGGCATGAAAAAAGAAAGGAAGCCATAACAAAACAATATATTAGTGATTAGGCACAAGGAAGAAGAAAAGGTGGGTTGCGAGGTTTATGGCACAGGAAAATACTTGATAGGTTTAACTAGATTTTAGGGTAAAACTGATATCACTAAAAATTACCTACCAGAGCTATTCTGGATTAAATGAAGATACTCATTCATCTAAAAATAAACCAACTTTGTTAGAACTCAGGGGGAATTCAACGACCACTCCGCAAAGCACAACAGATTGGAATGTCACTCAGCCTTAAAGCTCTATTTCTTTCTCTCTCTCTCTCTAGGTTTTGTCTTCTTTGATTTCCAAAAGCTCCTCTTTCTCTCGTTTGAGCTTGGTTTATATAGTGTCCTAGTTGTACGGACACGGGGTAGACAACTATCCGAATGTGTACACGTGGTGAGTGTATTATGACTCGTGGGTGGAGGGCATGTCCGACACGTGACCAAGATGGTAGGGCCTCATGCTTGTTCGCGCTAAGCCTATTGCAGGGCCTCACGCTTGTCCGCAAACAAGTCTATTATCTAGACCGAGTTGTGTTGGTCCCTTGTTCCGCTCTATGACACTTGTAACTTACTTTGGGATTTCTGTTTGGGTTTATCCTCAAGGCGACGCGTCAGAATGACCGATATTTCTTCAAGTTACATCAGTCTGCGCTGTTTTTCTACCGCTCATAACTTCAACATTGGTGATCACATGTCACTCGCACAACAAGTGATTTGCGTTCAAGAAAATATTTTTTATTGTGTTTAGAAGACCAAGTTCCCTATTAGTCATTATCACCCTACTCGCACACTCATTCCACTTGCCGCAACACTTAGTACATGTTTTTTTTCATTTTCATTTGTCATAATTGCGCATCTTAAGTGAAATGATTGTAATGTGTTAGCTATATCCACCATATCCAGCAATGACTTCTCAACTTCATGAGACAAACATTTGTATAATCAAATAAATAAGTATTACCACTCAAGATAAAATATGCATATAGGATGAAAAAGGAGCATGAATCACATATTTGTTTGTGTTATAGACCGTGTCCATCACCAGCACATACGAAAACATATTCCACAACTTCAAGGATTCCTTATGGAAAAAAAACTAGATTTGCAATACGTTTTTCAACGTTTAATCTGTATTGGAATGAGTATTTATTGCGCACCAAATCTAACAAAAAGGTATTGAGTCGGTATTTGATCGCCCAATAAATTCTTCTCAACTCGATCTCGTGCATCGTACATTTGATCTATCGAAGTCACAGTTGTTAACTCATCATAATGCAACTTGTTGAACACATCTTTCGGTCTTGCTCTCGCCTTAGTGTTGTTTTCAATGTCGTTCATTCGTGCTTCGTTCAACCGCCCAATGAATGAATGATCTACCAATATAGATAGGAGGATGATCATGATTCTAAACATTGTGGACCACCCTAATCTTCCAACTACATGCTCAAATTCACACTTGCTTTCTTTTTCCGTATATCGAGCTAGATTGGTATCTTCATGATATACAACATCAACATTGCCAACAACTTGCTGATGACCCTTTCGATATAGACCTCATAATGCTCACATGCTAAAATTATTTTTCCATACCTTATATCTGAACCACTCCACAACTTGAATATGGTAATCACAAAGTTTTTTCTACGAGTTCTCTTACACACCCAACTTCTCAACGATTTGATATTAGACACACTCTTGTGGTTGTGAACTTATCATATTATCTATTCCTTCATTTGTACCATTACAAATCTACACACAAGTAAAGAAAATTATGCTTTAATTTCGTCTCTCTAACCTAATCTAATCAAAGTTTAAACCATGATATAATCAATTTAATTTCGTTTTCTCTCTCCCAAATAATCATTATACGATGCTAAATTATTAGTTTAATCTAATCTAAGACTTAATATTGGATATATTATCAAAACGAATATCATTTCATATAATATAAACTTAAAAACGTTCAAATAAAAAAACAAAAAAAAACATACCAGTTTAGTTTATCATTCGCTATCGGATCTATCTTTTGAAATAGATGTAAATCGATAAAAATAATTGTGAAGAGAATATTTGATGTGGGATGAAAGTGTTCATGCCGACTATGAATTTACACTACTAGAAAACTAGTCGTCACCAATGGTTAGTTTTCATATAATTACTGCACTCTAGGTACATGTAAATAATTACAAACTAGTCGATGACTCTAATAGCTAGTTTCGACCAACTTTAAACACAACTAGGACGCGCATAAGAGTGTTGTGTTCCCTATATATGTTTCAGGATCCATAACTTACTTTCCACCCATAATTAATGACATAAAAAGGGTGGATTTCCACTATTCCCTCCGTTTGTAAATAATTGACTTTTTCATTATATGCATGTTTTTTAGGACAGTAAAAATTATATAAAATATTAAAATAATATCTATATACATATGATGTTATTTAAAAAAATTAATAAAAATTATTTTATTTTCCACCGCTTCGGCGATAGAACTCCTTCATAGTCTTAAACAACACAAACCGGCAGATACCTCATGGCTTTGGAAACTAGACGTACCCTCAAAAATTAAACATTTTCTTTGGCGTATAACAAAAAAGGGGCTCCCAACATCAGTCAAATTAGCGAGTCGTGGTACTGGCATCCCCACTGACTGCCCTCTTTGTGAAATGAACTACGAAGATCTAGACCATTTTTTGTTTAACTGTTCGTGTACTAACCACACCTTATCATTTATCTCTAATAATATTACAAACAACGTCCAGAGCGTGTATGAAACCTCAAACTCAATAAATGAAGCATTAAGTACTCTGTATAGCACTCTTGGAAAAGCGGAGTTCTCTACTCTTGCAACAACTTGGTGGTGCACTTGGTTCTTCAGAAATAAAGCTATTTTCGACAATCTAAAGCCAAACCCCAGAGCTATAGCATCCTACATAAACAACCAAATCTTTAACTGGAACAAATCAAAAAAGGACGACTTAGGCATGGATCCTATCAACAACACCCTACCAATACCACGCAACGATATTACCAAAAAACGGGCAGTGACCTGGAAAAGACCAAAGACTAATTGGCACAAATTAAACTTTGACGACGGCTTTTCACCAACAAATAGTGGCTCATATGGATTTTTAATCCGTGACTGCCTGGGTAGGGTTCTTTACTCGGAATCGGGCTACTCACCCCTCTCTTCTGTCATTGGAGCTGAATGTTACGGACTTTGGATGGGAATCCAAAAGGTACAAGAACTACGGTTAGATCATATATGCATAGAAGGAGATAATCTCAGTATAATCAACAGCCTCAAAAACGGTATATCTAGCTTTGGCGAAATAGATCTGCTGATTTCAGATGTGCTGGCAGCAACAGCTTCCACATCTAAAACCGAGTTCTCTCATACACTCAGAGAAGGGAATAAGACAGCAGACCGTCTTTCTCACTTGGGTACTGACTTCACTGGCCCTTACATACCTCATGACGAGGTTCTTCTTTCAATCATCCTTCGGATGCTCTTAGCTAGTACATGGTTTGTACTGCTAAATTATTTCTTGTTCAAAAAAAAAAAATTATTTTATATAATTTTTATGTTCTAAAAACGTACAAAACTTTAAAAAAAAATCAATTATCTACAAACAAATTGAGGGAATAAAATTTAAAAATTCCCATTGACCGCCAATTGATGGATACTCCGTATTAATCAGCCCACTTGACGAGGGGCGGTGGTGGTCTTCAGCTTCTCAAGGAAGCTTTTGCATTTGAGGGCGTCAAATTGGAGGCAGGCAGGGTTCCTACTCCACTCCCCCCAATTCTACACCTGCAAAATTCGGTTGAAATTCAGGAAGAGGAAGAGGAAGAGGAAGGAGAAGAAGATGCCGATAGAGATGCCAAGAGGCCTCCCATTCTCGGTAGACACCTGGTCTCCTTCTTCCCATAGGAAACGCCACCATTTCCTCACCCACGCTCACAAGGACCACTGTTCTTCCATCTCTTCCTTCTCCTCTTTTCCCATTTACTCCACCCTCCTCACCAGATCCCTCCTCCTCGTCTCCTATCCCCAGGTTCGTTCGATTCCCCTCCCTCTCGTTCTCTCGCGCGCGCCTCAATCAGTTTTCTGTTTTCAGATATCTGAAAATGTTTTATTTTGAAGGTTAATTTTCCTTTTGGTTTTGATTCATGGAATCGCAGCTTGATGAATCGCTGTTTGTGAGGATTGAGGTGGGTCAGTCTATCAAAATCGATGATCCTGATGGAGAGTTTTCAGTTACTGCTTTCGACGCCAATCACTGCCCTGGTAATTCGCAATCCTGATTTCCTCTTGCCCTAATTTGCTTCTTTTCCGCTCTGAAATTTCGTATTATGCGATTTCGTAAAGGAAACTTTTTAAAAATTTTGAATTCTGCTGTTGAAATTCTGATTTTTCTGTTGCATTGTCTGGAAATTTCCGACTGATTCTGCCTCCTCTGACATGGAACGTTTGGAATTCAGGAGCAGTTATGTTCTTGTTTGAGGGGAAATTTGGTAACATTCTCCACACTGGAGACTGCAGGCTTACCGTTGAATGTCTGCAGAAGCTTCCTGACAAGTACCTCGGCAATGGGGGAGGTCTGCCCAAATGTCGTCTTGATTACGTCTTCTTGGACTGCACATTTGGGAAGTCTCCATTGAGGATCCCCAGTAAGCATTCTGCGATCCAAGAGGTGATTTCTTGATTTTCTTGTTATGTGTTCCTCCAGTGTTACGACTGATTTTGGGGCTTAACTTTTAGGAGTGCTTCACCTTTAAATTGAGTGTCATGTACCTGCAAACAATAACTAGTTCTTCTCTATACAACATTGAAGCTAGTTGGTAAATCCTCAATTGTGATGAAGTGGAATTAGACTCTTGTGTGTATTCTTCTTATGCAAGTATTTGCTATCACTGGTTTGCATGTTTGACCATATAATATACACACTAGTTACAATAAAGAACATGACTGTCTTTCTTATTGGATGCTATTGCAACGTTAGTATTAAGTAATGTATTGGCTTTTTTTTTAACCCACAAGGATTTCTGAATGTTTCTGTCAAGCAGGTCATTAACTGCATATGGAGACATCCAGATGCCTTAGTGGTCTACCTTACCTGTGACCTTCTTGGTCAGGAAGAAGTACTCATTAATTTGTTCCATACATTTGGGTCCAAGATATATGTTGATAAGGTCAACCATCCAGAATTTTACAAAGCTTTGGCAATAATAGCTCCCGAAATTCTATCTGAAGACCCATCTTGTCGCTTCCAGTTGTTTAATGGGTTCCCGAGGCTGTATGAAAGGGCACAGCAGAAGCTTTCAGAAGCCAAAGCAATGAAGCAGCCTGAACCCTTAATAATACGCCCTTCAACTCAATGGTATGCTTGTGAGGAAACAGAGCTTACAGTTTCTGAAAAGAGAGTCATAGAGAAAACAAATGAAGCTGTGAGGGACCATTTTGGAATTTGGCACGTCTGTTATTCTATGCATTCTTCAAAGCAGGAGCTAGAATGGGCTCTGCAAATTCTTGCCCCAAAATGGGTAGTGTCAACTACTCCTAGTTGTCGGTCTATGGAGTTAGAATATGTTAGAAAACATTGCTTTAGATCGCAAGTAACCGCGGATGATCCTCTATGGAAGCTACTAGACATTAGAGTTGAAAGTTCTTCACTTGCAAATGTACAGGAAGAAGGTGGCAGCTCTATTGTGGGTGAGGCCGCTGGAGAAATTGGAGAAGTTGAGACACAATTGCTGGAGATATCTTCCAGCCTAAAAGTCCATGTGAAGTCATCACCTCTAAAAAATAGACCTGCGGTCACATTATTTGGTCGAGCAAGACTAGGTTTTAACTTTTGTACTCTTTATGAAGAGAAGAAAAGCTGTTCTACAAAAGAGTGTCCTCCTGATATGGGCATTGATGAGATTGAGAAACAGTTGATACCCTTTGAGGAAGATGTGGAAGTCAAGATACTCAAGTCCATTGAAAACAAGACTAAGGTCCATGCTGGAGAAGTGCTTAAAGTGGAAAATAAAGTGAAGACTCCGAAATCCACTGATCAAATTATCAAGATGGATGCTGCTGAAATTCAATCTGATGATTCTGATGGAGAGAAGAAGGAAGTTCGTAGATTCGTGTCTTATTTTCCCATCAGATCATCAAAAGGTTATAGCGATAACCTGAGGATGCATTACAGATCGATGAATGTGCCTGTTCCCCAGCCTCTGCCATCATTGGTGGAACTTATGAAGGCTAATAAACGTGCTAGAAAAAGAAACTGAGCATTTAAGTCATTTGCTACAACATCAGGCTAAATGTTTCTGATTCAGACAGGATTACTGATTCATGTGAAGCCATTAGGAGTCTCCATGAAGCATGCTTTGAAGAAAGGACCTTTGAGCATATACTTCTCATTAAATGGTTGCAGTCACCTACACGCTCAAGTATTTGATCTAAAGTGTGGTCATACCTTCATTCTTTTCATGTCGATAGAATCAAAGGGGTAATTTGGGGTTAATTGAGCAAGATCATATTCTTCCATTCCTCTTTCATATCGAGTTTTGATCTTTTTGGGGCTTTCAAAATTTCTTGATGACATTTATGGACAGACAATTTTTGTCACCATTGGCACTTGGTAATGTCATTCTTATAGTTCCAAATGTACATGTATAATGTATTGCACTATTGCTAAAGAAATGGTATTCAATTCTTTGGTGTTGCTTTATGTTAGTATATCCTAATCTTTTAAGGAATATTTCTGGTGCCTTTTTTCAGGAAGTTTGAGGTGATTAAGTTGACTATGAACTTTCTGCAGCTTATAAATTGCGTTTTGTTGACTCTAACCTGTTCATTGCTGCAAATTTCTCATTCATTTGTCCAGAAACTGAATAGGGTGCTCGTTCATATCCGTGTTGGACTGGTTTTCATGCTTTGCTTGCCATTGTTCAGGACTTCAGGTAGCATGCATGATCCAGCACTTTCCTGACCATTTCATTTCTTAATGTACTGAATCGGCTTATTTACTTACGGATGCAGTTTGGGGCTGCGGGGAGCTGTTCTACTTGGTCTCATCCCTGGAGTTAAAAATGCTTCTTTTGGACCTTGGCATGAAGGATGATGCTACTGTGAAGTCAATCAGCAGATATGGGGATCACAGGTAGCTGCAGTTGTTTTTGGTTCTAAGATTTTATTGGGATGGAATAAGAGGAAGTCGATAATAATTATGGTTAAACTATGTGATAACAGCAAAGAAGAGAGTCCTTAATTGCAATATCAAAGAGGAATCTGTAATGGTGCTTATTTGCTATTTGGAGTTTGCACTTCGCAGTATTGCAATCCCAGTTGATTATAGGCTCGCACTGAAATCTGAATATCGGCTACATTACAATTTTATTATTTTGCTTACCAATCTCAATTCATGAGATATAAAACAGAATTGCCGTAGTCTCCTCTCAAGCAATGAATAAATAACTCTTGCATATGGATTAAATTTTGTTCTCATTTGCTTATAACATACGACACATGAAGTTACATTACATGATAATGTAATCAGGATTGTGTTTAATGAGTGCGGACTTATAAAGATATGCTTCTCCGTTAGTCATGAAATAGTTATTTAGGAGGTTAGATTATAGAACATTATTTCCCAAGCCCATATATACTTGATAAGAGTTATTTTGGACATGTTAATTATCTGGAGCATTACGTGACTTTTCATGGTGAATCAAGGAACTTCTAAAATGACCACTTCATTATGCGTTGGCCATTACTTTTGCCACCATAATTTATTGGAGGATTTCTCCTTTTGGAATTGCAGCAATTTGTAACCTACGTGCTGGAGATGGTAATCACCTTGAACCATTTGATTTTCTTTAGTTTACTACACTTCTTCCTTCCTTTCTGACCAAGATTTGATCAGCTCTGACCAAACTTTATGGTAGAGGGAAGAGAATCTTTTCCATGAAAAGAGCACGCAAGTTGTGATTCTATTATTTTTTGTTGTATTATCCACATTATGCTGCCTGCCATGCACTGGCAAACCTTTGTTTGAACCATTCCGGAATGGTTCAACCGGAAAGGACTTGTGGGTAGTACCCAAAGGTCCCCGGTTCGAACCCCGGATGGCTGCTCTTTGTTTACCAAATTCAAGGCAAACCTTTGTTTGATTGCTCAATCAGTATATAGACTTGTGTAAAATCTTGAAATTTAGCTGTCATCTAGCTTTTAGTGCCCAATATAGATTCTCAAGCATAGGTATAATCAATACGTTAACCCAGGTGTTTCTTGTCTTTGATCATGTTTCAGGTGGCTGACATTGCGGGGAGAAAGCTGGGAAATACTAAACTTCCCTACAATGGAAACAAATCATTTGCTGGAAGCATCACAATGACAATAGCAAGTTTTCTTGCATCAGTTGGGTAAATTCTTCTTCAATATGTCAAATTTTTGGATACTTGTTCATAAATCTCATGGAATAACATAATATTTATGTGCATTTTACACAGATAACTCAGTAGCAGCTGCAGTTAAATAATTGATAGGTTATTGGATTCCCCCTTTTCTAATATTTATGTGCATTTCAGTCACTTGCAAAACAGAATCAAGAAAAAACTCCGCTTTGATGCTGCTTGTGCTACCTGCGGATCTCAAGATCAATCTTTCATTTTCAGAGCAAAGATCACTTCCAAGGATGGTGTGGTCTTGGTTGGTGAGAAGACGGTTACTGCCAAGCTTCTTTGGACTTCGTCCTCAAATGAGATGGTCATGTTCCCTGTGCTGTTGTTAGCACTAATGTACCTGATGCCAACATCCTCATCGATACTGCCCAGTTGGCATACCAAGAGCATATGCCTGTCGATCAGCTTGTTCAGTTGCCTTTCCCTTTGGGGTCGGCCTTTTCACTCTTTGTCGGGTGGGACAAGAATCACGGCTTCTAGCTTGAAATGAGTAACCTGAGTGGAAACTTGGCAGCTGGAATGCAGCGCACAAGTCCATTCTTGAGCAGGATATATTGTGAACCGAGACAGAGAAGGCATGAAATAACTGCGCTGCGCATTGTCGAGCAAACATGAGGATGCTGCTTGAATTCTGATATATGGAAGAACATTTTATAGCCACCAACTCTTGATCCAATAATCAGATCGACAGGTTAAGATGTACTGTAATTGATTATAGGAAGCAGTCAGAATCAACAAGAATGCATGTGATGCAACATAAATTCAAGAACGGAAAAAAGTAACCACAGGTGTTCCTCAAACAGCTATTGTATTGTATAATTTGTATGTACTGCTTGTACAAAAACACAAGTAGATGCTGTAAGCAGAGGCGGAGCCAGGGGCATAGGGGAGCCCTCAACCCAGTAATTGGGCGATTTTTTTTTTATAAAAAAAGTAAAAACGACGTCGTTTTGGTTCTGAAATCCTAGCCACAGCACACTTCGTCTCTCACTCGGTCATTCTCTCCCGTACCTGACTCAATTACTTCGTCTCTCACTGTCGCCCGGCGCCGAGCTCCATCTCCGTTTGCCGTCGAAGTCTCGAACCACTCCACTCTAAGTCTCCATATCCGGCCGTCTTCGTCGTCGCCGTTTGCCGAGCCTGGCTGCTCACTGCTGAACTACCGTTTGCCGACTTGCCGAACCGAGCCCCATTAACACGGTAAGTTTTCCTACTCCCAACCCATTGATTAAAATTATAGCTTTCAAATTTGCTTGAGATTGGTTATTTCCTATTGATTGAAATTTGATATTGAAATTGGTGGTGTGTTGGATTTGAGATTTGATTAATAAAATTTTCGGTGGTGAGTTGGACTTGAGATTGATATTAAATTATGTCGTAGGCACCATCTACCAGCAGGGGAAATCCTAGGCCACCGAAACAGCTTCTTACTCAGACTCAGACTCAGACTCATACATGTGGTTGTTTTTACAAGACCTGTGAATTTGAGTTTGCGTTCAAGTTGGTTTTTTTTTTTTTTTTTTTTTTTTTTTTTTTTTTCTGAAATCAAACCAACGATTCATCGTATCGAATGATTTGCTACCCCTATCTGCGCGCTTCGGCGCCTCTCAATTCCACCAAGTCTTCCAGGTTCCCCTTATTTCTTCTCCTAGGCTTTTCGTCGTTTTACATTTTACACGCATTTACAATGGGATTCCGTTGGCCAATCTTTTCGGGGTTGTGTTCCCTCTTGCAGCTACCCTTCGAGTGCAAATTACGCCATTGAAGGCCGGAATTTGAGTTTCTCGGTTACCTCGAGGCCAGGGATGAACCTCCATATTCTGAAAAACTGTTCCATCCAGATTCCTTCAGGCCAATTGTGGATGCTTCTTGGGCCCAATGGCTGTGGCAAATCCACCCTCTTGAAGGTGGGATTTTCCATTGTTTGGTGTTTCATAAAGCAATTTATTCGCAACTTTTTGGCACTTGGTTCAGCTGAATTTGTCTCTAGGAACGCATTTATCTCCCTCCCCTCGATCTGATGATATGAATTTGTTGCAGATATTGGCTGGGCTTTTAGTGCCTACAGATGGAAGCTTGCATGTTGAGAATCCGAGAAGCTTTGTCTTCCAAAATCCTGATCATCAGGTCAGTTTGTTTAACTGAACTACGTTAAGGACATTTTGGAATCAACAAAACTCATCTGTGTTTTACTGAAACTCGTTAAACGGCTTCGAACTCGAGCATTCATGGCGTGTATGCATTTTGCTTTGCACATTTCTCTATTGTATATCTGAGAAATCATAACCAAGAAGCCAGCCTGTTTGAGGCATATGATATCTGTATATACTATATAGTACTGAAGATTGTTCTAAATAGTAAATGCCATAAATCATAGAATCACACCATCAGAGGATGTATTTAGTTTTGTTTAATTGTCATCGAATAAGCTATTTGATCCTCCTAGACACATTGATGCTGCATACACTCTCATTCATTCACTTATCACCTAACAGATAGCTGTATTCTCCTGTTGCTACCATATGCTCTTTCAGTGTGTATAAATTGCATTTGCTTTCTTTAGAAAATTGAGCTCGTTGCAGTCGCAGTTGAGTTTGGATTGCCAGCTTGTCACCATTTATCATATCATTAAATTTGAGATGTGACTTGTGAAGTGTTGTGTGCACTTTTATTTCTTAATAGGTAGTAATGCCTACTGTAGAAGCTGATGTAGCATTTGGACTTGGAAAGCTCAACTTCTCAAAGGAAGAAGTTAGAGAGAGGGTCCGGAAAGCTTTGGATGCTGTGGGCATGTTGCCCTACTTGCAGGTAACTTTTACTAGGCCGGTAATATATTTGAGTGCAATGGCACATCCCGGGAGCTTCAAGCATAACAATTAACAACTTATCGTATGTGTACGACACTCAATTAGCGGCCAGTTCAGACTCTTAGTGGAGGCCAGAAACAGAGGGTAGCAATTGCAGGTGCATTAGCTGAAACTTGCAAAGTTCTCTTACTGGATGAACTCACTACATTTCTGGATGAAAGTGATCAGGTGCTAAATGATTGTCACATTTTCCTTTTTCCCCCTCTCGTCCCAGTCACGATACTAGCAATGATCGATTTATGCGCTGCAAATTGATATTTCTTCCCTGATTTTCCCTAGATTGGAGTTGTCAAGGCTGTTAAGAACACGTTGAGCAGCTCCAAAGATGTAACAGCTTTATGGGTAACTCATCGACTGGAAGAACTTGAATACGCAGACGGAGCTGTGTATATGGAGGATGGGAAAGTTGTGCAGGCGGGCAATCCTACAGCCATCTTTAATTTGATCAATGCCCGCCAAGCAGTGTACATTGACCAGATCAACTCCTAAACATACTTATCATACTGTAAAACCAAACTATTTTCTCTCTCGAAATCCATTTGAAAGTTAGCAACTTACTTATCCATAACAGAAAAAACATAGAAGGGCATGATAAATATTAGCTCTTCAGTGCCATCAGATAGACGAAGCTGAAGTTTTGTGTGTATACCTTTCAGGAAAACAGCACTGCATTTTGAGTTCCCTCTGTTGTTTCTCAGCTAGGCCTTCCGCCACACTCCCATGGTCATCCCTCAAGACTAATCCAAACCTGTTTTCTATGTCATCAACTACAGATGCTCCAGCCCAGCATTCCGACTTATGCACGACTGTATTCAAGAAACAAGGCCTCCATAACTGAGTTCTGACACCAAAGTCCCATTGTTTAGCCAAACCAAGCCTCTTCCAATTATACTAGTGAACACAGTCGTGCATAAGTCGGAAATAAGCACATCTCTCCAAGCTTTAATATGCCTGAATTCCTTGACCTGCTGGTAGTGAATTGCTCCCTGATGGGGTGCCTTGATTTCAGCTCGCATAAATCCGCCTTCCTTGACCTCATCGCTTGACACTGAGAATGATCACCATCGCTTGACACTTTCTTTTACTACTGATTTGTTCTTCTACAATTTTTCTTATCCCTTTATTGTGGGTTGTTTGATGTGAATTTGGGGGATGATCGGATGAATGCTTATTGTATGTACAAGGGCTTCTCTGCAAATTGACTTTAATTTTGCTTGAAAGGGGAATTTAGTGACTGGATTGATGTGTACTGCAGTATTTCTAACTTGTGGTTTCATCCAAGCATCTTTATCGAGCGGTACTTGAGAGTTGAGAGATACTTTCAAATTAAAAAAAA
This sequence comes from Persicaria maculosa, assembly GCA_963922045.1. Taxonomy (NCBI): domain Eukaryota; kingdom Viridiplantae; phylum Streptophyta; class Magnoliopsida; order Caryophyllales; family Polygonaceae; genus Persicaria; species Persicaria maculosa. Next base: position 42,465,799 of record OY998271.1, read on the forward strand.
AAGAGTTGAGAGATACTTGGGCTTTTTTAATAATAAAATATGGGTTGGAGTGGTAGTATCCTGCCTTTCCGAAACTAGAGCTAGTATCTCCCCAAGTATCGGTGTAATAATGTATGTGTCATGTGTTATTTTTTTTTCGAAATGCTTGGCCAAAACGACATTGTTTATAGGGGGAAGAGAGGATAGGTGGACACGGCCGCAGGAGGAGCAGGTGGACGCGTGTCGCTTCAGGAGTGGTTGGTGAGTGGATGACTGTGATCAAGAGGAAGGGACGACCCAGTTTAAATCTGCCAGATGTTTTATTACCATTACAAAACTTAATTTTCGACAATGAAAATGTTAAAAATAAAAAAATATCAAAATACTAGATTCATTTTTATCTACACATAGACATTAAGTTTGAATATGTTTGATTACATTTCGAAAAAAAAATTTCATTCGAATACAATTATATGTAATAATACCTAAAACATATTTTTCATTATATTTCATCAGTAATAATTTATTATCATTTGAAGAATTTATAATGTTGTTTAAAAAATATAAAATATGTGATAGATGATAATAATTTTTCATGATTCATCTACGAATATGCTAGAAATGGGTGTTTTGATGAAGTGACTTGTCATATAGAAAAGCATGCATGGTCTCCTATTGATGCATTGAGTAGTCTCCTTGTGCCATAGATTGGTCAAATCTATCTTTGTCTTCAAGAATCTAATTTGTAAAGTCATCATGTGATATTGCATTGTCCTTTTGTTAAATCCATTCTATATAAGTTGGCAATTTATCATTCAAGAAGAGGCACACCAAACTCATTCTTCTTCTTAAGCCCCAAAAATGTATGGATCCGACTCAAATTCATCAAACACAAACCCCTTTCTTTCAAGCAGTAGCTCCGATGACGGCATGAGCGAGCTACAAGCAGCCTATGTTGAATGGGAAGCTGCAGCTACTGCCCTTCAACAGGCGTACCAACAACCTGAAAGTTCTCGAATGAGACGTCGTCGCACTCACATTGAAAGAGGAAGGGAGAGAGGCTTTGCTCAACTATCCAATAATTACTTCTCGGAGGTGACAACATACCCAGATGAGGTGTTCCGCCGACGATTCCGAATGCGTAAGGGGGTCTTCAATCGCATTGTTCAACGATTGGAGACGGAAATGGTGTACTTTCAACAACAACCGGATTGCACGGGTCGGATGGGCATTTCGGCATTGCAGAAAATTACAAGTGCAATTCGCATTTTAGCCTATGGCACTACCGTCGATGCTTATGACGAGTACCTTCGTCTATCTGGGGATACAACCAGATTGTGCTTGTCACATTTTGTTGATGGAATCATTCAATGTTTTGGAGACGAGTATCTTCGTCGGCCAAATGCAGCAGACATCCAACGATTATTGAGCGTGGGGGAATCTCGTGGCTTTCCAGGGATGTTGGGTAGCATTGATTGTATGCATTGGGCATGGAAGAATTGCCCTACTGCATGAAAATGTCAATTTGCTCGTGGAGATCATGATCACCCAACGATTATACTTGAGGTGGTTGCATCATATGACCTGTGGATCTGGCATGCTTTCTTCGGAGTCCCAGGTACTAATAATGATATTAATGTTCTTGATCGTTCCCCTGTTTTTGATGATCTTGTGCAAGGTCGGGCTCCAACCGTTAATTTCACTATTGGAGGACACGAGTATACCATGGGGTACTATCTAACTGATGGGATTTACCCGGAATGGGCTACATTTGTGAAGTCACCGAAGTCTCCTCAAGGAGTCAAAATGAAATTATTTGCTCAACATGTAGCTTCCGTTCGGAAAGATGTGGAAAGAGCATTTGAAGTGCTACAATCTCGTTTTGCAATAGTTCGCAACCCAGCACTATCTTGGGATCCAGTAATGCTCGGGAAGATAATGAGAGCATGCATCATTTTGCACAACATGATCGTGGAGGATGAACGAGAAGACTATGGCCACCATGGATATGAGATTCCTCAGTTTGAAGAAGGAATAAGTGGCGAACCTATCCCGGTCGACGACTCTGCTTGGACGCACTCGACTAGGACACCCAACGTCATGCAAGAATATATACAAGCGAGGAATCAACTACGTGATAGTGTTACACATTATCGTCTTATAGAAGACTTGAAGGAACACGTTTGGCAGAAACTCGGGTCCAATGTCGGAGATAATTAGTGGTTTTCGATTTTAGTATTATGTTTGTTAAGCTGGAATTTAGTTTATGTATTGTTCGTGGTGTAATCTCTTTTGAAGTAATCAATGTATTTCAACTTATTTAAATAAAATTTATATATTAAGTTATATATAGTCACCGATTTAGTTTATAAATAATATTAATTTATGATTTATATTTTTTAACGAAAAATAAATATTATAAATTAATCTAGATTTGAGAAAATGAGTCGAGAGGGGTATAATCGTAAATTAATTTGGTAGGAAAGGATGACAATAATTATGAAAAAGAGGTATAATTGTAAATTGAATTGATAGGAAAAGATGAGTTTTCGATGCTAGGAATGCTATTGATAAAATGGAAAAAGTAAAAATGGGATGCTAAGATGATGTGACAGAGAGATTAAAAATTAGTATTACTGTATCCCTATCATCCCTTGATAAACCTGGACTCGGGTTATTGCTGCTAAGTGCTACGGAGTAACTTGCTATTGGGCAGTATATAAGCTCCTAGTAGATAGGGCATCTGGGTTGGGTTGTGTTCAGTAGAAACTAGTTTCTTCCCACAACAAACTAGGCTAACAAATAGTTGAACACAATCTGAACCATGCAATTTAAATTCAATGGCTGAGATTTAAAACAAATCTGAACCATCCTATTAGGGTATTTGTCAACTTAATGTAGTTGAACTCTATGGGATCCAAAACCTTAAAACACAGCCAAAATCTGATGACAATTTCATCAGACCTAATTAATAAAGTAAAAATAGTTAACAAACAAAAGTGATTGCTGATACAAGAATCTCCATCTGCTCTAGCAGCAAAATTTATTCTAGCCTAATCACCAAATACAAAATTGTCTTGCTTGATCAGTTTATTGTTGATCAATACAACTCCACGATCAACTCTAATGCTGCTGGATACCCAAAATGTCTCAAGCCCTATGTTTCCATTTTATAACAGTGTCCCGGTGTTGCAAGCAAATCAGAACTGGATGTCCAAACCAAGCTCATTGAACAAAAATCTGGCACAAAAATATCATGAGGTTCTTAAAGTCAGCATGTAGAACAAGAAAAACTGAGCAGATATGCAACAAATTTCCGTCTGAAGCACTCAACAATCTCACGGAAGGATAAACATTTTGTGAATACCATACACAAAACAGTCCTGAGGATAAACAAATTTCCGTATTACATTTTTTTCACTAACCGTGTAATATCAAGCAAACTGACTATTCAGAGTGATGTTTCCAACATTTGTGAGAGAAGGTATGAGATAACCAAGTAATATCAAGCAAATTTACTAGAGAAAACATGAGACACTGTTTGAATTTCTCATACAGGGAAGAACATTATCAGGTATCACAACAAACAACAGTGACAGATATTGGAAACCGTCAAATAAATTGATTGATAATGCAAAATTAAAACACACAAAAGGCCAAGGCCCATGTTGAAGTCCAGTTGCCACAATTCTTTCCACTAATTTCTTACATACTTTGAATCATTTCATAGCCAGTGGCCACCAATGTTTTTTCCAGTAACCAGAGAGGTTAATTCAGACCTAATTGATTATAGGAACACATCCATATACATACACATATAATCTATAAGCACCTTTCTCACCTCCTTTCTTCTTGACGAGCAACACAATCATATGGGCAAACTACTCTATGCTGACGACTTTCATAGAACAGTTATATGTGTAGTAGTATGGTAACTCTTTGCAGATGGTTTTGTTTATTTTTTCTTTTCCTTAGAACAGTTAGAAGGCATGTACTTCCTTATTCTTTATTAACAATACAGATTCAAAAACCAAATAATCTGTTTCGACGAGAAATATGAGCAAAGAAATAAATCTGTGGCTATAGCTACACATGATATATTCCTAAAATGAAAGTTAAGAGCAAGAAATAAATAAAGGGTCACTAAATACAATGTAGCAAATACGCCAAGTTATTTATTATTAGTTCATGGGTTAAGTCATTGAGAGAATCCGCAAAGAGGAATGTCTACGGACATATTTTCATACATTTACTGACTAAGAACATCATTCCCAATAAAGAAAATCGATTACATAGTGTTTGTTTAGCCATATCATACTTGTAAATAAGTATCTTATGTGCAGAAATAAGAACTTAATAAGCACAAAGAGGTACCTTATCAACCATGAACAAATAGGGCCAACCAAATCCATAATAATTGATACTCAAAGACAAAGCTTTGAGATTGAAGGCCATGTAAATTATAAAGGAATAATGTAAATCCCCCCATTTTTTTTTTTATAGAATGAGCTTAGAGGGGAAGCTATGTGTTTTATAGTCAAAATGCAATTTAGAATTCTAAGAAACCGATTTTTTTAGTCAAAGCATGTTGGTTTAAGTAATAAAAGTTCATGAGCTTGCTAAAATTTAGTCCCATGTCTAATCAGTGTCTATAATTTTGCAATGTCAAAATGAGGGCTCAATTAAAAGCCAGGTAGGGCTATTAATCATACAAACACCTCTATTAGATTTAGGCTATCATAACAAGGATCAACTTAACAATGGCCAGATTTTTTGGCAAATGCTCAGGAATGGACATTATTTTAACCAACGGAATAACCTAAGCTAGGAAGAAAAGTAGAACACCAACAAATAATTATCAAGTGAAGAAATTAGCATGACCTGAAGAATATTGATGCATATGGATTAGTCTCATCTTCCATTACTTCTATGTATTCCAAACTCAACAAATTACAGACAGTCAAACATTACAGGCACCCGATATTTGGAAGCCCCAATTCCAGTAGTGAATCCATGCTATCGATTATCGAAAGCAGTCACAATCATAAGCTCAAATAGAACAGTGCACGGTAACTTATAGTCTAGAAGCAAATTTGTCGCCTTAGTTCTTAACGAGCAAGGAAATCATACAGAAACAGAAAACCTTCAACAGAACACTAACACAATTTAAAAGGCGCAGCAGAAGCAGAAACCATAAGGCCTGACTGCAAAAATACTAGATTTGAAATTCATGGGCAACCTACTCCAGAATCTAGCAATGCACTTCCAATTAGAGTTAATGGATGCAATAGCAAAGAGTTAATGGATGCAATCTTATAGAAAATATAGGTAGCTAACCCTAAACAAACTCACAGAAATTAAACCAAAAACAACAAAATTGAAATTCTAACAAGAGTGCAATTCATCAAGCTTACCTCTATAAGACAGATCACCTTCTTAGGACTCCTTGGCCTCATTCTCAGTGGCGGTGATAGGAGACTCACTTGGGTTCTCAGGATCATCCCCAAATCCTTGCAAAAGCGCCATCAGAGACGAAGTAGGGGTATAAAGCGACCCCAAAACCATTCCATCGGACTCCAATTTAGACGGCATGCTCTCCAAAACCTCGAGATCCAAATGTCCGTAAAGCTTCCCATCCATGACAGCCCCAGTGAAGTCATTGAACTCCAATTTCCCCTCCTTGACAACACCCTTCACCCCGCCCATGGCGGATCCGACCACCTCCTCCTTCTTCACAAACAAAAGCGCGTTCATGCCCTTCATACAGGGCGCAAGGGCCTCCCATGGCGTCCCAGCGAAGGCCTTGGAAACGAGGGAGTTCTTGGCGACCACAAGCTTAGAAGCCGAAGGATCGGAACTGAGCGGCTGCTTGAGGGCCTTGAATTGGTTGCAGGAGAATCCATGGCAGGTGAAGGGGGAGATGAGGTAGCAGTTCTGAAGGTGAGATTTTAGGGTTAGGATCGCTCGAAGCTTCTGGTGCTGTTTGGGTCTCGATTGAGGCTTGTATGGAACCCAGCGAGCGAAGTGACGGAGTTGGGATTGGTGGGTCGAGATTCGGGGGATAAGGGTTAGGGTTAGGCGGGTGGTCAGTGGAGAAGCTGCAGCGACGGCGGCACTCATGGCTATCTCCGGCGGCGGCGGGGTCGTAGGAAGTCGGAACGCACAAAAGGCTTTCTATTCAAATGGAGAGGTTTATGCACAGTCAGTCGGTCAACGTTGACCACCCTTTTTTTAATTTACATAATTACCCTTCAAATCAACTTCTTTTAACTTGGAGGATAGTGGAATATGAAATTAGGTCTTAAAGCATAACACCACATGGAATCTTATTTGCATGACTGCATCAAAGTAACAATAAGTCAATAACCAAATAACATCACATGGAGTCTATTTTATGGGGGGTTTAAGTTTGCTAGAGATAATGACATATAGAGCACGTGGTTATGAAATCAAATTGTGCAATTTGATCTCCAAGATCAATAATAGCTTAAACGAAGGAGGATAGTCGGGGGCGATTGTGGATGTGATTAGAAGTCTAAGAATTCACTTTCAAGGTTTTTTTTAATGTATGTTTGATAAGGGGAATCAGGTTGCATATGTCCTGACGCATATCTTTTTTTTTTATTATCATTCATGGGTAATGTCTCGTATATTTTCTTTATCGAATGAGATTGGAGATCTTTTAAGGTTTAAATTTAAAAGTGTGTTTATAAAACTTTACACTACAAAACACCTTATCAAGAGAGAGGGTCTCTACCCTCTCTTTCTAAAACCCCAATTCGTTGACAATACCCACATAGTTCAGTCGCCCGACCTCTCCGGTTTACGTCGTATCTCCCTCCTCTAAATCCATCGACCGTATTCCTTCGCTATCGTCCGATCCCGCGTCCTCGATCTGTTTGTCCACACCGTTTGTTCAAGCGTTGCATCTCGGGTCGTTCCTAAATCGACGTCGTTGTGGGGGTGTGTCACCTCCAATCTCGACTCGGGCTGTTCACCTTCCTGGCTCGTACCCATGGCGGTCCGATGGGTGACCTGGTGGTTTCCTCGGTTGCTCCTCCGTTCCGTCTCCACGGACTCTTCATCTTCTCCACAATCTCCACCTACACTTCGACCGGCCCGGTGGTCCTCCGCCACGCCGTCTGCCTTGCTCCGATGCGGCTCCCTGCCATGCTTGAGTGGCGCTGAAATCCCCTTGGTGTGCAGTCCTTGCTGCCCACGTTTGGAAGAAAAAAAAAAGAAAGGAAAATAACAATGGGGGGTCTCCTTCGGGCCCAAGGTTATTTTCTTTGTGCCCAAGTGGCCCGCCTTCCATTTAAAAGTTATGTGTGTATATATATATATATATATATATATATATATATATATATATATATATATATATATTAAATCCACCCGAAAGGGTCTAATGAAGATCATGTTAGGGTCTCGATAAAATCCCGAAAGGGCTTTCTGGTGCGTTTGTACAAGGGTGATTCTCGGCTGCGTTTCCGGTTGTTTCTTGGCGGTCTATTCTGAGTCGGGGCTCTGACATCTGGAGTCGGGTCTGGTTGGGTTGTGGCGGTGTGCATCGAGGCGATTCCGTATTCCAAAAATTTCCTTCAAGGTTCGTCTTCATCACCTACAGGGACCTGATGTACCGTTGGCCAGCGGTGTCATCACTTGGTGGCGCTTGGCTCCGGGTTTAGTCTACGTTGTCCCCTGCTATTTTGGGTTAGGCTCGTTTGTTTCGACTGGGCAGTTTAGTTGTCGCTTTTGTATGACACCGTTTTTATTTTAGTTTTTGACAGTTCGCCGTCTGTCGACTTTGTCGGCCTCTCGAGGAGTCAGGTCTGTCTGGTCCTTGAATTATTACCTAATCCAAAAAAAAGTGTGTTCATGGAAGATGTTATTGTTTCTAAACAATTGAGCTCTTTTTTTTAAATGAAAAATCATTCTCCATAAAACAACTATTAAGTCTCTAAATACAATGTCATAAAGTGCAAAAGGTAAATTGAACACAGAGAATACAAAATAACAATATGAGGGTCGGAGTCAAACAAGCTAATATGCCACTTTGCCACTTGATTTCCCGATCTCCGGACAAAGCTCCAAGTTATTTGTTGAAACTCCCTAGCAAGTCAAGACACAAGGGACAACAAAGCCCTATCAACACCCTTAAGCCTCACCCCATGTTGTACTTGTTGTATCACTTGTGAGCAATCCGACTATATTATCGCCAACTAGACAACGAATTTTTAAAGGTTAAGCATGTCGATTTGAGAAATATTATATATATTTTCCGCGAGGTAATTCTATGGTTTAGTTTAATTCGGGTACTAAATAAACGTTTTAAGATTTTCGTCTTCATTTTCAAACAAGCATCACGATAATACGACCATGAATTTAGGGTTTAGAACAGTACCAAAAGCACAAATCCTAAAAGATACACAATCAGAAAACAAACAGGAACCAAGTGAATAATTTACAAAGATCACCGAGATTGACTCCGATGGAAAGTTTGACGGATTCATCCAATGGTGAGTAAATCGGCGCTGATATCAGTTGATGTCGGAGTCGTTGAAGTCGTCCGGGAAGGAGTTGAAGAAATCGCGATCGATGAGCTTGCTGGAGTCAGGAGGGAGGAAGCTCTCGCCGGAGAGCTCGAGAGGCTCGAGGTCGTCATCGACGTCCATGGCGAGGACGGATCCTTGATCCTCCATCTCCGATGCGTTATCTTCTTCAAATGGCCTCAGCGTCAGCTCGTTCCTCACCCTCTCTGGACTTTGTGCCTTCCCAACCACAGTAGAAGAAGATTTACCGATGGGATTAGGTGGTTGACTGGCCAATTACCTACACTGTCCCTTAAACGACGTCGTAACGTAGGTTTTTTTTTTGGGGGGGGGGATGACGAGGAACCCCCGAGCAAGAGTCACCTTCGATGGTAACGTAGTTTCTTTTTTCTTTTTTTTTTGAGCATAAACAACCAATCTATTAGTTAATGTCTTCCAAACACAACCTCCTTAAGTTGAGAGGTACCAAAACAAAATCAGAAATAAACATAGTAGCCAAAGGCCTAATTTTTGCAAGGAAGTCTACAACTCGGTTCAACTGCCTTCTAATATGACTCCAGCTACATTATTTGACTAGCCTTACCATCTTATGAATCTTCTTTAGTTGCTGTCCCAACTCGCCTCTCGGAAACACATTATGCTGCAACATATTCATAACCGGTAGACAGTCACTTTCGATCCAAATTTTCGGAAATCCCTGCTGCAATCCCAGCTCCAGTGCCCATGCTAAACCTTCCGTTTCCACAAGTTCAGCATCCTTTGATTCTTGTGTTCTTCTGGCCGCCGCGAAAATCAGCTCACCGGTGTGATCTCGGGCAACACAGCCTATACCACACCCATTACTGTCATCCACCGCTGCATCACTGTTGATTTTGATGAATCCCCTCGGCGGTTTCAGCCAGCTCATGGCATCAGTTGTTGCTCGTTGATGCTGCACCGGACATTTCCCCTAAAAAATTATGTGATCTTCCTCTCCATCTCTCTGGACAGCTCCTCCGGTTTGACCTCAGGTGACTCAAAGGTCCTCTTGTTTCTAGCCCACCATATGGCATCAATTATATAAACCCATTTCTGTGCCACATCTTTGCTACCTTCCTGTAGCACTAGCCCAAAACAGTCCATTACGGAATAATTCCTCTTATGAAACCTTGCAAAGTGTGGGAAGAGCTTCCACACTTGCCGAGCTTTTATGCACCCAAATAGGACATGAGCTTCATCCTCCTTCACTCCACAATGGGAACAAAGATCACACTGCACTATCCCTCTCCTCTTCAAATTAGTTAAACATGGTAGGACTCCCTTGCAAGCTCTCCACAAAAAGTTTCGAACTCGCGGAGCCGTTTGAACTTGCCAAACCTTCCTCCACATAGCCTTCGACCTTGTGGCGTTTGATGTCGACGCCCTGGTCTTAGACAATGTATCATCCATAAGAAGATGATAACACGATTGAACCGAGAAATTGCCATATTTTGTATAATGCCATATCATCTCATCTTGGACGTTGGGCTCCGTCAGTCGCAAATTCAAAACAATCTCAGCGTCTATGGGCAAGAGTACTCCCCTGACTAAATCCTCATCCCACTTCTTTACTTCCCAATCTATGAGATCCGTCACATACAAGTCTGCCCCATAGTTCCACTGATTCGCGATCGGTGCAAAGTTGCTCGGCCTTAGGATCCAGGGATCCTCAAAAACAGACATCGACGCCCCGTTTCCGATGTGCCAGCGCAGTCCCCGCAGCAGCGCCTCCCTTCCTTCGATCAAACTTCTCCATGTGTATGATGGCTGAAACCCAGTTTGGGCACGCAGAAATGATGTCCGAGGGAAGTACCGAGCTTTCAACATTCTTGCAATTAGCGACTCCGGTTCTTGGATTAACCTCCATCCTTACCGCGCTAGAAGTGTTTTATTGAACATTTCCATATCTCAAAAGCCCATACCACCATTCTCCTTCGATTTACAGATCCGCTTCCATTTCATCCAATGGATTTTCCTCTTTTCGGATCCATCTCCCCAGCAGAATTGGCACATCAGCTGTTCGATTTCATGACAAAGACCCATTGGCAATTTGAAGCACGAAATCGTGTAAGTCGGAATTGCTTGTGCAACTGACTTTATAAGCACTTCCTTACCTCCCTTAGAGAGTGTTTTTTCTTTCCAACCCCGCACCTTCTTCCAAATTCGTTTCTTAAGTTGCCCGAAAATTACCTTCTTTGATCTCCCCACCATTGTAGGCAAACCAAGGTATTTCTCATGCTTCTCAACTTCCTGAATTCGGAGAGTTTGTTGTAATGCCCTTCTCTGGTCCTCTCGAACATTCCTGCTAAACAAAAGTTCTGATTTCGCAAGATTCACTTGTTGCCCCGAAGCTTGTTCATACAAGCGGAGAATATTTGTAATTTCACTGCCCTGTTGACAATTCGATCTTGCGAATAAAACACTGTCATCAGCAAAGAATAAGTGAGAGACCCTCGGAGCCCCCCGGGCTACAGCTATCCCCTCCAACCGACCCTCTCTTTCACTCTTCCGAAGCAAACCTGAAAGACCCTCAGCGCAAAGCATAAAAAAGTATGGAGAGAGGGGGTCCCCCTGCCTCAATCCCCTTTCCGACCTGAACACTGAAGACGGCTCTCCATCGATCAATACTGAAAAAGAAACTGAAGTGACACACCACATGACAAGTCCGATCCATTCCTCAGCAAAACCTAACCTCTGCATACAACACTTGAGGAAACTCCACTCAACACGATCATAGGCTTTGGCCATATCTAACTTCAGTGCCATATACCCCTTCCTTCCCTGTCGCTTGCTTTTCATAAAGTGAAATATCTCGAAAGCCGCCAGGACATTGTCCGTGATCAATCTCCCTGGAACGAAAGCACTCTGACTCTGCGACACAAGCCTCCCCAGACACCCCTTCAATCTATTAACAATCACTTTTTAAACCATTTTATAAAGTACATTGCATAAGCTTATGGGGCGTAACTCCATCATCCTGCATGGATCTTTCACTTTAGGGATTAAAGAGATAAACGTGTAATTTAGATCATCAGGCATGGGTGCCCCACTCAAAATATCAATCACAAAGTTACACACATCAGATCCGACGATACTCCAGTGCTTCTGAAAGAAAAGCGTTGTCATACCATCGGATCCGGGTGTTTTTATAGAATGCATCTAAAAAAGGGCTTGTTTTACCTCTTCACTTGTGAATGGACGGAGGAGCTAGGAGTTGTCTTCAGCCGTGACCAAATGCTCAATTCCTTGAGTAACTGTATCCGGGCTGATTTGCACGTTGGAGCTAAACAAGTTTACGAAATACTCCCTCGCCACCCGCACCTTTCCCTCAAAACCCCTCCATTCTAACCCATTATCGTCCACCATTCTTCTAACCTCATTCCTCTTCCTCCTACCTGAAGCTTTCCTATGAAAGTATTTTGTATTTCTATCGCCCCACTTTTGTTCATTCGCCTTAGCACGTTGGAACCATAACATTTCCTCTATTCCAAGTAACTCCCTCTCTCTCCTCTAGCTCTTTCCTCTTGCTGACATTCTCCCCAGTCATACCACTCTCCCTCATTTTCCCAAGTTTCTCCCTCACTTTTCTAAGATCTCTCCTAATATTACCAAAGTGCACCCAGTCCCACTCTTTCAAATCATCTGCACATCTGGCAATCTTCCCGATAACACTCTTCTCGGCATTCAAGGTGCCCGGGTTACCCCAACCACTTTTAATCACCTCCCTACATCCCTCATCATCCAACCACATTGCTTCAAAACGAAACGATTTCTTTCCCTTCTGCTTACTCTCCCCCTCTCCCTCCAATCTTAGCCTAATCACAATCGGGATATGATATGATCCCGTCCAAGGTACATGTTGAACCACCGTGTTCGGGTAAGTCTCCAAAAAAGGGAATTCGCAAACCCAAGATCAAGCCTTTCTTGTATGAATCGGTCTCCCTCTCTCCTATTGTCCCAGGTGAATCTATTTCCTTCGAAACGGATCTCCCGAAGGTCACACTTATCAAGCACCTCTCTAAACTCCATTATCAACTCAGTCTCAACAGGTGCACCCCCTTCCTTATCCTCTTGCCTTAACACTTGATTAAAATCGCCCACACAAATCCACCCATCATGGTCGGGTTGTCTTCAAGGACCCAATGAGTATAGGTGCCCTGCTCGCCCCTCCCACAACCGATATCACAGTCCCAATCTCCTCCGCCTCCCTCTCTTCCCTTGTAAGATGAATATTTTCACCCCCTATCCCGAAACATGTCGCCCCTCCGCTAGATCGGCCACAAAATACAGCGAACCTTGCACGGACCAGCGAGACACTCTATCTTCCACGGCCCTACACCGGAGAGGAAGAAGGCGCTTTGATCGGCGGAAACTCACACCGTGTGCCTCCGTTGCCCTAGAGGCAATATATTAAGTTGTGTTTGCCATGGGGTTGTTGGAGGTTATCGAGGCTTTTTTAAAACAACAACCCGAGACTGGTGTTTGGCAAGAAGTTATTGGGGTTGCCTTAGTAATATAACGTAAGTTGTCTTTGCGGGTGTATAATTTGTCACCCTATTAATATATTGCTTTAATATTTGTGGAAGATACGAAAATAAACATTATACATTGATAATATAAGGAATTCAAGCCTTACATATAAGCAGTTGGGTTACTCTTCCTAATGATAATTGGTTTTAGGATAGAACTTCACTAGTTTTGTGTGCTCGACTTGGTTAGCGCATGATGCGCTTGAATATGTAACCCCCACATCATATGACCCACTAAAATTTAACAAAATATTAGAATGGTGCTATCCGGAGTGATTAGAAGGGTAAACAAGGTACTTTATGAAATTATTTTTCAATCACTTGGGAATTACTTAGAATGAGCAAGAATTAATTCAAAATTTATTAGATATTTTGTACATTTCACAAGGTGAGGGACATTGAGAATTGAGATATGCCCCCCTCCCCTATTCCCTAACTCTTCCCTCTCACAAATCCTAAATAAAACAATATGGGAGGAGATCGGAGAGGGACATTGGATTTGAACGTGTATGGCAGTATGGGCAAATAAACCCTATATTATTTTGTGGTTTATTTATATTCCCTACCAAAAACACTCATAACCATTTTTAAAATTTAAAGATAAAAGCTACTTTAATTCACTTTTTCAAATTAATTGGAATTGGATTTTGTGGTTTATTATGAATTGTGAATTGATTTTTGTGATTTTGATCAATTGAGTAACAAGCAACAAGTCAACAACAACAACAGATCACATTTATTTCATAACTACTTAGTACAAAGCAACAACAAAAACTTACAATAACAAATAATAAGAGTACAAAGCAACAACACCAACTTACAATAATAGAGAACAGACCGAAACTATTTCGAAGACATGAGAATAACCTAAAACAGAACCTCCACTGCTCGTCATCGTCGTTGGTGAAGGGGCAACCTTATGGGTTGCGCCACCAGTAACCACCCTTATTTTGCTCATTAGGGGCATTATTTCATAACTACTCAGTATAAAGCAACAACAACAACAACTTACAATAACAAATAGTAAGAGTACAAAGCAACAACACCAACTTACAATAAAAGAAAATAATAAAGAACAGATCGAAACCATTTCGAAGACAGGGGAATAACCTAAAACAGAACCTCTACTACTCGTCATCATCATCGATGAAGAGGCAACCATAAGGGTTGCTCCACCAGTGACCACCCTTGTTCTGCTCATTAGGGACATCAGTCGGGGTCACGAGTCCAGACACCATGTGAGAACTGCCCTCCTCCTCCTTGTGCTCCTCGACCTCCTCCTTTTCCTCTTGCTCCTCGGCCTCCAGCTGTTTCTTCTTCTTCTTTTCTTTCGCCTCCTTCCTTTTCCTCCCCCTTTCTTCATGCTCCTTCTTCTTCTCTCTCCTCTTTGGCGGCGACGGTAGGAAGTAGTTCTTCTGTGGTCGGGCGTGTCCTGGATTTCGGGTTCCACCAAATCTTCCTCTTGAAAACGCTGAAATGTGCGAGTCCATTTTCTTTCGTCTTCTCTCTTCCTCATCTCTCCTCCATCTTCCTCCATGTCTAAATAGATCGGTTTTGGAAAGTCTGGTACTGGCTTTCTGCAAAATCTGGTACCGGTATGTGATTTTAAAATTTATATATAATATTAAAATTGCTTTATAACATTGCATCACAGTTTTGTAGTTAAAGTGAAGTGAGAAGGTGGAGAAGATAACTATGCTGAGAAGGTATTTGGATGATGGGCCTATAATAGGCACCATGGGGTTGATGATTATAAGGTGAACCAAATAGGAATTTACAGAGAAATGGGCAATTGTAAGGTGACTCATTCAGTGGTTATATTAGAGTTGAGGCGGATTGGAGGGAGGGTGTTCTTTGTGTACCAAGAGGCAGGTGGCTCCGAGAATGAGGGTGGATTGTAAATGGGGATGAACATCGCCGACGTCGATGTGTTGCTAAAGATCTACAAGCTCTTGATCGAGATTCCAGATGAGTTGAAGGGTGCATCGCAGCCACAGGCGTAGTTTGTTGGTGAAGACCCTGCTTATAAATCACTTCGAACATCCTTATTATATTGTACCCAAGCAAACTTTCCTCTTCTCTCTTCCCTCATCCCTCCTCCCTTTTCCTCCCCGTCTAAATAGATTGATTTTGCAAAATCATGTACCGGTATGTGATTTTAAAATTTATATATAATACTCCGTATTAAAATTGCTTTATAACATTGCGTCAAAGTTTTTTAGTTAAAGTGAAGTAAGAAGGTGGAGAAGATAACTACGTTGAGAAGGTATTTGGATGATGGGCCTATAATAGGCACCATGTGGTTGATGGTTATAAGGCTAACCAACTAGGAATTTACTGAGGAATAGGCAATTGTAAGGTGACTTATTCAGTGGTTATATTAGAGTTGAGGCGGATTGGAGGGAGGGTGTTTTTTGTGTATCAAGAGGTAGGTGGCCCCGAGAATGAGGGTGAATTGCAAATGGGGATGAACATCGCCGACGTCGATGTGCTGCTAAAGATTTACAAGCTCTTGATCAAGATTCCAGATGAGTTGAAGGGTGCACCGTAGACACATGCCTACTTTGTTGGTGAAGATCCTGCTTACAAATCACTGTGAACATCCTTATTATATTGTACCCAAGCAAACTTTCATCTTCTCTCTTCCCTCATCCCTCTTCCTCTCCGTCTAAATAGATCGATTTTGCAAAATCTGGTACCGGTATGTGATTTTAAAATTTATACATAATATTAAAATTGCTTTATAACATCACGTCACAGTTTCGCAGTTAAAGTGAAGTACTCCATCTATTCCCAAACACATGTCATTTTAACTTTATGCACAACTTATAAGAAAATTAACAAATATACTATTTTACTCTTATTTATTACACTACTTTTTTTTTGCTTTTTCAAAAATTACAAACAATAATAAATTAATCATTACAAAGATATTTTTGTAAAGTAATTGCCAAAATACCTATAATTGTTTTGTTTATCACTCCAAACATCCTTATTATATTGTATTCAAGCAAACTGTCAAGATACCCGGGGTCTTAAGAGGGGCCAACACATGCCACCTAGCCCTCTTGGGTTTATTATTCTCACTTGGAGCCTGAAAAAGAAGAGCTCTTATGACATAGATAGAGCTTTAATCACTTATAAATCACTCCGAACATCTTTATTATATCCAATGTGGGACAAAGGTGTTACAGTTATTTCAATATCTCGGCCAAAAACTATTTTCAAACTTAAAAGGAGGTATTGTGTGTTCAAAGAAGAGATAACCACTAGCTTAGTACAAGCTTTTGGGTCCACGGAAGTCCATATTGACCCCTTTTGTTATTTTACCTATGTAAAAAACCAAAAGATAGGAGAATGGATAATGTCTTTATATCTACCTATAATTTTGTATATTTGACTATTTAAGGCATTCGACTACTTAAAGGAGGTATTGTGGACATACCTTTTAAAACAAATTTGTTCGAGGATAGATTATACTGGTGGTTGGACAAAGAAGGATAGTTCATGACGGCCAGTGCATACAAGCTTATTACTTCTCACATCAATATAGAAAATGATGAAAATGTATGGCTTGGGAAAATCAACTTCCGAAACAAAACTCTATTTGGTAGCAACAAACCGGATGTGAGAGGTATATTATCTTTAATAAAAGATCAGACATACCTATGGAACATCTTCAAACAGAATGAACATGCTTTTGAAGATAATGTGCACCCTCAAAAAGACAAAAAGAACTAAACCACCACAACAAGAAGAAGAAACAAAGCAAAATGGAGGCTCCCCGAAGCAGGAACTTACAAGCTCAACTTTGACGGGGCTCTTTCTTCCTCCTTCAAGGGCTCTTATGGGTTTGTCATCAGAAACCATACAGGAATTCTAGTTTTCTTTGGTGCTGGGCCTTCCTCAATTCCCTCTATAACTGGCTCGGAGGGGCTTGGTCTTTGGAATGGTATCATCGCCGCACGGGAGCTTAACATAACTAAACTTGTAATTGAAGGAGATAACCTCACCATTATAAACAGTCTAAAAGGTTGTGGGTTGCCTCCGGGAGATTCTGAAATGATTGTCTCCGACAGTCTAGTCTCCCTTGGCGCATTCCATACTTATGAGATTCATCATGTTTATAGAGAAACAAATCGAGTTGCAGACCATTTATCGCACCTTGACCTTGTTTTCTCTGGTTCATCAGCATCTGACGACTCTGTGCTTCGCAATCTCATCCGCTTGGATGCTCTTGGCATATAAGGTCTATTCTTATTGCCTAATTATTTCCGGTTAAAAAAAACCAAATACTTGTATTTTGGTTGAAAGAGGCGAGTTTGAACATTTAGGGATAAACATTATAATATTGATAAATTATGAGAGACTTTTAACAAATAAACTAAAATATCTCTCCTTCCAGTCTCCTATGCAATACTCCACACAAACAACAAGAAGAAGTAGATCAAAACCCAACAATCCCTAATTTTCAAGATACACCACTTGAAAGCCATTGACTCTTCTCCTTCCACCCTCAGTGAGTCGACCAAGATTGGTGCTCATGCCGCATAACCGCCCCTAAATCTCTCCCATCCTTTGATATCTTTGCTCATCAGAACCTTTTCCTCTTCTCGGTGTCACCAGCCGTCCCTTCGAATTAGCGAATTATTAAAACCACCACCAACCACTGGCTACACCGAAGGTCAAAGGGCAAGTTTAAAAAAATTTTTTTTAAAAAAATTAATTAAAAATTAATTAAAATATAATAAAACCGTTTTAAATTACTAGGAGCATACTCCACTGGTTATGTTGTTTGATTGTTCATGGATTGAGTTTAGTTGGTATTTTCGTTTTGCCTTTGGTGTATGATATTTCTAGTGGTGCTACTCTGGTAGTGCTTGACTCGCCTTCCACTAGACTCTTCAACTGATGTACTGACATTTGCCCCCCCTGGTTTCATTAATGACTTCTCTTCCTTCCCGTTTCAGCTAGTTGGGGATCGTTGAATCGTTGGTTTTTTTATTGTCCTTGTTAATAGTGTAGCAGTGAGAGTTGAACCCTTGACAATTTGCATTAAAGCTTCATCTACAACCAATTGAGCTATAATAATTACTTGAATTTTGAAGGTAATGCTAAATATATATTAGGATAATTTTTTATCATTTAATCAGTGTAATTAATGGGCCAAAACCCAACTTTATAGATAGATAGATAGATAGATGATTTAACCCTAATTGATTGTCAACCAACAATTAACTCAACTATTTTGTTATACATTCTTTTCTCGTTTTATTTTAACATGTAGTATGAAAAAACATTGATGTGAATTGTTTAGTTGCATTTCAATATGACGTGGAGGTTACAAAGTTATCAACTAATCTTCTATGGATTCGAGTATTAATCTAGCCAAAAGGCAAGCTGCCATTGGCTTGAACACCCACGTTATCATAAATGGTAAGAGTGAGATTTAAACATTTAATCTCTACCAAATGACACCTCTCTTTTACCAATAGAGCAAAGACTCATTGATAAATCATAAAGTTTTATTGGTAACATATATGGACTAATATCTATTAACAAGATGATATAAAAAAATTGCACAAAGGTCCAAAATATTTGTTGACCTTAAACTCTCTCTTTATGACATATAGATTTCTTCCCTCAATTTTATGGCAGTAACAAACAGAAACACTAATGAACAACAAAATCTCTCATCCTAGTTTGGTTACCAAACAAACTATTAGATTCAAATCCACCTAACCAAACTCATTCCAAATCAAAATAGGATGGATTAGTGTTAGGATTATGTTTCTTACTAGTATATATAACAGAAGGCAACAACTCATCTTCTTCCTCCTTAATCCCAATCAATCTCACTTTTTCTTTCACCCAAAATAATTATACGAAATTGATTAATCAAACTCGATAACACATGAAACAATCACATAAAACTTAAGTGCTTCTTTGTCCCATCCCTATTTGTGTAATCAAAGTTAGAAACCTCAAATCCTTTAAATTTGTAACAATGAAAATTCAAACAATACTCCCCCGTTCGGTAAAACATGTCACTTTACTATTCACATACGCTTTTTTAAGGGATAAAAACTTTATGAAATATCTTGTTTTTTAATAAATTTTTTTAACAATTTCGTAGTTATTATTAATAAGTACAAACTTGTTAAAAAAATTTATAAAAAAATAAATATTTTATATAATTGTTATAATTCTAAAAAAAGTGCATGAATAGTAAACGACATATTTTGCCGAACGGAGGGAGTAATAAAATGATAAACACCACTAACTTCTAATCCAACATCATGAAAATAGTTCAGTTCACGTACGATAATGGTGACAAGCAGATGCTTCTTTTGCACAAACAATTTCGGAGAATAGAACTTGTATTGTATTAACCAAGCCATTGTGCATCCAACCAAGGATTATGAATTCACTCCATGTACCATAACCAATCATACAATTTGTCTAGGAACAAACAGAAAAACAAACCTCCAAAATAATAGTTTACAAATCATGAAGAATAAGCATAAATCTAGATTAGAAAAAAAAAACAATTTTACCCAAAAAATTCCTCAAAACATTGACGCATTTCAATAAGTTTAGGTTATTTTTAAGATTGAATCGAGGATTTCGATAACAATTATTATTAAAAGGGTTGAATATTTGGATGAACCACTTAGGTTTTACATGCGAATATTTCCTAAAGTTGAAAAATAGTTAGTGAAATTTACTAAGATTCATCACGTTTTATATCTTGTCTTCATAAGATTCACTCTTGGTAGTTTATTGATTAAAATATACTCTCTTTAATTACAGAACAGAAATATTTCCTTTTTCAAACCCTTTTGGCATCTTCCCAGTGGATTTATTCTGTTGAAAAGTTGGGAGAGTTTGGTTTGTTTGCAATCAAACCTTTGGGGAGGGCTGACTTTGATGACTCCTTCCAGCCTCCCCATTTTTTCTCCCACCAGAAAAAATCAAATACCTTGCCCACTTCAGATTCGCCGTACCCAATCCGGACCAGTGTTCAACGCCTAAATAGCTGAAGATTTGCCGTATCCACTTCAAATCCATTCACACCCCCCTAACTTGCTTGAGAACGCGTTCCAGAGGTATTTAACCTCTGATTCAATCCCCTATTTCTCAATCTCTCAATTCCTGAGTTTCTTCCAGAGTTTTTTTAGCTGATCTGTGCCATTCCCGGAGCTAATTTATCGACTAATGCCGGGTTTGGTTATCTGAGATTCAATTTGGGTGTTGTGTACCGTTGGCTTTGCTCTGGCTATACCTCGTAGCTCAAATGGGTGCAGGGTACTCTCTCTTTGTCCTTTCTGGGTTACTATTCGTGTTGAATTTATGTTTCTGAATGATTTTAGCTGTACCCATGTACGTTAACATCCGCGTTTGGGGTGTTGATTAGTTTTAGGGGACCTTTGTGATTTAGTTTGAATTCAGGAAAGAGGTTTTCCGTGCTGCTAAGATTGAATTGAATTTGATTTTTTTTTAAATGGTTTTTTTTTCTATATCAACTTAGGTTTCTTTCATTTTCTACTTTTAATTGCACTTGGGCAACTACAGCTGATAGATGATTGTTAAATGACCTTTGCTCTGGACAATCAGTTTTAAGATTTGACTTTTGTAATATTATGTAGTTAGAAATCAATTACACTCCTACTAATCTTTTCTTGAATCAGGTCTTTAAGGTTGCCCTTTTTAGGAGTAAATCCTGAGAAAACATACTTGGTTTTCATTCTTGTTGCTTCATTCTATTAATCTTGAATTTCTTTTGTGTATCAAATCTTGAATTAACATATAGGCCTGAGGGTTAATAAGTTTGCTGAGAAGTCACTTGAAACAGTTGCTTCGAACTCCATTCAGGCAATGACAGTAGATTTAGACTCAATCCAAAGTGCAAATGCTTCATAGCTTAAACTCCCTGCTTGGTTTGAAACAGTTGCTTTCCATACTTTCTGGCAGCATTAATGGACACACTTCTCTGAGTTAAATCTTCAGACACTATGCATGCTAAGCTAATCTCCCAGATTGGTTTTGTTTCCTGCTTATAAATGTCTGGATTGGTATTGATTCTGGTTCACATATCTGAATCGTCTTATAAGTTTTGTCTACAGTGCCTTTGCAGACGACAAGATTAGCATTACTCGGAGTGTCAAATCTTACGATGGGAATGGTCTGAATAGTATGGCCGATGATCTCTCTAGTCCTGTGAGAAAAGAAATAAACGGAAGGTATGTTATCTCTAAAAACAATCCTTCATTTTTCTTCATACTCACATGTCCCTTTTGAACTTTTCAGCATTTAATTGATCGTGGTTTGGCAATAGCACCATTCACCAAGATTGTTGGCCTGAAAGAAAATGACCAAACCAAATTTTTTGGAACTTATATTTTCTTCATTTCCCGATTAAAACAGCTCTTTTTTGTGGGGGGTGGGGAGGGGTGTATCTGTGAGATAATTCCAGTTTGCATTGATTATTCTGATCTGAATATTGCTTCGTTATTATATTAACATTTTTTTATAATTAAAATCCATCCATTATGCAGGTCATTTTCCATGAAGTCTGTTTCAGATCATGATGATTTGGAAGGTGGTAAAATGGAAAAAGATAGATTGTTACAAAGTAGCAAGCTGGTTAAGATTCCCAACCATGCTTTATTATCCGGGCTGGCATATTGCCTTTCATCCTGCAGCATGATTTTGATTAATAAGCTTGTCTTATCCAGCTATAATTTCAATGCTGGAATATCCTTGATGATGTATCAGGTAAAATGAAAATATTTTCTCCGCAATGTAGTGTAATTGTCTTTTGTGTAATTTGTTAGGATTTGGGATTTGGTTGGTGTATTAATGTAATTTATTTGTAGAGTATCTGTTAAATGAAGTCGTGGAATTGAATGCTGACTGGATTTGGTTCTTATTCTTGTTGCAGAATTTCATCTCAGTCATTGTTGTGCTCACATTGTCTGGTTTCGGTCTAATATCCACAGAACCACTGACTTGGAGGTTGATTAAAGTTTGGATACCTGTGAATTTTATATTTGTCGGTATGCTCATTACAAGCATGTTTAGGTAAAGATTTTTCTACATTTCTCCTTTCATTTGAAGTCCTTATACAGATTTCCTTGACTTTTATCTAATAAGATTATTTCAATGATAATATCTCAAAATATAGAGCTGATTTTGACAATTGCAAACTTATTTTATCTTAGATTTTTAAATAGCAAGGGCTTCCCACTTCATGTCTTCCACATTTGTGTATGAATTGCTTAAATATGACGTGCCTTTAAATCTTATAGTAATCCTGAAGAAAGTTGGGCATAGCTATAGGTAGATGGTTGTTGTACTTGTTAAGCCATGTTATCATGGGCGAGGTATAGTTCTTAAGAGCTACCTGTGTTCCTGATACACATATTCTGATATTCAGAGCTAAAGCCATATCATATATCTGTAAATTGTATAATCTGCAACACCTGGTTTCTATTGCTTTTGCTTTGGAGGATGTCTCTTAGGCTGGTTGGAAGTCTATTTATTAGCTTTTCCCCCTTTATAATCTGTATGCACCGAGTAAATATGGCACTTGATGCTTGCTCTATTTGATCTTCTCATGTGTTTATTTAAACATATGACAGTTTAAAATACATAAATGTCGCAATGGTAACTGTTCTGAAGAATGTCACCAATGTGATAACTGCGATTGGTGAAATGTATCTGTTCAGCAAGCATCATGACAGCAGAGTCTGGGCTGCCCTCTTCTTGATGGTAAGTTGTGCAGCTTTATGTATTTCTAGCAAATACAGTACTTTTGTCACTGAACATGGAATCTTATTTTCGTAAAATAATTGGTTGTTAAACCTGATATATATCTTAAAGTGTTTTGGGACTCATAATTTTCATGTTTGGCAAGGAAATTTCATTATCATCCAAGTATTTGAAACTACTATAGACGTATGAGATTGAATCTTGTTGAAGATTCCTTCTACCTTTCTATAATAAGGACATGCATTTTATATTTAACTAGTGTAGTCCCTTTATGCTTCACGGATTTTTAAAGTTATAATTGCTATTTACATAAAGTTAATATATGTAATTGAAAATAATATTTTTAACCTATGGTTTTATAGATGAAATCAGGTTTGAATATTCTTTATAAATTTATAATGAAACAGATAATTGATAGATTTATTTATGCACCTATATGTACCTTGTAACTTTATCCTATTAAGTACAAATACAGTTTACCTATCAATCGATTCAGTTCTTAAAAATGAGAATTTAAATATGCAGATGAAGTAAAAATGTAAACAAGGAAAAGGAAGGTTTTACACTCAATCTGTATTTATCCAATCTAAATATGTTTTAGAATTTCTACAAAATATTTCTTTTTAAAAAAATTAGTTTGGGTCGGAAAATTTTTCATGGGACTCAACCACAAGATGCGATTTGTCAAGCTATGCATTGGTTTTTTAGTATAATACGGAGTATAAGATAGGTACTTCATCCAGAAGCCTCAAATTTTCAGTTGGGTGAGACTAGTAAGTATTTCTTGAACCGGTAAATATATATATATATATATGCAACATAGTTACAAAAAATACTTTGTAGACCGCAGATCACTACTTTGTAGACTGCTTAGTGTGATTACTTTATAGACTAGTTAGTATTTCACTATAAGGTGAATGCTTATGACTCTGATTTACGCAGATCATTTCAGCAATATCAGGAGGTGTCACAGATTTGTCTTTCCATGCTGTCGGGTATTCATGGCAAATTGTTAATTGCTTCTTGACTGCATCCTATTCTGTGAGTATCGTATTCTACTTCCACTTCTTGACTGTGATTTCTTCTTTTTGCTAATGCCTCTGGTATTCTTGTGAACTTTTCGGCAGTTGACACTACGAAGGGTCATGGACACAGCAAAGCAGGTGACCCAATCGGGAAGCTTGAACGAGTTCTCAATGGTCTTGCTGAATAACACCCTTTCCTTGCCTTTAGGTCTGGTGCTTGCTGTCATATTTAACGAGGTCGATTATCTATTAGAGACGTGAGTAGACCTTCCCTTCAGGCAGTGACATCAAATTTTACTCCTTCCTCTTCGGTTTGGAAAACGATCTTTCATGTGAATAATGCAACGTGCGGCATTGCAGGCCCCTTTTAAAGCTGCCCAGCTTCTGGTTGGTGATGACACTTAGTGGATTCTTAGGGTTGGCCATCAGCTTCACTTCTATGTGGTTTCTTCATCAGACGGGGGCCACTACATATAGGTACGTTATCACACCAGATTTTTCTCACTCGAAAACCGACTGTCTAAAAACTCACATGATTTAAATTAGTCATCATTACAATCTGGGTCTCCCTGAAACATGTAGTTTGTTAAACAAACTTCGAAGCTTAGGTCTATCAAATTCCACCTGAATGTATATTAGCTCGCGAGTTGTTAAGAGATTTTGTTCATGTATATGTATTCTAACTACATGGCTTTTGACTGCTTGAAATTTGCAGCCTTGTCGGCTCACTTAATAAGATCCCGCTCTCTGTCGCTGGAATTTTTCTATTTAATGTCCCTACCAGCTTGGAGAACTCAACAAGCATCTTATTCGGTGAGAACTCATAAATGAACTCTTCTTTTCTCCTTCTCTTCAGTATCTTGTCCAACCATTCAATCTCAATCCTTGATGTGATCGCCATTTCCAGGTCTCTTGGCCGGAGTGTTCTTTGCTCGAGCAAAGCTAAAGGGTCGGTCTTAGCCACTCTCACCGACAAACGGACACTGAATTGACAGGCTGCCCCAGGAGCATTTTCGGAAAAAGAAAAAGAAGATATATGACTGTGGACGGATTGATCACCATTTCGGCTTCTTTGAAGATATTTATGTAGTGCAGAATGAAGTGGGAGATGAGTTTACCCCCGCAAGGAGGGTACTTCATCATCACAACAGGAAACAAAAAAAAAAGGAAAAAAGAAAAAGGTTCTTGCTGCATTCTATACAGGGACCAAACCACCCAAACTTTTTTCGTTTAAAAAAAAAAAGTTGCGATGTATAATTTGTTGTTTGGTTTCTGTTTCATTTTAGATTCCAAGGGTAACCCAATTTTTAGGCCTTGATGATATTTTGTTAGGGGGTGGAAAAATCAGCTTGAGTTGAGGGTGCTCATTAAGTTATGTTGGACAATCAAAATATTGAGTGAATTTGTTGTTACAATTGAAATTGTTATTGTGTTCGTTTGATTTTCTTTTGCTTCTATACTCCATGGTAATACCATTGCGCAGATGTGTTATTAAAAATGATGCTTTCGAAGACGATTTTGTAGTTTATTTCCCAAAAAGGAAAGACGAAATAATCCCGACTATTAGATGATTCATTAATCGTAAAAAATAAAAGATAGTGAACCAAAGTACGTACTATTATCGTTAAAACATGAACCAGATCTTTTGCAAGCTCTCCTGGTACTGATTATTGTCGCAAAAGGCGATGCCCACTTCGCCTTTCCTCGTTTTAACACAGCAACCGATAAGGCGATGCCCAACAATAAAGCTCCAAGGCCAGATTTGAGTAAACATCAAGTTACAACTTACAAATAATGAATACATTTTATCTATTTGTAGATAACAGTGCTGGTTGAAGATAGGACGCAAAATGTTTTGTTTCATTTCGCTTGTTATTTGTATTTCTGTCTTTTAGGTTGTATGTTTGATGATTTGCTGTCTGCCGCTTTTGTTGGCCTCTCGATGAGTCAGGCCTGTCTGAGCTTCTAATTATTACATTATCAAAAAAAAAAAAAACTGTTTGTAGATTTTTATTATAAAAATTAATTGTTGTAAGCTTGGTTTGTAGATTAATATGCAAGTAAAATGTGAATTTATAGGAATCGCACATGGGATGTAAGAGAGGACTCAAAGTGCTTTGATGAAAGACATGTACAAACATCCCTTAAATAAGTAAACTATTTGCAACAACTTCACACCAGTTATTGTGCTGCTGCCTTCTATATCACAATCTACAACACCTATCTCAATGAGAGATTCAACAAGTATGCCCTAGTTAACACATTCGAATATGATAGATCATAAACCTAGCAGTTCCCTTAAATAATGCCAGTACTGACCTAATCAAACCCACAATCAAAGGCTAATTGAATACCAAACTAGGATACAACTTGCGATGTCCATAGTCCGTTAGGACTCGCGACTACTAGCACGTAAGCCAAGTGGGGTTCCATCCTAAAATCAATTAGCAATAGAAGGAGTAGCCCACTAGCTTATAATATACTAATGTGAGACTCTTTGGTTTCTTCACATGTCTCAACAGTTCAAAAACCTAGTTTTCTATGAAAATGCAAAATATGAACAACACCGATAACAATTAAGAGAGTGTCAGGCCCTACTAATTCACCATCTCAATTGCGTCTTTATGGACAAGGGTTAAGAACTCTATATACGATGTGAGAGGTCTAAGATCCATCACGTGTATGAGATGAGTTACTATGTTCGCAAGCTGGTTTACTTTGCAGAAGATAATCATCTGAATCTTCTAAGGGCAATGTCAAACACCAAAAACTGAATTAATCACCATGAGGCTATCACTTCAAGCTTGATCCGTCGGTAACCTACGTTTCTAGCATATGGAGTTACAAAAGTAGGCACTAGAGGATTTGACTCGACTTTAGTGACCCCAAATGACATAGCCTATCGTTGCATCTTCCGATGTCAATTTTGAGCCGTCAAAGTTGATCTTCAAAAATATCAGTGGCTAGTTTGGTCTATCTAAGATTTTTAAAATGAGTGATTTTAATTATATTCATAGGGAAAAAACAATTTGGATATATCAATAATTCTTTTATTATTTGAGGAACAAATAACTTATTTTAATATTCTAAAATTGCATCAACTATATATAAAACTCTATTAAAAATATGAAAATAAATGTAATAAATCTAAATTATAATGCAAGAATTAGACTAATACGGATTCATAGATCTATCTAATGAAATAGAATTAACCTCACGTATTCACTTTTACTATTTATATTGACATTTTATTAACGATCTTTCTATTCTATACCCTTAGGGCATAGAATAAGATCCTAAATTGGGAAAAATTCTCTATCAAAATCAACCCTATGAATCTAATTAAAAAAAAGATAAACAAATTAAAATTTGAAAAATAATTTCAAATTAGTACTCTTATCCTATGGGGGCATATGATAGAAAAATCGTTTTACTAATCATATGATTGATAATTAATATATATATATATTTAAAACTTGTTACAATTATTTTTTTTACCAACAAAGTTCAAATTATTCTTTCTTCATTGCTTTAACAAAATATTTTTCCATTTTTTTAAAAAAAACTAAACTGTAAGAGCTCGTTTGGTTAGAAACCCAAAAACCCAGGAAGTAGGAGAAATTCATGTGTTTGGTTGGTATTTTTGAAATTAAAAAACGCAGGAATTCAGCTTCCCGGGAAGTTGAATTCCCCCAAAATGGAGGAAGTTCACTTACCTAGTCCCCCTAGGTAAGTTCAACTTCCTTCATTTTGTATTTGAAAATTTCCAATTCCCCCTTTAATCCTCTAAAATAAAAAATCAATCAAACACATTTTCACAATTCCCATCAATTGAGCTCTCCCGGGAATTCAATTCTCATGAAGTAACTTCCCGGGAATTTCAATTTCCACATTGAACCAAACGAGCCCTAACTTTTTATCCAAATTATTATTTTTTCATTATTTTAAATTGTGTGAAATGGGTTTTGCAATACTTGCCTTAGGTCATCTCCCATGGTAGGCTAAAAATTGGGGTTTGACCTAATTTTGCTCCCACCCTAAGCCAAAACCCAATTTAGCCTTTTTGTATTTGACCTAATTCCAAAAGAAAGGCCAAATTTGGCTTCCTCTTTTGGAAGGCAAAATGTTATTTATTTATTTATAATTATTTAATATTAATATAAATCTAAAAATAATAAAATTATATAAAATTATGATTTTTAATTAATAATAAAAGTTGTAGTATTGTAAAGATATTCAAGAGTTCTTCGATATGAGTATATGAAATAATATTTGACATATTTTAATTATCATTGCATGAATAATATTTTAAAAAATTGACATTAATATATATATTTTTTATTATAGATTCACCAAATCATTATTGATATGTTCCGCCATGAGTAGATTGTTATTGGCATACATACGAAATAACACATTTTGATTCTGTTTAAATGAATCAAAGATAGAATTAGAAATCTCAATAGTTCATTTGAAGAATGAGATGATGATAATATTTAAGATGAATTCAATGTTGATTCAAATCAAAAGGATAAAGATAGGATCGAGTGACGGAAATGAGATGTGAAAGTTCATAATTACATTAATATTTATAGGAAGTTTAACCTGCCAAAATTGGTTTACGGGGGAACGGTAAAATCGTATAATAGACCAAAAGAGAATATTCTATAAAATATTCGCTTTTGATAGGCTATTTCCCTATCCATTATGGCTTACGGGAGAAAATGTCCGATACTATTTATGGTCTTATAAGAATGTACTCAAATCACCAACGGTTTCAGAGAAGAAGGTGAGTCATGAGTGATATTCCTACAATAGCACATGCTAACAGTAGAGTTTGTTTGTGTTTTTTAAAAAGTGTGAAAAATGTTAGAATATAAGACGTTTTGATTAACCAAGGAAGTATATATATACTCTTTCCTAATACAGGCAGTGCTCCGCCGTGGAGACTAATCAAGCTTCTATTGTTTGATCAATGACAAAATGAATTTCCTCTCACAGTTGTTTTCCATGCTTGTTGGATTGATTTTCATTTGCTTCTATACTTCATGGTAATACCCAGCTTTGAGTCTGAAGAAAACAAAAATGATTTGCCTTATATGAACTAATCCCAAGCTGTCAACAATAGTCAATTTTCAATGCCTAAAAGACCCACTGTATTCAACTAGAAAACCCAACAGTATACAAAGTTGGCGTGCAGCTCATATATACTTTCATCCATTCATCCGAAAGTCTGTAACTCTGTCACCAATATACATGTATGACATTGATATTCCTCAACTCGAGCACAAGCTCATATAAGAATTGGTATAAAGTAATTGTAAAAGGTGTATGTATGACTTGAATACCTTACAATTAATCAAATGATTCAATATGAAAGGAAAGGTAGAAGAGATTTACCAAGGGTAATCTGATATAACTGTTGTAAGCATAGTATGGACGAGCTATCTGACCTTCTCTAAAGCTGTTTGCTTTGTACAGGGAGAAACCTGAACCTGGCTCCAATCCAAGCACTGCAAAATTTCTTGATTCTGGTTTCTTATATCCAAGCCCAACCCAACCATCCACAAGCACAAGGGAGTGGCTGATGTTTCACAATCAGTTGAGCCCTTGATGTAATAATCGAAGGGTGAGGTCACACAATTACCGCAGAGTTATCCACTGAAACTCACAAGGACGGACACCAAGATGTAGAATTCGAATCAGCAAGTAGTTGATGGCACGGTGGTGGGTAAACGTCAACTGTAGAGCCAGAAACATGGTCACATTGCCATTTCGCTGAAACGGGTAGGCCAAGAATGCTGACATTCTTCATGCAAACGCCTTCATATGGTGCACCCTCAAGGCCCAGTAATACAGGAGCTTTTGTGGAGTTCAAACTGACAACATTAACAATATAGACCCCTTTTACTCTTGGAACGGCTTTAGGGTCCCATTTGTCATCTGGATGATCGTTAGCACCCCTACTGAACTTGATGGGTATTTTCACCCTTTCCAATGTTAGGTTAGTTATGAAGATGTTTGTAATGTATCCACCCCTTCCCAGATCTGTTTTCATACGCACCCCAGCAGCTGAGTCACGGACATATACATCCTCTATAGTTACGTCTGATATTCCACCAGACATCTCACTGCCTATTCCTATACCAGAGCACGTGGGTGTTGTGCCTGACACTCTTCTTATTATGATGTTTGTACTAGGCCGGGCCATCATGATGCCATATTCATCCCAACCACTCTTCACTGCCACAAGATCATCCCCGCTCTCTATGTAACAATCTTCAATGCATACATCTGTGCTTGAATCTGTAGTCAGTTGGTTAAAAAACAAACAGTAAGCATTAGTTTCCATCTTATACTTTCCAAACCATTTTCATGATGTAAAAGAAGACAAACATATAGACACAAAAGTGGTAGATGAGAAGCAATTAACCTGCATCTATTCCATCTGTATTTGGAGCAGTAACTGGAGCTAATATTGTCATGTTCTTGATCAAGACATTGCTGAAGAGCAAAAGAGAAGGGAGCTGATGTTAGTAATAACTAAATTGCGAAATCCGACTTAAAGAAACAACCTCAAACAATAACATCTGAAACAATAGTTCTTTCCATCTGAAGTGTTTACTCTCTTGATTTTCTCACTAATGAAGAAACTTTGACCTAGAACAATCAATAAGGAGCATTGTGCATATCAAGAAAGAAGCAGATTCAAGCTGCCATGATCATAGGATGCTTTCTCTGTCTCTATATTTCAGTATCTAGATGCACAGTTTTCTGCTTAACCAAATGCAGATGTTTAAATCCCAATACAACCCTACCTGCAGTAAACTGGATGGATGGTCCAAAATGGGGAGTTTCGGAATGTGAGGTTCGAAATCATGACATTATGGGAGTTAATCAGTTCTACAAGGTGGCCTCTGGTATTCTCCAATGTTCTGTTCCACCACATATCCCACCACATCTTTCCCTGGCCATCAACTGTTCCATTTTGACCTGCATACAATCCAACAGAGGCAGATAAGATGACACCAGCCACCAGTAGTTCATATAAATCCATTAGGTGTCATTACAAATCTTGACTGTCATATTCTAACTTATGAGACACTAATAAAGCATGGTTTCTTGAGCACTTAAAACTTCATTAATGTCTTAAATGACTCATCATTCTCATCCAGCTTTTAGCCAAAAGTGAAAAGACCACTTTTCTTTTAGATCCTTATCAGTCATCACTGTCCATGCAGCAAGCCACGCCACTTGTTGTAATTAAATACATTTCAATTGTTTGACTTCCTGTGGCAAGCCCAGATTGTGCACTAACCAAGAAAGTAGCTGACAAAGAAGAAGCCAAACAATAAGCTACCTTCGATCTAAAATACAACGCATTATAGGTAATCAAGGTATTTAGTTTTTTCTTTGACTATAATGGCTAAAATCACTTCCAAAGTCACTTTTTCTCTCATTCCCTCCCATTAAACAAGAAACTCTTAATATGTATTCTCATTGGTTAATACTCTGTCTATCAGGGGCCCAGTTATTTATATAGACAAATTGTGCAATCTTCTAAACTGCCTTATATTCTTGATCAGGGGTGTAATATATAGACAAATTTCAAGGGCCCAGTGAAGTGAAGTGTGTTGTATACATTAAATTCTCTCCTAGAGTATATCATTTCGCCAAGTTAAGAGAGCCCAGAAACAAAATCCCATTAACTATGAAGGAAATGCCAACTTTACATAAATTTTTTTATATACTCTTACAAAACAATATGATTTTTTTTTTCCATCTAGAGGTTCCGTGTTATCTTGCTAAGTCTATATTAAAATAAGAGAAACGACAAAGACCTAAAACAGTGAGACAAATTCACACTTCATTTACAATACTTCACAGACAAACGACAAAGACCTAAAACTGTGAGACAAATTCACACTTCATTTACAATACTTTAATATAGAATCAGGATACTTTGACACGGAACTTAAACTATCCCCAGTTATCTGCAATAATGTTTCTGGATGTTCAAGATTATATAAAGACTAAAGTAGACCATACCCGTAATGACGACATTACTGAGAGAGTTTCCATGTATTAGGCTTATATGTCTTGCACCTAATCTCTCCCTGCCCCTTCCATAAGAAGGCAAGGGCTCTACAAGAGGCCATTCTTTTGGGTCCTACAATTTCAAGACGGTAAAGAGTAAGGACAAGTTAGAACAAAGCCAAAAACCACTTTAACACCCCAGAATAAATTACAAACTGCATTAATTTTTTTTTAAATCAATAGATACTAACTGTCGGGATGCACATGGAAAGTCCACTACCAGCTATTAAAAAAATATAAAAGCTGTATAAAGAACAAATAATAATGAGCACATCTGGTGCCCATACACATATCCATATCCACAGATATAATTAATGAATATAAACATTATTTTAAACAGAATGGCCCCGTTTAAGATTTAAAACTCATGTTATAATGGAATAACAAAGCATCATGTAACAAAAGACGGGAAATCACCTCCACCTAGTCCAAAACACATTATGTTTACCATTTCCCCAGTAAGCTTTTACTCCTTTCAGTAACAAGAAATTAACACTAAAGCTATTTTTCCATTGAGACTCAATGCATCTCAATCGCAACTCCAGCTTACAAAATAAGCCAAAAAAATGTAGGCATTAACACAACCAATGAATTAATTGTCAAGTTAAAGGCAGCACAACTGGTTCCAGCAAATTGTTCACATGGGCCAGAGAAAGGCTACAAGCCCTCCTCAAAAAAGAGCTGGCATTCAAAAGAAATAGGTTATGGAAGTACATTACATATGTGTAGCAATTTATGTTTCTAACTGAAAAAATACTGATACTAGTAGGTAAAGACATTAATTTATATGCCTTTGACTCTACACATCTATTTGAGCGAAACACGCAACACAAGGAGCCAACTGAAAGTCCTCCCCTCTAGAGAGAGCAAATTTGTCAACATGTGATTAGGAACAGTAAAAAAAAGGGAGGGCAGATCCATGAAAGATGCAGCAATTGGTATGAATTGTGATATCAAAATCCCATTTTTCTCCTTAAATCCATTAATTCAAACTCAACAACCCCATTCCCTGCAGAGTTAACACCCCTTGAACCCCACCAGCAATGGAAAAGGGGGAAAAACAGGAGCAATCAAATCAGGGAAAACGACAGATGAAACCCCGCCACCCCAAGTAGTACACCACACCGTCCGTAAACAGATACAAAAATAGAAACCGAATCGAAACAATAGAGGAAAAGATGACCTAATTTCAATCAGGAAATCGATGAACTGAATACCTGCGACCCCAGAAGAACAGCCCCATCTTCTAGAAACAGCGTGAAATTACTGGTGAGGTTGAAAGATCCAACTAGCCACCTCCCCTTGGGGACGTTAAGACGGGATCCACCATCGCTCCCGAAACGTTTCAAGTGCTCAATCGCCTTCCGAAATGCCTCCGTATTCGACGTTTCTCCATCGCCGACCCCGCCGAAATCCGTAATCGAAGCAACGAACTTCCTTGGCGGATCCTCCCGGAAAAATCCGGAGCAGGTCGGTTCCAGATGCGGCGGATGGGAGGGGCGGGAAAGGAGGGGCCAGGAGGAGGAGGAGGAGGAGGAGAGAGGGGAGAAGGAATGGGTGGAGAGCTGGAGGAGGAAGAGGGCGATGAAGGTGAAAGCCAAGAGGAGGAGGGCGCGGGATTGGTTGATGAGGGAGGTCGGCCAAGAGAGGATCGGGGGAAGAGCCGATTTGGGGTTATCCATGGCGGAGGAGAGTGCATGCAGATTCAAATATGGAATGAAATGAGGACACAGGGGAAGAGAGAGAGAGAGAGAGAGAGAGTGGGTGGGTGGGTGGGGGGTTGGGGATGGAAGCTTCACACTTGCACTTTCAGTTTCGTGTTCGGTCGGTGGATCACTTTTGGAGTGCGTTTTTTTTTTTAATCCCAAAACAATTACGCCGTAAATCACGATTCAAATCCTCCGCAACATTTTTTTTTTTTAATACAGGCGAAGATTTAACTGTGTCAACCACGGTTATCACCCATCTTGCGGACGAGAGTCCGAAACTCTAAGTCGAAACTCTAGGACGACGAGTCGGACTCCAAAGTCAGATGAGTGAATCGATTAGCCGTTCTGTTGGGCTCCTTAAAGATGTGAAAACGGATGTCATCTCGAACAAGACATGCAAACGGAGAACATTCGAAATAAGAAGTTCGATCTCCCAGGGAGTCGAACATACTCCATTGATTGCATTCATGATCGCGAGACAGTCGCCTTCCACAGCAATTCTTCATATCCCCAACTTCCTAGCTTCCATCAACCTGATCTACATACCCACCGCCTCAACCTGGAGCGCAGACAGCCTCCCGCACCTAATGGCATCGCAAGCGATCATCCTGCCGTTGTCATCCTTGATCACAAATCCTGCAGAAGCCAATCCAGACAAAGATGTAGCGTCATCAAAGTTAAGTTTGAAGACGTCTTTCTCAGGTTTACTTCATCTTATGATGGATTGTTTTTGGGTTTGGTTCTTGTTGTTTTTTTTCATCTTCTTCATCTGCCTCATCTTGTTTAGTTTTTTCTTTCAGTTTTTCATGTGGTTTTTTATTATAGCTATCAATTCGTCTATTGTTTTGAAGTTATGGTTTTCGAAGATAATCTTATTTCTTTTAGTCCAAATACACCACCAAGAGAGAGCCAAAATGACCTTTTGTTCATGATTTAAGTGTTGGAAGACTTCGTTGGTGATGATTTTTATGCTTTGATTACTTTTGTCATCGTTTGTAATTTGTCATTCAATAACTTTGTCCAGAGATCCAATGATTCTTAAAGTTGTCGGGCACTCCATTAGGAGGTGAATAATGTCTTCTTCCTTCGAGTTACAAAAGATGCAATCCATGAGCGTATGTATTCCTTTATTTCAAAGTCTTACTTTAGTTGGTAGACCATCCGATACCATTTTCCATAGAAAATTTCTCACCTTGGGTGGGGTGTCAATTTTTCAAATTCCAGAGAACAGCTCTAGTTCATTGCCGTTAGTGTTCGTGATTAATTCTAAAGCACTTGACATTGAAAACCAGCCATCAAGGCTTGGTTTCCAATAAATTCTATCTTCGAACTTCTGCGAGGGGAAGGGGATGCTTGTAATTGTTTTTACCAGGTCCGTGGGCAGGACTTCCCGGATCTTTTCCACATTCCATGTCTTGTTCGACAGGATATAGTCTGCAACTTTTTCTTGATCTTCAATCTGATTGATTAGTCCGGTGGTCCTTAAGCTTTCTATCACTGTTTAGATATTTGTCCTTCCAAAATTCTACCGTCTTTCCATTTCCAATTTGCCAGATGAGCCCAGTGCATAACTCGTCCCTTAGGTCAATTAACTTGACCTATTGCCACGACAAGTTTTTCTTCTTTTTGTAATCCCAAATTTGGTCTTCTTTTAAATATTTTTCTCGTATTATTCTAACCCATGGGTGTGGGGTTCCGCTGGGATTTTCCATAATAGTTTCATTTGCAGGGCTTTGTTCATATCTTTCGTTTTGTGAATTCCCAGACCTCCTTGTCTTTTTTATTTACATATTATGTCCCAGCCTAACAATGGTTTGTATTTGTGGTCCTTGTTTCAGAAGAAACATATGTTTACTTTGTCTAGTTCATTGTGCACACTTGTCGGAAGCATAAAGTTTTGCATAACGTAGTTGGATTTAGCCGAAAGATTTGCTTTTATAAGTACTGCCCTTCCTTGTTGAGATAGTGTATTCGCTTTCCATTTGTTCAGCTACATTTTCATTTTTCCAATAACATCTTCGAAGGTTTCTTTGTTAACCTTACCGTTTATTATGGGGCATCCTAGATATTTGTCCAAAGCTACTTGGTTCATTATAAGAAGGGTGTTCTGGATTTGAAGTTTTTGGTTAGCGGAGACTCCTTTAGTTACTTGGAAAGCGGACTTGTTGAAATTTATTTTTTGTCCCGAAATTTGGTAGTATTCGTCAATTATATTTTTCACCTTCGCACATGCTTCGTGAGATGCTTTGACAAAGATCATGAAATCATCTGCAAAGGATAGGAACGAGATCCGTGATCCGTTTGGGGTCACCTTAAATCCAATTGAGTTTGTAGATTCATTACATTGTTGTTGTAATTTTCTAGCAAGGATTTCCGCGCCTATAATAAAGAGGTAGGGGGATATTGGGTTGCCTTATCGAAGCCCTCGTTGTGGGCAAAAAGTCTCAGTGGGTTCATCGTTCACTAATACTGAGAAAGACACAATTTAGGTACATTCACTAATCCACCCCACGAATTTAGAAGATAAACCGAATTTCTCCAAGGCCGCTAGGAGAAATCGCCAGTCCACTCTATCGTAGGATTTTTCCATGTCAAGTTTTATCACTATCCATCCTTGTCTTCCTTTCCTTGCTCTGAAAAAGTGAAAAATTTTGTGAGCTATAAAAACATTATCTTGAATAGTTCGATCAAAAAGTGAAAAATTTCCGTGATAATTTTTGCAATTGCTTTGTAAATAGTAGAACTCATGCTTAGTGGTCTATAGTTGCTGGTTGTCGAAACTTCTAATATCAATAAATTATTTTTATATTTATTTAATCTTAAAAAATATAAAAATTACATACATATTCTAAACCTCCATTTTAATATTTTATAAGTTTTTGTTTTAAAAAATCATAATTTAAAAAAAAATTAAAATTAAAAAGGTATTATTTTATAAAATATAATTAAAAAAAATTAAAGCATGATTTTTCAAAAATAAAAGTTATAAACATATAAAAATAGATGTTTAGAATATGTATGTAATTTTTGTATTTTTTAAAAATTAAATAAATGTAAAAATAATTTAGTGATGTAGGGAGTGTTATTGAGGATTTAGATTGCGTAAATCATTATCGAAAATAATAGGACAGTGTATTTTTTTCGACGTGGTTCCACATCCTTTTCAACCTAGAGTTTATTGATTTGAACTTGGCTTAAGTACACTACCAAAACCAAATACAAGGAAATGCAATGTCGAATTGAATGTGGAAAGTGAAGCCCATGGGTTTGCTCGGGAAATTTGTCAAGCATATTGAAAAACAGAAGATCACGCCGTATGCAATGTGGTGAATGTTGGTTTCGACGTTGATCACGTAGATTCCGACGTTGTCCTTTGTATTCGTAAAAAAAACCATCCGAAGGATGAAGTTCTTTTTCTTGATTACTCGATCAATAACCATCAAATTTAAGAGCAATTGTGAATAACAATATACTAATATCTAGCATGATGTATAACTCTAATCGACGAACCGATCATGTAGGGATGATTATTAAGTTCGAAGTTTTTGAAAATTTATTTTGAATCAATACCAATCATCTAAATGATATATTGTGGAAAACAAATCAACTCGACGTTGTCTAGACGAGAAAATGCAAAGGTATTCATACCCCCACGTAGCCCAAATCCATCTAAATGTTGAACACGTTTATTTGGAAGTGGAAATTGAAATGCAAACAGACTTCCGTAGAAGACGAAGCGAAACGACAATATTTAAAACTTGGACCACATTATTTTGAACGTTGGTCACGTTGGATCGGACGTGGACATTTTTAATAAAGCAAAACAACCGTTGCTCGACTCCCATTTCATTGTTGTAGGCCGACTAACAACGACAACGAAGGTGATGAGTAGCGGCGACGCCGACAAAACTAGTGGCACAATTGGGTTCTACGCTAGTTTGGGCATGTTCAAAGACAATTGATGGATGTCATCTCGTCGAGGTCGATGCAACGTCATGCAAGCTTGAAGAAGAAGTACATTGTGATGTTCAGTTGAGAGCATGACAAGTGGGTGAGTCAGGACCCAAACAGATTTTACGATCTTGGATAGTATCCTTGAACTAGGATGACGTAGTTGGGAGGTGTCACTGTAGAATATCTGGAGTAGGACTACTCACAGACACAACCATACGTGATACCCACTACGCTCTTCATCATGGTTCCAACACTTGTGCAGTTGTGCACCCTATTGAGCTCGACCCTGAGGTTGACCTCAACTCTCTTGCAATGATTGAAGGCAAGGGCGCATAGATTATGTGATAGGATTTCTACGAGGATTGGCCACAATTCCGCAGTTTGATCCGATGGTTGATGAGATTATTGATGTTATCGACACTCACCACTAGAGTAGACTTGTGTATATATTACTACAGACTATGCACTACTGGCATTATGTTATTTAACATCAGCTTATTAACATTAGCCAGAAAAACCTGCCATGTTAAACAGTTTTTTTAACATAGGTTTCTAAATTTGCGATGTAAATAAAAGCCTAAACATCATCCCGTTTATTTGACAGATGTTATATATGTTTTTTTTTAAAAAAAAAATAGAAAGCGCGGAACTAAACCTCAATTCATTTGAACACCCGCTCAAACAAATATGTAAGCGCTTTTCCTTCCTTCTTCATTCTTCCTTTGCTCAGAATGTAGAGACCGAGATTTTTAAATAATATTTTTTATAATTAAAAATTTCATTTCGATAAAAATTTATTCAAATTCTGAGACTCCGAAAATTTTCAAAAATCTCCATTCTCGAGCCAACTTTCGGGTTAAAAATTCCGGCATAAACTTGTTACTCAAAATTTAAAATGAAATAATTCCGGTTAATTTTTCTCAAGGCTTAAAAATACTTTCGGGTTTCGTTATTTAACTCGGATTCGATTAATTATTTTAAATCGTGTCGGGTTAAGGTCGGAAAGAGGGTTTCAGGATTTATTACCGGGTATATGATGTACATATTTGTACCCTTTTTATTCGCATCTTTTGACTTCATATTTCATTCAATTCCCAAAGAAAGGGTTCAAAATAATATAAATTTGTGTAGAATGAGCTAACGTGCAAGAAATAGAGTATGCACAAGTTTTGGTCTAAATATGTAGGAATTGGAGCGGAATCGGAGTCAAAACGAAGAAGCCAAGAAAAGCTGAAAATAGGTCGATATCGGGTGGAAAAATATCTCCACCCACCCATCACCCGAGGAATTGGTCTAAATATGTAGGAATTGGGTGGAAAAATAGCTCCACCCACCCATCACGGCATCACCCGACCCATTTCCACCCCTACTCGGGATATTCTCTTTTTACCCTAAAGGTTTATTGAGTTATTTTAGATATTTACCTTAAATAAAAGATCTATCCTACTTGTTTGGATAAAGTTTAGATAGAAGATAGGATCTACTTTCCTTGGATAGCGAGGATTAGTAACCTATAAATAAAGCCCTAGGGGCTGGTTTTTATTCATTCAAATCATATTCAATCACACAATCAATAGAAATAGAGTTAGAGAGAAGCTTTAGGGTTTGGCGTTTGCGAGAGCTGACGTTGGATTGTAAGGGTTCGTTTGGTTCAATGTGGGAATTGAAATTCCCGGGAAGTTACTTCATGAGAATTGAATTCCCGGGAAGTCCAATTGATGGGAATTGTGAAAATGTGTTTGGTTGATTTTTTTATTTTAGAGGATTAAAAGGGGGAATTGAAAATTTCCAAATACAAAATGAAGGAAGTTGAACTTACCTAGGGGGACAAGGTAAGTGAACTTCCTCCATTTTAAGGGAATTCAACTTCCCGGGAAGTTGAATTCCTGCATTTTTTAATTTCAAAAATACCAACCAAACACATGAATTTCTCCAACTTCATGGGAAGTTCTAATTCCTGGGTTTTTGGGTTTCCAACCAAACGAGCTCTAAGGTTTCGGAGTTTCAATTAATGCAAGTTTTCCCTTTTCCATCAATGGTGTCAATTGCGATGAAGAGCGAGTAGTTTCCTAAAGCTTCTAGGGTTAGGGTGAGCCCGATGTTAGTCATGCGTGTTTAAGGTAAGTATTTGATGTTGATATCGTTGTGTCTATATCATCTCCTACAATTCTATGTTTAGTCCTTATCGAAAGAAAATGAATTCATTCTAACAACTTGAGTTATAAACATAAAATTGGTAGAGACAATTAGGTTTATTTGCAAGAGTATTCCTAAGAGTTGGTGTACAACGAAAGCTTATCCCTCGGGTGAAATAGCGCAATTGTTCGTCTTATCTACTTTATTGCATGCATTGATTAACGTTGTGGTAAACCCTAGCCCTAGGAGTTGCCTTTTATATATATTTATTCTCATAGAAATCGTCAATTCCCAAGTTCTAACAATATTTTTATTTCGTTGAAGGATTCTTTTCAAGGTATATACGGAGTATATATACTGTTGGAGAGTTTATCCAACTTAATATATCCGATTAATTAAACACCCAATAAATTACTAAAATTAAATACGGCTTCCATGTACTGTTCTTTTGCATTCATTAATTAAGTCGTTCTTTTATATAATTACTAGTTTTATTACTCGTTCGTTGTGCGATTTGTTAATAGATTTTATTATATAAATCATCCGTGAATTAATATATATATATATATATATTACTACTCCATATAAAGTAAATATATAATATTTAATTGTGTTATTTTTCTAGAATGTAAACAAATATTTGAGTCTAGATTAACCATGTTAGTAATTCTCTTATTGAAAAATGGTTAAAATATATTTTTATCTTGAGTCTAGATTTTATACTTTTTAATAAAAAAATATTAAATGATAAAAAGCCTATCTATTAAATCCAAAAGAAAGGAACATATCATAAATTCTATATGTAAATTCAATCCATTTTATTTTTAAATATAAATATGTATAATCTATATAACAAAATATTATCAAAATATAACTAAGTAAGATATGATAATAACTTATTAATTGATGTAATATTGGATATATTATTTGATCTAAAAAGATAAGTTGTTTAACGAATTAAAGTATAAGGTTGAATATTTATAAGAATAATTGGGACTATTAATTGATATGACAAAATTATATTGATTTATTAATTGATATGGCTAAAAAGGATAATACCATATTAATCCAGAATATGACACGTATGCGAATTGTTCTAGAATATGACACATATGCGAATTGCATCAGAATCTGTTTCAAGCCTCTGTTTTAGTATTTTATATATAGATATAGATTAGTATAGATCTTATTTATAAAATCAATTAAAAATATAACAATGAACACAATATATAAATATGAATTACAAGAATTAAACTAATAATGGTCCATAATATCTATCCAATTACATAAAATTAATTATTACATTTACTATTTTGGTTGATATTAATCATATAATTAATATATAATATATATTTTCTAACTTTTTATAAATATTATTTTGATACCAATAATGTTTAAATTATTCTTTTTTAATTGCTTAAAAAATATTTGTTATTAAAATTTTATTTTTTAAATATCTAGTGACTTACACCATTTTAATACGGGTTTTCTGTTCTATGCCCCAAAAACATAGGATAAGAGTACTAATTTAGAGTTATATTTCAAATTTTAATAAGTCTTGATTTTTTTTAATTAGATTCTTAGGGTCTATTGTTTTTATTATTATGGAATATTTCGATCCTAATTTAGGTTCTTACCTTATTCCCTAAGGACATAGGATATAATGACCAATTTTCATATTCCAATTATAGTTCCTGCATACTATATACTACGTATTTATTTGATTTTGTTAAAATGAAATGTTGAATTTATAGAAGGAATTTCTAATTAGAATTTAAGGAGAAAGTGATAGATTAGAGGCATTTACAATAGTATGTATGTATTGATTTGATAGTATTTAATAATTTATCTAAAATTGTATATTGAACACAGTTTCCAACTTATTTTAATTGGTTAGCGATGTCTAATGGTTCTAACAAGATTAACCTATGGGCCAAAATATAATTAATTAAGCCTTCTTCATTGTTTAATTTCCAATTGTATATAGTACTTCTTCTGATTTTGTCAAAGGCACACAAGTTTCTTACAATTTAAGAAATTGAAAACAAGCACCAATCAAATCCCCATCTCCCAAAGGGCCGGCCAAAACCCACCAAGAAAGAACAAAAATTAAGAACACAAATGGCTATGGAGCATGAAAACCTTCAAACCTTGGGCTTCTTTGGGATATGCAAAGAAGCTATCAAGATTGTTTTCACATGGAGGATGATCTTCCTCCAACTTACCCTAACTCTTATCCTTCCTCTATCGGTCGCATGCCTCGCCCATATCGGTGTCTCGTTGCTCCTCCTCGATAACATCAGCTCGTACTCCAAAGTAATCCTTCTTTGGATCATCAAGATGGTCGTTTTTGCCTTGTTGATCGCCCTCTTCTACGTGTCCACTGCAGTTGTCGCCTATTCTATCGCGCTGATCTACTCGGGGAAGCAGCAACTCACCTTCAAAGAAGTTATAAGGGTCGTTCACATGGCTAGAAAAAGGCTTATGATGACCTTCTTATGGGGTTTTGGTGTCATCCTTGCATATAATTGTGTTCTTATTTTCTTATTCTTGGTCATATTTTCAACTCTATATTCATATAGTGACATAGAAAATGGTGTGATTTTGGGACTAGTGTTCTATGGTTTATACTTGGTGGGTTTGTTTTATATGAGTGTCATTTGGCAATTGACAATTCCAATTGTAGTTATGGAGGAGGAGAACTATGGAATCCAAGCAATGAAGAAAAGCAAGGAACTTCTCAAGGGTAAAATGGGAATTGCACTGTCCATAGTGCTTGCCTGCACCCTATGTGGAGGTGGGGTGGGATACCTGTTTGGGAGGTTTGTGGTGTTTGACCAGTCAATGACGATTCTCGACAAAGTAGGAATTGGATTGATCAGCTTGATATTGTTCGTTGTTCTGTTCTTATTTGGAGAAACTATACAAAGCGTTTTCTACATCGTCGACAAGTCTTACCATCACGAAAATATCGATTACGAGTCAATCGTGCATGATCGTTCCGTCTCAAATCTCGGAAGCTATGCTCCTCTTGATTCCGCAGATACACAAGGCAGCAGACCGAGTCTCGTTTAATCAAGTCGGTCTCTAGTTTGGCTTGTTTTACACATGATATATTTTTCCTTTTGGAGTAGTTGATGTATTGTACATATGAATTGTAGTGCTTTTCAGTTCACTTTGTAAATTCATACATATACATGTATAATGTGATGGCCGGAGACGGAGTAATGTACCAAAAAAGAAGATGAAGCTTGGTTTTACTTTTTCCTTTTGGGAAGGTGTGGTTTTTGTCCAATTTAAAGATATGGGGTAAGCGCATCGATTCAATTCCCACTAGTAGCAAATTGTGTTAGGATGAGTACTCATTCCTTAGTTTACCTTGACATGGGTTTACGTCTGTCTTGTGGCTTGTCATTTGACTTTTCAGTTTGAATGCTTTACAAACTAGTGTTCGAGTTCGTGAAGGATTAGTCAATAACCTTGAAACCTTAACGTTATAAAAATATTTATAAAAATAAATATGGGGTAGGGGTACGGGGTTGAGTGACCTAACCACTATAAAATCGGCAAATGCGTTGTGAACTAAACTTGTAGGCCGCTGGTGTGAGGCCTATATATTTTCTTTCTACTAAATTCAACTATTGCTTTTGGCGCATGCTTCACGTTTCTACTCACTCCTCCAAATACTCCCAAATCCCAATTGTTATTTTCAACAGTGCAGATCACCTACAACATATGGTGGAACACTTGGTGCTATAATTTTATTTTTAAAAAAATTTAAAAAATTATATTCATGTTTCATACCCTTATATTTAGATATCTATAAAAAAAAATTATGAAAAAATATATTTTAAAAAGAGTAAATTACACATAACCACCCTTAAATTAGGCTAGTTTTCACATAATCACCCATAAAATTATAAATTACAGAAAACCACCCATAAATTACATTTATTTTCAAAAGACCACCCATCCATTAAACCTCTATTTGTTTTGTTTGAAAAGACTAAAATACCCCTAATTCAAACTTATTTTTTTAAAGGAAAGACTGAGGTGGCAATTAGGCGAGTCGGGTCGGATTTGGTTAGTCGGGTTTCGGGTCATTAGGGTTTCGGGTAATGTCTAATAATTTGATCATTGGGTTGG
The DNA here is from genome assembly GCA_963922045.1 of Persicaria maculosa. Taxonomy (NCBI): domain Eukaryota; kingdom Viridiplantae; phylum Streptophyta; class Magnoliopsida; order Caryophyllales; family Polygonaceae; genus Persicaria; species Persicaria maculosa. The sequence continues at coordinate 42,509,718 of OY998271.1, forward strand.
GTTGGGTTCGAGTTTCGGTTGTATCGGGTTTTGATTGTCTCGGGTTTCAGTTATTTTCGGGTTTGGATTCTCTCAAGTTTTCATTATTTCAATATTCATTTTAAAAATTTTACTAGAATCTATCTTAAAATTCGGGTTATATCGGGTTTCAGTTATAATGGGTTCGAGTCTTAATGGGTTTCGGTTGAATCGGGTTCGGTTCATTCGGATTTGTGTGAGTTTCGGTTATCGGTTATTCGGATTTCGGGTCCAAAATGGGCCGGGTTGGGTCGGTGTTCAGGACAATCGGTTCCAAAATACATACAATAACCCTAGAGCTGGCAAAACTCGACCCGAACCCGAAAACCCGACCCGGTCGACCCAAAACCGATTGTCCTGAACACCGACCCAACCCGGCCCATTCTGGACCCGAAATTCGAATAACCGATAACCGAAACTCAACCAAATCCGATTCAACCGAAACTCATTAAGACTCGAACCCGTTATAACCGAAACCCAATATAACCCGAATTTTAAGATAGATTCTAGTAAAAATCTTAAAATGAATATTGAAATAATGAAAACTTAAGACAATCCAAACCCGAAATAACTTACACTCGAGACAATCGAAACCCGATACAACCGAAACCCGAACCCGACCCAACCAAATGATCAAATTATTAGACATTACCCGAAACTCGAATGACTCGAAACCCGACTAACCGAATCCGACCCGACTCGCCCAATTACCACCTCAGTCTTTATTTAAAAAAATAAGTTTGAATTATGGGTATTTTAGTCATTTCAAACAAAACAAATAGAGGTTTAATGAATGGGTGGTCTTTTGAAAATAAATGTAATTTATGGGTGGTTTTCTGTAATTTATAATTTTATGGGTGGTTATGTGAAAACTAGCCTAATTTAAAGGTGGTTATGTGTAATTTACTCTTTTAAAAAATATATATAGTTAAAAGATTGATTTTATTGGTTTATATTTTTTATATTTTTGTAAAACATAATTTCTCATGATAAAAATTTATATACATATAAATACAATATAAATACAAGTATGTGAAATACAAATATATTGTTTTAATTTTTTTTAAAGTAAAATTATACCCTAATTAATTTTGTGGAGTAACTAGTGGTGCGGCTGCAGAAGATCTGCACTGTATTTTCAACCCCTCCAATTCCAAACGTAATTAATTTTAGTCACTATTTGCTCTTTCATTCAAACACGTACGTTTTTATTTATTTATTTATTTCCCTCTCGATTGAAGTACTGTATTTGATTATTGTGGAGCCTCCAAATTATGTTGTTTTTGACGGAAGTTCAATACTTTGTCTCGCACGCTTTAAAAGAAGAGTGAAGCTATGTAAGTTTAATTTTTTTTTAATAGAAGGTAATTCTCGACCTTATAACTTACAAAATAAAAAATAAATCTCACATGATTTCCCGTATAAATTTCACATGATTTCCCATTATATATGGTACGATGCAACTAGTGCAATTGAGTTAGGCTAAAATAAAATGAGAAGTCAAATTAAAATCATCGAATAAATTTTAAATAAACTCAATACAACTCTGTTTATACACGGTCTGACTAGGGTTTTTTCCAAAATTCACACCAACAAAGATAACATTTATTACGAATTATTTCCATACACATTACTAGGGTAATCACAATGATCAAATACTTCCACTTTTAATTATTGTTAAGATGTGAAAGAATGATTATCCCACATTGAAGATATGATAATCCTAATCCTAAACATATAAGGTTGGTGGATGCGCTATCTGGAGGTCGTGTGTGCGGGGGGCACTCTTGCCCATCGATCTTATATGCTAGGCTTGTGACTACTCCGATGATGTCATAACTTCCCAACTTGGGGAATATTTGCATTGGGCATTCGACATCCTCATTACACTAAAGAGTTCTTAGGTTGAAGTGTTGAACTCCAAAGATATAATACACAGTGTTACTATGTTTGACGTGATGCGGTTTTACTATATTCTTTTATTGTAAAGTTTTTTAGGCAGTTCGAGGTTTGATCTCTAGTGACTAATTCTGATATGCAAGAAGCAAATAATAAAAGTTGCAAGCAAGTAAGCAAATGATCCTAACCCTCTAATGTATGCCGACAACGACCGGTGTCGGTGTTGATGAAATGGTCGTCGCCTCCAGAGGTTGGCGTCGACACCGTACAGATTGCGATAATATGGTCATCTATATAACAACCCCTTCTTTTATGGTAAAGTTTTTAGGCAGTTTTTCATACCTTAAAAATACCCTTTTTATAATAACATAAATTTGCCTGAAACTACTAACAATAGTAACAAATACACAAACGGAAGGCTTCAAATGAGGTCTAAATCAAATCATACACATTGAAAACACATCAACCATGAGAGTAGCTTTCCTTTCAAAGACAGCAACATGAATCCAATCCAAGTGGCCCCCACCACCAAACCCAAAGAACCCACCAAACAAAGACACTTTCCCTCAATTTCTGCCAACTGGGTCCTTAGCCCACATGGCTCTAAGCAGCTTCAGCAAGACCCTGGCCTTTGTCTTTGCCCTCCCACTGCACTGACTCTGCAGCAAGAGCAACAACTGTGTCAGAACCCCAGCTTTCACTGCCTCCTCCCTTGCCTTCACTGACCCACAACACAAGCCCATCAAACTCTTCACTGCACTCTCACTTCCTTGGTGATCACTTACCCTAAACACCATCTTCACTAGTGCTTTTACCCCTTCCTTTTCTCCTAACAACGCCTCCTTCCCGCCCTCCGTCTCCACCAACACCTCTAGAGCTCCCACCGCCGCCACAAGACCCCGGCCACTACCCATGTTTAGGGCTCTCAAAATGTATCTTACCAGGGTGTTGACTGCCCCTAATTGGACTAATTTTTCAAGGCCTTGGTGGTGGTTGTGATCAACACAATTTCTACATAATGCTAGCAGGACCTTGACCCCTCCTTCTGAGACATCTTCATCATCGCCATCTTCGTCTTCGTTGCCATCTTCATTGTTTGGATTGAGATGGATTAGATTCATTATCGAGCGTTGGATACTGCCCGATTTTCTTATCAACAAAGACAATCCCTTGGTTTGTTGAGTAGAAAATGATGGTGATAAAACATCCTCCAAGAGATGGCACAAGGTGATCTTGATCAAGGGAGTGCCTTGTTCCAACAAGGCTATTAAAGATTCAAACTTTGTCTCTTGTTTGAGCACATTTAAGCACCCATGATCACTAAATGGCATTAGCTTAACAGCAATGGTGAGTGCCAACTCCACAAGCTCCAATCTTTTGTGGGCCCAAGTGGTAAATGCCACCTCAAGCAACAATGGGAAGAACCCAAATCTGATCAAACCCTCATTTTCTCCACTTGGTAGCTCCAAAGACAAAGCCTTGACTTGTTTGAGTGCTTGGAGCTTCAACTCCCATATGGGTTCTTGGGACTCAAGGGTTTGCTTGAGTGCAGCCAAGTAGCCATCATGCTCATGATCAGCATCAAGGAGAGATGGAGTCTCACCCGTCTGATCACGCCACTGGCGGATCAGATGGCGGAGAGTGTGGTTAGGGACCATGGAGAGATCATGGAGCCTCAGCATTGTAACTGGGCAGGTGAGGTTACCAGAAGAGATCCACTTCTCAATGCAAGGCCTGTCATAGGTTTGGCCTGTGCAAAGTGTAACCGGGTCTATGAACAAATCTAGGCTTATTGGGCATCTGAACAAATGTGGGATTGACATTTTTGTTTGTTTAATTTGTTTGTTTTTGCTTCGATCTCGTCTCCTCTCCTCTCCTCTCCTCTCATGGGTTTACAAGAGATTCATGGTAAAATAGAGTGGGTGCTGAACTGAATCCCCAAAAACAAAGTTGTTCATATAGACAGAAAAAGGGATGATGAGACAAGAAAGAGAAAGTGCAGATCTTTTAGGTTGGAGAAGAAAGAATAAACAAGGAAACAAAGATTGGGAAGAAAGGGGTGGTGTGGTGGTGTGCCTTTATCAATTTACTGGATATTTGGGGCTGTGACTGTGAGAGTTGGCATGGTCACACACTGGTCCCCATCTACATTATTTTATCCATTGGTTAGGATATGTTAATCATGAATTCATGATTCTACTAATTTTATTTTATAACTACTGATACAAATACAATACATTTGAGTTTTTACACATTTTTCTACAAAGGATGATAGACTTATCCTGATACCGACACTGATTTAAAAATCGCGTCTAAACACAGGCTAGGCGCTAGACGATCTTTCTCCGTCTAGAGTTTGACAGGCACCTAGGCATGTCTTCGCAGTCACCTTGACCGCATAGGTGTCACTTAGGTGCCGCCTAGACACTAGACGACCCCTCACCGTCTAGGATATGTCTTAACGCTTTTTAGAACACTGGATGCCGATAAAAAAAAAAAGGCAATGATTGGTTTACTAGAAAAAACACTTGTCATCCGTTAATTAAAACATGTCACTTTAGAGTTTTCCATAGTTTTAAAAAAAACAAACAAAAATACACTTATACCTCTAATTAGTACTCTACTTTTTTAGTGTTTTGAAAACTACAACTAACATTAGGGCTGGAAATCACCCGTGGGTGACCGATTCACCCGACCCACCCGACCCGATTATTAGGGTGACAACCCGAAAAAAACCGGGTGATGGGTCGGGTGAAATGGGTGATGGGTCGGGTGATGGGTGATATAATTTCCACCCATTACTCGACCCATCACCCGACCCATTACCCGACCCGCTTAACCACCCGTTAGCCCACCCGATAAATAATATAATTTAACATAAGTAATATATTTCTCATTTTCTACCTCTAGTTTCTCCATTTTTTAAGTGTTCTTGTTCAAAAAGGTCTAAAAAATATATAAATTTGCATTATTTAACTCCATGTCTTTTTAAAATTTCTTTTATTTGCATTGCATATACCGATAGAGTGTAAGCAATTTGGCTCTTTCCAACGACTTTGTTAGTATTTACTGTATTAATCCATGATTAACCAATTCGTATTTTTCCAATTTGTCATGAGATTTATAACAATAATCCTCTTTATGCAAAGATATTAAAGAAATGAAACCTGAGTCTGATTTCTAAGGAGATAGTTTTTCTATACTTTTTTAATTTATTTTAAATCTAGCAACCGAGTTATTCATCTCATTTAGTTTGATATATTAAATTTCTAATACTAATTTTGTAAGTTAAGGATAGTGATATAATGTATGAATAAGTCTTTTATTCATTTAGTAAGATTCATATGTTGACATGGTTGATAAAATTATCGAATATAAATGATTTTTGGGTATGTCTTGTGACTCATTTTCTTTAAATTTCTTTCACCCGATTAACCACCCGACCTACCCGATTCACCCGACGGGTCGGGTGATGGGTGAAACATTAGACGGGTGGGTGATGGGTCGGGTGAAATTTTTTTGTGATGGATCGGGTGAAAAAATGGGTCCACCCATCCATCACCCGACCCATTTCCACCCCTAACTAACATCTAACTAATTATTACAAGGGTAATTTTGTAAAGTATGTGGCAAAATACCTTAAATGACATAGTTTTTCTTAAGAAGATTTACTTTCTAAAACGAGATGTTTTAATTAAGGAGGGAGTAGTTGTTTTTGTAGGGATCAAGGATTCGAGCCTTAAAAGATGAGTTAGATACTTAGATGTAAGCATTATTAAAAAGAAATTTTTTTTATTTAAACACACAAAGTCTAGTGGGATATAAACTAAGGTTGTATCCGATATTCATTAAAACGACTACACGAGGGATCTAACTTTATTCACAAAAGTGTCAATTTTTTAATTTTCAAACTGGGACAAATTTGATAGCCTTCATAATGTCTGTGGTTATCTTCCAAATTTCTCAATAATTTCAGGGAAAAAAAGAGTCAAAAATGGCCCAATATGAATGAAGTGCAATCAATGTTGTCTTTGAACTTTGAACTTTGAATGGCCCTAAAATACTTTTTGACGAGAATGGTAGGCGGGATTTATGCAATTCTCTGGGTTGTGAAGGTTGGAGAGATGAGCTCTACCAATTCGACACCAATCACTTAAAGATCACTAACTATATTGGACCATTACATATGGAACACTCGCCATATGTTAGACACCCATTTTGGATTGACGGTTGAAATCAAAATAAGAATCTAAATAAAAAATCGAAGACTAAAAAACTCAAAAGTTTCTTTGGTTGTGCTGGATTCACAATTAATCCTATGGATCTCTAGGATTGGATTGGTGTATTCTTATATACATATCGCTTAGGACCGAGGATAAGGCATTGGAATTCTTAGAATTTGAGGGAAAAACGGATTATCTCAAATAGAAGAAACGGAAGATTGTTTGTATTTAAATTTGAACACTGAGTAAATTTTTATAACCCTAAATCTCATTGGAAATTTAAGAGAAGTGGAAACCTACCATCCACAACCTTCATACCATGAAAGAACATTGGAGAGGAAAAAAACTTAGGTTCCTAGTCAACAATAGTATAATGAATAAGTACAAGTGTCGATCCCACAAAGAGCGTGTGTTCAGTATGTTTCCTGTGAACTATTCAGAATAAAGAGAGAGAAAGAACACAACAGAGCGGTTGGCTGATTTTTTATGAGCACAGTAGCCTTGAATAAGTGAATATTATAAGAGTGGTTTCACCCAATTATCTCAACATGGTTGGTTACCTCATTATTGGTTCTTTTTATTACCCTAGGGATTGGTTTGTGGACAGAGTTGTATAGCTTCCTATTCGATCACTACCTAATTCCTTACATTCTTGCATGGGGTTCGAGAAGCCTTAGGTTCCTAGTCTCCTTATCAATTTAATAATATAACCTACGATTTATAGCAAGTTGTCACCTAGTTTTCATCCTAGCCCTTGCCTTTTTATCTAAGCAATATTATTCAAGTGTTGATTTCCTTACACAAACTAGCTTCCCAACCTTTTATCACTAGAAATGTTTGCTACTATATATGTTTGAACCACTATAATAGAGGTAGTCAAAACCATAGCTAGATGCAACTTAGTCCATGTAGATAATCAAGATAAAGAAGTAACATAGTAACCATATAAGCGCAAAGGAAATGAAATAATGAGATAGAAAGAACCTGGAATTGATAATCAAACCAACGTTTTAACAAGCAGATGAGTTGAAGATTAGCCTAGCATGGATATCTTCATAAAAAACATAAGAGAAAAGAGTTGGGGTTCCACTCTCCGAGGGAGGCGGATCCCTCTAAGAGAGAGAAGAGAATGATTGTGTGTTGAATGAATTGAAATACCTAGGCTAGGGGTATATATATAGTGCTAGTAAACCCTATAATCCACCCTTGGTAGTGTGCAAACAAAGTCCAACGGGCCTGATTCGGCCGTGTGAAGAATCTGCAAAGATACGGGATAGGCGAGCGCAGTGGAGCATCAACGGGTACCCTTGATCGGCGGGCACGACTTGGGATCGGTGGATCCACATCTTTGTGACTTTATGGTGACATAGATCTCATCGAGATCTTTCCAACGCATGGTCATAGTAGTCGATCGGACATCTGAGGCACGAGAAATTGCGTTTTAAGTTCAGCTCGCTGTGTGGACAGCTTTCGCGACTCACTGTCGTTTTAGCTCTTAGACCTTGATTCCTTGCTTCGTTGCTCATCGGCTTGTCTTGGATATATGATGGCTTGTCCTAGCTCTCCTTATCTCCATTTCATCCATGATTCCTCCACCATCCGAGGCTCAGATCTATTATTTGCAAATAAACGCTAAAAACGCGTAGATTCCATCTTCTTCCACAAAGAGTATAAAGTATGAAATTAACTACAATGAGGGCTATAATGCAATGCAAATGCCCTTAAAACTAGTCTATTACATATGTCAAACTATGCATCATCAAATACCCCACACTTACCCTTTGCTTGTCCTTAAACAATGAAAATCAAATATGATTAATCATATCCCACAAATAAAATCTTCATACTATAATTTCATCAAAAGCAACATCGCAAAGTATGAGCCATGAGTAAGAGAACAAGCATCCTAGCAAGTATATGAGCAATTCAATAGTAAAGGCAAATTTAGTCCAACCTCAAGGGATAATGTGTTTCTCTCGCTCTCAATGTGTTTGGGCTTTGAAGTTCATCTCCCAACTCGATCCATAATGCACTAAGCTCATAGACATTGACAATGATATCACCAAATTTCCACTGAAATGTCATTCCTTGATATCAGATATCAACTATGGGTATTAGATATCGATATCAGAGATATGTATATCAAATCTTATATTTGATATCTAATATCTCTATTTGGTATTACGAGCAATGTTCTAAAAAACGCTTAGCGGGTGCTTGGCGGTAAGGTCAAGGGTCTAGGCGGATTTCATGACGGGTATTTGTGGTCTAGACGAGTCTTGATGACTTTTATGGCCTTGGTGGAGGAGTGAGGTCAAGGGTTTAGGCGGGGGTTTAGAAGGGTTTTTTAGAAAAGTGATTACGAGATATGGGTATCAACCCTAACCTTAACCTCATGATTCCCCTTTCTCCCTTCTTGCAACACAACTTTGTTCATCTTAATTTCTTCCTCCTCCCCGCAAATCTTCCTCTTGGCCCCAATCTGTTTTTTTTTCCTCGAACATCCAGTTCTTCTCTTCAATGATGTGCTTCTTTGCTCTGGCGTTCTTCTCTCTGATTCTTCTTTGCTCTAGGGACAAACAGTAGGGGGACGATCTCCGGTTCTTCTCTCCAGCAATTGATACCGATATTCCAAGGTCGACGATGTGCTTTACTCCAGTTAGGTTGCAATTCCAACTATGGTGTAGAAGAGCGAATAAGAGAAGCGGGAGTAGTAGAATGGAGAAGAAGAAGCTGATAATCCTGAGATAGAAGAACCCATATCCCAATTTTTTGGGACATATGAAGTTGGAGATTTTTACAAAGGGGTGAGTATATTGGTATATCAATTTTATATCCATATACCCGTATATCAAACACGGGTATATATATGAATGATATACATACTCATACCTGATATCAGGATATGGATACCAAACGGGATTAAAAACAATTGTGAAAATTTAGTATTTGAAATAACAATTAATTAATAAGAAATTAATAGAAATATCAATTAATTGTGAAGCAATACCAAAAAGAAATCAATGTGGCCTCTCTCTAAAAACCCCAAAACTAGTACCCCTTCATCACTGCTACCCAACATCACCGCCATCTAGCAAATCCACCACCAACTCATCCCCCACCATCGTCACCCTCTCCGTCTGGCTTCCTGCGCGGCTCTCCTTACCACTGTCATCGTTCCAGGTGGTCGTGGTTTGTGTTTCCGCCATACCGCTATCCCCCTCCAATCCCTAATTTCTGAATCTCCTTTCCCAAAACAATATCTTCCTTCAATCGGTCTGGTTTTGGCTGATTTCAGGTGCCTTGTGCTTAGTTTTCTCCATTCCGACCCCCAATTTGTAGTTCACCGGCGTTTTTTGAGGCAACTCGATAAGGTCGGTGCTTTCGATTTCGCCTGTGTCATATGTGGCGGCCTCTCCGTCGTGTGGCTGGCAGCGGCACTTGTCCGCCCTTGGCCTGGCTCGCTCCTCCCCGCTCGTCACCGGTGTTGGGGTCCTTCGGGCGCCGTCTTGCTGGTTGGGTGACTACGTGAGACGTCTTCCCTTCACATATGCCCCAAAAGGGCGTGAAAAATAATAAATAAAAAAATAAAATAAAAATGAAACCACTCTTTGAGTAAACCCTGAAAGGGCCTAAATTCCGAAAGGGTTTGAATAACCAAGTTTTTTTTGTCACAAATATTCCCGTTAGGGATGAACAAATTGCCCGCTTGAGTTTCAATAAAATCTCGTTCGCCTGAATGGGATTTACTGGTGTGTCTTCGATGGTTGTTTCAGCTGCAAGTCTAGTTGTTCTTGGCGTTCCCTTTCTAAGTTGGGGCTCTAGTGTCCGGTGTCGGGTCTTACTGGGGTCGAGGCGGTGTGTATCGAGGCGACTTCGCGATACAGAAATTTCCCTGGAGGATCGTCTTCACTGCCCACATGAACTCTTGATGTACCGCTGGTCAGCGGTCTCACTACTTGGTGGTGCTTGGCGTCGGCTCTTAGTCTATGTTGTCCACAACGTGTTCGGGCTTGGATCGCTTGTTTAATTTCGACTGCATTTGTGTGCTCTCCACCGTTTTGTTTTGCACCTTTTTTGTGCTTATTAAGTTGTATGCTTTGACGACTTGCCTTCTGTCAACCTAGTCGGCCTCTCGAGTAACCGAGTTTGTCCGGCTCTCGAATTATTTCATTATCAGAAAAAAAAAAAAGAAATCAATTAATTTGAATGACCTAAGTAATTCTATTGCTTACCCAACGGCAAGTAACAAAATCCGATTCCAATGATTCAACTAACGGAATCAGTATGCACAGTGTATAATTTCAGAGAGTTTGGGATATTGAATCTGGAAGAGACAGTTGCACGTTAAAGATGGGATATGATATGAATGAATAATGGAAATGAATCGATGGGGCTTTTCCCTCCAAATCCAGGAATCGGATTCGTGCGTGTGTGGACTGTGGATGTTAACAGGTCAAACAAATCAACCTAAACAGCTTGCCTCCACGTAATCGATCTCAATTGGCCATACAATTACGTCTTCAGGGGCCACTTTGCATCCTTGGACCGATGTTCTATCATACTATTTGACCTATGCTACAGTTTCCTTTCTTTTCAAATTAACTTCGTTTCCTTTTTTTTAAGTTACCTTGACTTTTCATTTTTTTTTTCATTTCTTCATTGATATAAGGCGAAGATTTGAGAGTTGCTACTCAAAGGCGTCTTTATAGATGAAATTATTGACTACATCATCGGCTCTCCAATTAGATGGAGTCGACAACATACCAAGGTAAGCATGCAAGCCGATCAGCAACCTGGTTGTCCTCTTAAATGTATGAGAGTACGAAACACTAACAAGAGATCAACTCATGACAAGTGTGTCCGACACCGTCATCTCAATCTCCCACTGACAATTCCACACCCCTTTGACGGCGTTAATATACGTCAGGTAATCACCCTCCACCTCGAGATGTGTAATCTCCAACCGATGCGCTTCCAACATCCCTTGATGAAAACCTAGAGCCTCTGTTTGTAAAGCTGAGGACTTATCGCAACTCTACATCCCGCATTTGAGAACTCTGTCATGGTCATCACGAATAACAAATCCCCAAGCAACATTTCCAATGGTGGTTCTTGCACCATCGAAGTTCAGTTTCATGAATCATTCACGTGTTTTTTTTTTCATTTTTTCATTTTTGGTTGGCATATATAGTTTGTTCTGGTTGTTGCTCGGTTCATTGGTTATCTCTTCCTCATCTAGATCTTCATATTGTGCCTTCTTCCATATTTCCCTTTGTTGGTTGATGTACTTTATCTATTCCTTCGGCCCACGATAAACGTCGTCGTTAAAGAGAATTTTATTTCTCAGAGACTAGATGCACGAGAGGCAAAAGGCTAAGATTGATCTTTAGTTTCGTTTATTTTTAATATATTTACTATCTATCTATCTTTAATATATTTATTCTTCTCTTTATCTATTTATTTCCTTTAATTGCCACATGTCATAATTTGGTTAAAATTTTCCCTCTAAAAAATTTGCCCAATTAAATTTTGACTGTATAAAAAATAATTCAACTTTGGGGTAGGTGGTAATATAATATCCCGACTCATTTTTAATTATGATCATAAATTGGGCCAAAGGCCCAAAATAGAGACATGAAATTGATCAAATGATATCATTCTCATTAAAACAAGTCAGTATCATCTAAAATTCACCAAAATCTTAATTTCACCTATTATATGTCATCGTTTTGCTCATATTTCGCGAAAAAGAATTGAGATACTTTTTTTACCACTTCCTCTAAAGATTGTGTTATTTTTCTTACTATTGAAAGATGATGATATTTTTTTAACATCTCTCCAAAGATTGAGTTATTTTAATTAGTTTTGTCATTAAATTTTTACATCTCATTAATAATGTCATGTATTTAGCCACTTATTTATTAGGGGCATTTGCTAAACTAACCCTATTATCCGGAACGTTTGCGTGAGTGACCCAATCCGAAAAAAATTTGCATAAAAGTGGATATCCGGTGGCAAGGTTCAGCCGGTTGTAGGTAACCCAATGGGGTACAGCTGGACACAGATAGAAAAGAAGGAAAAGTGTGTGTGAGAGAGAGAGAGCGCTTTACTGAAAAGCGAAGACAAGTCAGAAAGAGAGAGAGAGAGATGGAGGAGGGAAAAAGTACACTGAATTTGCTGTTGCAGAGGACAGAAGAGAGAGAGAGAGAGAGAGAGAGAGAGAGAGAGGTGAAAAACAAAAGTGCAGTCTGAGAGGAGAGAGAGATCAGCGAGAGTGTCAGTGAAGGGGCATAAAAAGATATCGTCAATTAAATTTGAAGCTTCAGAGAAAACAATTGAAGTAGGAATGGGGCGTGGGTTTATATGCAGAATCACGTGTAAGAAGTAGGTGTTAACTGGACGTATATATCAAAAAAAACATGTCACATATTGCATTTAACTGGACAAATTTGCTCGGAGAAACCGATCAGTACAGCATGCGGAATCGACTGAAGAAGATTTGTGGGAGAAGCAGATTCACTATAATGACATCTACTATGCTTTAATATTTACCGATAGTTTGATGCCATGATTTTGTTCTCTCATGTCGACCCTACTATGCTTTAATGTGACTGTTCCAAGTGTAAGAGTCATAGTGAGGGTGAAATTGAGGGGACAGAAATATACTTGTAATTAAATCTTAAGTTTCAGAGAAAACCCATCGAAGAAGAAGGTGGGTGGCAGGTAATTTGTAGGTTGACGTGTAAGCTGTTCGTTTAAACTGGACAGTCAATGGAATATGACATGTCACATATTGAGATATACTGGACATAATATATGGGAGACAGATTCACTAGCATTAAACAAATACAACATCGGAGCAAACATTTAAAAGACAGTAGCAAATAGTAGAAAAATACACGACATTGAAATCGAAAATTACGGTAACAGGTAGCGAAAATGCGGCTGCGTGGTAAATCTGCACCCATTCCACTCGAAGTGTGGGCGCATATCGCGGGCACGATGATCACTTGTCTCCCTGCTCAGCGGGAAGTGGACCGAGAAAGTTCGGTCATTCCCATAACCGGACACACGAACGACCCTGCCGGACCAATACCCATCGTTGACGTGACAGTCCACACGGTCGTCGACTGCGTAGGCGTCATATGAAATACGAGGCGGACGGGGACGAATTCGTAAAACCGGTATGATTTCCTTCAGCAGTTCTCTTCTGTTGTTCCGTAGGAGGGTCACATATTCCACCAACCACTGGCCAGGATCCACTTTGCGTACAAGGGTCGCCTCGTAGAATGACCCGAGCATCCCAGCCTCACCGCCGACGATCTCTACCTTTTGATTTCGTCGGTAAAGCGGCGGCATTGGTCCTGCATAAAAAATAAAAATACGGTAGTATAATCATACAAGTAGCACAAATCTAAACCAATGAAATGCTTGACAAACCTGCAACCTCATTCCCATCGTCCGAGCTGTCGAATGATATAACGATGGGCACTGGTCGGGGAGGGAGGCCAGATGAGGAAGCAAGGTGGTGTGATGAGGATACCATTTCGTTGAAGGGGTGTTGGAGATGTGGTGAAATGACAATGGGGATTTAACTTCACCGAATTTGGGTGAGTAGGGACACTGTTCAGCATGTGACCTTTAACATGGCAGTGTGTTGGTATATACATGACACGTGTCCCTTTTGACATGCCATTAAATGGTTTTGTACTGGACATATTGTCGGTGCGTTTTATTCAATGTTTGACCTTGGTATAAAACCGGGTTTCCCACTCACACTTCATACTCATTAAATGCAAATCTGTAGGAAAATGTAGCGATCAACAATATTGAAACGATAAGAAGTTCAAACCAATGAATACAATTTGACCAAAAAAAAATCAAAGAGAGAGGGATAGAAAAGCAAGGGCATCCTGCAGAGGAGAGAGAAATTGTCAGACAGGACAGTGGATAAGACGGGGGGAGAGAGAGAGAGATACAGAGAGAGAGAGTGAGAGTGAGAGTGAGAGTGAGAGTGAGAGCGGGAGAGAGAGACCGTTTCCCGCCCAGGCAATAACGCCAAAAGGGAATAAGAGGGAGAGGAGGGAGGATGGGGAGAGTTTAAACCCATTCAAGCGCCTGACACCTATTGGGGTTTACTGGACAACCACCGACATCTGATAGAAAATGAGTAAGTATTCCTTCTTTTTAGGTTATGCGATACGTTTCTACATAAAATATATTCATCTTCCTGTAAAACTGAATGTGTCCCCCTCTAACTAATGGATCAGGGGACAAATCGTTCGTCTGTATGACTGTAGTGTTTGGAGGATGGTGGGTATGTGAACAGGGCACTTGGGTCGTGGAGGGGTACAGGAGCGAGAAGGCTGTCCTGGTAGACGAAAGTATTGACTACGTATCCCTGAAGAAACAGCTGATGACCAAGTTTAATGTCGATGGGAGCAGGCATGACGTCCAGCTCACATATGCAAAGCCGCAAAAGGAAGGGTGCAGACGTTTTTCCATTGGGGATGACGAAGACCTGCAGGCCTTCAAGTTTATAAATGGTCTATCTGGAGAACGATCGTGGCCTATCGACCTCCATGTCTCCCTGATACGCAAGTTTGGTGGAGAAGTGGCCACTACAGAAGGATCCACAACGACCCATTCAGTCGGGGGTGGCCCACCCGTGACCCAAGAAGATCACCCACATACGGACCCCCGCTTGGCAGGGGATGAAGAAGTGGAAGTTGTGGGAGCACAAGGTGTCGGTGGACAACCAACTGATGTCCAGTTAGAAAATCAGCTCGTCCAGTTAGAATATCCATCTGTCCAGGTAGAAGTTTCACGTGTCTAGTTGGAGCCAAGTGGGAAGCATGTAATTTGTGTCAGCAGTGACGTCGAAGATGTAGTCAGCCCATGGGATCACGAGGTGGAGCGAGCGGTGAGGGAAGTAGAGGAAGCATACCAACGCGCAAAAGGGAAGTCCGAAGCATTTCCGACAACTGTCAAAAGTGAACCAATAGAGTGGGCGGGTGTACATAAGATGCACTTCACTTGACATTGTGGCTGACCAAGTCCACCTTTTGCAATTCAGTATGTAGCTATCCCAGTTTGTACCTTTGGTTTGGTCTGCCCTACTTTGTTCTACTTTGTGTGGTTACCCCAATATGTACCTTTGGTAAACATGACAGACAATGAACTTGGCATGACATATGATAAAGTTGACATGACATCTACGAAATTTGACATGACAGTAGATGCACTTCACTTAACATTGTGACTGACCAAGTCTACCTTTTGCAATTCAGTGTGTAGCTATCCCAGTTTGTACCTTTGGTTTGGTCTGCCCAACTTTGTTCTACTTTGTGTGGTTACCCCAATTCGTACCTTTGGTTTACATGACAGACAATGAACATAGCATGACATATAATATATTTGACATGACATCCATAAAATTCTACATGACATTAAGACTAACTAACCAAGTCCACAAACCAATAACAATGGCAAAGTGAAATGTCTACAACGAAACAACAACAGTCTAAAACGAACCAACAGAAATGTCTAAAACCAACAAATAACAGTCTAAAACCAAACACAACAGTCTAAAACCAACCAATAACTGTCTAAAACCAACCACAACAGTGTAAAACCAACCAATAACAGTCTAAAACCAAACACAACAGTCTAAAACCAATCGGGAAGTACTTTCAAGAGTCGGATGGGGGTGTAAGACGTCCGTGAAAGATGGCAGCACAAAGGAATTGGCAGTACACCGCAATGAAGTCATCGTCAAGGCCACGGAACGTGGTGTCTCCGGCCGCGAGGAGCTGCATGAAGCGGATGGCGTATGGACCACAGTCGCCCCTACATCACGACAACGAAACATGTTCACCCAACCTGTGACAATTGTTTATATTTGGAACAAGTGGAAATATTACTTACGATTGTTTGTTTTGGGGAATCCCTTTCACCCTCTTGTATGCAAAGGGTTTCGGGACTTTGCCGACCCATTTAACCCGAAGTTCGGGATGGCTGTCCATCAGAATGGGGAGGAGGTGGGTCACCGGCTTTAGAAAGCCCGCCATGTGGCGCTCAGCGACTAGGTTGATGTCGGGATCGTAGACGTTCACTGTCCACTCCGCGAGATTGATCTCTAGCGCCACCCAGTGCTCGTTCTTGACATTCCAAGGCGCCAACAACCGGTCGACAACGGCCCACTCCGTTGCAAACCTCTCCGGTGACTTACCGTCGAAGTAGTGGGACAGCTTCTCGTCCCCCTTGACCACATCAAGTTTCCCCTTCGCATCCGCAAAATGCTTCTGCAGTAGATACCCCCAGAAGAAATCAAGGACGGCGACATCTTCGTACTTGTCGTCGTCCTTGATGTCCTTCCACAGAAGGGCGCATGCCTGCTCGATATGCTGCACGCACGAAAAACCATTCATATGGAAGAGCATATGACGAGGAAGGAAATTCATAGAATCACGTTGTGGGAACCTAACCTCGGATGTGACCCAACTTGTCGGTGATTGGAGTACCGTGAAGAACTCCCTATGCAGTAGGCTGCCTTCAACCGACCGCACAGGGTCAGTTCCGTCCTTCATCTAGGATGAAAACACATCAACGTCTGCCCTCGTGGTCATGCCTAGGTCCGGCATCCACTGCTTGCGATTCCTTCTTGCCCACACGCGGCTTCTTCGCTGGCTGCTTTACTTCCCCCGGGGAGAATGTATCAGGATGTAGACGGGTCCTCCTACCACGCCGTTGGAGGGGCACCTCAACCTCAACATCAACCTGCACCCAGCACACCATAGTGCATATAACATGACAGATAGTTAATTTGACAGGACAGTCAAATGTCCATACCTCGCCGATTTTCAGAGTAGGTTTCTCCGACTGATTGTCCTCCTTGGTCGGCTGTATCTCCTCCTCTTCCTTATACTTTTCCTTTTCCTTCACTGCTCCATGAACCTATCCACATGACATCAAATTAAATTGACAGAAACTGATAGTTTCTTGACATGTGCTGACATGAACATGACACATACCAATATTGACATGACAGTGATATATAATTACATGACGCTCAATATGATGCCATGACACACCAAAAGCCTTACCTCCTTCTTTGGCAGCACCTCCCCTTGCTCCTCCGACTCCCTAGTCCCCTTCCCCCTCAATGCCCTCTTCAAGTCTTCAATCGACTCCTCAAGCATCGCCATCTTCGATCCTAACTCCGCGGTTATGCTCCTCACCATGTCGAACAACTTTGCCAGTAATCTTGACTCGATCTCTAAGATGGCAGCTTTTGTATGCGTACCCTCCTCTGATTCTAGCGTTGACCCAGGTGCTTCCTGTGGTTGTTCCTTCTGTGTGGGTTTCGGATTTGCTGCTAAGAACGCCCGGACAATGTCGTCGAAGAAGTGGTCCCGTTTATCGTGACCGTATCGGGCATCGCGGTACAAACGGGTAGCTTCCTCCACTTCGTCGGGGATGAGAACCGGCCTCACAGCGTTAGGGTCATCGAAATACCCAAGCTCCACAGCCTCCCGCAGTCGGGTTTCGATGGCGGAATACTCGAGGTTCCCTTCCTTAGACTCGTATCGCAGACACCGAGGGTACAAGTTCTCATCTATGACGCTCGCACATTGGACGCCTACTGGAGGGAGGGCTTCGTACACCCAGATCTGCAAACAACGTTTGTCCAGTACAAGGTCAATTGTTGTCCAGTATAAAGTATATGAATGACTAGTATTAATTCATTAGTCGTCCAGTGAGATTTGTGAACAAACCTGGAAGGCGAGGGGGAATCCCATCAGCACGTACGACGGACGTGGTGCAGTGGGGCTGCTGCCAGTGTGTTGGAGCTTCCTCTCGATTGCATGGTTCAGGAACTCGTTCGTTCGCTCGTAGGAAAGCCGACCCCATGGATAGGCCAGGAACCTTTCAATGTCCGAGACGAGGTTGACCACCCACCCCTGAATGTAGTTTCGGGGTTCCTTCGCGAACAACACGCCCTCGACCAGCATTAGCAGGACATATTTAAACTTCTTGGCAGACGATTTCTCAGATGCCATTGCCACTTGGAACATCACCTCGAACTCGGACATCTTCAACTTGGTAACTCCAAAGAAATCATACACTGCCGTCTCGCACGCCGAGTCGTTCTCAGGTTCGTCGACATAGCCGCAGTTGAGACCGGTGACAAGGGCGAACTCAGTTAATGAGAACCTCACAACCGCATCATGGATCTCGTACCATGTTTCATGCTTCTTCTTCGTCTGCAGTTGTCGTTGGAGAACGTAGTGTACAAGCTGCCCGGAGAACTGGACCCTTGTGCTTATGCCCATTCTTGCAACGCCCCCCAACGGGCTGTCCATAAGGCGCTTCCACTGGGACTCGCTCAACCGGTTGTCAATGTTTACTAGGAGGGGCAACCGACAGTATTGGTTACATCGCGCTTTGAAGTGTCTGTCTTCCTCGACAGCGTACACAGCCTGCACAGACTTCAACAAGTGAGAAATACTGCACCACGACAATCACAACTTACATTACTCAACGAATGCCCATCATACCGCGCCGGAGGTTTGCGATGCAGGGTCGACAACCTTCTTTCCACTCCGCCACTGCGATATTTTTTATATTTAGCAGATATCCTGCATGTTGGGAGACCAAATATCAGTAATCTCGAAATCAATTCGCGTCCCCCAGCCCACAGTTCCCTTCTCATCAGTCCCACAAACATTGTAGAATTCAATATGTACATGACAGTTACTCATTCAGAACCTATGCATATCAAGTGTCAAGATTGAATGCACCCAATGGTTCAATATGTACATGACAGTTACTTATTCATCTTAAGATTGAATGCACACAGTGGTTCCATATTCATCCCTGCAGTCTATCTTACATGACACCTAAACATTTATACATGACACGTTAATATTTATACATGACACCTAATTATTTATACATGACAGTGGACTGGACTTATTCAATTTGTACATCTCTAAATTGCACACGAGTGTCAAAATTTTTCATCAGAAATCTCGACCTACTGACATTAATATTCAGTTCCCCTGTCCAATTTCAATGAATCTACACATATGAAAACTCACCCTTTGTAACATTTCCCCTAACCCTAATTCGCCCCATTCCGGCCAATTTTCCCCCTAAACTGAACGTATCTACAGCTACCCTACTCCTGAAAATTCGAATTCGACCTAAACGTTCCCCAATTTCCCCTTTCCCAATAATTCCCTTCTCTCCGCACACCGCAGTTCCCAAACTTTCCACCCTTTGGTTTTAACGTGACGCCGGTTACTTCCTACATGACAGGGAAAATTGCGAACTGTCAACCCATTCGACCCCTTTATCCCATTTTCACACAATCAAAAACAGTTTAGGTTCTTCCAATCGGTTCCTCCCCTACGAATCCAAGCAATTGGTAATTAATCGATCGAGTTAAGGTTTACTTACTTCAAAATCGCCCTGTTCAATGTCGGCTCACCTTCTTCGAACCTCTCTTGCACTGCACTGTCGGCTTCTTCCTCTTCTTCCTTCTCTTTTTCTTTTCCTCAGGTTTGCATGAGCGACTGTTGCCCTCTCTCTTTTTCTTTTTCTTCTTCCTCTTCTTCCTTCTCTTTTTCTTTTCCTGTTTTGTAGGCCCGTGAGGTACAGTTTATTTTACAGTTTTTTTATAAAACTGTTTCCTCCCTCTCTCACTCTCTCTCCTCATTAACTTCCCCCGATTACTCTCTCTCCACATTCACTCTCTCTCTCCTCTGTCCCGGTTTCATTTTACCGGATGGAGTGCAAATTTTTTTGGGTGGAGGGTTATCCTTTGCAATTGGTTCGGATAGTGGGTTATAGGCGCAAAGGTGTTTGGATAGTGGGTTAGATTGTGCAAATCACTCTATTTATTACTCCATCCATTAATTAAAACATGATATTTTACTATTTATGCATGCTTTTTTAGGTGTTAAAAGCTATGTAAAATATAAAAAAATTAAATAAATTATTTTAATAATTTCATACTTATTACTATTAAGTATGAATTTATAACAACAAATGTAAACAAATTTGATATTATATATAGTTTTAATCATTCTAAAAAGGTTTGCGTGCATAGTAAATGACATGTTTTAATTAACAAAGGGAGTATTTTTTAAATATTTTATTAATTAAAAATTTAAAAATACATAAATCAAATAATTTTTTATTTTAAATTTTTATTAATCACCCCTCATCCCACTTTTCTGTTAGCTTTTTTTTGTTTAGGAGTTGTTAAGTGTGTAAAATTACCCATATAGCCCTAGAGTTGTAATATATTTGGAATGAGAATTTCGGGAGAAATTTAGGGATTATGTATGAAATTGGCGGATTTGCTTTAATGATAGTAGATAAAACTATGGAAGAGTTCAAAAATTGAACTGCAATATAAAAAGAGATGAAATTGGGGGAATTTGGGAGTAGGTTTTATAGATTTTCTTCTCCTTTATTATTGCATTATATCTACAAGGAACATATATTATGCGCCAACTGCGAAGTCCAATGGGACATGTAGCTGTAGGAAGATGGTGTTAGAACTGCGCATAAATAGTGAATAGATGGAAGAAATAGAGTAGTACTCTATTGCAAATGATGGTGGTTGGATTACTTCTCAAATTTAACGATGGTGGTCTTGGTGTTGGAGGTCGGCGATGATGTGTTGAATGAAATTAGAAAACAAGGTCATCATTGTAAAAATTTGATAACTAGAGAGGGGTGTTTTAGTGTTTTAAGTGAAATTTGAACAGAAATCTGACAAAATCAAAGAGTGGGTGATGATTTGTAATGGGTGATTTCGGCCCACTCCCTTGTATTTTTTATCTCTCTCTCGATTTTTAAGGGTTACTTGCTTAGCAACACGTCAAATCGTTGCTTAATTTTTTTTATCTCTCCTATTATTTTATTATTATGTTACTTAAATTATAGGTTAAAGAACCCAATGTAGGTGCTCTAAATGCAACTGAAAAAATTGATTAACCACATCAATTTATTCCTTGAAACGTGTTTTCGATATTGGAGAATGTACATAATAGTTGGTGAAATGGGTTGAGTATTACTTGTTTACGTTTCCCCTTGGTGTTCTCAATTCACTTCATAAATATTTGCTGAAGTAGAAATGAACTTACTGTGCAATTTTGCAGATATTGGGTTCATATGGGACGGGGTTAATAAACTGACTAAAATTATAAACAAGGAAAAATTTATAAACTGTTGGTAAAAGTAGGTAAAAATTTAAACAATAAGATAATCTCCGTATGGAGCGAAAAACAGTTTATTTGTAAAAAGTAGAGTTTACTTGGTTGTTATTAGAGGTATTGTGATACTTTGAAACCAAATAAGATAAAATGGAAGGGGTTAAACAATACTTTTGCAAAATAAACAACAAAATAACCTCCATTTTCTAGCTTTTTTAAACACATATTTTTAACTTGTTTTAGTTAATTTTGTTTGTCCAAATAACCATAAACCTTGTTTAAAAAAAGGGCGGTGTTAAGCGCACCACAAAAAATTGGGTGGGGCACCCAAAAATAAATTGTACTTCCGTCTTTTAGAAACGGAAGTTAAATCATTTTATTTATTTCTTTTTTTTATTTTTTTTAAAATATTATACATAACTTCCGTGTTTTAAACACGAAAGGTCAAATCTGTATTTTGCCTTCTATTTTTAAAACACGAGAGGCAAAAGTTGTATTTTGCCTTCCGTTTTTAAAACACGAGAGGCAAAAGTTACTTTTTGCCTTCCGTTTTTAAAAAACGAAAGTACAGATCTGCTTTTCAACTCCCGTTTTTTAAACATCGAAGTACAAAATGCTGTTTTGCCTTCCGTGTTTTAAATACGGAAGTACGAAATGCTGTTTTGCCTTCCGTGTTTTAAATACGGAAGTACAAAATGTTGTATCCCTTGCGTATTTAAAAAACGAAAGGTTATGCTTTTTAATATGACGAATTCCTATGCGGCCATACGGTATTTTGCCCTAGTTGCTGCCGATTTTCATAGAAGAATGTCGAACCATGTATTCAATGGTAATGAAGAAGTCAACAATAATATTCAGGTATTTATGCCCTTTTATAATAGAATTTAATGATAAAAATAGATTCAATGCGTGAAATTTGATTATTTTCAACGCTATTTCAATTGTTTTCAGTTTGATAGAATGAACATTGTTGGATTCAATTATTCGCCTTGTTTTGCGAATAACTATTACTGGAAGGATAGAAAATCGATGTTAGAATGGGCTCGTCAGATTGCTTTTATGAACAACTTTGTTCTCACAATTATAAAATCTTGGAACAGCTCTGCAACCTGATATGGCTCGGTGTATATGTGATGTGAAAAGCACGGAGAAAACAGAAATCGTAAGAAGAAAATCGTAGGTGCTGATGTACCGGTAATAGTCCCGCGGGATGGAAGATCTAAGAAAAATAATTGGCCATTGTTGTTGTATGGTTGGGAAGCCGAAAGAAATATATGGCGACTGAGAGTGGAGTGCGGTACGCATAACCACAAACTGCCTCCTAGTCTAAAAGGTCACCAGATGGTGGGACGATTGACGAATGAAGAGATACAACTAGTGAAAGATTTGACAATCGCCAGGGTAAAGCCAATTCCCCTTCTCGCGACATTGAAAAATACTTTCAATGAGAATCTGAGCACGAGACAACAAATTTATAATGCAAGGGCGAGAATCAAGAAGAATGAGATGCAAGATATGACCCCAATGCAACACCTCCATAATATGCTCGCGTATCGAAAGTTCACTTTCAGTCACAGGCTTCGTCCCGATGGGTCTTTGCAAGACCTAGCGTTTGCTCATAAGGATTCACTAGAGTTGTGGAAGATATTATCATACGTCATGATTATGGACGCAACATATAAGACCAATAGGTAAGCTTAGATTTTGGTAATGCATGCATTGTTCTAATTTTATTGTTTGTAAATGAATCATATAATATAGAAAATGACTATTATGTAGGTACGATTTGCCGTTGTTTGAGATAGTTGGACAAACAAGCACTGAGATGACGTTTAATGTGGGTTTTGCATTCCTGGGAGATGAAACTGAAAATACATACAATTGGGTGTTGCGACAAGTCGAAGGATGGTGTCTAAATCGTCCAGGGGTGATAGTGACCGATAAGGATGGCGCTCTTATCAATGCGCTTGCTACAGTATTTGGAGATGCGCATCACATGTTGTGCGAGGTTCACATGCACTGTAACATAGAAGAAAATGCTTATAGGAAGTCCCATAACCAGGAGTCTATACAGAAGAAGTTTTCTAGAGATTGTTATGCATTTTTAGATCAAAGTCAAGCCAATCATTCGCCCGATGTCACGAAGAGATGAAGGGTCGTTGGGGGACACGGTGGGGTTTGATGGAGTATTTGGAGAGTAACGTTGCTTATGAATCATCCAAATTTAATCATCCAAATTTAATACAAGGATTTTTATATTAATCATCCAAATTTAATCATACAACATTGTTTCTTTTATATTAATCATCCAAATTAATACAAGGATTTTTACATCCTTTATGAAAACTAAGAGTAATTTGCATTAGCTAATGAAGGATTTTTACATCAAGCAGCAGGTTAAATATATCATTAGGCAAAGCAACAAACTAACAAACTAGGATTTATGCTTTACTTTAGGGTAGGTAATAGTTAACATGTAGAGCAACTTTGCTTATGAATTAATTATGTTTCACTTTTTGTAGAAAAAGCTTTTGACAATCCATAGGCGGGACAGGACTATAACGAAGTTGAGGCATTATTTTAATGACGCTCCCGACGGATCTGCTTGGAAGACTTTGGTGGAGCAATCTGGGCTGACGTCTTTGCTTCGGTGCCAGATTCAATGTGTTGACCATTTGTTGGTGTCTTCGTTCGTTGAACATTGGTATCCTGAGACGAATACATTTCATCTCCCATTCGGGGAGATGACCATAACTCTCCATCATGTGTTCTATCTCACCAGACTAAAAGTGGACGGAGAGTTATTGAGAGATTCTGGAGGGTCGGAGAAGAAGCTTCAGCTTGACATACATCGTGCTTGGGGGTTATCAAAAGAGGACATCAACTCTTGGTTTACCAAGTCTGGGTTGTTGACGAAGAAATTGATGGAGCAATTACAAGAATTGATTGCAAACAATCAAAACCCAACGACAATAGCATCACTATGGATTTTTATATTTATTGGTGTAACTTTGTTCCTAGATAAATCCAGTGATAGAATCAAGCCCAAATATGCAAGAGTCGTTCTGGAATACATTAAGGAGCTCGATACCATTGCTTGGGGTACATGTGCTCTTGCGCTCCTATATCGTCAATTGGGCGAGGCTTCCAGGGCAGAGACAAAGCAGATGTCTGGTTCGGGGCTCTCCTCCATGTATGTAATTCACCCAACAATATAGTTCATATATTTCAATTTTGATTTGGACTAATTTGGTTAATTTTGGTAGGAAGTTGAATATATATGAATTATTGTTAGTGGTAAAGCCTTCAAGTACAATTATTGCTTACGTCATTATAGATTTGGCTTTAGTTAGGCTTTATAATTCTAGATCTAGCTATGAATAATGATGACACAGTATGAGCAGATTTATTTTTCTTTAATTTATCTATACTTTCTCTGTAGATGTGGATATGGCATTATTTTCCATCCATGCATACATCTGTCAAACTTAATGTGGAGGATGATGGTGGAAATGTGTTGCCAATTGGGTTTGCACCCGACATTGACCAGACAAAGGTGAAGAAGGATCTTAGCAGACTGGTGATATATAGAAAGTGGTTTGACACATTAAAAGTGGATAATGTGTGCTGGTGGCCATACAAGAGACCTGTTTAGGATTTAGAAGGCCCAGAATCAGTGTCATTCTACAGAGGGCTCATCGGCAATATGGGAATGTATGAGCCTTACTATCCGGATCGTGTTGATCGCCAATTTGGACGGGTCCAGCATATACCCCTTCCACCATTCAAGCCCTATGAAGTAGACAAGCCAAACAACCCGCATGCGTAAATTGCTGCCTACAGTGACCAATATGATTTATGGGATGATCGGGATCGCCATGAGTGTCAGTTTATAACAGATATGTGCCCATTGTCTTTGGCTCCATGGGAGGTTTCTGATGATTACTTTGATTATCACATTCGACATGGTAAACCATTTCTTCTACCGAGCTCATACATATCAAATCCCCCATGTGCGTCCCATTCCCCCCCGATGATAGACCTTGAGGAGGTGAAGTTTAAATTCATTCGCCCATAAATATCATATCTGTAATGTTATATAAACACATAGATTAATTTTTTTTTGTCATTCATTCGAATTTAGATGCAGCGTCGTCAACATGTTGTTATCATGGTGCTTGAGCTACACGAGCGTGGGGAGGGTGCATCCGCAGATGAGATAGCTTTGTTGCATCGTGTGTTGATGGGTGATGATCCAATGCCGCGTGTCGCCCCAGAGTGGATGTCATCCCAACATCAGCAAGTAGGACCCAACCAGCATCGTTACTACTCCCAAGAGTAGTTTATTATGTTGATTACTCTAAATTTGTAGTTTAGTATGTAGACCTATTAGTTTGACGTTGTCTGTTTTGAAATTTCTTTTGTTCAACGTCCTTATTAGAATATTTTAAACTTGTAACTCTATGAAAAGTTTATTTTTGTCTCTTTAGTTTGTGAGTAAGTTTGTTATGTTGATGAAATGATATATATATGGTTTAGTATTGTTGACCGATGAGTTTAATTGATTCTAAACTCATGATGTAATAAAATCTACAAGAAATCAAAAGTTTTGAATGTTTGTTCGCAAAGCCAATAAACCTTTCTTTTACATTCAACGATAAGTTTTGAATTTCACTTAAAATTAAAGTTTTGATTGGTTTTATTTTTTATTTATTTTTCTTCCTCTTTACCATGACTTTAACTTAGTGAGCAAAATTGAATCCCCGTTATTTTATACGACTTCTAAAATATTTAGTTTTTATGTTCTGTTTAAGTTAATTGTTTTAGAATATATCAGTTTATATCACATATACTTTTATATAACTATTTTGGTTGTGTTTGTTCGTATCAATATATATGTTATTGTAAAGTATCACAAATCATTATCAAAATGTAACTACTTGAATTTAAAAGTATTTTAATATATTTTAGCTATTATTTATTTTCTATTATTATTTGATTTTTTTATTAATTATATTAAAAAATATTTATATAAAACAAATCAAATCTTTATAAAACATTATATTAAATGATATCAAAATGTAACGTATTCAATATATTTGATTATTTACTCTTTATTGGATAAATAAGTAAAAAAAATATTAAACAATATGTAAATAAGAGTACTTACTCTTATATGATATACTAAAATATAATTTATTAACACAACGCGCAAGGGCGAGGGTAACTGTTACAATTTTTTTTATTAAAGTTATGTGGATTTTCAATTTTTTTTAACAAAAACCAAGTTAAAATCTTCTTAAAAATTGTACTCCCGTATTTAAAAAACAGGAGGCATAAATATCTGTACTCTTGTTTTTCAAACACGAGAGTTATAATTAAAAGTGTACTTCCATTATTAAAATATAAAAGTACAACCCAGTTTTGCCTTTCGTTTTTTAAAAACGGAAGTACAGTTTCTATTTACAACTCATGTGTTTCAAACACAGAAGATATAAATTAATCTCCCAGTTACCCTTCCGTTTTTAGGTACAGAAGTACAAAATCTTTTTGGGTGCCCACCCGAAATCTTTTGTGGTGGAATTAGAGGACACGTAAAAAAAACAGCCACAAATACTTTATTTTTAACCGTTTATTTTGACTACCATACACACCCATTATCTTTATCCATAGTCATTCCATTCTGTTCAATAATCTCAGTCTCAATCAAATAAAATTGATATACAATTATAAATTTAAAGTCCAGGCCCAAATATATAAAGCAGGACTACCCAATTTCTCCTTTTAAAGTATGGGCCAAATGGGCCAAATCCTTTGAATGAACAGCCCACTTCCTATCGTTGAAGACATCGTCCCCAAATTACTCCTCGGTCTCTTTCCCTCTCCAATCTCTTATCTCCATGAATTGAAAGCAGCTGAAGGCGAACGACCTTGTAATGAATGCTGATTTGAGATTGCCAGAACTCACAGGGAAAGTAATTTAGGGTTTTGAACTGTCACGTTCAATTCCTTTTACCTCTTAGAGCGCGTATATGTCTTGTTTGAAGGTGCTTGTGAAATGCCGTTCTTGCTTCCTTCCACTTCCTCCTATCATCCATGGCCGCTGCCTCCTCCATTCTCCCCGTCTCCAATTCGTTCTTTCTGGTTAGTTCCTTCTTTTTATGATTACAATTTGAAATTCTTTTGTTGTTTTTCGCATTGTAGGTCCTGTAAATTCGATGTTTCTACCGCCTTTTGTTCAATTTGGTTCATTTTTTGCCGCGAAGAGTAGGAATTGAAACTCATCCTAGTCTTAGAAGCTTCTGACATGTTAATTGACTGCAACAAAGTGTGTTAGCAATGTTTGGTTTAAGCTAGCTAGTCAATTGTTTTTGTTTCCGATGGCAGGAATGAGGTCAGTGAGAGAATTAGGTTTTGAACTTTATTCCACTCTGAAGGGGAATGTTGATAAAGAGGATATTGCTGGTGCTGGTACTGGTACTGTAAAAATGAATTTGGCAGAGAGTTTAGCTTGTCTGGTTGATGAATCTTCAAGATGTTTAGAGGATAGAAAGCCTCGGAGTAGAGCGGAGATGAAGAGGTTATTCGAACTAAGAATCAAGAGGAGGGTGAAGGAGCAGTTTGCAAATGGAAAGTTTAGGGAACTCATGGCTAATGTTGTAGCCGTTCCTCAAACTCTCCAGGATGCATATAATTCCCTTAGAGTGGACTCTAACATTGACATATCATCTGAATTTGATGTTGATATCGCCTTCGAGTCATTGGCGGAAGAGCTTGCAAATGACACTTTTGACATTAAGGCCAACACTTTTTCTGTGTCCACCAAGGGTGCCCATAAAGAAATCCTAGTCCTTCCCATGTTAAAGCTGAAGGTGGTCCAAGAAGCTATGAGAATAGTGTTGGAAGTTGTATATAGGCCTCACTTCTCGAAGATCTCACATGGTGGTCGAAGTGGTAGAGGCCACACTTCTGCCATTAAGTTCATTACCAAGGAGGTTTCTAATCCAGATTGGTGGTTTACTGTGATACTTGGAAAAAGGCTTGATGTACAAGTGCTAGATAAGCTTGTTTCTACTATGGAGGATAAGGTTGATGATGCACAGTTGTATGCGATTATTCGAAGCATGTTTGATGCGCAGGTGCTTAATCTAGAATTTGGTGGGTTCCCTAAAGCTCATGGTCTCCCACAGGAGGGCGTTTTGTCTGCTATTTTGATGAATATATATCTTGACATATTTGATCGTGAATTTTACCGGCTTTCATTGAGATATGAGGCTCTTGTCTCAGTCTCAGGTGCCCATGAAAACGGGGCTCACTCAAAATTGCGTTCCTGGTTCAGGAGGAATTTGAAAGATCAAAATGTGAACAGAATTGTTGAGAACAAATCTGCTCCCAGAATTTATTGTTGTCGCTTCATGGATGAGATTTTTATGGCTGTTTCAGGTCCTGAAGGTGTTGCACTTGCATTGAAGTCTGATATTGAGGACTTCTTGAAGAATGCTCTTCACTTGGATCTTGGTGAGGGTATTGAAGTATTACCTTGTGACAGCACTCGTGGACTTAGGTTTATTGGAACATTGCTTAAAAGAACTGCTCAAGAAACTCCAGCAGTAAGAGCTGTTCACAAATTGAAGGAAAAAGTGCAGTTATTTGCTTCACATAAGCAAGAAATTTGGGATGCAGGGACTGTTAGAATAGGGAAAAAATGGTTGGCTCATGGTTTAAAGAAAGTGAAAGAGTCCGAGATTGAACATCTAGCTGACAGCAGCTCTCTTTTGACCAAAGTCACTTACTATCGTAAAGCTGGTATGGAGACAGATCACTGGTACAAGCAATTAGTAAAGATATGGATGCAAGATGTGAATGTAAAAGCTGCAACTGATGTCGAATCTATTTTGTCTAAGTACATTACTGAGCCTTCTCTCCCACCAGAATTAAGAGAATCATTCTATGAGTTCCAGAAATGCATAGAAGATTACGTTTCCATGGAAACAAAATCTCTTCTTGCCCTCATTCCTAGCTCTGGCTCATCTGGAGAACACAATGTTTCCACTGAAGTTATAGCTCCAGTTAATGTCATCAAGAAACGTCTTTTACGATATAGGCTGACCAATGCTAAAGGATACGGCCGTGCATCCCCTCTGCTGATTTTGCTGGATAGCAGCCATATCATTGATTGGTACTCTGGTCTCGTGTGCCGATGGCTTAAATGGTATAGTGACTGCAGCAACTTTGATGAGTTGAAGGTGATCATTTCAAATGAAGTGAGGAAGTCTTGTGTCCGAACACTTGCACTGAAGTACCGGATCCATGAAAATGAGATTGAGAAACGATTTGATGTGGAACTCGTTGGAATTCCATCAACACTTGAGATAGAACATGAAATAGGCAAAGAGATCCTTGATTCTTCTACATCCAATGATGACATGTCATTGGCTTATGGCACATCTTACAGTGGTTTGTGTGCATTGTCTCTTGCGAGGCTGGTGAGCCAATCACGGCCTTGTGGTTGCTTTGTTGTCGGATGTTCGGCTGCAGCACCGTGTGTTTACACCCTTCATGTGATGGAAAGACAGAAATTTCCTGGATGGAAAACTGGGTTTACAACCTGCATACATCCCAGCTTGAACCGAAGGCGAATTGGGTTGTGTAAAGAACACTTGAAAGACCTGTTCTTTGGTCACATATCTCTTCAGTCTATTGATTTTGGCTCATGGAAATGAACCCACCTTCACAATGATTGCAAGGAACCCTTAAGTTGGCATATCACAAAAACATTAACACTTGGATCGATAACGATTAGTGATGTGTGTACAATACATCGGTTAGTATAAACCGATTCATTCGTTAGTGCAGATTTCAATTTTCAAGAATCTGTTAAATTAAAAATAGATTTTTGAAATTTTTTTTTTTATTTTCTGTTAATATGACAGTTTTAAAAATTACATTAATTGATAGATAAGAATTTGAAAATAATTATTGTAATTACTGGAAAAATTATTAGAATGTAAAGCAATTAAACCCTGCATTTGTTATGTTCAGTTTTTATTTTTTCAGAAATCTTGGTTCTCTCAATGCATATACATATACATATACATATACTCATTTATTGTTTTTTTATGAACAAGATTGAAGATGTTTTTTGCCTATGGTCAAGATCTATTTACACCCAGTAAGAAATATCAAATAATATCATCATAGTTTATAGGAATCTTCTCTGATATTTGTGCCCCCTCAATCATCAATATTCAGATGAATGTGATGTTGGATTTTTGTGTTTATTCTTGAATTCCCCGTTTGAATTGCATTTTTTTTTTTCTAATTTGAGATTGATTTCTTTGCTGTGAATGTGTGTGATCTATTTTAGGATGTAATTTGTTTTCAGAGTTGCATTGCATAATGCCATTTGAATGTGTATGTGTGTCTTTGTTGTGATGTCCACGTAATATTTTTCTAATTTCTCCCCTCTCGCCACCAAAGATCTGGATACAAGTACTCCCTTGCATTTGTGATTTCATATTTGACTCGACTTTTAACCATCTCTTACACTATGTGTTGTCTGTGGCTGAGCCTACTTGGAAAATTTTCACCAGTTATTTTAATGTGATGTGAATAAAAGAGTTATGACATTGATGAGAAGAATTGCTTTTATTTCTTCCAATTTTCCTCTCGTGTTTCTACTGCATAGATGTAATTCAACACTCATATCTTGTATTGATGAAAACCAGATTTATCTTGTGATTCTTGTGGTTTGCTTGGATTATGTGGCTTATGTGTTATTTAGATCTTTATAGGAACCTTGTTAATAGTTTTTTCAAGGCATAGGTCAATGGGGATAACTCTTTAGTTAGACCTTCTTTGTTATTCTCTTTTAATGCTGGTGGTGACATTTCAAGGAGAAAGAAACTGATCAAGAAAAGGATGTATACTAAGAGAAAGGATAATGCCATTTAAAGAGTTTAATTTGATTTTTGTTGGAGTTGATTTTGGTGAACAATATACTTGAATGATTATGTATTTTAGGGGGAAAAATTGTCACATTGGTATCACTAGAAAGAAGATATAGTGTCATTTGTTTAGAAAATATATCATAGTATATGTATTAGCATCTATTCGGATAAGAGATATAATGCAATCTCCCTTGGAGATAAACTAGCTTATAACTTGGTTTTAATAACAAATAGAAAGCATATATGGTTCATGACTAATGACTATTGACTAGCCATGCTGATGGATTTAGTAGACCCCCCTAGGCCCTGAGCGGGATATACCGGTATTGTTTTTGGTGTTGTTCAATCACAAAGTACTGATAGAGTAGTTCTGTATGTGATTGTATCATATGTTTTTACCATAAAATTTCTGCAATCAAATTCTAATCAGTGTTATCAAGGTTTTGTATTTTTGTCATGTTAGGAAGAATTAAAGTTTTTTTTTTCTTTTTCTGTGTGCTGTGTTCACAGATTTATTTGAAGAGCAGTTGATCTCAGAGCATGATCAAGCATTCAAGCGCATTGACTGCACTGTAAAAAACGTGCAGCTAGGCTTGATTTGGTCAAGGTTGAGGGCAGCATTCATGATGCCGAAGTCCTGCTTGCATAAAGCGTAACAGGTTCTGCCACTGTGGATTCATTGATTGTTTCAAGAACAGATGATTTTGACCATTCTGGACATATGTGAAGGTGGAAACGAAACAGATTGAGCAATATGTAAATAGAATTGGATGCCCAGCAGCCCAGGATCCAAATGCACGGAAACAAGGGGGGCCGAAGCTGAGTGTCATCTGTGGGACAACTGCCCTTTTGTCCAGGAAGTAGCTGGTGTTGTGTTGAATTGTATTGGGATACATCATAGGGTAGCTGCTATTAATGCTTGCTGGATGTACTGAGTGTCGATTGTTTCTTCACTGGAAGTTGTGGGCTTTCAGTGCCATACTCTACCCAACCACACATGGAAGCCTATGAATTGGTGCATCTCAGGATCACAAAATGGACAACCGTCGAATGTGCTGGAGGTTGTATTCTTGCCAAATGTAATGCTTCAACCGGTCTTGTTAAAACGTTTAGAAGTCTTTTTAGGCTGTAAATATTGTATGTTTTGGTTATGGAGCCTTTTTTTCATGTAATTTTTAAACAAGACATTTGTAACTTGCTCGTTTTTTAACGGTGAATTGCCTCTTTTTTCTCTCTCTCTCTTTTTTTTAACCAATTCAAACCAACTCATGCTAAGTTTCAAAAACAAGGGATTATAAATTCAAAAACATAATTGAAGGCAACTTCCATGTCTAAGTATAAATTCTTCATCTAGCCTAAATGAAGAATTCATACTTAGACAGGGAAGTACTCAAGTTTTTTTCATCTAGCCTAAATTGAAAGACTAACCTAGATGATCTAGGTTAGTCTTTCAATTTTTTCGATCAAATAAGAGGATTAAAGAAAGAAAGTACTCAACTTTCATCATTTAAACTTGATAGGTTAGTGTTTCATTAGAAGGTTCGTAGAAGAAACTTAGGGCATATTTATAAGTACAAAAATAAACAGTGATACTAGGAGTTTTATTAATAAAATAATGAAGGCAAGGGCTTTGGGATACTATGGGGATACTCCCCTAGTATCGATACTTGTACTACAAATTTAAAGGGTATGTCAAGCTCACTGTTGGGTTATTTACCACAAAACAATGTCACATGCCTTAATTATTTGTGTGAAACGCTAGGTTGCAAATTGTCTTCAGTAGCTGCAAAAGAAAACAAAGGGTGACAGTGTCATCATGTGGTTGGCACACAGAGAGAAGCATTGCATGGCTTGTGGTGGACGGTTGTGATTTAGTCTTGTCCAAGTTTATTTTATATGTTTAAATTCATATTTCGACATTAAATATGTAATTTTTTTTACCATAATACTAGATTCATTTTTATTTACATGTAGACATCAATTTTTCGCTTTCCGAATTACGTTATGTTATTGAAACGCTTCTGAAATTTATGCATTGTCTTTGTTGTAACGTCCTTTTGTTTATTAAATTAATGTCACTTTTTGTTATATATAGTTCGCACTATTTACTTTATAAATAATACTCCGTATTAATTTAATATTAATATTTTAATAATAAAAAATAAATATAATAATATAATCGAAAATGAAAATAATTGTTGGAGAGGAGTATATTTGTAAATTAAGTTGATAGGAAAAGATGAGTTTTGGGATACTAGGGTTGTTATTGATAAAGTGAGAACAATGAGAATGAAATACTAGAAAGATGTGACGAAAAGAGATGAATAAAATATTTCTATTTCTAGTATCCATACTATCTCTTGATAAACATGGCCTTATACATTATAAATGCCTTATTAATACAAACGAGTGATTATATAAATAACGACTAGTAAAAATCAAAGTCAACATAAATATGAATACTACATATTATGTCTGTTGCAGACATGTTCTCTTTCTTTCCCCCATTTTTTCTTTCCGTTAAAAACATTATATTAATTCTCCGTTATGGAGATAATTGACATGTACATACAATCTTACACAACAACCGGTTATGACTAGATGACCCGGGGTCTTATAGTCATAACCGGTTATGACTAGATGAAGGGGGGATTCCTAAGGAAGGATCCTTCAATGGATAACAAACCGGTTATGACTATAAGACCCGGGGTCTTAAGGGGTGCCAACCTATGCCACCTAACTCTCTCAGGTATGTTATCCTCACGTGGAGCATGAAAAAGAAGAGCTTTTGTGACATTAGTAAGGTTTGAATCGCTTATAAATCATCCATAAAGGACCGCCCTCCGGGGTGGAGCATACCAAAACATACTATCGAAGTACCTCCAACGTCAAGTCAGGTCATCTAGCCCTCTTAAGTCTATTGTTCTCGCTTAGAGTTTGGAAAAAAGAGTTCTTGTGACAATGATAGGGCTTGAATGACTTATAAATTACTCTTAACATCCTTATTATATCCAATGTGGGATGAGATGTTACAATAACCCTTTTTAGGAAGACAAGTTTGTAGTTGTAGAGGCCTTAAAGAGAAGCTACCCAATGATTCAGGAAGGCAATGCTAGTGCCACTAATCAAGCCTTGAGTTTTAAAACCAAAATAATTGAATGGGTTGATGGGGGTTATGCAATCATGCATTCAAACCCTCCTTACCAGGAATAAGACCAAGATCAAAGATATGATATTGAGGATGAACTAGTGTCAAAGGATGATGATCCAAACTGCCCAACAATTGCAAACGGTAAGGTTGAAAAGATGAAGCTACGGAGGCCATGGAAAGACAATAACAATTAAATTTTTCAATAAGGAGTCGAGTTATATGGAACTTTATCAAAGAGTGACAAAAAATGGGCCCTCATTACACCATTTCGCCTTATTGATGTTGGCAATGACTACTATGTTACTCGTGCTAACCAGATAGATTACAATCATGTTCTCATAAAAAGACCATGGTTGATTGGCGACAATTATCTCACAATTAGGTGTGAGTTCCCCACTTTAACATGAACATGGAGAAAATCCCGACCCTCATGGTCTGGGTATGTATTCCATATCTCAATATTGAATACTTTGATAGACAGGTCCTTAGATTGATTGAGAAGAAGATTGGTAATCCTCCGAGGTGATAACACTACTACTATGGCTTAATGGGGACAATTTGCACGACTAAGTGTAGAGGTCCCAATCAACCCATTATTGTCTAAGCTCTGCATGCATGGAAATGTTTGGCTTATTTAGTATGAAGGGATGAAGATGGTTTGTTTCACTTGCAGAAAAGATGCCCCAGACACAAAAGCTTAAGGTAAAGAGAAAGCAGACACAACTAATGTTAGTGCTTATCAACTGGAAATGAGCAATTTTGGAGGATGGATGTATCCAAAAATATTGGTGCGACATCGACAAACCATTACTAGGGTGTCAAACGAAGGGAAGAATGGATAGACTACTAATTCTATGTTGTACCATCATCAATCTCCAATTGATCAGAGCAAGAATGAGATACATGCTCCTCTGACAAAGCAGTAGTCTCCAACGGGAAAAATTAGATGAGAAAATCGAATTTCGACAGCCAATGTGAAACAATAGGGTAAGCAGTAAAAAAGAATCATATAATTGGTGGGACACAATAGATTGGTCAACCATCAAGATTTTCAGTTTTAGAATGTGTGGATGAAATCCTCAATAAGATAGATAATTCCCTAACCAAAAATATTCTATCATTTTCCCCAACTATAACTAATAAAAAATTTTATTCCAAGAAAGGGGGAAAGAAGAAAGAAACCCTAACCACCATTAACTCCACCGCCCACCAAATAGCCAAAGTACCCTCCTTCAGACCAAACACAACATTCCTTCAAAACGTTTCCACCAATATAAAAAAAAAAGACTCCAACTCCATTTCTCGTAAGCAAAGCAGGAGAGATTCTTTCCAATGACTTGTCAAAGATCTCCCGTACTTCCAAATAATCCAAAAATGCCATACACCTAGGCCACCTCAATCCCATTCAAGATCCCTTAAAATAAGCCCTAATAGTCTTATTAAAAGCACCACCCATGCTGAATTCACACTTGAGAGCAATTGTGTTACCAATTCGGAAACATCATAGTTTCCTCATGTTAAATCTCCAAATGGAACGTTTCTACTAACCTTTCTTCCAATAGAAGACAAGATGAGGTTGAAGTTCTTATCAATGGAAATAACAACATATTTGATATTATGTCGGGCATCAATTCCCCAGGTTTTGAATAAGGTGATTGACTAATGACCACCTTGATAGTTTTGCCTATGCTTTTACTGATGTAATCAATGCTGATAGTCATTTTATTATTAGGGCCCTCCAAAATGTATTGTTGCATATGGATAATTTAAGTATTCTTCTTGGGAACACTAGTAGTGTGGAGAACACTGAATTTTTTAACTCGAATTATGACCCTAACGTTGTTATGTTGGTGGAGTTGTGGATTAGCAAGGAAGTGGCTACTCATATGTGTAGTAGCATTGAGGTTGATGATGCATGAGGAAGGATGTCGTGGGTTTCACGGGTGGGATTCGACTTCTTTGATGGACAAGGAAAGTTGGGTCATTGCTATTCAATCTCACCCCCAACATATCAAGGTGGAGATCTACAAAAGAGGGGAAATCCCAGCTATTCTCTTAGCTATATATGCATCTACTAATCCAACTTATTGGTTGTGTTTATGGAGATCCCTAGAAGAATTTCCTAGAACTAACAACAAGTCATGGATTTTAGTAAGGGATTTCAATGCCACTATAGGGTTCATGAACAATCTCATTCTTTATCGATGGTATTTAATAGAGCTTTGAAAGTATTTTATAATTGGTTTGAGAAGTTGCAGCTTGATCTAGGTTTCTCGGAATGTCCTTTCACATGGTGGTGCGGGACTAACCCAGAGACCAGGTTGATGGCCTGGTTAGGTTAGGCTCTTTGTTTCGTGGATTGGAGAGCTGAATTCCCAAAAGCCTCTGTTAGATACTTGACTGTAGTGGCGGATCTGGGGGGGGGGGGGGGCTCGGGGTGGCTGAAGCCCCCCACCCAATCCTAAAAAAATAGGTATATTTTTATAAATAAATCGACTGTTTTTGTAATAAATAAAATTGAGGTAAGAAATGAAACAAGAAGACAGCTTGGCTCAATGGTAGAGGGAAGGAAGGATGATAAATGAAATCTTGTAAACTCGTGTTCGAATCTCGTGTATTACATTTTTGTCTGATTTTTTTTCTTTTTAAAAACATCAAAAGACGCCTTTCTAGCTTTTACACAGACGGACAAAACCTCGCCTCTGAACTAGCAGCAATATCTCCATGTTTCCCTCACACTCCCGAGCTTTTCCTGTGGTAATAGCTTCTTTAGTTCATTGCTGATTTAATTGTTTATCCTATTGCGTCAATTAGTAATCAAAATGATGATAGTTGGTCAAGTTCCGCGATACTTTCAAATCGATCAAGCGGATTTTCATTTAACATAACTGGAATCGCGTTTCGGAATTGGATCAAATTTTTATTTTGTAGTGGATTCCTCTATATAGTGCTTGGGATCTTTTGCAACGTCAACTGGTTATATGAACATAGTGGTTAGGTCAATTGAGATCATTTCATCTCTCGTGGAATTTCACTTTCAGGCAATGAATGCTAGTTTGAGGCAATGGATTGGGGGAACATCGAATTTATGGTTTAATTGATTTTAGATTTTTAGGTTTGGTTTTGAACATGAGATTGAATTGGAGCCTCAAACAGGTGCACTATCTATACGGTTATTATCACATGAAATGAAAAAATTAGTTGTCACTATAAAAGTGCTATATGTTCATGATTATACTTTTGGAGTTTAGCCTAGATAGTGGTTCAGTGTATTTTCTCGGATAATCTTTTTAGGTTTAAGCCAAAACTAGGCGTTTTCTTCGCTTGATGAGTAGCTGGCAAACTCAGATCAATCAGTTTTAGTCGACTTCTACGCTGCTTGGTGAGTGTTGAGTATCTCAATGATGTTTTGGTATGCTACATCGAGAGTGATGTTTTATGGAGCATTGACAATGAAGTTAGTATGTAACATTTTCAAAACATGAAAACACGCAAGATGACTTTACATTCTCTACTGTCAAGTGAACTTGTTTGTAGTATTGAACTTATGTCTAGTATTAATTAAACTTGTATTTTGTAGCATTGTACTCGCAAGATGAATTTATTATCGCTCTTTGTAGTTTTCAGCCCCCCTAAACAAAAATCCTGGATCCGCCACTGCTTGAATGTAACTTACTCAAACCACGCACCTATTTTGATCCACCTTCAACCCTATAACACTAGTACAATCAATCTTGCCTTTCGCTTTCAAGTTGCTTGGTTGCTACATAATGGTTTTCAAGATTTCATGCAGTCTCGATGGCGTAACTCACTACCTAGTATTGAGGCCCTTAATTTCATGGTCGTGATCTAGTGTATTTGGAATAGAGAGGTGTTCAACAACATCTTTTGAAAGAAACAAAATGCTCACTTGAAGTATAGAAGAGATAAGAAGGAATTTGACCATGCTGACCTCTTAATATTATATCGACTTTGAACAGAAAGGATGCGAGGAGTTGGAGGAGGTTCTCCGCCATGAGCAACTCCTTTGGTTTCAAAAGTCTAAGGCCTCTTTTATGTCGGAGGGGGGGGGGGGGGATGAAACACACTCATTTATCACCTTTTAAAATCATTCGACGTCGATAAAATAAAATTTTAACACTACAAGACGACACGAGGGAATGGGCGGATGATCTCCGGTCCATAAACTTGATGATTATTTATTTAGTGCTTTTTATACTACTAGTGGTCAGACGATGGTAGGAAAAGTGATTTTTTTTAGTGGGTTTGGGATGTTTTAATTATTGGGCCAAATTTAGGGTTTTTGTTTGGTCTATATTAACTAAATGGGACTAGGCTAGCAAACCTCCCTCCCTTCCCTTATCTTCTTCTTCTTTGTCAGCCACTCATACACTTAGTCGTCTCAATAGTGTACTGTAAGTCGTTCTCCTCCTCTTCTTTGTTTGTCCCTCTTATGCATGCTTAATTGCCGCTTCCCTCCTATTGTGCATGCTCTCTTTTCCATTCTTTCCTCCTACTGTGCAAACAATTGCAGAGGTGGTGTATCGGAGATGCATTGGAGGCAATTCTAGCAGCCCCTTGCCCGTTTCTTCCCAGTCTCTAACACATTAACAGTGTTTGACACAGATCCACTGTGTCACAACGTTTCCCACCGTGTTGTTCCATGACCGACACATAAAATGGTGGTCGGCGGTATGTTTGTGCAACATAGATGCTAAATACTAGGGAGCATGGAAATTGTGTGCAATGGAGCTAAATATGATGGATTTTCTTTCTCTAGAGGCATTAGATAAGGAAATCCCTTATCATTGTATCTCTTCAACACATGCATGAAATTCTTATCTCATATCATTCAATCGAAAATGACAGAGGGGAAGTGAAAACCCAACGGAATTGGCAAAATATCTATCTCGCACTTATTTTTGGGTGATGACTTTGTTTTTTTATGGAAGCTACTCAAGATCAAACATGTGTTATTAAAGAATGCCTTGATAAATTTTGTATGGCTTAAAGATGGAAGGTGAACTTAAAAAAAAGGTAGTATTCTTTCCTCTTGAAATGTTTTGATGACAACTAAAGAGTCTATTTAGCATGTAGTTCTCGATTTTCATCTCTGAGAATTTTAGTAACTACCTAGGGGTGTCTACATCCTATGCACGTGTGACTAATGCTAAATACATTTACCTGGTTGACAAGGTCTTATCTCGATTGTGGGGTTGGCAAACCCGCACCCTCTCATTTACTGGTAGAGTTACTCTAGCAAAGAAAGTACTTACAAGTTTATCCGTGTACACCATACAATCTTCTTTGGTTAGTCGGGAGGTTTATGAAGGGATCGATAACGCAATGAGAAGTTTCATTGGGGAATCATCTCCTTAAAATTGTATACCGCATTTGTTGAGATGGGAGGCACCTAAGACAACTGCTACGAAGGGTAGTCTAGGCACTAGAGCTATGAGATACCTGTTATGAGAGAAACAAACCAGACCGTACTCACTAAGTTAAGTTGGTGGTTACTCAACAACCTTATTCTCTGTGTAGCAGGTGTATAAAAGGTAAGTATTGCAATGGTATGCAAGATGTTGATATGTATGAGCGATGAGCTCATTTGTCTAATGTTTCGAGTTGCTTCTTCTTGGAATTTGAACTAACGTCGAGGATGGGTGTTCTACATTCTTTTGGTTCAACCCATGTCTCTTAGAGAGACCCTTGATCAATGAGGCTTTGCATAGGTACCTAAGAAGTACATCAGGTTGACGATTGGTGAACTATGGGTAGAGAACAATTGGGATTGGGGAGGATTTCCCCTTTCATCCCTACGAAAGTTCTGCTAAAACTGCATTTAATTCAGGGCAATCACTCCTCACCCGATAAGCTCATTTAGGGGCATACTCCATCGAGGAACTTCTCCACAAGCTCATCCTTGAAATTCTTGAAAGGAAATGCAGTATATATGGCAAAGTCTAACACAACAACAGGCATGCTTGTTTATGCACTTGGTTGCTCATAACATTGTCCTATGCAATGCCAACCGCATTAGGATACATCTGTCTTCCGATGCCTGCTGCCCCTATGCTTGCTTGAAGAAATTGTTCTCCACTTACTTCGAGTTTCCCATTCATCATGGAGATTTGAAAAGTGCTTAGTGAAAATAAACTCAATTCCTTCTTTTTCGACACCATGAATCCCCAACAATGGGTGTTTGTGAATATCTCAAAAGAGGACCAATGAAACTCTATCTTTATGACAATACTTTGGAGTACTCGGAAAGGTAGGAACCCAATAGTTTTCAAGGGAAATGAGTCTACTACATGCCTCACCCAAAGTGTGTGGCGACATGTCTCCACATATAACCATGCTCAATGAAAGAGAAAAAACCTCATAAGTCGAGTATCCAAATGAGGAACTGGAAGTACTGAGTATTTGGTCGCCTCCACCAATGGGATGGGTCAAGCTCAATCCCAACGGAGTCTCAAAAAATAATCTTAGTAGGTAGAGAAAGGGTGGGGGAGTATTCAAGGAACACCAATAGAACTCCGTCAAGGCCTACACATTCAAATGTGTATTTGGATGTTTTAAATGCTCTCAAGCGGCCTACACATTCAAATGTGTATTTGGATGTTTTAAATGCTCTCAAGCGGCTTATAGAGAGATCAGAAGTGTATGTGAATGTGAACCTTATAAATCGGTGTTGAAAATTCCTTGATGACCCAAGCTAGGAGGTGTAGGTAAGGAATATTAAAAAACAAGCTAATACAGTTACGTGCACTTGCGAATTGCTCACTCCAACTATACAACTCTTTTGGTTGAATATTTGGATTTACCAATATCATTCGTTGTATTCAGACATTTCATCTATTTCTATTTCGCAGTAATCAAATTTTTTATTAGGAAAGAATTCACCATATATAGTAATCAAAACCTCTTCTTCCTGATATTACCAACCTCTTTCTCAAAACCTCCCTTTGGGGCCCAATCAACACGCGTGAACGCGCCCCTAAATCATCTCCCATTTCAACCTTGAACCCTAGCCTGATTGTTGTCTCTCTAGATCAGTGCCCCCAATCTACTATTTCCAAACCTTCAATCCTATATTTGGGGTCCTCCTCTTGCGAATGCTAGAGTCCAAGGTCATCTTCTGTCTTCATCTTTGGTGAATTCATCTGTGGTGCTTGTTTTGCACTTCTTTGGGTTTTGATGGGCGTTTCTTCAAAGGGTTGGGATGTCGGCTTTTGCTGCCTCCACCCCTTCCGGCTCCACCTTCGATTATGACCTCACCACTCCACTTGCAGTTGTGCCTTCGCCAGCCTTGCGCCGCCTGATAATGCATATTTTGTATAGGCATTATAGGTAGTTTTAGACTAGTTAGGATGCATTTATTACATGTTTTAGAGCTAAGTGGCATACTATGCTTTTTGGAGGAAGAGTTCAGAATTTGCGCAATTTTCGGTTTGTTTTGCAGAGATACAAATTCGAACGTCAGAAGTGGAGTTAAGAAGGTTGGAAGAAATATATGGAGAAAGGATTGCAAGGACTAGGGTCAAGAAGGACCAAGCTAGGAGAGGAAAGAAAAAAGAAGAAAAGAAGAGAGGAGATGTTGCTGAGTTGCGGAGAACAAAGGAGCTTGCGTCGACCACTTACGACGACCACATCATGTTGTGGCGATCACCATAGAGAAGAAAATCCATTGTACAGTTGCGGCGGCCGCCGCATCCCTACAACGATCACTGCAGACCCCGTTTCCAAGATGCTTCTAGGTTTTACGCGGCTTTGGATAAATATATCATAATACGTTTTTATTTATCTTTTCATCCTAACCATAGTTGTTTTAGAACTATATAATGAGATCTAGCCTAAGGTTTCAATCATCCAAGACAATTTAGTTTTAGATTGAGAGCGATGTTTACCATGTGCAACTAAACTCTCGACGTTCGGTATGCAATCTGTAAGACCCAGGGTCTTACAAATGGTATCAGAGCCGACTCCGGGCTCGGAGGTGCACCGACAGTATACTCGGGTACGCTCCTCCTCAGGGGTGGATCTAGGGGGTCCTGAGGGTCACATGCCCCTCCTCTCATATGACAAACTACCTAGGTTTATTCTCCTCGTCGATAGCTTCGTTTTGATATATAATATGCCCTAATCCAACATCTGAGGAAAAAGTTATGAATTATTAAAAATTAAAGGTATATTAACACTTTAATTTTGTTTCAATAGACTATAATGCTTTTATATTTTACTTAAATTAACATTCACATACTATAATTCATCTCGAGAGCCTCGAAATGAGTGTTTATACTAATGATTTCGACAATTAGATAAGAAGTTACACAAGTTTAAAATTTTTATATCGGGTTATGCATTATTATATGTTATAAGTGCGACAAGTTATATATTGACTAGGGTTGTTATTCAAGTCAAACAAGTCTAGTATTGCTTGATTATATTTAGCTCATTTAGAAACAAGTCGAGCTCGAGTCGAACCTATATTTGAACTTGAGATCATACTCGGCTTGTTTAGTAAATGAACGAGCTTGAGCTGAGTTTTTTTCCAATTATTATGCAACTTTACTTGCTCATGACATTTGTCCCAAGTCTAGCATAAAATTTTGACCCTCCTCTTCTTGGATTGCAATGCAACATTTGTCCCAAGTCTTTCTTCTAACATGTAAAAAAAATTAAAAAAATTAGTCAAATAAACATTGCAAAAGAATGAAACATGGTCAAAGAGATAAAAATAACACCGTAGTTGTAAATAAAGTGAAATAAAAACCTGAAAATAGTGTTTACAGCTTGGAAAGTAGATCATCCGCGAGAAAAAAAAATTTCAAAGATGTAGATATAGAAGAGTTTACTCATATCTGCACCAAAAACATAGAAAATAATTTTAAAAATATTTTCTAATCAAAACTCATCAAAGTTGTTTTAAAATGGATTAAAATAAATAGCAACTATTTTATTAGCTTAAAATCCTTGAACGTTTGAACTATAAATTAAATCCAAATAAATTTGTGCTTTTTGTTAATATTTAATTAGGTTCCATCTGAAAGATTTGTTTTGTTTAAATTTAATCATGTCGTTTACGTTCGAATTTTATTTAAAATTTAGATTAGTGAGAAAATTATAAATATGAGCCAAAGTTTTGTACTGTCAGTTCAATCAATTGTTTAATTTGTAAGGTAATTTGGATAAGGATGAGGGTAATTAGAAATTTAAGTTAGGAATTAAT
This sequence comes from Persicaria maculosa, assembly GCA_963922045.1. Classification (NCBI taxonomy): domain Eukaryota; kingdom Viridiplantae; phylum Streptophyta; class Magnoliopsida; order Caryophyllales; family Polygonaceae; genus Persicaria; species Persicaria maculosa. The sequence continues at coordinate 42,553,421 of OY998271.1, forward strand.
TAATTATATTAGATAGATTAAAATTAAGTAATAGATTAACACTAAATTATGATTTGTTAGATAATCTATTTTTAAGGTGAGATTGTCAAGTGCCAAGTTTATTATGGTAAAATCATGGTAAATTTATAGCAAACATAAAGTAGGAGTTTGGAATTTTGTTGTGGACAATTGAAATTTTGATTAGTAAGATGTGAATGAAAACCCAAGCCCATATATAGAAAGAGAGATTAAAAAAGAAAGTCTTCTCTTGCAACTAAGTTGCAAGATTGATAGAGATATTAGATAAATAAATTTGTTTTATTTTACTCCATCAAAAAAATTAATATTTTGAAAATTGGTTAAAAACTTCATAAGATGAATATTAAAAAAATTGCAATATTATCTAAAAATCCAAATAATTAGATTTTCTCTTTGATTATTATACATAATTATTAGGGCAATTTGCTAAAGTAACACACATAAGGTAAAAAGCTTGAATGACTATCACATGGGGGTAAAAAATTAGGGGAATCGGGTAGTACTGGAACCGAGAGGGCCGGTTGCCGGTTAAAACCAATTGGGGGTCATGTGAGGTTTAAAAAAAAAGGAAACCTAGGGAGAGAGAGAGAGGGGGGGAGATGTGTACCTACACATCAAAGTACAAATGAGAGAGAGAGACAAACAGAGAGAGAGTGACAGACGGAGAGAGAGATACAGTCAGAGAGAGAAGAGGGAGAAAAGTAGAGAATTAATTATGGAGAGAGAAAAGTACAAAAAAAAGCAAAAGAGATGTAAAGGAGGAGAGAGAGAAAGATGGAATTAATTAGGGGAAAGAGAAAAAAGTACGTGTACATGAGATATGAAAAGGGGGAATTAATTAGGAGAAGAAAAAGTAAAGTAGGAAAGAGGGAAAATATGAGATAGTGAATGTAGGAGGGAGAAAGCGAATATTCGATTGTAAATGACGCCTATTCGATTGTACATGACAACCGAGTAGGATATACATGACGTCTATTCGTTTTTACATGTCACAAGTAAATGGCGTTTGTTGACTGTTATGAAATCAATGAAGCTTTTGCCATTTTTCTACTATATTTGTGACAAATCACTTATTCGATAATCACTTATGAAATCAATGAAGTTTTTTTTGTTACGAAAACATATGAGGGGCAAAACGTTGGTATCCCTTGGTCCCTACACTTGTATTTATAGATGACAATCTCTCTTTCTAATGAAATAGGTGACAAAACGTTGGTATCTAAGTTATAATCCATATGTTCAAATTGAATTCAAAACAAACCCAAAATATGATCGCAACTCCGGATGATTTTTTTCCTTCAAATTATATATAAAAAAAGGCAAAAGGAACCCTTGATACACTCATTTTCACATCTTCTGGTTGATTATATATATATATATATATATAATGGCAAAAGGCGTTTGGGATAACTCGTTTAGAGCTTTTGATGACTACCAAGTCTAATGGCCTCTTTTTCTAAATGTTACAAGATCCTCCTTTCTCTCCTACTTTCCCTCTCTCCTCCTTTCCCTCTCACCTTTATGTGTCATGTAAAAATAAACTAATGGTATGTAACAGTCTATAGGCGTTTTGTCATCAACTATATTTTACATGCCACCATATAATCCTTAACATGCCACATAATGTATTGTACATGCCGCCTAACCGATTTTACATGTTACGTGAATTGTTTAACCTGACGGACCTCATGAAGTGTGTTGTTGGATCACTTGATTGTTTTGCAACCGACTTTCTCATCGACGAAAATACACTCAGCCTTGTTGTTTCAGACGAACTACAAGGAAAAGGTAAGAAGGGGGAAAAGACGAATTAGACACATAACAGTTGCCAATAGTTAAAATCAAATGTCCACTCTATGATTTCGTACTGAACACCTTATGGTTGTCTACTTGACATATAGTCTGCTAACAGATTTACGAATTGAAATGTGAAATGTGAAATTTTGGTAATGTGATCAACGACTTGTTATATAACATTTGAGTAACACTAAAAAAATTCATAAAAGAGCTTGTACGTTATTTCTTCCCTAGCTCTTGATTTGTTTACAAATGCTCTTTATTTATAAGAAGAAACAACATTAGGATTGTAACAAACTTTTGTCGATGCGATAGAAAGGCACAAATAGTCAAATACACCACACATACAGGCACTTTCACTAATAACTCTTTTGTCATTTGACACAAGGAAAGGTAATGGTAGCTCAGACTTATACTCTTATCACCCAGTAAAATATACATGACGACTATTCGATTGTACATGACAATTCAGTAGAATATACATGACACCTATTCGTTTGTACATGTCACAAGTAAATGACGTCTGAAATTGACTTTTATAAAATCAATGAAGCGGGCTTCAGGAGTCGGCAAAGTTCATGGCGGTTGTTGCTGGCTCCGGCGACGAAGTGGGCTAGGGCGACAGCAAGGCTGCTCGCGGTGGAGAGAATTAGGGATCCCGACAGCAAGGCTTCGGCGAGGAAGTGGCTTAGGTTTCCCATGAGGTTGTGAGGCCGAGCGATAGGGATCCCGACAGAGCAGAGAGGAGGAGATTGCAACCCCCGCAGCCTTGCTAGGGCTTTAGTGGTGAAGGCGGAGAGAAGCGAGGAGGCCGGCGGGATTCAGGAGTCGGCGAAGTGGGCTAGGCCGACAGCAAGCCTGCTGGCGGCGGAGATGAGATCCGATCGAGATGCAGCGGGAGGGCGAGCTCAGGGTCGATGGAGATCGGAGCGGCGATTCGAGTGGTGGCTCCCATGTGTACAAGCATGTGCCCTTGGCGGATGTGAGCCTCGCCAGCGTTGCTTCCACCCTCTCAGCCTCTCTTATCTTCTTCTCTCCAATTCCCTCTGGAGCCATCGGCGATTTGAGCCTCGCCGGCGCTGCTTCCACCCTCTCAGCCTCTCTTATCTTCTTCTCTCTAATTCCCTCTGAAGCCATCGGCTGTTAGAGCCTGACACACTCTCTTTTTCTCTCTCCTAACTCTCTTTTTCTCTCTCCTAATCAACCGGTTGGCAAGTTGCGTTTTAACCGGCTAGCCTACAATTTTTTTTAAGAGAGGTGTTACCCTTTGCAAATATGTGGGCTGGATGCTATATTTGCAAACTATTTCGGGTCATGTGCTAGTTAGTACAATTCCCTCTAATTATTATACATAATTATTGATTAAAAATAATAAATAATTAGTTAAAACTTTCATTGATAGATTGTATATTTTTTAATGGAATTAATTTTATAATTAAAAAGAGATTGAAGTAGAAATTGAAAAAGTGCGGCTATAGTTTGAATCGGAGAAAATTCCTAACAAAATCAAATATCAAATAAAGGTAATAAAAATTAAAAGATTTCCTACTTTGTTAAGATTTGAGGAAAAAAAGAAATGAAAATTTATATCAAATCATTAAATTCAAATAAAGTTTAAATATTTCCTTGTTTAATTAAAAAAACAACTTAAGGTAATTTTTAAGAAAAATTGATAGATTTTATAAAGAAATCTAACCAATTGAGTCAATATTTTCCCGATTACGTGTGTTTGAGTGCATGTGTATTATAAATAAAAGAAAATTAATAAGATCAAAATAATAGGATAAATGAATTATATAAGAAAAAACACAATAACTAATTATTTTGCATAAAGAATTTTTTTACCGTGCTAATTCTTGGGAAAGTAAGTAGAGTGATGATAGATATGGTAAATTATAATGATTCATCAATTTATTAATTTATGTATTTTTTAGTTAGATTGATTAAAATTAGTTTAGAAAATGTAAATAAATTAAATATTTTTAATTTAAATTGAAGGTGGGGTCAGGTTTGATTTGAAGTTGCCACGTAAGCCTATAGTCAAGGAGAATTTGCCATGTGGCAGCGAAAACAGTTGCCATATATAGAAAGAGAGATTAAAAAAGAAAGTCTTCTCTTGCAACTAAGTTGCAAGATTGATAGAGATATTAGATAAATAAATTTGTTTTATTTTACTCCATCAAAAAAATTAATATTTTGAAAATTGGTTAAAAACTTCATAAGATGAATAATAAAAAAATTGCAATATTATCTAAAAATCCAAATAATCATATTTTCTCTTTGATTATTATTACTCCCTCCGATTTTTAATATAAGACATTTGACTTTTGTGCACGTAGTTTAAGGAGTTAAAAACTACATAAAATATTAATTTTTTTAATTAATTTTTTACATTATAATACTTACTATTAATAAGTATTATAATGTAAAAAAATTTAATTAAAAAAATTAATATTGTATATAGTTTTTAGCTCCTTAAACCACGTGCACAAAAGTCAAATGTCTTATATTAAAAATCGGAGGGAGTATTATTATACATAATTATTGATTAAAAATAATAAATAATTAGTTAAAACTTTCATTGATAGATTATATATTTTTTAATGGAATTAATTTTATAATTAAAAAGAGATTGAAATAGAAATTGAAAAAGTGCGGCTATAGTTTGAATCGGAGAAAATCCCTAACAAAATCAAATATCAAATAAAGGTAATAAAAATTAAAAGATTTCCTACTTTGTTAAGATTTGAGGACAAAAAGAAATGAAAATTTATATCAAATCATTAAATTCAAATAAAGTTTAAATATTTCCTTGTTTAATAAAAAAAACAATTTAAGGTAATTTTTAAGAAAATTTGATAGATTTTATAAAGAAATCTAACCAATTGAGTCAATATTTTCCCGATTACGTGTTTTTGAGTGCATGTGTATTATAAATAAAAGCAAATTAATAAGATCAAAATAATAGAATAAATGAATTATATAAGAAAAAACACAACAGCTAATTATTTTGCATAACAAATTTTTTTACCGTGCTAATTCTTGGGAAAGTAAGTAGAGTGATGATAGATATGGTAAATTATAATGATTTATCAATTTATTAATTTATGTATTTTTAGTTAGATTGATTAAAATTAGCTTAGAAAATGTAAATAAATTAATTATTTTTAATTTAAATTGAAGGTGGGGTCATGTTTAATTTGAAGTCGCCACGTAAGCCTATAGTCAAGGAGAATTTGCCATGTGGCAGCGAAAAAAGCTGCTTTAGTATCATATTAGATATATTGATTTGGTAGGTTTGTGAGTCCCTAGACCAGACAAATATTTTTTAAAAAAATTAAGTCTATCGGACCAATAAGACCATGTGCAATGGAGATATGTGCGACTCCTATTTGCCATCCACATCAGCAAAAAGAATGACATGGAGGAGAGATGAAGATTAGCGTCGAGGGAGGGGAGCATATATTGGATCCGGTTGCAATCTGATTTTTAATTTTTTTTTTTCAAGGCGTAAAATGCGGCGTTTTCGTGTTGTCTCAACCAAATTGAAGGCGCGTACTGGCGCGTTGCCATTGGCCAAGCACCACGTGTCAGAGGGTTTTAATAAAATAAAACCCCCATTTCACCCATAAAAATATTTTTTTTTAAAAAAAAAAAACTTATTTTTGAATAGGATTTATTTTTCTCTATCCAATGACACCCACTTTGCATATATTTGACGACTTTTTTTTTTGCTAAGTTTACCATATGTTAAAGATTTATAGTCACATAAACAATATTAACTTAAATCAACATCAACTTACACCATAAAATACATAGATTTAACATTAAACAACACTACCCACTATACTTGGAACATGAAAACACACACACATATAATAAAACATAAAAATATACTACCAACTACACCTTAAACATGAAATTACACATACCCATAAACTTAAACACTACAACTAAACATTACACACAAACATTAACTTCTTCGACACTTACTGGTGATCATCGTTCAGCTCCTTGATCAGATTGTTCCTCAACTTTTCTCCCTCAATAGACAACGAGCAATCCTGCTTTGCAAGTTCATAAGAAGGTTATACTTATATTCCACATGTTTCGCCTTTTCACTAAACTTCAATGCCTTCGTCTCCGCTTCCAGTTTCTTCCTCTCGGAATCCATTTTCTTCCTTGCTTGACTTTCAACATATACCCGGAGAGATTCTCTTCTCAGATTTACTCCATTCCGAAGCTTGGAATGACTAAAGATAAGAAGAATATCATATTCACCTCATTCCAAAGCTTGGAATGACTAAATCTGGGAGGAGTCTCATATTTACCCCATTCCGAAGCTTGGAATGACTAAAGAGAAGAAGAATATCATATTTACCTCATTCCAAAGCTTGGAATGACTAAAGCTGGGAGGAATCTCAGATTTACCCCATTCCGAAGCTATTGACTTTGACTAAACCCATTAAAAATTAGTTAATTGTAATTAGGCAAAAATGCTAAAATTAAGGGGAGGGCGACATATCAGCTAAAGTCTTCTGTTTTAAAGTATTATATATACTAGATATAGATATAGATATAATAATACAGGCACCCTCCTTTCGGAAAAAAAAACAATAAATAAACGGAAAAAAGAAAGAAAAAAGGAAAAGAGAGCGAACGAAGAGAGAAGAAAAATGGCAATAAATTGGGTGATGAGAGCGAGGAGCAGAAGTATCAGTCTGCCAGTCCACCTCTCGCACCGCCATCTGATCGTCAAAGCTTCACTTTCTTCATCATCAATCTCCGTCTCCGTCTCAATGTCTTACCAGAAGGAGCTCGCCGCAGCTACTAAGGCCGCTTCTCTCGCTGCTCGTCTTTGTCAGGTACTCTCTTCTCCTTTTCCTCTTTCTTTCATTCTTAGATTTCACTCCCATTTGTTCTCAATTTGTTCGCTTTCTTCGCAATCAACACTCGCTCTTGTTCTATTGTTGAATTCGATTCTTAATTGGTAGAAAACTTTTATTCATTTATTTCGGTTGTTTGGAGTTGTTGAAACCAGGTGGAAAACCTAGCATTAGATTGTGATGATGAAGTCATGTTTTGTAGCAAATTGAGGAGTGTTCGCCAATATGGATATTGCTATTTTGAAATTGGTTGGACTTCTACGAGTGTTCTTAACTTGGCTTGAATGCTCCAGGAAATTTGGAACACAATTGGAAAAATGATCATTTGATAGATTACTTGTTTCTACTTGGCGTTCCAAGCTTGTTATTGCTTTGCTGACTCTTTCTTTTGCACTGTTCTGATTCCGGACTGTTGATCTACCTTCAGAAAGTGCAAAAATCATTGCTCCAATCTGATGTCCAGTCAAAGTTGGATAAGAGTCCTGTTACAGTAGCTGATTATGGTATGCAGCTCATCTATTGATTGATCACCGTTTAAGTTCTGGTGGTTTTTTGTCTTCAAACCCGATTTTTTTTTAGAATCCTCATTTACCATAAGTACTCAATTTTGTGCTTGTGTTCAGTAGCTGATTCTACACTTGTACTTCCTAAGGAATGAAGTCTATTTGTTTTTTTCTTCCCTATTCTCAGCTCCTCTTGCATGAATAACTGAATAAGTTGTAGTTTGACTTCACTTTCATTTTGTATCCTCAAAAGTTTCTGTATTGACTTACCTTTCATCCCCCAAATCAAAGGGGGTAAATATTTCAATTATATGGTGATATCAACTTTTGATTCCATCTCCATATTTCCTGACGATAGGTTCTCAGGCAGTTGTTAGTTATGTGCTTGAACATGAGCTCCCTGATCGACCATTTTCTCTAGTGGCTGAAGAGGTAACTTACTGGTTAGATCCTCTTTGAACATTACAAATGTTGATTCTTTTCCAAATATTTGAACTTTATTTGTTGCTTCTGACGGACTATCAGGATTCAGCAGATCTTCGTAAAGATGGTGCTGGGGGAATTGTAGAACGCATGACGCAACTTGTCAATGAAACTTTGTCAAGTGAAAAGACGTATAGTTTTTCTCCTCTGTCAACAGAAAATGTTCTTTCTGCTATAGATAGTGGCAGATCTGAAGGTGGTTCCGTTGGTCAGCACTGGGTTTTGGATCCCATTGATGGTACTAAGGGGTGAGTTTGGAGTTTAGATTAAGAAATCAGTGTTTGTTATCTGTATGCTTCACTTGTTCATCAGGGGGCTTTCGGTTATGATGACCATATGCTGGGATGAGAAATATGAATCTGGACTTGGATGAAGAAATCTCTGTTCTTGATTTAACCAAAGATACTTTTCATTGCATATTTACTCCCAGCGGAACCCACATCTCCACACCTAAAAAGAAACTTGAGTTTCTCATCTCTCTAAATTCACTCCCTACTGATTAGATGATTATTGGTTTTCTTCATGTTCTTGATGACTGATTTAAGTGATTTTCTATATTTCTCCTGCTTATGTTTACATGCTGATGTTTAAATTTTACAAATACCTTTGGAGTTAGGTTCATGAGAGGAGACCAATACGCAATAGCATTAGGGCTACTTGACGAAGGAAAGGTAGTTCTTGGTGTATTGGCTTGTCCGAATCTTCCTTTAGCATCTATTGGTAATCAATCTGGAGCGCCATTGGATAACCAAGTGGGTTGCCTTTTCTTTGCTGTTATTGGTGCTGGAACCTATATGCAGCCACTAGACGGGTCTTCACCAGTGAAAGTATGCTCTTTCCTATCTCCTTATTTTCGCTCTTTCTCTCTTATTAGGCACCCTAATCTGCACTAAGTAATTAGGTGTAAGCATCTCTATGGCCCTATAGTCATCAAATTTCCGATTCATCACTCTGGATAGGTACATGTCACTGCCACTGAAAACCCAGAAGAAGCATCCTTTTTTGAATCATTTGAAGCTGCACACTCATTACATGACTTGACCAGCTCCATTGCAAAGGCAAGCATCGGATTTCCTTCCAGAAAAAACACCCTTTTAAATTTGTATTCATGAATCTATTGAGCAGATCATGCCTATTTTTCAATTAAACAGAAACTTGGCGTCAAAGCACCACCAGTTAGGATTGATAGCCAGGCGAAATATGGTGCTCTAAGCAGAGGGGATGGTGCCATTTATCTCCGGTTTCCTCATGCTGGCTATCGCGAAAAAATATGGGACCATGCTGCCGGTTCGATTGTTGTGACAGGTATGTCAAGGACTTGAGGAAAATTGTTTTATTTTTGGCAGGCATCTTTGCCATTTTGACACTTTTTCTCACTCTCTCACTTTTGGGTTTACAGAAGCTGGAGGTGTAGTATGTGATGCAGCTGGAAATCCCTTGGATTTCTCAAAGGGTAAATATCTGGACTTACATGCTGGCATAGTCGCGAGCAACCAGAAGCTGATGCCATCACTTTTAAAAGCAGTTCAGGAATCCATTGATGAGAAAGCTTCATCTCTGTGATACTTTCCAATTCAGACTTATGGCCCTATTTGCCCTTGTTCTTCCATATTTTACCAATAAATTGCTAGCACTAAGCCATTGAGTTGAATTTGTACCATTTCTTTTTGGTTCTGGAATCTGTGTCCTGTACAATTTTTAAAGGCAACAAGGATGTATTCAGCGGGAACTTTCGTAAACCTTAATTTCTCTGCATTATTGGAGTATTGCATTGCTCGTGAACGGGGCATAAATGCTTTGATGATGAACTGAGAGCAATCGATCAGATTGCCATGAGAGAGCAAAGAGAAAGAGAGAGAGAGCTCTGAAGTGTGTATTCTGTATTGTACTGAATCAATGTCAATTACAGAGAACTCCCTTATTTATACTATGGAGGGAGAATTCAGTTATGGGAGATATAATCTCCTGCTATGTATATACACACAATCATATGGACCTTCATTTTACATCACTCCCCCTCAAGCTGAGAGTGAGAGAACCGATTCTCGACTCCCAGCTTGCCCAATAGCTTAGCCATCCGATCAGCTGAGAGTGTCTTAGTGACAATCGGCTTCAATGTGTTTAGTTCGCTCGTGGAAAACAGGGTTCCTTGCGATGTGCAATGCAGCCTGATTATCACAAAAGAGCTCAACAGGGGAATCCATAGTGACTGTGATATCTGCAAATAGACGTACAAGCCACTTGATCTCACAACATGTGGCTGCCATTGCCCTATATTCTGATTCTGCGGTGGACATAGCCACAAATCCCTGTTTCTTAGTGCGCCATGAGATCAACGAAGGTCCTAAGAAGATGCAAAATCCTGTCAACGATCGCCGAGTCATAGGACAGGTTTGCCAGTCCGCATCACAATATGCACGGAGCTGCAAAGAAGAGTTGCTGCTCAAGAGAACTCCCTGACCTGGTGATGACTTTAGATAGCGAAGTAAGTGCTTGACCCCAACCCAATGATCTGTGGTTGGGTGTTGCACAAATTGACTGAGCACCTGAACTGAATAAGTAATATCAGGCCTTGTGATTGTCAAGTAGATGAGCTTACCAACAATCCTTCGATATAATACTGGGTCATCTAGTGGCTCCCCCTCAAATGATAGCTTCTGATGAACGTCAAGAGGGGTAAGCAGAGGCTTGGAATTCTCCATTCCTGCCTCCTTAAGAAGATCCAAAGTATACTTGCGCTGATTGAGATGGAAACCTTTCTCAGACCTGTCAAATTCGATTCCTAGAAAATACCTCAGTGACCCCAGATCCTTGATTAAGAAGTGCTTGTGCAGATGAGATTTCAGAGCCTCAATAGTTGTAGGATTGTTGCCAGTGATGATCATATCATCAACATAAACTAAGAGCGCAGTAAACGATCCATTCTCAGCGCAAGTGAACAGAGAGTAATCTGAGTATGATTGAACAAAACCTGCAGCCTGTACAACCTGGGAGAATTTGAGAAACCACTGCCGCGGTGCTTGTTTCAATCCATAGAGTGACTTCTTCAACTTACATACCAGTGAAGAAGAAGAATTTGATGATGCACACCCTGGATTCTTTTGCTGCTTGAGAAAATGATATTCTGGAGGTAAAGTCATATATACCTCTTCATCTAAATCGCCATGAAGAAAGGCGTTGGTTACATCCATTTGACTAACTGGCCATCCCTTTGCTGCAGCCACAGCTAATAGAGCTCGGACTGTAATCATTCTCGCAACAGGGGCAAACGTCTCACTGTAGTCAATGCCCTCTAGTTGAGTGAATCCCCGAGCCACTAGACGCGCCTTGTACCTATCCAAGGTACCATCTGCCTTAAACTTCAACTTGAAAAGCCACTTACATGTAACCAGTGACTTGTCTTTAGGCACTGTTACCAACTCCCAAGTGCCCGTTCTTTCAAGAGCATCTAATTCCAAGATCATTGCATCACACCATGCTGGGTCCTGGATGGCTTTCTTGACTGTTTTGGGTTCAGTATAGGGAGCAACATTGGCAACAAATGACTTATAGGAGGAAGAGCAATTATGATAAGAAAGAAAGGCAGAGATGGGATAGGGGTGAACCTGAACTGCAGAAGTTGATGACACAGTTGATGGCATGGTGGTAGCTGTTCCAACATAGTCCCTCATCCAAGAAGGAGGATTGTGTGACCTTGTGGAGTGTCTGACAGGTGCAGGAGCAAGATCCAATGAGAAACTGACTGGGGAAGGAGAGTAATCCGCGAGTGACTCAGAAGATGAATGTTCAGAGATGGGTAAGCTTTGTGTAGAGTTTGGTGTTGTTTCATATGAAAGAGAGTCAGATGTAGGTAAGGAAACTGAAGGGGATACTGTAGGCATGGTAAACCCCTCAGAGGAGGAGTCTCCAGTTATGAAATCAAATGGAAAGTTGTGATCAATATGGCTAGAAGGTGACAATTGGTCAGATGGTGATTGAAGGCTGGAAGTTTTGAATGGGAATATATGCTCATGGAAAGTAACATCTAAGCTGATCATGTTTTTCTTTGTTTTGAGATTGTACACTTTGTAACCCTTTTTCCCAAACGGATACCCCACAAAGACGCAAGGGTCGGCCCTTGCATCAAATTTCTTGATAGTTGGGTTGGTGGTGTTGGTGACAAAGCACAGACAACCAAACGTACGCATATGTGAGTATGTAGGGACTTTTCCAAACAACATTTCATTAGGAGATTTATTCTGTAAGATAGGGTTTGGGAGACGATTGATGATATATGTGGCAGTTAGTATACTATCACCCCAGAATTGAAGAGGCATAGAAGCGGCAAACATAAGTGATCGAGCAATTTCAAGGACATACCTATGTTTTCTCTCAAACCTCCCGTTCTGTTGAGGTGTAGCAATGCAGGAACTTTGATGAATAATCCCTTTTTCAATGAGAAAAGAAGAGACAGACTGATTAAAGAATTCAGTCCCTTGATCACTTCTTACAACTTTGACAGTGGAACTAAACTGAGTTTGAACCATGTTGATGAAGGTTGCAAGATGCACACTCACTTCACTCTTGTGTTTCATGAGAAAAGCCCATACCCCACGACTCTTGTCATCCACAATTGTAAGAAAGAAACGAAAATCATTCAAGGTGGGAGTAGCATAAGGCCCCCAGACATCACAGTGTAAAATCTCAAATGTATGATCAGCATTAGAAGTACTACCAGTGTAAGATGATCTAGTTTGCTTTGCCAGAGGGCATACAGAGCAGGTATGAGATAAAGTGTTTGACAATTGATTATGTAATACTGTGATATGTCTCAACTTAGCCACAGGGGCATGACCAAGTCGCAGATGCCATAGGGCAGTAAAATCTGGTATAACAGAAGGTAAGAACAGCGGCAATGTGGGATGAAGAGCAGATGTATGAGCAATTGCTGAAGAAGAAAGCACCTGTCGACAGGCCTGGATTGAGTTGCAGTGAGCAGGATCCATGTAGAACAGCCTACCACACAACTTACCAACTGCAATCATCTTCTTCCTTGCTCGGTCCTGGACAACACAGAACTCATCATCTAAGCTAATCTTGCATTTGTTCTCAAGTATTAACTGAGTAAGTGACAACAGGTTAAAGTGAAAAGCTGGAATACAAAGGACATTTGTAAATGTGAAGTGAGGCAATTTCAGGTTACCAATATGCGTAATTGGATGCATATTTCCATCTGGAAGATGAATAAAGGTATTTGGTGTGGGTTTGGGATGATCAAGCAGAGAAAGATCACAAGTAATGTGGTCTGTTGCTCCACTATCCATGATCCACAAGTTACCAGTCCGAAAAGTGCTTAAACACAGTTTACCTGCAAGGTGTGACTCATGACTTGGAGAGTTAGATTGCTCCAGAAATTGGATGAAATTTGCCACCAACCGATGATGATCAGAAGATAAGGAGCCCTTGCTAGTGCCCTGAGACTGCAGAAAGTCTTGCACAGAGGAGGTCCCCACTGAATTGGCCTTGAAGGAGTGTTTCAACTCCCCTTTTTTCTTGTCTGCATTCCTGTCAAACCTTTTTTGATCATCTGATCGGGGTGCCTGGGGCTTGTCTTTGCTCTTTGGATGCCAGCTCGGGTAGCCAACTAGTTCCCAACACCTCTCCAGCTTGTGATTGCCCCCACAATGAGCACATCTTTCCTTTCTGCGTGTGTCCTCAGAGGAGGGAGGTGTAGACGTGGTCCCTTGTTTTGACATCATCGCTGTGACCTCTGAGAGAGATGTGGACACCTTTGACCCCATTTCACCCTGCATCAAAAGAGAGTATGCAGTACTGACTGTGGGTAAAGGCGTGCTCATCAAGATCTGTCGTCGAGCAATATCAAACTTCTCATTTAGCCCCATCAGAAACCTCATTAATTTGTCTTCTTGATCAGCTTCCTCAATTAGCTTTTGCAGATTGCATTCACATTTGCCACACTTGCAAATCAGAGGAGTAGAAACAGCACTCAATTGCTGCCATAAGCCTTTCATCTTCGTAAAGAACTCAGTTAGAGACAAGTTCTTTTGATCACAATTCTGAATTTCTTTCTTAATCTGAAAGATTAATGGTGCATTCTTTTGACCGTAACTTTCTTCAAGATCTCTCCACATTTCCCTGGCTGTGTCATACTCATCCAGAGTATTGTAAATTTCGCTAGAAACCGTATTAAGAATCCAAGAACAAACTATATCATTGCACCGAATCCACTGCAATCCATTTTCTTCATTTCGAAGATCTAAACCTTCAACTAACCAGAGTTTATTCTTGACAGATAAAGCTTTAACCATCGATTTCTTCCATCTGCGATAGTTATCACCAGTGAGCTTTATCGTAGAGACAATCATGCCTGAATTGTCTGATGGATGTATGAAGAGAGGATTTTGCAGGTCTGATGCTGTAATCGGATCACGACGAGTCCTTTCTCCTGAGCGATCACCATTCCGATCCGCCATTTTCTTGAACCCTAATCAAATCGTGAACACGAGAATAGAGCAGAACGAAGACGCAGTAAGATCGAAGACCAGAACAGAGACAGATGCGCGGAAACGAGATCTCAGAGCATCTCCTGCTCTGATACCATGATGATGAACTGAGAGCAATCGATCAGATTGCCATGAGAGAGCAAAGAGAAAGAGAGAGAGAGCTCTGAAGTGTGTATTCTGTATTGTACTGAATCAATGTCAATTACAGAGAACTCCCTTATTTATACTATGGAGGGAGAATTCAGTTATGGGAGATATAATCTCCTGCTATGTATATACACACAATCATATGGACCTTCATTTTACATCATGCTTCTTATTATATGAAAGAACATTCATGATACAAATAATTATATGCACATCAACCATGCAGCATTCGCTGCATTCGGAGCCATTGTCTTAAGCAGGCACATTTGTTGGATAGTCTACTGGATGTCTTTGCATCGTCTCCCTTAGCGACATCTCCTGTTCACAGAGGTTTGATGGAGGAACGTCATAGACATCCGTGAATAAGTCAGCTACAGAGGGTTTCTCGAGTTTTTCTGCAACTTGGATTGCTTGCAAAACCTATAGAAAGTAGAAGCCGGGTATGGTTAAATCCTCGACTACAAGAAGCACGCATGAAGTTTCTTAATCGGTAAGGAGCGGAAATTTTACCTCCACCCTAGCATTGCTTCTCAGTTCCGATTCCTCTGCATCAGTCCACCAGCCATTCCCTTCTATCCATTTTCTGAACCTCATCACAGGGTCTCGTGCCTTCTTCCATGTTTCAATTTCCGCAGCTGGGCGGTACTTCGTTGAGTCATCTGAAGTTGAGTGATGACCAGCTCGATATGTTAGGGCCTGCAGATGAGCATGAAAGATACCAACTTATGCGAACATTATATCATCATTTAACCATTTATAGAAGCAAAGGCAAACATTTGCTGCACATCACCTCAATCAGGACGGGCCTTTGCTCACTGACGGCCATTCTACGAGCTGCAGAAACAGCATTGTATATGGCAAGGGCATCGTTTCCATCAACTCGAATGCTTTGAACACCATAACCTTGTCCTCTGACAACTATTCCATCACCTGTAAGTGGTAAAAGTTGGAAGATTTATATTAGATATTCCCTTTCCATGTTTTGTGAGTAATACAGAAAGGAGAGGTAGATACTTCTCATCTGATCTTCCAGAGGAGTACTAATGGCCCAGCCATTGTTCCTACAGAAAAATATGACGGGCGCTTCCATTACAGCAGCGAAATTCAAGGCAGCATGGAAATCACCCTGAAGAAAACGGTAAAGAGACCATCCTTAAAAATTTAGTTCAAATTTCTTGACAGTGCAACTAAGAAATGACAATCAGAATGTTTCAAGTACCGTGCTGGTGCCTCCATCGCCAAAGTATGTGATCGTACATGCGTCTTTCTTGTCCATCTTTAGCGAGTACGCAGCACCAACAGCATGGGGAAGTTGAGTACTGGGGAAGGCAGGGACAAGAGAATACATAGAAAAGGGTAAGTTTCACATCTACAAAGTTGATACCAGCGAAACAAACCGAAGTTATAATGTCTTACGCAACAGTTGATGCCACGGTAATGTAGTTGAGCTTTCTAGACCCATAATGGATGGGCATTTGCCGGCCTTTGCAACTGTCACCCTTGTTACTGAAGCATTGATTTGCAAACTCTTGCAAGGTGAAACCGCGCCACAACAGAACCCCAGGCTCCCTGTACTGTATTTCGACAAAGCACAGATGAGCAATGGATCTTAACAGACATCAATGGATCTTAACAGACAGATTTGCGACATGCGATTCACCTGAGGAAAGATGATATCATCTATGCTCAGCGCTGCTGCTGACGCGATATTAATGGCTTCTTCCCCGATGGTAGTAAGGTAGAATGATATCCTCCCTTGCCTTTGCGCTTCATAGAATATGGTGTCCATAACTTGTAAGGTAACCATCTGAGTATACATTTTAACAGCAAGGTCCTTGCTGATCTGGAATTGGATCATACATTTCAGAAACCGAGCAATCGTACAGTTCCCTTCCTTGATTTTAGCAGTGAAAGCACACATTTTACCTCAGGGAGTTCGCTATGTAGACTGCCATCCTCATTCAGGACTCTGTAGCAATCAACCCGCTTGTTGCTCTTTTCGCACAAAAAACTCAATTTGGAAGTGATCTTCACCTTTCCAATAGGGAAGTCCAACACCTGTCATAGCTAGAGATCATTGATTCTTTCTTTCATTCCAGGAATCAAGAATCGGTTTCCAATATGGAATGACTCAAACAGACTCCTGAATCTTGATGTTTGGTTAGATTTTAGGAATCAAACAAGTATGAATCATTTCAGCAATCAAATTGATTCTAATTTCAAAAGAGTAAGAAGGATACAGACCTGGTCATGGGCATGTTCGGGATCTTCATGAATTAAATCCTTTACCGTTTGGGCTATGGTGGATTCAGAACGGCGGGCAACGAAAGGGGTATTCAAAATACCCAAATTGAAATCCAGGTTTGGGAGAACTGACGAGGAGCTCCGCCAATTTCCGTGGCAATGGCAGTCGATCAATTTCGAGCCGAATTTTGAATTCAGACTCGTAAGTAACGTTCTCGATTTGGTAAGGCCTGCCATTAGAACTACCAGGAGGTGGGAAATTGAAGATTGAAGAAAGTGAAAATCAAAAAAGAGAGAGAAATTCCAGAAGTGATAACGAAGATGATCACTTCAATTGGAAAGATTTAAAAACGACAGAGGCCTCAAAAACAGCCCTCGTGTAACTTATTTCAGGGGATTGAAAAAAAATATTTTTTGAAGATTGTGATCCAAATTCAAATCAGATTTCAATTATGGGTGAGATACTATGGTTGATTCCTAACATCATCCAAGCGTGGGGAGGATTTGACGAAGACGGCTTTTTTTTTTTTCCCAATTTATACGGAGTGTATGAATATATATTTTATATATATTCCTTTTTTGAGCGCCCAGTAAATGCCAATTGGGTATCTCATAGGGATAGGACAAAGATTGTTTACCCGGACAACACATTCTTCGGTCAGCATATATCCTGAAGCGTCGAGTTTATCAAGATGTTTTTACGAGGAATAGGACTTTTGTTTTTTTTTTTTGGAAAAGTTTACTTCCAATATTATTTTTTTTTTTAATAATGTAATAATTCGAGAGGCAGACAGTTCTGACACCTCGAGATCGACAGACGGCGAACCGTTAAAACATACGAAGACAATAAAAAAAGCTGCAAATTAGGTAGAGACAACCAAACAAATCCGAACGACTAAGGAAACCCAATCCTAAAAGTTGGAGACAATATAGACTACGAACCGAAGCCAAGCGTCATCAGAAGCGACACCGCTGGCCAGCGGTACATCAGGAGTCCATGTGGGCAGTGAAGACGAACCTCCAAAGAAATTTTCGGATCACGGAGACGCCTCGATACACACTGCCTCGATCCCAGCCAGACCCGACTCCGAGACGCTAGATCCCCAAATAAGAAAATGACAGCCGATATCAACGAAAAGGGCAGCCGAGAACCACCCAAGAACAACGCACCTAAAAACCATTTCGAGATTTAATCAAGCCCTTTCGGGATTTTTGTCAATCCCTTTCAAGAATTTTATCAAATCCTTTCGGAATTTATTCAACCCCATTCGAGATATTGAACAAGTAATCAATTTTACTTCCAATATTATAATGTCACATGGCTATTGTAATAACATTAAATATTTAACAAAGAAAAAAAAAGAAATCAAATCAGCTAACATGTCTTTTCATCTTCATCTTCATCTTCCTCTTCCTCTTCCTCTGATGAACTTCCACGGATCACCACCCACCATTGTTATTGCCACCATCGTCCACCACAATGTTTGGGCGACACCCCACCAATGCACCACTCATCATCCCTCACCAACACTAACGTAACGGCATGAAAGAGTAATCAATTAAAAGAGTGCATTTAGTTTGATTTGGAGAGTAATTAAAGACTTCAAATTGAAATTAAAAAAAAGGGAGACTTTTTGGCCTCCCATTCTCTTTGTTTACTTTTCAACCGAGAAACTTGAGTTTATCAATTTATTTTTAACTCGAAATTGGATTTTTGGTGTTATTAAAAAGGAACTCGAAATTGAACGTTGGGACTGTGCAAGGAGGTTTTGGATCTGAGGTTTTGGATCGAGAGTCGACTTAAATATTTTAATACTCAGGAGTATAAATAAATTAATATAAATATAATTATTAAATCTATCATGCCACGTATCTAAAAATTATTTGTGGTGTAAAGTTTTTTTTTACACTAAGGTAAATGTATCAAGGTCTTTTTTTTTTTAAAAAGAAAGCAATTCTATCCATCACACATGTCCGATATATCGAGAGATCGAGAATATGGCAGACGGACTAATCGTTATGTAATTCACAATATGTCAAATTATTTTAGGAAAATGACCATAAATAATACTCTGTCCGCTAATTATAACTTGACGTGTTACTATTCACACACGTTTTTATAGATTCTAAAAACTATATAAAATGTTAAATTTTTTTTAATAATTTCATATTTATTACTATTAAGTATGAATTTATAAAAACAAATGTAAAAATATTTTATATAGTTTTTATCATTCTAACATCATGCGTGAACTAACATGTTTTAATTAACAAAGGGAGTAAAAACTATCATACGTGAACCGAGAATAGTACAAATTTTGAAAATTACCAGTCGGTATACAAACTATTGCATATTAAACTAATTTCAATAGGAAACCATTTTGGATAAAATTTCCAACAAATTGTCTGATGTGGCAACAAGAGTTATTGTATTTTTATGACAGGGTTGCCATGTCATCAAAGTCTAATTATATTTTTGAAATAAAAAAAAATATTCCCCAAATTGAGAGCCCTAGAACAACAGATGTCGAAGAGTGTAAAGGAAGAAGAAGATCGAGCACCACGTACCAGAACCTACAAATTGAAGACGGGGAAGCGACGAGGCCATTGAGTTGAGACTCTACTAAACCTGCATATTGTAGTCGAGATAGTTCGGTAACCTATCCTCCGCCCAAGATATCGCGCCTTTCCTCCACCCTCTCCACCACCCTTGTTTCGTCCCTTCGTCTCTTCTCCTTATCTGACTTCTCTCCTGGCAGCAATCCAACTTCCGAATCCCCTTCCCTTGGTACTTTCTCATACCTCCCCCCTTTCTCTCATTCCCGACTACAAGATTCAGAGGCTCCTTGAAGCCCGATCTAGAGGCTTCCCTTTTCAGATCGGACAACGACGCCATCGAACAATCGCCCGACCTCCGAGCTCCCTGAAGCCCGACCTTCATGGTTGTCTCTCTTCCATGGCGTGCAATTCCCTTTGCAACAAAAAAAAGAGACGAGGCCATTGTGGGTTCCCAATTTCGGGAATAATTTTTTTTCATTAAAAAAATGTAATTAGACTTTGATGACACGATAATCATGTCATAAAAATACAATAACTCCAGTTGTCACATCAGACCATTTTCGGAAAATTTGTCGGAAATGATTTCATATTGAAATCGGTTTAATACGCAATAGTTTGTATACCAACTGGTGATTTTTAAAGTTTGTATTATTTTCGGTTCACGCCTAATAGTTTGTATTATTTGTGGTCATTTTTCCTTTATTTTAAAACAATTATAAAAATTATATTTTTATTCAAAACAGTAGATATTTATAAAATTTTGTTTTGAAAAATCATATTTTAAAATTTTATTTTGTAAAATATCATCTTTTTAATTTTTAAAAATTTTCATACATGATCTTGTAAGATAAAAATTTATAAATTTATAAATATGAATGTAATATTTAAAATTTTGAAGATAAAATAAAGGCTAAAATAATTTTGTGTTATACCAAATGATCCACAGAGTGAAGCAAGGGATCTTCTTTGTATTGGATTAGCGGTAGAGTAAAAAATTATGTTAGTGTGCATATAGTTATTGATAGAAGTAGACCTGTCAATCGGGTCATTCGGGTTGGGTTTGAGTAGGGTCAAATCGAGTTTTGGGTAAAATGGATCTCAGGCAGACTCGGGTCAATCCAACTCTGGATTTGACCCGATTTTGAGTCAATCAAGATCAATTTCGGGGTAGGTTTACACCTAAAATTTAAGATTTAACGACATTGTAATAAATCCAAAATGCTAAATTTTAATGTTGCAATTCGCAAGAAATGAATGAAAATAAATATTTTTTTTGATACGAGGTAAGAATTTGGGCGGTGTCAGACCCTGCCGATCCACCATCCAAGAGGCGTCCTTTCAGACGAGAGCTTGGAGCTCATAATGATGCAAGGGCGAGTCGTGATCAAGTTGATGTCGAAGGTGAGCCACCTTGTTTGGGACCTGATTGAGCTCTCCGAAGACATGCGAACACGAGGAGCATTTGAAATTTCGGAGCAGTTGCCTGGAGTGGCAATAATCATTTCGATCTCCTAATTAAGGACAACTCTAGACGTCATTAATAGCATTGATTACTGCAAGACAATCGCCTTCGACCTCGATCCTAGTAATACCCAGTTGTTGAGTAGCTACAAGCCCAGAATGGAGGGCAAGAGCTTCGGCCTTTACCGCCGATATCTCACCACACAGGGAACCTCTATAGAAAACAACAGAGCAATGGTGATCTCGAATAACAACTTCTGTCGAAGCCTTGCCTAAAGAAAGCACAGAAGCATCAAAATTTAATTTGAAGCCTTTGAGTCACATGCTTTTGCCATCTCAAAAATTTCCTTCTCCTTTAAGTAGGTTGTGTGACATTTTTCTTTTGATCCGTATCTTCCCAGAATTGTCTTTTGGATTCTTCCCATTATATTAATTGATGTTTCATATATTGTCCTGCTTTTGTCTATTCGCAAACCACTGATCATCGAAAACAATCTTATTTCTAATTGTCCATAAGCTCCACCAGATAATGGCAAGTTTTGTTTTTTGTGTCGCGGACAGCTTTGCGAAAATCTCTGTTGCGATTTCTTTTATAGTTTTGTCCCTTGTTTGAGTGTTTTGTATTATTCTTCCAATTTGTTGGTCTATTTTCCAAATGAGTTCCTTTGACTATTGGCAGATTATGAAGATGAGTTCAGAGTCTTCGTCGTTAAGATTGCATAGACTATAGGGGAGGGGAATTGCAACCCCTTTCACGGCAAGTCTAATCTTGGCGGGGGTTCCTTCCATGGCAAGCTTCCAAAGAATTTTTTTTTACCTTCGGAAAACAATCAATATTCCAAATCCATTGTGTATGTTGGTCTATTGTTGTTTGAGTTTTTGTAATTCTTTCTAGTGCCGATTTTGTGGTGAACCACCCGATTCTACTAGGTTTCCAATACAATCGATCTTGTATTTCATTTCGCGGAATTTTCATGTTTTTTTTATTTTGTCAACAATATTATCTAGAAAGGGCACGCAGTTCCTCTAACTTCCAATGTTTGTCTGGCCCAATAAAATTTTCAACCTTTTCATTTGGGTTAGTTGGATCTGATGTTATTTTATAGTCCTTTAATTTGATACCTATTATCCATTCATCTATCCAAAATCTAATTGTTTTCCCGTTTCCAACTTGCCAGATGCGTTCAGCACAAAATTCATCTTTTAGTTCCATAAGTTTTCTCCATTGCCATGAAGAATCTCTTTTTTTCTTATAGTCCCAAATGGATTCGAATTTGAGGTATTTTTCTTGTATAATTTTTTACCCAGAAGTTTTCTGGCTCAACAAGAATTTTCCAAAGGAGTTTCATTTGCAATGCTTTATTGCTGTCTTTTGATTTATTTAGTCACATTCCTCCACAACACTTAGGTCTACATATTTTGTCCCATCGTATAAGTTGTTTATATGTGTGGTCCTTGTTTTAGAAGAATCCTCTGTTAATTTGGTCCAACTCCTTGTGGATTCCTGATGGGAGCATGAAGCTCTGCATTATAAAATTTGGTTTCATGGCAAGATTTAATTTTATCAAAACGGATCGTCCTTGTTGGGATAATCCATTTGCCTTCCACTTTGTGAGTTGTGCTTTACTTTTGACAATCGTTTCTTCGAAAGTATCTTTGTTCACCTTACCATTTATAATTGGGCATCCAAGATATTTGTCAAGTATTATCAGATTCGTGATGTGAAGAATACCATTTATAATTGGGCATCCAAGATATTTATAATTGGGCATCCAAACGTGAGTCCCGACCCTAAACAAGGATCAGTCAAAGAGGCCGCCAGTAGAGAGCCACCGTCGTGCTCTTCGACCCTAGGCCACCAGGTAGGGGGGAAACAGGGGGAAAACCGCCACCAATCCACCAAAGTCGTCGCCGCGCATGTCGCTTTTCAAGTTGTCTTCAGATCTCGGCCTTCTTTACTCATTAGCTCTGTCTTTTTCATCCCGATTCCCATTGGTTGAATATTAGGGTGCTTCGGGTGAGTCATTCACGATCTTTCCACATCTTGGAGCTCTGCCTTCGTCTTCTATTATACTCACTTTGGAGCGTCATTCTTGAGTACTTTCTTTTGAAATAGTTCGCACAAATAGGAATCTTGATGTTGTGGGTCTTCTTTTGGTCGGATTTGAGGTCTTTAGACAGCGCCGGCGGAGGAAAGGGGGAATTGGGTTAGGGTTTTTAGATTTTTGGAGGTTTTCTCTCTCTATCGATTTCTCTCTCTTCATCTCTATCATATTTTAAAACAAAATTTTATTGACCATAAATTAAAAATTTAACAGTAAATTTCTAACCTATTTTTAGTTTTTTAATTGAAGAAATAGTAAAAAAAAACCGAAAGCCCATGGAGTACGCGCTTACACACGCGCCCCCAAGATTCTTCTTCTCTCCCAAATCAACAAGGAGCCCTAACCTTGCTTTCCACCACGGCTGACCAGCTGCAATGAGCCCAGTCTATATGAAGCTTGATCACACACATATCAAGCCTCAAAGGGTAACATCAGGAGCAATCGATTATGGTGTCTCTCGGTCCACCCCAAAATTCAAGCTGCATTTTTTGGTGTAATACCTAACAAAATCAGAGTGTCTTCACACTCATGGGAAAGTGACTTTCGATAATCAAAGGTTAGGAGCCCGAGAGTGTTTAAGAAAGATGTGCGCTGGCGGCGGTTGGGGTGGCGGTGGGGCTGGCTCCGACGGTGGTCTCTCTGAGGTTGGGCTGGCACATTTCGTTGGTACTCCGGCTATCGCTCGTGCGCTTCGACGGTTCTTGTGTAACAGGAATAATGTTCCTGCATAACTCTCCTCACTATGCATTCTATTTTCAGCCTCAATTTGGGTATTGTTCTCCGAATTTCATAAGTAATTGTACTGGGTTCAACTCTATAGTTTTATTTGGGCTTTCTTATTTTATTTTTCCTTAGCAGGCCTTCGAGCCCTTTAGGTTGTTTGGTCTGTCATGTTCATCATCACCATCTATATGTAATCGATTGTGCATCAATATCAAACTCAGTTTCTCAAATCTCTCAAATACTCTATGAATTACAATTTCATCGGATCACCTTCGAATTGGCTTCTCTCTTGCTACTAAGCTGATTTTTAGGTCCCGGTAAGCTTGGCTTCGAGGTCTCCATCGATCTTCTAGCCTAAGAATCTATCCCCTGTTCTCAATTTATCGATCAAGCTATTGATATTAGAATTCCTATCTCATTGGTATCAGAACATCGATCTTCGGCGGGTACAAGCATGGTTGTGCAAGACGTCACCATTTGTTGGAAATGGCTAGAGCTTTGATGTTAGAATCAAAGTTACCCCTTAAATTTTGGGGAGAAAGTGTTTTAACTGTAGCCTATCTGATCAATCATCTTCGTAGCAAACTATTATTGTTCAAGTCACCTTATGAGCATTTATATGGTAAAGCTCCTGAATATCAACATCTTCGATGTTTTGGTTGCCTTTGTTTTTGCATCTACCCTGAAACATGGGAGAGATAAGTTAGTTGCGAGGGCTATTTCATGTGTGTTCTTAGGATATCCGACCAGGAAGAAAGCATAGAAACTCTTTGATTTTGTACTACAGGACTATTGTTTATTCTCGGGATCTCGTATTTCATGAAGGAGTATTTCCTTTCAAACAGAGCTCTCTCTTCAATTCAGCTTCATCCCCTTCCTTTTCTTATCCTCGGCCTTTGCCTATTTCAGTTGATGATGATCCCTTTGCAGTGCCTCTGAGCATGTCTACAACTTTTGCATTGCACCCTTCCCCTCCTCCTGTTTTACATCGGTCAGAGAGGAATGCATACCCTCCTGCTTTTTTCATAGATTATATTTGCAATACAACTTGCTTTTCTGAAATTTTTTGCTTTCATACCTTGACGTCCACCATTTTGTTCCCAAGAGGTGTTGCACACTTCGATGCTCTTCCTGATCAAGAGCTTGTTACTTATTATGAGGCTTCTCAGTTTTTGGTATGGCAGGCCATGACACCCGAGTTTGAGTCTTTGGATTTGGATCAAACTTGGGAGATTGTTGAATTTCCCAAAAAGAAGTGTGATATTGATTGTCGGTGGGTTTACAAGGTGAAGCAAAAAGTTGATGACAGTGTTGATCGTTATAAAGCATGACTAGTGGTGAAAGGATTTACACAAAAGGAAGGCGTCGACTACCATGAAACCTTCTCTCCAGTGGCTAAAATGGCAATTGTTCGATCACTAGTTTCTGTTACATTACAACGCAATTGAAAATTGCTTCAATTGGACGTTCATAACGAATTTCTTCATGGGGATTTTGATGAAGAAGTGTTTATGAAGTCGCCTCTCAAGTTACAAGTACCTAGTCCCCAACATGTGTACAAATTGCAAAAATCCTTGTATGGATTGAAGCAAGCAAGTTGTCAATGGAATGATAAGCTCTCCGTAGCTTTGGAGGGGCGTGGTTATCATCAGTCTATGAACGATTACTTGTTGTTCTATAAGAATATCTTGGTTCTTCAGTGTACTTGGCTATTTATGTCGACGACTTTCTCCTAACTGGAGATGATTTGTCAGAAATTGCAGCTCTGAAAGCATATTTGGATGAGGTTTTTCACATCAAGGATCTTGATGAATTGCAGTATTTTCTGGGGATCAAATTTCTTCCTACTAATGGTGGCCTTATACTTAGCCAAAGCAAGTTTATTACAAAGATTTTCAATGACTTCTCTGTTACAGGGGGTTCTGTTGTCACACCCTCGTCTCTCTTATTCGGTTCTGATCAAGGGGATCATTTGCCTAATCCTTCGCATTATTTTCGTTTGTTGGGGAAGCTTAATTTTTTAGTGAACACTCGTCCTGATCATGCCTTCTCCATCTAACACTTGAGTCAGTTTATGCAATCACCCCGTGTCCGTCATATGGATGCTACATTGCATGTGTTACGATACCTTCAATGTACGATTTCCAAAGGGTTGTTGTTACATACCTCTGCCAATTCGAAACTCGTTGCATATTATGATGTTAATTGAGCAAGTTGCCTGATTTTGCACCATTTTATGAGTGGGTTTTCGGTTTTATTCGGGGGCAATATGGTGTCCTGGAAGTTGAAGAAGCAACAGAATGTTGCTCTTTCCTCTACTGAAGCAGAGTACAGACTGATGCGACGTGTGTGTTCGGATATCGCCTGGTTTAATGACTCCTTGCCAAGTTGGATGTTGACAACATTATCTCGATTCCCCTGAAGAGTGATAATCAAGCTGGTTGCGATATACATTGCCCTTAACCCATTGTTCCATGAACGCACGAAACACATCGAGCTGGACTGCCATTTCGTCTGGGAGAAGCTTCTAGATGGTTTGATTTCTCTCTCGTTCACTCCCACGTCTTCCCAGTTGGTTGATTTCGTCGCGAAAGGCATTACTGGTTTGTATCATTGTTCTGTTTTGTCCAACTAGTTTCCATACCCGTCCCATCTTGAAGGGGGTTTCATACTCGTTCCATCTTGAAGGGGGTGTTGGGGATACCAATTGCTTTTTACATTTTGTTATATTTGTAAGATGGGCCCAGCCCAACCCAACTAGTATGGACTATATTTAGCATGAGCCTAGTCTGAATTAAGCAATTGTTCAGTACGTTTCAGACCAAATTGATTCCCATATTTCTTTTTCCCTCCTTCCTTCTGGACTCTGGTTCGTCCCCCTCATAGCGATTTGTGCATTTGCTCGCATTTCACTAGATTGATTTCCTTTCCACAAAATCAACAAATACAAACACGAAGAAATGATCGAGATCGATCACCTACTTTTTAATGTAGGATGTATACATAATGCGTACTAGATAATACAAGAAAGCCTATTACCTATATACATTAAGTTATAAAGAAAACTGATTCCAAAACTAACAGCATAACAGCATGTACTAGTTTCTTTATTTCAACGTACTAAAAAGCTAACATATACGGAAAGGACGTAATAAAACCAACTAAGTACTTACAGATAACGGATCGAGATCCTCGTCTTCGCGTGCCCAAAAACCTTAAAAATGTACGTGCAGTAAACTCCTCGGATGACAGCTTCGCTCTGTAAATTATCAAAATTTACGTACTAAAAGTGGAGGTACAAGTTATCAAAATTGTTAGCACGTAATTGTGTACTCCCTGTCCTTATTTTGAATTTGTCTAAGCAAATTTAAATTTTGTAATTTATTTTGAGATGAGTAATCATTTGAAACCAATGACAATTTGGGTGTTAAAGAAATACCTTAAAAATTGTGTCCGGGGCTAAAACTACATATTTTCGCGGATGGAGGGAGTAATAAGAAACTGAACTAATCTGCAAGCCAGCAAAGCACGTACGTACTGCATCAAACAGTGAACAGAAAAGAAGGTACTCCCAAGATACAACCAACAGACCACATGTGTTGGTACTGAAGTCCGTTGGGACTCTGGATCGGGGGTTGTGTGCACATTTGCGCCATTGCGCTAATAGCCTAGTACATCATCCGAGCGGGGTTCCATCTTAAAACTGATAGATTACATATTCATATATTGTATAGTGTATGGGCCTAAAAGCCTAATCTTACTCACTTGTAATCTATATATGTTCATATGATGAGGAATGAAACCCTAAGGAGGATTTTACATCAATCATACGTTTCTACATGATATCAGTCTTTCTTCCTCACGCAACCCTAATTTGATCCTATCTCTCCCCTCACCGCCGCCGGTCCCCTACTGCCGCCGCTGCCCTCCCTCTCTTCCGCCACCTCTGTCCCTCTCGGCACCATGGCCGACAATCCCAAGCCTCCCTTCCACTCCGCCCTCACAATCTCCAATATCAAAAACTGCACCCCGATCATCCTTGATCAAGACTCTAGTTCCTATACAACATGGTCTCACCTCTTCAAGATACATGTGAAGGCTCATAAAACCACCCTGGTGTCTTCAAGCGACCTCGACAGCATACCCTACCCGCCCCCTACCAACAGCCGCAGCCAAGAAACCACCCCGCAGCGCGGCCACGGCCGCACCAATTGGCGTTAGGGTGGGGTAGCTCACTAGGTTATATACTAAGGCTTGTTTATTCATATTATCAATGTGGGACTCTTTTGGTCTCTTCACATTGTCCATTATCTCAACAGTTGGTCTACTCTAGTAAAATAACCCCCCAGCAATTACTTCACAAGCACGGTATGTAAAACGTACGTACGTACTAAGCTCTAAATATCTGTATCAAAATTTCCGAATTCATGCTATATATAAGCTTAGTTGATACTAGTACTCAAATATATTCAGATCGATGAAATTAGTAAAAAATTAATTAATTAATTGAAGAGGAACGTACTATAGTCTATAGGGAGATGACATGGCCACTTTTTCTCTGGGTACATCAAATCGAGCGCGCGAGATCGGATCTGGGATATGTAGAGTTACCATACCAGCTGATTCAGACCTTAATTGTAACAGAGTGAAAGTGGGATTGAAGGAGGTGAAGGCGTCTACAATCTGCCTTCAATTTCCAGAATTTTAGAGTGGATGAGAGGTAGGAGACAATTGCTGGTGGGATGGAAGGAGCTATATAAAACGGGAGATCGGCGGCATTTGTACTAGGGGTGTATTTTGTACGTACAAGTATTGTATACTACGTAGTACTATATATTGTTCTCAAAAGTAAAGACGGTTGTTATTCGCACGGTGAATTTATCGTCGGACACACGGCACCGATAAACTCAAGTTTTTTTTTTTTTTTTTACCCGGAAGGAAATCCGATGCTTCCCTTTTGCAAGGGAGCTAGTCAAGTAATGTAATGAGTGTGCAGCTTCAAATGATTCAAAAAAGGATGCTTCTAATTCTGGAATTTCAGTGGCAGTGACATGTACCTATATACAGAGTATGATCAGGGCCGTCCCAAGAATTTTATGGGCATGTGCTACAATCAATTTTGGGACCCTTATATTAAAGTAGGTTTTAGATCGGGTAATGAATTAGAGTATCATAAGTAATTATAATTTCAATTAACATTAGTATTAATAATTTTATAGTACATTTTGTACCCATTATACCTAACAAAAAGATAGATTAACCATGTTTTTTTTTGCTAACCATGAATATTAATTTATCTAATTAAATAAATGTTTGTAGATGTAAATATTTATAAATAAAATAAAATAGAAAAAATTAGGAGCCCATAAAAAAGAAACTATAGCATTTGATTGAATTAAAAAATTTGAAACAAAAAAAAATATTGGGCACAAAATTGGGTCACTTGTGGGTGGGTGTATCAGTTATTTAATACTCCATCTGTTAATTAAAATCTGACGTTTTACTATTCACGCACGTTTTTTGAGGTGTTAAAAGTATATAAAATAATAACTTTTTTTAACATATTTTTTATATAATTTCATACTTGTTACTATTAATTATGAATTTATAAAAACAAATTTAAAAAAATATTAATATTTCATATAGTTTTCATCATTCTAAAAAAGCGTGCATGAATAGTAAACGACAAGTTTTGATTAACAGATGCAGTATTCCGTAAAAGTTGAAAACTTGTACAGAGAATCCAACTTGATACCAAAAACAAATGAAACGTCACACGCAAGGAGGCATACATGCATATAATCCTATATCTATTTTGAAATATGAGGCCCAATAATTTTGTAGGTCCTGCACGGTCAGACCGCTTGAACCGCTCAAAAACCGGGCCTGAGTACGATGAATCGGAAGTTTGATGCAGGGCAATAGAGATGATTATACGTACCGAATTACTTAGTGCAGATTAATTAGGGTGCCTATTAAGAGAGAAAGAGCGAAAATAAGGAGATAGGAAAGAGCATACTTTCACTGGTGAAGACCCGTCTAGTGGCTGCATGTAGGTTCCAGCACCAATAACAGCAAAGAAAAGGCAACCAACTTGGTTGTCCAACGGTGCTCCAGTTTGTGTTGGAACACAGCTTGTGGATCACACAAGACACACAGACTCAGATTCGAGGACAGAGGTTCAAAGAAGAACACAAAACCATACACACACAGACTTGACAGTTTTCTGATAAAAGTCTCTACAAATTCAATTGATTGATCACCCACAACTAAAGCTATTACAAAATAAGAATATCTGCATAAAACCGACACACTAATCCACTTCCCCACTAACACATTACCTAGGAAGTGATTCAAAGACAAATAACCAACTCTAACTGCCATACTAACTTTACTGTCATTCAATACTAAACTGAAAACAGAACTAGCTTGCTTGGAACCTTGGATTACACACTAAACTTTAACACCTCCCCTTAATTCAAGGTTCCTCATGCCAATCTTCTCGACAAAATACTGGTGCTTTGCTCCACACAGAGCCTTGGTGAACAAATCTGCATTTTGTTCATTAGTGCCACAGAATCTCAAAACAACTCTTTCCTTTGCCACCAGTTCTCGAATGAAATGGTGTTGCACATCTATGTGCTTTGTCCTGGCATGAAAAGCTGGATTCTTTGTCATGGCTATGGCTGATTTGTTGTCACACCAGATCTCCATAGCTCCACTTTGCTCAATTCCAAAGTCAGACATCAATTTTCCTAGCCACAATGCCTGTCTTGCAGCTGCACCTGCTGCTACATACTCTGCTTCTGAGGATGATAGAGCCACAGTCTCCTGCTTCTTAGAGCTCCATGTGATGGCACCTGAACCAAACCCAAACACAGACCCTGAAGTACTTTTCCTGTCATCTATACAGCCTGCCCAGTCACTATCTGTATAGCCTTGCAATTTGAAGTCTTTCACACTTTCATACTGAATTCCCAGCTGTAGGGTCCCTGCAACATATTTCAATATTCTTTTAGTAGCTCCCATGTGCTGCTTTGTTGGCTCATGCATATATCTGGATACAACACTCACACAATAGGCTATGTCAGGCCTAGTGTGTGTAAGATAATTTAGACCCCCAACCAGACTTCTATAGCACTTCTCATCTGCTTTCTCAGTACCATCCATCCTCTGCAGCTTCTCATTCATGTTCATTGGAGTGTGAGCACTCTCACACTTCTCCATCTGAAATTTCTTTAAGAGATCTCGAGCATACTTTTCTTGGCACAGAAAAATACCTTCTTCACTTTGTTTCACCTCTAGCCCAAGAAAATACTGAAGCAGCCCCAAATCAGTCATCTCAAACTTCCTCATCATAGCATTCTTGAACTGCTCTAACATCTCATGTGAATTGCTTAAGTAGATAATATCATCTACATACAGACACACAATGATGAACTCACCCTTTCTTCCCTTCTTGACATAAAGGGTTGGCTCATTTTCACTCCTCACAAACTGATTTCTTAGAAAGAAATCATCTATCTTGTTGTACCAAGCTCTAGGCGCTTGCTTGAGCCCATATAGTGCCTTCTTCAACTTATACACCTTGAATTCATCACCTTTCTCTTCATATCCCAGGGGCTGCTCCACAAACACCTCTTCTTGTAGCTCACCATTCAGAAATGCTGATTTAACATCTAACTGAAAAATAGGTAGCTTCCACTGAGCTGCCAATGCCAGCACAACTCTTACTGTCTCTAGCCTTGCTACAGGTGAGAAGGTTTCTTCATAATCTATCCCTTCTTGCTGTGAGTATCCCTTAGCCACAAGCCTTGCCTTGTGCTTTTGAATACTCCCATCTGTGTTGTACTTGGTCCTAAACACCCATTTGAGACCAATGACATTCTTTCCCTCGGGCAACTCAACAAGTTCCCAAGTGTCATTCTTTCTAATGGCCTTCATCTCTTCATTCATAGCCAACTGCACTGGTTCTCACCCTTTGCTTCATCAAAACTCACTGGATCTGTTGCTAGCAATGCAAAGTCAACTCTCACAGTTCTGTCATACACATCAGCAAGTGATCTCATTTTTCTAGGAGGGGAATCACTTGAAGCACTTGAAGGAGAGCCACCATGACTGCTTAATGAACTGACAAGATCGGAAGGAGTTGATGGTGTTGCTGGTGTGCTTGGATTTGAGCCATCACTGTCACTAGACTCTTCACCTTGATCAGTCTCCTCATCTGTACTATCTAGAGAAATCAACTCTTGCAGCCCATCTCCTCTCTCACTTTGCTTCCATTCCCACTTACTTCCTTCATCAAAAACCACATTCCTGCTAATAACCACTCTACCATTTGCAGGGTTGTACAACTTATATGCTTTTGATTGTGAAGCATATCCAATGAACAAACACTTCTCTGCCTTATCATCAAGTTTCTGTCTCAAGTTGATCAAAGTGTATGCCACACAACCAAACACTTTCAAGTGATCAACTCCTGGCTTTCTTCCCTTTAGCACTTCATATGGAGTTTTGTTCAACACAGCCTTTGTTGGAGAAATATTTAACAAGTACACTGCAGTTGCCACTGCTTCACACCAGAACTTGTTTGGAACTCCCTTGGCCTTCATCATGCTTCTAGCCATCTCAACAACAGTTCTATTCTTTCTCTCTGCCACTCCATTTTGCTCAGGAGTGTATGGGGCTGTCAAATCCCTCCTGATTCCATTCTCATAGCAGAACTCATTGAATTCATTTGATAAGAATTCACCTCCTCTGTCAGTTCTAAGAGCCTTGATCTTTCTCTCTAACTGATTCTCAATCATCACCTTAAATCTCTTGAAGTTGAGAAAGGCCTCTGACTTGTGTTTTTGGAAAAATACCCAGCTCATCCTGTTGTAGTCGTCTGTCACCAGCAGAAAGTACTTACTTCCTCCCATGGATTCAGTTTGCATTGGTCCACAGAGATCTGCATGTAACAACTCTAGGCACTGAGTTGCTCTCTAAGCTGATCCACTTGGAAATGACCCCCTGAGCTGCTTGCCGTACACACAGCCTTCACAAAACTCTAAATCACTGATCTTAGGCAGACCATGAACCATTTCTTTTGCACACAACATCTTCAGGTTTTGCATATTCAGGTGTCCATACCTCTGATACCACAGCTCAGATTCTTCAACACCTTTGACTGCCATTGCCTTGCTCACATCAGATGCCAAGTTAATAGGA
Organism: Persicaria maculosa; assembly: GCA_963922045.1. Classification (NCBI taxonomy): domain Eukaryota; kingdom Viridiplantae; phylum Streptophyta; class Magnoliopsida; order Caryophyllales; family Polygonaceae; genus Persicaria; species Persicaria maculosa. The sequence goes on from OY998271.1 coordinate 42,586,060, forward strand.
AACATCCTATTTGCAGTCATTGACACACTAACTACAATGTGACCTGTCTTCTTCTCTCTGATTACACACTTATTTTCATCAAACAACAAAGAAAAGCCACTTTGCTGTAACTGACCAACACTTAGCAGATTATGGGCTAACCCAGGCACATACTGCACATCACACAATGCCTTTTATCCACCTTGAACACGAGCAATTGTCACTGTGCCTTTTCCTTCAACTTGCAGTACCTTATCATCTCCAAGTCTCACCTTACTTCTCTTGGTTTCATCAAGCTCCTTGAACATTTTCCTTGAGCTTGACATGTGGTTTGAGCAACCACTGTCCAAGTACCACATAGCAGACCCATTCTCTTCAGTGGTAGTGAGAGCCATGAACAGCTTCTCCTCCTTGTCTGCATTTTCTGAAAAATTTGCCCCTTTGCTTTCATTTTCTTGCTTGTCCCAGCACTGAGCCTCCTTATGCCCATATCTCTTGCAATAGTAACACTTAATGTTACTTCTGTAAGATCTTGATTCACTGTGATTTCCCCTGGAAGAATCTTTCCACTGCTCTCTTCCAGTATCACCTCCTTGGCCTCTTCCTTGACCACTAGAAGAGCCTCTTCCTTGACCTCTACCACCTCGACCTCTATAGTTGCCTCTGTAACCACCTCTTCCTCTATGACCACCTCTATAACCTCCTCTATTTGAAGAGCTTTCACCTTTGTTCTTTGAACTGTCATCCTTGACTTGAAGCAGCTTCTCCTCCTTGACATCACTGCCTCTACTCAGCCTTTCTTCATGTGCATGAAGAGAGCTGGTTAACTCTTCAAATTTGTAAACTGCTAAGTCCTTAGACTCTTCTATAGCAGCTACTACATGGTCAAATTTCTTTGTGAGACTCCTCAAAACTTTACTCACAACTTTCTCATTACTAACCTCTTCACCATAGGTCCTCATGTGATTCATAATACCTGTAACTCTTGACAAGTAGGCCTGTACAGTCTCCTTGTCCTGCATCACCAACATCTCAAAGTCTCTCCTTAGAGACTGAAGCTTTACTGTGATAACCCTTCTATCACGCATATACTCTTGCTTCAACACTTCCCAAGCCTCGTGTGCTGTCTGAGAGGCTGCTATCATTGGGAACACTTCATCATCCAAGGCCGACTGTATCATGAACAAGGCCTTGGAGTCCTTCTTCCTCTTCTCCCTCAACTGCTGGGCTGGCTCACCAACATCAGTGTCCTCGAAACCTTGATCCACTAAGTTCCAAACTTCCTGAGACTTGAAGAGGGTTGTCATCTTCAAGCTCCAAAAGTGGTAGTTCACACCTTTGAACATAGGCAAATGAGGATTGCCAACACCACTGCTTCCATTGTTCTGCATATTGAACAATGACTCTCACAACTTGTGTTTCCCTGTGTTTGCCTTACTTCACTCAACCCGACACTCAAACCCAGCAAGAGCACTGCTCTTAGCTCTGATACCAATTGTTGGAACACAGCTTGTGGATCACACAAGACACACAGACTCAGATTCGAGGACAGAGGTTCAAAGAAGAACACAAAACCATACACACACAGACTTGACAGTTTTTTGATAAAAGTCTCTACAAATTCAATTGATTGATCACCCACAACTAAAGCTATTACAGAATAAGAATAACTGCATAAAACCGACACACTAATCCACTTCCCCACTAACACATTACCTAGGAAGTGATTCAAAGACAAATAACCAACTCTAACTGCCATACTAACTTTACTGTCATTCAATACTAAACTGAAAACAGAACTAGCTTGCTTGGAACCTTGGATTACACGCTAAGCTTTAGCAGTTTGATTACCAATAGATGCTAAAGGAAGATTCGGACAAGCCAATACACCAAGAACTACCTTTCCTTCGTCAAGTAGCCCTAACGCTATTGCGTATTGGTATCCTCTCATCAACCTATATATAATGTCCAAAGGTATTTGTAAAATTTAAACATCAGCATGTAAACATAAGCAGGAGAAATATAGAAAATCAGTCATCAAGAACATGAAGAAAACCAATAATCATCTGATCAGTAGGGATTGAATTTAGAGAGATGAAAAACTCCAGTTTCTTTTTAGGTGTGGAGACGTGGGTTCAGCTAGCCGGGAGTAAATTCCCTATGCAATAGTAATTCTGGTTTGAAGTACGATAATTGTTACTCCTAAAAAAGTACAATAGTAAGTAAAATTAAAGAGTTCTCATCTCTATAATAATAAGAAAAAATTTGCTCAAATATCCATTTAGGAAATCTAATTAGCTAAATGTCCATATTGAAATGGAAATTAAGTAAATGTCCATATATTTTATGTAATCCCTAAACTACCCTTGTTATAATTTAATACCCCTTCTTTTCCTAGCTACGTCATTAGCAGACAAGCGCTTCTCTCCTTTATCCTCCTCCTTCTCCTCGCTCTGTCTGTCATTCAAACCGCCATAGCCGCCGGAGCTCCTTAAGCAAAGACACTCATGGCTTTCCAATCTGGCCGGAAATCTACTGCCGCTCTTCACCGCCATTTCCCGAAATCGAACAACCTAGGCTTTCATCTTCTCCGTTACCCTCACTGTCGTCGATCTCCGACCTCATCCCTCGCCGCCATGCTTTCACTCACTGTTTCCGTTTGCCGAAATTCAGATTTTGCCATGGCTCAACCTCTCATAAAGAAGGACGACGACCACGACAATTAAGGTTAATCGGATTATGTTTTCACTCACTGTTTTCGTTTGTCAAAATCTGCGCACAATTAGCACTATTTGTAATTCGCGTTGTGCAATTTGAAGTATCATATCTTCAATTGAATTGTTTCTGATTATGAGACCCCTCCTCGAATCCAGAAGCTTTCCAGCTTCTAGGTCCTAAAAACTCATCAATCTCTTGTAACTTTGCTTGGAAAATCAGCCCTAGAATACCTAGATTCGGGCACCGAGAGCCCATCAATCGCATAATTTGGTGGATGTAGAACAAAATTCAGGAGGAAGCGAGATTCTTCAAAGCACTGACATTCATCAATCGCATACTCTTCCTCTTTGAGGAAGATGGATTGGAGAAGGTGAAGAGGAGGAGACAACCAGGTCTGAGATTCTTCAAAGCACTGACATTCATCGAATGAAATTTTCATCCAAAGCTTTTTATTATATATCTTGTAACTATTGTACTGAATGGAAATGGGAATAAATGAAAAAGATGAATAAATCAGTTTGGTGACAATATTTTGTCATTGGTGACAATATATTACTGTTTGCTTAATTTTTAGTCACTCTAGGGTATAATGTTTTGTCATTGGTGAGAATATATTACTATCTCAGTGATACTTAGTATGGTGATGACAGTTTGTTTGTGATTACATGGTTTTGGTGATAAATATTTGTTGAAACAATATTTTGATGACAGTATTTTATTGTTGGTGACAACAGATTACTACAGTAGGTTGGTGACAATAGGGGGTGTTGATAATGTTGTGTAGTTGATAACAATTGGGTTGTGACAAAGTTTGGTGACAATAAGTTGGTGAAAATAATTTGATGACAGTGTTTCGTAGTTGTTGACAATAGTTTGGTGACAATATTTTGCAGTTGGTGATAATATGTAGTTAGTGAAAATTAGTGGTGACAATATTTTATAATAGTTGACAAAAAGTTGGTGACAATGTTATGTAATTGATGACAGTAGGTTGGTGACCGTGTTTACTAGTACGAGAAAAAAAATTCTGTTAAATGTTAGTAGAAAAAAAAATAAAATGTCACCAAAAAAGTCAGTTGTCACCAAAAAACTGTCACAAAAAAACTGTCACCAAATGCAGGCGTTGACCAAAATGGTCAATGTTGACTAGTCAATGTTAAAATTAAAAATTGTCAAGGGGGAAGGAGGAAGGGTTAGAGATGGGAAGGAGGGGTATTTTTGAAAAAAATGGACATTTACTTAATTTTGTAAAAAAATTGACATTTACTTAATATTCACATCTAAAATGGACATTCACCAAATTGAACCTAATAATAATAATAATAATAATAATAATAATAATAATAATAATAATAATAATAATAATAATAATAATGAGATTTAAGTATAAATAAATTCCCTTAATTAACGTACAAAAGTATAAAATACCATGTATTTTAGGACGGAGGGAGTATTACTTATATAGTTACCTTAAATCTTTTTTGGTTATTATGTGGGCATAAAAAAATTTAGTTAAAATATTTTGCAAAATTATACTTATCTTTTTTTTGCATAGGTATAATAAGTTATTACGGTATAACTTAAATCTTTTTTGGTTATTACGTGGGAATAAAAAAAGTTAGTTAAAATATTTTGCAAAATTATAAGTTATTACGGTATAAGTTAGTTAATATATATATATATATGTATATATATGTATAACATTTTGATAAAAATAAGTAATATTTTGCAAAAAGTTACCTAAGGCATAGGTATAGGTATAAAAAAAATATTTTTTTGGTTATTACGGTAAAGTTAGTTAAAATATTTTTAAAAAAAATTCTTATACTATGTATTTTATTCCCACAAGAGTGCGGTTTCTTGGGTTAATGGGAGTTACACAAAAATAATGAACCAAATTTGCAGACATGAAGCACAAAAAAAAACAAAAAAAAAAATTGTCCCATGAATAATATTAGATAGATTTATATAAAACAATAAGTTTTCTACCTAATTAAGATATAAGGTTGAATATTTATTAAAAAAACTAATTAAGATATAAGGTTACATTGGATAGATTATTTGATCTAAAGTTTTTACCAAACTATATTGACTTATTAATTGACGTGGCTCAAAAAGATAATACTAATTTAATCCAAAATATGATCACGTATGAAAAAATAACGGCATTTTAATCCAGAAAATGCTATGTATGTGAATCGCACTACATATGATAGATTATTTGATCTAAAAAGTTAACTTGTTTACCTAACTATATTGGCTTATTAATTGATGTGGCTAAAAAATGATAATTCCATTTTAATTTAGAATATGACATTTATACAAAAATGACACCATTTTAATCCAGAAAATGAAACTTATGCAAATCGCACCAAAAGCTGTTTCAGACCTCCGTTTTAGTATTTTACCGGTATTTGATACCCGCTCTCTTGCACGTTTTGTTCATAAATTATATTTTATTATATGAATTTGTTTCAAATAGTTTTATTAAATTTTGTGCTTAAAATATCTTAATAAGACTTTAAGTTAGTCATAAAATAAATCAAATAAAAATATGTTCGGTAACTAAGAGGTTAATTTCACTTATGTATCATTTTCTCGTGTAGTATAATCCCTTTTAACCACATCAATTAATAATTTCATATCTTTTATCCAACCTATTTGACTAAATTTGTCTAAATTAATAGAAAATATATAAAATTGAATAAGATGATATCTTTTTTGTTATATATATAATGTATATAAGGAATATTAATTAATCATCAAAAGATAAGTTGTTGGCCGGACTTAATAAGTATTTATCTTTTTAAGTTATAATTTCAGCACTTATAGATAAATATATTACAATGATGTAAAATATTTATCAATAAACAATTTAAGTTATTACATTGGAAATATTATTTTTTAGATATCAAGTATAAAAAAAATAAATTTTCTAAATAATTAAGATATGAGGTTGAATATTCATAATCAAAATTAAATAAAGTCATCAAGTAATGTTGTCCATAAGACGGTATGGATAAAATAAGTGGGATCATTGACAAATATGAAAAAATTATGTTGGATCATTAATTGAAGTAAATTGAAGAGATAGAATCATATTCCGCCAAAATACGATATACATGTGAATCGCACCAACAAAATGTTTTAGGCCTCTATTTTGGTGTATGTATATGGGTATGTATGGTTGTAAAAAATAAACAGGTAAAAAATAAGTAGAAGTTGAAGGTTTTTTTTTAAACAGGTTAAAGAGTGTATGGATGGGAAAAAATAGGTAAAAGTAGTTAAAATTTTGAGTAAAAAAAAAAGCTAATGGAAGGTGCTTTTTTGGTGTTTAAATTTTTAACTACAAAAATCAACACACTCTTTTTGTATTATTTATTTATTTATCACAATTAAAACACCTTTGTGCCCCATACAGAGATTATCTTGTTGTTTAAATTTTTAACTACTTTTACTAAATGTTTATAAATTTTACCCTGTTTATAATTTTAGTCAGTTTATTAACCCCGCCTCGTACGAACCCTATATATAGAGAGAGAAATATTAACATATGCCCCAATGATATAAATTATAAAACACGTATTATTATATACGTACTATATTGATGATATGGGTTTATTTTTTAATTATTATTATTATTATTATTATTATTATTATTATTATTATTATTATTATTATTTGGGGGTTTTGTTAAATACTTTCAATTGTTAATTATGTAACATTACAAATCGGACCTAAAGTCCAAAACTAATTGACTAAAAAGCGGATCCAATGTCAATATTTATGATCTCAAATACAAAATAAAAATGATATAAATATAAAATTATTACACCTAAATCATACTCTCCTAAACTACATGCATATAAATAATATACGTATAAAATTGGTCCTATTCCAACCAATTTTCTTTTAAAAAAATCAAAATATTATTTCTTTTGTAAAAAAATTTCATCAAATTTGATGGACCTTTGTAAAAAAATTAGACTTTTTTTTTATAATATTGACAGATAAATTGTGTAGATTTGTAAAATTTTATTGAAAAAATTTGCCTCACATGCCACTTTTTAGGATCAAATTGGGCAAATGTCCACGGACTTCTTCAAATTAGGTTAAAGTCCACTATTTTTTTTAATTAGACGCGTGCCCCCCCTTCCCCTTCTGTTCACCATCATTAACCCGAGCCGCCTCTCTCCCTCCCTCATCCCCGCCCCTTCATTCCAGGCTCCCCTCGGAGTTCGCCTCCTCGTCCTCCTCCTGCCGAAATCGATCAAACTCCAATCGATCATCATCTTCATCGATCTTCATCTTCATCAGCGGGCTCCAATCGATCTTCATCTTCGATTTTCATCTTCATCTTCATCAGCGGTCTTCATCTTCATCGATCCCAAGTTCTCCTGGAAGGTCGGCCATGGAAGTCCCTGCCTCCGACCTTGCCTCCGAACACATAAGCGGCCTTCTCTACAACAGCGGCCTCGTTCCAGATCTTCATAGTTCCAGATCTAGCTGGATCTTCAACAGCGGCCTCGTTCCAGGGGTGGGAGGAGGCGCAACTTCGACTGAAATCGTCAAGCCCCCTGACAATTGCTCCCCCTTTCTTGCTCACAATTTGATCTACTTTTCCGCACTTATGGTGAGATTTCCATCTTTATAATCTGATTTACAGTGTTCCTCGCAATTGATTGTGGTTGGATTTTGTTCCAGGTGGTGCCCTATGCTTTCAACGAGATGAACTTATTGTAGGTGCCTTCCTGAAGTATCCGGTTCTATTTTGGGGAAAATATGCGTTTTTGCTTGTAACGAGATGAACTTATTAGTAAATATTAGTAGTAAATGGTGTTGGTTTATTCTGATTACTGATTAGCCATGTCCTGTATATTTTCTTGCAGAATGAAAGCATAAATGGTCATTATGAGAATGTGAAGTTCATGTGTGCTGATGTAACATCTCCCGAGCTGAACATAACACCAGATTCAGTGGATTTGATATTCTCCAACTGGTTGCTGATGTATCTCTCTAACACAGAGGTAAGCCTCTTGTTAGCTCAAACTGATCTAAGTTTGTAACTCAACATGTATTCATACTTGATCCTTATTTGGCCCAGCAAATTAGAAGGCAAAGCAAATTAGAAGCACCTGCTCTTGAGTATGATAAATTCTGGAGATTAGTGGACCTCCAAGCATTTTAGTGAAGCTTTTTGACATATTCTTGTCTTGAAAATCATTCATTCTCTTATATAAATTAGTTACTATGATTGAGGAGAAAATAAGTACATGCAGTGTAGGTTTGTTAATTCTAAGCTTCTCGGTAAATTAACAGTGACACTCTGTGGAGCCCTTTGGGGGATTTATTTCATATCTTATTAGATATGTTCTTTTGTTAGTTATAATGCTGAAATGATGAAATTAATTGTTATTAGCAAAATTCATTATGCTGAAATTAATTCTTATTAAATTGTATGAGCTACTATATCTTACACACAAGCATATGTGACAACATTTCATCATTTCATCATTTCAACATTTTAGTATTTCATCATTTCATCATTTTAGTATTTTTTGCTGATGCGGAAAAAAAAACAACTCCGGTTTCAGCAACACGATTTCAGCAACTCCGGTGTCGAAGTGCTAACGCGAAAAAAAAAACAAAAAAAAACTCCGGTTTCAGTAACACGGTTTCAGCAACTCCGGTGTCGAAGTGCTTACGTGAAAAAAAAAAGTTAGTTTCAGCAATTACAACAACAATTTCAGCAATTCCGATTTCAACAATTTCGGTTTCAGCAACTTCGGTTTCAGCAACGCGAAAAAAAAACTGAAACAGCGCGAATCCCGCTTAGGCTAAATTTTATATCCCGCAACACGGTTTCAGCAACTCCGGTTTCAGCAACCTCGGTGTCGAAGTGCTGACGCGGAAAAAAAAAAGAAAAAAAAACAACTCCGGTTTCAGCAACACGGTTTCAGCAACTCCGGTGTCGAAGTTGTTACGCGAAAAAAAAAGCAACTCCGGTTTCAGCAACACGGTTTCAGCAACTCCAATTTCAGCAACTCCGGTGTCGAAGCGTTGACGCGAAAAAATAAAAAACTAATTTCAGCAATTGCAACAACAATTTAAGCAACTCCGGTTTCAGCAACCCTGGTTTCAGCAACTCCGATTTCAGCAACTTAGGTTTCAGCAACGCGCGAAAAAAAAAAACCAATTTCAACAATTTCAGCAACTTCGGTTTCAGCAACTTCGGTTTCAGCAACGCGCGGAAAAAAAAAACGTTGAAATAGGGTTTGCTGAAACCAAATGTGCTGAAACAGGAGGGGGGCACAGGGGGCGCGCGTGGGGGGGCAAAGGGGCAAAGGGGGCAAGGGAAGGAAGGTGGACATTTTGCCAATTTGGGGGAAGGGTGGACATTTTCCTAATAAAGGCCCTAATTATGGCCTATAGCACAATTCACCCAATTTTATTTTGATATTATCTTTTTAATAAGACAAAACCCCACTTATCTACTAAATTGACGGTGATAAATTTTTGATATTATCTATCAAAAATTATATTAGATAGATTTATCTAATTAAGATATAAGGTTATATATATTGGATATATTATTTGATTTAAAAAGATAAGTTTTTACCTAACTATATTGACTTATTAATTGATGTGACTAAAAAAGATGATAGCATTTTAATCTAGAATATGTTACTTATGCAAAAATAATACTCCCTCCGTTCGGCAAAACTTGTCATTTTAGCTTCTTTCACAAGTTTTAATGTAATTAACAAATGTACTAATTTACCCTCAATTATTACCCTGCTTTTTTACTTTATCGAAAACTACAACTAACAAACCATCAATCATATCAAGGGCATTTTTGTAAAGTGAAGGACAAAATACCTACAATGACAAGTTTTTTTGAACAAAAATAACACCCTAAAATGACAAGTTTTGCCGAACGGAGGGAGTATCATTTTAATTCAGAAAATTATATTAGATAGATTTATATAGATAGATAGATATTTTGTATAGACATAGATTCTAAATAATCATGCCGTATTAAATTAAATAATAAAAATATGGAGAAAATATTGAAAATTGAATTGACATGTGAATTGTGATTTATAGTTTCCAAGTAGGGCGATATCGAAAGAAGCGGAGGCGACGCACTTGTGCTGGCAAACGATCAGCGTCGAGGCCTAAACCCGTTGAGCTTCTGAAGCGAGTGTGACTCGCTCTCTCTCCTTCCTCCTCCCACGGCCTCTATAAATATAACCCCCAAATCCCCCATTGTTTACATATACTCTCCCTTACCCCGATCATCCCCCCCAGTTTCTTCAGTTCTCTCGATTCAATCATACAATTGAGATTTTATATATATGTGTATACATGGTTGCTGGAGGCGATTCCAATGCGATGATGGCGTTAAGGAATCACGCATGCAGCACCCTTCACCGCATCAAGCCGCCGTTGATCATGGTGTCTGTCCAGGTGGCGTTCGCCTTCGTCAACATCTTTTACAGGCTCTCCGCCCTCGATGGCATGAATCTCCGTATCCTCGTCGCTTACCGCTTCGTCTTCGCCGTTGCTTTCATTGCGCCGCTTGCTTTCTTTCTTGAGAGGTTTAATTAATTTATTAATTTATTTCCATATCTTTCTCGATCCGTGTTTGTGAATTTGTGATTCAATTTCTTTCGATCGATCTTGTTTTCAGGCTATATGTGATCGATATTTTGATTATTTAATTCAGCGGCAAAAATCACAGTCTTTGACAACACTTGATTACGATTTTCCGAAAAAGCTTATACCGGTTTTCTCGTGATTGCGGAAAACGTAACTGATTTCTGTTTTGCTGTTTGTTTAAGCCAGATTTTACATTTTGTACCACTCCATAATTAAAATCAAAATAAATTTACTGATTAGTATTGCTGTTCATTCCACTAATCAGACTTTGATTTTGGCATTGGCTTATAATAAAATGTAATTACTCGAATCTTTTAATTAATTTGTGTGCAAGTGCGTGCAACTAATGTACGTATGTACGTGGCTTGATTGCAGGAAGAGCAGGCCAAAGCTAACATGGACGGTTCTTGGCCAAGCTTTTTTATGTGGACTTTTTGGGTAAGATTCTCCAATATATATTTTGCACTAGTAATGAAACATAATAAACGCACATACATAATATATATATATATAGTGTATGTACAGTTTCCAAAATCAGTAATTTACAGCTAGCTATATGTCTATACATGGGCTTAATTTGCTGATTCAATTTGGCACTTCTCTAATATATAAATAGTACTAGTATTCGTTACCCGCGCGGTTGCGCGTTTTGTTAATAAATTATATTTTATTATATTAATTATATTAATATATTGTATTAGATAATTAATTGACGTGGCTTAAAAAAATAAAATCAAATTGACGTGGCTCACAAAAATAAAACTATATATAAATATATTATATTCAATTGATCTAAAAGGTAGAATAACGCACCAAATATTTCTTCTTCATCTTTTAAAATAATAAATAATATAGTTTATTAACAAAAGCATGAAAATAATAAATATGTATAACAACTAATTCAAGTTATATTGGATAGATTATTGATCTAAAAAAATAAGTTTTTAGCTAACTATATTCGTTTATTAATTGATGTGGGTCAGAAATATAATATCACTTTAATCCAGAAAATGTCACGTAAGCAAAAATAATCCCGCTTTAATCCAGAAAATTCTGTGAACGCGAGATCGCACCAGAGCCCGTTTCAGACCTCTGTTTTAGTATTTTATATAGATATATAGATATGTACAGTAATTAGTACTTTCATTTTCAAGAGTTTTGTTTGATTGGAATTGGTACTTAATTATGTGTGTATGTAAACCAGAGGATCACTAGCCCAAAATCTATACTTGCAAGGTCTTGCTTTAACATCAGCCACATTCGCTTCGGCCATGGCAAATCTTGTACCGGCTATTACCTTCATTCTCGCTGTTACATTCAGGTCAGTTTCAGTATCTATAACGTTTTATTATTCCATCCCCATGATTAGTGGTGTTTATTTAATTTCTTGGCCATTTATTAATTCAAGACTCGAGAAGTTGGGCATACAAAGAATGTCGGGTAGAGCAAAGGTGATAGGAACACTTCTAGGCATTACTGGTGCAATGGTGCTCACCTTCTACAAAGGCATTGCGCTCAACATTTGGTCATCTCACACCCACCTTCATAATAATCACGATTCAAGACATGTGGCAACTTTGCAACCACACGATGGCAATCGCATCTTAGGTGCTTTAATGTCTATTGGCAGCTCTTTTTCTTATGCTTCTTGGTTGATTATTCAGGTGACTCTTATAACGTTCATCTAAAAACCTATCCTCAAAATATATGATCTTTTATTCTTATGCTTCTTAATTGGTTATTATTCAGGCAAAGATGAGCCAAAAATATCCTAGCTATTACTCTAGCACAGCCTTGATGAGCATAATGGCAGCAGTCCAAGCCGTCTTCTTTGCTTTAATTGTTGATCACAACTGGGATCATTGGAAGTTGTCTTGGAACATTCGACTTCTCACCGCCGCATACTCTGTAAGTTGAGTGGGTTGGGTGGTTAATTCGGATATTGATCGATTAGTTGCTTATCACGTATGTTTTGGTAGGGAATTGTTGGATCCGGGATAATGGTAGCTGGAGTGGCATGGTGTGTGCGACTTAAAGGCCCACTCTATGTCTCAATCTTCACTCCTTTAATGTTGATTGTAGTTGCAATTGCTGGTTCATTGATATTGAATGAAGAGCTACACTTGGGGAGGTATATATAAAACAAAGTGTATATATGACATGTTGATCTAGGTGGTCGATTGATTAATCTCATTCATGGGTTTGGATTGATGCAGTGTGCTAGGAGCAATGCTTATCATACTAGGACTATACTCGGTCTTGTGGGGAAAAGCCAAAGAGTTGAAGAGTAGGCCTAATAAGCTTTTGCCATCTACAAACTCTGGCAAAGATCACCACGCAGAAGAGACGCCGCCTTGTTCAAAGAAAATTGATGGTGATAAGGAAATCGAAGGAGAAGAGTCAAAAAATGAAGCTAACCTTGATGATGACAATGTCACAATCGAAATTGAAACCTTGCAAAAAGATATTGTTGTTGGAGATTGTAAGGAACTAAAAGGAAGTTGTTCAAATTGTTCCTAAGGATATTCATTAAGTAGGTAGCCACATAGATGATAAAGATCTAGCTGAGTAGGGAGTGCAATAGTGTGACAATGCATATATGTATTAGTTTAATTATAGTTGTTGTTGTTTTTTGTTATTGTGAGAAGTTTTATATATGTAGAACTTTTATCAAATTGAACACACAATATATATATATCCACGTGTCCGGATTTAAAAAAATTGAAAACTGTACCTTTCATCCACTATGTAGAGAGTGAGGCGCATGCAAGTCATAGTACATTAAAACCCTAAGACTCTATTTTTGGCTTCATCTTCTTCACGTGTGCTGGAGATCATTGGAAGCTTCGAAGAAAGAACCGCCACAATCACCACAAAAGCTCAGGAGAGGCAGACCACCAAGCCATCACCGGCGGCAAAGGCTCCCTGTGCGGCGTTTTCGGCTGCGAATCTTGGCGCCGAAGCATTTGGCAGCGAATCCGACTGCGATTCTAACGGCGGCGGCACGAGGGAGCATCATTGACGTCGGCGATTGTTCAGGCGGGAGTAGTGTCGTTAGTCTTCATCAAACGAATGTTTGTTTAAGAAAGAAGAGAGTACGACCATTGATGGGTAAACAAAATTTGTTTTTTAATGTTTATTGTTTTGAGTTTTTTTTTTGGATTATGGTGAGATTGACTTATGAATCTGAAATTATTCAAGGATTTGAATGTTTTTTTTAGGTTATTAACTTCTCAATGTTTGAATTTGTATGAGTGATGTGGACCGATTTGGGGCTTTTTTTAAGGGATTATGTTGAGATTTACTTGTGTATCCGAATTATTCAAGGATTTGATGGTTTTCTTAGTTGAGTAAGTTCTCAATGTTTGCATTTGTACGAGGGTTTTGGATCAATTTGGGGTTTTCGGGGTTTAGAAGTTGTGGTTAATGCTAGGGACCGATTTGGAGGATCTGTAAGGGATTATGGTGAGATTGAGTTACCGGACCGATAGATGATTATTCGATTTGGGGGTTTTGTAAGGGATTATGAGATGAATTATTCGGTAAGAATAATTTATGGTTAACCGAATAAAAAAGGCGGGATTATTCGGTAAGATAACAACGATTTTTTAAGGGATGATGTTTTAAACGGGAAAAACTTAGCACGAGGTGGGGTTTGAAAATTTACTTAATTCACCACGGTACGTTATGCAATTATTCATCGCTTTTGTGTACATTGTAAAAATAAGAATTCCACTGAATAATCTCTAAATTACTGTTCAATGTACGAGTGAAATCGACCGATTCAACCGAATACTTTTAAAAATTTACTTATTCACAACGGTTATGCAATGATATATTCCTCGCTTCTGTGTACCTCGCAAATATAAGAATTCCACTGAATAATCTCCCAATTATTGTTCAATGCGCGCGTTGAATCGATCGATTCAATCGAATAATTCTAAAAAATTACTTATACACAACGATTATGCAATTATTCATCGCTTTTGTGTACCTCGCAAAAATAAGAATTCCACTTAATAATCTCTCATTCAATATCCGCGTTAAATCGACTAATTCAACCGAAACCGTTCGATTATCGTATTTTTGAGATTGATATTGTGTTGATATAAAATACCAACCGTGCAAAGTAAAAAAAAATCAGATCGGATGTGATGATATCTAATTCAACAATATAAAAACTTGTTTTTTTAATTGTCTAAATAAATAAATAAAAATATATAAAACCGGAAGAGGGATTTGACTTAAACTAAACAACACCCATTTTTATTTGTTTTTTAATTGTGTACAGCGCATAGTTTTTTTTTAAATTTATGTCATTGTTTTCCAATTCATCAAATGTGTATAGCAGGTCCTCAAGAAACAACGAAAACAACTTCAAATCCTCAAGGTAGGATCCACATGATCTTAGGGAAGTAATTCATATCAAATGATATATGGAACGTAATGCCCTTTCTCTCTGAGTTAATTACAATATGAGCCCTTTTTCCATCTTCCTTTGTCCTTTGTAGGACCTTGTGACTATTGCACACTTGAATAAAATTGATATGAGAAAAGACAAATTGAAACCCGAAAGAGTCACTTGTTGATCTAAGAGAAAATGCTCATCTGAGTTGAATCAAACTTGGGAAAATAAAAATTCTATGAATCGAGATGTCATAATTAGGGGGCAGAAAACCTTCTATGTTAAAAACACGACAACTAGTGATCTAAGAGAAAATGCTCATCTGAGTTGATAATGTCTACGAAAAACTCGATAGTCCTAATTCAAATTTCAATATTTCAATTTTCTTGGATATCACAACGAAAAATCATTATTTCATCATCGAACCATTGACAAATTACATTTGAATTAAAAGATAATAAGTTGTTCAAAGTTCAACCATTTAAAATGAAAACGATGTGGATGCAACGAAAAGGCTTTAAGAATATGGTTATGTAAGCATGGATATCCAATATTTATAATAATTCAGCAATGTTTCAATTCATTAACAAAACTAAAAATCTTAAACGACAAGCAAAAAGGTGGAGTCAAACTACTTTTGAAAACATTTTAAAACAGCTTGAATAAATATAAAATAGATTCTTATGATCCAAATTACCGGCCCATGGGGGCAGAACACCTCGGATATCATATCAATAAACAAATGAGACTAATCCAGAAAAAAAGAGCATATGCTAAACTTTCATTAAAAACTATTGGGGGCAAAGGGCAAAGGCAAAACATATCAAATTTACAAACACAAACTCGGGGTATTTTAATAAAGTGGCATTAGAAAGAAGAAACAAGGATTTCTGGTGAATAAAATATAAATAAAATAAAGGTTGATTTCTCCAAAAGATTCATGCGAGGAAACTATAGTGAGAATATCCTACAACAATACATAAACCTTATCACATAAAAGATATTAGAAGTAGAAAATAATCAAGGAGCTAATAAAACAAGTAACCAATAACGAAATTCCAAATGCATTTTCTCTTTAATATAAAAATCACCTGGACCAGACGGGATAATAACATAATTTTACAAAAAATATTGGAAGATTATTGGCCTAAGTGTCATAAAAGTAGTTAAAAAATTATTTATTTCAAGGAAATTATTTAAGTAGATTAATCACAATTTTATTGCACTTCTGCTAAAATGCAAAAAACCGACTACCACAAGTCATTACGTGCATATTGGTTTATCCTCCACCATCTATAAGATTATATAAAAATAAAAAATCTTCACAAAAGGATTGAAGAAGGTTATCGGAAAATTTATTCACCCGTTAGAGAGAGTCTTTGCATCAAATCGAGTAATCCAAGATAATGTGCTTATTGCCCATGAAATTATCCATTTCTTTTGAAATAGATCAAGTAAGGAACGATGGATAACAATTACACTAGATATGGAAAAAAAGTCTATGATAGATTCGAATGAAAATTTATAATCGCAATCCTTAAAAAAATCAGCTTTCATGAAAAATTTATCAACTGGATTAGAGAATGTGTTGAAATTGGTTCATTCTATGTCCTGGTCAACAAACACCATGAAGAAAACTACAGCCGAAAGCTATTCTCGAGAAAAATGCCATAGGCTTCAACTTCAACAAGGAAGTTACCAAGATCCCCTTTCTTATATTCACAAATGACATCATGATCTTTACAAAAGCAAACCATGAAGCATATAGTAGAACCAAATAAATTATTGAGCAATTCTGTCAAATATCGGAATAGAGATTGAGTTGGTTATAATAAATTAGCATTCCCAGTCATGAAACGAGTGTCAAACCGAAGGAAAACAAATTTCAACAAGTCCTACAAATTGTCAATGGGTGCCCGGGCAGTCAAGGTGCATTCATCCTAGGACGCTCAATTGCACACAATTGTGCGGTTGCCCTTGAAATTGTCAATGGGTGTGGAACAAAAAGAGTGTCTCCAAGATGTACGATTAAGGTTGATCTACAGAAAGCGTATGATTTCCTGAGTTGGGAATTCATAAAGAACCTGTTCTTATACTTCAACTTCCCGAGAAGATTGGTTGAGCTAATAATGGATTGTGTAACTTCATCCTCTTTTTCGGTTTTCATTAATGGAGCACCCGAAGGATTTTTTCCATGAAAGCGGGGAATGAGGCAAGGGGATCCATTATCCCTATATTTGTTTGTGCTTTGTATGGAAGTTCTGAGTATAATGCTTCAGAAAGGTGCAGACAACCCGAGATTTAAATATCACCCGAAATACATGGGACTTAAGCTCACACACCTTGCATTTGCGGATGATTTTTAGTACTCTGTCATGCAGATATTGATTCAGTGCGGATCATCAAGGAATTTTTGCATTCCTTCTTTGTTGTGTCTGGGTTGCGTGCTAACAAGGATAAAAGCACAGTCTTCCTTGCTGGTGTATCTGTTGAGTAGTCGGATTTAATTATTCTGCAACTGGATTTTGCCCCAGCTAGCTTCCCTGTGCAGTATTTGGGCATAGCATTGCATTCCAAGACTATAACCGTAGCTAAGTATGGTGCATTGTATGCCAAGATTGGCTCCTTGCTACAATCATGGTCGTCTAGGAAACTCTCTTATGGTGGTCGATTGCAATTTCTTAAAGCTATGTGTGGAGGAGTTACTTCTTTTTGAAGCCAAGTTGTATTACTACCCAAGGGAGTAATGGACCAAATCGAAAGTGTGTAAAATATTCTTATACAATGGGAATAAAGATGGGAGTAAGTGCATGGTGAGGTGGAAGGATGCCACTAAACCTTTCAAGGAAGGGGGATTTGACATCCGAGAACTCATCTCTTGGAACAGAAGTATACAAGCAAAGCTGATTGGTGATCTTGTGCTAGTTAAGCCTTGTATTTGGACAAGTTGGCGCATATAGAATCATACGAGAGGTGAAGTTATTTGGGATGTGCAGAAAAAGGTGGATGATAGATGACTATAAAAGAGCTTACTAGCGACTAGGGACGACTTAAAGGAGTTGTTTTACTCGGAAGGAAACCCATCGTCCCCATTTGATTCGATAATTGGACCGAACAGAGGGGTGTCTAGCTCAAAACTTTATCAACTGCTGCGTGGGAGGAACGATGAAGTCAATTGGGGAGAAATGATATGTGGAAGACTTCAAAGCCGTAAATGGGATTTTGTAGTGTGCCTTGCGTCAATCAAAAGACTTAGCACAAGGAGGAAGGTCAAGCATTGAAAGGGAATTGAGGCATGATCTGTAGGACAATGGAAGAAAGCGAGGACCATTTGTGGTTCGGATGCCTGGGTATTCAAGAGGTGTAGAACCTTGTGTTTGGTTGGATGGGCATCGCTTGTAGGAATGCTACCATTGGTGATTGGCTTGAATGGTTGTATAGAAACAAATTAGTCTTTTGTGGTAAACAATTTCATCCCCAAACTTGTGAGATAAATATACTAAACAGTTGTCGTTCCCGCCTTTCTGCTAAATGGAAGTGCAACTCACTAGTAAAAAGGTTGGAGTGAAAACTTGGTTGGGAAATATAGGTTTCTTTGGTAGATTTGGTATAAGTGGTAGAGTATGGGACACTATTTGATATTGGATGATTGGGATAGTCTTTTGAGATTTTTGGTGGGCATAGAGGCATCCTTTTTGTTACATGATTCCTTATTCATACATAAGACTCTTAGTTTGCTCTTATTATTTTTGTACCTTGGTTAATCACCGTATCTATATATTTACCCTTTCAAGAAACAAATGACTTTTAGAAACTTTAAAATTGATTTACTTAGGTTTGATTTGATGAATTGATTTATTAATCCTACTTGTGAAAATTTTCAATTAATGGATTTACCTGGACCAATACATGATTTTCTTTTAGTCTTTCTGGGATCAGGTCTTATAGTAGGAGGCCTAGGGGTGATATTATTTACCAATCCAATTTTTTCTGCTTTTTCGTTGGGATTGGTTCTTGTTTGTATATCTTTATTCTATATTCTAGCAAACTCTCAGTTTGTAGCTTTTGCACAACTCCTTATTTATGTAGGAGCTATAAATGTTTTAATAATATTTGCTGTAATGTTCGTCAACGGGTTAGAATATGACAAATATTTCCGTCTTTGGACTCTTGGGGACGGAATTACTTTGTTAGTTTGTACCAGTATTTTTGTTTTATTAATTAGTACTATTCTAAATACTATGTGAATTATTAAATGAATATGTATATGAGTTGAAAGTTAAGCATGATTTGATCTATGGAATCTTGAGTTGATTTATGAAAATGGTTATGGAGCATGATGAGATGATATATGAGATGTTATATGATGATATATGATGGATGAGATGACACGTTATGAGCTAAGATAAGATGTTTGAGTTAAGATGATGTTGATGATGATGAAAATATGCCTAAGATGAGGAAATGAGATCTTTGACTTATGTGATTTATGTGAATGGCCATTATGTGATTAGACTTAGACTTATACATGATTATAAATGGGTTACTAGGTGATATGTGAACCGATTAGATTTGCTTGCTATTATTGTTAAATGCTTAGATTCCGCGCATTCCAGGTAAGTTCTTCGGGACTTACTCAAGTTGGACTCTTATGTCTAATGTCATGTAGTATGTTAGGTGTTTCATCTTACATAATCATGTAGTAGCATGCTTAGATTTGCACAATTGATTGAACATCTGTCTTCTCTTTGATATGATAGAACGACAATTAATTATGAGTCCTAGAGTTTTTTGCTATGGTCATAGGACGACCCAGTCAAATCGGGTCCGTACCTCATCAAGTCATATGGTCATGATATGAGAAAGAATTGAGAAAGAAAATGATATGAGCATGAAAATTATGAGAATGAGAAATGAGATAGAATATGAGCAGGAGACATGATATTGATGACATTATGAGATATATGCTATATAACATCGAATGCGGCCGGTGGATGCACTAACGAGAATGGGTGTAGGGGTAGGAGAGGAACATGTCAATTGGCATTCTAAGCGGGATCCATTCTATCTGAAGCACCAATTGCAGCACTCTCCTCCAGCTTGATTTCCCCTCCACCCCCCCCCCCCCCCCCGAACTAGCAGTTCACCTTCCATCCTCCTTTCGCGCACTATTGACTATTGTCCCTCCATTTTTGGCAAAGGCCAAACATAACACACGGCAACTGTGCACCCACTCCCCCTTTGCCCCTGTCTGATTCCCATTGCAGCAGTCGATCCCCTCTTCATTTTGAATTCAAACAAGCCTACACCACCACCTCCCCTGTTGAGTATCTCACCGCCACCACAAAACACAACCTTGTGCCTTCTCCGTTCTCTGTTTTTTCCAGCCAACACCACGCAACACCTCCCATATTCTTGAGCTTGCCACCAGTAGCACCTCCACACCACCATCTCCCCTTTTCGTTACCTGCAAACACCTCTCAGCTTCACCTTCTCCCTTCAAGTGAGTTCAAGTCTCCACTCTCTTCCTCCGAGGTCCGACGAAGCGAAGCCGATCACGAGCAGCAACCCAAGAGCCCCGAGTCGCCGACGCCATCACTCGAGCCTCTGTTTCCCCGGTTTTCCATTCAAAAACTCCGGTAAGGGTTCCTCCCTCTTTTTCTAGTCGAAAGCTTAAGAAATTCACTCTTTTCTCACCCCCACCCTCGAACCAGGTCCGAGCCTCTATTTGATGAGCTTCCCTCCTTTCCCTTGGGTTTGAATTTTTGGGTTCTATTGGGTTACGTGGTTTGAGAGAGAGAGAGAGGTTGATGAGGTCGAGAATTCGAGAGAGGCTCCGGTGAAGGAAAACAAGACGAGCACGAGCTTCGCTGCGACAAAAGCCCGGTTGCGGCGGCAAGAGCGGCTTGATCACGGGGAGAAGAAGACGAAGTCATGGGGGCCCCTTGCCCCATCAGCCGGGATAAGGATGGAGATGGTGTTGGCGTACAATCCTGTAGAAGGAGAGGCACTACTAGAAAGAT
Organism: Persicaria maculosa; assembly: GCA_963922045.1. NCBI lineage: Eukaryota > Viridiplantae > Streptophyta > Magnoliopsida > Caryophyllales > Polygonaceae > Persicaria > Persicaria maculosa. The sequence continues at coordinate 42,606,847 of OY998271.1, forward strand.
GGAGATGGTGTTGCCGTACAATCCTGTAGAAGGAGAGGCACTACTAGAAAGAGAAGCAGAAAGCAAGGCAATTGAAGAAGAATAACCCACAAGCGATCAGAGAAGGAGGACGGCGGAAAAGACAGATATACCTTCAAAGAGAAAAAAAATAAACATTTTTAAATTCAAGGTTTGAAGGGTGAATTGGTAAAAGGAAATAGAAACGATCCAAACCGTCCAAAATTTTATAAATTTGCAATCCAACGGTGCACAACCCACCTCAGGATTTAGTAAAAATGGGCAGAGTTGCTGCCTTTATGTAGTAGGGATATATACACCACTGTGCACAACACACGGAGGCCCAGCCCACTCGGGCAACTTCCTTGAGCTTCTTGTGAGCTAGCCAAGTTGACTCGGTCGAGTTGGCGAGTCAACTCCGTCTTAACCCTTCGAAAGGCCGGATTGAAGCTTGCAATTAGGCGACTGTGGATAAGGATGGTGATCTGGAAGCTTTAATCTGAAGAATCCCATTAACATCGCCTTTGATCCGTTAACCCTAATTCTCCCACGTTTCGCGAAGTTTTCAGGGGGTAACCGTCATGTTAATGGTCGGACTACACCATATTGATGATTGCAATTGATTTGGGTAATCAATACTCCATCTGTCCTCTCAAAATTTAGGTCATTTGAGGTCTTTTTTCTTGTATCAAAATAGATGTTAGTTTAGGTTTTCTAGGTAGGGGATAGTAATAATTTTTATCGATTTGTGTGTTATTGACTTTTTAAAGATTTTGATTGGTTAAAAATATAATGGTTATTAAAAAATAATAAAATTTATGAAAAAGTTAGTTAAATAATGATGTTTCAAGGGTGAGTGTTTTATTAAAACTTGTGCAAAATCCTAAAACGACTTAAATTTTGAGACAGAGGGAGTATGAACGTAATTGCATCGTCAATTGGTGTTTATCCGATTGGACTGAGCTCAAGTATAAAAGGGATTCACCCTCCACCTAGTCAAGTGCAATTCATTCGTTTCTCTCACAATCTGAGCTCCTCTCCTAGTCCATTGTGTTCTTGACATCTCCAGAAGTAATCCTATTCCAGAAATTTGTTAAATTACATACAAAATCTAAACCCCCAAATTTACCCAGGCCTTCCACCGTCGTCGGATCACCTGTACACCTCCTGTGCCGCCACGCGTGTAACCTAGAGTTGCGCCACCTACTGTCAGAGCCACCATCCACAGAAGTCGGAGCCACCAAGCCACGTCGAGCCACCATAGTCGCATCACAGCAGCAGTTGAAGTCCACTGTATGTACGTGTGTATTGCAGCATGACTTGAGAAAAAAGGAGTAATTACACAAGTTTCCCTATACTTTATGTTCCTACAATAGTTGCCCTTTTCTAATTATAAAATTTATAGATTGTGTCTGTAATTTTTATTTGTGTTAAATCGTTGATCAACATCTCTATTCTTTTGAACCGCAGCCATTCCCCAAAATCCTTATGCGCACACTCCAATGCAAGTCTTTTAAAAGGTGGGTAATGGTCTTATTTAACAACTTTTTCTCACTCGATTTACCTTACCAATTGAAAAAAGTCATACGTAACAAAAATACCATCTAATAAACCTCTTTCGACTTGTTGAATTATTTTCTTTCCTTGACATCCATGCCAAATCAACAAGTGAGCGAAAATCCTCAGATTGTCACTTGTCTTCTTGTTTTTCTTGAATCACAGAAGTTATACGGTTGGATTGGGTGTCTTCGAACGGATCTACACTAAAAATCACATCACACAATGAAAGAGGTTGATTAGATGGTATTTTGGCAAGTACGACTTTTCTTCAATTTGTAACGTAAATCGAGTGAGAAAAAGTCATTAAATAAGACCACTACCCACCTCTTGAAATACTTACATTGGAGTATGCGCGTAAGGAATTTGCGGAATGGTTGCGGTTCAAAAGAAAAGAGAAATCAATGATCTAACCTAAATAAAAATTAGGGACACAGTCTGTAAATTTTATAGTTAAAAAAGGGTAACTATTATAGGAACAAAAAGTATGAGGTGGCTTGTGTAATTAATTCTTCTTCTTCCCCAAGTCGTAGCTGTAGTACACACGTTCACACATGACCTCACCTTCTACTATAATGCAACAAAGGTGGCTTCGCGTGACTCGGTGACTCCGAATTCCGTGGGTGGTGACTGCAACAACAGGTGGCGCAACTCCGGGCAACACGGGCGGCAACACAGACGACGTACATGTAGTTCGAGGATGGTGGAAGGGTTGGGTGAATTTGGGGGTTTAGATTTTATATGTAATTTAACAAATTTCTAGAATAGGATTACTTTTAAAGATGCAAGAAACACAATGGAATAGAAGAAGAGCTCAGATTGTGAGAGAAATGGATGAATTGCACTCGATAAGGTGGAGTGTGAATCCCTTTCTATACCCGAGCTCACTCCAAGCGAATAAACATGAATTGACGATGCAATTATGTCCATATTGATTACCCAAATCAGTTGCAATCATCAATGTGGTGTAATCCGTCCATTAATATGGCGGTTATGTCCGAAAACTTCGCGAAACGTGGGAGAATTAAAGTTAATAGTTCAGAAGTGATGTTAATTAGATTCTTCATATTAAAGCTTTTACCACACCATCCTTAACCATAGCATTTAATTGCTATTAATTTTCCCACTTTTCGGGGCAAAACGGGCGCCCAATTGAAGCTCCAAAGTGCCAAGGCTGGAGGTAAATGACAAAGTTGACTCATCCAACTCGATTGAGTCAACTTGGCTAACCCGGTCAACTTGGACTCAAGGGGGTGGGTTATTGGGCTGTTGAAGGAGTTTGGGCTTCAACCCCTAGCTGGCTTCTTAAAAAAAGGCAGTTGTACTTGTATATCTGTATAAATAATATACACAACTTCAGTTATAGTGTGTGTGTATATATATATGTACATATACATAGGCAAGGGTTCAGGTGAGAAGCATCCGGTCCGGTGAGAAAGAAAGAAGCACTCTAATTGGCTGAAATAGATCTAAATTTTTAACTCCCTCATGTGCTTTTCCTTCTTCTACCTTAGTTGCTTTTTCTTCTTCCCAATCTGTCGTTTCTCCTTTTTCGCCCTCCGTACTCCACCACCAGAATCTAGAGCTCGCTTTTGAGGAGTTCAACCCTCTCCAATATCTCAAGATCGTTTACCTAAACCTACGAAATAGTGGCTGAGGTGTAGTACACAAACCAGGGACCCCAACCGTCCATAGAAGAAAAATAGGACGGTTAGTCTTTTTACGACTATCAAATGACAGAAATTAAAATGTTCAAGACTCCATCTACAACCCATTGACCATAAAAGAGTATTGGTAATTGTAGACTAAAAATAAAAATTAGGAGTTAATATTTATGTGGAAACCTGACTCGTTAGATTAAAATAAAGTAACCGAATGGTCCATAAAGATCGAGTGTTTGAATGGGATACGAGTTTGAAGACCCTAGGAATAATATTCCGAGTACAGTAGGAATATGATAATACATCACTGAATATGGACCACCTATTAGTAACAATAATTTACACTACAATAATAATACAACTGTAAATAACGATATCATTTACTTAAAGAACAAGTGATACCGGTCTCGGCCATATAGAACGGGCAGATGACCTATTAACCGTAGGTAGTAGTACTCATTCGAGAGATTTGCAATTTTGAAGGGACATCTCATGAGACATTTATAGAGCAAGGTATAACTCAACATTTACCTAACTTTAACATTTTTCATTGTTTAAGACACAACTCAATAATAATAATAATAATAATAACAACAACAACAACAACAATAGTCATAATACTACACAATAACACACTTTATTATTACTAGTGCACAATTCCATTCTAGGTGACCACATAAGGCATATTGTACACATTATAACTAAAAAAGTGCACGAAATAAAATAAATGACAAACATAGATATCCAAGACAAATAATATGCCACACTTTAACTAGCATGAAGGAACAAAATGAACAAATCATACTTTTTTAAGGAAGCTCCGGCATTTAATGCAATTTCTGCAAATTATTGGATCAAATCATAATTACCCAAGTTTTAATGTTATGTGAGACTAAAGGGTTGATGAATAGCAACAAACTAATCTAACTTCCATATTGATCACAATGCATAGCATGAAATTTACCAAAAGACATGAAACACAAAATTACAAAAAAAAAACACTAAATTTGCATAAATGCACTGATTGAACCAAAACCACTTACCTTAACTCGACGAAATGGTTGAGCGAGGTTGAGGATAATAATTCAATATGGTTCCTGAGATTTTCCAGATTTTTATAAGGGTATTAATAACTTTTCATAAATTACGGAAATAGTCCCGTAACTTTCAAAAAGTGAAAACTTACCCTAGCTTTCTTCCGAAAGAATCCAAATATGTATCCAAGCAATCTCAGCAGCCAAGACGAGATGCCAACTGATTCAATATGATATATTTATTAGTATAAGATTGAATACTTAGTCAAACCTCGATAAAACGCGAGAAACGGAGCATATCTTACCCAAACGAGGCTCGAAAGCAACCAAATTTCGAATCTAAGATCCCTTCATATGTTATGGGTCTGAAAAGAAAGGATTTATGTGCCCTCTAATCGAAAGGAATTACAAAAAGACACCCTAAAAGAGAATTTCAGGAAAGGTGAAAAAAACTGATCACCAGTCAACTTCGGGGCTATGGTGAGGGCAGCCCAAAGTATTTCTGAGCAAGGGAGAAGTTGATATCGATAATAGGTGATGCAAGGTGTACGAAGAACTTCAAATAGGATGCGTTAGATCACTGTGGTAGTGGTGGTAAAGCCCGACAATTAGACTGTCGATCATGCTCCTGCAGAATCTTCCGACCGCGATTCCGGGCAATTTCCGGCGAGCTGCTGTGTCGGGGCGTCCAAGGTCGTCTCCTGGGTGGTTGTAGAGCGTGTTTGTGGTGGTCTTTGGACTTGGGGTCGTCGGATGTGTGATCGAGCACAATCGGATTGAGTGGTGGACGTGTGTGTTGAACTGTTGATGTGTTTTTTGGGCTGATAAAGAGGACGATTGGGAAAGCGATAGGATGAGCGTAGGATGTTTATGAGGAGGCTGCAATGTCATCTTCAGATTTCAAAAATCAAATCCCATGATTGCGGGATTGTTTGCTCGTAAATAGGGCAAGAAATCCCCCCGGTAGTACGTGTGGATGAAGGCGCCGAACTTGGCAAGTTGCACCCGTTGGCTTCGTGAAGGAGGAGCAATTTTGGGCGGCTTCTGTGCGCATCCTCAAATGGGCTGAAGCCTGAATGGGTTGGATTTGCTACAGGCCATTACGTGTAAAATGATTGAGCCGGAGACTACGAGTAAATGGTTCAACCTCATGAGTAAAATAATTAAATAGTAGTGTTTAATGAAATAATTTCTAGCGGTTCATGAAATAAAGGGTAGTGGTTTATTAAATAAAGAGTAGTGGTTCATGAAAGAGCATTGGTTCATGAAATACTCCCTCCATTTGAAAATATTTGGCGTTTGACTTTTGTGCACGTTGTTTAAGGAGCTAAAAACTCTATAAAATATTTTTTTAATCAATTTTTTTATAAATTAATACTACCTCCGATCCAAAAAGGATGTCGTTTGACTTTTTAACACGTATTTTAAGGAGCTAAAAACTATATAATATATTAACTTTTTTATTTTTATTTTTTTATAATCTAATACTTATTACCAACAAATATTAAGTTGTAAAAAAATAATTTAAAAAAAAGTTGATATATTATATAGTTTTTAGCTCCTTAAAATACGTGTTAAAAAGTCAAACGACATCCTTTTTGGATCGGATGGAGTACTTATTAAGTATCAATTTATAAGAAAATTTTGATTAAAAAATAATATTTTATAGAGTTTTTAGCTCCTTAAACAACATGCACAAAAGTCAAACGATAAATATTTTCAAACAGAGGGAGTAAAGAGTAGTGATTCATCAAATAAAGAGTAGTGGTTCATGCATGAAACAAATAATTAAAAAAAATAAAAAATAAACATAAAAGAAAGTAAAAGAAGAATGAAAATTTTACAATTATTAAAAGTAGTAGTTAATGAAATAAAGAGTAGTTGTGCGAGTGGGGGACGACTAGGGTGAAAATTTGTGGAAAATTGATGTGCGTAAATGCTGCTAGATTTACTATATTTTGGATTATTTTTATTCACCTAAACCAATCAAATCACTTCTTTCTTTCTCACCGGACTAATGCTTCTCACCCGAACCCTACCCTATATACATATACACATTTCTCGGTATAAATATTATATATATATATATGTAAATACGTAACCTTGCGGGTTATATTTTATACCTTAAAAATTAGTATTATAAAACTAAATAAAAGTAAATTTTCATTTAACTTTATGAAAATATTATAATGTAAAGTTAAATATATTCCTTTGGGTCCAAAATTTCCAAAATGTCATGGGACACTTTCATTAAAATTTAATTGTTCAAGATAGATAATAAATAATTCCCTATACTCATACACCCCAAATTATTACAATATAATTTTATTTAAATTTATCCAATTTAAATAACATGAAGGGACCCTAAATTATTACAATATACTTTTATTTAAATTTATCCAATTTAAATAACATGAAGGGGTATATTGATATAAAAAGTGGTTTTAGGCCATATGCGCTATTTAAGGGGGTTTCATGCAGTTTACTCTTTTTACTACAATCTATTAATATTACTAATTCTATTAGTATTTTACTTATGTGTCATGCTAAGAATTAAACTTGCATTTTTTATTCAAATACTCTTTTCTTATTGGTCGACATTATTAATGGAAGGTTAAATATTTATTTCCTGTATTAAATTTATCACACTTTTGTTTAAAAAGATTTAAGTATATTAAACCTAATTAATGTAAGTTATTCATGATTTTATATGTATATAAAGAATCATCTAACCCACTCTTTATTTTTTTCCAAGTAATTAAATAATCACTTAATTTGTTTAAAATAATTTTTTACGAACATTTTAGGAGTTACAAACATGAAGTTATGAATTTTGAGACAAAAAACAAATATACATTTTGTGTGTTATTCTTCAAAAATTGAAGCAAAACACTATCATTGCCAAAATAATATTGTAAATCTAATTTAATTGTAAACATTAGATATCTAATAAGTATATGTTAATATAGTACTCACACAGTTTATGTTAAAAAGTATATGTTAATTTAGTACTCACACATTATACAATTTTTTTTTGTTAATAAGTATATGCTAATATGAGGGAATGTTAGTAAGTAACCCAACTATCCGAAATGTTTGCAAGGTTAACCCAACCCGAAAAAATTGACTACGTCTCGTGCCTTCAAGGACGTATTTTGATAAACAAATGGGTTATGTAGATATTTAGAATAGCGCTAAAATTTAGAATATAGTCAAACAATGCTTTTAAGAAATCCCGTGCCTTCAAGGCGCGGGTATTACACTAGTTCAAACTAATCAAACTTAAATAATGGCTAATAATTAATTTATGGGCCCGACTATGTTTGGATTGGAGTTTGAAATGATGTTAACCCTAATTTCATTTGACAGTTCAATCAAGAATGCAGTGTAAATTGCTTTGGCTGCACATCATCAAATGATATAACAATGAAGTTGGAATACACATTCACATGTGGTCATGAATACAACAACATTTGTGTACAGATTGCTTGCTTTGTATCATTATTCATCAGTATACAACCTGATAAAAACTCACTCTCAAACTGCGCACCACCAAGCCAACATCAAGAAGATCAAGCTCAAGATCAAGATCAAGATCGCGATCCAATAGATTGATCAAACGAAAGCCCGCTTCAGACTCTTCCGGGAGCATCTGCAACTGAGAATAACGTAAGAAACAAACCTGTACAACAACACAAAGCACACTGTGATCCCAACATTCCTCCACCTACTCTCCTCCCCGAGCCCCTCCTCTCGAAGAACGTCATGGCTGCTCGCCACGCACGTTCCAAACACATACTCCAAGCACCTGTCCGGCCCCGAGAACTCGTTGATTAAGAAGCCTTCATAAGGATACTTGAACAAGGACAGATAGTGCATCCCAATCCAGTATCCCGGGATCTCGTTCTTTGACACAAAGTATCCCGAGAACAAGAAGAATGCGCCCATGACCCCCGAGATCATGGAGCTCCCCACGATGAAATTCGGCACCAAGGCACCGACGCAAACGGTGACAGAGTTCGCGGTGTAGAGGATCAACCAGATGAGGAGCAAGAAGTGGGAGAAGGCTGTGAAGCTTCGGTTCAGCCCCACGAGCCAGTAGACTGGGAAGCTGAATAAGGCTGCTAGGATAAGCAAGAAGGGAAGGTAGACGATCGAGTTTGCGATGACGTAGGAGGAGATACGGTAGCTTCCCCCTGAAGTTTCCTTCATTAGTATCTCCCTCTCCTGCAAGAATATCGGTAGCGCCTCGGTGGTGCTGGAGAGCAAGAATGTGAGCGTGAAGGCGAATAATCCCATCCTTTCAATGGCACCCTCGAGATCTTCGTGGAGATTGAAGAAGATCGAGCCCAAAACTAGGCCGGACACTAGCATTTGCAGCGTCCTGCACGCGAACAGCTCCTTGGTTCTGAGCACAATCTTGGCGAACCTGTGGCTTAAGATCAGGATCTCCTTCAACCTTGAATTGGCGAACTCAAAATCCGATTTATTGGCTCCAAATTCGACTAAACTCTCGATTTCCATCTCTTCATCTGCCACCTTGGACTGCTGAAACAGCTGGTGAAGTGTTCGCCTTATTCTTTGTTGCGGATATTGCTGGATAACCAAAATCTCTTGTGAAAGACTTTGCAGTCGTTGCTGCTGGGGTTTCGGCTGCTGATGATTCCTGATCGCCTCGATGGAGTCCATGGCGAACTCGATGACATTTACGTGGGGCGGAAGCTCGAGGCCGACGTCTTGGAGGGTAGCGGCAAACTCCTCCACGGTGCTGTGCTGGATGACGGAGCCTCCGGCGAGGAGGAGGACGGAGTCGAATAGATTCACGATACGAAATCCTGGCTGGTGGATGCTGAGGATGATGGTCCGAGATTTCTTCTCAGCCATTGATTTCAGCAACTCGATGATCTGTAGCGCAGAGTTGCTGTCGAGCCCCGACGTCGGCTCATCGAGGATCAACACCTCAGGGTCGTGGATGACGTCGACGCCAATCGAAACGCGCCTTCGCTCCCCTCCAGAGACGCCGCGTGTGCCCCCTGCGCCATCGCAGCTGCCAACCCGCGTTCCCGCCACATTCACGAGGCCTAGCTCCTCAAGGAGGGTGGCGACACGAGCGCGGACCTCAGAGGCAGGGAGGCGGAGGCGGAGTTTGGCGGAGTAGAGGAGAGTTTCCTCGACGGTGAGGAGCGGGAAAAGAGTGTCTTTCTGCGTCACATAACCGGAGATTCTCCCAAAATGAGTCGTCTCCTTGCCATTGACGTAGACGGAGCCTGAATCCGGAGTGATTCTCCCGGCGAGGACCTCGAGAAGGGAGGACTTCCCGGCGCCACTAGGCCCCACGATTGCGAGGATCTCACATGGCTTGGCATGGCAGTTAACATTCGTGAGAACCTTCAGGTGGCCGCCTCTACATGAGACGGTGGACGATTCTGTTTTCGGATGGTCAGCTTCCGTGATCTCAATCGTGTAGTTGATTCCAATGGCTTCGACTCGAAGACCTGGTTGTTTCTTCATTTGAGGAACAGAGGCAGAGAAAGCTCTGTTTTTAAGACTCTGTTTCTTGGTTTCTCACTGTCACTATAAATCATTTGTTTTCAGCTACTAGGCCTACCTAGTTTCTTGTTTTGTTTTCTTGCAGCATATATATTGATACCATAGCTTATTCAATACAAATTTAAATAAATGCATTATTGATGAAGTATGAGCAAAAATAATACAGCTAACTAGAAGTATGAGCAAAAATGTTGTTTAGTGATACAGAAATTAGCAGCTGTTTTTTTCCTTCAAGTGTAAAAGATAAAAACAAATAAAAAAAACAGGGCAAAATGGTAGTGAAACCGCAGGAAGATGAAAGCAAGTGTGGTGTTTACAGAGGTGGATTTCCACCATTTTTATTTTTATGTTGTTTTGAAGCTTGTGAGTGCGGGAGGGAGGCTTCACGTGCAGTTTTAAGCTACTAAACAAACACAATACAACTAGTCCTGAATCAGAAGTTGTCAAACTGACAACAAAGCAAAATTGTTTGCAAGAGTTCACATGTTAGCTAATCCTCATCTGCCCATGATGATATATTCATTATTCTATAGAGGGTTACTTATTCTATGCTTGTTTAATAGGAAGGTATTTAATATTTAGATTGGCTTAGGTTCTTATTTGTTTTTATATGTAGAAAATAAGTTCACTAAACCCATCCAGTAGTCACTGGCTAAGAGTTTGTTTGACTTGATATGCTAAAGAGGAGTCTACAATGACTAAAATAAACCAAAGCCCTCAAAATCCATCACTTTGCACTTGTTGGCATTCCCAATTTCTTCATGTCTGATAGATATGCTATATGATGGTGAATCCGTGACAGATTTATTTGGCAAATGGCAGCAAAATAGTGGTTCAAATGAAATCCACAAGTTGTCTAATGAAAGTTAAAATCTCAACTAAAAACCACTGAAGGCCTCTGTCAAAATCAGTCACTCACAGTTAAAAACCAGCCACACATAAAACAACAAGAACAGCCACACATACCAATATACCATTTGCAAATTCTGTAGAATGGGGCCTCAAAAAGCATAGCTAGCTGTTAGCTTCATGACAATGCTAATGTCTTTTGTGATAATAGTTTTTATCCCTGAAAGTTGAAAGAGACTGCACAACGAAAAACATGCAGAGATCATCTAGGTTGTTTTTTAAACCTAAATTTGGAAAAAAGAAACACATGGGTATGTTAAATCCTTTCTTAATTTGTCCTACGGAGTTTAAATATGTGATTAACTTTAAACCGTTTGGGTTTTCACTACATCGAGTAAGATGTACTTCCCAGATATACAGTCCAAAGTTCCTAGAAGAATTCTGTTTTCGCAAGATGCTTGTGAGCTTCTGAAACTTAAAAGGGCTACTATGTTTTCTATCTCAATCCAGTTACAGCTATATGTATCACTAAATCGCCTTCACTAAAATTTCTCCAAAACTGCACCGATCCTATACCAAAGGATGAATAATTTGTGATCTCTATAATCATGGTAACTGATCACAAACGACATACTTGCTAATTGCAATCGGTATCCAATCGAAATGTTTCTTACTTTGTAAGGTCTCAGTAGCTCAGAGATCAAATGTTCTGCGTTTGGAATCTGAACTGACTAGCTAATTAAATACCAGAAGAGTCTTAGTTGTCTAGTTGTAAGCAAATTAGAATCTTCAAGATCATCAAAAGAATAAGAAAACCAGAGAACTGAATAAAGGACCACATTCAATAGTAAAACACAGAGCTAAACAACAAGTTAGACGCTGATTTTTCTTTTATTTTATGGTTTTACTTTATCCCGTGACTTAGTAAAATAATTCAAGTAAAATGACAAAAATAATATTTTCAATCGAAACAGACAGATCAAGAATCATACAGAAAAGATTACCCCGCTATAGCTACAGCTTGTACTTCCAGGGAATCACAAGTAAATGAGTCTTCCTCGTCGGCCTCCAGATCACCATCAGTAGGGATGTATCCAGCCAGTTTCATCTGTCCAGTAAGCATTTTCAGGATCAAGTACACATCTTTTATTCGTACGTGGCGCTTATCTTTTACCATGAAGACATGTATGTCATTTTGCACTTCAATCCAGCTACATCCAGGCTGCTTTACCACTCCCTGTCGTCTCATAAGATTCCTCACATTAGTCACATCCCCCCATTTTCGGAGCTCAGCATACATATTCGAAAGGAGGACATAGGGCCCAGAGTTGGCAGGGTCAATTTCCATGAGCCTTTCTGCCGCATGCTTCCCTATCTCGATGTTTCGGTGGACTCTACAAGCTGCAAGCAGGGAGGCCCATATGACATTATCAGGTTGAATTGGCATTGTCTTGATGAGATCTTTCGCCTCCTCGAGGCAACCAGCTCGACCAAGTAGGTCAACCATGCATGCGTAATGGTCCTTCAATGGTACCAAACCGTGTGACCTGGTCATCGAATAGAAATAATGACGCCCTTCCTCTACAAGACCAGCATGGCTACAGGCACATAACACTCCAATGAATGTGACGTGATCTGGTTTCTCGCCGTATTCTAACATTTCCCTGAAAAGATCAAGAGCTTGAACTCCATAGCTGTTTTGGGCATAACCAACAATCACTGCATTCCATGAAACACAATCCCTCTCAAACATATGTTGGAAAACCGAACATCCATCTTCGATGGATCCGCATTTCATATACATGTCTATAAGGGCATTCCCTACAAATATATCAGATTCCGGACCAGACTGGAATCGAAATCCATGCTTCACCACATGCGCGTGAGTTTGCCTGCCAAGGTTCAGATTCGCCAAGTCGGCACAGGCATTAAGGAGATTCCCAAATGTATAATGCGTAGGCCAAACAGATTCCCTCTTCAGACTGCAAAAGAGGCCAAATGCCTCTTCATTTTCCCCATTTTGCGTATACCCTGCCATAAGGGCATTCCATGACACTATGTTTCTATCTTCCATCTCAAAGAACAACGATTTTGCAGCTGCAACACTTGATGCTTTTGCATATCCACACACCATTGATGTCTCGGATATAACATTTCTAACAGGCATCATGTCAAAAATCCGTCGAGCTTCAGCTATCCTGCCACACTTTGCATACATGTCAACCAACGCATTAGACAAAACCATGTCGTCCCTATACTTGTCTACCTTCACAACCTGACTATGAACTTGCCTACCTTCTCTAATAACCATAAGAGTTGCACAAGCACTAACCACACTCGCCAAGGTGACCTCATCCGGTTTAACACCAGAACCCATCATCCTCGCAAACACTTCAAGAGCTTCACTAGCAGGACCATTCTGCTCGTAGCATGTAATGAGACTATTCCAGGTCACCACATTTCTCTCTCTCATCCCGTCAAAAATCCTACGAGCACAACCAACTACACCACACTTAGCATACATGTCAACAAGAGCAGAACCCATATACACATCCATCACATAAGGAGACTTCGACAACAAGCCATGAACCTGCACCCCCATCGACAAGTCCAGCAACCCAGAACAAGCACTTATAGCACTACCAAACGTATACTCATTGAGACAAAAATCCTCCCTATGCATCTTCACTAGCCACTCGACCGCCTCCCCAAACCGACCATGCTGCGCAAAGCCGGACACCATCGAATTCCACGAGCATTGATCAGGCTCCGGGATAGACCTAAACAGCCCCAACGCCTCATCAAGGAAGCCAAGTCTCGTCAAGGCGGAGATCATGGAGTTATATGTGAAGGTGTTTCTGAGGGGCATTCCGTCGAACACCTTGTGCGCGTACCCCATACACCCGCATTTAGCGTAGGCGTCGATGAGCCTGTTCTGGATGAACACTTCTGATGCGAAGTGCGTCTTGAGGATTCGCGCGTGAACACGCCTAGTACCTGTGAGCGACCTCGAGTGGATGCACCGGCCAAGTAAGTTGGCAAAGAGAGATGAATCGGAAAAGGAGAGGTCATCGGCGATTTGTCGGACGAACCCATTTCTTGCCATCCCATTGCTCTGGGAGTTGAAACAAAGGGTTTGAATTTTATGAGTTTGGGAGTTTGAGTGCCATAGATTCAATCTAGGAAGGGGTTAGATGTGTAGGTAGGCGGGATTGGTTTTGAAAGCTGTTCCCGCGCAGACGTCTACTTCGGTAAGATCATGCACAACATAAACTTATTTTTTTTTCTATCACATCAGTTAAATTAAAGATATTATTCCATCTTTTTATTATTTGCATCTTCGGTGCCCCTCTCTCGGACCCTTTTTTTTTGTCAAAAGGAGAGGCGGAGCTCTCCGCGCATCTAGCCGCACTTTTATTAATACGAAAAAAAAGGGCTAAGTAGTCAGCATACGGGGATAGCCCGACCCCTTACATCATCCTGCAAAAAACTAGAAACACTATCCGGGGGATCAAACAGTACAGTTAACCCAATGTCATAAGTAAAAGCTATACTAGCAAGGTGGTCCGCTACACGGTTAGCCTCGCGGAACACATGACGAAACTGGATAACCTAGTCTCTACTTAAAAAGCCTTGGCATTTATTAACCAGGCTAGCGAGTGGATGACAGCGGGCCAATTGTTTGCCTAGGATGTCCACTACAGTACGTGAGTCCGTCTCCAGAATCACGCGTCTGTAGCCTCCATCCCAAGCAAAACAAAACATAGCATTCAACTTGAAATAAATGTTACTCGGACCCTTAAGTTAGTTTTTATGATTTTTTTTTCAATTAATAAATTATTATTATTGTTATTATTATTATTAAATTGTGAAATGGATAAAAAAAATTAAACAAAACATAGCATTCAACTTGAAATAAATGTTACACGATACAATGATAACAAGAACAACCACGGAAAATGCAATGACACAAATATTACCATACAACGATAGAATCAAATGAAACCGAAAATGCAATTGTTGAAACAGATAGCTTGAACTCTTCCACCTAATTCCCATCTCCTTGTGGTCTAAATTTCTACCAAATATGCTCAACCAAGTCTGCCTTGAGTTAATGGTGTGAGCCACTATCTCGAACATGCGCTCGGTTTTGAATGAAGTTGTTCATCGTAGTTGGTAATTTCATTGGGGTGATTCCATCTTCTACTACTTGATCATATTCTGTCGTGTTGCACTGCTGTTGATAGTCGTCGCGTTCATCTTCAACAATCATGTTATGGAGAATGATGCACGCCTTCATTATTTTCTTAATCAATGTAATATCCCATGATCGTGTTGGACGACGAATAATAGCAAAGCGAGCTTGTAGTATTCCAAATGCTCGTTCGACATCTTTACGAGTCGATCTTGGAGTTAGGCAAACAACAAATCCTTTGCCCCGAAGGGATACCTGATTGTTGGGATAAACGTTGCCCACTCATGGTAAATTCCATCCGCCAAGTAGTATGTCATGTTGTACTCATGTCCGTTTACAAAAAAAAAATTTGTTGTTGGAGCTCTACCATGTAAAATATCATCACATACAAGAGAACGATCTAGAACATTGATATCGTTACACATACCTAGTGTTTCAAAAAAAGCATGCCATATCCAAAGATTGTACGAGGTGACTTCTTCGAGGACAACTGTCAGTTTCCTCTTATGGCTATTAGTATATTAACTTTGTCATGCGACCGAATAATTTTTCCATTCCCAATGCATGCAATCAATACTCCTGATCATTCTCGGCCAACCACGTTACTCGCCCACATACAAGAGCCGTTGCATATCCGATGACATGGGCTTACGTAAGTACTCGGCACCAAATAACGATATGACCCCATCAACAAAGTTGGACATACAATCTCTTGTTGTTGTGGCAGCAATGCGAACGTAAGAACTCGACTCCTTTTTCTTTGCTTTGTTCTTCTTCTTTATAGGACATTCTTTGACGAGATAATCTGTTTCACCACATTCATAACAAGTAAGAACTCGACTCTTCTTAGAAGAGTTAGAAGGCTTACCTTTGGCGAATTGTTTTTTCATTTACAATATGCGTGCTAATCCACGAGTGATTAGAGCAAAAGGATTTTCATCATCGTCGCTATCCGAGTCTTCTGATGGTTCTTCTTTCTTGACCTTAAGAGCAAGGTTTTTGAGATTGGTAGGAAGTTCCCCATCGTCCTTGTTGAGGATCATTTCATGGGTTATTAACTTTCCAAGTAGATCATCAAGAGCCAATGTTCTAAGATCTTGAGCTTCTTCTATGGCCGTCACTTTATGACCCCATTTAGCTTTAGGTAAGCACCTTAGTATCTTTCTAACCTTTTCTTCATTCAAAAAGGTCTTACCTAATGAGTCAAGGTTATTTATGATTTCCGTAAAACGGGTAAACATAGTTTTAACTGACTCATCAGGGTTCATCTTAAACAATTCATACTATCTAAGAAAGATACTGATTTTGGTCTCTTTGACCTAGCTGGTTCCTTCATAAGTGACCACCAATTTATCCCAGATTTCTTTTGTTGTTCTGCACGAAGAGATACGGTTGAAATCATTCGTACTCAAACCACAGTACAGAAGATTTATGGCTTTGAAATTCATAGCCATACTTTCTAAATCAGTCTGGGTATACTCATCCTCTGATTTGTCCACTCTTGTTCCATTAGGACCTTCTTTCTTGGGGATATTTGGTCCTCGCATAATGATATGCTAGAGTTCCAAATCTTGATCAATAACAAACATTTGCATTAGAGATTTCCAATGCATGAAGTTATTCCCAACAAAGAGAGGTGGACGAGAGATAGATCTTCCTTGGCCGAAACCACCTTGCCCTTCACCTGCCATGGTTAGACTCACAGATAGTAATATCTAAGATACGTGAGTAAGGCTCTGATACCAATTGAAGTACGGAATAGGCAGATATAATGCACGAATATACTCCAGAAGGGGGGTTGAATGGAGTATGGCAACTTTTCGCAAAACTAAACTGTAAGACCTTACTGCTGACAGTAAGACCTCATCTGCAAAACAGAAGCAAGTTAAACCGAGACAAAGACTAAGATCAAGCAAGAGAATAAGCAATAAAGTAAACGACAGAAAGAAAAGAACACGAGACTTGTTAACGAGGTTCGACACAACTGCCTACGTCCCCGCCTAAGGTTATCCAACCCGTAGGATTCAACAACTTTATTTCACTTTATCTTATGAGCCCTAGATACAACCTCTAGAAGACCTTCCCTCTTCTAGACTAACTTCCTATCTAGCAACCCAAGCACACTAGTGAAATAAAGCTTCTAAGGATACCGGAGTACCCTCTATGATTGGGTAAAGAACCCTGAGTGTAACTCAAAATGAATTGTACTATGAAGCTCAAAAGAAAACCTCACACACTCAAAGTAAATACAATACTAAGCCAAAGGAGCGATGTGAGATGCGAATGCTTTACATGAGAAGTGATTGCAGTAGAACGTTGCGCACTGTGTTGATGTATCTTCTGCAGCCTCTACCTTCTCCTTTTAAATAGACAACACGTCCATTTTTGAATTCAAAAGCGAAAGCCTTAAACTTCTCTAGGTTTGATGATAGACGTTTCACCATATTCTACTGAAGAGCGAGATCTTCGCCTGTTTGAAAAGAATCTAAACCTTCACTTTGAATCTATTGAAATCTCAAGTGCAGAAATACGTTGGAGGAGCCTTGGACTTGTTTAAACAAATCCTATAGAATCTCAACAAACCAAAGAAGAACAAATCTGAAACAGATTTTTGTTTAAGCCTTATTCAAATACAGAACTAGGCCCATCTTAGATTAGACCCAATTATATTAAATCTGTTAGGCTCATTTCGTAACATAGGCCCAATGAACATTAAGCCCAATTACATAGAATTTGAATCTCATCAACTCCGAAGTTTCTTCAACACCATGATGCCCCATGGTAAGATCTTACCAAATTCTGGAATCCTGAGTTTTGGCTTTTCATCAACCAATACTTTATCCTCATCAAGGTGGAGTTTAACAATCTCCCCTTGATGAAAGACAAAACTTGTGAGCTTGTGCCTGTACCTGTTTCGAGTGATAAACAACCAGCAGCATATATATAACATAGTGCAATAGATAATGTTGGATCAAAGTTGAAGAGTTTTTAAAAACCTAAAAACAGTAAGGCCAGCAAAGCAAAAGTAAGGCCTTACAACCAGAGTTCTCCCCCTTTTTGTCTTTCAACAAGAAGGGAAGAGAGAGTTTTCAAAATACCAGCAAACAAAAAGTATTAAAACATAAAATAGTTTTCCAGACATGCAAAACATAGCTCCAGAGGCCATCACTCGTCATCAGACAATACAACCACCTCCTCCTTGTACCATTGGCCATACTTGGGATGCACATCCTCCGGAGCTCGGCGCCCTTGGAAGATCTTCTCACGCCACCTATTCTTTGCGTTTGTCACTGTGTGAACCTTCCACATCTCGGCCTGCCGCTTTGCTTCCTCATCCCTCCATTTCTTCACAATACCATACTCCTCTACAGTGAGGACAGTTGGTTCCGGGAAGAGAGGACGTAGGATAAAGCGTTTCAGCACCTTGCGTTCACAGTTGATGAGTACGTTCTTGGCCGTCTCCTCCACATGTGTGACAGCGTCAGCATCCAGTGGCATAATCGACGTTGTGGCTCGGTGGTTCATGCCACACAACATGAAAAGCTGATTCAGTTTTTCATCCATAATCAAGAGCCGATGGTGGCTGTCATCCTGACGATCGACAATGTCTGCTCTAGCGGCGTTTAAATCCTTCCGAAGCACGTCCACCTCTGCTTCCAGATCCTCGATTCGTTGCTCCAACTTCACAGTGTCCCCTTGAGCTTGGGAAGGGGTCTTCAAAATTCAGCCTTCGGCCAGAGTTTGTTCAATTCCCAATCTCTTCCAACAATCCTCATCAATTCGGCTGGTGTGAGAGACATATTCCTCCCCTTGTGTGTCAATATCGAAAAACTCAAAGATCTTAGGGAGGAAGTTGGCATAAGGCAGAGGTGCGGTCAAAGGTGTGTTAATGGTATGAAGCATGTAGGAGAGAATCAAATCAGGGACATCAATCTCAAAGCCCGCCATAATCAAATAGAGCACATGAAGCAAATTGTCAGTGACAAGTTCGCGAGAGTTTTTCCGAGGCATTACACAGCGAGCGAGAATGGTGAAAACCATCTTAGCTTCAAGGGAGAGGATGTTATGAGTGTGTTTGGGTTTAGGCTTGAAGGATTCGGTGGGAGGGACAGGTCTCACAAAGAATTCCTTTTGTGCTTTTTGAAGACAATAGGTTTTGGTGGGGTGATCTTGTGTGTTGATTTCTTCAGGAATGCCAAGGATAAGGGATAAGGAGGAGCGGGTGAGAGTAATGTGACGCTGCTTGACTTGAGAAGAAAGAGTAAGGACTTCTTTTTCTCTATGGGCAATGAGATTCACAAAGAAGAGTCGGGTGAGGCATGGATAGGCAATGGTTCCGGGGTTGAGGAGAGACCAGACATGTGAGTTCTTCAATAGATTGACACACGGGAGGTGTGTGGATTCTAGAAAATCTAGATCCACATGCTCACATAAGGTTATGGGTCGATTAACGAACCCATCCTTTCAGATTTAGTGTGATTGCCGAACCAAGCGAGAGGGGTGTCGGAGAATACCTCTTGATCCATTGGAGCCTGGAGGTGTTGAAGCGGAGCCTTCTTAGGAGCGCGAGGATTCACCTGGCGCGGATGATTGCGAGGAGGATAACGGGGCTCCCGCTTGATGATCTTCCGGCGATCGCGAGTTCCCTCACCCTCACTCTATGAGGAGGTTTCCAATCGCCGGAGAACAACCTTTCCTTTGTAATCGTCGTCGATTGCTATGCCCTTGCCTTTGTGATCTGAGGTGCGGAGCCTTTTGGAACCAGATCGGGTAGAGGGAGAGGAAGAGTTTTTCTTTGGAGCCATGAATTCAATGGAGCTCTTGAGTGTTTTTGGGAAGAGGAGAGATCAGAGAGGGAGAGAGAATCGAAAGTGAAAGGGATGATTTGACGGGTGGGAGAGAGAGGTATAAATAGGAGGAGAAAAACCTTTGAACTTCCAAATAAAATCTCAAAACTTAAGATCTCCCCAGTGAAATTAAAAACTCTCCGTAAAAACCGGTCCAAATCATTCAATGTGAAACCAATTTTCGAAAATAAATGGATAAGAGCAATTAAAGATATAACAAGAAGAGATAAATCCAAAAAGATCTTAACCGAAAATAAAATCGGATTTTTTTAATTAAATTCTTTTTGGTTAAAAATCTAAAGAGATAAAACTAAAAAGATTTGACAAACAAAATCCCAAAACAAGGGAAAATCAGTTTTAAAAGGAAATATGTTCAAAAGATAAATTTTCTTTTAGTTAAATATCTATAAAGATATTAACTAAGAGATCTAATCCATAATACGATATTATGAAAAAAATGATTCATCACCTTACTATGAATTAGTAAGGTCTTGAAATCTTTTTCAAGACCAGGAAGTAGGGAATATGATCTTATAAGATTGCTCCCCCTACGTTGATGCTTCCTTATTAAGCATTCCAAGTTCTAGCCTGATGAAATTGAATCTCTATTTGGGTAAGGGTTTTGTGAAGATATCTGCAAGTTGTAGTTCAGTAGAGATGAATGTCAAGGACACATCTCCTTTTTCTACATGATCTCGAATGAAGTGGTGTCTCACATCAATGTGTTTCGTTCTTGAATGATGTACAAGATTTTTTGAAATAGAAATAGCACTTGTGTTGTCACATTTTATGGGTATGCCCTTATAGTTGATTCTAAGATCTTGGAGTTGTTGTGCAATCCATAAGATTTGAGCACAACAGGCTCCAACAACAATATATTCAGCTTCGGTCGTTGAGAGGGCCACTGAATTTTGCTTCTTGGAATGCCAACTTATAAGGGATGACCCAAGAAATTGACAACATCCGGAAGTACTTTTCCTATCCACTTTATATCCTGCAAAATCAGCATCGGAGTATCCGACAAGATTGAAACTAGATTGAGTGGGATACCATAATCCGAGATCCTTTGTACCATTTAGATATCTCAAAATCCTTTTTACCGCTAAAGATGTGATTCTTTCGGGTTAGCTTGGAATCTGACACACATGCAAACACTAAACATAATGTCAGGTCTACTAGTAGTAAGATAAAGAAGAGAGCCGATCATACCTCGATATTCTTTCTGATTTACCTGTTTTCCGGTAAGATCTTGATCCAAAGAAAGGGTAGAACTCATTGGAGTTTTAGCCACTTTGGATTCACTCATCTTGTACTTCTTGAGAAGTTCTCAAGTGTATTTTCCTTGATTAAGGAATATACCTTTAGAACTTTGATGAACATGTAGACCAAGAAAGAAATTCAGCTCCCCCATCATACTCATCTCGAATTCCTTGCACATCATATTTGAAAATTCCTTGCACAAAGATTCGTTAGTAGCTCCAAACAATATATCATCTACATAAATTTGTACAACAAGGATATCATTACCTTGGGTTTTGATGAATAGAGTTTTGTCAATTAATCCCCTTTTGAAATTATTTTCCAAAAGATATTTTAAAAGTCGCTCATACCAAGCTCTTGGGGCTTGCTTCAAGCCATAAAGAGCTTTGTCGAGCTTATAAACATGATCTGAAAATTCATCATTTTCAAAACCGGGAGGTTGAGCGACATAAACCTCTTCATCCAGGAAACCATTCAAAAAGGCACATTTAACGTCCATTTGAAAGAGTTTGATGCTCGTGAATGAAGCAAAGGCAAGGAGCATACGAATAGCTTCTAGTCTGGCTACGGGAGCAAACGTCTCCTCGTAGTCAATACCTTCCTCTTGATTGTATCCTTGAGCAACAAGACGAGCCTTGTTTCGAATGATGTTTCCTCCTTCATCAAGCTTGTTTCGAAATACCCAACGAGTTCCAATAATAGATTTACCCTTTGGCCTTGCCATAAGGGTCCATACTTTATTTCGTTCAAACTCGTTAAGCTCATTCTGCATGGCTGTAATCTAATCAGGTTCTTGAAGAGCTTCGGTATATTTCTTGGGTTCTACAAGAGAAACAAATGCGTGAAAAGCACATAAATTTCTAACTTTAGAACGTGTTTGAACACCAGATGAAGGGTCAGAAATGATATCTGAAGTAGAGTGAGATGAGGCATGTTTGAATCTTCTTCTTGCAGATCCTTGGCTAGGAGTAGGATCACTGGAAGTGTAAGGATACGGCTCCTGAGGTTCAGGAGGATTCGTAGGATAAGGGCCTTGAGGTTCCGGAGGAGGCCCATTTTCAAGACTGGCTTCATTTGTAAGGCCTTGAGACATAGTTTCAAGACCTTGTGACAGCTTAGTAAGATCTTGAAATGGTTCCGGCATATTTCTGGATTTGCTCTTTTCAGGATGATTGCCTTCTCCATCTAATTCATCTCCCTCATGAATATTCAAGTTCAAATATGCAAATCCTTCACTCAAGATACCGTTGTCACTTTCATCAAATAATACATGGATGCTTTCTTCGACGATTTTGGTACGTTTATTGAATACTCGATAAGCCTTGCTTTGAGTCGAGTATCCAAGAAATATACCTTCGTCGTTGTGTGCATCAAATTTCTCAAGATTATCCTTACCATTGTTATGCACGTAACACGTACATCCAAATGGTTTAAAGTATGATATGCTTGGTTTTCTTCCTTTAAAAAGCTCATAAGGAGTTTTCTTTAAAATTGATCTAATTAAACATCTATTGAGAATATAATTTGCTGTATTCACAGCTTCTGCCCAATATGACTTTGGCAGATTATTCTCCAATAGCATAGTCTTGGACATTTCCTCTAGGGTGCGGTTCTTTCG
The DNA here is from genome assembly GCA_963922045.1 of Persicaria maculosa. Taxonomy (NCBI): domain Eukaryota; kingdom Viridiplantae; phylum Streptophyta; class Magnoliopsida; order Caryophyllales; family Polygonaceae; genus Persicaria; species Persicaria maculosa. The sequence goes on from OY998271.1 coordinate 42,629,415, forward strand.
TTCCACAACACCATTTTGTTGAGGTGTCCTAGGAGCCGAAAAATTGTGAGAAATATCATATTTTGCACAAAATAAATCAAAGTTTAATTGATCAAATTCTCTACCATGATCACTTCTAATAGAAACAATAGGTAGGTTTTTCAAAGTTTGTAACTCCTTACAAAGTTTAGAAAAATAAAACAGAGTTTCTGATTTATCTTTGAGAAAGAAAACCCAAGTAAATCGAGAGTAATCATCAACAATAACAAATATGTATTGTTTACCTTTGGGAGATTTGACACGCATAGGTCCGCAAAGATCCATGTGTAGAAGCTCCAAAGGTCTAGTAGTACTAACGACCAGCCTCTTTTTGAATGGACTACGGGTATGTTTACCTCTTGAGCAGGCTTTGCAAAGATCATTCACCTTGAAGTTTAAATTAGGAAGGCCTCGAACAAGGTCCTTTGAAAGGAGTTTGCTGAGAGTATGCATACTTATATGTCCAAGTCTCATATGCCAAACCCTTGGATCTTCTGATTAGGCCTTGAGACATTTCAGATTGGAGCCTGCAATACGATTAGTGTTAAGAGCATAAATGTTAGAGTCCCTGTATGCAGTAAGAACAATTTCTCCAGTCTCTTCATCTTGTACAACACACTTCTTCCTGTTGAAGCTAAAAAGATTTCCCTTATCACAAAGCTGCGAAACACTAAGAAGATTATATTTCAAGCCATCAACAAGATATACATCATTGATAGAACTATTTGAATCAACACCAATGTTACCAATACCAACGATGTTGCATTTTGCTTTATCACCAAGAGTAATAGTTCCACCGGATTGCTTCTTTAGATTGTGAAAAAGAGATTCTTTTCCACTCATATGTCTTGAGCAACCACTATCCATTATCTATTTTTGATCCTTGGCCTTGGTGATATCCTGCAAAATACAAAATCAACCTTTTCGGCTAGACCAATAAACTGATTTGGATCCATTGTGGGGGTAAACCATATTTGGTAACCTTGTCCCTTTTGGAACTCAAATCTATCTTATCCGCTCATTTAACCGAACAGGAAAAGTATTCTTAATAATGTAAGGATCTGTTCTCCTATAAGGACACGTTTCCTTTACATGACCTTTCTTACAACAAAAGAAGCAAGTTGGAGATCGCCAACTTTCTTTAGCCTTAACGAACTTGGTAGTAGGCTTTGCAGGAAAATTCCTGTTATATCCTATACCACTTCGATTTAAGGAGAGTTGTTGTTCTCCAAGCATCTTGTCAAGAGTTGCTTTGGATCGAGTGAATTGCACAAGGGTTGTTTGTTGATCTTGACATTTTTTAGAAAGCTTCACATTTTCATTCTTAAGATCATTATTATGACTCTTAAGAGAAGAGTCGACGTTTGCCTTAAGTTCAGAAATTTCTGATCGTAAGGTCTTACTCTCTGTGATAACCTCAGAATTTTGGCTATCAAGATCTTGCAATTTCTGCGACAGCTTCCTTATGCATATCTCTTGATCCTGCACTTTTTCTTTCAAGCAGCTGATTTCTTTGTTGTAAGTTTCTTCATTTGAAATCATATTCTTCAAGAATTCATATAAAACATTGATAGGGCTAGAGAGAAGATTCCTTACAACTCCATCTAAGTGTTGATCCTTGTTCTCGTCGGATTTTGCCATAAGGCATAGGTTTGCATGTTCCTCTTCCGCATTTGAGTCACTTGAACAATCTGAGTCACTCCAAGAAGCCATCACTTTCTTGTTGGACTCCTTTTTCTTTGTTTTGTTCTTCTTCTTTATAGGACATTCTATGACGAGATGATCTGTTTCACCACATTCATAACAAGTAAGAACTCGACTCTTCTTAGAAAAGTTAGAAGGCTTACCTTTGGCGAATTGCTTTTTCATTTTCAATATGCGTGCTAATCCACGAGTGATTAGAGCAAAAGGATCTTCATCATCATCGCTATCCGAGTCTTCTGATGGTTCTTCTTTCTTGACCTTAAGAGCAAGGTTTTTGAGATTGGTAGGAAGTTCCCCATCGTCCTCGTTGAGGATCATTTCATGGGTTATTAACTTTCCAAGTAGATCATCAAGAGCCAATGTGCTAAGATCTTGAGCTTCTTCTATGGCCGTCACTTTATGACCCCATTTAGCTTTAGGTAAGCACCTTAGTATCTTTCTAACCTTTTCTTCATTCAAAAAGGTCTTACCTAATGAGTCAAGGTTATTTATGATTTCCGTAAAACAGGTAAACATAGTTTTAACTGACTCATCAGGGTTTATATTAAATAATTCATACTGTCTAAGAAAGATATTGATTATGGTCTCTTTGACCTGGCTGCTTCCTTCATAAGTGACCACCAATTTATCCCATATTTCTTTTGCTGTTCTGCACGAAGAGATACGGTTGAACTCATCCGTACTCAGACCACAGTACAGAAGATTTATGGCTTTGAAATTCTTAGTCACACTTTCTAAATCAGTCTGGGTATACTCATCCTCTGATTTGTCCACTCTTGTTCCATTAGGACCTTTTTTCTTGGGGATATTTGGTCCTCGCATAATGATATGCCAGAGTTCCAAATCTTGATCAATAACAAACATTTGCATTAGAGATTTCCAATGCATGAAGTTATTCCCAACAAAGAGAGGTGGACGAGAGATAGATCTTCCTTGGCCGAAACCACCTTGCCCTTCATCTGCCATGGTTAGACTCACAGATAGTAATATCTAAGATACCAATTGAAGTGCGGAATAGGCAGATATAATGCACGAATATACTCCAGAAGGGGGGTTGAATGGAGTATGGCAACTTTTCGCAAAACTAAACTGTAAGACCTTACTGCTGACAGTAAGACCTTATCTACAAAACAGAAGCAAGTTAAACCGAGACAAAGACTAAGATCAAGCAAGAGAATAAGCAATAAAGTAAACGACAGAAAGAAAAGAACACGAGACTTGTTAACGAGGTTCGGCACAACTGCCTACCTCCCCGCCTAGGGTTATCCAACCCGTAGGATTCAACAACTTTATTTCACTTTATCTTATGAGCCCTAGATACAACCTCTAGAAGACCTTCCCTCTTCTAGACTAACTTCCTATCTAGCAACCCAATCACACTAGTGAAATAAAGCTTCTAAGGATACCGGAGTACCCTCTATGATTGGGTAAAGAACCGTGAGTGTAACTCAAAATGAATTGTACTATGAAGCTCACAAGAAAACCTCACACACTCAAAGTAAATACAATACTAAGCCAAAGGAGCGATGTGAGATGCGAATGCTTTGTAGGAGAAGTGATTGCAGTAGAACGTTGCGCACTGTGTTGATGTATCTTCTGCAGCCTCTACCTTCTCCTTTTAAATAGACATCACGTCCATTTTTTAATTCAAAAGCGAAAGCCTTAAACTTCTCCAGGTTTGTTGATAGACGTTTCACCATATTCTACTGAAGAGCGAGATCTTCGCCTATTTGAAAAGAATCCAGAACCTTCACTTTGAATCTGTTGAGATCTCAAGTGCAGAAATACGTTGGAGGAGCCTTGGACTTGTTCAGACAAATCCTATATAATCTCAACAAACCAAAGAAGAACAAATCTGAAACAGATTTTTCTTTAAGCCTTATTCAAATACAGAACTAGGCCCATCTCAGATTAGACCCAATTATATTAAATCTGTTAGGCTCATTTCGTAACATAGGCCCAATGAACATTAAGCCCAATTACATAGAATTTGAATCTCATCAACTCCGAAGTTTCTTCAACACCATGATGCCCCATGGTAAGATCTTACCAAATTCTGGAATCCAGAGTTTTGGCTTTTCATCAACCAATACTTTATCCTCATCATGGTGGAATTTAACAACAGTGAATTTTTAATACAAAGGAATACATGTCTCCTCGTTCGAAAACGTCGTCGGAAGAGGGCGTCATTGTAGGTTGGGTTCTCGGCAAAGTAGTCACTGAACAAACATTCATGACCACCCTCACGATCTCTTTCTATGTACGATCGAAGTGCTCTTCCTCTTGAGTTGGATCCTCTCACCGGTCTTGATAGTCGGATGATATAATCATCCATAATCTTGGCGATCTTATCTTCCACTTCGGTGTCTACGACTTCGGGAGGTGGGAACATTATATCCTCAAGTGATGAACTCGATGATGATGATGAGTTCGAAGATGACATTTTTTGTGTGGTTTAAGGGGATGTTTTTTTTTATAGTGAAATTGATGGAAAGTTGTGTGATGATTTGTAGTGGAATTGTAGATTATATATAGAGTAGGAGAATGTGTTGGGAAGAGGGAGTATGGTTGGTAGGGCCGTTATTCGAGCCGAGTATTGGTTGTTCATATTCAGTTCATTTAGGATATGAACGAGCTCGAGCCGAGCCTAAATTTTTAATCGAGCTTAAAAATGTGCTCATACTCGGCTCGTTTAGGAAATAAATAAGCTCGAGCTGAGATTTTTTCGAGCTTTAAGCAGTTCTACTTGTTCATAATACAGTAACTTAAAGAAAATTTTCGAGCTTTAAGCAGTTCTACTTGTCCAACACTTTCCACTTTTCTTTAGCTATAAAAGGGGTTGAAATTTTACAAGTCTGGGGTTGAGACGTACTCCCATATGCAAAAATAAAAACAAAAAACAAAAAAAAAATCAGCAAGAAGCGAAAGGAAAAAAAAAGGAGAGCAAAACACTTAAAAAATCAGTGTCAATCTCACACAAATAAGGTAGCAATCCCACCATTGTTCATGTTTTTTATTCTTGAAACTATGCCCTTGAGAACCTTGTGAGCTTTTTCGTGTGGTTTGAGTTTCGGAATCACTAAATCACTTAAACTGGGTCGAAGTGTTGTCGAAATTATCCTAGTTCGATTCTTGAAACTCGACCCTCGAGAACCTTGCGAGCTTCTTCGTGTGGTTTGGGTTTCAGAATCATCAAATGCTCGTAAATCAAGGGGAAGTGCTGCTGAAATTTTATTAATAGGTCATGTTTCTGATTCTTGAAACTTTGCCGTCGAGAACCTTGCGACCTTCTTCGTGTGGCTGAGTTTCAGAATCATCAAATGACCTTAAATCAAGGGGAAGTGCTAATGAAACTTGCCTAAACAGTTGGATAACCCCAAATTAAAAAGTATGTGTTAATTGAAATCAAACTTCACTACTTTCACACTGAAATTGGACAGTGGCTAAAATAAAAAAATTCAGACACAATTGATGGTTCAAGACTTCAAGTTCACTGCTGGTCGGGTCTGGGAACTTAAAAAAAAATCAAATTGAAGTTCAAGCTTACCAAATCTAGAAATTTGAAAAACTGGACCTATACAAAATAAATTCCTAAAATAAATTGAGGGATCGGTACTCAGATTTTCCATCTCAAACAATGCATACCCATCGAAACTCAAAATCAGACAAAGCAAAATAAAAGAAAAAAAAGTGAGAAAGGAGAGAAAGGCAGTGCACCTGGCTTCACCCACCAAAGGGTGGCCGCTCTGAAATCGCAGCCCTTGCCTCCAAATGCTCAAGGTCGAGATCCTTGGTCTCTTCCATATTCCCCGAAACGAAAAGCCCCAAATTGCACAAATTGGAACCCTAGAAATTGTAAAAAAAATATGTTAAATTTGAAAATTTGAGCATACGATTAAAGGAAAGGACAAAAGAAGTGCCTAATTCGAGCTTAATCATACAAATAGAAGATTTAAGGGCTAAAATTCGAAAACCCTAAAAAATTAACTGGGCAAAGGTCCGAATTAGAACTTATTCCGGTCTTTCGTTGAGGTCGGAGCCTTGTCCTCTCCTTCTTTGGTCTTCTTCCGGACGCGTGAGCCTCAAATTTCCAGGTGGCTACTAACAAACGAGCAAGAGAGAAGGGAGTCGAGCTTGTTCGTAGAGAAAAAAAAAAAGAAATGAAGGAGACAGAGATGTCAAGCCTTCAAGGATGAATGACATCATTTTGCTTTTAAAAAAAATATGGGCAACGGGAGGGCTCATTTCACTTTTGATTGACTAGGCCACCCCTTCCATCTCACAAACATATGCCCATCTCATCGCACCGCCACCCACCATCCCAATATCACAATGCAGCAAAAGCCCGAAAAAGTAGGCGAAAAACACAATCGATGCTAGGTGAGCAAATGAAGAAGGACGAATCGACCACTCCCACCAAACCTTCACACATCCACTTGAGGATGCAAGTCGACCCACACATTGGCAAACTGGGGCTAACCGAAGTGACAGACAATAACCTGGAGGGAGCTACCTCCAAATAGGGCTCAACTTTAATAGATCTGTAGAAGATTTGATATTGATGGTGGGTGCACAACTCAAACGGCAAGGGTTTGGTTTGGTCAAACAGAGACCAGAGGCGAAAGGGGGAAAAAGGGCGCATGAGGGGCACGTACAAGAAGACTAGGAGAGCACGATATCTTTTTAATTGAATGTATTGTTTTCTAAAACAAAGACTTCTACTGAGTTCTCACGTGTATTTTAAACATGTTTTGGGTGTGCAACTCATTGAAAAAAGCACACACAAAAAGAGTGAAAGTAACAACAAGGCAAATAGGTGAGGAAAGCGACTAAGAGGGCATTGGTGTCATGTTCGGGAGTCAGGTATTCGGGTGGTGTAGTGTTGCTGTTATTAGTCGGTCTCGGTATACATCGATCTGTTGAGGAGGTGCATATATGAGTCGGGGCTGGCCGGAGTCGTGTGTGTTCGGGACGCTGAATTCAAGAGACGCTTCTCCGAGCTTCATCTTTACTACCCATATGAGATCAAGTTTTGTTGCATTGTCGTTCAATAATGCTTTTTGCTTAGTGTTTAATTTGGATTATAACTGACTTTTTTGACAAGAGGTTTTATTTGATTGACTTGGGTTTCCCTTGGTTCGATCGGTCTTGTCTACTATGGCGCCTTACTTTTCCTTTACTCGACTCGTCGACCTCTCGATCTACTAAATTTATTTTACAGTTGGAATTATTTACTTATTTAAAAAAAAGGTGAGGTTAGTGGGGAGGAAGACACCGACGTCAGGTACGGAGATGGCGAAAGCCGGGAGAGTAGCTCCGACCGGCAGATTTATCTCACGAAAGCTTTCTCCATTAACGGTGTCTCTCTACGCCATCATTCTTTTCAGCTTTTCTGTCTTTCTCTTCTTCTTCTACTCCAAGGACGTGCTCCAAAACGAAACTACGCCACTCATTTCCCATGATTCTAGGTCTAAACCTCAAAGATCCGAGCCGGTATTTCAATTCCTTCCTTGTTCATGCATTTGGTTCATTTGACTCAGTTCTAGAATCGGTATTAGTTATGTTATCGAATTAAATTGCCGTCGTATGATGCAAATTCGATGCTTAAATTGGGGGAAACTAGTTGTGTCTCCGCGTATCTAGATTTGTGGTATACTATTTTTAGTTGTATTGTTAGGTGTTTATTTATTGGGATTTTAGAAAATGGAGGATGAAATGTTATGTCATTTGCACTTCCAAGTAAATGCTGTGGCATTGCTTCAGTTTTGATCGAGTTCATTTGTCTGCTGCTCCATTGTCCTTGTAGTATGAATTATGAACAACATATATCAGTAAACTGAAATCTAGCATTGTTAAAAGAAAGATAAGTGGAATAATGGATGTACTCTTGGGCAAAGGAGTGATTAGTTTTATATCAGAGAAGTTCATCCACAACTACTAGGATTAGGATCTGTTCAAGCTCATGAAATCATAGCCCACTAATGAATTCATGATCTTGAACTGATCCTACATCTGAGCCGGGCTAAGAAGTGCATGTTATTCTTTGGCATGGAAGCACTACATCGTTGGTAAAACGTGGTCTTCTGTCTTAAAATTTATGCCAGATGCTGAATTTTCTGCTGTCTTTCTTTTATAGTTTCCATTCTGTTAACAGAAGGGATATTTGAGCTTTTCTGTTATATTCTCTCAGTTTTTCTTTTTTGTTCCCTTGTTAACACACGACCACAACTTTTTTGGTCCTTGATTACTCTGAATATGTATACAAATTTATGATGTTTTATTTATCACATGACTTCTTTGTTTTTCCTCTCATCTTTTATTCTAGATTGCAAATGAAAAGCTATGGGATCCACCAGCCAGTCATCGTCTGCATCAGTGCATAAAGCCTACTACTAAATATAAAGGTTATTTGTAAAACTTTGAACTAAATTTAAAGTCTTGGACTCAATAACTGTATTGCATTCTGTAAAACCATTGAATTCCTCCTTTTGTCGATATTGATTTTTTGTGTGCCTTTTGTAGTTTATCTGTTTTCTTTCTCCTACATCAGATATATGAGAATTTGACGTAACATTTTTGGTATTCAGCTGCCCAGGAATCTAGTTACTACATAACTGTGAGAAGTAATGGGGGGCTAAATCAAATGCGAACTGGTGTAAGTACTTGCTCTCTTCAGCGCAACAAGCTCATTCGAATGATCTAAGCTCATCAATAGTTCCACTTTTATTTGGAATTAGTCCTAAAGCATGTATGCAGATTGTCCAGAGACAATCATAACAAATCACCAAAATTGAACTGTGAAATAGTGAGAAAAAGAATAGAAATATAACTAGGAAACCTTAAATTGAAGAGGGTGGGGGGATCACTTCTGAAGCAGCAACTGATATCCAATATATTGAAAAGGAAAAATAAATGTAGTAAAATCATCTTCACTTTCACTCTCCACTATCTCATGCCTCTGTTTTGGTTGGTTTTATCGTTTTTCGATTCATATAAAATCTGTCAACTCTGTTGATTTTTTCTCTTTGGCAGATAGCTGATATGGTAGCTGTGGCACGCATAATGAATGCTACTTTAGTGATTCCCCAGCTTGATAAGCGCTCATTTTGGCAAGATTCAAGGTTTCATCTCCTCTCCCTCAATTCTTTCTTTCGTATCTGGTCTCCACTGTATCCAACATTTGCTTACTTTCCTGTTTCTTAATTTGTGGATAGTATATTTTCAGATATATTCGATGAAAATTATTTTATTGAGAGCCTGCATCGAGATGTCAAAATTGTGAAGGAGCTGCCTCCATACTTGCAACATTTTCCACCAGCTCGAAAGCACTTCACATCCTGGTCGGGAATGAGCTACTATGTTGATATGACACGTCTGTGGAATGAGTATCGAGTTAGTTACTCTTTTTATGCTACTGCTGTGTTAGTATCATTTGATGCAAATTGGCTCTAGAAAGTAGAAACTGTGGATTATTGGTTTCTGCATTTCCCCTTACTATTTGCTTCTCTATCATGAGATCTTCCTCTTCATTTGCTTACTCTTCCATCATGTGCAGATAATTCATGTTGCTAAATCAGATTCTCGACTTGCAAACAATGATTTGCCTCTTGATATCCAGAGGTTGAGATGCCGTGCACTTTATCTTGCTCTCCGCTTCTCTCCTTCAATAGAACACGTGGGAAAGGTATGAAGCTACTTGTTGGAGAACTATATAAAACTTGAATTGCTGGAGAAATATTTTCATCTCATGACTTTTGATTATCACTATTAGTTAGTTCATAGATCACTGACTGGATATATTTACATCTAAATGTCTAACATGAATCAAATTTGAGGATTGATAGAATTGGTGTTCATAACCTACTCAAAATAGTTGGAAGAAAATTCATGCAGTTCAGTTTACAATTTACTTTCTATTGATATGGGCATAAAAAAACTGAGGGGTGTCAAAACAATCAAAAGAGGAAGACTAACCTTTGCAAGTGTTTCTCTTGGAGTGATTGGGGAATTTATTCCCCTAGTATGGTCAACAAGAAGGGAAAATAGGTCTATGCATTGTGTATGAACAGTTACCTTGAGCTAACAACCTCCCATCAATATTCTTCTTCCTTTTGCTACCTCACTAATCTGCTCATTGATGACTACAATCCCAATATTGGCCAGCAACCTACTGCAAATCTTGGTTTAGTAATAAGTTAGATAACAAATTTGAAGTCTCTGTTTGGAACACTTTTTTTTTTGGTCAAAATGTGGGCTAGACCATGTTTGGAACACTGGATGTGGGTTTTTGAAACCCATTCTATTTGGGTTTTGAAACTTAAAATTTGAAAATATAACTTATAGGTATGGGTAAACCCCCGGAACCAAGCCCCATGAATTCAATTCATAATAGCGCATTGTGCACATGTCAGCAAAGACACACAAACAAAGACATAAAGAAGGAAGGGATTGCTGGATTATAGATGAGGGTGGTAACAGGTGACAGTTCAATAGCAGACAGTGGCATTAGTGATGGTTCACTCATTGGCGGTTGGCAGATAGCAAGTAGAAATACTGAGATATATCAGTATTTACCAAATTATGAGAAGTTTTCCCCTCAAATGGGCTATCATCTTATCATTGAGAAAATTGAGTTCAAGGCCACACTCCAAATTAGGAGTGCACATAAGAAATTTAAGAATTCTACTACGAGATTTGTGAAAACCAGGCTCTGAGAATATACCAATGATAACAGAGGCTAGTGGAGCGACTAAGATCACGTGGTGGACGGTACATTGCACTTCATCTCAGGTATGAGAAAGACATGCTTTCTTTCACTGGATGTACCTATGGTCTCTCTGCAGCAGAAGCTGAGGAATTGAGAATTATGAGGTAAGACTATATTTCTTTGGAGAACCTATAAATTCCTCTGAAAAGATGCAATTATATTACCTCTTTTTTTTGGGCGTTATGCATGTCTCCTCTATTTCCTTTCATCTATTCAAACCTTTTGAGGGAATCAATGCTGTGTTGATCACTGGAAGGGTTTGTCTTTGTTGCATGATTTTGCATGATTATCAAGTGGCTTTATTCTTGCATCTCTTGAAATAGAGCATGCTTACCAAGGAAAAAGAAAAGAAAAGAAAACAGTACCATTGCAAGAATGGTCTGAACATATCAGCTTTTGTTTCTCATCCTATGATACAAATACAATTCTTACCAAGTTTCAAGGGTATCTTTTTTTTTTTTTTATCCCCAACACTAATAGATGATCTGGGTTGTCTTTGTTAGGGAGAACACTAATCACTGGAAGATAAAGAATATAAACTCAACAGAGCAAAGAAATGCAGGACTTTGCCCACTAACACCTAAAGAGGTTGGCATATTTCTTCAAGCTCTCGGTTATCCTTCTTCAACATTGATCTATGTTGCAGCTGGGGAAATTTATGGTGGTCAAACTCACCTTTCTGAGCTAACAGCTCGTTTCCCTAATGTAGTTTTCAAGGTCAGTTGCACCCAATTTTGAAACAGATTGTATGTACAGATCTGCTAAGAGTTCATGAGTAATCATTACTGCTTGATTGTTGACAGGAAACTTTGGCAACCCAGGATGAACTGGATGTCTTTTCCAAGCATGCAACTCAAACTGCTGCACTGGACTATATTATTTCCTTAGATAGCGATGTGTTTGTTTCCACTCACTCAGGCAACATGGCCAGGGCTCTTGAGGGCCACCGTAGATTCCTGGGCCATAGAAAAACTATTACACCTGACAGGTACTCATTGTTTGTGATTGTCATTTGGGATCATTCTGTTAAATCCATTATAGCATTGGTTAGGCAAATTTCTGCTAATTCCATGGCATGTATACAGTTTACACCTTATTTTGTTCTTTCTATGTTTTCCTGCAGAAAAGGTCTTGTTAGCATATTTGATAGGTTGGACTCGGGAGAAATAGAAGAGGGAACATCACTATCACATATTATTAAAAAGTTGCATTTAGACAGGTAACTCTCTCTCCAGTCTTTATAGAGTTTATATTTATGGGTCAAGTTTTATATATCAATAGATCATATTTGGTAGGACTGTACCTAGGTCATGCAAATGTGCCGGCGGACACATTGCTAAAATTTCCAAATAAGCTGACGACCTCATTCACTATCTGGAGCCCTAGTCATCTTAGCAGCTCCTCATGTTTATCCATAATAAGAAAGCCGTGATTGAAAAATCGATGTTGTAACTCTCACTGCCAGATCACGGTTGTAGTGTCTCAATCTCAGAGTGATAGTAGTAAGATACTTTCTGAATTTCAGATAGATTTATGAGTTCCTAACACAAGCAGCGGAGCCTATTGAAACAGGCAAGGAGCTCCAAGGAAAAGGTTTGGCTCACCGCCTGGGATCAAGGGCCGTGCAAGGTTTAGATTTGAAGAATCATTTTATGAAAACCCCTTCCCAGAATGCATATGTAACTCCTAGACAGCCACGGAGTTGTGTAAGATGTATGGATCGGCGTCTCGTGGAAGATGAAATCGGTTGTTACAGCATGAAATTGAGTGGTCAGGTATAGGTATACACTTGTATCATCATAAGATTTTTGGCATAAAACTTTTGTGCAGCCTTCTTAGCTTTGCTCTCCTTCATTTTAGTTAAAATTAGTTTCTTTCTTCATTTTATAACTTATCAGGGCAAAGCTTGGAAATTACTTCTGTTTGACAGCAATCTGTACCATTCGGCATTCTTAACTTTGATTTTGTATATTTTTCCATGCACATTTCTGCATGTGTTTATTCCATATCATTCGTGTATTTTAATTAAAAATTCCAACATTTTGTAGGGAGAGGCATAATATGTGACAACCTGAAATTCCTTCCTAAAGCAACTCTAAATAGTGGGTTAAAAATTGTCAGAAATTATATGGAGTTAAAACTTCAAAACTGTCAGAAAAAAAAAGGATTTTGAAAAGGGAACCTAAAATTTGATTTGTACACTACTAAAAATAAATAATGGAGGCTCAATGGAAGTATTTTCATCAATACACGCTTATAAGGAAGGTTATAGTCCAATAGAAACCGGAACTTGAAACTGGCAGGTATGCCAAGTTCGTTATGCCACCAGATTATGTACCTCCTATAATCATACATCGAGGAAGGTTTCATTTCTAAATCTTTATGTACAAAATGACATTTGGGTAATGTATTTAGAATCTACCCAGTTGAGATTCCTTCAACCTCGCTTTCCTCTCTATTTCCTTGATGCATTTTTTGTGTAGTTTGATGGTTGCCTGAAGAGAGTTCATTTTGGTACTGCTAATACAACATTTCGGCGCTTATCTGTTAGGGATGTAAAGGCCTTGACAAGCTCCTCTTTGACCATGAAAAGTACAGATGCTGCAAACACACTCTGAAGTATCTTTGTGCTCATTCCCCGGTAGAAGCCAAACAAACCCTCGTAGCGAAGCATCTTGATTATGGCATCAATGGTGCCTGCAGGATGAACAGCCCAGTTATGAATTGACAACCAAAAAGTTGCTTTTGAAACAAAATGTGCCAGATTTCGCGAGCCTTGATCATAGAACAATAGGAAACTCTTTAAAAAGTAGAAACTAAATAATCAAGGAACAATGAAACTGTTTTCAGCACTATCTCTTGGATCTGTGATGCCAAATTGAACATCTTCTCATCCTTGTTGGTTATTGTTACATGCTATCAGATACGGATGAGTTGGGTTAGTTGTTGGATAACATATCAGATCCGTCCCAAGTGTTACGTAAAACCAACAAAAAAAGAGCTCATATCACTGATATGCACAGCATTATGAAACCTGATGCATGCTAAGATTCATTCATGAGATAAACCTGAGTATCTCGAGGAGGAGCTACCACCAATGTCCTGCTTTGCTTGAAGCCTTGACTGCACAGACAAAACGGATTCCAGGGTGAAACTGTAAGTTCACAAAGGATAAATATACATCTTCATCTAGAAGAACAACTTCTTTAATGTTTGCAGATAGAGCCTCATGGCCCTCATTCTTATATAATGAAGGTATCAGCATCAAATGAACAAAAATCTACAATCAGTGTTATGGGCTATTAGCTATATTTACCTTTACTACTAGCAAAGGATATGTTGAGACGGTAGCGCCAAGTTTTGCCAAAGCGCCCAGAGCAAAGACCTAGCAGAATGATGCAAGTATAGAATGTCATCTACAGAGTATCAGGCATATAACACAAATAAATGTGAATCATATGCTTATCCCAACAAGGTAATTATATATTTATATGGAGAAAGAGGGACCCACAATCAAGAAGCAAATAGAGATTACTTTAAAAACTCTTTTTAAATTCACCTCTAAAGCAGTAACATTCTTCCTCCCTTGCTTGTTAGCAGTGCGTTTATCTTTCAGATACTTCAGGGAAGTCTCATAAATCATAAACTGGATAGATGGGTTGCATACCTGGTAATTTCACACTCCAATTATTACAATGATATTGTATAATGGAGGCTCTTTTCTCTTTGTTTTTTCCGTCTTTCAAATTCAGGTACCAAAACTAACCATGATAAGCGTAGGGATGATGCCCTTCCAAAATCCAGGTATTCCTGCTTCAGCGTAAACTTCACGTGCCTGAGCATAATTAGAAAAGCGAAGCTTGAGCAAGAGCATACCAAAAACTCATTATCCACCATTAACATGAAAAATGAACCACGCACATGACACAAGTATTTGGTTAGATTCAAATGTCTGACCTAAACACCACCCTAGAAACTTACAACCAGATAGCTAATTACTTATCTAAACATTATTTATGGTTAATGTTGTCATGCTCATCATTATTAGCATGTGTAGTTCTAATGACTATACCATATGGATATGGTCACTTCAGCGATTGTACATATAGCTTGTTATAAATGTTTAGCAAAATGGTATCACAAATTGATTGCAATGGCGCAGGATAATTATTCCCAGAAACTGGAAGGGGGAGGGGGACAAAAGTGAGCATGAAGGCAAGTCAAAATGAGTGTAAACAATGAGAACATTACTGCTTGCCATGTTCCATATGGATCAGGTCTCATGGAATCAAGTTCCACCAATCTCTCTTGCAGTGCTGATGATTCTATCAAGCCCCTCTCATCGGCTTCCCTTATCAAATCTGCCTTCTTTCTCTCTATGATTTTCTTTTCTGCCTGAGCTTGTGTCTAGAATTCATTCAAAATGCATGAAGTTAGGTTGCAAGTTATGACCTTTAACATTACAAAATATACCAAATGCAATCATAAGCATTCCTTTTGATTAAAAATAAATTACACAGTATGCATTGGAGCATGAATCATATTCTTGCACATATAGTGAATGTAGATCATTGAGCCTGCTGATGCAAAATGAAACCAAGAAAACCTAGAAATGATAATTGCTAAACCCACAAATAAGACCCATCCTGGCCCTGCAATCCTTGAGCCACCACCCCAATGCGACTTGTTCTTCTGAGTAGCATTTCCAGCAAAGAGGCTCCTTTCCATTGTTTTTCAAGTCATTCAGCTGATCCCTAATTTATATTTGATTCTAAAGCAAACACCTTAGGGTTTCACATGCATCTGGTATCTAACAAGTGCTATCAATCCCACCACCACCACCAACCCAAATGGAAAGAACATATTGCTTAAATTTGTAAATGTGTAAAAGGAATATGTAGAAGCACCTGCATACGAGTGACGAGTACCCAGATTGGATTGGTCAGCAAAACATTCACAGATCTGTCATATTAGATAGTTCAGTCACTGAGTGAGATAACATTCAAAGTAAGGATATCCTATACATGTATCAAAACCAGTAAACATGAGAAAAGTAAGTGTTCTCCAGTAAATTGTTGGAAAAAGAAAGAGTAAAAAAGTATATATACTTGCCAATCACATAATAAAATAACAATACTGGTAATTGCTTCCCGTAGAACAAACAACACTCACAGTACATTTTTTTACTTACAGGACAATACAGTTGTTAGATGAGTCCCTAGATTAATTAATTATTGCTGCATTTATTGACTCTCATTAGCTGTATCTATTTAATGTTTTCTGAGAGTTTCTAGGAGTATGTTGGAGGGTCTAATCCTATATTGCAATTATAAATATCAAGCAAGCCTAAAAAAAAACATCAAGCCCTTCATCTTCAATCTCTCAACTTATCATATACATAAAAATGGACAGCCAAAACAATTCATTTGAATGAAACCTGACTTCTTACATCTTTATTATTGATTCAGTAGAACACAGCTCATGGATCCATGATCAAACACTCAAGAACACTCAGAAGAAAGAAAAGGAATAAACTGAACTCTCAAAATACAGAATTTGATTATGTCGAAAAACAGAGTTTACAATGTGAGCTACTAAGTATTTATAGGCATAGCCTTTACAATATGATCAACACTTAGAATCAGTTACAACTGATTCTTGAATCTGTTATAGCTAACAGAAGTACAGCTGACCTCATCATTTATCAATGAAAATGATTTAAGAAATAAACAAAGGATTCCAATTTCGTTTTTTAAATCTTCAATTAAAAGCCAGTATAATCATTAATCTTTTTTTAGCATTCCAAACAATTACTTGATTGAGTCAATAACAGAAGGGAGTATGGGAACTATAAAGGAGTATGGGAACTATAAAGGAAGAAAAGATGATCCAGGAAAGATTCTTACCCAGCTATAGCCGCAACAACCAGCCAGGAAACCATGCCAACCTTTCCATCACCAAGTCCTTTTAGTTTACGTGCAGCTGCAACTGACTCAGCCTTGTTCTTGAATACTTGATAGAAATAATAATATACACCCTAATGACAACAATGTTAACACAACATAACCATTCAAGAATATCAGAATAGGCAAACAAAGTTGAGTGCAACTCAAAGTTCATAAAATGTTTCATGTAGGAATAGTCTTTTATAATTGTTAAACTGTACCATTAGTGCAACAGTGTCCACCATATTTATTTGACAGAATTTGCAAACATGTTGCTGATATTGTTAGGGTAATATCCTGATTCTGAAGCTAAAAACACATGATATCCAAACATGTTGCTGACATAGGGTTCCTGATGCTAAAGCCACATGACATCAATTCCACCTTCCAAGGTCACAAACATTTCTATTAATGCATCTTATGAGTCATCATACACATTGGATCCTAGCTGCTTACTTTATAAAAATCACAAATAAATGTTATGCTTAAAGGAACTTCCATCCATTAGATAGAGAAAATCACTTATGGAGAATAGGCTCTCACTATCACTTCTATCAAAATCATCACCTTACAAACCATGATGCTAGCCTTTTTAGGTTCAGCATGAAATTAGTGGGTGAAAACGAAGAGACAGACCTGCGAAGCAACAGTACCGGCAAGAGAAGGCTTCAGACCACTGTAAAGTCCACTCCATCCCTCAGTTCTTATAACCTGAATATATGTAAAATGTAATGACCAGGTATCAGATTGCAAACACAGAATTTAAAACATAGAAAATATGGATGAGAATACAGTATTTGAAGATGAAGAAACAATCAATTGCACAACAAATAACAACCATATTTCACATAATTCACACAATCACTACAATAGGACCACCGATTATCTGAAGACATTTTCCCAATTCCACACAGCCTAAATGTAGCAACATTCCTATCGGAACGGTCAATTAACCTGGAGGACTTGAGCAAGTGTGCCTCCAGAAGCATGACTAGTGGAAGGCAATGACTTCGATTGATCGGTGAGACTTTTCTTGATGACTCTCAGGGTCTGCTGACGTGTGGTGACCTACAAACATGAGATTTACATCACAAGAGAATAAATATCATAGCCTCAAGAGACTACTAAATCTGCTAGATTACCGTAAGGAGTGGGTAGGTCAGAACAAGAGCGATAACTCCACCACCGGCACCTGCAAGCCCATTTGCAATGGCACTTGACATGGCCTTCCCTGACTGTTCTTCTCCTTAAAGCAATTGCATAACCCCCAACAGTTTTCTTTTCCTTTTTCCCTCTCCTGTAAAAATAGCCTCTTGCTATCATTTGGCACGGTATGATCAGATGGTTGCTTATAATGTGCTAATAATGCGCTTGGGATCGTTTGGTGCAATGTGATATGAGCTTATAATGTGCTGTTAAGGAGCTTAAAGAACCAGCATCAACCAATCAACTCTATAAGTGAAATAGAGTAGATTCATTGCACAGTTCATCAAAACTAAGCTGCACTCAGTAAATCTTACATTATTACAATCCATTGATTCATCTCAAGTCTCAAAGCAATAAAATATCGAAAATCTAGTACTATCGTCAGTAAAATGAAATTTTTTTTTTTAAAAAAAAAAACCTAATTTGGAGTCTAAACAAAAAGCCCTAGAGAATTCGCCCAAATTTTGGGCTTGCGATTCAGCTAAGAGACTAGGAATTCAGAGATTCTAAAAGAAGCAGTTGAAGACAATCCCTACCAAATTTGAAAATTTTGTTTGTGAGAAAAAAGAGGGAAAGCACAGAACCATTACCAGTCGCCGAATTTGACAAGTGACGATTGAGAGAGAGAGAGAGAGAGAGAGAGAGAGGAGAGGAAGCTGAGGAGATGAGATTTGCTATTCAACTCGGTACTCGGGTACAGGCTGCAGACTGCAGCAGAGCAGGAGTGAGAGAAAACGGTTGTGTGGTGCACTGTGTTTGTGAGTGATGGGCCCACCCTTTTCGATAATGTGTTTATATTTGTTGATAAGATACGTAATTTGTAAAAAACATAAAAATGAATTATGCTTCAACCTCTAATGAGATTTGTTATTCGTCTTCACTGCCTATTGAGACGTCTCAAGTATCGTTGACCAACGGTGTTATTGTACGATCATGTTTGACTTTACCGTAGTCTACGTCTTCAACTTACTAGTTTTATGTCTACTTTGATTCATCTTTTGTTATTTGTATTGTCTAATCATTTGCACTTTTTTATGTATTTATGTTGTAGTCAAAACGGTATGTCATCTGCTGACTTGGCCGAGCTCGATTTTTACTTAATCAAAAAAAATAATAGATATAATAATATTTTTACTTCTAAAATTTATGGTATGAATGTTGCTTAAGTACCATTTCGTATTTGGACTAGGAATATCCAACTCATGTCTTGAGTTTATGCTTGTATTCATATGATGTATGTAGGGAATGTTATGATTATCCACTATGTCTCATCTTGTATGGAATATCAATGTATACTTATTGCATCAATTTATGCAATGAAGTAATATTAAACTCCAATATTATATCTGTTCAAGCAAAAATGAGTTATTATATCTCTTTTAACCCATGTCAAATGGGGGGCTGCTCGGCCCTATGAAGCAAGACAACTCAAATCTCATCCTAATATGCAAGTGTAACCCATATTACAGGTGCTCAAATGTCAAAATTTAGAACATAGCAAGAGTGACTTTGAGTCACAAACACCCCCCACTTGTGGGTTTTCAAAATTCGAATATAATATAACAAACGCAGATCACAATCTTGGTAGAAAATATATTTCTCAACTAATCTCATATCAAAATAGACTTGTGTTGCTACCGACATGGGACTTGAAGGTGTGAGAATAATTAGGGAATATGACAAAACACTATACAAAAGAACCAAAGAACCAACCTACAATTTGGAACAAGTTAATATGGGAAAAAAGTCAGTTTTAGAGGCAAGCATATTAGGTGCCCAAACATGAATCGAGCAACATACTTTCGAGGATGCAATTATAAATTAAATATTTAATCAAACAACATATGATCATAAGACTAGAAATAGTGATCCAAACACAAGTAAGGAGAATAAGTGGCCATGTATAGAACGAGTTAATCAATACAATCAAATAATACCTGACTCAACGTCCAAATCTATACGTAACACACGAAGCTAGAGGGTTTTAACGGCAAATCCAAGGTCATCAAATAAATCAGAATAAAGTCTGTTACTAGAACTGTAGGGGAATCTATAAACCAACATTTTGGACAAATATCAATGCTTATTGTAAAAACGAACACATTTAAATAATGCCCCTTGCGTAAACAAAAACAGGTAAAAACCCTCTAGATAGATCTTGAAAAAGTGCGGGATTTGATAACGTCATTTGGTCACCAACAATTGGAAGATCGGGAGTTCTAGGGGTGTTGTGAAAGTCACATCAATTACCTCATGAAAGAATTTTTTGTTGAAATACAGCTACCGTGAATCATAGCAATTTGATTCGCTAATTTGAATTATAACAACTCATATTTAATCTTTTTCATTTATGCCCCCCCTTTCGCGGTGCTGAGTTAAACCTCACCCCTTTTAGAAACGAGAAGGCTCAAACAACATCAAAGAAAAACATGATAGATTATTGGTTCATCATCAAGGGCGTGTTTGCGATGGGAATTTTTTTAGGAGGTGGAGATACTTTTGTGGGATGGAAGGGATGAGGATACTTTTTGGGGGTGGAGAGGATGAAGATTATTTGTAGAAAATAATCTCATGCGTGTTTGGTTGAGTGTGGATGGGTGGTGTAAGGCTCTTAAGGTAAATGTCTGAAATGTCCCTCATTTTCTACTCAAAAAGACAAAAATGCCCTGAGATTACCCTTAGGTAAGCTCATGAACTTGACTATTGCAATTGAAGCAGGTTGTTGGTTGCATCTGAATTTGAAGCGATGTTCACCTCTCCCATCTTCACCTTCCCCAATCTAGATCAACGACTGAATCTGACAATACGCACCATTGGAAGGCAAATCAGCGGAAATTTGAAGAAATTCTGAGAATCTAGGGTCCATGGACGAGATACAGCTACTGCAGCATCAAGACACTCAGATCGACGACACTGCAGCATCAAGGCATGACAACCGTCATCGTCTTTGCCGTCTTTGGAGATTGAGGTTGATCGGAGAAGGTGAGGAAGGGGTTAGGGTTTCATTGCTGGGGCGATTGGGATCTGTATAGGTCTTATGAATCTTCTTGAAAATGCGATTGGGATCGGTGATTGGGTCTTGCTGGGGTGATTGAGGTTGATCTTGAGGAAGCAACTGTTGCATGTCCTATGTCTCCTACTTTTGTGCTTCCGGCGAGAGTAGCTCGAGAATCAGGCCAACGGGCGATTGGATCTTACGGGGGCAATAAACGTCCATAAGGGGTGGAAAAATTTCTCCACCCCCAAATCCAAGGTGGGAAAAATGAGTGTTTCTCCACCCCCGCCATTCCCTCCACCTCCATCTCTCCCATCCTCGCCATCCCGCCCCAAACATGCAGGCTCGCTTCCCCAAAAAAATTCTCCATCTCTCCCATCTCCTCCATCCCTTCCCAAACACACCCCAAATCATTTAGAAATTACCAACCTAACCACACAAAATGGGTCGTTTTCCTCGTGTGATCACTACCCTATTACAATTGACTTAGATAACAATACAAGGCACAATGAAGTGTCACCTTTCAAATTTGAAAATATATGGACAAGACTTTAGGAATATCGTCAAGAAATCTTGGCATAGCTCGTGTCCAAGATTAACTATGATCAAACAAGTCCACAAAACTAAAATACTCAAACTAAAGGCCAAAGAATTGAACAAAAAAACATTTGCGAATATTTTTCACCAACTATAGCAAGTGGAAATAGATTTATTAACCATTCAAACGCAACCAGTTCTGCAACAAATCAATAGCAACAACATAAAATTACTCAACCCCATTAAAAAGAAGAGCAAGCTCCTCCTATTCCATAAAAAATACCAGAGGCAACGGGCGAAAGCTAAACATGCTAAACTAACAGATGCAAATCCAAGATACTTTCACTGGGTAGCAACAGGAAGAAGGAATAGAAAAATCATTCGCGCGATCACAACAACAGAAGGCACACAGATAATGGGAGAAGACAATATCAAGCAAGAAATCAAGGCCTTATTCTTCCATGAAGTACAGTATTATGAGGCACCACCCAATTTCTATCATCCTCTTGTTGAAATATGAATATGAACACTCCATTGCTTTTTTGAAATAGTCGAGTTGACAGAATTTTCCATTCAGTTTCAATGAAAGCCCTCATTCTTTCATGAAGTACAATATTATGAGGCACCACCCTTATGAAAACAACTCTCCACTCATCCCGTTTTTCTCTAAGATCCTCATTCCGGATCTAAACACAACCTTTCTAAACATCCTTGTGAATGCTAAGTCTCTCAACTTGTTGTAAGTTCGATTGTTTTTTAATAGACTAGCGAAGGATTTAGTTCCTATCCCCTTGTTTTCTTCAACCCCTTTACCTTGGTGTTCAGTAACCATTAGGTTTGTTTGAGTAGGTTGTCGTTCTTCCACTAGTCTTCTTTCTGTTACTTCCAAAACACTCGAAGAACTCTCATGATCTAGAACCCCTGATTTGTGGCCTTCGTCTCAATGGAAGGATCTCCTAGGTACACCGTCGTAAGCTAAGTCCCTTCCTCCTTAGATGTCGTCTTCACTTTTTCTATTCCCACATTCCCCCTCCTAATTCCGGCTAGTCAAAGCTCTGATTCACCGCTATGACTATATAAAATCTCGTCAGTGAAGTCCAACCCAAATACGATGTGAATTTGATGTTTTTGGCCGATAGCTCAAACTCTTGCTTTCCCCTATAAATCGATTTTTTTATGTCTCCTCACTCCCTTCCAATCAACTATCTAACTAAAGGACTTAATATCCTTATAGTCCTTAAGCAGAGGAAAAAGGCATAGCTTCATTGAATCCTGTAGGACTACGATTTCCTCATAATATTATACTTCGGTCTCCCTTTGAGCTTTCCGCTCTCTCTCCAGGATAATTATAACATCTTGCATCCTTGAACCAATGTGATGTTGAAGACATAATCTTGGAGCTTGACTAGAGGCTTTTGGTTCGATGGCCACGCCTAATAGGTGGTTCAAGCATTGGAATATGTACATCTGTTAGCATAAGTTGAGGTGTGCCATTAGCAGGCTACGCACGAGGAGAATCAGCTGCAACAAGTGGTGCTGAAGGCGGGTTGGCTATCAGTGGTGATGACTCCTCAAGAAGTAGATGTGAATCTTTGCCATTTTTTGTAGTTATTGACGTCTCATCATCATCCTCACTAATTATAGAAAATTTGTATTCATAAGGAGATGTGTTGGATGAATTTTATACGAACGGGAATTCTTGTTCAAAGAAGGTGACATCCTTGGAGATTAAAAATTTGTAAGATTTAATATCATATAATCTCCATGCTTTCTTACCTGCCACATAGCCACAAATTTCTCGCCTCCATAAGGTGAAGTACCATGTAATAAGTCATATGGAGTTTTATCGTACGTTGAGGACCCAAGATGTAGTTCGATTGATCAAATATCTGACCGTGAGAACGCATTCCTACACAAGATTGAAAAATAATATCATGACCTATAAAATAATAGTGCATACGAATAAACTCGGTTTCGTTATCACTTCAAAATTTCTTAATTTTCTTTCCAAAGTGTCGTTCAACATATGAGAAAAATTTCAATAATGTAGTCGATCATGACAGATTTCTTATCAATTAACAAGTAGATCCAAACTGCTCGAGAGAAATCATCAACAAATTGTTAGGAAATAATGCTCGCCATAAGATGAGGCCGTAGGATATATGGTCCTCATGAATCACAGTGTATCAAATCAAAACAAGCATTCACAATATTATGACTTAATGAAAAACTACTACGAGAGTGTTTAGCACGTGACATATATCACACGCTTTATTTGATTGTTCAATATTTGAATTACCAAAGTTTTTAGAACATAATTTATGCACTTCCCATAAGGGGTGCCCCATGCATTGGTGCCATAATATTGGAGTCAGAGTAACAGCTACTTGCAAGTTGCAACGCCTTTGCACATGATACATGTAGGAAGCGCCTGTGAGCATTGTAGTAGAGAGAAATTAAATCACACTTCCAACTTTGGCACATAAAGAACATATTGTAATTTAAAAGAAGCATCCAGATTAACTACTCCTGCCATACAAGCCATGACTTGGACACCATCACGAAGGCCAATTTCGAGGCCTTCTATTTTTCGAAGAGAACAAAAATGGTTACAATCATCTGTCATGTTGTTAGTAGCCCCGGAATCGATAATCCATGAAGTATGTAGAAAATTCTTAGGTCATGTTTATCAAGGGATATTAGGGATACTAGGAATACTAATATTTTATTAATCTCTTTCCGCCACATCATCCTAGGATCTCATTCTCACTTTTCCCACTTTATCAATAACATCCCTAGTATCCCAAAACCCATCTTTTTCTATCAATTCAATTTACAACTCTACCCCTCTCCCATAATTATTTCCATCTTTTACTAGCAACGCAAATTACAATTATACCCCTCTTGACTCATTTTCTCCAATCTAGCTTAATTTATAATATTTATTTCCCGTTAAAAAATATTATTCATAAATGAATATTATTTATTAAACTAAATCGGTGACTATATATTAACTTCAAATATAAATTTCATTTAAATAAGTGGAGATACAATGATTACTTCAAACGAAATTACACTACGGACAATGCATAAGCTTAAATTCCAACTTAACAAACATAATACTAAACTCAAAAACCACTAATTATCTCCCACATTAGACCCGAATTTCTTCCAAATGTGTTCCTTCAAGTATTCTCTAAGACGACGGTGTATAACACTATCACGTAGTTGATTCCTAGCTTGTATATAATCTCGCATGACATTGGGAGTCCTAGTCGACTGCGCCCAAGCAGAGTTCTCCACCGAAATAGGTTCGCCGCTTATGCATTCTTCAAACTGCGGAATCTCGTATCCATGGTGGCTATAGTCTTCTCGCTCATCCTCTACGATCATGTGTGCAGAATGATGCATGCTCGCATTATCTTCCCGAGCATTACTGGATCCCAAGATAGTGTTGGGTTACGAACTATTGCAAAACGAGATTGTAGCACTCCAAATGCTCTTTCCACATCTTTCCGAACGGAAGCTACTTGTTCAACAAATAATTTCATTTTGACCCCCTTAGGAGACTTCGGTGACTTCACAAATGTAGCCCATTCCGGGTAAATCCCATCGGTTAGATAGTACCCCATGCAATACTCGTGTCCTCTAACAGTGAAACTAACGGGTGGAGATCGACCTTGCACAACATCATCAAAAACAAGGGAACGATCAAGAACATTAATATCATTATTAGTACATGGGACACCGAAGAAAGTATGCCAGATCCATAGGTCATATGATGCAACTGCCTCAAGTATAATCGTTGGGTGACCATGATCTCCACGAGCAAATTGAGCTTTCCATGCAGTCGAGCAATTCTTCCATGCCCAATGCATACAATCAATGCTACCCAACATCCCTGGAAAGCCATGAGACTCCCCCACGCTTAGTAATCGTTGGATGTCTACTACATTTGGCCGACGAAGATACTCATCTCCAAAAAATTGGATGATGCCATCAACAAAATGTGATAAGCACAATCTGGTCGTGCCCCCAGATAAACGAAGGTACTCGTCACAAGCATCAGCGGCAAGGCCATAGGCCAACATCCGAATTGCACTTGTAATTTTCTGCAAAGCAGAAATGCCCATCCGGCCCGTGCAATCCGGTCGTTGTTGAAAGTACACCATTTTTGTCTCCAATCGTTGAACAATGCGATTGAAGACCTCCTTACTCATTCTGAATCGTCGACGGAGCACTTCATCTGGGTATGTTGCGACCTCCGAAAAGTAATCGTTGGACAGCTGAGCAAAGCCTCTCTCCCTTCCTCTTTCAATGTGAGTTCGACGACGTCTCCTTCTAGAACTTTCAGGTTGTTGGTATGCTTGCTGAAGAGCAGTAGATGTAGCTTCTCATTCGGCATAAGCTGCTTGTAGCTCGCTCATGCCGTCATCGGAGCTACTACTTGAAAGGAAGGGGTTTGTGTTTGACGAATTGGAGTCAGATCCAGACATTTTTAGGGAGTAAGAGGAATGAGTGTGGTGAGGAATGTGTTTGATGTGCCTTTTCTGGAATGCTAGAGTTGCCAACTTATATAGAATGGATTTGTCAATAGGACAACAAAATATCACATGATGGCTTTACAAAAAAGATTCCCGAAGACAAAGATAGAATGGACAAGTAGATGGCATAAGAGACAAAGTTTATCACATGCAAGCTTTTCATAAAACCCTTCCCAAAGTTTAAGCTTTTCATAAACCTCTTCCCAAAGTTCAAACTTTTCATAAAACTCTTCCCAAAGTTCAAGCTTTTTCGTAAAACTCTTCCCAAAGTTGAAGCTTTTCAGAAACCTCTTCCCAAAGTTCTAGCAATTCACATGCAATATTAAATTTCTTAACCAACCATACATTACAAGTATGAAAGGTGCATTACATAATACGAAACATGCATTACGGAATAGGAAACATGCATTACATCGAATACGAAACATGCATTACGGAATAGGAAACATGCATTACGGAATAGGAAACATGCCCAACTTTTCAGATCCTCCTTGTCATGGGGAATATTGATCAGAAAGCTCCTTGAATAACCCCATCTTGAGCTTTTCAGCCTCCGGTGGAAGATTCGGATTCTGAATCAGGTTGTTCAGCAGCTCTATCTTCCTCACTCGCGTCATGCCATCCACTTCCAGCTTCTTCAATCGCTCCAACTCATCCATTTCCAGCTTCTTCACTCTCTCATACCCTTGCAGCTTCTCTCTCTTACGATTCTCCTTAGCAAGCTGCAACTCATATAGTCGTTTGAAGTTGTCAACCTTGGCTTTCTCCATTTGTTCGTTAAGCTCATGGGCTTCTACCTGATCAGATGACATTGCCTCCTTCCCCTTTCGTTTAGACTTCTTGATGCCCATGGGACGCTCTATGGGGTTGAGACTAAAGACACTCGTAGGAGTATTTGAACGTGGGGTATCCCCTCCACAGGTTGATCGAGATCGTTTGGAGCTACCGGTGCTTACATTGCAGCGACTGATTTTATCTAAATAATCAACACTCCACTTGGGCTCGTCACGCAATGCAAGCCATGCATGCTCTTCTCTGAACTTCTTCCCATCACTCTTCGAAGCATAAAGTTCATGTGCCCTCGTCATAACATCCTTTTCTGCCTCACCAGATGCTCTCAAACGACTTGCTTCCTGAAAACAACCAACAAACTTCGAAACATTTGAGTTAATTTTTTGCCACCTAGCCTTACATCTCGTGGGGTCTCTTGCCACTTGGGTTGGTTGTCTATATTGCTCATAGAATGCTTCAATTCTGCCCCAAAATGCATGTTCATCTTGGTCGGTGTTCACGATCGCGTCGGTGGAAATATTGATCCAGCAGCTGACAAGGAGATTGTCGTCGTCAACACTCCCGTAGATACGACCTAAACGAACTTCATCACCACCTTCAACTCCTTCGCCACGAGCTGCACCCCTAGCACCGACACGACCTCGACCACGAGCACAACCCCGACCTCGAGAGCCTCCACTACCACCTGTTGGGACCTCAACGACACTTGGTTGGGTGCTATATGTAGGGACCGTCTGCGATAATTGAGCATTTGCACTTCCAGCAGTGCCGGGGGTAAAATTTTGTGGGTTTGAAGTGAGCACTTGGTGGTAATAGCTCAAATCATAATCAGAAGAAAGAGACATGTTCCCCAAGCTAGAAAAGAACACATTCTCTGATTGATTTTGGGAAGGATCCATTATGAAGAAGTAGATGAAGAAGTGAAGTGTGGGTTGCAATGCTAGTGATTACATGTATTTATACACAAACTTCATAGAAACCTCACATATTTTCTAATATTTAAACTTGAAAAATCTGAACAAAACTGATTAGACTACACAATGGAAACATCAAACTACTCAATGCATCAATAGGAGACCATGCATGCTATTCTATATGACAAGTCCCTTCATAAAAAAACATCAATTTCTATCATATTCTTGCATGAATCATGAAAATTATTATATACTATCACATATTGTATATTTTTTAAACAAAATTATAAATTCTTCAAATGATAGTAAATTATTACTAATGAAATAAAATGATCATATTATTTAAGGTATTATTACATGTAATTGTATTTGAAAAAAAATATTTTTTTTCGAAATATAATCAAACATATTCAAAGTTGATGTATATGTGTAGAGAAAAATGAATCTAGTATTTTGGCATAATTTTTTTTTAAAACATTTACATTGTCAAAAATCACATTTTGTAATTGTTAAATACACACGGTAGGGATAATCTGGGCCGCCGATTCCTCTTCATCACAGCCGCCCATTCGCCACCCAACCAGCGCCTGACACGCGTCCCCCCCTGCCAGTGCGCCTGCAAAATTCCCGGGTGAAACGCAGCGTTTTGGCCTGCTGAATCCCAAAGCGACGTCGTTTTGTGTTGGGCAATCCGGCAAAAAATAAAGTTGTCCACATGGGCCCCACATATGGGATATACTAGGAGGGATACTACCTCTGGTATCCGAAAGATGCGATCATGTACTCCACCCTATATTATATTATTAAAAATACTCAAGTACCCCTTCCTAGTACCCCGTTAAACATGCTCTTAACTAGTCATAAGCTCTTGTGTTCCTAATTTGTTAAACCAAATCAATTCCGGTTTGAAGTTGATCACCGCGTCTACCCGGGATGCCTCGAGCAGGGGCAGTCCTAACATTTTATAGGCCCGGGGCGGAAAAAAAAATTAAGGGCCTTAATAATATAAAAGTATTTTATCAACGTAAGTTAAAATTTTGTTAATTATACCTTTGTTCAATATGGTATTTACTATTCACAGATGTTTTTTGGGTGATTTAGGTAACTAGTCAATTTTGAATATGTAATTAGGTAATTAGCCATCTCAAAAATAAAATTAGGTGGGATAGCCACCATCCAAGTAACGGCCAATGGTCAACTGTTTGACCACTGACCGGTCAACAGTTGACCATTGACCGGTCAACGTTGACCGTTGACCATCTTATTTGGATTATTTTTTTTAATAGTGGTGACATTTTGTGTGATGCCATTTTTTACCGTTTTGATGCCATTTTTTATTACATTTTATTTTCACTTTGATACCACTTTTCTAATGAAATAGTTTGATGACACTTTTTTCAAACCTTGGTGACATTTTTTGTTTACTGTGATACCACATTGACCATTGATGCCGTTTTTTTACTAGTGGCTACTGATGACACTTTTTTATGTCAATTTTTTTATGATATTTTTTTTACCGTAATGCCATATTTTTCAAAGTACTGTTTCGATGACATTTTTTCCTTTAATGTGATGCAACTTTTTCAAAGTAGTGTTTTGATGCCACTTTTTTTTAATCAAATCGTTTGATGCCACTTTTTTTAATTTAATCAATTGTATATCGATATATTTTCATCGATTATACTTTTATTGACTGATGACACGTTTGTGATTACACTTCATTGATGCAATCACTTGTGGTGACATGCTTATTACATTTTTACATAATTGATGACAAAAGAGCATACAATGTGATTTAACTTTTTCAAATTAGTTTTGACGCCACTTTTTTAATCAAATCGTTTGATGCCACCATTTCAATTTATTCAATTGTATATCGATATATTTTCATTGATTCTACTTTTATTCATTGATGACACATGTTACACTTCATTGATGCAATCATTTGTGGTGAAATTTTTATTACATTTTTATACAATTGATGACAGAAAAGCATAAAATATGATTAAACTTCATTGATGACATATTTTATTGATGACTTTTATTCATTGATGACATTTGTGATTACACTTCATTGATCTCAATCGTTTGTGATGACATTGGTGTTTGATTACATTTTTATTGATAACATTTTTATACAATTTATGAAATAGGAGCATAAAATGTGATTACACTTCATTGATAACATCTTTTATTTATGAAACTATGACATTAATATTGGTCGTATGCGTAAAAGCACCTATTATAACATGTCATCAACTCAAAAAAAATTTACAATTTTAAAAAAGAAGTAATAAAGTTGTCAATACAATACTTACAACAAGAATCCACTAGAGTTCGCTCCAAAAAAAAAAAAAGAATCCACTAGAGTGCATCATATTTGATCAATAATCTATTGAAATATATTGATCTTTCTCCTATTATTTCAATCTTATTCAGCCTCACCTTATTAAAATGCTCATACTACCGGTGTTTATAAAACGTGGAATCAAAACAATATCATCTTATTGCACAAATAAAAATGCAATGTCAGTTTTAAAATGTGGCATCAATATTGGTTGATGACACTTCAATGATTGCACCAGTGGGATTTGTACTATCTTTAGGTTTTTTGTTCAATTCTAATAATTTGTTCCAATTAATCCATGCCTAAAAAATGGTAAAACAAGAAGACCAATTTTATGAATAAACTCAAACAGCCACACCATGCTACCAAGCGACACAGACAAACTCCAAATCCAATCACCACTTTTTAGCAGCAGTTGTGATATCAAGAAGTTCAGCAAATCATATACCAGAACAAGCTAAGGCAAAACAAGAAGAACAATTTTATGAGTTTCCAGGGGGAATGTTCATATAATCCAATCAAAACTATAATAATAAAAACCTCCAATCAAAACCAAAATCCAGCCTCATCTGAATTAACTTAATAACAAAACACGTTTCATGCCGAGGAGATGCATCTTAGTTGCACGGTGGGCGTGTGGCATCCCTGCCTCAGCTTTGCCGGTAATCTAGTCATGCCACAAATCCACGCGTTCTAGGCATCCATTCCCCAGTTTTGCCTGTAATCTAGCCATGCTACAATTGATCCACCTTAATGCACATACAAAAAACACAGGGTCTCTACAAATGATTCTTCTTGATAGAATAATACAGGATCACATATGCATATATCCCTTTCCAAATGAAAAAAAAATACAACTACTCAAAGCAAATTACGGATGCAATCGAGAGACCTACCTATTGCAACCAAATCAAGGGGAGTGCTCTCTGGGAAACTTTTCATACAAGGATAAATCTTAAGTCAATGTAATGAATTTAAGGCCGAAAAAGGCAGTTGCAATGAGACATTTTCATTACTAATAGCTTCCAATTAAGGCACACACTAGAGCACCATTACCCAACAAGATCTGACACACAATCGGACCATCTTCTACGAGCAGCCAAATGTAAAGGGGTTTCCCCCTTACCATCTCTAATATTTACAAACAGAGTAAATCCCCTAGAGTCAAATCATAAATGAATTGCTTTCAATAACTTTAATATGATGAATACAACACTATGATGCAACAAATGTGTGGAAGGTATGGAGAGAGATCTACCAAGAATCAACAACATGCGAAGATTTGGGTAGTGAGGACAGTTTGAAGGCAATCCGAATGACCATAATGCACGGCATAGTGCAAGCAAGTTCTTCCTTTTTTGGAATCAAACATCAAAATATTATTGAAGAAAAAAGTAATTTGAATTTCTACGTTAGGATTATAATATATAATGGGTGTTGTTTTTTACACCCACAAAATTTACTATTTACACCTAAAATCCAAGTTTTTCTTTTTTTTAAATAAACCTTACGCCTCCTGAGTTATAGACGTGTGACTCAAGAGGGGCAGGGTATGTATATAGAAAAAAAATAGTTGCGCCTCTTGAGTCACACACCTATGACTCAAGAGGCGTAGGGTTTATTTAAAAAAAACAAAAACTTGGATTTTGGGTGTAAATAGTAAAATTTTCGGATGTAACTAACAACCCCTTATATAATAGAATGGATCACAATTCAAAAAGTTATTAATTGATTCTCCAAAGTGGAAAAAGTAATTTGGTTTTCTGCATTTTCAGAGGGATACTTGAATGTCATGCACATGGAACAGTTGAATTAATAAGCATATGGCTTGACCTAGGATGAAAGAATGGACTGCAAAGCGACTTACTGATGTGGTTGCAAAGATGACAACATTGAAGCCAAGATAGTTGGCTGCATCTGCCTTAAAATGTTTTTCATTCTGAGTGCAGATGGGACACTAGCAATTTAGAACTAAAAGAAGAAATGGAGATCACAAGGAAAAGAGTGCTCAGACTGAAAAATGCATCGTTAAAATCGCAGAGGCATTTCATCGAACAGATAGCAAGTAACACAAGACCGATAGTTCATACCTTCAAAATCTCAACAAATTTCCAGGAGGTCCGACTGATCCTAAAACTCGATCGAAGTAGGCGGCTAGAAGAGGCAGTGAATGAACAGCTCTAACAACGGCGGCTCTCCTCCGGCCTTAATGAACAACTCCGACGGTGGGAGGTCTGGCGACCTCTCAGTGGTCGTATAAGGAGCGAGAGGTGATAGCGGCTTTGGTTGTCCACGGTACGTGAAAGAGCAGCGTCGACCGCAACGAGGAGCCCCTGAATCCTCCGGATCTGGGCGGCGTAGCTCCGATTCAGCCCTAATGGAGCTGGAAAAGGGCGTGGGAGGACGACGAAATCTCCACGGGAGGAGCGAGTGCGCTCGGGTCATTGAGGGCAATCAAAAGAGTGAGGGAGAGGTCTGAGATTGTTGACGGGGATGATGAAAAGGAGAAGAAGAGCAGAGGCGAGGAGGAGAGTGGAGAGATCTGAAGGGGCGCCATGAACGAGGGTTTCGAGTCTTTCGACCGCTTCACGTCTCAGAGAGAATGAAAGGGAAAGGGTCTAGTGGGGCTAATTAATTTTCAAAAGAGGCTAACACGGTTAATTAAATTTCTAAAGGGTACAAAGACCTAATTGACTTTTAAAAAATGTCTATTGGACCAAATTTTCCCATGTTTTTTTTAGAATAATAAAAAAATTATATAAAATATCAATTTTTAATTAACATTTTTATTTTATAATTTATTCATAAAAAAAATTATTTTATCAACGTAAGTTAAAATTTTTAATTAACCTTTTTATAGAAGCGGGACTCGAGGCCCGGCTTCTATTGCTAGATCTAGACGAGAAGCATCGAGTTTAGAGTTTAGGGTGTGTTTGGCGCTAGATGGAGATTCTGAGGATTATTGGGATTGTTGTAGATTATAAGAGATGTAGATTATTTTGATAGATTAAACGGGATGTTGGAGATGGAGATTATGTGAGACAAAAATCTCGAAAAGGTGTTTGGTAGATGGAGGATTGTGGGGTATTTTAAGGTAGCAAATTTCCGAATATGCCCCTACATTTATAACCCCAAACACCACTGGTACCTTCCCAATTGTGTAAACTATAGGCGAGACCATTGCTGGGCACCCAACTCCTGTCGGTTGACGACGGCGAAAGGAAGTAGGAGAAGCGCCGACGGTTCCAGGCGAAGCAGCAAGAGATTCCCGGGTGCAGAAGCCCCCCGCCCTCCCTCCTCCCTTCAACCTGCCGACTTCGGACATTGCTGGTGTGGGGTCATCTCTCCAGTCGAAGCGAACAGCCCGGCGTCGTCCTCCTCGCCGTTTACCAGGTAAGACCTCACCGCCGTCCCTTGTTAGTTGAGCTAATCTTGCCTCAAATGAATTGAATTGAGTGTTGATGGCATGAGGAATGAAATTATTGCATTCAATGTGGGAATTGTAGTTGGGCAGTAGGGGTTAGGCAACTGTGTGAGGAACCGTAGGTCGAAATGGGAGTTTCGTCACCGCCGGCGCATAGCCGCAATTAAGGTTACGGCGATGACATTGGGTGGAGTTGGAACGAAATCAAACCTTCCCACACCATCGTCTAGGAAACCGATGTCTGGTTCACCTCCTACTTTGACACAAGCAAGGAGAAATCAGTAAGTGCACATAAGTGAGCTACCTTTTGGTTCACACCTGTTTGGTTATTGGCAAACACCTCCATAGTTGGATCCTTGCCTTGCTTCCTTCATTAAGTGATGAGGCATAGCCGGACCCAAATTTGCCCTAGCACAATTAACGATGAATCGTTGATGGTCGAAATCTAACTTTCAATGTGTCTTTAGAAACTGATTAGACCCCTCTTGCATTAAGGGGTGGTTATGATGATCCTCCATCCCGGTTATTTCATATCCATCCAGCCCTTTAAACTTTAGATAGATGTGAGCATTGCATCCTACCCGGTTAGATAGTCTTTTATGCTTTCCTTGTAGGTTGCTTGATTGAGCAAACCCATGCCTATTGCACCTCATGTAACGATGCAATACAATCCCGCCATCAAACCGTGAACCAGCCAAGCGAATGTCAAATCCAACTAGAGCACCATACCTCCAATAAAACTCAATCCCTACGTCAATAGTTGGAAACCTCTTCCCCAGCGATGGTTTGACTGATTCTGCACAAGTAGGAACCCAATATTTCGTTTTACCAGGCGACTGTGATTGATCAAAACCGACTTGCCAATCACCCGTTGTTGCATGGTCAAACAAATATTCCATAGCATCAAACTCATCCTTCCTATCAATATTGTCGACATCCCAATCGCGTCCATTGTCAGAATCTACATCAACGAACATAAATATTTATAACTAAAGTCGTGTATACCACAACTATATAATGACAATACATATACCAAACCAAAAAAAAACTTACCATACCACTGAATACTCAATCCTAAATCATCGAATAATCACACAATCTCGCTACTTAAATAACGGATATGCACAATCGCACGGTACCCCCATAAACACTAATCTACCTAACCACCCAATCTCAAGGTACACCATATACGACACTACTCTTAAATATAGGAAAAACCCCTGCAAACCAAACTTAATTACAGATTAAAATTAAACACTATCTAATTGCTTCTTGACCTACAATAACTCAAATTACACACTAGTCACATGATTTCGTTATTCGTACAACTCGACATAGTTGAAGGTACATCACAACCAAACGAAACTTAATTGCAAATTCAATAGTTATTGGTAGTGTAATATTGAAATACCTGAATCCATTGAAGTGAACGCTTTCTCAACCCTAGATGAACTCAAAACGACGCTTCTCTTCCTCTTCTCAATAATATTGAACATTAATTTTTTTTCCCGTCAGACATATTAAAGGTTAATTAGAACCACATTATAATCAAATTTTTTGGAAAATTTTGATTATAAAATCTTAACAAATCAAATCTATCCACTAAAGTTTAACCCAATGTTTTAAAAAAAAAACAAATTTGAAACTGGCCCACTAATCCTAAATACGGCACAATTCACACCGGAATTTATCCCACCAATTTAAAAAAAATAAAAAGGGCCCACTAACCTAAACACCCCACAATTCACACCGGCATATTCACCCATCATTTCAATTCGCGGTTCACTTGGCAAGTAATACAATATACAATGTGGACCCTACGATTTTTAATATAAAAAATCAGAAAATTGTCTAATTATCACATCAATCCGATCAAATTGGAAAGCCATACGACAAGACATCAGACAGACTCACCCTTCAGACTCACCCAAGCCAATGAAGGCTTGAGCACCCACTAATTACACAAAGTGTAAGGAGCGGGATTTGAACTCTTGGCCTCTTGTAAGGGTCACCTCTCCTTTACCACTAGATCAAGGGATCATTTGTTAGACGCTATTTATTTTGGAATTACTTTTGTAGGACATCCTTGTTAGAATATTTTATAAATGCAACTCCATATCAAATGTTTGTTTGTGTGTCTTCGCTAGTTTGTATGCAGTATATGTATGTCGATGACATTATGTTTTCTAAGTGTTTAAGAATGAGTGTCGAAAAATTAAATATATGGTTTTAGGGAGAATAATACTTCTTCACCCAAGCAGGTCAATGTACCTTTCGTGTTGCCCACCCTACCCATTTGTCCTAAGATGAATGTACCTTTCGAGCATGGATACGTGTGTCTTCACATCACAACACTTCTCCACCCAAGCAGGTGAATGTATCTTTCATGTTTCCCACCCTGCCCATTTTGGCCTAAGATGAGTGTGTAAACCCTACAAATCAAGTTGTAATTAACATCAATATCGCAATAGCGAGAACCACTCTCAACAGACAACCATCACCAAGTCCAATTCGAGCACAACTTCTCCATCAACAGCAAAGGACTCCAACTATTGGACCGTAAAGATCATGGTGGACATAAGTGAGATACTTTTTTTTCCATCGCCTCTAAGTCCTTAGTGATGAGGACAACAACGATGGGGCTAGAAGGGGAATCGGAGAAGCACATTTGGTTGTTGACGTGGTAGGATTTTAGAAGAGGACTCTCACTCAGTGACGGAGTGGGGGTGCTCATGAGTGCTTAAGCACCCCTGGTTGAGATTATATATATAGTGTTAGTATTTTGATATAATAATGTAATATAAGATCTTTAAATAAAGAAAAAAAATCAAGAAGCTATATAGCTTGGTTGGTAAAGTAAAGGAAGGGAGAACAAAAGATTTTGAGTTCAAATTCCAATTGGCGCTACACCACTGCTCTCGACGCCGCCATCATTGATTTTTTTAGGGTTCTCAAAATTGAAAATCCAATGCATGACAAAAATCTCAAAATCGAATGGTAGAGGGTATTAAAGTTAAAGTTTTAATGGGTTAGACTAAGAAGATTTTGCTATAAGTAGACATGGGAATCTGAATCAAGAAATTGAAAATTTTGAAATTGAAATCTACAAAAGTGGGGGATTGGATAGGAACTCAAAGATTATTATGGATATTATTGAGGAATCGTGATTGAGTTTGGATTTCCATTAGTTGCATTTGGCAAAAGATTGGAATTTGAAGAAGCGATGATGATGTTTTAATTTGATTTGATTTTGATTTGTGTTTTAGAAAGATTTAATGAGGAACTCAGATACTAATTCTTGGTTTTTTTTCAGATAATCAATCAATACCTATTCATAATTTCAACAATAAAAAATCTATGAAAACCCCCAATATTGTTTCTCGTAGCATTTTATCGAAATCAATGATGTTTTCAAAATTTTGGGATTTCAATACAAAGCTTTGGTCTCTCTTCTCTTGAACAAAATTGTAATTATTTTATAAAAATAAAAAGGATTAACTCGTAATTTTTTTATATCATATATCTTGCCAATGGACAAATCGTATCTTGCTAATAGACTCTCTCTTCTCACAAACCGAAACTATGCAAATCCCAAACCCTCTACAAAATCCACATAATACATCCCATTTCATTATCACACTCTCGAACCCTTGTATCAATTATATCCAACAACAAAATCGATCAAAGAGAGATAAAACCCAATGCTGGTGAAGGATTATTTAAAGTTAAGTCCTCTTCTTCCTAGTCAACAAAAGCCATCCAAAGGGCTTCTTCTGGCCATCCTTTCTGAAAGGAGCTGCCCCAAGTGCCCTATTCTCCGCCCGGGCAGGGGTTTGCAACTCCCTAACTAGAGATGGCGGGCTTGCGAAGCTCACAAACTTCTTCAACTCCCTTGCATTGTTATTATTGTTGTCCTCTATGAACTTGATCTCTTCGATCTCCGGGTTGATGACCGGCTTCTCGTACAACTGATTGTAGTAGAAGTGCTCTCCATTGGTGGTCTTGGATTTGAGATGTTTCAGCTCTATCCTTGTCTTCTGAAGCTCTTCCCTTAGCGACTTGATCGCGTTCTCCATCGCCTTCCCTTCTTCTCTGGCTTGCTCCAGCCTCTGTTTTGTCTCCTCTAGTTCCCGCTTCAAATCACCTCCTACACTGATGTTGCAACGACTTGCATACCCTTGTTTTTTCTCTTCATCAATCCTTGTTGGTGTACAAGCTTGCATCTGTAAAATCATGCAGAATTTAGGGTTGTATAATCATTTTTAGAGGCCTAGTGCTAAAAATACTTATAATCAAATTTTAAAGAGTTATATAAGAAAAATTGGACCATATTTTCAATGATGATGTTAAATCTATCTTTAAAAACATTGTTTGTAAGTTTTGGGAGGCTAAATTAGTGTGTTTAAAGCAATTTTCTCCCAGCATAATTAATTAAATATAATTATAAATTGTTATTCAAGGTTACAGACTAATACAATCTGATTTTACTATATGAAAATGCACAAACTAATATAATTTTTTTATAAGAGAAGTTAAAATAAAAATGAATGACTTTGTATTAAAAATTTCATTCAGTTTGTTATATATATAATTTAACTTAACCCACAAATAATAATTGTATCCCGCAACAATATAATTTAAATTGATTCAACTAAAAATCGACCCAAACTTAATATTGATTATCACCTCGATCTATTCATCTTGACAACCACTATAACCATCTATATATAAAATATTAAAGCAGAGACCTGAAACGGGCTCTGGTGCGATTTCGCATCTACGGAATTTTCTGAATTAAAATGGGATTATTTTTGCTTACGTGTCATATTCTGGATTAATCCGGCGTTATCTTTTTATGCACTTACTTTTATAAATATTCAACCTCATATCTTAATTAGTTAGAAAACTTATTGTTTTAGATCAAATAATTTATCCAAAATTTTAACAAAATTGAATATAATATAACTAAATATATAAAATGATCTAATCTGAAAGAATCAGTCCAAAATAATTATTTTAACTTATATATTAAGTTAGAAAACCCTTATTTTTAAATCTACTCTTTTATGCCAGTTACGTAGTTAATTAGTTACACACATTTTAACAATTGTTCGACAACTATTCAATTAACTTATATCCTTTACGGAATTTCCCTTATCCAAGGGTTATTCCAAAATAATTATTTTAACTTATATGATTCTCAATTAATGACCCAATAATATTTTGTAATATTATTTAATGATCTCACTTATTTTATCTATGACATCCTATGAGTTAACCTTATTTGATTACTCTATTCAACCTTATATATATATATATATATATATATATATATATATATATATAAAAGTTAGAAAACTTATTTTTTTATATTCCACATCTAAAAATAATCTTATATATATAAGATTATTTTTATTAACAAACCGCACGACGGGTGAGTAGTAAGACTAGTCTATATAAAATACTAAAACAGAGGCCTGAAACGGCCTCTGGTGCGATCTCGCGTTCACGGAATTTTTTGGATTAAAACGGGATTATTTTTGCTTACGTGTCATTTTCTGAAATAAATTGTATTATATTTTGGCCCACATCAATTAATAAATCAATATAGTTAGGTAAAAAACTTATTTTTTTAGATTAAATAATTTATCCAATATAACCTTATATCTTAATTAGATTTTTTATGAATATTCAGCCTATATCTAACTAACATTTTTGTTCGATAGTGTTGTTAATTAATTATATCAAATTATAAGCATATTCTTTAGGTAATTGGACTCCGTATTACTTAATGAAATATGGATATTTTGTGCTTGAAATCAACGGCTTTGGTGCGATTCGCTTATGTGGAATTTTCTGGATTAAAATGATATTATCTTTTTTATCGACATCAGTTATTAAGTTAATATAGTTAGGTAAAAACCTTATCTTTTTATATAAAATAATATATCAAATATAACCTTATGGTTCTTATATCTTAATTAAAAAACTAGATAGATTTATTTTAATAAATATTCAACCTTATATCTTAATCGGGTAGAAAATTTATCTTTTTAGATCAAATAAAATTAATTTAATAAATAAATTGGTTTCATATCTTATCAAATATATATTATCAAACGTAACTAATTAAAACATGATAAAATTTATTGTTTATAATAATATGTCTATAATAAATTGTACTCCGTATTAGATATGTAGGAATAAATTAATTAATGGAGCCTAGGAAATAAAAAAGGGGGCATGATCAATGGCTACTGAATTACGAGTATAACAATTTTAACAAATCCAAGTCAAATTAACCAATTAATAAAAATTTGTATGCTTGAATTAAGTTCCTATATTCTAAGAAGTTTTTAACTTAATATGTAGTAAACTTTGCCTTGGATAGGTGTAAAAGCATAAAATCGTTAGTTTTTTTTAAATAAACCCTTTTTATAATTAGAAGATAGTTGTGAAGATTGAAACTCAGAATAATTAATCAAATTTTATAAATTGTTTTATATATTTATACTTATTAATCTTATAAATAAATGATAATAAACTCTTTTTTTGGAAGATAGCCATGAGGATTGCAAATCAAAATAATTAATCAAAATTTATGAATATATATATATCATATATACTTATTAATCTTATAAATAAATGATAATCAACTTTTTTTTGAAGATTGCCGTGAAGATTGAAATCAAAATAAGTTATCAAATATTAAGAATTTATATATATATATAGTATTATACTTATATATTAATCTTATAAATAAATAATAATTTAAATAAATTTTAAAAAACATGAAAATGATAAATAATGACAATTTTGAAAATAATTATAATTTCAAATATTCAAATTAACATCTATCCTATCTTTTAAGTGATTTTTTATTAGAAATTTATTCTTTATGTTTTTTTCAAAATTAAAAAAAAAAAGCCAAAACAATGATATGATTTATAAGCTAAAACAATTATATAATTTTTTAGCACCAAACAATATAGTACGTTATTGAATTTATAAATTAAATTTTAATATTTTTTTCTATATAATATCATGCATACTTATTAATCTTATAAATAAATTATCATTTAAATACATTTATAAAAAAATTATGAAAAATAATAAGGAAATATATTTTAGAAATCAAGATATAATATTTTGGGAAATGTATTCTACATTTATTTATAAGATTTTTTAAACTTATAAATATAATAAATTGTTTTGAATGGTCTAATACATGAATGTGAGGTTAAAATATAATACGGTGCGATGATGGTTCTGAATGGTCTAATATTACCTTCTTTAATGAGACTATACTACCTTATATATATTTTAAGTTAAAAAACTAGATTAAATATTATTATTTTTTTTATATAATTTTACATTTGTTATTAATAAATATAATAAAAACGTATAATAAATAATATATAATTTATTAAAAAACCGCGAAAAACGCGAGTAATAAAACTAGTATAATATAAACAACTGCAACAATCTCATCCCCCATTGCCCAGTATACACCACAAACAAAAAAGGTACAATAATCTCAAAGTGGTTCTTAATAAATTATATTAATTTTATTTATATAATAGTATATGTTATCAAGTAATAAATTATATTAATTTTATCAACAATCTCAAAATTGATTTCGAGAATTTGTAGAAGTGGGATAATAGATTTTGTTCGATCTTCAAGCAAAGTAAAATGGTATTTTCTCGTTAATGGCTTGCTGATATTTTAATAATTACAAAAAGGTAACTATATTTTATATTTGTGTTAATGGCTTAAACTTTTAAAACTTGTTATTGTTGAATTTTCAATTTTGCTTTATTTTCAGCATTTCCCTATGGTTTTAAGATCCAATGAATTTGGGATTAATTGAAGTGGATTGATATTTTGCTTTTGGTCCAAATGGTGTTGTTGACCTTATTCATATTAAATAAATACATAAAAAACCATCATAAATTCCTTAATTTTATTGCTAAAAAAATCTCACTAATTTATTTTCTCTACAGCATTGCTAATACTTGACTATTGACATTGTTGACCTTTGACACTACTGACACTTAACTATTGACATTTGACTGTTGACACTTAATGGTTGATACTTTAAATAATTGTTGACATGCAAAAGAAAAGGCTCATAATTTTTTTTTCGTAACAATAATGTCGACACTTGGCTGTTGACACTACTCACACTTGACAATGTTGTGCAAACAACCTTGACAATGTTGTATTGACATTGCTATTTTGTTTTACTTGGATGGTAGTGCTAACAACGTTATGTTGACAGTTTTATGTTGTTAAGTAGTATGTTATTTTGAATTAGAAATATTATCAATAGTTCACCAAAAAAAAAGAAATATTATCAATAGTTTGATGGTTTGGACATATACAGAGGCGAGACTTGAAAGCGTCGGTTAGTAAGTATTACAATCTTGCTATAGAGAATATTAGGTGTTGCAAGGGATCGGACAAAATAAGAAAAGTTGGAGGAAAGTCATCAAACAAGACCTTGTCACTGTGAACCTAGTCGATGACATGATTAGGGATCAGTTGCGGTGGATAAGTGCTATTCGGATTGAGGAAGGCTAGCCATCTAGAAGTATACTATTTTTCACGAACTTCGTTTTCGTGTCATTTTCTTGCTCTAGCTACACTTGATTTTCCTCTCTCTCGTGCGTTGCTGGTTTTTCATTTTGGTTTTGATTGTTTATAGAGCACTACTGTTTATCTTCGTTAGCAGCTGGTAGGCATATGTGTTAGACTATTTTCTTAAGGTAAACACTCAAGTCGATCTCTTGAAAATACCATCTAGGCATATATAGCTGAGAAAAGAGTTAATATAAGTCAACCTTTCAAACCTTACTTTATGTGGGACTAAAATGTAGTCGCTACATTGAGTTAATTGTTATTGTTGTTATTGCTATATTATGCTTCATACGTTATAGTTCTAATTAGTTTAATGAACTTAAATATTTGCTTAGATATAATATGTATAGGCGGATAGGCCTATATAGATCAGTCATGGATGATCGCCTCCTTAACAGACCCAATTATATAACAAGTATTTATATTTACCTAACAAAAAACAAGTATTTATATATATATATATATATATATATATATATATATATATATATATATATATACTGTCACCTCTTTGATCAAGGGAGCATAAATCTCGCCGGCTAGCACCTTTTCTCCAAACAACATGACCGCCTCCTTAACAGATCCAAAAGGTGGCCTTGTGTCAATCGTGGCTCGCCCTTTAACTACAACTCCGCCTTCTCCGATGCTCTCCATTTCTCTCGACTAGCGCCTAAAGCAAGTTGTATACAAGGTGAACTTTGTAGAGGGGCAATGGATACGTTATTGATGAAAGCGTCAGACAAATGTAACTCTATTTATACACCTACGAATCAAAGCAATGGCGGGGGAGTACTTAAAGTTGGGGTGGGGATTTATTTCTTTGCGTCCACTTCACTGGTATTTAGTTATACATTAGAAGGTGTGATCAATTGCGGGTGGTTGAGTTGTATGACTCCTATTATATCCATTTCTGTTGCTAATGCCTTTCGTTAGCGTTACTGAATGTTGTTTTACGGGTGTAACTTCAGTACACAATCACCATCAACGTTTGACCTTTTAACAGAAATGGGCCCTCTTTTGATTTTGACCTTGCTCCATCTCATTACCACACGTTTGGGCCGGCCCAATATCAGTGGACCGGCCCAATAAATGTATGGGCCCGTCTTCTTGTAGAGGAGGAGGAAGTACAACAAAGGCGATCTATTAGCCCCGGTGACCTCTGGTTTCGTAGTCGTCGATTTACGCTGTTGCAGCTCGCCAAGAACGAGCAACACCAACCGCCTGAAACTTGTTTCTTCCTTCCGAGTTGCGAATCAAGCTCGGAACCCTAGCTGTAACCTTTCATAATGGTA
The DNA here is from genome assembly GCA_963922045.1 of Persicaria maculosa. NCBI lineage: Eukaryota > Viridiplantae > Streptophyta > Magnoliopsida > Caryophyllales > Polygonaceae > Persicaria > Persicaria maculosa. The sequence goes on from OY998271.1 coordinate 42,672,543, forward strand.
GGATCATGTTTATTTGAAACCAGAGTTTTTTTTTTTTGGTTTCAATTTCATCTTTTCGCATCTGATCTTATCGCTCTTTGGCTTTCAAATTCAACCAAACCTTTTTTGTTTTTTTGTTTTTTTTTTGCCAGATCCGGTTTATATTGTTGCAGAATAGGCAAGGGAAGACCCGACTTGCCAAGTACTACATCCCTCTTGAGGATTCAGAGAAGCACAAGGTCGAATACGAGGTTCGTCCCCAATTTCAGATCATTTCTGTTTGATTACTTTTGTGTTTTAATTTGATCAGTCCGTATCTCGTTCTTTAATATCTTTGCAGATCCATCGATTGGTGGTCAACAGAGACCCTAAATTCACGAATTTTGTCGAGGTTAGCTCCTCTCCCTTGCTCAATTGCCCTAGGTTTTCATTACATTCAAATTAGCATATCTTTGTATTATTTGAATTTCGTCTCAGGAATTGTGATTTAAAATTTATCTCTCCCTTACAAAAACAATATAATGTTAGAACATTATTTATAGCGTGGGTGTTTCTATACATCATTCGTTGTGGTTTTTTCTTGGCATCATCTAGCTCTTAGAAATGGCTGAGTAGATGATTTGTCTCCTAATATGCAACTTACTATCGTAAGTTTGACAGACGCCATCAGATTATCCCTCACACAGCATGTGATACGCACTCTATTTGTACATACTAATTCAGCTTAATGTTATCCAACTCAATTACCATGCCGGGGTATATAATGTTTATCACCTATGCTGAGACATTATCCAGTGTGACTCCGGTTTTGGTTTTTCTATGCTGAGACATTATCACCTATGCTGAGACATTATCCAGTGTGACTTCACATACTGCAAAGTGTTTGAAAGTGAATGAATATTAACTTTGATAGTATTTATTACCTTGCAGTTTCGCACTCACAAGGTTATCTACAGACGCTATGCTGGTCTATTTTTCTCACTGTGTGTTGACATCACTGACAATGAGCTCGCATATTTGGAATGCATCCATCTTTTCGTTGAGATATTGGATCACTTTTTCAGCAATGTTTGCGAGCTAGATTTGGTATTCAACTTCCATAAGGTGCGCTCATTTTTTTTAATGATTAGGTTCCTATTCATACATTAGACGATGCTTTCTTTTGTTGACTCGTGTTGCTGTGATTATCTTTAGTTGAATGTTGATTATTTTGTGCCTTTTGACTTGATTAACGTTTAAAAAGGTGCATTAGTGTTGCAAACCTATGGATTAGAGCACCTGAATTGGTCAGAGGAAAAATGTGTCTTTGGTTTTTGTTTTACACTGTGCTGGTCTTTTTCTTGTTAATGAATAAAATAAAGAAAGCGTAATCACCGGATCTCATACAACAGCAGAAAGCACTAAGAATATCAGAAGTATATGTTTTAAGGTTCTTGAGGCATGATATTAGCATTTCAGAAAGAGAGAAAGATGTTACTGGTCAGAAAGAGAGAAAGCTGTTGCTAATTTTAACTCGGGCATCCCCTATCACATAGACCGTGAGATCCTATAATATCATTACTAGTATTTGCTAACTTTAACCGGTAATGTAACTGCTTATGCATATTCATAAAAGAAATAGGATTCAAATTGTGTCATCTGTATGATAAAATTTGCTTACTACCATCATCTTGGTGTGTAAATGTGGTTTGGTTGAGATTAATGGTCCAACATTCAAGGCATATCTTCCTCCTAGAACTACTGTGCATCTATGCACCTTGGTGAATCTTCTTTCTGTTCTTTGCTGGTTTAAGAAATCCCAAACTTTTGACGCATTTCAAGATTAATTACTTTCAGATCACAATGTAGGCTCACCCTCTGACAATAATGTATTATCATCTTCTTTGTTATCTATTCTTTCCCGATATCCGTTTTATTTTCTCTATCCCTCACCCCCCTAATCCTGTCTACCTTTGCAGGTGTATCTTATACTTGATGAATTTATTCTTGCTGGTGAACTCCAAGAAACAAGCAAGAGGGTAATTTCTATTCCTAGAATTCTCTGATAGTTTTGTTGTCAAATGCATGGAGTGCCTTCAATCTTAATCGTTTATTCATTTGGTTCCAGGCAATTATAGAGAGAATGGGTGAATTGGAGAAGCTGGAGTGAGTTGTTGTTCCATTGTGTATAACATTTGTTGATGTAATTCCCATGTTTTCCTTCTTTCTTCAAATGTAGACAGACCTTTGAATTTGTTCTATATGAGGGACCAAACTGAACTTGTACTACGGGCTGTGAATGTCTTATTGCCAACTTGAAATCATGCATTATGACAAGATATTCTATTTGTCATATTTTTTTGTAAGCTTTGCATCCAAGGAGTAACAATACTGTGATGTGTTTATCTGGCAAATTTGATCTCGACTAGAAAAGAGCTAGGTGGATATATTGGGGCTCCTTTTAGGAGTTATAAAGGCATCACCCTGATGAGATATGAAACTAGAATGAGCTATGATTGGAATGTTTACATGATTCATCCATCTGAAATGAATACTCCATCTGTCACATAGAAATGGAAAGCAGGTTGCAGGCATTGTATTATACAACGAAATGTTATTATCCACAACACCATCTTCATCTTAAGATTTATGGCAGGGAATAGGAACAATGGAAACAACTATAGAAGGAAGGAAAAAAAGAAAGAACAAACCACATGAGAATAGAGAAAAGAAGCACTGACAATACCAAAGTGCTTTGCCTCTGTAGAAAGCGAATCAGACCCAAGAAACAGAGAAACTAAATACACCACAAATCTGCACGTGGGAATGGATGTGCAGATTTGCAGTAGACTAATTAATTGAAAAAGCAAATGGATATACGTTGGAATGGACATGCGCTTAAAAAGGAGGATTTGTGGTGTATCTAACAACACTCCCAAGAAAAAAGGAAAAACAAAGCATTACCAGATGCATTCTAACAAAACAGAAAATGGATACAAGCGAGTCAGAAGAAAACCCAACTAAAGATAAGAAGACATCAAGAAGAGGAACCCAACTGATACGAACAAATATTAGACCCACTAAAGAGACCTTGTTGAAAGATTTATGGCCTCTTGTATACATCCATTTCCTTGCTCCTGAGCACGAACTCTGTACACAAAAATATGTGAACATTTTGCTGCCTAGCACAGGAAGCGAAACAATTCATAAAAAAGAACAAAAGTTCAAGCATCCTTTCTTTGAGATTCACACAAATGGCAAAAATTTGACTCGACAGAAAGCAGGGAAAAAATTGAAAATGGTTTCTTACATAAGAGTTGGAAAAAGAAATGCAATCCACAAAAAAAAAACATAAAGAGGAATCCACAAATATTGAATTGCATACACATTAGGAAAATACTAAAAGAAGATCAAATCAAAATACAACGAGAAACAAGAAAATAAAACGAAACTGAAATCCCCAAACCGATGAAGTCAATAGGAGAGTTTGTACATGGAATATATGCTGAACTGGTAGAAAGAATCTATGAGCAGAAATTGAAGCATTCTGCAAAATAGAAAGAATCCAAATTATTGCTCTCTTAGAAACAAAAACAAAAAGGCCACCCTCGGAAAAAACAAGATTTCATCACATAATTTAGGCACCTACTACAAGAAGAGCAAGAGGACTATGTATTCTTTGGAAAAGCCATGAGCTATGAAATAAAAAAAGGCAAATGGAAACATATAGATCATTTTGTTATTATCAACTATCAAAACATCTTGAGAAACATTAACATCGCAATATTTTTGGTCGATGGTCCCTCAAAGGAAACTGTCAAACAAAATTTTTGGATGACCATTCAAGATCATGTGCAAAAATCAAACATCCCGTGTATCATCATGGGAGACCTGAATGAAATTCAAAACAAAATGAAAAAGGAAGGAGGTGTTGAACCTTATCCGAACAGGTATAGACACGTTACAAACTTAAAAGACACGTGTTTTTTGCACAACATATTCACATGGAGGAAGAATAGGATTGGAAATAATAACATCCTAGAAAAAATAGATAGGACGATTGTGTATGATCAAATTCTAATATGGTACCCAAACATCAAGACCTAAAATCACGCATTTACATCTTCTAATCATTGTCCAATTGTAACAGAAATGGATAACCAAGAACATTATAAAACAACCCCACTCAAATTTGAAAAGATGTGGTCGGAAAGAAATGACTATAGAAACATTGTACAACAAGCCTGGAGGTTACATTTCCCTGAATCTCACATGTTTAACCAAGTAAAGAAAACTCAAAACTTGAAGAAAATAACAAAAGAATGGAATAAGAAAACCTTTAAAAATATTTTTAGACAATTAAAAGAAATTGATGAACAAATTATAGAAATACAAGCAAACAGACCACTAAATCAAACTAGGATCGAAATACAAAGGCATAATAGAAACATAAGAAGAAAGGAAGAGATTCTCAACTTCCACAAAAAATATTGGAGCTAAAGAACGAAAGTTAAACACCTAAAACTACCCGAAACTAATACGAGATATTTTCACAAAGTCGCATCAGGAAGAAGAAACATGAAGTATATAAAAGAAATATGCAAAACAGAGGGACATGTCATAACCGGAGAAGAAATCATCCTCATCATAGTACATAGAAATCATCCATGTCATTGAGTAAGACCTTCCTCTTCTATGGGCAATCCTTAGCAATGTTATCAAGGCCATTGCAAGTAAAGCAACGAAACTCTATAGTGCGTTCCCTCGGAGGGGCAACATCCGCCTCCGAGTATGAACTTTATACCCTATTTTAGTTGAGTTGGAAACTCCCTTATGTTGCGTAGTAAGGTTAGGTTTACTAGTTGTAGGAATGGAAGGAGAAGAAGTAGGAGCAGAAAGGAACATACATGGAAACGATGGTTGCTCAACTCTTTCGTTGTTGTTTTTCATACAAAATTTGCGCCTTATAGTTGATGTCCCTAATGCTTAAAATAGACAAAGGATCAGGAATAAAAGTATTCAAACCAGCAAAAAACTGAGTACATGAAGAACATTTAGTAAGGAAAATATTAGCCTGATAAGACAAGCGTTCAAGATCATCCTTGTATTCCATTGGGGATCGATTGCCTTGGTGTAAATTAGCGACACACAGTCACATGTGCTCAATGTAGGGCTGGGCAAAATTTGGATCGGACCGGAAATTACGGTATGTAGATCAGACCGGGATATTACGGTCCGATACACGGTTCAAGAAATTCTTATTTTCGGTTTTCGGTCCAAACCCGGGATCGGACCGGAATTTCCGGTCCGTACCGGAATTGGACCGGATTTCTCATGATTAAAAAAAGAAGAAGAGGTGAATGTGTGTGAGGCGTGCCTCTCTCTCCGTTTCACTTTTAGATCTAGGGTTTTTTGTGTATATTTTGACAAATTAATATCGATTTTAGTATAGATTTGGAGAAATCATAAATATTTTAGACTAAGATTGAAGAATCTCATCCCGATTTTAAATCTAGGGTTAAGAAATTTCAATATAGGGTAAAGTTCCAGTCCAACCGGTCTTTACGGTCCACAGACCGGAAAGACCGGGACCATAAATTCCGGTCTTGGTCCGATATGTGGTCCATGTTCTTAGAGATTACGGGCAACCGGTCTTGGATCGGACCGGAATCTTCGGTCCGGTCTGGTCCCGTCCAGACCGGAAGCCCAGCCCTAGCTCAATGTACTCCTCAGGAACATGTTTTTTCTTTAATAGATAGCGCAAATAAGGCCAAGTCTCAATAGATTGCTTACCTTAGTGCCTGCGAAGGTCACACGTGTGGAACCACCAAGAGCGAGCTAGACCTGTCAAGTGAAAAGTAACCACATCCAGTCTATCCATTTCATCATAGCGGAGATGATCAAGAATATAATCATTATGAGTTTCCCAAGCCAAGTAGGCTTCAAGATCGTTAGCGTCATAGAAAAATTCCAATTTTATCTTAACATCTCCACGTGCAATAGCCTAGATGTTAACATGTAGATTATCATTAGGTCCACTAAAAATAGGGTTTGGAATATCAACCATATTAGGGTGTGACCTTGAGTCCACAACATCAACGTGAGCCGGCGGAGGTTTGCACCAAATTGAGAGCAACTCTTCTTCGTCGCCATGATGGGAGGCAGAGTTGGCCAGCGGAGTTGTGGTAACGAGAGGGGGAGTTGCGAGTTCCATCGTCAATGTTGAAGCCTGTCCCTTCATGTAAAGGTTGGACACTTGTTGAATCAATAGTCAACAAGGTTTGCGGTGTAATGAAGCTGGAGTTCGTGGTTGGAGGTTGACTTGTAGAGGGAGTGGAGGCGAGCGGTGTAGTGGAGTCGGGGTTTGTGGCCGAAGGTTGATTTGTAGAGGGGTTGGAGTCCAATGGGTTGTGATATGTTTGAAATTGCTTCCTTACATATTTGAATTGTTAGGTCCCAATCTTCGGATTAATATATGAGCTCTTTTATTTCAATCAAATAGATCAAACAACTCGAGTGCATGAACTGTTTTCTCTATTCAATATCAACGATTTTTTGGAGGCCTTTGCGACCTTGAGTCCACAACATTAATGTGAGATAAAAGAATAATAAAAGCAACGTGTGCATAAAATGTTATTCTCAAAACTGGATTTTAATGTCAACTTCCAATCAAATTTATAGAGAACTAAACCCAATTAGATAGAAAAAAGATTGAGTCCATACATCCTAAAAGTAGTTCCAATGATGCCGTTGACATTAAAATCCCCATATTGATAGAGACAAATTATACGTCAACACAATTACATGTCATGCGCTGTTGAGAGTTCCCATTGTCCCTAACGAATTAAACTCCTTGGTTTCTAATCTAAGCCGCACATTCCTCACATCGTTGGAAAAGTGAGAAAATAATTTGCCAATGTAAATGGTTTGCCTATATATTCAATCTCCATACAAAATTAAAAGTTTAAAACATAATAAATTAGAAATAGGAGAATTTCCCGTTCAGGAGTTACTTGTCAACTTCTTGACATGCTTCCCCATTGATCATGCATATTTTGTATAGGCATTCTAGGTCATATGATGTTGGTTTAGGTATGAATAGTAATATTTTGGTATTAATTTCATAATATATCATTTTGGTATTTGAGTCAGAATCTACGCGTTTAAATGCTTATTTGCGTGTTACAGATCTGAGCCCAAATGGTGGAGAAATAAGGGAGAAATGGAGATAAGGAGAGCTAAGGACAAGCTGAGAAAGCGTTAGGCAAGCCATGGAGCAAGGGAGCGAGGAATCAAGGTCTAAGAGCTGAAACGACAGCGAGCCGCAAAAGCTGTCCGCACGACGAGCTGAACTTAAAACGCAATTTCTCATGGCCTTGGATGTTCGATCGACTATTATGACCATGCATTGGAAATCTCTCAACGAGATCTATGTTGACTCAGGAGAGCGGCTCCCATTAATGCCTAGCAGGGCCCGCCGATGTCTGCGCTCGCAGATTGAATATTGGCACCCACCAAGAGCGACGCCCACCAATGACTTAGTGGCGGGCTCCTGCCACTGTAGATAAACTCGAATCTTTCAATCCTTATCCGATAGAGATTTGTTTTTATCTTCTAAAGATCCTTAATTTCTTTGGCCATTAAGCATGACTTCTCTACGATTTTCAATAGCCTATGAGCACTATAAATACCGGCCTAGGGTTTCAATCACCGCTTAAAAATGGTTCCGCCTCTTGCTTGAGACGGACCATTCCACACTTTTCTACTTTCTTTTTATATTTAGTTTCAAAGTCAACCATGTTAGGGTGATCTCTTCTTATTTTGCTCGTGATTCAGGACTGACTTGGGATATCTTGAGGGTGGAATTCAGGTTTTAACTATCTATGTTTATTTCAATATCCTTTTCTTTATATTATTATGTTGTTTCTTTTTCATGATTAGCTACTTCGACTAAGTTGCATCGCACTAGGGTTTAGACTACCTCCGCTATCGCGGGTCAAATCCATCATAGTGGCAAATACATCATGCAGGAACGGTTTGAGAAACTGGATTGTGTAGGGAGATTGACATCTTGTTTGCAGAAAGTGACATCGTATGTTATTCTTAGTTGAAGCGGTGTCTGGATTGACAACTCAAGTGACAAAGCCACGGGGATATCCAATCATGATGTTATTGTATTATGGGACCTAGTTCTACTCGCCCCCATGCAAGAGTTTAGGGAGTTAGGTAGTGTTATCGGTAAAGGCTCGACCTACCTAATTCTATGCATAACTGGAATGAGAATAATACGAAGAAGCCCAAGGATTGAGAAACCAACCATGTTGAGTGTAGAGAGATGCAATTGATGTAAAGTCCTCCTCGAGGGTTCATTCATTAACATAATCATATATATATGTTGCAAGAGATTGGGCCTTGGGCCTGATAGGCCCACTATACCATATGTAATCTATCATTGAGATTAGAGGGTGAAACCATTCACATATCTCTTATAATTGCTTTGATACTTTCATTGTTTCTACCTTACAAGTGCTCTATTATGCTCTCTACTGCTTTTGAATCTCTCTCTTATTCTTTACTCTACTCTTTCAGTCTGAATTATTAGCAAGAGAACTATTGATCACATGCTCTCTATGAGATGATACCTGAGTTACACAAATCAATTCCAATTTCTATTTTTTAAAACCATCTTCACAAGAATTTGTATGTTATGCTTAATTGACAAAAAAAGGAAGAAATATGGAGGGTTAATTTACGGATTGAGAAAACAAGAAGAAAAAGTCAAGGGTTAATTTTGGTTATGAAAAGAAGACTGTAGTTAATTCGGTAGTTGTGAATTTTCACGCAGGTGACAAACATAGGACTATGAAGGTCACCCCGATGCAAAACAATTAATTCAGATCAACTACTCTCCATTCAGGCGATGAGCATGAAAAATATTTTCATCACTTGAATATCTTCATTAAATGATCTAGCTGGATATACTTATTTAGGTGACGAGCATGGGGATTTACCCCCATCACTTGTTTACATGCTTGTCAAAGACCGTTGGGTTTACGACTCAAACAATGGAGATTTCATAAATTTCATCACTTGGATTAAACCTTAGTTTGGATGATATTCAAGCGACTAATATTATTCATCATCTGTGTTGCTTGAAATAGAAATATATCGAAGTCAAACTCATGGGACTCATTCTGGCGACCAACATTGTAACTCCTATGATGCTCATCTCTTGAATACTATCAAGCGACCATTATACACGATATGTTTGCCCCAATTTAAGTGACGAATATTGCTCAAAGTCGGTCACAAAACTGTAAAGCATAGAGCCTAAGCTTTAACTACAAAGGGCTGGTCATTTTCTGTTTTCACTTTGGTTGGGCATTTTTTTCATCCTTAATCAACTTGGTTTTCGATACCACACAATACAATCCCACGATGATAGGAGACAAGCATATTGAGCAAATAAATGAAAGCGATCATTAAAAAAATAATTTCATAAAGACAACCAATACAACAAGTTCTTTAGACATCGTAAACTATGCATTAGCCAATACTCGTGAGTTTCAAAGTTATCACAAAAATGGAGATAATAGTTATAAAAAAAATTAGTTGTTATACTTCACAAAATGGGCCGAGGAGGATCGCGAGGACGACCTGAGGAGGCCTAGTTCTTAAAGAGGGCGGCGACTAACCCCATTAGTGCTATAATGAGACCACCGGTGACTATTAAGCTGAGCATCAATCGCCCGACGAGTGCTCTTGAGGCAGCCTGTTGGACCCTCATGCTTCTATGTAAGCTACATTTGTGTCTAGCTCCTCATCCCGATGGAGTGCATCGTCATGCATATTGTTAATGCGCGCTTGCAACTCCCTCGTCATGTCTACTAGCTCTATCACCCGTGAGTTTTTTTTGCTTGTACTGTTGGAGGATGAGCTGTCGTTGTCGCCCTGCTCAACCTTAAACTATGAACAGAATGACTCAAATTATGAGACACATCAAAGCAACAGGGAGAAATGTCAAATGGTGATTAACTTACACTTAGCGGGATGTGTGTCCTAGGGTTGCCTGATTGCCGATTATCGCTAGATTATGATCTCGTGAACGATGAGTACTCGGAGTCAGGCATTGTCCTGTGTGAGGAAGAATGACATCCTGTAATTTCACCAATACATCGCTCCTTACTAATTCACACTACAAAGTTCACATATTCAATTTAACCAAAACTGAACTTCAATTTATTATTTTGAAAATTTCAAAATCCTTCTTGGGTTCAGACCCTTATTCAGACATTCATTGTGAAAGCCACAACCCCAAAATAAAAAATCTCATATTTACAAACCCATACAACGAAATCCACATGGTTATCACAACTACACCAAATCTGTAGTACATGCACAAATCAGAGCATCTTAGCACAATGTGCAGATAACCCATACACAAAATTACTCAAATCAACCATACATTACTTATTATGAAGCATACCTAAAAAATATACCCTACATAATAAATTTTTTATAAGATATGACATTTCGAAATTGATTCTGAAAGCCACATGGTTTAGAGCATCTTATTAGAAATTATAGTTGTGCACAACATTACTCAAATCAGCCATATACATTTATAACACATTTCTAGAAAGCTACAAACTAACCACAAAACACTAGGTATACACTTGAAACCCTGACCAGAAATCCCTTAAACCTCAATCACAAAGCACAATCACTAGAAGGGGGCTGAAAATTTTAGAGTTGAAAAGGGGATTACTCAACAGAGAGCGAGAAGGGGCTGAAAAACATTGGCATACCCAAAAGAGATAGCAAATGGGAGAAGGGACTTTACACTAAAAGTCCCAAATCAGCAGAAGTGGAGGTTAAGGTAAAGGGGAATGAGCGAACAACGACCAAAGAATAAGGATGACGATTACCTTTTCTTCATCATAGTCGACAAGATCACTAGGGAGAGGATGAAGATTCTTTGACCCTCAACCTTTCCTGTATATAAGGTGAAATAAGAAGTTAAATTAGAAGGGTCAGATCGGATTTGAAATGGGAAGTCTAAAAGTCATCATTAATCCCCCCTCAATCCCATCCATCAACACCCCTTCGCCCCTCCCCCGAGATTTAAAAACTAGAAGAATTTCATCTCAAGGATCCCCTTAACCTCCCCCTCAACCTCTTATTAAAAAAAAAAACTCAATAATAAAAAAAAACCTCCCCCTAAACTCATTCAGGTGACAAACCTAAATGCATACTTGTCACTTGAATAGAATCATTCATTGAACAAGTTGGTACAAATGATTCCGGTGACCAACTTGGAAATTTTGACCATCGCTTGAGATCAAACCTGTTAGAGACCTGTTGTCCTATCATTTCAGACGATGAACATTGTATGACACCCGTTGTTTCAACTCCAACTTTAAATAACTCGATTTGGATTCTATATGAGTCAACTTTTGGGACACTTTCAATCGACCAATATAAGCAACAAAAGGAGGGTCCTTCACTTGAAATATTTCAGGCGACCAACATGTTTGTTACCTGAATTAGAGATATACAGAAGCAAGACTCATAGGACTCATTCAGGCGACCAACATTGTAACTCGTATGATGTTCGTCACTTGAATACTATTATGCGACCAACATAGGCAAAATGTTCGTCGCCTAAAGTTTTTCCATCTATGCACCAACTTCGACACTCATTCAGAAGATCACATATGGCAATGCAGTTTCAATTCGTCGCCAAGGTTAGCTTAGGCGACTAACATAGGCCTAACTCGATCGCGTGAATGCATGTCCATTATGATTCCACATTGGAAAGTATTCAAGTGAGGAGGGTTAGTATGTTTGTAGTCTGACTGCTTTTCCGGAGACAAAGCATGGTTTCTTCGTCGCCCTGGTTTTAATTTGGCATGCATAGTGATACTAATGGTGTGATTCTTAGAGATGGATGTGCTACCGTCGCACTGGGGATTTGCCATGAGTTCAGGTCCTTTACGATGATCCAATGGCTGAGTTATGGGCGGGGTTTCAATGACTTAAACTTTCATGCAGTGGTGGGTATATGTGTGTTATTATAGAGACGAATTCGAAGCTTGTAGTTACCCTCATATATCAACAGATGCATCAGTTTCACATATTGCTAGCTAAGCCACGCGGCAAGTCGCAAGACAGGCTCACCCATGCCAAGGTAAACCAAGACATGAGTACCCACTATAGCACAAATTGCTCATAGTGGGATTTGAACCCTTGACCTCATGGTAGTGAGGCACAAGGAAACACCTCACTCTTACCACTAGGGTAAGAGGTCATTGGTATCCAATTTCACCATAGGTTTCGTGAGGCTAATTACATTATGACTATCTTTCTTATCTAGTTTTTTTGTTATAACATTGATTTGTTTGTATTGGTTGACTAGTTAGTGGTTATTTTAAGTTTACTACAAAATGATGTAAGGAGCTGAGTCATACTACTTAATTAGTCGATTATTTTTATTTTTAAATAAGCGAATTAAAAACATGGTCATGTCCACTTCTAAATAAAAGTCACAAATTGCTTAATTTCTAGGAGTTTATTAATTAAAATGGTATGCTTTGACTGCTTCAAAAAGTATTCAAATTTGGATGATATAAGACGATACATATATATACTATACGATTCCACTTGAATTGATGGTGATGGGACTTGGTAAAACTTTAATGATGAAGAGTTTTACCGTCTTTCAAATGTTTATTTTGGTAATTAAATACAAATAAAATTACAAATTGGCCGCAATCTACTCGCACTAGTGCACTGGTAACCCTTTAGCCACAAGCATCAACCTTAGGAAATGGAAGGTAGTGTTTGTCTACAAGGGGGTAAAAAAGGTAGTGTTTGCATTAGCACATTGTGTGTATTAAAAAAAAGGAACTCGAAGAATCTTCAGATGTTTGCTGATCTGATCGCAAACAAATGAAAGGAGGGTGTAAATGTGCAATCATGACCGATCCCACAAATTGTCAAAAAGGTTGGTCGAAAGGCATTTCAATTATTCTTTCATGGTGGCAGCCGTGTGGGTTAATCTTCTTTCTTACCCTAAAAGCACTTTGATGCTAACCTTCCTTCTTTACATTATTGGCGTTCATTTAGGTTTTTTTTAAATAAAAAAATTAGCTTTACCTCATTTATATTTTCCTTGTTCACACGAGGAATCTACACTTGCACAAAATATTTTTTCTAATATAAAACATTTGACTTTTATGTTTGAAGAGTTACAAACTATATAAAATATTAATTTTTAATTATTTTTACATTATAACACTTATTAATAATAAGTAGGTATTATAATGTAAAAAATTTATTTAAAAAATTAATATTTTATATAGTTTTTAACTCCTTAAACTACATATACAAAAGTCAAATGTCTTGTATTTACCATCGGACGGAAAGAGTACACTAGGCCAGATTGACGCTCTAGACACAGACGGGCTTTTAGTCGTCGCCTGAATGCACTTCAAGGGACGAACATAGCCTGAGTCGTCACTTACAATAGGACCGGATGTATACCCATCCAAGAGAGCCTTTTAGGAGACGAATAATTAATAAGTTCGTCGCCTGAATAATAAGTGGAAGTTGACCACACCGTTGACCATCGATAAACATGGTGATTCAATAAGGATTGTCAGATGCCAGTCATGCCATCATCATTGAAGGGACGAACATATATAAGTTCGTCCCTTGAATCAACTTTACTTTTAAATAAAACATGTGATTCTCCGTGTTTGGCATATCGTCTTCTTCCGGACAGTGGGATTATTTTAGCTGAGAGTGGTATAAGGTACAAGGGACGAACATTGTCCATAGTTCGTGGCTTGAGTGATTTCACTTGTGGCGGAAAAAATCCCGCCAATTTTTTTGGTTGCTTGATTACATATTAACTAGTGCTATATATATTTGTACAAATGCATATATGTACTATCTTTTTTTTGGAAACCAACCCCCTCGGCACTAAGTCCGGGTGAAGGGAGGAGTATGTAAATATTAATGAAAAAAATGGGGGATCCAAAAAGGATCATACATCAAGAGTTTGAGCCAAAAATGAGAAAGGGCGCAGCCTATCTCATCAAAGGAACAAAGCTAAAATAAAATAACAGGTGTATGTCCCATACAAGGCACAACTTGGATGAGCACATACAAAATGCCAAGAAAACAAGCAATGGGAGCGGTTAGGATATGCAAACCCAACACACCTCCAAAAACACCAAAAAGACCTTGCACCCGGGCCACGCAGGCACCCAAAGGGACACAAGCCAAAGACACACTAAGCAGAGATGGTTCCCAAGTGCACGCAGGCACTAGAGGCACGCAGGCCCTAGGACACCATCCAAAGATCTCAACTATCCAACCAACCATAGACCAAGCGGGCATAAAAGAGAACCGAAACTTAGATCTTCTCAACGTCATCAAGAGTGAAAGAAGCATGAAGAAGGCGGAAGACATGGGTCGCTATGAGTCTAGCCACCACCTCCTCAGGGATATGATTGTCTTCATAGATCTTTGCATTTCTCGCATGGCAAATGAAGTAGATGGCAGCAGAAAAGGCAAAGGTTTTGGCCTTAGCTTCACATCCTTTCTTCTTTTTGTATCTCCGGAGCCACCTTAATCCACGAGCCAAGCTATCAACCCCTTCCGGAATCAAGAACCGCTCACTCGTTCTCCTCCAAATACCCTTAGTATAAGGGCACTTGAAGAAAAGGTGTTCATGTGTCTCCAAGAAGTCTTCTCCACAAAACCTACACCCATGGTCAATATCAAGAAAGAAAAGCCTATCTAAGGTAGGGAGCTTACCCAAGGTAGCGAGCCAAAGGATGAAGCTATGCTTCGGGGTGCATCCTTTCGCCCAAACCTCCTTATACCAATGGACTTTAGTCTCCTTAACTCGAAGCTCCTCATACGCCCTCTTGACCTTAAATCTCTCTCCATCACACCACTCAACAAACAAACTATTAAGGTTAGGGTTCAAAAACAACATTTTGTTCTTTACCTCAACAATAGCTTTGATGAGTGGTGAGTCTCTCCTATGAGCTTCCCAGGTCTCCACCTCCTCCACTTGAAGGTACCGATGGTGCACCCACCGAACCCAAAGGCTCTCCTTCTTCTCCTTGATCCTCCAAAGATGCTTGCACATGAAGAAAAGGTGTTCATGTGTCTCCAAGAATCTTTATATACTATAATGCTATGAAACCATAATTTATAATGCTATATTTATATAAAACCATATGTTAGAAGTGCAATTTGACCACATGTTGACCACATCATTCAAGGGACGAACATTGTACATAGTTCGTGGCTTGATTGATTTTCACTTGTGGCGGGATTTTTCCCGCCAATTTTTTTGTTGCTTAAGTAAATATTAACTAGTGCTATATATATTTGTACAAATGCATATATGTACTATCTTTATATACTATAATGCTATGAAACCATAATTTATAATGCTATATTTATATAAAACCATATGTTAGAAGTGCAATTTGACCACATGTTGATCACATCATTCAAGGGTCGAACATTGTTCATAGTTCGTGGCTTGATTGATTTTCACTTGTGGCGGGATTTTTCCCGCCAATTTTTTTGTTGCTTAAGTAAATATTAACTAGTGCTATATATATTTGTACAAATGCATATATGTACTATCTTTATATACTATAATGCTATGAAACCATAATTTATAATGCTATATTTATATAAAACCATATGTTAGAAGTGCAATTTGACCACATGTTGACCACAACATTCAAGGGACGAACATTGTTCATAGTTCGTGGCTTGATTGATTTTCACTTGTGGCGGGATTTTTCCCGCCAATTTTTTTTGTTGCTTAAGTACATATTAACTAGTGCTATATATATTTGTACAAACGCATATATGTTATATTTATATACTATAATGCTATGAAACCATAATTTGTAATGCTATATTTATATAAAACCATATGTTATATTTATATGTTATATATGAATTTTCAATTTTCAATTTTGGGTCGTTTAAGATTTTCACTTGTGGAGATGGAGATTGAGATCGAAAATCAAGATTGTGATTGTGACTGGGATTGAGATTGAGATCAATCTTGATATTGAGATTGAGATTTTTGTTGTTAAATATAGATTTTGTGATAGATGTTATATATGTATTTTCAGTTTCCGTTTAAGATTGATACAAAGTATGAATTTCCAACTATCATTTGAGATTGGGATCAAGATTGTGATTGAAATTGAGATCAAGATTAAGACCGAGATTGAGAATGAGATTTTGGTTAATATATAAATATAGATTTTGTGATAGATTTCATATATGAATTTCCAATTTATGTTTGAGATTGATATTGATATCAAGATGAAGATTATGATTGGGATTGAGATCAAGATTGTGATTGAGATTTTGGTTGTTAAATATCGATTTTGTGATATATGTTATATATGAATTTTCAATGTCAATTTGAGATTGAGATTGATATGGAGATTGAGATTGAGATTGAGATTGAGATTGAGATTGAGATTGAGATTGAGATTGAGATTGAGATTGAGATCAAGATAAGATCGAGGTTTGAGATTGAGATTGAGATCAAGATTAAAATCAAGATTGAGATTTGATATTGAGATTAAGATTAAGATCAATATCGAGGTTTGAGATTGAGTTAAAGGTTGAGATCGAGATTTCAGATTGTGATTGAGATCATGATTTGAGATTTGAGATCGAAATTTCAGATTGAGACCAAGATTGAGATTTGATATTGAGATTGAGATCAAGATTAAGATCAAGATTGAGATTTGAGATTGAGATTGAGATTGAGATTGAGATTGAGATTCAGATCAAGGTTGAAGTTTGAGATTGAGATTGAGTTAAAGGTTTTGATCGAAATTTGAGATTGTGATTGAGATCAAGATTAGAGATTTGAGATCGAGATTTGAGATTGAGATCAAGATTGAGATTGAGATTGAGATTGAGATTGAGATTGAGATTGAGATTGAGATTGAGATTGAGATTGAGATTGAGATTGAGATTGAGATTGAGATTGAGATTGAGATTGAGATTGAGATTGAGATTGAGATTGAGATTGAGATCAATATCGAGGTTTGAGATTGAGTTAAAGGTTGAGATCGAGATTTCAGATTGTGATTGATATCATGATTTGAGATCGAAATTTCAGATTGAGACCAAGATTGAGATTTGATATTGAGATTGAGATCAAGATTGAGATCAAGATTGAGATTTGAGATTTGAGATTGAGATTGAGATTGAGATTCAGATTCAGATCAAGGTTGAAGTTTGAGATTGAGATTGAGTTAAAGGTTTTGATCAAAATTTGAGATTGTGATTGAGATCAAGATTAGAGATTTGAGATCGAGATTTGAGATTGAGATCAAGATTGAGATTGAGATTGAGATTGAGATTGAGATTGAGATTGAGATTGAGATTGAGATTGAGATTGAGATTGAGATTGAGATTGAGATTGAGATTGAGATTGAGATTGAGATCAAGATTAAGATCAAGATTGAGATTTGATATTGAGATTAAGATTAAGATCAATATCGAGGTTTGAGATTGAGTTAAAGGTTGAGATCGAGATTTCAGATTGTGATTGAGATCATGATTTGAGATTTGAGATCGAAATTTCAGATTGAGACCAAGATTGAGATTTGATATTGAGATTGAGATCAAGATTGAGATCAAGATTGAGATTTGAGATTGAGATTGAGATTGAGATTCAGATCAAGGTTGAAGTTTGAGATTGAGATTGAGTTAAAGGTTTTGATCAAAATTTGAGATTGTGATTGAGATCAAGATTAGAGATTTGAGATCGAGATTTGATATTGAGATTGAGATTGAGATTGAGATTGAGATTGAGATTGAGATTGAGATTGAGATTGAGATTGAGATTGAGATTGAGATTGAGATTGAGATTGAGATTGAGATTGAGATTGAGATTGAGATTGAGATTGAGATTGAGATTGAGATTGAGATTGAGATTGAGATTGAGATTGAGATAAGATCGAGGTTTGAGATTGAGATTGAGATCAAGATTAAGATCAAGATTGAGATTTGATATTGAGATTAAGATTAAGATCAATATCGAGGTTTGAGATTGAGTTAAAGGTTGAGATCGAGATTTCAGATTGTGATTGAGATCATGATTTGAGATTTGAGATCGAAATTTCAGATTGATACCAAGATTGAGATTTGATATTGAGATTGAGATCAAGATTAAGATCAAGATTGAGATTTGAGATTGAGATTGAGATTGAGATTCAGATCAAGGTTGAAGTTTGAGATTGAGATTGAGTTAAAGGTTTTGATCGAAATTTGAGATTGTGATTGAGATCAAGATTAGAGATTTGAGATCGAGATTTGAGATTGAGATCAAGATTGAGATTGAGATTGGGATTGAGATTGAGATTGAGATTGAGATTGAGATTGAGATTGAGATTGAGATTGAGATTGAGATTGAGATTGAGATTGAGATTGAGATTGAGATTGAGATTGAGATTGAGATTGAGATTGAGATTGAGATTGAGATTGAGATCAAGATAAGATCGAGGTTTGAGATTGAGATTGAGATCAAGATTAAGATCAAGATTGAGATTTGATATTGAGATTAAGATTAAGATCAATATCGAGGTTTGAGATTGAGTTAAAGGTTGAGATCGAGATTTCAGATTGTGATTGAGATCATGATTTGAGATTTGAGATCGAGATTGAGATTTGAGATTGAGATTGAGGTTGAGATCAGGATTTGAGATTAAGATTGAGATCTAGATGATGATCAAGATCGAGGTTTGAGATTGAAATTGAGACAAAGATTGAAATTTGATATCGAGATAAACACTGAGGTCGAGATTTGGAATTGAGATCGAGATTAAAGTCCTAATTGTAAAGATCCGGAATTTCGGAAATAATATTTTTGAATCGTGGTTTAATTTTAAATTTTTGAGAATTTCGAAATTTTGAATTCACCAAAATTATATATATAAAAAAAATATAGCATACTTTTATTAAATTAAATTATATATTTATTTTTATTAATGCAAAAATTAATATTGTGGTGCTTTTGATTTAAATAAAATTTATTAGGCTGTATTCTTTAATTTTATGGGGGTATATTTTTTTAAATCAGAAATAGCGGGTTATTTTTGTAAATTCTCTAGGTTAACCTAATTGATGGTATATAAACCCTTGTAGTCTTATACCTTACACTTGGAGAGCCGCCTATCCTTCTTGTTCTTTCTTCATCATTTCGGATCTGAGCAACAGCTCTCCACCTTCGACCTTCTGCCGCTCCCATGGGTCCGCCTCCGACCTGCAAGCTTCCTCATCTGAGCTACCATGGGAACTTCACCCTCTGTCACTCGGTTCACTTCTCATCCTCCCTCTATTTCGTCCTCCTTCAACCCTCCTCGGCTCGCCCCTTTTTCTTCTCGCTATCGCCGACGCGGACTGAGCTTGAGCTCGCCAGGGCGCTAATGGCGTCGACTCTCTCTCTTGATGCCAATGACGCCGAGTCCAGCCATGCCTTCCTCGCATCTCACTGAATTCGTGCAGTCGAACCAGTGAATCGACATCGGGCTCCGTTCTTCGTCCGATTCGACTAGCCCAAGGGCTGAGAGTGTCGTCGATGGTTCCCGATGGTCAGATGCGTCTCGACAAGGTCACTCCCGACACATGAAGCCCAGCTGAAGCTGCTGCACATGAGATCTAGGGTTAATTGTTTCAGATCTAGGGTTAATCGCTCCCCCTTCTCCCTTTTCAGATCTGCACAGCCAAGGTACTTCTTCTTCTTACTTTCTCTTGTTCCCCTTCTCCTAAAATCAGATCTAGGGTTAATTGTTTTTTGATCTAGGGTTTACAATTTAGATCTTGAGTTTATTTCAAGTTTTATGTTCCTATATCTTCTTGCTATGTAGGTTGAAGCTGTCCTGGAATTCAAAGAAGTTATGAGACGCTACATGGAGTCGCTATGTGCAGATATAAGACTCAATACAATCACAAGCGTGCAAGCAAGCAATGACAGGGTTAGTACAAGATGTTAAAGAGTCTAAACTTGTTTTAACAGATCTGTTCCAAATTAGCACTTTACTGATGACTTAAGAGCAATCGAGTCCTATCCTTTGGAGATATTACTTAGAAGCCGGTCTTTCTATGAAAACCTTGATTTAATAGAATCTGGTCATTTATTGCTAGTTGTATTCCTTGCAGTTCTAATTATCTTCGTGGTCAATATAATTGCTAGTTCTAATTGCTAGTTGTATTCCTTACAGGTCTTTCCAAGGTATTCTATGTGTTGCTGCCGAACAAATGCAGAAAGCGGCCAACTTTGCTTAGGAACAATTGAAGGCTAAGCATCAAGAAGAAAAGATATGGTTGTGTGTTTGTATGTAGTTTGCAAGTTTGTGTGCATTTGTTTGCTTGGTGTGGAACATGTGTATTTGCTTGGTGTTGAACTCTATTTTGTATGCAGTTTTTGTGTTACATTTGGTTTCGGACAGGGAGCATCAAAAAATGCAGTGTATATTTTTTTTTAATTTTTTTATAGACTCAGGCTACAAACCTAAAACGACTAAACTCCTATTAACTGAAGCCACAAATATTTTGAACCCAAAGTTGATCCCCAAAACTCTCAGGTCACAACAAACACTGTCCGTTGAATGGTCTGAAGGAGGTTCAATAACCAAATGTTCGTCACGTAAAACTTTGAGAGACAACATGACTAACCAAATGTTCGTCACCTAAACACTTTGAGGGATAACATGAATAACCAGATGTTCGTCAAGACACAACATTAATTCACCTTATGTTCGCCCCCTCAGTTATCAAGACACAAACTTTAGTGGTGGCCTCAACAATATCATGTCTGACAATGGCCTCGTGGGTCGGTCGCTTGGATGTCAAACAAGGGACGGAGGTTCAATTGGTCCGTCTTTTAAGTGCTCTAGGGTCGCTCTACAAGGCACAGACCTCAGGGGACGAATGTACGTCCCTAGAGTTAGTAGGTGTCCAAAACCCTCTTCAGGGGACGAAATTTGCCCGTGTCTAGAACGTCAAACTGGCCTAGTGGTATATTATTATGATGATGATATAGGAGCATATGTAATTTTCGCGATGCTGTACGGGTAATCTGAGATTTAAAAATATCAAAAGCATCCTCAAGTATGGTAGTCTCAAACTCCTTTCAAAACATAAAATCTCTTGGCAATATACCTTTGTTTATTAACAAAATGAATTTTAAACAATTACACTCAAATCTTTTTTAATTTTTACAAACTAATTACTTTTTAAACCGAAATAAAAAAACCTAAATGAAAGCTACACAAGCATTGTTTGTATTAGCTCTATTTCATTGCCATTGCCATCAACCTATATCTCATCCCATATATATATATATATATAGGTAAGAGTTCTAGTGAAACGAATAATACGGTGTAACGGTGAAACGAATGAATATTATGTCATATTCATATCAATATCACATAATGTGAATATGAATATGTGAATATTATAATGTATCAATATGAATATGGTGTTATTCATTTTATGTTATTTGAATATAAATAATATCATATTCAAATACCCATATTTACATCATATTCATAATCACACAACATAATTTTCATATTTTCATATTCATATAAAATAATATTCATATGAATATGACGTAATATTCATTCGTTTCACCGTTACACCGTATTATTCATTTCACTAGAACCCTTCCCTATATATTAGGTCATGTGTAAACATCCCTTAATGTGTTTTGTGTTAACAAATATAAGCCGTTGATTGATTGCAAATGGAAGGACAAGATTAATTCCCGAAATTAATTAATTTTAATATGAAAAGATAAAAAAGTACCCTTTTCTCCTAACACACGCACGTGATATCCCAACCCAAATCCCCCTTTTTTGGACGATTATAAAACAACCGTCTCTCACCCTCTTCATCGCGTCTCATACTAGCTAGGGCGATTCCGGCAAAATCAGAGGGTGATTCCGACGAATAGTGCTCATCCAAAATCAGGCGGCGGCTGTAGGGGGGTTCTGCAGCGGCGGTAGTCGGCAGATCGAAGTATGTGACACTGGTGGATCTGAAGGTCGTGCACCATCGAATTCATCCGGGTTAGGGATGAACGTGAATTTTCATTAGAGGGGAGTTGAAAGGGCATTTTGATTAATATTTGTTGTATTGATATGAATATTTTGGAAATTTAAGTCACTGGTACGAAATAGGTCTTGTTTCATACTCCGGGGGCGTGATATGAATATTAATTGGTGAAATGATTCTTGACTTTGATGAATAATTGTGTTACTGTGATGAATATTTCTTAAATGTTGCCTAATATTGATGAATATTTGGGAAATTGTGAATAATTGAGTGACTGTGATGAATATTTGAGTAATTGTGATGAATATTTGAGTGACTGTGATGAATGTTTGATAAATTTTAACAAAAACTTTGATGAATAATTGAGTGATTGTGATGCGTATTTGATAAATTTTGCCGAATATTGATGACTACTTGGAAAATTATGAAGTTTTCTCATATTCCTCTAGGGAATAGAACGTCGTTAGATGAATAATTGAGTGACTGTGGTGAATATTTGATAAATTTTGATGAATATTTGAGTGACTGTGATGAATATTTGATAAATTTTAACAAAAACTTTAATGAATAATTGAGTGCATGTGATGAATATTAGATAAATTTTGCCGAATATTGATGACTACTTGGAAAATTATGAAGTTAAAAAACTTTGATGAATCTTCCTCTTCTTCACTGTCTGCTTGGATGAAACCTCACTGATTTTCAAAAATTTCACATACCATATTAATAGATCATGATCTTGATTTGTATGACCAAAAAACTTTTCAAAAAGGAAACTGGTGTTAATTGGCCTAAAAAAAATGAAGCGCCTCCCACCTGTGCATCACACGCCCTCCAGATTGTGAGAGTGAAGTAGTTTTCTCCATGGGTCCCACTTTTTTTAAAAACTAAATTATTAAAATTCTTGATTAATCACATCCTTCCATCTTCATTCAATCAACAATTATTATTTTTTAACATTTAACCTGTTAAGACTTGTAAACATTTGATACATCCTATATATATATAGTTGATTTTTCTACGATTTTTGGTCGAATCTACACCAATCTATCATTACAAGATGTACATTGCAATTCAATGCTAACACAAAAACCAGAAAAAAACTAAAAGGAAACAAAATCAGACATAAAAAAAAAACAAAAAATTCAAATCTATAAGAAAGAAAAAGGATTCACATACAACACAATAACAGTTCAAAATATGAGAGAAAACACTTCGCCAGTACTAAAACATAGATAAATCATTACGAGACCCAAAATTTCCATAAAAGAGGAAAAATGAAAGAAATTAAAAAGCAAGAGAGAGAGAGCTTGAAGATAAACCCCATGAGTCTTGATTCAAAGTTGGTTCTTGATGGCATTATGGGTGCGACCGAGGAGGAGGCAGGCAATGATCACCCATTGATGATATGTAGAATTACACTATTTTAGGGTCTAGTTTTAGTTAAGTTTTGAGTAGTTAGTTAAATCTATTTAAGTATTAAAATGTGCCAATTACCGTGTTTTATCATATACATGTCTTGTTTGTGCATTGATAGGCTAAAAAGAGTCAATGTGTGAAGAAAATGAAGAAAATTAGCTAAAAGGATCATGAAGAGATAAAGATAAATATGATCAAAGTCGGGACCTTAACCAACCATTGCAGACAAGAAAAAGCACAAGCTAAATGTTCAAGGGATGATTCAAGCACATACGTACCCTCTGTCGTAGCTGGATGGCTACTCGACGTACTGCTAGGCATCTACTCGGGTGAGTACTGAGCCTCTATGGTGAGTATTGGGTTGGTAGAGCACAAGAAAAGTGGAGCAAAGGTGAAGAACTATGACTACTCAGTCGAGTCGATGACTACTCAGGTGGTTGGCTAGATGGGTAATCAGTTGAGTACGCAGCAATTTGAGAAAGTATGGGACAAAATCTTATCCAAATCTTCTAAAACCCTATCTTTTCTCTAATAATGCCTATATAATTAAACACATCTAGGGTAGGAAATTCATAGAGACATTTAGGGAAACTCAAAGACGATACATTCAGTTGCATTGAGAGGTGAGAGCCGAGCTTATTTAGGGTTGTAAAACATTCATACTATAGGATTTACATATATATTAAGAGTTTCAATTATCGTTGACATCCATTGAGTATTACTTTGATATTATTTATGATGATCATATTTTCCTATATGCTTTAATTATGTCGAGTTTGAATATGTCTGATTAGTTAGAATGATTCAGGAGTTAAGAGATCTGATGTTTGAGCATTTTGTTTGTTATATGTGTTTATTGAGTTTTCTATGGTAAAGTGAAAGTCTAATATATATGTTATGAACAGGAGCAATTAACCTGATTAGGGAGCCGATTAAAAGTTAGTGAAAGACAATCTAAAAGTGTTACAACACTGAGGGTTTTGGAAAAATGAATGTCTTAATAACACTAGACACATATTTTGTGAAAAGAAGGTTGAATTTTGAACTCTTGAATGTTACTTGTTCGTATTATATGATATCTTTTATATGAATTTCGTTATTCACTAGATGATAATAGGAGATTTATGATTGTAGTTTCCACAACTTTATTTAGACTGCTATTCTATAAATTACAATTGATGTATTTATTTACAATTATTCATATGTGATGACTGTGTTTATTTCATATGGGCAGTCACGATGTTTGTCTATGAATTAGTGATAAATAGGCAGTTTATACCTCATATTACATAAGAAAAGAACAAGATCATGTCTACATGGCTCTTATAAACAAAACCATATTTTGATTGCCAATGAGATAATGCTAGGAAGACATTGGTGACCTAATTAAATTTTATAATTTATGTTTTATTTGATAGATATCTATGTTATAATCCAAAAGTAGTCATAGTCAATTAAGTTTATTGCTAGCCAATTTCTTATGTTCGATCCTTTTCTCATACTATCATCTATGTGTTTGGGGAATTAAATAAATTTAATTTGATATAGGTTTTGGAGTTGCTAGTTGATTATACACCGCTACGCCAAGACACATGCCACCTAATGGTCGTGTTACTTGGTGTTGGTGGGGAGGATGTCGGGGTCTTTGTTGCGGGAGAAGGGGCGATGGTGGTCGGAGTAGGAGAGTTGGTTGTACCAACAGAGGTGGCAGGATTTGTCAGAGTAGCCCTTGCCCCTTGATGTCCTAAGGGCGTATGATCTGTTAGGGTTCAGAAGCATTGGTTAGTTGGAGGAGAAGGAGGATGAGGTAGACGAAAATCATCAATTCATACTTCCATTGTTTGAAGATTGAATTGAAAAAGAGAGGGAACTATGTTATATATATATATATATATATGATAGATCATATGTACTCAGCTCTTAACGTGTATCATGTACACAAATCTGGGCCATTGATTAGTTGAGACGGAGGGCGGAGATTAATTAGCCCATTTGTGGTAGTTGCTTGCATAGATGATTATTCGGTCGAGTATAAATGATTATGCACTAGTATATGAAGGATTATTCAGTCGTATGAGTCTGTTTTGTAGGTTAGTCATTATTCGATCGTATTGATGGATTATGCGATGGTAATTTTTAGGTAAAAGTTAAGGGCGTTTTCATGGTTCTAGCTATTAGAAAAATCTATCGATACCGTCGCATAATCCGTCAATACGATCGAATAATATTGTAACGCCATCGAATAATTAAGTTATACCATTGAATAATAAAGCAATATCATCGCACAATCCGTCAATACGATCGAATAATATAGTGAAACCATCGAATAATCAAAATGACTAACATACTAAACAGACTCATACGACTGAATAATCCTTCATATACTAGTGCATAATCATTTATACTCGACCGAATAATCATCTATGCAGGCAATCAAACAAATGGGCTAATTAATCTCCACTCTCCATCTCAACTAATCAACGGTCCAGATTTGTGTACATGATACAATATATATATATATATATATATATATATATATATATATATATATATATATATATATATATATATATATATATATATAAAGGATTAAGGATTACGTTGTAATATGATCATTTACTTTTTCAATAGACAAAAACCATCGTATCAATAGACATTTTCCCTTCAAAATTAGATGTGATTTTTAAAACATTAGCCCCGGATCATTTCAACTATACCCACGACCTTTCCACGGATGTTGTGTTGTAGATGCTCATCTACAAGGATGACCTTGATTAGACTACGACCTAGCCTAGTCTAATCCTCATAATACGGGCTAGTTCTTGAAATCGCCAAAGGTATGGGTGATGCGAAGACAGAGGTGAAGATGTTGATCAGAAATGGAGCTTGGCTCAAGATCAACAATGGCGGAAGCTAACAGAAAAATGTAACAGACAAAGAGAGAGAGAGTGAAAGAGAGCATGTGTGTTTTGTTATTTCTGTAAAAAAATGTGTTCTGTACACTTGGACCTCAATTCAGCTTATATAGAGCTGATTGTACATCAATGAGAAGCTGTACTGTTCTAACTAACTCTAACAGCTTCTTTAGCTAAGCTAACACACACACGTTCACACACTTAACACTCCCCTTCAAGCTTAGAGTTACTTAAACTTGTTAATAACTCCAAGCTTGAGAGACAATCTTGAGGTTTGCTCCTGGCTTACAACCTTGGTGAACATGTCAGCTGGTTGCTCTTTAGTGTGAATGTACTTAGCCTCAATTTCTCGACTTAGGATCTTATCTCTCACGAGGTGGCAATCGGCCTCAATGTGTTTCGTTCTTTCGTGAAATACTGGGTTTTTGGCTATGTGAAGAGCTGCCTGGTTATCACAATATAGCTCCACCAACCCAACATTACAGATGCTCAAATCCTGTAGAACACGAACTAACCATGTGACTTCACAGCAAGTAGCAGCCATTGCTCTGTATTCAGCTTCTGCTGTAGACATGGCTACAAAGGTCTGCTTCTTTGTCCTCCATGATATCAATGAATTCCCTAACATAATGCAAAAACCTGTTAAGGACCTTCTGCTCATGGGACAAGCTTGCCAATCAGCATCACAGTAAGCTTTCAACTTGATCTCGGAGTTGCTGTGCATCATCAGTCCCTGGCCTGGAGAGTTCTTCAAATACCTTAGAAGATGCTTTGCAGCTTTCCAATGATCCTCGGTTGGGCTTTGCATGAACTGGCTTAGTACTTGAACCGAATATGTGATGTCTGGACGGGTGACTGTAAGATAGATCAGTTTCCCTATCAGTTTTCTGTACTTTTGAGGAGATTTCAGTGTCTCCCCTTCAACAGATAGCTTCACATGAGCATCAAGAGGTGTGGTCAATGGCCTTGCATCTGCCATTCCCATTTCCTCCAGCAATTCCATTGTATATTTCCTTTGGTTTAGATAGATTCCAGTGTCATCTCTATCCACCTCAATGCCTAGGAAGTACCTCAACTCCCCTAGGTCTTTTATCTGGAAATTCTTGTGCAAGTGTTGCTTCAATTTTCCAATTTCTTCTAGATCATTTCCTGCAATGATCATGTCATCAACATACACCAACAGTGCAGTGAACTTCTCTCCCTTTTGTTTTGTGAACAAGGAATAATCTGCCTTTGACTGAACATATCCTCCAGCTTGAACCACTTGAGAGAACTTTACAAACCATTGTCTTGGAGCTTGTTTGAGCCCATATAAAGACTTGGTTTGTTTGCACACCAACTGCAATTGTCCTCATCTTTGCAGGGTCCTGGACAAAACAGTAGTTATCAATAAGGTAGACATGAAACTTATGGTCTTTGACTAGCTTGGTAAGGGACAATAGGTTGTATTTGAAGCTTGGAACACACAAAACATTTGTGAGTTTGATATTTGGAAGGCTTACTGAACCAAAGTGGGTGATGGCTTTGCTGCTACCATCAGGGAGATGGATAGCATTTACATTTGGGATTGGAAGTGGATCATTCAAGAATGAGATATCACATACCATGTGATCAGTAGCACCACTATCCATTATCCATAAATGAGATTTAATAGAAGCATTTGTACAAAGGATACCTGCAAGATGTGACTCATGTATAGTAGGAGTTGATTTTGCCAGGAAGGATATGAAATTTGATACCAACTGTTGCTGATCAGAGGTGAGTTGCTGTTGAGAGCTCCTAGAACTTGATCCATACAGGAAGTTCTGAGTCTGAGCATCCATTTGATTGTTGTTGGAGCTTCCTGCAGCATTTGCTTTGGAGTAAGGCTTGTTGTCAGGCTTCCTGCTCTCACTGCCTTTCTCATTCTGTGCTTGCGGCTTTGTCTTGCTCTTGTAGTGCCAGCTCGGGTATCCTATCAACTCCCAGCATCTCTCCATCTTGTGATTACCTCCACAATGAGTGCACTTCTCCTTTCCTGGCTGTCGTTGCTCATCATTCCTTGCATTTGCTGCCAAGGGAGTAGCAGGAACCTCTTTCCCTTTCTTGGAGCTCTTGTTGTCGATTGTCATTCCCTCATCTTGCAGCAACATAGCATGTGCAAGACTTGGTGAAGGCAGAGGTGTTGTCATCAAGATCTGGCGCCTTGCACTGTCATATTTCTCATCTAATCCAAGCAGGAACTTCATCAACTTGTTCTCCAAATCGGCTTCCTCAGCCTTTTTCTGCAAGTTGCACTCACACCTTCCACAGGTGCACTTGATTGGATTTGAGATTACTGCCAGACGTTGCCACAAGCCTTTCAACTTCGTGAAGTAATCTGTGATCGACATAGCTCCTTGATTGCACTCTTGAATCTCTCTTTTCACTTGAAAGATCAGTGGTCCATTCTTTTGACCATAACTTTCCTCTAGATCTTGCCAGATCTCTAGAACTGTATCATATTCATCTATTGTGCTGTAAATCTCCTTCGACACTGTGTTCAAAATCCATGAACACACCATGTCGTTACACCTATCCCACTGAGCCGCATTATCAGCAGTTCTTGCAATTGAACCGTCTATGGTCCACAGTTTATTTTTGACCGACAAGGCCTTCATCATTGATTTCTTCCACCTTCTATAATTCTCTCCAATCAATTGAATGGTGGAAGGAACCATACCTGAGTTATCTGATGGATGGATGAACAGCGGGTTCATCAGATCGGTGTTCGTGATCACATCTCGCCTTCGATCAACAGATCCAGACATTTCTTTGAATCGAACAAGATGACGCGAACAGAGGCAGAGAGGCGAAGCGAGATTCGATCAATTGCTGCAGAATCAGTCCTCGATTCTCACCAGAATCACAGCGAGGATCAGTGCTCAGCAATGAAGGATCGTATGCGCTGCTCTGATACCATGATGCGAAGACAGAGGTGAAGATGTTGATCAGAAATGGAGCTTGGCTCAAGATCAACAATGGCGGAAGCTAACAGAAAAATGTAACAGACAGAGAGAGAGAGAGTGAAAGAGAGCATGTGTGTTTTGTTATTTTTGTAAAAAAATGTGTTCTGTACACTTGGACCTCAATTCAGCTTATATAGAGCTGATTGTACATCAATGAGAAGCTGTACTGTTCTAACTAACTCTAACAGCTTCTTTAGCTAAGCTAACACACACACGTTCACACACTTAACAATGGGCTAGGTTTTATGGCTCTAAGAGCCTCTCCAAGTGAGATTCGCCTTAGTTAGTGGGAGCCGATAATTGATAGAGTCCATGTGAGGAAGGTAGTCCGTGACTAGTCCAAACTCAGATCGGACCAGGTTTTGGGGCATGGACGATAATCTGAATGCGCATATAAGGTAAGCTTGATAACCTTAGGTCATCCGCACTCTACTAGATCCCAATACCCACAAGCAATAGGATTATCAAAGTGTGGAATTCGTCATTGTAATATCCACCAATGATATATGCCCGTAAGTCATTCCTATATTTTTAGGATTATATGAAGGCCTGTTTCATGGGGCATATAGGCCGGTAGTTCCCTGGATCGAGCCTTGTTCTCAATCCTCAAAAGAGGTTTATATGAGCTCAAGGAAAATTTATACCCAATCTCGTGAGTTCACATTATGCATATTTTAGTGATCTTGCAAAAAATATAAAAAGCTTGAGAAGGCGAGATTGACACTCGAAGCTTGGTTTTTGCACCCATGTGGCTTCATTTAACATGGAGTTTGTTTGGCACTTATGTGGTTTGATTTAGCCCCGAGATACTCGCATGTCTTGGTTTAGCATGAAGCTCGAAATTTATACATCACGTGGCTTATTTAGGATGGAAAGGCGCCTGTGTAGCTTTTTTTGTGCGTTGGAGCTAAACTTGTTACTCCAGTGGTAGCAAACTCGATCTGAAGCAGCTATGAGCACTTAGAGTTGAGCAACTAATCGGTGCTTGAAGCACAACCTCTCCTCAAGGGGTAGAACTTCTCTCTATGGATACTCTTTGTTACTTCAATAGTGGAGAGCTTCAAAGCAACTATAAGCATTCGAAGCCGAGTAGCGAATCTACACTTGAAGAATTGCCTCTCTTCAAGGGCTAGAGCTTCTCTCATGCTCAGAACTCCTGAAGCACT
Source organism: Persicaria maculosa (assembly GCA_963922045.1). Classification (NCBI taxonomy): domain Eukaryota; kingdom Viridiplantae; phylum Streptophyta; class Magnoliopsida; order Caryophyllales; family Polygonaceae; genus Persicaria; species Persicaria maculosa. The sequence continues at coordinate 42,703,119 of OY998271.1, forward strand.
CTTTGTTCAATGGAAAAGAATTCTAAAAAGGCTATAAGTGCTCTAAGCCGAGTAACGAATCCCACCTAGCCTATTAGTGCACTTAGAGCTAAGTTAAACTTTTCCCCAATGCAACCTATGAGTGCACCTGGAGTTGACTTAAACTTATTGCATGTGCAACCTATTAGCCTTGAGCTGACTTACACTTATCGCATATGCAACCTATGAGCGCGCCTTGAACTGACTTAAGATTATTACCCATGCAGCTTGTAAGGGCGCCTGAAGAGAAATTAAACTTGTCACCTGCGCAGCCTATGAGTGCGCTTAGAGCCGACTTAATCATGTTACCCATGCAGCCTATGAGCACGCATAGAGATAAATTAAACATGCCACCCGCGTAGCTCAGCAAGTGCACTAAGGAGCAACTTCTATCGCTCTCACTACTCATTGTCGCAGGAATAGTACGAAATACTTGTTATTGAACTATAAAAGACTTGAGTCTCTTTCCAAGAGATACGTAGTCAACCCATTAAAGGATGGGTTCAGCCTACACCAACGAACTTCCATGAAAGTTTACACCAAAGGTCAAGTATGTTGAATACCCTCCTGCAGATGAATTTGAATGAGATATAAAAGCCTATACTACATCTCATTTGAACCTAGTTAAGTCAAGACTTAACTAAAGTTTGAGGAGCTATGACAATGCACTAACACAAATATTAATATTTAAAATGCCATGTGTAACTATGAGTGGGCGCAAGTATAAATGTGGTTACCTGCTATACAAACAACACCTCATCAAATATAATAAAGCAAAATACCCAGCGATAACTTATATTCATTATAGTGAATATAAGCTTAACGAGGTTACGGGTAGTGACGATTCGTCACATGTGGACAACATATTTGTTAAAGTATGAAAACCCCTATCAACACTCCACGTACCTAGAAACTGTCTGTGGTATGAAAACCCGTTCAAATATGGGAAAATACACTAAGTTATCAAGGTGGACATGTGTCTCGCTCCCAAATGACATGTGTCACTAATTCCATGACAAGTGTGCGACGAGTCACTTGAGCTTTCTTGAAAATGAGGTAAGCCTCATAAAATGGGGTCGGTTCTTGAAATCTCTAATGGTATGGACCGGGTTTCATAGATCTAAGAGCCTCTTTGAGTGAGAATCATCTCGATTAGCAGGAGCCAACACTTGATGTAGTCCAAGGGAGGAGGAAAGTGTGCATGTAGTTCAAACTCGAAATGGCCTAGGTTTTTGTGTGGGGACATTAATCTAGTCGTGCACCTCAAGCAAGTCTGATCACCCGAGGTCATCCATGAACTACTCGATTCTGAAACCCGCAAGCAATGGGATTCTCAAAGTGGGTTACGTCATTGGAATATCCACCAATGATATCCACTAATAAGTGATTACTGTATCTTTAGGATTATAAGAAGGATTGTTTCATGAGGCATATGGGCTGATTGTTCCTTGGGTCGGGCGTTATTCTCAATCCTCAAAAGAAGTTTATATGGGCTCAAGGAAAATTTATACAAACTCATGAATTCGCATACTTATGCAGATTTTAGTAATCTTGCAAGAAATATAAAAAGCTTTAGAATTCGGGATTGACACTCGAAGCTTGATTTTTCCACCCACACAGCTTCGTTTAACATGGAGTTTGTTTATAACTTATGTGGTTTGGTTAATCCTAGAGATACACTCACATAGTTTCTCTTAGCATAAATCTTGAAATTTGTCCCTCATGTGGTTTGTTTTGCTCGAAACGGCGCTTGCATTTTTTTATATGCGTGTCAGAGCTAAACTTGTTACCTTAATGGCGGAGAACACCGAAGCAGCAAAGAGGCTTGGAGCCAAACAGTCAATCGGCGCTCGAAGCACAGCCTCTCCTCAAGGGGTAGAGCTTCTCTCTGTGGATACTCTTTGTTAGTTCAAGTAGAGAACTCCAAAGCACCTATATGCGCTCGGAGCCAACCAGCGAATCGACACTCCATACACAACCTCTCCTCATGGGTTGGAGCTTCTCTCCATGAATACTCTTTGTTATTTCAATGACAAAGAACTCATAAGCGGTTATAAGCGCTTAAAGATGAGAAACGAACCTCTAAGCATGCTTGGAGCTAACTTAAACTTCTCTCCCACGAAAGCTATGAGCGCGTTTGGTGCTCACATAAGCATGTTGCCCGTGCAGCCTATCAACATGCTTGGAGCTGTCTTCAACTTGTTGCTCATGCAACCTATGAGCACGCTTGGAGCTGACTTAAACCTCTTGCCCATGCAATTTTTCAGCGTGCCTAGAGCTCACTTAAACTTGTAGCTCGCACAACCAATAAGTTTTCTTGGAGTTGACTTAAACCTGTTGCCTATGCAACCATTGAGTGCACTTGAAGTTGAATTAAACCTATCTCCTGCACAACTCATTAAGTGTTCCTAGCATCAAATCTCGTTTCTCCCACTACTCATTGTCATGGGAATAGTAAATGGTCAAAATACTCATGACTATGAAAGACTTGATTCTCCTCCGAAGAGATACATAGGCAACCCACTAAAGGTTGGTCGTAACTTAGACTAGCAAATTCTCAAGAAAGTTTGTACCAAAGGTCAGATATATTGTATACCCTCTCATAAATGAATATGAATAAGAAACAAAAGTATATGGGACATCATTTTAGTCAAACCCTTGTCAAGTCAAGACTTAACTAAAGTTTGAGGAGCTATGATGATGCACTAAAATAAATATTAGTATTTATGGTGCCATGAGTAAATATGAGTGGACACAAGCATAAATGAGATTTCTTGCTATACAAACATAAACTCTTCAAATAGAATAAAACAATGCACCTGCGAATACCTTATATTCATTATAGTGAATACAAGCTCAACAAAGTTAAGGGTAGCGATGATTAGTCGCATGCGAACAACATATCGACTAAAGTGTGGAAACCCTTATCAATACTCCAAGAAACTATCTGCGGTAGGAAAACCCGACCAAATGTGGGAAAACCTACTAATTTATCAAAGTGGACATGTGTCTCACCCCAAACAACACGTGTTACTAATTCCATGACAAGTGTACGGCAAATCACTCTAGCTTGCCTATAAGTAAGGCTCTAAGCCTCATAATATAGGATTGATTCTTGAAATCTCTAAAGGCATGGGCCAGATTTCATGGCTCTAACAAAGTGGGATTTGTCAAATATGACATTTGATTCTTGCATTGACATTGTGAATTCTCCTCTAAGTCAATCAAATTGTATTTTATGTATGATTTCTCTTATTAGACGAGTTATATATTGATATATCTTTTATAAATGTTTGGTGGGAGGGGGAAGGGGGGGGGGGGAATATACCTTGTAATCAATAGAATAACAGGGAGAGAGAAAGAAAGGAGGTTGGTTATCATTGAGAGAATGATTTCGTAAAGGATAGTAGAGAGAATTTATTGAAGCACATCAAATGATTGTTGTTGAAGCACAACAACAATACTTGACAAAACTATTTTAAATATTTGTTCATTTTTCATCTAATAAAATCATTATCATAATATGATTTGTCCTTATCATTTTTATATTATTACACACTACGCCATTTTGCAAGTTAGGCGACGTACATTTGTGGGTGCGTCGCTTCAGAAGCATTCAGGCGACGTACCATATACATCTTCGTCACCTGAGTCGAATCCAAGGAAAGTCAAAGGAGACCGAAGCTCGGGCGACGAAGTTATCATTTGTTCGTCGCTTGAGTAAATTTAGGCGACGAACGTATGTAGAGTCGTCACCTGAGTGAGAGTCGGTAGGCCCATATTAAATTGCAGGATGTTGAGGTGACGAAGTTTGAATGAGTACGTCGCCTGAAGGAGGGGCAGGTCTGACACATTTATTACTATATCACCTAGGCGACGAACATATGCTAAGTACGTCACCTGAATCGTGAATTTTTTAAAGCTCTGTCAATGAATGTTACTTGCAGACATTCAAGCGACGAACATAGCAAATGTTCGTCACTTGAGTTCCTAAAACAAAGGCGCCAAGTTTTCCCGCTCTAATTTTGAGAAGAAAGTGATGCATCTATATAAAATCAAAAGATCGAGTCTTGTGTATCTATATATGATTTTTGTAGATAAAATATTTAAAAATAACTCAAGGCAAAATGATAGATTTTGTACGTAACCACTTAAAATATAAAACATTAATAAAAAAAATATTATAACATAAATCATGGTAAAATATTTGAGACCGACATTACAATCAGATTGAGGTTTTGAGACCGAGATTTGAGTATGAGATCGAGATTTGAGATTTATCATTGAGATTTGAAATCAAGATTAAGATCAAAATCGACATTTGATATTGAGAATTTAGAGGGAGAGTTGATATTTGAGATTGAGACTAAGTTTGATATCAAGATTTGAGATTGAGATCGCGATTTGAGATTTGTCATTGAGATTTGAAATCAAGATTAAGATCAAGATCGACATTTGATATTGAGATTTTATATTTGAGAATTGAGAGTGAGATTTGATATTTGAGACTGAGATTAAGTTTGAGATCGAGATTTGATATTCAGATTTGTCATTGAGATTTGAAATCAAGATTAAGATCAAGATCGACATTTGATATTGAGATTTTATATTTGAGAATTGAGAGGGAGAGTTGATATTTGAGATTAAGTTTGAGATTAAGTTTGAGATCAAGATTTGAGATGGAGATTGCGACGATTTGAGATTTGTCACTGAGATTTGAAATCAAGATTAAGATCAAGATCGACTTTTGATATTGAGATTTTATATTTTAGAATTGAGAGTGAGAGTTGATATTTGAGATTGAAATTTAGTTTGAGATCGAGATTTGAGATAGAGATTGCAATTTGAGATTTTGTCATTGAGATTTGAAATCAAGATTAAGATCAAGGTCGACTTTTGATATTGAGATTTAATATTTGAGAATTGAGAGAGAGTGTGATTTGTTATTTGAGACTGAGTTAATGAGTGAGGTCGAGATTTGAGATTGAGATCGCGATTCGAGATTTGGCATTGAGATTTGAAATCAAGATTAAGATCAAGATTGACTTTTGATATTGAGATTTTATATTTGAGAATTGAGGGTGAGAGTTGATATTTGAGATCGAGATTTGATATTGAGATTTGAAATCAAGATTAAGATCAAGATCGACTTTTGATATTGAGATTTTATATTTTAGAATTGAGAGTGAGAGTTGATATTTGAGATTGAGATTAAGTTTGAGATCGAGATTTGAGATGGAGATTTCGATTTGAGATTTTGTCATTGAGATTTGAAATCAAGATTAAGATCATGATCGACTTTTGATATTGAGATTTAATATTTGAGAACTGAGAGTGAGATTTGATATTTGATACTAAGTTAATGTGTGAGATCGAGATTTGAGATTGAGATTTGACGTTGAGATTTGAAATCAAGATTAAGATCAAGATTGACTTTTGAGATTGAGATTTTATATTTGAGAATTGAGAGTGAGAGTTGATATTTGAGATCGAGATTTGATATTGAGATTTGTCATTGAGATTTGAAATCAAGATTAAGATCAAGATCGACTTTTCATATTGAGATTTTATATTTTAGAATTGAGAGTGAGAGTTGATATTTGAGATTGAGATTAAGTTTGAGATCGAGATTTGAGATGGAGATTGCGATTTAAGATTTGTCATTGAGATTTGAAATCAAGATTAAGATCAAAATCGAGTTTTGATATTGAGATTTTATATTTGAGAATTGAGAGTGAGATTTGATATTTGAGACTGAGTTAATGAGTGAGATTGAGATTTGAGATTGAGATCGTGATTTGAGATTTGACATTGAGATTTGAAATCAAGATTAAGATCAAGATCGACTTTTGAGATTGAGATTTTATATTTGAGAATTGAGAGTGAGATTTGATATTTGAGACTGAGTTAATGAGTGAGATCGAGATTTGAGATGTGACATTGAGATTTGAAATCAAGATTAAGATCAAGATCGACTTTTGAGATTGAGATTTTTTATTTGAGAATTGAGAGTGAGAGTTGATATTTGAGATTGAGATCAAGATTTGAGATTGAAATCAAGATTAAGATCAAGATCAATATTTGAGATTGAGATTTGATATTTGAGTTTGAGATTTATATCGAGATAAAGATCTGAGATTACCACTAATATGGACATTTCATATTTGAGATTGTGATTGAGATAAAGGTTGAGATCGAGCAAAATAGAGATTTAAGATTGTACAAAAGGGGAAATATTTTCACACACGAAATTTATAAATTTTTTATACGAAGATAAATATATATAAATATATATATACATATCGTTATATATAAATTAAGTTCCTCCTATACAAATTAAACTCCAAACCTTTCATCTAAATAGTAGTAATATCTTAAACATTGTGCTAAGAAAAATTTATTTTTAATTAACCATTGCACTAAATTTTTTAATTGATTTGTTTTGAAATAAAATTGAAAAAATATAATAATAATAATAATGGTTGATTACTAAATGTGCATTAAAAGTATTAAAAAAAACCAAATTTATATATGTTGTAATAATAGATAGATAGATAAATTGGCGGAATTGATTTTTCACCCAAAATATGACGTTTGTAAAAAATAATTAAATATTATTGCTTCTATAATTTATTTGGTGGCATTTTTTGCGCCTAAAATTTTCAGCCAAAATTTAATTTTGGAAATCCTTCAACGCTAACCCTAGATCTATTTGTCTTGGACGAGAGCCACTCTCATTTCTCCAGATCTGAGATCCCCCTTGTTCTCCTCTTTCAATTCCGCTGTCTCGCCCTTGTCGAACTCGGAACTCGGGTCTCTCCTTGAGCTCGCTCCCATGGTGCCTTCTTCTGATTCTTCCTCTTGCTCGACTCTGTCCATGGCATTCCGCTCGATCTCTTCTTGCGTCCGCCATTGCAGGCCCATGGGAAGCTTATCTCTCCTTCTCCCATGGATTATCGTGTCTGTCCCTCAGTTAGACAGGTGAGTATGTGTTCTTTTTTTTTTGAGTCCTATTTCTGAGTATGCGCTCCTTTTGATTCGAAGCTCTTCTCTCTGTAATCTGTGTCGCCATTGAAGCCATCCAGCACTGCAGCCTCGGACCTCTCCGACGCCGACATAGTGCCACATCTCTGCCTCCTCCTGCTAGCACCGGACCCGAAGCCTCCCAAGGCGCCTCGGCAGCCCCGAATCGGTGCCTAATCGACTTCACCAAACTCTGAATCCAAACCCTCAATAATTGTCGGGATTGGGGTAAAATCTCCAGCACCTTTATCAAAAATATGTTTTTGATTTAAATTGTTGTGGTTAATTGGTTGAGTAAAAATGGGATTGGAAAAAATTGCTGACGTGATAACTTAGGGCTTGTTTGGGATGGGTATATAGATATAGGCTATGGTATAGAACTCAATATCTATATCCCTTGTTTGGTATATTTATTCAAATTGGTATATGGATATCAATCCTATATCTCCATATACTAATTCAAGGGTATTTTTCAATTTTGGATATCCCCCAAAATTGGGGGCTATAGAAATCTTCTATTCTTCTATTTCTCCTTCTTCTTAATCTCCTTCTTGCATTTGACACTTGTGTTCGAAATTTTCACTGTCACGTACGTATGTTCAAATTTTTTTGCTTTGCATCTGTTCAAAATTTCTGGTTGAAATTTTTTTCGAAATTGAGGGCTTGTTTGATTCTAAATGCATATGTTCTCCTTCAATCTTCTAATGGTAGGAACGAGCTTAGGGGTTCTTTTCGAATTTTCGAACCCTAAAATGCATATGTAGGATTCAAAATTTTCGAACCCTAATGCATCTTTGCGGAATTTTTTTAATTCTGATATCTATATACCCTTTCCAAACAGCAGATATAAGATATAGATATCAATCTCATACCCATATCCAATACCCATAGCCTGATATCTATATCTCATACCCATAGCCTATATCTTATATCTATATACCCTTTCCAAACGGGCCCTTATATAAGTATTGATTTAGGATTTAATCAATTTTGGTTTTAAGTTTCGATTAACTGTTGTTGCTTAGTTGTTGTTATTGGTGTGATTCATAATTTCAGTTTTTTCGTTTCTTCATTGCCAAGAACTTTGGTCATTGAAAGTCGAATTTTTTTTATGAAAATATTAAACCTTCCTACAAATTAAGTTAAATCTCAATGAAAGACATCTAAATTTCAATTTTTTTAGGTGTATTGCTGTTGCTTGTTTCATATAGCCAATCTCCTGATGACAATTTCATTTTTTTTTGTCCTGCTGAAATTTTTTTCCTTCTATAGTTCTGCACTTGCTGTGAATTTACAGCAGCTCTGTATTGCTGTTGGATTTATACAAACAATCCCTTCATCTAACTCTCAATTTTTGAGAATGACAATCTGATTTTAGGTGTGCTGTATTGCTGTATTGTTGTTGAATTTACAGCAGCTCTGTATTGAACTATAAATCAGAAATGGATTAAAAAAACAGGTTTAATTGGAAAATATGAAACTTTCATATAGATTATGAAGTTACATCTCAATCATCTAGTTGTGGTTTACTGCATTGCTGAATTTCTGAAAGCTATTCCTGATTTTTGTATGCTATTGCTGATTTTTTTGGCAATATGATTTTTCTTCACTTTGCACTTTATTCTTATGGCAATCTGTGTTATTCTTCCTACCATGGGAAGATTCTTATGGTCATCTCAAGTTCAACTTACTAATCCTTTTGATATTTATTTCCCTTGTGGTTTATTACATTTTTGAATTTTATGCACTTCCAGATTTCTGCAAGGTGTGTACTGTTGCTGATTTTTTTGCCAATCTGATTTTTTTTCCTTTGCGCTTTATTTTTATGGCAATGTGACTCATTCTTCCTACCATGGGGAGATTCTTATGGTTATCACAAGTTAAACTAACCAATCTTTTGACATTTTGATTTTTTTTCCTGCTGAATTTTTTTTCCTGCTATAGTTGCTGCACTTGCTGAGTTGCTGTGAATTTACAGCAGTTTTTGTGTTGCTGTTTTATATAAAAAAAATTCAGTGTTGCTGTTTTCTGTAAAAAAAAATCCTTGAATTTGTTGTAATTTACAACAAATTCTTGATTGGAATTTGAATTTCTTGTTTGGAATTTATGAAATTCAACTGAAATATTACAACAACAATCTTGGTTGTTTTATTTAGGAAATTAGATTGGCAAGGTCAATGTTCAATTCAAACTTTATTTTCAGGATTTTCTACTTGTTCTTATTTTTACAGCTGCAGATATTGCTCTTCTTTGAATCTACATGCAGCTGAGAGCTTAAATGGCTAAATCATTGGGGCTGGAGCTTATCTGTTCATGCACAACTTTGCCAACTCATAAACAAGCCGGTAAGAGACTCTGGACCTCTATGCTTCTTTTTCGGTAGTATTTGGGTGGGAAGTGTGAATGTATAGGATGTGAACGAATGGTTGTGAACATGTGAATGCTCTTAGGATCCGACATTTTTTTGTTGTAAACCTTGAAGGCACATGTGAAGTGTTGTATTTGTGAGCTAGTTTTTGTATAGTATGAATGGTGTTTTGGTTTAGGTTTTGTGCATTTGGTTGGTCAAAACAGGGGTATCGACAATATTGTAAATATATATATTTTTTATTATAAAATTTACTCAGGCGACGAACATAGTATATAATAATTGCTTGAATTTAAAAAAAAATCTCAAAATTGATTCAGGCAACGAATATTGAGAATATTATTGGTCACCTGAATACCTTGGTGACGAACATACTAGTTCTTTCACAATCTCAAGTGACAAACACTTACATCACTTGATTGGTTAAGCAACAAACATTTTGGTCACTTGAATGTTCAAGTGACGAACATATTCGTCCCTTGAATGCCCTCTCTGACAATGTTTGCTATCTTTTAGGCGACGAAAACTTGGTCGCCTGAACCGTCCGAGTCGGGCTTTTGTCGGGCTTTGACCTCCATGTGCTAAATCACTTCTAGCGACCAACTTTGATAGAGTTGTCACCTATAAGCTCAGGGGACGACGGTCATGTGACCACCATTCAGGTGACGACTATTCGTCACCTGAATTCTCAGATGACCCAATTCGACTTCAGGTGACCATTTATGTCCGTCGCCTGAGTTGCAAAATGGCGTAGTGACAATATGAAAACGTAAATTTATATATAATAATAAATATCACCACAAAAAATATTTCACCAATCTTATACGTAACATACATGTACTGCACTAGTTTTTAGTAAAGGATATTGTACATGTTTAATTTTATAAAGGGTGTTTTGTACAAGTTTCAAAATAAAGGATATTTTTGTAAATAAATTTCATAAAGGGTGAATTTGGTAATAAATTTATGAATTTATATGTGGGAGCTCCACGATTAGTTGCGGAGGTCTTGATATTTTTTTTTTTGGATATTTGAAGAGTTTTCATATTAAACTTTTATTCCCTTAAATGTTTAGTGCATTTGATAAAGGTTTTCTGTAACTTAATGTAGAATTTAGTGATGATTTTATATAAAAAATTAGTAATGTATTTAACAACTACCTAATAAATTTAGATAATGTTTATTGGTAAGCCTTTGGACTCACCAATAACGCCACATCAACAAAAGCAACTCCTATGACAACCTTTTTGTGTCCACTTCCATTTTTTTTGTCTGAAATGTTCAACAAAAAAAAAACGATGTCGTTTCACACCTAGATTGGGTGTAATGCGGCGTTTTACACTAGAACTAGCTTCCATCCATTGATACTACACAGTACCACATGAGCGCGCCATACGATGTTTTTTAATATAATTTATTTTTAACTACAAATAGACACTCATTTTTCATTTGTTATTTTTTTTGAAAAAAAATCAAATATATCGACACTCATATTTCATTTCTTACACGTTAGAAATTACTTTTTTAACCCACTTGTTTCCCTATAAATAACCTTCGAGGATAGATCTTGTGTAAGCAAGTCTTACTGTGTATTTGTGAGCAAGTCTTATTGTGTACTTGTGAAGAGTGACATTATTCGTAGGTATTAAGTGATTATTCGTATGTACATACATATGAATAATCCTTTGTTACATACCAATAATTACATTTTTCATACATACGAATAATTATATTATTATACATAAATAATCATTTGGTACCTATGAATAATTTCTCTGCTCACATATTACACCATAAGTGCTGCTTATACGGGATTCAACCTCAATAACCTTCTACCTCTTTACTCGCATATAGTAGGCAAGTCTGTTAAGAAAGTTGGCAAGGCCTTTTTCCATTATGGCAATATGCTCACTGAGATCAATTAAATCTTTGTTTCATTAATACCCAAAACTGATAATCCGACAAATATAAATCATTATAGGCTTATTAGCTTATGCAACATAATTTACAAAACAATCTCTAAAATCCTCGCAAATAGAATAAAGCATATTCTACCAAAAACTATTAGTCCATTCCAAGGTGCTTTTGTTAAAAGAAGATCGATAAAAGACAATATCTTTATTGCCCATGAAATATTTCTCAATTTCCATAAACAAAAGGGAAAAAAGGGTGTATGACTCTAAAACTTGAAACGGAAAAGGCATATGACAAAAATGATTGAAACTTTATCAAGACTATACTGATAAAACTAGGTTCGACTGATGCTGGGTGAACTGGGTCATGAAATGTATTACCACCACTACCCTATAAGTTCTTGTCAATAATACTTTAGGGTGACAGTTTAAACTAGAAAGAGGCATCAGAAAGAGCTACCCTCTGGAACCATACATCTTCATAATAGTTATGGAATATTAAAGGAAGAACCCTCCATGAGGAAGCTGACTTTGAGGACCCTTTGATTGGCGTTAAACTAACTCCACGAGGATCCTCAATCCCGTTCCTCACATTTGCGGATGATACTCTTATCTTCGCACAAGCTTCAAATAAGAGTTTGTTACTAAATAACTTCTCCAATATATCTGGACTAGAAATCAACTATAACGAAGATCCCTCCAAGTCTTTAGCAATATCAGCGTAACCATAGCACGATCACTGCCGCAGCAGATGAACATCCATGTCTCAAGAGCAATGGAGAAATATCTAGGTATCCCAATTATTAATGGAAGAGTCACAAAAAAAGTTTGTGAAGATGCCATAAGTAACTTGAAAAAATAGTTGATTAAATGGAATGCTTCATCACTCTCCCAAGTTGGCAGAACAGTTCTAGTCCAAACAAATTTGAGCTTAAAGACAAACTATTTGATGCGATCCTTCATGCTTCCAAAAGGAATTCTCCAAAAAATTGATTGGACCAACAAAAGCTTCTTTTGAAATAAACTTAATAGTGAAAGATACAACCCCTTTATAAGTTGGGATAAACTCGATCTATACACCAGAAAACCAAGCAGATTTGGGTTTTAGGAAGACTGAAGATATGAATACCAACTTATAAATAAAACTACTCTAGAAAATATATATACAAACACTAATAATATACGGGTTAAAATAATCAAAGAAAAGTATCTACAGAATGAATTAATTATGGAAAATCAAAATACAATACACCGTGGCAATCCAAAAGATTACTAAACCTATGGGATCATTTCCAGAAATGTCTTCTCTGGATTATTGGGAATGGTCAGTCCATAAATGTTTAGAGGGATCTATGGATTGAGGACCTTTCCTTGGATTGCTTCTGTGAGAACAATGATTTAGATTTATGAGTATTGAACCTGATAAACAACCAGAAAAAGTGGAACATAAACACATTCCAACAATTGTTCACAACTAACATTATCCAACAGATAATAAACATTAAAGTTCTGAAATGGGATGCACTCGATAGACTAATATGAAAACTAAATACTAATGGGTTTTTCACAACGAAGTCCACGCACAAACTAACCAACCCAAACCCTCAAAATAATGACAACTACTCCTGGATTTGAAAACTAAACATTCCTCCTAGAATAAAAAATTTCTTATAGAAAACAACTATTGATAGCATGCCCGCAAAAGTGAGACCGAATTAGTTTTTTAATAGAGTGTCTTCCCAATATTGCCTGTGCAACCAGGAAAATGAGGACTCACAACATCTTTTTTTTTTTTCAACCGTCCTATAACGAGATCTTTCTTTATTCAATATGAATCACCAACAAAAACGCACCTTATGGCACCAACTATTAACCAAAATTCCTTGAAAAACCTACAATTATCAAAAGATAAACCCCACTTTACTGAACTATGTTTCCTTTGGCACGTGATCTGGGAACTGAGAAATAGTATTATTTTTAACAAATCCTAAAACAAATCTACCACGCAAATAATTTAATAATTAATTATTGAGATAAACAATTGGAATCATGTGAAGACAAAAAAATATAAGATTAAACAAAAAAACAACGAGTCCCCAAGTGGAAACGCCTACCGAGAGGCTTTTAAAAACTAAATTATGTAGATGGCTCTATGAAGAACACATGTGCTTATGGAGTTGGGGTATTATTAGGGACCGTAATGGTCATGTTATTGATATTTTTTATTCTAGGATCCCTTTGGGATCGATACTGCAAATAGAAGCTTAAGCGATTTGTATAGATTTACAGGTAAAACACAAGAAAGGAATAAGAAATATCATTGTAGAAGGTGACCGCCCTGGAGCAATCAAAGCAGTCCAAGACCCCGACAATGTTCCGTGGGAAATCCTTAGGATGATCGAGAAGATTCACACATTGAGAAGCAGATTCAACTGTCTAATTTTAGTGATGATTACACTACAAAAGCCAGTTGTATTTGTAAACATGAGCACTCTCTCTTTGAACAGAGTGCTTTGTAACATCGTCATGCGGGATGATCATGGATGATCTTTGCTTCGACAAAGACATCATAATGTTTGCCTACTAAAACAAAACCCTTTCTACCTAGGGGTGATATTCGAGCCGAACGAGCCGAGCCCGGCGTGTTCAAGCTTGGCTCGAACGGAAGACGAGCCGAGCCGAGCTCGAGCCCAAAAACTATTCGAGCTTTTTTTGGAGCTCAAGCTCGGCTCGCGAGCCCAACCTGAAACTCGAGCTCGGCTTGATAGGCTCGGTCAAGCTGAACGAACAAGCCTAAGCTCGTTCGAGCTCGTTGGCTAAGCTCGTTTGTTCGGGCTCGATAGGCTCGTTTGAGCTCATTCGCATACCAAAAATTGGAAAACTATGTAGACAAACATTCTAATAGCAGTTTTAATAGTAGATTAACAACAATAAACACAAACACCAACACATTAATGTAACAAATCAAAACTGAGTCCCCTACCAGTTCAAGGAAACTAAGACTGGATACATGAAATTGAAGAGACAACAACGTACCAATGCTACAAATAGCACTACCAATCCAAGGGAACTGAAGCAACAACAATAGATTCTACTCCACTCCCAATCCAATGAAACTACAGTAAACTAAAGACTACAAAGTGGTGAATAGAAGAGACACGAAAGATTCCTCTTCAATCTCCTCAAAAGCTTATCTTCCGATGCAGATCCAAATAACAAATGCCAAAAACAAATAGATTAGAAACTTTCAAACCCTGGAAATTCGAAGGGTATCCCCATCTATTCTTTAGATCTATTCTTCCATCTTCATACGCTTCTTCTTCCGCTGCAGAGATGGCCGGAGATTTGGTGGGTTTTCTTGAGAGACAGATTTGGCGGGAGACGGGGGAACCTCCATGGACGCCGAATCTGAGCAAGAGGGTGACCGGAGCAATTGGATCTGGGCGAGAGTTCAGATCTGGGTAGAAGAAGGAAGGCACGAACCAGATCGGCTATGGCGGTACAGTGGTAGGCTCGGATCTGATGGAGGCGCAATATGTGGGAGGAGGGACGATGAGGATGAAATCCGGAGGGAGTAAGGGGAAGCCGGAGTCGAGGTTGGGGAAGTGAAGTTTGAACTGGAAGGCGGAGAATCAAGTGAACAGGTGAAAGAGTGAAAGACGGAAAGCTCTCAATCCTTAAAAATAACCCTAGGGGCATTTATGTAATTCCAACACCTTAAACGAGCTTACGAGCTCGGCTCGGGCTCGGCTCGGGCTCGGCTCGAGCTCAGTTCGAGCCTAAAATATTGTTCAAGCTCGGCTTGTTTTACCTATTCGAACGAGCCGAGCTCGAGCTTTTTTGAGCCGAGCCCGAGCTGCTCGGCTCAGATAACAGCCCTATTTCTACCTCTTGATCATTCTTCACACTAATCTCTTTCAACTTCTCTCCCTTCTTTGAATGCTTTCTCTCTTTGTGAGTACGAATCCTAACCAAAATCCATATTATCGTCCACAAGCTTATTTCATAATTCCACACATGGAGAGAAATGATAGGTTTATTTGGATAATATTCTTCTTGACTCAATCTGGAATGTTTGACTTTGTGTCCGGTCATGGTGTTGTTGATGCTGCTCAGCGTAAGTGTGCCAAGTATCGGGATTTATGCACGACAGCTGGTTGTGGTTTCCTACCATTCTCCTTCTCTTCACTTGTGGAGTTAGATACAGATGCTCTTGCCTTGCTGAAGCGGATTCAGAAATTCTCGGTATATATCTCAGGATGTCGGGGCTCGTGCTGCAGCTTATATTTTTACTGGACTTAGCTTTGTTATCGCTAAGGGAGTGGGTGCCCAGATAGTATCTCGACTGCCCACTAATTTCTTGTAATTTTATAATAATAATAATAATAATAATAATAATAATAATTTGCTATTTGAAATTAAAAAAATGAAATAGAGTAAAAAAATAAGTTGTTGAGATCGACAATAAATGAATGGGCTATTAAACTGATGTGATAGATAAAAAAAAATTGACTTAAACCTGCTTGCTAATGTGCCATACTAAAAAAATGACATTTAATTTAAATTGGAATTGTTATTTACCTATAACACATAAGCATGGAGATTTATTTTAAAAAAAAATAATACATGCACATATAAATCACGAGAAAAAAGACCAAAGTGCTATAGCATTTTCATTTCAAACGTGTTTGAAGTATTACATCCCCATCTCATTAAATTTAAAAAAAAAAACTTTTACATCACCTCCTACACAAGGGGGAAAAACAAGCCCGTACACAGTCGGTATTAAATTGGATATATATGATATATCTTGCTTGTTTATAAATAGGAGAAAATTAATGATACTTTCTGGAAGAAATTTAAAATATTAAAAAAAAAGAGAGAGGAAAACGTGAGATAATAATGTACATAATAGTGGTCAATGGTTCTAGACCCGTATGAAAAGTCAGCAAACCTAATCCCATTCTATACCCATGAAATCCCAATCACCCCCTAAAAACGTTCAAAACATGAATCCACCTCTCTTGTTCTCGCCACCACCGTCGGAGTAATGGCCCAAGCCCGGCCCGGCCCGCAAACCCGCATGGCTTAGCGAAGAAACCCCCTCTTCCTCCAACCTGAGCCCGATGGCCCGGTGATCCACGGCCCCCCTGGTTGCAGCTGAGCCGGCATTGATATTAGCCGTCGATGATAAGGCGGGGCCGGCATACTGTTGCAGCAGCTGCTGGTGAAGCTGGTGCGCTTGTAGATCAACCACACCGGGCGATGCCGAAGCCCCGTAATTATGTAGCCCGAGGAGGCCCTGCCCTGTTTGGGGGAAGTTCGTAGTCTGGCCGAGGTGGAGCCCGCCTCCTACGGTCATGAACCCAGCGGATGAGTCGAAGGGAGGCGAGTAAGGGGTCGCGCCGCCGGTGTAGCGCTGCACCATGGCCCGGAAGTTGGTGGTGTCGGTGTTTAGGAGAGTTGTAGGGTTTTTCCTAGAGGCCCGGGTTCGGCGTCGGGCGGGCTTCGAAACCCGGCCCTCCTGGACCGGGCTGAGCTTAGCTGAACCGGTGGGAGGAGTACTAGTAGCGTTGTTAACGGTGGTAGTAGGGCATGAATCCGGGCCGTTGAAGCCCAATTGGGCGGAGGTGTAGTTGTTTGGAGGAAGGGTAGTGGTGGTAGTGATGGTGGTGGACTCCGGGGGTCGGCCGCCTAGTGAGGAGGTGGTGGGCTGGTAGAAGTACTGCTGGAACCATTCGATCGGGGCGGTGGTGGTGGTGGTCATGGTGGTTGTGGTTGTGTTCATATGAGTTGAAAGCTTACCCTCTTTCTTAAGGTGGGAGGAGCGTGAAAAGGAGGTAAAATACGGTGGTAAGGGGGCAGTGTGTATTTATGTACAATTTTGGTTCTACCATGGTGGTGGTGGTGCCTTGTAAAAGTCATAAAATATTAGGTGAGTTTGAAAACGACTTCTAATTAATAGTAGTATAGAATTAATTGGGGACTTCACATACCCAATCTTTTATACACCCCATTTGTAATATAAGGTACTATATGAAAATTTCTAGTGTGTGTGTATATATATACACGAGTGTAGACCTTGTTCCATACACAAGATAATATATTAATACAATATTATAAATAATGTAGATAGATTCTAATAAATAAAAAATAATAATAATCTAAATATAATAAAATTAGTTTGACATATTATATATAAATAAAAAAATAATAATTTTCTCATCTATCTTTAATTAAATCTCATGTAATATAATAGATAGTTTATTTTTAAAAATATTGTAATATTATCTTTTTAATAATTATGTAGTACATATTTATTACGTCGGTTTATTAAAATATCTATCCACGGATAGATTGTGGCTATATATTATGACTACATAAGATTTTAATGATTTATTTTGGCCTCAAAAAACAATATAGATATAAATAAAATAACAATAGTTAAATTATTAATTTTGATATCAATAATTCTCCACCAAAAAAATAATCTAGATATAAATAAACTAACACATATCAAATATACTACATATTTATCTATTAATATTTTTTATAAGTATGACTATAAAATATTTTTTATTTATATTTTTGTCAATTGCCTAATATATATAGATAGATAGTGTCTTATATAACTTTCTATAAACTATGACAACATATTATTTTTATTAATTTTTCCCTTAATATCAACCATAACGTGCCACATATGATTTTTTTACCAAGGATCAACCACAACGCGTCATATAAGACGTTATGCCTTGGTTTTAGTATATGTATATATATAGATGGTGATTTATTCTAAAAGAAATTTCTCTAATAAAAAATGTCCAAAACATATTTCGTAAAAATAATCGGTTTCTTTTTGTTTATAATGATACAATTTTATTTAAAAGAGACTATATTATACTTTAATTAATAATATCATTATTAGCAATATCTCATTTTTATTTCTAAGAGATATAATTTTAAAATATTATATCAATATATTCTTTTATAATTTAATTATTTATTACATATATGTTAAGTTTTAATAAAAGGCAATATAAATTACAAAAGATACTGCTTTGTGTTACGAGAAAGATTTTTTAATTCTTATTTTAATGGTTAGTTAGATTTAAATATGTATTGAATTTCTTATTGATTAATTCTTACACATATATTCCTTCATTTTACACTGAAATCTCAATTATATCATAATCTAAATCTAATTTGGCGAGTCACAAAGTTTTTAAAATAATTGGCAGTTTTAGATTATTTGGGGAAAAAGAAACTAATTAAAATAATCGAACTTTTAAAGGGGTTTTAAAAATATATCTCTACCTTTCAAATGTAAGATAAATATCCCGACCTTTATTGGTGGTGTTAAAATAATATCGTAACAAATTTTTTCTAAAAAACAAAATGATAACATGGTGCATACATGGCAAAAAAAATTTACAAAAGACAAAACTAATAAAAAAATCAGTATTAATATAATTTTGTTAAACTATGGGTTTCTTCGATTTTTTTTTAAAAATCAAACCAGGTTTTCTTAAGAAAATATATGATTATTAGGTAAAGCAGTAAAATTTATTTGAATTTCATCTTTCTTTTTAATTGTAATATTCTAGATATTGGTGAGAGGGAGACTAATTAAAAAAAGGTATAGAAAAACCGGGTTTGATTTTAAAAAAATCCAAGAAACCCATGGTTTAACAAAATTATATTAATGCTGATTTTTTTTATTAATTTTGCCTTTTATAAATTATTATTTTTTGGCATGTATGCATCATGTCATCATTTTTTTGAGATAAAATTATTGTGATATTATTTTAAAACCATCTATAAGGTCGTGATATTTATCTTACATTTGAAAAGTGAAAATATATTTTTAACACCCCTTAAAGGTTATTTTAATTAGTTTCGTCTTTGGGAAATAAATAATAGGTGCGAGAGCGCGTGATTATCACGTGGATGAGTGGGGCGTGGTATATAGGCTGTCTTGAAAGGTCCACGTGAGAGGGAGATGGTTCCCGGAAGCAGCGGCAGCGGCTCTGCTGACCTCACTGTATGCGCATTGCCGAGTCACTGGCGGCTCAATTTTTTTATTTCAAGGACCGTGACTAAAGACTACACTACGGAGTATTAATTAAAACCGAATTAATATTTACACAACTAATTTTTACTATTTTCATCTTTTTTTTTTTTTTTGATCCGATACTATTTTCATCTCTAATCACATCTCATAATCTAATGTATCATGCGGTGGGGTGAAGTACACAAAACCAAAAGCAGCCAATCTACCACTGAAGACTGTAGTATGCGGTGGAGTGGGCAATCGATATTAAAAAAAAAAAAAAAAAAAACATCGCACTAACATGCAATGGTTGACAGCACTCCTAATCATCTAATATCGTTATCCCTTGTCAATTATGCCCCGAGTCGGCAGGGTTGGTCTATAGACTCTATACCGATATGGGTCGGTCTAATCCGAGAATGCCCATACACTATCCCATTCGGTTAAAAGGGTTAGCCGGCCCGGTCCAGACTAGATCGGGTCGGATGTCTGAATTGTATTAGATATAAGAAAAACATCGAATATTAAGATAAGGTAATAAAGAAGATGCATAAGAAATCCATACAACAATAAAGGTAGATATTTGAAGATCCAATACAACAGTCAACATCGCAGATACAATAAAGCAAAACAAAGTAGAAATTGCAATCCTAGTACGAGAGAGGGCGTCGTCCATCCCGACATCAATATGCCCTGTATCGTGCAACTTTGGATGCGAATTGTTCTTCCTAACCATTGAAGCTTAATTGAGTGATGGTACATCATCCAGGTCGTATATATAGATGGAAATGGTGAACTAGGCAACAAAGAACTCTATGAATGAAATTAGTGTTATAACTTGAAGTGACAATTTGACAAATTTGAAAAAAAAAATCATGAGCGAGTGAATATACCGTTACAAAATTGATGTTGTAACTAAATAAAGCGATCCTGTCTAGCTCCGAGTATGCTAGCATTGACGGACCACTAGTGGCATTGGCAAATAGGGGAAGACATGTCATTGACATTCTCTATGATAGTATAACTAGTGAATGTTGGTGAACCATTGCAAAAACGTCGCCCATGATCGAAACCAGCATCCAATACGTGGCAGCATGACATGCCTCGTAGTAGTTGACCCTCATGATAATTTCCTCTAATTCTAGATAATAATGATAGAAATTCACATACAATTGTAGCACCGCTAGTAATTATCTTCGAACTTCTAGCCATGCTTCTTACCCCAAGTTCAACAGGCAAGCGAATGATCTATACTCGTAGCAACCATCACTTGCAACATTCATAATAGTTTGGATGAATCCTATCATGAATTCATTTATGTTGTTGGTCTCCAATGGAAACTGAGGTGATGATTGTCTGTGCTTGGAATTGCACTCAGTCTTGTAAGCCATCATTCTCTCTAGTATATTTAGTAGGAGTCATAACTTTTGCCCTTGCTCCAGTTTTCGATCGTGAATGACATTGTCCCCTTTTATGTCCCTCGCCATATCCCCTTCTTACATCCTGAACTTGTTCAATTTCCTCGGCTTGCCTGAGCTTATTTGCATTTAAACCAGTACCCTCTTCACCACCTTGATCAGCCACATCATCATTTGATGCTAAACAATCTCGTCTTCTTCTACAACCTCTGTCATTGTTCCTCTCCCTATCTACCTCTGCTTGTGTTTGAGCTCACTCCCTTTCCCACTACAATGGGCTGGTTTGATAAGTGTGTTTGGTCCTCGGTCTCCCACTTTGGCCAAGACTATTTGGACCTGGTAGAACTAAGGGTGTTTCACTAGGCTACTTATCATCGTTGAATTCATATAAAATCCTCCAATGAGCTAGTGTCCTCATCTATCTCCCCACTCTGAAACAATGTGATTGAAGTGCGGAATAGGCAGATATAAGGCACGAATATACTCTAGAAGGGGGGTTGAATGGAGTATGGCAAATTTTCGCAAATACAGGAAGCTGTAAGATCTTGCCAGCTAGAGGTAAGACCTTATCTGAAATGCAGAGACAAGTTAATAGAGACAAGCTAAATAGTAAGACCTTACTGTAAGCAGGTAAGACCTTATCTGCAAAACAGATATTAGTTCAACAGAGAAATCAATTCACGAAAGTAAGAAATCAAGCAAGAGAGAAAAGAGTAGAAAGAGAAGCACACGCGAATTGTTAACGAGGTTCGGCACAACCGCCTACGTCCCCGCCTAGGGTTATCCAACCCGTAGGATTCAAACAACTTTATTTCACTTTATCTTATGAGCCCTAGATACAACCTCTAGAAGACCTTCCCTCTTCTAGACTAACTTCCTATCTAGCAACCCAAACGCTCTAGTGAAATAAAGCTTCTAAGGATACCGAAGTACCCTCTATGATTGGGTAAAGAACCCTGTGTATAACTCTCACTGAATTGTACGATAAAGCTCAATAAACCTCACAAACTCTCAAAGAAATAAAACGCTCAAGTAAGGAGAGATGTGAGATCGGTGTTGTAGGAGACAAAGGATTGCAGGAGAAACTTTAAGCGCTGATGTTGAAGCTCGTATATACTCCCATCCTCTTCATCTCCTTATAAAGGCCAGCCCCTTGAAGTGAATTGAACGTTTTTAAAAGGGCTCCAAGGTTGTTGAAAGGCGTTGCTAAAGATCCGCTGGGGAGAAGCTTTCAACGTTTGAAAATTCCTTCCAGAAGCTACGCCTGGATACGCCTGGGATATGACTTGAATTTGAACGTTTAAGGCAGCTGGAAAAGATCAACCAAAACCCCTTTTGAATTTGAAGATTGCTCCACAAGATCTTCAAAGAAGCTTCTAGAAAGTCAACCCCAAATCTTCAATAACCAAATCAAATCCTGCACAAAATCTCCAACAACAATTTAAATATAAAATCCAATAAATAGATAATTCAGCATATATAAAAACAAATAAAAGCATATAAAAACCGATTGATATTATTTGGCTTCCATCATATAAAAATATATAACATATAAGCATATCATCAAGGAGCCAACAGTGATAATATGTGCTATGTTGAAATCCTCCCTTGTAAGCGGGACATTGTCTTCTGAGCTCTCATTGTACAAATGATCGCAATCTAACTGCTTCCAAAATATTTTAATTTGTGATGGCCTTATCGGGGTTTGTTCTTCCCCACATGCTTTCATTTCATGTATGCAGTGCAGGCAACCCATACATGTCTCTCTATTATCGATCTCTGCATGATGTTGATGGAGAATACGTGTCTATTTTTTTATATTTCAAACAAGAGGTTGAAGTATTCTTTAGTTAAGATATTCCTTATGCGATCAAATATCCATAGAACATATGAATTTGTAGGCTATGTGTTGTAGGCTCAACCCATTGTAATCTCACTTCACTCATTTGATCTTCCAACATGAGATCAATGGCCTTCGGTACATGGGTGAAGTCACCGATGGAGGAGTACAACGTGTTCTTCAACACCAAATTTGCAGAGTCAACCCTGTTACAAATTTGAAGAAGAATATTTTATAACTGAATTTAAAACTGCATGATTATTAAGGGAATAGGCGGTGTTAATACCTATTCGTTGTCTTTGTGCCGAAATGGAGTATGGTGTCCATCCATGCATGAACACTGTTCTTTGTATAATCTTCCAACCACAAGGCCTCTAATTACAACAACAATCCTTCGATGTGCCCCCATTCAGCACGCATACCCTTTCATCGAGTGATGAATGTATCGACTATTCTAGATTTGAAGAGGGCATAGTATGCGCTTTGAAACTTGCCACGTCTAGATTTTTTGAATTTGTGAAAACAACTTCTTCATATTTTCTCAACATATGAACTTTGTATAATATATGTTTCACATTTGGGAGCATTGCCCAAAGATTGATAATGAGGCCCAACTCCCATGTATAGCTATTAGCGGTCTCCTGTGTCATGAAGCAAAAGGCGCGCTATGTTGAAATTATTCCCAATGGAACTGAATCCGATGAACTCACACAATGGTATGTCGTACCTACACATCGATTTTTTATGTCAAAATGTGGTCATAGAAACAAGATTAACTTGATCAAAGAATGTAACTTTTTTTATGTGAAGTTGTGTTTTAAAAACACTTACTCGTTTGTCGACCCTGTAGGTGCTATACATTATGATTGCATATAGAAAGAAGTTCAACAAGTGTCAATCTTTGGGATGTATAAGAAAGAAGTTCAACAAGTGTCGACCCCTACAGCTCTTCTTGCAGCATAGAAGTAGCCCTTCTCCCTCAACCTTCCTATGTGACGATCCTGTCCCCCTGAGCTTCATTCTTCATCTTCGCCCTTGCATTATAAAGTTGCCTCCTAGAAGTCACAAACAACACCTTCCTCTTCTTAGCTATTTTTTGTAAACATGCCAAAATAGGCTTTAGTGGAGTTTCAACAATGGTGAGAACTAACGCTATCTCTACTTGCTTGTGATCTAGCCACCCAACAAATGAGTGTCATTCCAATGAACTAGGAATGACATGGTTGTGGGTTCCAAGAATGACATCCACCCCCATTCTCTTTTTTTTTTCAAATTCTACACTGGATAAGACAAATGGACATTGTTCAAGCTTTGATATCATTATGTAATTCCTTCGACATTGGCCATCCCCTTCTACCCTTCTCCTCTTCTTTGACATTGACAAACCGTACTCCTTGCAAGCGAGTAACACATTACCATGTCTAGTGGCAATGCTTCCCCGTGATCACTTGATTGTTTATATTCAACTATAGAGCTATATCACAAAAGTGCTTGATCATGGCATTATGATCTGTCCACGTTTGTCACTCCAGTCACCTCCAAATGGATCACCTTGCTATTTTATAGGGTTCTGGAATAACAAAATGATTGACCAAAAAAGGATGAATAACACAATGTTGAACTCAATAGTTCACATAAGGATCGATAATGATGAAAACGAAATAACAGAAAAAAAATTTAAGGGCGACAATTTAAATAAGACGAGTAATGATAGTTCATATTTGAATAGGCATTATAGGCTAGTTTTAGGTGCATTTCATTGTTTCATATCTATGTTTTATAGTTATTTTCGCATCTTGCACTTTTAGTGGTGAAGTTCGGAAACTACGCTATTTTATCGGTTTTATGCAGTTTTATGGTTCCAAAGTGGTGAAAAGAAGAGAGGATGCTAAAGTGGAAGTCAAGAGATTGTAAGAGAAAGGAACAAACCAAGGAAGGGTTAGTAGCCGAATCGGAAGAGTAAGGAACGAGCTGAAATGAAGAACATGGAGAAACTCCCTCTTTTAGATTCGGAGAACGAATCTGGTTCTGATGTCTTTATAAGAGTTGTATTCATTGAAAACAGATTTCCAACTTATATTCATACGTGTAAATCAAGCACACAACGACTCCAGAATGTGCATTACAAGTTCAACTTGTCGGAGCTATCACAGCGGAGAGTTCTGACCAACTCTTCTTATAGGGATGTTCATAAATATTCCCTCTACTTTGTTGTGTGACTTACTCTTCTTATTTAATTATCTCTTAGTATGGACATGTTTATCTATTTTTTAGGCCCATTATATACATGTTCATTGCTTATAAGTTTCATATGATAGAGGTAAATATATTTTCTTAGCGCATATTTATCCAGATCTACCTTATGTTATCCCTTTACTTGAAGCCATTTTTTAGCCTTTAGCCTTTTTCTTTAAAGCTACACCAAATACATATATCCCTAGTCGATAATAAGTCTGACCCATCCGAGAATTAGGATTAGAGTTGGTTATGGTGAATCGTTTTGAGTAGAGAAGAAAAGCTATGGTTTGTTCATGATTGAAAGCTTTGAGAAAGATGTAATATTATGTACTTATTTTTCTAAAAATGTACTTCATTAGGTGGCTCTAAAAGAAAAAGAAAAGAAAAAAAAAGAAAAAATATATTATGCATACATAGCAAGGAGCATATCCAAAATAAGGTAACCTTTCTTGCCAATAAAGAGCCTTAGTTTCACATGCAGCATAACAGGTATGGAAACTGAATAGTGTAGGAGATTGATATCTCGATTACAGGTATATCTTAGTGGAAGCAGTAGCTAGAGATGAGAACCAGGTGATAAGCCGATGAGACAGGAGTTTCCAATCAAGATGCTATATTCCGGGACCTAGTGCTTACCGCACCCCTTCCCCCCTCCACCCCCCCCCCACACACACATGCAAGATATTAGGGAGTTAGGTGGTGTTATCGGCAGGTTCGACATACCTCAATTCTAGGTATAAATCGAAATAGGAATAAGAGGAAGAACCCTAAGGATCAAGAAACCAACCATGTTGACATGAGCATGTGAAACTATTCACGCATTCATCTATCTTTACTTCTCATTACTTGTTTGCATTTACTCATTCTCAATTACTACATTTGTTTGCTTTATATTTTGTCTTTGTTGTCTGAGTTATTACCATTGAAACACACTAATCATAAGCTCTTTGTGGGGTTAACACCTCTATTTAGCCATTGTACTAGTGTTTGATTTTGGGTATTTGTTTGGTGAGAAGCAACGACCAGTTTCCCCGCTCGTCACTTATCTTTGAGGATTCATCACCACACGGTCACTTTGATACAAGTTAAGTCTGAATTGGCGCCGACCGAGACTTAATTAGAGGGGATGGCAAGCTAAATTTTACAAAATCGAGCTGCCTATTTTCCTAAGGCATGACATGCTTTTTGCATGAGATTTTCCTTGTTTTTTTTTTCCATACCAATGAGGCTAAGTGTAGCCTTGTTCGGACCAACCCAAAGGATTTTCCAAATTCGAACGTTATTATTGCCTTTTGTTATTTTTCATTCTCTTCTGGATTGTTTTAGTTTTATGGCTTTTATATAACACACACACACACACACACACACACACACACACACACACACACACACACATATATATATATATATATATATGTGTGTGTGTGTGTGTGTGCGCGCGCGTGTGTATAAGTTTGACATTTGTTTTGAGGACACCTTGAATTTGAGAAAAATTGAGTCTTTTAGCTTCTAGTGATTCGAGTCAAGAATCACGTTCTTTCGTGAGAGGCTGGGAACAAAACCTTCGCTGAGAGGCTGAAGAAGATACTTTAGTTAGAGGCGATGATATCGAAGGATCGACGGAATCGGAGTGTGATTTTGAGGGTTATTAGATCGAGTAAAACAGATCCAAGGGTGAGAGGCCAACGGGTTCGCGTTTACGTATCTCGCTACTGGCCGGTCCATGTTCGCTATTGATCCAAGGGTTGAATTACCTTACCAATACTCATTTGGATCTATCATTTGCGGTTCAGTGTCTAAGTCAGTTTATGCAGAACCCAAAACAAATTCATTTTCATTCTTTAATGCATTTGATTCGGTACATCAAAGGTACTCCAGGTTATGGTCTCCGTTTTCGATCAGGTCAGGATATCACCATTCAAGCCTTCTTTGATTCTGACTGGGCCGCCTGTCCCATTTTCAGGTGGTCAGTTACTGGTTATGTTCTTCTAATGGGTTTTAATCCAATTTGCTGGAGGTCAAAGAAACAAGCCACTGTCGCTAAGAGCTCATCTAAGGCCAAATACAGAGCCATGTCTCATGCTGCATCTAAGATAACTTGGCTAGTTGGTTTGCTGCAAGAGTTGGGAGTTTCAAATCTCACTCTTGTTACCTTGCACTTTGATAATCGGTCTGCTCTTCATATTGCTCGCAATCCAATGTTTCATGAAAGAATGAAGCACATCGAAATAGATTGTCATTTCACTTGAGAGAAGGTCCTTGATGGCTTATTGCAGTTTTCCTTCTTTCCCACTCACAATAAGTTGGTTGATGTCCTGACCAAGATTCTCCCTTCCTCTCATCACAAGGAGTTACTCTCCATGTTGGGCATGTCCTTGACCCTTGCTTCTACTTGCGGGGGGGGGGGGGGGGGGGGGTAATGAGCTATGATGAGGATGCTTTGTTTCAGACAAAGCTCAAGGAAGAGGAGAGAGATATGAAGGCAACGACGACGTTTTCTTCCCAAGTCACTAAACATAATGCCATCTCAGCAATCCGTGTGCAGGGATCAAGAACTGATCTTGATCGTACAGTGGTTAGTGAGATGAGTGGTGATTAGGGAAGGAGTTAGTTGAGAGTTTGTTAGATTAGAGAATCTGTGTATATATATGACTATGAGCACAATAAGTGGGATCAATATCTCATGTACAAGCTCCTGTTTTTCCATTCCAAAAGCAAATAAAGCCATCCTCTATTGATGGTACAAATCTGAACTTGTCTTTCATTGATTGAATCATTTTCATTCTTCATTTTCCTTGAATTCTGTCACTACTACTTAAGCTCAACCTTGGCCCACTCTCTCAATGGCTAACAATCTTTCTATTAACTCGTCTGGGTCTGGTGGAGTCAATACGTTGTCACATGCGCTTAAATGGGTACCACAATGCCCGCGACATGCCACAACCCAGTGGAGTCAAGACGTTGGAGGGAGGTCGTGTGTGCGGGCCCACATACGGGAGACTCGAATAACACATAAACCCAACGGGGTTACATCTCAAAACCAATTGGCGATGAGAGGAGTAGCCTTTCAACCTTATATGTTGTTCAAGCATTCTCTATATTACCGATGTGAGACAACTACATTCCAACACTTTCTAATAGAGAAAATGTTAGGTATCGGTGGTTCCTTTTATCTCAAAATGTTGTCTTGCTCTTGGATCATATTTTGATTTTCTATCATATTTTTGACAGTCGAGGATAACTTGAACGTGATGGTCATTTAACCCGAAATTGTTCCATGAATTTGTAATCAATCCTACTATTTTGTTAACTGTGGAGTTGTATTAGAGATCTATCTACTCAGATTGACCATATTGTATGTTAGAGATCTACTCCAATTAACCATATTGTATGTTGTCTTCATTGTTTGTCAGCTTTGCAGGGTTGTTCGCTCCTACTTGCTACATTATGGGTATAAAGAGAAACTCAATTCATTTGAACTGGCTAATAAAAATTTTGTACCTCCAGTCATCATATCTCAAGAGAACGGGTTTTCTCGGGAAGATAGCTTGTATACTTTAAGTCAGAGAAAGACTCATCATATTTAGTTTCTTTAATCTATTCTATATCTTGCAAGGTGCCATATGATTCAGAGGAATGGGCAGCAACTAGACCAAAAAATTGGCCTATTTGCACAACTAGACCACAAGCCCAAAAATTGGCCCAAACTAAACTCTCTACCCCCAAGCAAATATAACTGCTGGTTTTGAAGCACTATTTGTAACCGGCTGTAGAGGGTGCGGGATTTCTGAAATTAAAACGAGGAGGGAGGCAGAGACGGTTTACAAATTTGAAAATAAAAAAAGAGGAGGGAGGGAGAGAGACGGTTTACAAGCGACAGACAGAGAGAGAGGAAAAACCAGAAAGGAGGAGCGAGAGGAGGAAGAAACGGCTGAACAAGAAGGGCCATCTGTCACCGCCAGGGAGGAAGGAAAAGTTTGAAGACGAAGACGAAGGTAAGCAACTGGAGTTTTTGTTTGAGTTGCGAATTTGGGCTAATGGGTGTGCGGTTACATGCGGTTTTGTGAAGAAATTGAGACATTGGGTTGCCATTGTAGTTGCTTAGCAGTAGATTAATGACGTAGGCGGGGTTAGGGGTGCCATTGTCAGTCGATTTTGGGGAGGTGGGTGCGTTTAGGGTTTGTGGGTGTCGGGATACGGAAGGGTAAGGGTTAGGTGATGTTGGGTAAGAAATTGGGGACAAAAGGGCAAGGAGGGGGTCGGCTGAGTAGGGAATCCACAAGATTGGGGGTAATCGGTAGGGTATATGTGCACATGAGGTAGGACAGATTCTCGAAGGTTGTTTCTGAAATTGTGGTAGCAGATTTGGTACGACCGGGTAAAGATATTGGCTGGAGAAATTTGAACATCTGGTATGCCTAGAGGGGTGAAGGAATATTTGGTTGATTGGTTGTTTAGTGTTGAAACCGTTAGTGCCCACCAAGTGTTTGATGAAATGCCTAAAAATACGATGAAGAAATGGTGATTTTATTTTGGTTAATTTCCTTGCCTATATGATGTGTTGTGAAAGAGGTAAAATGAACCAAACTTGTCTAAAATGCGAAATTGGTAGGACAGAAGAGTATATCATCAATGGTAGGATAGGAAAATAAAGTTGGTAGAATAAATTTAGACTTTTGGTATGTATGACAGATGAGGTGACCTGAATGTCTGAATTTATGTTTGGTGATTGTGTAGCAGGTACCCCCACTTTAAACATCATATAAAATGACGAAGTCAGTGAACAAGAAAGCCCGTGCAGGACCAAGCAGCCAGGGGGTAAGGAAACTGAGATAGTTGCTTGGGTTGTGGTTGTAAAGGTTGGGAAAAAATGTGTAAAGGTCGGATTCTTACATGTTTTGCAGGCAGTCCTGGCTGTTCCAGAGACACAACACTTCTTAGGGAGGGCGCAGTCTTATGCAAATTTCGAGCTGTTGGAAGGCATCGACGTAACCATTGACCGGGAGGATTACAAAGCCTTGTGCAAGAGCCAGTTTGGGGGCATTGTGAAGATGGGGTCGAGAAACAAATTCGCTGCACAGTTGGTGCACTACTGCCTTCTCCACCAACTGAAGACTCGGAAGACACATGAGACGTGGTACTCCCTCCAGGGGCATCACGTTCGATTCTCTCTTCAGGAGTTCGCGCTCATGACGGGCCTCAACTGCTCACCACCCCCTAGGGATGTCATGGAGGGGGATCACAAGGAGTGCATTAACCAGCTTTTTAAGAAGGGGGGGAGGTGAAGATGAAGGATGTGGAAAGCGCTTGGGCCCACGAAAAATTGACGGAGTCGGGGTCCCTGTTGAAAAAGTACAAGCTTGCCCTCCTAGTCATAGTGGAGGGCATCCTGTTTGGGTTGGAGAAGAAGACACAAATAAGGGGGTGGGTTGTGAAGCTGCTCCTTGAGGACACAAACCATTTTCTGGAGTTCCCTTGGGGAAGGCTGGTGTACGAGAGGCTACACGAAAGCCTCAATGGGACGCTGAAGGACATGGTGGCTGCAAACAGTCACTTGAAAGACAGGCCGACGTACACGCTCTACGGGTTCCCCATGGCCTTCCAGGTTAGTGAAGTTATACAAAATGTTATAATCCGGTGCCAATTGTCAAAATGTGTTGTTGTCGAATGCCAAATGTATATTTGTATCCTACCAATGGGGTATCAATATCCTACCATATACATATATATATATATATATATATATATATATATATATATATATATATATATATATCGTACCAATGGGATATGAATATCCTACCAAAAGGCTAAAATCTATACTACCAACTTCCTGAATTTGTCATGCACAATGTTTTCTCATATCTTACCATATTGTGTTTCCAGCTGTGGGTGTACGAGACCTTCCCAGAGATTGGGAATCATTTCGGGAGCAACATCAATGACACGATCATCCCGAGGTGTCTGAGATGGGAAACCCAAAACTCCCACATCCGATACGAGAACGTCAAGTCCTTCCTGAACCTGGACGCCCCCGCCGACGACGACATAGATGAACACGTTCTGCTCGCGAAGCCTGAGCCCATATTGCACCCAACCCAGAAGGAGAAAGCTGCCCACCTGCATTCCTCGTACAAGAAAGACTCTCCAGACGTCTTCTTTGACCAGATTGTGATCGAGCATATGAGGGCCTGGAGAGAGAAGCGACGAGAAGAGGATGCCACTGCTGGACCCAGTCAGGGAACCAGCCAGTCAGGGTCAGACGCGTCGAGCGTCGGTATGGAGGCCCAGATTGTGGCGAAGGTTGAGGCTCTCTGCAGGGGCATGATGGTCGAAATGGGGAGCAGGTTCAAGGTGCTTGAGGAGAGGATCAGTGAAGTTTCCAGAGATTGCAAGAAGGCTTTATCTGAGAGGGCCGACAAGGGAAAGGTATGTGCTTCTTTGCCCATCTTATGTGCAATTGGTAGGATAGTGTTGACGTGTTGGTAAACCATAGTAAGCCAACTGGTATGACAGTTATGTGTAAATGGTAGGATAGTGTTGATGTATTGGATACCCCATAATATGCGACTGAATGACTGAATCTCCTTGCAGGTGTACGTGTCTTTGGATGACGATGTTGGTGAGAAGGATGTTGAGAAGGATTTTGACAAGGTTAAGGAGGATCTGGTTCACAAGGACGGTGACAATGTTGAGGACAAGGCGGAAGAGACGGAAGAGCTGAATGCTGATGACAAGGGGCCGGCCAAGCAGGGAGAGAACGTTGAGGTGCAAACGGCGGAGAACGAACAGGTGAACACTGGTCTTAAGGGGCCGGGAAAGCAGGTAGACAACGTGGAGGATAACACGGCGGAGAACGAAGAGCTGAACTCTGATCTTCAGGGGCAGGGCATGCGCACTGTTGATGAGGTTAAGGACAAGATGGAGGATGAGGCAAAGGAGGGCGACCAGGACAAGGCTTCCACCGAGGATGATCACGACAGGGACCAGGGAGAGAAGGTGGTCAAGGCTGAGGGTCAGAGTAAGCAGGGAGACATGGGTGGGGACGTGAAGGGCAAGGACGTTGTAAAACCATCTGCAGGGGAGGGTTCCAAGGATGAGTCTGATGCAGATGCTGCCGAGAAAAAGGTAAACCTTACGTGTTGGTAGGATAGGCATGCCCATTTGGTAAGAAAGATGTAGCTTGTTGGTACGATCTTAACATCAGTTGCTTTTCGTACGATAGAATTACGTAGTTGGTAGGATATATTTACCCTTTTGGTAGGATAAGGTCTGCTGTTTGACAATAACTCGGGTTTGTGTTTGATTGTTAGGAGACGAAGCTGGAGCTGAGGAGAGGCAAGCACGAAAGGAAGGTCACAGCGAAGTTGGGGGAATCCTTCATGACTCAAACCTCTAAGCGGGCCAAGAAGGGTGCAAAGGCAACGTGTCCAGCCACCGACGCGGCTGCGGAGGGGATGGTCACGGATGCACAGAAAGACGAGTTCTTGGCGTGGCTGGAGAAGTTCCCGACGCAGGTGAACGACCCTAATGGGACCCAATTGAACAAGGACTTCTTCAACAACCTCATCTCACCCAGCGTATGGACATCCACCGAGGTACGCAAACGATCGTCCTCTTCCACTTGTTTCGTTATTCACTTACGTCATGGGACCAACGCTAATGGGAATTTGTAACGTACCCCATAACGCAGCACATCCAGCAGTCCCTAGGCTTGGTCCGGAAGGCAATGGAGGCCCGGGAGGGTGACAAGAAGTCGGGCGTCGTCGTGCTCGACCCCTACTGGCAGGACGCAGTTGTGAAGCAGTTGGACGCAGTGAGCGGGGATGTGAGCCGCATTACAGGTCGCAATGTGTCGAAGGCGCTGCTTAAGTACTTTGCGGGGACACTTCCTGACAACTAAGGCAGGACCTAGTCGGTGGCGAACGCCAAAATCTTAGCGCCTTGGAATTTCAAGGCCAAGCACTGGATCGGCCTCGTGATTGACCTTGTCAGGTGGAACATAGAAGTGCTGGACAGTGACTGGTACCAGATCAAGGACAAGGAGCTACAAAACCACCTGCAGCCCGTTGCGAAGCTGATCCCGGTGGTGATGCAATTTTCTGTGGAGCTCCGTGCCAGGCACATCGTCAACGTCCACAACCCTCTCACCATATCCCGCACAGTCAAGATCCCCAGGAACGAAACCTCGTAAGTGTCTCTCAACTCGTGGTTTATGTAAGTCTACTATTATTGGTATGATAGATGCCTAACAATGGTAGGATATAATCCACCCATTGGTATGAAAAAATGATTGAAATGGTAAGAAACATGAATGTATTTTTGTAAAAATCCTTTATTGTGCAGTGGTGACTGTGGAGCATACGTGATTAGGACGTTGCAGCTGGTGGCAGAGGGCGTTGAAACATTCGACACCGTCAACGATGCATATATTGGCCCCTACCGCCAATACTTGGGCCTCTGCATGCAACGACACTCTCTGTAGGACTCGTCCCAACCGGTCTTCATCCGTCGTATTTAGCTTTTGGTTTGTGAAGACATGATCTCATGGTTGTATATGTTGTTGGATTGTGATGTTCTTTGTTTGGAAACTTATGATATTTTCAAAACTTCGGACGTGTTGACACTTATGTTTGTTTGAAAACTTATGTTATAGGTTGTAATGTGTTTTGTTAACGGTTTTTATGTGTTGTGATTGTAATGGTTTAAACTGGTAATTATGCTTCGCGGCAATTAGTTTCTGCTTACACCCACGGTTACATTGTTTGAATTTGAGTTATGTTTGGAAGGTATTGGTAAGATAACAGAACAATATTGGTAGGCTATGTATAGACTATTTGGCAGATACAAACAAGATAGTGGTAGGAAAAAATGATAATTACTTAATAGATCCGATAATTCTTGGCACTGTCGCCAAACCATGACATCCATGACAAGTATCCATTACAAATAGCCCCCTAACAACCCGACAATATGAGACACAAGGCACAAAATACTGGCGCAACTATGAGTTAGCCCATACATAATATCATACACATGGCAAAAATTGTAGGGCGCACCGATGACTTCCCAAAATAACTCCGTCAGCTGACCTGAGCGACCACCAAACAACACTAATGTCGACGGCGCTTTGGCCCCCTGTATTCGCCCTTCGAAGGATAGCGCTTCATCTTCGGCCTTCCCGACCCACGCTTCACCACCGGCGGCAAGCAAATCTTCGCAGCTGCTTCTGGAGGCACCGCCCATGTGTCACGAGGTGGCACTGGGTAGATTACGTTGACGTAGCACGCTCGCCAAGCGTCAGCCCTATATAGAGGATGGACGAGGGAGTATGGGTCGATCTGACGTACCTTGGCCGTGGCGAGGGCATGTGCACAAGGAATCTGGTCAATTTGAAAGTGCTTACATGTGCAACTCCGAGCAGAAAGGTTGACCAGCCAAGCGGACAGCCCTTTACGGATGTCATACTCGTGTTTGCTCAACGTCTTCACCTGAAGACATATAGCCTGCATGGGGTTTTGCCTCAATACGGCGTCCACATGGTCAGTCACAACCTTGTCGGGATTTAAACTTAGCTCCCGGCGCTTCACGAACCACTCACCCACTGTTCGCACACGGGGGGAGTTTGCGGGGTGTTGTATGTAAAATAGGAGAATAAAATAAAGCACAACTAGACTATCTCCCTGTCCCAAACAAATAATACAAGAATCCCCTCCCTTGTAATAGTAGGGTAACTCAGGATCGAATCCACGAGGAGGTAGGTCAGCGCTTCCTTTGTTGTACTCACGATCAAGGCTTTCGACCTCAGCAGACACTCGATATCGAGTATACTGGTCGATATCGACCTCAGTTCTGGTCGATTTCCTAGCGCAGTTCCTGCAAAAGACAAAACAGCAAGTCGACGTCGAGCAGAGACCTCGATATCGATGTTAGTCCTCGATATCGACCCTTATGGTCGATTTCGATGCTTGTCACAGAAACTGTTTTTGTAACCAATTTGTCGGAAAAGGATCCAAAGAAAATAGAATGGAGAAGGAAGATGAACAGAAACAAAACTAAGACTCTTATGGAGAATTTAATTAATTAAAAGGCTTCCAAAGTCGGGGTTTCACGTCACAACGATAACAATGCAAGTTTCATGCTAAAGATATGAACTTTTATGTCTTTCCGTCAAATAACTTTCGTTATCAACACTTAGGTGATTAGAGGCTTTCGCATAATTCCTAAGAGTTACTATCCAATTTATGAGTAATTCAAGTTCGCAATATGAGTGGCTTTCGCTTCAATAATGCAATTAATGAATCTCCCTAACTTTCGCAAAGGATCATGCATGGGGTAGAAGACGGAATCACATAAAAGTCATACCTTTGATGCACTTACCTCACATTGCTATCGTCGGGCTCACCCCGACCCTAGAAGTGGGTTGACTACTCGCTCCTCATCATGCACATCATCATCATCGTTATTGAAAGAAAGCTACTTTGAATTAAAACTCCGAAAGAAAGTACAACCGAACAAGCCACTCCGCTTTCGCTTTACAACTCCACTCGGCCTCCTCTCTCTCTCTCTCTATTCTCTATTGTAACTGAATTGTGTCTAAAACGGAATTCGGAATCCGGAATCCCAGCCCTATTGGCTTCTATTTGTAGATGTCGATAAGGACTCGAAACCTTATCTTTATTCTCTATGATAAATTAAAACAAAGTAAAAACTAAAACTTCATGGTGAAATCAGCCTCCTCATGATAGATCTGATGTTGATGATAGGAAATCTTGACCTTTGGATAGATATTGCAAGCATTGGATATAATTCTATCGAAATCGGAGTCGAATTCCTCTGCTGGCATGGTCGATATCGACCCTTGGACCTCGATATCGACCCCTCCAAAATCTTATCTCGAGCTTCTCCTTCTCCTACTCGACTTCTATCAACTTGGTCGATCTGGTAGCATCGATATCGACCTCCAGACGTCGATATCGACCTCTTCTGTGTCGAAATGCTCTGTTTCCTTTTCTACTCGATTCCTATGTCTCTGAGGTACTCGATGTCGAGGTCTTCAGTCGATTTCGACCTCTTCAGAAGACTTCGAGTTCTTTTTCCGCTCTTCTGAATTCATCCATTTTCATCCTGTTTTCTGCGAAATCATATGGAAACTCGTGCAAACCCATATATTTGATATTTAAGCATAAACTACATCATTCCCATGTTTTCCCATAAATGTGCATGCAAAAGACAATAAAATGAATTCATATGTGCATAGAAAATATGGTAATTTGCGCGCACATCACCCACTTTGTCGAGTATGCTGTCCATCAGGGAGGTTACGGGCAGGTCACGAGGTTCAAGGAATACCGAGTTCAAGCACTCGGCATGGTTTGTGGTGGTGACGTTGAACCGATTCGCGGGATAGAAAGCCCGTGCCCAATTGGAGAACCCGGCCATCTTAATGTAGTCAGCACCAGTGGGTGACTTCTGTCTGAATGCTTCGAAGTGCCCATTGAACTCCGCAACTGTGTACGCATTTGCCATTAGGAAGAACAGTTTTTGTAGCCCACCCGCCTTGTGATATGCCTTCACATTCTGAAATAGATGGTAAGTGCAGTGGCCATGCTTTGCGAAGTCGTAACTTGCTCGAATCCCCTTGGCGATGCTCATGTGCCTATCGCTTACCCACACCACATGGGTCTCATCCGGGACCACGCGTTTCATTTGACGGAAAAAAAAACTCCAGGATGCGTCATTCTCCCCGTCGACAATTGCAAATGCAACGGGGTATATGTTGTGGTTTGGGTCTTGGGCAGTCGCAAACATCAAGCAACCACGATACTTCCCCTTCAAGAAACTTCCATCCACCGAGAATACCTGCCAATGTCACAGTTTCAAACGGTAGGATGTAATTTACCTATTGGTAGGATAAAGGGACAC
The DNA here is from genome assembly GCA_963922045.1 of Persicaria maculosa. Classification (NCBI taxonomy): domain Eukaryota; kingdom Viridiplantae; phylum Streptophyta; class Magnoliopsida; order Caryophyllales; family Polygonaceae; genus Persicaria; species Persicaria maculosa. The sequence continues at coordinate 42,739,915 of OY998271.1, forward strand.
AGTTCGTAGGATAATAAACGGTAGGATGTACTGTGACTATTGGTAATACATGTATTGGAATGACAAGTGTATACTATTGGTAAGATAACATGTGCCATTTGGTAGGAAATTAAAGTAGCAAGGGCGTACCTGTCTGAGGTGTGGTATGGCTGTCCGCCAAACACCCAAGCTCACGAACGCATACTTGAATTGCTAGTTATCATCACGGACTAATGTGGTTATGGTCCCGGGGTTTGCTTGCTCAAGCATGTAAAGGTATGAGGCCATCCGATCGTAGCTCTCTTCGTAGGTCCCGTACAAGCCGTCCCGTGTGGCTCCCTTCGCCCTGCGTGCCTTCCAGTAGCTGCAGTCCACGCCCAACCGAGATTTCATCATCGTCCTGATCTGACGGGGAAGCAGCTCCTTCCCTGACCCAGCAAAACTGCAAAGATGCCAAAATACGAGTTACACCAAAAAAATTTCACCAACACATAGTACATAGACGGGGAACAAGACGCCGGTTTAGAAACTTACTCGGACACCAAACTCTGCCCCATCAGCTTGTAATTGGCGTTGCGCTGGTAGTTGCGGACGACACTAACCTTGCAAGTGTGTGTGTCCACGAACTTACGGACCACCCACTTCTTAGTTTCCCGATACGTTGCGCCCGACAGTACCATGAGCAGTTCGGTTCGGGACATACAACCACGTACGCCTTTGTTGTCGATCGCTTCACTTGGATCGCGTAGCACCCGCGCAAAGCTTCCCACTTCACTATGGACTGAATGGCAGCCTTCGTATCGAACATCTCCCCCTCACGTAACACTTTCACACTCTCCCGAGGGTCTCCGACTAGAGGAATGAACCGAGCCACGTCCTTTTCCACTTGCTCCAATGTCGGCAAAGGTTGTTTGTGTCCTTGGTATGCTCGCTCTATCTCTCTCACCGCTGCCTCAGCCTCCTCATCCCACGATTCGGATGTCTCGTTCGGCCTCCCACCCTCTACTTTCACGGGGAAACCACCCCCGATCATTTCATCGTCGGAGCTTCCTACGTCTATTATGTCCTCCATTCCGTGGGGGGGGGTAGGACGTCCACATCATCGTCGGTATCAACGATCACCACTTGCTTTCCTCGTCGGATGGCATCAGACCTGCTCACGTCGCCACCGTTCTCTGGGTCATCCACTTTGTGAAGCTGTCCCACTTCATCGCCCTGTCCTACCATTGAGTTCTCATACATCCTACCAACTCCTTCCGACTGTCCGACCATTATGTTCTCATCCATCCTACCAACTCCGTCCGCCTGTCCGACCATTATGTTGTGATCCATCCTACCATTACCAGAATGTATACCGCCCCCAGCAACCTCCCCCTGCATCCCACTGACGTTGTCCTTTTCAGTGGGACAACACTCATACTCCCCCGCTACACACTCAGCACACAGACAGGTCCCTCCAGTTTCGCTGCTAAGGTCTTCCAACTTCCCTTTCTCCTCGATGGAGCCTCGAACCTTCTCATCCGCCCCTCCGCCTCCATCAAGACCATGATCGAAGTCTTCCTGGGTGGTGGGAGGCCCGGTTAGGAGTATTTCCACAGGGGTGGGAGACGACAGGTCCTCAGCCCATGAGTCGGAGTTCTCCGACTCATGTTCTTTGGTGGGTGTGGAAGGGGTTGTCGTTTTCATTCGTAAGGTGGCGTGCAGTGCAATTGGCTAGGCTCGTGCACCGGATTCAGTGTTGTAGAACTTGAAGGCTTCTAGGTCATCGTCATCCCGGACCCGAATCGGAGTGGCCCACCCCATCGAAGGAGGGAGGTAGGTGAGCTCAATGTCATACAATACCATGTCCACGTCGAATTTGGAAACAATCTTCTCCTTCAGTTGGTCGTAGCCAATATTCTGTCCCACCACCATAGCTGCAGTACGTGCCTCTCCCTTGAACACCAAGCTCCCACTCCCGGGAGCCCACCAACCGCCGCACACGACATTGATACATACCCTATCACCTGGGGTACGCCACGGGAATAGAGGATCAGCCTGGGGGGTAGTTCTAATATAGGAAAGAGGAATAACTACAAAGGAAAGGTACAAGATGACTTACCCATCACTGCCACTGCCACCAACAAGCTTGTTGCACTTTTTCTGAAATGGAAAGACAGTTGAACACTATTGGCAGGCCAGCACTGTACTATTGGTAGGATAGCAACTGTATCGTTTCCTCGGATGCACGTGTGCCTTTTCCCCCGACCTTTCCGCCTCTCTCCTGCTCTGCCTCACTTTTTGCAGGGCATGTTGGGGTGTTTCAGATCCTCCTCTCAACCTTATATATGTGCTTGGGGAACACCCATCAATGCAATGATTGCATTTTCCCCTCATAAATGCTCCCCCCTTCCCCCCAATGAAGAACCCCGTTTTGGCGCCAAAATTACACTGACAACCCGTCAAAACAGCTACGGTCAATCCACTCCAAATGTCTCCAACATTTTCAGCTATGGTAGGACATCTTAAGCCTATTGGTATGATAACTCTATGCTATTGGTAAGATAAATTTACCATATTGGTCAGACAGATGCTCTTCCTCTTCCCCCAATGAAGAACCCTGTTTTGGCGCCAAAATTACACGGACATCCCGCCAAAACCGCTACGGACATTCCCCTCCATATGATCTCCAAAATTTCCATGTATTGTAGGACAGTTTTGGCCTATTGGTAAGACGATTGTCTTCTATTGGTAATCCAAACGTGTCCAATTCCCAGAATTGAAGGTGATGCTTTGCCCTCACCTTTCCACTCGTCTCCTATGTTGGCTCTCTTTTTTGCAGAGCATTTAATAAGGAATGACACCCATCGATCAAGATTTTATAAGGGTTGATTGACACCTTTAATTCCAATTATTGAAATTTCCCCTCATAAATGCTCCCCCCTTATTTCCCTACTTTATTTGAGCCACACCCAAATTCCTCTGACATGTGCAGTACCTCCCCCTCCTGATTTGTCTTGGCCAACTGATGCAGCTACAGTGCTGGCCTCCCCTTCACCTGCTACTTCCTCTCCCGGTGGTATTTTTGCATTTGCAAAAATATACCACTTTCTACCCCTAGCCAAAAGAAAGGGTACATGTCTACTTATGCAAATGGGCCCTTTTTTTGGTCTACTTATGCAAAGAGGCCTATGATTCATCATATTTAGTTTGTTTCTTCGGAAATTTCTCATGGTACCCCTGAGGTAAGGCCTAATATGCAAGGTGTACCAAAGTTTAATATAATTCGCATGGTGCCCTTGAAATTTATAACAATTTCGCCCTGTGCCCTTACTTTGTCAAAACAAACGGCTCTGTTAAGTTTTGAGGGAAAAACGTAGGGGTGCGCGCGGGACGGGACGGGATTGGGGTCGTCCCGCGTAATTTTTGCGGAACGGGACCGGAACGGGATTCACTAATTTTTTTTCAATCCCGCACGGGACTTGTCCCTCGCGGGACGGGACGGACCTTATTCCTCAAATAAAAAATATTATAAAAAATATATAATTCCTATATATTTTACGGTTTTCAAAGGCATAACATATATAAATTTATAATATAATATTTTTATATTTTATGATTTTCCTTATATACACATTTAGACATATTATACATACAAATACAATTACATACACTATACTCACTCCGTCTCGAAATTTAGGTCGTTTTAGCCCTTAATTCTTGTATCAAAATTTAGGTCGTTTTAGGTTTTTTAGGTAGGGGATAGTAATGATTTGTATCGATTTGTGTGTTGTTGACTTTTTTAAAGATTTTGATTGGTTAAAAAATGTAGTGGTTATTAAAAACAATAAAAGTTATGAAAAAGTTAGTGGAATGATGATGTTGATTGAGGAGTGAGTGTTTTATTAAAGCTTGTGCAAAATCCTAAAACGACTTAAATTTTGAGACGGAAAGAGTATAAGTGTACATATTTATACACATACTTGTATGTCTGTATGTATATAAGTGTGTGTATATAGAAAGTATACAATAATAATAATAATAATAATAATAAATTATTATTATTATTATTATTATTATTATTATTATTATGTGGGAAGGGACGGGATTTACTGGATAAGAAATCCTCGTTTGCGGGACGGGATTCATTATTTTTTTTTTCAAATCCCACCGGAATCGGGACGGACCCGGGACAGGCCTAGCATTTGCGGAATTTTTGCCCACCCTAGAAAAACATCTTGCCTCCTTTCAGTTCTATTCACATGCTTACCGAGCGAAGAAGGGAGAAGATGACCTTGTAGAAGAACTCGACGTCAAAGATGAAAGGATTGGATGAAGACGGCAGTGTCGTCGGCTAAGACTAGATGAAGAGCATTGAATCTGCAAGAGGTATGTGAAGTTCTAATTTTTGTTGATGTCGATTTTATTTACAGTGACGCAAGATTCAAATTTGGGGCTGAATGAGGGTTCGAATTAGGTAATTTGTTGATTTAGGATTTAGGGTTTATGGTTCCAGCTTTGAAATTAGGGCTTTTGCTGATTTAGTTGTTGAGGTTAGGGTTCGAAAATTAGGGTTTATAAGTGTGATTGGGTTTCAATTACTCGATTTATCTAGTTAGTTTGTAATTATGTAATGTGAATTAAGGGTTGCTATCTTCAGTTATGGTTTAGAGTGTATTGGAGTTGCATTCTTAAAATTTTTACTGCGCTCCTGAAACGGCCTAATCGGAGACACCTGATCAAGGAGTTGATCTGTTGAATGAAGAGAGCAAGAGGAGATTGTTCAATAGGTGACTTTTTGTTTTTACTCAGATTGTGAAGGATTTTTTTTTGTTGCTGTACTATTTGAAATTGTTTTTGATAGGCGAGAGGTGTATGTGTTGGATTTGTGTTTTTAGAGTCTTGTACAGGAGCAAGCAAAGAGGAATCCTGGAATTGGATTTGGTATTAGGCAATTGGGTGGAACCAAACATTCATTCCATGGATGAAACTAGGCTCCGATCCCTCTTCCCTGTCCTTGATCAGGTTTGTCAATTTACTAATAGAATTAGGGACTGTGCTTTTTGTTCTGTTTGAGCTGTTCTAACAATATGTTCTTTTTGAGTTGTTCAATGTTAGGCAAAAGCTTCCTTGGCTAAATTTCTGCTTTTTGGGAAATAAATTATATACATGTTTATGCCTCATTGAAGACGGAACATGTTAGTTTCTTGTTTTCAAAATTTTGGCTTATTAGCTCAATCTGTAGAGCATTTTTCTTAGGCAAGAGATGTGGGTTCGAATTCCACATAAGCCACAAATTCATTAGAAATTGCAGCAAGCCTATGCGGGATTCGAAATAACTCAAAAAGTGCAATAATTCATTAGAAATTGATTAATAGTTGGTTTGTTTCCTGTCAAATTCCATACCCCACTAAAGCGTCCATGATATTACCGATGTGGGACAACTACATTCCAACACTTTCTAATAGAGAAAATGTTAGGTATCGGTGGTTCCTTTTATCTCAAAATGTTGTCTTGCTCTTGGATCATATTTTGATTTTCTATCATATTCTTGACAGTGGAGGATAACTTGAACGTGACGATCATTTAACCCGAAATTGTTCCATGAATTTGTAATCAATCCTACTGTTTTGCTAACTGTGGAGTTGGATTAGAGATCTATCTACTCAGATTGACCATATTGTATGTTAGAGATCTACTCCGATTAACCTTATTGTATGTTGTCTTCATTGTTTGTCAGCTTTGCAGGGTTGTTCGGTCCTGCTTGCTACATTATGGGTACAAAGAGAAACTCAATTCATTTGAACTGGCTAATCAAAATTATGTACCTCCAGTCATCATATCCCAAGAGAATGGGTTTTCTGGGAAAGATAGCTTGTATACTTTAAGTCAGAGAAAGACTCATCATATTTAGTTTCTTTAATCTATTCTATATCTTGCAAGTTGCCTTATGATTCATCATATTTAGTTTGTTTCTTTAATATTTCCTTCCCTATTTTTTTGTGTCTTTCTATGGACTATTTTGGTTTAGAACTTTATAATGACTCTGCTTGACACCTTTCAGCCATCTCGCAACATATATATAACCTAAATGCTACTTGTCGATGACATAAGTTCTGTATCCGTTTTAATCCGATGAGGCAAATAGGCAAATTTCGAAACCAACTGATAAGTACTGATCCGCTGGCTTAATATATGTGTTTGAATCTGATGGTGCTTCGGATTATTTATGGTTCAAATCACATGTGACCTTGGGTTTGTCTAAACAGTAAAGTATTGTTATCATGTTGAGGAAATATGATGAATAGAAAGATTTGAGCTTATTGCTGAAAGTTTTGAACTGTCATGAAGGATTCTTATGAGCCAGGCTAAAATTGCCTCAGTTGTTTATTTGTACAAACTTTTATGCTAAAGTTTTTTTTGTTCTTTAGTCTCTTTATAACGCCCCTGTCAATGTTCATGGAAGAGCTTATACTTTAATCTTATGCAGCTTAGCTGGATTGCAAACCAATTTCTCATATAAAGAGTTCTTCAGTCTATGGATCTTCTCACCAAGACAAGAGGTTAGACTCTTTGGATTGATGAGTTAAGCTATTTAGGCGTTTGTTGTCCTTGCATCCTTGATAGGAATGTTAAACAGATTTTTATCAAACCTTTTTAACCTTTATTTAATCATGGAGCTGGTAATTTCCATTTTTGTTGGCAATAAGAAAGAAGATATACAGTGTTTGAAAAGAAAAAGAAGAAAAAAAAATAAAGATAAGAGGATTAGTTGCCTGAAATGTGAGAAGCACTAAAATGATAAACCAGGTGAAGGGTTCTTAATGTTCAAGGATAGTGAACAGTCCAATAAATTCATTCATCATTCACTATATACAATTTTGTAGTCTTTTTTAATTTTGTAAAAGTTACTTGGACACATAAAATTTGCTAATAATGATCACATAACAATACCCAGCCAATTCCTCATCAAGAAATAGTTTTCAGTTGAACTCACATTGCATAGCAAAGGGCTTGCAGCATTACATTAATCTTTAAAAGAGAATGATCCACAAATTAAACAGAACTCCACAAAAGTAAATTTGAGGAAATTATTTAAATCATAAAGATTCTTATATATTATCATAACACATACATGAGCATATGTGGACTAATACTTATGCAATTCCATATATTAATAGGAGTATAAAAATAGCTAGGTGCAGGCGGAAAGACAACTCTCGAAGCAGTCCCTGTAGGCGGGCGGGTCGCTCCTGAGCCCACTGCACTGGGTGAGGCATCCTTGGGTACACCTCATTTGAGCCGCGTTGGCCGAGTTGGTAACACACAGCAGAATCACAATCAAGTACACCATTGCCATCATCAACTTCATCATCGTTGCGACCGCTGCCATTGAATCTACCTCGTCTCTGCTTCTGTCAGTCTGTTCACAACTCCATCTAAACTTATGTACCTTTTTATATACATGGATCTTAATTTGTGATCTCTTATTCTAGTAGACGATCATGCATGTATAATGATGAATATATGGTTGCCTTATTCGGAATTGACCTTAACTATTATAGGGGAAGCATATCTCACATTGTGCATTATTATTTAGTTTAATTTGTATGATTTTGTGAATCCCACCGATTGCATTGAATCATTCCCGTATAATGAGATTCTCTCCTAATAAGAGTCTCCAAATATCCTCCTAATAAAAATTAGGGTGGTAAGTTGAACACCCGAAAACGTACGCGGGGTGCGCAACACCTGCATGCGCATCCAGGGTGCGCCCGTACACCGGGTGCGCAACACCTGCATGCGCATCCAGGGTGCGCCTAGGGGTAGCACGTCCGCAATGATAATAAAGGAGATGCAGAAGAAATCCATACAACAATGAAAGTAGATAGTTGAAGATCCAATACAATAGCCAACGCCGCAAATACAATAAAGCAAAACAAAGTAGAAATTGCAATTCTAGTACGAGAGAGGATGTCGACCATCCAGGCGTCAATATTATACACCCCCTTTTATTACTCAAGGGAATGTCATAGCTCAAGTGATTACTCGGACTTTAATGTCTTCGTAACCACCTTAGGCTTATAAAGACATGCAACCATGCTCCTACAAACAAGACGATGACAGACAAATGACATAATAAATACAATTAAATAGCCGAAGTCTTGAAGTGTGTGTATTTATATATATATATAGAGGTTGGGTCCTGTGTTTGTATCCCTTACGGTGTTAAGTGTTAACAAATCTGGGTCATTGATTGAATCAAATGAGTGGTTGAGATTATTTTGCAATTTTGGCTTTTCTTTAATTAAAAATTAATGGGACCCATCTCTTTCATTCCCCACTTGTTGAACGTGCGCGCGCGTCTCTTTTTTTTGTGGCGTTACGTTTTTTGGTGAGGTAATGTTTTTTTTTTGTGGTACACTGTTTGAAATATTCGATAAGGTGATATTAATTATTCGCTAAATTATATTTATTATTCGTGTGTACAGAGGAATTATTATTTAGATAATAACAAAAGGGTTGGTAAATTTTCCTATGAACTTGCTAAATAGTGACTCTGAATATGAAATAATAACTAAATAGTAACGAATAATCTATCACATTCCATCGAATATCTATTGCATACCAATGAATACTCTGTATTATCAACGAATAAAAACTATGAACTTGCCGAATAATGACTTTGAACATGAAATAATAACTAAATAGTAACAAATAATTTATCACATTCCATCGAATATCTATTGTATACCAATGAATACTCTATTACAAAACTATAAATATCAATTTGTAATATATTTAGATCATCTAAAAGTGTTTCGAATGGGTTTGCCAAACCTCCAATCTAAACATGAATTTGCCGAACACAAACATCTAATCAATTTGCCAAACCTCCGGTACCGCATCTCGAATCCAAGCGATGGACCTCCAACCTCTCCAGGTCTGGGTCGCTCCGACCTCAAATCCGAGCGACGGTGGCCATGGGAGGTGCGGCAAGGCGAGGGGCCTCGACCTTCTCTGGATCTGGGTGGCCCCGACCTTAAATCCGAGCGAGGGAGATGAGGGCTGCGGTGAGGGAGGAGCAGTAATACAGATGGGAGGAAGAAGGAGGCGTCAATCTAGGCCATCGCTTCCGCCTTTTGAAAATGACGGATTGTGGTTAGGGTTGGGATTGTCATACACGCGCTTTATACAGTCATGGGGTGTGTTTTTTTTCCTTTTTTATTTTCCATTAATAAAAATGATGGGTTAATCTCAGCCATTCAATTACACTAAATCAACGGTTAAGATTTGTTAACATTTAACACCGTTCTCAGTTTGTATATATATATATATATATATATATATATATATATATATTTCCGCTGCATTGTTCTCAGTTTGTAATTAAATCCTTAATTTTAGATCGAGGAGAATTTAATAAAGAGTTATATATATATATATTATATCTAGGAATAAGACTCTTATACATTATATCTAGGAAAACTTTTGAATAAAATAAAACAATAAGACTCTTATACATTATATCTAGGAATTTAAAATTGTAATATATACCATGTTAAAAGTAACTTAAGTGTCTTTTAAACTTCTCTTTTGAGACTCGACCTAAATCTAACATTCACAAACAATTAATAGGACAGTTAGTTCGTAAGAACTAGCAAGTAACTGCTAAAAAACAGGGACTACTTTGGATTGAAACTCAGTGACTATAATAAGGTATGAATCTAAAATCAAATGCGATTATTAAAAATATTTATGTGAAGGCTTAACTTTTTAAAACACAACTCTTGTGATACAAATAACCCTGAATGATTGAATGAGAAAAGATGTGAGCGACAAGTACTCTTAGGAACCATACTCCGAGTATGGATGAAGTATGATACAAAGCTCATTTTAACTGATGTTGCTAAAACCAACCCCGTAAGAATACGGTGTCAATTCTAGTATGCAAGTGTCGTATCACAAGGACTAATGAAGTATCAATTGTAAACTTTAAACCAGTCTAATCAAAAGAGTCTTTAGCTAAATCATAAATCCTAAAACATGGATAACAATATTTCAATATTAGTGGTGTCACCACTATAAAAAATAGTGTCACCACTCCTGTCACCAAAGGAAAAACCTAAGACCAGGGAAGAACAAACTCTAGAGAGGCTAATACTAACAAAGGAACATGTGGTGTACAATATGGTTTAGGGTTTAGGGTTAAGTCTGTAGGCTTTAGGCCAAGCCCCTAGCATGATAAAGGAAAGTGCTATTAGTGGTGTCACCACCGTAAAAACAGTGTCACCAAGTGTACAAAGTGGTGTCACCACCAATGTAGCAAAAGAAATAATGGTCAAGTTTTATTAGTGGTGTAACCAAGGGAAAATAGTGTCACAACTGCTGTCACTAAGCAAAAACCCTAGGACAAGGGAAAATATTATTAATAGTGTCACCATAATTAAAAAAAAAGTAACCACTACTGTCACAAAAAAAAAAACCTAGGACAAGGAAAAGTGTTATTAGTAGTGTAACCACAATAAAAAATTAAGGGAAATTTCGTCTGGTAGCCACAAGGTTTGACTCTTTTCGCATTGTGCCCAAACTTTTCAAAAATTTCGCATGGTAACCACGAGGTTTCGACCAATTTTGTGTGGTAGCCACGAGGTTTGGGCAAATTTCTTATGTTAATCAAATTGGTTAAAAATCTTTTAGAATATAGGTAAAATCACAAAATAATCATAAAATATATTTTTTCACACAACAACCCAATTTTGGTTTTTTATTTTTAAAAAGTTAACTAAAACCATTTAAAAATTTTATAGTGCTACACATTAATTGCATGATAAATAAATAAATTATACCAAAAAATAATTGTATTTTTTTAAAAAAAAACTTTTAAATTTGAAAAAGTATACATAATTACACAATGTAGTTGGTTGTTTTCAAAGAGTCATTAATAACCTTTCTAATGTTTTAAAAAGATTACATATTAGATATATAATACAAAGTTTATTTTATCCAAAATATTTTATTTAGTTTAAACAAATATGAATGAATGGTAGTTTAAAATATGTACTTAATTTATGGATTTGAAAATAAATTAAGTACATATTTTAAATAATTTACTCATTTTTTATCTACTTATTTTTTTTAATTTTAGGTGACTTTTTAATAATTTACTCATTCTTTGGGTAAATAATTTAATCTCCTTAAATATTAAAAGGGTTGTTGACGGTTTTTTAAAAGTAAAACACCAAAAATGAGTGATTAAGTGAGTGAATTATTATATATTTATCATTTTATATAATTTCTATATGATTTTTAATAAGTTTGGTTATCACACAATATTTATCAAAACCTCATGGTTACCATGCGAAATTCTTGAAATGTTTGGGTACCATGCGAAAAAGACCAAACCTCGTGGCTACCAAGCAAAATTTCCCAAAAATTAAAAATGTAACCACTGTTGTCACCGAAGGAAATCTCTAGGACAAAGGAAAGTGTTATTAGTAGTGTCACCACAAAAAATGTAACCACTGCTATCACTAAAGGAAAACAATACTCCGTTAAGAGATGAATGACTAAGTGTGTTAATAGTGGTGTCACCAACTCAAACACAGTGTCACCACGAGTGTACCAAGTGTTGTCACTACTAGTGTACCAAGTGGAACAATGGTCAAGTGTTATTAGTGGTGCCACCAAGGTAAAAGTGTAATTACTACTGTCACCACAGCTGTCAACAAAGAAAAAACCTCAGACAAGAGAAAGTGTTATCAGTGATGACAACTTTTTTGTGGGTGACGATGACAACTTTGTTTTTAGAGGGTTTTTTTACGAGATCAATGTCACCACCCTAATCAGTGACGACACATATGGTGACAACTTTTTTTATGACAACTTTGTTTTTAGAGTTTTTTTTATGCAGGGTCACTGTCACCACCCTTATCAGTGGTGACACATTGGTGACAACTTTTTTTTGTGACAACTTTGTTTTCAGAGTTTTTTTGTAATGTGGTCACTGTCACCACCCTTATCACTGGTCACACTGTTGGTGATACATGTGGTGATAACTTTTTTTGTGACACCTTTGTTTTTCCATTTTTTTTTACGAGGTCATTGTTACCAACACCCTTATCAATGTCACCACGAGTGTATTAAGTGTTGTCACTACCAGTGTACCAAGTGAAAGAATAGTCAAATGTTATTAGTGGTATCACCAAAAGGTAAGAACAGTGTAATCACTGCTGTCACCAAAGGAAAACCCTAGGACAAGAAAAGCACAAACCCTAGAAGGGCTAATGCTAAACAAAAGAACATGTGGTGTAGAATATGGTTTCGCGTGTAGGCTTTAGTCAAACCCTAAAATGTGGTGTTCGATGCTCGTTTGACAAACAAATTGTAGAGTGTAACGGCCCGGATATAAATATCCGGGATACGTTTCGAAGGTCGGATACCTTCGTTCGGATGTTGCAATTCAGGTACGGGTCGAGGTTTCAAACCTCTAATCAGTCGAAGTTTCATAAATTCAGTTTAAACGAAAGTGAAATGGAAATATGATTTAGATACAAAAGCCACGGCAAGGCCGGGTCAAAACCAAAACAAAATTCTAAAGTCGGATGGCCAGATTAGCGGGGTTAGACAGATTTCTTTGCAATCGCCGAGGGACTTTCCTACGCCATATAAACAGAGAGCAATCATACCTAAAAACAATGGGTGCGAGTGGGGTCAAACCGAGGCCCCAACACGCTCTGTCCAGCAAGCGAACATACACATACGCTAATAATAAAGATGATGCAGATGCGGAAATTAAATCACACTAGCATGATCCTAATTTACAATATGCGAGAAATAACTGTAAAGGCGCCCAAAGAATGCCAAGTGGCATGTCCCTCTCCTACCTCTGCACCCCTTTCCGTTAGTGCAGAGACCGGTCGGTTCGAAGCTATAGCATATCATATCTCATCATCATAACATAAATTAAAATAAATAAATCATGCCCGATGGTGCTGGGCTATCATCATGCTCATATCGACTCGATAGACTCAGGGCACCCGATGGGGCTGGGCTACCCTATGACCCTAGCAAAGACTCTAGGACTATCACAGATACGGCCGTTCTGTTTCATACACGTAAAGAAATAGAATGCTCAATCACAAGTGCAACCTAGCATGATACTACATGGCATGCTTTAATGCTTATGCAACACCTAGTATGTCATACATTCACAAGCCGGTAATCTCTTTCGAATCTGAGTAAGCCCATAAAGGAACTTACCTGAATAAGCCGAACAACAGAGAACAAGGCAGAGCAGAATCCAAGTAAGAGTCACCAATAGCAAGCAATGTCCAACATATCACAATCACCTAATAACATATAAATGCATAAGTCTATCTAATTCACACAAGGCGCCCCTAACTATCATACATTTCTTATCATATCTCGTTTCAGATCATTCCGTCTTATTTTATCATTTCAGGTTCATCTCATATCATCATCTCATTTCAAAACAATCTCTCAAAGAACCCAACTTAGAAAATCAAATAATTCTTTTAAAATCGTACTTAGTCAAAACCCGACATCACACATTTAAATCTTAAGGCCCATTTCCAAAATCATATAATAGAAATCGTTCCGGCATGTTTCTTATCTCAAAAACCATATATAAATAAATTCCAATATTAAATTATTAAAATAACTCTAAGCTCACAAATCATATTTATAAATGAAGACCAACAATTTACTTTAAAATTCCCAACTTACATATTGAAATTCTCATAAAATGCATCAATCAAATAATCCAATTAATACCCTTTTTGAAAACAATACACAATACATAACGATTAATTTCCAGAATTTATAACCAAATTCCAAAATAATAATAATATTCAAATAAGGATATAACATATCGTAAAATCAACATATACAATTTAAATCCTTAACCAACTTATAAAATCATACCATTTAAAATAATTCCGACATAACTTTCTTTAAAAATCCAAATCTTAAAATCACCCTTATAAACATAATATAATAACTTATCTCAATTAAAATTACTTTTAAAATCCTCTAAAATATATTAAAATATTTCAGAATATATATATATATATATATATATATATATATATATATATATAACCATAACATTTAACATATATATAACAATACCGAAATTACAAATAACCACCCATATATCTATATATATATATAATCTAATACATATACAACACAGCCCAACCGAAAGAGCCCAGACCCGAAATAGGATCCGGCCCAGCCCAACCCACAACCCAAGCTCAACCGGACAAGAAAGAAAAGAAGAGCCCGACCCGGATTTAATGTGATATAACCCGGATGTGGAAACGGGTTAAGCCCAGCCCACTGAAAAGAAGGGAAACAGGAGCCATCTTCAAGCTCCGGATGGCAGAGCGACGACGGAGAAGGAAGGAGAAAGGAGAAGTCACCCAGGCTCGCCGGAGCTCCGTTCCGACTCAGACCCACACCCAACTGACCAACACACATCCCCGACCAAGACCCAACCAAAAGGAGAGAAACGACGTAAGGGAGGAAGGAGAGAGAGAAGGATTACCGAGCTTCGAAGACTCAACTCCGGGGAGTGCTCGAGGGCGGCTCCAGCTGCGTCGGCGGCGGACTCCAGTTGCTAACGGCCTAGGACGAAGGGGGAAGTTATAAAAGAGGACCTTTGATGGGTAACATAATGGAAAGGGAGGAAAGGGCCATAACCGACCTTCAGCGAAAACAGGGGAGGGAGGAAGGGGGCGGCTGCTCGGCAACGATGGGGCTAGAGAGGCGCCCAGTGGTGCTCGATGGGGCTCATTCGGCTCTCGAAGGTGCTCGGGTTGCTGCTCAAGGCGTTCGAATGGGGGCTCAGAGGTGCTCGGACGAAGGCAGGGGAGTTTGGCTCCGCTTGGTGGACAGGGGAGTCCTGGCTGTTGCTCGGAGAACGAAGGTGGAGAGGAGTAGCTGGGGTGCTCGGTTTCGCTTCACGGAAAACAGGGGGCTCGACTTCGGCTTCGTCCTGCTGCTGTTGCTTCGGGAAGCTGAGGTGGAGGAGGGAGGAGCTGTGGTGGAGGGTGGTGTCTGTGTGGGGGAGATTGAAATTGAAACCAAATGACAGAGAGGGAGATGGGTGCAGGAGAGGGACAGCTCTTGTGGGTATTGGAAACAAAAGAAGAGGAGAAGGGTGTGGGGTGCAGAGGTGAATGAAGACAAGAGGGGAAGGGAGGTGAGGCTGGTGCTCTGAAAGGGGAGGGAAGGGGGACCGCAGGGAGAAGGAGAGAGAGAGAGAGAGAGAGAGAAAAAGAAAAAGAAAAAGGAAATATATAAATATATGGTCCCAACAAGATATTTTGAACCCGATAAAATATCCCGAAACCCGCTCGCCCAAACGAATCCCGACTAAAACAATTTTAATTTAATTTAATTTACTAATCTCAATATAACGGAATTAAATTAATTTCAATCAAAACTCGGAGTTTAAATTAATCTTTATTAATACTCGATCTTGAAAGCGAAAATCGAATCCCGTCAAAATCCGAAATTTAAATGATGACGGAATAACTAAAATCCAAAACTTACGCTCGAGAACGGGTTTTATTCCACTTTTACAAATTGAATTTAATAATAATTTATTTAATAAAATAAACATAATATATAAATATACTTGGTCTTTACATTTATCCACCTCTAAAAACAAGTCTCGTCCCCGAGACTAAAATCATTTAAAACAATGGAAAGGAGTTTGAAATCGGCGAGTCCGAGGACCATGTCCAAGGATCTTGCAATCATCTCGGTTGCGTCTTCCGGGATTCTCACAACATCTTGGTCACGGTCGTGACATCTCCAATTGGTCTAGTCAAGTGTGTTATAAGCGCCCCTATCACATCCTTACTTCGACCTTTCGGAAGTATCACAACTCTAAAAGCATTATAGCGTCCGACTAGGTCTTAGCAAGCAATCTATAAGCGCCCCTATAAAATGCTTGTATCCACTTCGTGAGACGTCATAATGTAAGTCCAGTTCGTAAATTCTCAAAGCGTTTTGTAAATGGAAAGGTTGTCGTCCAAATCCTTGAAACTCTCGATTTCTTTAAAACCCAAAGTTGGCCATTTTCAAAACCGTTCAAAATTTTCAAACTCAACGTTTAATCAAGCAACTTTACACTAAAACAAGTCAATTTCTTTCAAATCAAGATTTCGTCAAAATCTTCCAAAAACCAAAACAGCTTTTCGCATACCAATCAATCAAATTTCGAGGGTAGGAGGTGGAGTCATCCACCTCTAAGGGCTGATCCCATATTCTCTTCCTAGGTTCCAAAATCTTTCCATCATCATTCACAACTCAACATGAACAAAGTAAACCAACTCATCAACTCACAACATCATCAACCACCTCTCATATGGCAATCCTCAACATCAATCATGATAATCTCAATCAATCGATATCGTAACCGCATAACATGTTTACCCATAACATAAAGCACACCATTCTTTCAAACACATCAAAAGCAACAACAAAATCTCAACGTCATATCACGAGTAATAAAGTGTATCTATATCATACCGAAGGCATCACAAGTGTATCATCGAATTCTCATAATCATACCAGCACACATGTCAAGAGATCAAAGAGGTTAGGTGTCATGGAGTCAGTACACTACTACAAGTCAAATCTCACGATCGCATCTCAACATCGCACACTTAGCAATCACGCACCATTATCTCATATATATAAGTCAGATTCATGATCCAAATCAATATTCATCATTTAACATCTCCTGATCATAATATAACATCATGCTCTCACATAGCAACATATCATTATTTCATGATTCATTCAACACATTATAACATGCTTTTAGAACAACTTAGTAGGATAGCAATGGGTCATTATATCATGAGTATAGTTGTCACTACCAATTATGATTCAATGTTGCATATCAACATGTAATATCAGGTTGTAACAGGTTTATCATAGTCGCTATCTAACATCATGCCAAGTCATTTTAATAAATCACATAATCCAGAAAGCTTTCACATCATCACCAGGCAAAATAAACGCAAACCCCGCTCGCTCGATTTCAATTCCTACATCAAAACCAGCCTCATCTAGATTCACCAACATCAGCTCAGGTAACATCCTCAAAAGAAGTCCCAATTCATTTCAATACCCTAATCTCGCCCCTCATTCCACCAAGAACTCTCACTAGTAATCCACCTCTAAGAATCCGACTCTCATCTCTGTTTTCACACTCGAGCACCCTTACATCCTATGATCTCGATACCCCCAAAGGTTATTTCTTACATTTTTCACTCTTCCCAAGATACCACAACATAGAACCCTTTCAATCACGCATCTTGAACAAATCTTCTCGATCACTACCTTACCAACCTATCCTACCCATATCCCTTATCCAAGATTCACCTAAGAGTTCATCGAAACCACCAAGCATTACCTCTTATAATTTCCAAATTCACTCGATCCAGCCTAAGTCAACACTCCTCTTCTGCAACTTTCCCTTACCAATCACTCAAAACCTTTCCCCACTCTTTGACCGCTCAACCAAAAGGACCTCACTCACATGTTCAAAGAAGAAGCAATCATGGACATTATTGCACATAAGGACTACATCATGTCAACTAACATTTATATCAATAGCATCATTGCAACAAGTATCAAAGTCTTAAATTACCGTCATGCTCAACAAGTATTGTAAAACATCATATATGCACATAATCAAATCAAGCTAGCCAGTATCATCATAATCTTAGCTAATAAACAGTTCAGATTCTCAGCATTTGCAGTTCATACTATATAGGAAAGGAATTTAGATCATGCTTAGCAACTCAGAATAGCATCACATCAAGTCATCAAGGCCCATTAGGATTGTAAGGCATCGAATCATATCATCATAGTCAACAGACAATCAAGCAACAGTCATCACATCAACAAGCAGCTTTCAACATCAAGTCAGGGCAACATCATCATCAACAAGCTCAGAAAGGGTTAGCAATTCGAATAGAGGACGCTCCCACCTGCAAGTCATATCGTGCTCAACAATCGTGATCCTCGAAATGAGCTTGTTCCGTCGACATTATCGATCCTGAGGCCCGTGGGTTATGGGCCCACCACGCTTCCGCTGCGCCGCTCTATCGCTATTCGACTTCCCGATCCCCTTTTTCCATGCGGTCGCTCATCCAATGTAACGCGTAGGAGTTCAAGTTAGCGGAGATAGGGGAGTGACAAGGGCGGACGACCCAATGTTCTTTCGGAGACGGAATAGACCAATGCTAAGGACGACATGACTAGAGACAAGACTTTGACTCGGGAATAGTAACGGTGCCCTTAAGAAAGTCTATTAGGTTACGATTTTGGCAAACACGCACGAATTCATTATGGAGTATAACAATCACGTCAATCCACACTATCATGTACCTATCTCGGGGCAACATTCGTATTCGTATCAAAGACACAATCAAGTCCTACGCTGATATTTGTAAAAAAGGCTAACATTCTAGTATTCCATGGAAACAGACATGCCTAGCATTCTTCAAACAAGATAGACGGAACCAGCAATGATCATATATGATTTGAAGTCATGCGGAATTTAATGAAGATAACGAGCATCATGTATATGAACAATGTAGGAACAGGGTATACACATCAACAATTGAGTCCAAATATATC
This sequence comes from Persicaria maculosa, assembly GCA_963922045.1. Lineage (NCBI taxonomy): Eukaryota > Viridiplantae > Streptophyta > Magnoliopsida > Caryophyllales > Polygonaceae > Persicaria > Persicaria maculosa. The sequence continues at coordinate 42,758,563 of OY998271.1, forward strand.
ATGGTAAGGTATATTATAACAATCAGATGAAGCGTCATACGAGAATACATAAGAGTAGCATAGCAATTATTACATATATGAACAATGTACAAGTTTGGTGTATGCATCATACGAGATCATAAAAGGGCAACATAGTAACTATCTCACAATGATCATATGTTAGGTCAAGCATGGCATGGAATCATATGACGAGATACATCTAGAGAGCATGGGTCCTACATGATACTAGCGATATATAAGGTGATACAAGCATAGTCAAGAGTCATTTAGAGGAGTTCAACATAATATTCACGAAACATGAGGCATCATCAAAAGTACAAGAAGGACATCATGGGTGCTAGATTATAATCATGCTAGGTTTGATCATCACGGAAAGCTAGCCAATCATCGGATTCAACATTAAACTCATCAGGACGAGTGAAACATATTAAGAGAATAGAAAGAGGAACAAGCCACACTATCAGGTACTTAGTTCAAGAGTGAATCAACAATAACGTAGGCAAAGTAGAATTCACTCAAGTCACAACCAAGGGCCCTAACATGTTACTAGTGGTTCAATATAACATATGGTACATTTATGCACTTGACTGGTTAATACTACGGTACGCAAGAGTTCATTCAATCACATCTCAACGACATAGTGGCACGAGAGGAAAATGCAACAAGGTATAGAGCAAGTCTAAGCAACATGGCAACATGACTAGAATATGGAGACATGAGCTCGAATCAACACATAATATGACAAAACATGCATTCCTCAAGGTTCAATTATAACACATATTCTCCGTTCAACACAACTAATCACACACAATATTAACTTGTAAAATAATCAACAATAGTTAATCTGACGAATTCGGAATAGGTGGGCATGCTATAGATTCTTGTCACAAAATGAATGATAAGCATCGAGGCATCATCGGCTAGCATGCTAAAGAGTACAATCTTATGAGGCATTCGTATAAAGAAGAGTCGTTCACACTATCATGGACCTAACTCAGAAAAAGTAGCAATCATATAGACTCATATCATGTGATTCATGTCTTCGATCAATCATACGATCAATATGCCAAGTAAACATGCTATAACAACATACAATCATGATAGAGGGCAAGACACAACATGAGACTTAAGCAATATGACCAGCATGGATACAAGGTGTCATACAACCACAAATTTACATTAAGGATCATCATCATAACAGGTACTGAGGATTACGTAGCATACAAGGCATGTCGACATGAAATCATAACATGTATTCATCAAGTAAGGGACTCACTTCTATCATGATATTAGAAGCGAACTATCACACTATCATGAACCTATTCACAGGAAGGACATCAATTAGACGACATCCTAGCATATGACATATTTATTCGTGCTCTAGTATGACGATGCAATATACTAAGTAAATCATGTCGGGATGACTTGGGTATGATAAATGTAGCTCGAACCCATACAATAGTCATTATGAACATAAGCACAATTTCAAACTAAGGATCAAACTGTTGATCAAGGAGTAATGCATATAGAATCACATAATCATGAACAGGGCAATCAAGATAACCCGATAGGGGTCCATAAGGGCAACATTGACTCTCCCTAACTGACTCATCACCCATCTTTCCCGTGAGACTCGGATATGACTTTTCGTAGTAAGAAGACGCTAATGAATCGTCATAAGAATTGATAAAGACAACCTCGGAAACACTTACTTTCTAACTTGGAATGACATCAAAAGCCAACTTTCGATACTCTCCCCAAGTAACCCTCATATCCCACCATGATTTTCAAAACACTATGCTTACCAACCCGATTTCCGGTGGAGGAGACCGGTATTCGAAGGGAGGACTCGATTGAACTATCAAAGGATTCATAAGGAAAGGGGCGATTCCTCAAAAGCTGAGCTTAATCATAGGGAAATAAGGGTACTCCCGCTATCTCGTTCACCGATCATCAATATTCATTCAATAGTTAGAACATAACAATCAAATCTTTAGGATATCAAGCACTCAATCATAGAATCAGTTAAAGACAATTGCAATGATCTCCTTGGAGTCTTCCCGACCCATCTGTAAAGAACAAGCTAGTAGTTCGCCTACCCGTTTCCGACTACATCCAATAGGGATGGTCTATCGCCTTTTCTACCCACTCGATCCCTTATTAGTTGGTTCTCCTCTTTTATCATAAGCCAAGTTCATTACTTAGTCCAATTGAGTTAGACATTTTAAGTTCATTTTGCCCCTTTAAAACGCTTTCAAATCTTCGAAATCCATGGGCGGTTTTCCAAAACATACACCCGACCCTTGCGTACCCGAATTGCACAACCTCGCTCTAATACCAACTTTGTAACGGCCCGGATATAAATATCCGGGATACGTTTCGAAGGTCGGATACCTTCGTTCGGATGTTGCAATTCAGGTACGGGTCGAAGTTTCAAACCTCTAATCAGTCGAAGTTTCATAAATTCAGTTTAAACGAAAGTGAAATGGAAATATGATTTAGATACAAAAGCCACGGCAAGGCCGGGTCAAAACCAAAACAAAATTCTAAAGTCGGATGGCCAGATTAGCGGGGTTAGACAGATTTCTTTGCAATCGCCGAGGGACTTTCCCACGACATATAAACAGAGAGAAATCATACCTAAAAACAATGGGTGCGAGTGGGGTCAGACCGAGGCCCCAACACGCTCTGTCCAGCAAGCGAACATACACATACGCTAATAATAAAGATGATGCAGATGCGGAAATTAAATCACACTCGCATGATCCTAATTTACAATATGCGAGAAATAACTGTAAAGGCGCCCAAAGAATGCCAAGTGGCATGTCCCTCTCCTACCTCTGCACCCCTTTCCGTTAGTGCAGAGACCGGCCGGTTCGATGCTATAGCATATCATATCTCATCATCATAACATAAATTAAAATAAATAAATCATGCCCGATGGTGCTGGGATATCATCATGCTCATATCGACTCGATAGACTCAGGGCACCCGATGGGGCTGGGCTACCCTATGACCCTAGCAAAGACTCTAGCTAGGACTATCACAGATACGGCCGTTCTGTTTCATACGCGTAAAGAAATAGAATGCTCAATCACAAGTGCAACCTAGCATGATACTACATGGCATGCTTTAATGCTTATGCAACACCTAGTATGTCATACATTCACAAGCCGGTAATCTCTTTCGAATCTGAGTAAGCCCATAAAGGAACTTACCTGAATAAGCCGAACAACAGAGAACAAGGCAGAGCAGAATCCAAGTAAGAGTCACCAATAGCAAGCAATGTCCAACATATCACAATCACCTAATAACATATAAATGCATAAGTCTATCTAATTCACACAAGGCGCCCCTAACTATCATACATTTCTTATCATATCTCGTTTCAGATCATTCCGTCTTATTTTATCATTTCAGGTTCATCTCATATCATCATCTCATTTCAAAACAATCTCTCAAAGAACCCAACTTAGAAAATCAAATAATTCTTTTAAAATCGTACTTAGTCAAAACCCGACATCACACATTTAAATCTTAAGGCCCATTTCCAAAATCATATAATAGAAATCGTTCCGGCATGTTTCTTATCTCAAAAACCATATATAAATAAATTCCAATATTAAATTATTAAAATAACTCTAAGCTCACAAATCATATTTATAAATGAAGACCAACAATTTACTTTAAAATTCCCAACTTACATATTGAAATTCTCATAAAATGCATCAATCAAATAATCCAATTAATACCCTTTTTGAAAACAATACACAATACATAACGATTAATTTCCAGAATTTATAACCAAATTCCAAAATAATAATAATATTCAAATAAGGATATAACATATCGTAAAATCAACATATACAATTTAAATCCTTAACCAACTTATAAAATCATACCATTTAAAATAATTCCGACATAACTTTCTTTAAAAATCCAAATCTTAAAATCACCCTTATAAACATAATATAATAACTTATCTCAATTAAAATTACTTTTAAAATCCTCTAAAATATATTAAAATATTTCAGAATATATATATATATATATATATATATATATATATATATATATATAACCATAACATTTAACATATATATAACAATACCGAAATTACAAATAACCACCCATATATCTATATATATATATATAATCTAATACATATACAACACAGCCCAACCGAAAGAGCCCAGACCCGAAATAGGATCCGGCCCAGCCCAACCCACAACCCAAGCTCAACCGGACAAGAAAGAAAAGAAGAGCCCGACCCGGATTTAATGTGATATAACCCGGATGTGGAAACGGGTTAAGCCCAGCCCACTGAAAAGAAGGGAAACAGGAGCCATCTTCAAGCTCCGGATGGCAGAGCGACGACGGAGAAGGGAGGAGAAAGAAGAAGGCACCCAGGCTCGCCGGAGCTCCGTTCCGACTCAGACCCACACCCAACTGACCAACACACTTCCCCGACCAAGACCCAACCAAAAGGAGAGAAACGACGTAAGGGAGGAAGGAGAGAGAGAAGGATTACCGAGCTTCGAAGACTCAACTCCGGGGAGTGCTCGAGGGCGGCTCCGGCTACGTCGGCAGCGGACTCCAGTTGCTAACGGCCTAGGATGAAGGGGGAAGTTATAAAAGAGGACCTTTGATGGGTAACATAATGGAAAGGGAGGAAAGGGCCATAACCGACCTTGAGCGAAAACAGGGGAGGGAGGAAGGGGGCGGCTGCTCGGCGACGATGGGGCTAGAGAGGCGCCCAGTGGTGCTCGATGGGGCTCATTCGGCTCTCGAAGGTGCTCGGGTTGCTGCTCAAGGCGTTCGAATGGGGGCTCAGAGGTGCTCGGACGAAGGCAGGGGAGTTTGGCTCCGCTTGGTGGACAGGGGAGTGCTGGCTGTTGCTCGGAGAACGAAGGTGGAGAGGAGTAGCTGGGGTGCTCGGTTTCGCTTCACGGAAAACAGGGGGCTCGACTTCGGCTTCGTCCTGCTGCTGTTGCTTCGGGAAGCTGAGGTGGAGGAGGGAGGAGCTGTGGTGGAGGGTGGTGTCTGTGTGGGGGAGATTGAAATTGAAACCAAATGACAGAGAGGGAGATGGGTGCAGGAGAGGGACAGCTCTTGTGGGTTTTGGAAACAAAAGAAGAGGAGAAGGGTGTGGGGTGCAGAGGTGAATGAAGACAAGAGGGGAAGGGAGGTGAGGCTGGTGCTCTGAAATGAGGCAGGGGAGCGAAGGGGGACCGCAGGGAGAAGGAGAGAGAGAGAAGGAGAGAGAGAGAAGGAGAGAGAGAGAGAGAGAAAGAAAGAAAGAAAAAGAAAAAGAAAAAGAAAAAGAAAAAGGAAAAGGAAATATATAAATATATGGTCACAACAAGATATTTTGAACCCGATAAAATATCCCGAAACCCGCTCGCCCAAACGAATCCCGACTAAAACAATTTTAATTTAATTTAATTTACTAATCTCAATATAACGGAATTAAATTAATTTCAATCAAAACTCGGAGTTTAAATTAATCTTTATTAATACTCGATCTTGAAAGCGAAAATCGAATCCCGTCAAAATCCGAAATTTAAATGATGCCGGAATAACTAAAATCCAAAACTTACGCTCGAGAACGGGTTTTATTCCACTTTTACAAATTGAATTTAATAATAATTTATTTAATAAAATAAACATAATATATAAATATACTCGGTCTTTACATAGAGCATAAAATGCGGTGTCACCAAGAAAAAGAGAGTGTCACCAAAGGAAAACCCTAGTACAAGGAAAACATAAACCCCAGGGGGCTAAAACTAAGCAAACAAAAATGTGTCGTTCAATACTCATTTTATAAATGAATTGTAGAGTGTAAACAATGGTGACATCAACAGAAAAACAGAGTCACTACTATTGTCACCAAAAGGAAAACTCTATAATAAGGGGAACACAATATCTAAAAACAGTGTCACTACTATTGTCACCAAAAGGAAAACATGTGTTGTTCAATACTAATTTGATAAACAAATTCTAAGGTTTAGGATTTAGTGGTGTCACCACCATAAAAATAGTGTAATCACTGTTGTCACCAAAGGAAAAACCTAGACATAGGACAAATTGTAAACATTCACTAGTACGTAAGATTAAAAAAGAACATAAAATATCACCGAAAAATATACTGTAATCGAACATAATAATGACCAAAAATTAAAAAAATATAATTTTATGAAAAATATATTGTAATCAAACATAATATCACCGAAAAAAATAGTGTAATCAAACATCTAGAGATATGTAAGAATTGTAGTATTAACAAATTCCATGACAGTAGGGGAATATATTACTGTAATATGCAAAAGGCAAAAGGCAAGAGATCTGAACAATTGAAGCACACAACTGAATTATTCATGTAACCAAAGCACCAATTGCTTCAATCAAACATGTCAACAAGTTGGCAAAATTAGAATTCATCATCTTCATTTTAATAACAAAAACATATAGCAAATTCAATTACAAACACACACAAAAACAGATACCAATTGCTTCTTCAAGAGATTTAAGTGCTTCAAGCGCACAATTTCGTGTTACATCCTGACCTGTCGAATTGCTTTCCACATCACATCTCGTCGTTGTTAGACCCCTCAAATTCGATCTCGCTGAGAGACCTCTTAACGACCTCTGGTCGGAAATTGAGGGTCACCAACGCCAACTCCTCTGTCGTGTCGAAGGTCTCTAGCCAGACCCTTGCCTCATTGCAAGTTGAGTCTCGGATCTCCATGGCGTCATGGCGGAGTTGGATCGAATCTCCTCGACGCCCTTCTCGAGAAGGACGACGAAGCAGAGGAGCGCACGCGACTCGATGATGCTCCTGCAGATGACAGAGTTGTCCTTGGCGAGGTGCCAAAGCGCTCTAGCGCCATGGCTTTGAAGCTTGTATGTGCATGACGGGTGGGATGAGTAACAACTGAACGGGGTACACACGAAGGGTGTTAAAATTAGAACAGGAGTAAATTTGGTATTATGAAATGTTAACCTCAGATATGTCACATGTGTATCAATTAAATGGATATAGCCCATCGGTAGTAGAATCAACCCATCACTCTTGCATCTTAGGTTCGAGCTACTGCACTAACTAATTTTGTTTTAATTTCTTTTAAAACTTCTTCCATTTCGTTCTTTTTTGCAAATCCACGGCCTGCGATATTGAGAGAAAACCAATAATATACATCGAACTAAATTATTGGTTTAGTTTGAACTAATCTTATTTGCCCAAATCAAGTATCCACAGATTGGGTCGAGCTGCAGCCTGCAGTTGATTGCACTTAGCTTATCAAAACCTTCTATTCGACTCAATAATCAACAATAACTTGTTCCATTCATTTGCTTCTTCATCTCAATAATCAACAATGATTATTCGGGGATATATATTGTGAGGCATATAAGAAATAGGATCGACAAAATCTCTCTGCTTCAAAACGTTAGTTATGGGTGAGTTCCTTTTATCTCAAAATGTTTTGTCTTGCTCTTGCATCATATTTTGATGTTCCATCATATTCTTGACAGTGGAGGATAACTTGACGGTCATTTAACCCGATAATGTTCCATGAATTTGAAATCGATCCGATCCTACTGTTTTGCTAACTGTTGAGGTGGATTAGATATCTACTCAGCTGATTGACCATATTGTATGTTAGAGATCTACTCCGATCAACCATATTGTCTGTTGTCTTCTTTGTTTGTCAGCTTTGCAGTGTTCTTCGCTCCTACTTGGTACATCATGGCTACAAAGAGAAACTCAATTCATTTGAATTGGCTAATGAAAATTCTGTACCTCCAGTCACCATATCGCAAGAGAATGGGTTTGCTGGGCAAGATAAGCTTGTATGCTTTAAGTCAGAAAAAGACTCATCCTATTTAGTTTCTTGAATCAAGAAATAGTTTTCAGTTGAACTCATATTGCATAACAAAGGGCTTGCAGCATTACATTAATCTTTAAAAGACAATGATCCACAAATTAAACAGAACTCCACAAAAATAAATTTGAGGAAATTATTTAAATCATAAAGATTCTCATATATTATCATAACACATACATGAGCATATGTGGACTAATATTTATGCAATTCCATATATTAATTAATAGGAATATAAAAATAGCTAGGTGCAGGCGGAAAGACAACTCTCGAAGCAGTCCCTGTAGGCGGGCGGGTCGCTCCTGAGCCCACTGCACTGGGTGAGGCATCCTTGGGTACACCTCATTTGAGCCGCGTTGGCCGAGTTGGTAACACACAGCAGAATCACAATCAAGTACACCATTGCCATCATCAACTTCATCATTGTCGCGACCGCTGCCATTGAATATTTGAATCTACCTCGTCTCTGTTTCTGTCAGTCTGTTGATAACTCCATCTAAACTTATGTACCTTTTATATACATGGATCTTTGTGATCTCTTATTCTAGTAGCCGATCATGCATGTATAATAATGAATATATGGTTGCCTTATTCGGAATTGATCTTAACTATTATAGGGGAGGCATATCTCACATTGTGCATTATTTAGTTTAATTTGTATGATTTTGTGAATCCCACCGATTGCATTGAATCATTCCCGTATTATGAGATTCTCTCCTAATAAGAGATCTCCAAATATCCTCCTAATAAAAATCAATGGTTCAAATTTTCTCTTATTAATTACCCATTAACTGTAAAAAAAAAACCGGTGGTAAGCTGAACACCCGGAAACACACGCGGGGTGCGCGACACCTGCATGCGCATACAGGCTCCGCCTAGGGGTGGCACGTCCGCGTCCGTTTCCGAGCCTTTTCACAAGTGTGGACATAAATAAATAAAAAAATATAATTAATTAATTAATTAATACTATATAATACATAGAAAAATAAAAATTAATTAATTAAATAGATTCATCGATAAATTAATTACTAATAAATTGTATTAATATAAATATTTAGTAATATTTTTTATTTAAAATAAAATTTAATTAAATGCAATAAAATAATTAAATCATTTTTTTAATTATTCGGTTATTTTTGTTTATATTATTTATTTAACTTTATTTATTATTTATTTATTTCTTTAATTATATTAATTTATCTTTATTTTTATGTAATTAATTAATTTATTATTATATTTATGTGTTTATTTTGTTAATTATTTGTTGACTTTATATATTTATTTTATGTATATAATTATTTTTCTAATATTAAATTTATTTGTTGCTACATTTTTTTATTTTTTATCTTGTTTATTAATCTATTATTGTTTGTTTAATTTATTTTGTTGATTAAGTTCTTAAGGTATCAAATTTTTATATTTAATGGTATCTTATTTATTGAATTTATATATTTATTGAATTTATATATTTATTTATTGATCTTGTTCTTTAATCTATTATTGTTTGTTTAATTTATTAATCTAGTATTTATTTATCTTGTTTATAAATTTATTTATTTATTGTTATTTTTGTGTGTTTATTTTGTTATTTATTTATTTATTTATCGAATTTATATATTTATTTCAGGCTGAATGAATGTTCTTTCAGGCTCTTCGATTTTGTGCATTGAGCGTGTATCTTTAACTTCTATTACTACATCCAAATCTTATAATGCAAGAACAATGAAATGCCCTTTTTGACACAGTTTTAGAAACAGGAAGCTCGGATCACGATGAAATGCCCTTTTTGGATGAGGAGGAAGTGAAGTAGGGAGAGAAATTTCACTTTCCCTTGCTATTGAAGTTGCAAAAAGACTCTTTCTCAAAAGATCATAAAACCACAAAGCTCGTAATTAGGGTGGATGGGAAACTAATTTGCAGTGGGAAACAACTAATAAAAGAGGGGTTTTAAAAAAGAAGCACAGGTCGGGTGTAGCAGGATAGAACAATTCAATAAATACATGTGTGTTATAAAAGCTTCCTAATGTAGGGTGCTGAGCACTGACACGCTGCGTTGTAAAAAGAAGCACAGGTCGGGTGGCACACCCGTGTCCGTTTCCGAGTGCTTCCACACGTTTGGACATAAATAAATAAATAAAATATATATATATATATATCAATAATTAATTAATATAATTAATACATAGAATATTAAAAATAAAACATAAATAAATAAATTAAATAGAATCATTGATAAATTAATTAATCATAAATTGTATATATAAAATATATAAAATATATAGTAATATTTTTTTATTTAAAATAAAATTTAATTAAATTCAATAAACTAAATAAAGCATTTTTTGGTAATTATTGAGTTATTTTTGTGTATATTATTTATTTAACTTTATTTAGTATTTATTTATTTCTTTACTTATATTAATTTATTTTTATTTTTATGTTATTCATTTATTATTATATTTATGTGTTTATTTTTTTTAATTATTTATTGAATTTATTTATTTATTAAATTAATTTGTTGTCACATTTTATTTATTTATTCATCGTGTTTATTAATCTATGATTGTTTGTTTAATTTATTTTGTTGATTATTTTTTTAAGGTATCGAATTTATATATTTAAGGTATCTTATTTATTTAATTTATATATATATATATATATTGATCTTGTTCATTAATCTGTTATTGTTTGTTTAATTTATTAATCTAGTATTTATTAATCTTGTTTATTAATTTATTTATTTATTGTTATTTTTATGTGTTTATTTTGTTATTTATTTATCGAATTTATATATTTATTTCAGGCTGAATGGTCGGGCCGTACATCGGAAACGGTACAAGTAGTCGGGATTTGCCTATTCAAAACCCCATACTAAAAAATATAGCAGGTAATAATAGATAGATCGACGACATATCTAAGTCAATATTCATACCTATTCAGCTTTATTTCTTCTCCTTACAATTTAAGAGAAATCACATGTTCTTTACGTTTGAAAATATTTCTTATAATGTGCTATATTTATTCTGTAGGACCCAGATGAATGGCTCGACCTGACTTCTTTGTATAGTTTCAGGTATATGATCCTTGCTTATTGCTTGCTTCCATGCCGAGGGTTTCCTTTGGGCCGCTGATCCGAGAGACTGACTTATCACCTGAATTAACTTACTTTGGATGATACTTAACTCGTTTTCCCTCGTATTTGGTTTTGACCCGGTTCCACTGAGGCAAGTTGTATCTTTGATTTTCTTTCATTATGTGTTTTGATGGTTGAACGTACTATTGTTTTGTAGGAAAATTACATGCATAGCGGAATTGTAGAAAATTATTTTCTAACATCTAGTTCTGGGTTTCATGCATAAATCAATATGAACAATATAGAAAGGAAAAGTCATATCTTTCTTGTGCGGAGCATTAACTCATAATCACCTTTGGAGAAGAGAGCCACGTACAAATGGGATTCCTCTACTTGGTCCACACGAGCACGAGATTGGATCTCCTTATCTCCGTTTGCTAGAACGAATGAAGGATTATAGCTCGCACCCTACTTGTGTTAGGGAGGCTAGCGATTTTTGTAGAAGAAGATGAGAGACCCAATGCGCAAAATTTGGTTAAGACTTATTCCCAATCAATCTCTTTATACAGTGTATGGGCCAGGTCAACTTATTCCGAACAAGTTACTTTTTATCTTTTATGATATATTCACAATTTCTTTCCATAAAGACATTATATCAACAATAATAATTTATTATTATTAATCAATTATCGAATTGTTAATATTTTTTTGTGTATGACTTTATAGGAGTCGAATAAAATAGTAATGGATTAAATCTAATTTATCTATAAATCGTAATTGGTCGGCTTCTAACAAAGCATTCTGACTATCTAAATTATTCGAATATATTATAAATCTCCAATTTACTCCTATTACATTATTAGTAAATTACACATCTATTAAAGTACACATATTCCTTCATGTTTATGATTAATATGCATCGATTTTTTGACGAAATTGTACGTTCCAACGGACAGAAAAAACCCTAGGAATTATATTTTCGACATTTCCGTGGAAGAGAATGGGGATACTTGCGCAAGTTAAAAGTTGCAAGTACTATTGTTTACTTGGTCTTAAGCAACATTAGATAGTACTTTAGATGTATAAATATCACACTTTTATTCTCAAACATATTTGAATGAAGTAGTTTTGGCCTTCTGTTTGCGTTCTGACATTTACATGTTTGAATGCATGTGTCCTTTCTTAGCTTGAACTGAAGAATCTGGAAGATCCTAAAAATTTACTGGCAACTTCTCTGGGCATTTTGAAGTAGTTAATTAGGCACTTTAGGCGCATCTCATTAAAGAATGAGAGTTATCCTACTACTCCCTCCGTTCGGCAAAACATGTCATTTTAGGGTCTTATTTTTGTTCAAAAAAACTTGTCATTGTAGGTATTTTGCACTTCACTTTACAAAAATGTCCTTGACATGATTGATGATTTGTTAGTTGTAGTTTTCGATAAAGTAAAAAAGAAGGGTAAATTAGTACATTTGTTAATTGCCTTAAAACTTGTGAAATAAGCTAAAATGACATGTTTTACCGAACGGAGGGAGTATTAATTATCCTTTACCAATTCCTCATTTTGTCCAAACAAGTGCCAGTAAGTACCATAGCTATTCAAATTTCAAATTCGTCAAGTAATTATTCATTGAGCTGGAACTACTAAATACCTTTGTATTGTACTCCGTATTAAGCTGGATATAAAATCGTACGTAGCAACTATTTGCTGATGTCGTCCATACCCAATTCAGGCCTAGGAAAAGGACAACAAATGGGTTGCTCCTGCTGGGGCAGCAACTGATGGCCCATTTACATTAATTGGTTATCAGTACTGACAACCAGGTATTTACATGATCTGGATTTTGGCGGGAACTGGGTACTTGTGTATTTTGGTTACACTTGATGACCTGAGAGACTGGCCCAGCTGAACTTCAGATTTCAGAAGATGGGCAACACTATTGACATTTTAGGTTCAATAATTTGTACGTCGCTTTCCTTTCCGTTTATATTTATATTTTTAACATATATATATATTGTACTGGACTCCAAGCTTACCTTTGGACTATATATAACATGTTGCATCAGGACATTAAGATCTCTAATTAACCCTTGTTTATCTACTACAAGTGATCCTAAACACGATTCAACGTCACCCAAGATGAATGGGTTTTTTTTTAACCGTTCATATATCTCATTTCGGTTTAAAATAGTTTGATCAGCTTTGTAACAATTGCAGAATTTCATCCGAGAACGGTTGGATTGATGGGAACAAATGCTGCTGTGAAACATATGGGAAGACAGTACCGTGCGTGTCTTTTTCAGGAAATTTGAGGAGGATGGGAGTGACTATCTCGTGGAGTGTTCCCACAAATCCACAATTTGTATATATGCCTTCACTTCATAATTCAACAACTGATGTTACTCGATCACCGTCACCCATATATACAGTCCTCATATAATGATCTTTTTGTGATTTGGATCAAATTAAAATATACAGGTGAGTGGTGAGTAACATCAGTTATTGAATTATGAAGACTGTATATATGATTTCCTTGTTGAACCACCAACAAGGATATAGTGGCAAGTTTCAGTTTACCATATCTGGTGAAGAACAAAGGTCTGAGGAGATACTTAAAGAGATTAACAGGAGTAAAGCATACGTTACTGAACAGTTAACGCTGAGTGTGGATTTGTATTGTATCTTGGGTAAGAAATTTCAGCAAGCAAATATATTCTAACATCAAATAATTCGCTAATTATTGACTTTACAATACCTTTTTTTTTCTTTTGAACCGAAAATATTTTGGGTGAAGAGGAAGACCCATACAGGCCAAGGGCATCCATACGGATAAAATTTGAGAGAACCAAATCATCAGGAAACGACAGACCAGTAAAGTCAATATTGAGGTGCAAGAGACGATCAACGACTCGATTTGCTTTTCTATAGATGTGACCGAGCTGAATAGAAGCAAAACAATCCAAGTGGAGAAGGATATTAGAAATTATAAGCATTTCAATCTCCCCAAGGACGGTCCATAATCCTTTAAGATAATTAATAATGGTAAGATTGTCTCATTCGATAAGGATAAGATTTATATGGAGGTCAGATGTTGCCTGAACACCTTTCTAGAGAGCGAAGCATTCGGCTCCTATGACAGAAGACAGGGGGAGGGCCAGCCCCTGAAAAGAATGGGGAGCCCTCCTGATCTCTAATGATGAAGCCGAAGCTTCCAGAATTGCAGCAAGAGAGGCCCCTGTCAAAATTTAGTTTGTGATGATTGTTTGGGGGTTTTGACCAACGAGTTTTACTTCTGGTTTTGGTTTGGGTGTTATTTTTAGGGGCGGATGGTACATCATCTTGCAAAGATGATGCGTTTACCCAGTTGTAAATCTGAACATTTGTGAAAGCGACAATTGTTCTAGGATCAGGTTTGATTGGATCAAAAAGGTTCTTGTTTCAAAAGTACCAAATACTCCACCAAATTGTAGCCATTTTAGAACCCCGATTTCCTATGTCATCCCTTATTATCTCTAAGAGAAGAGGAATCGTCTAACACCTCGGTGGTTCCTAAATAAAGCTTTGACATGATTTTATATTAGTTCTAAATTTTTTTAAACTAGTTTGTTCACCACACAAAAATTTATCGAAACCCAATGATTACTACACGAAATTTTTAAAAAGTTTAGATACCACGCAAAAATGTCAAACATTGTAACTATCAAACCAAAATTTCCATCTTTAAAAATAATATATATATTCTGATTCACACTCGGATTCTCTGATGTCCCTAGGGAGGAAACAATATACCTCTTTCTCTGAATTTAATCTGTATGTACTCGTACAGTCATACACATTGTACAAATTACACTAATTAATTTAATTGTCTTCTTGTAGAAATGTATTAACAAGTAAAAACATATACATTCTGACATTTTGGTTATCGTTCAATGTTGAACTGGACCTTGTATTAAATACGAAAAGAATGGAGAAAGTTATGGAACACAACAATCGATCAATTGTTGGGAAATTATAATTTATTGTTTATTAATTTGTTTGTAAAATTACTGAGAGATCCTTTTTAGCTCGACGACCGGGTCTATCGGGTTTCTTTCTACCAACCCTCCATGGAAAGAGATTAATTGGGGATAATGGCCTGGCCTGGCCTCACAAGAAGAAAGAGGGAAATGAGCTCCATGTTCCTCAAAATGTCAAACTCATCTGTCAATTCTCATCTCCCTCTTTTCAAACTTCAAACACAAAAAATGAAAAAATCTCATAGGGAAATTAAAAAGAAAAAATATAAGAAAAAAAAAACAAAAAATGGGTGTATATAGCTGTCCACTGGAAGCTGTAGCTTCGTGCGTAAGATGAGATTGAGATGTAAATTGTAATCATGTAATCCAACCTTTATTATGTCCCCCCCTCTTCTTTTCAACTTAGATTTTTCCCCCACCTTTTTCCTTTCAAACAAAATTAACCAACCAAAATTCAATCAGAAATGGAGTTTGATTTCCTCCACCTCCTAACACATTAGACGGCACACAATTGGAATTTTGATTCAACCCCCTCATTGTTAGGTCTCCCATCCGTCGTGTTGTTTTCATTCCAATTAACAAAATGGCAGATGATGTATCGACTGATAAAACAAGCGGCGGATGCGGTATCTTTGGGGTCGTGTTCGGGAAGAACAAGTTCTGGCCGCGAAGATCAGCCTCCACCGGCACCCTTTCCTCCACGGCGAGCGGCAGCACCACCCCTAACCCCTCCTCGAAACGCAGGAGGAACAGCTTCCACGACGACACCTTCGTCGAACAACATCCTAATAACGACGGAGGCCCCCGGAGCGGCCTCAAATCTCCTCCGCCAAAAGCGTCCCATCATCAGATGCCGAGACCCCAACAGCAACAGATGGTGATGACGAGGAGCGTCGAGGAGAGGATTCCTGCAGCGAGATTGAATCAGCCGAAGAAGCCGGTGCCGAAAGAGATCCTTGGTATATCAGGGGAGCTAGATAACTTGGTAGCCGAGCACCAGAGGGCCAAAGGCGGCAATGCCAATCTCGTCAGGGCGTCGTCGGGTAATGTCATGCTCTACGGCCATTTAGGTAATCTAAGGCAGCCGATCTCCAACAACAGCGCGAGGGACGAAGGAGGGCAAGCTCAGTTGCCCAATGTGAAGGCCAATACGATTAGTGCACCAAGGTACAGCAATACAGGGATGGGGAACATAGTGAAGAACAAGAACAGCAATCAGAGGAGCGTGGTTCAGTCGTCGAATGGTGGAGGGAATTCCCTGTGCAGGGCTATATCTTGCAGAATGGACCCGGAGGAGCTCAAGATCCTAGGCAACGAGGATTACAAGAATGGGAGGTTTGCAGAGGCATTGGCCTTGTACGAACGAGCCATTGACATTGACCCTTCCAAGGCTTCTTATAGGAGCAACAAGAGCGCCGCCCTTACCGCGCTTGGGAGGCTTCTTGAGGCCGTTTTCGAGTGCAGAGAAGCCATCCAGATTGATCCTCAGTACCACAGAGCTCATCAC
Organism: Persicaria maculosa; assembly: GCA_963922045.1. NCBI lineage: Eukaryota > Viridiplantae > Streptophyta > Magnoliopsida > Caryophyllales > Polygonaceae > Persicaria > Persicaria maculosa. The sequence continues at coordinate 42,775,045 of OY998271.1, forward strand.
CGTCTCGCCAATCTTCATCTCAGGTTAATTCAATTCATTCGTTGCTTCTTTATTTTTGACTTATTTTTAGTGTTGGGGGTCTTTTCGGAAACACTCACTTGACTTGTTCGTGGAGCGCAGATTGGGAGAGGTGGAGAAAGCGTTGCAACATTACAAACAAGCAGGGCCGGATGCTGATCCAGATGCGGTAGCAAAGGCTAAGGTGGTGCTAACCCATGTCAGGAAGTGTGACCAGGCAAAGAGGATAAGGGATTGGAACAGTGTGCTTAAAGAGAGCCACAATGCTATATCAGCCGGGGCGGATTCAGCTCCCATGGTAATACCTCCCTCCCATGAATATATGTTTGGTGATCGATTCGTATTGATTGATTGCTATTTGGGAAAACAAGATGTTTGGATTTCAAGCAGAGGCACTCCTGAAGCTCAATAGGCACGAGGACGCGGACACAGCCATGGCTAACAGCCCTTGTTTCGACGTCGACCAAACCACCAAATTCTTTGGGCCTGCTTGGAATGCTGCATTGCTCTTGATAAGGGCTCAGGTTGACTTGGCCTGTGGAAGGTTTGTAATTAATGCCTTTCTTTGGGGTGTTTTGTTTTAATTTTTCGAATTATTAATCAATGTCAATTTCCCTAATTAGGCATGTATAGTGCTAATAGGAACACTGAAAAGGAAAGGATGAGAAAAATATAAATAAAAAATTTAAAGGAGAGATGATTATTGATTATAGTTTGTGCCGGTCACGTTTTATTGGAAACAGCTAAGAACGGAGTAAAGTAATCCAACCCGGGGATAGAATTACCAAAAGGTCTAAACTGCCCAGTAATCTTTCTTTAATTATTTGCTTAGTGATATTCTTTTAAAAAAAATACTGGAGAGTTGAGACAACACGAATCATTCCAATTTCAAATTGGATTTGATTATTTTATTTTTTTGTTTATAAAGTTTTTTGGCTGCCATGATTAGTGCAATTAACCTTCTAAACAAAATTAGATTTTTTAATGCATCCAATGTTGCAAAGATGTTGATAGAATTTCGGGGTTCATAAAAACATTTGGCAATCTTCATCATCAAGTTTGGTTCTAATATTTTACTTTTGTCAAAATCTATTAGCACCTGTTTTGTTTAAATTTTAGATAGGGAAAGAGAAATAAAATGAACGTAGTACATTTATTATACATTATTAAAATTTTTAATATTTATCGCTTTCTCCTAATTTTTCATATAAATTTGGTTTTATTTTCCTCGTTCAATCACCCATTTAAATAAGAGGTAATCACATCTCCTACACTCTTCTAAGTATTATCCCTCCTATCTTATTTCATACAAAAAATAGTATTCTTCCGTCGTCTAGATTCACAAAACTTATATACAATATCGTTTATCATACAAAATTTATTTTTATTCAGTTTACCTTTTACAATCTTATACTCCCTCCGTTCGGCAAAACTTGTCATTTTAGGGTGTTATTTTTGTTCAAAAAAACTTGTCATTATAAGTATTTTGTCCTTCACTTTACAAAAATGCCCTTGATATGATTGATGGTTTATTAGTTGTAGTTTTCGATAAAGTAAAAAAAATGGTAATAATTGATGGTAAATTAGTACATTTGTTAATTGCCTTAAAACTTGTGAAATAAGCTTAAATGACAAGTTTTGCCGAACAGAGGGAGTAATAAATGAACCCTTAGTAAGTTTAAGTATGTTCTATCAAATCAAACATGTCTGAACGCCCGGTAAAATTTGGGTCAGGACTCGAAAATTGACCCGAAAATTTTTTCTGACCCGAACCCGAAAACCCGATAATTTTCCGGGTCATCTGGGTTTAGACCCGGTGACCCAATTGACCCGATAATTTTGACCCGATTGACCCAGTGACCCGGTGATTCGATTGGCCCGATTGATTTATAATTATAAATTATTAATTTTTTTTATGGAGATTCCAATTTATCAATTTTATAATTACAATCACTTGATTTTTCATTTTTCAAATTAATTTTTATATTTATTTGTATTGTGTAATACCCCCTTCAATCCATAATATTTGATTTTTTTATTTTTCAACACATTTTTTAAGAAGATAAAAATTCTAAAATTCTAAAAATAATAAAATAATTCCATACTTATTACTAATTGCATGAAATTATTTTAAAAAAATTACTTAAAAATTTGATATTTTATATGTGTTTAAATTTTATTAAAAATTACGAGAAATAATAAAAATTTAATATTTTTATCAGATATAGTATATAATTACAAGCACTAGAACTTATGAACCACGTCTTCAATTTTAGCATTTTAAAACTATCGCAAAATTACCAAATCATGATTTTTTTAATTTAAATTTTTTTTGACAAACACGAAATTGACCCAATTTGACCCGAAACCAGGTCAAACCCGAGTTCAAATCAACTGGATCTACCCGAGACCCGTTTTACCCGGAACCCGTTTTACCCGAAACTCTAAATGACCCGATCCGAACCCAACCCAAATGACTCGATTGACAGGTCTACCTCTTGAGCTGATTTTTTCAGGTGGTTCTCTCATGCTCGTCTAATAGGGAGTTCAAAAAGCCCGATGAAATAGGGCCCCAATTTATAATTTATTAACAATGTAGTTTTTTTTACAGTAGGCAAAAATTAGGAGCGATTACACAAGCTGCAATCTGGCTCCTTGATCATCCTTAAGGATGATGGTACAAAGTCATGGCCGTATTTGACTCAACTAATTAAATTCTATCATTTCCATTATATTGTAGGTTTAAATCTAAATATATTTATTTTTTAAAACATTTTGTAATTGCCTTTTCCAAATGAAAAACTATTTTAGTTATGGGGCCTTCTTATTAATTTTTTTTATTTTTTATTTTAATGCAAACCCTTGTATTGAAGTATAATTTATGATATTTTAAGATTTTGAAAATATATTCAAAATTTTATTTGTAAATTATAACTTTACACAATAGATAAGTTTTTTTTAATGTGAAAATATTATAACATATATATTGATACAAACATAAAGATTTAAAATACATGACTTTAAATTTATTTGGTATTTTTAATTATCTTATTTAAAAAATATTTATTTATTTTACACTAATGTACGTTCTACATATTTTTGAAAGATCGGTAAATGTAATAAATAATCAATTCGTATCAAAATAGTTGAAATTTAACTCATTAACACATTTTCTAACAAATTAAAAATTATATAAAATATTAATTTTTTTTAATAATTAACATATCGAAAAAAAATATCAAATATTTTGAAATTGAGGTAATATTGAACAACCCAAAATTCATTTTGCGTGGACTGTGGTTTGATGGGAAGACTTGTAGCAAAGAACACTATTTTAGCGAATTCAAGCAATTTAAGCGCGCATGACTCTGGATTTGATGGCTTGCAAAACACATTAGGTTTGAGGAGGCAAACGCAGCAGCCCAACGGGCAGGCCAGCTAGATCCGTCGAACAGGGAGGTGAATCCGATAACCCGAAGAGCAAGAGCGATTGCATCTGCCCGTGGACGTGGGAATGACTTCTTCAAGGTGTCTAGGTTCTCAGAGGCGTCCATTGCGTACAGTGAGGGCCTTGAGCACGACCCTTACAACTCGGTCCTCCTCAGCAATAGGGCAGCCTGTCGGTCCAAGCTCCGGCAGTATGAGAAGGCCATTGAAGACTGCAATGTTGCCCTTAAAGTGCGACCTTCTTATAGCAAGGCTAGACTAAGAAGAGCTGATTGCAACTCCAAGGTTATATATTTTTATGAATCACTGTTTAACTTATGAGGATTATGAGATTAACATTAGTGATTTTCTCAGCTGGGGAAATGGGAGATTGCTATCCAAGATTACGAGGTTTTGTTGAGGGAATCCCCGGGAGACGAGGAGGTAGGAAAAGCCTTATTTGAGGCACAGCTACAACTCAAGAAGAAGCAAGGTGTAGATGTGACAGGCTTAAAGTTCGGTGAAAACGATGTGATTGCAGTTCAAAGCAATGAGCGGTTTAGGCATTTCATTTCATTGCCCGGTGAGTGAGATCGAGATCACAGTTCAATGAAGCAATTGCGAATACAATTAATCGAGCGTGAATCTGAAGTCTTAGCTTGTGCAGGTTTAGCTGTGGTATTGTTCTGTAACAAGCCAGGGGAGAAGCAGACACTGCATTTCATGGACAAACTCTGCAAGAGATATCCAACTATAAACTTCTTAAAGGTGACCGGTGTATCTCAAAAGTCTCAATGAATTCTTGTTATATATGTTGTGAAACTTTGTCATGTTTGTTGATAAATTTACATGCCAATGGATAATGCAGGTGGAGGTGGATGACCTTGCCATTATCGCGAAATCAGAAGGTATGGTCTCGTTTCCTGCCTTCAAAATATACAAGAATGGGTCGACAGCGAAAGAAGTTCCGGGGGACGATCATGAACTATTAGAGAGCTCCATCAAGGAGTACACAAGATAGAGATGGAGGGAGGATAACCATAAATATATACAATAGCTCCATTAATGTTTTTAGTACGTGATGAAGAGGTGTGCAATGGAGCATCTAAGATGTTTCATTGGCACTGATAAGTGAAAAGGAGTGGTGGGATGGCTTTTCCAAGACTTTAGTGATCTCATGAGGAAGAGAACAAGAAAAGTTTTTGGGGCCATTGTTGGAAGATTGGGCTAAGCTTGGCTTTTTGATGTTTGTTGTCAATTTGTACAGATTGGGAATGCAAACAAGGGCTTCTTGTCTACATTTTGTAAACACAAATTGGTGTTTGTGAAAAAAAGGGTTTGCCTTGGTAAAACGGTTTGTGTTATGAATTCTTGTGCATCTTCATGACATAAAATGTTGTTTAAATTCTCAATTTCAAAAAATGTATTTCATAATTTTTTAACAAATCACCGCCTCCACCCCAATTCTTGTGGTCGTTGTTATAGCTGACAAAATATGACCCGATCCAATATTCCGACCCGACTTACTTGGACTCAGACTCATTTTGACATGTTGTCGGAATGAACACAAACATAGACCAACCAGACCCAACCCATACCCGACCAGAACAAGACTTGACTCATCCTTATAATTAATTTATTTTTTCTTATTTTTAAACACTCAGATAACGTGAATTACAGATAATAAGACCTAATATAACTAACTAAATAAAATTTAATAGTTACGGAATAATAATTAAGATAAATAAAAGATAATCATCATTTTATAATAAAACTAAATGTGTCCTGACCCGAACTCGTCTCAATTCACCTGATCCGAATCTACCTGAACAGACAATATACCCAACATATGACCCGCCTTGACATATAAGAAGAATCAAAATAGAATTTAGTCTCCAATTTTAAACAAAAAAAGCTCGCTATAGCCTAATGATCAACCATTGAGTATTTTCAAGTTGAAATTTATTAGATAATCTACCAAACCGACGGAAAAAAAAAACCTACAAAATTATCAAAAAAAAAAAAGACGAGTTGAGCGATATCAAGAACTGCCATGTGGGCGGGCAAGGGCGTCGTAGCCGCAGTAGTTGCGGATGGCGATGAGCTGAAAGGGAGGGGCGATGAGAGTGAGCCACTGCTTCACTGTGAAGACTCTCTGGGAGCAGTTGGAGTGGGGTCCAATGGTGGTGACCCTCAGCGAGTTGCAGTACCACCCTGGGCGGTCCCCTGAACCATCGGAGGTCAGTTTGATGGCGCAGACGGGCGCGGCAAGGCACGGGCCCCGTCCGCTGAATATATCTAGATTTCCCCTCTCGAAGTAGTCGTGGGTGGGGCCCATCAGCCCGCCCCACACCTCTAGGTCCCGCATCACCGCCACCCCTCCGTACCGGTCGAAGAGGTCGAGGCTTATTTTGGAGTCGGTCCCTCCTGTGAGTTTGGACCCGGTTCTGACGTAGATTGTGTACACGCAGTCATGCTATATATATGTTTCCAAGATTTCGCAATGGATGAAAGAAAACAGAGATCACAATTCTGAACGATTTGTTATATTATATATTGATATTTATATCCGAATTGAAGGTTTTAATTTGAATTACCGGTCGAGCAATTGCAGTGGCGAAGACGGAGAGAAGGACTAAGAAGAGAGATTTGGCCTCCATGTTGGCTACTTTGATGATCGAGGTTAGTCCGTCCAGTGAGGTGTTTATTTAACAAATGAATTGATTGAGAACAAAGTCGAAAGGGAGTTGCGAAATCATGGCCGGTCAAAATGGATCTTGTTTTTACAGCCTTGAATCCAGGAGGGTATCAACACTTGCTCATTATTAAAGTCCCAAGTCCGACTCGGACCGATGACTGGGGGTCGTGAGCATGGGCGCTAGTAGCCTAGCACACAAGCCGAGTGAGGTTCTATTCTTATGTTCAACTTTCGATATGGGACTATATTTGATCTCATTCACATCTCTTAACTATTTGCTCATAAACTAAAGGGGTAAACCCCAAAAAACAATGGCTTCGCGAAAACAAAACTCACGCCATTCATGAGTCATCTCATCGGAGAGCCTACACATAGGAAAGTGGGATCTCCCTCCTCATTATAAATTAATACTGAACTTTGTAACAACAACAATACAACTTGTATAATACACGAATCTATTTCTCCTCATTCTCTCTGTAAACTTGAATTTCCATGAGTTTGATCATGGGATCAGAGTCGTACGACTTGTTGGGTCCGTCGAGCAATCACGTTTTGTTTTTCTCGTTTCTGTGTTACTCTGTGTTCGTAAATCTCTTAAAGATCTGTGTTCTGTGAGGTTCTTTGTCGTGAATTCATAGCAAATTCAGTTGTTTTTGGTGACCTTCCTCGCTCGGAGGCTGACTCCCAAGGAAATTTGGGTGATCATCTTCTCTTATCGAACTCTGGCAATCTAGGGGCTCAATTAGTAACATTCCTGTTTGCGGGGGCCAATTTCCTGGGATGGAGTCATGGAGTTTGTCTTGCTTTAGGAGCCAAGAATAAACTTGATTTCATTAAGATTCTTGCTCGAAATCGTCAGTGGGAGTCGCTAAAATTCAACAATGGACAAGAGCGGACGTTGCTGGCTTTCAAATTCTATGTTCAGTTCTATTTCAGAAAGCTTCTTGTATGTCGATTCAGCTAAACATCCGTGGGATGAATTTTTGAGAGATATGGGCAAACTAATGCACCGTTGATTTTTCGTTTGTAGAAAGAAATGATTTATGTGGTTCGTGGTGGAGAATCCATTGCTAAATACTTTAACCATCTCAAGAAAGTTTGGGATAAACTTCAATGTGTGGAAGGGTTTCCAGAGTGCATGTGTGGTGCTATGAAGTCTTGTTCTTATAAGCTTGTGAAAAAGGTAGTTGAAGCTGAAGGAAAAAACCGAGTTATGGAATTCTTGATGGGTTTCGGTGATGAGTTTGAAGGTGTGAAGAATAGCATCTTGGCTATGGATCCATTCCCAACGATTAGCAAGGCTTATTACCCGGTTCAATAGGTTGAAGATTCTAAAGACAAGCCTCAACAACCAGTATCTAAGTCGATTGCTTTGGTTGCTAGCAAGGGTGGTGGTCACCAAGAGAAGAGAGACTTTAAAAAGGACAAGAAAGATCGATTTTGTTCACATTGCCGAATGAAGAGACACATACAGGATAGTTGTTTCAAGCTGCATGGGTTCCCTGATTGGTATAAAGGGTCTAAGGATAATAAGGGCTCGAGCAAAGCTTAAACTGGAGATAGTCCGGTTGCTGATCATCCTTTGCAATCCACTTCTAAAGACAGTTCTAACACAATAGATGCTTCCTTTGTGATTGCTATTTATCAAGAGGTCTTGAAGGCTCTGTCAGGACAATTTCAAGCTAATTGCTCAGTCACTGCACCTATGGCAGATACTTTCTATGGCTTAGCTTTGTCCTAATTAAATGCTCATTTAGAGAATGATAAGAATTGGATCATTGACATGGGTTATAATAGTATGAATGCTTATGAGCATTTGTTGGTTGATAAGAGAGATTTATCTAAGTCTATACTTATTGGTCTTCCCGATGGTAGTATCTCAGTGGTAAATGAGACTGGTACTTTACATTTAACTTCCAAAATTACTTTGCATAATGTCTTGCTTATTCCCGTGTTTAAGTATAACTTGTTATCAGTTGATAAATTGGTTGATGATTCAAATCTAGCTGTTATACTTATTGTAAAATATTGGTACCCACATGACCTTGGAACTAAGCAAATTATTGGCTCGGGATCAAGGACTGCAGGTCTCTACAGATTGAATTCACTTGTGGAAGAGACTACATCTCTTACTGCTTTACATTCTCAATCTGATGTATATTCTAACATTGGTAGTTTGAAATCGAAGCATGGACAAATGGGTGTAATTTTTCATGCTAGATTAGGATATGCGTCAAAAAGTAAGATGTCACATCTGGAGTTTGTACATTCTAAGTCATTACCTAGTTGTGAAACTTGCATTTTAGCTAACATGCACAAGGTTTCATTTCCTATAATCTCTTCAATTGCTAATAAATGTTTTGGTTAGGTTCATTTGGATATTTGGGGTCCATACAAGGTGAAAAGTGTGAGTGGTGCTACTTATTTCCTCACTTTGGTAGATGATTCTAGTAGGACCACTTGGACTTATTAGATGCACAACAAGTCTCAAGTTTTCTCCATATTATTTGCGTTTGTTTCTTATATGACAACAAAATTTGGGACTAAAATTAAAACCTTTAGAAGTGATAATGGTGCTGAGTTTGTATCTAAAGCTCGCTTCTAAAGGGATTGTTCATCAAAAGAGTGCTCCTTACATTCCTCAACAAAATGGTAAGGTGGAAAGGAAGCATAGACACCTAATTGAAACAACAAGAGCACTTACATTGCATGATGATTTACTTGAAATTTTTTGGGCTGATTATATTCTTGCTGCTACACATGTAATCAATAAACTACCTTCTTCTGTTTTGTCTTAGAAAACTCCCCATGAGATGTTATTTAGTTCATTACCTACTTATGGTGATCTTAGAGTTATAGGTTGTTGATGTTATGCTTTACTTCCTCATAGCAATAGAGATAAATTTGGTTCTAAGGCAAGTGCCTCATGATTGGATATCCATTTGGCCGAAAGGCATATAAATTGTATGATTTGGATACAAAGCAATATGTCATCCGCATGGATGTTTTATTTCTAGAAGATAAATTCCCTTTTAAGGAAAAGGAGCAAAAATATCCGAGCATGCAGCCTCCTACACAACTTCCTCTTGTTAATCATGCAAATGACACAAAACAAGACCAGTTGATGATTCTTCCAATTATTTCTTCTATAAATGATGTGGTACATGTTTCAAGAGCATCTACACAACCATATACATCTATTCAAGAGGCCAATTCTGAGTCTATTATACAACAAAGTGATTATGTCTCAGCTTCTACAAGAAGATCTACCAGGAATCATGCTCCTCCTGCAAGGCTGAAGGACTTTATTTGCCCTCTTTGAATCAAAATAAATCTATTTCTCAGTCTTTCCTATCAAAAGTTCTTGGAGATACATCTCTTTTTTCTCATAAATTTATTACATCATTTGCTCACATGGCTCAGATACCTAGACCTCATACTTACAAGCAGGCTAAGGACAATCTAAACTGGATTGATGCTATACAGAGTAAGTTGAATGCTTTAGAGAAAAATCAGACTTGGGTTAGCACTGAGTTACCTAAACATAAGGTTGTTATTGGCTCTAAATAGGTGTTCAAACTCAAGCATATACCAACTGGTACCATAGAGAGATATAAGGCAAATTTAGTAGAAAAAGGGTATAATCAGATCAAAGAGAAGGATTACAAGCACACTTTCTCTTTTATAGCGAAATTCACGACTGTAAGAAGCTTCTTAGCTCTTGCTACAATCAAGCAATGGCCTATTCACCAGCTTGGCATCAACAATGCCTTCCTCCATGGTTATTTGGATAAAGAAATATATATGTTAATTACCTCCTGAAGGGTATGACAAAGCACTTCCTGGGCAAGTTTGTTTGCTCAAAAGATCTCTCCATGGCATGAAGTAGGCCATCAGGTAATGGAACTTTGAGCTTACTTGAGCTTACTATGTTCCTGTTGTCTCTTGGATTTTCTCAATCAAAGAAAGATTATTCATTATTCATCAAAGAGGTTCCTAAAGGTATCATCACTGCTTTAGTTTATGTGGATGATCTGCTCATCACTGGTGATGATGAAGAAGCTGGTATATAGGTTAAAAATTGCTTACATAGAAAATTCACTATCAAAGATTTGGGACTTGTGAGATAGTTTCTTGGTTTAGAATCGCTAAATATCAGGCAGATATGCTAATTCATCAAAGAAACTATATTATATATGGATATTCTCTGTGACAACAATTATCTTGATTGGAAGCCTGCAGTATGTCGTTTACCAAAGGGACTTAGGCTCTCCATTGATGATGGGGAAGTTTATCATGATCCAAAAATTTACAAACGTTTAGTAGGGAGGTTATTATTTCTAAATCTTACTCATCCTGATCTATCATATGTGGTATAACACTTGTCATAGTTCATAAGTGCTCCTAAGGTTCCACATTTTCAGGTTGCTACTCATCATCCTTACATTTATCTGCTTTTACAGATGTTGATTGGCCTTTTTTACACGATCTTTATCTGGGTGTTGCATTCTACTAGGTGATTCACTTATTTTATGGAGGACAAAGAAACAAGTCACAGTCTCCAAATCAAGTGCATAATCGAAGTATAGGGCCATGTCATACACATCAAGTGAAATGGTCTACCTTTAAGGCTTATTGGCAGATCTGAGAGTCACAATCCCTCTACCTATTCCTCTTCATTTTGACAATAAAGCAGCACAACACATAGCAACCAACCCTGATTTTTCATGAACGCACGAAACATCTAAGGATTAATTGTCATTTTGAGCGTGTGAAACAGCGTGAAGGATTTTTGCAAACACAACACGTGCTCACTAGTCTTCAACTTGCAGATATTATGACGAAGCCCTTGGCTGTACAACAAAACAAGTTTCTTTACTGCAAGTTGGGTTTGATATTTTCAAATCCCAATGCAACTTGAAGGTGGGTATTAGGATACTATACGCGTGAAAGGTTACATTATGTAAAGGAAGGAAGTTAGGGTCCTATTTTATAAATATAGGAAAGTGGGATCTCCCTCCTCATTATAAATACTGAACTCTGTAACAGCAATAATGCAACTTGTGCAATACACGAATATGTTTCTCCTCGTTCTCTCTTTCTCTCTGCAAACTTGAATCTCCATGAGTTTGATCAAAAACAACGCTTTTTTAGTTCAACATAATGACAAAACGTCGATGTTTCAATTCAAAAGGGAAACAATGGAACATCAACTACTTGAACCCCATTTTGCTTTAGCTCTAAAAAATCTCTCTTTACGCCTCTCTAACCCTAGCCACAATACAACTCCTCGCCTTTCCCACGAGCCCCTTCCGGCAGCCATCCCCGACTGTCCCCCGTCGACCATCAATCCACAACCCCAATGATGCCTCCATGATCGGCCATCCTTTATATTCTGGCCTTGGTGGAGACGGAAAAAACCCTAGGCTACACTTCAGCCGCCCCCAACAGAAACCCAACCACATCACCCACAACCAGTGCAGAGTAAACACCCAAATCTATGAAACTTGAAGATCCGACTTCAAAAGCTTAAGGAAAACCAAAACATATCCCAAACCCCTTAGCAAAACAAAACCCTGAATAGCTAGAAAACGAAAGAAAAAGAGGAAGGAAAGATGGGAACCTACTATAGAAGATCAAAAAATTACAAAGCAAGAAATTTCTTTAGGTCACTATGCTCTGCCTCTCCGCCTTTGAAGAAGTTGGGCTATTAAGGGATGGCCTCTCCCTCTCATCCTCACTTTCTCCTCCTATTGAGTTTCCTTGGCTCAAGATCGGGGTCGATGATCTTCTTATTGGCTATGCTCGCTGGGCATTTTCTACTAGACTGGATCAAAAACTACCTCTCAACATAGCTACAAGCAAAACATCAGCACAACCCATTACCCAAGCAAAACCAAAAAATAAAAAAGATAGGAGCTATTGGGCCTCAAAACAGCCTGGAAAAATGCACCTGTTCCCTGTTGTTTCGTGGAATGGTTCATTCAAACCCAAAAGTTTTCATCCTTAACCATATTACCATTAGATATCGAAATCCATACCAAGTTAAAGGGCCTTCTTAGCTCTTCAAGTCTCAAGGAAAAGACAATACAGTTGTTAAAATGTTTTGATAACGCATATTTTGTACATGCATTTTAGGTAGTTTTAATTTAGTTTTAGAGTGCATTAGATAGGTTTTATAGCTAATTCTCATTCATGATTATTTGAGATTTGAAGTTCGGAATCTACCATTTTTAATGCTTATTTATAGATCACAAGATCTAAGATCGAAAGGTGAAGAAATCATGGATCAAATGGGGATAGGGAGAGCTAAAGAACGAGCCAATGCAAGGCAAGCCAAGGAGAAATGGAGAAAAGAATCAATGTCTAAGAGCTGAAACAATAGCGAGTCGCAAAAGCTGTCTGCTCAGCGAGCTAAACTTAAAACACGATTTCCCAGAGCCTTGGATGTTCGATTGCCTATTATGATCATGTGTTGGAAAGCTCTCTATGATCTCTACATGTATGAAAAAGGAAGGCACTCATGGAGGTGAAATAACCAAGTCACCTCCACGAGAGAGAATGGCACCTGACGCTGGAAAAACCGACGCCCACCGTTTTTACTATTTCTAGAATCTGTGAGATCTTCCAAAATCTTATCTCTATGGAAAGTTTTATCCACAAATTCTAGGGTTTCTAAGGCTGAGATCATCCTTATATTAGAGATATTACAATAGTTTATTCTTCATACAATAGGAGGAGACATGGAACGCTTTAGAGGATTGAAGATTAGAGATTTCGGGTACGTTATGAGTACTTAGGACTCGTGTGGTTTTTGCCGACGATTCAAGATTTGGTTGGTTGAATCATGGGACTTGATTTCCATATTATTCCATTGTTAATTTCATTATCCTTGCGCTGATTTATGTGGTTAGTTTTACTTTGATTTGCCATCTTTGTAGAATTGCATCGTGCTAGGTTTTAATTGATTTGCAAGGATAATTATACCTTTTGTAGCAATCACAAGCAAGTGATTATGTGAGGAAGATCTTGACTGTGTAGGGTAATGATATCTATGTCAAATATCGGTTCCTAAGTTATTAGGGTTAAGGAAGTGACATTTCTTGGCATTAAACTAGTTGCTTAGGAGGGTTGGTACTGCCATTATGCCAATTACTTTGGGAATTTATGCTATTTGTATTCTAAATCCATGCAGGGCTAGGGCTGCATATAGATGTAAGGGATTGGCAGGATGCAAGGAATGTCAGTGTATATAAACCAAATTCGGAATAACATTAATTGAATTGGAATAACTAGAAATCAAGTCAAGGATCGAGTAAACCAACCAATGTTGTGAATTGTAGATGAAACCACTCTTCTTCTATCTTTTATTCGTTCTTATTAACATTCCTTATAGTTTGTTTAAATTCTTTTCTTATCTTTCCTTACATATTGATAAATACACATTGCATCTGAAATACTTGGTTCTCTGTGGGTTCAATCCATTGCTTACTTACTATACTAGTTTGTTGGTTTGAGAATTATTCTTTGACAAGGTGAACCGACGTCATTTTCCTCACCATGTTTTGCAAAAACTTAACTTAAAAAAAGTATATCTCAACTTGTTGATAGCAAGATTATGCCTTATCATTATATTAACTGCAAATTAACCCTCTAATAATGAATATGCAAGTATACAGACTCACTCCTAGAGTAGGGAAGATATCAACCAAAAGATTCTAATTCCAATGACAAGAGTTCGAGATACCGAACCAAGGGAAATGTGGTGGCTTGTTTTGGGCCTCTTTCATGATCCATGAAGATCTAAGGGGGTTTAATTCTACGACTACTCAAGCACCTAAAGGTATAGTTACTCCCCTTATACTTCATACAATGAACCTTGGATATCCATGTAAACAAGCTATGTATATTAAGAGTAAGTACTTACTCTATATCTACCCCTTTAATCGCCTCAGTTAGTCCCAACCCTTTGTTGATTTACTTGCTATTCCCGCTACCAAAAAATCATTTCTGTTTTTTTTTATTTCATGTTCTTTAGAGGACTCTAATGGATCCTCAAATGACCTTCATTGAAGCCCTCATCAACACTACGAGACAGAGCATTATGCTCGAAAATGCTCCCATCACAACTCAATGAATAACCCTTCCCAAACTACACCCATTAATACTGCTGACTTCAACACTCAAGCTATTAAACTTCTAGCACATCAAATCCCATTTTTAAGCTCGGTCGTGTTGTCGGATTATCATAAAGAAGCATCGGCCACATCGTTGATCCATACTTGGTAGCCTACCCCTTCGCGTATGCTTGTTGAAGGTGTATGTGATGCACTGATCGCACGCCTGAATTCGCTGCTTTAGATGATCCGGAACACTTCATTCGTCAACAAGAAAGGGCAAAAAGGATCATGGCAAACGAGGAGACTATGCAACAAGAGCTCGAAAGGCTTAGAAAGCAAGTTGAGGGGTTCGAAACCGAATGCACCCAACATACGCAGGCGCAGCAAAGGATGGCGGCAAAATATGAACAAGAGGCCCAATCCCATTGAGAAGCCCAAGAGCAATTATGCCAGATCCCACAGAATGCCAAAGAGTATATGCACCCAACGCTGGCGGTGCCTGAATCTCCTATTATTCTCCCTAACGTTTCTTTTGAAATTAAAACTACTTTTATAGTGGAGATTAGGAGACATACCTTTGTGGGAAAGGGCTCCGTATGCCCTATGGCGCACATTACTACTTATATTGATCTATGTGACACCATTGCTGACGGTGTCAATTTAGAATATGTGTGCCTTAAAGCTTTTAGATGGTGGCTTGCAGGAAAGGCTCTACATTGGTTGGAAAGCATGCCCCACAATCAATCCGCACCTGGGGCGAACTTAGGGACATCTTCTTGAACAAGTTATTTCCACCATCCAAGACAGCGCAGATTCACCAAAGGATAATGGCCTTGAAGCAAAGACCAGGAGAGACGCTAGCGTAAGTCTGGGAGCGCTATAAAGACCTGCCGAGATCCTACCCTACGCATGGGTAACCGCCATATGTTATCTAGGAAATCATCTACAATACCCTGGACGTGCCTACAAGAGAGCGGATCAACACCTATACCACCTACCGCTACCTAGAGCTTACATCTAATCAAGCCTGTGAGACAATTGAAAGGCTCGTGGAGTTCGACAATACCTATGGGACTCCTGCGACTTCCGATGCGAGACCGCCCCCATCTATGCCACTATATGAGCCATCAAAGGAGGTGGATCCTCAGGTGAAGGACCGGTTCATAAAGGACCAGGTAAAGCGTCTTCAAAAAACAAGTTAGGTTTCTTACTAATAACCAAGCTTGTTTAGAATGTGGGTCACAGAAGCACAACACGACGGCTTGTGCCTACACGGAGCAAGTACAATTGGCGGAGACCCACGAGGAGGTAAAGTTTGCACGGGGGCCTAACTATGGAGGAGGCTATCAAGGAAATTGGGGATATCAACAACCCCAACATCAACAATACCAACAGCCCCCGCCTTATAGAGCACCTGACCATCCGGAGAGGGAAAGAAGGGATGACCTACAACTCATCCTGGATGAGATGAGGAGAAACCAAGCGGAGACCAAACAATCCAACAATGCCATCCACACTCAACTACATGGCATTAACGCAAGGCTTGGTGAGATACATAAATGTAGGAAAAGCGTGGAGACCCAACTGGGTCAATTGGCGACCAACATTCCACGACAAGCCGGAGCGCTCCCAAGCGAACCTCAGGCCAATCCTAAGGGGCAACCAGCAGGCCACATCGCCGCCATAGGCTGGAGGAATGGCAAGGAGATCCAAATCAATCATGACGAAACGGAGTCAGTGGAGAAAGTCACTGGAGAGCCAGTCGATATCGACCAATCCATGTCAAGATAGACCGACCCACTCGATGTCGACACCCCTGTCTATGTCGACCCTATCCAAGCGCACCCGAGATCGACCACAACAGTCGATGTCGACACCCCTGTCAATGTCGACCAGTCATCTTCACCACCTCGGGCCAATCCCGCTCCGACAAAGAAGAATCCACTTCCTTACCCCTCCAAGTCATCAAGGGACCCTGCGGACGTGAAGTTACAAAGATTTGTGAAGGTTCTCCAAGGCCTAAACGTCACCATACTA
The DNA here is from genome assembly GCA_963922045.1 of Persicaria maculosa. NCBI lineage: Eukaryota > Viridiplantae > Streptophyta > Magnoliopsida > Caryophyllales > Polygonaceae > Persicaria > Persicaria maculosa. Next base: position 42,791,344 of record OY998271.1, read on the forward strand.
TTCACGGAGGCCCTTCATGAAATGCCATCATACATCCGATTCCTGATAGACATCTTGAGAAAGAAGCGATCAATCGCTGAGATCACAGAGGAGTGCAACAAGGTAGACTACCCAGAGAAGAGGAGTGACCCCGGGAGATTTTCCATCACTATTGGGCTTGGCCAACATCGCTATAAGGCCTTGTGTGACTTAGGGGCTAGCGTGAGCCTCATGCCTTTGTCCATATGATCAAAGATCATTATTGGAGCCTTGGAGCCAGTAGATATGAAGCTTTATATGGCCAACAACAACTTTGTGAAGCCCACATATGCATCATTGATGACGTCCCAATCAAGGTGGGTAAGTTCTATGTACCCACGAATTTCATTGCGCTAGATATGGCGGAGGATCATACATGCCCCATCATCCTAGGGAGGCCGTTCCTAGCTACGGTCGACGCCAATATCAGCGTGAGGAATGGACTATTGTCATTTACCATTGGCAATGAAATCATCGAGTTCTCCTTCAACCCTACTATGAAGGAGGTGAACCAAATGGAGGTCAAGACCTTACATGCAATAGGGAGAGTAATCCCTTGTGAAGAACCAACGGAGAGGAGCTTGACCCATGAAGAACTAGAGGAGAGGGCCATGGAGGCCCAAATGGAGGAGCTTTTGTCTATTTGGCACCAAGCCGATGAAGAAGAGGAGCCTGAGAAAGCAGTCGATTTCGACACCTACCAGTCGATGTCGACCAACTTGGAGCCAGATCGAATGCCAGAAGCTAAGTATGGGGTCGACGCAGACAAAGCACCCGAGATAAACCAAGGTCAGTCGATATCGACTGGACCTACTCAAGATCGACTACCCATGATCGACCACCCTCCATCGACTGCACCTCCAGGAGAAAAGTCACTCGATGTCGACCCCTGTACTCGATGTCGAGCAGTCCCTCAGAACATGAATAACTCAACGGTAAGTCCAGATAAAGATCCTCATTCTTCAGAGCATCAATCTAATATCCCTATGAAAAAAGTATCATTGTTTTTATGCCTTACTAACGTGACAGGAAAGACGATAAGCGAATACAAGGCGGGCGACAAGGTTCTTATGGAGCAATGCAACATTATGGGATGCAAAAGAAAGGATGGAAAGAAAAGAGGATTAATGACCATCAATAAGGTCTATCCAGGAAGGTTCGAACTTAGAGACAAGAAAGGGACAATGTTCAAAGTAGAGCTTGAAAGCCCTGAAGAGGACGTGCGAGCAATATGGTCCCTATATGTTCCACCTTGGATAGAAGAGCAGAAGAAGTTGGCCTAGCGACTATAAAATCTAGAGCATGTACATAGACTTTACTTTTAGATAGTTTGGTTTCTATGGTTTAAATTTTTGGTTTTGAAACTTTAAACTTTGAAGTTTTTGGAATTTCGGGTGAAGACTAACAATTGCAGGTACGACAAAGCTGCAAAAGCACTCGATGTCGACCTAACTAGTCGATATCGACCAAGGGAAATCGAGTAGAGCAATTGTGATCAAGCCATGGATCACCCTGAGTTGAATCCAGAGGTCGAAGTCGACCGACCTAGTCGATATCGACACACCTACTCGATCTCGACCTTCCCTACAGACGTACCTGTTTTGAGCCGTTGCGAAGTTTTCTAGTAAGTTCTCTTTGATTCCACTTCTTATTTTATTTTTACAGTAGGGACACTGTAAGATTTAAGTATGGGGTGGGGTAAAAGCATACTTACCTTATTTCGTTCAATTACATATTTGTTAGTTTAGTGCATATTGTTAAAGTCTTGTTTTTGCATACATGGTTAGTCCTTGCATATTAGGCATCATATATACATATTTTTCTCATGAACATAAAGTTTATAATTTATAGATATTTTTTAGAAAAAGTACCCCCATTGAGAAAAAATTGAAAAGTGTCATGGAAGTAGTTACAAGGCTCGACGATGCAAAAGTAGATACGTTAGAGAGTTATAGCAATTAAATTGCCTAGTAAAGGGAAGTCTCAATAAAGTGCTATTTTTAGAGAAAACCATGAAAGGAGTAAAATTAGAAGTTGCTTGAGGAATTTATTTTCCATTCAAGCTACATTATTTACTCTAGCCATTACCCATGCTTATTAGCCTTTACATCATATTCTAAGCCATATGTGCTTAAAGTCATATTTGCTCCACAAAGTCTTATATTGCCCACTTTTATACCTTTTTACCCATCCGGGAGATTATGTTATGAAATGGAAGTCATATTATGGAATTTTTACATGGTTGATATGTTGTGAAGATGTTATAAAGTTGATGGCATGAATATTTTATATGGAAATTTTAATGAGTGCAAAGAAAATCTGGTCACCTATGAGTTAGGTGAATCGACCCTGCTTGCGGAGGATAAAATTCACGCGAGATGGGACACAAAATGAGGAGTCTGAAGCACTAAGTATCCGGGGCCATTCATGACACCCATGTTTGTGACTCGCGAGAAGGCAATGTTAAGGTTAGAGAGGTAAAAGCATATTAGTGAAAAAAGCAAAGATCATTATGAGGAAAAGGAATGTGGAAATCACAAAAGAGAAAATGCATTAAAGAAAAAGGTTTGAAAGTTTCTCCCCGGATTAGCACCACGTTGCCAAATATAGCCCACCACTATACGTTTTACCCACTCTTTACCATTGCACATAAAAATCTTCTTGATTATTATTGTTATGTTACAAATTGTTTTTGCATAACCCTCCTTTTGTATGAAATGTTGCTTTTCATTCACATGCATGGATTTGAAGGCATTAGTACCTTTGCGACGATGGTAATTAATTATAGGGTTATATGAGAATGGATCTACGATGTTGAGAGTTTAGTCCTTCCCCTGAATGACCAATGAAAGTATTGCTTGAGGACAAGCAAGCTTAAGTATGGGTTGTTTGATGTGCGCATATTTCATCATGTTTCTTGCTTACATCTAGTCCGTTTTTATGCATATTTTATACTTTCGAGTTGGGAAAGTAGTGAATTTGTGTAGTTTGAGTTTAATTGCAAGATATAAAGGTCTACACAAGTTTTGGTTTAATTTCGCAGAAAACAAAGCATTTTAGAGTGAAAACAAGACACTGAAGAAGAGCTCGATCTCTTGCAGGAGCACTCGATCTCGACACATTCACTCGATATCGACATATGCACCCGAGGTCGACTGAAGGAAAAGAGACAGATCGAGACTAAGCAATGTCGACAATAATCAACCATGTTGACTCGACATGAAGGACTCGATATCGACATGTCCACTCAACATTGAATGGAGCAACAAACGCGTACAAGATGCGGATTGTGCTAGATCTTTGGGAGATTTACTTAGCCACGAGATATTCTATCATCTACCTAGATCATCTATCATTAGGGGTATATTCCAAGCATGTTAGGGAATATGACCTATTTTATTATTTTATTTTATGATATAATTTAGTTTAGATAGAATTTCCTTTTAACAATCTAAGTAGGATTAGGACTCCAATCCTTTGCTAGCAAGGGTTGTGAGGCTATAAATAAAGCCCTAGGGGGCTGGCTTTAGTCATTCAATCAATCAGCGATCATTCGATCAAACAAGAAGGAGAATAGCGAGTAGAGAGAGACAAAGAGAGATAGAGAGAAGCAGTGGTTGTACGATTAAAGTTTCCTTTTCAAGTTTAATGCAAAGTTCTTTCCTTTATTCAAATATGTTTTCCCCGATGAGGAGTGAGTAGTCGTCCTACTTCTAGGGTCGGGGTGAGCCCGGCGATAGCCATGTAAGTATGCTTGAATTCCGTATTTGATTATGCGATTTAATCTTCTACCCCGCGCTCAATCCTTCATGAGAATTGAGGACCATTCCTTATTTACCTTAAATGAAGTGAAAGTGGATTATATATGTGAATTTGGATAGTAATTAGGTTTTGCCTGCGAAAGTTGACTAAACCCTAATTATAAAAAGTATAGAAACAATTAAGTTTTTATGCGAAAGCCTCTATATTCCTAATTGGTTCATGATAAAAGCATGATCTTTTATGTGGTTTAAGTGATAATGCATGCATGGTTATTGTCGCGGTGAATCCCTAACTTAGGAGCTTTTAGTTTATTAAGAAAAAACCCACAAAAATAATCTATTTTTATTTTATTTCTTTATTTTCTGTGTTCACTTTATTTTCTGTTTACTGTCTGCGAAACAACTCGAGATCGACCACCTGACTTGATATCGAGTACACTGCATCGAAGGAAAGTAAGTCGACGGTCTTCTGAGTCGACTGGAACGCACTAATCTACTCGACATTGACCTACCTAGTCGATATTGAGTGCCTTTGTTTCTTTTGCAGGTTTCACAGATCGACAGGCATCACTAGGAATCGACAGCCCCTGTCAATATCGACATGTCAACTCGATATCGAGGCTTCTGGTCGACACAACGTAGGATTTCACGAGACTATTCAAGAACAGCTGACTCGCCTCCTCGGGAATCGTTCCTGATTCCCTACTGCTACATCGAGAGGGAGTCTTGAATTTATTTGCGAAGAAAGGGAGTTTCTTTGGTTTAAATTTATTTACATATTTTATTCATATCAATTCCCCTCCTAACAACCACCACTTTTGAAAATGAGAAATATTGCTACAAGTTCTCTTGGGTGAGTTGAAACAATCACCCAATTGCATATGCCATAGCGAACATTGATGTTAGTTTGGCTAAGATGCCAGACGTTATCCTGAGGTCCAACAATCGTTATGAGTTACTAGTGAACCAGTTGAAGATGTTGCTTTTTAAGCTGTTTATATTACTTGGAGTTTCCGATGATGATGTGATTGATGCTAGTAGAGTTCTTTTAAGGACTCCAAATGAGCTTGAGAACTTTTTCAACTACACAAATGACGAGTGGAAAGTGAGGTATGTGTAAAGGATTATTGTCCAACTCCGTGGCTCTACGGGTGCTAGACAGGGCTAGAAGCATGATCGTACCAGCAAGGCCATTTTGGCGTCAATTTTTGACGAAGTGTATATTGCATATGCCTATTGAACATGCTAAGCTACTTGCATTTGGTTTTTTTTTTTGGAACATTTGGGAAGATTATGTTGATAGGTTGGAAAAACACTATTTGATTGTTTTTTTTGGCATAGTTGGGAAGTGTATATTGTATATGGAAGTTGTTGAAGAAAGGCATGGAGGAATAGATTGATCCAAGAGTTAACCTTTTGTAATAGTTGTCTCTTTTGTATTGCCTACATAATTCCATTGCCTTCCTAGGATGCTAATGATTGGTAAGGGATGCCAAAGTATTGTATTGTAGCTTAGTTGATGGCACATTCGAAGGGGTTGCTCCAATACACTACTTTTGGAGTGTGTGTCCGACTTTTGATAGCCTTGGCTAGAAGAAATAGAAACCATACATGGAATTGTTCCAAATATCCCTATTGCCTTACCAGGATAGTGAGCCTCACTCACAACATAGGTTGCACTAGAGGACATGTCCTCATTTTGGCACTTATTTCATACTCACAAACTCTTTATATGATTTTAAATATTTCACTATTTTTTCAATATATTTTAACCTTAAAATAAAAAAATGGCCTATAACATTTAGTATTGACTTTTTTAATCTTTGTGGTTGTTCTTTTTGAATTGAACGTCATATAAAATTTGGTTTTGAAATCCTTGGAGTAATTGTTTCCAAATTGATGAATGTCATAAAACATTTGGTTTCATCAAATCTGCAACTAATATCCTGATATCCAGTAATATCAAACAGGGATATTAAATATCAGATTTGATACCACTACAACAATTGAGACTTTTTTGTAGCGGCTCAAAACTGCCATAAATGGTATAAAAACCACCAAAATAAGCCTATTGTGGTGGTTTATTAAAAACGCTAATAACTGTCATAATAGGTATGATAAATGCAATAAACTATCTATTGTGGCGGTTTTTTTAGAGCTACTGTGACAGTTTTTACATCTTTTGCGTTGTTTTTTCTGTCTAATGTGATGGTTTTTTAATTACCAAACTTTTTAAAAAAATCGGTGTTTTTTAACCTGGTTTCCGTAGGTCCGAGCTAAAAAGTCCAACATATTTTTATTAAAATAATACAATGCACCATATTCTCAAGAGAATAAGGTGCATTCTAATGCAACTTGAAGCGTATATTCCAAGTACAACAACTATAGAAAACCAATTAGAATATGATTCCACAATTGCATATAAATTATATACTTCAATTATATAAAAAAAAGTCTTGATCTTTTGTTTGACCAAGATAGGTTGGACAAATACTAATAACATAAGTTGATATTCCACCTTTCATATTCCATAAAAATGAACTTAATTAGACCAATATTCTTCCTTCCATATTCATTCATGAAAAGACATGTAATGTACAAGGATGTAAGCATCACACTTTCATCTATATTTCCTACTAGGTTTGGTTGCGAAGCATCAATCTTCCATCTATATTATGTTCTATTGCTTTACGCATTCCTCTATTGTGTTTTATTCCTACCAATTTTATTTGTGCTCTTGGTTTCTTGATTCATCTATTTATTGATCATATAGTCTTGTCAAATGTTGATATTTGATTTTAAATTCATGTCTTTATGATATTTTAGATAATTTTCTTCTAATATGTCTAATCTATGCCTCTTCAGTTATGCACAACTGGGTATTAATTCCATCTTCTTATTAGGGAATGATGATATGTATTTGGTCTGGTTGTGTGTTAAACTAACTTATTTGAAATTATATAGGTTAATAAATCTTACAACCTTTAACCTATAAAACTTCTCACCACTGGTTTATAAAACAATAAAGGCATGGGAGTGGGTCTAGGTTAGTGTGTTGCTCCTGCAGGCTGCAGCTATCGGTACAATTGCTCATCTTGATTGTTAGGTGGAATGTTGAATGATGGTAAATAGGCTGCATTTCCTTGTGTGGTTGATTTGTTGTGACAAAGAAGATATGTGACAATGTTATAAGCGGATTGGTTGAGGTAAGTAGCAAGTGCAAAAGATGAAGATGAGAAGACAATAAATTAAGAAGAAGAGTGATATTGTATAGCCTTAGTGTTCAATGGTGCAATATATTGTTTCCACGAATATAGGTTGAGTAATACATGACACTTGTGTTCTTCATTCTGTTTTGTCATGGTTCAGGTATTGGTAGGTTTAATTAGGATTATTTGTAAAAGTTACAATATGTCCACAAATACTACGGGTTCAATTTGGTGAAGCTTTAGTTGTCCATTATTAATTATATAAGTATACCTATTTAAAATCACCCCTAAGGAAAAGGGAGGTGGTCGTTTTTATCCCACACTACCTGAGTATAATTAAGATTTTCATCGTAAATTATTTATCTTACTTTATGCTTTATTCTACCTAACTTAGTAAGTAGTGCTAACACAATCCATCATTCCATCATTGATTTTTTTTGAATTTGTAGATAAATAGGATAGAAATGTGAGAGACGAACATTCCATCATTGAAACATTTAAGCAAACAATCGAAATTTAGAAAACATGCAAAATAACAATCATTTAATGGAGTATTTGGTATTTTAGAAATTAAATGGTTTTAAATAACAAGGTTAGTACAACCAATAATATTATATAATTTACTAAACAACATATTCTTAATTGGAATGTAGCTAGGAGTGATGAAGAAGATGTAAACTCAACTTCAATCCATAATCATTCCAAAAACTAGTTGTTAAAACAAAAACAAATAAAAGGACTCAAATCGTAAAAACAAAAAACTTGGATTTCATACTAAAATTTGATGGATCCTTTCAAGACAATAAAAATTCTGCAATTAGCTTTATGATATGGGATTATGAAGCAATTTTGGTCTCGATAAATGGTGATAGTATCTCATCATGCTCGGTTATCCAAGCCAATGTTGTAGCTTTAAGAATAGGAATTCGTAAAGCAATAGAACATAATATCCAAAACATAGAAATAGAAGATGATCCTTGCATCATTAACATATTGCTATTGAAAAATTGATATTATCAATTTTCAAACAATGTAGATTCATTATGTGTTTTGAGAACTATATGTTCCTAACTCTATCACAAATTTAGAACTATATGTTCTCATTAAAAAAAGCTATAAAATGGGTTATCAATTGTGCATAGTTACTAATTGCTTTCCTCTTTAAAAAAAGATATATTTAATATATGTTTTGACTGCTTTAATACTTTTGTGCATTGCTATGACTTCTACTCAAAATGGTGTAGTGGTTGTGGGGCTACATCCCATGCCAAGAGTTTTGAAGTTCGAATCCCTTTTGGAAACATGGAGTCGCTTGTGAGTGGGAGGGTCAGTCGTTTAAATGGGTCACACCATACCTGATACAGACGTAGAGCAACTGATTCGATCGAACTGGACTAAGAACAAAAAAAGATTGCTTGAAATGGCGATCAATTCACCATTAATAGAAAACAAGACATGAAAGAAGAGAAATAAGATGATGAGGAAACTAAATCTTGATATTTATGTTTTGCGTAATCTACAAAGAAGGCTTAATCTACCTTATATAGTACTCCAACCACCCCTTAAGTAGTGTTGATGAATCAACAAGTCCATACTTGGATACAAAGAACTTGTGTTGTGCCTAAAGGTTTAGTTAATGCATCAAATAATTGCATTTGTGATCTTACAAAAGCTTTATTGATAAACCCTTCTATGACTCTCTCCCGAACATAATGGCAGTCAATCATGTGCTTTATTATCTCATGGAACACATGATCTATAGAAATATGTTGGATTACTAAAAAACAGACTGAGATGTTGGATTGCAAATGATGTATGGGGTCTAGTGATATTCAAATATAATAACTTTCCTAGCTATCAATCTTTTGTATTCCTCTGGTTCCTCGAGAATTTGTCATTCCTTTGTTAATAAAACCAATCCAGATGGGAGTGGAAATAAACTAGGTTTGTAGTGAGTCATATGATAGTCTTTGATTATGGCTAACATATACTTCCTCTGGTTATAACCATCCCTTTCTATGATCTTGCTACTTCAATTCCTAAGAAAAACCTTATTTTGATAAGGCAACCAACATTATTTATGTCTAATTGATAAATCTTCCATCTCTTAGCATTTGCTAAGGCAATCAACATTCTTAATGATGTCAGCATTGCTACTGGTGAGAATGTAAATTTGTAATATTTCGCTTCAACTTGATTGTACCCTTTTGCTACCAACCGTGCCTTATATCTTTGTACCTTCCCATTTAGTCTATAGTTGACTTTGTATACCCATTTGGAGCCTATAGCTTCTTTACCTATAGGTAATGTAGTCAATTGCCAAGTATGATTCTCTTCTAAAGCTTCAATTTCTTTCCTCATAGCTTCCTCCCGACACTGTATTCCTCTAACATGTGCATATGTAACTAGTTCAGCTATCTTGCAACCATTTTCCAAAGAATCAATATACGGCCAAAGAATTTATATACTCCTCTAATGTGGACAAACCAAACAACTTCGAAATAAGGAATGATGTGGACACATAATTATGTGGCTTAGAATCAATATACGGCCAAAGAATTTGACCTTCCACTAATTACCTCCAACTCCACATGATCTTGGGCTTCACCTTGACGACTGTTATTAGTAAGTGAATCATCAACTTCCTATCTATTGACCTTCTTTGAAATTACACGTGAATGGCTACAGACATCTTATGGGAAGATGGATAAGTTGGATGGATATTGTCGTATTATCACAATATCACCCTCGTATGTAGCAGGATTAATGATGGGTAAAAGCTCATAGGTTAGGTTATGAGACATAGACATCCCACAATCTTTAAAAGGAAATACATTCTCTTTGAAAATTACATCTCTGATTGTGAAGAACATTTGGTTTGCAATGTCATATAGTCTATACCCCTTTTGTCCTATTGGATACCGCATATATAAACACACATTTTATGGATTGTTCTCCAAACTTATCCTTTCTAGGCTGAGTTAGTTTCCCATAACACAAGATAGTAATAATTTGGAGCTTTTTTGTGCATGATCTCATAAGGTGTTTTCCATTTCAAAACTGCAATTGGAAGCATATTGATCATATGTACTGCAATCAATACACAATGATCACCCCAAAATCTCACAGGGATTCCTGCATGAATTCTTAATGCTCTTGTTATTTCTATGATTTGTCTATGCTTCCTTTCTATTCTTCTATTTTGCTCTGGATTTCCTGGCACAAACCTCTGAAAACTATCCCTGTTTCACTAGATAAATCTCTTTAATTACTTTTTCTTCACAAACTCTGTCCTATTATCACTTTTGATCATTCCTATTCTTGCGTCAAACTGAATGTTAATATAAGCCACAAAGGACTTAACCACTTTATAAACCCGCAACTTATCTCTGATGAGATACATCCATGTGTATCTATTGTAATCATCTACACAAGTCACAAAATACTCATCAAGAGATGCCAACGTTCTCTTGAGCTATATAAGAATAGTCCATTTGCTTGGCCAAATCTTTCAACAAGCTCCTCCCAGAGCTACTTTGTGAATTCAACATACATCAAGGTTTTTAGCAATTGAATTCGTCATTGAATTCAATAACCAACATCTCACTATGTAATCGGCCGGAATCCATTTTTGACAATCACTCAATTCTATGCTAGCTAGGTTTCTTGTAACTACCATCAATGAAACCTAATTTGCCCTTTGCTCCTAAAGCCATTTTCACATTCCTACTCCAATTCAAGAAATTCAATCCATTCAATTGTAGGGAAACTATTTGCGAACCTGGATGATCTGAATTGGATAGAGACATTAGATCTTCTGATGCGACGATGGCTGATTGCTGAGAATACATATGCGACTGCGATTCTTGCTGGTTTTCAGCATAAACCTGGCTCCTAAATGATGTCATCTTTTGTAAACCTTGACTAACCGAATCCTGATCTAACTCTGAAAAAAATCATTGAAATCTTTTCTCTCGATTACCTGTGCTCTGGAACCATTTGAAATGATAATCAAATCACCATTAACAGAAAACAAAACATGAAAGAAGAGAAAGAAGATAATGAGAAAATTGAATCTTAATATTTCTGTTTAGTGTAATCTACAAAGGATATCATGCTTAGCCTGCCATATATAGTACTCCAACCAACAACTTTCTAACAACGTGATTACACACTTTTGTCTATTTACAAACTGAGACCATATTATTTTATAATTTACAAGTCGTATCACGGATTGATTTACATTATATTTTCCTTCTCTGTTATGAACGTGGTCGATGTGTGTTATGATCTTTTACAATAAATTTAATAGATCGAGTTTCACCTGATTCCAATCTAAACTTTGAAATGATTTTTAATTACTTGAAAGTGTTGATTCAACCCATCAAAATTGAAAAAAGTGTTTGTATATTTTAAAGATATCGATTATTAATTGCCTAAAATTTTCTTCTCCAAAATACATGCATATATGGTTGTTTTTAAAACATGCAGGTACGATTCATTATGAGAGACGTTGAATTGCAAATTTAATTCCATCCCAATAAAAAATCACAATTTGGATAATATAACATTCCCAATATTTTCTGGATGCATGCATACACTTATGGTATATGTACACGTTGAGACAAACCACACAAATCATCAATACCTAAAACAATGGAAATCCCAAAACCCTTCGCTGCATTAGCTTTATTAATCTCTCAATTCCTTCTCCTCACCTCCGCCACCGTCTTACCACCACCAGTGCCACCAATTCTGCCGCCGCCATCGGCCAACCAGTTAGTCGATTGCCTCAACACTCGATTCCCGAACCCCTCGAACAACCCGATCTCGAATGTCGTATTCACCCCTCAAAACTCATCCTTCACCCCCACCCTCCAAGCCTACGTCCAAAACAGCCGCTTCAACCGCTCCACCACCCCCAAGCCCATCGCCATCGTGGCCCCCAAGAGCTACTCCCATGTCCAATCCGCGGTCTTGTGTTCCAAGATCTCAGGGATCCAGCTCAGGATCCGGAGCGGGGGCCATGACTTCGAGGGGCTATCCTACGTGTCATCCGACCCATTTTTCATCCTTGACATGTTCAACCTTAGAGAGGTGCAAATCGATGTCGAGAAGGAGGTCGCATGGGTCCAATCAGGAGCCATACTCGGAGAAGTTTACTATAATGTCGCGAAAAAAAGTAACAACACCCTCGCCTTCCCCGCCGGAGTTTGCCTTACTCTCGGCATAGGAGGTCATATAAGTGGCGGAGGGTATGGTACATTGCTTAGGAAGTATGGATTATCCGTCGACAATATACTCGATGCTCAGGTACGTTTCATGAAAAAATGGATCTAGACGTACAATACATTGTTGTTGATGATTGAAATTTAGTCATCTTGAAAAATATGTTTGTTCGATGTTAATTTGTGAATGTGGTAAGTAATGTATAGTTTTAAAAATATAGCCAGCACGTACAGTGACATATAGTGATCGAAAGTAAAACCCACCTACCTAAATTGATGCTATTAAAATATGAAAAATCTTATTATTAATGTAATATCTTCATACATTCACACAAAATATTCTCTTTTATGTAATACTGTAATAATTATGTCCATGCATATAATGATATTCTCAAATCACGTAATAACTAAGTGCACGTACCTATCTCATCTGAGTATATACATATAAGGTAATTAACTTTTGACAAGAAATGTTTCTTTTAATCTGCTAAAAGTTTTGATGATAGATATAGAATTTTTTTTTTTTTTGAAATGGTAAAAAAAAAACGAAAAAAAATATTAGGGAAATAGTTAAGGATCGAAAATATTTTGTAATTTAGTCAAAGAAAGGTTAAGTCGCTGTTTCAAACACTGACTTTAGCCTAGCATCGTAAAAAAATATTAAAATAACAAAGTCATTGTTTGAAACATCAACTCTCCATACTTTGGTGAAACTAATTAAAATAACATAACCTTTAAGGGGGTGTTAAAAATATATCTTGACCTTTCAAATGTAAGATAAATATCCCCACCTTTATAGGTGATGTTAAAATAATATCACAATAATTTTATCTTAAAAAATGATGTCATAGCACATACATGGCAAAAAAAATTATAAAAAATGAAACGTTAAAAAATCAGCATATTAATATGATTTGTTAAACCATACGTTTCTTGGATTTTTTCAAAAATCAAAGGCCGGTTTTCACTTTTCTTTAACCGAATTTTGTTAAACCATGGAAATTTTGATTTTTAAAAATCGGGTTTTGATTTTTTTTAAATCCATGTCATCATTTTGTTAATCAATATCATCATTTTGTTAAACCATGTCATCTTTTTTTCTTGAGATAAAATTGTTGTGATATTATTTTAACATCTTCTATAAAGGTCATAATATTTATCTTACATTTGAAAGGTTATATTTGTAACACCTCCTTAAAAGTTGAGTTATTTTAATTAGTTTTGCCGCATACTTTTAGCCTAAAGCTATAAATGGAAAAATAATATAACTTTATCACACACCACACTTCTGCCCAAAGCTTCACCTTACCTAAAACAGAATTGGTACTTTTACCTCAGGATCCAGAGTATATGAATTGAAGGGAAAAAAAAAGGAGAGTCGCTATTTCAGCGACTCTCCCATATATAATTTTTTTTTATTTTCATTTGTTTTACGATTTAATTGATATTTTTTAAAAAAAAATACAAAGTCATTGTTTTAAACAACGACTTTGTTATTTTAATATTTTTTTATGACACTACGCTAATCGTTATTTGAAACAGCGATTTAACTCTACTTTGGCTAATTAAATCCCAAAATACTTTCCATTCCCGACAATTTTCCTAATTTTTTTTGGTTCTTTGACCATTTTGGAAAAAAATTATGAGAGTAAAGCATAAGCAAGGGTTTAAACTTAATTTCTTAACGTACGACAGGTAGTGGACGCGAAAGGCAGAATACTAAACCGAACGACGATGGGGGAGGACTTCTTCTGGGCCATCCGAGGAGGTGGAGCAGCCAGCTTCGGCGTGGTCCTAGCTTGGAAGCTCTGCCTCGTGGAGGTCCCACAGACGGTGACGGTGTTCACGATAAAGAGGACGTTGGAGGAAGGGGCAACGGACATTGTTGACCAGTGGCAGCGCGTGGCAACCAAGATGGACCCCGGGCTGTTCATAAGGGCAATACCACGGGCGATACCGGCCTCGGGAGGAAACAAGAGCACCGTTGGAGTGTCGTTCGCTGCGTTATATCAAGGAGGTGCCGAGGAGCTTGTTGGTTTGGTCAACAAGACCTTGCCTTTGTTGGGTGTGCAATTGAAGGATTGTTTTGAGATGAGTTGGGCTCAGTCTATTCTCTTTTGGGCTTCAGGTGCTCTTCCCAAAGGTATTCCTCTAACTTCTTCATATCTCAAATTCCACTTCATATATAACTTCATCCATCTTTTAAGTTGAACTTGTTGGTTTTAAATATATATAACTTTGATGCTTATACATTTCTAATTAAATAAATTTCAAGGTACTTGAAACCTAGGACCAAAAGCGAGAAAAACTAGAGAAATGGTGAAACTAAATTTATCTATTATCTATTTATCTTCTATTAATATTACTAAATTTGTTAGCATTTGACTAACGTGTCACTCCCTCAATTAAAGTTGATTTTTTTAATCACAAATCTTTTTTCTTATTGGTCGATAGTATTTTGGGAAGGTTTTAATATATGTTTAGTTTCCTATATTAAATTTATCACATGAGTCGTCTCTAAAATGTCCAAATACATTGAATATAATAGATTTAAGTTTAGTATGATTTATATATATGGAAATAATCATATTATTAGAATCTATAACTTCATATTCTACAACATTCAATGCTTTTAAAACGATGTAAAAATACTTTAAATAATTGTGTTATCTAATAGTTGTTAATAAATATAAAAATAATTTGTAAAAAGGGACCTCGCGGCCTGCACAAGGTGCGGGTTGTTGAACATTTCTTGTTTTTACTTCAACTCTATTAAGGTCATCATTTTGAAGATTTGAAAACAAAATATTTAATTTTGAAAAATGTTGCATATTTAGTGAATTATTTTTTTCTCCTTTCTTATTTTGATTAAGAATTTTTTGGAGCAAAATTACCACACTTTAAAATTTTCCAAAACATCTGAAATCCCTAAAATAAGAAAGGTCGTTGTAAGAAACTAATGACATAAAACACAAAAATCCAATTTAACTTCAAGCACTCGTACCAAACAGTAAAACACACTCTTAATTTGGATCCTTACACTAGCTTATTAGGTCACCACACTGTCCACACATATGGTCAACTATTTAGTCTAATCCAACCTTAATCAATTAATTACCAATTCTTCTGCAACTCCGATTTCAATTCATGAAATTAATTGTACTCCCTCTTCCGTTCGGAAATATAAGTCCATTGACTTTTTGGCACGCTTTTTAAATCCATTGACTTTTTGCCACGCTTTTTAAGAAGTTTAAAACTATATAAAATAATATTTTTTATTAATTTTTTTACATAGTCTTATATATATTACTAATAAGTATATAGATATGTAAAAAAATGTAATAAAAATATTATTTTATATAAATTTTAACTCCTTAAAAAGCATGCCAAAAGTCAATAGACTATATTTCCGAACGGAAGGGGTATTATTTAGCAGCTAGCGTGTATTTAATTTGCGTATGTTCGATTCAAACATACAGATACCCCGCTTGAAAAAATGTTGGTAAGATCATCATCAAATAACAACTACAGTAAGCACAAATCGGACTACGTGAAGAAACCAATCCCTAAGCAAGGTTGGGAGGCGCTCTGGAAGAAGTTGATGGAGGTGGGACCAAATATGCACATTCAGTTCAACCCTTACGGTGGGAGGATGAGCGAGATCGCAGCAGATGCCACCCCTTTCCCTCACAGAGCAGGCAACCTCTTCAAGATTCAGTATTATTCACTATGGAGCGATCAAAGTCTTGAGACGGAGGAGAAGCTCATAAAGGCGACACAAGAGATATACGACACTTTTACTCCCTATGTTTCCAAGGATCCAAGAGAGGCATTCTTGAACTATAGGGATCTTGATGTAGGGACGAACACGAATGGGGGGTTAGGGTTTGTTTATGATTACTTCAAAGGGAATGCGGAGAGATTGTTGAAGGTTAAGGTGGAGATTGATCCGGAGAATTTGTTCAGGTATGAACAAAGCATTCCCCTCCAAAGATTGTAGTGGCATTAAGTTTGTTTCCTTGTAATACTAATAACAAAGCATTCCCATGTGAATGAGAGAATTTGTTTAAGAACTAGTTCAGTACTTGCACCTTATTTGACCTTTAATAAAAAAGAATATAGGGTGAAGAAAAAAGAAAATGTTGAATTTATAGAAGTAGTTTGTATGGTTAGAATTATAATTTATTATAGAACAAATTTTAGTAAAATACATATATTTGTTATGATATTGTTATTGTGTATTATGGAAATATATCAGTTTGATCTAGTCTATTGTAAATTATTATATAAGAGATTAATTATTAGAACTCTGATTTGATTATTTGAACATCTGTTGCTCTTTCCTTCTCTCTACCTCTCATTCCTCTTTCCTTATTCTTTATGTTTTACAAACTCTACCCAATAAAAATAAACCTAATTCGATTTGCATTGTAACAACATCGACAACAATAAAAATAAAACTAATCTGATTTGCATTGGGGAACCAACAACAAGTAGGACGTTGTGCCCCAAAACATGCTAGTAATCATTAAGGCATATAAATACTTTGGATCCTAATATTGTTTGATTTTGGATTTCTTGGATTTGGGTTCAAACACTGATTCATCCTTTGTATTGTTGGGTTCGACTAGATTGAAAGTTCTTAGATGAATCGGTAAACTAGCAAAATAAGCTACAACCTTGATGATAATCAAGTTCAGAAATTAATAGAACCAGAAATACAATCAAATCAAGCAACACTAATGCATAAACAAATGGGCCTTAGGCCCAACATTCCCCCCTTCAGCTAAAGGGGAAGACATTCATGCTCATCTTGACATTAGTTGCGAATCGACCCCACCATCTAGGCATATAACAGATGCTGGTCGACTCTCACCACGTTCGTGAACATGTCAGCTGAGTTCTTGTTCGTGTGAATCTTCTTCAAGGCCATCTCGCAATCATTATCCGCATCTCGAATCCAATGATATCTCACATCAATATGCTTGGTCTAACAATGGTATGTAGCATTCTTGCTCAAATCAAATTCTTGCTATCAAAACCACATACTCTCCTTTCTTTAAACCAGACTTTTGAATAAATATCTTTACCTAGAGTATCTCTTTTCCTACTTCTATCATGGCAATGTACTCTGCTTTTTTTTGTGGAGAAAGCAACACACTTTTGCAACTTAAACTGGCATAAGATAGCTCCACCAATAAAAGTGAATAAGTATCCCGATGTAGACTACCTACCACCAACGTCTCTTACCATGTCTAAATTTATGAAGCCTTTAAGAATAGGTTTCAAACCCCTAAAGCACAAACACATCTTCATCTTACCTTTCAAATATCTAACGATCAATTTCATCACTTCCCAATGACCTTTGCCTAGATTAGAAAGAAACTTGTTGACCAAACCAATTGCATGAGCAATGTCATGCTAGATTCACGTCATAACATACATCAAACTCCAGCTGTTGATGTGTAGGGGATGATGTAGCAATCTTTTTCTTCTCTTAAATTGCAAATGGACAACTCATCTTGCTTAACTTGAAGTTTCTAGAAAGAGGTGTGCTAATTGGCTTAGCTTTCTCCATCTTGAACTTGCTCAGGACCTTCTCAACATAACTCTCTTGTGACAACCATATCATCTTGGCCTTCTTGATAATGATAATATGCATCATCTTGTGTGTTGGTCGCAAGTCTTTCAGATAAAAAAAGTATACAACTTCTTCAAATCATCAACTAGAGATTTATATGGCCCAACAATTAACATAACATCCATATACATAAGAAGAAACACAAACCTCCCATTTGCATGCAGTTTGAAGTAAATACAATGATATGGACTTCTTTTTGTGTAGTCATGATCATCTGTAAAGTAATCAAATTTCTTGTACCACTCTTTGGGAGTTTTTTTCTGCCTACAAAAGCTCTTGTTTAGTTTGCAAACACAGTGGTCATTCCCTTTTACTTTAAATTCTTCTAGCAACCCTACCATTCGTACCGACTAGCCTTCAATAGTGATGGCTTATTGCTTGAAACACCAAATTCAGGGGATTGCTTCTTATATAGCTCAACTTTGCTTCTTTCAACCTGTCACACAAACAAACGCACACAATCTAGAGCGACCATGGCTCTATTACCAATTACAAGACCCTTTGAGGTGTGTTACTGTTTCTAACCAACCTAGGCAGAAGTAAACACTCGAAACGACATGTTGGTTATAGTGGAAGCACAAGTAATGTGGGATAAAAACCACCACCTTTGTTTTCTCGGGGAGGATTTTCAATAGGTGTACTTATTTTCTTAAATAAAACCAAAACCCACTAATACAACTCATAGTACTATTAGTGGTTGTACGTTGACAATAAAAAAGCAACAAGTCCTAAGTTTCCACACACAAACCTTAGTTCCCACACACAAAGTCTTTCTAATTTATTCTTCTTCAACTCAGTTCCTAACAACACTCCTAAGCCGAGTATATAATACAAGTAAAATCATCTAAAATCAAAACGAAAAAAGGAAACAAGATTTTAGATAAAATATACATGAATATATTTTATCCAAGGTTACTCTAAGATTGTCCACGAGTTCTCTTCAATGGCATCAAGTTCTTCATACTCCAATCTTCCAAGATCTTCTTTGCTTGTACAATCTTTATCCACTTACAAATCCATTTTCCTTTCTATCTAGGGTCATGTGACCCTTTGTGTTGGGCAGGTCCTATAACCCTTTAGACTTTTGTCCTGACCATGATTTGCAAAGCACTTGTACAAGCACTTCATAAAGACAAATTATGCATAATACTTTAAGGGCCCTCTAATAAGGTGGAAAAAAATCTCGTTTTGCCCTTAGAGATGTTTCCTCTTTATTACACTTAATAAGGCCATTTTAAAATCTCAACATAGCAACTTGGGTCAACTCCTCATTCTCCTAAGAGTCACGAACAAAGTCCAGGAGTTGAGAGTGCGTGATCCACACGGCTTAGAACCAAAAGGGCATCCGTTTCTTATTTATCCGGATCTCGAATTCGAAGGTAAGCAGCGGGGGGCATGATCAGAGTTGAAGATTAAAAGGTAAATTGAACTCATTAATTTCTTGTAAAATTATTCGATTTCCCCTATTAGGCTTTTGTTCTTAGTGTTTATTACACTATTACCTTTATTATATACATTTATAAATTATAACTCTAGTTCTATTATATAACTTGGCATCTTTTCTTTTGATCTATAGGGAACTGAATTTGTGCTAGTTATCACAATGAATGAATTTGATCTAGAGAATGATAGGAATGCAAACGAGGAATTTGAAGGTGAAGTTGAGATGAATTGGTTTAGGATTTTGATGATACATCATCAAATTAATCTGAATATTATGTTGCTAGTGACTTGCATATGAGTGATGATGCATCAAACATGCTTATGGATGAGGAAGAAATCATCTCAAAATATGGAACCTATGAACATTAAGAGGAATTTGAATATGAGAAGTGTTGGGTGAAGTTCAGTTAAGTGAATATGATGATTTTGATAAGGAGTTTCAAATGGAAACCCAAAAGGTTAAGGACTACAGAGTAATTGAGAAGAAAAGTGAAGGACAATTAAGTGAATATGAAGATTCTGATGGTCGGGGAGATGATGATTCCCTCTTAAAATGAAGAAGATGACAATTTTAGGATGAAGAGAAGGCGAAACATGCTAGGTATTACTAAGAAAACTGATTATAAGAATTTAGAATGGAAATTTGGCTTGAGATTTCCTAATATTGACTGGTTTAAGGAATTTTTTATGAGGTATAATGGTGACTGCTCAGGATGATGTGTCATTGGTCCCGGTCTCAAATGCAATAAATATCCCTAACTCAAGCTAAACAAAAGATTAGTATAGTAGACAAGTAGGGGTCGAACCCTCAGAGAAGTTCGATTTGTGTTTCTAATGGTGATTCAGAGCAAAATACTAGTAAACCGAGATGAATAAAGCAAACAAATAAATAAAAGTAGTAATGATTAGAAAGTGTATCAATATGAGTAAAACGCTTCACCTGCCATTCTTGACAATGGTTGGGGTTCATGATCCTTGGATTGATTTCATTGTTATTCTCAATGGTTATTCCGTCTTTAGTTTAGATGGATTGATATCCCTTACAAGCTTACCAATCCCTTTCACTATATGCGACCCTAACTGGATTCTTAATACACATAGCGGCATAAAGTCCCAAAGAACATGGCAGTTTGGCAGTACCAACCCTCCTAATCAACTAGATTGTCAAAGGCTCTAACCCCTTCAACCCTAATCTCAAAGGAATCGATATTTAACCAAGTGTTACTATCCTGCATAGATAATTGATGCTTTCACGGGAACAACTACCTATTGCTTGCTACTAGGGATAAACTATTTTTACGAAATCATCAATCACTAGCAAAGATGCAAATTTCGTCAAGGTGATCAATAAAGAAGAAACATGTGCAAACAAGAACAATAAGAACAAGGATAGTAAAATAACTTATGAATAAAAATATGAAATCAAATCATCACAATTCAACCAACCATGTCTTCGAATCACAAGCTAAACTATGAGTTTAGCAACTCATAGCCTAAATGAAATTGAATGGAAAAGTATGTAGAGTCAGCCTATATAAGATAGGCGTCGGCCTTATTAACCCTAGAAAGTAAAATAATAATAAACTAATTAAAATAGAATTGGACGAAATCGTAATCTTGAAATTTACGGAACCGCCGGCGCAGGTAGAAAAGCGGCGGGCGTCGCCCCTCTGGCTCCTCGATTCTTCTTTATCTTCGACGTTGTTCTTCCTTAGCACTCTTGATGCTATTTCTTTGCCTCTTCTATGCTCCAAAATCAGCTATTATAGACATCTTAATACTCCAACCAAGCTCAGATTGTAAAACTGCAAAATAAACATAAAATAGGGTAGATTTCGAACTCGAATGTTAAAATAGAAAACAATGCGAATTAACTATAAAACATGCAAGAATCCTATCTAAATGAACCTAAAACTACCTATAATATGCAAATATGCATTATCATATGGTATATTCAATGGCTTCACCACGAGCTACTTTGAGGCATTACATAAGTATGAACTACCGAGAGGGCCCCCCACTGAGAGGGTTGAGATACAAACCAACTAGTCTTCACCACCGAAAGAATTGGTAAAGCTCGATATAGATGGTGCATCTAAGGGAAATCTGGGGCCATCGAGAGGAGGTTAAGAATGGGAATGCAGTTAGGGGGTGCCTAGACTGATCGTTAAGAGTGGTTCTAAGAATGTTGTGATGTCCTTTTTGCGGAGGAGCCCAAGGTACACCCGGATATCCACTTGGTCAGGGAATGCCGCCAAATGATCGTGGAGGAAAGGTGGGAGATGAAGGTCTATAGCATCCATCAGACCATCCACAATGGTTGTGTGAAAATGTGAAAATGTGTATTTTTTTTAGACATTTTTAAGTTTCATTGGTTGTTTTAGGTGTGTGCAAATGTACACTTTTGAGCATGTGATGTGCAAATTTGAGCACACCACATCCCCATGTGCAAAAACTTTTACAAAAAGCAAGACAATTTCATTGGTTTATTTATTTATGATTTTATTTTTGTTTTTCTTTTAAATTAATTGTATTTGAAGGATGTGTAAAAAATGTACATTTCACCAATGGAGCAAATTACTAAAAAGTGATGTGTATTTTTACACATCTTGTACAAATGTGTATATTTTAAGCAAAACCATTGTGGATGGTCTAACCAGTGGCGACTGTAGGAATTGCTGGAGGGGTGGGGGGCGAAATTTTTGGTTGGAAATTTTTTTTTTCTCGGTATATGTAATAAAAAAAATTAAAAAATATATTGAAAGAAAACCATAAATTGTGGTATAAATATGATATTTTATTACAAAAATTCATACAAAAATTTGATAATTTATATATATGTGTAGCCTGATTAAGATTTTTTTAAAATATTGAAAGAAAATTATAACTTTTTAAAGAATTTGTCATTGGTAAATGGAAAAAAATGATAGGATTGAAAAGTATGACAAAAAAAACCTCATAAATTGTAGTTTAATATGACATTGATAGTAAAAAATTTTCATAGAAGTAAAAATTAGATGAATTTTTTTAAAATATATGTGTAACATAATGAATAATGTTATGAAAATATAAAAAGAAAAATATAGCCAAAAAACTCATAAATTGTGGTTTACATATGACATTGATAGTAAAAAAAAATTTCATAGAAGTAAAAATTAGAAGATTTTTTAAAAATATGTGTAATATAATGAATAATCTTATGAAAATATTGAAAGAAAAATAAAAAAATTTGATTTAAATATGACATTTATAATAGGAAAAATTGGGTAGGAATAAAAAGTAGTGCAAAAAGGTAAGATATGAGATTTGAACCCATGACCTCTTGCTTCCCTCATAATTCCTTCCCTCCTTTTACAAACTAAGTTAGACAATTTTTGTATTCTTTTTCACATTTATTTTTTTATTTTTTTTTTAAATACTATGAAACTCCGTCGTCGGAGGGGGGCGGCCGCCCCCCACACCCCCTGTGACCGCCCTTGTCCATCACCAAGCAAACAAGGCAGCTGATGCATTAGCACAGTGGACCATTAGTTTAGATAATAACTAGTCTTATTACCCACGTCGGACGCGGTTTTTTTATAACTTTTATTTATATAAAAGAATTTTTATTGATTTAAATAAATTGATAATTATTGATTTAAATAAATTAATAAGGAAAATATAAGTTCTTCACCCATGTTTCCTTTAAATTTTATATCTTCAATTGTGTTATTTTTTTTAATTTAAACACGAGTGTTTTTCTTAATATATTATATTTGATCTCTTGTTAAAAAAATGCAATTTTCTTAATTCAATCCCAAAATATCTTTTTTTAAGCAAGATAAGAATTCGGTTCTCTAGACAAGCCTAGAGAAACCGAGAGACCGGACAAGTCGGTGGATGCACTAACCATCATGTACAACTGAAAATAAATAACAGAAGCAAATGACTGAAGCAAAAGACGGAAAGGAAATTACAGAAGCAAATGACATAATTAAAATTACAAAGAAAACGTATAAGCCATCCTACACTGTAAATTACAAGCCAAAGAGAAACGAAACGATCGGTCAAAGGGACGACGCACACAGAGAACTTTGGGGAACATCAGCGGGCACCTCAGATTATGGACTCAAACGAGTCATCAGATGTCAACGCACATCCACGACGTCATCGAACATGACAAATCAAACACCGCTCAAAGAAGCCTACAACACAACAAGAACAACATTGCACATCAACCTGCAAACCCGACTCCAAGCCAAACCATTGTCCATTAAAACCCCAAACTCATCTCATACCCTCGAGGACGATAACAAGATCGTGAGCGACTACTAGATAGTCAAAACTGAGGCGGATGAAACGGGCCAAAGAGGAGAAAATGAACAACAATAAAAAGGCATCGAGGCGAAAAAACAGATTGAGATTGGTTCATCAAAACATAGTAAAATCAGCGTACATCCAACGCTAAAACGATGGCGGCGGCGGAAAGCACAGAGAGAGTAAACCGGCGCCCCAAAGGAAGAAACACACCCTTGACCCTGGTAGGTGAAACGACGACTTGGAGAAACAAAGGGCTCGAAACGGTGACCGCGGGGGTTGTGATAAATTCCCTTCCATGTTATTTAGAACCCGGCAGCTGAACAAGACAGCCACAAGTGGAGCAGCCGAGAAGGGCAAGCTCAAGGGCGGACCGAGGACAACGCCGAGGAGACCACAAAAAGGGCAGAACCGGTAGCAGAGCCGAAGGCGGAGCCACGGTCGCCTCGAAATGGCCCGAGCCGAACGATGGTGGTCATGGAAGGAACCGGAAGCAAACCGAAAAAAGCCTGAGGAGGTGGAGGTGATAGGAGCCGAGGAAGGCTAACGACGGATGGAGCGTGCCGAGACGGACAGCCGATGGACACGAGGCTGGTTGCACGCTCTCGGACTGGAGGCATGGTGTTAAGGCTGGTGAGGACTGAGGCTGCAGGTTGCAACCGATCTTGCTGGTGGGTAATGAGGAGTATGTGGGAGGGAGGCGGGGCAAGGTGAAGCTGGTGGGCTTGTACCGGAGGTGGGTGAGGAAGGGTGATGGAGGCCAAGGTAGGTGGCGTCGGGGGGATGTGGGCAAATATGTTGCTGGGCAAAGGTGATGTGGGCAAACATCGTTGGCGACGGCGGCAAGGCAAAAGCCCTCAAACAAGAGCGTTTAGGTTAGGGGTTTTTTCAAAGAATCCCAAAATATCAACGTGGATATTGGGTAAGATTTTTATTATATTGATAAGATTTTTAATATATTCTTTATGTAAAATTCAATCCATAAGTTGATGTTATTATATTATTATCACTGTATTATTTTGCTAAGATTTGCAAAGTAACTCAAGCTAAAATACTTTTAATAAAATGATAAGTTTTGCAAAGGTTAAATATTTATATTAAAAATTAATTAATATATTAAAATTGACTTTAGTATTTATAGTCAAAAGATAAGTTAAATAACTCAACACATAGAATGACATGTTGACAAATAGATTAGGTCATTGTATGACATGACATAAATTTATTGGATATTAATAATATACGTAAAATATCAACTTGCAAAAATTATGAGATTGAATTTTTTATCTCTAATATAACTTGAAAAAATACTTGCGCAAAATATAAATGCAAATAACACCGATAAATATTGATATATTTAGGATAAAATATTTTAGTTGGTGTGTTCTAAATGATATATATTGAACACAACTAACTCAATGTGATAACATTAAAATAATTGAATTTATTATGAGTAATGACAATATCTTATCATATCAATATGCATGGTTCGGTAATATCCTTCACATGAGTAATGATAATATTGTTATATTAATTTTTAAAAAAAATGACACATAGGTCGTTTTATGACATGGCTTAAATTTATTGAATACTCATTAATTGACGTGTCAAAAAATCGAGCCAGAATACACCAGAAAACGACACGTAAGCAAATCACATCAAAGCCCGTCACGTAGGATTTTCACATCTTTGTTTTAATATTATACTAGTATTCGTTACCCGCGCGGTTGCGCGTTTTGTTAATAAATTATATTTTATTATATTAATTATATTAAAATATTATACTCCCTCTGTTAATTAAAACTTGTCGTTTACTATTCATGTACGCTTTTTTAGAATGATAAAAACTATGTGAAATATTAACTTTTTTTTAAATTTGTTTTTATAAATTCATACTTAATAGTAACAAGTATGAAATTATTAAAAAAATATATTAAAAAAGTTAATATTTTATATAGTTTTTAACACCTCAAAAAGCGTGCATGAATAGTAAAACGTCAAGTTTTAATTAACGGAGGGAGTATTAGATAATTAATTGACGTGACTTAAAAAATAAAATCAAATTGACGTGGCTCACAAAAATAAAATCATATATAAATATATTATATTCAATTTGATCTAAAAGGTAGAATAACGCACCAAATATTCCTTCTTCATCTTTTAAAATAATAAATAGTATAGTTTATTAACAAAAGCATGAAAATAATAAATATGTATAACAACTCATTCAAGTTATATTGGATAGATTATTGATCTAAAAAGATAAGTTTTTAGCTAACTATATTCGTTTATTAATTGATGTGGGCCAGAAATATAATACCACTTTAATCCAGAAAATGTCATGTAAGCAAAAATAATCCCGCTTTAATCCAGAAAATTCCGTGGACGCGAGATCGCACCAGAGCCCGTTTCAGATCTCCGTTTTAGTATTTTATATAGATATATTGATTATGCAGAGTATTTAGAGCCTCCTGCTTGTTTATCTTTAGAAATAGGCATATGCCCCGATGTTGAACCTATTGCCATTTTCTAATAATAATACCAATGGGCACTAGCCCTACTTACTAATAAAAAAAACATTAACCTTTGAATTACTTCTCCTATATATTTTCTTCATAATATTTGCTTGTTTTGCTTAGTTTAGTTCCAAACCCGAATATCTCTTTCTTGGTTTAGTTTATTAGTTTGTTAGTTGTAATCGATACAGATTTAATCCTCGAGATCGATGTCCGTATACTGCAATTGATCTCTTATTCTTGCGAGGTTTGTACATTCAGGCTACACACTATTCTTGTGTTGGTATAGACCACTTCAAGATTCTAGTACATTGTTGCAAATCTTTTGATTTTTTGGGTTAGTTTTGCAATTTTTCTTCAAGGTTAATTTGCTTATTTAAGTTGGCTTGTGTGGATTGAATTTGGTTTGGCTTTGATAGAATACATATAGGGATGAAAATGGGGCACAAATATCCAATTTACATGCTCTATCCACATCATTTTTACGGCCGAAAACCTAAAAAAGCGAGTAACGGGTGATGCGTGTGACAAGTGAAGTGGATGACGAGAAGGGTATGGATGATGATTTTTCACCCAATACCCGCTCCAATAACCCGCCCTGCGTAATCCATTCCATTAACCTGCACCAATAATCACCCAATAAGTATTCAATAATTCAATTAAACATATGATTTTACTTTTCAACCCCTTAAAACCCCTAAATTTCTTTCTTTTTTTGTATCACTTCTTCACGTTGATTTTATATCTTGCTTTTATATTTGGATTTATATTATATTGTTAGAAGATTATGTAGTTAGTTTGAAATATATATAAAGTAGTTAATTCAAAAATGTTTTTTTTTATTGTGATCTTATTGAAGATATTCTTATCGTTTTTTTTTAATTTTCTAATTGTTGTATTTTCCACATATTGTTAAACTAGAACCCGAAATATTTTCTATTTTATTAGTTGTGTATTTTCCATGTATTTTTTAATTTGAACTTGATATGTTAATATGTGTTTCTAAGGTAAATATTTTATAAAAATAATTAGTTTATCTTATTGGATATTCAATAATCACCCGCACCACCGGCTCACCCGCACGGGTTCGAAGCAGGTGAAGGATTTGCGGGTGATGGAGCGAAGCGGGTGAAGGTTTATACCCATAGAGTGAGTGATAGAATGATGATTTTCACCCATAACTCGCTCATTTACATGGTTTCCACCCTTAAATACATAAAATAATATCAATGAAGGGTAAACTAAAAAAAATATCATTGTAAAGTGAAAGGCGAAAGGGCAAGCCAAGTAGCACACAGATTCAGCATTCAACGTTGAGCAAAGCGAGCATTTGCACCATTTTGTGGGTGCTCTTTCACTTTTATCATGGTGGAGGACTTTATAAATTAATTAATTAAAATACATGTTTTCTTTAGCCTCCCAAAAATATGATGGTGGAGTATATAAAATTACATAAAATGTAGATCGAAATATTAATAACGAAAATGGGTATAGCTAGATTAGCTTTTGTTGCAAGTGTCAAAGGTTCCCCCGGAAAGTCAGAAACCCATGCTTGTTTGTCTCCCAACTCTTTTAGCCGTTTTTCAAGCAATTCATGCCCTTAATTAGACTATACGGATTATTAAAAATCTCAACCACATAGATAGTTCAATGTGCCCATCCGCGTGTCCATCCGCCATTAAGGCCGAACCTAAACCTGCACTTTTATACCGATTCAAAATTTGAGGAATAATATGGTAAAACTTCGTTTGAAACAAAGTTTTCAAAATATAAACACATCTTTGTTTTGTTGGCGCACAAACCCCCTTCTTCTACATTTTCAAAGAAAGAGAGTTGATATATGATCTCATTGGAGCTTTAACGTATTAGAAATTCAAATTTCGCAAATCAATGTCATATATTTAATGTATAGAAAAACATCGAACGTGGAACTAGGTGCTTAATTGCACCAACAACGTTTCGTAGCAACGTTGGATCCAATATGGTAAAACATCGAATAGGACACTAATGTCAGATTGTATCTAATTTTAAACGTTCAATCAGTCGTTGTACAAAAAAGCTGAGTCGGGGCTATTTCACATCCATTTTTACTTGAAAAATCAGACAAATATTCATTTTACTCGTATAAGATTATGACAAAGAAAATAGGATAGAATTACATAAAATAAGTGAAAAAATTATTTTAACATTTTGATATAGAAAAAAAAAGTGTCTAAAGATTGCACTATGAGATGTAAACAAGAGTGCAATGGATGACCCTCATTTACTCGCAATGCTCCAAACTCATCAAATTGAGTCTAGAAAGCATCATCCTATTTATCCACACTCGGGTGATAGTAAATCGTCCATTCATTTATAGAAGATAGAAGAGGTGTGTTGGGATCCAACTAGACCTATAATAAAGAAACGATAGAGTGAGTTTTAAAATTTTTGATGAAAAATAATGAGACGGAGATTAAACATACTCCCTTCGTTCTTTATTATTTGACATTTTTAAAAAAGACGCGTTTTTTTAGAAAGGTAAAAACTATATAAAATATCATTTTTATTCAATCCTTCTGAATAATATTATAATTATTACTAATAAGTATGAGATTATTAAAAAAAGTAAATATTTTATATATTTTTTATCACCCTATAAAACGTGTCTGAATAGTAAAAAGACAAATAAAAAGGAACGGAGGGAGTATCATTCTTTCAACAACAAAAAACATATTGTTCTCACGGCGACGAAATGGTCTTGCTTTCCAATGTAAGCTAAAGCAAGTGTATGTCCGCCTCAGGGGCGTTAGCTGTTGTAGAGCTGAACATAGAGAGACACTTGAAAGTCTAGCTAGTGCCAAGTTAAGACAATAGGGGAATCTGATAGACCATTGCGAATACTAATCTCATGATCGATTGCTCTATTCACAAGTTCTGATACCTTGACAAACCCTATGAAATTTTGGTTATCGATAAACTATTGTAATAGGTATTCTACTATATAACAACTCATATAGAAATCCTCATGTTTGCAATGTTGCATAATTCCGCTTTCATCTATGGTAAATCGGGCTCTCTGAGCGATAAGATCGACATTGCTAAAGCTCGATATCCACAATGACTATCTCATATTTGTCTCTAACCGCCTAAAGATTTCGGAATATGAATAGATCCACGTTATATCAACCCTAATTGAACCCTACCTAGGGATAATCTATTTCTATCAATTTTGAAAAAAAATAGTTATTTGGAAGCCGGATTGGAAAAATTAATTTAATTAGCTCCATCTCGTTCCCCTCCACCCCCCTCTCTCTATTTGCTCCACCCCCTCTAAAACATCTAGGATCGATTCCAAAAAAAAATTTCACCGTGCCCACCCCACCATCTCCATTCAAACACAAAGTGGAGATCTTCAACACATGACGGTGTACCGAGTAGTACACCGCTAAACTATTTATGTTATAAAACAATATTGAATTTTTTTTATAAAACTATATTTAACTTATATATACTTATATTAATATATTTATAAAATTTTATCATATGTGCTAAAAAAATAAAAAAAAATTAATATCTAAAATAATCCATATCTTCTTTATCAATAATTTTTTAAATATGATTTGTTATGAGGGTATAGAAGTTGAATATAAATTTATAATTATTTTTTGGAGATTGTTTTATAATGAAAATAATTTAGTGGTTTACGAAAGATCCGGACTCAGAAGCACAACCTAAACATATAAAACTATAAAAGGTTTGAACGGAAAAAAGTAAAGAAGCTAAAAGTGGGATTGATCTTTTTCAATACATTACATTTATTCGTAACGTCATCCAGCACCTTTGACCCCCCCGCCCATTGTTGGGTGTTGATACACGCCCCCATATTCCATCCATCCACTCTCTCAGTAGTCAGCACTCCCAAGCCCACCTCATCCTCCATTTTATACCCCTCCCCTTCTTCTCCACTTGCCTTTTTCTCTCTTCCTACTTTTGTTGCATTGCTTCTTCCTCCACCATTAATTTGTTGTTTGTTTCTTTGTTTGTTACAACAACTACTGTCTCTCTACTACTGTCTACTACTTGAAACTTGAAACTTGAAACTTGAAAGAGATAGAGAGAGATATGAGGAACGAGGAGGAAATGCCGAGCTACTTCAGGTGCCCCATCTCCCTCGACCTCATGAAGTTCCCCGTCAGCCTCTCCACCGGCGTCACCTACGACCGCTCCAGCATACAACGCTGGCTCGACTCCGGCCATAACACCTGTCCCGCCACCATGCAGGTCCTCCCCTCCCCAGACTTCGTCCCCAACCTCACCCTCCTCCGTCTCATCCGGATCTGGTCCCTCAACCTCAACCTCAACCTCAACTCTGATGCTTACTCTCTCTCCCCCTCCCACGCCTCTTCCCTCGCTCATGATCTCGCCTCCTCCGACCACGATGACGACCGCTTCCTCAGCCTCCTCTGCTTCGCCTCCCAATCGCCTGAAAACGCCCGCCTTCTTTCCCGGAACGACGCCTTCTTGCGGCTTCTTGTGCGCAAAACGACGCGTGTTGGCCACGACGACACCGGCGTTGTTGAGGCCTCCGTGAAGATTCTCCTGGAGATTGCTCGGTCTTTCCGCGACGACGACGGCGGTGATTCCCATTCCAAATCCAGTCTCCGAAGCTACTTCCTCAATCAAGATTGCCTCTCTTCCGCTGGCCGGATCCTGGGATTCGCACGCCGTGATTCGCGAATTGCGGTCGCTGAACTCATCGAAGCCCTAGCCTCCGACTCCGACACCAAAATCGCCGTTCTCGACTGCGATGAAATTCTCACAGAACTGATTCGAGGACTGGATCCAATTCCGGATCAGAATTCTTCCAATTCCAAGCCCGATCTATCAGTATCCGACGCCTTTCTCTCCTGCATCGTCTCCCTCTCTACCGCGAAGATTAACAAACAGAGGCTTGTCCGCGCCGGCGCAGTTCGCGCTGTCGGGAGCCTCCTGACGCGGCACGAGACCGGCACCGGGGCGACGGAGGGTGGGATGAAGCTCCTAGAAGGCCTATTGGGGTGCTCGGAGGGGAGATCGGCGATATGCGGGGACAGGGAGTGCATAGTAGGGGTGTTACGGAGGCTGATGAGGTCGCCTGAGAGCGGGATAGCGGTGCTGTGGAGCGCGTGCTGCTGGCTGAGGGACCAGAGGGCGAGGGAGGCGGTGGCGAAGGAGGCGAACGCTCCGACGAGGATACTGCTGGTGATGCAGAGCGGGTGCTCGCCGGCGGCGAAGAGGATGTGCGGCGATCTGCTAAGGGTTTTCAGGGCGAATTCCGAGACGGCCAAGTGTTTGGGTAGTTACGATACTCATTCCAGTCATATCATGCCCTTTTGATTTTCGGTTATTGGATGAGATTTTCATTTGGAAGGTGGGGTTTAATTTGTATTTTTTTTTTGGAAGATTTTTGTGGCGGGTGAAAGGGAAATTTTTGGTGAATTAATACAAAGGAAATATAAATATTCTTTTTATGTTATATCTCTATTAATTATTACTGTAATTAATTGATCTTATTCTCTAAGAACTCGTTTGGTTGAATGCGGGAAGTACAATTCCCGGAAACTTACTTCCCATGAATTGAATTCTCGTGAAATGTACTTCTCATGAATTGACAAAGTCGTTTGGTTGAATTATGTTTTTTACAAATATAAATAGGAAAATAAAGAAAATTACATTAAAAAGGTGGAAGTTGAACTTATCTAGTCCCCTAGGTAAGTGAACTTCCTACGATTGGGAGAAATTGAAATTCTTGTGAAGTTGAATTCTTGAAATTCTCTTTCTGTCAACCAAACACAGGAATATATTTTACTTCCTGAATTTTTAAACTTCCTGGGTTTTTAGGGTGTTATTAGATACACCGCAAATTTTTCATCAGAAATGCACGTCCTTTTCAACGTGCAACCCTTTTTCACTAATTAGCACTTATAAAAATTTAATTAACCCACTTTAACCCTACACGTCGGAATTGACGTGCAGGGTTTGGGGTGTATATAGCGGAACCGGGGTTTTTAACTGAGCAATCAAACGAGTCCTAAAAAACTTTTTTCTTCCTTGTGACATTTTTCTAATTTCGTAGATGAATATTGGGAAGATGATTTAAACTACATAAGTGACATATCATACTCAATTTGACATCCACACCCACGTTACCACGTACGTACGTTTTGTTTATTGAGAGCTGTCACGGGGATTGGAAGTGCCTTCATTCGTTTTAATTTTATTTTTAAATTAATTTAATTTATCGATTAATCTCAGCCATTCAATTATACTAAATTAGCGGTTAAGATTTGTTAACATTTAACACCGTAAGACTTGTTAACATTTGATCCAAATTCTATATATATATAGTAATATATATAATATATAAAGCTTTGCTTCCAATTTTATCTATGAGAGAATTTGGTGATTTAGATCCTTAAGCATATTTAGTTAGGTAGTTAGGCCCATTAATTGTTTTTTTAGCTTGCGTAGCCCTTATTAATTGTTTATTCGGTATCTAGACCCTTCCTCGGTTCCTCCATCCTCTCGTATCTCTCTCTCTCTTTCTCAGGTGCTCCTTCCTCTATCCTCTTCGTTCTCCCCTAGTGAATCTTCGATTCTCCGGATCATATTTCCATCAATCACGGCAGTTCTATCTTTCAATCTTCCTTTTACCGTCGGCGGTGGCTTGGTCACTCTCCTTCGGCTGGTTATTGGTGTTTTCCCCCAAATTTGCGTCCAATGACTTCGTCTCCATGTATGTGGTCTTTGTTCACAACTCGTTCTCATCCGATTTTCTTGTTCTATTTGCTGATTACTTGTTATTGTGTATCCTAATCCTTGTTTAATTTTGTTTATTTCGAACATTTGGTTTATTTTACTGTATCTAGGGTTTATATGATTTTAGATGCTCTTGTGTTTTAGGTGTGATTGATGCCATTATTTTAGTGTGATTCCACTTTTTTGTTTAGAGGATATGGTTGTTTTATGTGTATTTATCTGTTTTTTGCATTTTCGGTTCATATTTGTTTCTTTTTTGTCATTTTTTTTCTGTTCGGTGGGGATGTATCTACTTGTGTGTTGTGAAATTGGTTCCATGTTAGTGTTGGTTATGTATTAATATTGGTGATTGTTTAGGTTGTGAACTATGTTGTCCCTTTTGTGTCTGGCTATGGTCTTTGATTCCAGTTTTAAGTTAGGTGAACTATGTGTTACATTCCTGTGTTTTTGTAGTGTTCTGTTTTTTGTAGTGGTTGTCATCTTTAGGATTTTGATGACAGTTTGTGTTTATTCAATTCATTTTGGTGACAATCTTTACCTCTTTGTGTCTGTTTTTGTCTTTGATTCCAGTTTTAAGTTAGGTGAAATCTGTGTCACATTTTTTTGTTTTGGAAGTGGTTGTCATCTTTGGATTTTGATGCCAGTTTGTGTATATTCAGTCCATGTTTGGTGACATTTTTTTATTCCAGTTTTTTGTCTTTGTTTACTATATCCCATTTTCTTTGTGATTGATTCCATTTCTGGTGCTTGTTTTGGTGACATCTTTGTATTGATTCCATGTCTTCTGTATACAACATTCCTTCTTACCTCAACTGATGTCAAGGATGACTTACCTTGCCCGGTTCGTTATTTATCCGTTCGATTTCTTCTTTTTTTTTTATAGTTTGTGTTATATGTTGTCTTTTTCCTTATTTTTCATTATTTTTTTGTTTGTTTGTTTGTTGGTATTATGTAGGTGTTTGATTATATTCGTGATGATATGGATACATTTGTTGGGAAGTATAACCTATACTACCGTGCTGATATTGAGCGCTGCTGATTGGTCTTCCATGTCCTCTTCCTTTCTCCGTCGCATCATTTGGTTCGCTGACAAGTTGAAATTTTCCCAACAACTTGTCAATTATTTCATGTTTCATGAGTTAAAAACCTCTAAAACTAGAGAAATGTGGTTCAAACTTAAATTTTCCTATCTTGTTCGTTTTTCCATGTCTGAATTTGCTGCTGTAACGGGTCTAAAATGTGCATTTGACCATATTGTTGTTGTCCCTGCTACAAGCACTATGTCTGTTTTAGGGGTGGATAATATAATGTATGATGATTTGATTGATCTCTTCTGTAGAACACCCAAGAATGCACCTAAGAAACTGCTTATTGCCTATGTTCTGATCATTGATGGGATTTTATTGATGGGTTTGTTAGGAACCAGATTGTGTCTCTTGCATCTCACATGACTAAGTTCAATGATTATCCTTGGGGTAGGTTAGTTTATGTCGAGACTATCTCATCCTTGATGAAGGTTAATCGTGCATCTCGAACTAAATCCTCTAAGCATCCCAAAGAAATGGATAAGAAGAGTGGTGATAATGGTTCTAAGAAGACTCCACCCAAGGGTGGAGATGCGAAAACTGCTAAGTCAAGGAGTGGGTTTAATCTGCTAGGCTTTCCACTTGCTCTTCAGGTTCTGTTTCTTTTCTAAGTTCTGTTTGTTTTTGTGTGTTGTGTGTGTGTTTTTGTGCGTGTGTTTTCTGTTGTTTTATTTTTTTTCATCACAGGTTTGGATCTTGGAAGCTTTCCCCAAGATTCCACCTATTGTCCATTGTACTGTTGTAGTTGATGACATAGATCGTTCATTTGTGAAATGGAGTCTATCCTCTACTAAGGTTGTCACTGCTCGGCATATCCAGCTTGAGTTTCTTAAGACTTCCATGGTAATTTCTCTATGTTTGTTTAAGTATATTCCTTATTTAATTTTATCTTATTGGTATATATGTGTTACAATTGTGCTTTTAATTGTAGGACACGATATATCCTACCTATGGTGAATACTTGGATTCTCCATCGATGGCTTTCTCTAATGAAATTGATGATGCAAATGTCGCTGCCTATCAAGCTTGGTTGTCGCATATAGCTTCTTCAAAGTTAAATGTTGTAACTGATGCAACCACCAATGATGCTACTCACCAGATTTTGTCATCTCCTGGGCTCATGGATCAAGTTGTCCCATATACGAATATGGAAGTGGTTGATTTGTCTCCTTCATCTGTTTCTGTTAGGACTCGGTCTAAAGCTGCCTCTCCTCATTTGTCTCTTCCCATGGAGGGTCCTTCTAGGAAGAGGAAGTCTGGTGTGTCTCCTTCTTTTGTTTTTGATTCCCCACATAAGAAGCGTGTTGTTGGTGACAATTCTCCGATGCTTGTGGCTGGTACCATGACTTCTGTTCACCCTGTTTCTCCCCCAAAAGTCTCTAGTCTCAGTGGAAAATTTAGCCTCAAGAATGTTATTGCTGCCAGTAAGGGGAAGGAGAAGGTTAATGAACCTGATTTTCTGCGTGCGAAAGAGAAATAATGTGAAGGTTTTGTTGAGACAGTAGGTAATTAAGGATGCAGCCGGTGGTAAGGGTCCGTCTGTTGACAATGGTGGCATCAACTCAGCTGGGACTGATTGTCTAACAACTATTCAAAAACATTTGGCATTGATTGTTGATTCTGTCTTACGTGTTGAAGCTAGATGTATGGGCATGAATTCAGTGGTCAATCGGTTGTACTCCAAGGTTGCTTCCATCAAATCAGATGTCGATTCTCTCAAAACTAAGTTTGATTCCCTTCAATCTAAAGTTGATGCAATTCAGGCAGCCATTGATTCAAAGAATGCAACTCCTTTATATGGGTCTTCACCAGGATTGCCTGCTTCTGACAAGTCACCCCACCTGCATTATGACGTTGACATGGATGAACTTATCGGGATTAGAGACATTTGTTCCCAATTATCTGAGCACCAACCTCTTTTTGATAAACTTATCCCTACTTCACAGATGACACCTTCTGACGTTCCCTTGAGCTAGCCTTTGCCCACTTTACCTTCTGATGTTCCGATGTCTTTGCCTTCTGATGTTCCAGTGAGTCCACCGTCTCCTTCAATTAAGAAACCTTCCAAGGTTCTGGCTGTAGCTGTCCCACTTAGGAAATCAACCCGTGTGGGGAAGGTTGCTGCTGTATTGGAAACTCCCTACACTCGAGGTGGTAAGAAGAAGCGTTCAATGCCTAGGAGGCCGAAATATTCCTATTTTGAATATGATGATCGGAAATGCTTTTATGATATGATATATTCTGATGAGTAAGTTCTACACTTGTTTTTTGTTTTTATATAAGTTATCTTTGTGTCATTATTTCATTCATTGTTTTACTGTTTTTTTCTTTTATATATATATATATATATATATATATATATATATATATATGATTTACCATATGCTTTTATTCAGATTCTTCCATATTTTATTGCAGGGATATTTGTCCTCAAATTGCGGGCAATGAGTGTAGGCTGGAAAAAAAGTTTTTCTGTGAGCTTGTTGCAAAGCAACATTGGTTGCGTGATGATGTAAGTGACCTCAACTATTATGTTTATCATTCATTCTTTTCTGTTTTAGGGTCATCAGAAGTTTAACTTCCACGTGTGTGTTTTAGCATAGGAGAGGCCATGTCTCATCTTAGGCATCATATTCAGTGCAATGCGGACAAATACAATGACATTGTTATCTTGGATTGCGTTTGGTCTGCAAAGTTCAATGTAAAGTTTTTCGAGAAG
Source organism: Persicaria maculosa (assembly GCA_963922045.1). Taxonomy (NCBI): domain Eukaryota; kingdom Viridiplantae; phylum Streptophyta; class Magnoliopsida; order Caryophyllales; family Polygonaceae; genus Persicaria; species Persicaria maculosa. The sequence goes on from OY998271.1 coordinate 42,828,040, forward strand.
TTTAAGGAAGGTAAGGTTTCATTTGGCAATACGGTTTTCAAGTATCTTGATGGGCTGTTGCCAAAGTGTTGTCGAAAATCATGGCTTGGTGCAAAGATTATCTACACTCCCTTCAACATTAGAAATGAACACTGGGTTGCATTAGGGATTGATTTGGTTGAAGGTAAAGTAAATGTGTATGATTGTAATATCCCATTTACTGGTGATGCCGAGCTGCATACTCTCTTGGCACCTATCTGTACTCTGTTACCAGCTTTGTTTAGAGAGTCTGGTCATTTTTCACATTTGGGTGGAATCATTGAATCTGCTTTTAAGGTGGACAGAGTAAGTGACCTTCCTTAGGATAGTGACGGGTAAGTATATGTTTTATTTTTATAAGATTTATGCATTTATATATATCGCCAAATGATATAGCATGATCTAATTTCATTTTCATTTGGAATTTCATTGCAGTGGTAGCTGTGGTGTTTATACTATCAAGGCTATCGAGGAATTAACTTTCGGTGGAAATGTATATGAGTTCACTGATGACCTGGTCCAAGCATATCGCGAGAAGATGGCGATTGAGCTATCTCAGAAGTGCTGGAATGTTACCACTTTGGGTTGATGCTTATTTTGTATGAATGTTGGTGATATAACTACATTAGAGCTTGCAAGCTCGCATTTTTGTAACCACGGAAGTTTATGTCCTCCGTACATTTGGTAGTAACTATGGGTTGTTTAACTGATTTGGAGTTGATCCTTAGAGCTTGCATGCTCTCTTTTGTGTTCTAATGTTGACATTTAAGTATATATAACTTCAAATATATGTTTCGGTCCTAGCTTATTTGAGCTATTACTTTGATTGATTCCATCCCATTATGTTGTGGCTTGTGTGTATGTGTTTATGGGTGTCTACCCCCTCTTTTATCTATCTCAAACAAATCAATCCACCTCTTTTTTTTTTTTTGCAATTCATTCTTTGTTTCTAGTTTGATCATTTACAGTTTTTGAATCACATCCCATTCCTTAATTCGTTCATCCCACTTTATCTACCTTCTATTTTTGGTCCCAACCAATGTCATCAACTGAGATTGAATGTCCTTACTCGTTTGTATCACCACATTTTGTTATTTCGAACGTTTTTGGTATCCTGGTGATGCCAACTTTTCATTCAAGTGATGACAGATCACACTTTGTGTGTTTTTAAGTTTATTTCAAACTAATCTTATAGACCTGCATATCCTTGTATTTAAGTATTTCATCATCAATGAAGTAACATCTATATTAATGTATAAACTATAGTTTATACTCAATATATATTCAATTTATATAGAACAAATAAAATAGGTATCCAATCTATTAGCTGAAATTCATCAACTTGTGTCTATATTTAAAGAAAAAAAATTTGAAATAAATGAGTTTTTGTGGTATGTAAAGCTATCACATTTCTGCTTGTGTGCTGTTTGATGCTTTGTGTGGGCATGTTAGCTTGTTATTCCCTATCCCCCTGCAATTGCTACACTTGTATGTATCGTTTCTTTTCTTCCTTTGCCCTTCAAGAATTGATGGAATCCGGGCTTTTCTTGGTCTTCCACTCTTCTTACGCACTACTGGTGGATGGCATTTGACATTTCTGATTTCGTCTGGCACATACCAATCTTCCTTAGAAGGCACTGGGTATATGGTTTCTTCGTAGGCCATGCTCCAAGCCTAAATTTTGTAGTACTCACTCACAAAATCAATGATGTTGAGCTTCATCCTTTGAATTACAGCTATAACATGGACACACGGCATACAATCTACATCAAAAACCCTGCAGCAGCATGTCTTTCGTGCCAAGTCAACGACACCAGTAAACTTCCCACCGTTTATTTGGTATTGTGTATCATTCAACACTTGCACTTCGTATCTCCCTACCCGCTCATACCTTGTTTGTAGAATCTCCTTCACTTTAGGAGGCAAATCAGTGATATTTGTTGATGCACTCCTACGGTCATTGAACCATTCTGCCATTTTGTTCTTAATATGATCAAACAGTGCAACAACTGGGTAGCCTCGAGCTTCTTTCAATACTACATTTATACATTCTACATTATTCGTTGTCATAAGGTTGTACCTGTCACCTTGGAAGTGCGCTCGTGACCATTTTTGGAAATCTACATCTTCGAGGTATTTTCCAATCTCGTTGTTGATGTCACAGATGCTTTTGAAGTAGCCTTCAAATTCGCTTATAGTGTAGCATTTAGATGCTTTGCTGACAAAATGAATGACCCCTCTGTTTTTGAATCTTGCCTTTATATTCTGTTTCAAATGGCGTGTGCAAATTACATGCTTTGCAGAACTGTATACCTCTTCTACAGCCTTGTTGATGCTTTGGTGCCTATTAGATGCAAAAATGAGCTCACTTGAATCTGGAATCATAAGAGACAATCTTTGAAGGAACCACTTCCATGCGTTATCATTTTCTGAGTCCGTCACTCCAAATGCAAGAGGGTAAACATGTTTGTTAGCATCCTGCGCTGTCGTTGTAATGAGAATTCCTCTATATTTCCCATGTAAGAATCCAACATCTACCATTATAACCTATAGAATGCACTTTATAGTTGTTAAACTAGTATAAGTATACACATTTATTAGACAAAAGTTGTTTTGTGTTTACCTTTCTCATCACATTAAACCCTCTAATTGATGCTCCGAACGATAGGAATGCATACTTGAATCGGTTAGTTGCATCAATCTCCAAGCATGCATATGTGCCTGGGTTTACTTGTTGCGTCATGTGGAAGTATGATGGCAACATTTCATAACTTTCCTCTAGTGTATCTCTTATCAAATCTTATGCCAATCCCTTTGCTTTCCATGCTTTCCAGTAGCTCACATGCTGCATAAACTCCTTCTGCATTGTATTTTGAATCTGTATAGGATCTGGTCCTTTTTTTACACCTTCATACCTTCATCCACTATATGTAACAAGTAAGCATGTTTATTCATGAGTCACATTTTATCAAAGTTGAACAACATTTATTAATTGTACACACATTGTTCACCACACAACCCTACTGCATCTTTATGTATATAACTGATATAGTGTAATTGATATAATTCTCATTATGCATACCTTATCTTCATCTTTTCCGCAATAGCTTGGTATGATGGTTTCCGATGCTCCTTGCACCTAACTGAAAATGAACAAGTGTGCTCTCCATTCAGCTTCCTAACCTCAAAGTGTCTTGAATTCTTTATACGTGTAACTACTACTGTCCACTTGCAGCTGGCATCAATACAAATGACTTTGTATTTTGTTTGATTTGATTTCTTCGTTCGGAATTGGAAGTTCTCCTTCACTGCTTGATTAGCAACTGCAGTCTTTAGATGATTTTTTGAGTTGAACATCTGACCTACATAGATGAAATCAATCTCATCTATTTCATTCTCAAAATGCCATGCACTTTGATCTTCATCGTTGGAGCTCTGTGTATCTGCTGATGCAACATCAGTAAGAGCAATTGCTAAAGTGTCATCTACACTAGTAGTTTGCAAGTACTCCGTATACACTGTGATTCCACTTGTTTGCTGAACAGTTTTAGTTACTTCACTCCCATTCATCTTTTTCTTTGTTTCAACATGTAATGGCAAAGACCAAGCAACTTGAGGCACTTCATTTATGGACATGAATACTTTGAGATCATCATCTTTGCTGATTGTAAAGGGAGCTTTCAGTTTTTGTAATGGATGCAGGTGACTTAACCTCAACTCATATGTTTCTAGGCAAATGTCAAACCTATCCCTAATCATCTCCATCAATGTTTCCAACTCAATATTGTTTTGAATCACAAATGCCTTTGACACAAGATCACCAACATACTCACAATACCCATTTGTAATCTTCAATTCTCCTCCAACACAGACAGTCAAAATTTTCAGATCCATATTTCGACAGGGGGTGGGAACAGATTCTGCATTCATAAAACAGATGGGAATTTCATCATTCTATTGTTCCTCATAATCAGATTTAATTGCAAAAAGCACACTCGCTTGTTTAGCTGGTACTTCATAGAAGAAACCCTAGATTATCAAATTGAGGACTGAAAAGGGGCAATTAAGATGTATAAATTGAAGTTTTATCGAAAAATTATGAGTTGTACCTTGGTTTTATATCAAATCGTTGATATCAAGTCGTGTCTGAGTCTATATTGCGTTGTTGATTGCCATTGGTGAAAAATTTCGAGCTATCTGGACTCTTGATTTTGTAGGAGTCATCAATGGATTCGGATTCGTAGTTGAGTTGGAATCTCTAAGCTTGTGCTTGCTTTTTTGGTTTGTTTTCAAGTCGATCGAGTACGAAGGAGACGGGGTGATGACAGGTTGATTTAAGCTTGATTTCGGATGCTCGCCATTGGAGATTTGGAGGTTGATCACAAGGAGTTTGATGGAGGCGACGGGGTGATGACAGAATACGCGCCTGGGAGGTTGCGTGCGGTGGAGGGGTCTACCCTAAGCTAATTAAATTAACTTGGGGGCTAGGTACCTAATTAAACATTCAAAAGGGGCCAACTACCAAAATCACCCAATAAATAAACTAATATAGTATGCAAGTAAGGGATCGATCCCATAGAGAAACAAGTATCTCGATATATTTTGTATTTATCAATTGAAAGGAAAAACATGAAAAAGAAAATAAAAGAACACAATATAACCAAATGCAAGTAATATGAATAAGAGAGATGTTTCCGCCTACAAATTATCGACTTTGATTGACATTATTGGTCATTGAATCCAATTAAAGTTATTTCCTACGTTTTCCTCTCATCTTAGTTTGAATAGATTAAAGCACACCGAGTGCAATTAACTTCTTACACCTTTATCCAATCAAAACACGGTTAAGATTTAACATAAAGATAACACAATGTCCTAAGAATCTGGGCACATAAATAATATCAATTAAACACGATAAATCAATATTTAAGATATATGTCAACTCCCTACATAATCATACTTCAACCACGGAATTCACAATCCTGTGCATGCTACGGTGCCACTACGAATATAATACAAATACAAAAGTATTAAATCCTAGCAAGAAATCAATATTACCAAGGTCGCGAATTAAGATAACACTAATAACATAAGCAATAACACACAAAGAAGTTAAAGGGATTAAAGAAAGGACATACACTAAATTTGCTAGAAACTCACAAACAACCATCCATGTCTCGAAAGTGTAGGAGAAAACAATAAAAATTAGCCAAGCATGGCTTGCCTAATTTCCCTCTTTTGAATGGATAGTAAAAACCTTAAAATAATGAATGAATGTTGCTATAAAAGTCTGAATTGTTAGATGCTAATTCCTAGGGATTTTCGGACATAAGAATATATAGGGAACAAGAGGCCCGAAAACCCTAGATTCTTACCTAAAAAGATAAAAGAGAAAATATCCTAAATGATAATTAAAAATCCTAAAAATATTAAATCCTAATTTAAATAATAGAAAATCTCAAATCTGAATATATCAACCCATTACGAATGGATAGACATTTAGATTGGATAGAGTTTTCACCTAAAAAGATAAGATTTGAAGTTTCGAAGTGATCCTTTGCTGACGCTATCGCTGCTGCAAAAAGACTTCTCGCCGCGGTGACATGTTGTATGCTTCGCGTGCTTCTCGATGGCACTCACCATGGTGACATGGGCATTTTGTCGTGGCGACTCGGGTCTTTCGCCGCAGCGATAGGATGGGTTCTCACCACGGTGAAAGGGGTACGTAACTCGCCGCAGTGACAGGGCTCGGTCACCATAGTGAAAAGGGGTAACTTGCCACGGAGACTTAGAACTAAGTCTTCAAGTGGTCCTGATTTGGGTCGCGACAGCGACTAGGATTTTACCACGGCGACAGCTCTAACTGACTGAACTTGTAATGCACTTTCTAGAGTCGTCGTTCATTCGATTGACGTGCATGAATAGGCGTTGGAAAGCTCTTTTCAAGAACTACAACTCTCACGAAGACATAAGAACCTAATTCAAAGTATTCAAAAACCAAAAGATGAGTTTTATTTTCATTTTATTCGTTTTGGCTCGTTCCTTAGCTCCTCGATTCAGCTTCTAACCCTTCCCTGGCATGTTCCTTTCTCTTTGGACTTCCTTCTTTAGCTCTTCCAAGTCTTTCCATAGCCTTCTTAGCTTCATTCCTCGTGCTTTTTGCCTTGGATCTATGAATCTGCATAAATCAACCAAAATAGTGTAGTTTTTGAACTTCACAACTAAAAGAGAAATATGCGAAATTCACTCTAAAACATGACTATGTGACAATGAAATGCACCTACAACTGGCCTATAATGGCTACTGAAAATATGCATTATCACCTAACCCTACCAAATAATTCCGACTAACCTAACTAATTTATTTGGCAAGTAAGGGTCGAACCCAAGGAGACTTTTGTTATTCACGTATTCAATGAGTGCCCAAAAGATGAGAAAATGGAAGAATGTTGTAAAGACCCAAAATTTTTAAAATATTATGTTATGAGTTACAATTTAATTTCAATAATAAATTTATGAGATTCCAATTTTTTTTTAAAAAAAAATTAAAAATCTCTCCGTCCTCGATCAAACTTATTTTATTTTATTTTCTTCGAAGGAAATCCGACATATATTTAAATTCAATTTAAAAACATATATATTCCGTTATCTTATACCAAGACTTGGATATATTTTCTTTCGGGTTTCGAGTTAAGAATGAAGTATTGTTCTAAACATATGGAGGTGAGTATGGCAATGTTTTATGGTGTTTTCAATTTAAATAAAACGTATGGGATTGAATGTGTTATTTAGATGTGGTATAATGGTTGCATAACAGAAATAACAAAATGGTTTTGCGATTTCTCGTAATTTAACGTAACCCTAATTGAGATGTATAATACCGCATTTGGGAACCCTAGCCGCCCCATCCCTTTCGCTTGTTATCCTCAGATTTGAAGAAGCCGCCCTACCCTGTCCTCCTTCTTCATTTCAGATCTAAGAATCCCGCACCAGTCCACTCCTCTTCCATTTCTTTTTTTTAGATCGAAGAAGAGGGAAGGTCTCAAACTCCCTTTCATGGCTTCTTCCTCCCTTTCGTTGTTCATCCTCCTGCTTCCTGTCCTCATCTTCGCGCTCAGCCTCCTCGTTCTCTCTCTCAAAACCGAATTCAGTTCGAGCTCCCATGGCTTCCATTCTCGCTTGCTCTCCATCTCTCTCTCTCTCTCTCTCTCTCTCTCTCTCTCTCTCTCTCTCTCTCTCTCAGATCTAGCATCCTCTATCTTTCGACCTCCTTCTTCTCCTCCTCGTCGATCCCATCTCGCACATTGCTGAATCAGCTTGATGCCAAAATCGAAGGAAGACGGGTTGCCTCCCCGACCATTGTCGTCGAAGCTAAAGCTGAAGCGACTCCGGATTTCGAGCTCTCTTCGAGGCCAAGGCTGGAGCGGCGCTTCAACCCACCACTGTCGGCGATTCTCCTCCTACGAGCAACCCAAGCCAATAGCAGCACCACCTCCGCCTTCCCCACTATCGAGCTCTCTTGCTGTAGACGCGAGGCTTGGGCCTAGCCGCTCGACTCGAAGCCATCTTCTACAGCCTTGACATTGACGAGGTCGTGTGAGGGCCTGGTAGCTGCAACTTGGGACCAGAGCTAACTTAGCTTCGAACCCTCCTTCCGAGCCTCGACCCCTTTCTTTTCTTTGGGAATCTGGGTATACCTTCTGGGAATCCTTCTTCTCTCTTAGATTCAAATTGTTTTCATTTGATTGATGAACTATCTTCTACATTAGATTTGGCCTTGAATTTAATTGAATTGATTGGCATAGCTAAATTGGGTAACTTTTGTACTCTCGAAGATGTTGCCTTGCTAAATGGAATTGTGTTATTTGAGTTATTGTGAAATCACCGTTGCTAAATGGAAAACAAATGATGTTAGTAATTACCATTGGGCTCATGAACTTCACTTATTAGAAACAATAGCTTATTAGCACATACATACTTATACGTATTAAATAACTAGAGTGCTGCTTCCTTTAGGGGTTTTGGCTGTAAATTAAGTGGATTAGTAGGATTTAGTTACCCGGCAAATAAAAAGAGTTAAAAGGTGTGGTGGTGACAGGACGAAATCGTTGTGTATCCTATCAAAAGAAAACTCAAACCTACAAACTAGTATAGTGAGCAAGTAAGAGGTCGATCCCACGGAGAATCAAGTATTCCTATGTAGAGTGTATTTACCAATTTGTAGAAAAGATGGGTTTTGAGTGGTTTAGAATGAGAAATATTGACAAGTTAGGAGAATCAATAATTAAGAGATAGTTTCACCTACAATTCTCAATCCTATTTGGTGAATTCGATCCTTGTTTCCTACTCAAATTCTTTTCTTTTTCCAATCAAATGTTCTTATCTTGATTTGAATAGATTATTAGCCATATGAGTTCTAATAATCCCTTACTCCTAGGCAATCTTAACATGGATTAAGGTTTAATCCTAGGAATAGCAATAAGTCTCAAGATGTATAAAGCTTATAAGCAATATCAATCCCCTAAAGAACTAATATTTAACCTATAGTCAACTTCCTACACATTCAAGCTTTCTAACGAAGTCCACTAGAACATGTTTGCTACAAAAGATTCAGAATCATAACGAACAATTCAAAACCCTAGCGATGATGAGATCCTAAAAAGGTGATCAATCAAGATAGCATCAAACACCATAAAACATTCAAGCACAAAGAAGATGAAACATATGATGCAAATAAGAACAAGAATAGAAAACTCACAATTCAACCAAACGGAGTCTCAAATCGTAGGCGAAACCAAATAGTTTAGCCCTCCATTGTCAAACGATTGTCAAAAGATTGGATGATAAAACAACCTAAAACAAGCCATTAAAATAAGACTAAGAACCGACCTAAAACCCTAGAAAGTGTTTTCCAAAGATAGACCCAACTTAGGAAAGATATAAAAATCGGCGCTGATTCGGCCCAGCAAGGCCGCGGGCGCTGCCTCCCAAGCCGCGGGCGCGGCTAATGCAGTGAGCTCTGAAATTCTGGCAGCAGGCGCTGCCTTGGTGGCCGCGGGCGCGGCTTTTCCAGCCTATAGCAAATTTTCCGTTATGAATTTGGTTTCGATGTCAACATGAAAGTTGTAGCTCTAGAAAAGAGCTTTCCAACGAATGCTTATAATAGTCAATCGGACCACTGAGGCCTCCAGAAAGTGCGATACAAGTTTAGCTTGTCGGGCAACAACTTTTGTTGACTTGTTCTTCACTTAGGCTCTCGAACTTCAATTCCGCTCTCATTCTCTTCTTGTAGAATCCTCTTCTTGACTCTTCCTTAATCCATGAGCCTCCTTGTTCCTTGTCGGGATCCACATCTACCTGAAATAATCAATAAAAACGTGTAGATTCCGACTCCACCAACATGGCGAGTAAATATGCAAATTCTACTTAACTTATGCATGTTATGCACCTTAACTAAGCTTAATGCAACCTATTATGGCTACCTAAATGAGCTCTATCAGGTGGTAATTACTCTACCTTCAAAAAGAAAAAAAAATGTGTTCGCTGATGGCTAAGTGCATATGGAGAAATGAAATAGTAGATATATCATGTTTGAAGTTGAGTTGATTATACCCGAAATGATTAATGAGTTAAATATAAATAAGTGGTTAAAGAATGACTACCTTGATCTACTTGAGTTGGAATTGGGTTCTTAATCCTATACTCGTATGCTTCTAAACTTGCTTGTAGTTCTTGTGATGAGTAATTTCTTATAATTGAAGTTATGAACGATTTTGGGAAATATATATCAACTTACCCTAGATGATGTTTTTAGTGAATATTGAACTTTAAGAGACTTACTAGGATGCTAATGTACTTGATGAGCAAAATCTTAGAAGAGTAGCTAAGATATGGTCAAGCGTATAGGGTTATATAAAAGACATCTTGGGAACTTGTTATACTTGTAAACTTGTTGTTGTGCTTATCGAGTTATGAAATTGGTTAGTTTGACTTGATATCACTACCTCATATTTAAGTTAGGTAATTTGGTTGACTAGAGTAATAATAGGGATGTTGTAGGTTCGTCAATTGGTTGAATTCTAATGTAACTATGTAAGAAATGTCTTGAGAGCTTGATGTGCCTTGTGAACTTAATATACATGGACTTCCTTGGTGTGACTATGACCTTAAAATATGGTTTAGTTACAACTTAATTAACCTTAGTTCTTATATGTCGACTTACCTTGATTTATTCCTTGAGCATGATTTGTTATGCGAATTTTGATAAATAAGACTTGATGATCCTTGGTGTTGCGAACTTATGAATTTGGTTGAGTATTTGAGGATTTGATAAATTATGAATTACATGAGCAATTATTAAGCAAAACTTGAGTTTGATCTAAATTAAGATGTTTTGAGTGATGATCTTGGTAAGACTTGAAACTTAGTTTCGTACTTGATGAGAACAAGGTTAAATGAGAATGATGGTTATAATGAGAATGCGAGATTACTTGGATAAAATATTGTTTAGTTTGTGAAGACTTGGAAACCTGCTTGTGTGTTGATTAAATATGTATTGATGAGCTATTCCTTGCTTATTACTTGCTAGTGTGATTGAATGATTCTCTGAGTGGCTTACTTGCTGATGGATGATTCTCTGAGTAGCTTGTTTGCTGGGTAATTGGATGTCAAGACTCCAGGTAAGTCCTCCGGGGCTTGCTCAAGTGATTAGACCTCATGTCTGATGTGTCATATAGTATGTAGGTGTTGCATATGCATAAAAGCATGCCATGTAGTATCATGCTTAAGACTTGCACTTATGAATGAACATCCCTATTCTCTATGTGTTTGAAATAGAACGACCGTTATCTGTGAGTTCTAGAGTCTTTGCTAGGGTCACAGGATAGCCCAGTTCCATCGGGTTTGTCCTGAGTCAGTCGTGTCGTTACATGAGATGATAGCCTAGCACCATCGGGCATGAGTATGATGAGATGAGATGATATGATATGATATGATGAGATGATATGATGATGATACCATGTTTATGTGCACAAACATGAGGAAATGGGTACCGTACTGGCCAGGTCCGCTCATGAAAAAGGGGGCGGAGTAGGAGAGGGATATGCCACTTGGCATTCTGTGTGGATCCAATTTATCGCTTTCTGCATTATATAAACTGTCAGCATGCTTGTGTGATTTAAATTCCAGTACTGTATTAGAACATCCTTTATTCAAGGTATATGCGTATTATATGGCCTCAGCGAGGACTTCCGGTCCCGCATGAGTGGCTCGACCTTGACTTGTGGTATAGTTTCAGGTACCCACTCCCTTTTGCTTGCTGATTTGCTTCTATGGCGGGGGTTTTCTCACGGGACGAGAGTGTTAAGAAGACTTCGTACATCTTACAACTTGGCTTTATAAATGTTTTCGTTTAGTTAGACATTTAGAAGCAATGTATATTTATCTCGATTTAAACTCGTTTTGTCTCTTTCGAGTTTTGACTAGTTAAATTAGGACAGATTCTCATGCGAAAGCACAAAATCATATTTGGATTATTTGACTGTTTTGAGGGTTTGAAATCCTCTTTTTCTTGAACTATATCATTAAATTAATCTGAAGATATAAATAGGGATATAACTTGAAAATGATAAATAAGCAGCTCGTACTTGGATTGCAAGATCTGGCAAAGGGATAATTCTTCCCTTTAAACGTAACCCGGATTTTATAATCTGGGCCGTTACAAATGTTTGGGTTTTATGCAAAAAAAAAGAAGTAAAAGAGCAAAGTAACAAGCACACAGTTTTGATAGTTGTGCCAATATGAGAAAAACCACACTTGGTTAACTATATCCAATTTCGATTTTATCTCGATCCTTTAAATTCCTAAAATTTATTATTCCTTAGCAGCCTATTGTGGTAATCAACGTCACTTACACGGTTTTAAATTTCTTACTTCCAAGTATCGATTAGAGCAAACAAATAGTAAAAACCCTTATGTTGGATAACCTAGAACACATCTAATTTCAATCCAAAAAATAATAATGCATAACAAGGAAATTCAATAGGAACAAAGAGGTTAATGCAAACAGTTAATAACTCGATTGTATTTTGATGTCCGCATTTTAGTCATGTTTTATAGAATCTAATTGAGTCACTTTGATCTCTTTTGTTAGTTTTGGTGTTGAGATTAGTGTTGTTTGAGTGGATTTTTGTATTTCGCGCAATATGGAGGTCTACACAAGCTTTGGTAGTTTTTTTCTAGGATTTAGAGCCATTTTGGAGGAGTTTGGATGCCCTTTAGAGCTTAACAGAAAGTCATGAAGACATTAGAATAGCTAAGGAAGAGCAAAAGTGTTGAAGCAAGGAGAAACAACCCATTTTCACACTTTTTCACTTTGAATCAAGTTTTGACATCTTCATAAGAGTTGTAGTCCTCAAAAAAATATTTCCAACGGATATTTATATGCGTCAATCCGACGAACGAGGACTCCACCAAGTGCGTTTCAAGACAAAGCTGAAAAAGCTAAAAAAACAGGCCATACAACGCCCATACCGACCCCCATACCAATCCACCCTGGGTCGGTACTGACCACCTAACGGATAGAAAAATAAGCAGTAGAAGCCATATCGAGGTGAACAGTTCTCTGTACTGAGCCCCCTTGGGTCGGTATGGGCCATTTGTGCGCAGATTCTGTTCGAATTTTATCCCAATTTTAGATAGATTTAGATAGATCTTATTAATTAGATCGCGTTCCTTATATACACCATAAATTAACGACCAATCCGATGTTGTAACAACATCGAATCCAACGTTGTAATTTCAATTAAAAAATCTGAACGTTGTAACAACGTTGAATTAGACGTTGTTACAACGTCTAATTCAACGTTGCTAATACGGGCCAGATCGGGCCTAATATAAGATATTAAAAAAAAATTATTTACAACGTCCATTTGGACGTTGTGTGTGTGTGTTTTTTTTTGGTGTTGTGGGTGGGTGTGAAAAATTGTGTAAAATTTACCCTAGCAACGTCCGATCTGACGTTGTTAGCCCGGTTCGGCCCGATCCGATCCTTCACTTCACATATTACAACATTGGATCCGACGTTGTAATATAATTAACTCTACAACGTCGAATCGGACGTTGATTAGTAGCTTTAATCCGTGAATTTGCTGTGTATATAGGGACACCCAATCCGATTTTTCCGAAGATAAAATTAGGTTTTCTAGTATAAATAGAACCCTTTAGGGTTGATTTTAAATACACAACTTACAAAAGAAATTCCGAGACTTACAGCAGCATTTTTAGGGTTTCAAAGGTGAAATTGAGAGCTTTTCAAGGTGATTTCTTAGGCGAAAGTTTGAGAGACGTTACAAGGGATGTCAAGACGTTATTTTGATGTTGTTTTTAGGTTTTTATTGCAATTCAATTCTATTTTTCCTACTGAATTTAAAGATTTTTATTTTATTCACCATGAATATGTGTGAGTAGTCGTTTTTTCTAGGGTTGGGGTGAGCCCAACGATAGTCATGCGTGATGAATGCTATGAACCCATGTGTACTTTTATCTATCCTTTGTGCTTAAATACATTACAAAACTTGGGGAAATTCCTTATTTGCAATTAAATTGAAAGAGATAATTGTGAATTTGGATAGTAATTAGGGTTTTGAGATGAAAGTTTTAAATAACCTAATTAGGATAATTGGTAAAGTTAATTAATTTGATGAAAGTTGATTGATTGCTTTACTAGAGTTTGCGGAAGTTGACCTAATCCACAGATAAAAGTGCGACTTTTATGAGATTTGTGGTATTTGCATTCATGATTGTCGTTGTGTGATCTCTATGCCCTAGAATCTTTTTGATAATGAATTAATTCCTAAAATCATATTTTAAATTATATCCCCAAAACTCCCTACTTTGCACATCTTCTTGCTATTTCTTTGCTCTTCTAAGGTAACTAAGCTTAGGAACTGACTATCTCCCTGTAAAGACCGAAAATATTTAAATAATAATTTTACCCAATTTGGAAAGTTTTCAAAAACTTGTCCTCAAGTAACTTGTTATTTTGGGAAAAACTTTGAACTCATTCCGACATCCTTCGAATTTAGGCTTGACGTATTTTAATTCCGCTCACGAGATTCGGATTTAAAAACTTAGAGTCTAGTTGGTCATTTTGAAACGATTTGAAATTTCGATTTGAATTTTCGAGAGTCGGGATTCGGGTTAGATTGTCGGAATTCATAGCCAAGAGTTAACATTAGATGGTTTTCTAAGTTAGAGCTTGTTGAGCACGGGCAACTGAGTATTGCTAGCGGGGCGAGATGTTGTGTATTATGAGAGGTGTAAGGAATGAATCTTGATGAATAGTGAAGACATAGCATGTGAGGATACTCATATGTGAGGTTAGAGATAGGAGTTGGTTCTTTAGAGGTGGATTATTAGTGAGAGCGCTTAGCGGTATGAGAAGCGAGATTTGAGTATTGAGGTAAATTGGGAATTCTCCTTAAGGGATAGTGATCGGATGGATTTTAAAGACGTAGGAAGAATGAATGTGTATGGAAAGGAAAACCTAGATTAACCTTGCTAGAGGTTTTGATGGAGAATTGGGTAAATTATGAGGTTTGGGACATTAGACTTAGTCTGTGACTCTTGGAGAATAATAGATGGAAGGTCTGAGATCATGAGTTTGAGGGCTTGCGTAAGTTGATTTTGGAGAACCCGTTGACTTGAGCCTTGTGGCGTATGTTGGATGAATTTGGAACTATCTTAGACTTGATCTTGACTTAGGAGCTTGATGGTAGTGTGTGAGCTAATGGCGGTGTTCTGGTCTGGTTGATAACGATATGCGAACCTTCTCAATGTTATCATCTATTTATATGTGGTGATGTGTTGACAATGAGCTTTGGTTTGTTGCCATTATAATGAGATTCCCAATATGACTACTCTTACGATACCAATTTTCGACAGAACCATATTTGATAAGATGAAACTTATTATGACTATGCTTGATGGAATGTGGCTAGGTTAAGGAGATGATTATGTGAATTTATTCGTTTATGAGCTGTTATTGTGATTACGTGGAAACTCTTGGCGTGACTGATCCTGCTATGATTACGATGTTGATATGCGATACTTGAGATTTGATTTGTAGTGACATGCATATTCTATGATATATAATACATTGACCTTCTGATGTGCTGCTATATGATAATCTGGTATGTCGATGTTTGAAATAACGATATCTTGAGCTTTGATGTGATGATAGACCTTGACAATGATGAACTCGACCATGATAATATTCTGATGGATGATGATTGGTTATGCTAATATGATGATGTGTGGTACTCTTTATTATTTTGAGTGTAGAACGATAAGATGATATGATATTACTAATGACTAGATTTTATTGATGTGTGCTGTTATGTGGTTATGATGGTATGTTGATATACTTGATGTGATCCTTAGCACAATGTACTCAGTAGAGCTGTTTTGATTATTTTGATATATGAGTTAATGCGCGTTTTGATGGCTTATGATTCATGAGATGATTTGAAATTGATAAAATTGGCACTGACTCCGGAAACTAGGAAGAGAATATGGGATTAGCCCTTAAAGGTGGATGATTCCACCTCTTGAGTTCTGAACTTGCTTGACTAACTTGGGATTTGAAGGATTCTAAACGGTTTCGAAAAGGACTAACTTGGGATTTTGAAAGGCTTTGAATGGTTTTCAAAGTTGGGAGGTTTTCCTTGGTTTTGAAGGTTTTGGTCTAAGGGATGAGACTTGTTTTTAGAGGTGGATGAATGTAAAGACCAAAAATAGTTAAATAATAATTTACCTAATTTGGAAAGTTTTTGAAAACTTGTCCTCGAGCAACTTGCTATTTTGGGAAAACCTTTGAACTAATTTTGGTATCCTTTGAATTTAGACTTGACGGATTTTAATTCAGCTACCGAGATTCAGATTTGAAAACTTAGAGTCTAGTTGGTCATTTTGAAACGATTTGAAATTTTGATTTCAATTTTCGAGAGTCGAGATTCGGGTTAGATTATTGGGATTCGATGTCAAACCTTGCGGGTCCATCTCTCTCTCTCGTCCTCTTAACCATTAACCCTCATAAACCCCTCTTGGCTCCTCTATAAAAGATAGATACCAATCCCAAAACCCTAGCACTCACTCCAAAATCTGAGCCACCAAACACTAAACCCTGGACACTCTCTCTCTCAACTTGATCCGCAATGCACTAAGCTCATAGACATTGACAATGATGTTACCAAATTTCCACCGAAATGCCATTACTTGCGGAAAGACTTAAAAATAGTAGCCAATTTGCCTCTAATTCTTTTATATATTTTATATTCCTCTCTCTCTTTTCTTTTTTTTTCCTTTCGTTTTTTTTTCTTTTTCTTTTCGGCTTTGGTATCTTTTGACGCGAGTCACAAACATAGGTGTCATGAATGGCATCAGTTACTCAATACCTCTATCTACTTAGCAAGTTCACTCGAACACCTTTCGACGCGAGTTGCAAACATGGGTGTCATGCATGACCCCGGTTACTCATGTCCGAGCTTTCTTTCATATTAGTTATTTCTAACACCTTTTTGTGCGAATTGTACCCTTGGGTGTATGCGTAGACCCGGTTACTAAGTATCTCGACCATTGCCACTTTATTTCACCTTATTCTATTTTATTTTAACAAACTAAAGCCAAACATCTTTATAAGCAGTTATGAAAATCATATTGCAAGCAGCAAACATGTGAGTCAATTTTTATAATAGACACCAAAGTCACTATCAAGAGGTAGAAACAAAAGGAGAGTAAATCACATATTGTAAGCAAAGGAAATATTAAGAGTATCTCTATATATAAGGCCAAAAATTCTCACCAAGACAAGTTTTTGGTAGATTTCAATTCCACCTTAACTATGAAACATACTTGATCAATTATATTCCCTAATCATACTCCAATCGAAAACCATTTTAAATATGTGAAAAAAATTAAGCAATTAAATCAAATCATGAGATATATGCATTAAAGCTCATAAAAATAGATTTAGAGGACAAATTAAGGTTAGATGAGTATTTTTAATAACACCTAAATATAATGCATGATATTTTTTTATGACATTTTCTAATTTTTTCTTTGATTTTCTAATGCATAGTAAACTGTTGAAAATAAACATGAAATGCATGCAAAAATTAAAATATGATCTAACTAAACGCACTGAATCCCTCCCCCACAATGAAATAGAAAAGAGAATAAAATAGAACATTAAAGGTTAGGTGTGAGAGTACAAAACTTACTAGATTACTCTTGTTGTGGCGGTGGATAGCCATGGATTTTTCTCCTTTCGAACAAGCCACAAGAGTTGTGCAAGCTTTTCATATGGGCTTCTTGGTTGATTATAATGGGTAAGAAGTTTTGATCGTAGCCATCCACGTGTCGCCCCATCCCATCAACCATTTGTCCCATTACTACCTTGTTCACCACGACCCTTTCAATCCGATGGCCGAGGGTATTTGATGATGTGGCTATGGGATCTCATGAAGTATTGCTGCTATGGGAAGGTGGAATCGCCAAACTGGAAAGAGCTAATTTCTCCAAAGTCTGAGTATGTGTCATGTGATCCTCTATGTGACAAAGTTGCTGCAACGTCCGTGTAAGCTCCATGAGGTCCATCTTTTGAGGTGCTCACCCCTCCAAACTCCTGATAAGTGGACTCCTTTTACTGCATATAACCATCATAATCCATCTTGTACAAAAATGCATGATCCTCATGGATCTCGCCGCTGGCACCTCGAGGTTAGGTGTAACATTGCCAATGAGAGGATGGTCATGATCCTTCTATGGGATATAAGGATGGATTGATATGGGTCCTATAGGGAAGCCCTCTCCCACACTTGAACTCGTCATTGGTTTTGAGTTTTGACCTCCTTTCCTTGATCATAGCTACACATTCTCAAACAAACCTAAAGTGCATAAAGCATGTGGGTCAAAAAATCAAGATGTAGAGTAAGTGCATGCTTTCACATAGTGCCACCTTGTTTCCTCATCAAGTTCTAAATTATCTAATATAAAAATGTCCGCAGCCTTACATGATTCAAAATAGATAGGAAAGGAAAAAATTGGAGCAATCTCACCAAAATTTCGAGTGTGAACTCGTAAAACACGACCTCTGCAAGATCAGTGGGGGCGGCTGGAGGACGACGGGCACCGATAATTTGGGTTATAATGCATATTTTGTATAGGAATTCTATGTAGTTTTAATTTAGTTTTAGGGTGCATTAGATAGGTTTTATAGCTAATTCGCATTCATGATCATTTGATATTCGAAGTTCGGAATCTATTGTTTTTAGTGCTTATTTGTCGATCATAAGATCCAAGCTTTGAAGATGGAGAAATCATGGATCAAATGGAGATAGGGAGATCTAAGTGACAATCCAAGACAAGCCTAGGAGCAAGGGAACAAGGAATCAAGGTCTAAGAGCTGAAACGACATCGAGCCGCAAAAGCTATCCACGCGGCGGGGTGAACTTAAAACGCGATTTCTCAGGGCCTCGGATGTCCAATTACCTATTATGACCATGAGTCGGAAAGATCTCGACGAGCTCCACAATACTTGAAATAGAGGCACCTTCCACTGGAAACCGGCATCCTCCATTTTTACTGTTTTTCATAATCTACGAGATCTCCTGAAATCTTATCTTTATGGAAAGTTTATTCAAGCCTTCTAGGGTTTTGGGAGACTGCTTTAGACTATATTAAGGGCTGTTTGCAGTAATTTTAAATATTCATAAACTCATAGAGAGATAAGAGGGTTGAAGATTAGAGATCTGAGGTGTGTTATGAGTACTTAGGATTCGTTTGGTTTTGCCTACGACTCAAGACTTGGTTGGTTCAATCGTGAGACTTGATTTCCATATTATTCCTATGTTTATTTCATTATCCTTGTGTTGATTCTATGTTGTTAGTTTTACTTTGATTGGCTATCTTTGTAGAATTACATCGTGCTAGGGTTTTACTTGATTTATAAGGATAATTATAACTTTTGTAGCAAACATAATCGAGTGAGTCTGTAAAAGAAGATCTTGATTGTGTGGGATAATGAACACTTAGTAAAATATCGGTTTATGAGTTTCTAGGGTTGACGGGATGACAACTTTCGACATATACTAGTTGTCGAGGAGGGGTGGGACTGTCATTCTGCCAAGTACTTTGGGGCTTTTTGCTATTTGTATGTTAAATTCTGCAGGGTTAGGGTTGCATATAGAATATGTAAGGGATTGTCATGTCTCTAAGGAATGCCAGTCCATCTAAACCAAAGTCAAAATAACTAATTGAGATTGAATAACTAGAAATTAAGTCAATGATCGGGTAAACCAACCAATGTTGCGAATTCGTAGATGAAACCACTCTTCTTCTATCCTTTATTCGCTCTTGTTAATATTTGCTACTACCTACATTCAGAAATAGATGTCATTTGACTTTTTAACACGTTTTTTAATGAGATAAAAACTATATCAATTATTAACTTTTTAAACAATTTTTTAAATAATATGACACTTATTATTAATAAGTACTTATATTATATTAAAAAATTACTAAAAAATGATATTTTATATAGTTGTTAGCTCCTTAAAAAATGTGCCAAAAAGTCAAACGATATTTATTTCGGAATGGAGGTAGAATTGTTTATTACCATTCACATCCCATCTTTCTTGTCATATTAATAAGTACACATTGCAATTGAAATACTTGGTTCTCTGTGGGTTCGACCCCCTACTTAAATACTACACTAGTTTGTTATTTTGGGAATTATTCTTTGGCGAGGTGAACTGCTGACATTCACCCCACCATTGGGTTTGTCCTGTTCTTCGGTTTTTGTCGAATTCGATGAAGAATAGCTTCAATCTTTCAACTTCTTTCCAAAATCAAACCTTTGGTTTGAATTAGCTCGAATGAATGCTCTAAAAACTCAAGAGAAACTAGGTTAGGGATGACTAAACTGGGGGTAAATTTTATATATATATATATATATATATATATATATATATATATATATATATATATATATATATATATATATGTATATATATATATATATATGTATATATATATATAGAGGAGGATGGATCTATTGTTCACAAGGTTTAGGGTGTACCTTGTGCACAATTGTGGACTATTGGATTGATTGTGATGGATGTGCGAGATTAAAAAGGGAGTTTTCTTTTTTTTTTAATAAAAAACATGTGGGTCCCGCACCAATTGTAACAAACCGGACTTACTAGCCTTTTCTTGTGCGTGAGTGGGTGGGATGTGAAACAGGAGAGAGAGGCCTTGAGTTCGACTCCATTGTAGCTCGTCTTCCCGGTGGAAAGTGAATCGGTGTTCGTGGGCGATCGACGACGGTGAAGGGCGAAGGCTGACGGTGAGGCATAGGCGTAGGGCGAGTTTGAGGAGGAAGCGAGATCCACAAATCGTTGCTGGTGGTGGGGATTTGGAATTGGAAGCCAAAGAAGAATTATAGAAAGATGGAGAAGGAAAATGGCTGATGGGGATGGGGGTGTCGATTCTTGCTTTCTTGGGTGCGCCGGCCTTCGATGAGGGACGCTCGTCGAGTCGCCGTTGCCTTGTTACCGGTCGTGGCATTCGTCGTTGCCTTGTTCCAATTGCTCAAAGAATCCGTAGCTTTTACCGTCGGATTTGGTGGCGCGACTGTCTTTGATTTGCTTGTGGTACTTAGGGTGTGTTTGGATTCCATTGTATTTTAATTATAATACAATTATTTTAACTCGTTTTATGTGAGCGTTTGGTTGTAAAAATAAAAATCTCGTAAAAACCGAGGTAAAACTGTAATTTAACCAAATAATCATATAAATCGAGATAAAATAATTATATAATAATTAATACATCGTGGAATCCAAAAACACCATATTTTAAACACCTTAAAAATGTGTTAACCAAACAACGCCTTATCATTTTGCATTATAAACATAATGCATTGGAAATCCAAACACACCCTTATAGACATTCTCGAATTTCTCCCTGCATTTCTTGCAGCATCTCCGCCATTTTCCCGATTTACCAAGAAATTCAATAGAATGAAAGATACATGTAATTAAAGTTTGAATACATGGAATTATACATGCCGCGACATGGAATTGAGTTTAAAGAAAATATGAACACCAAATCAAAAAGTGTACATGTCCAAATCAATGTTTTTCTAGAGAAATAAATGGAGATCAATACAGGCGTGAACTGAGGACGGTTTAACTCTGCCCATCGATGTGTCTCGTGGAATACAAGCATTTTTCGGTGAATGTATAATACAAGCATTATTCGGTGAATGTATAAAGATTATTCAAGACAATTGTCCATTTTTTTCACGTGGTCGAATTTCTTTATTAGTTGTTAAATTTGTTTATTATTCCGTAGAATATAGAAAATTATATAGGGGAAATCTAAGATGATTATTGTTATTCGTGTACACATGAAACATTATTCAGTGGAATATAAACATTATTCGGTGAATTTCTAATGATTATTCGTTTATAAATGCATTTTTTAATTTCAACACATTAACTATGACACGTTTAGGGCAAGTTTTATGATTATTCAACTAACTCCGGTGCATTATTCGGTAGAATTTATGAATGTTTTGATGGGAATATACAACGGTTACAATTATCCTCAATAACCGGATGAAAAGTAAAATATAAAATATTATTCCTATAAATCGTTTGTATTATTCATTGGAATTAGTAAATTTTAACCTGAACTAGATGAAAAAATAAAATAAAATATTATTTAGTAACATGTGAAAAATTATTTAGTAAAATTGAAGTTTTTTTTTAAAACGGTGAAATTATATCAAAAGAAATGTATATTGTTAATGAGATGGAGATCAAAAAAAAATTTATTTATTTTGAACGGCGGAATTGAAAAATTGAAAACTATGTAAGTGGATTTGACAAAGTATTGTGTGTGAGGGTATCACCATGGGGCCCACTATTCTTCAAAGTCACACGCGCTTTAGAGGAGAAAAGGAGGAGAGTAAATTATTATTTTTTATTACAGGGCCCACTGTTTAATTGAAAAATAAAAAAATTCTCATTTAATCATGGCCTTCCATCTCATATTCATCAACGACCCAGATTTGTGTACAAGGTACACTTTAAGGGGTGTGTACATCCGAACCACACCCTCTATATATATATATATAAAATACTAAAACAGAGGCCTGAAACGGCCTTTGGTGCGATCTTGCATCCCTAAAATTTTCTGGATTAAAGCGAGATTATTTTTAGTTACGTGTCATTTTCTGGATTAAAATGGTATTATATTTTTGAGCCTCATCAATTAATAAACGAATAATTAGGTAAAAAACTTATCTTTTTAAATCAAATAATCTATCCAATATTATTTTTGTAAAATATTATTTAACTTTGTAATCTAAAACAAATATAATATTTAATTATTCTACATCTACAACTTCTTAATATTTTCCCATGGTAAACATACATTTTCGAATACAGACCTATACCGTATGTACGTATGTACATTTTGTGCTACTTTATAAAATCCTTGATTAATTCAATTCTTTCTTTTTACCCCATGAGTAAATTAACATTTAGACTATCTATATTTATATTTATATCTATATTTATATCTATATAAAATACTAAAAAAGAGACATGAAACGGACTTTGGTACGATTCACATACATGTCATATTTTGGATTAAAATGGTGATAATATTGCACATGTGTCATATTCTGAATTAATAGGGTATTATCTTTTTTTATCCATGTCAATTAATAAACCAATACTCCATCCGTTCGGCAAAACATGCCGTTTACTATTCACGCACGCTTTTTTAGAATGATAAAAACTATATAAAATATTTATTTTTTTTATAAATTTTTTAACAAGTTTGTACTTATTAATAATAACTACGAAATTCTTAAAATAATTATTTAAAAACTAGATATTTTATATAGTTTTTATCCCTAAAAAAGCGTGCATGAATAGTAAAGTGACATGTTTTGTCGAACGGAGGGAGTATAATTTTGCCATCTCAATTAATGGTCCCACTTATTTTTTATAAATATTCAACCTTATATTTTAATTAGTTAGAAAACTTATCTTTTTAGATCAAATAATCTATCAAATATTTGATCAATTATTCTATGTTTTAGATAAAATTGAATACAATATCAATTTGTGCTTTAAATTCCAACAACCGTTTATCAAATTATATGATTAATCTAGATTTAAACATGTTCACATTCTCAAAAATATAACACAATTAAAAATTATATAGTATTTACTTTATATAGAGTAGTAATTTATATTAATTCAGAGATGCATTATGTAATAAAATTTATGAAAAAATCGCACAACGGGCGAATAATAAAACTAGTATATATATATATATAGAAAGATAATGAGAGAAAAAGATAGAATTTGATATATCAGATGGATCAGAAAAGAAAAAGATAAAATTTGACTCCCTTATCTATATCCCAAAAGATAGCTTCGGGTTAGGATCGAATTTAAATCGAATTCAAAGTGAATCCGCGATTTTGGGTAGAGCGGCGGGCGCTGATGATTAGCGGCGGGGACCGGTCTCTTGGGCTCGCGTCGGCGGGTGCCGTGTGTGGGCGGGCGGCACGAACCCTCTAGATCTTTGTTTTTCTCTGTATTTTCCTCCATTCTTCTTCTAAATCTTTCTTGACCTGCGTTGTCAGCCTTACAGTATTTGAAATACAACATTGATAATGCATGATTTGTATAGGCATTTGAAGTCATTCTTAAGTCAATTAGTTTGCATTTAGACATGTTTTTAGCATAAAGTGCATTTATTTTCTTTAAAATTGCAAAGTTTAAAATCTACGCATTTCATGCCTATTTATGCAGATTCTCGGAAATCAAGTTAAAGAAGAAGAGGAAAGCTACCTTCTGGATCCATAGAAGCCTAATGAAGAGTCAAGAAAGAAGATAAAAGAAGAAGCGGACAGGATAAGAGGAGAAGAAAGAAGAAAGAAGAAGAACACAGGGGCGGTGCTCGTGGCTAGGGATCGGCACCCGCCGATCATTGGATTTCAGAAGGTCTTCTCTTGGCTGAATCTGGCCCATTAGGCTTCGTTTCTAACTTAAGAATGCTGGATCCTATGGTTTTCTAAGCCTATAAATAGAACTCTCCTTCGGCCATTCAACACATCCTCTCACACACCACACCTCACACCTCACAACACATTTCTCTCTTTTCGCTTTTCTGTCATTTTCGGTAAGTGATGCTCGGTTAAACCGTTTATATAGTTTTGCTTATATTTTATGCTTGCTTAAGGACATGTGAGGGTTCTTTGAATAATATTTTATAGTTATATTTGGTTTATGCATATGTTGTTATTCATTACTCTTGTTCTCTACATGTTTATGCTGTTTATTCGTCTTAACTGGCCACTAAGATAGGAGAACAACATGCTAAGTGATTATAGCTAAATCTGCTATTAGGGTGTTATAACACACGATATCGACCTGTATACTCGATATCGAGTGTCTGCTGAGGTCGAAAGCCTTGATCGTGAGTACAACAAGGGAAGCGTTGACATACATCCTCGTGGATTCGATCCTGAATTACCCTACTACTACAAGGGAGGGGATTCTTGTATTATTTGTTTGGGACTGGGAGATAGTCTAGTTTTGCTTTATTTGAATCTCCTACTTACACCACTCCCCGCCCTCTAGCGAACAAATTGGCGCCGTTGCCGGGGAGGCAATCAATCGCCACCTAAGTTAATCACGATCTTTTTCTAAGCTTATTCTGCAGGTTTATGCGACGTTCTGATCGCGGACCTATCCTGGAACCAATTAACGAGCCTGAACGTTTCTACCATCTTCGCAACAAAGCAATACGCATCATGGCTGACAACGAGACGCAGGCTGAGATCATAGAGCGGTTGAGGAAGGAGATCGAGGACCACAATGCTACAATCGCTGCTGAAAGGGCCGCCGCTGCTGCAGAGCGAGCCCGTGTTGATAGGGAGGAGGATGCGCGCAGACAAGCCCAAGAGTGGCTAAATCAGTATCCACAGACGGCGATGCAATACATGCATCCGCCGCTTCATGTTCCTGAATCTGCCATTATAATTCCTCACTCTAACTATGAATTGAAAATTAACTTCCTATCTGAGATTAAAAGAAATACTTTTGAAGGAAGACATAATGAATGCCCCCTGCAACACATCTCTACTTTTATGGACTTATGTGAAACAGTTGCTGATGGAGTAAACTTAGAGTATGTGCGACTAAAATCTTTTCGATGGTCTTTGGCAGGAAAGGCATTACAATGGCTTCAAAGTTTGGCTCCACGATCGCTAAGGACATGGGCGGAGGTGAAAGATGCATTCTTGAACAAATTCTTCCCACCTTCTAAAACGGCGATGCTACGACAAAGGATCACGACTTTCAAACAAAAGCCAGGTGAAACCCTAGCACATGCGTGGGAGCGCTTTAAGGACTTGATGAGATGATGCCCGGCGCATGGGCAACTTCCATATGTCATCCAAGAGATCTTTTATAACGCCCTTGATGCGCCGAATAAGGAGAGGATCAATTCATATACCTCCTATTGGTACATTGAGCTTACACCAACGGAGGCATGGGAGACCATTGAGAGGCTTGTGAATTTTGACAACACCTATGGGGCTGCTGCGGCCTATGATGCAAGGCCTGCCCCATCTATGCCACTATATGAGCCTCCAAGGAAGATAGATCCTGAAGTGTGGCAACAATTCCATAACGATCAAACACGCCGCCTTCAAAAGCAAGTAAGGTTCCTGAGCAACAATCAACCTTGTCAGGAGTGTGGTTCAATAAGGCATAACACCAGTGCCTGTCCACATACTGAGCAAGTATCCATGGCGGAACAACATGAGGAGATCAAATGGACGAGAGGCCCCTATGGAGGGGGCAATCAACAAAATTGGGGTGATCAAAGGTTCTATCAAAGGGATCCCTCAACATATAGGGCACCAGGGCACCCTGAGCGGGAGACTAAGAAAGATGACCTGCAAATCATCCTTGATGAGATGCGGAGGAACCATGCTGAGTTCAAACAAGCCAATAACTCCGTCCATACTCAGTTTCAGGGCATCAATTCTAGACTTGAGGAGATCGACGTTTGGAAGCGCAACATGGAGACTCAAATGAGTCAATTGGCGGAAGCAATGCCCAAGGCGTCAGGATCGCTCCCTGGATCCACTGTGCCCAACCAAAAGGGCAAAACCACAAGTCATATTGCGGCAGTAAACCTAAGAAGTCGGCGTCAATTACAAACGCCCGAGTAAAAAGCGGAGGAGAAGGAGCCAGAACAGACGTCGATATCGACCCCTCCTATCGATATCGACCAAGGTGACATCGATGTCGACCCTCCTGTCGATGTCGACCCTAATTCTGCGTCACCACAGAAATCGACTCCTCCAGTCGATATCGACCCCACTGATGTCGATATCGACCTCACTGCAGCCACGGGAAGGAAGAAGGTGTTGCCATTCCCAACTAGAAAGGTGACTAAGGACCCAGCGGAAAAGAAGTTCCAACGGTTCGTGAAGATGCTCCAAGGGCTTAATGTCTCTATACCATTCACAGAGGCACTTCACGAGATGCCATCTTATGTAAGGTTCCTTAAGGACATCTTGGGTAAGAAGCGATAGCTCTCTGAGATCGCAGAGGAATGTAACAGGTTGGAGCTACCACAAAAGCGGGCGGACCCAGGTAAGTTTTCTATCGCTATAGGTCTAGGTCAATTCAAATTTAATGCTTTAGTTGACTTGGGCGCTAGCGTTAGCATGATGCCACTAACCATTTGGCACAAGGTAAAGATAGGTCCTTTGGAGCCCGTGGATGCAAGATTGTACATGGCTAACAATACGGTAGTGATTCCAACTGGGATAGTGACGGATGTGCCAGTACAAGTAGGTAAATTCTTTGTCCCCTGCTGATTTCCTAGTTGTTGACATAGCGGAGGACCCTGCTTGTCCAATTATTTTAGGTAGGCCATTCCTAGCAACCGTCGATGCCAATATTAGCGTGAAGAAAGGATTGCTCTCACTCACAATTAGCGATGAAGTAATAGAGTATTCCTTCAACAAGACGGTGCAAAGTCAAGGGCCAATGGAGATAAAAGCCATCAATGAAGCCCAAGTAAAGGAAGTTGAAGCAATCTTGGACGAAGGAGCTCAACAGAACATCGAAATCGACCCAGGTAAGTCGATATCGACCACTAATGTTCAAGATTCGGTGACAGGTCATAAGTATGGGGTCGACAGAGGAAAAGAGGAAGCATTGAAATCGGGGTCAAGGGTCGATATCGACCATGCCCTATCGAATTCGACCACCATCAGCACTGAGAAGGGAGGCAAGGAGACCTCGATATCGACCTCTGAGGGTCGAAATCGACCTGATCATATCGAGTCAAAACTCTCCAAATCGACTGATCCTCCAAGTGTACAACAGGGGTCGATATCGACCTCCGAACATCGACATCGACCTGAGCCACATACAGAGAAGAAGGTAAGTCAAGGTACGGATTCCTCTTGTTCAATTACAATTAAGGACTTATCATTATTTGGAAGAGGTGTGCCTTGGCATGTGCGCATATGTAGGGTATCCGATGATGGTTCAAGCCAATATGAGATAGGAGACAAGGTCTATGTTGCCAAGTCTAAGGACCATTGGTTCCCTACAAGATTCAAGGATAAGAACTTAGGTCCATTCACGGTGAATCAAATCAATCCCGGCGGAATGCAGCTGCGGGACAAGAAAGGAGTGATATTTGAGGCCCAAGCCACATGGGCTCTGCAGATGCCACCTTGAGAAATGCAAAGGAATAAGTCGGCCTAGCGACTTAAAAATCTAGAGCTTGTAACAAAGACTTAGTTTTAGTTTTAGACAGCTTTTGTTTTGGGTTTTAGACACTTTATTGTTTTGCATATTTTGTGTTTATTTTTCAAATTGCAAGAGAGAGAAAAGCACACAGAAAGGCATCGAAATCGATGTCAGACATCGAAATTGACCTTAAGGTCGACATGGATAGGGTTTGTTATCGAGGCCAAATCACCCTGAAGCCTGAGCAGAAATCAAGAGAGACATCGATATCGATGTAAAGGGTCGATATCGACCTTCCCGGTTGTCTTCTTCGACTCCTGAAATTTGTGACGGTTTAGTAAGTTTTCTTCTTAACCCTAGTTCTAATACAGTGAGGACACTGTAAATTTCGATGTCTGGGGTGGGGGAAAGGCTTACTTGCATATTCATACTTAGTTTAGGGTTGCATATTTATATTAATGCATAAAATATATATATATATATATATATATATGAGAAAAATGACCCCCATCAAAAATTTTGGAAAAGAAAGAGTCATGGAAGTATAAAAAAGAGCTCTATGATGCAAAAATAGATTCATTAGAGATATAACATGAGATTGCCTAGTTAAGGGAAGTCACAATTAAGTGCAATTTTTTTTAGAGAAAACCATAAAGGAGATGAAAATTTGAAGTTGCTTTTGACATGTGCATGATAAGATGATGGAAGACTTTTTATAAAAATTCCATACAAGCAAAGTTCATATCCTAGCCTTACCTATGCATATTCACAAAGCCATATATGAGACTTATCATGATCATTATTGCTCCACATATACACATATTGCCCATTTTTTACCTTATACCCTATCCGGGGACAAAGTTTTTTTGAATGGATGTCATCTTTGGAGTTGTATGGAGTTGTGCATTTATAAAGTTGTTGGCAGGAATGATACAATTATGAAATATGGCAAACTAAATGAGCGAGAAAAAATCCGATCACCTCAGGAGATAAAGGTGGGTCGACCCTGCTTGCGTTGAGATAATAGTTCCGCGGGATGGGATACACAAGGTGAGGAGTCCGAAGTACTAAGTATCCGGGGTCATTCATGACACCCATGTTTGTGACTCGCGAGAAGGCAGTGCTAAGGTTAGAGAGGTAAAAGCATTATATTGAAAAAAGCATTGAGCGATGAGTGAAAGGTGAGACATCATGAAGAAGGAATGTGGAATGTTTTGGAAAGAAAGTATGTTTCCCCGGATTTAAAACCACATGGCCAAATATTAGCCCACCTTTAACCTTTTACCAATCCACTTCTCACAAGCTTGAAAAAAAAGTCCTCTTGATTATTAATGCTATGTCGCTAAAATTGTTTTTTGCATATTACCTCCTTTATGAGTATGAAATTGCTTTTTATGCACAGACATGGATTTGGTTGACATAAGTACCTTCTCGAGGATGGCAATTGATTGTAGGGACATATGAAAAATGAATCTATGATGTTGAGGGTTTACTTTCTTCCCCTGAATGACCATTAAAGGTATTGCTTGGGGACAAGCAAGCTTAAGTATGGGGTGTTTGATGTGCGCGCAAATTGTCATATTTTCTATGCACATATGAATCCATTTTATTGTCTTTTGCATGCATATTAATGGGAAAACATGGGATTAGTATAGCTTATGCTTAATTGTCAAATATATGGGTTTGCACGAGTTTCCATGTGATTTCGTAGAAAACAGGATGAAAATGGATGAATTCGGAAGAGCGGAAAAAGAACTCGAAGTCTTCTGAAGAGGTCGAAATCGACTAAAGACCTCGACACCGAGTACATCAGAGACATAGGAATCGAGCAGAAAAAGAAACAGAGCATATCGACACAGAAGAGGTCGATATCGACGTCTGGGGGTCGATATCG
The DNA here is from genome assembly GCA_963922045.1 of Persicaria maculosa. Lineage (NCBI taxonomy): Eukaryota > Viridiplantae > Streptophyta > Magnoliopsida > Caryophyllales > Polygonaceae > Persicaria > Persicaria maculosa. The sequence goes on from OY998271.1 coordinate 42,857,817, forward strand.
ATGCTGCCAGATCGACCAAGTTGATAGAAGTCGAGTGTCAGTTCGAGTAGGAGAAGGAGAAGCTCGAGATAAGATTTTGGAGGGGTCGATATCGATGTCTAAGGGTCGATATCGACCATGCCAGCAGAGGAATTCGACTCCGATTTTGATAGAATTATATCCAAAGCTTGTAATATCTATTCAAAGGTCGAGATTTCCTATCATCAACACCAGATCTATCATGAGGAGGCTGATTTCACCATGAAGTTTGAGCTTTTACTTTGTTTTAGTTTATCTTAGAGAATAAAGATAAGGTTTCGAGTCCTTATCGACATCTATAAATAGAGGCCAATAGGGCTGAGTTTAGGTATTCAATTCAATTTCAGATTCAATTTTACACACAATTCAGTGGCAATAGAGAGTAGAGAGAGAGGAGGCCGAGTGAAGTTGTAAAGCGAGAGTGGAGTGGCTTGTTCGGTTGTACTTTCTTTCGGAGATTTAATTCAAAGTAGCTTTCTTTCAATAACAATGAGGATGATGTGCATGATGAGGAGCGAGTAGTCAACCCACTTTTAGGGTTGGGGTGAGCCCGACGATAGCAACGTGAGGTAAGTGCATTAAAGGTTTGACTTTTATGCGATTCCGTCTTCTACCCCATGCATGATCCTTTACGAAAGTTAGGGAGATTCATTCTTTGCATTATTGAAGCGAAAGCCACTCATATTGTGAACTTGAATTGCTCATGAATTGGATAGTAACTCTTAGGAATTATGCGAGAGCCTCTAATCACCTAAGTGTTGATAACGAAAGTTATTTGACGGAAAGACATTAAAGTTCATATCTTTAGCATAAAACTTGCATTGTTATCGTTGTGGCATGAAACCCCGACTTTGGAAGCCTTTTTAATTAATTAAATTCTTCATAAAAGTCTTAGTTTTGTTTCTGTTAATCTTCCTTCTCCATTCTATTTTCTTCGGACTCTTTTCCGACAAATTGGTTACAAAAACAGTTTCTGTGACAAGCATCGAAATCGACCATAAGGGTCGATATCGAGGTCTAACATCGATATCGAGGTCTCTGCTTGACGTCGACTTGCTGTTTTGTCTTCTGCAGGAACTGCGCTAGGAAATCGACCAGAACTGAGGTCGATATCGACCTGTATACTCGATATCGAGTGTCTACTGAGGTCGAAAGCCTTGATCGTGAGTACAACAAGGGAAGCGCTGACATACCTCCTCGTGGATTCGATCCTGAATTACCCTACTACTACAAGGGAGGGGATTCTTGTATTATTTGTTTGGGACAGGGAGATAGTCTAGTTGTGCTTTATTTGAATCTCCTACTTACACCACTCCCCGCCCTCTAGCGAACAATACTCTACAACAAAGTTTTTCGACCCTATTGCTTATGCACTATAGGCTTGTATGACGATGTACAAGTTTTACTATCAAAAGAAGGGATGGACAGATTCTTTCATCGAGCAACACCACCTACCCCGATCTCGTTCTTGAATTCCTAGCAACAATCGTGTTGAATGGGGAAGTGGATCTTTTCTTCAAGCTCCAAGGCAGCAAGTATAAAGTCACATGGGAAGATTGTCGGAGAGATTTTGTGATCACTATTAAAGCCTCTCATCTAGGGGTGGGAATGGGACGAAACGAGATGGGATAAGGGTAATCCCGCGTCCCGTTCTGTGTAGTTTTTACGAGGCGGGATCAGGACGGGAATGAAATATTTTTTTTAAATCCCACCGGGCCTTATCCCTCGCGGGACGAGACAGGATCGGGATGGGACATGACTCGTCTCTCGTAAAAAAAATCCAAAATAATCCAATAAGAAGGACTTTTATCTTTTGATAGAAATCAGATTTATTAACTAAGTAAATTATCATATAGTCTAAAGCATAATTAAACTAAAAATCAAATTAATTAGCATGTATATATACAATAGAGTTACATGCAGTAGCATGTATATATTGCATACTACTAAAGTACTAAATGTAACATTCATTCAGTAGGTCATATTATGCTACTGAGTATGTTAAAATTCAGTAGGTTATATTATGCTACTATGTGGGTATATATATATACATAGGGTTGGGTTCGGGTGAGAAGGCACCGTCCGGTAAGAAGTAATTTGATTTATCAGTAGGATTAAAATAATCCGAAAAATTACGTCGAATCCGCGCTCAACATTGAGCATCTCCCGCGTGCAGGCAAATCCCACTCCCAACCTTCCAGCTCTCCGCGCTTGCACCACACGCTCTTATTTAAAAAATGGCATATGCAATGCGCGCTGGGGATCGAACCTTGGCCTTAAGTACAGAATAGAGCACCTTACCCAATTTGCCAATTGATTTAACTTGACATTAATTGCATCTACTAATATTTATTAGTTAGTGAAATGCCTCAAATCGATTTTACAACTTTTAATATATATATTTTTCTAATTATAATTAAAATGTTTACACATAAATTTATTAATTATACATTAAGATACATATTAATATATATATATATATCATAATAAAAATCTCATTCTTTTATTTTCTTTTAATATTTATTTTTTAATTATTTATTTGTTTGTTTTTAAAATAAAATGGTTCATGAACCAATATTATTTATTTCATGAACCAATACTCTTTATTTCATGAACCGCTACTATTTAATAATTGTAAAATTTGTATTCTTCTTTTATTTTCTTTTAATGTTTATTTTAATTATTCATTTATTTTTTTAAGGTTTATTTCATGAACCAATACTATTTATTAGATGAACCACTACTCTTTATTTGATGAACCACTACTTTTATTTCATGAACCACTACTATTTTTTTAATTATTTATTTATTTGTTTTTAAAATAAAATGGTTCAAGAACCAATAATATTTATTTTATGAACCAATACTATTTATTTGATAAACCACTAAAACATTTTTAATGTTTATTTTTAATTATTTCGTGAACCACTACTATTTATTTGATGAACTACTACTATTTAATAATTGAAAAATTTTCATTCTTCTTTTATTTTCTTTTAATGTTTATTTAGTCACTGAACCAATCTCTATTTACTCACTGAACCAATCTCATTTAGTCACTGAACCACTCTCTATTTAGTCATTGAACCACTCTCTATTTAGTCACTAAACCACTCTCTGTTTAGTCACTGAACCGATCTCTATTTAGTCACTGAACCAATCTCTATTTAGTCACTGAACCAATCTCTATTAATTCACTGAATCAATCTCTATTAAGTCACAGAACCAATCTCTATTTAGTCACTAAACTAATCTCTATTTAGTCACTGAACCACTCTCTATTTAGTCACCGAATCACTCTCTATTTAGTCACCGAACCACTCTTTATATAATACTGAACCAGTCTCTATGTAGTCACTGAACCCCTCTCTATTTAGTCACTGAACCAATCTCTATTTAGTCACTGAACTAATCTCTATTTAGTCACTAAACCAATCTCTATTTAGTCACCGAACCACTCTTTATTTAGTACTGAACCAATCTCTATTTAGTCACTGAACAATCTCTATTTAGTCCCTGAACCACTCTTTATTTATTACTGAACCAATCTCTCTTTAGTCACTAAATCAATCTCTATGTAGTTACTAAACCACTCTATATTTAGTCACTGAACCAATCTCTATTTAGTTACTGAACCAATCTCTATTTAGTTACTGAACCAATCTCTATTTAGTCACCGAGAAACTCTTTATTTAGTACTGAACCACTCTCTATTTAGTCACTAAACTAATCTCTATTTAGTCACTGAACCAATCTCTATTTAGTCACTGAACCACTCTGTATTTAGTACTGAACCAATCTCTATTTAGTCACTGAACCAATCTATATTTAGTCACTGAACCACTCTCTATTTAGTCACCAAACCACTCTTTATTTAGGACTGAACCAATCTATATTTAGTCACTGAACTACTCCCTATTTAGTCACTGAACCAATCTTTATTTAGTCACTAAACCAATCTCTATTTAGTCACTGAACCAATCTCTATTTAGTCACTGAACCAATCTCTATTTAGTCACTGAACCAATCTCTATTTAGTCACCGAACCACTCTTTATTTAGTATTGAACCAATCTCTATTTAGTCACTTAACCATTCTCTATTTAGTCATTGAACCACTCTCTATTTAGTTATTGAACTATCTCTATTTAGTCACTGAACCAATCTCTATTTAGTCACTGAACCAATCTCTATTTAGTCACCGAACCACTATAATTTATTTCATAATAATACTTTTTTTTATTTTATAATTTTTTTATTTTTAAAATAAAATGGTTCATGAACCAATACTATTTATTTGGTGAACCACTACTATTTATTTGATGAACTACTACTATTTAATAATTGCAAAATTTTCTCTCTTCTTTTATTTTCTTGTAATGTTTATTTTTAATTAATTATTTATTTATTTTTAAAATAAAATGGTTCATGAACCAATACTATTTATTTCATGAACCACTACTCTTTATTCCTTGAACCACTACTATTTAATAATTGTAAGATTTTCATTCTTCTTTTAATGTTTATTTTTTAATTATTTATTTATTTGTTTTTAAAATAAAATAGTTCGTGAATCAACGCTATGTATTTCATGAACTAATACTATTTATTTGATGAACCACTACTCTTTATTTGATGAACCACTACTTTTTATTTCATGAACCACTATTATTTAATTCATGAACCACTACTCTTTATTTCATGAACCAATCCTATTTAATAATTGTAAAATTTTCATTGTTCTTTTATTTTCTTTTGATATTTTTTTTAATTATTTATTTATTTGTTTTTTAAAATAAAATGATGCATGAAAAAAATACTATTTATTTCATGAACCAATACTATTTATTTGATGAACCACTACTCTTTATTTCTTGAACCATTAGAATTTATTTCATGAACGACTACTATTTAATAATTATAAAATTTTCATTCTTCTTTTATTATCTTTTAATGTTTATTTTTTAATTATTTATTTTTAAAATAAAACGGTTCATTAACTAATACTTTTTATTTGATGAACCACTACTCTTTATTGCATAAACCACTACTATATATTTAATGAGCCACTTAGTATAAAAACCATGAACCACTTCGTATAAAACATCTGAACCACATGGTATTAAAGCTCTGAACCACTTGGTATTAAAAACCTTGAACCATTTGGTACAAAACCCTTGAACCACTTGCTATAAAAACTACAAACCATTTGGTTTTAAAACCAAATGGTAAATATATTAATGCAGCCCTCAAAAGCAAGCAAGCAGGCATCATGATTGGATCACTGTTCTTACAACCATCAACCATAACTTATGCTACGAAAAATTTCTTTGAACTATTCAGAGATTCTGAAGCTTGAAAACAATGCCTGCTGAGCTTCCTCATTGCGATCTGTGCAATTGTGACTGCAACTTTTTCAACGGGGATTGACTCCGACTGCTTCCAAGTGAACTCTTCTAGTCTTATTACGCCATGTTTAACACTCTCAAGCTCATCATCTTGTCTTAGAACAAGTACATATTATAATTAACTGCACCAAGTTCCTGCAAGATGATTTAGTCACTGAACCAATCTCTATTTAGTCACTGAACCAATCTCTATTTAGTCACCGAACCACTCTTTATTTAGTACTGAACCAATCTCTATTTAGTCACTGAACCAATCTATATTTAGTCACCGAACCACTCTTTATTTAGTACTGAACCAATCTCTATTTAGTCACTGAACCAATCTATATTTAGTCACCGAACCACTCTTTATTTAGTACTGAACCACTCTCTATTTAGTCACTGAACCACTCTCTATTTAGTCACTGAACCACTCTCTATTTAGTCACTGAACCAATTAGGTAAAATTTACAAAGAGAGAACCATGCATCAGCTGAAAAGCTATCAGAACACAAAGCTAAACGACTAAACTCAACAGATAGAAGCAACAAATTTGAAAGAGGAGAAGCCAATTTTAGAGCTGAGAGATCTCTCCATCTCTGGGCTCGAAATGCCTCTGGAATTCGACACAAACCTATTCGAATCGGATCTTAAGCCAAACAACGCAGGTACCGAAAATGACGATGGTGGTCAGGTTCCTCTAGTTGAGAAGCCCACACCTGTATCCGAGCGGGGCGCCACAGAGCCGGTCGTTTCTAGGCTCACCGTTACCGCATCCACCATCTGACGGCTTTCCCCCCTCTCTCTCCGAGATGTTCCTGTCCAGGTTCGAGATTAGGGAGTGACCGAAGAAATCGACCATGAGGAGGCCAATTAACGAAGCAGCGAGATCGAGAGCCCACAAGAACGAGATCGAGAGGAGTGCGAATCTGGATGAGAGCGAGATCTAGAGCAGAGACTATGTGGAGGATGAGGCGCGTGAGATTTTTTTTAAAAGTTAAAATCAGATCCGTTTCAACCAATTAGATTACTTCTTTTCTTCTCACCGGACCGAGTACTTCTCACTTGAACCCTCCCTATATATATATATATATATATATATATATATATATATATATATATATATAGTTTTATATATATGCGGGATGAGACGGGATTTGCGCACTAATACAAAATCTGTTTTTTACCCCGGGCGTTTAAGGTTATATACCCCGGATCTGACAATTTATTCATCCGGGCTTCAGGTAGGTCGGGGTAAAAAATGGGGTTACTTTTATAGCTCGGATCTAAAACAAATATATCCGGGGTATATATTAGGCTTGAAAATCCCCAAAAATGATATTAAAATAAACGCCCGGGCTATATTCTACATATATCCGGGGTATACTCTACATACATCCGGGCTATATTATGCTTGGAAAAAATCCCTAAAATGATGTTGAAATAAACGCCCGGGGTATATAGTATCATTGGTCCGGGGTATAAAGTTAGAATTTATAACTAAAAAGGGACTTTATAACCCGAATATAATGATCCGGGCTATAAAGTCCCTCTAAAATTCAAAAAAAAAAAAGAAATTTATAAATTTAATTTTGACCCAAGAAGATGAATAGAACGTATTTTTATTCAATGAATAACCAAAAATACACTAGCACAAAATCCTAAGAAAACACAAGAAAAACATATAAACTATCTTCTCTTTTTACAACTCAGCCATCTGATGGAACTTCGAACAAAGTATCATGTAAGAATCTGAAGTCTGTATTTACTAGAAATGCGTTCGAATGTTGAGGTCGGGAGGTATCTTCCTTACGGATGCAACACCTTTGACGAGAACTACACAAATTCCAGCAGCTATAGATGCCATAGTCAACCACCTACATGAGAAACAAAAGGCTAAGCAACACTCCACAAAAGATACAAAACAATTAGTAGAACTTCAAATTTACTCTTTCCTAGACTTCATAACTTCTCTAAGATGCAAGGAAAATTCTCCCAAGGATTCAAGTTTCATGTGGTGCTAAAGACAGTATTAAACTAATAATTACTGATGATTAAGAAGAAATAAACATCCGAACTAACTACGGATTTCTAAAGGAGAAAAGGTGAACATGATTAAATTACAGTAGCATCATTTATAAGTTACCTAGATGAAGTCAGTAGATGGAAGCTCCCACTTGTGTCTGGAAGAACAAGAGCACTGTTACATATCCTCACTATGAGTATCTACTGATTTTGACCTGAACAAGGCATAAACAAAGCTATAAGAATAAAATTGACATGTCACTGTAAATAGGAAAAACAATAGCTTTACATTTTACTATAGCACAGTATCAAAATCTTCATAACTGAAGATATGCATATCTCCAACCCAAAAAAAAAAAAGAAGTTCCCAACTAAAACTAGGCTTTATGAATTCATAACTTTACTACCTTGAGCCAGGTTTACTTCTACTGTCCATTAAGTGATCAGCACCTGGTTTCTTGAAACCCTAAAACAAGTGCGAATCACATTGTAACTATATAAAAATGTAATCAATACACAAACAGGCATCTATCAAGTAACCCAAGTCACTTCATAACCCAAAATTTATATTCAGATGGACAAAGAATTCCAGAGTTACTGGATTAAGAGATTCACTAGTAGTAGTGATAACCTTATAAGGTTGATGAGGCATGGGCTTAATAGCATCACCATGTTGCTTAACCCTCTCCATTGTCTTAAGGTGAAAGACCTAACAAGTTCATATATAATTATAATGGCAGAAGCGTTTCAATTTGCAATATCAACCTTTTGATTCAATGGTCGTGCTTTAAATGTAGATGCTCTTCCGGTTGTACCGCCCTTGTTTGAACCATCTAGTTTATCATAAAGGTAAGTTACAGACACATCAATCATCACATCAGTATAGCAGATGTCTTAGAACCTTGTTAAACAGCCTAAAATATCTAAGAAATCAAGTTATAAGCCAAATGAGAAAGCAGTGAAATTGTCAAAGTATTCTCGACGGAGCTTGAAAATATCTAAGAAATCAAGTATTCAAACACACACTTTGTTAACTTGAGACTTAAAAAATGAATTTGGGGTATTTTATTCTTTAAAATAGAGAAAAGAGGGAATGGGTGATTAGTTGCAAATAATTTTCTATAAAGGGTGGTTAAGTGATAATTTTTTAATATGGGGTGGTCAATGGAAATGAAGAGTGAATAGTGGATGGTTTTATGCATTGTAAGTTTTCAGTTGAAATTTGCAAAATTAAGCTGCTTACTAGTTACTGGAGATATATGACAGATTTGGAAACAATTTTTTTAATGATTATAGAGAAATAAAACTACTTTAAATTTGAAATTTTGCAATGACCAAAACAAGCTCAATGTTGTTTCATGCTTACTTTAAAATTAACTGGGACATGGATCTGAGTGGAAGGGAATCCAGAGCCCTGGACAAAGATGATTTTTAAGATCACTTCAAATGGCTCCGTAGTCCTCACTTATCTCCTTGTACACACATATATACACATATATCAATTAAATTGCAATAATGAGAAGCAGATCGTTTTTCAGGAGTACACAAATATAACTTTATTTATGCATGATAGTGACTTTCAGATCTAAAATAGTGACGAATAAGAAGAAGAATTCACACAGAGCAAGAAAAATATAGTAGTATAGGCAACATCAGATCAATGCATCACTCAATAATCATCATCATTATATCATCATGAAATCGTTACAAGATAATATTTTTGACAGAAAATAAGAGAATATGGACGATATTTGAAGATGAAAAGACACAAAACTATACCTTTTCAAAACATATGGTTGCTTCACCAAAGTGGCTGCTTTGAGACCTGACCTGTTTTTAAATGAAACCTACAAAGCATATGCAAAAGAATCAAGAATTCTTCAGTTTGTTGCTTAGCCCAAAAACACACCCAATCTCCATATCCAAGAGGCATGAGTTTGGGTGAGAAAGCAGATGTCTTAGAACCTTATTAAACAACCTGCCTTTTTTTAACCATCTAACCATATTTTTAAGTTGAAAGTTTCTTCCACTGAATTGATTTTTATAATAAAAATCATGATTTTTGCTTACATGTTTAAACATAGTACTTGTGTTTATCTAACCATATTTTTATAATAAAAATCATCTAACCATATTTTGAACTTGAAAGTTTCTGCTTACATGTTTAAACATAGACTTGTCTTAAAAATCATGTTTTCTGCATTCACCAATAACTAATCACTCACTGGCATCTGTCAATTTTTTATATAACATAATATGACATAACAGGAAGCATTTTTACAATCGTACATCATACTGGTGTGCTTGGTTAATAATCCAGCAGAAGAAATCCAGGGTATAACACTAACCTTCTTGTTTTCAAAGATGAGAACAACAGAACCTTTAACTCTTCCTCCTGAAAAACAATCAAATCTGAATTAGCTATTCCAAAAGATAAAAAAAAAAAAGAAAAGTCACAAATTAGAAAGGGAGGGCGACTACTGCCTACCAAAGGTAAAATTTGATTTAGGGTTCCACAAAGAGGGAGGCGACTACAAATTAGGGTTATGCTAGATCTGCAATTTCAGGATTTTGTTTAGGAAGAGGAGGCTCTTATTAGGGTTTTTTTTTGGAAGAGAAGGCAGGGAAGAGCAGGGCGGCGAAGAGCAGGGCAGCGAAGAGGAGCTCTGGAGTCGGCGATTAGAGGAGACAACTTCTCTGAGCGCGCGAAGATAGCAAAGGAGGAGTCGGCAAAGGAGGGGAGTCGGTGATGGAGGCCAGAGCCAGAGGGTGAGGAGCCGGCGAAGAGGAAAATATCGGAACGCACGGATGAGTCGGTGATGCAGGCCAGAGCTGAGCTGAGGCAGGGTCTGATGAGGGAAATGAAATTTTGCTCGCAGGATCCCTGTTGAGCGAGTTCGCAAATTAAAGGGATAACATTATACCCCGGATATTTATATGGTATATATTTTTTTGCGGGGGTAAAATATTTATATAGCCCAATGATAAAGCCTCCGGGTTATTTAATTATTCTTTATGGGATAAAAGAGTATATAGCCCGGATATTTATCCAAAAAAACATCCGTGCTATATAATATGATTAAGTTAATATCCCAAAACAATATAACCCGGATATTTTTTATATGATCCGGGTTATATTTATTTTAATAAAAGAAATTGAATGACAACTTGTGAATTATGCCATTACACCCCACAAAAATAAGATCCGAGGTAATAGTCCACGGGCTAAAATCAAGATTTTGTACTAGTGGCGGGACAAGAACTTTTCGTCCCGCATCCCATCCCTTGTATTTTTTACGGGACGGGATCGGGATGAGACTGAATTTTTTTTTCAAAATCTCGTCGGGATCGGGACGGGACGGGACGGGATTTGCGGGATTTGTGCCCACCCTTACTCTCACCAATGGTGGAAGGGTGCAACAGGCCCAAACCCAATTATCACATGGAGAGCGGCAATAAGGACTGTGACAAAAAGTGGAACCGGATTTGTGGATAAGGCAATCATCCACCCACCATTAAGGATTTTTCTGTAGGTGTTGAACAACATTTTCTTTGGGAATGAAGACATAGAGAAGATCTCCTTCTCTGAATGAGAGTGTCTCTACTGCTGACTCCAAAAGCAGATATTATCCCGAACTGGGTGGAGATGTTCATTGATGCATGTTCGAAAGCAACATATGCAGACACGAATCAAAACATTGGGTTTGAAGGAATAATCACCCTGATAGCCGACTGGTTACAAGTCAACCGCGACGACCTCAGCCCCACTGGAGGATGGGAGTTCTTACTGTCCCTATCTTATCTGAGATGGTTGGATATTTTGGACGGCCAGAAACCGCCATTTACTTGGAAGTCAAAGGATGGTCATTGCCTGTACTTGCCTCTAGATTTGCCAAAAGTTTAAAGGATGACGGATTTCTATATTCCACCAATTATTTTACCATCCATGGTAAAAGGAAGGAAGGGAAAGAAGGAGAAAGGGGATGCAGCATATGAATCTTCCTAGATCATCCTGGAGTCCATCAACAAGAGGTTGCACGAATTAGAAGAACGGAGCAAGAAGATTTCCTTGGAATTAAAGGAAGCTCAAATGGAACAAACAAGATTGCTTGCAGCCACGAACTTAAAAATGGATGAGATAATCCATGCGTTAATTATGGGGCGAGTACCAAAGCCGCACCCGCCAAAAGACAAATGAGGCGGTTAGTCACTCATATTCTCCCCTCGAGTCTTGTTCATTCATTGAGGACAATGAAAAGTTTAAGTGTGGGAGAGAGGGTTTATCTTAAGTCTAGATTTTAAAATTTTAATTTAGTTTTTGCATGCATTTAGAGCATATTTGAATTATTTTTGCATAATATTAGTAATAAAATCAAATAAAAAATAGAAAATGTCAAAAATAACAAAAATATCATGCATTTTTGCATTGAAATTGTGTGATTGTTCAAATACCCATCTATCTTAGTTAGTTCTCAAATATATTTATAAAATTAATCATTTAAATTTCATAACGTGTTTGGATGTTTTAGCCTTTGTCACTAAAATTTAGTTTTTAAGTGGAACATATTAAGTAGCCAGAATTGAGCATGTATGATCCAAGTTCCTAGGCATGATTGAAATCCAACAAAAACTTGTCTTAGTGAGAACTTTTGGCCTTATAGGAAAATATTACTTTTATTCCCTCCGCTTTTATTGTGTGAATTACTCTTTTTATGCATTAATCTCTGAGTATTGACATATTTATTTATTATTATAAGACCAATTATGATATGTATTCATTACTTATAAGTTTCATATGATTGATGCATCTTTTTAGCCATATTTATGTACCCTATGTTATACCTTTGTTTGAAGCCAATTTGAGCCTTCGGCATTTTTTTAAATCTCCACAAAATACAATATATCCTTAGCCGATAAGGAGTCCGACCCTTATGGAATTAGGATTAGAGTTGGTTATGATTATGATTTGGAGAAAAGGAGAAGCTAGTAGGTTTTGCATAATCTTGAAAAGTTTCAAGTCAAAGATGTAATGTTGTGTGTTTTATTTCTTCATATTTTTGTACTTCACTATGGCTCTAAAAGAGAAAAGAAGAAAAATCGGAAAAAGAAAAAAAAAGAGAAAAGAAAATGGAAAAAAAAAAGAGAAAAAGTATTGAAATAAAGAGCCTAATTTACTTAAGATGTGAGAGTTGGATAAATTAAATCATATGGAAGCTTGTTTATTATTGAGTTGTTTGGTTTATGTTGGAAAAATTGGAATCTTAGTTCCCAGAATTAAAAGCACCACATAGCCAAAATAATTTATTGACCTTATTTTCATACCAAGCCCCATTACAACCCCGTCGAATGGAGTCTTCTTTGAAGTCTTCCATTGAGCGAAAGTCCTCTTGATATTACTTATTTATTTGAAGTATTAGGTGGATATAATGTTATATAAATGTCAATGCTTAAGATGATTTTTTTGTAATGAATTGAGTTGATTGTTGATCTTAAAGCCTAAACACATGATAGCAAGCGAAACACAATTCCCTTGTGAGGTTGGATGGATAAAGCATGGGGGATACTTGATCTCACATGTACATGCTAGGACGTTAGTCTACTTTACCATTGTTTGCACTTACTTGAGATGTTGCTTTTGAGAAAGGTTAATTCATGAAAAGCTATATTTGTGGGATACAATGATTATACTTTGAAACGATTTTGCTTGAGGACTAGCAAAAGGTACGTGTGGGGATTTAATAATGCATGATTTGTATAGGCATTTTAAGTCATTCTTAAGTAAATTAGGTTGCATTTAGACATGTTTTTAGCATAAAAAGCATTCATTGTATTTAAAGTTGCAAAGTTCGGAATCTATGCATTTTGTGCCTATTTATGCAGATTCTCGGAAATCAAGCAAAAGGAGAAGAGGAAAGCTACCTTCTGGAACCGTCCAGCCTAAAGAAGAGTCGAGGAAGAAGAAAAAAGAAGAAGTAGACAGGACAAGACAAGACAAGACGAGAAGAAAGAAGAAAGAAGAAGAACATAGAGGTTGCGCCCGCGGCTAAGGACTGGCTCACGCTGACCTACACGCACCTGCTATAGACACAGCGGCACTCACGTGATTGGTGCCCGCCGCAGGGGACCGGCGTCTGCCGATCGCAGGATTTAAGAAGATATTTTCTCGTCCGAATCTGGCCCATTGGGCTTCTCTTCTACCTTAAGAATGGGGACTCCTAGGGTTTTCTAAGCCTAAAAATAGAGCTCTCTTCTCAGTCATTCAACACATCATCTCACACACCACACCTCACACCTCACACCTCAAAACACATTTCTCTCTTTTCCATTTTCCGTCATTTTCGGCAATCCATGCTCAGTTAAACCTTTTATATAGGTTTGCTTATGTTTTATCCATTGGTTAAGAACATGTGAGGGTTGTTTGAATACTATTTTATAGTTATATTTGGTATATGCAGATTTCGTTATTCATTACTCTTGTTCTCTACATGTTTATATTGTTTATTTATCTTAACTAGCCACTAAGATATGTAAATAACTTACTAAGTGATTATAGCTAAATCCACTATTGCGGCCCTTATTCCAATATAGTAGCAAGCATATCTTGATGAACAGGTTGGGATTCATGCATGTGAAAGAGTAATGACGGGTAGTTTAATGCTATTCTTAGCGGATGCAATAGTTGGGTTGATAACCATGTGATAAATCAAATATGCAAGAATTACATGAATTATGTGCTTATATGATTAGGGACTTATTGCTTCTCGAACCTCATGCAAGAGGTTAGAGAGTTGATAGTAATTGAATCAGGAAGCTATAAAACTTTGTGCACACACCAATACTAAGATAGCCAAGCATAACCAAATAACCCAATGATCATGGAATTACCAATGTTGCGAGTATAAGTAGAACAATATTCTCATCATACTATTATTTTCTATTTCAACCATTGCTCTTATTACTGCTCCTTTCTCTTATTACTATTACTCTTATTATGAACCGCTTGCTTAATTACTACGTCTATCCAAACTCGCATGCAATCTCTATGGGATCGACATGTACTTACTGCTAATACTCGTTATTAGTTGAATGTGTAGATTTACTATTTGGGGTGTTAGAACGCACGATATTCTAGCGCGCACCAAACCACTATCCTAGATGCAAGACATAAATAAACATGCTTAACAAAAATTAAATTGATGAGATGCATGGGAACCTATCACGAGTTGCCTCCCGAGAAGCGTCTTCTTTTATCGTCTAAGACTCGACGGTTTATTCTTTTTATTTTTAGTTTTAAGATCTTATTGTGGACATTATCAACATCCATAGAAGTAGATCAAACTCCCACGCCCACCCATGGGTCGAGCGCACACTAGGGTTAGGAAAATAGCTATTTAAAGAAGTATGATATGTGTTCCTTACCTCTCCCTTACCCTTGTGAGCTTGATCCTTCCCCAAGTGTATGTAGTACTAACAACAAAGTTATGCCAATGGTTTGTTGAAGTAGAAGTCCCATGGAACCTTGTATTTACCACATTCCTTGATAAAGTAGACATCCTCCATTGTTTGCTCAGGAGCCACAAAAATTTGCTCTGCCCCGGTTCTTGATATGCAAGATGGTGACAACTTACTTTGATGGGTGAAGGGGTACCACTACAAACTCAATCTCCATGGATGCCTCCTAAGATTCATGTCCAACAACAGTATACCCTCCTTATCATTGAAGGGATCGTCAGTGGTTGCATCTTGGCTAATTGGATAGGATGTTGAAGCGAACGATTCCAAGGATGTTACAGAGTCCTGCTCCTTAAACCTGGTTACCCAACTTGCAAAAGAGTTCCAATAGCTCGGAACATCCTAGCCCATCAAGGCCTCCGTTATTCATGAATTTGATGAGCCTTCTTGATTCCTTAGTCATGCCCTTAAGTATGCAACTCACCATATCTTCTTTAGAAAAGAACTCATCTTTCACCCTTAAGATATATTGGTGAAAATTTTCTTCTGGTAATTGCTATAGCTTCAACTTTGTGACCTCTTCGCCTTCTTGGATAGAAACATTTTTGGCGCTTTTCTCCTTCTCTTCTTCTTGATATGAAAATGTGACAATCATGTACCACTATGGTTCTTCTAGTTCACTCAAGTACATTTCTATTAAGTGCGCTTGTATCTCAGGAATCGTGCCTTGTATATATCTATCTACTTTCTTCAACCATCTACTTTCTTTTATGTAATGATATCTTTTGCATATCCTTTTGGAGGATGTTATAATAATCGATGTTTTTATTATATCTAATATAATTTGAATTGACCCGGTTCATTCCATGTCCGTTATCAACCGAACTAGCCCTTACTGAACTGTCCACAAACCCATTTTTAATCAAATGGGGCACTATATAGATCGATCCGGACCGGACCGACCCACACTTACAAAGACAGACCCTCTGGCCCGAACCGACCAGTTGGCAAGTTCTACGGTTCGCCAATCCCTTTTGCTGGATGAAGTCTAAAAAGAATGCATGATTTCAATGAAATGGACAAGTAAAAGGGACAATGTAATGATAAGGGGTTAACACCCCACCGCATGTTAATGCAGTGGTGTGGTAAATTTTTAACACCAGTATTTCATCCAAACATTATACTGTGGTAGGTTGGGTTTTAGTTCCATTGTACGTCATACTCCTTCATATGATACAACAGTGGGTTCGATTATTGGGTGCTTAACCCACTGCATGATCATGCGGTGAAAATATCAACTACCCTAAGAAATCATACTTCCTCGTGAAATTAGCATGTGTTTATAGGCGACAATCAGTTTTTAAAAAATTTAGAATTCCTACATTTACCGAATTACAATCCAAACTGTTAAAATCATGTCAAATACACAGTGGCTGTTATGATTTTCAAATCCATAAGAAAAAATGCTTTCACGGTTTTTAAAACCATGAAAACTAGGTCGACTGATGTATTAGGCCTATTGGACGAAATATCAGAGGCGTAGGGGTGCAAACCTAATCCGTTGGAATGAACTAAGTTTGTCATGAATTTTAAAACTGTGACCGTTTAGAATTTTACGGTTTTCAAAAACCTTCTATTTTTACGGTTTAGAAACCGTAATTAACTAAAATTCCAACTACCTCCTCTCTCTTCTCCTAGAGAAAAGGAGAGGTTGTAAACACCCTTTGTGGGACACCAAATCTCAGTCTCGGTTGATGCAAACTCGGCACCGACCGTCGTTAACTCGGCTACCTCGCGTGGTGACCATCGACTTCCGACTTTCGACCACCAAATCTCAGCCTCGGCTGATGCGATCTCGACGGCTTTCGGTTCTCGATCGCTGCCTTCGATCATACCATAAATTATTTGGGGGCTTTTGCCTAGTCCCCTCCTCCAAATCTTTGTGATCGCCTCTGGTGCTCCCCTTGCCCCGGTCACCGACGTATAAGTGTATAACCATCCATTTCAAGAGATCGAAACGCTTTTCTCCAGTAACCTTCTATCAATCAAAAAACTCTCTTTCTTTGGGGCTTTTGAAGTTCTGTGGTTGTGGAGCTCATTCCACCTTCCGCATTCAACCAGTTTGAACAACTATGCCTCAATTTTCAGACCTAGGGTTTGTTTTTTCCCTTCTTTCTGAAATTTTGGCCCTAAACCCGCCTCCGGCTGGTGTCACTCTTCGTCGCCCTCCCTGTCGGGGCCTCGGTGTGATGTTGGAAATCTCGATCGCTCTGGCGTGTACCCAAATCGTTTTCCCATATCTGATCGATTAGATTCACATGGTCTTCCTTCGGTCTTCACCCAACGGCATTGGTTTTCAGTTGGGATCGCCTCTATCGGTCCGGACTGAGTCAAGGTCGCCTTAGTGTTGTTCGTCGCTTGGACCCGTCGCATCACTGGCCGTCGCCAGCCCGCTGCGTGCTGGGGCATTTCGATCTCAATTGCTCTGCCTCCGATGGCGCTGACCTCGCGGGCCTTCGCGTCGGTGTACACACCGCCTCTTCCCCGGTATCTCCTTCCCAGGAGGTGGCTGGCGACCGCTTGTGAAGGTGTACTCCGCATCTCTTCGCCTATCTTCTTCACCTTTTGACTGATTATATATATATATATATATATATATATATATATGGGTGTACTCCGCATCTCTTCGCCTATCTTCTTCACCTTTTGACTGATTATATATATATATATATATATATATATATATATATATAAAGTTAAAGTTATCATGTCTCCGTAAAGACTAAATCCCGCAAGGGTATCAAACCTCGCTCGTACGGGTGTATACTAGTTCCCATTTGGGTTGACTAAACACTTTTAAGGTTTCTCGATGCTCTTTTCTCTGGCAGTGTGCGGCTCTACAGTGGCGAGGTTTGTCGATCTCCCCCATGGATTTGGTTTTGGCTTTCGGAGTCAGGATAGGTTGGATCGTGGTAGTGTGTATCGTGACATCTCCTCTATTCGGGTTGACTGCTTCCCTGGAGTTCGTCCTCACTGCCCACAGGATGATCGGGTCCTGGTGCATCGCTGATCTACAGTTCTGTTTCAATGTGGGGCTTGGCTTCGTCCGTCATTTTCAACCACATCCTGTTTGGTTTAGGTTTGCTTTGTTCATTGTTTTGTAGAGTCTGTTTGCCGAGTTTGCACTTTCATGTATTGTTGTATAGTTTTTAAACTGTTCTCCTGTATGCCGGCTTATCCGGCCTTCGAATTTCAGATATATCTGAACTTGAACTCTTACCTAATCAAAAAAAAAAAACTAAAATTCCAACTACATTCTAAAATGGTGATCAATACATTCAATGAGATTTTCACCTTGGGTTTAGTATGACATCAGTGCAACGAAAACTCCTCCTTTCTTGCCGGTTATCCAAAAGCCTTACCAGCGTCCCTCTTTTTCAGATCCATTTTGAATGAATTAAACAAACAGAAAGTGATTGTTTCTACCTGCCAGCTCTCAAATTCTGCAGAGAAACAGGAAGTAAACTTGAAGAAAAAGACTCTTTCACTTCTGTACAATTCAAAGGTAGTACAGTATCAATCAACTGTTAGTTTCTTGTTTTACCTCCTTTCCTTTTTATCTCTTCCCACAGATGTAATAAGAGAGCATCAAATCGGACCCTACAAAGCAAACCAAAAAGTAGGGGCTAATCCCCTATTAGAACCAAAGGGTTAATAAGTGAAGTAAGGTAATGCAATGTCAATGTCAATACCAATGCCATGCCCTACTCAAATCAGTTTGGGGATTTCCTTACCCACCCTTCTCATTTCCATTTCCCTTAGCTAAACCATTAGTGCAGAGATAGAGGTGCTGGTGGGGTCCAAACACTTCAACCTCTCATTTCACTAACCATGATTTTATTTCACAATAACCTTTTCTTTTCTTTTTTTAATCAAAGGACTAAAAATTAGGAAGAAATCCCAATGGTACGGTCGAGAGTCAAATTAATGACCCACGTTAGCAAAGTTTATGTGTCACTTTGCTGGCCTTCCTTTAAAACAAAGAACAATTTTATCCTTGATATATACTCCATCTGTTCGGCAAAAATTGTCATTTTAGCTTATTTTACAAGTTTTAGGCAATTAACAAATGTACTAATTTACCCTCAATTATTATCCTCATTTTTTATTTTATCGAAAACTACAACTAACAAACCATCAATCATATCAAGAGCATTTTTGTAAAGTGAAGGGCAAAATACCTACAATGACAAGTTTTTTTGAAAAAAAATAACACCCTAAAATGACAAGTTTTGCCGAACGGAGAGAGTATAAAAGATGGTTATATCAATCAACGGATATTAATCAATTGACCATGGAGCATTCCATTTCCCTTTAAGAGATTTGACATAACCTCTTTTGCCCTCCTACCCACTCCAACCACTTACACTTGCAGGCCTCCAAAACACCCCTTTTCTTTTCCCCTTGATATATTTTCTCTCCTCTCTCTCTCTCTCTCTATCCAAATTACCCCTTTTGTCACCCTTCCATCTCAAAAACAAGGGGACTCATTCAAACTCTTGTAGAAGCCCCTAACTCCCAATCACTCGTTGCCCATGTTCCTAAACCTCCTCTTCCTGATTCACATATTTCCCACACTACCAAAAACTTAGTATCCTTAATGGTTTGTTGTGTTTGAAGAATGAATAGTTCATACAGAAGAAGAAGATCAAGAGGAGCAACAACAAGTGTATTAGTGATCACTCTTTGGGTGATTGTGTTGCTCACCAGCAGCTTGCAGCAATCTCATGGGATAAGGAGCACCAATGTGTTCAGATTTAGCCCATATAGAAGACCAGGTCAAGAGGGACACTTCTTAGGGTTCCTCCCCAAATCAGCACCACACATACATTCATCTGGTCCTTCAAAGAAGCACAATGACATTGGCTTGGAAAGCTGGAGAACCCCTTGAGATGACCTCCTGATATGCTCATTGGTTGCTGTGCCTTTCTCTTTTTTTTTTGTACATTATCAATCAGGGGCTTTTTAGGTTGGTCTTATAAATTATGGGTATTTTTTGGAATATTAATCAAGTTTTGGAATGATCATCTCCTGGGTGTTGCTTACTTCTTCTTTTGTAGGTTTTTGGTATTATTTTAAATATCTAATTAAGGATGATCTGTTTATTCCAAGTGAAAATATACTTCTGTTTTAGATTAATTAAGTTAATTAATCCATAACTTTTTTAAAAATATTTAATCTCTGTGTATTTGATGAGCTTTTATTTTTATACAGTGATGCTTTGTGTTGTTTTCACTGCTATCATATCTTTAAATCTCTTTAGATTGAGATGTTCTGTGTAGAGAGGATCAAGTGGCATCAGCGTTCATGAGTAATCTCAAATAACAAACCTTGAAATTTTGTGTTAGGAAAAACCACAAAATATTTCAAGTGTGAGGTGTGCCACTCTTGTATCAGAAAAAAAAAATCATGTCAGAACTCCTTTTCATTACTAATTTATTTGTTTGTATCGTCACAATTAGTCCATCCGTCAATTATTTTATCCTCTCGATTAACTGATACGGGCGATGTCAGTTATTTTGAATTCTTACCTTATTAAAAAAATGATCTATATTTAGATGGGATATCTGGCTTGGTAGCCAAAAAGTTTGACTTTTTTTTTCATGGTATCCAAAGTTTTTAAGAATTTTACATGGTAATTAGGAGCTTTTGGTGTAACAAATACGTAGTATATTATATTCCTTCACATAATCAATCAATTTTGGTGTAACCATTGAAAAAATGATGTGAAACCATTCCATTTGATTTGTTAAAACTAATTTATACATGGGAATTAAGTATTATTTACTTAAACAATGAGTATATTATAAAAAAATCACCTAAATTTTTTTTTTAAAAAAAAAAAGTGAAACCATCCAAATTTGGGTTTTAGTTTTTAAAGAATCAACATGACCATTTCAATGGTTAAAATCATTAAATGAACTACATAAATAAGTCTACAAATTATGCACAATAATCCATATTATAAAAGTATTTTGTTATAATATAAATTATGAAAAGGAGAAGAAATCACCTTTATTTTCAAATCCAGAAATTAAGTACTTATTTTAAATTATCATTCTTTCATATTTGTTCTAAAATATCCTAAAATATTTTGGTTAAAATAAACTTTGTATTATATATCTATCATGTAATCTTTTTGAAACATTAGAAATATTATGAAGGGAAAATTAAAGAAAACCACCCTTTAAATATGGGTATTTTCACTTAACCACTCCTTAAATTCAAAATTATAGAAAACCACCCTTTAAATGGTATTTGTTTACAATTCACCACCCATTCAACTATTTTCGTTACTTTATCATTAAATATATTATATTTTAATATTTTTAAACTCAAATTTGATTGTAAATATATTCAAATTTTGAATTTAAGGGCTCAATTATATTTAGGGATCATTGTATTTATTTTTAAAAATAATAATCAATAAAGCCTAGAATTATCATCTTAATTTATGTTTGAAAATGTTTATAAATTTTTAAAACATTATTTAAATTACTCTTATTTAAAATATAAATAAATAAGAGTAATTTCCATATTATTTTAAAATTTTATAAACATTTTCAACCATAAATTAAGATAATAATTCTAGGCTATATTTATTATTATTTTTTGAAAATAAATAAAATAATCCCTAAAATATGACCGAGCTCTTAAATTCAAAATATGAATATATTTAGTTACAATCAAATTTGAGTTTAAAAATATTAAAATATAATATATTTAATGATAAATTAAAGAAAATAGTTGAATGGGTGGTGAGTTATAAACAAATACTATTTCAAGGGTGGTTTTCTGTAATTTTGAATTTAAGGGGTGGTTGAATAAAAATACCCATATTTAAAGAGTGGTTTTCTGTAATTTTGCCTATTGTGAATGACACTTTTAAAACAACCAACTAAATTAAGTACTTATTTTAAATTATCATTCTTTCATATTTGTTCAACGACGTTGCTCTCCGGAACGGATGCTCCTAGTCACCAACAAGCTTCCAATCCGTGCGTATTCCTTGCAAACTACAAGTTGTATTGCTGGGGCCAAGGTCGGTCGAACGACGGCCCATAAAGATTATGTGGAGCCGTGACATTATAAATACACAAGTGTAGAGTTATATTCCTTTATTTACAAAAGTATATTGAAAAGGCTGATTGCATGTTCTTTATGCAAATACATTTCTGCATCTCTATAATATTCTACTCATTATTATTATTATTTTAATAAAGTAATAATTTGAGATTAAATATGTCCGATTCTCTACAAACTGATAAGTCAATATACAAAACACCGTCGAACATACATAAAAAAACATCATGAAGTAATACCGCTGATCAACGATAAAACCTAAACCTAACAAAATGGGATGCAGACTAAGAACGAAGTCAAACACCACCATAAAGTAATACCGCTGATCAACGATAAAACAGGAATCCTTGTGGGCAGTAAAGACAAATCACATTCTACTCGTTAATATTAAGTAACGACTATAATTTTATATATATAGTAAGAATTTGAGATCAGACATGCTTGAATCCCGATAGGTCGATAGGTCGACAAATGGAAAATCGTCGAATATACAACAGGAAATCAGAAAAAGGCACAATAAAATAGACAACAAGCGCTCTACAACAGGGCGAATCTAAGCAAACTAAAACTAGCAAGTTCAGGACGTAGATAAAAAAATGAAGTCAACCACCACTATGAAATAGCACAGTTGGTCAGCAATACATCAGGAATCACTTGTGGGCGGTGAAGACGAACCTCCAAGGAAGCACTTTCCTAAAACGGAGTCGCCTCGTACACACCACCTCGAGCCCATCTAGTCATGACTTCGGACGCCAGAATCCCAATGAAGAAGAATATCGCCTAGACACACCAGAAGCAAATCTGTACACCGCCCGAGCAAAACGCAATAAGAAGAACCGGCCTAAACGGACACAGATTTTGATTAAACCCTTTCGGGTGGGATTTATTCAAATATATATATATAAAATCAGTCAAAAGTCAAACATCATTTATTTCCGAACAGAGGGAGTAATTTTTAATTACTTTATTTAAATAATACTCCCTCCGTTCGGAAATATAAGATCTTTTACTTTTTGGCACGTAGGTTAAGGAGCTAAATACTATATAAAATATTAATTTTTTTTAAAATTAATTTTTTACAATATAACACTTTTTATTAATAAGTATTAAAATATAAAAAAATAATTTTAAAAAAATCAATATTTTATATAGTATTTAGCTTCTTAAACTACGTGCCGAAAAGTAAAAGATCTTATATTTCCGAACGGAGGGAGTATTATATTTATTAATTTTATATATTTTTATCTTTCTAAAATGACATACACAACTTTAAAAAAGGAGTAGAATATTTGATTGCTTGTTCTTGTTCATACCAGTATTTATTTGATTGCTTGTGAAAACAGGGAAAAAGATCATGATGATGGGCTGCAGTGTCCTTGTATTTTGGGATGATCTTAGGCTAGGGGGAGGGAGAGGGAGGAGGTAACAGTGACTTTGATTTGGGATTGACAAAGGCAGATTAATTATTCAATCCTCCGTATTCATATAGGTCAAATATGAGGACTGTGGCATTTTCTTGAGTGGTGACTGTGACATTTTCTTGAGTGTTAGGTATGCACAGTTTCCTGCTAGCTAGGACATTGCAAGCAGCTAGTGGATTTAAGGATTTGAATGCGATCCTACAAAATTACTGGAATGTTTGATTTACCTGTAAAGAATTTTCAGTGAGTTATGTGTTTTGCAATTTGTGTTTAATGACACCTTTTTTAATCAGGGACGGCCACGGGGGTGGCCGCCTCCTTCTACGACGGAGTTTCGTAGTATTTTTTTAAGAAATTAACAAAAATAAAAAAAAATGTGAAAAGAAAAACAAAAGTTGTATAGCTTAGTTGATAAAAGGAAAGAAGGAAGTATAATGGGGATGCAATAGGTCATGGGTTCAAATCTCATATGTTACCTTTTTGCACTACTTTTTATTCTTACCAAATTTTTTCTATTATAAATGTCATATTTAAATCAAATTTTTTATTTTTCTTTTAATATTTTCATAATCATTATGTTACACATATTTTAAAAAAATCTTCTAATTTTTACTTCTATGAAATTTTTTTACTATCAATGTCATATGTAAACCACAATTTATGAGTTTTTTGGCTATATTTTTCTTTTAATATTTTCATAAGATTATTCATTATGTTACACTATATTTTAAAAAATTCTTCTAATTTTTACTTCTATGAAAATTTTTTACTATCAATGTCATATTTAAACCATAATTTATGAGGTTTTTTTTGTCGTACTTTTCAGTCTTGTCATTTTTTTTTCCATTTACCAATGACAAATTCTGTAAAAAATTTATAATTTTCTTTCAATATTTAAAAAAATCTTAGTCATGCTACACACACATATATATAAATTATAAAATTATTGTATGGATTTTTGTAATAAAATATTATATTTATACCACAATTTATGGTTTTCTTTCAATATATTTTTTAAAAATTTCTTTATTGTATACCGAGAAAAAAAATTTCCCGACCAAAAATTTCGCCCCCCACCTCCAGCAATTTCTGTGGCCGTCACGGTTTATAATAGGTAAGTATTCGAAATATTAGACAAAACTATTGTCTAGAAAATCGAGAGGGGGAAAGAATGTTAGATGGGCTGATCCTAATGATACAACAGAAAATTGAGAAAATAACCAAAGAAAACATCAGAACGAAGAAAACCTTGCAACCCTTGGGCATGCAGCAACATACTCGAAGTGGAAGACCAAAACACGTGCAATGGTTAGCCTTGGACTTTTATAATTGCCACATAGAAAAAAAGGGTTAAATTTTTTTTTTTTTTATGTAAGAGCCCATGATTTGGGTCCCTTATATAAGAGACCAAAAAAGTAGAGCTCATAGTTGTTGTATGACAGAACTCATATTTTACTTGATTTCAAATGATTTTAGGTTGTTTTCAATTGTTTAAAAAAAATATTTTTGAATTTAATTTAATTTCATATACACATCAATATATAATACTAAAACAGAGACGTGGAAATCCTATGTGGCGGGCTCTGGCGCGATTTGCTCACGTGTCGGTCTCTGGTGCAATCTGGCCCGTATTTTTTGACACGTCTATTAATGAATATCCAATAGTCTATTTTACCTACGTGTCATCCTATGTGTCATTTTCATATCTTAAGTGGTTACAAAATTTATCATTTTAGCATGAGTTATTTTATAAATATTTTATTTTGAATTAGTTTATCTTTAGTGATTAAAATTAATTATTTTATTTCATTATATCTAATGATAAGATTTTATTATTAATTAATTATCTATTGAAAAATAAAATCTTATAATTAAATACTACTCCGTATTTTTTTCTTCGTGGGATATGATATTCTGCTATTCTATGCTACTACAATATGTTAATTTTTCAAAAAGCAAGAGATCAAACCACTTATATTTATACCTATATTTATATGGAATACATATTAGAAAAGAAATCAATCTAACTTCAAAAATTATCAAAAAAATAATATAGCTCATAAGTTTAAAATCTTGGATTAGGGGAAGTACGTATGTTTGCAAATTTATAATAAACATATATAGAGCTCATAAGTTTAAAATAGAGACGTGAAAATCCTATGTGGCGGGCTCTGGTGCGATTTGCTTATGTGTTGTTCTCTGGTGCATTCTGATCGAATTTTTTTGACACGTCAATTAATGAGTATCCAATAAATTTAAGTCATGTCATACAATAACCCAATCTATTTATCCACGTGTCATCTAGATATCTACCATAAATAATAACTGGAATTAATTTTTATCAGTTGAAAAATAAAATCTTATCATCAAATATATATTCATTTTTAATAATCGGAGCAAAAAAATATTATTGTTTTGATTTTTATTAATAATATAATAATAAAATATTATCATATTTGTGTTAGTTATATTTTGATAAAATTTTATGACTTATTTGAATAAATTTTACAAAAGATAAAATCAATTAGGTTTAATATTATTATTGGTTGTTTTTACGGAATTTCTTCTCCTCTCCTTCTCAAATATTAGGCAGGATATTCACACTTAAATTTTAATATAATTAGCACTTAAAATATTATCATATTTTCTTTTAAGGTACGTATTACTTTCTTTTATTTAATCATCAATTTAATATACGTATTACTTTCTTTTATTTAATCATCAACTTAATATTGGAGTTAATCTAACGGAGTAGATTTTATAATAAATTTTATTTCATTCGATTAATTAGCATAATTTATAGTGTATTTTATTTAAAATTTACATTATTTTAACCACACAATAAAATAAATATAATTATATATAATGCATTGGAATCCAAATACACCCTTAGTGGAATACAAATGATTATTATTTATAACTGACTAATATAAACATAGTGTCTATTTAAGAATGAGTAAATATTGATTAAATTTACTATTATAATTGGCCAGATCATAGATTTTAGAACAAACTATTTATAATTTATAAATTATAATTGTTTATAGTACATTAATCTTTTAAAAAAATTTACTATAAAAGTAATTTATTAATTTATTTAAATCCATAAAATTATTATATATAGATAAAATTTATAAAACACCGCGTACGACGCGGGTAATAAGACTAGTTACATATAGACACCCCTCTTGCATATGTTTGTGGAAACAAATCCATCTGAATAACACCCATATTTTATTTTTTAAACATTAAAATATTATTTTTATGATATGTTATTATAAATTAATTATTTAATATTTTATTACAATTATTATTAAAAAATTAAGTAAATAAAAAGGAAAATAATAAAAGGTAATTTAAGGTCTCAAGACTGTATCTTACAAATGAGGGTGAAAAATGAAAAAGTTAGATTAAGGCTCTTAATATGATGTGATCACATAAGAAAAGTACGGTAAGGGCCCGAGGTTGGGGCTCATGAATGAACATGCTAGTGTCACAGGCCGTCATACACGAAGCCAGTGCGGCGCCCTTATCCCCGAGGGGCCAGCCTTCCGCAACCGACACTACTGGTTTTGCCCTGCTTTAGGCTCATCATGAGAACAGCTTCAGCCCCCAACCATTTGTGTAGCAGGATGGCCAACATACCCTTTATCACCGTCAAGTCAACGACTGGCGACAAGCTCCCCGAACCTAACCGGGTCAGCATGCCTAAACATCCGAAGGGTCATCACCTTAACTCCCCACAGAACATCGTTGAAGCTTCTCTTGCAATTATATAAAGCATCCGCAAACATGTGTCCGAAAACGAAGTCGCAGACCATGTCAATCTCCCCTACTTGGATGTAGGGGTGGGCATATTCAGGTATCTGACACGAACCGGATAACCGTGTCAAATACCCGAAACCGTTTACACCCAAACTGTCAAACCGTATATGAACAATTTCAAACTGGGTATCCAACAAGGTAAAGTTAATCGGTTCCGTGTCGGATACCAGGTTATTCGACACGAACCATCTTTTTTTCTTTGTCACCTGCTGGGCTACTAGGTTGTTGCAGGGGTAAGAGAGAAGAACGGAAGGTTGCTAGGCTATTGGGGCAAAAGGGGGGGGGGGGGGGGGGTACTGGGCAGCTGGGGCAAGAGAGAAGAATGGTACTGGGCTGCTGGGGCAAGTGAAGAATGGAAGGTTGATAGGCTGTTGAACTACTGGGATGCAAGGGTGCAGCAACGAGAGAGAAGAATGGAAAGGGGAAAAATTTAGAGCAGCACGCTAGGAGCCAGAAAGATTCGAACTTGAGTTTGTTTGTCAGCGTTTACACTTACCTTCCCACAACCAACTAAGCTAGCCGGGTTTATTAGTACTATATTACCTTAACTAAAAATTAAAAAATAAAATGTTGGTGTCGAGTATCTGACAAGATGATATGCTCGATCTGAACACGAATAGTTTATAGTCGTGTTTTATCGGATCGTGTCATTATTGTATCATGTCTTTTCTATTTTTTTTTCATGTCATGTTTTCATGTTGTATCAGTTGTGTCGGGTTTTTCTACACACCTTTACTTGGATGCGATGTCCGATTGCCCCTTCCTTAACAACAAGACGCGCACTCCCTAGTGCCAACGCATGCGGAGGCATTGGGTGGCCTTAAGGATCATCCACTAGGCTTCCGTGTCCCTGCCTACTTCTATTACTCATCGAGCGCTCGACACCTAGGAGCAACCGAGTCCCTGCCCTCTCGCATGGCACACACCGACTCCATATCCCAAGCCCTTTTGCATGACGACCCACAGATTCCACATTCTGCTTTGCCTACTCAAATTTGGGCACAAGCACTTGGTTACGAACGGAAGTGGAGTCAGACCTGCTCTAATAACATGTCATGGGCCAACACGCACGAAGCCCTTGCGGCCCCTATCCCCAATGGGTCATCCTTATGCGGCCGACACTACTGGTTTCACCCAGCTTTAGGCTCAAAAGGAGAGCAGCTTCAGCCCCCAACCAGTTATGTAGCGGGGTGGCCAACATACCCTTCATCACCTCAAGTCTTCAACTAGCGACAAGCTCCCCGTACCTAACCGGGTCAGTATGCCTAAACATCCGAAGGGTCATTACCTTAACTCCCCACACAACACCACTGAAGCTTCTCCTACCATTATATATATCGAGCATCCACCAGCATGTGTTCAAACACGAGGTCTCATACCGTGTCAATCTCCCCTACCCATCCGAGCAATGCCCTTGTCGCTGCCTTTACCCAGATGCGATGTCCGACTACCCCTTTCTCGGCAACAAGATGCACACTCCCCCGCACCAACGCATCCGAAGGCATTGGATGGCCTTAAGGATCATCCAAAAGGCTTTTGTGTCCCTGCCTACTTGTCTTACTCATTGAGCGCTTGACGCTTAGGAGTAACCAGGTCCCATCCCTCTTACATGGTGCACACCATTTTTGTGTCCCGCCCTTCTACACGTGACCCACAAATTCCACACTCCGCCCTGCCTACTCAACTTTGGGCACAAGCGCTTGGTTACGAATGACAGCAGAATCGGACCTCCTCTGATACCATATGTCACGACCCGGCATGCACGAAGCTCATGCGACGCCCCTATCCCTGAGGAGTCAACCTTATGCGACTGACACTACTAGTTTCGGTCTGCTTTAGGCTCATCAAGAGAGCATCTAGCTTCAGCCCCCCCCCCAATCAGCTGTGTAGCAGGATTGCCAACACACCCTTCATCATTGTCAAGTCCTCGACTGGCGAAAAGCTCCTCGAACCTAACCGAATCAACATGCATGAACATCTAAAGGGTCATCACCTTAACACCACACACAACGCTACTGAAGCTTCTCCTGCCTTTATATCGAGCATCTGCCAGCATATGTCTGAACATGAGATCGCAGACCGAGTCAACAGAGGCTTGAGAAATGGCTACCACATCCAAGGAAGGCAACAGGCGCACAAATGATGGTAGGATAGAGGCCTACCATGGTGGTGATGGGTGGGAGAGATTGACACGGTCTACGACCATGTATTCAGATACATGCCGGCGGATGCTCGATATAAAGGTAGGAGAAGCTTCAGCGGCGTTGTGTGGGGAGTTAAAGTGATGACTCTTCAGATGTTCAAGCATGCTGACCCAGTTAGGTTCAAGGAGCTTGTCGCTAGTCAAAGACTTGACGGTTATGAAGGGTATATTGGCTATCCCGCTACACAACTGGTTGGCGACTGAAGCTCTCTTGATGAGTCTAAAGTAAGGAAAAACCAGTAGTGTCGATCGCGTAAGGTTGGCTCCTCGGGGATAGGGGCTTCGCACGGACTTCGTGCGTGCCTACATGTGACACTAGCATGAACATTGGTGAACCCTTAGGCTCTTACCAATGCCATGTAAGCAAAAAAAATGAAAAAAGAGCAAAATTCCAAGTTTGGAGGCCTTTAGATAAGAGCCCCAAATAAGCGGGCCCAAGAAAAAAAAATTCTAACACACTGCCATGTGGATGATTGGTTGGGCGCCACTTGACAACGCTATTATATATCTTTTTAAAAATTATTTTTGGCTTTTTCTAAATTTAAAAAAAAATAAAAAAGTTATTTTTGAATGTAATTTAATTTTATCTATCCATAGACACCCATATTGCATATGCTTGGGAGCAAAAATTCCGATAAATAATACCCATATTGCATATGTTTAATAGCGTTTTAGAGTATTTTATTATTAAATAAATAGCTAAAAAAAACAAATAATAATAATGGAATAATTTATTATAAAAAGGGAAATAATATAAAGTAAGTTAAGGGCTCAAAATTAAAGCTCGGGAATATGGATGAAAAATGGAAAAATTCGAATGAGGCTCTTAAACCAAGGTGGCAGAGAAAAAGTATGTTAAAAGCCCAGAGCATGGGATAGCAGGAGTTAATGTGATGTCTTATCGCCAGAAAGGCGGAAAGCAGAAATCCAATATAAAGAAAGAGACAACTCTTAGGGAAGTGTGGACCATATGATGTTCCCAATTCTATCCTATTCCACAAGGATTGATTTGAAAATATTTTTAAATTTTAATTAGTTTAGCTTTTATTTTAATTATATTTCTAAGGTCTGCTATTTTTTTTAGGGAATCTTTCCCAATTTTTATTCTTATACTATGCCCTTAGGATATAGAATAAAAAGACATATGTTAATATTTTGAATTAGGAAAGAGTTCTATAAAAAAAAAGGCAGATGTTACTAGCATGTAATACAATGAACTCAAACTAGTTAAGACACTAAGACACAATATTCTTTCCTAGCTTTCATTTCATGTCCACTAAAGTATTTGAAAGCTCACCTAATTGAGTTATAAATGGACACCAAAACTGAGTGGGAGTTATTGGTAGGTTTGTGCAAAAATAGGTCCAAACCTAAAAATTGGATTGAATTGGTTTGAACCAGACATGTGAAAAGTAAAGAATGTGAAACTGTAAAGAAATACAAAGAAATCAAGAAGAAACAGAGCATAGGAAGAAACATATTTCACTATTTCATTGAATGTAAAATAATGAAGCTATAAAAGTGGCAGCTTGCATTTATTCAAGGGAGCAGATCCTCAAAACCCTACTTAATGAAGAAAGATGTGATAACTAGCTTATATAGTCAGTCTTCCTACTGCTCTAGTGAGTTTCATGTGACTCACATGCTTAGCTTAGTACAAATATGCAATTAAAGCTTACTGAAATTACATAAACAATCAATAATCTTTCTAACCCCTCATCAAGTTGGCCTTCTTATGAAGCTCATAAGACCCAACTTGGAAAAGAGAAAGAAGTACATCATGCTTTTCACCTAAAGGTTTACTTAGAATGTCAATAATATGTAATCTTGTTTTGACATGTTATGGTTAAATAAATCCAGCTTGTAATCTTTCTCTAACAAAATGACAGTTAATCTTCAAGTGTTTGGTTCTCTCATGAAACATTGAATTTTCAGCAATATGAATTGCATCCTTGTTTTTCAAAATGTAATGGTATAGGCAATTGAGCTTGTAGATATAAGACTTGCAAGATACCTTTTACCCACACCAACTTACAAGTGGTGTTTGACATGCTCATGTATTCAATGTCAGCAGAGGACTTAGATACATTGTTTGTTTTTGTTTTTTCATGATACTAAGGATGTTCCAAGAAATACACAAAATCCAAAAAGAGATCTATCACTGCATTGGCAAGTACCCCATTGCCTTTGAGATATTTGACAACATGGAGAGTTGCATCATAATGATGTTGTCTAGGCTAGGGCATGTATTGACTAAAATGATGTAAAACAAAACAAATGTCTGGCCTGGTGAGATTTAAGAATAATAATCGACCCATCAACCTATGTATCTGTCTGGATCTATCATTAAGCTCCCTGAGTATGTTGACAATTTCAAGCCTCTAGGTAAAGGAAGCGAGGATGGCTTGTAGTCTAGCATCATGCAATCCTTAAATATGTCAATAACATACTTCCTCTGGTACAAGTAGGTTCCAAAACACTCACTGATATTCCTAAGCCAAGAAAATATAAAGCCACACCCAAAATTGATGGTGAATGTTTAACGAAGAGCTTTTTTTTGTTAACTTGAATTACTGCTAAATCATCTCTAGTGAGAAGCAAACCATTCACATAAATTAAGGCCACAACAATGTATGCATATAGGCATCTTTTTTTTATATAAATAAAGAATAATTCTTTATGGACTGAGTATAGCCAAGGTCAATAAAAACTTACACAACTCAACATTCTATAACCTTGATGCTCTTTTCAAGCCATAAATAGATCTTTTGTGTTAGCAAACTTGACCAAGTCTAGATAAGCGGCCTTCGGGTGGCTTGATAGGATGCATTTTTAGTTCAATTATGATAGATTAACTTGCATATTTTAGGTAGATTTGATGTATTTATTTATTTAGTTTTATAGTTGGAATTTACCCATTTTTATGCATAATTTTAAGTAGATGTGGAGTCGAAGGGATTTGGAGCTTAAATCGAGCCAAATATCAAGTCGGTGAAAGGAGAATTGAAGTCACAAGGCAAAAGCTAGAGGTTTAATGAGCCAAGGGTGCAAAAATGCCCGAAACTCGGTTTAGGACACACACCGTGATCAAGTTCTACTTACCTAGATTAGTTACTTTGCATATGGGTTGAAATAGTTTCGAATAATGTATTTTATTACATTAGTATAAAAGCTTGTTCTTAGGATAATTATTAGAACTCATTCACATACACTTGGAAACCCTAATTAGAGCTTGTTGATGTTCGTAGATAACTCAACTCCTTTTTGTTTGATTAGTCAGTTGAAGTTTCTAACTCAATATTTATGTGGGATTTTCTCTTTCTCTTATTATTCTTTAGTAATTTTCTCTTTCATCGTACAGTTTGCTAATACAATAAAGATGGATAAAGACAAAACTAACCAAGTATTAAAGCAGCTGACTGCACCCGACTTGGAGCAACAATAATTGGTTATGTAGTTTTTGCTAATTGGAGTCAGTGTAACCTTCAAGATAAAATCTGGGGTGATCCATCTCTTACCTAAGTTCCATGGGTTGAGTGATAGGGGCCCCCACAAACATTTGGCCGAATTTCATATGGTCGTGGTAGACATGAAACTACGCAATGTTATATAAAACCAAATGAAGTTAAAGGCACTCCTATTCTTTCTGAAAGATGTCACTAATGAGTCGTTCTATTACTGTCCACCTATTAGTGCCACAAAATGGAATGATATGAAGTGGATCTTTCTAAAGGAGTATTTCCCTATGAGTAAGCTCAATATCCTGAAAAGGGCCATCAACAACATACAACAACAGGTCGCATAGACTGAGTGCTTTGAGCATTTAAAGAAGCTATGTGGTAGCTACCCCCACCATGGCTTCTCAAAGAAAGATTTTGTGATATACTTGTTCAACTAGTTAGTGGATAAGAATTGCAATAGCGTGGACTTTGCTTGTGGAGGTAATATCTTAAACAAAACACTTGTTGCAGCTTGAGAGGTGTTCTTAGAGGCCGATGAGAGCTCTAGGCTATTTAGTAAGGGACCCTATGCTTGTGGGGTGCTCATTGTTGACTCCTCAACTTTCTCCCTACACGCTGATGCAGAGACAAAGTTGAAGCAGACAATGAAGAGGTTTGTGCTTTAGGGAACCCTGTAACAACTTAAGGCATATAGGATTTGTTGTGACCCTTATCACCTTACAAACACCTGTCTAATTTTGCAGGAGTCAAGTATCGAGTTGAATGCCTTGCAAGGTTTTGTTCCTCAGAGGCCCAAGTATGGTAACTATGCTAGTGCTAATAATTAATATTACAATGTAAGCGACCGAAAGGGCTATGGTTATGGGAACCAACAACCTCCATTCAATCTACAAGAAGGTCCTCAATTGAGGCCACAATAGCACTATCATCATAGGAAAAGAGGTCCCTATCAAGCAAGCTCATCCATGAAGGATTCATTCAAGGCTCTAGTTGAGCAGAACAAGCAACTTATGCAAATGGTTATGTTACAAGCTAAGCATGGCTCAAATGATGAACAAACTCCAAGCAAGATATTCGAAAAATATACCATCTCAAACGTTGGTTAATATAAAGGAATATGGCAGTGCAATGACTTTGGTTGATAGAAGTAGCTTGGGAGGTGTTCCTATTCCATAAAAATGTTGCGGACAATATTTTGATCTTTGCAAAAGCTACCCCCTTCATGTGCGCAAGGATTACAAATATTATTAACCAATATTGTAAAGTTTCTAGGCAAAAGGTTAACTTGTCTACATCCTACTTCCAAGCATCTCCCAATACTGCATGTACAACTATCGTATCTATTTCAGCCACCCTTGGGGTAGCTCCATCAACCACACTTGAGAAATATCTGGGTTGTCCAATTATAAATGGAAAAGTTAATAAGGATAATGTGATAGTTAAGACTAAAAAGTAGCTAATAAAGTTGAAAGCTTCTAATATCTCCGCAGAAGGACATAAGTTCGTAATCAAGGTCAATTTGAGTGCACAACCCATCTTCTTGATGCACTCTTTCATGCTTCCTAGGCCCATTCTTAAGGAGCTTGATAAAGTGTATTGGGCTTTTTTTGTTTCTGGCATAAAGATGAGATATTCACCTCTCTAATAAGTTGGGATTAAATATGTTTGAATACCTTGGCGGGTGGTTTGGGTATCTACAAAGCGAAGACTATGGACATAGCCTTACAAATAAAGTTATTATGGAAAATCTTAGCGAAACCTAGTAATGTCTAGGTTAGAGTTTTTTTTTTTGAAAAGTACTTGAAAGGAGAAAATTTGTTACATTACAAAAATAAGAACTGCATTTTGTGGCAATGGTCTAAGCTTATGGCAATACACAATCTGTTCATCCCAAGGCTTCGTTGGTGCATTAATTAAGTCACTTAACTTCTGGATTGACGATTGGGAGTTTGAGGAACCATTAGTGTCTCAGACTCTTCCTTCCCTATCTGATTTCCACATGGAGTGTTTGGTCAGCCATTTTATTATGTGGGGAAATAAGTGTGATTCTGACCTTCTGTAGTATCAACTTGGCAGGTGCTCTGTTGGTTCATGATATCAAACATATTCGCAACGTACATTGTGCTACCTCAAAATGTTATGACTAACCGGATTTATTGAGAGTCAAGTTGAAATTTGATGGGTGCACAATTGTGTGAATCAGACAATATATGGATTCATAATTCGAGATTCTGCGGCTGATGTCTTCGCAAAGGGATGGGTACAGGTAACAACAATTCTATTGTTTTGTAGAGGCTCTGGTCCATTGAAATGGGATTTTAAGGGTTAGGGAGTTGGGTATGGATAACATCCTTGAAATAACATGGTGGTTGTAAAAGCAATCTTTGCAGACTTGAGGTGCCTATGGAACATTTAGCTGCTACAATCTGATACGAAACTGGTCATTCGGTCTTTCTCTAATGTTTTTATTCGTCATATTTTCATATAAGCTAATACTGTTGCAGATAGGATCATTCATCTTACCTACAATATATATCCCAGTCGATGAAGGTTTGGAGGAGGACACAGAACTTCGGGTTCTTATTTGCAAGAACGTTCTAGGACGGTGCACGACAAGAAGGCGATAACTCTTTTCTAATGTCTTTCTCTATTTCAAAAAAGAGGAAAGAAAAGGAATGGCTCATTTAGATTTTTTTTAAAACTCTATTTCAATTCATAAGGGCTCGTTTGGTTGAATGTGGGAAGTACAATTCCCGGGAACTTACTTCCCATAAATTGAATTCCCGTGAAATGTACTTCTCATGAATTGAAAAAAATCGTTTGGTTGAATTTTGTTTTTTAGAAATATAAATAGGAAAATAAAGAAAATTACATTAAAAAGGGGGTGGAAGTTGAACTTACCTAGTCCCCCTAGGTAAGTGAACTTCCTACTATTTGGAGGAATTGAAATTCCTGGGAAGTTGAATCTCTGTGTCTTTCTGTCAACCAAATACAGTAATATATTCTACTTCCTAGGTTTTTAAACTTTCTGGGTTTTTAACCGAATAACCAAACTAGGCCTAATTTTAATTCTAATTCTAATTCTAATAGTCATGCTAAACGGGGGATATGAATCATCTTATTTGAATTGCTACATAGTTATTAATGAGTATTGAGGGTCCAGGAAAGGGCAGTTAACTCAAAACCATTTTTAAAGTTTAACCATGCATTATCAGAAGTGAAAGTTGAGAAGCAAAGGAAAGTAATGAACCCTTTCTACCAGTAATTGAGCCGGTTTTCATTCCGATGTTACTATGTCTTCAGTTACAATGAAACCACGCTGTAGGGCCCAACAAAATACTTTTAACCTCAAAGTGACTGGAAATTAGCTAAGATAGGAAATTATGTGGGTTTAGTTATCATTATATCATACTCTAGTAATTTTGAGAGAATTTGTTTTCTACTTATTATTTTTTTAAGAATCCAAAAAGAGAACAAATTAGGCCTCGTTTGGTAGAAAATCTCAAAAAATAGGAGAAATATATGCATGTGATTGATATTTTTAAAATCTAAAAACCAATTAATTCAAGTTTCTAGTAAGTTAAATTCCTTCCATTCAATTTTAAAGGAAGTTCACCTACCCAGTCCCTTCTGAGTAAGCTCAACTTTCACCCTTTTGTCTTTAAAAATTTTCAATTCACTTAATTAATCCTTTGAATAAAAAATCAACCAAATGCATTTTCATAATTTCCATTTAATTGAATTTTATTAAATCCCATAAAGTAAGTTTTCAAAAATTTCAATTCTTATAGTGAACCAAACGGGCCCTAAGACCTTTGAATAAATGAAATCTACGCTAAACAAATGATTCTATCACTTTTTTCAAGATATACAGACATTAATTGCCCATTATAGCTTATTATCTTTAATTATTACGATTAAATACAGGAAATCATCAGTAGAATCTTCAGCAATCTAATTTGACCCAAAAAAAAAAGCAATCTAATTCTACTCAATGTTACTCAGTATTCTATCTTGTTTTTTTTTTTTTTTTGACTAGGTAAAATTTCAGGTACACCGAGTCTATCCGATAGCATCCTTTTGAATGAGGTCCAACAGATCTGAATTATTGAAAATCTCTCGCCCTTTGGCAAAGCGGCTAAGGTATGCAACATTATCAGCCACTTTATTGGCATCACAGGGCACAAGAAAGAAAGATATGTTTTTCAACTCATTGAAGGAGCAGTTTAATATCTAACATAAGAAGTTCGATCTCCCATGGACAGCAAGAATTATCTCGCAGGTGTTTGATAATTATTAAAGAGTCTTCTTCAATCTGGAGATTTGAAATATGAAGTTGCTTGACTTTATGTACCCCTAACAATAACGCAAGAGCTTTTGCCTTGATAGGGTTCTATTTTCCCACATTCTGGCACCCCATAGCAATAGGGTGCCCAACCCGTACTCTGTACTGTTCTTGTTCCCCTTTTCTATTCTTAATCACAAAACACTCTAATTTTTTTAGGGTCAATTGAGCAATAGGCCATAATTAGGGCCTTTATTAGGAAAATGTCCACTGTAAAGACTGAATGTATATTTTATATATATTATATTATTATTTTAATTAAATATGTTAGTATTTATTTCAATTTGTAAAAGCGGAGAAAAAGTCGTCCTCGAGCACGAGTTCAATTTTAAAATCCTTCCGGCATCATTTGAATTTTCGATTTTGACGGGATTTGACTTCCACTTTCGAGTTCCGGGTATTGATAAAATTAATTTAAGCTCCGAGTTTGATTGAAATTTATTTAATTCCATTATATTGAGATTAGTAAATTAAAATTTGATTAAATCTGTTTTAGTCGGGATTCGATCGGGCGAGCGGGTTTTGAGTCTTTTCCGTTATTTTGAATCGGTATTATTGGGACACATATATATTCATTTCTTTCCTTTTTCTTTCTTTCCTACCTCTCTCTCTCTCTCGCTGCTCACTCCAACTCACCTCCCACACCAAATTTCATAAAATGGTCCCCTCCTCTCTTCATTTTGATTCCAAAACTCAAAACTTCACGATTTTGCTCCTTCTCTCCTCACCCACAGTCCACCTTGTCCTCTTGCTACCTATCCTACCCTCCCTCCTGCATAAACCCTCTCCCTTTTCTGTCTCGTTGCTGCAGCCATACAACACCACCCATCTCCTCACCTTTTCACACAACTCCCTCCTCCTCTCCCTTTCTTTTCATTTCCTTTTCTCTGCAGAAGCCAAACACCAGTAAACACCACCACCATCACCTTGCTCTGGCGCCCACCGGCACCTCTGTCCATCACCGAGCCACCCCACCCAGTTCCTCGTCGCCGCCGCCATCGGACCCCCGCCACAACAGCCCTTCCCCCCCTGTTTCCCTGTTTTGTCGAGCACCTCCGAGCACCCTAGCTTCACTCCCTCCTCCCCATGTTCGAACCTCGGCAGCAGCAGTATACCCGCCACCCAAGACCAAGCCTGAGCCGAGCGGCCCCGGAGTCACCGTCGCCGCCACCTCCTCCTCGCACCATTTTTTCGGATTGGAACCGATGGTGAGGATCCCCCCTCTCTTTCTCTATTTAAAACTCAAAAGATATCACCTTTAACACCCATACATACTCCCTAGGCTCCCCCATTCGGGCTCCAGCTCCGACGGAGCTCCGATCGAACCTTCCCGAGCGTTTTCTGGCGAATCGAAGATCACCTCGGTGAGCCTCCTTTCTCTCTCTCTTTCTTCCTTTCCTAGTGTGGGGGGTGCCGGGTGGCCGGAATGGATGGTCTGAGCTCCGGAGCGCCGCCGGAGGTCCTCCTCTTTCCTCCTCCCCCTCCATTTTCCGGGCACCGCTGCCCTGTTCTTCTCCCGTTCAGCCGATGGGGAAGAAGCAGATAGAGAGTGGGGCCCCTTCTTTTTTTATTTTGTTTGGTCTAAAGGGCTTGGGCCTATTTTTGGTCCGGGTCCGGATCTCCTTCGGATCCCCATCCGGGTCCCTCCTTTCTGAAGTCTCGGGTGGGCCGGGTCTCTCCTCTTTCATTGGGCTTAACTCTGGGCTGGGTTATTTCTTTTTTTGTATTGTTATTTCTATAAATAATATAATGTTTGTATGTTATTTATATGTTATGCTTACACTATTGTTAATAGTTATTATTATTATGTGATTTTGTGTTTTGGAAATATATATATGTATATATATATATATATTCTGAGATTTTATTTATATTTTTAAACTACCTTAAAAGTGATATTATTTGGGTTACGTATTTACATATGTAAGTTGAGAATCTTGGGACAAATTGATAATTTGGATTTAAATAGGGATTTCAAAAATGGATTTATTTTGAGGAGTTATGTTAGCTATATTGTTGGTAAATTATTTAAAAGAGATTTCACGTTCGGGAATATCTTTTAAGGATTTATCGTTACTTGAAAACCAACATGCCTGAAATATTTTAGTAGTATACAATTGCAAGTTGATTAAAGATTTAATGTTTTATAAATGGGTTTTGGCCAAATATGATTTGAGGAATCGTTTTGAATGAGTTGACCTGACTTGAGATATTATATGTTGAGATGAGATGAACATGAAATGAGATATGGTTTGTGATGAAATGAGATGAAATAATCTGAAATGGGATATGAGCCGAGATATGAATGATAGTTAGGGGCGCCTTGTGTGAAATAGGTAGACTTATGCATTTATATGTTATTAGGTGTTTGTGAATGTTGGACGTTGCTTGCTATCGGTGATTCATTTCTTGGATTCTGCTCTGCCTTGTTCTCTGTTGTTCGGCTTATTCAGGTAAGTTCCTTTATGGGGTTACTCAGACTCGAAAGAGATTACCGGCTTGTGAATGTATGACATACTAGGTGTTGCATAAGCATTAAAGCATGCCATGTAGTATCATGCTAGGTTGCACTTGTGATTGAGCATTCTATTTCTTTACGCGTATGAAACAGAACGGCCGTTATCTGTGATAGTCCTAGAGTCTTTGCTAGGGTCATAGGGTAGCCCAGCCCCATCGGGTGCCCTGAGTCTATCGAGTCGATATGAGCATGATGATAGCCCAGCACCATCGGGCATATTTATTTTAATTTATGTTATGATGATGAGATATGATGATGAGATATGATATGCTATAGCATCGAACCGGCCGGTCTCTGCACTAACGGAAAGGGGTGCAGAGGTAGGAGAGGGACATGCCACTTGGCATTCTTTGGGCGCCTTTACAGTTATTTCTCGCATATTGTAAATTAGGATCATGCTAGTGTGATTTAATTTCCGCATCTGCATCATATTTATTATTAGCGTATGTGTATGTTTGCTTGCTGGACAGAGCGTGTTGGGGCCTCGGTCTGACCCCACTCGCACCCATTGTTTTTAGGTATGATTGCTCTCTGTTTATATGGCGTGGGAAAGTCCCTCGGCGATTGCAAAGAAATCTGTCTAACCCCGCTAATCTGGCCATCCGACTTTAGAATTATGTTTTGGTTTTGACCCGGCCTTGCCGTGGCTTTTGTATCTAAATCATATTTCCATTTCACTTTCGTTTAAACTGAATTTATGAAACTTCGACTGATTAGAGGTTTGAAACCTCGACCCGTACCTGAATTGCAACATCCGAACGAAGGTATCCGACCTTCGAAACGTATCCCGGATATTTATATCCGGGCCGTTACAAAGTTGGTATCAGAGCCAGGTTGTGCAATTCGGGTACGCAAGGGTCGAGTGTATGTTTTGGAAAACCGCCCATAAATTTTAAAAGATTTTAAAGTATTTTAAGGGGGCAAAATGAATTTAATATGCCTAACTCAATTGGACTAAATATGAACTTGGCTTATGATAAAAGTGGAGAACCAACTAATAAGAGATCGAGTGGGTAGAAAAGGCGATAGACATCTCTATTGGATGTAGTCGGAAACGGGTAGGCGAAATACTAGCTTGTTCTTTACAGATGGGTCGGGAGGACTCCAAGGAGATCATTGTAATTGCCATTGACTGATTCTATGATTGAGTGCTTGTTATGCTAAAGATTTGATTGTTATGTTCTAACTATTGAGTGAATATTGATGACATGTGAACGAGATAGCGGGTGTACCCTTATTTCCCTATAATCAAGCTCAGCTTTTGTGAAACTGCCCCTTTCCTTATGAACCCTTTTGACAATTCCATCGAGTCCTCCCTTCGAATATCGGTCTTCCACGGGAATTGGGTTGGTGAACACATGGTGTCGGGAATCATGATTGAATATAAAGGTTGTCCGAGAGAGTATTGGAAGACGGTCCTTGATGAAATTCCGTGTTAGAGAGTGAGATGTTTACG
Organism: Persicaria maculosa; assembly: GCA_963922045.1. Lineage (NCBI taxonomy): Eukaryota > Viridiplantae > Streptophyta > Magnoliopsida > Caryophyllales > Polygonaceae > Persicaria > Persicaria maculosa. The sequence continues at coordinate 42,899,070 of OY998271.1, forward strand.
AGGTTGTCCTTATCAATTCTTATGACGATCCATCAGTGCCCTCTTGTCACGGAAAATTCGTATCCGAGTCCCACGGGAAAGATGGGTAATGAGTCAGTTGGGAAGAGTCAATGTTGCCCTTATGTACTTCTATCGGGTTATCTTGATTGCCCTATTCAAGATTGTGTGATTCTATATGCACTACTCCTTGACCTACAATTGATCCTTAGTGTGGAATTATGCTTATGTGCTTTAATGTTCATAATGACTATTGTATAAGTTTGAGCTATATTTATCGTATCCATATCATCCCAACATGATCTACTTAGTATGTTACATTGTCATACTAGGGCACGAATAAATATGTCATATGCTATGAAGTTGTATAATTGATGTACTCCCCATGAATAGGTTCATGATAGTGTGATCTACTCTTCTTTATATGAATGCCTTGTAAGATGTACTCTTTAGCATGCTAGCCGATGATGCCTCGATGCTTATCGTTCATTTTGTGACAAGAATCTATAGCATGCCCACCTATTTTGTATTCCTCAGATTAACTATTGTTGATGCTTTTGCAAATGAGTATTGTTATGTGTTAAATATGCTAAAGTGAGAATATGTTAGTGTAAGTGAGTCTTGACAAATACATGTTCTATCCCAGTATACATTAACTTGAACTCATGTCCCCATATTCTGGTCGTGTTGCCATTACTTGGACTTGCACTATACCTCGCTACACTTCCTCTCCTGTTTCTGTATTATTTGAATGAGATTGAATTGAAATTTTGCTTAGTGTCGGGTAATCGATCAAGTGCATGTATGTACCACATGTTATATTGAGCCATTAGTGACGTGTAGGATCCTTGGTTATGACTTACGCACATTTATGCCTTGCCTACCTTGTTGTTGATTCACTCTTGAACTAGGTACTTGATAGTGTGGCTCTTTCCTCTTTCCGTTCTCTTAACATGTTTCACTCGTCCTGATTAGATTAATGTTGAATTCGATGATTGACTAGCCTTCCGTGATGGTCAAACCTAGCATGCTTACATGGTTAAAATGTCTATTACGCTATGATGGCTTCTCGTGCTTGCCTGAACCTATGACTTGACACCTCGCTTGATCACACACCGCTCTATATCATGATTTTGCATATACATGACGCATGAATATCGAAATGAATCTAGTTGAATTACTTTAATTGTACACCTGTCCGATATGTGCTATTAGTATCATGTAATCCTTATGACTCCCAATATGAACCGCTAAATGATCACGTGTTGTACTTGTTCTATGATGCGATCACTATAGTACCCTATATGTACTCTATGATGGTTCATTCTTAGCATTTTATAATCTAGCACCCATGATGTCCTTCTTGTACTTTTGATGATGCCTCATGTTTCGTGAATATTATGTTGAACTCCTCTAAATGACTCTTGACTATGCTTGTATCACATTATATATTGCTAGTATCATGTAGGACCCATGCCCTCTAGATGTATCTCATCATATGATTCCATGCCATTCTTGACCTAACATATGAGCATTGTGAAGTAGTTACTATGTTGCCCTTTATATGATCTCGTATGATGCATACACCAAACTTGTACATTGTTCATATATGTGATAATTGCTTTGCTACTGTTATGTGTTCTCGTATGACGCTTCATCTGATTGATATAATATACGTTGTCATGATACATTTGGACTTAATTGTTGATGTGTATACCCTGTTCCTACATTGTTCATATACATGATGCTCGTTACCTTCATTAAATTCCGCATGACTTCAAATCATATATGATCATTGCTGGTTCCGTCTATCTTGCTTGAAGAATGCTAGGCAGATCCGTTTCCATGGAATACTAGAATGTTAGCTTATTTCAGATACGTCAGTATCGGACTTGATTGTGTCTTTGATGTGAATACGAATGTTGCCCCGAGATAGGTGCATGTTAGTGTGGATTAACGCGATTGATATGCTCCATAATGAATTCGTGCGTGTTTGTCAAAATCGTAACCTAATAGACTTTCTTAAGGGCATCGTTACTATTCCTGAGTCGGAGTCTTGCCTCTAGTCATGTCGTCTTTACCCTTGGTCTATTCCTTCTCCGAAAGAAACATTGGGTCGTCCGCTCTTGTCACTCCCCTATCTCCGCTAACTTAAACTCGTACGCGTTACCTTGGATGAGCGACCGCATGGAACAAGGGATCGGGAAGTTGAATGGCGATAGAGCAGCGCAGCGGAAGCGTGGGCCCATAACCCATGGGCCTCAGGATCGATAATGTCGACGGAACAAGCTCGTTTTGAGGATTACGATTGTTGAGCACGTTATGACTTGCAAGTGGGAGCGTCCTCTATTCGAACTGCTAACCCTTTCTGAGCTTGTTGATGATGATATTGCACTGACTTGATGTTGGAAGTTGCTTGTTGGTATGATGATATGATTCGATGCCTTACAGTCCTAATGTGCCATGATGACTTGATGTGATGCTATTTTGAGTTGCTAAGCATGATCTAAATTCCTTCCTATATAGTATGAACTGCAAATGCCGAGAATCTGAACAGTTTATTAGCTAAGATTATGATGAAACTTGCTAGTTTGAATTGACTTTATATATGGTGTTATGTGATAATTTCGAGCATGACGGTAAATTGAGACTTTTGATACTTGTTGCAATGCTTAATGATGCTAGTTGATATGATGTAGTCCTTACGTGCAATAATGTCCATGATTGCTTCTTCTTTGAACATGTGAGTGAGGTCCCTTTTGGTTGAGTGGTCAGGGAGTGGAGAAAGTTTTTGAGTGTTTAGAATGATCGACGGTAGTAAGAGAAAGTTGCAGAAGAGGGGTGTTGACTTAGGGTGGACCGAGTGGGTTCGGGAATTATAAGAGGTAATGCTTGATGATTTTGGATAAGCTCCTAGGTGAATTTTGGGTGAGAGTATGGTTAGGAATAGGCCGGATAGGCGGTGATCGAGGAATTTTACTGGAGAATGTGCGGTTAGCAGGGCATGATGCTTGTGAAATCTTGGGAAGTGTGGAAGTGTAAGAAATGACTTTTAAGAGTATGAAGGATATAGTATGAGAGGGCCCTTGAATGTGAGGTTAGAGATAGTAGTGGATTCTTAGAGGTGGATTGCTAGTGAGAGTTCTTGGTGGAATGAGGGGCGAGATTAGGATATTGAAATGAATTAGGACTTCTTTTGAGGATGCTACCTGAGCTAATGTTGGTGAATCTAGATGAGGCTGAATGTGATGTAGGAATTGAAATCGAGTGAGCGGGGTTTGCGCTTATTTTGCCTGGTGGTGATGTGAAAGCTTTCTTGATTATGTGATTTATTAAAATGACCTGGCATGATATTAGATAGCGACCATGATAAACCTGATATGGCTGATATTACATGTTGATATGCAATATTGAATCATAATTGGTAGTGAAAACTATACTCATGATATAATGACCCATTGCTATCCTACTATGTTGTTCTAAAAGCATGTTATAATGTGTTGAATGAATCATGAAATAATGATATGTTGCTATGTGAGAGCATGATGTTATATTATGATCAGGAGATGTTAAATGATGAATATTGATTTGGATCATGAATCTGACTTATATATATGAGATAATGGTGCGTGATTGCTAAGTGATCGTTATATGACATTGTATGAGTTGAGATGATGTTTTGCGAGTATGCTGACGTTTTGGTGATTCACACATTGACTGACCTTTCCTTTTGCTGAATCTTAATAACCTGACCTTGATGTGTTGATTGGAGATTGGTTGGTTATACAGTTATGCATTTCTTATGGCTTATGCATCTTGCTTGAATTGAGACTGATAGATTGATTCGATTCTGGAAACTAGGAAGAGAATATGGGATTAGCCCTTAGAGGTGGATGACTCCACCTCCTACCCTCGGAATTTGATTGATTGGTATGTGTGAAGCTGATTTAGTTTTCGGAAGAGTTTTGACAAAATCTTGATTTGAAAGGATTTGACTTGTTTTGGTGTAAAGTTGCTTGATTAAAAATTGAATTCGAAGATTTTGAGCGGTTTTAAAAATGGCCAACTTGGGGTTTTAAAGAAGTAGAGAGTTTCAATGATTTGGATGACAATCCTTTTATTTACAAACGCTTTAAGGACTTACGAACTGGATTTACATTATGACGTCTCACGAAGTGGATACAAGCATTGTATAGGGGCGCTTATAGATTGCTTGTTAAGACCTAGTCGGACGCTATAATGCTTTTAGAGTTGTGGTACTTCCGAAAAGTCGAAGCGAGGATGTAATAAGGGCGCTTATTACACACTTGACAAGACCAATTGGAGATGTCACGACCGTGACTAGGATGTTGTGAGAATCTCGGAAGACGCAACCGAGACGATTACAAGATCCTTGGACATGGTCCTCGGACTCACCGATTTTAAAACTTCATCTCCTTTGCTTTAAAATGATTTTAGTCTCGGGGACGAGACTTGTTTTTAGAGGTGGATAAATGTAAAGACTGAATGTATATTTTATATATATTATATTATTATTTTAATTAAATATGTTAGTATTTATTTCAATTTGTAAAAGCGGAGAAAAAGTCGTCCTCGAGCACGAGTTCAATTTTAAAATCCTTCCGGCATCATTTGAATTTTCGATTTTGACGGGATTTGACTTCCGCTTTCGAGTTCCGGGTATTGATAAAATTAATTTAAGCTCCGAGTTTGATTGAAATTTATTTAATTCCGTTATATTGAGATTAGTAAATTAAAATTTGATTAAATCTGTTTTAGTCGGGATTCGATCGGGCGAGCGAGTTTTGAGTCTTTTCCGTTATTTTGAATCGGTATTATTGGGACACATATATATTCATTTCTTTCCTTTTTCTTTCTTTCCTCCCTCTCTCTCTCTCTCTCGCTGCTCACTCCAACTCACCTCCCACACCAAATTTCATAAAATGGTCCCCTCCTCTCTTCATTTTGATTCCAAAACTCAAAACTTCACGTTTTTGCTCCTTCTCTCTCCTCACCCACAGTCCACCTTGTCCTCTTACTACCTATCCTACCCTCCCTCCTGCATAAACCCTCTCCCTTTTCTGTCTCGTTGCTGCAGCCATACAACACCACCCATCTCCTCACCTTTTCACACAACTCCCTCCTCCTCTCCCTTTCTTTTCATTTCCTTTTCTCTGCAGAAGCCAAACACCAGTAAACACCACCACCATCACCTTGCTCTGGCGCCCACCGGCACCTCTGTCCATCACCGAGCCACCCTACCCAGTTCCTCGTCGCTGCCGCCATCGGACCCCCGCCACAACAGCCCTTCCCCCCCCCCCCCCCGTTTCCCTATTTTGTCGAGCACCTCCGAGCACCCTAGCTTCACTCCCTCCTCCCCATGTTCGAACCTCGGCAGCAGCAGCATACCCGCCACCCAAGACCAAGCCTGAGCCGAGCGACCCCGGAGTCACCGTCGCCGCCACCTCCTCCTCGCACCATTTTTTCGGATTGGAACCGATGGTGAGGATCCCCCCTCTCTTTCTCTATTTAAAACTCGAAAGATATCACCTTTAACACCCGTACATACTCCCTAGGCTCCCCCATTCGGGCTCCAGCTCCAACGGAGCTCCGATGGAAGCTTCCCGAGCGTTTTCTGGCGAATCGAAGATCACCTCGGTGAGCCTCCTTTCTCTCTCTCTTTCTTCCTTTCCTAGTGTGGGGGGTGCCGGGTGGCCGGAATGGATGGTCGGAGCTCCGGAGCGCCGCCGGAGGTCCTCCTCTTTCCTCCTCCCCCTCCATTTTCCGGGCGCCGCTGCCCTGTTCTTCTCCCGTTCAGCCGATGGGGAAGAAGCAGATAGAGAGTGGGGCCCCTTCTTTTTTTATTTTGTTTGGGCTAAAGGGCTTGGGCCTATTTTTGGTCCGGGTCCGGATCTCCTTCGGATCCCCATCCGGGTCCCTCCCTTCTGAAGTCTCGGGTGGGCCGGGTCTCTCCTCTTTCCTTGGGCTTACCTCTGGGCTGGGTTATTTCTTTTTTGGTACTGTTATTTCTATAAATAATATAATGTTTGTATGTTATTTATATGTTATGCTTACACTATTGTTAATAGTTATTATTATTATGTGATTTTGTGTTTTGGAAATATATATATGTATATATATATATATTCTGAGATTTTATTTATATTTTTAAACTACCTTAAAAGTGATATTATTTCGGTTACATATTTACATATGTAAGTTGAGAATCTTGGGACAAATTGATAATTTGGATTTAAATAGGGATTTCGAAAATGGATTTATTTTGATGATTTATGTTAGCTATATTGTTGGTAAATTATTTAAAAGAGATTTCACGTTCGGGAATATCTTTTAAGGATTTATCGTTACTTGAAAACCAACATGCCTAAAATATTTTAGTAGTATACAATTGCAAGTTGATTAAAGATTTAATATTTTATAAATGGGTTTTGGCCAAATATGATTTGAGGAATCGTTTTGAATGAGTTGACTTGACTTGAGATATTATATGTTGAGATGAGATGAACATGAAATGAGATATGGTTTGTGATGAAATGAGATGAAATAATATGAAATGGGATATGAGCCGAGATATGAATGATAGTTAGGGGCGCCTTGTGTGAAATAGGTAGACTTATGCATTTATATGTTATTAGGTGTTTGTGAATGTTGGACGTTGCTTGCTATCGGTGATTCATTTCTTGGATTCTGCTCTGCCTTGTTCTCTGCTGTTCGGCTTATTCAGGTAAGTTCTTTTATGGGCTTACTCGGATTCGAAAGAGATTACCGGCTTGTGAATGTATGACATACTAGGTGTTGCATAAGCATTAAAGCATGCCATGTAGTATCATGCTAGGTTGCACTTGTGATTGAGCATTCTATTTCTTTACGCGTATGAAACAGAACGGCCATTATCTGTGATAGTCCTAGAGTCTTTGCTAGGGTCATAGGGTAGCCCAGCCCCATCGGGTGCCCTGAGTCTATCGAGTCGATATGAGCATGATGATAGCCCAGCACCATCGGGCATATTTATTTTAATTTATGTTATGATGATGAGATATGATGATGAGATATGATATGCTATAGCATCGAACCGGCCGGTCTCTGCACTAACGGAAAGGGGTGCAGAGGTAGGAGAGGGACATGCCACTTGGCATTCTTTGGGCGCCTTTACAGTTATTTCTCGCATATTGTAAATTAGGATCATGCTAGTGTGATTAAATTTCCGCATCTGCATCATCTTTATTATTAGCGTATGTGTATGTTCGCTTGCTGGACAGAGCGTGTTGGGGCCTCGGTCTGACCCCACTCGCACCCATTGTTTTTAGGTATGATTGCTCTCTGTTTATATGGCGTGGGAAAGTCCCTCGGCGATTGCAAAGAAATCTGTCTAACCCCGCTAATCTGGCCATCCGACTTTAGAATTATGTTTTGGTTTTGACCCGGCCTTGCCGTGGCTTTTGTATCTAAATCATATTTCCATTTCACTTTCGTTTAAACTGAATTTATGAAACTTCGACTGATTAGAGGTTTGAAACCTCGACCCGTACCTAAATTGCAACATCCGAACGAAGGTATCCGACCTTCGAAACGTATCCCGGATATTTATATCCGAGCCGTTACATCCACCCATCCTTCCAAATTGGAAAAATGCCCACCTCCCTTCCCTTGCCCCCTTCCCCCCCCCCCAACGCGCACCCCCTGTGCCCCCCTCATGTTTCAGCACATTTGGTTTCAGCAATCCCTATTTCAGCGTTTTTTTTCCCGCGTTAGCGCTTCAACACCGGAGTTGCTGAAACCGAAGTTGCTGAAATTGAAGTTGCTAAAATTGTTGAAATTAGTTTTTTTTTCCGCGCGTTGCTAAAACCGAAGTTGCTGAAATCGGAGTTGCTGAAACCAGGGTTGTTGAAACCGGAGTTGCTTTTTTTTCTCTTTTTTTTCGCGTCACCACTTCGATGTCGGAGTTGCTGAAACCGGAGTTGCATTTCATCAAAAAATGCTGAAATGCTGAAATATATGCTTGTGTGTAAGATATAGTAGCTCGTACAATTTTATAAGAATTAACCACAAATTCTACCCAAAGCAACCTCAATCACATTAGCAAACTAACCATAAATTCTATTTTTTCAATATATAATTGTTAATTAATTATAAAAATTGTTGAAATTGTATTTTTAATATAATGTAATGATGTAGAAAAAATAAAGAAATTGCTGATATTAAATGTAAAAATTGCTGAAATTATATTTTATATATGTGACACCACTTCGCTTGGATTCATCGATCCATTCATTCATCCATGGATTTCACCCGCCTGTGGTTGCTTTTTTTTTTCTTTTTTTTTTCGTGCGTTGCTGAAATCGGAGTTGCTGAAACCAGGGTTGCTGAAACCGGAGTTTTCTTTTTTCTTTTTTTCCTTTTTTTTTTTGCGTCACCACTTCAACACCGGAGTTGCTGAAACCGGAGTTTTTTTTTCAAAAAATGCTGAAATGCTAAAAAACTTTTTTTCAAAAAATGCTGAAATGATGAAATGCTGAAATATATACTTGTGTGTACGATATAGTAGCTCATACTAAATAAGTGCAGCAATAACTCATAAATAAGTGCAGCAAAGATCGAGACATGAATAAATAACTCATAAATAAGTGTAGCTCATACTAAATAAGTGCAGCAATAACTCATAAATAAGTGCAACATAGGTTGTTTAACACTTAAATAAATAAAACACTAAATAAGTGCATCAATAACTCATAAGCAAAGAAGAGAGATTAGCACATGAATTACCAAAATATGCATTTCAACCAGAAACCCCTAATTGCGAGAAGATCGACACATGAATTTTCCAAAATTCCTAATTTCCAGTAATCAAAAGCATAAAGAACTGACCAAGTAACATCCTAATATTCCAAATTCTAAGTTTCAGTAATGAAAAGCATAAAATCCAAGAGAGATAGGGGAGAGAAATTAGGAAATTGAATGCCCATGGCTTAGCCTCCAGAGTCCAGACCAACGTAGGCGTAGTTGCAGCAACATCGCCACTGCCTCGCTTCCTCGCCGGCGCAGTTGCCCTTGCATCCTCGCCCTAGATTTCACGCCCTGGAGTGCGGCGCCAAACAACCGTCCATTTCCGCAAGTGCGACACCAGAGAGTCGAAGCTCAGATTTCACGCCTTGGATATCACTGCCTATCAATTTCGCCTAGATGTCCGACGGTAGAGGGTTGTGGTTGTTGGTGCGACAGCGGTGAAGGCAATCGGCCGGAGAGGCAAGATTGGAGGAGCAAATTGAATAGAGAGAAATCAATGATTTACCAAAAATCATCGTCTATGGAGATCGAAATGCAGAGATCGATCGATGACGGGGAAGAGGAGGCATGAGTATTAATACTGAAGATCGATGACGGGGACTCCGGAGTAGCAGCCATGGCTGCAGACAGAACTGTGAGGGAGATAGTGCCCCTGGTTGGCTATTGAGAGAGAGAAGCAAATTTGGGTAATGGACTTTTTACTAATTACATAGTTTTGGTGGACAATTACCTAAAAAAGACCTTAAAAATGGCTTCTACTGCAAATTTATTCTTTTTTTATTCATTAATTCTGATTTTAATATACGAGTAATTTATTTTTATTTTTAAATAGGGATTTGTGAGGGGGGCGAAGAAGGGGAAAATGAGGGGGCACAAGATGTGAATCAATATATTATATATATCAGCTCACTACTTGTGAATCAATATATTATTTATTTATCATTATTATATTTATCGACATTGAAATATAAGTTACTTTTTAACTAAAATTTAGATCAATTAAAATATAATTGACAAACACAACTTACTACTATCGAAAGTTGGTTCAATAAAAATAATATTCATTGACTATGTACTAAAAACTCAAATTCATTTAACTTATTATATATTTGGTATGACACAACTAATTATCATATGTTATATCAATGCAATGCACTAAAACCAAAATGTCATAATCCAACTCATCAACTACTATCTCTAACCATTTCAACAACATTCACAACCATATTACGTAGACAATTCTACCATAATGTGTTTTATTAAAAAAACATAGATGTACACAACCCAAACCACAACTAACAGAAGTTGGTAAGATATTATTAATTTGGTCATTTATTAGTCCATCCATTTTCGAATTCATTAGTTATTTTTCCCATAATTAGTAACAAAACTCTAACCCAAATCTCAGTCAATTATGATTTATCATATGCATTCACATAGTAATTCAGTTAAGAATCCATAGGAACCAATGATATATGCAACACAAAGTTATTTTCCCTTATTGCTCATGATTGTTACCTAAATAATGTAATGTGGTTGCCTTCTTTTTTGCTCTTGACTATTAAAATTGCTATTTTTGAATTTGAATTTTTGTTACTCTTTCACACATCCAAGATATAACATATATAATAAATGTTTCAAAAATAAATTAATTAGTTTGAGATTTCAATAGTCAAATCATGTGATGAAGGTAATTGATAATAAATTCAGGTTCAAAAAATCTATGTGATGGCCTAACTAATATATTGGCTTGAATATGCATATACTGATTTCTAAATATATCATGATTGTTTAGTATTTCAATATTCTTTTTTATTTTTCTAAAAATATGTTGACCTTCATAAATAATTAAAAGATGATAGGATTAGATGGTATAATGATTAAATAATAGCAAATTAATACATGAAGTTGAAATTTTAATTTAAAATAAGTAAAAAAGTCATGGGATAACATGGTTTATAGACCCTTTTCATTGTTTTTTTAATTTAATGAACCCCATAATAAATTCTTTAATTATATAGACATTTTTATATATATTATTCCATTCATACCCATCAATGCTTTTTATTTTTAAAAAAGTTAACATCTTGTATAACAAATTTGAAAATGGTTAAAAAAAATTCAAAAATAATATATATTATAAGAAAAAAAATTAATAGTTTATTATATGAAATCTCTAATAAAATATCTAAGTATGTACATTATAATTAAAATTATTATTGTAACACCTCAATATTATTATAACACAATAAATTATGAATATGATACAATATTTCACCTTTATTGCATTACAATATTACTACCATAGAGATTTCATACTGTAATACAATGAATAATTTAGTATAATTATTCATGTATTATAATAAGGTAATTTGCAAAACTAAGACAAAATCCCAAAAAGTCGCGGGGCTGACCTGATCCGAATTTTTTTTTTTGGCATAAAATTGGATCGCACTGGGACTGAGGAGAACCGGTGCAGCTAGTCAAAGGTTTGAGAAGGGGGTGTACTGTGTAAAAAGGGGGGGGAGAGAGAGGTGTATAAAAAAAGTAACTGCCACATCAAGGTACTTTTCGGAGTATAAAAAAACAAGAAAAAAGCATAGAGAGTACATATGAGAAAGAGACGAGTGAAAAAAAAATTATCTGCCACACCAAGGTATAGGGAAAAGGCAGCGAGAAGAGAGGAGGGAGTTTACAGAGAGGAAAAGCACGAGAGAGGAGGATGGTATTTAAGCATTCAAAGGCTTCCTCATCCAATGATTATCTACCATAAATGGGTTACAGGAGGACAATAAATGCAGGTTGGAGAAGACCTGGCTGAACTTGAAGAAGAAGGGTTCTCGTCCAATCAGGGGAAGGGATAGAGGAAAGAAGGTGGCTCAATTATGAGGACATCATGGATAGAGTATATAAGGAACTCATAGGGTCTGATCTCAATCATACAAGTAACATTTAATAGGGAGGATGGAGTCATTATTAACTCTTCAAGTTTAGAGAAATACCATCAAAGATGAAGAAGAAGCAACTGTGCATGGTTTTTTTTATCAGATTGACATGTATATAATTGGGATTCACATGGCACCTAAAGCAAAAATACCTGCCACCTTTTGGAATTTACCTACCAAGAGTCATTAGAGAAACATATTCAACACCGACTTGAAAGTGACGATGAGTAAGTGGACCTTCCATTAAGGTTTTCCATTTGAGGTATCCTCAATTTCTTCCTTGTGCATGAACGTCATGTTTGGGGGCTGGTGGGCATGTGAAGGGCGCAGTTGGGTCTTCAAGGGTACAAAGAGCCAAAAAGTCATGGTAGTGGATGAGAATATCGACTACGTGTCACTGAAGCAACTGCTGATGAAAAATTTTCGTGTGGATGGGACGAAGTATGATGTCCATCTCAAAAATGTAAATCCTAAGAAGAAGGGGTGCAGCCCGTTCATGATTGGGGACGCTGATGACTTGCATGCCTTTAAGTTCTTAAACTCTCTATCTGAAGAACGATCCTGGCCTATCGAGCTTCATGTCTCCCTACGAAATAAGTTTAGTGAGGACGCGCCCATCACACAAGGATCAACCGCGGAAGAGTCAACCTTCCACATAGTAGTTGTTTCCTGTCTGTCATGTAATTCAATTTTGTTTCAATTAATAGTCTTCTAACGGGTTTGCAAATTCAAATTGTAAGTTTCGTTGACTTAAGGAAGCCCTTGGTTCCGGAAAAAGTCCAATCATTGATGAAGTTGCAACTGGGTGTGAGCTGCAGTTATTGGAAGGCTCACCGAGCAAGGTTGAAGGTGACGAACACTTTATGCGGGAGTAGGGATGGCAACGGGGTGGAGAGTACCCTCTCCGTCCCCATCTCCGTTTGAAAAAAGTCCCCTTGTCCCCGTTCGGGGATAAAAAAATGTCCCCCACCCCCATCCCCGTCAGGTAGGCGTGGCCACGGGTCCGACCCGGCAGGTCGAGGGTCGGGGAGGGGTGACCCAAACCCTAACCCGGGAATCCCATGAGTTGGCGGGTTTGGGTCACCCGGCGGGTCCAAGGGTTGACGGGTCGACCCGACGGGTCTGAACCCGGCGGATAGGGCCCGGGTTTAAAAAGGGTTTGCGACTTTGCGCCTTTTCGGAATTGTCGAGCATGAGTTTTTGACGCAAAGATGTTTGAAAAATATCGTTTCGTGTTTGTCGTTTATGTACAATTTATCAATTTATGTATGAGTGGGGAAAAAAAAGGAAATAGGGTTTGAATCGGTTTCCCGATTGCCTACGTATCCTCCCAGGGTTGAGGAATCAAAGCCCACGTAGTTCTTTTACTTGTGTATGTCTGAACCCCGCTTACCTCTGGAGCTCCACCTCCTGATCCATTTGTGATTGCTTCGTCGATGGAGCTCCCAACGGACTCTGTATCCACTCTGTCATCGTCTTCAGAATCAGTCCCCAAGATGTTCTTTTGCATCCGCATATCCGCCCTCTTCCAATATGCAAGGCAAACTTGGGCTTTGAGGTTCTCGGGAAGCAATCTTGATCTCTTCTCCAAAAGAATCTGACCTCCATGACTGAAAAGCTGCTCGACGGCGATTGTGGAGCAAGGGGTCCCAAGTATTTGTTGGGCGATTACCTGCAATGTCGGGAATCTTTGTCTTTTGGGACGGCTCCACCATTCTAGGACATCGAAACCTTCTTCCTCATCACTTTGGAAATCAAAGTTAGTAGACAAATATTCGTCGAGCTCCGATTGGGGGCTCGACAAAGATCTCGACCTCTTTGAGCCAAAGATATCTTTGGTAAGTGCCTTAGTTCTAGCAGTAATGCTAGTTCGTGACCCGCTCAAACTGGAAGGCACGGGAGGACGAGCGGAGGGTGCTCTATCACCTGTCGAATATTGAGTATATAATTCTTCTAATAATCCTCTAACTCTAGTAAATTTAAGTGAAACATTGCATTCGGGATCATCCTCAATTTCTAAAGTCGGAAAATATTTTTCTAAAAACTTTTGAACCCTGTTTAATTTATATCTAGGGTCGAAACAACAAGTTACGAGGAAAATGTCAGGTATAACTTTGTAATATGCCATCCATTTCCACCGCATCTCAACGACAACGTCAGAAATGGAAGGCACGTTAATCCCGTCTTGAATGGCTACTACTACATTCATGGCAACAAAACATAAAAGGTTTGATGTAGGCATGTAAACGTGGCTAAAAGTCCGAGTTGCGTCATAAAAAACTTTGAAAACCTCAACAACATCTCGGGCCTGAGTCCACACATCCGCAAAGATGTTTGACCCTTTGATGTTTTGTGTTGCAAAACCGGAAATAAGATCCTTATAAGCGATGGAATCATAAATCATTTTGTAAGTCGAGTTCCACCGAGTGCAAACGTCCTTGGGGAACTATTTTTGGACGAGTTTGGTGAGCGCGACAATAAGCACTCCATTGCCGACGAAGCTGTTTGCTTTGCCAGAGTGCCTGCAAAACAAATCGAATTGGTTCAACAACAGCCTGTAAATATGTTAAACCATCTTGGACACATAAGTTTAAAACATGAGGAGCGCAACGAATGTGGAAAAACTTACCGCCTATCCCGGGCTGACAGTTTTGGATTAATTCCAGAATAGATGCGGTGTTGGCAGAAACGTTGTCAAAACCGATACTAAAAACTCTTTTAGTCAATCTATATTATTGTAAAACAGTTAAAAGGACACGTTCTATGTTTCGTGCCATGTGTGCGTCGTCGAAAACTCGAAAATCCAAAACACGTTTGTGCAATTGCAAACGTTGATCAACCCAATGACAAGTAACACCCATGTATGAGTGATGTTGCCAATGGTCGGTCCAAATGTCACTACAAATCGATACTTGTAAATCGTGTTTTTGTGAAAATATTCAATTAATTCATTTTTACGGGTGTTATACCGTCTAATTACTTTCCTCTTAACCGTGTTTCGACTAATACCTTTCCATGCATGTTGAACGTTTTGTGTAATAAATTCATTGAAACATAAACGTAGTTCCCATATCCGCCTCCCTTCGGGTGCTTGTAGACCGTCCTGCAGAAGTTGCACTTGGTCGAGCAACTGCATTCCTCCCATGACGGATCCTTAGGGCCCTTCGTGAACCAGTACTTGAACGTAGCGGCTCGTATTTGGGCCGTAGTAGGAGCCGCATCCGAGTCTTCCTCGGCCGGAGTCCCGTGACTCCCTTCGCCTATAAACCCGGACTTTTGGGTCGGGAGCGTCGGAGTTCCTGCTTGGGGGGTCCCCTCGGGCTCGGCCTCCTCCTCCATAATCTCGTCGATGTGGTCGGCCAATAAAGCGTCATCTCAACGACGTCGGGATCCGCTCGCCGCCGAGACCGAGGCACTATGACGAAGGCTTGGTGCCACCGCCGGGTTCAGGCCGCCTCCGCCTCCGATCCTCGGGGTCAATGAAGTTGGGGCTCTGCTAATACTCTTGCAACCTCGGGTAAATCGGTTGAACACGTTAGACATTATGCATTTAAGAGGACTAAGGGAGATAAGAGAGATTAGGAAAGCGGGACTACGAGCGAGAATATCGAGCGATTAGAGAGCGATTAGAGATATGAAGATGAGATTAGAGGAGATGAGTGAGGTGTGGGTTGGAAATGGAAGGAAAATGGGGTATTTAAAGGGCGAGATCGAGTGGAATGAGCGGGTTTCGACCGGGTCGACCGTTGTCAACTAGCCGTTTGGCCTTTTTTTTGCTTGAGTGATGTTTTGGATTGTTTGCTCTCTACCTATGTTGGAAATAAATTTATATCTAAAGTTTGTAATTTTTTTTATTGAGTTTGCAAATTTTTTGACATTTTTATATTTGTATCTAAAGTTTGTTCGAATTTTTTTCGGTTGTTCGATTTGTTTTTCAAAATTGGTAGGTAATTACGAAACTACATAATCTTAAGAAGTATAATTACATCAAACACAAGTTTATTACAAACCAATCTACAATTACAACTCGTACCGGATTCATTGTCTCGGTGGGGATCGAGATTCGGATTTTAAACTTGATGACCAGCACAAGACACAAGTTCACAACTCACATCACGTTAAAACATAAAATTACTAGACTACTCACTACTTACACTACTAGAGTACTAGTTACCATCCGAGCCCGATGCGCCACCGGTGTTCATCTTATCGGGGTGCTTCTTCGTGATATGAAGTTTCAAATTTCCGTAGCCCAGGTTCTTTGTGAGCTTGTACTGGTGACCGTAATGACGACAAATCTCTTTGAACTTCACCAGGCCTTGATCGACCTTATCGAAATGGTCACGGAACAACGTCATACGAAGATTTTCAGCGGATCCAAATTGGTCGGACATGATAACGAGCTTATGAAAATTAAATGAAAGGTGATGGATGGGATGTTTGACTTGTGAAATGAAGGAGACGCGTATTTATAGGCGTTATAGCCCCGAGCCTAGCCCTACTAGCCGTTGCAATGACTATATTTAAAAAAAAAATTGTCTGCGCAGGTGGGCGTCACAAAAACGGGTCGATTTTTTCAAAATAGGTTGACCCAGCAGGCCGACCCGCCGGGTCAGCGGGTTTTAAAACCTTCGACCCTAACCCTAACCCGTTACCCGCTGACCCAAGGACCCGAACCCTCCGGGTCGTTGACCCGCCGGGTCACGGGTCGACCCGTAACCCGTGGCCACGCCTACCTTCAGGTCCCCGTCCCCATCAGGGAATCCCCGTCCCTGCTTAATTTTTCCCGTTTGCATTCCCCGCGGGTTTTCCTGTCGAGTTCCCCATTTAAAACTCATGGTTTCCCCCCATTTAATAGAAAACTATTTGTTATTATTAAAGTTATATAACAAATATGATATAACTATTACATATAATATCTCATAAATATAAATTATAAGGTAAAAGTTTTTAAAAAAATATTTAAACTTATGTAAGGTCTAAAAAATAGGAATTTCATATTCCTCATCGAGGATCCCCATGGGGTTCCCTAACGGGGGCAGGGCGAGGCGGGGATCGGGGTGGGGACTACTATCCTCGTCCCGATCTCCGTCCTTGCACGGGGAATCAATTTGGCCCTCATACCGTCCCTATCCCCATTTAATTTCCCCATCCTTATCTCCGCCAGGACCAGGGAGTCCCCATCTCATTGCCATCCCTATACGAGACAGACGAGGAAATCTATCATTCCATATACTCCTACATGTACATGCTTGAGCAAGCTAACCCTAGGACATACACGATAATTCACTGGGATCCAAACAGTCGATTCAAGTACGCATTTGTCAGTATAGGTGTGGGGAGGAGCGTAATCCTTCACCTACGAAAGATTTGTATTTCCTGTCCTCAACTATATTTTTCATGGCATCATATTATCCTTGACATTACAACCATCAAATATTTACTTATAATCTATTACTGATTTACTTGTCACCTCCACCAAACACATATGTGGACGAGTAATAAGGCCACACGTTTCTAGGCATGTCATGCAATGTAATTTACCTACCACCTATTCAAGTTTACATGGCATATGTCGTATTTAACCTAGCAGTCCTAATGAATCTTCTTGTTGTGCATACTCGCTGGTCATATTTGTTGATGGGGGGTTAGGGGAAAGTTTCGTGGTTGTCTGTTGTTTGCTACTGCCTAAGATACTGATCACTGCATTTACCCAGTCGCCTTTGCCATGGTGGACGGCGAGAATGACGCATCATGGGGGTTTCATTTTCAGGCATATGTTGTGTGAAGTTCCAAATACGCTGGACCTTATGTGTTAAAACTTTATTGTTTTTCTCCATTAAAATATAAAGAAATATAAATAAATAAATGAAATACCCAAAGAAAAGAAAACTAAAAATAAGGATAGGAAACGCAATACAATAAACGTTGAGTCAATATTTAACTTGTTATATTCTTAATATGAAATAATGTATAACCATATATAAAAAAATTTAAACTTGCGTAACTTCTTACCAAATTGTCAAAATAAGTAATATAACATATGGTTTCGAAGCTCTCAAGATGAATCATAGTATGTGAATATCAATTTTAGTAAAATATAGAAACATTATAGTTTATTGAAATAAAATAAAATTAATTAATATATATGTCTGTAATTTTCAAAGATTAATAATTTTTTACTCAAATATCAGATTATGGAGTATTATATATAAAAACGAATATATCGACAAGGAGAATATATATATATATATAATAAACAAAAGTTCTACGGAAAATATAGTGCAAAATTAAAAAAAAATGAATATTGTGTTATACTAGTATGAATATTATATATGTGGATATGAATATCTGTTTTGTGTGCATATAAATATGATGTTATTCATTTTATGTTACGTGAGTGTAACCAATATTATATTTATATATACTTTTATTTACATCATATTCATATACAAACAACCTAATATTTTTATATTTATATTAATAAAATATAATATTTATATGTATATAACACAATATTGATTTATTTCACTTTATTTTCCAAATCTCTTAAAAAAGTGAAGGTTAGAGCTAACACATGCCAAGGATGGGTCACTTTTCGCTCATTATGTTATGTTTAAGATTTCTATTTCTATTTTTGGACGATGTATGAATAGTATCGGTGAACGATTTTGTAAGAATTTTTTTTTAAATGAAATACAAGTAGCTTTAAAAGAATTCTCTAACCGTAGTCTCCGGTAACGTTGGGCATAAATAATTGGGGTGCGATGGATCTCCGCACACCCCATAAGGTCTGGCTTGTATTTGGGCTACATGGGTGGTGAGGATCTCCACAATGTCCGTGAGCCTACTGATGTCAACTTCATGACACATCTCAGCGTTGCTATTGTCTAAGAGGTGAACTCCTCGCACGCCCTAGCACTTTTCATACTGTTAAGAGGCATTAGCCAACCCCTCGAAGATTTTCATAGTCTCCTCTTGTATTTTATCTAGAACGTCCCCTCCGCTGATAAAGTTGATGAAGCCACACTCGTGGTCCAATAGCCCATTCATAAATATAGAGGACTAGACCTTCTTTGCTATGCCATATTGTGGGCAACTAGTCTTGAGTTTGTTGAAGTGTTCAACTTACTCATAGAGCGATTTAATGGGAGACTACTCAATGCTTGAGATCTTCTTCTTTACCTTGCTACAACGGGTGGGGGAAAAATGTTTATGCAGAGACACCTTCTTCATATCCACACAGGTTTTAATGCTCTTAGTTGGCAGATAGTATAGCAAATCATTTCCAACATCCTTCAGTGTGAAAGGAAACATCCGTAGCATCATCTGGTCATCATTCAGCCTGCACGTCACAAACGACTGCAGACGACTATAAACTCTATCAGATGTTTATTTGGATCCTCTCCACTCCTGGCATGAAATTTTGGCAGTATAGACGCCCAGTTGGACTTGAACTCAAATTTTGACCCTTCATAGAGATTTGGGAGCTTTATCGCTAGTGGTTGCAATGCCAGCTTGGGTTCCTTTAGATCTCACATCGTCCTTCGAGGTGGGTTACCTCGTGACAGTGTTCTGAAAAACGCTTAATGGGTTCTTGGCGGTAGGCTAAGATCAAGGGTCTAGGCGAGGTCTAAGCAGATTTCGTGGCAGGTCTTTGTAGTCTAGGCGGGTTTTGGCGACCTTAATGGCCTAGGCACTGGGTGAGTTCAAGGATTTAGATGGGGGTTTAGGCGGGTCTTGAAAGGGTTTTTAGAACAATGCCTCCTGGAGGTGGGTTGTTGTTTTCATTGTTGATAAGCTCTGTCATTTTTTTGCTTAAATGCTTCTTTATTAGACTTGAGAGGGTTCTTTCAATTTATGAATCCAATGCCACAATAGATAGATTAGTAGAACGAGTACGGACCATACAAGATGGTCTACATGATTGTTAACAAATAAAGAAAAAAAAATGGCACTCCCCGACAACAACGCCAATTTTTTTACGAGTGTGAGGCAGTCGTTGGTACCGACAAAAGTAATCTCAACTCAATAGCTAGTATAGCGGTCGAGTAGAGGTTGATCTCACCGAGAGTGCGTGCAACTTGCGTATGTTCTTTGTCAACAATGAGGAAGAAAAGAGAGATGTAGAGAAAGATGTAGAGAAAACAGGTATAGTGATGTAAGAAATAGTAAAGTAACAAGAGTAATGGTGATTGGTTGGAAGTAATATAAATAATGATAGTTTCACTCACGATTCACAACAATGGTTGATTTCCTAATCCTCGGGCTTATCTCTAGTTAATTGGTTTCTACTTAGTTATTTTAGGGTTTGGTTTATGTATAGACTTTAATAGGTCGTCTATTTGATTACCACTTAAGTCCCTTATTCTAGCATAGGGGGCGAGTAGCATTAGGTACTAAAACACTAGCATCTAGACACTAACACTCTCGTCTCGTCGACTTTCTCACCTGCTTGTCATCCTTGCTATCGCTTCCACTAAAAGTGATAAATCCTATATGTCAATCTTCTCACATCATCAAGATTCCCGAACCGTTCCTACAAGACGTGTTGGCTACTTAGAGATTAAGGTTTGTAAGTGGAATGAAGCTATAATCCTAGTGCGATGTAATTCTATTTTAGTGGCCGATTAAGACACAATCAACAAAATTAGCAATATCAAAACAAGGAAGATTGAAATAAATAGAAATAACTATATATCAGCCCTCATATTTCATCAACAATGTCTTGACATACGTGAGCAAAAGTAAAGGAAGGTTTAGCCATTCATGGCTTACCTCAAAACCCTAAAATGTCTTCTATCGCCTTTTGAATTGTGTGTAAAATGATGTGTAGAATGAATCCTCCAAACCCTAGTTGAAACTACCCTATTTATAGTGTTAGGGTTGGCCAAAAACCTTAGGAAAATCGGCCAAATAGGATAAGAACAAATCTTTATAGGATAGAAAGAAATCTCCTCAGGTAAACTTCGGAATATTCCGTGCGGATCCTGACTTATCAATATCAGCAGGTGCAGCTCGTCTCTTATCTTATCTCATTTATGCTCCTTCTTGGACATATTTACTCCATTATACCTCAATCATCTTTAGTAGTCCAGTAGCTCCAGCATCGCCCTCTTGATCCACCCTTCGAGTCCAATCTGCATAATTAACCATAAAAAAGTGTAGATTTTGAACTTCGGCCACCAAATGATAAAGGATGTGAAATACCTAGAAAATATGTAATATGCACCCTGAAACTACTTATAATGTCTATACAAAATATGCATTATCAAAAGGGGGGCAAGGGGAAGTAAGAAATTGAAAAACAATACAAATCAACAAGTCAATAATCCATATTTCCAAACCATGAGTTCTCAGGCAAATTTGGATCAACCCTGTAAACTAGATGGATTTGAGTTCATCTCTTTCCGAGTCAACAATCTTGAGTAATGAAGGAGAAAGAAACATCAAAGAATGCGAGACACCCCCATAAACAAACGGGATTCTGATTTATCCACTTTCATATTAGGCATCTCAACTGGTAAGTAGGTGGGATCAAAACATATAGAGAGAATAAACAATTATACTTGTTCAGCAGTTGATATGTTTCCTTTCGATTTGTTTCTTTTCTTCTGCATTCAATTTGTCTTTCTTTCTTCACCATTCCTTTAATCAACAAACACATTAATCTTTGAGGCCATAGAAGGAAAATAAGATGGAGGACTCAGGGAAGAAACCATCACCCACAGGTTGAAGCTTCGTCAAAGAGAACCTTGCGATAATTGAACCCACCGCCATCATAAGACCAGAGCTTTCTTCTTCCTTTTCTTGACTCAATGTTTATTTATTGTGTTTTATATCTTTATTTTATTAGTTTTTTTTTCTTTGGCTATTTCATTTATTTATTTATATTTTCTTATTTTTTTAATGGAGATAAAATAACAGAGTTTTATCATAAATCAAAGTCATGTTATCTTAAAATAACATCATTTATAATTATTATATTATATAGAGATCGTTATGCTACTTTAATTTAAAATGGTATCATATATATATAGTCGTGTCTCTCGCTAAAAAATTTCTGACTCCGTCCCTGATGACTGCGCTAGGGTTCTGTCTCTCACCTTGCTGGGAGAGAGTGCATTTTTCATCCGTTCTTTCTTGTTATGATGATGTTCATGTGTGCAATGAGTGTATATGAAGTGAAATTATATTCCTACTCTTATATATTTGTAACTCCTAAATCATAGAACACACATGGATGGATGCACGTATACAAATACATGTTCTTAATACATTATTACAATTTCCTAATTAATCCATTATTACGATTGGTGATTATGCGGTTATTCCTTTTCTACAAAACGCAAGTGGACTATCATTTCTTTCTGGATTTTTTACATTTCTACATATAGTTTAAGAAACTAAAAATTATATAAATATTAATTTTTTTGATCAAATCCCTAAAATCTACATTATTAAACTCAAAATCATCATGAAAATGAGGAACACATACCTTATTATCGAAAGGGCCTCGATTTGGATGCGTTTATTTGAAGAAATGGAGATGAAAGTGATGATTTGTGTGGGATTTAGGGGCTTCTTCCTTCGGCTGTTCAAAGAGGGATTTGTGTGGGATTTTTTGTATGAAGAGAGAGAAGCCGTGAGTTGGGGAGTGGGATTGGGTAGGGCAGGTGTAATTTAATTTATATTTAGGGGTATTTTTATCATGTTCTGAATAAAAATTTCACCATATTCTAAAAAGTAGAGGCCGAATATACGATTAGGCCTAATAAATATTATAGTGTAAAAAAATTAATATTTTATATAATTTTTACCTACTTAAATTACGTGTATAAAATAGAAAGTCTTACATTTGTAACCGGAGAGTATAAACAAATGTCTAGGACTTTCTATTAAGGATTTCCGTAGATCTGAGCCCACCCGGGCCCCCTTTAGAAGGTTCAAAGGCCCGCCAAATTCGGGTACATGGCTGGCCGGTTCCGAGCAATGAACCTAGATAATGAGGCCGAAAAAGCAACGTCTCAAGCCTGGAGGTCTCCCATGATTATGTTCCTTCTTTTTTACCCCCCCAAAAAAAAAGCAAATTACATTATTGCAGAGTGGATTTCCGACGTAACACTCTTTTTTCATAAAACAACCTACAAATTAGTAAATAACATAAAAATCATCTATATAAATTTGGTTTTCTTTCGAACATCCAACCTTGGTCATTTTCATGTGTAAAAAACATAAACAAAATGGTAAAGTATCACTTTAGTAATAAATATTTTAGTAAATAAATTTTATAACAAGGCTCACTCTTATTTTTATAAAAGTGAGAATTTAACATTTTCTTAATATTTCTATACTTGAAAATGGTCGTGGGTGGGTGATCGATTATTTGATAGAATTTTAAATTTATGGATGGTTTTTAATAATTCTCTAATTAATGGATGGTTTTGTAAAAAAAACCTATATTTTAAGGTTCTGTTTGTAATTTATTCTAAAAAACATCATTATTATTATCATCATCATCAATAAACTTTATTGTCCTCCACCGAATTCTACGTACACCTTCTATCCTTGGAAAATTTATTGATTTTTCATATTACAAACATCAACTAACTATGTCAAATAGCAACTTTAGTGAGGGACTTTAAATGATCGCTTGAATAGGCTTTAAGTTGCCTGTACATTCAAGCGATGAACATATCATCGCTTAAAAGGTCATCAAGTGGACGCCATCATTAGAGTGTTCAGGCGACGAAGGGATTCAACTTAGTTCTTTGGATCACTTTAAGTGACGGACATTTATTTAGTTGCTTGAAATCTTGAAAGCTTGGCAAGGAGGTTTGGGCGACCAAACATATTTGTCACATGGAGTAACTAACAAATTCATCTAAGCGACAAACTTATTATGGTTACTTGAGAACGTGGGAAACATTGTCAGAAGGATATGTTCGTTGCCAGAGTATTTAGATGACGAACTTCGGTGGTCACCTGATTATGAGAGGTGGTTGGATATGGTTATCAATGTTCGTCGCATCAAGCAAAACAGATCCAAGGATGAGAGGCTTGTGGGTTTGGGTTTACATATCCCGCCACCGGTCGGTGTTCTTATTCCGCCATGAACGCTAGAGACCATCCACCTTCCGTCGCTATCCTTGACCATTCTCACCACCCTTCATCCAACCCGAAAGGTGATCGGAAGCCTAGTCGTTGATCCCAGAGTGCATCACCTCATTAATGAAAGAACCTTCAATTGGTAACTAAGGAATAATCTAAGATAGCCATTAAGAGGAGGACTTCTAAAAGAAGAAAAAGGATTATAGGCTATAGCTAATAAATATCTTGGCAATTCCCTCCAATTTACTACTTAATTTTAGAAAATATTGTGTTGTTCCCTCTTAACTTAACAATCTCATTTCTGAATCATCTCATTCCTTGTTGTGTTGTTCTCTCTATTGTTTTCTTATGTGTAGTAAGGCACCAAAAAAGCAGAGAGTCATTGTAAGAAAAAAGACGAATGCACTTGTCAAGACCAGTGAAAAGAAGAGAAAGTTGCACTGGTCGTCCTTCTACAACACGCTCGATAGGAAGCAAGTTTGTAACCTCCTGGTTTAGAACATTAGAACAACTATCAGGAGGGGCATGTACCCATACTTGCGACAACCTTCGCATAGCTAGAACAACATCACAAAGATGCCCTTTTCGCCTACTTGGAGGTGATGATACTCAAACTTCATCTCAATCTCTACTTTTAGTTTTAGTTTACATTTTTAGTTTTTACTGTTTTAGGGTACAGTTTTTACTAAAGTGATAATGTTTCTTAGGTTTGTTAATTATAGGTTTAAACATAGAAGTTTGTGAAGTTTGAAAAGTATCTAAAGTTTGAACAACATCTAAAGTTTAGACTTAGAAGTTTCTAAGTACATAAACAAGTTTATGCCCCCTTTCATTTGCTTTCAGTTTTTACTGTTTTAGGATACAATTTCATATTTTAGTAAGGTTAACAAAGTTTCTTAGATTTGTTAAATAGAAGTTTAAACACAGAAGTTTACAAGTCTTAAAAATATATTTTTTGTTATCTTAGTCCAGTTCGATCGGCTTAGCTTTTCTACATCTAGATCGGGTACTGTGTGACCCATTTAAGGAGTTGACCCTCTCACTCACAAGTGAGACCATGTTTCCAAGGGGATTTGAATTTCAAATCTCTTAGCATGGAGTGTAGCCCCACAACCACTACACCAACTTGTAATTGGTAGTATAAAAAATATCTAATATTTTGAAATTTCAAGAACATATAAAGTTCTGATTTTTTTTTAACATGTTTGAACAACTTCTAAAGTTTATACTTAGAAGTTTATAAGTAAATTAAGAACCCTCGGAATCACACTCCGGGTCTATCGATCCTTCAATATCGTCGCCTCTTACTAAGGTATCTCCTTCAACCTCTCACCGAAGGTTTTGTTCCTGGTCTCTCACCGAAGAACAAGATTCTTGACCCGAATCACTAAAAGCTAAGAAACTCACTTTTTCTCAAATTCAATTGTCTCAAAATGAAAATGTATACCAATATGTATTGTACGTAGACTTGTCAATTGGGTCATTCAGGTCGGGTACGGGTCGGGTCATTTGAGGTTTCGAGTAAAACGAGTTCTGGGTTAAACGGGTCTCGGGTAGATTCGGGTTGACTTGAACTCGGGTTTGACCCGGTTTCGGGTCAAATGGGGTCGATTTCGGGTTTGTCAATTTTTTTTTTTAAATTAACAAAACATGATTTGACAATTTTGTGATAATTTTAAAATGCTAAAATTAAAGACGTGGTTCATAAGTTCTAGTGTTTATATATATCTGATCTAAAATATTTTATTTTTATTATTTCTCGTAATTTTTAATAAAATTTTAAAATATATAAAATATCAAATTTTTAAATAATTTTTTAAAATAGTTTCATGCAATTAGTAATAAGCATATGATTGTTTCATATTTTGTAGAGTTTTTATCTTCTTAAAAAATGTGATGAAAAATAAAAAAAAATCAAATACTATCGATCGGAGGGGGTATTAAACAATACAAATAAATGTAAAGGTTGAATTGAAAATGAAAGATCAAGTTATTGTAATTATAAAATATAATAAATTGGAATCTTCATAAAAAATTAAACATATATAATTATAAATCAATCGGATCACCGAGTCAATCGGGTCAAAGTTACCAGGTCAATCGGGTTACCGGGTCTAAACCCAGATGACCCGGAAATTTACCGGGCAATTCAGGTTCGGGTCAAAAAAATCCCAGGTAATAAAAAATCGGGTCATGACCCTAAATTAGCTGGGTGTACGGATCGGAACAACCGTCGGGTTGAGTTTTGACCGGTCTAATTGTACGGTAGCCAGCTTGGAAATTAATGAAAGAAAAGGACATAAACTAGCTTAGTTGGCCTTGGAAGTTCCTTGGGCCGGCCCACCAAGCACCTTCAATGGCTACAATGCATGATTCATGCATAAAAGACGGCCTATAAAAAATTATATAATTAAGGTGGAAAGGCATTGGCATTTGCGTGGACACTTCAGCCCGTCACTTTCTCCGTTTGAGTTCGATCTGATTAGCACAAATTCGGTCTTAATTTGCAACAGAGTGACCATGGGTAATACAAACTCATCTGCGGCAAGAGCGGACTATCTAAGTTGGCAAGCTCAAGCTCTCGTCAAAGGTTGAGTAGCTCGAGGTAAATATTTCCTCTTTATTGTCCTTCCTGTTGGCATTTTCAATACCATCCGTCGGAGCTCTATCCCTAGCATCTTGATCTCCAACCCGATCGTCGGACAAGCTAACTCCGTCGAGAGAAAATAATATTACTAGTATCTCTAGCATCCCTTATAAACCTAGCTTAATTAATCCCACATGTATTAGGTTAGCGTCTTTACATAATCGAGTAAGACAATGGCATAAATTCATAAAACATGTAGTTTTGGCCAACCAAAACTTTGCATTTTGGAAATATCCGAAAAACCGATAAATAGACTTAAATTTCAAAGGAAAATATAGAGCACACCAGCTACAACCGGCGATAATTTCTTGATATTCGACGATATTATGCTTCCTCTCTAGTTTAGGGTCGTGGCCTCGTGGGAGCTAGCTAGGTTTATAGAGTGGTCATTGGAGTTTAAGATTGACGGCGAAAAATAGGAAACATATTCACCTAACTGAGGAGGAAAGTGACATGGTGACCAAGATTAAGGCTAATGACAATAGAGAGGCTCAAAAGGTACTGATCCTAGTTCGTTCGTTGTTCATAATCAGGCCTTTTTAATAGGTTTGATATAGGGACGGATATTAGAGACGAATTTCACTTGTAGCTAATTATGTCCCTATTAGGGATGAATTTTGGAACAAAATGTCATAATCGACGCTAATTTGAAATAAATTAGCATAGCGTCAGTAATTTTGTTACTAATTGCAATATGCGATAATAGGTTCCTAAATCCATACATAATGGGAACATGGTGAAATGTCGTGTCTATCTTTGGCTCTAAATAGCAACAGATATAGAAACCAATTTATATTCCGTCTCTATATAGTGGCGAATAGCAACATGCGATTAAATTCCTTTCTAATTACGGAAGAATATAGGGATGAATGAGCGTTCGATGCAAATTCATTAACAAAATAAAAAAAAGTGTTACAATATTTGTTGGTGAATAGTGACGACCTTAAGTTGGTTACAAAAGTCAATCCCGATTCCATCTCTGATTTTGTCCCTGAATCTGTCTCCGAATCTGTCCCCGAATTCGCTTTTGACCGTGTCTCCGAATCCGTCCCCTAAATCAGTCCCTGGATTCGTCTCTAAAATTGTCCCCGAGAATCCGCCCCCGAATTCGTCCCCCGAATTCGTCCCCCGAATCCGTCCCTAAATCCGTCTCTGATTTCGTCCCTTAATCCGTCTCTAATTAGGTCATTATAATTAGGATGCAAATCTGCAAATTTAATTTCTTCATCTTCCTCCATAATATCACGACGTTTTTATATCAATCATCCATCCTCCTGTGGATAATTCAATGTAAGTATATATACCTTAAGATTTGTATATATTTATTCTTTTCGATGACATACGTATATGTAATATTCGAATGTTTGAACTATATGATCAAAATTCATGGATCATGGTAGGGTTTTATAGTATTACTCAATTGCATACTTATTGAAAAGACTAAATTTGTAAATATATATATATGTGTGTGTGCGCGCGCGCGCAGAAAACAATGAATAATCGTGCTTGGATGTATGATATGTACTTGTCGAATCTTGATGGCATAAAACCTGAATATTTTCAAGGGGTTGATGAGTTTGTGAAATTTGCTGCTTCTCAAGAACATTATATGGATGGAGACAAGATAAAATGTCCATGTAAGAAGTGTCGAAATTGTAAATTTAAGGTTGTAACTAAAGTTAAGGACGACTTATATTGATATAGGTTTGTCCGTGATTATTACCGGTGGACTGCACAAGGTGAGTCGATTGGTGCATCAAATGCGAAAGAATTTTGTGAGAGTAACCCACGAGAATTGAATCCAGAACAAAGAATGGTATTTGATTTGGCTGGGCCTAATTTTGTTCCCCCGATGTGGTTTAATGAACCTAATAATTGTGGAGCTAGAGATGACTACCAAGGAAATCTGGGAACAGAATCTTCTGAGACAATTAGTAATGTCAATGACATAAAAGAAGATGCAAGATCAACCGATATCGATAGAATGTCCTAACATTTTTTGGATGTGCTTAAAGCAGCTAAGAAACCGGTGTGGCCTGGATGTTCTACACATACACAATTGTCTTTTACTGCAAGGCTTATGAGTTTGAAGTGTAAATATAATGTGCCTCAAAGCGTCTTCAATGGTTTCGTCCAATTGTATGATGAGCTTTTACCTCCAGGTCATAAGATTCCAGCCAATTACTATCAAGCAGAGAAGTTGGTTAGTAATTTAAGTTTGCCGATGGAGGGAATATACATGTGTCCCAATGGTTGTATGTTATATTCGAAGGATGATGTCAACAAAGAATCTTGTAAATTTGCGGGCATTCCAGGTTCACAAGTAAGGAGAATAAGAGCACTCCGTGTAAAGAACTGTTTTACTTGCCTCTAACCCCACGACTACAAAGATTATATGCATCTGAGGCTACAGCTGGCCATATGACTTGGCATGCGAATCATGTACCTGAGGAGGGGATGATGAGTCATCCTTCGGATGGAGATGCATGGAAGATGCTGAATACAATGCATCGTAGTTTTGCTTATGAGCTTCGAAATATTCGTTTTGGTTTGTGCACAAATGGTTTTGCCCCCTTTACTAAATCGGGTCAAAACTATTCTTGTTGGCCAGTTATTGTTACTCCTTATAATCTTCCACCCAATATATGTATGAAAATAGAATATATGTTTTTGACATTGGTCGTGCTAGGTCCTCGAAATCCTAAAAAGTTGATTGATGTGTGTCCGCAACCTTTGATCGATGAGTTAATGCAATTATGGGAGTCTGGGGTGACCACTTATGATGTATCAAGGAAGGAAAATTGAGGACCCACTGAATAATCCGCCTGGTTATGGCGGTGAAAATCGTCTAGTCCAACGCCGTAGTCCATTTTTATGGTCCCTTTAATTTCATTGGCCGATAAGCATTAAAATAAATTATAAGGTACAAACACTTATTTAAGAAAATAATTAGAAATTTCAATTTAGCCAATGAGATAATTTGGACTACGGTATGGGCTACAATTGCGGACTAGACGATCCTCGTTGTGGTTATGGAGATTCTCACAAGTGGAAAGCAGAATATTTTTTGGATTCTTCCATGTTGGAAAGATCTTTTAATTCGACATAACATTGATGTTATGCACATAGAGAAAAATGTATTCGATAATATTTGTAATATTGTGATGGATGTTATTGGGAAGACTAAAGATCACTTGAATGCACGGAAAGATATTTGACTACTTTGTCGTCGTTCAGAGCTTCAAGTAAATGACGATCATAAGGGGGTGAAGCCAAAAGCAATTCACACATTGATGAGGGATGAAAAGAAACATGTTTATTAATGGTTGAAGTCTGTGAAGTTTCCTGATGGTTATGCATCTAATTTGGGGAGATGTGTTCAAAAGGATAATTGCAGTCTCACATGGATGAAGAGTCATGATTGTTATGTGTGTTTATGGAAAGACTCATTCCAATTGCTTTAAAAAAATTGTTATCTCTATCTTTTTGGAGTCCTTTGATTGAGCTAAGTATCTTTTTTTCAGTCAATTTGTTCATCCACTATGTCTACTGATCACATGAGACATTTGCGGTCTACGATACCTGTAATATTATGCAAGTTGGAACGTATCTTTCCGCCTTCATTCTTTGATTCCATTGAGCATTTAGTTGTGCACTTATTGTATGAAACTCAAATAAGAGGACGAGTGCAATATCGATAGATGTACCCCTTTGAGAGATATTTGTATCACTTGAAGTGCAAAATTCTGCAAAAGAATCAGATTAAAGGATCGATATGCATGGCTTACTCTCATCAAGAGTCGTCTATTTTTTCTGTGCATTACTTTCCATCTCATGTTCCATCTAAATTGAGGAGATCAGCAAGAAATGATGCATTTGAAGAAGATGAAAATACTCTTTCTATTTTGAATTATCCTGGCCAAAGTGGCGGCAAAGTGAAAATAAGGTGGATGACGGTGGACAAAGAGTGGAATGCTGCACACACATACGTATTGCTCAACTATCCGGAAGTGCAATCATACATCAGGTATATTTTGTATTATATTAATAATGATAAGAATTATATTTATAATTGGTATATAGTATATTTGAGTCAGAAAGAGGCATGGTTGACGAGGATATGGTCGAGAAAGAGTTTGCGGAATGGTTTAAAAAATATGTAAGTGTACCTTGGTTTTTTGCTTTCAAATAAGTTTAGAGTTGGATTATTAATCTGGTATATATGAATGTATATTTATTACCTATATTTTAATGGTATATTTGCTTCATTGCAGGCAGTAAATGAAAACAATGGACTCCATACAAATGAGCTTTTGTGGAGCTGTGCAAGTGGTTCGAATGTCAAAGCTAAAAGTTGGACCACCTACAAAGTTCATGGATACAAGTTCCAAAGCTAAAAGTTGGACCACCTACAAAGTTCATGGATACAAGTTCCAAAGAGTGGGGAATAAGTGTCGACAAGTCAATCATGAATAATGGAGTATGTGTTACGGGGTCTAATCAGGAAAATGTTGAAATAAACTTTTATAGTCTTCTGGAAGAAATCATCGAGCTTGAATATCCTCGTTCACATAATAATGAAAATAAGATTGTCTTATTTAAGTGTAAATGTTTTGATCCATCTGAAAGAGTTATAAGAGTTCATCGAGAGTACCATTTTCTGGAAGTAAATCACAAGAGACAATATCAAAAGTATGAACCATTCATACTAGCACAACAACCGGTGCAAGTATTTTACAAGGAATACCCAAAAGCAAGGAGCGATCAGGCAGATTGGAGGTATGTAAGCAAGAACACTCCCCAAGGGAGAATAGTAGAACGGTGGACATCTACCACCCGCACTACTGCTTATCAATCTGATGAAATCATCACTCCTGATCTTTATGCCCAAATAATGGCAGACAATGTGCCAACAAGTTAGCGTGATTCATTAAATGCAGTCAATGACGTTGTGGAGGAGTTGTTGGAGCCCGATGATAGGGAATTAAAATAATTTAAACCAATTTTTATCTTTGAATTAATCAAAATCAAAATCCCTATATTTTTGGCATCTACCCACCACCAGTACGACACTCCATATCTTCTTCTTCGTTCTTCTTGCTTGCCATCTTCATGATCTGGTGATGCCTCCGTCCTTGGAACCGGCTCTCTGCTAGTCGGAATACATCCCGAGCATCCCTGGAACATCTTCATTTGGCGGTGCACCCAGATCCGAAATCGCCTCTCCTCTGCCTCGTTCTCTTCGTTCCTCCTCATCTCGATTTGGATTAATCTTTGGCTCATCTCTAGTCATGGCTCGTCATATTGCTTATTCAGCCAGGTTTGTTTGTGTTTTATGCTTTGTTATTGAACAAATTTTGAAATTTGTGGCAATTTCTTAAAACTAATCGCACCAATTGATTTTAGGGTTCAACTTCATAAATTCCTGTGTATTGATTCAGCACAAGATTTGTTTGATTTCTCTCAATTTTGCTTAGTGAAATACTGAAATTGCAACTTGAACTTGAAATTTTGCTTCCCCACTCAATAGAGAGGCACCTAAACAAAAAGAGGCACCTAAATACAGCTTCTGTGTACTGTTTTTTTTAGATCAACCTTGTTGTGTACTCTTTACCACTTGGTTACCATTTTCTCCCTAAACCTTGTTGTTACTGTATGATGCACAGGAGAGGCCGAAATATAGCTTCTATGTACTTGTTTTTTTTAGATCGACCTTGCTGTGAACCATTCCCCGGGTGAACATTGTTGTGTACTATTTTTATGGTATTAAGGGAGTCTTTGTAAACGTTATTGTGTATTGTTTTTATGGTATTTTAATTAGGGGAGTCTTCTTCTTATTTCCTCACCAAAAAAAACTTTGATTAGAAAGTCTAACTATTATTTGTTTTACCACCTCGTCTTTCATTTGTAACTAGTTTAGTACCCGAACTTTTGTGCGGTCTATTTTTGTAGATTAATACATTTAATATTAAAAAATGTAAAAAAAAAAAATTGTAAGTAAACTTTAAACTCTAAATACCCCTCACATCTAAATATTGTTAATTATTATATAGTTAACGGTAAAAAGAACTTTAAATATTTGTAATTAGAGAAAAAAATTTATCCCATTGTTAATTAATATTTGTACCCAAATGCATATATGTAAAAATAATTATAAATTATATATGCAATGTACCGTTATTTAGAGTTGAAATGATTTTTCTTTATTCTTCTTCTCCTTGAATAGTTGAATGCATTTTTCATGTTTGAATACATCTGTCATTTTTGAATTATCTTGTGGAACAATATAAATGAACATGTATTTATTTGAAAATTTTTTAGTAAATTTATTTATTTATTATGATTTGTTAGGTATAGTTGAGATTTGTTTTTATCTCTTAGTAAATAGTTGAGAATTGTTTTTACCATACATATATATAGATAGAGTAGTGTATAATTACTTTAGATTTTGAAATAAAAAAAAAAAGATAATTAGTTCTTGTTATGGTTGAATTTAGATATTCATCGGATAGATACCTTGTTTGCCGATTTGTTTGTTGATTTGCCGATAATAAATTTTTATTTATAACCATATGTATTCTTTTCACTGATCAAATTTGATATAGATAACAATCGATATTCTTTTCACTTTTTAACTATAACAATATTTGACATAGATATCATATTGATCGATTATTATAATAATAATAATTTTTTTTCACAAATTAACCCAATCTAGAGATATCTATCTGATGAATCAATATTATCGGTTTCTTTTGTTGTTATATTTTATAAATTCCTAGATAATATATTTTATTAAAATTATTTTTATTTTTCATAAATTAACCCAATCTAGGATACGTATTTGATAAATCAATATTATCAATTTCTACGATTTGTACGGTAACTGATTTGTTTAAATTTTGAATCAAAATCCCAAATTTAATTATTTTTATATATTTTATAAATCTAGGATAATCCATAGGAATTAAGTGTGAGATTTTGATTTTGTGGTTTGTTAATAATTAAGTAAATATTTTTATGGTTAAGATTAATTAAGAAAATCAAATTAATTAATTAGTTAACAAATTAAACATATACTAACGGAGAAGGTGCCACATGGCTAGGACGATTTCTCCTTTAATATTATATATTGATATTTCATCAGATTCGCGTGGTGTTTAGTTTTTGTGGTAATAACTCATCTAAGTAATGAAATTTTCGGTGGTTACCATCAATGTTTTCATCGCCTAAAAAAAGATGAATTATTGTAATGTCTAATAATAAAAAGATCATATAGCCAATATATATTTGATAGTAGTTTGACTTCAATAAAAACAGGAACGAATCCGCACAAATGCATAAATTAAATAGTTAATGTATCTCTCTTTTGAACCTTTCGATTATTCTTCCCTATGAGCGCCTTACCCTTATTATTTGTCATCATGGACAATCTGATCTAGCTCGATTGAAAAAAAAAACTTTTCATACGTCATACCCTAGGATTACTAACTCAATATATAGAGAAGAGATATATAACATATTTTTTATTTAGTTAGAATAACTGCAATTAATCTAGATATATACGGCAAAATTCATGGATAAGATACGACAATTAGATATAGATATAGGATACGACATTTATGATAGATATCGGCAATTGCCCCCAACAAATATAGATACAGGATAAGACAATTAGGATGCATATCGGTAACAAAAGGATTACCCCAACAAATGTAGATATAGGATACGAGAATTATGATAAAAATTAGTTTAGATTTTTTCGTTAAACTATCTTTTTTAAGCAAATATATATGACATATCCTAATTAATCTAAAATTAAATCAATATCCTACTTAATATCCCTTATTCCGTTTGTTATCGATAATAAAATTCTACTAATTAACAAATCCTACTAATTAACAAATCTTACCAATTAATAATAAATCCTACTAATTAAAAAAAAAGATAATTTAACAAAAAAATCTAACAAATCTTAACAAATCCTACTAATTAACCATTTGATTTTCTAACTAACAAATCTTAACAATTAATAACAAATCTTCTAATAAAAAATAAATAAAATTCCTACTTTAAAGGAGAAGCCGCCACATAGTTAGGCGACTTCTCCTTTAGTATTATATATAATATTGATTTGGTAGGTTTGCGAGACATTTGAAATTGGTTATGTTTCTAAGCTATTATTGTTATTGATTGTTATTTGTCAGAGGGAGAGGAATAAAATCTGTGGCCTTACTACCTCGGCAATCCTTATCGAACGGCGAGGTCTCTCTTCCTAATAATGTAGTCTCCCAGGAAGAACATTCTTATGCGCCTAATGTGCATCCAAATATGTCTACACATAATGCACCAGGCGACCAACCTAATATCCTAGTATCACATCCAGATCTTTCATCGGTGCATAATCTGCAGACAACTCCATTGGCTCCTACTACAGATTCGAGAACTCGGTCACGACCTTCAACACCTATGGTGCCTCAGAACAATGAAGAAAGGGCTACACTCCCAACCGACCAATCGGACACAAGGGAGATAATTGAAGTGGTAGGAACAAAAAAGTGAGTTCAATCCTACAATACCAAATATGAAATTATAATTATTATGCTATACACACTACTTATTCTATTTTTTTTATAATTAAAATGATTAGATTGGATGGGCTTAGGAGGGATACATTAGTTCATATCGTCCATTCCCATTTTGACGACCCGCATACCTATTGAGGTGAAGTTGCAGATGGAACACACAAACAGTGATGGACAATTTCAAGGTATACATCAAATCTACTCACTAATCTCATTAGTTACCAAATAGACATCCATTGGTTAAATTGTAATGGTTAGCTAATCTTATATTTAGAATATTTTCAATTAAAATGAAGTTAATTTGATTTATAAGGTAAATATTTTTCTTAGTTGGGAAGATATAGACTTATTTACGAGAGTCTGTATTACAAGTTACACTTTTGCTCACATCAAATAAGTGTATTACAAACTTAATTGTCATATAGGTCCAAACACAACACTATATTTATTGTCTAGTTCACTTTGACAGAAACAATGCCCGATGGGACAAGGGTCGATTCGCTGAAGAAAGGGTTTATAAAGCATTCAATCATGAAGGTAGTAGATATCTTGGTCGTATATTGCAGAAGGCTCGCAATAAGAAATGTAGACCGGTGTAGATTAAAGAAAAGATCTGGGATGAGATGTGGGTCATATGGAAATCGCCTGAATTTCAACATAAATCTGAGGTGAACAAGCGTAATCGAGTCATCGCAAAGGAAAAGGGTATCCCCTTACAGAGGTGGATCGATAACTACTATAGCCTATAAGAACAAAATGGTAAATATCATTTGATTTTATATTTTCGACATCTGTGCATTTGATTCATTCAAGTACTTGATCGTTCATGAGCCTAGTAGCTAGCATCAAATCATTATACATTATTGGTTGTATACATGTATCTATTTATAACCATTATCTAAAGTTTTACTAGCATACACAAAAATTATCTATCTTAAGCATAATCCATGTAGTTTTTTTTTTCTTATAATAGCATGGGAACATAAATCCACTTTGTTTGTTACATTTGTACATTTTATCATGTCTAGTTTTGTATTTGTTTAGTATTTCATTTAATTTTGTGATATATATATATATATATATATATATATATTATTTTGTAGTTGTTTAGTATTTCATTTAGTTTTGTAGTTGTTTAGTATTTCATTTAGCTTTGTGTTACATTTGTACATTGTACACATTTGGTTTTGGTATATATGCATAACACACTAGCACTAAAAACCGATTTTAGGCTTGCCATAATTTAATTTTATGGTGGTGGTTTCTACTGGATTTTATTACAAGAAATGTTGATGTAGCAATGCAAAGCTGGTTTTGCAAATGGATTTTATTTTATTTTTGGTTTATTTGCTACTGGTGCTTTGGAATATTGATTTGTATGGAAATGTTAATTTTTTTATTACAAGAAATGTTGAAGGTTGATTATTGGATATTTGGATTATTTTGACCTTTTATTTTTACGAGGAACAAGTCACATCCCGTCCCGATCATTTCCCATCCCACGAGGGATAGGACCCGATGGGATTCCAAAAAAAATGCTTGTTCTACTAAAAATACGCGAGGCGGGGCGCAGGATGACCCTAATCCCGTCCCATCCCGTCCCATGTCCACCTCTGAAATAAAATATTTGAGAGATGCTATAGGAGAAAAAAATATAGTACTTTGAGCGAGAAGCGCCAACAAATTGTGGTAAAAGTTATCTTTTCTTCTATGTGTTCGTTTGGATTGCGATAATATGGATTTTTTGTTCCAATACAAATTGAAGTGCAAGCATGCTCAAATTAAACATGATTTCCAAGTAGTGAAAGTAGGTAGATTAAACTTTGTAGTTGACATACAAGATGTTAGCTAATTAGAACTGCTCGAATGTGATATTATGTGTCAACCTATTAATGGATATGCATGATCAAGATGGTATCTTTTTTTATTTATTCCCATTTCAGAATGCTTTGAATAATAGATATAAGTATCCAAAACTGAGATTCAACATGTTTTAGCTTTGCTATGGGTGAGGATTTAATATGCATCATGATAGTGGATATTCTATATTTCATTTGGTGATCTTTAAGCTTGTTGGTCCTCCTCTTTTGAGCTTTTGTCTGCTATTTAACTCATTATTTGGATAACAACCTTAACAATTTTGAATTGCTACTTGCATAAGTGAAAAGTGTTACTTTATTTATACCTCTGGTAATGTTCTTTTAAGTGATCGTTTGACACATTTTCTTGTTCTTGTTCCTTTTATGTAGGATTTACTGATTTAGGCCTATGCTAGTTTCTTTGAATTGCAACAATCAGTCATGTTTTTCCTATTTGTTTAGTATTGCCTTTGAATTGCAACAATAAGCATACATAAAAAACCATGTTTTTTTCTACATTTTAAGTATGCTTTTTTATATGTTTAATCACCCTATTTTACAATTGCTCATTGTTAATTTTTTTCATCTCGCTTGAAATTTGAAAAGAGAGTAAATCTTATTGTTTTTTTGTTGCATAGGAAAATTATGACACACTGCTTAAAGAAGCAACAGAAGAGGCTCTGGACAGTGAGGTACCTGATAGAGCATGATTAGATTTGCATATTAGGATTCATTTAGCATAGTTTGGTTGTAAATACTGCATATTTTAGTTACAATTACATGTTTACCAGTGGTATTGGAAGAGTCGGAATCTATGCAATTTTATGTTTAATTTCAGGTAGATGTGAATCCGACGAGGAATGAGGAGCTCTTGGATGAAGGAGGATTCAAGTTGAGGAAGAAAAGTGAAGAGCACGGGAGTGGAGTCGAATTTCGAGAGCTTAAGTGATAAACAAGTCAGTAGAAGTTGTCGTCAGACAAGCTGAACTTGTTTTGCACTTTCTGGAGGCCTCGGTGGTCAGAATGCCTATTATAATCATGTGTTGGAAAGCTCTTTCCGAGATCTACAACTTTCATGTTGACATTGAGACCAAATTCGAAGAGGAAAAATCATTGTGAACAGTATGACCGCCCCGTCGCCTGAGGTAGCCGCCCCGCGGCCTCAGCAGAACCGCCGACCCAATTTTAGACATTAATTAGGGTTTCTTTAGAATTGTTTTGGTCGACTTTCTTAGGCTTATTTAAGGACTATTAGGGTTATTTTCTTAGGAGCTAACTAATAACCTTAGGCACTTTAGAGAATTATTGAGAAAACGCTTAAGCATGAGCAACTAAACTCTTGAAGGTTTTGCCTACAGTTTGGATCTTTGATTATTGAATTGTGAGTTTCTTAATCTAGTTCTTATTCCTATTTGAATATTTTGGCTTCCTTGCACT
Source organism: Persicaria maculosa (assembly GCA_963922045.1). Lineage (NCBI taxonomy): Eukaryota > Viridiplantae > Streptophyta > Magnoliopsida > Caryophyllales > Polygonaceae > Persicaria > Persicaria maculosa. Next base: position 42,937,456 of record OY998271.1, read on the forward strand.
TAATTCTTTGAATGTGTTTTATTCTCTCTGGCCTGATCAACTAGTTAGAGTATATTCATTCAATTGCTAGGGTTTTGTAGATTCCTCGTAGCGAACCTTAACCCAAGTGGCAAACATATCCCTTTAGGACTCGTAGGACTAATTGGATGTGTAGGAAGTTGAATATATGTTATTGACTCGTAGCTTGATATTGCATATACATTGGTTAATTCATAGTCTTAAAGCTATCTCTAGGTTAAATCTTAACCGTGTTAGGGTTATTTAGAGATAAGGATTGCTAGGACTCGTAGGACTAGTAATTTACCTAAGATCTGGACAAGGACATTGATAGGAAAAGAAAAGAAACAAGGATCAAATTCATCAATTGAAGTGACAAATTGTAGGTGAACCTAATTATCTCTACAGCATCTTACAACCTCCTTTACTTTGTTTGATTCTTCCCACTTTGACAAAAGGCGGATCTTTTTCCCACAAAAACTCTCTTTTTTTGGTTACTTGCGATTAGATTAGCACTAGAACTTACTAGATTTCCCCGTGGATCGACCTCTTTCTTACCAACTATACTAGTTGTAGGTTTGAGTATTTCTTTGGCAGGAACAACGACAGGTTTTCCTCTTGTCAGTACCTCCCTTGATTGATAAGAACGAAATATGGTTGAAGCAAACGGTGGTTTAATAAAAGGACAAGTTATAGGCATGAGATCTAAGTCTGAATCCATGTTGAAAAGGACTCACAATGTGTGTGGTGCTACATCCCTTGGTGCATATGTATCATCTGAAGTATCTGAGTCTATGAGAGAGGACATGATGACTCAGTTGTCATCATTGCATGCACAAATTACACCTGGAATGACAAGCTTGAATGAGAAAATGACAATTGTGCAAGAAAACCAAGAAGAAACAAGGAAAGATGGGACCAACTTGGCACATATTGTGCAACGAAACCAAGATCAAGTAAGAGAAAATATAACCAACATGAAGGCTTATGTAAATAATTCTATTGAAGCAATGTGAAATGAGACAAGACTCAACAATGATGCAAGAGATGAAAGCCTTCAAGAGACCATTATCAACTCGGTTAAGCAATTCGTTGCTAGTAAACAATCTTAGCATTTCTTTAGAAACATTTGTTATATATGCATTAGAGATTAATTATTGGCTTAAACAATTTGATTAGGAAAAATGTTTCTACTAGTTCAATACTTTATGTTGGTTTACTAAGAATTATTTGATTGGTTTATAAATTCAATTTTCATTGCGAATGACAAATATTTGGAACAAATTTAGGTATGGAAAGTAGACTGAATTATGGAGTAAGATAGATAAATTTTTGGGAATAAAGTAGAGACTCTAAGACTTGGATTCTTAAGAGGCATCATCCCATACCACCTAGCCCTCTCAGGTCCGTTCTCCTCACTTGGAGTCTTGCCCTTATTAAGGGTTGGTTGTGACCCAGCCGGGGTTTGACTTCTCTACTGAAATCGGAGTCGTATTGAAGAATCTCCTGGTCCATGTGTTTGATTTTGAGAATCGACAACTGATGCCTATTAAGATAATAATTCTAGGATTTTATTATTATTTAATAATAAATAAAATGATCTGTAAAATATAATCGAGCTCTTAAATTCAAATTTTGAATAAATTTACAATCAAAATCAAGTTTAAATATATTAAAATATAATATATTTAATGATAAATAAATGAAAATAGATGAATGGGTGGTGAGTTGTAAACTAAGACTATTTAAAGGGTGGTTTTCTGTAATTTTGAATTTAAGGGGTACCCATATTTAAATGGTGGTTTTATGTGAATTTCCCTTAATAAAAAAATGTGGGTATCTATGTCATTATTCAATTATAATTGCCACATTCAAACTAACATATATGCCCAAATAACGAAGTTCAAAGCAATTTATGCCCAAATAAAACCACGGGTTAGAATATGGAATTTTTAAAAACTGAAAAAGGGCATATTGTAACAAAATAAACACTTAGGGAGGTTTAGTGTAAATAAGTCACCTTCTTCCTCCTCCCGACACGCTTCAACAGTGGGTTTCAGGCAAGCCTTCGGCTCCACTTCGGCGATGGCTAGCGGCTTCGATACGGCTCAGAATGACACGTGATCAGTGGCTACGGATTTGTGGCGATGCGGTGCATTTCTCGGTGGTAGCTCGTGGCTCCGGCAGCGGCTAACGGTGGCAGACGAGGTCGGCAAAGACGGCGCCGACGAGGGGTGACTCCAAAATTGAGTTTTGAATTCGGGATGTTTTTGTGAAAATTTTGTGAAGGGGATTGTAGATTAAGATGTTTAGAACACAATGGGGAAGGTTTAAGAGCTCGGGTTTCTTCTCTACGGAATGAATTTCGAAGAACACCGAAATCTAGTATTTATAGTCGATGTCAAACGGAGCCGAATTGGATCGATTCGAATCTCAGAAGATAACTCCAAATCTATATAAAATCTATCTAATTGACCAATTTGATAAAATTTATCTTATGTGGCGGTTTTGATAAAATTTTCGAATTTGGGGATAAACTCGATTGGGTTCATTTTGGATTCGAAATCACAAATGGATAAAGGATAAAGATATAATAGGGATTGGGTAATAATTTAGAAACGACCGGGCAAGATTTGAGGAGGTTAAAATCTCAAAAAATTTCAACAGTAAACGGGGCGCAGGAGGTTGAAGATTGGTTCAATGAACCCGGTTCGACATTTTCTTTCTTTCTTTTCTTGGTCCGGTTCAAGTGAACCCAAAGAAGGAAAACCGGTTTAAACCTATAACTATATATATTTATATCCGAATATTTTATTTATTAAAATTCTAGCTAAATTAATTGCGAAGAATAACAACACATTTCATTTAAATACACTTTATTTTTCCTAAAAATATATTTTTCTAAAACATTATAATATATAGTTTACGAAAATTAAAATAAATCATATTTATAAATCTATCTCGATTGTGAAGAAAAAAATATACAACTATGTCTTAAAATCATATAATTTAAAGGCTAACTTATTTATAAGAAGGTAACCTAAAATATCTCCAAAATAATATAAAACTTTATATATATATTTAATTCAAAAACGCTTTCTCCTAATTTAAAAATAGGAGAACTTTTATTTTACAAAATAATCACTTAAAACAAAATTCCCAAAAATACTTTCAGGTATTTCAGAGACGAATATAAGAATGAATTTTGGGACAAATAGGGAGACAACTATATAGGGACGAATATGGAGATGAATAAATGGATGAATTTGGGACCGAATAGAGATGAATATAGAGACGACTTTAGGGATACGTTTAGCGACAAATATAGGGATGAATTTAGGGACAAGTATATAGGTGATTATAGGAACGAATTTGTTGACAAGTATAGAGACAAATATAGAAATGAATTTGGCGACAAATATAGAGGTAGATATAGGGACGTATTTGGGGACAATTATAGAGACGGATATAGGAACAAAATTTGGGTACAAGTATAGAGAAAAATATAGGAATAAATTTAGGGACAAATTTAGAGGCGATACTTAGGGTGATTTCAGGGAAAAAGTAGAGATGAATGTTGCGACATACTTAAAAACCAAAATAGGTATATGTTTTGTGATGGTTATAGGGGCGGATATAGGGACAAAAATAAGGACGGATATAAGGCTTCGCAAATATGGTTACTATTGGGGGCATTCTAAGTCGTATCGGAAGTCGTTGGTAACAATGAAGGAATTAGGGATTTATTTCAAACTCATCCTTAAATTTGCGCTACAGGTCGTTGCTATTTACCAACGCTATGTTTAGAGACAAATAGTTGATTCATCTCTAAATCCGTCCCTGATGTGATTAGGGACGACCATTTGTCCTTAAATAGTTAAATCTATTCTTAATGGTCATCCATATATCAAACTATTTTAGTAGTGAACGTTAACTCACAAATGAGTAAGCAAACTCTAACTCACATATGTAATATATATTACATATGGTAGGGATCAAACACAATGAGTAAGCAATTAAAGTGTTTGCAAATAAGCCATAAACTAATTTAGATTTATCAAAATAAAATATAGATTCCAAAGCATTGGTTCACCATTTGTCATCCTTGCAACTAATTTAATGGATATACATTAAAAGATATGATTTAATCATGTTTATTATGTATTTGGTTCAACTTGATGGTTCTTTTTCTCTCATATCCTAAAGCTTGTAACCCTTACTTTAATAACTCCATTGCTCATGCTCTTAGGTACTATACAAAGAGGTGATATGAAAAAGCGAGAACAATATTTGTTGATCCACCTACTTGGAGATGGGTAGGCATTTTTCCATGCTTAATAGCCATGAAGATCCACCTACTCCATTGCTTAACGGTAGGGTTGTTTAGAATGTGGCTTGGCCCGAAAACATACCTGAAAACCGAATAAAAAAAGTCGGTTTTAGGTCGGCCCGGTATTTTACAGTTAAGACTTCGGACCGAGAAAAACATAATTTTGTTTTTGGTCTAAAAACCAGAACTGAACCAAAAATTTTGTTTTAATTTAAAAAAATGTAATACACAAACCCAATCACTCATTACACATCTACATAAGTCGGTTCTTCACTTCTTCTCTCCCGCAACCACAACCCCCATTCTCATTCTTTCACAACTCAAGTGACACAGGCAGGTCACACACTCATATCCCGCTTCCTCCCTCCCAAGTCCCGACTTCCTGTTGCCCATTTGCATCCCCGCTAGCATTGCACTCCCTCTCTTGTAGCCTCCGTAAGCCATACGCAGTAGTAGCACATGCACATGCTGCACATCAAAATTGTATGCTATTATGTTTTGAATTCACCCCCCCCCCCCCCAAAATTTCACCTTTTTCTTGTGTTAATCTACTTCTATTATCATTAATTTGTTATTTTGTTCTTGTAATTTCATATTTGTAACACAATTTTTTTTATTGTTGTGAGGCTCGTGAAATAATTTTAATGGCCAAAATTAACTGAAATAATTTTACTGAGAGGGTCAACATGTCCCTGATATTCTCCTATTATTTGGATACATTCAAGATCTGCAGGGTCTAGTGCTCAAGTAGGCACGTCCGGCCATGGTCGTCTGTTCGCCATTTGTGATTTCAGCTAGCTCCCTCGTGAGACTGTCTGCTAGAGAATTTTTAGCTCCATGCACATGTTTGACAGTAAATGTAAATTGGTTAAGGGATTACCAACGCAGGAGCCTCCCATGCACCTTCATGTTATCAAGATTATTATTTATAATACTCTAAATTCCTTGAAATGTTTAGGAGCTAGGAATATTATAAATGTTTAGGAGCTAGGAATATTATAAATTTTTGGATTCCTCTATATACAGCAAGCTTAAGAATCTCTTTTTCCAAAACAGTGTAGTTGCATTCTGATTTGTTGAAACTATCATTGTTATACCTACAAAGCTTGTTATCCTTTTTTATTTTCAAAACAGCACCCCAATGATAATCGTTGGCATCTGTTTCTAAAACTAATTCATCATCTTTATTAGGAAAAGTCAATATTGGTAGTTTCTCACATTATCTTTTTAATTCTTGGACTATCTTAGTACCTAGATGAGTCCAATTCCAAATATGATCTTTCTTTAATTTTACTTGTAATGACTTTCTCATTTTGACTAAATATTTAATAAAATCAGAAGCATAAGTAAGACACTCTAGAAATCTTTCTAACTATTTTCTATCCTTAATTTCATCAGGAAATTTTCCACATTTTCTATGATATGTTCTTGCAACACAATTTGATCAGTTTTGATTTTCAATCCTAAGAACTCAATTTCAGGTTCAACATAGATGCATTTCTTCTGACTTAGAATGATTCCATGATCAACACATTTTTTAGTTATAGCTTTCAAGTCATTCTTATTTTTTTTTCCAAAGTTTTAGAGAAGATTAAGATATCATCAATACAAACAAGACAACAATATTTAAATTCTTTACAAAACATTATCCATTCTTCTCTGGAATATCTGTGGTGTATTTTTAAACCAAATGGCATGACTACCCATTCATAGTGTCCTTGTGAGGCACTAAATACAGTTAGTGGGATCCTTTCTTCGTCCATCTTTACTTGTCAATAACCATTTTTACAATTCATTTCAAAGAAGCAAGTGGCTCCCTGTATTCTGTTAAATAAAGTTGTCTTATTAGGGATGTAATGTCCATAAAAAACAGTATTATCATTAAGCTTTTTGTAGTTGATAACCATCATTGCTTTTCCTCATTTTTTCTTCAACATGATTCCTAAACATAAAGGTTGGACTAGAATGAGGACTTTTACTTTCTCTAATTAAACCTTTCTTTAAAAATCCATATATTTGTTCTTTAAATTCATGTTGATCTTTGTAGGTATAAACTATTTGCTTTACTCTGATGACAGCTTTGGGTCTATTAATTCTATGACAGCTTTGGGTCTATTAATTCTATTGTAACAAACGATTAATCTTTATCCCAAAATTTTAAAGGATTTTTCAGAATATAACTCCTTACACATTTTTTTCTTGCTGCTTAAGGATTTTTTTTTCTTTTAATGTTACGTCGCATATAGAGAGTGCAAACTCTCTTTGTGCAGAAAGAATATAGTCCTTACCACGCTTAGTGTGCACAAACTCTATCGTTTGGTGTGTGTAGGCTTGTATAATCTTTTTAACCCAAGCATCCTCACCATTGATATTCAAGACTATCATGTCTAGTTGTTGAGTAACTTGAACATAATTTTATTTTCTAGCCTTTTTGTTTAATGCGGCTATCATGCTTGCTATATCTTCATCTACTACAAATGATTCGTCTTTTCTGTTTGTAGTAGCTCCTTGATTCCTTGATATAATACTAAGATTAGGATGAAACCTAGATTTGGAATTTATAGCTAGACTCGGACATCTAGAAAGGGTTACCGGTGGTTTAGCATTTGTATGTATTCTGCCCCTCTTCATCTATGGTTAAAACCTTATCACTTCTAGTGGCGTAAAATTTTCAAATGCATTTACCCAAATGGTCTTGAGCTTTATTTGCTTCGATCTTAGCTTTACAGATACAACCTCTTTATTGGGGCCTACGACTTTATGTTTTTCAGCTTCTACTATATGACACCTTCGTGGAGCATTTGTAGTATTTTCCAGCTTATAAACTATCATCCACTTTAATTACAAAGGACAAATTCCCTTATACATATTAATACCTTCTGTTAACAATTTTATAGCCAATAATTTAGATGCATAATGATCCTCTAGACTAACATAATAGTTAGATCTACAAATCCAAGAAATTGCTTCTTGTCTCATATTACAGACTATTCCACTAATGCATTGATCACTAAACTTTTTGTTTGATATCACAAACAAAATTAATGCATTGCATATCTTTTCCATAGTCTTGTAATGGAGTTATAATTACTTGGATGCCATATATGAAGATATGTTAAAAAAAATTGCCATTGTTGTGTTTTTTAATATTTGCCCAATTAATTAAATTTACTTCAGTTTCTTGATTTTCATTGTTTTTGACAGTTACGTCTCTAAACATCTCTTCACATACATACTTAGCATATTTTGAGAACAATGATTTTTTAACAAATTGTTCTTTAGCAATGATCGGAACTCAACACCTGATCATGTCATCTCTTCTACTTGTTCCTCATCAATGGATGTTTCAGCTTGTTGAAGTCAAGCTAAAGTGGTCATTTCATATTCATCGGAGAACTCACTAGGAGCTTCTCCTTCCATCATTTCATTAATTTATTCACCTTCTATTGACTCACTCTCAGACTCTTCATTTTCTTCAAACTTTCCTTCTATTATGTCTACTATTCCTTTGTTATTTCTTAGGGCTAGGTCTACTACTTATTCTTCTTATAGTTCGATGTAGTCCAAACTATCTAGGGCTTCTGCTAAGTTATTGCTCTTCTTGTTTTTGCATTCATTAGCATAATGACCTTATTCTCCACATGCCCAACACTTACAATTATTCTTTTTTCTCAGGACAGAACGAGGCTTTCCTAAAAAAAAAACCTTCTATTTTTCGAGAATGGCTTTTTGTAATACTTCTTATAATATTTTTCACCTCTCTGTTTGTTGAAACTTTTCTTTTTATAATTTTTTTCCGTCTTGATACTCTCTGTTATTACATCCCCACTCTGTTGGGGTCTCTCAACAAGTTAAAAATTATTTTTTCATTCTTTGGGTACTCCTCACATCTCAACACTTTTTATCGAACCATTTCCTAACATAGGAAATTATGTTACCAAGAGAGTCTTTACTCCCACCTTTTATTAACTCTTGGTATTATTTACTTATTTGCTCCCTGATTAGGGCTAGAAGTTTATCAAAGAATGTTTGTAAATTAGTACCATTTTGTCCTATCTCTTAATATATTATTTACTTATTTGCTCCCTGATTAGGGCTAGAAGTCTTTACTCCCACCTTTTATTCGAAATTTGTTATGCAGTTATCAACATATTTCATGTTACAGATTTCAAGATTGTTTAATATTCTTTGCCATTTTAAAGGTTCTTTATCTCCGTCTTCCTTTTCTTCAACAAATTCTTCTTCTATTAGCTCACATATTAGCGTGAATATATTCAATGATTCTCTCAAATTCCTAAGCTCTTGTTTACTTCATCACTTATAGCTCCATACCAGTCGGCAATACATCCATTCTACATTCATGTTTAACACACTCATCATACTTTTTTCCAAAACTCTATGCTTTCTTGTCTATCTCTTACCCCACCTAAGTTTAGTTTATAACCGGTTTCACTTATGGGCTCTAGATTAATTTCTCTTTGATTTGGCCTATGGTTTGGCATAATTCTTACTCTAAATCTTTCTTTTTTTCTCTATAAATTATTTTGGCTTTAGCCTAGGTTTGTAGTTGTTGGTTGATCCATGTTCATAGCTTTTATAGTTTCTTCTGGCTTCATTATGTTCTTTTGGATCATTTTCCCTTAGGCTTCTTTGTTCTAGGATTTCTTTTAACCTTTGTTGGACTTTAGATATAGGACTTCAATAATTGTATATGATATTTATCGTAGATCATCTCAACCGTCTCTTACTCCCTCGACGACCTCGTCGTGCACTAGTATTACTGTGCGAACGAAGGCTCTTGCTAGAGATATTTTTGCCATAAAGAGATCGAGGACCTCATCGACCTCCCACTCGGAACTCGAAGAATATTTATCTACTATCTTTGACCTTCTTGATGATGAGCTGGAGGACTTCGGCGTTCTGGAATGGTGGAGCCATTCAGAAAGATTGTGATGCCCTACTCTACAGGTCATTGCCTTTCAGACACTTTGATCACCTTGCTCGCCCGTTCCGGTTGAGCAACTCTTTAGTTAAGGCACACAAATCTTAACGGCCCAAAGATCGTCTATACTCCCGAAGAACCTCAAGATGCAAGTTCTAATCAACGATTGGAAGCGGGTAGAGATGAGAATCCAGAGGAACCACCTCTCCACCGAATCAGATCCGGATGAAGGATCTACATCAATTGGGAGATCAGATGGAGAAACCATAGGAAGTTAAGCGGGGATTCAACTACAGGTAAAATTACTATGTGGGCTTTGATTCCTTTTCCCAAAAGGATACATAGGCAACTGAAACTAGTGCAAGCCCTTCTTCACCTCTTTTTTTCTCAACGACTGAATGACAAATATGATATTTGCACAAAAATATTTTAAAAGGCAAAAAAAAAAATTCCAATCCGACGGGTCACTTGGAACTGTCGACTCGCCTTATCCACGGGTTAGGGTCCGGGTCATCACTTCTCGACCTGTGACCCATCAGGTCAAACCCGTCAACTTGGCTAGTCAGACTTGTGGACTGGCCTAGGTATACCCATTCGAGTTTGGTCATATGTTGGGTCAGATCATATGTTAGGTATATAGTATGTTCAATCGGGTAAGATAAGTTTTTGTGTTGGCTAAGTTCATGTCAAATGGATTTTTGGACTGGGTCACATTTAGTTTTATTATAAAATAATAATTATTTTTTTATCTTAATTATTGATTATTAAACTTCATTTATGTATTTATATTAGGTCTCATTATATGTAATTCACGTTATTTGAGTGTTTCATAATAAGAAAATTAAAGTAATTATAAGGATGAGTTGGGTCTTATTAAGGTAACGTTAAGAATGAGTCAGGTATGGGTCGAGTCGGATTTGTTTATGTTCATAACCATTCATGTATTGGGTCAAAATGGGTCAGGTTCGAGTTAGGGTTGTGCATGACACTAGATTTTTTGGGTTTTAATCAGTTTGGGTTAGAGCTGGCAATCGGGTAAGTCGGATCGGTCTCGGTCGAACGTTTCGATTTCGGGTTGTTTCGAACTTGAATTCTTACCGGATTGACTGAAATTCGGGTTGTATCGGATCGGGTCGGGTCAATTCGGGGTTTGACTGGATTGGATAAAATCGGATTATCGAAAAAATTAATTAAGTTAAATCGAGTTTCGGCTTAATCGGGTTTCAACTTAATCGGGTTTCGACAAAATCGGGTCAGTGGAGTTGGGTTTCGATTGAATTGGAATTACACAAGATCGGGTTCAGGTTGAATGAATCGGGTTTCGGATTAATCGGATTTCGGGATAATCGGGTCGGATGAATCAAGTTTCGATTTAACTGAATATCAACTCCATTCAGTATGATGAATTGGGTTTTAGTTTAATCAGATTTTGGCTTAATTAATTCTCGGATGCTCTCTATTTACCCAAAAAAAATGGTATACAGTAGTATTACAATCCAGACAAATAATAAAAGAAAAAAAAAGTGGGGCATATATTTCTCACAACTTTCATCATTTTTTTTCAGTTATTGGGCTTTTTTTTTTATCATAAATAGGATAGACTATATATAAGTCAAAATGCAAAAAATACCAAAGAGCTAACATGCGCTTTTTTTTGTTTCTATGTTAAATTTTTAGTGACATTTTTCATCGTTATATATTACTCCGTATGGTGACATTTATACATATATACTGTATGATTCTTCATTTATGAACATAATCGATAGATAGTACCTTGTCTTAATTTATTAGGCTAGTTGATGTGCGTGTTTACAAGAAAATTGTTCTCCCTAATGAATCATGATACAAATTGCTTTATAAACAAAACTTCTAAAAGATTATCATATACTTGTCATAAATTGTTGAGGACAAATTAACAAGAATTACAAGATTGTACATTATTCGATCAAGTATAAGTTTTAATGCTTTATTATCTTCAATTAGCTTTATATATATATATATGGCCTCATTTATGATTTTTGATATTAGTGAGTTCAGGGTTTTTCAATTTCGGGATAGAATTAGGTTCGATTTATTTCAAATTTCATATTTAATTGGGTTCGGGTTGTTTCGGATTTCGGATACAATCGGGTTCGGATTATTTTAGATTTCAAATACAATCGGATTCGGGTTATTCCGGATTTCAGATACAATCGGGTTCAGGCTGTTTCGGATTTCAGATTTGAACGGGTTCGGGTTGTTTCGGTTTCGGGTTAATGTCGAATTGATCCATTCGGTTATAATCAAATTCGGGTACATCACAAATTCGGGTTTTTAAGGTTCCGGTCTAAATCGGTTCGGTTCGGATCGGATCGGTCTCGGGGATCATCAAATTTTCACTCTTATCAAATATCGGTCGGGTCGGTTTCAGATCGGACGGATCGGTTTTTTCGGGTCGGGTCAATTCTTGCCAGCTCTAGTTTGGGTTTGGGTGGGTCGGGTCGAGTACTCGAGTTGGAAAAGATTTTGCGAGCTCTATAAATGGGACAAAAATATGAGAGACAAACATTCCATTATTAAAACATTGAAGCAAACTATCGACATTAAAAAACATATATAATGACAACCATTTGGTGGAGTATCTAGTAATTTAGGAATCATATAGTTTTAAAAAAACGAGGTTAGTACAACCAACAATATCATAAAATTCATTAAACAACAGATTCTCAACTGGAACATAACTAAGAGTGATGAGGAAGACATAAACATAACATCAACTCTTCAACTTTCTAACAGCTCATTTGGGTGTGAAACCAGAAAAGTAAAAAAAAAGAAAAAAATGGGAAAAACAAAAAAGATTATGTTTCAAACTAAATTTTGATGGATTATTTTGAGACAACAAAAACTCTACAATCGGCTATATGATATGAGATCTTGAAGCAAATTATGTCTAGATGAAAGGTGCTAGTATCTGACCATGCTCGGTTATCAAAGCCGAGGCTACAATTAAGAGCCAGAATCCCTGAAGCACTAGAACTTTATATAAAAAAACGAAATAGAAGGTGACAACATTTGCATAATTAATGCATTAAAGAATATTTAGAAGTGCCATTAAAAACTTGAAATGATTATTTCTGATCTTTGATGGACCTTTGTCATTTTCAAACAATCCATAGTCATAACGTGTTTAAGAAAGTAAACAATATACCAGACAGATTGACCTTCTTGAGTCATACCACCACTATCTAACAGTGCCATAGATTTAGAGAGCTACAATTCTCATGCAAAAGAATGTCTTAGACCATCAACAACTATGAGAAACCTCTTACCCATTTTGTTTCTCTCTTTTTATCCTAATTTTACACCTCATTTATTTTTTTGTTTAAATTTATTGTCACTTTTTCTACCTTATCCTAAAAGGTTTGTTCTACAACATGGAGAAACCTCTTACCCCTTTTCAATCTTATTTTCACTTTTTCTTTCCCTTTATCATGTGTACCGTTATATCATTCCCTTTACTTTTTAATTAAAAAAATTACAAAAGGGAAGATGTTACCTCTCTCTACCAAGGTAAATTCTTCTATTCCCTTACCTTAAAGTATAAGAGCATCAACAACCAACGGTTTTGGTTACCTTAAGGTCACTAAAAGGTAACCCCTTTGTTGTAGCTTATACCTTAAGATAAGGGAATGAAAGATATTACCTTGATGTGAGAGGTAACCTCTTTCATTTTGTAATTTTTTTTTCTTTTTTTTTTAATCAAAAAATAAAGGAAAAGATATGATGGTACACATAATAAAGGGAAAGAAAAGTGAAAATAAATTTGAAAATTGGTAGGAGGTTTTCCTATGGTTGTAGAGCAAACCTTTTAGGATAATATAGAAAAAGTCAAAATAAACTTAAATAAAAAAATAAATGAGGTGTAAAATTAGAATAGGAAGAAAGAAAAGAAAATGGGTAAGAGGTTTCCCTATGATTGTTGATGGCCCCTTAGTTGTTGATGCTCTTTATTAGCGCTGACAAGATCTGACCCGACCGGAGAAATCCGACCGACTCACCCGAACCAAAACCCGGCCGAACCAAAAAATTTAGCGTTGTGCATAACCTGATCCCGAAACCGAGCCCGACCGATATTGACCTAAAACCCAAAGTGACCTGAATACAGACAAACCCGACTCAACTCGGGTTCGACTCAAACTAGACCCGACCCGACTCCCAACCCGACCCAACTCACAACCCGACCTGAATATCCTTGAAAAACTATTTTTTTTACTTTTACATTTTCCTCCTATATTTTTCTCCCTTCCCTCCTCTAATTTCATTCGCTCCCAATAAAATTTCAATCCCTCATATTTTCATTCACTCCTAGTTTATGAAATTTATTTTGTAATGAATAATCTAATTAACAATAATAAAATTCGATGAGACAAAAATAAAATTTTACTATGTAATAATCTATTTAACAAAAATAAAATGATCGATCAAATCATTTGTAATGAATAAAATATAAAATATAACTTTATTTAGACATAAAAGATAATAATTTATTTATAACGAATATTATATCATCTACTTAAATACTTAATAATCAAACATAAATAATTGAATATGGTTAAAAAAAAAGATTATGGAAATATGAATATATGATAGTTTTATAAGTTGTATACTTAATTTTAATACTTATTTAGAATTTTATATTATCTCACATAAGTAAAATTCCAAAAAATAAAACGATAGATCAAATCACTTGAAAAGAATAAAATATAAAATCATAACTTTATTTAGACATGAAAGATATAATTTGTCTATAACGAATTGTATATCATCTACTTAAATACTTGATAATCAAACATAAATAATTTAATATGGTTTAAAAAAAACAAGATTACGAGAATATGAATATATGAATTATGAATATATGATAGTTTGATAAATTGTATTCGTAATTTTATATTAACTTATTTTCCAAAATTTGACGAGGGATGAAGGGAATACTTTAAATGCATCGAATATTCGAATCCATCGAATATTCTAATTCATCGAATAATCGAAGATGAATTTATATATGAGGATTAAGATAATCTTGTTTAGTTATTTTCATATAGGCAATAAATTGTCCCGAACGAACATGAAAGTTTGAACATGATTCAACAGTTTCAGCCCAAACAATTGAAAGATTAAAACAAACATAGACTCACTTCTACTTGAAACCTGAATGAGACCGACCCGATTTGACCGAAAACCCGAATGAGTCCAACCCGATTTTGATTGAAACCCGACAAATCCGAATTTCATTTTGACCGAATCCAACCCGACCAAGCCCGACGCAGAAATTTTGACCAAGTTGACCCGACCCGAATGTGATCGACTCGAACATGATTGGATAACCCTAATTGCCAGCTCTACTCATTAGAGCAACTCCAACAGGTTCTCCATAATGGATTTTTGGAGAATATCAAGGTTGATTTTGGTCCAACAGCTTCCTTATTACATTCTCTAAAATAGAGAATGATGAGAAAAAATGGAGATATTTCCCTAAATTTGGAGAAAACTCTATATATTTTGGGGTAAATTCCATAATGGAGATTCTGTTGGATTTCAATCCAAAAAAATCCAGAATATGTGATTCATAATTCTCTATTTTGGAGAATTGTTTAGAAAAACTGTTGGGCATGCTCTTATAATGAATTATTGAGGGTCAGTTGATTTTTATTAATTTCCGTTTTTAAAAAAAAAAAGGGACAGGGACCCACCGAGTTAAGATTTTTCTGAAGCTAAACCAGCAATCGGGGGCGTGTGCGTATATTAAGTTGGAGTTACCGAAGCCACCGAGTCCCTCCGTTTGCTCAAGCTAGCGTCTCCTCCTTGTCTCTTACGCATCCTCCTAGGGTTTAGCCTCTTCCCTTTTCAAACCATTCGTCGCCTCCTCCTCCTCCTACCGGTAAGTCCTTTTTTCCTCATTGAATTTGCATTTTTATTGTGGTTTGCCTTGTGCTAGGGTTTAAGAATAAGCCGCCACCTGATTCAATTTCAATTTTCATTTCTTGATTAGTTTGGTTGGCTTTAGCTCTTTCCTTGTTGGCTTTTGTAGCTCTGAAATTACTCTTTGTATAAATTTTGTATCTTTACTAGCTTTCTTCATCTACAATCTCATCATTCGCATTAAAACCCTAATCTTGATAGCATTCGCTTTTGACTGTTTTGGTAATTAGTAAATTTTGAAAACTGGCTGCGAATTGTAGTCCGTTGACCCTGACATTGTGTTGTTGGGTGACAATTAAGTTTAGGTTACCTGTTCATGATAGATTTATAGTAATTTCTGTATGGTGGTTTTTCTGAAAAATTGTTCTACTTTTCTCTCGACTTCAATAACTGGTTGCTTATGCTGCTTGATTGATGGCCGTTCCTTTTTTTTTTTTTTTTTTTTGTACTCTTTGTGGTCGTGTATTCTAAACTGGAAAAGCGTGTCACTGATGCGAATGCTTTCGGTTGTGATTGGTAACTTTCTTTCTTGATGTTAAGGCTATTGAGTAGGGAGGGCTCAAACCTAGTAGGCTATCAGGGATTCGTTTGGCAAGATTGCAGATAACTAGGTTATTTGTACTGACAAGATAAGGAGCTTATAATGTATAAAATATAAACTACTTGCACCAAACAAATGTTATGTCATAGGAAGCAAAAGTAGTTGCTATATTGGATTTGGGTTTCACTCTTACATGTTCAGATGAAAGCTGAAAACTGGATTCATGCTCCCTGCATGCTTTAGTTTGACTTGTAGCATGAAGAGTTGATTGAGCAAAATGCTAATATTAGATAATTTTTATGCAGTAAGCCAGTGGGGTGAGGATGAATGCTTTGGAGGTTTATCAAGACTGGTCAATAGTAGCTGGATAGTTGTTCTAGCTATTGCTTGCTTTTGAAGCTAAAAGAGACTTAAATCACATATTGTGATTCTCAGAAGTCAAATCATAAACGTCCTGGTTGTTAAATTGTGAAACCTTGATAAGAGGATGGAAGAGGTTTTTAATTTCCAGGATGGGGAGATCCTCCTTAGCTAGTTAATAGATTTATGGGTTTATGGTGATGCTGGTGCAAATGTGAAGGGAAAGAACATTATTGTTGGAGAAAGAAGTCTTTTGATGAATCATAGGAGTTGAATTTGTTGTGGTTTTGGTTGAAGGCTGTGTATAAAGCACTTCATAAAAGCGCTGAAGAAAGTAGGAACTTTTTGCAAGAATTGTAAAGAGGAATAAGATATTTAGTTCTTATCTCCCAATACAATGTACTTGGTATTTTGTAAGAATTACATCTGTACATTTTCAATATTGGGCTTCTTGGTCATTGTCCTTGTTTGAAGACTGTGTTTGAATGATTTTCTTGACATATGTTGACATTAGTATGTGTGTAGTTTGTTTCATCAAGATAATTTATGCTGTAAACTTTGTATATAGTTTTGTGGTCTCATTAAATTGTATAGATCCATGTCATGTCACTATCCCATTTGTGCCTGTGGTTTGTCTATTAGCATGTTATTGGTCCGTGACAACTAGAAAACCCAAAACTTGTCATCCATGTGCTGCGGTGCTGTTCCAGTGATCGCCTGAGGGAATTAGTTAAGATGAAAAAATGGCTCTCCTGAATTCTAATATATCTTAATTAATTAAATTCAACATTGTGCTGTTGTCACTCCATGGTTAAGATGTTTGTGGAGTTGATTTATACGCCCTTTATGAATTGTTTCACTGCAAGCATAAAAGCGGACTTTGCTCTATATGTATGTTTATGTGTGTAAGCTTTGTTAGAAAGGGGGCAACGGGGTTGTTGGATTACAATGGTCCATTTGGCTTACTCAGTGTAGTTTGATACAGGAAGAAGAATTCATTTATGGTGCTTGTTCCCAAGCCATTAATCATTTCAGTAGACGAGGCTCTTTTCTAGTTGAAGATGAGCGGAAGTGGCAGGAGACGTGGTTCAAAATGGGATATGAAAGAAGATATTTCACCTGAAAATCGTCGTGACGTTGCTTATTCCAACAATGCGGGGAGTTCCTTTCATATACATGAAGTATGTGGATGATATTAGTCAGATGAATCTCTGCTTACCTCGTTCCAGATGCATAACGAAGCATTGTTTTTAATGCAGTCTAGGGACTACATGTCAGGAAGAAGAGGGTTCCAGAGGGATGACCGCATAAATGAAGAAAGCATGCTAGGAAGTGGACATTACACTAGAAGGATGTCGCCAGGTTCTGATGGACGGAGACCAAAAAGTCGAAGCCGGTCTCCTAGAAGGATTCGAGGCAGATCATACCGGTACATTTTCTTAGTTGATTCATACCGATGCTTAAGATTTAGATGAATGTAATTATATATTTTGGTGTCTTATTTGCATTTGATGGGAAATGGAGTATCCCTTTGGTGTTTTATCCTGTTCACTGGAAATTCTTATTCGCATGCTTGGAATCATTTATCTATTTCCATCTTTGGTATTGGAATGATGAACATGAACAGAAGCAGAAGCAAAAGTAGGAGCAGAAGCCGAAGTCCTCTTCACAACTTTCAGCGGGAACCAAGTGGACGCAGGAGTAGTAGCAAATCAGGACATTCAGCTCCATTGTGTAGAGATTTTGCTGCTGGGAGATGCAAGAAAGGTGATAATTGTCGCTTTGCTCACCATAGCAGTCCAAATAACGATAGCAGAAGGCACTTTGACATTAAAAGTGGGGATGGTTGGGAAAGCAGACGTGGGAATGATGGAGCTTCGAGACATCATTCTGACCCTTACTCTGGGGGAAGATCTACTTATATTTGTAATGATTTTCTGAAAGGTAGATGCACAAGAGGTTCTTCCTGTAAGTTCCGCCATCAAGATTCTGGTTCTGATGAGTTTGTTGAAGGACCATCAGATGGAAGTTACCGAGATGGAGGTAATGATTGGAGAAGCAAGAACGGAAGCAGTTATGATCGCGAGGCACATGTTAGCTCAGAGCCCCTCTGCAAATTTTTTGCATCCGGTAATTGCCGGAATGGAAAGCATTGCAAATTTTCTCATCAACGTGAGGAACAATTCAATTCTGAAAGGAGGTCACCAGATGGTAGGCAATCAGAGCACAACCTGGAAGGTATGAATAGGATTTGGACTGATTCGAATTGGGGTGACAGAAATTCCCTGAGAAGAGTACCAGAAGCTAGTGAGTGGGAAGTGGAAGGAAGTGGCTTCAGGGATGGTCGACGATCAGTGCCTGGAGAGTGGTCCAAGGAAGACTTACTGAACCATGAACTCGGTGATCCATCTTACATGAGTGGCAATGAGAAAATGGCAAGCAAAGAAAATCAGTCACTCCAGTGGCAGAGTCAATGCATTTCTGTTTCTGAAACGAAGGCCATAGAAAAAGGTTTTGCTGACAGAAAAATGCCATCTCCGAAGGGCACCTTTAACTCACAGATGGGTCTTGTCGGTCAGAGGTCTGATTCACTAGCCTTTCCGCAGACATCCCTGTCTTTTGGCGAACAAGACATAACCCAAAGAGCTTCAGCTGAGAACCACTACCTTTCTGGGATTATGCAACCAAACATATTGGGTGATTACTCGCAACCTAACCACTCTTTCCCAGTGGATATTGCCACAGGTGCTAGAAACAATGGAACCTCGCACATCAATGTTAATATTCTGGCAGATATTCCTCATGGACAAGGCATTCGCCAAGATGGGGGTTTTGTTACTCAACCTATCTCCACTGTGGGTAATGTGGGGCAACCTAACCCCTCTTTCCCGGTGGATATTGCCGCGAGAAACAACGGAACCTCGCATGCCAATGTTAATATTCTGGCAGATATTCCTCGTGGACAAGGCATTCGCCAAGATGGGGGTTTAGTGGGTCAACCTACATCCACTATAGGTAATGTGGGGCAACCTAACCCCTCTACCTCGACAGATGTTGCCACAGGTGCTAGAAACAACGTAACCTCGCATGTCAATGTTAATATTCTGGCAGATATTCCTCGTGGACAAAGCATTCGCCAAGATGGGGCTTTAGTGGCTCAACCTATCTCCACCGTAGGTAATGTCGGGCAAAGTCAGTCAACATTCCCTTTACATCCTCCAGGAGAACATATGCAAATTGCCCATCATCAGCCGGTTCTTGATGCTACTTTGGCTATGGGGCAAAGTCAATCAATGTTCCCATACAACCAGAATCAAAGTATGCCAATGCCTCATCATCAGCCTGTTGTTGATTCTAATCCAGCTGATGGAGCATATGGTAGCAACACAGGTATATCGCAAGCTGCATCTGGGGTTGCTCTGAGTCAGAATAGCATTCTTAATGAGCAGCTAGCACAGTATTCCCATCTTTCTGCTACTTTGGTTCAGCTCCTTGAGAAGAGACAGCTGCCTCAGCTACATGCCGCTATTACCCAGCAGACCACATCTGTTCCACCTTTAGCTGCGGCTCCTGCTCAGCCAATTCTAGCTTCTGAACCGACTAGGCAATATGATCCTATCAATGATAGCCTTGAGACAAAAGTAGCTGGAAGTCTAGTAGAACATAGCTCTCTACTTACAGGGTCAGAAATACAATCTTTGAACTGCAACCTCACTTCATTTGCCACTGATGGACTAACAGCTACAGGTGATCCAAAAATTGGGTCGAATGGGGATGACTTACAAAACAAGGATCATCATCTGAATGTACAAGGACCAGCTGTGTTTAGCGAGGAAAATGGAGAAGCAACAGGAAAGGGAGCAAATGAAACTGGGGAAGCCCTAGATCAGGGGCCTGCTGATGAGATAGCTCTAGATACTGGCGCTGATGATGGCAAGAAGGCCAAAGATGCAAAGGGGGTTCGTCAATTCAAGTTTTCATTGGCGGAATATGTCAAAGAGTTGTTGAAACCCACCTGGAAGGGAGGTCAAATGAGCAAAGAGGTTTACAAAACTATAGTCAAGAAAGTAGTTGATAAAGTTACTGAAACTATCCAACCAACTAATATTCCTCGAACAAGGGAGAAAATTGACCAATATCTGTCACTTTCGAAACCAAAGCTTAGTAAGCTTATACAGGTAAATGACAATCTTAAACTGCCTTACTTTTTCTGTTTATATGAAAAGTGTACAATGCAAGGAGACTTTTTTTGTCTTGATTGGGACTCATTAATGAAATGGTGGAGATTGGAGAAAGGAAGTCTTCAAATTATCTGTTCATGCTGCCTTGTAGGATGTTACTATTGATCCTTTCATTGTCGCCCTTTCTCATGAAATGCAACCTCTTAAATACAAATAATGTGGCAAAGTTGTTTAAGCCAGTTCTTAACATATTATTGATTTGAGCACATTTTTTATGCTATTTTCGTCTGAGATTAGGTGTTGCTCTTGTTATCTTGCAGGCATATCTGGAGAAGTATAACAAAACCTAGTTCGACTGGAGCAGTTGTCAAAGACCATTTTGCTTTCTTGTGCCATTACAGCTTTAGTTAGTTCATTGATCTCTGTAACTTGTATAGCAATGATTCTCATCCTTAAATTACTTTTTGCCCTTCGGTTATCTTCGGCCATTTTGTGTTTTGACGTCTGAAATGTTTAGCTGGGTTTTCAGTTCTTGTGGGTGACATAGATTGTACTTGTTTTAAAGCATAATTCAGGGGATTGATTGTGTTCAGGGAATCGATGGTGGAAGTCATACTATTGTATTTATACTCCGTATTTCTATGGCATAGTTCATTAATAAGCAGAAGTTCATACTGATACATTGATGCTATGTAGCAGTTGCTTTGAAGTTACAATACTTTTATTTATTCAAATGGTCTGTTGCTTGAACTTAAAGACCTCGTTCTCAATACAGTAGTACGGAGATCTGTGCCACTTCTGAAGCAGAAGTTCTGATCCCTTAGCTATGATGAGTTGTACTCCGTATGATTGTTCTTCCCATTACAAGCTATGTGTAGCTTAATAATATGACAAGGGATTGATGTTTGTTATTGGGTGTTGCTATATACACCGCAAATCCGGATTAAGGATTTGCACGTCCTTAAGGACGTGCAAGTCTGGGACTGTGCACGTCCACTAGCAAAGACTTGCACGTCCTTAACAACGTTCTTGCACGTCCTTAAGGATGTGCAATACTTGCACGTTGTTAAGGACGTGCAAACCCTAGTAGGGTTTTGCGTTTAGGGTTTAAGGTTTAGGGTATAGGTTTTCCGAGGGTTTTGTAATGTTGATTGATAAAATTGAAGTATTAGCTAGTGGAGTTGAAGGATTTATGGTCAAATTAAACATAAAACAATAATTGTTAAGGTTTTCATTCAGATAATATGCGAATAACGTTACAAGGAACGGAAAAAAAAGGTTTACATTCATAATTTTAATAAACTTGTGGAATAAAATCTAGGAAAATAGTAAAGGGCGGCCAGACTCGACACGCAAGGCTCGAAATCTCTCAAACTGAGCTTGAAACGGAGTATCCCATCCTTCGACGCTCGGATGATGATGTGCGACCCATTCTGGCGGAGGCGGCGGAATAGGAGCGTTACGATGCAACCAGATCTATGAGAACGGAAAATTAGAGTTAGAGTATTGACATATATATGAAAAGCAAGAATAGGTAATAAAAAAAGACGTTTGAAGTCGTACAGCGACAAAATGGTCTTGGTTTCCGATGCAGGCTACACCGAGGGTTGCTGATTGAGGATTGTTAGCAGGTGTCGGCGAGGTCATGGGGAGACATGTGAACGGATGATGCCAAGCTAGGACGACGAGAGGAATCTGATATACCATTGCAAATACTAAACCCATAATGGGTAGCTCTATCCACTGTCTCCTATCACCATGCACAGCTCCCGCCCATCTCTGGTAGTCGACGAACTGCTGGAATTGGTACCCTCCCGTGTAACAACCGGCGTACAGATCGGCGTGATCCTCCAAGTGATTGCATAGTAACGTTTTGAGTTCCTGGAAAGCAGTCTCGCCGATCGGTGATGTCAAAGCCGCCAAAGCACGGTAGCCACAATGACCATCTCCAACAGTGTCCCTCACCGTCTCAATATGACCGAGCATGAAGGGATCAACGTTGTTTCGACCCCAGTTGAACCCTTCGAACACATCATCACGTCCACGTCGAGCTGAGGTCGCTTGTGGACGATGTCGAGCAGCACGTCGAGCAGCACGCGCTTCTTCTCTCTCAAACCTTTCCCTTACCTCCTCGTATGGCAACGGGTTGGTTCTGCAGGCATTCCTCGACCCCCGAGGCCTCCCCTACCTTCGGACGCTTGCTGATGAGGGTGGGTGCAGCTCATCCTCGCATACATCGTTGGAAGCCGTATATGAAGATGACAGCTCATACGGCAGTGGGGTGTCGTCGATGTCAGTCCATGACAAATCCATCCAGAACGGGTGGATGTCCTCGGCGGGTATCGGAGTACCGGAGTTGACGTATCCCTGAATCTCATGGACACATGGGATCCCATAACAAACCCTCCAATGTCGGTCCGTGCATACCGGAGGAACCTTTTGGTTCACGACGTCCTGCCACATCTTGTACAGATAATCGAAGCACTTTTTGGAGATTAAAGTCTTTACCTCATCGAAAAGGTTGACTTTATACGCCGCTGTTGGCCATTTGAAGCGGTCGATCTCCAAAGCAGTTTGCAGCTCATGCAGTTGACAATCGTTGACTCTATGGATTGCATCGATCACGATGCGAAAGTCACCAGTCGATGAGTGAAGTGCCTCCTTCAGAACCTTGTGTTGACCCTCAACTCTGTACACATTGAAGTGCATACCACTAAATATTCGATGTTATATCATATTGTACTGGGAGATATGAAGTAAAGTTGTACCTGTTTGTCGTACGGGTGCCGAGATGGAAGACATTATCTACGTAGCATCGTACGATGCTCATGCTGTGTGGAAGCCACACCGCCTCTAAATACGCCACCACACCTGGGAATGGGTGCCATGCAGCGTGTAGCGCCCGACGACGTCGGTTGAATGATTCGTCCGACCTCGATTCGAACAGCCCCCAACAGTTGCCCTTAAAGATTCCAGCGTGGTTTAAATTCTTCGTGATCTTCAGAGCAGCTTCCTCGCATCTTCTCGTCACGTGTAACCAGAAAAGGAGATGCTGGACGTCGGGGAAGACAACATTCAGCGCCGCCAAGAGACCTAGCTCCCGATCAGTCATGATAGCTTGAGGCTGAACCGTCCCAAGCAAGTTCTGAAGCTGACGCAACACTCAGGCGTATGTGTCTTCGTTCTCTTTCGACATGAAGGCATAGGCGATGCAGTAAGTATTGCCTGATGGTGTGAACCCGACCACCTCGCACAATGGAATCCCATATCTGCAAGTGTAAATATGTTACATGTAAAATACTTTATAATTGGCTATATGTGCAATAATGTAATCGTAATTAAGTAACTTACGCATTTGTTTTGTACGTGCTGTCCATTACGATGACGTAATGGAACCTTTGGAGAAGCCGGATCCCGTCGGGATGCGCCAGGAAGAGGTCGCTCAAGACGTTGTCGTCATCCGGATGTCGTCTGAATTCGTAGTAGTACCCTCTTTCCCGCAGATGGTGCAAGGTATCCTGGGTCATCGTCCGACTACCTCTTTCTTCGGCGACCATCATGGTGAGCGTGTTGGTAAGGCTCTTCCTTGACGTGACGCTGGTCTCATCCAACTGCCTCAATCCGTACCCAATGGATTTTGGAGGAGTGTCAATTTCCTTCATCCACCTGGCCATCTTCTTTTCCCCCTCTGTCATCTGTCCGGCGATGGCGTGACCCTTCAAGATCGTTGGAAACTCATGGTTATGAACACCGTGGGTTACCGTCATAACCCAGTGACCCGGCGGAGCTTCGTGTCCGTGTAGAGAGAATGGACAACCGTTTATCTTCGACCGTGTGCTCCGGAGCTTCCTCCCGCGTGGTCGGTACTCCCCATACTGCTCGCAAGCAAGAAAAACCCCGCCTGGACGATTCGACGCCCCCGTTCAAGACCGCTTGATTACTAAAATCATGCAGTGTCTCCGACCCAAGTCCTTGAAATGCGTAACCATTTCGTCACGGTCATTCCAAACCCTTGGGTCCGAGAACTCAGACGTAAAGTCTCGAAACTGTATTAACATTAGTGGAATATGAACAAAACGGAAGGAATACGAAATATATTCACTATACGAAACGTATCCGTACCTGGCAAACTTGGAGACGATGATTGCTTTGCGGCTCGGCCATAACGATTCTAACAGTGAATGAATATATCGAAACAAGTCGGACTTTGTTTTGGAGTGCGGAATCAAGCTGTCTCCCTTCGCTTCAAATAGGCACTACTGCGTTAATGGTAAGCAGAAATGCACGTCCTTAAGGACGTGCTAGGGTTTAGGGTTTGGGCTAGGGTTAGGTAGGGTTAGGAAAAATGCACGTTATCAAGGACGTGCTTGCACGTGGTCAACGACGTGCTTGCACGTCGTCAACGAGGTGGGTTGCTGACAGCCTGATGCAGAATACCCGTCACCTCGTCTAATAGCTCCTCAAGGCGAGGGTCGGTAGACAGGGCCCTCCAATAGCCCTCTATCTCATGCAAGCGGGCCGCCAACGCCGGAGGGATGGCTGGAGGCTGAGGGAGGTCCACCCATGGATCCAAGCCGATCGGGTGGACGGGTGCCGGCGGGTCCGGATGGGGTGGCGTGGTCGGCAGCACGTACGGCCGGCTCTGCGACGCGTACCAAGCCATGTAATCTGCAGTGACACCGGCCTGGCAATCCTCGCTGGTGCGTCTGTGCTCGGCCAGCCTGTAGAAGCGACTCTCGTCCTGCAGATCCCGCCACTTGTTGTGGCTGTGGGCAAACACGGCGATGTACCTCGCGTTCTTCTAGGTGGTGTCGCGAGAGACCTGATCTGGCGCGATGACGTCCTGCGGGATCCCCTGGACCCGTCCGAACTGCCGGAGGCACCTATCGGGCATATACGGCTCCTCCTCCCCGCAGAAGGTGATGGTGCCCCGATAGGTGGACTGACGGTACTGGCCGTCGAAGTCCAGATCACGCCCAAAGGGCATCCACTCGACCTATAATTAAAAAAATCAGGCGTAATTCACGGTTAAGAAATATAAGTCATAGAGATAGAGTCTCAAATACATACGTCGGCGACGGTAAGACGGTCCACCTCGTCCCGCAGCTACCGCACCTTCTTCAGCTTCGCGGCGTCCTTCATGCGCTGTGGCGCCTTCGGACCGATGAACTTCGCGTAGAAGCGAGGGTCCGCCTTCCTAGCCGGGTCGCTGGAGAAATCACCTCGGAAGCGAGGGAAGTACGCCCATATCCAAGCCTTGACACAAAAAAGAATTTCGTTAGCATATAATATAAATATTTGTAAACTATAACTCTATTTCAGCGGTCTCGTACCTGTAGGATCGGCGTGCAGCTATCTATACCCTTCGCACCGGAGCGGGTAGCCTCGCCTAGGCCCCTGTAGAGAGATGCGAGGGCACCTGTTGCCCATGAAAGGGTGGCCGTACGCGGGATGTCCCAAATAAGGCCGAATATCCTCCATGGGATCCGGCTCTGCGACTTGTCCACAAACAAAGTCGCGGCAAGAGCGATGGCCATGTAACCTATGTGGAGAAACCGCCGCTGTGCAGGGTCATCCTGGGGCTGCCCCCCTCCCACATGCATGTGCAGCCTAATCTGCTCAGGATCAGCCGCGACCTTTGGGTCATCAGCGGGGGCGGGGTCGACGAGCGGGCCGTGTCTCTGCTGCCACAGGTCAGTCAACCAAGTCACTGGAGGCCCGCCAGCGTGTCTGTATGACTTCAGGGCCTGCTGGGTGAGCTGGTAGTACTCCGCGACGGTGGGGATCAACGCGCTCGCGGGCAGATCTGACGTACAAGGGAGGCCATCCATCAGAAGTCCCATGAGGCAGGCAACATCGTGCAGCGTGATGGTCATCTCGCCCCATGGAAAGTGGAAGGAGCTGGTCTCCGGGTGTCAATGCTCCAAGAAGGCCGTGCAGGTAAACTCGTCGACACACTCCAAGTGGAGGGACCTTAGCTGCGGGATGCCGGATGGGATCAGATCCTGCACCCAGGTCCCCGGGCCCTCAACTATGTACCGATCGAAAGGCTGCAGGTGAGTCGCCCGGTGGTGGAACTTCAGCAGCGGCAACTCCACAGTAGGATCTCTCCATACCTGATACGCGCGGTGATGTCTGTAAGACAGAAGCAGCTCTCCCGGCGGCAATAAAGGGTCGACCTGCACAGCCGGGGCGGCAGCCTGCGCAGGTATGGGCTCGGGCTCTACCTGTGGGCCCCTCTGGCCCTGAGCCTGCCCCTCTTGACCGTCGTCAGCCTCCTCAACGACGTCAGGGATCACATCATCTGCAGAGGCCAAGGAGATCGCCTCTGGTGTGGGGGAGGTCGAAGGCTCGGCCTCGTGGGTGCCGGATGTAGAAGCCTCTGGAACGGCTGAAGTAGAAGTCTCCGGAACGGCTGAAGTAGATGCCTCCGGGATGGTGGGTGGAACACGAGTAGGCGGTCTACCCATGTCGCCCCGTCGCCCAACGACTACGTCAGTAATGCAGCTACTCAAAACATCAGCGGTCTCTAAAGAAGGTTGCAACCCCATCATCGCATCGCCAGAAGGATCCCAAGCTGGCAGACCCTTCCAGAAGCTGTTGTGCTCGTCGGCCGGGGGGGTCCCCATCGACTGCTGGTACCGCTCTGCAGATGCAAGCAGATCGTCGACTGTGGCTGTCGGAATGTCGGGTACCGTCTCCTCTGGAATCTGGCTGACCGCTGCCCGGCCGGCGAACGTAACAGGCCGGAGGGTACCATCACCCCTCATGAGCCTCCCTGCCTGTTATTATGAAATGTTGAGATCCTGTTACTTTTAAGGTTTTTTATTTTATCCAGTTAACTATTTTTATGTATTTTAATATATTTTAATGTTTTTATTGTCTTTCAATTAGAATTTATTTCTATGTAGTTTAATATATTTTAATATTTTTATTTTAATTTATTTTAATGTCTTTTAATATATTTTAATATGTTTTAATATCTTGTAATATATATTAATCGTTTTTATTGTTTTTCCATGAAAACTATCAAAATATACAAACTATATAATATCTATCAAACTATATACTAAAACTACATAATTATATAGTATCTATCAAACTATATACTAAAACTAATTATAATCTAACAAATTATATTATAAAACTATATTAAAATCTAAACTATATTATAAAACTATAAAAATAAATCAAACAAAATAAATAAATCAAAGAACATACCGGTGGGGTCGGGACCGGCAAAACCTCTATAGACCGCCGCTTCCGCGGCGGTAATAGGTCCGCCTCCACCACTCCGCCGCCATCACCACCACCACCACCACCGGACACCGCCGCCTCCGCTGCTCCACCACCACCACCACCGTCACCACCACCACCCTCCTCAACCTCCATGGGCGCCGCCCCACCACCACCCCCGGCCACCGGCTCCACCGCCACCCCCTCCCCCAGTGCTCCACCCCCACCACCACCCTCCTCAGCCACCGGCTCCACCACCACCTCTCTCTCCGGCTCCATCTCTCTCTGTTTCTCTCTCTCTCTGTCTCGATCTCTTCCTCTCTCTGTCACTCCGGCGATCTCTCTCTCTCACACTCCGACGAAGATGAAGAAGACGAAGACGAAGACGATCTCTCTCTCTCGATTTCTCTCTGGCAAAGAAGACGAAGACGAAGGGAAGACGAAGAGGCACGTCCTCTTCGGATTTTGTAGACGGGCTTGCACGTCCTTAAGGACGTGCAAGCACGTGCACTTTGCACGTCCTTAAGGACGTGCAAGCCCGTCCCTGAGGACGTGCAAGCACGTTTTTAAAAAAAAATAAAAACGTGCTTGCACGTCCGGGCTCGGGTGGTTGCAAACTCCCTTGCACGTCCTTAAGGACGTGGGGATTTGCGGTGTATATAGCCGAAACGTTGTTATTTGTTGATTGTTGAATGCGGAAGCTGGCACTGGCATTCATATCCAACCAACAAATCCCCCAAAAGTTGGAACATATCAAATACTCTGTAAAACCTAGACCTTGCTTCACTTGGACCGAGGCGTGGCCATGTGTCTAACCTGGCAGATCGATGGGTTTGAGCTGATTTTTCGGCAAGTCAACGTAAACTCGTAAATTGTGTTGGAAACACCTTTTAAAGTAATTTATTTCGTGACCTTGTTTTTAACCTTGTAATTTTCAGAAGTGAAGGACTTCTAGATTTGTGAGACACTTAATAGATTTGCGAGACACTTAATAGATTATAGTCATGATTTTCAATGAGGCCAACATTTTCAATATCCAATGAGTTAAAGATCCTTACGTTTCTTATGTTGTAGATTTCACCTTCACCCTTTTCACCAAAGAACATCTTACATCATTGTGCTTATTCAAGGACATAAACTTTGTTGAATCACCCATCATATGAGTTGAGCATCCACTGTCAATAAACCAGGCACTATCCTTCTTGACCTCTTGAATTTGCGTTGAGACCAAGACCAGTAATTGCCAAACATACCTCATCTGGAAGACAGTTTATGGAGAGTTCTGAAGACCCTTTATCATTCGTGATGTGCATCTTTTGAGGACAGTGCCCAGAGTGCCCCATGTCATTGCACACGCAACAAATAATTTCAGGAATGCATCACGAGAAGCGAGTTTTACCAGAGTTTTTCTCCACATAGCTAAGACTTGTTCTTCATTCATCATTCTGCGAATATTAACACAATCTCAAGCAATTCTTGCTCTGATTCCAATTGTATGATCTCTCTTTGAGGTTGTGTTAGCGCTACTAACTAAATTAGATGGAATAAAGTGCAAAACAAGTCAAATGATTTACAATAGAATCTCTCAAACTACATGTAGGTAGTGTGAGATGAAAATCACCACTTACATTTGTTTTGGGGAAGATTTCGAATATGTCTACTTTTATTATTAATAAAGAACTCATAAAACTCCACCAAGCAAAACCCATAATGTTTGTGGACTAATTGCGACACTTACAAATAATCCTAAGCAAATCTACCCCCACCTAAACCGAGACAAAGACAAACAAAACACAACACAACAAAGAAAATAAGTGTATTTCTCAAACCTATACTCGTGGAAGTAACGTATTGCACCAATGAATATCAAGACTATGCGACGTCAATTTCTCCTTGATGCATCGTCGCCTTTCTTCTCCTAATCTTCCACAATAACTACTTACTTTGGTTAGTCCACTTATAACATCACAACATGTTTTACTCGACACATTAATTAACCATACACAAGAATAAATCATTATCCAAATATCCATTTTTTTATAACTAACAGATATCTTCAATAACTCAAAATCTTCTCATTTTTCCTATTAAAATTGTAATAACAGTAGGTCCAGATGATAAATACATGGAGTATACATGGTTTTTTACAAGGTCATGGAGGATCACCTTAAAAAAAAAACCATAGATACGTGCGCATAAAAAGGATGCAGGCATTCACCAAAGAAAAACAAATTTATGATTTGCAATTTCCTCTGACGTGTGTGTTCCTTAGTTCGTGTTGGTTGGTTTTGTTCGGCTGTCTCTTTCGTGCGCTGCTTCACCACACCAATTTCCCATCTCTCTCTCTCTCTCTCTCTCCCCCTCCCTCCCTCTATCCCACCAAGCTCTCCCCAAATCTGCGTTTAGATCTCTTTACTGAATTCACTCCTCTGCCCACTTGTCCAGCGGTGAATCTCTGCAGCTGAAGTACCGGTTTATTCCAATCTCCGGCACCCTACTCTTCCGATTACGCACTCTTTGCTTCTCATTTGCGTATGAGTAATGAGTTCCATTTTGGGGTTTCTGATTCATCTGGAGATGAGTTGATATATTTTTTTTTCCATTCGGCTTTAATTGGGTTTGATTTCTCTTCCTGTCGATTCGCTCAACCTTAGCTGATTCTATATTCTTTGATTGATATCTGGTGAATTGGGGAGCTTCTTGGTGGTGTAATTTTTGCCAAATTCTTCATGAATTTGGTAGATCAATAGCCGTTAGCGTGGATTCCTGAAACGTTTTGCTCTTCTTGTTGAGTTGAGAATTTTTTGGAGCTGATTTGAAGTACGTTGAGTGTGATTGGGAATAGGTTTTATGCATTTGGGTAGTATGGAGGATTGAGAAGATGGATACTTGTAGTAAGAGTACATCTTTCAACAAGTGTACGTCTTTCACTCGCCGAACAGCTAGTTCTGTCAGTCCGAAATCTGGCCTAAAACGTGATAATTATCACCGGGATCTCCATAGCTGGGATAGTTCTAGTTGGGTGTTGCGTAAATTTTATGCTGTAATCATAGTTGGACCATTGATCACTTTCTTATTGGCTATTTCTTGCGGATATCTCTATGTTTTTCCTCATTTTAGGCGGCCATCTCTTGGCCACAATGATAAGCCTAAAGTTACTGGTTCCTTGAGTGAATGTGATGTTTTTAGTGGAAGTTGGGTCCTGGATGATAGTTACCCGTTATACAATTCTTCCGAGTGTCCATTTGTAGAACAAGGTTTTAACTGCTTGGGCAATGGGAGGACGGACCAGGATTATCTCAAGTGGCAGTGGAAGCCTAGGAATTGTGATATTCCGAGGTTTAATGCGTCGGATATATTGGAAAGGCTTCGAGGGAAAAGGATTAGTTTTGTGGGAGACTCTATGAGTAGAACTCAATGGGAGTCTATGATATGCGTGCTTATGACAGGTGTCAAGGACAGAAAAAGTGTTTATGAAATCAATGGGAAGAACATTACAAAGACAATAAGATACTTGGGTGTCCGGTTCAGCTCCTTTAATATCACGGTTGAGTTCTTCCGTTCTGTTTTCTTGGTGCAATCTGGCTCAGCACCAAAACATGGTCCAAAAAGAGTGAAGTCAGTGCTTAAGCTAGATAAGCTGGATGATATCAGTAAAGAATGGGTTCATTCAGATGTTCTGATATTCAATTCAGGACACTGGTGGGTGCCCTCAAAATTATTTGAAATGTAAGTTTATCCCAATTTCCTTTATTTATGCTCTTGTATTTTACATTCATAGTGGGTTGTATTTATCTCGATTCGTGACAAATGGATATGCATTTTTGAACCCCTTTCAGCAGAAGTGCTATATGACGTGAATTTATTTGGGTTTGCAAGCATTTCCTCTGGTTTTCACTTTTCAGCATAAGTACAAGCCTTTTGGTGAATCTTGTGTTGTTCCTTGTCCTTTATGGACCCTCTTATGCACTTTACCTTTTCTAATCATTAGACCTGTACCAAATTGATCAAATTACATTTACAATGTCATGGGGACAGTAAGTTATGGCGATTCTGAAGAGTACTTTTTGTGACTGAGATGGGCATTTAGGTATATTTGATCACTGAGCATGGGGTTTGTTTGGGGCGAGTGGCTTATACGTTATGATCTCATTTTTAACTCTTTATCAAGACAAATTAACTCCTTAGCAACACATTTGCTCCTTACAAGCAATCAGTACCACATTAAACAAACCTTAGATGCCAAAAGTAATTAAATTTGAAGACATTTGGACGTTTTTATTTGGTAGATTTTCAGGATATTTATCCAATAGCACAATAATGAAACTGAAGAGAGATTAGTATGTTTACACATGCCATATATGGACTTTATGGTCTAATGATTTACCATGCATCTATTCTCAACTTTTGAGCACATAATCAGTTATCCCTGGTCTTTGTTAATACCTGGACAACCTCTCCTGCATGCACATATCCAAATGTCTATGAATTAATGATTAGATTCACAAGTTCGCTGGTGGATAATCAGTAAGGTCTGGCTATCCATATTATAATGAAATATTGTACATTATAAACCATAATGAGTGGCGATCCAAACATACCCAAGGCTGTGCTATCTTAAATATTACCTGGCTAATCATTGCTTGACTATTCACTAAATTCTCTTAATTTTTGTTGCTAACAGGGGTTGCTATTTTCAGTTAGGTGCTTCACTAAAGCTTGGAATGTCTATTCAAGCAGCCTTCAGAACAGCATTAAGTACATGGGCTTCATGGGTTGACACCAGAATTGACACTAACAAGACACGTGTTTTCTTCCGGACCTTTGAGCCGTCTCACTGGAGGTAATGTCAGAGGAGCAATAATGGAACTATGTTTCTCAACTTCTGCACCATGTACTCGTAAGTTAATTGTTGTGCACTTCTACCAATGTTTAACTTAGTGTATCTGGTCTTGAAACAGTGATCGTTCACGTACAAGATGTAATGTCACCCAGTTCCCCACATTAGGATTGGAAGACAATTACCACAGTACATTCTCAGATATCATGCTTGATGTAGTAAGAAATATGAGCACACCTGTCACTGTTCTACGCATAACTTCCATGTCAGCACTCCGGACTGATGCACACGTTGGTACATGGAGTCTGCCCGGAGTACCTGATTGCAGCCACTGGTGTCTGCCTGGACTACCTGATGTATGGAATGAGATTCTTTTGATGTATCTTTCCTCTGAGGGCGATGCTAGGTTGTGAGTTGTGGCAATTAAAAAAGGTTCGTCTAAATACTTCCTATCTCTCATATCATGACCCATCTGATTGACTTTTGAAGCATGAAATTCATGTAAATGACAAATTATCTCTCATCCGAAGTTGAATAACTGATATGTCTCACTACATCCTAATGAAAGAAGATTTAAGATTTTTTTTTTAAAATCAGCTTGAGTCTCCAGGCTTCAGATTGGCTGCATGTATGAACAAACTTCAGTGCAGGCAAACCAACCAGGCTCTTAATTCTTCGTCATGGGTTGCTTTACTCCCAAGCCTAAGAAGCAATGCACTGAAGAAACCTGAGTTGAAAGCATTATACCTCTGGGACTTGAGTTGACTGGACAGTCTGGAGTTGTATATGAGAATAGATGCAACCATGCCTCTAATCGAGGTCAAAGTTCTTTTTGGTAAAGTTCTTTATAATCTACTGATCAAATTTTGAATGTGAAGAAAGCAATTTTTTTTATTTTGTTCAGGAAAGGACCCTCCTCTCAATTTGTGAGCTGTAACAGCTATGTTTTTGTTGTAATGTTATCAAATCTGAGCCAAAAACATGGATTGTTTCACCATGGCAATATGTAATTTCGGATCCAGTTTATGTGCTATGGAAATTTTGTGCATCCCCAGGCGCTGTTTGCCTTGAATCTCTGTCAGTTGTCTTTGTTATTTTGCCCAGAGAAGAAGATCAAGTGTATTAGAGCACCTTCTTACCCACGGTCTGGCAACGGTAGAAAAATGTCTCCTTTCGAATGAGTAAAGAACAATATTTTCTTCAAAGCTAATAACAAACTGCATTACATGGAAAATAATTCTCTGAACAACATGATGAAGTAGAGTTCAGATGCAGCAGTCAAGTTCCTGAACCTTCACTGCATAAATGCACAGCTCTCACCGGCGTCGTTTTCAACAGTAATATTGTCACAAAAAATGCAGAAATCACCATATCAATGACCACAATAATGAATAATCACCACCACCACATACACCAGTAGCAAGGCCGGTGAATAACTCAAATATACCCCCGTCGCCGATACTTATGTCACTTCCACACCCCTCTTCTCCTTGAATTTGGTAAATAAAGAGCGGCCATCCGGGGTTCGAATCGGGGACCTTTGGGTACTACCCACAAGTCCTTTTCGGTTGAACCATTCCGGAATGGTTCCATACCCCTCTTCTCCACGCCAGCCGAGCAGCAAATTGCGAACAAGTTAATTCATCCTGAGATAATCATAGTTAATTTAACAAGGGATGATCTGTTCTCATCCTGCATAAGTATATAATTATCCAGACTCTGTCTTCAGGATTGACTTAGAACATTACTCTGGTGAGAACAGATAGAAGAGGAAACAATAACACCAAAAAAACACATAAAATTACAGCAGATGTATTTGAATTGAAGTGGATCGAAGTGTTAAAAATATGACTTGATTAGAGTTGAGTGTAATATTACAATAAAGTATGCAACCAAACCACAGGTCAGGTACACATTACAGACACTGTCATCAAAAGCGCACAAAAAAAAAACATGGAATGACAGCAGATGTATTTAAATCATGAAAGTAATGGTTCTTTCCTTACACTGGATCTTGAGATCATGAAGAGAAAGGGCTAGCGACTAAGCTTATTCATGGGGTGGCTCGCTTCCAAATTTTGAAAATTACATTTAGCTTGAGGTTGTGTTTTACACTGCTGAATAACTTAAGCTGCAGAGTCTGCAGCACTAGTTTTGGAGTTGCGGAACAAGTATCAATCTCTCACAAGCCAAGTATAGTAGCAATGAATCCAAGAAATCTGGTCTGAAATGATGTGCTTTACTTGTTTCGTGTTTGATCAAATCACAGCCGCCAGTTTGATTATGCTGGTTTCTCTTGTCTGGATTTGCAATCAGTTAACAACAATGCTTGTGACTTCTGTAACAAAGGGACAACTAAACCACAGGTGAGCTTCATCTTGAGAACTGGCTTGACAGAGGGGCCAGATGAGTTTATCCCTAGTGGTGAGTCTGTGATGAAAAGCAAGCGAACATAAAAACTCCACCTTGTAGATTGGCCTTTAAACCAAATCAAGTTGCCCCAGAAAATGAGTTCCCCTTTTGGCCTGAAATCAAGGACATGGGGGTAACCTTGAGAGAGCAGGATATCTGATCTCTAGTTCTGACTATTGCCCTCCAGATCCGAGAATCAGAATTTCTCTCATAAATGTCCCAGAATGTACCTTTTGGAATTTCTCTCATAAACATCCACATTTTTTGCTTCATGGATATTCTGTCCAAAGCTAGCCTAAAAGTATTGTTGTATACCAAGAAAGAATCTCCCTAATGTCAAGGCCACCCTCATCATAAGGCAAAGTGACATTAAACCAAGTAACAAGACTTCTTTTGCCCTCATTCCTGCCAGTCCACAGGATCTGCCTAAAGGTGGTTTCAGAAGGGAGAAGAATGGATTAACTCCAGAGAGTTTCAACCCCATTCAGCAATAATTTAATAAGTTGGAGTCTGCCACATAAGATATCTTTTTGATTGACCAACCAAGAAGAGCTGCGCTGCATTTTCTGTTGAAGTCAGCATATTCATCAATTTTGCTCTTCCTGGAGTGAAGAGGTGTGCCATGATTTTGAACAGGAAGGTGACCTCTGAAAAATCAAAGGGTCTTGACAGAGACAACTGCAAGGATGGCCATGCTCTTGGTTAAGTGAATTGAAAGACCAGATTTCTCCAGATATTGCTTAATAACCGTGCCAGAGCTGATGTCACCCCTACAAAAGAACAGCTTCAGGCCCTTGCACTTTTAACGGAAGTGAAATTTTGGATGACCAGCAGCTGATTGCATCATTCTGGTAAGCATCTCAATAATGAGAACAAAGATGAAAAGGAAAATAGGATCTCTCTGGCAAGGCCTTCGTGTGCCCGGAAGAATCTATCCCTTTCCCCATTAAGGACAGAGGAGGGGGTTGTCACACATTCCATTATTAGATTGAGAAGATGCAGAGGGAAATCAACAAGTGTTATCCTTTTAACTGATTGCTCCACATTATTGTTTCAGTGAGTGCATCAAGTGTTCCACGCATCAATTTAGCCAGAGGATGGGAAAAGTCCCCTTGGTAGAACATATGGACCTTTCCAGCAATAGTAATCCAGCTACTACCAGGAGTTTTACCCAAACCTAAATCCCTCATCTTACCTCTTATCCTTGAGACAGCATCAGATATTCCGAGAGAATCATATATGCTGCACAATGCTATGTAGTTACTGGCATTTCTTGGCTCTAACACGAAAAGTTGATTAGCTGCGATTTCCGCAATCTGAATATTTTTGTGCACTACACAAGAAGCCAACATTGCACCCCAAATGCTAGCAGTTGGTGCTACCTTCGTATTCCCAACCAATTCAAACGCTTTCTTAAGACGCCCACAGCGGCCCAAGAGATCTACCATGCAAGCACAATGCTCCATGGTAGGTTCAAACCCATACTTTTGTTTCATAGAATAGAAAATCACCTCGCCTTGATCTATAAGACCCGAGTGATTACAGCTGTACAAAACCGCAGTTAAGGTAACACTATTAGGTTTCAGTCCATACTCTTGCATCTTCTCAAAAAGAGCTAAGGCTTCCTTTCCTTTCCCATGATGCCCATAGCAAGATATCATTGTGGTCCATGTAACCACATTCCTCTCCCGCATGTACTTGAAAACATTTTCCGAATCAGGCAAGCAGCCGGACCTGGAATACATGCTTATCAGTGCATTCTCAATCACAACATCGCCATCAAATGCTGAACTCCTCACCAACTTCCCATGAACTTCCTTCCCTTTCATCAAGTCTCCCGCCCCTCCACAAGCATCCAAAACACTCGGAAGAGTCATACTATCACATTCCCCCCTCTCCCTAATCATACTCCTGAAGCAATCCAAAGCTTCTGCAAAACAACCAGCTCTTCCAAAACCCGAAATCATCATGTTCCAAACAACCAAATCCCTGCAAGGCATGCCAACAAACACCCTCCTAGCACCAGCCACATCCCCTAACTTCATGTAAAAATCCAACAGAGAACTACCCACAACAACATACCCTTCGTACCCTACCCTCACGGCCCAAGCGTGAAGATTCCTCCCAAGTCCAAAACACCCGGTCCCTGCACAGGCCTTGAGAGCTGCAGGCAAGGTATAGTGATCAGGACGAAGACCCCGTTTCAGAAACTCGATGAACATGTCCATAGCATCGGTGAAAAGTGAGTGCTGAACGTGGGAAGAGATGAGGATATTCCAAGAGTGCATGCTTCTCTCAGGCATTTCGTCGAACACGTTGCGGGCTTGCTTGAGATGGGTGCATCTGCAGTACGCAAGCAAGAGATCAGTTGAAATGGTAACATCAGGGATGAGTTCCTCTGTGAGAATCAATGCGTGGATTTGTTTGACTAAGTTGACTGACGAAGGTGAAACGCACTTCCGGAGTATACGTGACAGAGACGTCAATTTCGTCATTGCACTGTTTCTCATCAGCTCTAGTGAAACAACTCCACCAGTTTCAAACCGTTTCAGACTCCGTACAGATTGGGAAATGGCGTTAGACCTGCATAGCACCACCGATATGGACACGGTATACGGGACACAGCAACAACAACAATCTCATCTTATTCTTGCAACGTGACAGAGCCATGGTGCATCAATTCTTGATGGGCTTAGATGATGCCAGTAAACATGATCAACAAGGTGTGCTCAACTTTGGTTCAAGAGCAGCGGGTCCAACATGATCAAATGGCTTTGGCAGCACAATCCAATTCTCTCTCAAAACCGCTCCACTTCGAGAGGCCGATGGGACACAACTGAGATCGCTACATGACTTGTTCTCATTGCAACAAGTAAGGACATGAGGCATCCGGTTGTTTTGAGTCAGTGGTGGGGCGACAGGTCGAAAGCCGACTCAAAAGATGGAAAACAAGCAAGCGGACGTGGCCGATGTAACACGTCTAAGGGTGTGTTCGGCGGGGGGCTTTTGGGGATTAAAGGAGATTAAAGGGGATTAATCAAAAACCACAATCTCCATCTGGTGTGTTTGGCGGGGAGCTTCAAGGAGATTGTGCCCATGAGATTTTGGAGATTAATGGAGATGAAGTTGGCATCTCCCACCCGGAAGATTGTGGGGATTGTGAGGGTTATAAGGATCTCCCAATCCAGGATTGCCCCTGCCCTACCCACATTAGCTTCATTCGACACAAGAGGGCGCCGCCAAGGAAGAAGAAGCAGTAGCAGGCGAAGCAACGTCGGCGAGAACAAGGTATGCTCCTCCCTTGTATCTGGTCCATTATCTAGCGCAGGGGGTGGGGGTTCTGACGGCAGAGGTGGCGAGGGCCTCTCCGGGGTGGCGGATGGGCAAACCGGTGGTCATCGTCGCTATCCCCTGTTGTCAGGCCGGTAGGGTGTCTCCTCCGCAATGTGCGATGGCGACGGCCGGTTGAAGACCCCATTCATTCGTGACGTTCAAGGCCTCACAGTAGAGGTCCCGTTTCAAATCCCCCCTTGAAGGGCTGCGCAGGCAACAAGCTTGAAGCCCCCATTGCAAGTCCCCCTTTTGGCGACTTGAATCCCCCTTTGAAATCCCCCATTTCGCTTCATGTGAAAATATGTATGAATTTGAATGGTGTTTGTGGGATAACAATACGAATCCGGTTGTGAAGAAGCATAAAGTGTTGTTTTTTTTGACATTGCAGGTTCCACCATGTCCTCAACAGGTAGCTGGCCCAGTGGATGCCCGGAGAAGTACCCGTGGATCGGGAGGGGATGAGCGGCTGCCACCCTGGTGGGAGCAGGTATGGCCCTAAACCCGTACCACATGTGTTGTTGCTCTGTGTTGAAGTGGTTGTCGGATGTGGATGAACATGACAAGTTGTTGATGATCTGTGTTCAGAAATAAATAGGTTATCAGGTTAATATACACTTGTTTATGTGTTTCCATGAATCATTGTCACCTTGAGATGTAGGAGCCTTAAGAATGCACAACTTGTTTCCATCAAACCTTAGATGAATGATGAGGGAAAAATGATGTCCATTGTAAATGTCACAACAAGCATTGTTGGGAGTTCATACCTCGTTCAACAATACTGCTCTTTCTGCATAACTATGATAATAGGCAGTGCACTCATGCATACAAAGAAATAAATTTGACATGAAGCATTTCCTGGCCAAACTCTTAACTTAGAATCTAATAAGCTCACTGAGGATTTGTGCGGACTGATTGAGCAAAGTTAAGCCAAAAAGATGACTAGGATGCTCAGATCATGAGACTGCAGCAGAGAAGAGCAGCCACTTTATGATGGCAACTATCTCCTGCAATTATGAGAGTGGTGTTTCAATTACATTCTATCGAATATAGGCCAACTAAATCTTTGTTTTCTTCTTAAGAATTAAAGGACTTTTCCTACAGATGGACTTGAAGACATATATAAGGTATACATATGAAGAATAGCAAGAGAGAGACCAACCCCATCAACTCTGCAACAAAGAAATCAACTTTACAGCTGCACCTACAAATATTTCACCTTCTAGTTGCTCACTTGGTATTCTCAATTTGAAGGCATCATCATCATAATCACTGTTTTCATAGTATTAGTAAGAGCAAAGTTGGGAATGGTCTGAGAAGTTAAATATCTAATACTTCTTCTACAAACCCAAAGATACAGAGGTACAACTTACTAAACAAATCATTTCCAGGTAAGGCTGTACTAGCTGATAATTTTTAGGTCATCCAGAGGAGCACAGGCAAACAACAATTCACTGAAACTAGGCAGGGAAGAGTCTTGTTATAGGTATCCAGCAGAAAGCATGAACTTAACTAGCTATTATTACAAAAAATGGAGGATAGTCCATTTTGATATGAACTGATAAGTTAAGCTGTAATGAAATAGAGGATAGTAAATTATTCTAAAAATGGAGGATCGTCCATTTTTATATACATGAAATGGCTATTTCCAAATCATGGCTTACAACTAATAACAGTAAGTGAGTTATCATATTGAGATAGAATTCCGTAGCTCGGAGTGAGCATGAGAAGGGGCTTAGGGGACATGCGAATTTGTTCATGCTAATTACTAAGACAAAGGGTTTAATGTAGGCAATTACCCCAGTGGATAAGGTATAAATAAAATCTACTTGGTTTATAGAATTGAGGTAGATAAGTGTGGTATGCTTGATAGTTAATTACAGGAGGAAACCATATTCATGTGCAGCAGTATATTATTTTGGTGTACTGGGTTTTTTACATTACTTTTTAGTACCTGAATTCTATGACTTGCTCTCTTGCTCCACTCACTCCTAATTGCAGCTCAAACTGGACAAACCTGATAATGAGTACGTGAATTTGTTCCACCTAAATTCGTGTGACAATGCCTATTCTTCAAATACCCATGAATGGAACACCCGAATTCATGTGACCTTGCCTAATCGTCAAACACCTTAACTATCTGTGATCCAGTTTTTGTCATTCTGTGTTACTGGTTTTTTTTTCATAATTTGGTGTGGTTGACAGCAGTGGCACATTGAGAGCCCCAATCAAAACTGGCAGTTATAAGTTCATTACAAATATGAATGAGCTTGTTCTTACCATTTATAGTCCACAGCAAAGTGAAGAAATAACAGTGGAAATGAGATTTGTTTTGCTTTCTGTAACTATTGCCACGGTAGGTGTGTGTGAATTTGCTAAATTGCGCTTAAACCTTCATTGCAGGAGATGCAAGACGACGCGGAGGCCAGCTATGCTCAGAGGGTCTCTAACCAAGAGAACCGGGCACCCCTCCAGGAGATCCCTCAAGTCATGCCTCCTCCTCCTCCGGAGGATCCCAGGATCCAGCAGCTTGAGGAGATCGCCATGGACCTTACCGCACGGTTGTTTGCATCCGAGGCTGAGGGACAGAGAAAGGGCGAGGAGATCGCCCGGCTGAACGCGCTGAACGACGAGCTGGCAGATCGTGTTGCAAGCCTCTCTTCACATTCATGCTGCCTCTGGGATGACCTGCTGGCATCTAGGGCTCGGGAGGACGCGACCAGGTGGATGTTCCTCGCCATGACAGCCGTCGCGGTAGCTGCGATTGTCAACAGATAGGACGCATCGACCGTTTCCGAAGCGTTTTGTGTATATATAGACCTCGCTTTTGTAGACCCCGCTAATATAACTAGTGACTGCAATCATGGAAGCTACTCCAGGGCGTTGTATAAGCCGTCCTGACCCCCCGACCCGGTTGTTTTTTGGGTGATCGTAGGGCGGGTGTTGTGGGTTTGGGTGAACGTAATGCCTCGTCACTCTAGCGACTTGTAGGACGTCTAGTAGGGCCTTAGACAAAATATGGCCTCATTTTGGCACGTCCTATGTATCATCCTTTCGTAATTCCTAATCTACTCCCTCTTGAATGCAACGACACTTGATTGAGACCCAAACAAACTACCTAGAGGTATCTTCCTTGGACGACAATGTACATACAAGTACTCCAATCATGTCTGCCATAGCCAAAAACTTACTACACATTTATCATCATGGGGACGGACATTTGTTTAGTGGAATACGTACACCCTCGATACACAACCTCACCAAGAGGGTGACAACATACATACAAAAGTGTGGCTTCGTCCCCCATAATGCGCCTTACTACAAAAGGGTGGGCACATACCCCCGATCACAATCGTTGGCCTTTGGCAAACTCCCCACTACCGACGGCATCGCCGGTCCGCCCAAATTTGTCTGGCAATCTCGTCCCGAAGCGCTTGCATTCCCTGTGGGACATTATCTTCCTCGTCGCTCGATGCTTGCAGGAGCTCGTCCTCACTGTCATCGACGTCTTCGACACTACCTTCCGCGAGGAAGTCGTCCCCGGGCTCGACATATCGGTCATCCCCTGTGTTTTCGTCTGCCTCGCCGTCCTCACATGATCGTCGGATGAAGTTGTGCAATGCCATGCAAGCGATTATTATGTCCACCTGTTTGTTGACCGGGTACTTGTGCATTGGTTTCGTGATCTTCCACATGCTCTTGAATATACCGAATGTCCGTTCGACAGCCCCCCTCAGGGACGAGTGTCTTTGGTTGAACGCTTCCTTCTCGTTGTCGGCCGGTTCTTCCACAAATGAAGCCCTGTGGTACTTAGTCTTCGAGTACGGGATCATGTATCCCGGTCTCTCGGGATATCCTTTGTCGCACAAGTAGTAACGGCCTGGAGGAGGGTGTGGGAAATGCATACCCGGGTTGCTAAGGGCGTGCTCCAGAACACGGGCGTCGTGGGCGCTCCCCTCCCAACCCGCCGAAACGAATGTGAAATTGAGGTCGAAGTCGCATACAGCTAGGACGTTGAAGGTTGTTATGCCCTTCCGTCCCCGGTACGGTAGTTGCTCGTCACTTGGAATACACACTTCGATGTGAGTCCCATCGAGCGCTCCAATGCAACCCTGCATGTAAGGGCTAGTCGATGTAAAGAATTCGAATCGATGACAACCTACAAGGGGGAATATTGTAGTAACCTGAAAGTACTTGCTGTATCGACTGTCCTCAGCGATCTGCTTCGGCACCTCCGAGAAGTGAGGATCGACGGGCTTGACGACGTCGCGAGCCAGTCCGTTCCACCCGTTATGTCTGCCCACCAGTGATTCGAGCACGTCGCTGATGGCATCGCTTATTGTCGAAGTCGACCGCTGGAAACGCTCACAAGAGTCCCGAAATGAGGCCCCCCATGCCATGGTGTTTACAAATATCCCGACCTTCTCCATGACGGTCATGTTGTTCGATCCGCGCAGCCCGTAACGCTCTTCAAGAGTGGAGCATAGCGAGGTGAAGACGTGCTTCCGCATGCGAAACGCTTGGACACAACGAATGTCTGTCTCGTGTGCGAGTATGTCCTGAATCCACCGCTCGCCAGTGTACTCGGACGTATAGCAAGGCACCTTGTGTACGTACTTGAAGTAGTGAGCTGATTTCCGAACTACTTGCAGAATCAGAAACAACTGTGCCAGCGCAGCTCGCTTATGCCTCCGCTTCGGCCGACGTCTGTCGGAAAGAGAATCCATCAGCCACAACTGCATAGGAGCACATACGCTTCTCAGTTAACAGGTATTGGGATGTCGAGGTCAACAGTATTATGTCCAAAGATGAATGGCATAAAATTATTTTAGGTCGCAGCCAGAAGTGATCAAATGACAAACAGAACATATGCACACTCAGTCAACTACAGAAAACATAATCTGTACCATAGTACGCGCGCAGTGGGTACAACTCAAACTGAAACAAACATGAAATCTTTTTTGTTCTCTAATGCATAAACATAACTAGTCTACCAATGCAACACAAAGCACTGTGAATGGACTCCCTCCAGCTGCGGAACATTCACTCCTCAAGCCCCCCTAGACGTCCCCCCCGCTCTTTCGGTACTGGTACTTCAGCCATGCCATCCAGACCGCGTCGCTCCGCGTCATCGCAAGGAACATCCTCGCATGCTCGGGGGCGATTATTAATTCAATCGCAAACATGAGCAACGGGCTCTCATCCTCGATCAATCCTTCCGCGACAAGATGGTCGAGGACCCTCATAACCTCAACCTCCCGGTTAGCTTCTGTACGAGACGCCTCGTCGTCAGCTCGTACGTAGTTGAGGATCTGTGCACTAGTTTCCTCAACTAACTCCATTTGCCTATTGAACATAACCGACCCGGACGACCTTCTCGCACTGCGTTTCTTACCAGAAGGAGTCGCGGTTGAGCTCGCTGGCCGTTTCCCGGACCTAGTGGGAAAGGTGCTACAACCGGGGGTGACAACGGGAACTGGCTGAACAGGCGGAACTGGAGTGGACTGGCTCGCTCCTCTAACGAGGTCTGGAAATCGACGTAGGTGGAACTCGTCTATGTTGTCCCCATCATCCCCGAGGTCAACCTCTGCAGTCGTTGGTTGGGGTCGGTGGACGAAACGTCCATCATCGGGCGTAACGGACATAGGCACAGGGCTTTGCACGGGATCCATAGACGGTGATACGCAGTGCTGACCGGTTGCTACAATTCCTCCGTAAATCTGGTCCCATGCTTCTTCGAGGTCCGGAGGGATGCACTTGTTCTTGAGTTTGCGGAACTCTTCCTTCTCCTACAAATGGAGGCGCCACAAACGGTAAGAGTCATCGCATAATTGAGTACCAAATGATTAAGATTCTAATTGAATGAGTAGATGTTAAAGACAATGCAAATCTTTTCCGGGCCTAGGAGCCCAATTTAATCAAGAGAATTGTCATTTTTTTTCTAGTCAAGAGTCCAACCCTTTTTAGTTTCTTCTTCGATTATGCGCTGTCCGTACTTGAATGGGAAAAGGAAAGCAGAATGACAACAAAGTTTGATACGCGATGTGACGAAACTGATTCAACTCAAATAGCTTCGAGCCGTGCCTGCATTAAGATTTAAAACTTGTCGTCTACTTCCAGGAAGATCAATTCGCCCCTTCTTTGAATATATTTGACAACCGGGTTTAATAACAACTTCGGATGATAAAAAAAATGTTACATCGGCCACATATTCTGTAGCAGCCTTTCCTGCTTTCCCGGTTGCAAGGTTTCGAGCTAACTACAGGATTTGAATGTGTAGGATAGGTGGGAGGTGGTGACACACAACGACCAATCCTGAAAGACCACTCTTTCGTCTAAGGATGCCTAACCGAGTATACAATGACAACTTCCGGACACTCATGCCCGATCGTGAGACTGCCTGCCGAACGTCCGATTTTTTCGTCGATATTTTTGTGGTGTTCAGTGTACTTTCGTACAAGATCGAAAAGAATGCATTGGATGGATGCCCGGGCATTGAGAAAAACTAAGTATGGTTCCTGATGCTGCAGAGACAGGTCTTGCTGATCGAACGAAGAACAATTCGTCTTGTGGAGTGAGTGGTCAATTTGAACTGTCCATATTTGGTTCATCCTTCATAACCATATCACATCCCCGATCTGATGGTTCACCGGGTGACCGAACTCACGAGTCGAATAAAAGGCAGTTCGCTGAGTGTTGGTCATATGGGTCGTGGGTTGAGAACGGGAATTGAACTCTATGAGATCAAATCCCCCGTTGTTCCTCAGTAGCTCAGTGGTAGAGCGGAAGGCATTGATACGTATAATGAAGGAATGCAACTGGAGTGTGACCGGAGTCTTCGT
Organism: Persicaria maculosa; assembly: GCA_963922045.1. Classification (NCBI taxonomy): domain Eukaryota; kingdom Viridiplantae; phylum Streptophyta; class Magnoliopsida; order Caryophyllales; family Polygonaceae; genus Persicaria; species Persicaria maculosa. The sequence goes on from OY998271.1 coordinate 42,982,428, forward strand.
GGTCCAAGATAAGAAAACAATCAATAACAGTAACGTAAGCATGAGACAATACCAACTTAGCTGCCCGGCGCTGCTATTGGCATAACAACCGGTACACCATAGGAACTAAGTTGATATAGGACCGCCCTTTCTAAGCCGATTCTTCGTTGGCAGAATGGAAAGAGTTAGGGGACTTGGCAGGGAACGGGACCGTGATTCTGAACAGGAACAGACAATATGGAGCTCTGAAGCTTCCTTCTTCCTTTAGGGTCACCCAAATTCCAGTCGGGAGTGAAAAGTCTGAATTCCCAGTCCGCCCCAGATAAACTACCCACCTCGCAGTGTCCCGCCTTCCCCCGAATGATCGGTGCGGCGGTTAGGCATCCTTAGACGAAAGACAGTCGGTAGTGGATCTCCTTTATGATGAAAGTATTCTGAGACTGTCAGCAAGTTTGATTAGGGGTTTGCCCAGGAGTTGTTAGGGTAATGCTTTCGGATGATTAAGATTCTAATTGAATGAGTAGATGTTAAAGACAATGGGACCCCGGTTACCTGAGATTTACGCTCCCACCACTCGTCGGTGGCGTCGATGCACCCTCGTTCGTAGTCCCATCCTAAACCAGTCTCACCGTGCTTCAAATCTTTCCAGGCCTTCCACTTCTCCTTCATTGTCGCGTATTTGTTCTTAAGGGTGTTTCCGCCACACTTCTGCCCTGTTAGTTCCTCGAATTGGGTTGTTAAAACCACCCAGCTGAATCCTTGGTCGCGCCCGTACTTTCGCTGATACCCAATCAATAGGTCCAAGAACTGTTTCAACATAGTTGGAGTCCATAAGAACTTGAGTTCCTTACCAGCCTGGCTTTTCTTTCCCTTGTCAGGAACGGGGGGCTTGCCATTGGAGGCCATGGAAGCAAATGTCCGACAGCTGACGTCTCCGCAGGGCAACAACATACGAATAAAACAATATTCAAACAACAGCAACCAACGACATTCGATAGTTGAAGGCAAACTCCCGGTCATGAGGAATGTATTGCAACAAACAAGACATAATGCAAACACAACCACCTTATACTATAACGTACGACAACTGTCACTTAAAGGGTGATACTTGATGACAAGGTTCAATTTGTGTTTGGTTCGGAATTTTTAGGACTACACACCTATGACAATATGGACCTATTGGTGTAATCACTCTACTATGAAACTATGTTTGTAAGCTACCCTCTTGTCATGCACTGCAACACACACATACTCTACAAAACAGAGATAAAGGCTGAGTAATTTGCTCTTACACCACCCAATATGGAAGGCACCATTGTGAAGAAACACACGTTTACTTTACCTAACAGCTAATATTGAAAGTATATACATATATATGCGCATCATGGAGAGGTCTAATTCAGCAGATCACTATAATCTGTACCAAAGGATGAACCATGCTCTGCTTCAAGATTTGAAGAACTTTAAGCGTGATGTTATGGCGTATATATCAGGAGCTGATGCACAAATGGTTATTGATATGTTTATGTTAAAGAAACAAGCGTCATTTGCATTCTTCTTTGACCACGCTGTAAATGAGAAAAAACAGTTGGTTATGTTGTTCTGGTGTGAACCTATTGCTAGGGCAAATTACGCTGCATTTTGTGATGTGGTGTCATTCGACTCGACGTACCGATCGAACAAGTATGATGATATCCCCCCTAGTTGTAGAAAGTATTTCAATTTCACAATTCAAATTTGTTGGTGATGATTATTTACCAATATGGTTGTGTACTATACATGTACAGTATGATGTTTGCACCATTTACGGGCTTGGACAATAACTGCAAATCAGTCCCATTTGGGGCTGGATTATTATTGCACGGGGACAAGCCCTCTTACAAGTGGCTGTTCGAGAGGTTCCAAATGGCAATGGGCAAGCATCCATTGGTGATTGTCACAGATCAGGATCTATCCATGGGGGAGGTCATACCCGTTGTGTTTCCTAATACGCATCATCGTTTTTGCATGTGGCATATAATGATGAAAGTTTCAAAGGAGGTAAATATTTATTCCTACAAGGCTACAACCTTTCAATTAGCTCTAGATACCATCCAATTAGCTCTAGATACCATCGATTAACCTTCAATTCTATATACCATGGAATAATCTTTAGATACAATCGAATAATTCATAGATACCATCAAATAATCTAAAAATACCATCGAATAATCTTGAGATATCATCTAATAATCCTATTTAGATTGTATTATTTAACATGAAACAACTTATTATATTTACAATAGCATAATCTTCTAATACCACTGAATACCACACCAATATCATTGAATGTTAATCATTGTAATAATATGGGAAATTGGCATAAGTATTTAAGTGGTATCTCTAATTGGAAACTCTAGTTCGTACCATCGAATAATCTTTATATACAATCGAATTCTCTCTAGATACCATAGAATAATCTCTACATACCATCGAGTAACCTTCATTTGTAGATACCATCGAATAATATGTAAATATCATCTCATAATCTCAAAATACTGTCGAATAATCTCGAGATACCATCTAATATTCGATGTCAGCATAGGATTGTTAGATTATCCATTAATGAGCGACCGATATCATCAAATAATATATAGGTATCATCGAAAAATTTAATGATAGTATGGACGTATTTAGTAACCGAATGCGATATCATCAACTAATCTATAGGTATCATTATTCAATAGTATGGGCGTATTTAGTAACCGAATGTGATATGTGTGAGAACTTACATAGTACATCATTTTTCTTTATTGTATATTTATTACAGGTCCCGAAAGAAGTTTGTAGTATACGGATTTCTGCCAGCAGATTAACAAATGTGTGTGGAGCTACGAGATCACCGTTGCAGAGTTCGAGGAATTGTGGAATGCAATGATAGCGGAGTTCTCACTGGAGCGAAAGAGTTGGCTTACCCTTATGTATAAGTTGAGAGCCAATTGGATCCTAGCGTATTTCAGAGATGTACCCATGGGCGGCTTAATCCGAACATATTTTATATCCGAGTCAGCAAACAGTTTCTTCGGTCATTATTCTAGCAGACATTTTAGTCTTGTAGCATTGATGATGCATTTTGATAGTGCTATGGACGCTCAGAGGCACGCTCAAGCTAAGTTAGACATGTAGACAGCTACCTTGGTTCTTAAGTATGAGACGCGTCTTCAAATTGAGAAACATGCAGCATTTGTGTATACGTTGAAGGTGTTCTCTAAGGTCCAAAAACAGAATGCTGATTCGGTAACATATTGCAATGTTATCAATGAGGTAGTTGAGGGTCAGGGGAAAACACATGTTGTGGATGAGGAAGATGTTGGTACCTTTCAAGTATCATGTGATTCGATAAGCCAATTATCCACTTGTAGATGCAATACCTTCAACCGTATTGGTATCCCTTGCGAACATATATTTGCAACACACAAGTACATGAGTTTTAAGGCAAGACCGGATGCGATGGTTAAAGCAAGGTGGACAAAGCAAGCAAGAGTGTTGGCAAATGTTTTTGTCGATGATGAAGTACTAAAACAATCAGCAGAGATGGAGGCAAGAAAGGTTCTTATCAACAGGAAGTAGGGTAGCATATACTCTACCGTTGGGCTTGTCGAGGATGATACGGATCTTGTAAAGGATTTTATGAAACTTTTGGCAGACAGGAAGCCGTATTATATGGAGAAGGTTGTTGAATCTTCATCTACTGCTCTTGACAAAGCGGAATTTGTTGAGAAGTATGTTGGGGTGAAGCCGCCTGAGAAATTCACTGTTGAACCCCCATCCCAAGCAAAGAACAAAGGCCATTGATTGAAGGGGGAACTAAAGAAAGCGACTGAGAAGACTTCTAAGTCGACTTTGAGGAAGTGTGGAAGATGTGGGAATATGGCTTACCATGATAAGAGAAATTGCAAGGTCAAACGGTCCTGCAAGGGGAAGCAGAAAGTTGAGGAAGAAGAGGAGGAATTGATAGAGGCATCGACTGATGAAGACTCCGATGACGACAGTCAGTGACCGTGAAGAAGTTCGAAGTTCATTTACCTTATAAAATAAGTAGTTGCATTTTAAATAATACAATCTCAATAGGTTGGTTGTAGGATGCTTTGAATGATGGATAATAACTATTAATAAACCGAATAATGCATGAATTCATGAGCAATTACAGATGAATTACACTATGTATTAATTTGCATAATCATTAATAAATCACCAATTATAGATGAATAATAACTATTAATAAACCGAATAATGCATGAATTCATGAGCAATTATACTTACAACAAATCACACGATAATTCACATATAATTTCAACAAATTGCACTAGAAATTAACCAATAAAAAGCTTATTTTCAGACAAACCGCCAATACACTTGCATACGCATTGGTCAATTTACTTGTTGTTCATAACACTTTGGTGTTCATAGAACTACATGAATAATGAATATGACACTAATATTGCTAAATTTCCGAAACATCTACCCTAAATTTTTAGTAACTCAAATCATACATCTAAATAATTTGCAATTCCATGCCAACACAGCCAACCTACCCCTTTATAGTATGCATAAGGTTGGTTTACGCCTTCGTATGTATGCATAAGGTTGGTTTACGCCCAAATAACACGTGAATCTATATATACACACTCCCATTTTACATCTCATCTCACCCAATTCAACAAATACATACCTTCAATTATCTTCCCAAGTAAACATACTTATGCATAAACAACCACATACATTTGCATAATGTGGGTTTACACCCGAATAAAGCTTCAAATCCCATTAAAACCCTCCCACTCTATCTCTCAGTACACCCATTTACCCAAAACCCTATTATACATTATCATCACAATGATACATAGTTATGCATAATCTAGATTTTCTTTTATTTAACCCTTGATTCACACTAACATACACACAATTGTTCTATCATGTCAATCAATTCACAAACAAATCCACCCAAGTCATCAAATAATCCAAATATCAACCAACTCCAAATCCGTTCACTCAAATATGCACTTAAATTCATTCACTCACATCAAATTCACATAAATATGCACTTAAGTACTCAAATAATCCAACTATCAACCAAACTCACACAAACAGCGTTTTTGACCAAAAAACACTCAATTCACATTATCGTATACCCATCCAACATCTCATATGAAACAAAGAACTAAATTTCGACCCTAAAAATCCAAACTCGAGAACAATGGCCTAAATTCCGACCTAAAATTCAATAATATACATATGAAACACAGACTTAAAATTCGCAACTAACATTCATCAATCAAGAACAAAACCCCAAATTCGATCACCTAATAACAAGACCTAGAAATTTGACCCTCAAACACACTTACCCATTGTAGAAATCGATGGCTTCGGGTGAAGATTTTTGGCCTGATCGGTTATCGCCCCTCCACCAGCTTCAAATCGCCGATGACAGAAGCGTCCATTGTTCAGATGGGGGTTGTTGCTCGGAATCCGCCTTCGGCTGTCGGAGAACTAAGTGCCGAGTTGCTGGAGTCCCTGCCGCTGGTGGTCAGATGGGTGTTGATAATCGATTTCGCCCGATCGCCCTTCGTGCTCTCTCTCTCTCTCTCTTTCTTCTGGATCGAAAAGGTCAGATGGTGGGGTAGGGTTTGGATGGTTTGGGTTCACGCGCGGGATAAGGCCTTGGTTATGTGTTTTCTCCTTTTTACTTTTTAATTATTTATTAGTAAGGAAAAATCTCAGCCATCCGATTTTATTGAATCAACGGTCTAGGTGTGTGTACATGATGCACGTTAAGCCCTGAGTACACCGGAACTAACCCCTCTCTCTCTCTCTATTTATATATATATATCATTGATGTGGGTAAATCTATTTTGTGTCGTCCAAGTCAAATATAATGATACCCCTTTAATATTGCGTGACAACCTAACCATTAGCCTATGCAATCAAACAACCTTGTGAATATATCATGACCCCCTAATTTTTTTTTCTCATGACACCGATAATATTTTCATGACAACCTCTTAAATATGTTAGTAAATAAATCACTCTTTACATGACACTGCTTAGATTTTTCATAACACCCATTACAGTTTTCATCTCAATGGTGTGTAACAGACAATGTTTAATAATCTCACTCCTTCTCTCTTATGTACTTTTTTGTTTTTATTTTACCCCATCATTAATAATTGTCAATGTTTAATTGTCTCACTCTCTTTCTCTCTTCCAACTTTGAAAGACTTTCCACTTTTTATTTTTGATTTGATCTGACTATTTAATGATGAGTCACCATTACAATTACATCCTATAGAGGGTTTTTGACTTCTTCGCTCAATGATCTTCAATTGTGTCTCTTGTACAATCAATGATCACCAAAATAGAAAACCTAAGATTATGTTTAGTGTCTCAAGTCAAAACTCTAGTCGGATTAGGAATTTGAGTGGCTTGTTACATCACTTGTGTTTTTATAATAGTCATTTTCTTCACTATCCTTTGACTTCTCCACTCAACGTCTCTCTATTAAGAAGTTCTGCTGATTTGGTAGCGAGCGAGAGTTGATGGGTTGCATTGGCCTTGCTTGACAATTGTTTTGACTAATATACCCTTGAGTTCGTTAATTTCCTTGATTCTAGTAGAAGTTAAGATGATCCCTCAATCATGGAATGTAAATGTTAGAGTAGGGGTCATGCTTGAGGATGTAATTAATTTGCTTCTTTATACATCATAACTTGATAATTCTTAGCAGTATGGTTAGCGGTGCCAAAGAACTGGCAAACAACAACAACCTTAGCATTTTGCACATAAAGATTCACTATTTGTATCTTCAAGGCATCAATCTCAACGACATAAACATGTAGAGAACAAGAGTAATGAATAAACAACATAAACAGGTAGATAACAAGAGTAATGAATAAACATCACAAGGCCCGCAATAGCGGATTTAGCTATAATCACTTAGAACATTATTTACCTATCTTAGTGGTCAGTTAAGACGAATAAACATCATAAAAATGTAGTGAACAAGAGTAATGAATAACCAAATATTCATAAACCAAATATAACTATAAAATAATATTCAAACAACCCTCACATTTCTTTAACCAATGTATAAAATATAAGAAAAACTATATAAAAGGTTTAGCCGAGCATGGCATACCGAAAACGGTGGAAAAGGGAAAAGAGAGAAGGTGTGTATCAAGGGATGTGTGTTTGATTTTGATGTGTGGAATGGCTTAGAGGAGAGCTCTATTTATAGGCTTAGGAAACCCTATGAGTCGCTAATCTTAAGGTAGAAGCAAAACCCAATGGGCCAGATTCAGCCGAGGGAAGATCTTCTGAAATCTTACAATCGGCGGGCACCGATCCCCAGTGGCGGGCGCCGACACAACGAGTGCCATTGTGTCCTTAGCGGGTGCATGTGAGTCGACGGGAGCTGATTCGTAGCTGCGGGCGCTGCCTTTGTGTTATTCTTCTTTGTTCCATTTTTCTCGTCTTGTCTTGTCCACTTCTTCTTTTGTCTTCTTCCTTGAATCTTAATTCTTTAGGCTTATATGGTTCCAGATTGTAGCTTTAATCTTCTCCTTTAGCTTGATTTATAAGAATCTGCATAAATAGGCATAAAATGCGTAGATTCCAAACTTTACAACTTTAAAGACAATGAATGTACTTTATACTAAAAACATGTCTAAATGCAACCTAATTGACTTAAGAATGACTTAAAATGCCTATACAAATCAAACACTATCAGAATTCATGTATTAGTTAGATCATTATGCCCTAAATTGTCATAGCTTTCTTAGATTGCTATCCTTTGTGCTTGACGTAGGAACTAGGAAGAGTTGCCTAAACAAGTCAGAAATCATGGGAGATATATAATCAAGATGTTGCAAATACTGAAGTAGAAGCTCAGATTCCTGAGTAAGAACAAAGGGTTCTTATTGCTAAAAGTGAAACACAAGAGGTTCAAAATGCCTTGAATGTTATTAACAATTTGGTGCATGTTGGTGCAAGGTCACTTATTCTTGACGACTATGTGATGCCTATACCACTTTTTCACATGTTGAAGGTGTTGTTTCACCTGTTATAAACTTAACTCACTATGAGCTGAAGCTTGAATTGATGTATGGATGATTAAGAGAAATCAATTTGGGATGGACCACTTGAGGATATATATCCTAGGAAGCATATACATGATTTTATATATCTTTTATCTATTGCAAAGATTAATATGATGAATGGCGATGTTGTTAAACTCGACTATTTTCACTTTTGCCAAGAGATGCAATAAGGGATTGGTAATCCAGGGGCGGGGCTGAGGGGGGTATGGGGGGCACGTGCCCCCTCTCTCATTTGAAAAATTAGCTAGGTGTATTATCCTCGTCGATAGCTTCGTTTTGATATATAATACGCCCTAATCCGACATCTGAGTAAAAAGTTAGGACTATTTTAAAATTAAAGTTATATTAATCACTTTAATTTTGTTTCAATAGACTATAATGCTTTTATATTTTACTGAAATTAACATTCACATACTATAATTCATCTCGAGAGCTTCGAAATGAGAGGTTATACTAATCATTTCGACAATTAGATAAGAAGTTATACAAGTTTAAAAAATTTATATCTGGTTATACATTATTATATGTTATGAGTGCAACAAGTTATATATTAACTAGGTTGTTATTCGAGCCAAACATGTCTAGATTGTTTGATTATATTTAGCTCATTTAGAAACAAGTCAAGCTCGAGTCGAACCTATATTTGAACTTGAGCTCATACTCGACTTGTTTAGTAAGTGAACGAGCTTGAACTGGGTTTTTTCCCAAGTATTATACAATTTTACTTGCTCATGACATAGTAACTTAAATTTTATTTTTTGTAAATTTCACAAAATTCGTGCTATTTGAGTTCCAATCAATCCAAGCTGAATCATGAATTGAGTATAAAAATGTGCTCATAATCAACTCATGTTGTAAATGATGCTCGAGCCGAGCTTTTATTGAGCTAAACTCGAGCCAAGCTTTAGCTCATATAACAATCATAACATTCACTTAATGTTTATTAGATTGCGTTTTCTATACTTATTTAGTTATTTTTTTTCGGATATTTCATTTACATATTTATAATTTTTTAGGCGTGAAAAAATGATAGTGTTTATCATAAACCAATAACATTTTTCTTAAAATAACATAATTTATTATCGTATTACATATAATTCTTTATGTCAATTTCATCCACAAATATATCTTACATGTATAATTGTGCCCCCCTCCGAAATTTTTCTGGCTCCGCCACTTATTGGTATTGGTTAGTTCCTAAAGGTTCAATTACAACATGGGGAAAGCTAGTGGTAGAGTTCATGAATAAGTTCTTCCCACATAGGAAGATTGCAAAGCTAAGGATCAAAATCAAATCTTTCAAGATGCAAGCCTAGAAGACTTTTTATGAATCTTGGGAGAGATTTAATGGTCTACGAAGAATGTGCCCTAATCACAGACTATCAAATGTAAACATTCTTCAAATTTTTCTATTATATAAGGTATTAGTAATGATTCTAGAGGTGTTATTAATAACTCTTTTACACGTCATGTTATATATGAATATGTCTATTGATCAATCCAGGGATTTCGTTGAAAGAACTGTCGTACATGCTTAAAGGTATTTTGATCAATGCACTAATACTCCTAGGCGAGGTAAGGGTATTGTTGGAATAACTTGAATCTATCTAATAAAGTTTATCTTTAGGGATATATTTATTATAGGTAGATTTATCTATAATAAGATATAGATAAAGATATATTTATGTAGATTTAGATTTATCCCTTTAGGCCTTATTGATATACTTATCCTAATAGGATTAGAATTAGGTAAGGCTATATAATCTCCTACAGGCCTACCCTAGAGGCATCCAACCTTGTAACCCTAATCTGTTTTGCTTCCTCTAATAAGAAAACTGGTTCTCTGCCCGTGGATGTAGGCAACACACCGTTGCTGAACCACGTAAATCTCTGTGTCTTTCTTCGCTGTTATCATTCTCGTTATAACAAACTGGTATCAGAGCTTGGTTGTGATTTCTGTTGAGAATGATGTCTGGATCTGTAGTGAAGATCGACAAGTTTACTGGAAGAAATTCTTTCAGTCTGTGGCAGATCAAGATGCGGGCTTTGCTGAAACAGCAAGGTTTATGGACACCGTTGGCCGCCGACAAGAAGGGGGCAGATACAACCACCGCTGAGTACGGCCTTCTGGATGAGAAGGCTCATTCGACGATTATGTTGTGTCTCGCAGACGATGTCATAATAGAAGTTGCTGATCAGGAAACTACAGGCGGCTTGTGGCTAAAGTTGGAGTCTTTGTACATGACAAAGTCTTTGACGAACAAGTTGCTTCTGAAACAACGGTTGTTCGGGCTGCGTATGCAGGAAGGTAGACAACTCAGAGATCATCTTGATCAACTTAACACTCTATTACTTGAATTGCGTAATATTGATGTTAAGGTGGAGGACGAAGATGCTGCCCTAATTCTGCTGGTATCCCTACCCCCCACATACGAGAACTTCGTTCAGTCGTTCGTCGTTGGGAAGGACACCATCACGTTGGAAGAGGTTAGATCGTCGCTTCACAGCAGAGAGTTGCGTCTGAAGGCAACCGCGTCAGTTACAGACAATCAGGCTTCCGGGCTTGTGGCCAACGGAGGCAATTCTGATGGTAGAAGGGGCAAGAAGCAAGGTCGCAAATCAGGCCCTAAACCAGACGACGTTTGTAACTACTGTAAGGAGAAAGGTCATTGGAAGAATGACTGTCCTAAGAAGAGGGAACAAGAGCAGAAATCTGGATCTGCAGCAGTAGTTCATGGTGGAAATACTTCTGAGGAAGATATTGTTCTACTAGCAGGTAATCGCATAGATCATGATGTGTGGTTTCTTAACTCAGGTGCGTCCTGTCACGTATGTCCTAGAAGAGAGTTGTTTACAACATATAGATGTGTAGACAAGGGCAATGTTTCTATGGGAAACGATGTCATCTGCAAGGTTGTTGGGATCGGCTCAGTCAGGCTTCGGACAGATGATGGGAAATTTCGCACATTGGAGGATGTCAAGCACGTGCCATCCATGACGAAGAATCTGATATCCCTAACGGTGTTAGACGACAAGGGGTTCAGTTACACGGGTCATGGTGGAAAGCTGCGTGTGTTCAGAGGTTGTGATGTGGTTCTGCATGGAGTCAAGCAGGGAAAGGGAACTTTGTATGCCTTACAAGGTTCAGCAGTCACAGGTACTGCAGATGCTGCTTCAGTCAAGGTTAGGGAGACTGTTGCTGAGGAGGTGGAGTTGAACTTCACTCCAACAGAGACTCAGACACCTGAGTTAGTCACTGACCAATCATCACAGACAGGTATTACTGAGTCAGATACTGGTGTGACAAAGAATATACCACTAGACACAGGAACAGGTGGAGCTGTACATCAGAGTATTGCTCTAGATCGACCACGAAGGGTTGACATCAGGGGGCCTGCGAGATCCAGGTCTGACGATCTGGTGGGATATGCTTTGCATGTGGCCGAGGAGGGGAAGGATGGTGTTCCATCCAACTACAAGGCTGCTGTTTCTGGAGGTGAGTCAGTACACTGGCAGGCTGAGAAGAGAATCAGGGTGAAGAAGGTGGGGACAGCTGATAATCCCGCTGGTATGTTCACCAAGCCAGTTCCGAAGAGCAAGTTCCAACATTGTTTAGACTTGCATAACATCACCAGCTGTTGAGTTGCTCTGCGGAGCAATCTGGGTCCTCCTACGAGGACAAATCTGAGGCAGAAGAACGTCTGGCACTTGTCATGGTGCATCTGTTTCTTAGAGGAGATTCTGGTACATCCGGCATTGAAGCGCATCTGGTACATCTGGCATGGCATTGCATCTAGTACATCTGGCGCTACAATGCGGTTGGTACATCTGAGAGGATTCAAGTCAAGGTGGAGATTTGTTGGAATAACTTGAATCTATCTAATAAAGTTTATCTTTAGGGATATATTTATTATAGGTAGATTTATCTATAATAAGATATAGATAAAGATATATTTATGTAGATTTAGATTTATCCCTTTAGGCCTTATTGATATACTTATCCTAATAGGATTAGAATTAGGTAAGGCTATATAATCTCCTACAGGCCTACCCTAGAGGCATCCAACCTTGTAACCCTAATCTGTTTTGCTTCCTCTAATAAGAAAACTGGTTCTCTGCCCGTGGATGTAGGCAACACACCGTTGCTGAACCACGTAAATCTCTGTGTCTTTCTTCGCTGTTATCATTCTCGTTATAACAGGTATCTATGATGTTGATAATGAATTTTTGTTTGCTATATTGAAGAAACAATTAGAGAATCTCTTTGTTAAGAGTGTTAAGGTTCTTGATGTTTCCTGACACTATGGTACCTCTAACCATACTACAGGGAATTATTAAGCTAATATGGTGCAAGAGAAAGCAAATTACATATAGAAAAGATATCGTAGGGCTAAGCATGATCCCTACTTTAACACTTACAATGGAAGATGGAGGGATCATCATAACATCCAATGTAATCAAGGAAACCAACAATCTCAAGGGTACAATGGACAAAACAACTCTGAAGCGAAGTCACCGCTACCAATGCAGTAGCTATCGCCTACCAATAAATCACCTGAACTACTAATTTTAGAGACCCTGAACGAAGAAGTTAAAGGACTAGTAAAGAGGATGAGCATGATGGAAACACAATTGGCATAACTAACCATGCACTCAAATTCCTAGGCCTATCATTGCAAGAGGAAAAGAAGGAAGATCTACTAATTGATGCAGTTGAGCTAGCAAAGAAAAGAGATGAGGAATTTAAGGAGAAGGAAAGTGACAACAATAGTAGAGAAATTAAAGCTAAAAGAGTCTAAGAAGTATAAGCTTGTTAATGATACGGAGATATATGATGCTATAGAGGATAACATGGTCATGGTTACTCTACTCGATATTGAGGACCCCTTATAGATGACTTGTGGTCCAATAACTAAGACACCAAAATAGTGTATAAGATGATGTGGATTTTTATAATTTTGAGCACTTGCGAGAGTGAGTTTCAAAATCAACTATACCGGGGCTTTCTTATAGGAGATAATAGAAAAGCCTAGTTGACTTCAAAGAACTTGTTAAGAGACATCTATGGCGGCGCATCTAGAGATATGACCTCACTGAAGAGGGAAAATGCTATTATAATCAGATGAGGATTTTCCAGAAGGATCCTGGAGTGTTTATGGTGAAAGGTTATGTTACGAAGGTAAGAACCAGTGTCCTTTGTGGTTATTGAGCCTCTATTAACACAATGTCATTTGAAAAGGCTCAAGCACTGGGAAGAGAGATTGGGCCATTTGAGTTGCACATTTGTCTAGCAAATGCTTCACATTATGAAGTTGATGGGATGTGGTTGTCAGATTCAGCCTATTCTTTGTGTTAGTCAATTTTTTAATCATCAAGGGTAACTATCTAGATCAAGATACTATTCTAAATAGAGGTTTTCTGGGAAGCTTAGATACCAATATGAATTTCGGGAACAATTGAATGTTTTGGAGGATTGGTGAAGACATGGCATATGTGGACTTTATAGATGAAACTATTGTGGACATTCAAACTCCAAAGAGATTTAAGAAGAAGCAACTTACTGCATTTGACTACCGAAAGAGCTAGGTGGATCTAGGTAAGTCTTTTAACTCTAAGCCATGTTCTTCTAAAGACATTTCACATGAAATATCACAGGATTATTAGAGGCAAGACCTTGATATTAATGCTTAAATGTGATATGAGTCATTATATGTCTAGCTATAGACATGAAATTTAACGCTTTATGGGAGGAAAATCATACTTTACTTTATGCATTTTACTTGTTTTAGAATTAGAGAGTAAAATCACAAAAAACTTTGAAAAATTCCAAAAGTTACATTCGAACAATTGGTCGAAGCCAACCGATTACTGAGCTAACCGATTGGGTACTAGCCTTCCTACCACGTACTGAGCCTCTATGCCAAGTAACTATGGCTTTGGTCTTTTATCGAGTTGCAAAGCTCAATTTTGACCTTATAGTCAACCGAGTACTCACATATTCGACCGAGTACAAGGCATACCTAGATGAAATTGATCAAAAACAGGAAAAAAAAAAATGGGGCTTGTTATGCACACGACCATTTTCTCGCCATTGACACGGTGCCGGAGTCGAGCTTTCGAATCGGTATGTAAAATGACGATGTCGAGTCTCTAGATCGGCAACCGGATTGGGTGATCTAACCTGCAATCTCAACAACTCGTCCCATCCCCTCAGCCAATGTCAAGTCTCCAGATTGGTAGAGACAAAAAGCTGCAAGACTCCTAGCTATAGCCCGTCCCGTCAACTGAGCACAACAGCCTAGCCTTGGTTTGCCGACTTCGGAACTTGACATAGACATATTGTTTGCCTACTTCGGAACTTGGCATAGGCATATTGTTTGTCGACTTCAGCTCGAAGCATTTGGTGATATATGGCCGTGCGAATAGCATACTTGAAAAAATAAAAAATAAAAAAAAATATTTCCTTACTATTTTTGTATATATTTTATCTCGAGTTAAGCTTAGATTATCTTAGAACACTTTATATTATCATCTCAGGATTGTATATGCTTAATTTTTATCTTCTTAACAAGTTACAAAAAAACAGAAAGGTGCCAAACAAGTGAAGAGGATTTTCACCGCTAAAAGCGGTCGAAAATTGCTAACACCAATTAGTAGCGTTGAAAATAAATAGTTTGGATATAACATCAAATATCTTATTTTCAAATGTGTCCCCTCTTTCCCTTTAAATTAAATAAATTAAATTAAATTAAGAGAAGAGGACATGTTTAGGGATTTTTTTTAGTAGTAAATGGTAAGTGTTGATTAAAAGAAAATGGAGAAAGTTGTTAAGTTTGAAACTCCCAGCAGTGTAGTGGATGGATAATCGGATATACAAAGATGAAGGAGAGGGGAAATGCAGTTTGAAGCCCACCAATGGACGTCAAAGCTGACCAAAGTGTGGTCAAAACACGCATTCATTAAGTTAGGACAAACATTTTGATTTTGATTTTGATGTTGAATATGAATATGAATATGAATAGTACTCGTTGTAAATATGTAGTAAATTGGATTAGGATGCCAAACCAAGTCATCTACTTTGACTTTCAGCTCTCCCTAAACCTAACCCTTAAGTTACTGAAAAGTCCTCCGGGCCACGTCTGAAATTACCACTTGCAGTCTTGCACCAGCTGGCATCTCTGCAACGTGCAGGGGGCAAATGAATCATTTCACATCCATTACAGCTGTTTATCAACTTCGTGGGGGTCTACGTACTTATCCCGATATATTCTGTGTGTATATATATAAGCCCCATCAGTTTCAACAATCTCAAACAAATCGATCAAAAGCACAATCATATATATTAATCTCCCACCCTGCAAATTAAGTGCAAACACAGCTACAAGGATCTGAAGAGAGAGAGAGAGTCGAAGAAATTAACTATGGAAGGGTTGATCCCGTTTGTTTTCAAGGCACTAAAGAAGAACAAGCTTCAGAACCACACCTATAACTATAAGAGCCTCTCCGACAGCTCAAGGAGGAGCTACCAACTCCTACTCAGCGGAGGGAACTCGTTCAACGGCTCGGCTCATCGCCGGACACAGTCCGAGTTTCAGCCACCGAGTTCGGCAACCTTCTTCGAATACGGGCAGCCCGAATTGAACGACATTTACAGTCGATCTCGGAGCTTAAAGAAGGATTCCGGTGCCTCCAATCTGAGCACAGTCAACCGAGAAAGTCAAGATTATCACCTCAGAGAACAGAAGAGGCTCAATGGAAATGCGTCTCGACTTAATTAGAAAGATGATATATGGTGTTTGATCAGTTTGAATTGCTTCATTTCTTCTTTCTTTCTTTCTTTTTTGTTTTTTGTTTTTTCTTTTCTTGTTTATAGATCGAAGTTTGTTTTGTCTTTGCTACTCATGAAGTTTGCATAAGTGTGTATACATGTTATAGTCTGCAACTATTAAATTGGGATTCAAAGTTTGATTATTAAGACTTTGGAAGGGGAATGAAGCTCCACTAGCCAACTTGGATGCTCAAACCTACCTAACCTTTGAGAATAATGCGTCGCTTTATTTTCTATTTTGTTTTTTTTTTCTTTATTGTAATTTATGGTGACAATTATTGTTTTTGGCGATCTATTGGCCTCTTGATGATTTAATTTGTTTTTTAATCTCTATAATTTTGTACTTGTATCGAAAAAAGATCACGAGGGCAACGTTTAATTATTTAAATTGAAATTGCCACGAGATGTTGTATAAATATTTCAAGAATTTCACATGATAACCACATGATTTCAACCAATTTCACATGGTAATCAAATTTGTTTAAAATCATATAAAATTTATATAAAATAAAAAAAATAACCAATATATTATAATTTTTCACATAATCACTCAATTTTGACGTTTTATTTTTAACAAGTCCTTAACAATCCTTTTAATATTTAAAGATACTATATTGTTCGTATAAAAAATAAATAATGAGTAAATTACAAAAACTCGCCTAAAATCTATATAAACTCTTAAAACAGAAGAGTTTTTGCCTGCGTGGCACGCCCACCTTAATCCTCTCCTTTTTAACCAATCACTTTTTTTCTCTTTCCTTTTTATTTCCTTTTTGCAATTAATTTTTATTTTTGAAATAACTAATCTATATCTATATATTAATTAAAACCAAAGCACCTACGCCACGTGTCGTCCCCTCACGCAAAGTTATTTTTGTAAGGTATTATTTACACAATATCATTTAATTATGGTAATTAAACTATCTAATATTATTTACATAACATCATTTCTTAATATATTTTTAACCATTGGGATTAATTTAAAACTTTTTTTAATAAAGGTAATATTAACTATATAGTATTATTTCATTATGTATTCATTACATGATATTATTTCATACAACTTTTTTAAAACAATGGGATTAATTCAATTTTTTTTAAAAAAAAATACATAGTTTCAAATATATGAAGTCTTTTTTTAAGCAACTAATCTCTCTCTCTCTCTGTGTATATACACACACACAATGAAAACTACTCCATCCGATCGAAAATATTTGATGATTTAAGGATATGCACAAGAATTTAGAAATGTCATTTCCCCCTCTAAATACTCCATCAAATAATTTTTGCTCCCGCATCACATTTATTATGCAGAAATGTAATTGGTTAAAGAAAAAAAAGTACAAATTATATTGATATTAGTGCAAAAGTAAAAAAGAGTGTAATTATTACTTCTAAAACATCAAATATTGTTGATCAAATTAAATTTAATCTCCTAAAACATCAAATATTACCGATCGGAGGGAGTATTTTTTTTAATATAATAACCTTAATTTTTGGATTTTCACCTAATCTACATAAATTTTCAAATAATAAATTTTAAAAAAAAATTAACCAATGGGATTTATATATTATAACTATTAAATGAGAAATGTTTTTGCTTATATGTTATAATCACTTTAGATTTACTATTTCCTCCCAATCAACTAAATCTAGAAAAAAATCTAACTAATGTAATTTGTACACGTTTCTCTAATAAATCTGGCTATATCTAACTACTAAATCATAAGCATTTTTTATTAGGTTTTGTAACCACATTTATTTTAGAAATTTCATTCAATCAACCTATTCTATTTAAATCTTAAACTCATATAATTTATATACATTTTTTATAATTATTTTTATTATTTTTTACTTACTTTATCAAATCTATTTTTTTGTTTTATGGTAACGTTTGATAATAGATTATTTAATTTTATACTTACAGAATATTATTTTTATTTTTTAAAAAAATACGCGCCATGGCGCGGCGATTGTACTAGTAAACTCTTAAAACAGAAGAGTTTTTGCCTGCGTGGCACGCCCACCTTAATCCTCTCCTTTTTAACCAATCACTTTTTTTCTCTTTCCTTTTTATTTCCTTTTTGCAATTAATTTTTATTTTTGAAATAACTAATGGGTTTAATTCAAAATAATAAATTAATATATAACTTATATCTATTCGTAAATCTTCATATACTATCACAATAGAATTTTAATGGATTTATTTCCTTTTTGAAATTAATTTTTATTTTTGAAATAACTAATGGGTTTAATTCAAAATAGTAAATTAATATATAACTTATATCTATTTGTAAATCTTCATATACTATCACAATAGAATCCATCTTTAATGAATCTATTATACTCTTCTCTTATGAGTTTGTTCTTATAAGTTTAATTCAAAATATTAAACTAATATTTTATTTAATTGTATAATATTAATTTATTTTATTATAAAAATTTTATTTTTTTTAAATCGCGCCATGGCGCGGGAAGTACACTAGTTCAAATATTATGTGAGAGCATTCAAATTTGACTTTTAGTTTTTAAAGAATCAACATGGTCATTTCGATTGTTAAATTAATTTAAAATAAATAAGTCTGTAAAATAATCCATAAATTAGAAATATATTTTATTATAATATAAATGACTAAAGTAGAAGAAATCATCCTTTATCTTCAAATTCATAAAAAAAATTTAAATTGTCATCCATCCAAAAATATTTTAAAATATCCGAAAATATTTTTTACAATAAACTTCATATTATATATCTATTACATAATATGTAGTGTAATATATGCAAAATCACCAAATGATATAATCTATCTGTATATGGATATTATTTAATAATATATATATAGATAAAAAGAATACACGACAAATTATTTAAAACTTATTTGTCAACTAATTGATTAACTATGTTTTTTTATTTGGAACTGTGTATTTGGAAATATCTGGTGACAAATTTTTTTATATAATTTTTTTTTCCAGTTACATGTGTCATCAACCTTAAAAGGTGTCACTACTAACGATGGTTTTTTACACTTTTTTTTGTAAGAAGTGTTTTTTTCGATGAGAGGTGTCATCAATCTTATTGGTGTCACCACTAATGATATTTTTTGTGACTCTTTATTTTAGGATATATAAGATTTTTTCGCGATGACAAGTGTCATTAACTTTATTGGTGTCATCACTTATAACATATGTTTGGAGACATCCTCTTTTCGGTTAAGAAATTTAGTTTTTTCTCCGATGAGAAGTATTGATGCCACCACTAATGACAGTTTTTTTACGTTTTCATTTTAGGGTAAATTATAAAAAAAATCACCCTCTAAATACACCTCTTTGTAATAAATCACCCCTTAAATTCATAATAGTGGTAATTGGTAAACCAATGATTCTATTACCAATTAACCACCCCTCGATCCCCCAATTCTGTTTAGCGGTTGTTAAGTTGTTTAAAAGACTATTGTAGTCCTACTATTTTATGAAATTACATGCCTTAACTAACCTATCTCCTCCTTCTAACCCCAATATTCACATACCTCAACTTGTGTTTCTTCCACCTATCCACGACTAGAATACCTTCCCTTGTGTGAAATTCTGGTGGGTCATATGATGTAGGGGTCACACGTCCAAGCACACTATATATACCCTAACTAAGCTAAGCACACAAGACCGATAGGATTTCATCCTAAAACCAATTTGTATTAGGAGAAGTAGTTCACCTTCTTATATGCAAGACTATGATTCTTTATATTCTCAATGTGGGATGTATCATTTCACAACTTGCACACCTTGTTAAGGCTACCCCACCCAACAAACTACAGAACATGGGATATGACATCTTTTAGTTAACAACTTCACTTTGAATTTTATCTTTGGAGATACCAAAATAAAAAAAATCCAATCAGATCCATAAATACCCTCATCTTAGTTCGTCAAGAACCATAGATTCCAAAAAGGTGAGCAATTAGAGATGGATTTCCATATAATTAGGAAGAACCCCTCTTTCAATGCGAGGACTATTTCTTGGTGTAGTGTTCACGGGCATTTTTTTTAATTTTTCGTGAGGTAACCTTGTGGTAAACAAGTGTTTCAAATTTTTTGTTGGGTAACCCTGGAGTTTTGAAAAATTTTATCTCACGCCCAAAACTTGAGATTTGGTTAAAAAAAGTGATTTTGAACTTCTATAGGGATATTTTCTGTAATATTGAGAAATTATGTGAGGTTTTTAAGAAATAGATCTCTTCTTTCCTCCATTTTCCAACTTTGAACTCCCTTATCTCATTTTATTTTATAATCGTCGAAGAGAAATTAGATTTGGCACTTCTCACATGATTTCATCAGATTTAAATGTTTCGTTTCAGATCTTGGTGGTTGGAGTTCAATTTCAAAAGCGCTCACCATCAAATTTGGTTCGAGAGATGCGATTCGACAGTCCAACCACTGTTCTTCTTCAAAGGGTCTCGATTCGCCTCTATCCTTCTAGGGATGGGTTCATCGATGGTCCTGGGTGTTGTTTTGAGATCTAGCTGAGGTAAAAATGTCATCTTTTGATTCAGATTTGATGTTGGGTGTTGTGCTGCTCAAAAGCGTCAGCTCAAGAAACGTTGTAGCTTAAGAAGAGTTGTTGCTCGATTGGAGTTGATGCTTGATGTTTGTCGTTGCTATGTGTGTAGAGGTTGTTGCTGCTTGCCCTTCTTACTGGTGTTTGGTTCTTCTGCAAGGCTTTACTTGAGAAAGCCTTGGCAAAGGTGCTGGATGTGTTTGATCAAATGGTGTGCGTTTTTCAATCAAATTTTAATGTCTAATTGTAGGTTTTGTTCCTTTTCTATTGTTGTAGGTCTGGGATTTTCCCTTATTAGACTTGATAATGATGGTGATGTCTATGGGTATTAGATGCGCTGAACGTTTATTGTTGTTTTTTATTGATTTCAATTGAACCTCTGCTGCTACTGGTTACCTAGTTCAGTTGCTACATTGATTTTAAGGGTTTGTGTCTGAATTAGGAGAAGATACAAGCATATTTGATTTATTTCTTAAAAAGTCCCACAAAATTTCTCAATATTACAAAAAATATCTCTACAAAAGTTCAAACTCACTTTTTTCACCAAAAACAAAAATTTAGTGAGACAAAATGTTTTGAAACCTCGGGGTTACACGACGAAAATCTTGAAACCCTTTTTTATCACACGAATTAAGCTAAACCACAAAGTTACCTCGAACAAAATCCTTTTTTTTTTTTTTGCAAATCCAAATGAAACACAACTCACGTCACATTTTGAGAGCACTTGATAGAACGGGGTCGAAATTATCGGTCTAGTTGCCGGTGAAGTTGTAAATATATTGGTTGTTTGTGGTTGTCCAAGAGTACCACTAGGTCCTTTGTGCTTAGGTCGGTTCCTTGGCATTTAAAGGAGTTTTTAGATCGGTTATATTTTTTGTTCGGGCCTATTCAAGTGAAAGAAGATCGAAGATCCAAAACCCCCTTCTTTTTTATTTGACCAAAGCAAGATTTTGTGAAGTGCCAGTCCCTACTAACCCATCACCCAATAGTGTCCTTATGAATGAGGAAAAGGAACTCCTGATGAGAAATGAGAGAGTTCTAGTCTTTCATGTGATGAAGCTACACAAACTTGTCCGCAACCTAGTTTACTTCGCGAAAAAACGTGCGTACAAGCCACTTGCTCGAAGTGCTGAAGAAGGCATTGAACAACCGAGATGGTCATCTCAATCTCCCAAGGGGGTCTCCCTTCTTCAATGATAGATTTGATGATAGTAAACTATCACCCTCAAGCTCAATCCATCGGATACCAAGGTCAGAAGCCACATAAAGACCCGAATGAAGAGTCGAAGCTTCAGCCATCAATGAAGACATTGAATCGCATCACATTGCTCCACAAGTTCGTATCCTCCCCATGTGATCACGAATCACAAATCCTATTTTTGCCTGACTAGAGGGAAGTTTTGAGCCATCAAAGTTAATCTTGAAAGTGCCTTCACAGATCTTTTTCACCTAAGGTTTTTCATCTTTCTAGGCATAAACTTTTGTCGAACCTCATTTACTTCAAGTTCCTCCCATAACAATTTCTTTGAATCCTTTAGTTGTTATAGTTGTTGTCTCAAGTCCTTCCTATATCTAGTTGTCTGAAAAGTACTAATCATTAAAGACAATTTTATTTTTAATAATTCATAATCCCCACCATGTCATGACTAAAGTGGACTTTTGCAATTTGTTAAGCTTTGAGCATATTTCATTTGTAATTTGACATGTTGTCTTGCCTATTTTATTCACAACTTGTATGACTTGTCTAACATTGTTATCAATTTTATTAATCGTATTAATCGAGTGGTTACAAGTTGTGAAGATGTGTTCAGTGTCTTCATCTATGTGATTGTAAAATATATATGTAAGTGGCACTGCCACCCCTTTTCAACTAATTTTCTTTTTGTTGGGGCGGGTTCCATTTAAAACTAACTTCCAAAGGATGTTTTTAACCATTGGAAGACAATCTATGCTCCAAATCTAAGCTATGTCGCTTTCTTGGGTTCTTTAATATTTTGTGATTTTTTCTAGGGTAGCTGAGGTGGAAAACCAGCTGTGATGGCTCTGCTTCCAATAGAAAAAATCTTTAATCTCTCTAAGTGGAATTTTAATGTTTTGGATCATATTATTGGATACTACTTTTTTGCAGTTGGTCAACTTTCCAATAATGATTTGTTCCTATGTATTGTTCGACCTTTTCTTCTTCACTGATAGTGCAGTTTGTACTTGCTCCCTAATTAGTTTCTCGCCTTTTATCCATTCATCTTTCTGGAACCCAATAGTCTTACCATTTCTTACTTGCCAAATAAGGCCATCACATAATTTATTCCTTATTTTTATTATTTTTGTCCAATTCCAATGTATTTGCTTCCTTTTTCATAATTGACAAAAATGGTACTCAAATACAACGTCTGATTGGATGTTATACAATGTCAAGTTAGACGTTATAGTCCAACTTTTCATGTTAGAACTTTCAATTGGAGGTTGTGAATTGGCCCGTCCAGGCCCACTTTACAACGTCCAATTGGACGTTGCTGTCTGCCCAACCCACCCCACCGTGTTCTAAGGTTAGCAACGTTGTATATTCAAAATTACAACGTCCAATTGGACATTGTAGTGTAATTAACCATTCAACGTTGAATCCAACGTTGATTAACAGGTTTAAAGTGCGGAGTTACGATGGATATAGGGACACCTAATCTAAAATGTCAACTAAAGTTGCCCGATTTTTCGTATGTTCCACCCTCGATCGAACATCGATTCTCCATGGTTCAGTGCATGCAATTCAATAAAAATTTCACTTCGAGAGAAACCAAAAAGCTAACCGAAAAGGTCGAAATCAATTCTGATCCTCTGAACCAACGTCATTTACCTTGGGCGCGCAGTGCCCTCTATTTATAAGCAAACTCAATGGAGTTGCCATTTGTTGTTGCCACCCCACCCTCGTGGGAATGTTGGGCGAGCGTGACAAGGCTGTCATGATGTGCACATCGGCCTAGGGATATATATATATATATATATATATATATATATATATATATATATATATATATATATATATATATATGACGGATCAAATGGTAACAACTCTTAACATGTTTTGTGTTAACAAATAATGGTCGTTGGATGAATGAAGATGGAAGGTCAGGATTAATCAATGATTTTAATATTTTTTTTAAAAAACGTGGGACCCGTAGGGAAAACTAAACCACTCTCATATTGCAGGGGCGTGTGATGCATCTTGTAATTGCTCAATTTTGGAAGCACATATTTGTGGGATTTTTTTTATTTGATGATTTTTAACAATTTCCTTTTTGAAAAGATCATGTTCAATTACTCTGGGTTGTGGAATCTTTGGAAATCAGTGACGGTTTCATCCAAACGGACGGTGAAGAAGGGGGAGATTCATCAAAGTTTTTTAACTTCATAATTTTTCAAGTAGTCATCAATATTCGGCAAATTTTATCAAATATTCATCACAATCACTCAATTATTCATCAAATTTTTTGTTAAAATTTATCAAATATTCATCACAGTCACTCAAATATTCATCATAGTCACTCAAATATTCATCACAGTCGCTCAATTATTCATCATAGTTTTTGTTAAAATTTATCAAATATTCATCACAGTCACTCAAATATTCATCACAGCCACTCAAATATTCATCACAATCACTCAATTATTCACAATTTTCCCAAATATTCATCAATATTCGACAACATTTAAGAAATATTCATCACAGTAACACAATTATTCATCAAAGTCAAGAATCTTTTCACCAATATTCATATCACGCTCCCGGAGTATGAAACAGGACTTATTTCGTACCAGTGACTCAAATTTCTACAATATTCATATCAAGACAAAAAATATTCATCAAAATCCTCTTTCAACTCCCCTCTAATGAAAATTCGTGTTCATCCCTAACCCGGGGGAAATCGATGGTGCGCTACAGTTGCGTCACTTACAGGTGCGACTCTCGGATGAGCACTATTCGTCGAAATTGCCCTCTGATTTTGCCGGAATCGCCCTAGTATGAGATGCGATGAAGAGGGTGACAGACGGTTGTTTTCTAATCGTCCAAAAAGAAAGCGGATTTAGGTTGGGATATCACGCGCGTGTGTTGGGAGAAAATGGTAGTTTTTATCTTTTCATATTAAAATTAATTAATTTCGGGAATTAATCTCGTCCTTCCATTTGCAATCAATCAACGGCCTATATTTGTTAACACAAAACACATTAAGGGATGGTTACACATGACCTAACCCCTCTCTCTCTCTTTATATATATATATATATATATATATATATATATATATATATATAGATATATATATATATATAGATATATAGATATATATATATATATATATATATATATATATATTTGCTTTTTAGAACAAGGTAAAATTTCTTTTTAAAACAAAATAATAATAATAATCCTTACAATTAAATTTAATTACAATTAATACCCCTACCCTCAACCCCAATCTTATCTCCTCTCCAATCTCGTTTCATATAGACCCGAGAAAACATGGGTCAACCCGCCCAACCCGTTTGGGAACATATGCGGGCTTGGATAAAGTAGTTTGCCCAAGTGGGCCAACGGACCCGGCCCGACAGGCCCAATGGGTCGGACTTGGGCAAAGGGTGAAGCCCATGCGGGGCGACAAGCCCGACCCGGTTTTATGTTTAAATTATATATATAATTATATAAGTTATGTGTAGTATTATATTATTAACATAATAAAAATATATACATAATTTCTATAATTTATAACTATATTACGGATGTCATACTACTGCTAAGTGCTAACTATTCTCAATTCTAAACGCTCTCATCTTCCAAAACAAATCCAATTGAGAAATAAGAACTCTAAATGCTCTCTCTCGCATAGCTCGAGTGCTGATTGAAAATATTGGTACAATATTACGTTGATTTGCATTTGTTAGTAAGCTAATATTGTCCAGATTTGCCTCATATTTAAAACTATTTGTACAATATTGTGATTTGCCTTTTTTTTTAATAATTCGGTTTCGGAGAAAACGAAGTTGAGACAAAGGCCTGCTGGGTGGCCCAGCCCGGTAATGAGGGCGGGCTTGAACAGAGCAGTAGGCCCAAGTACCGGGCCTGTCCCAAGCCCAACCCAGTGTAATGGGCTGAAAATTTGGCCAAGGTCCAGCCCAAGCCCGTCTGACCCCGTCTATGCTCAGGTCTTTCATACCATTGATCTACAATCTTCCGTACGAATTGAAATCAATTGTAGGTCATGTACTATAGCAGTTAAGAGTCTACAAAGCAAATTCGAAATTTCCAATTTCTTAATCTCAAAGTCATCTTCTTTTTTTTAATTGGCTTCTCCATCTTCAAATTAAAATCTCATATTCAAATTGATGTTTCCTTCATTCAATTATTGAAATTGATCGATATGGGGAATCTGGTTAATTTTTCAATCCTATTATGAAATTACAGGTGGTATAAACAATGTGAAGGAGGTGGTGAAGCCTGGGAAGAGTTGTAGTTGCGCTTATTTTGCGGCAGAAGGAGGATAGTGATGGCTAGAACGCAAAAGAGGGGCAATGGTGCGGTGACAGCAAGATGAAGACGATGTGAGGAGATCTAGGTGATGATGAAGAAATGGAGAGTGGTGCTCAGATATCATCAGCACTCTGGTGTTATGGAAGGAACACGTTGCATGAGGTGGAGCGGCGAAGAGGACGAAGAACGCAAGCATTTTGCTTTTTTCAAAAAAAATGCAATTTTTAGCTCGGTTTCTACCTAGAACCGAGTTAAAAGACTGAATTTCTTAAAAATAAAAAGGGGCATTATACAAAATGTCCATATTTCATTGACTAATTGATGGGGTGTCTTAACTCTTGGACAAATCTGCAAAATGTCCATTCCCTTCCCAACTCTAGTTTTTTTTTGTCGTGCAAATATAACATTATGTTGTGCTTGTGCAAATATAACCGTATGTTGTGCAAATATAACTCAAGTCTATTTTTTCCCGTGTCATTATATTTTGGCGTGCAAATATAACCATATTTTGTGCTTGTGCAAATATAATCGTATGTTGTGCAAATATAACCCAAGTCTAGTTTTTTTTTTCCGTGTCAATACATTTTGGCGTGCAAATATAACCGTATGTTGTGCTTGTGTAAATATAACCGTATATTGTGCAAATATAACATTTTCTTGTGCAAATATAACTTTATGTTGTGAAAATGTAATTTTTTTTCCGTTTAAGAACTTTTCGTTGTGCAACTATAACGGTATGTTGTGCTCATATAATATTTTGTTGTGTAAATATAACTTTATGTTGTGCAAATGTAATATTTTTTTTCTACTTTTTTTTTCGTTTCAACATTTTTTGATGTGCAAATATAACTTTATGTTGTGCACATACAACAATCTGTTGTTTAAATTAAAGTTTTTTCGTGTAAGCACTTTTTGTTGTCCAGATATAATAATCTGTTGTGAAAATATAAATTTATGTTGTGCAAATATAATATTGTGTTGTGCAATCATACAAAATCAAACCGTCACCCGTTCGACTTCGGATTTTCTGAATTAAAAAAGGAAAGGGGCCCACACGGGCTGAGCTGGACGGGCCCCACACGCGGGCCTTCTTCTTCCTTCCCTTCTGCTCCCCTGTTCAATTTTCTGGGAAGAAAACTCCGGCGTCCTTCCTTGGCCTAGCTCGCTCGCTCAATCTCGCCGAAGAGGGAGTTACAGATCCTCCATGGCACCAATTGAACAAATAGCCGAAAATCAGCCCAATTCTACAAAACCCCAGCCAAGACACCTCGAGGCAGACGAATTCGGGTAAACGAAGCCAAGAAAAGTAGCCCGGAGCGATGGAGAGGTGAGCATAGATCTGAGCGAGGAGGAGAGCGTAGATCTGAGCGAGCATAGATCGGAGAGCGTAGATCTGAGCGTGGAGGAGAGCGTAGATCTGAGCGAGCGTAGATCGGAGAGTGTAGGTCTGAGCGTGGAGGAGAGCGTAGATCGGAGAACGTAGGCAAAGGAGACGACGGCAGCGCCAGGGGCGGCGACAGAGACGACGAAGGTGTAGATCTGAGCGAGCGTAGATCGGATACCGGCTTGGAATTGGAGCCGTTGGAGAGAGGGAGGAGGGCGACGGAGACGGAGACGACGGAGGTGGAGTTGGTGTCGGCGTCATCGAAGTCGGAGGAATCGTCGCCACAGACGATGACATCATTGTCTTCTTCTTCGTCATCATCCTCGTCGAGAACGAATTGTGATCGTGCTTGGACAGAATGAATTGAATTGAGATAGAGAGAGGGGTTAGGTTATAATTATGGACATTTTGCTAAATTGTCCCAAACATGGGACACTCCCCTAATTTGAGCCAAAATTTGCGCATGTGGCGCAAATTTTCTCAATAAAAAATGTTCACAACGGCCACACCATGCTATGGTCGTTGCGGCCAAGGTCAGGGTGATCATTACGTGTTTGGTCTTTGCGACCAATATGTATTTGGTCGTTCCGATCAATTAATTATATGGTCGTTGCGATCAATTATGCGCTAAACGGCAATTTCACCCTGTGCTAAACCGAATTTATGTATATAAATAGGTAAATTATCTTATCAATTACTCCCTCCGATTTTTAATATAAGGCATTTGACTTTTGTACACGTAGATTAAGGAGCTAAAAACTATATAAAATATTAATTTCAAACATCAAATTAGAGCACCAATTGCTCTGTTTTCTCTATTAATGTAAGATTGATTCCACAATTCTTTCAGTTCATGTTTCGCCACAGTTTGTATTTCCCCCGCCCAATTCAGCCTCAACTCTCCTCTTCTCCAGTTCCAATCCAGAAGACCGAGGCATCAAAGCATTGCTTGCCAGACCAACTCCGATTCCTCTGCTACGGTGAAGCCCCCTCATGGCATTCGTTATATTTATATTGCCCTTCACTACTGTAAAGTCCCTCGTCGAAGCAGTGCTTCTCAACAGTGACCAAATATCTGGGAGGAGGAGATCTGAGTCCAATTCATAACGTCTTGATCTGGAGGACAAGAGAGTATCTTCAATGGAACCAGCAAGAGATGTCATCTGTGTGGAGAGATCGAGGGCAAGGAAATCCAATTCAACTCGTCTTGATCTAGAAGATGGAGGGATAAAATATGTAGGGGCATTTGGGTTTTTTTTTTTTTAAAGAGCTGGATTTTCATTTATTTTGGATGGTTAGGTGCCGGTGGATATGTAGCTAATTAGACTTGTATAAAATGGCCAGAAAATTAAGCAAGGGAAAGAGGATGCAATAATTACTCAAGAACATGAAAAGACAAATGTTGATTGCTGCCTTATTTCCTGTCCAAAATGCCTAAAATGTCATTTTATTTGGGACAGAGGGAGTACTGATTTTAGGATGCATGTGATTAAGTTCCATCCAAAAGAAATACAGTATGATATGGGAAGTTTTTAATAGAAGATTTAAACATCAGATGCACAACTCCTACTGCCTACTGGCTACTAGTTTACACAAGAACGGAGTTGAACAACAAAAGTATGTTTGTTTTATACTCAACAGTCAACCATAACAAGATAGCACAAATCATGCATCATTCAAAGAATTACAGCTTTCTTATTTCCTCCACAGGCTGATGGAACCTAAGAAAAATATGAATGTATTCCCTTGTTCATACTGGGGAAGAGCAAAAATTCAATATGCATAAAAGATATATTGTATAAGACCTGTTGACACTAGATTTTACCCCGGACCAAATTCTCAAAGGAAGACAACACAACTTTCTAGATCTTCCTCACTTCAACTGCTGTTCAATAAAACTTTGGTAGAGTTTGACACATTACCTCGAGTGCAAGTGGGGCTGATATGGGAGCATCCACCTGCTATCGATCCAGAGATCGTAGGAAGAGTAATGCAAGAGCTCCGGGACCGCATTCACGGTGATCATCATACAATTGTGCTGTAAAAAGATGAGGATGGCAAGCCCCGAGTTCTTGGCAACCCTATTGAGTCAGTACTGGTGCTGTATCCCTTTTCTGCATTTTCCACTTCAAGTGGCAATTCATCCAATGTCTACAAGAAGATAATGTATTCACAGGAAATAATTTCCATTAGCTACATAGAGATATCTAATAGGCCATGAAATTCAAAAGATTTTTCTGTCTTGGGCTGTATGCAGGTTCATTTTCCAAATTTTATCTCAGTGCAGATGCAATTGAAGAAATTGCTGATGGGTCACCTGGAATGCTTGTTGGAGAACTCGAAGGGTCTCTCGGGCACGCTTTCTTTTAATTGCCACATCCTCTGGTTCCTTCAGCATTTCGTCAAATCCATTCTCTCTGATTTCGGACCGAAAGGGAAAAACATCATCGATGAATAAACAGCTTGATAAAATAAAATTTGTCTGATAATGCCCATTGATTTGCATTTTAATTTGCAAGCAAATGGTTGTCTACTTCACCTGTAAAGTTTTTCAATCAAGACATTGTGAAGCTCACGCCTTGTATGATTGACCTGGACACAACTACAGAAATCAGTCTAACAACCATAACCTACAAACAGTTTTAGCATTTCTGTTTGTAAGGTTGTAGAGAAATATAAGAGCAGGGTAGCAAAGTCCTCGCAAAGCACTAACCAAGAAGTGCATGATAGCTTTGGGAACCAAGTCCTCGATATTTTTCCTGACAATGTCAAAATAAGATGACATCAGTCGCTTGATGGCTTCCATTTCAATGGCCTCTGAGTCTGAAGGAGTTTCTGAAGACCTCAAAATTGTGGGTGGCTAAGGAAAAAAAAGAACAAGTCAGTCAACCAATTTCGAAGCATTGGTAAGAGATTTCATACGATCTGGAAAGAAAAATATTTGTATTTTTAAAGCACATCATAAATCACCTCTCTCAAATGAATCATTGTTGAGGCACGCTCTGTGACATATGATGGTCCATTCGACAAAGCCTCTCTGCTTGATGCTCGATTCTCTCTTCCAGTGAAAATTGAGGAGATGCCCCAGCCAGCGCCAGCTGTATTTCAAATTCAAGAGTCACCAAAGAATGTTAACTTCTTGAACATATGAATGGAAACAAGGATCTTGAAGTTCGAAAACATTTTTGATGGTTAAATAACAAGTTCAACATCAAACCTAATAACCAAAGACAGTTAGGACACAAGCACGCAACTTTATATTTACAAAGGCCAAAATAGTAGCCTTGCTTCACCAATAAAATAGAAGAAATTAGACCAATTTGACATTCACAGCTACATCTATTACCTTTCCTTCACCAGACAAGTTGAGTTTCAAGTATATTAATTATATATAGCGGCTTGTCTCGAACTTTCAGATTTTAAATCCACAACTCCATTACAAATTTCTTACACTCCCATAATCAATAAAATAACATCACTCGACGTTATAGATGTTCACTTGAAGGGGGGGGGGGGGGACGAGTAAAGTTTCAGGTACAAATTGAATGCAAGCATAAAACAGCACTTTCTCCCCTCAAGTAAAATAAACTCAAAAGGTGGGGAAAAAAGTGCTGATAGCCAAGGCATGGAAACATGTGCACCACATAAATATTGATGTTCAATATAGGAAGTTAAAAGGGTAAACTTACAAGTTGCCCGACTTCTCTCAACATCTCCATTTGGACGTGCTCCCTATTGAAAACGGATGAAAAGTTCAGGGACTCTAATAGTTACAACTTACAATTATAGAGAGTTTCAAATTATTGCTACAGGGATCAATTGCGCAAAGTACTGAGTACACTGGGATAAAAAGATAAAAGGTACGCATGTGATATAATCTTGTTCATTCAAGTTTACAGCAGATGTCTCAACCTTGCTTCTTGCTTTCAAAGAAGCTATAGGCTCTGAGAAACTACCAATAAAGAAACAGAATATCATTATACCTGCTCTGGGATCACTCCATTTGGTGGGGACCTGATAAATCCATTTGCTGTGGATCGAGCAACAATGGGTCTAGAATGGGAACTTCTTTCAGGTTGCACTGTATCTAGTTCTCTACCATCCTAAAAGACAAAGATAAACGAAAAGTAATGTCACACTGAATATAAAGTATGTGGAACAATTGGAGGAATTAAAAGACCTTTTCAAAGAATGAATACCCTTTGTCTAGGAGCTAGGTTTAACGCTCTAAGAGACCTGATATGTTGCTCTGCCTCCTGCAGAGCTTGAGCTCCGCCAATAAATTTTGGATGAGAAGTATTGATGTAGTCCATCTACAAAGAAAGAGAAATTGTTAAGCTACGGGTAAAAATGAACAAAAGAAGCCAACATAAAGTTGGACAAGTAACGCCTAATCTTCATATGATATCTTAAGGAATAAACAACCAGCCTTGATAGAATTACATACAGATAAACTGAGAATCTGATTCATAAGTCATAACCACAACTATGTTCTGTCAGTTTGCCTTTTCTACCAATACCCTTCAATTCAAGGAATCATTTATGTTTTCTAAAAGGAGTCCAATTGAGTGAGAGAAAATTTGCCAAGTAAACCAGGACAGATATTCATCAGACTCACCATGCTGAAACTGTAGTTTACTGCAAAAAGGAGCATAGTAAAACAGGTGATTTTAATCTTATCTCAGAGTTAGTATCTTTTAACTCGCTTTTTCATGTCAGAATGAGAGAGCATGCTTTCATTATGAATATACATCACAGACACTTCATGTTACCCTAGTCATCTAATCCTGTCAAAGACTCAATGGTTTAGACCAGTTAAGTTGAGAAATAAACTTTTTGTCAGCTTCCGAGGAGTAACATATTCATGAATTTAACCATAATCAGATAAAGCCAGTGAAAGAACTGGGAGGGCCCTTCCATGTTAACAAACCTCCATTTCAATAATATGGGCAATAATGCTCTCTGCAGGCTGAAGATTTTCTCGCAAAAATTCTCCTGTAACTTCGTCAATTCGGCTTTTCAGGACAGGAAAACGATGCAGCTCACTGATCATAGAATGGTGGCTCATCTAAATTTTCAAAAGGTAAACAGCTTCAAGGAATTAGTGCTGCCTACAGGAGAAAAGAAAAAAGTTGGATCCAGGAATCTATACATTGCATAGATTCAACAGGAATCTAACCTTTACTAATTCATTGTATATAAACCTTGCACACTGAAGACCCGGGTCCAACAGACGAGCTATTTGTTTTCGGACAAGGAATTCAAATGGGACCTGCAATTTTATGATTTAATCTGATTAATACAGAAAGCATACCCGCTTATGAAAAATAAGGATTCTTCTTTCTGAACTTTAAAGTTTTCACCTCTATGAAGATTAACAGATCTCAAAATATATAAACATATCTCCACGAGAAACCGATGCCTTGCTTTTTCATATGAACCCTATTTCATTCTGGTCCTAGCCCAGAAAATTTGAGGTTTATGGAACGATCCGAACAGATTTTTTTTTTTGACACTGTTTCAATCATATATATATTGACAGAGACCACTAGGAGCAAGGATCTCGCTCCTAGGAAAACCACTCAAGCAAGAATCTTGCATGAGGAAATGGGTAGAGAATCTCCAAATATGTATTCAACTCAATAACTCAAGTCTCCTTACAATCTGCAGGTTCTCCTCCTTGTATAATACAAAGCAAATAATTAACTCCTAAAACTGAATAATTAAAATTCTGGAAAATGGAAGAGAACATGGAGAAAGTGGAGGAAATGGGGAAACTGCCTAAAAATTAGGAATATGGGATCAGAAACTAACTTAATATGCAGGAAAAATGAAAGATACCAATTAAAACTAATAATTCAGTAGCTAGGTTTGTATATGTGTGTGTGTCTATGGAATACAACTCTCGGTCTTTCAAAAAAGCCCTCTCAATTTGCTCGGGTAAGACCCCCCGGACCCTGCTTTATGCAGGATTACACTAGATTGATAAGTATATGTGGAATATATTTGATCCAATTTAGGGCTGGGATGCTTAGAGGTGGGGGAGAATGAAGATAGCAGGACGTTCTGGTCCCAATTGAAGGCGCACCTAACGGCCTAAATCCCTCCATAAAAAAAGGAAAAAGATAATTGGCCAGGAAAAAGATGTATGTATTATAAACTCACCTCTGGGACAAACAAGGCAGATCTAGGCCCCCGTGCATTATGTATGGCAATTCGGATATCTTCATCTGATATGCCCTCACACGGATCCACCTCCTGAAGAATATAAGTAATTTCATTATTATTATTATTAATCCAATGATCTAGAATAGCAAACGTCCTCGAAACAATTCATCTAACAGAACCCGATTCTACAACTTCTAAGACAGTTTATTTAAGATGAAAGGAACAGTATAAAATGTTAGTGTGCATACACACCCAGAATATTCCAAATGACAAGCACAAAGCAAACCGCTTATTGGTTGAAAGCAACACAAATTACTTATAATATGCCAGAAATGGGGCACAAAATGGAATTTGAAAACTTCATGCAGCAAATTCTCAGAATAACTTCATCCTAATTTCATACAGATGTTATGCCTTAAGCAATATCCACTGATATTATAACATGCCCAAATACCTAGAAGCAGCATATTCACCTCTAGGCGTCTAACAAAGATGGACTGAAAAATATAATGGACTCTGGCTCCTCCAGAAAGCTCTGAGGTGGACATTTCATGGCTTTTCCCCTCCACCAGTGAAGAAAAAGCTGTCAAAATATGCGAATGCAGTCTTTCAAAAACGAAACACGCAAAAAAAACATCCAAGGAAAAAAAAGAGGGTTAAACTGCCAAATTGGAGAAGCAAGAGTTCAGAATAGGAGAAGAAAACAATGCTAAGAAGAGGGGAAAACTAAAGGACGTCATATATTAGGTCCATCATGATATGAAACTAAAGCATTTGTGTGTGTCATACCGTCAGAATACTTTGACAAGATATTCAAAAGAAGTGTTCCCTGACCAGCCTGAAACATATAGCAAGAAATGAAAAATCAAATCAGCACGTTTGATAACCATCTCAGTTATACAAGGCAAACAACGCTCACAATCAGCAATTTTAACCAGTGAAAATAAAGCAGTAATCGAGAAACAAGTACATATATCCAACATTCCAACATCATAACAAATTTTGTTATGTATTAAGAACAGGTTTCTAAATGACTATTTAAGATGACATAAGATCCACTTTGCAGGAAAGACCACATCTTTTCATTATTTTCTCACTTTCACAGAAAGCTACAGCATGCAGGCTATTTCTGGGTTTGGAATACATGAAAGACTGCAATCAAAACAAAGTTGATATTACGTACATGATAAAACAGCTTACTTTAGATTCTGTAATCTCCCCGTAGCTAGCATACTCCTTTGTTACTGATATCAACTGTGAGCTTATGCGAGACTTCAACCCTGGAAGATGTTCTCTAATATGCTGTACTAAAATCTGAACACAAGGAAGTGTCAGAAGCAAATTATAAGATGTTACAGGATAAAACATGAACTCAAAATTATCACCTGGTTTAGCTTCTTTGCCAGCTGTTGAACACCACAACGGTCAGCAAGTCCCATATATGCCTGTCTAACAGCATATAAATGAATAAGTATGACAGTAGCAAGTCAACTAAAGCAGAAGTAACATATTATTGAACAGCATGGTCATACAGGGTGACTTCGAAAGAATTTCTCCTCAGCAGCTATAGCATCCTTAATGCTTTTCTGTTCCTTGATGTCCTGCCAAAAAAAAAAAAAAAAAAAAAATCAAGCATGCACTTGGTCTCTAAGAAATGACAATGCACACATTTTTGGACATTTTAATAAAATCCAGGTCCAGATATGAGCAAGTTTGAGGAGCCATTGGAGCAAGTAGAACGTTAATTGCCAATATCAGGCAGTGAAATCAAAGATATGATGAAGAAATACACATAGCAGTCAATAAACTCATTAATAAAGTATTCCCTAAAAGCATGAAAAAGTCAATATCATACTAGGAGAAAGATCAATCGACAGAGTCAATAACCAGATGAGAATGCCCAGAAACCCACTACTGAGAAGTAAATGGTATTGTTGACAAGACATTTTTTAAACTGATCAAGATTCGATTAGAAAAGCATTACCTGTTGGCTCCGGTTCACTACACCTATGTACCCAAGACGGAGTGGGATAACTTTCCCAATCAATAAATTGCGGGCATCAGTGCCTCTATCCATTATATCCAGCTAAAAAACAAGAAAAATTTCATCACTCAGTACAACTGAACAAAAACTGTCTCCAAATCATTTTCATCATGAAGCATGGATTCAGAGTGGTCAAACCTTTGTGATTACCCCAATAGTTCGACTTCCTGCATCAGGAAGATCATAAAACAGCTTAATGGATTATCAAATGGACCATATCAAAAAAATATACACATTTTGCAATTTGAAGAACACTTACCGTCAGGGTCAACATTTCCAGCTATCTGAAGAGCATCTGAATTTCCTAAATCTGAATTTGCTGGAGTAACTGCTAATATCATGCAACTCCGAGGCTTTATGAAATGAAGTATCATTGTCCTGATACGTGCTTCAATATCAGAGGGTTGGTCACCAACTGGGACTTTTGTAATGCCCGGCAAATCCACCAAGGTAATGTCAAGAACATATGGGGAGTAGATCTTCAAGTGTATCGGTTTGTCTGAAATGCCTTTATTCGCTCCAGCTTCTCTCTCAGTGAAAGCCTTATTTTAAGAAGGGTGGTGGGGGAGAGGAAAGTTTATGTCATAACACAGAATTCTGAAGATTGATTAACTACCTTGAATGAAACAAGAAGATCAAAGAAAGTCATCAATAGATTACATTTATGTGTCATCAAGGTTACCCGAAATTGGCAGATAAATCTTCCTAAGGAAGGCCAGCACATAAGGTGATTGTAGTTTTTACAGACTATTTCACAATTGAAAGTTGATAACAAAATTGATCAGCATAACAGATTTCACAATTGAAAGTTTTGGAATATCATACCGAAATTATCAGTAAAATTTTATCTGGAAGGCTTTCTTAGTTTGCCATACCCTAACCATCAGCAGTTGTCTATATACTACACAAGAGGCAAAACTAGCAAAGGATACAAATTGTGTTCAAGAAATCGGATTTCCCTAGGCACAAACTATCTAAATTAAGGATAGCTCAATTAGAAAGGGAACCTTTCCAAGAATCAAATGAATTTCCACCGGCTGAGAACACAAGAGACATTGCATCTAATGATTTATGGCTGAAGCTTCTCCTAAAAGCGAAAATCTGAAAATCCTGACCTAATTACTCATCAAAGAACAACACCGTCCCACAAATGTCAACGAAACTGAAAATTCGATCAATAAATGAAGCAGAGATATCTACCTGGATCTCATCATGAATCTCGGAGAAGTCATAGATCCTCCTCCCGGGGATATGCAAGAACTCGCCGTACTCCTCGGGGCAAGAGCCATCGGAACCAGGCTTCGTCTGGATAAGCTGCAACAGGAGGGGGCAGCGAGTGCAAATATCGGATCCCCTGGGAAGAAAATCGCGGCCGACAAGCGCTTCAAGAACGCTGGATTTGCCGCTGCTCTGGGCTCCTACGACGGCCACTTGAGGAAGGTCGATCGGGAGGGAGATACCGGACTGCGAGCAGATGTCATGGAGCTTATTGACTATGGGGATCAGCGTGTGGCCGAGAGGAGACGCCTGTGAGTCCGGAGATGTACTCTCCGCCATGGGAGTAGAGGGAGGAGGAGGAAAGATGGAGGGAGGAGGAAAAAGAGTCGATAATCCTCGGGGGGGAGAATTGAATTGGCGCCTCAAGGATTGGAGGGGCGAAGGGGGACTTCTTGGTGGGAGGGTTGAAGGCGTCAGTTGATAGCTGGGAGTGGGAGATCGATTTCCCCAAAACTGAGACTCCTCTCAGCTCACCGCTTTTCGGCGGTTGCTAAGTGAGAATAATTGGGTGCTGAGAATTGCTTCTTTTTGTTGTTTTTTTTTTGGGTATATCTAGGGAAAATAGTTGGTGCTCGTTTGTGAATTTGGGGAGTACACTTTGTAATAATTTAATTTATAAGAAAATAGGTTAAGGGGAATTGAATTTTCTATAATTTAAAAAAAATTATGTTTGGATAAGTTTAATATCTTATAAATTAAAATTCTGCGTTTTGTTTGGTCACATATGAATTTTCATGAGAATTTGTGTAAAATTACTTTTATAACCCTTATTAATAAAAAAAACTATTTATTTAAATTATGGGCAAATACGTAATTTATGATTTAAAAAAAACAAGAAAAGATTTTTTGAAATAAATAAAAAAAGGGTGGATTTCAACTTACCCACTCCATATGATAATTTCAATTCCTTCATTTTGGTGGAATTGGAATTCCGAAGCATTCTACTTCCTAAGTTTTTTAAAAACAAAAATCTAATCCAAACACATGTATTAAAATCTACTTCCTAGGTTATTTCAATTCCTATGTTTTTTAATGTAATCCAAACGAGCACTTGTTTTAATCAGTATTTTTGCTGAGGTAAATGAAAATATTTTTTTTTATTAAGTAAAAATTCGAATGTCAGACAGGCCTGACTCATCGAGAGGCCGACAAAGTCGGCAGACGACGAACCGTCAAATGTACAACCTAAAAGTACAAGAAACCAGATAACAAGCGAAATGAAACAAGCAGAAATAAACTCTACAACAAGACGATCCAAGAAGACCAACACCAAAGAAGTTGAGGAAGCCGTCGAAGAACGAAGCCAAGCACCACCAGATAGTAGCACCGCGGGCCAGCGGTATAGCAGGACTCTATCTCCTGTGGGTTGTGCGAACGAACTCCAAGGAAACTCAATCCCGGATATGGAGTCGCCTAGAGCGCACCACCACGACCCCAGCCAGACCCGACTCCGGACTCCACGCCCCCCCCCCCCAACCAAGCAGAAGAGCTCCTAGAACCATCGGAAGCAGAGCCGCAAGCTGCTCGAGCAAAACGCCAACAAGATTTCACCTACAAAAATATCGTCAAGCCTTTGCGGGATTTAGACAAACCCTTTTGGGTGGGTTTACTCAAACTCTTTCGGGAGTTTATCAAGACCCTTTCGGGATGTTTGAACCTACAAAACGAAAATATACACAATAGAATTAGAGTAAATTAAAATTCTCATTTCAATCCCTTGGGCCCGAAGGAAAGAAACTTGGGCCCGAAGGACCACAATCTTGGGCCCGAAGGACCAAAATCATAGGCCTGAAAGACCAAAAGCTTGGGCCCGAGGGAAAAGGACTTGGGCCCGAAGGACCACAAGCTTGGGCCCAAAGAACATAGGAGATCGGGAGACAGCCGCGAAACAATAATCAACGGTGACTCCGGTTGAACAGAAGAGGCTTGGCCGATGACAACAAATGGTGGTGACACCGGAGGGATGTCGGATACAGGAGCAGGATGAAGCCACACTGATAGAGAGCCACCAGGAGGAGGCAAAGACGGTGAGGAGGACAAGAGGAGGCAGCGGAGCGGACATGAAGCCCGACACCAGCGAACCAAACCAAAACCACCAGGAAAAGGACTAGTCGCAGCAAACTTGGGGTCAAGACCAGAAGATGGCCAGGGGTAGTTGAACCGGCAAAACGAGCCGAATCGAAACGACGGAGACTCCAGAAGAAGACTATAGAGACACGAAACAAAACAAATCGAGAACTGGAAGTCCGAAATTGGGGAGATTAGGAATTGGACACAACAGCCCCAAATCAAAGCAAGACCGGGGCCAAACTCACCAAACCTGATGAATAAGGGAGAAGATTCACAAGGGAAACATCTACACTAGAGATTTGAGTTAGGGGTTGAAGAAGGATAGACCAACAGATGGATTCGAGGGCCACCGAGAGCACCATAGTGCGATAGTCAGAAGAGGATTGAACAAAAGCAGTAGACAAATTTCTAGAGAGAAGGGAGAGCCCTTCTCTCTAGAAAACATGTGTAGCTGACTTTTTTTACAACAAAAGCAATCTGGTAAATGAAAATATGAAATAATGAATATAGACTTATATATTTAAAAAAAATCAATTTAAATGTTACCTTTTTTATGCAAGTGAAGAATGGGATCGAATGCATGATCGAATCCATGCATGCTGAAAATGTGGTTATTAAATGAAGGCAAAACATGTGTAGCTGACTTTTTTTTTTACAATATTTATGTCTATTTTTTATGATTTAACATAATATTTATCAAATATTAAACATATTAACTTCACTTAAAAAAGTTCATCCATGCAGTACGATCCTACGATCCGATCCTTACACCATTTTACCGATCTGATTTAGAATCTCGATTTTAATAACATTGCTTTCAATCTTATTATCTCATTTCCTTTGTAATTATATAGTTATTATGTTGTTATTTTATCTTGATTGATCACCTAGCCTGAGTTGCATCTAGATGAGGGTTTCGACTACCTCTGCTCCTGCGGGTCAAACCTCTATAGTAGCAAACACGTCTCGATGAACAAGTTGGGAGTCTGGGTTATGTAAGGAATCGACAGGTAAGAATCATCTCTTTTAGTGGAAGCGATAGTTGGGTTGACAACCAGGTGACACGTCGACGATGCGGGAGAGATGTTGATCTACGTGCTATGGAGACTTGGGACCTAATGCTTCTCGAACCCCATGTAAGAGTTTAGAGATTTGGTAGTGATCGAATCAAGAAGCTATTCAACTATGTACACTAACCGGTCCCTAGAGTAATAATAAGAAGATCCTGAATAACCAACCATGTCAAGATAAGTAGATGACATCGATCCCATCATATTCATTCAATCATCATTACTATTGTTTTACCTTGCTTACAACTGCATTCACATCAATCACTTGCTTTGCTGCTCTGTTGTGTTCTTTTCTCTTTATTTTGCATAGTTAACAGGAAATCGTACTAAATACACGCTCTTTGTGGGATTGACACCAGTACTTATTCGCTATACGAGTGTTGAGTATTGGTTATTTATCTTTGGCGAGAATCAAGGACTAGTTCACCGCTCGTCAAATTTTGGCGCCGTTGTCGGGGTGCGCTGTTGAAATTTAGTATATTTTCTTGTTAACTATTATCGAGGACCTATCTGACGATCTTTGGCACCTTGCTACTAATATGTAAAAATGTCAAGCTTATTTCAGGTCCCAGGAGAGAAGTTTCACCATTACCTTGAAAGAGTAGGACTCTTCATAAACAACCAAGGTTCTCATCTACTAGAAGGGATAGTAGCGTGTGTTCTGGAAGGCGCCACTCCGGAGATACAAATGCGATTAATATAGATGTCCTTGAGTAATGAAGAAGACCCATGGTGGTACATCATGGTCACATTGGCACATCAAGAACAAGAGAAGGAGAAAAGCACAGAAAATTTTTCTACCCAGGAAGGCGAAGGGGCCACAATGTTGAATCTATAACAATCGCTAGGAGAATATTTTCACCAATACATCATGAGGGTAGAAGATGAGTTCTTTTGTAAGGAAGACATGACAAGTTGCATACTTGAAGGAATGAATTCAGAATCGAGAAGACTCGTTGAGTCCATGAGGACCATGAGCAACGGGAGCCTCAAGAGGTTATAATGTTTTGAGCTAATGGAACTTTTCTACAGGATGGGCAACCAAATTATAGAAGAGCAATCATTTGCTCCGACACCCTATCCCGCAAGCCAACATGCAACCAAAGATGAAATTTCCGATTACAAGGAGAAGGATCTAGTCACTCTTTTGATTGTCTTGGTTGCGATTTGAGCGTGAATCACCAGTGGATCAGAATGTGGCATCTGAACTTCGTTGGCATCAACCGTGAAGAACTGGATTTCTTTTTGCGGTTTTTGTGCTATTGTTCGTAGTGGGGGGATCGCTAGTTCGAAATATAAATATCAATAAAATATCAAACCAAACCAACTCCCTGTTCAAGCAAATAAAATACAAGAATCTCTACCGATGTAGCAGTAGGGAATTCAGGATCGAATCCACGAGGAGGTATGTCAGCGGTTCTTAAGCTTGCAAACACGTTCGATTTCGACTCCAGAAGATCACTCGATATCGAGTAGGTCAGTCGATATCGACTACAGTTCCAGTCGATTTCCAGCAAATTCCTGCAGAAGACAAAATAGGCAGTCGACGTCGAGTTGTTCACTCGATATCAGGTCAGTCACTCGATATCGACCTCTGCAGTCGATTTTGAGTCTTTAACAGAAACTGTAAAGTAACCAAATTTTGTCGGAAAAGTGTTCGAAGAAAGTAAGAATGATGATGGAAGGATGGACAAAATAAAAACTCAGATTTTTATGAACTCAATAAACTAAAGAACCTCCAAGATCGGGGATTCATTCCACAACGATAACCATATAGGACTTATGCCAAATTCATGAAAGATGATGCCTTTCTGTCAAATATCTTTCGTTACCAACAATTTGGTGATTAGAGGCTCTCGCATAAACCCTAAGAGTTACTATCCAATTTCATAATTAATCCAAATTCCCAATATGATTGGCTTTCGCTTCAATAATGCAAATAAGGAATTTCCTCAACTCTCGCAAATGATCATTCATAAGGGATAGAAGACGGAATCGCATAAAAATCATACCTTTGATGCATAAACTTATATGGCTATCGTCGGGCTCACCCCGACCCTAGAAGTAAGGGAACTACTCGCGCTTCATCATCATAGACATCATCATCATTGAAAAGAAACTACTTGAATTAAAATTTCAACGAAAGAGTACAACCGAACAAAGCAACTTCCCGCTCTTGCTTCCTTTCACTCCACTCGGCCTCTCTCTCTACCTAATTCTCTGCATTTTTTATTGTGTGTAAAACCGAATTTGAATAACTGAAAATGAATGTTCTTAGATTGAATGAATAAAACTCAGCCCTAATTACCTCTAATTATAGACTTCAAACCTCGCTATCCAAGGATAAGAAAATCAATCTTTATTCCTAAGATAAAACTAAATAAAGTAAATAACTAAAATCACTTTAGGTAAATATGAATTCACCATAAAGGATATAATGTCTGATAATAAAAGATAAAAGATCTCGACTTAGGATAGATGTAAACTCTTCGGATAGAATTCTATCAAAAACAACGTCAGATCTGTCTATATGGGTGTGCATGATTCGGTCCAAACCGAATTTTCGGGCCGAACCAACACAAACCGAACCTAACCGAAATTTTTCGGTTCGGCTTTCGGTTCGAGAATTTCCATTTTTCGGTTTCGGTTCTGTTTGTATTCGGTTTAGGTTCGGTTTGTGTTAAACCGAATTTTTTTATACACTACATAAATACATTGTATATATATTTGTATATTTTATATATACACACATACTTACTGTATATACATATATATAGTGTATATATACACATATATATACATTGTATTTGCAATTATATATATATATATTTTAATCTTGTATACTTTATAAAGCATACAACTACAATGTATATATATACACTGTATTTGTAACCGTGTATATATATATATTTATTTGTAACTATATTTGTATACTTTATATTGAAATATGTGAATATATGTGTATATATACTGTATTTTATATATATTTGTATACTTAATTTTTTTTAATGGAAATTCGGTTCAATTATGTTAAAACCGAACCGAACACAAACCGAACCGGCAAATAACCGAACCGAACCTAATACTTTCGGTTCGGCTTTCGGTTTGAAAATTTTGAGATTTTCGGTTTTGGTTCGGTTTGGTTCGGCCCGGTTCGGTTAGGTTTTAGACCGATGCACACCCCTATCTGTCTACAACAGCACTCGATATCGACCAGCTCATGTCGATATCGAACTCATCTCTTCTATCTCGAGCCAGCTCTACTCGACCTCGGATTTTCACTCGAACTCTATCAATTCACTCGATTTGGGGCACTCGATATCAACCACTTATGTCGATATCGACCAGTCTGTGTCGACATGCTTTGTTCTTCTCCTGGCTCGATTTCTGGTGTCAGATTTTCACTCAATGTCAAGTCTTATGGTCGATTTCGACTCCTCAGTAGACTTCGAGTTCTTTTTCAGCTTTTCTTCTCTTCTCCAATTTGCTCCAAATTTATTTCGATCTCTGCGAAATAACATAAAAACTCGTGTAGACCTCTATATTTTGCAAATAAATATAAACTACAATAATCTTATGCTTTCCCAACCAATATGCATGAAAATATAGATAAAATGGACATAAAAGTAGATGGAAAATATGGCAATTTGCGCGCACATCAGCTATCTTTCTGTTGGCCGTGGATGGTGGTTGTTTGCCTTCCCTCTCAAAGCTTCATCTTTTCTGATTATTGGATTTGGAGATGGACGGCCTTGGATGGCGGTTGTTTGCCTTCCCTCTCATAGCTTCGTCTTTCCTGATTACTGGATCTGGAGATGGAGGGCCCTCCTACCAGAGTATTTATGTGATCTTCTGGATCGGGGATCCGGTTGGCCTTGGGCCTTTCGGTCCTAGCTTGGTTTTGAGGTGCTTGATTTACTTATCCTTGCACCGACGGTGCTCGGTTTTGATGTTGGTCGTGCCACCTTCGCTCTTTGCCTTTTCCCTTGTTCCCTTGAGGATGATCCGGGCGATCTTGTTGTGGTTCCCGTTCCCTAATCTGGTGTTGGGAACGATGAGATGGTTGGTTTCTATTTTGCTGATCATCCCCTCAACACATATAATCCCGCATCGGCTGATCTCTTCATCCCCGATCATCATCTCTCCGATGGGATTGTTGACCTTGTTCTTCAATGTTCATGTAGACCTCGTCGCGACGTGAGTGAGATTGTCGGTCCAGACATCCTATTTTTATGGTTGGCCTACTCCTTTTTCATTTCAAAACTTTTCAGCTAGCTTTTTGAGAAAACCCATACGCTAGCAAGAGGTTGCAAATTCTTCAACTTGTATCTGTTGTGACACTAAATCTCTCAACTTGTCATAGTTGTCGGGTCTTTTTCCGAAAACATATGTCTTGAAATCCCTTTTATCCAAGTTCCCCATGAGGATTATTGTAGCAGATTGCTGGTTGAAATCTGGAATTTGTAC
This sequence comes from Persicaria maculosa, assembly GCA_963922045.1. Lineage (NCBI taxonomy): Eukaryota > Viridiplantae > Streptophyta > Magnoliopsida > Caryophyllales > Polygonaceae > Persicaria > Persicaria maculosa. The sequence goes on from OY998271.1 coordinate 43,026,923, forward strand.
CACGATACTAATGAATCGAGCAAAGAAGTGCCCTAGAGTTTCATCCACCCCTTGCTTAATAGAATTCAGGTGAAGCATTGTCTTCTTTCGAGATCGTGCGTCGCCAAAATGTGATTTGAATATTTCAAATAACTGAGCAAATCTGGCGACCGAGTTTCGCGACAGATTTGTGAACCATGTTAAGTCTATCTTTGCTAATGTGGATGGAAATGTTATGCACACCATAGCGTCTGATTCCCATGGTGGTCACGAAGTGACACAGATCCTCTGAATCGGTAGTACCATCATATTTCATCAATCCGACTTCTCTTTAGCACTTAGGTATGGGTATTTTGCAAATGTCCGAGGTGAACACGGATGGAATCATTTCTGCATTATCAACCTTCATGTGAGTGGAATCTGAGTGCGTGGAGGTAGAATTATCTGAAGACAACTCTCCACGATGATGATTTTCTAACCTTAGGGTTGTTGAGTTGATGGAGAAGGATTCACCCTATAATAGTTGGGGGGTGGGGGGTGAGGGTTGTCGTGGATATCTTGTGGCATCCCGTTGTAAGCTGGCCCATACCGGTAAAAATGAGGGCTGCCATAGTCGTGGCAAAACGGTTGACCTTGATAGGGCTGATAGAAGCACGCCCCCCCCCCCCTCCCCGTATGCAGTTCTACTGAAGTCGTACATTGGTTGCCCAAAGGGTGGGTACCACGCTGCCTGAGGGCTCGCATATATAGTAGGCGACGCATTCCTCATACTGGATTCGACTGTCTCATGAACGAGGCTTGCATTGTTAGGGTCGTTATCATAATTGTAGCTCGTGATTTCCCTGTGACGCGTGTGAAGATAGAAATGACTTTGTATGTGATTAAAAATTTAGTAACCTGTTTATGAAATATTAATCTCAAATAATAACAGTTGTAAATTTTCTAGAGGAAAAACAAGATTTCCCCCAGGAACCTCTTAGTGTGAAGAGGTTCCCACAAATAGCGCCAATGACGAAATCCCCATCTATTTATACATGTGTCATCCTATGTGTCCATTTTAATTAATGATTAAATTATTTTTTAGTATAAATATTCAACCTCATATCTTGCAAATCTTATCATTTTACTTTAAATTATTTTATAAGTATTTTATCTAAAAAAAATATAGATTAGATTAATTTATATGAAAGAAAGTTAAAAATTAGTTTTATCAATAACGAAATTGATTAATTGAAAATTTTGAATTTATCCAATGAACGAAAGTTATATATATTATAAATAACGAAAGTTAAATTGAGTTTTATCAATAACGAAAGTTAAATCAGCAAATGAACTACTCATTCAAATCTTATGATAGACATCTTGCGAATGAGATGGTAAAGTTTAAATAGTTTAATTGAAAAAAAAAAATATTTACCATATAAAAATATCGACACTACTAGGAAAAGTATTAGAAAATTAAAATAAATTATTTTTCAAAAGGTTAGATTAGTTTTATTACTAACGAAAATTGATTAAATTATATAGGGAGAACCAGTTTATATATATTCTATTAAATTATTACACAATCACATTAACCAATAGATATAATTCAAATCAATAAGTGTTTATCTTTAACAAACAACTAATTTATAAGCCAAATTTATGCAAACATTGGTCACGTACCAAATAATTTTGTTTATCTTTAAACAATCACATTAAACAATAGAAATAATATAAATCAGTAAGTGTTTATCTTTAACAAACAATTAATTTATAAACCAAATTTATGCAAATATTGCTCACGTACCAAATAATGATTTCATATCTTTTAGCCACATCATTTAACTTATCGTTAGTAACAATCAACAATTAATTTAAATGATAAATTTTTATCATATCTCAATTAGTTACATTTTGATAAATGTTTTGAATAAATCTAATAATTCTTTAAAGTTTAACCATAAAGATATTTGATAATAAGTAAATGTAATTTAAATACTCCCACCCACCGTTCTATTTTTTATTTAATTTTCTAATATGCTTTTTAATAAGTTAAAATTATATATAAAAATTATCATTTTAAGTCCATGTATTTTAAAATGGAGGTAATATTAACTATTGAAAATATTAAATTTAAATTGGATGTATAGGATTTTCTAAACTAAACTCAATATGATAAATTTAGATTGATATGGAAAAAATCAAGCTAAAACTTCATAGATGGATTTACGGAAAAATATCCATTTATTATTAAATAATAAATTTATTTTATAAAATATCACTAACAAAAATTGATTAAATTATATACATATAGAGAGAATCAGTTTATATATATATTCTATTAAATTATTAAAGAATCACTTTAACCAATAAAGATAATTCAAATCAATAAGTGTTTATCATTAACAAATAATTAATTTATAAACCAAATTTATGCAAATATTGCTCACGTACCAAATACTTTTATTTATCTTTAAACAATTATATTAAACAATAGAAATAATTCAAATTAATAAGTATTTATATTTAACAGACAATTAATTTATAAACCAAATTTATACAAATATTGTTCACGTACCAAATAATTTTATTTATCTTTAAACAGTCACATTAAATAATAGAAATAATTCAAATCAATAAGTGATTATCTTTAATAGACAATTAATTTATAAATCAAATTTATGCAAATATTTCTCACGTACCAAATTATTCATATATATATATATGAAATTAAAATGTCAAAAAATAATATTTATATAATATTTATGATTTTACTCAATTTGTGCATGAATAATAAAAGTCATATAAAAAAATCGCGAAAATCACGGGGAATAAAACTAGTATATTTTAAAAAAATTCTTCATTATATATAAACTCAAAATAAATTTTCTCTGAGATAAAGATTTTACCTCGTCTAAAAAATCAAGCGGCCACCGGAGCCTAATTTCAGCCCAATATTTGTGCACTGGGCTAAGCGCATTCAAGTAATTGCTGTGCCCAACAAAGCTATATTTGACCCAAATTTACAGCCCCTACCCATGCATCTCGCAAGCTCAGTGTGTTAAACATTACTCCCTCCGTTCGGAAATAAATGATGTTTGACTATTTTGTACGTAATTTTAGGAGCTATAAACTATATAAAATCTTATTTTTTTTTAATTATTTTTTTTCATAGTTTAATAGTTAGTACTAATAACTATTAAACTATGAAAAAAATTAAATTAAAATAAATAAGATTTTATATAGTTTTTAGCTCCTAAAATTACGTGCAAAATAGTCAAACATCATTTATTTCCGAACGGAGGGAGTAATAGTTAACACATACTAACCATCGGTTTCTTTAGATTCCAATTATATTAGGTTTATAATGCAAACAGATAAGGTGATTTTTATTTAGCATAAGTTTTATGTGTTTAAATTAAAGATATTTTTGGATTCCACAATATATTAATTACAATGCAATTGTTTCGGTTTATGTGATTATTCAGTTAAATTATTATTTTACCTCAATTTTATGAGATTTTTTTTGTACAACAAAAAACTCACATAAAACAAGACAAAATAATTACATTGTAATTGTTCATTTAAGACATTTTCTCCTAAAAAAATGAATAACGAGTATAATACTCGTGTTATGGAGCCGAACTAGTTAACGATTTATGTAGATTATGGTGGTGATAACACCTCATCAAAAATGTCTCTTTTAATAGTTGTTAGTTATAGAAGTCATAGTATATTAAGGAATAAATTATATACTAATTGAATATTTTGAATTGAATCACCTGATTAGAAAATGTAGAATATATATAATCTATTTTCACTTGATTGGTTGTAAACCTATTATTAAGTTGGTGATGATACTTCATAAAATGTATAATATAGTGGTGTTACACATAATAAAAATTGTTTCTCTTTTAATAGTTAGTTAGAGATTATAGATAAATTGATTAGAAAATGTATAATATATTAATAAAACACAAAAAATCTATTTTAATTTGATTGGTTGTGAAATCTATAATTATGATAGTGATACAGCTCATCAAAAATGCTTTCGTTTTAAATAATTGTTAATAAGAAGCTTATAGCGAGCTAATTAATAATGACATGAAACAAAAAAGCCCTAAAAGCTTTTATTTTTTTACCTTTTTTTAAAAATACTACATATTTCCGTCACCGCATGGGGGCCGGGCACCCCCCTGCCCCTGGTCGCCACTGAATACAATTTACCAAAATGTATCTTCCCAAACCGAGGTCGTGATCTATTGCTAGCAGTGGTGAATCTAGGAATTTTTGTAAAAGAGCTCGTTTGGTTAACAATTAAAAACCCTAGGAAGTTTAAATACCTAGGAAGTAAGATAAATATAGGTGTTTGGTTGCTTTTTTGAATACTTAAAAACACATGAATTTGGCTTCCTAGGAATTTCAATTCCTACAACATGGGAGAATTCTACTTACCTAGGGGGGACTAGGTAAGTTGCAATTCCACCTTTTTTATATGGAAAAAATCAACTTCCTCCATTTAAATTCCCTACCTCTTATAATGTAACCAAACAAAATTTTAAAATTCGTAGGAATTATAATTCATGGGAATTGAATTCATGGGAACTAACTTCCTAGGAAGTATACTTCTTATGTTCAACCAAACAAGCCTTAGGGGGCTAAAAGTTTTCCAAGAATTATTTTCCATGTATTTATGAAAAATATTTCTTTTTGTTTAAATATATTAGAAAAGACCTTAAATTTATGATTTAAATAGTCATTTTTAGTAAGAAAAAATAAAAATTATAAAAAGAATGATATATATATGTATATAAATTATTTTTTTGTTTAATTATATTGGAGAAATTCTTAAATTTATTATTTAATTAGAAAAAACTATAAAAAAATGAGTTAATGACGTTTGAACTCATGATCTCAAGATAATACATATGTTTCTTTACCAACTAAGCTAAGTTATCTTTATTATTTTTTTTGGTAAAAAATTATCTTTGTAATTTATTATTCCTTCTGAAAATATCTTTGTAAAAATTACTCAAAATCTCCAAAAAAAAATTTCTTCCTATATATATTTTTCTTCCGGGTTAGGAGGAAGTTTGAATCCCCTAGATCCGTCACTAACTGCTTGGCAAATTTTGTTCTGTTTAATTTTTTTTGATGGAATGTTCTGTTTATAAAATGCAAAAAGAAGCATAAAAAAGGAATATTACATAAAATGTACCTATAGACGTCAAGCTATCCTGAGTTCACACTAGCACGGATGCACATGCCTAACACAACGACCTCGAACTCGGTGTACAAAGTTCAATTTCTCAGTTGTTGAGAGACTCACATGGCTTCACCTTTTTAAGCTTTTGATTATTATATATATAAATAAGTTGATGTCCTACTCTTTCTATTGTTAATTGATTGTAGGTTAAAATTCGGTTAAAATTTCACTAGACTTATGTGTTCGACTTAATTAACGTATAATGCACTCGAATCTATGAACCTCCATATTATATGATCCTCCAATATTTCACATAGTTGGGTTTATTAACTTCTTCATCAAGAATATTCGTCGGTAATAACTCATTCGAATCAAATAAACATTTTAAAAGTGTTTGTTTAACTAAATTTTTATATATTTCAAATAATATGAATTTAAAATAAAATATTGTATAGATTATATAAATCGAATACTCAATTTTGACTCGGTCAGGCTGTAAAAAGAACATTTTGAAGGTGTTTGTTTAACTCATTTGAATACTGAATTTAAAATAAAATATTTTGAAATCGAATGCTGCATTTAAATCGAACAGATTGTAAAAATCAAATACTGAATTTAAAATAAAACATTTTGAAAGTGTTTGTTTAACTCATTCGATTCGAGTATTGCTTATTCATATATATTCAGTTCATTTAAGATATGAACGAGCTCGAGCCGGGCCTAATTTTGACTCGAGCTTAAAAACATGCTCATACTCGGCTCGTTTAGGAAATGAACGAGCTCGGGCCAAGTTTTTTCAAGCTCTAACCAGTTCTATTTGTTCATTATACAGTTGGAAATATTAGAAATTTCGTAAAATTCGAGCTATTCGAATGAGCCGAACTTTGGACCGAGTTTAAAAATGTGCTCATACTCGGCTCATTTAGAAAATGAACGAGCTCGAGCCAAGTTTTTATCGAACGAGTACGAGTCGAATTTGAGCTACTCGTGTTCACAACTTCACATAACACCCTTCTAAATCTAGCTTATTCAACATATGATTAAAATTTTCAGCCAAAAAAAAAAGAAAGAACAGCATATATATTTTAAAAGGAAAAACTAGTCTCGCTATAGCATGGGCATGCAGGTGCAACTTGCGAGCAAGTCAGTTCGTATGGCCTTAAAAAATACTCCAGAATTCACCAAATAGTGCAAAAAGGGCGGGGACCGGTCACAACACAAGGTGGTGAACTCACTTTGGTCCATGAAAACAATAGGAGGGCCCGTCCTCTCACAAGTAACCAAATTAAGTAAGATCAAACAGTTAAAATAAAGAATCTCAAAATAACGGCAATGCCAAAAGTATACATCAAGGACAACTAATGGACTTACGCAAGTCAGGCTGTCAAAAGAGGATCACTCCAGTCACTCACTTCAAGGATGGTGTCAACCTGTCAAAAGAAGGCCTAGGCTCAACCTTGGAGTCTAGGGGTTTCATAATCATGTTATGGGTTCAACCCTTTTTACTTTCATTTTCTTTAATGCATATATACTATATGCACCGGGTAATGGACGGATTCTGAATCCTTTTCAACTATAATACCACACATCTTGTTAGCAATCATTGCACTTGTTAAAAAAAATAGAGAAATTATAATGAAAGGCCGATCCTTTATTACAAAGCAAAAAAAAAAAAAAAAAAAAGAGGACAAGTAAGACTTAAAAAAACAACGGCAGATCCGCACTTGATGTATATTTACAAAAAAAAAGGAATAGCTATATTATAGGACAGATTCATGATCTGTCCTATAAGATCTCATAACTTGGATAGATCTAGGACCCGTTTGTATATTTTTTTTACAACTTATAATGATTACTAGGCATGTGTCAAACTGTTGGTGAAACGAACCCAAGATCCATTCGTATGAAGTGCATATAACACCTGCGTCGAGTGCATATAGCCACCAGGTTTTTAATAATATGTTTTATTCGATTCTTTTTCTTTTACGATAGGCAAAAAGTAGAAAGGTTTTTGCCTAGGAAAGATCAACCTTGATTATCTTTAGAGATGATGTTACAAAGCTCTCTAAACAAAGGGAGTGTTGCAATCATATAATTTCGAGTATCTTTAGCAATAAAATCAGCAGCAACATTTGATTCTCTATAGGAATGCTGGAAACGGATGTTGTTGAAGTTTCTTCTGAGTGTATGAATCACTTCTATCATTTTGAGAATTTTCCATTGCACTTTAGAACTTTAGAACTGTTGTTAAGTGTATTAATCACTCCTAAACTATCACCTTCAACAATGAGGTTCGTGATGCCCTTTCATATTGGAACCTTGATACAAATGCAGATAGCTGTTGTTTTTGTTTGTAACACTAATTTAATCGGGATCCCAAGATGAAAGATATCAACAACAACCTGACCCCTATATATAATTTCACAACATTCCTCCAACACTGTAATTGCCCGAGGGTTTTACAGAGCCACCTATGTTTAGTTTGTAGAATCCTCTAGATGGGTTTTCTCACGTAGAAGTAGGGGTGGACACAAATCCCGCAAATCTCGGGCCCGTCCCGGTCCCGTCCCGGGCCCGTCCCGATCCCGGTGGGATTTGGAAAAAAAATAATGAATCCCGTCCCGGTCCCGTCCCGCAAAAATTATGCGGGACGGGACGCGGGACGAACATTTCATATCCCGCAAATCCCGTCCCGTTCCGCATAATATATATATATTATATATAATACAATTATACAAAGTATATCAGTGTACATGTATATATACAATATATATAAACAGTGTATATATATATACTAATATACACACACTGTATAATCTTGGTATATATATACACCTTTGTTTACAGTATACGTTTGTATACACTTATATATAAACAGTGTATATATATATACTAATATACACACACTGTATAATCTTGGTATATATATACACCTTTGTTTACAGTATACGTTTGTATACACTTATATATTCAAACGTATACACTTACATATTAATTTATAAGAATGTATATATATACTGTATAATTATATATATAATATATGTGAAGGAAAATCATAAAACAAAAAATATTATAAGTTTATATAGATTACGTCTTTAAAAACCGCAAAATATATAGGAATTTTAGATTTTTTATACTGTTTTTTATTTGAGGGACAAGGCCCGTCCCGTCCCGGTCCCGTCCCTTCCCGTGAGGGACAAGGCCCGTGCGGGATTGAAAAAAAAGTAGTGAATCCCGTCCCTGTCCCGTCTCGCAAAAATTACGCGGGACGGGACGTGGGACGACCCCCCATCCTGTCCCGTCCCGCGCCCACCCCTACGTAGAAGCCTCTTGGTGTTTTTTCCCACCTTTGTAGCCTTGCCTTCCCTTTTTTGAGTTTGATTGTTTCTTCTAGTCTTTTTCAATTAAAAATGACTAACTAAATCACCAATTTAAGGTTTTTTTAAACATTTGTAAAGAAAAACACTTTTTCATATATACATACAAAAAGTTCACATTTTTTGGTAAATTTTGTTTCTCTATAAATTTTCTACTAAATAATGACAGTTCAAATAAAAAATTTAAGGTTTTTTTCAATATATTTAAATGAAAAAAAATTAATTTTCATATATTCATGTTCAAAATTTTTTTAGCCCCCCCCCCAAAAAAAATAACATAGATCCTTATATATGTATTTATCCCATATAAATAAATATATTTGGGTATCTTATAAATAAATAAATAAATAAATAAATAGGCAAAATTGGGTATATACCTATATGAAAACTTATTGGGAATATACCAATTAAAACCTTCAAATTGCTAATATATCCATCAAATCATTTATATTTTGTTTAATTATTAATTATATATTTAATTTAGACTATTGAATGTAGAAATTACAAAAAGTTAAATTTCAAACTTATTTAACTTTCAAATAATTATAAAAAAGAGTCATTGATTTCAAATTCTCTCAAATCAAGTAAGTTTCTACTCTAATGCGATTTTACACGAATAAAATAGATATTTTCCTCCTTTACTGTGGATTGTGGTCATTTAATTAATAACTTAATTATTTTGAATTATACCTGAAACGTGGTTTTCAAAATAAAATCATTGGATAAAAAATATAATTATAATTTTGTTGAAATTTAAATTTTATATTAAAAAATGTAATTGTGTTTTTTATCCAATAACTACAAATTGATCATTTTTATAGGGGGATTTGCAAAAATAACCCACTTTTGGGAAATCTTTGCAGGGTTAATCCAATCCGAAAAAAATTGCACAATACCGGATATCCGGGTGAAGGTTACAACCGGTAGCCGGTAACTGAGGGGAGCCAGGAAAGAGGGAAGAAAAAAAAGGAAAGAGGGGAAAGGGGACACAGAGGAGGAAGAAGACGCCTCATTCGGCGAGCTCGGGTGCCATGGTTGAGGCAACCACAAGAAAGGAGAAGGAAGGGGGTCGGGGGCGGCGGCTAGGGTTTCGATCTGAAGGAAGGGTTCGAGTCGCTCGATGGCATCGGCAACAACATCTTCACTCCCCTCGCTCCTCTCCGCCTTCACCACTGGAACCCTAGCGACATTGATTGCTCCTCACAGCGCCTATCCGGTTGCCGATGCTCAAGCTCTCCGAAAGGTATGTTCTCTGTTTTTCATTTGTTGGTCAATTTGGTTTCAATTTACCGCGAGTTGCGAGATCTGTGTGGCCTGTCACAAGCTTTTGAAAGTGCTGAAATCTGCGGAAGAAGTTGCTGCCTGAACTGAAGCTTAAAGGACGAAGGAGAACTGTGTGAAAAATCAGTAAAGAAAGGTGAATGAAACCAGCAATCGAAGATGGGTTATTACAATGAAATATCTAGTCTCTACCTTCTTAGTTTCTTATTATCAAATTTAAGTTATCACTAGGCCATTGGTGGTTTGTCTTCATTGGTAAAGCTTATAATTGCATAATGCGGGGTAAAACCATTGTTCATTGCTCTTCCCTGTTGTTTTTGTTGTTTAATAAGAATGGCCGATTCCAAGGAGTTTACAGCTGAGTTGTTTGATACATTAGCAAGGACACGAAATATTGGCACTTCAAATGGGATCAGCATTGACTAGGTGAGGATCTTTTGGGAGGATATGACCAGCCAAATTACCTTTAGAAGTGTCCAATTCCTTTTGCTTTAGATGGGATGAGAATTGATCTGCTAAGCAAACAAAAGTATTAACAATGCTATCGTTGTATGTGTGCTTGGTAAACTTGCAGTTGACATGTTCACTTACTTTTATTGACTTATTGACAATTGAAACTTAGCAACTATGAACATCTAGCATTGTGATTTTAGTTTTATATTATATTACGTGCTTGTAATGATCAATCTTTTCTGTTTCAATTGCCTTGACTACAAAGTGGTGCCGTTGATCTTCTAGATTGGACAAATGCAATTTTTTGTGTTGTTTTTGCTGAAGAAGCTACTACAATTGTTGTCTAAAAAAATTCAGGTGTTTAGAGAGAATCATTGCTGATAAGTATAGTTTCGAAATTGGTTGACAATTAAAATGAATTGCCGTAACTTTACTTGTAGTTTTTTCAGGAACAGGTATGTGCTTTTCTCGTGTCATGTATATTGTATTTGAATGACATGTTAATAGCAGTTCATGTCATGTACACGTCTTTGAATGACACGTTCGAATTCCCCTAATTACTAAATGTGTGAACCGTATACTCAATTACTCGTTATATAGCATAAGCGTTTCCAAGTGCATCCTAAGTGACACAAAAACGCACCGATCAGTCGACCAAGACGCACATAGTGCACTGTCATGTCAAAACTATCGACTATCATGTCAAATGTATTACTTGGCATGTTAATAGCATTACATGCCATGTACATCGACGTTGGCTGACATATTCGAATTTCCCATAAGTACAAAATGCGCTAACTACATACTGAATTACAAAAGCTGAAGCATAAGCGTCTCCAGGTGCATCATACTTGACACCAAGAAGCACTTTTTTAAGAGGTAAATATATAGATAGAGTAACGAAATTAAAAGGAAAGATGGAACCGTACGACGAGTCTCGTGATTTTGATCAATTTACAAGGGAGAAAGAAGATTTTGAACGTGTCCATATTTCCACTGTCTTAGCTTGTTCCAATAAGAACTCGGAGATTGTGATAAAGTTAGAAGGGAGAAAGAAGATTTTGAGATGGAGGTAGTAGTATATTAAAAATGTCATGTAATATGAGACGGAGGTAGTATATTACAACCATCATGTAATATATTACAACCATTAGCGGACTATAACAAGGGCAAAAATTTAATTCCAGGTTAAAGACCCTCTTCAAGTCCATGTATCTTTTCAAGGATCAATATACTTCCCGGACTACTAAATCCATCCTTTGACAGAACCCACACCAACTATTGCGAAACAAAACCAAGGCATCTTTATTCCAAGAATTACTAGCGTTTTTGGCAGCTAAAGAGCTAGAACTAAGAACCATTTCAACAAATCCGTTAGTTGTGAGGTTAGGAATTGAATCTTTTCATTGACACTTATTCAGTTTTACATGACACTTATTCAGTTTTACATGACACTAAAGACTTAAAGCACTATCTCCACCTGCACACTGATTTCCTGCCAACATTTTACATGACACTTATTCAGTTTTATATGACACGTATTCAATTTTATATGACACTAAAGACTTAAAGGACTATCTCCACCTGCACACTGATTTCCTACCAACGTTTTACATGACACTTATTCAGTTTTACATGACACTTATTAAGTTTTACATGACACTTATTCAGTTTTACATGACACTGAAGACCTTAAGCACTATCTCCATCTGCATACAAAGAAGGTTGGATGGTTAACTCATAGAAAGACCTTCCAATTCTCAAGATGGTTTGGGACCGACTAGGTTAGTTGTTTAATTGGGTGCATATCAAAGACGATGTACAAGACATGAACTGCTATTAACATGTCATTCAACCCTTAATTTTCCATTTCGACATGACAGCAAAACGTTTCAACATGTCACCTGTTTATTCAGACATGACATACAACAATTAAAACCAGCAAATAGCATAATATTATTGTTTGACATCAGATGCCTTGTATTTCTACTCCAATTCACAAGTACATACATATACATAAATCAAAACTAGGCCCATACTTGAAATCAAATGTTTATAATTACATTAGATAAACTACATGCTTCAAGTTCTTGAGATTTCCTTCAATTTGAAGTCCTAGTACCACCCAAGCTCCAAATCTGTCAACAAGAAACATATACAAGTTGAAGCATGCGTCTCAAGTTCTTGAGATATTATGCAACTAAGGAAAATAATAAAAACCTTCATCAGCTCTTCAAGAAGCCTAGGTGCAAGTTGAAGCATGCGTCTCAAATCAGCCTGCAGAACTTGGGACAATTCAGCAGCCTGTAGAACTGGGGACAGTTCAGAATAATTACTTACAAAGAATCCCTATCATTCATTGAGACATTTAAGGAATATATTAACAAGTTCAGTTAAGGTTATATTCATTTTACTAACTTGTGATACAAACATCATCTCCTCTCTTTTTTGCCTCCATTTCACTCAATCATCCCTCATCATCTCCTAAGCAACTAGTAATAGAGGCGTTTGTTGATGAAGAGTTAACTAATTAACATGACGCGTATATCCTTATACATGACGGATGCCAATACTGACATGATAGGTGGACCGGTTTAATGACAACATAAGACCATTTCCATACAAATAAAAATCTACTGACAGGTTTCACACAACTTATCAATGTCTACACTAAACAAATGATACAGACCCACTATATGAGCTATCACCCATTGACAATCTATTCGCAAAACAAGTTCAAACATTTATGCGTAAGGTTTCTACATGATTTCAAGACTGAGTTTCACCTGTACACAAAAATTCAAGACCGAGTTTCTACAAGATTACAGATTACAGTAGCTTAATACACCAATCTGTACAAAAAAAATTCAAGCAAAATTATTCAATTTCACATATCCAAAATCTCACAATCCTTAGATTTCAAGCTCTACGTATTTCTAATTATCATAATTAAGCTATACAAATTTCTAATCAAGCAAAATCTTCAATTTCAAGTTGTACAAATTTCTAAGCAAGCAAAAGTCTAATCAATCGAGAGCGAGTGAGAAGTTCTAATCAAACAAATTTCTAAGCAAGCAAAAATTTTCAATCAAGACACTCCCGTAGCAGCCAGCAGTTCTAATCAATCTCGAGCGAGTGAGCGATTAACAGGAAGATGAAGGAGGGAGTAAGAGGAACGAACCTGGTACTGCTGGAGGAAAGCCGAACATCGAGAGTATTGCTGCCTACTGGAACAACAATGGCGAAGGTTTGGGGCCGCCATTGGAGACGAATGGGAGGAAGAAGGACCAAGATGAATGGGATGGAGCAACATACCATGGTCCTCGTCGTTGCAGTCCGATCCACCGATCTCCGACAAGGCTCCGCGCCGCACGCCGGAACTGAACCCGAATCGGAACCTCTCCCGTCTTCAATTTCCAGATCTGAAAATCCTCTCTCTCACTGTTGCTTTTCTCTCTCCAACTGGCTACAACCTGTGAGAAACCGGGTACAGGGTTAACGCTTTGTAAATTTTTTTTTGGGCAAGCAGTGCAAACCATCCGGATATTTGGGTTAGTTACTACACTTCCCTCTTTTTATAATTAGTTGAAAATTAATTACATTTAGTATATATAATTAAATTCTAATCATATTTACATTCAATAATATTAGATTAACTATATTATGAACAATCAAACAAAATTTAAATGATTGAATATGTATGAAGAATGTAGTAGGTAATGTAAATAAATAGAGGGGGTTGAATAGAGTATGAGAGATTTTTGCAAACTATCTGCAGATATAACTTCAAGGGTTTTGAAACTAATCTCAAGGTCTTGAACTGAATGTCAAGAGTGTTGAGCTAGATCAGTAACCTGTTTGGCTGCGAAAATAACACGTTAATTATAAGTGCGGAAATAAAATATAATGAACACGTGAATTGTTAACGAAGTTAGGCTCTAGACCAGCCTACGTCTCCGTCTAGGGTTATCCAACCCGTAGGATTTAAACCACTCTTATTTCTCTTTTCCTTATTAGTCCTAGATACAACCTAGAAGAACTTTCCTTCTTCTACTTCTCGAAGCCTTACCCGCTTCTATCTAGTCAACCCAAATTACAGAGAAATAAAAGCCCCTTATCACACCGAAGTGTTGATATGTTTGAGTATATGATACTCTTAGCATAACAAGGATTGACTTATCCTGCTCAATTTTTCTTCTGTCAACAAAAGATAGCATGATTACAATAAGAAGAGGAAGAAAATAAATGAAGTGCAAGGAGATCGATTGCAATGGAGAACACTTTGCTTATAGATTGAATGCTCGAGTTCTTATCTTCTTCTCCGCTTGCACCGTCTCTTTTATAGGCGGCAAGAGCTGATTTTTCAAGCCATTTGAAGTTTAAATAAAGCCCACCATATATGATTTTTGGTTGCACAAAAAATCAGCCGTTTGAATTCAAATTTTGAACTCTTTTCTTCCACAAAATCAACTCTCTTTAAATTGAATTTCACCCAGAAAATAGGTGCACATGTGTGGTAACAAATCTTGTCGTTGTATCTAAAAGCCCTGCATATATTAATCTCAAACAAATATCTAGATAACCACCAAATCTACTTTGTTAAGCAGTTAATAAATATATATCTAGATAACCACCAAATCTACTTTGATCGAAATTTCCACAAAGAAATAATTAGATCTTACACAAAATCATAAAGCAAATAAATAAGCATTTATTCAAAAACAAATCTTCTAGAACATCCGTCCAATTAAAATATATAGCATATATAATTTTGGGAGCCAAATAAATATATTCCGAGAATAATAAATCAGATAAAAGGACCAGATAATATAATTGATATTTGCATAAAATCTATATATTAATTAAAACCAAAGCACCTATGCCACATGTCGTCCCCTCACGCAAAGTTATTTTTGTAAGGTGTTATTTACACAATATCATTTAATTATGGTAATTAAACTATCTAATATTATTTACACATTATTAACATAATATCATCTCATAATATATTTTTAACCAATGGGATTAATTCAAAACTTTTTTTTAGTAAAGGTAATATTAACTATATGAACTATGTAGTATTATTTCATTATATATTAATTACATGATATATATTATAGTAATTAAAATATCTAATATTTTTTTTGAATGCAATCTAATGCCTACTATTAATCTATATGTAAATTTTTATATCTATACCTATATCTATATATTTATTCTTAAAACATAAGAGTTTTAGCCTATGTTAACCTTGTCGTGTTTTTAATTAGCTATTTAAACCAATCAAATATTTTTTCCTTTAATTATTTCTTCTTCTTTCATTTATCTCTTTAAATTAATTTTTTTCTTTTATTTTTAACACATTTACTAACTATCCATATATATTCTTAATACTAAATTTACAATGATATTTTTTTTAAAAGTTACAATGTTTTTATTATTTTTCTAACCAATAAGAGTGATTTAAAATTTCTATAAATTTTTATATATGCTAATTTAAATGAGTTTTTTTTTTAAAATATATAAAATTATTTCCGTGATACTTTTATGGTAATTATTTTTATGATTTTTATCCTAACTTTTATTAATATTTTATAATATTAATTTTTTTATATTTTTTACAAAATCGCGCCATGGCGCGGGTACTGTACTAGTATTACCTTATTTGTCCTCCATAATCGCTACAAAAATATATCACACATATTCATCAAGGTGGAGTCAACATTGTATATAAAAACTTTTGAAATTTGATGGACAAATACCTAATTAATATATACTCGATTTCTGCATAAATAAATTAGGATGAAAGCCTAGCACACGAAATTTTACTTTCCCTGGCGCCGACATTTTATACATTTTTTTTTGGTATCTTATATACAAAAAATAAGTACTTTATTAATTAGCACAGATAGGTACCCAATGATGCCGGACCGAACGAAGCGTAAATCCTAACTCGGAGGAATGCTACACCAGAAGCAAAAAAGTGAAGATCGAGAAACCATAAGAAGTAAATTGTTGCAGCAAACTTCCGAATATATACATACGTACTGCAGAAATTTAACATCCAAGTTCATCACATATATGATTTGAGTTAGATAAACTGGTTTCCACACGCACATATACAGGATGGCCTTTCTAGCTTACAAGGAGTGCAGTAAGTAACCCTTAAGACAACTATCACGCCATCACAGTACATAACATACAATACACTTCCATTTTTTAAATAACCGAGATTCGGACACGAGGGGCGAAGATCCTCTACTTTTAGAAGGTAGTCGACCTTGCCTCTTTCGAATCCTTGCCTCTTTCCAAAAAAAAAAAAAAAAAAAGTCGACCTAACATCAATCAACAGCAGCCGCACATTCTAGCTAGCTTTATTAATAAGTGTGTATATATTACACCCTAGCACAATGCACCAGCTTTCATCGACTATTAATTATAATAGTAATGTACTGTACCAAATTAACATATATACAACTTCAACTTGCTTCGATACGTACGTAGTCTATAATATAACTAGTAATGGCATAAAGCTGGTTATTCCCTTCCTGGGTCGTTGGAAATTGTCCTTTGGCTTGATTCTTGTCTTCTCCTTCTCTTTTAGTCTAATTCTAACGGTGGACAATAGAGGGGTGTGGTTCTGGTTTTAGATCATTCGGGTTTTCCGGTAATGTTTTAGGATTTGGTTAACTCGAACTTGCAAGTTCGAGTTTCGGGTGTCTAGGTTTTGGTTTTTAATTCGGGGTTTAGTTGTCTCGCGTTTCAGTTATTTTGAGTTTCGGTTTTCTTGACTTTTGGTTATTTCGCATTTTGGTTGTCTTAGATTTCGATTATTTTGGGTTTAAGTTGTCTTTGGATTTGATTATTTCAATATTTTTTAATTAAAATTAACAGAACGTATCTTAAAGATCGGGTTATTTCGAGTTTATGTTATAATGGGTTTGACATTAGATTTTGATTGAATTGGGTTCGGTTAATTAAGATTCGGGTTAGTTTTGGCTAACTATTATTTAGATGTCAGGTCAAAAAAGGGCAGGATATTGTCAATTTTTGGGTTATATACTTCACTAAATTTTCGGGTATTTGGACCGATTGATTTCAGGTGGGTCAGGTCGAGTTTTCGGGGTTGTTTTTCCCTAGCTTAAGTGGACGGTGAGGAGTGAACGACATCAGTACGTGGTGGATATTTCTATTTGCAGATTTTATTCCACTTGACTAGCTTTTTTTCTTCCAACAATAACAGGTAATTACTAGAATAGCTTCACCTAAATGCATGCTGGATATGATGGTCTCAAAACCAAGAATGGAAGGATGAAACAAGCTAGGCAAATATGTACGCCTGCATGTTCAGTTCAGATATGAATTGAAGACATACTCCGTGTTATATATACTTGTTGTAACGAGAATGATACCAGTGAAGAAAGAAACAGATATTTACGTGGTTCGGTAACAATGCGTTACCTATGTCTACGGACAGAGAACCAGTTTTGTATTAGAAGAAGCGAAAACATATTAGGGTTACAAGAGGTCGGCGTTTCATGAGTATATGCAGATACTCATGAAACCCTAAATAGATAATGGACTAAAAGTCCAAAACAGATAGACGATAGGTCCGTTTATAATAAACCGTGCATACCGTAAAGGCGGAGGTGTGGGGCAGCGAGACCGCCATTGGGAGCTCTGCCTCTGGACTATTTCCCAGACACCCTAATACGTCACCGACCAACAATGATTCAAGTCACATTAACAATACCTACTCCTCCGTACATCTTAATAACCCCGGGTATGATATATGGAAAACAAAATAGTATGAGATTGAAGGCGATTTCACAAGCAGTCAAAACAAATGTAACTTGTAGATCGACTTGGAATTACAAATTAACATACTCCGTATTAAATAATTTACCCACTCTACAAAGTGGGCAACAGATGAATAACTCAAATTAATTAAATTGGAGTATATTATAATGATACTAACACAAGAAATAAAATACTACTCCATTGAGGGTCAAAGATTGCATTTTAAAAGGAGATTCTTAAAAATCATTGTGCCAAGGTAGTGGAAATTTGGTCAGATTTCGGCTATATATTCAATGTTTTCCATCCCATATAGGTACAACACTGAGTGATATTAAATTCTCATTCATGTGCACCTCAAACCTAGCTGCTAGTCATTTTACAATTTAAAAATCCTCTTAATTACAGTACTATATTACTAATTTCAGTAATTAGAAAGGTGGGAATATTATTTGAAGATGTTAACATCAACTTTTATGAAACATATTTATACTGTAAGAAAACAAATATTTACAGTTAAATCAGGACAACAGTCAACATGAAAAGATGTACGACCAAAATAAATTAATCTAGCTCAAACACAGCTAGTATATGTCAATAGTACGGAGTAATATGGATTCACGGATTCAGCAGATTATATGTCAATAGTAATATCACTAGAAATGAAAAAAAAAAGTGTTTAAATTACTCATCTTTTACTCTATAGTTAAGTTTTACTGTATAAGAAAGAAATATCAAAATATCTATGGCCCGTTTGGTATAAAATTTGAAAAGGTAAACAAAAATAAAATAAATATAGTACGTCTATTTATAAATCAAGATCATTGTTGGAATTTTTAATCAGTAATTACCACCATCTCTCACTTTTTAATACAAAATTTGTTTTATTTCCCTTCTTTCAATCACCCATTTGAATAAGGGTAACCATATCCTCTATACTTTTCCTTCTTTCAATTACCTCTCTTATTAAAATTTTCATGCGAAAAATGGGCCTTCTTATTTCATTTCGACTCACAAATAATATATATATATATATATATATATATATATATATATATATATATATATATATATATATATATTTTCTCATACAAAATTTGTTTTCATTTCATTTAATCTATTATATATAATAAAGGAGAAGTCGACTGAGACACATGACGGCTTCTTCTTAATTATAGTCGTGTAAACCAATCATAAAATTTTGAAATAATCAATATATGCATATATAAGATAAAATTTGACTCAATTTCATTAAATATGGATATATTATTAGTTGTATGAACCAATCACAAATTTTTGAAATAATCAATATATGCATAAGATAAAATTTTATTTTAACTCTATTTAATCAACATATCTATATATGCATAAGATAAAATTTGACCGATTTGATTAGATATGGATATATTTTTAGAAGATATTAACTAATTTTAAATGCTATTATATAAAATAAGATTTTACCTATTATTACATGGATAAAATCATATTCTAACTCTATTTAATCAATATATCTATATATGAATAAGATAAAATTTGACCTAATTTGATTATATATGGATATATTTTTAGAAGATATTAACTAATTTTAAATACTATTATATAAGATAAGATTTTACCTATTTTCGATATATATGAACATATTTTTAGAAGATAATAACTTTATCAATATATTACATGATCATACTAATTAAATCACTTTTATCAATATGAAAAAAATAAAAGGCTTTGGGTAAATTGAAATAATACTTAGCCGTGTAAAACTTTTCATATGCTATCAATTATTTTTACCAAATTTTGTTAAATCTGGATATATTTTTATACTATAAGATTTTACCCATGTTTTTAAAACATGGATATATTATATGATATCTCTTTTATTGGCAATCAATTAAATGTATTGCCAGAAAATAATTAGTTAAACATGTTTTTTTAATATCAAATAAATTAATATTACAAAAATCGCACACAAATGGGTATTAATATCATATATTTAAATTAATAAAAAAACGCACATGGTGCGGGTACTGAACTAGTTACCTTATATAATCTTATAACAAACGGACCTTAAATATCTATAAGTTATATAAATTTGTTTTTATTCCATTTACTTACCTTATAATCTTATACTAGCGAAGACTCCGACTACTTTATAAACACAAAAAGTTGGGGAAAAAATTCCTACATAAAATAATCACAGATAGGCCACAATCCCATACCTCAACATAGCCTATATTGCGCAGTTCCCATCTCATATAGAACTTGTGAACTGTACTAGACTATACTAGTCCATGCTTAAAGTAATTCCAATACACTGTACTAACTTGGGGAAAAAACATGCTAAGGATATATTCATAGAAATACCAGCTAACAGCAACAAAATGATATCTTAATTAATTAGGACATGTTTGGCGTGACTTACTTTGTAATTAGGATTCATAGAAATGAGAAGGTAAGGTAGATAACATAAATTAGTAACCCTTAGCTTAATTATTTAATTATGATTTTATAAGAAAAAAAGGGATCATAAATTAAGAATGCATGCGGGTGTTTAATTACATTGTTAGGCTTTCTGATCAAATAATTAATCAAACCAAGAACATAAGGTGATTAATTATTAGAAAGCCTTGGGTATATACCAATTAACTAAAATAGGAAACGTAAAAAAGTTCAGCTGTAAATGTGAAAGGTTCACCTAGGTTGAATTGTACACAAGCAGTACGTGCTCTTGGTTTGATATTAAGATAAAGCCAAAAATGAAAAGTTCACACCATACCAAATTTTTTATAAAGCATGTCAGATAAATCGATCAAGAAGTTAATTAGGGGGTAGTGGTCATTATTAAATAGTTGTTGTTGAATATATAAAAGGAATAGTATCCTACATTATAATATAGTGTATCTATAAGTCTAGCTTGCATATAAGATGGTGGTCTGCACCTCATGACACCAATTGGTTTTAGGATATAACCCACTGGTTTTGTGTACTCGGCTTGGTTAGCGCATGATGTACTTAAATGTATGTCCCCCACGTCATATGACCCTCTCTAAAGGAGTTAACAAGTAAATTTTGCTATAATCTAGTTACATCAGCATGTATTCAGTTATCACATCAAGGATAAATAACAATTAACAAACCATGTTCATGTTCTGGTCAACCTTTCGTCGGAAGAATTCCCTCATGTGATATATCAATTAAGTGTATCTCATACATCCAGCAAGCACACCATAATAAGCATATATATAATTTGCTAATGATATTTATCCTTGCAGCTGATGCACCAAGCATAATTGGCCTTGTAAAGACACTTGAATTGGGCAATATATACGTTTTCAGCAAACTCGTACAGGAAGTCGAACAAAAGCTAAGGCAATGCATATGCATTTTAAAGTTATTTGATGGACCCTAATTAAACATATATACATCATGATGCATTAAGCAAGCAAGGGAAGAAAACATATAGAAAAGAGAAATTACAAAACAAAAAATATAGATACAATATAAGAAACATACGTACTGGAGCATACAATTCCTTGGTGAAAGTGGGTCTTTCCTCATTCTTAGCTTGAACACTGACCTTCCATATTGGGTGTACACTTTTTCTTTAATTATGGATGCAATTAGTGGTCGATATGTTATGGTTCTGAACTTCTGATGATATATATATATATATATATATATATATATATATATATATATATATATATATATATATATATATATATGACATATCATTGCAAGCTTGGGATCAGCAACCATCAACACTCATCTTCTAAGTTCTTCCAGTACTTACGTACGTTCCTTAATCGCCTCTCCCTCCCCTTTGCTTTCCTCATCTAATTATCTCATTTACTGAAACACCAAGTTCAGACTTGGCAATGGTGAAAACACAACCCATTTCTTCCGCCTTTAAAATAGTTATACTTGTTGTTACCACCTGCCTAATCATGTTGACAGAAGGAAGGCGTATCTCCTTTAAGAAAGCCAATTTCTTCGGCAGCCAACAAAGTTATGGTCGAGATGTAAGCATTGTCCAGCACAAAGCAGGTAATCTTAAATTTATGATACACAAAAAGAGTTTGTCAAATATGGAACAAATTTATAGCTCAATTTTGAGCGAAAAAGCAACAACATACAAGGAAGGCCCTAGTCTTGATCTTGATCATGCACTAGAGGGAAAAACTGAGGCAAACAAAGATACCGAATTAGGTCATGGTACAATGTGGATTAATGGTTTCCAGTCAACTGCACCAGAGGATATATTTGGAGATGGGTATCATCTTCGTCAAACTGATATTAATAGCAAGATTCAACCAAACCAAGTCAGGAAAAATCTCATGGAAGGGAAACCGGATGACCTCCATCCCAATGATACCAATCCTGGTCGTAGTCCAGGAGTTGGTCATCATTTTCGAAATGAAAATATGGCTGCCAAAACCATGGAACAAACTCACTTCTGATAACTTGTATAAAGTATAAATTGCTCATCTGATCTATCCATGTGATAGACTGATGATAGCCTACAAGAGTGGGTTTGACTGGCAGTCGCTCACTCCTCATCTATCTATCTCCTTGTATTATTTTTTTTAGTTTATTGTTACTATAAATTAAGGGTTTGAACATTATTTGCAATGTTTTATTTCCCCATGTTCGCTCTTTAATTATATTATTATTTAGTTTAATGTACTCTAAATTAGTTAAGGGTTAGAACATTATTTGTAATGTTTTATTTCCTTGTGTTCACTCATTATATTATTTAGTTTAATGTACTACATAAATCAAGTGTTTAACGACATTGTGCAAAGAATTTTACCACGTACGTAGTATATATATATTATTCGAAAATCTCTGATCTATCTACCGATTCACACTAGCTAACTATAGATATATAGATCCCAGGATGAGAACACTCCTAGTAATCTCTTTCCTTAGCTAGTGCGCAGCTAGCAGTATAAGCACCACAACCACTATAACTAACTTCAGCAATTGAGGGAAAAGATGCAAATACTAGGTGTTACACTTTAATTTTGCACCTGTGATGTGAGGATCATAACCATAATTAATCGATCATGAGCTTTAAAGAGAGAACAATTTGTGAAATCTAGCTAGACAAGGACAAAAATCTCAACAAGGACAGCTAATCCAGCACTCCCTCCCTAACAAGTTCTTATATATACCAACTACCAGGTACAGCGAGGGAAAAAAAATTAATGGGGGCAATTACGAAGTGGAAAAGAGAGACGAGTAAACAAATAAGTTAATTCGTACGGAAAGCATCTTCAACAACAACAGGTTAGCACATGGACATAAAATAGAAAGCAACGGACTCCTTTATTTCTGGGTTCAATAAACAAAGCTATCATCGACTGTGAATTCGTACCAAATGGCTACAAAAAGTTTCACCAGTCGCCAAATCGCCCCGATTGCCTCTTCAATATAAAAAGCTTCACGAGTCGCCAAAACTTTCAAGGTGATATCGTTTTGGCAACTAGGGTTTAGTTAGATTCCATTTTTTTTTTCATCTTAGTCGAGTTCGATTGACTCATTCGCTCTACATCTGGATCGGGTACTATGTGGTCCATTTAAGGGGTTGACCTCCCACTCACAAGCGATTTCATACTTCCAAGGGGATTCGAACTTCGAACCTCTTGGCATAGGATGTAGCACCACAATTAATTACTACATCAACTTGTGATTGGTTAGATTTCGTCTATTTAACAACGTGTAGCCCTGAGATATTATTATAAATTATTTATAACTTTTATTTAGAGAATTCTCTCTTTCTGGTGAATTCCAATTTATCAATTCTAGGGTTTTTTCAGACCTCGTTCTCCTACTTAGGAGGCGAGAAACATTTAGGTTTAGGTTTTCAATTTTCATCGTTATTTGGCGGCATCACATTGTGAGATATATTGTTTCTTTCCATTTCTTTGTTTTGTTCTATATTTCTTATGCATTGATTGATTTGTTTTTGTGCTTATTCAATTTTTGATTTCACATAAGTCTTGAACTAGAGTACTTAACCCTAATATGAAAAGCGAGTTTGGAGTTGTTAGAATCAAACTAAAGTGGATTTTGACCCTTTGGGAAGTCGAGAGACCATGCGACCTAACAATACTAGATAAGAATTTTGTGATATTATGAGTTGAATTATGAACTATCTGAATTACTTGTTTAATTGATTAAATGATTTTTATGGGACCTACTTTTTCCCTCTAGATGACAACAAATGGTTTGTGATTGGATGTTGTGTATGAATTGATTCATTGAGCTTTGATTTGCCTTAGATTCCTTTGAATGCTATTTGATATATGTGTGCAATAGGTTTTTCTACAATTCTACATAGGTGATTTGATGTATTTATTTTGTAGTTGAGTGCACAGTCATGATGTTTGTTAATCGTGAAATACACAAGAAGCTCTGATCCCAATGATCACATGGATAGTTTACAACATCAATAGGAATGAATGAGAGCAACGATGTGATGTTTTGTCGCTCATTTTCGTCTACACTGAGCGGAGTGGCTTTGACATGGTTCACCAACTTGACTCGATCATCAATAAATAGCTTTGCTCAGCTATCTGGGAAGCTTACTCGGCAGGTTCACTATAATGGTAGTACAGATTCCAAAGTTCAACAAGCAATTCGCCATTAACATTCTTATGGGCAACATGGCACATGGTGACTTCAAGACATACTTGTTCAAAAAGAAGCCATTCACTTATGATAAGCCACGGTCCCTTGTGACCCAATAGGTCCATGCAATGGAGGCAGCCAGCTCCAGATGGCAGACCAATGAAGAAAAGCCTTCTTTTTTCAACAAAATTGCAAACAAGTTCCGAGGAAAGGAGGGAAAGATGCTCCCTCACATGAGAATTGCCTCTAGCGACCACTTGTACTCCCCCCTCAACAAGTAGGCTATGACAAAGTATAATATAATCAGTACGCAGGACTCCATCTCATATTGGCTCTGTCGAATCCAATGATGGTCCATCCCTAAATGATGCGGCCCCCTGTTTACGGAATACCACCAGCTCCATTACTTCAGTATGGGGGACCTCCTCAAGCTCATGGTCCTCTCTCAATTCACGGTCAATATCCCACCCCCGCCATATAGTCCTCCTTGTGTCCCCCGAGGAAGGGGCCTGGGTGGGTATAATTGACGTATATTTCTCCCCTTAGGGAGTCTCGGGGTGTTTAGAAAGCAAGATCTTCAATAAATAAGAACTCCCATTCGAACAGGAATGGCTGAAACCCTCCACCCCCCAATGGGTGCATTAATACCATTGAGAGAGGCTCTTCTTCATTTGGCACAAGTAATCAGGAGAGAAAGAATTATGAAAGGGAAGGCCGACAACCTCCATTTGAATCTAGTGTCAGGTAGGCTTCTGCTGAGCATGCAGTTTTGAATTTCTCTTCTACAGATGCATGCGACCTGAGGATGCCGCACTCGGATCCTTTGGTTATTTATGTTCAAATGAGTATGAAAACGGTGAAACACATTCTTATGGACACCGACTCTTCTGTGGATGTCCTTTATTGGAACGCCATCGAATAGCTCGAAATCGTAGAGAGTACCCTCTGCTCGTACTCGGGTAGACTTGTCTCTTTTTCAGGGGTTGAGATTGAGGTAGCAGGTACCATTGACCTTGATCTAACCTTGGGGACTGCTCCTAATCAGCAAACTAGCATGGTGGAGTTTACCATGGTTCGCATACCTTCTGTGTATACTGCAATCATGGGCCGAGTAAGTTTGTTCCAATTCCAACTAGCTTGTTCTATCTATCACTTTGGCATTAAGTTCCCATGTGCAGATGGAAATGTTGGAGAAGACGGTGATTAGCCAGAAAGTAGAGTCTGCTATCCGGCCTCTGTGAAGAAAGGTCACAACTGAGTTTGCACCATTCATAACCAAGACCAAGGATCTTTGAGATCCAAGATGGATGAAAATTATGGTGAAGAAGCTGATTTTGTGAGTTTAGAAGTGGACTTAGAAGTATGGCCAGAGAAGGTCACAAATAGAATTTCGGAGGAGTCGAGTGTCGTTGCTATTGAGAGAGTTCGCTCCCGAGGAATTTCGCAACTGCAGGCCTACATCAACCACTGCAACTTGGTTACGATTGCAGCATCTGTCGCTGAGCCGCACCCGTGGCTCTGCTAGCAGCACCCGCGGCCCCTACAGCCAGCCTCCTGTGCATGTTGTTTGTTGTTCACGTTTTAGTTTTGTCAATTTGATCATCGATTGTTCTTCAAGTTCTCTTATCGTCCTATTATTGTTTATGTGCTAATCTTGTATAGATTACTAGTCCTACGAGTCCTAGCCACCCTGACTAATTAGGCAACCTTATCATGGTCAAAATCTAACCTAATAGTACCATTAAGATTAAGGATTAGCCAAGATGATTGCAACACCAACCTACATCTATATATTCACCTTTTCAGGCAACACCAAGCTACGAGTCAGTACTTAACACACAATTAATTTTATATACACAAATTTAGTCCTACAAGTCCTAAAAAGAGGCATGCTTGCTAATATGGATCAAAGTTCAATATGAGGAATCTACAAAACTTTAGCAATAGAATAATCTCAATCTCAACTAGTTGTGTAGGTTAGAAGAAATCAACATGTTCATAATAACTGCAAGAGAATTAATACAAAAAAGGATTAGAACAAGAATAGAAATTTCCCAACTTTATGCAAATCAAAGCTTCGATCAATTCATAGACAAAACAAAAGAGTTTAGCTCTCTATAACCATGGAGGCGCACCTCTATGGTTTTCTCAATTCCCAAACTTAGTGTGTACTTGAATCCTAAATTATGAATTAGATCCCCCTAAAATAAATCCTAATAAGTCCATAAATATATGCCAAGAAAACTGGCCCAAAATAAGATAGAAAATTATAAGAAAAGATAGAAGATTCCTTGTTTTAGTGTTTTAGAGTTGGTGGTGGTTGATAGCACAGCTTATGGGTTTGACATCGCTTAGCCTGAAAGCTCATCGGTGTAGAATGACACTTCCATGAGTATAGGTTTGAGTGAATTAGTTGTATTCTTTGTTGTGTTTGGTCGGTTATCGAGTGTGTGTAATGGGTGTACTTTAGGTTTAGGTGTGGTTAAGATTCTTTAACTAGTGCTATGGGTTTTACTAGGGTGTTGTAGGTTTTCGCCAGTTGCAGATCCTGAAACTTTTATATGAGGGAGCGGAAATTACCAACAAAAAATTGTTTGTAACATTAAAATCTATTTTTTTAAAGAAATCCTCAATATCATGAATATGTAACTAGAATAAAAATATTAATTGTGCATATTTTATTTCATGGTTTTCATATATTTTAGTATAACCTACTAATTTGAATATATTTATCGAGTTTAATTGTAGTATTAAGGTATAGAGTGTAACAAGCAATAATTATGATAAAAGTAACTCGATTTGCAAAATGATGTCGGAAATAATTTATGTTTGTTCAGTTTTGAAACGTTTATAACTTTTCGCTCAGGTGTCAGATTTGAGCTTATAATATATCAAATCGAAGCTATCGATGAGAGGAACATGTATATTAAATTTTTATTTTTGATTGGGGGGCGACTGCCACCCCTGACCCTAATATAGATCCGCCCCTGGTTTTCGCATCAAAAAATAACTATATCTACTGAAAATCTTTCCCAAATTAAAGGGAGGTGATGATTTTTATCTCTCATTATCTACGTGTAATTTGAGGGTTTTCACTTAAAATGGTTTGTCATACTTTTGCGATTATACTTCTGCCTAGTTTACTAGAAACACTAACTCAACCTCCGAAGAAGTCCTCCGTAAGGAAAAAATTAATCACCATTAATGAACTGATGTAGAAATGCATAAAAATAGAATCGAGAGGGTAGCAAGTCGAAATGAAATAATTAATCACCTAAATCGATCAGCACTCTATACAAAGGGGAAAAGAAAGCTAATTAACTAAAACCCTAGCTACATAAAAACACGATTAATCAAAGCAAGAAGAAGAGAAAACCTAATGAAATCATCTTTTAAACAGCAAATCAACCATGCATACGTCTAACGTTAAGCAACTAATGGCCGACACCGGGGCTTTTGCCCGGAGCTGTGGGGCGATATTGATCCAATTCGGCTTGAACGGACTGGCCAACACCGGGCCCACTCGGCGGATACACATCGGCCGAATTCAAGGCGGCGTGTCCGACGCCATGGCTCGTCGAGGGCGCCGTCGTCACCCGATACTGATCCAACTCGCCGCTAATACCGGCAGTAGGCTGATTTTTTGCCGTCCCATTATTAATGATGGTGGAATTATCAACCGAGTGGCCGACGCCGGGGCTCCTTCCAGGTGCCGTCCGCCGGTATTCATCCAACTCACCGGAGAGGGAATTCGGAAGGATTGAGTGGCCAACACCCGGGCTCTTCCCAGGCGTGGTGGGCTGATACTGGTCTAACTCGCTGGTGGCGGTCCAGGTGGTTTCGGTTCCGCCACCAGACGAGTGGAGGTGCAGGGGAGAGTGTTTTGTTGAGCATCTCTTGCAATGCTTAAGACGCCTGGCTCCAATGGGGAGGATGGCCAACTGGATTAGAAGCAACAAAAGAATGAATGTGACCGTTGGGATTTTGTTAGTTGCCATTTTTAAGATGATGGAGATTGATCGATCGATCGATCTGTGTTGATTGATGCAGTTGAAGCCCTTGTCAAGTGTGCTATTTATAGACTTTTTTTTTGGTATGGGGCCCGGCAAAATGAGTTGGAGGGATCGAAGGCATGCATGCCATATATGTCAGAGCGATGCAGTCCGGTCGCCCACTTGTGTGTTGTCTCGCGCCCGCACTTTAGCTTTAGTAATAGTTGTTTACTTTTGCATCATGTGATGTAAAGGCACCTTCATTGTTCCTCATTCGCGGGAAGATTCAGGAATAAATTTGGGTTGCATGTAATTTTTTCGGACCAAATTGAAAAACTGTCTGCGTATTTATTTTATTGGTAAAAAGTGCATCTAGCAAACCTTAAATTATAACTGCTCCCCTTATTTTTTTTCTTCATCGAAATCTCAGATCCCTTCCTCCAAGCCCCCCGCTCCTCTCCTCCTTCCTTTTCCCTCGATTCTTCGCCCAGTAATGCAGATCTTAAAGGCGACAAAGCAATCGAGACGGAGAAAGGATTCTAGATCGCGAGAGAGGAGTCTAGAGCAATCGATTCCGATTGCAATCCAGATCCATAGGAGAGGAAGGTACAGATCCTTTGAGTGGAGATATTATATTGGGTGTTTCATTTGTACTTTATAGAGATGATTCTTATATTTACTAGAGACCTAAGGAGGATAAAATTCAGTTAGGGGCAAAAGTCTAGTAACCTAAGACCTAAGAAGGATAAAATTCAGTTAGGGGTAAAAGTCATGTAGCTTGAGATATAAGGAGGATAACATTCACTTAGGGGATAAATTCAAGTGAAAAGAAAAGAAAGAAAAAAAGAGAAATCATCATTAAAAGAAAAAATGAGTGAGTTATATGGCTGTTTGAAAATCAAGAGCATAATGCTATGTAAAGGAGTACATGTCATTAGAATGGTGTGTGAAGTGTTCGGTGTTGGTGTTGTTTGGTTGTATAGTACTAACTCATCCTTTTCTCAGATTTTTAGCACCACATGACTTAAATATTAATTTTCATACCTTACGTTCCTACCATGACCTCATTACAAGCCATATGAATGACCTCATGATGTTGCTTGCAAGTAATAACATCCACAGTGGAGATTTGGTGATATGATTTTCAATTCCTATGTAGCATAGTTACATATTAGATCGAGTTGAGAGTTGTACTTGAACCCTAAACACATTGAGAGCGAGAGAAACATATTTTTCCATGTGAGGTTGGATGGATGTTGGCCTAATACTTTGATCATTCATATACATGTTATGATGTTCGTTCATCTTACTTCTGTTTTCATTTGCATATGATTTTGCTTTTGACAAGTGAAATGCATGAAGGATGTGTTTGTGGGATAATTGGTTAGTGCTATGTTCTATTTTGCTTGAGGACTAGCAAAGGTTAAGTGTGGGGAGTTTGATAATGCATATTTTAGATATGTATTCTAGCTAGTTTTATAGTAGTTTTAGTGTGCATATTGCATGTTTTCTAGTTATTTCTAATATCATATCATTTGGTGGTCAAAGTTCGGAATCTATACTTTTTATGGTCAATGATGCAGATTCACGGATATAGACTCTAAGTAGGGATCAAGGAGGGCGATGTTGGAGCCTTGGAGATATAAGGAGTAAACATGTCTAAAAAAGAGCTTAAATCAGCCAAGATTAGGACGAGCTAATGCACGAAAGAGAAGAAAAGGATCATGGAACTTAACCATGAGGATCGACACCCACCGATGGGGGTCAGATCCCGTCGATATGGATAAGGCCGGCCTAATCTGCGGCAAACCTTCCAAAGTTTATCCATGGAGAATTATTTCTATCTTATAAAGATTTGAACTTATCACTTACGGCCGGTTTTCTAGGGATTTTTTTTACCAACTCTAAGACTATAAATAGCTTAGTTTTCATAAGATTTCACACACATCATCAGACAACAACAATCTCTTTACAATTTTTCATTCTAGGGTTTCAGGTAAGCTGTGAGTGGCTTTAGTTTTGCTCATGTATTCAAGACATAGTTGATAGATCGTGAGGGATGATTTATATTTATTTTTATTTAAGTTTATTTCAATCTTCCTTATTGTGTCTTGATTAGCCACCTAGCTAGAATCACATTGCTCTAAGATTATAGCTACTTTCGCTTGTGGGCCTTAATCCTTAAGTAGCCAGTACGTCTTGTAGGAACGATTTGGAAATCTTGTTGATGTGGAAAGTTTGACATCTAGGATTTATCACTTTTAGTTGAAGCGATGATTGGATTGACAAT
This sequence comes from Persicaria maculosa, assembly GCA_963922045.1. Taxonomy (NCBI): domain Eukaryota; kingdom Viridiplantae; phylum Streptophyta; class Magnoliopsida; order Caryophyllales; family Polygonaceae; genus Persicaria; species Persicaria maculosa. Next base: position 43,057,913 of record OY998271.1, read on the forward strand.
CAGGTGACAAAGTTGATGAGAAGGGAGTGATAGTGCCTAGATGCTAGGAGTTTGGGACTTAGTGCTACTTAGACCTGGGCAAATGCGGGCGCGGGCCAGGCTTGGGACGAGTTTTACCCAAGATTTTGTCCCGGTGTGGCGGGCGCGGGCCGGGCTAAGCCCGCTTAACGGGTTGGATGTCGTGTCCAAGCCCGTCCGGAATTACGGGCGCGGGCTACTCGCGGGTACCGCGGTATTATATGTATATACACTGTAATATATTTATAAGTATATATGTGTTTGTATACATGTACAGTAATATATAATATATATGTATACAATATCTAATTATAACAATAATATATGTATATACATTGTGTGATATAAAAACAGTAATATAGTAATATAAAAACAGTAATATATATGTATATACACTATCTATGTACATTGTGTAATATATATATTTGTATACATATACACTGTAAGTATATATATATTGTTGTAATAAAACTATAATATATGTATATATATTGGTAAAAATACATAGTAATATATTTATATACATTGTACTGTCGAAAAAAAAAAAATATATATATAATATATTTTATAATTTTAATAAAAAAATAGCGGGTACCCGTTACGGGCCTAGCGGCCCGCAACGGGTACATTGGTCTTCCCAATCCCGTACCCGCTACGGGCGCGGGCCGGGCTTAGCAGCCCGCATGGGCTTTTTCCCTTGTCCATGCCCGCTTGTATTAGCGGGCGGGCGGGGCGGGCCGGACGGGCCGTCCCGCGTTTGCCCAGGTCTAATGCTACTTGCCCCCCCCCCCCCCATCCTAGAGTAAGAGACATGATGGATGGTCATGCTTATATAAACCAAAACCAGAATAACTAAGTAGAAACCAATTAACTAGAAAGAACCCCGATGATCAAGAAATCAACCATTGTTACGAAGTAAAGAGTGAAACTATATTTCTTTATATTGCTTCCCAACCATCATTATTGCTTTGTTATTTATTATTGCTCTCATCTCTAATAATGCTTTCTCTAAAACTTTCTCTACTTTCTCTATCTTTGTTAACAACGAAAACACACAAGTCGTACACACTCTATGTGGGTTCAACCTCTACTCTATCGTTATACTAACTATTGAGTTAAGTTTATTTTTAACGAGATATATAACAACTGTTCTATGCCCATCACACCCTTACTCTTAACGCACTCAAGGTGCGTGTGGGGGTGCATGCATCATGCGTGCATTTTTTTTTGGTCAAAAGGAGAGGCGGCGCTCTCCGCGCATCTAAACGCGCTTTTATTACCTGGAAAAGGGCTAAGTAGTCATCATACGGGGGATAGCCCGACCCCTTACATCGTCATGCAAAAAACTTAAAACACCCTCAGGCGGGCCAAACAATACAAATAAGCCAATGTCATAACTAAAAGCTAAGCTAGTGAGAAAATCCGCGACCCTATTGGCATCATGCGTGCATTTTGAGGTGCACAATTTACATTTTAGAGTCTTTTGTGCAATATAATTAAAGTAATCTAATTTAGTCTCATAGCTTGTCGATATTTTTTAACCTTACTAATGACATTTTTAAAGATGAAAAATGATATACTTTTTAATAAAATTTGAAAAATATTGTACTTTCACATGCAATTGCCAATCAGTAATCTTGAACAATACGATGGCAGATAACAACAATATATCGGAAGAGAAAAGTACGCGCCTCTATGCGCCCCCATTTCCCTAACCCTAATTCCAATTTTGCAGTTGATCAAGCACTTTTGATGTTGTATCTCAATCTTTCTCTTATCTCTTTGATCTTTCACCCATCCAAAAGCATATTCAAGCTATCTTTTTGGCTGATTTTTATTTCTTTGAACCCCACTTTTCCTCAGTTGCCTCTTTCCCTAACCTATAAGCCCCAAAGATCGAAATCAATGTCAAAATCTCATTCTTTTGGTCTTCGATCTTCCGGAAACAGTATTTAGCATCAACTCTAGTGTTGTTTGACATAGGTTTGTTCAGGATGAAGTTTCGGGGTTCAAATTTTAGAGCCTATCACCCTCAATCACTATACTGGAAAGACCAAACTCTTTCGCCTTGCCTTCTTTATGGCAAAAGCCTCGGCAGCTAGCGCGAAAATGTGCCCACATTGTAAACCGCCACAGTCAATGATTGACTCGTGGTGGTCCTTGATGATAAAACTTGCCTTCTTTTGGTTTATATAAGCATGACCATCCATCATGTAAATTGTGCACATCTAAATTAATTTTGAACGATCCATCGACTGGTTTGGTCCATCTCAAATTTCTTCTTTTTCTTGGTGCATTTGTTCGTTGTTTCTGGTAATATTGGCGCTCATCTTCAAAGGTCAACTTAGATGTTGCCCGGTTCTGTATTTGTTGATTCTTGTAATTCTCCATATTTTGGATGGATGTTGTATTTAGGTTGTTTATTTTTTTTATTCTTGCTTGTTCATAAGCACCATCATGTCGCAACTAGTCTTTCGTTTTACTTAGGGTTGAGTTTGTTAAATATTTTGCAAATTATATTTTTCATCGTCATGTTTATATTGTTAGTGTTTTGAAGCACCATTTTAATATTTGGGTATGTAATAGCCCCTTTTTTGGATACAGAGAAAGTAATTAGGAACGAGGACGATGCATGCGGGCCCGCCTTTTTCCTAGAGGATCCTTTCGGATGAGAATCACCAATTCTGGATCGTCGATGAAGATACCGTCGGCAGGGCAGCTGCAGGCAAGACGAGCGATCCGGTCCGCAACAGCATTCGAATCCCTAGTAGCCTGCAAGCAAGAGAAATATGATGGATGAGCTATGAGCAAGAGGAAGAGGATGAAGAAGAGGTGTGTTGCATAGGTAATAGCCTTTTGTAGGGTTGTTATTCGAGCCGAACGAGCCAAGTATTACTTGTTTATATTCAGTTCATTTAGAATATGAACGAGCTCGAGCCGAGCCTAAATTTTGACTCGAGCTTAAAAATGTGCTCATAATCGGTTCGTTTAGGAAATGAACGAGCTCGAACTAAGCTTTTTTTTTTAGCCTTAGGCTGATCTACTTGCTCATTATACAATAACTTAAAGGAAATTTTAGAAATTCCATAAAATTCGAGTTATTCGAGTTTAATTCGAACGAGCCGAGTTTTGGACCGAGATTAAAAATGTGCTCATACTCGGCTCGTTTAGAAATTGAACGAGCTCGAATCGAGTTTTTATCGAGCGAGTACGAGTCGAATTCGAGCTACTCGTGTTCACATAACACCCCTAGGCCCTAGCCCTTTGTTTGTTGATGCGCAGTATTTTTTTATAAAAAACAATTGGGGGTGTAATTAATAATTTTGTGGGCTGCAAATATTTATCTCCCTTCATTTTTAGTATCCTTGTACACCTCTGTTTAATAAAAAGTTTAACATTTGTATTAATTTCATTTATTTATTCTACAGTAAACCTTGTTGGCTCGGTTGGTAAAAGCCGTGCCTCTTGCTTTCTGAAGAGCCAAAAGGTTGCCCTAAGCCCCTAACCTTCCAAACCACAAGAGGTTGTAAAGTTTTCATATATTTAATTAGAGGAAGTACTCTTTTTTTTGAAAACGAGGAAGTACACAACTAGTAATAAATAAATAATATATATATATATATATATATATATATATATATATATATATATATATATATATATATATAGTGTATGGATCATTTGTACATAACCCTTAAAGTGTACCTTGTTAACAAATATTATTCGGTGAAATGTGAAACATTATTCGGTGAAATTTGAAGCATTATTCGGATGAAAACGTTCCAATTCCACTGCATAATTTGTAACATAACAGTAATCGGTAGAATGTTTCACATTTCACCGAATAATATTTGTGAACAAGGTACACTTTAAGGGGTGTGTACACCCGAACCACACTATATATATATATATATATATATGGAAGGGTTAGGGTGTAAAATTGTCATAGGGTGTAAAATGCTTAAGGTGTAAAATTTTGGGTTGGGACGCGTGGGTCAGAAAAAGAGAAAAAAAACCGGACTAAACCGGGAAAAATAAGGGGAAAAAAAGCGAATCGGCTACCTCCCAAACGCGCCTGGTCACTCGCGAAAACCTTCGGAATCGAACAACGAGAAGCTTCAGCTTCTCGCCGGCGATTACTGACCGGCGAAACCAATTGCAAGACCTGCACTCTTCGATAGGATTCAACGAAGCTCGGTTGAACATCCCATAAAGAATCAACAACCACGAAAACATCATCAAAAGGGATAGTAGAGTTTTAAGTTGATGATGTTATGATATATGATATTTCATCTTTATTTATATATTTTTTTTGAAAAATGATAAATAAAATGTCCAAATAATTCGTAGTTCACAAATGGACTTATCTTAAGTGTTTTGGTGAATGAAACCCCATTAAGTGAAATGCAATTATGAATTAGTGAAAGTTCGTAGTCTAAAATTATCAACTTGGACATATATGCTTTTATTAATGATTATATTGTAATTTGACTGATAGCGCCAAGTTTCATGGGCTATAGGGACATGGAGATGTTTAGTCAATTACATATGTATGTATGAATGATACATATTTGACAGACCTACCTTAAGACTCTACAAAAGGGATTGTAGAGTTTTAAGTTGAATCACAATTAGTAGATTCCTTAGACATGAGTATGTTATTGTCTCTCTTGATGATTGATATTTCTTTGACATGGCTAAACACTTTCCATAAAAGGGAGTTATAAAGGTCGTTGTTGGGATTGCCAAAAGTTCAATGGGAGTCATAGTCATACAATATTGAAGGAAGTCCTCCTTCATGCATAATGTGATGCATCGAAAAGGAGCGAGAACTGATATGGATGACCATTCTCGGATGGATTATTTGTAATCATTCGTTTACTTGACAGTTCAAACTCATAGTTCAAGAAACATATCTGATAATAGATATAAATGTCACCATATCATCAAATAAGACATTAAGAGACAAAAGTATCTTAAATTGCACACTTGTTAAGGATAAGTGGGAGATTGAATGAATTGTGTCATTTAATTTAAATGTGCAATGACTAAACATGGAATAGGACAATTGATAGAGATATACAATGCGATTATTTTAGGATTCGTAGTGTTTTGGTTCAAGCCAACTGCGATTAAGGATGTTAAATGGTTTAAGTCCATGAGAAGATTAAATGGTTTAAGCTCATGACTAATATAAACGGGTTCTATGAAGTCACCCACTTTGAGTTGATGGACTAGATCAATGAGATTGATGGTTAATTAATTATTATTAACACATATATGTGTGATTTATTATTAATAAGTAATATTATTTTTATCTGAAATAAATTATTAAATGGTTTAATTACATAAGTTACAATCTGACCAATTAATACAAGGAGTTACAATAAGGGTTCGTTTGGTTCAATGTGGGAATAGAAAATTCCCGGGAAGTTACTTCATGAGAATTGAATTCCCGGGAAGTTACTTCATGGGAATTGAATTCCCGGGAAGTCCAATTGATGGGAATTGTGAAAATGTGTTTGATTGATTTTTTTTTAGAGGAATAAAGGAGGAATTGGAAATTTCCAAATACAAAATGAAGGAAGTTGAACTTACCTAGGGGGACTAGGTAAGTGAACTTTCCCCATTTTGAGGGAATTCAACTTCCCGAGAAGTTGAATTCATGCGTTTTTTAATTTCAAAAATACCAACTAAACACATGAATTTCTCCTACTTACTAGGAAGTTCTACTTCCTGGGTTTTTGGGTTTCCAACTAAACGAGCTCTAACTAAATGTGTTAGTATTGTCTCCTATTTAATTGATTAAAATCCTTTTATTTTGGAGAGAGGGAGTTACATGACTTTGGTTAATTAGTAAAATTAATGGGCTCCTAATTAAAAACACTAATCTATCCTATTTTCCAGCTGAGAGCTCGATCTACCCATGAAATGAGAGTAAGCAAAAACAAATGTAAACAATTGCTATTTTTTATAAGTGGAAGAACGAGAGCAAGAAAGAGAAATACAAGACATTCGCTAATTTCTTTCCAAGGGTAATACGGTGCAATAGTAGCAAATGAGAGATAAAATCAAAGTGTTGATTTTTGCTAACCACTGTCATCATCTCCGAATTGCTCGTCTTTCAACCTTCGTCCTAACAATCGAAGTCAAAGGAGATCAAAACGTCGGAATCGTATGGACTAATTAGAGAAGTCACTCTTGAGGCTTTTGATCTCTTTTCATTTCATCCAGATTCGACCCAATTCATGCATCAAGGAGTATCATCTATGAACAATGACTAATCTATCATTTATATATGAAGATCTTTATATTAGATGTTCATAATAGCCCTTCTGTACTTCCAATTTAAGCATCTAATTTCTGGCATGCTCTCCCAATCGACAGTTCCCCATCTGTTGCTTATATGGCCTCTCGATATGTCAATAATGTCCTATTTGATATTTCAAATTACTGCCTTTATCAAAAACAAAAAATAGAAAACTAATTAAAATACCCTCCTTTTGGGGTATATTAAAAATATATCATCATCTTTCAAATGTAATAAAAATATCTCGACCTTTGAGGGTAGTGGTAATATATTATAACAGGTTTTCTCACGGGTAAAAAATGCTGACAAGACAGGCTACATTGATTTTTTTTTGACAAAGCAACTTACGTGGAAGCCTTTTTCCAAATTAGCACTAAAATTAGGTTTTCTTGGACCGATTTCCTTACGAAAAAAAATATATATAGCCCTAAACCGAGTTCATACACATTAACTTTTCCTACCTCCTATCTTCTTCCGTGGTTGTCTATCTTGAACTATGTTTTAGGCAGCTCATGGTTTTTCTTCAATCACAATCTTCCTCTCTCGTGAACATCGTGCTCACGGTCGCCTTTTCCTCTCATCGCCTGTTGACGTGAACATTTTTTACCCATGAGAAAATCCATGATAATATATTATCACTATCCAAAAAGGTCGGAATATTTTTATTATATTTCAAAAATTATGATATATTTTTACTATGCCCCAAAGGTGAGAGTATTTCAATTAGTTTTAAAAAAAGAAAAAAAAGGACAGATTAGTAAATTAAGACAGGGGACGGGTGATTTAACAATTTAACAAAATTTTGTTAAAGAGATTCTCACTTTTGTTATCCACGACACGAGTCCATCACCATGTCTGCCTTTGTTGCCTTTACTCATCTTCAGCTCGTGAAACCTCCTCTAGCTATCTCTTCTTCTTCTTCTTCTTCTTCTTCTTCAATCCCACCTCCTGAATTCAACTCTCCAGAATCTGTTTGATAATTCGTAATCTGAGACGAACCCCTGCCTTTGACTAGGGTTTTGGAACATACGAATGGGCTCCTTAGTAGTTCCAGATTCCTTCTCTCACCCCCTTCGCCAACGCCGCCCCACCTCCTCCGCCTCATTTCGCCTCCAAATACCTTGCCTTCTCCCCCTCTCTCCGCCTTCCCGGTGTTCCCCCGCTGGCTTATACGCCGCCGCTCAAAGAGTCCTCAAGAGTCGTAGATCCCTCTCAGTCGCCGCCAATGGAACTACTTTGATGGCTCATTCTACGCCGGTACCTTGATTTCGTTTTCCGTATACTCTCTCTATTCTTACGACTCACGAATTCCCTAGCTAGGTTTTTTTGTATATTAGCTGGTAAATGTATTGGTAGGTTCAATTGAATCTTCTGTATTATCTTTAGATCTTATTTCTGTTAGAGCAATCATTATTGGGGTTGGGGGCTACTCAGTTACACGAAAATACAATTCTGAAGTAAAAATGATTGTTTCAATATGAAATTCTCTATCACAGATTCATCCTAAGTAGGTTTACATAATGGTCTGGTCATGTTTGATGCTGATCAAGAACTGGTTATTGCTCTCAGTTGCTTGATGATCTTTTAAGAAATCCTTGAATGCTGCACCTTGATCACATAGTTGAGATGGAGACAGCAATATAGTTTATTGTTATTTGCACTGAGGGAGACAGCATACATAGATCCAAAGTTTTCTTAGTTTACCTGTCCTGCTTCTGCTGCCTCAGTTTGTGGGAGGATCTGCTGCAGTGGTGCCGATCTATGTCTCCCTAGGAAGTCCTCTATTTACCCTCAGATATATTCATCTAATTTTTGTACCATTACTCAAAATTCAGTCTAGAATTTTGGTAATTATCCTCCTGAACAAGGTATCCCAAATGAATCGGCCTTTTCAAAAAAGGTGGATAAAATTGATCTTCAAGGTTGTTTGATGTGCTTAGTCGTTCATTTTCCCTTTAATGTATAAGCATCAACCTGTCTTCTTTTTGTCAAGATTTTATGAGATTCCAAGTAACAAGACTCTGCATTTGGCAGCCAAAAGGGGGAGTTTATACAGTGGGTGATTTTATGACTACAAAAGATAAATTACAGGTTGTCAAGCCATCAACATCTGTGGATGAAGGTAAATGACTTGTTAATATCAATATTGTTATGTAAGAGTCTATATTGAGATATATTTTTCGGCTTTTGATTTTTTTTTTAAAAAAAAAAACACTTTACAGCCTTGGAGATTCTTGTGGAAAACAGAATCACTGGGTTCCCTGTGGTTGACGATGACCGGAAGTTGGTAAGCATGTTGTTTTATTACCTTCAATTTAAATGTTTCCATCTGCTGTGACAAAACATAATAGGACTTTATGTGAGGGTTGTTGGGGATATTGTATCTCATGCTTTGTAAACTTGATATCTTTCTTAGTTGACATATGGTAATACTATATATCTGTAACTTTACTACCTTGGATTATTTAATTGAATATATATCCTTTTATCTCCTTGATGTCTAATTATATGAGGAAGATTTGACTTCCATTTATACAATATGTGTTTGTATCTCAGTTTCTTGTTTGATGTCATGGAGTGATTTTTTAAGGTGTTTGGATATCATGAATGCCTTTCTTGCCCTTAGTGCCTTGTGTTTGTGGGTGCAGGTTGGACTTGTTTCCGATTATGATCTGCTGGCGTTGGATTCCATATCAGGTAAATTCATGTTTGTAACACATTATATCATATGGAAGCTTCTAAATTCATTTCACATGCAACTTTCAATACTAGTAAGTTTAGGAGGTCTTTGTAGTCCAAAGTTTTTGTGCCTTTTCCCCAAGTGTTTTGAAATTCTTTAATTTGTGTGCCATGTGTGACAGTGTGCTTTGAAATTCTTTCAGATCTTTGATGTCAGTACCTTTTGCTTGTATTCATTACTATATATTGAATCTCGTAATCTAGATTTAGAAGTCACATAACTGCTGCAATTTTTGTAGCTTAGGTCTTCCTGAACTTTGACCTTTTTTGAATAATCTGTGTTTAACCAAATTTATTCAGGTAGTGGAAGGACAGAGACAGGCATGTTTCCTGAAGCTGATAGCACTTGGAAAGTATGTGGCAGTAATGTACTTGGTAGTTTTTTTGAATAGTACTATAGCTTTGATGTTATTTATGTAGGTGTTTACACTTCAGTTTATTGCTCTGAAACTCTAGGTATTTAATGAGCTTCAGAGTTTGCTTACAAAAACAAATGGGAAACTTGTTGCTGATGTGATGACCCAAGCTCCTGTTGTTGTACGCGAGACCACAAATTTGGAGGATGCTGCAAGGTTCATTCTTTGCACTTGGTCTTTCCTCTCCCCAATTATATAGTTCTATACAATATCTTAGTCATGTAGTGCAGTTCGTTGAATCTTAGTTCAACCCTGAGATCAGTTGTGGCTTTACAATAGTTGTTAGTCGATGCTAGGCTTATATTGATACCAAACAATAAATTCTTGATGCTCTTATGCAACACCTTTTGGAATTTTATTGCCATCTCCAAGTGATTCAATTTCTTTTTGGTGGTTCATCTTGATATCAGATTGTTGCTCGAGACTCGATACCGTCGACTTCCTGTGGTAGATGCTGATGGGGAGCTGGTAAGAAAAACAGTGGCTTTTTTTTTTTTTTTGCTAAGCATTTTATTTAACTGGCGGCTTTTTCTGCTTTCAGAGGATTTTGACTTTGCTGTTAATATATTTACTTTTAGGTGGGGATTATCACAAGAGGAGATGTAGTTAGAGCTGCTCTTCAAATAAAACGTACAATTGAAAATATTTCACAATGATTCAAGCTGGAACTGCATTTAAGTGCGATTTGGACAAGGTAATTAGATAGCCGGAATTTGCTCATTAATCATTATATACCCTTTTTTGGTGTAGATTATGTATAAAGCTTCTGCAAAATAACAAATACTTTGGTATCATGATATGGTTCTGTAACTAATTGATTATCAGAAGCACACGACTGATACAGAGAGTTGAATTGTATAAGTTTATGAACGCAGTGCTTATCTATATTAATTGAATTGCAATTGAGATCCAGTTTTCAGTTTATTGATGTGCAGGTAATTCTATTTTTTGTCTGTTTGAATAAATCCTACAAACACGCAATCAACTTTGCGTTGCAATTCGTAAATATGCTAATTGTGCTCATCACCACTTAGCAGTTAGCATCATTTGAAGATATATTTTTGATCTAGCGCAGTTAGTGTCAAATAGCAAAGCGGGTGCTGAGTGGTGGATGAAAACGCGCGAAGCAACAAAGTTTGATCATTCACCCCCACGAGCCCCTACCGAACATCAAAGCAAAAACACAAGGGATGGCGTTGGCCAGACATGCATCTGGGCTGGGACATCGAAGAAAAGCAGGCGCCAGTGGTGACCTTGGCTCTCAGTCCTGTGCCCACATTTCCTCACCACCACCTCTTTTCATTTATGTTCTCTCATTGGCATTTCCACAAACAGATTGGAACAAAAACATACCTAACACCATCAAGATTCTCAACACTTGCATGATGATGGATTGATGGTGATGGTTGTTACGCCATCTCCCAATTTAAGCCACTTGCCTAAACAAATTGAAACAATTAATCTCAAAACCCAAAATTCAAGAGAGGAAAAAACAGGCCTTACAAACCGTACAAGTTGAACCCCACCCACCCACCACTAGAGCTGGCAAAATTCGACCTGAACCCGAAAAACCGACCCGGATCCGGAACCAATTGTTCTCAACACAACCCAACTCATTTTGGACTCAAAATCCGAATAACCGATAACCGAAACTCACCCAAATCCGAATGAACCGAACTCGATTCAACCGAAACCCATTAAGACCCGAACCCGTTATAACCGAAACCCGAACTTTAAGATACATTCTAGTAAATTTTTTAAAATGAATATTGAAATAATGAAAACTTGAGACAATCCAAACTCGAAATAACCGAAACCCGAAATAATTGAAACCTGAGACAATCGAAACCCGAATAACCGAAACCCGATACAACCGAAACCCGAACTCGACCCAAACGAATGATCAAATTATTAGACATTACCTAAAACCCGAATGACCTGAAACCGACTAACCGAACCCGAACTTGACCCGACCCGCCCGATTGCCACCTCTACCCACCACCCAGTTGTATCCCTGCTACAGTGCTGCCCATTCCAAATCCTCGGGCTCCGACTTTTTGTTCAAATTTGGCTTCTCGATGAACCACTTCAAACCACCTATTAGAGTATATATGTGTTATATTTACTTACCTTATATATACATTGAGAACCCTATTTTGTAACTGTAATCATCTCTATATATATTCATTATTTGCCTATATGTGAATTAAGAAAGGAATTAATTTGCGATACATGCTCTTTTTTTTCCTTTATTGGGAGAGTGTCCCCATACTTTTTTAATTTGCTTTTTGTCCATCTCTAATTTTCTGGAAAAATTTGCCCCTCCCGAGATCTAAACCTAAATCTCAGATCTCTCTCATCCTTTATTCTCCTTCTGCCTGACCTCGTCAATTCCATCCTCTCCCAATCCACCGCCACGCTCGTCGCCGCCCTCTCTCCTGTTCTTCAATCGGTGCCATGTCAAATCGATGCTGGAATTGAAATTTTGAAATTGAATGAAGCTTCTCCTCCTCAGATCTATCGTTGAAGCCAACAACAACACCATGGTAATTGTCATCTCCTCTTCTTTCGATCCCGCTCAAATATGAGAATATGCCCCATCTCTCTATCTCCTTCGTATAAATCAGCGCTCCCAATCCTCGTGGCTTCCCTCTCACCTCCTCACCAGATCTGGAGTGTGGTCGGAGGCACGAGGCAACGATGAGCCAAATTTGCTTCCTCGTCGCTGCACGACCTCCACTGCTGGCGGAGGACGGCATCGCTTCACTGTAAATCCCTAATTCGGCATTTGTATCACTTCTCGCAAACAGTAGAAGTTCCAGATTTCGTCGTCAAGATGCAAGCGAGGTCGAGGGCGCAACTCGGAGCAATGGCGTGGTGAATCGCCATCGATGCCGAAGGTTGTGTGTTCCTGCCATGCTATTGTTGCTCGAAGATTGTGTGTTGCTATTCGAAGGTTATTTTTGCTGTTGAGAGGAAGACAATGGTGAGGACGATGAAGAAATGATGTGTGTTGTTTTTGCTGAAATGCTGAAATTAGGAAGAAAATCAAAATTCAGTGATTGACTTGTGGGGGGTTGAGCCTTTTCTTCTATTCAATTTGGTTGTAGCAGAAATTGGGCAAAAAATCAAAATTCAGTGATTGAGAAATTTCGGATTCAGCAACTCCGGTTTCAGCAACGTCAGCATCAGCAACTCCGGTTTCAGCAACTTCAACTAATATGGATAGGTTGGTGGACAAATTGCTATTAAAGGCAGAAAATATGGACGTTCTAGTAAATGCCCCTTAAGAGAGAGCACCAACTACATTATCCTTGCAGTTATATCCTTTCATGGCATCAGAGCAAAACAACGATCCAATGAACTCTAGCCCTAATGATTCCCCTTCTAGCAATACCAATTCAAGCTCCTCTTCTAGCAATCTATTGAATGCTGCCTCTGAATTTTCTTCTGTCAACAACGAATTGTAATTTATTGTGTTCTCATTCAAGTTAGACCATGCCAATTACACAATATGGCGGTCTAATGTACTAGATGTTCTTGATGCTTTTGATCTTCAAGACTTGTGTTGTCCATAATAAGTATCAACCAAAGATGAATGATATTGTGGCCCCTGATTCCTCTACTACATCAAGAGTCTCCAATCCCGCGTTTATTACTTGGAAGCGCAAGAACAAATTTGTGTTAATTTGGCTTCACACAATAATCTTCACTCCACTTCTTCGTTATGTAGCGAGTTCTAAGACAGCGTATCAAGTATGGACTACCATTGCACACATGTTTCAGACTCAATCTCATGCTCGATCTATGCATCTTAAACAACAACTGCGTAGTTTTCCAAAGGCAATCTTTTAGTGCTGGAATATTTTGAGAAAAAACGTGGTATTGCGGATGCCTTGGCGGATTGCTTGTTTATCATACCTGATGATGAATTCAATGCTTTTGTCCTTCATGGACTTGACTCATCCTATAGGTCATTTCATGTTGTTGTTAACATGAGGCTTGTGCCTATCTCCTATGATGAGTTGTGGGGTCATCATTTTCACGAGGAAGAACGATTATAGGAGGAATCTCAAGTTGTTGTTAATCCTCCTGCTCCTGTTGCAAACTATATTCAGTCATCTCGTGGCTCTCAAGGGCGCTCTCGGTCTTCTCTACCTTCCCGGCCTCAGTTTGATAGGTCTAATGAAAGGTGTTCTCGTATACAATGTAAGATTTGTGATCGTTCGGGACACCTCGCGAAAGATCGCTTTCAGTGATTGAATATGAATGATTTTCCTTCTCGACATTATGCTCATGATGAAAACACTCGTGTTCTACCTCGTGACAAGTATGGATCCTCTCGTAATCAGAATTTTAACCCAGTTCACGCATCGTAAGACTGCTAACCTGCTGTTCATGTGGCCTCACCATCCCCTTCGATCAATCCAAATTGGTATTTGGACTCAGGGGCGACTGATCACATTATTATAACATGGAGAATCTCTCGATTGACTCGGAGTATCATGGAACAGATCAACTAGCCCTGGGCGATGGTAAAACTCTTCCAATAACTCATATCAGTTTTACTACTTTGGCTACATCTTCTTCACCATTAAAATTGTCCAATGTTCTTGTTGTTCCACAAATGTGTAAAAACCTTGTTAGTGATGTACACATTTGCACCTTCTTTTATTGCATCTTTTGACTTCTTATTTCATTCGATCTCCAAAGAAAAGGTTCAAAAGTATATAAACTTGTGTAAGAATGGGCTAAAATGCAAGAAATAGAGTCTGCACAAGTTTTGAGCTAACCATGCAGGAATTCGAGCGAAATCGGAGTCAAAACGGAGAAGCCAAGTGAAGCTGAGCAGAGGTAGATATCGACCTTAGACCCAGATATCGACCCCCAGTGTCGATATCGACCCCCATATCGACCTCAATATAGAAATCGACCAGAGCTGAACAAGTCGAGTAGGAACAGAGACCTCGATATCGACCTCTGGTGTCGATATCGACCCCTTATCTCGACAGAAGATAGACTCGATTTCTGACGCGGATTGGAACTATATCTTCAAGGAGGCACGAAATTATCTCATACTTTCAAAGATAGATGGCAGCTGAAGTTTATCTATCCTTTACCTTTAAGTTATTTAAAGTTTTTATCAAAATAAAAGACCTATCCTAATTGTTCGGATAGAGTTATTAGTTTAGATAGGAGTTACAATCCTTGGATAGCGAGGATTAGTAGCCTATAAATAAAGCCCTAAGGGCTGATTTGTTAGATCATATCTTTCAATAATCCAATCATAGAACAATCCAAGACAATAGACAATAGAGTTAGAGTTAGAGAGAAGTTTTAGGGTTTGACGTTTGCGAAAGTTGACATTGAGTTGTAAAGCTTCGGAGTTTATTTTAATGCAAGTTTCTTTATTTCAATCAACAATGGATTCCATGATGAGAAGCGAGTAGTTCCCCAAAGCTCTTAGGGTCGGGGTGAGCCCGACGTTAGCCATGCGCGCTTGAGGTAAGTATTTGATGTTGATATCGTTGTGTCTATCTCTCCTCTTACGATTCTATGTTTAGTCCTAATCGAAAGAAAAGGGATTCATGCTAACAACTTGAGTTATAAACATAAAATTGGTAGAGACAATTAGGTTTATTTGAAAGAGTAATCCTAAGAGTTGGTGTACGGCGAAAGCTTGTCCCTCGGGTGAAATAGCGCAATTGTCCGTCTTATTTATCTCATCGCATGCATTGGTTAACGTTGTGGTAAACCCTAATCCTAGGAGTTGCTTTTTACATAGTTTATACACACAAAAACCTCCCTGTTATTTCTGTTCATTGCTTCTCTCCCCATTCCTAAAGTCTTCGGCTTTTCTTTGCCGACAAAGAACTAACTCACTGCAGGTAGACATCGATATCGACCCCAGACGTCGATATCGACCACTGAGTTCGTCGACAGTTTTCTGAGTCGACGACGAACATCGCTGCGGAGTTTGCTGAGCATCGATATCGACACCAGACATCGATATCGACCCTTCTGTATCGACTGGCAGTCTTCTGAGCCAGTCGATTTCGTGGACTGACATCGATATCGACCCCCACCAGTCGATATCGACCACTTGTTTTTTGTCTTTGCAGGTCTTCTGTTGCAGAGAACATCGACAGCCGAGGTCGACATCGAGGCCCAAGGTCGAGATCGAGGCTACTGGTCGACGCAGACGTGAAATTTCCAACGCTACTAGGATCCCGCTGACACGCCTCCTCGTGGATCGATCCTGACTACCCTTCCACTACAACGGGAGGAAGTCTTGTAATTATTTGCTTAGGCCAGGAGTCGGATTACATTTATTACATCTTTATTATTTGTAATTACTTGACACATCATCCTCCTGCAATAACAAATTGGCGCCGTTGCCGGGGAGGCAATCTATCGCGCCCTAGTAGTCTATCTCACGTCTCTACCTAGTTTGGTCTTGCAGGTGTATGCGACGCGCTGATCGCCCACCTGAATTTGAAGGAGTAGACGACCTTGAGCGTTATTTCCATCTAAGGGCCCAAGCTCAAAGAATCATGGGGGAAAACGCGAACCAAGCAGAACTTATTGAACAACTAAGGAGGCAGGTTGAGGACCTAACGACTAGAGAGGCGGCACTTAAGGAGCGTGCGGATAGGGAGGAGGAAGGCCGAAGGCAAATAGAAGCCCAAATCAATGCCCTCCCTAGGAATGCCAAGCAATATATGCACCCCGCTCTCACAGTGCCTGAATCGGCAATTCTTATCCCTGCCTCTAATTTTGAAATAAAACCTAACTTCTTAACTGAGATTAGAAGGCACCAATATGAAGGAAAACCTAACGAATGCCCTATGGCACATATTTCTACCTTCTTAGACCTTTGTGATACTATTGCTGATGGACGAAGTCTTGAATATGTCCAACTAAAAGCCTTTCGATGGTCTCTTACAGGGAAAGCATTGCAGTGGTTGGAAAGCTTAGCCCCAAGATCGCTCCGCACCTGGAATGAAGTCAAGGACGCGTTCCTCAACAAGTTCTTCCCTCCTTCTAAGACGGCGTTGATCCGACAGAAAATCACGGCTTTCAAACAAAAGCCTGGTGAGGCTCTGGCGACTGTTTGGGAAAGGTTCAAGGACCTTCTACGATCATGCCCGACGCATGGCCAACCACCCTATGTAATTCAGGAGATCATATACAATGCTCTTGACGCTGCAACAAAGGAGAGGATCAACACCTACACCGCCTATGGCTACCTTGAACTCGTTCCACAAGAGGCTTGGGAGACCATAGAGAGGTTGGTGGAGTTCGACAACACATATGGGACTCCTGAGGCTTCCGACGCACCATCATCATCGAGGCCTGCCCCATCTATGCCCTTATATGAACCCTCCAATGAAATCAATCCGAATGTGAAGGAGCAATTCCACAGAGATCAACTTAGAAAGCTCCAAAAGCAAGTAAGGTTCCTTTCAGTGAACCAAGATTGCATTGAATGTGGATCACAGCGGCACACCACCATCGAGTGCCCACATGCCGAACAAGTACACCTAGCGGAGACTCACCAAGAGGCGCGCTACATGAGGGGTCCCAATCACCAATATTGGGGAGACCAAAGGTTCCATCAACCACAAAGGAACCAGGTCAACCCTAGGGACCCTCCGCCTTATAGAGCTCCTGGGCACCCGGAGAGAGACCAAAAGAAGGATGATCTTCAACTAGTACTGGATGAAATCAGGCGGAATCAGGCTAAGAATGATCAATCCAACAATGCCATCCATTCTCAACTCAATCACCTTACCACAAGGATTGGAGAAATGGATATTTGGAAGAAGAACGTAGAGACCCAACTGGGTCAATTGGCGGCACAAATCCCTAGGTCGTCCGGAACACTCCCTGGGCAACCCACCACAAATCCTAAGGGACAATCCGGGACAGGCCATGTCGCAGCCATACAATTAAGGAGTGGCACCAAAGTACAAAAGCCACGAACGGAATCGGAGAAAGCAGCAGACCCAGTCGACATCGACAGACCAGTCGATGTCGACCCAGAGGTCGATATCGACCACCATGTCGACCCCCTGGTCGATGTCGAGGCCACTGCAAAGCCATCAGAGCCACAATAGAGGTCGAAATCGACCATTCCAGTCGATATCGACCAAAGCCCAGTCGACATCGATGTCCAGCAGGCTCCCCCGACCATCGTTTTGGCCCCTACTCCAAAGAAGACGTTGCCATTCCCTTCCAAAGCATTGGAGGATCCCACCAAAGGCAAGTTTAGGCGCTTCATAAAGATACTTCAAGGACTCAACATCACTATCCCTCTAACAGAAGCCCTAAGCGAGATGCCTGCCTATGTGCGATTCCTGAAAGACATCCTGAGAAAGAAGAGATCCATGGCAGAGATCGCAGAGGAGTGCTCAAAGATGGACTTCCCTGAGAAGAAGAGTGATCCAGGGAAGTTTGCAATCACCGTGGGACTTGGCCAACATCGCTATAAAGCCCTATGTGACCTAGGGGCAAGTGTAAGTCTCATGCCTCTCTCTATTTGGCAAAAGGTGAACATTGGTGCCCTTGAACCTGTGGACATGAAGCTCTATATGGCTGACAACTCATTCGTCAGGCCCACAGGTATAGTTGATGACGTTCCGGTAAAGGTAGGTAAGTTCTTTGTGCCTACTGATTTCATTGTATTGGAGATGCCTGAAGATCCTGTAGTGCCTATTATACTTGGTAGGCCTTTCTTAGCTACTGCTGATGCCAATATCAATGTACGTCGAGGGCTACTAACCTTTACTATAGGGAACGAGGTGATAGAATTCTCTTTCAACCCAACCATGAGCGAAACAAAGCACCTGGAGCAAGTAGTCCTCTCGCCGACCAAAGAAAAGCTTAGAAAATTTCTGTTGGCGAGGACGGAAACAGCAAGCAGGGTCGACATCGACTGGAACCAGTCAATATCGACTAAAAACATCGAAATCGACCCCCCTTGGTCGAAATCGAGTATGCCAGATCATTGCCAGGAGCTTAAGTATGGGGTCACAGAGGTCGATATCGACCCTCACATATCGATATCGACCACAGCACTCGAAATCGACCCTCCTTGGTCGAAATCGACCACCCCTCAGCCCGAAGATTTCTGTTTCGGGCCCAAACAGGTAAGCCCAGGTATGACTCCTAACCCTCCTCTGTCCCTTATTGATAAATCAATTAAGTCGATTATTGATAAATCTACTAAAGAGAGGGTCAAAGCTCCATGGTTTGCCTATATTGCTAAAGTTAGGTCAAGAAAGAGAAGAAAAGCGCCCAAAGACGAACCTAACATCAAAGAAGCCTTGGTCGCCGAACTTCGCTACTACCAAAAGGACCTAGATGATCCAGGAGAAGGCTCACGCTCGAAGGGTCCCTACATAAAAGGGTCATGAAGAATTGACGGAGAAGTCGGCCTAGCGACTAAAAAATCTAGAGCTTGTACATAAAATATTTAAATTTTTTTCATAGATGGTTTTTAGGATTTAACTTTTGGCTGTTTGTAAAACTGAGATAATTCATGCTTTATCTATATTACTAACAAAGATTTTAGGTTATCAAGCAAAAGGAACGATGAAGAAGGAAAGAAGCTTCTGCAGAGGTAGTCGAAATCGACCATGCCAGTCGAAATCGACCCCCCCAGGGTCAAGCCACCTCCTGGAGTTGACATCGAGGACTCAGGAGCGAAAAAGAGAGGTCGATATCGACCACTATACTCGATATCGACCCCAATCAGGCAGCCCTTGTCTTCATCTTCTTCCTCAACTTCGACGGATGCAGTCGACATTGACCACTGACCTAGATATCGACTTCTGGCATCGACCTCACCTGAAATCGACCTGAATCCGTAGGTTGCGCTGTGAGTTTCTCTCTACCCTTGTTCTCTTTTTAATACAGTGAGGACACTGTATATTTTAAGTATGGGGTGGGGGAAAGACATGTCTTATGGTCATAACTTGGTTTCTTCTTCGCATTGCATTCATGTTTAAATTTTTGTTTTTAGTTTTACTTTTATAAAATGTCAATGATTCCATAAAATGTCAGAAAATCCAAAAAAATAGAAAAATGTCAAAAATACAAAAAAAAAATGCATGTTTATTTAAAGTTTGTTTTTTTAACCCTACTTAGATGTCCTATGATGAAAACTCAATAGCTGACTTGATCATGTAAACCCTATGGCATATTTGGATGGTTTAGCCTAAGTCCTTAAAATTTTTATGTGGATTGTGAACTTGTGATGAAATAGAGCACATATGATCCTAGGCTAAAAAGCAAATCCAACAAAAATTGTCCTTGTGAGAATTTTGACCTATAGGGAGAACATCAAAAATCCCTCCGCTTTCTTGAGTGAATTTACTCTTCCTATGCATCTCTAAATGTTGTGATAGTTATTCAAAACCAATGCATATATATGATTATGTTTACGAGAATTAAATGATGGAGGCATCTTTTAAGCCATTTTTATCCTCTCTTTACCTACCCTGCATTATCCCTGCTTGAAGCCAGAACATTAGCCTGAGCCTGAAATTGCAAACTCCACAAAATTATCCCTAGCCAAATTGAGCCTGACCCCCATTTGGGAATTGAGACTTAGATTGGTTGGAACTAATGCCTTGTGGAAAGAAAAGAGCATAATGTCTAGTTTTGAGCAAGGAAATTGTAGGATGGTACATATTTACATTTTGTCATATTTTGTAAAAGGATTTTTTGGCTCACCATATAAATGCACATAGCTTTAGTATTATTTCCGAAAAAAAAATCCGAAAAAATAAATATATATATAGTGCATGAGCCAAAATCCTTAAGTCCTTTATTCATACAAGTGTTATATTTTTGAGAGCATATTATGGAAGGATGAGTTGGGGAAAAAGCATTATAGAGATTGAGCTTACATTGAAGAGTTATGGTTTGGGTATTGCATGTGTTGAGATTTAGGAGTCTTGATTCCCGAATTATAAAAGCACCACATAGCCAAATAATTCCATACCCTTTATTTCATACCAAGCCCCATTACAACCCCGCCGAATGGAGTCTTCTATGAAGTCTTCCATTGAGCGAAAGTCCTCCTGATGATTCTTATTGCATTTTCATAATTGGTTGCGAAGTGGATTATTATAAATTGCAATGTTTATGAGATTGTATATGGAATTGAGTTGAGAGTTGATCTTCATAGCCTAAACACATGAGAGTTGAGTGCAAACACATTATCCCTGTGAGGTTGGATCAAAATTGCATATGCCTATGGATCACCAAAATATGTGCTATGACGTTAAATTCACTTGCTTTGCTTTGCTACCGCTTATGATGTTGCTTTTGACAAGGGCGAAGACTTGAAGGGTGTGTTGTAGGTATTGGTTATTGCTTGGTTATTGCTTGAGGACAAGCAAGTCTAAGTATGGGGTGTTTTGATGTACACATTTGCACCTTCTTTTATTGCATCTTTTGACTTCTTATTTCATTCGATCTCCAAAGAAAAGGTTCAAAAGTATATAAACTTGTGTAAGAATGGGCTAAAATGCAAGAAATAGAGTCTGCACAAGTTTTGAGCTAACCATGCAGGAATTCGATCGAAATCGGAGTCAAAACGGAGAAGCCAAGTGAAGCTGAGCAGAGGTAGATATCGACCTTAGACCCAGATATCGACCCCCAGTGTCGATATCGACCCGCATATCGACCTCAACATAGAAATCGACCAGAGCTGAACAAGTCGAGTAGGAACAGAGACCTCGATATCGACCTCTGGTGTCGATATCGACCCCTTATCTCGACAGAAGATAGACTCGATTTCTGACGCGGATTGGAACTATATCTTCAAGGAGGCACGGAATTATCTCATACTTTCAAAGATAGATGGCAGCTGAAGTTTATCTATCCTTTACCTTTAAGTTATTTAAAGTTTTTATCAAAATAAAAGACCTATCCTAATTGTTCGGATAGAGTTATTAGTTTAGATAAGAGTTACAATCCTTGGATAGCGAGGATTAGTAGCCTATAAATAAAGCCCTAGGGGCTGATTTGTTAGATCATATCTTTCAATAATCCAATCATAGAACAATCCAAGACAATAGACAATAGAGTTAGAGTTAGAGAGAAGTTTTAGGGTTTGACGTTTGCGAAAGTTGACGTTGAGTTGTAAAGCTTCGGAGTTTATTTTAATGCAAGTTTCTTTATTTCAATCAACAATGGATTCCATGATGAGAAGCGAGTAGTTCCCCAAAGCTCTTAGGGTCGGGGTGAAAACCTGAATCACAAAGTTAAACAGTAGAACCAAGTGCGGAAATAAGGTAAATCAATAAGTAAAGGACTCGATGAGTTGTTTACGAGGTTCGGCACGAACTTGGCCTACGTCCCCGCCTAGGGTTCTTCCACAACCCTAGGATTCAACCGGCTTTTATTGATTCACAAGACTTAGGATCCTAGTAGCTCCCCGAGAAGCCTCTCTCCTATACAATTGCAATCTAGTCAACTCACGTTCCCTTGGAGTCCTAGACCAATCTAGAAGAGCCCCACCTCTCTATGCTATCTAGTACAATCCTCTTACACTTAGTGAATCAATCGCCTAGTGTCTACTTCCTGAGTTACAAACTCTTGAGTATAACACTCTCTCGAAATATATCCTATAAGCTCACAGTGTAACTCTCAAATGCTTTGAAATGAAATAACAGACTCTTAAGGACAAGCAGAGAGCACACGAAGAAGACAGATTTCGCTTGAAGGCTTGAGTGTATGAAAGCTTGTGTTCAACAGGTATCTGCTGTCTTCTTCTTCCTTTCCTTTATATAGAAGCAACATGGCGCCTAAGGATCTTCAACCACGGCTAGTTCGGATCATGGCGCGCCCAAGGATCTTCTATTTTTGGACACTTCGAAGACATGATCTCTCCAATTTGGATCTCCTCAATATGCACCATAAGGAAAGAAGTAATTCGAATAATACTTCCTGAAAGGTTAGTTAGGCATATAATATAATGGAAGTATATAATATTAAATAATATTCGGACATAATAATATATAGAACATGTTTTGTATTTCATCAATACTGTTAAAGCTCCAAGACCTTTGACACAGACAAACTGTCAAGACCTTTGAAACTTTATTCCGATTTTCATCAAGGGAGGGAGTTATCAATCTCCCCCTTGATGAAAGACAAAACCTGTGCATCCCTGCAACTTAGTCAAGCATATATAATATAAGTAAAATTGGACTAAGTACTTGCATGGGTTAGACAAATGTTGGATCAAAAATTTAAAGCAATAAGACCATCCAACTGAAAATAAAACCAAGGTCTTCCAAGACCTTTAAAACGCAACAGTTTTAAAAAGTCTAACACCACCACAGATCATCTCCCCCTTTTTGTCTTTCAACAAAGGGAGGAGGTAAAACAGTCACCAAAAGTTTTTAAAAAGTTTCCAAAAACCAGCAATGTATCAGATGTCAGGGATGGGATAGGGTAGGGTTTAAGCTTCGTCGTTCGGAGCATCATCAATGAGCCTCGTCCACAGACCTTGCAGCATCTTGGTTATCCCGCTCATCTCCGTCATAACCTCCTTGTGCAGCTCCTTGATATCCAGGCGAACTTCCTCCAAGCCCAACTCCAGGTTGTCCATGCGTTCATCAACGGCTGAAGCAGTGGGAAGAGCTTTTGAAGGAGTGGCAAGACTCAAGGTCCCTTGGGGAGACCGAGTGATGCCAATCTTTTCAAGGCTCTTGGAGTCGAACTTACCCATATGACGTTGTTGTTCTTCATTTTTGAAATCAATTCCAGAAGCTTTGAAGAGTGGGGTCAAAAGGGTAGCAAAGGGGAGGGGGGTTCCTTTCCTGGCTTTTCTTGTGTGAGCCATGGATCCTAAAATAGTGTTGGCCAGATCAAGATCAAGGCCATTGAGGATACGGTAAAGGAGGACCATGGCATTGTCAGTAAGGAGCGAGCCAGAGTTAAGACGGGGAAAGAGGCATCGAACAATGATGTTAAATATGATTTTTACCTCAAGGGTAAGGGATGAGTGGGTGAGTTGCTTTGAGGTGCTATTAGATGCTTCGGGTAGGAGGTACTTGGCTCGGGCAAGGATGATGCAGTTTTCTTTTGAGGGGTGTATTTCAGAGGGTGGACATGGGCTAGGTAGGCCAAGGAAATCTGCAAAGTCATTGGAGTTGAAAGAGATTCTAACCCCTTTGACAATAGAATCCAAAGACCAACCATTGGCGTCGTGTTTGGCTTTTAGGTTTATGTAGAACAGGCGGGTAAGCTGGGGATAGTAAACGGTTTCAAGATTGAGAAGGTTACAAGCTGGGGATTTTTTGAGAAGATCAATGCAGGGTAGTTTCAAAGCTTCGAAGAACTCAATATCCGAAAAATCAGAACATCAAATCCTACGAGTTCGAAACTCATCTACCCACTTACCAGCAGTCTCAACATTTTCAAACCAAGAGGAGGGCAAGGATTGGTTTACCTGGATGTAGGCAGGTGGATCGGCGTTCTTCCTGCGAGCAATCGTTGGAGCGACTTTCTTGGCAGGCGCCTCAAGGCTCTTGAGGGTGCCCTTCCTGGTGCGCTTGGGAGAAGGAGGCTTGGCTGTAGAGGCTTTCCGCTTCTTTGGAGACGGGGGAGGAGGAGGAGGAGAAGGAGAGAGAGCATGCTCGGGCTCCTTTTCCTCTTCTTCCTCTGACCCCGAGTCCTCAGCGTTGTCTCCATCGGTATCCTCCTCGTCCTCTCCGGATTCATCTTGCTCCTCGTCCTCTTCCTCAGGCTCCTCTTCAGAAGGAACCTCCTTGAGAGTCTCGGCCTCGGCTTCCTTCCGGATTCTCTCAGCTTCCTCCTCGATCAACTTCTTTGCAAGCTCGGCCTCCTCCTCGGCCTTTTTCTTCCTTAAAGCTTCTTCTTCGGCAGCCTTGGCTGCATCCTTTTCCAGAATAGCATCAAGATCCTTCTCTTCTTCTTCCTCATCCACCTCCTCAGCGATGACCTTCTTTTTCCCTTTTTGCTTCGCGCTGAGAGGCTTCTTAGCAGAGCGTTTTTTAGAGCCCTTGGTTACTGTAGTCGTGCTCGCAGTGATGGTGCTCTGAACAACAGCAGGGACGATGGCTTGAGGAGTGGGTTCAGGTGTAGGAGAAGTAGCAGTGTCCTGGCGTCCCTTGGGGGTGGCGCCAAGTCTTTTGGGTGTGGAAGTTTTCTTTGATTTGGGAGCCATGGAGGAAATCGGTTAGGGTTTTCTTAGAGCAGGTTGAGAGGTTGAAGAAGAAGAAGGTGAAAGGGTTTGGAGAGGTTCAGAGTTGTGAGGGAATCGGGTACAGAATTAGGTTTAAGTAGAGAGAGAAGATGATGGAGTGATGGGACGAGTTTAGAGTTCCAAGGGAGGGTAATGATATCATTGCCAAATTTGAAAAATTTCCAATTCAAAATTCAAACTATTCCATTAAAATAGGACTGAATAACCGAAATATTTAGTTCCAAAATTAAGATATCTCAACGGAAAGAAAATATAACATAAATAGGCAATTTTGAAATCCGATAAAAATATAATTGATTAAATATCTAGAGAGATATTTAAAACAATATGTGATCCGATGTATGTAATCTACCATTTAGTTCACAAACCTTGACATAATTCTCAAAGGTCTTGACACTAAGTAGATATTATCTTTCGTAAAGGGAAAGCTCCCCCTACGAAAGTGCATCCTTGTTAAGCATCCCAATCTCTCGTCTTATGAAGGTGAACCTGTCCTCTGCCAAAGGCTTAGTAAAAATGTCAGCCCATTGATAATCAGTTGAAATAAACGAAATGGACACATCACCTTTTTCAACATGGTCTCTAATGAAATGATGCCTTACATCAATATGTTTGGTCCTTGAATGCTGAACAGGATTCTTAGGGATGGAGATGGCACTTGTATTGTCACATTTAATAGGAATGCCTTTGAGGTTGATGCCAAGATCTCGCATTTGTTGAGCTATCCAAAGGATTTGGGAGCAACAGGCTCCAGCTGCAATGTATTCGGCTTCTGCAGTGGATAGAGCTACTGAGTTTTGTTTCTTTGAGTGCCAACTGATCAAGGATGCTCCTAAGAATTGGCAACATCCTGATGTGCTCTTCCTATCCACCTTATACCCTGCAAAATCTGCAGCAGAATATCCAATTAATGTGAAATCCTTTTGCTTTGGGTACCATAGTCCAAGCTCCTTAGTGCCATTGAGATATCGAAAGATCCTCTTTACAGTCACGAGGTGAGATTCTTTAGGATTAGCTTGAAACCTAGCACACATGCAAACACTAAACATGATGTCAGGTCTACTAGCTGTGAGATATAATAAAGATCCAATCATTCCTCGATACTCCTTTTGATTGACACTTTTCCCAGTCTTATCTTGATCTAGAGATAATGTTGAGCTCATGGGAGTCTTGGCTGCTTTGGATTGATCCATCTTGAACTTCTTCAAGAGATCCTTAGTGTACTTGTTTTGGTTGACAAAGATCCCTTTCTTGGATTGATGAACTTGTAATCCCAAAAAGAAGTTGAGTTCACCCATCAAGCTCATCTCAAATTCGCTGCACATGATGTCAGAAAATTCCTTGCACAAAGATGTGTTAGTAGCACCAAATAATATATCATCAACATAAATTTGAATAACCAAAATGTCCTTTCCTTTGGTCTTGATAAAAAGAGTCTTGTCGATCAACCCCCTTTTAAAATCATTTTCTAAAAGATATTTTGACAAGCGCTCATACCAAGCTCTTGGGGCTTGTTTCAAACCATAAAGCGCTTTGTCAAGTTTATAAACATGATTGGGAAATTCCAAACTTTCAAATCCTGGGGGTTGAGCCACATATACTTCTTCCTCTAAGAAACCATTAAGAAAAGCACACTTGACATCCATTTGATATAACTTTATGCTCATAAAAGATGCAAATGCTAATAAAATGCGAATGGCTTCAAGCCTGGCTACGGGAGCAAAGGTCTCCTCGTAGTCAATACCTTCCTCTTGATTGTAGCCTTGAGCAACAAGTCTTGCCTTGTTCCTCACGATCTTACCATTCTCATCTAGCTTGTTTCGAAATACCCATCGTGTGCCAATGACTGATTGATGCTTTGGCCTTGGCTTTAAGGTCCAGACTTTGTTTCTTTCAAATTCGTTAAGCTCGTTTTGCATAGCAATGATCCAGTCTGGCTCTTGAAGTGCCTCATCTACCTTCTTTGGTTCAATAAGAGAAACAAACGCGTGAAAAGCACAAAGATCTTTAAGTTTAGAACGAGTTTGAACACTAGAAGTAGGGTCAGAAATGATATCCTTTAATGAGTGTGATGAGGAGTATTTGAATTTCCTTTTGCTAGTCTCAGCTCCTTGATTCGTCACACCAGTAGGATTGACTTGTGGTACATCTGACTCCGTGGTCCTGTTAGGTTCAGTGACAACAGTTTCTGACATCTCAACACTGTTGGATTGGACACCAAGGGCTTTGGACGAATCTTCAACACCTTGGGCCAATTCTTCAGTGTTGAGGATCTGTTCCTACATGTTCCTCTTCTCTGTGTTCTTGGTAGCAGCATCATCACCTTCCTCGTTCTCTGCATGGATGTTAAGATCTATATTTGCAACACTTTCACTCAAAGAACCGTCATTGCATTCATCAAATATAACATGTATACTTTCTTCAACTAACTGGGTCCTTTTATTGAAGATTCTATAAGCTTTGCTACTTGTGGAGTAGCCAAGAAATATACCTTCATCACTACGCGCATCAAATTTCCCAAGGTTATCTTTTCCATTGTTATGAACAAAGCAAGTACAGCCAAAGGGTTTAAAATAAGATATAAGTGGTTTGCGGCCTTTGAAAAGTTCATAAGGAGTTTTCTTTAAGATGGAACGAATAAGACAACGATTCAAAATGTAGTTAGCTGTGTTAACAGCTTCAGCCCAATAGGTTTTAGGTAATGCATTTTCTAAAAGCATAGTCCTGGCCATATCCTCTAAGGTGCGGTTCTTGCGTTCCACAACCCCGTTTTGTTGAGGTGTCCTAGGAGCAGAAAAATTATGGGAGATGCCATATTTAGCACAAAACAAATCAAACTGAAGTTGATCAAACTCCCTACCATGATCACTTCGAATTGACACTATGAGCTCGTTTCTTAAAGTTTGCAACTCCTTACAAAGTTTTGAAAACTCAAATAAGGCCTCTGATTTTTCTTTTAAAAATGCAACCCAAGTATATCTAGAAAAATCATCAACAACAACAACAAGCATGTACTTTTTACCATTGGGAGATTTGACTCGCATAGGACCACATAAATCCATATGTAAAAGTTCAAGGGGTCTAGAAGAACTTACAACCTTTTGGGGTTTGAAAGAGCTACGTGTTTGTTTACCTCGTGTGCATGCATTGCACATATCAATACCTTTGAAGTCCATCTCAGGTAGCCCTCTTACAAGCCCTTTGGACACAAGCTTCTGTAGTGTATGTGGACTCACATGACCGAGTCTCCTGTGCCAGAGCTTTGGATCGTCCGTCAAAGCCTTTAGACAGGTTAAGCTTCCTTGTGCCACTTGATCAGCATTTACAACGTATATATTGTTGTAACGATATGCAGTCAATATAACTTCACATGTATCTTCTCTGCACACTAGACATCTGTTCTTGTTAAATCTGACATAGTTGCCACTATCACATAGTTGAGAGACACTAAGCAAATTATACTTTAAACCATTAACAAGATAGACATTTTTAATACTATGGCTGGAATCACTTCCAACACTACCAATACCAACGATGTCACACTTTCCTTTGTCACCAAGAGTGATTGTTCCCGTGGATTGCTCCTTTAGATCATGAAAGAGAGAACTCTTTCCACTCATATGCCTCGAGCACCCACTATCAATGATCCATTTATGTTCCTTCACCTTGGTGTTCTCCTGCAAGACAAACATCAACCTTTGTGGCTAGACCAATAAGCAAATTTGGATCCATTGTTGGGGTAAACCATGTTTGGTAAAATAGTGCCTTTTGGAACCCAAACTTGTGTTATCCGTTCTTTTCTCAAATGAACAGGAAATGTATTGCGAATAATATATGGATCCTTTCTTCTATAAGGGCAGGTCTCTTTTACATGTCCCTTTCTAGCACAGTGGTGACATATAGGAGAGGTTTTGCTTCCTTTTGCCTTTACAAAGGTGGTAATGTGCTGCTTCTTTAAAAACCTTGGATTGTAACCAATACCACTTTTGTTTAGAGAACTTTGTTGCTCGCCCAACATCCTATCAAGAGTGCCTTTGGATTTGGTAAAACTTATGAGGGCTGTCTGTTGGTCTTGAATCTTATTATTCAGGGAGATCTTCTCGTTTTCTAAGTCATGATGCTCATTTCTTAGAGAGGAGAGATCTTGCTTGAGTTCAGATTTCTCTGAGTCAAGCGTCTTGACTTTAATGTCAAGACCTGAATAAGAAGCTTCAAGACTTTTAACCCTCATAGACAGATCCTCAATAGTTCTTTCCTGATCCACAGTTCTCTTAATAAGAATGTTAGTTTGAGCAATAAGTTTCTCTTCATTGGCAATCATATTGGAAAGGAATTCCGATAATAACTCTTTTGGACTTGCCATAAGTTCTCTTACAGTAGCTTCAAGCTTTTCATCGTGGGATTCATCTTCTGAGGCCATAAGACAAATATTGGCCTTCTCATCATCGGAGTCAGAGTCAAAATCCCTCCAAGTTGCCACCATGGCTTTCTTCTTCCATTTGTCACCCTTCTTGGACCGGCTCTTTGTCTTTTGAGGGCAGTCCTTCACGAGATGATCTGTTTCACCACATTCAAAACAAGACAACGGTTTAGTCTTCTTTTCATACTTGTTGTATTGAGGCTTACCTCGAAATTTTGAAGACTCTGATCCATCCTTGTTGTTGAATTGCTTCTTCATTTTGAGAATTCGAGCAAGGCCTCTTGTGATAAGAGCAAAAGGATCATCCTCATCGTCATCCTCATCTTCGGAATCAGATCCATCTTTAGGCTCATCCTTCTTAGACTTGAGTGCCAAGTTCTTAGTGCTAGCTGGAAGTTCTCTATCGTCTTCATTAAGGATCATCTCATTTAATGGGCGAACAGCCCAACCCTTGGAACATGTGTGATCAGTTTCCCAAGCAGGTCGTCAAGAGGCAGAGTAGTGAGGTCTTGGGCTTCCTCTATAGCTGTTACTTTAGGACCCCACTTTTCTTTTGGGAGACACCTCAATATCTTCCTTACTTTCTCAACGTTTGTAAAGCTCTTGCCGAGAGAGTCAAGGTTGTTGGTGATTTCTGTGAATCGTGTGAACATGACCTTGATAGACTCATCAGGCTTCATCTTGAAAAGTTCATACTTTCGAAGGAAGATGCTGATCTTGGTGTCCTTCACTTGGCTGGTTCCCTCATAGGTGACGACCAGCTTATCCCAAATCTCTTTAGCTGACCTACAAGATGAAATACGGTTAAACTCATCAGTGCTAAGACCACAATAAAGTAAGTTAATAGCCCTGTAGTTTTTGGAGACGAGTTCAATCAACAATGGATTCCATGATGAGAAGCGAGTAGTTCCCCAAAGCTCTTAGGGTCGGGGTGAAAACCTGAATCACAAAGTTAAACAGTAGAACCAAGTGCGGAAATAAGGTAAAGCAATAAGTAAAGGACTCGATGAGTTGTTTACGAGGTTCGGCACGAACTTGGCCTACGTCCCCGCCTAGGGTTCTTCCACAACCCTAGGATTCAACCGGCTTTTATTGATTCACAAGACTTAGGATCCTAGTAGCTCCCCGAGAAGCCTCTCTCCTATACAATTGCAATCTAGTCAACTCACGTTCCCTTGGAGTCCTAGACCAATCTAGAAGAGCCCCACCTCTCTATGCTATCTAGTACAATCCTCTTACACTTAGTGAACCAATCGCCTAGTGTCTACTTCCTGAGTTACAAACTCTTGAGTATAACACTCTCTCGAAATATATCCTATAAGCTCACAGTGTAACTCTCAAATGCTTTGAAATGAAATAACAGACTCTTAAGGACAAGCAGAGAGCACACGAAGAAGACAGATTTCGCTTGAAGGCTTGAGTGTATGAAAGCTTGTGTTCAACAGGTATCTGCTGTCTTCTTCTTCCTTTCCTTTATATAGAAGCAACATGGCGCCTAAGGATCTTCAACCACGGCTAGTTCGGATCATGGCGCGCCCAAGGATCTTCTATTTTTGGACACTTCGAAGACATGATCTCTCCAATTTGGATCTCCTCAATATGCACCATAAGGAAAGAAGTAATTCGAATAATACTTCCTGAAAGGTTAGTTAGGCATATAATATAATGGAAGTATATAATATTAAATCATATTCGGACATAATAATATATAGAACAGGTTTTGTATTTCATCAATACTGTTAAAGCTCTAAGACCTTTGACACAGACAAACTGTCAAGGCCTTTGAAACTTTATTCCGATTTTCATCAAGGGAGGGAGTTATCAGTGGGGAATATCGAGTTCTACCTTCCTTTCTTGATTCCAATGGAATCTTTCAACCTCTCTCTTGTCTGTATACTCCTACTCAAAATGGAGCGGTTGAACGCCGAAATCGAGTGGCACAAGAGAAAGGGTTGTCTCTTCTCACTCATTCTCATCTCCCTAAGGAATTTTGGGAGCATGCTTTCCACACCGCCATCTATTTGTCTAGTTGTATATCCACATCTATCCTTCATCATCACTCTCCCTATTCTCATCTTTACTAACAAGAACCTGATTACTCTTTTCTTAAGTCATTTAGTTGTCTCTGCTATGCATATCTTGGTCCTTATGGGGGCAATAAGCTTGAGTTTAAAATAATTCCGTGCATCTTCCTTAGGTATTGTTTGCAACACAAGGGGTATCTGTGCTATGATAATCATGCTAAGTGCATGTATATCAGTTGCCATGTTGGTTTTAATGAGACCAAGTTCCCCTACAAGTCTGCTACTTCTACACCCAAGCATACATTCCCTTCATCACGGCCTATCTATGTTGATCTCCCCACTCATGTTGCGTCCTCCACATCTATGGATAGTCCCTCCATTTCATCCTCTCTTATGCAATCCGTATCTTCATTATCTAGTTCAAACACTGGAGTGCCGCTTTCTTCTTTGAGTCCTAGTTTCATGTCCATCCCTTATCCTAGCTTCAGTTTGATATTGGTCGAGATTCATGATCAAAATCCTATGGAGCAAGTTGTGTAGCCCCAACATCCTATTCTTTTCACATGTCAAAGTACTCGCCCCCGTCAACCTTCAGTTCTTCTTTGGGACTTTGTTTGTTCTAACCCAAATCCCTTACCTCCATAAAATTTCCTTTACCATCTGATCCCTTGCCTGATTATGAATCAAAACATATCATCAAGCTTTATCCCATTCTTATTGGCTTGATGCGATGAAAATTGAGTATGATGCTCTCATGAAAACTAGTATGTGGACTCTCGTTCCTTAACCTCCTCATGCTAATGTGGTTGGTTGTTAGTGGGTGTACATGGTCAAACGCAAATCTGATGGTTCCATTGAACGCTACAAGGCACGTTTGGTGGCAAAAGGCTATAGCTAAGAGGATGCTAATGTTGTTGGTTGTAAGTGGGTGTACAAGGTCAAACACAAATTCGATGGTTTAGTTGAACACTACAAGGCGCATTTGGTGGCAAAAGGCTATAGCCAAGAGGAGGGAGTGAACTATTATGACACCTTTAGTCCAGTGATTCAGCCAATAACTATTCGCTGGTTCTTTCAATTGCTATCTCTAATCATTGGTCTTTAAGACAGTTGTTTATCGATAATGGGTTTTTTTAATGGTGAACTAGATGAGGAGGTTTTCATGGATCAACTTTCAGTCTTTATTAAGCGCACTAAGCCTCATTTTGTGTATCGCCATCGCAAAGCTCTTTATGGCTTAAACCTGCGTTATCCTTGCAGTTATCCTTTCACCACCCAAACATAATATTCCTTTACTGTCAGCTTGTCGTGCCATATCAAGGGCATCTACCTTGGCAGTGACCTCAATCGCCTAATTTGTGATGGATGTGGCAGAGAGGTCGGGTGGGGCAAACCTCCTTAATGAGCAGATCCGAGAAGTTGAAGTGTATAGAAGACTCCCTCAAGTGGTAGATTGTGCGGCTAGAGGGTATAGTAGGAGTCGTGGCCGATCTTGGGGTGCTTATTGGGCTTCTTCCTTTGCGTTGCTATCACTCTTTTCTTCGTCGCCTTCTCCATCCCCAAAATCGAAGAGTTGATGGTGAAGTTAGTTGTGGAGAATCTAGGGGATTTGGTGTTGCGAATAATATAGTTCGGTAAAACATATCATTTACTACTCATAAATATTATTATAGTTTGATTAAAAAACTATATAAAACTATATACAATTCTACCTAAGCTACTAAGACATAGTGGGACCAACGGTTATAAGGACACTAAAAGAATTCTTCCATTATGACAGAATCCTGAAACATATCAACTAGACATTCATTACTCTAATATCTAAAAAGATAAACCCAACAATGACTTCCCATTATGGACCTATAACTTTATGCTTTATGATATACAAGACACTCGCCAAAATTCTAGCTGATAGACTAAAAAAAGATAATGACAAAGCTCATACACCCCTTGTAGGGAGCATTCATATAAGACTGAGCGATCCAAGACAACATTCTTATTACCCATGAAATATTTCATTCATTCACACAAAAAAGGAAAGAACGGATGGATGACAATAAAATTGCATATGGAAAAAGTTTACGATAGAGTTGAATGAGACTTCCTTTTTCAATTCTAGTCAATGATGGACCCCCAGAACCTTTTAACCCAGAAAGAGAACTATGACAAAGGGACCCACTGTCCCCACTTCTATGTATTTTAGGAGTGAAAATACTAGCTCGAAAATTACAAAACAAAAAAAAACTAAGCAGAACAAGAAATAGGATTCACCATTACCAGATTAGGTCCCCACATTCCGTTTTTATCCTTTGCAAATGACATCATGATATTTTCCAAAGCAAGCAATTCATCTACAATTAAAATTAAAAGAATTATTTATGAATACTGTTCGATCTCGGGTCAACTTGTTAACTTCCATAAGTTGACTTTGCAAACGACGCCAAAGGTACCAGAAATTTTGAAACAGGAAATCCAACGTCTAAAAAAATATCACAAACAAAAACAAATTGGAAAGATATCTTGGCTTTCAAATCATAAATGGCAGAGTCAATAAAATAACCTTTGAAGAAACTATCACAAAGACAAAATCAAAACTAACAAAATGGCGAGCAAACGCGCTATCCCAAGAAGGAAGAGTCACCCTTATAAGAAAGAACCTAGTGGCAAAACCAAGGTTTGTCATACAAAATTTATGCTCCCAAAATCGAAGCACAAAGAACTCGATTAGATAAATAGAACCTTCTTTTGCAATAAAGATATGTCATATAAACTGCTAATTGGGTGGGACAAAGTATAAGAAAACAAAATTAGCGGAGCATGAATCCACAAAACAAAAGACATGAACTCAACATTACAAATGAAACTATTGTAGAAAATACTTGCGGAGCCAAAAAATTTATGGGTCCAAGCCATCTCGCAAAAGTACTTGAAAGAGGAACACATTCTAAGCTACGAAAGGAAAAGCTTCTTAGCAATGGACAAAACTAATGGAGATAAAAGATGAATTATGTAAATGCCTCATATGGCATATAGGAAATGGAAAAATGATCAACTTTTGGACTAACAGATGATGTTGGATGATGACATGCTAGAAAATAGATTCTTATGTTAGATAAAATCAACAAAATAGAAGATGGAACACTAAATAACTCAAACACATAATACCAACACCAATCATCGAAAAGACCGAAGCAGCATTTATACCAGAAAACCAAATAGAGGACATACTATACGGGAGAGAAGATAAATCTAGATGTTTAAGCACAATTATTGCCCTTTGACACATTTAATAAAACAACAGAATCATGCAACACAAAACGACATGGATTTGAGCAATAGAAATATCATCGAAAATAAAGAATTTCTTACGGAAATTGTAACAATGAGATCCCAACAAAGGCTAGACTAATCGCAAAAGGAGTGGTCCTCTCTTTCATATGCGAACTATGTGATACGTGAGATGAATCTCCACCTCACCTACTCACACCATGCTACATTAGTAGAAACCTCATATGGAATATCAACCTTGTAATAGAAAAATGACTAGAAGAATTAGGCATAAATGAATAAGATATAAAGAGAATTATGTCAATTATATGTGAAATTACTACTCCAGAACGAAGGAAAAAACTAGTGACTACATGTTGGTTGCCCGAGCATCTAGAGAGGCGTTAGTCTATAAGAGGCGAGAGATGTGATCGGCGCATTTGTTAATATCTTGAAAGAAATACGAGAGGCTAAAATGCTCAAAGAACCAGAGTACGTAGCACGAGAATGTCCGTGGTGAGCGTCTCGATTTCTGATGGGCAAGCCCAGCATCCCTTGATTGTTTTGATCACAACATAAGTCCCATAGCTTCCGTCTTGAGCAGTGACCCAAGAGTAATTCGCTTGCCTCCGCAACCAACCAACGAACCCATGTGGTCACGAATGATGAAACCTACACCAAAAGTACCAAAGTAGTTGTAATTACCATCAAATTTTATTTTGAATGTTCCTTTAGGTAGTTTACTCGAGCACATGTGTCATTTCTTTGGGATTTCTATTCTTTTTTGCGGTAGCATTAATGTTTGTTTTATCCAAGTATTTCATTTTTCCAGTTTATGATTGTTTATCTTGTCATATTGTCCATGTTTTGGACTGTCACACTATTTTCACTGTCGAAGATTTTTTTATTCCTGGATATCCAAAGGCACCATCAAGCAGTTGCTAGTTTCTTCCTTTGTTCTGGAGTTATTGTTTCAAATATTATTGACATAATTTTCATTATGTCTTGTTCATTTCTATCAAATATCTTCTAATCGTTTTTCTATTTCACGATCGATTTTTCATGTGAAGTTTATACTAATATAGCACTGAGTGAATAAGTGAGGTTGAGATTTGTCACACACATCACATAGTTCGCATGTGGAAGGGAGGGTCACTCCTTTGTCGTTTAGTCTACTCTTTGTTAGGATCCCATTCTTATACAATTTCCGTAAGAAATTCTTTATTTTGGGTGCTATGTTTATTGCCCAGATCCATGCCATTTTTTGTGGTGTGGTTCTATGATTTTATGTATAATGTGTCGAAGCACACTGGTTGTTGAACCATATAGCTTTATTCCAATATCGTCTATCCTCTATTTGGTTTTCTGAGATGAATATTGCTTCGATCTTTTCGATGATCGGTGTTGGTAGCATGTGTTTGAGGTTGATAGTTTTCCATCTTCTACTTTCGTTTATGTATTTGTCTACCTTGTCACTTTTGTTGAGTCTACTTGGTAGGAGGCATCTACTTTCTATCATTTCATCTCCCAACCATCTGTCATTCCAAAAGTTGAACGTTTTTCTGTTTTCTATCTGCCAAATGCGGCCTTTATAGAATTCAGGTTTTATCTCCATTAATTTTGTCCATTTCCAAGACACTTTTCCTTTTCTTTTGTAGACTAGAATGTGTTCATCTTTCAATTACTTACGGGAGATAGTTTGGAACCATAGATTTTCTAGCTCCGTAAGTATTTTCCTCAATAGTTTCATTTGTAATGTTGTGTTCATGTCTTTCATTTTCTGGATTCCTTCTTCACCGTTTTTATTTCTTGTTCATACTTTGTCCCACTGATTAGCGATTTATACAACAAATCTTTATTTCAGAAGAAGGTTCTATTTAACTGATCAAGTTCTTTGTGCATCGAGTTTGGGAGCATGAAGTTTTGCATGACAAAACTTGGTTTTGCCGCTAGGTTCGTTTTAATAAGGGTGGCTCTTTCTTTTTGGGATAGTGCGTTTGCTCACCATTTTGATAGTTGTGATTTTGTCTTGCAAATCGTTTCTTCAAGGCTGTTTTATTGACTCTGCTATTTATGATTGGACAACTAAGATATTTGTCCAATTTATTTTGGGTTGTGATGTTTGTTAGACATTGGATTTCTTGTTTCAGAATTTTTGGTACATTTGTTGTCGTTTGTAAAGCTAGAAGTTAACAAGTTGACATGATATTAACTTCTTGTATGTCGTCGAAATGTGGTTAGATTTTCTTTGGGTATTTATATGATGTTTTTCTTTGTTGTTTCTTCTTCAGTCTTCTTCTTTTTATGTCTTCCCAATTTTTTGTGAAGACAAAAGAACTTCTCAATATACTTCTGTTCATGTTCACGGGTTTGGATTCAAGTATATGAATAACAAGCTTATCAAATTGAATCATAAGAGCAAAGCTGAAGTTCTTAAAAGAACAGTTTTTATTATTCACATACATTCTGGTAATTTGTTCATGCTCACTTATTTTACTTATGTGATCAATCCATGTCATTGAGATCTCAAGATCAATCAGGTCCTTTATTTTTCCCATCGAATTTCCATTTTAGTTCAATACAAGCATAAATCAAATAACAAATAACATGCAGTTCATAAAACCATTTAGAGCTCATATTGTTTCTTTCCTATTTTTGTTGGGCTTTCTCGAATCCAAGAGCTCCTTTTGTAGGGTCATACCTACATGACATCGAAAGCATAAGTAGAACTTAGATTCATAAAGAAGGATAGATTTTCAGTAATAGCCAGATGGGTTTTGTTCCCTATTTTCAGTTTTCTCTTGTTCTAGGATCCTCTGGATGAATTGCAACAAACCAAGTTGCCACAACTACCAAAGGGACGATGGTACCTGGTTATGGAGTTCCTATTCTTTGTTCATCTCCTATTGATGCTTTGATTTTCTTCTTCCTTTCTCGTTGTTGTTTCAAGAGGAGACCCCCTCATGGGAGGAGCATCCAACTTCACTCTGTGTGTGTCGCCAACTGTGAGAGAGGGGAGAAGGGAAAGGAATGCTGAAAGGGAAGGAGACAAGTAAGCCCCCGACACACCAAGACTCACGAGATGCCCTGAGGAATAAGGATCGGCCCCAACCACCAACAGAGACATCCTTTGCCCGTTGATTTTTCTTACTTTTGACTTTCTTCTTCCTTTGATTATTTCATTTTGAATGTACATTCTCTTTGCATTTTCTGCCTCTCCTTTTTTACATCCTTTCTTTCATTTTTTTTCCTTTTTTTGGGTCGTGTTTTAGTTTTGTGGGGTACATGAACATATTCAGTTTTCAATCTCTTGAATCTTAGGTATTTGGTTTCGACTTTGAGATTTTATTGGGGCTAAGGTCAGATCTGGTGGTCGGATTTTGGGCGAGTTCTGTGTTGGGGGCGGCTAAGTTTTTTTTAAGGGTTTTCTCTCATTTCCTATTAATGCCCCCCTATAACTCCTCATGATGGCTCAACATTTAATTTTTTTTATTAAAAAAAATAAAAAAGTGGATATTAAACTGAATCCACCTTTAATACTTATAAAATATGAATCAACATCTTCAAAATAAATTGTGTCACGTGGCATCATAAAAGCAAAGGTAGAGTTGAGTTGAAATTGACAATCTACATTAATTTTTAATTTTTTCCTTTATTTTACTACTAATTACCCACTATTTGTGTTCTATCTAAGTGGTCTGCATTGAAGCTTCATGCCCATATAGGGGGGGATTAGTGATACTGATAGCCCTTTGCGATCCCTTAAACAAAGGCAATACCAAAGGCAACTGAACAAAAGAAGAAGAAATCACACTACTACAATTAAGGCCTATTGTGGCACTTTATTGCAGCGGTTTTCTATTGAAGCGGTTATTTTATCTGATGAAGCGGTTTTTATTTTGTATTTTAAATGAGCAGCTATTGTGGCGGTTTTGAGTACTATTGTAGCGGTTTTTAAAATATTTTTTATATACTACCTAATGTGGCGGTTTTTAATAGGCTATTGTTGCAGTCAAATTATCAAGTGAAGCGGATGATAAAAAAAAACATTTACAAAATTAACCTATTAAAGCGGCCGGTTCGATCAGCTTTTGAAACAATTTAAGGTCTAACCCTAAAGTCAGTTCTTTTCCCC
This sequence comes from Persicaria maculosa, assembly GCA_963922045.1. Lineage (NCBI taxonomy): Eukaryota > Viridiplantae > Streptophyta > Magnoliopsida > Caryophyllales > Polygonaceae > Persicaria > Persicaria maculosa. The sequence goes on from OY998271.1 coordinate 43,096,492, forward strand.
CTTTCCCAGAGAGACTAAAGAAGGTTGAAGACGATTGGCGATTCCCGTCCGGGCATGGTTCTCTTCTCCATTCTCCCGTCCAGTCAATCCCACCAGCCACCTTCATCGTCGTCGTGTCCCATCGGCCGCCTTCTCCAAACTGAGTGCGGCAACCAACAGTTCACTCTCAAAGAGTGGAATCTTGTACTGGCTCTTTCTCGGCGAACAGTAAGTTTTCTCTTTCCTCTTTTCCTTCTCAAATAGCCATCACCTGGAATTATCGATTCCACCTTTTCAACTGCTACTGACTACTTTCTTATAGATCTCTTGTAATTGCATATTCGAATTCCTCACAACCGATTCAGGTAAGCAAGAGCTACTCCTCCTCTCCCTGACACTTTACCGATGACCAGAAGCCAACAACGACGACTTTGTTTGCTTCCTTTTCACTTCATGTTGCGAATTTTTCACCAAGAAGGTAAGTAACAGGTCCAATCCCACTGATTTTGCTGCTCTTTAGATTAAAATTGGTTCATTATAATTGATTTATGGTTCTTGATTGAAGCTGTGAATTTAGAGGTATTGATTTAGGGTTGATATTGGTTTAGTTTATTTGATTTAGGGTTGAAAAGTTCTTGACTTAATATGTGAATTTAGGGGTATTGATTTAGGGTTGATATTGGTTTAGTTTATTTGATTTAGGGTTGAAATTGGGGAATGATATTTGATTTAGGGTACTCGAGGTTCAAGTATTATTGTATAACAAATCAATTTTACTTCAATTTCAGAGATCTAACTTGAACGATTAACACGTACATCAATTAACGTCTTACTATTTGGGCTTCATGTACAACTTTCTAATTAAAAATATATATGGTTCTTGTTCAATCTACAATTTTCAATGCCTTGTCAATTTATTACAAACCATGCATGTTTTAAATTAGGTTAATCTATTAATAAATACAAGTGGGCAAGTAGTTCATTGATTAAGGTGGAGTCTCAACTGGCTTTGGAGCCATTAGCAGCTCTTTATTCATGTTGGACTATTAATTTATTTGTTCAACTATTAGTCTTGTCATTTTTGTAAATGCCCAGCTCAATTGATTTGTATTTTTTGCCCAGCTTGATGGATCATTCATTATAATTAGCTAGCTCTGCCGGTTGATGGAATGGTTGGAATAAATCTGTCTGTTGTTAAAAAACCTGTCTGATGTTAAAAAATTTAGTTTGATATAATATTTGTATCACGAATCAACTACATAAAACAAATTTGGATCAAAAAATATTTGTATCACAAATCAAGTTGCCTCGAGGTTTCTAGGACTATGTGTCTAGAACTGGAAGTGCTCTCATAATCTGAGATTGGGTTCCACAGGTGAGCTATGTTTATTTACTCGAGTATTTACATTTACTCGTGGGTGCTCCATGACTTTAAGCCATGTTTATGATTTTATTCAATGATTTATATAATGGTATACTCAGTACGTTTTGTCATTTATAACATTACAAGTAATGTAGCTTATATTATTATAACATTTAATAGACGATTCAATCCAAGTGTAAAGCCTTAGTCATGAAAACTTAGGAATGACATGCGTATCAAATGATGAGATAATCATTTGATAATTTTTTTTTGCTCTTTCATGCTCTTATGGTGTGCTACGTTCGTTGGTTTTATGATTGGCTTTAAGTGTATATATCTTCATGCATCAAATTTCACATTTAATTGATTCTGTTTCGTGCAAGCAACACCGGTATTATGGTGTGTTATGGTCGTTGGTTTTATGCTTGGCTTTAAGTGTATACATCTTCATGCATCTATATATGTTAAATTTCACATTTGATTGATTTTGTTTCATGCATTTATATATGTGAAATTTCATGCATCTATATCTTCATGTATCTATATATGTTAAATTTCACATTTTTGAGTTTAATAACATAGACTTATCTTTTTCTCTATGCTAGCTAAATGTCTTATATATATGTTAAGGTTTTTATATATAGCGCATTAAGGATTATTACATGGTGTTTGCAGGAAACAACTAAAAATTGTTACATCATGAAATCATGGGATGAGATGGTCAAATTAGATTGTGATTGATGCCAACGAGCTTTCACTTCTAAACCCAAAATTCAATAAGGTATGTATAGTTATTTAGTGTAGTTGCTTAGTATATTTCATGGTTGGTTTGAATATTGGCTTGGGATTGAAAGATTGTTGGTGAATATAGGTGGTACTTTAGATCATGATGCTCCTCCCTATAATGACGATGATATATATCTTTTCATGATTTCAGCTCTAATTTTTACTTGCATGGTAGCCTTTGAAGGCTGCCTAGATTAGGATAGCAACAATGTAAATTTCCCCGATGAAATTGGAATGTCAAGTGAGGCTAGTTATGTGAGATGCCATTTGAGTTGTTGTTGTGGTAGCTGCCATAGCAAGGGCATGTGCTTGATCTGCTGCAGCTGTAATTGGATTTTTATTTGTTTGATCTGTCATACTCTAATGCTACTGTTGATTTTTATTAGTTTATGGATTGAGAAGTTTTTAGTTGGTGCCCGGGTTTAGGAGTAAGTTAAGGATTAGGCTATGGTGGTTAAACAGAAAAGTATGCAAGCATGAATGGGTACACATGCTGTTGGGTTACAAGGCAAGAGGGTAAAGAGAAAAATAGAGGCAAAGGAGTAATTGGTACTTGATAGTACTGTGAATAATCAGACACCACTACGCTACTTATATTATCTTGATAGATATTGTTGTTTTATTTTATTAGTCTATGTTCCTATTATGTTTGAATATTTTTGCAATTTACTTAAAATTTGCAGTGAGCCACTGAGCCTTTATCATCAGAGAAAGTGGTTATGAAGACCGATTACATACAAAGAATTGCAAATGACGGAAAAGAAGGGGCGACAACACTAAAGAAAGTTTCAACACTTGAGATAGTTTCGCTTAATAAAACATTTGGTTTTAGTTGGACTTTTAGATTACCATTTAAGGTTTGACATATTTACTAATGTAGTATATTGTTTAGTTATGAAGGATGTTATCATTGTAAACATTATTGTAATTTTATTTTGAAAATTAGATACAATAAAATATAAATGATTTTATTTAAGTGCTATATAATTACGTATTTATGTATTTTATAATATTATGCTAAATAGGTACATTCAAAATAAAGAATAAATATACTGAATTAGTAGGATATAAACCGCTTCATTTGATCACAAAACTGTAATATTAGACATTATAAACCGCCACATTAGTTTATTAAATTGTTGCAATACATGAAAAACTGCCACAATAGCATAAACAACCATTGCAATAGATCTAAAAAACCGCCGCATTAGATAAAAAAAACTGCCACATTAGATAAGAAAACGCCACAATAGATAGGAAATAACTGCCACATTAGATAGGTCTATTGTGGCGGTTTACTAATCTATTGTGGCGGTTTTTAGTTTTCATAATAAACCGCCACAATAGATGCAAAAACCGCCACATTAGACCTAATGCAACGCGAGCAACAGAGGCGGGTAAAAACCACCACAATAGGTCTTTTGTGGCGGTTTTCAAGCTTAATGTAGCGGTTTTGACCCGCCACATTAGACCTTAATTGTTGTAGTGTCAAGATCCTTTGAACCCAATTGTGCACTCGATGACTTGGTTCATGTCGGATCAATTGATTGTGCGGTGTTCCTTCTTTATTCTGGTTCTATTGATGGTGCTGTTGTTTTTATATAATGAAACGGACATCTTGACAAACACATGTTGTACCCAAATGACCAGGAACTCAAAATTGCACACTAATATCATCGCTATTGAACTCGTAATTGTTGAATCTATTGGGGTGGACGATTCCTTTTTCTCAGCCTATCTTACGACAAGAAACTCATAGAGATCAAATGAACACAAAGAAAGATTGATTTAAAACACTGCAAAACTATCCCAAGCTAGTCTTTATCTAGCTAGGAACCAAAAACCATAACTTGTTTGAACACCAAACTACCACCGAATATGAAGAAAGCAATGAAAGAAATTGAAAAATAGAAACCAGGACTACATATTATACAGTAAATTGTATCCAAGATGACAATATGCTCGTGGAATTGTTTTGGAATTGGAAAAAGAAATAGATGGATAGACATTGAAACCCTTTGTAAAATTGAAAATAACCAAATTTTAACTCTATAGGAAACCAAAATGGATGTCCACTCCCTTAAGGTAATTTGAAAAAAAGTTGGGGTTGATTCTATCTGTTTTACCCCAGTTGTTGCAGGGTGGGGGGGGGGGGGTCTGCGTGTTGTGGAAAAACTACTAGATGAAAGATGATACAATTACGAGTATGGAAAAAGAAGAACATTTTATCACATTGAAAATTGAAAATAAAGATAGAGAAATAACTTGTGCGGTTTGTTTGCTTTACACACCTCCTCACGAGAGATAAGATCTCCTTCTATCCTTTTTGACATCCTACATTCAGAATAAAATGAAATGGGAAATCTCAATGAGATTTAATGCTTCAGTGAAAAGGTTGGCGGTAACTCTCCACACCCAATCCGCTTTGATAACTTGCTTTTCTTTAAGGATCAATGTAACTTGCTCAATATACCCTCCATTGGAAATGAATTCACATGGAGAAAGAACAAGATAAATATAAACAATATTTATGAAAAGTTGGACAAAACATTTATACAAGATCAAATAATCCAATGGTATCCAAATATTGCAACAAGGAACCATGCTTTCTCAATCTCAAACCATTGCCCACTTTTTGTGCAACTCCAAACAAATGATAGAAGGAAGGCAAGACCTTTTAAGTTTCAGAAAATGTAGCTAACTAGGAAATATTGTAAGAACATATTCTCCCAAACATGGAGAATAAATTACGAAGGCTCCTATAAGTTTAATGTAATGAAAAAAACACAGCTTCTGAAAAGACTTACGAAAGAATGGAATAAGAAAACATTCGACAATATCTTTAGACAACTAAGGGAGATAGAAGAAAAATCACTAGAATTACAAAAGGACAATAGCCAAGGACAACAAAATGATAACAATAGACAGAAACAACAACTGATAAAGAAAAAGTATTAACTATTGAATTATCATAAACTATACTAGAGACAATGAGCTAAGACAAAACATTTGAAACTATCAGATTCAAACACTGGATACCACTAGACGTGGCCACGGGTCCGACCCGCCGGGTCGAGAACCCGGAGTACATGACCCGAACCCTAACCTGGAAATTGAACGGGTCGACGGGTTCGGGTCACCCGGCGGGTCAATGGGTCGACGAGTTGACCCGCCGGGTCGGGACACGTGGCAAGGAACCGGGTACCCGCCGGGTTTGGCGGGTCAACCCGTCGGGTCAACCATTTTAAAAAAAAATTGGTTTTGAAAAAAAAAACTCAACCCATCGAGTACTTTTAACTTTCACCACACTTTCAAAATGGAAAGATTTAAGGTGGACAAAACATGGTATGTGGGAAGATATATATATATACCTTCATTCCACTCCATCATTTCATCACACTTTAGATGTGGGAAAGAAAAAGTTGGATTGTGGGAATGACAAGTAGGGATATGAGAAGATATATATAGAGAAAATAGAGGTAGATAGCACACTTTCGATGTGAGACAAAAATATGGGATATGAAAGAAATTGTAGAAATTGATGTTTCGACGAATCGAATTATATGATGTAAAATGTAATGTAATTAAAGTATTTGGATTATATGGTGGAATATATAATGTAATTTAAGTCTTTGGATTATATGATGGAACATATAATATAATTAAAGTCTTTACCTCTTAGGATTTAATGAAATGAATAACACATGGTGATGGAACATCATGATACATTATATCAAATTTATTGGATTAATCTTTCTATTTAATTCAATTGATAGTTGTGTTGATCCATTGATTAATCATAAGTGTTTTATTTTACTTGTATTATGTTAATTTCTTGGTTGTTGATTTCAAATCTAGGCTCATCTTCATATAGATATATGATAATGTTTCTCGTTTAAAGTTGAATTAGCCACATTTTGTGTATACACATAATGATGATGTTATTGGATTACCTATTTATGTTGCATGTTATAAAATGAAAAGACACATTTGAAAAGTATTACCCAATAATATATTTCATTATTGTGCTTGAAAATCCGAAGTTCTACAACATTTTCAAAATAAGTGAAAATCGACATTAAGGATACCATACATGTGTAACAACTTTATCAACAACAATATTTGTATTCTTTGAAATTATATCATAAAGACTCCTAACTTAGTATCATATATCATGATTTCATAGTGGAACTACCAAATAACACAAATGTTTAAGGTATTGTGTTGAACTTCACACTTTCTTGTTACCCGTTCATTATTTTAATCTTTCATAATTGATAGGTAAAATATTTTTCAAAAAAATAATATTTATATAAAGTGTAGTACTAGTGTTTGTATATGATAAAAATTTATAAGTATGGATTGACATGAAAAACCTGAATGATCGAGATTGAAGATATGATTTAGTTTATACTTATTTTTGTCCCACATCCCATCCCACATTGAAAACTAGAGGAAAGGGGAGGGGGAGGGTGCTAAGTCTATAAAAGAACCAAAGGGTGGGTAGGATTTTCATAACATGCAATGCATGAGAATTTATATATTATGAATAAATAAAATTCATAACAATTATAAATATAAATTCTAGTTTTTTTATAATTTTTTTTTAAATATTTTTGACCCATTGGGTCAACCCGAATGGTTGACCCGTCGGGTCGTAGTTGGGTTGACCCGCCGGGTTGACCTGCTGGGTCACGAGTTCATTTTCCCCCGACCCTAACCCTAACCATTAACCCGAGATGACCCTTTAACCTGTTGACCCAGACCCGAAGGGTCATTGACCCGTGACCCGTGGCCATGTCTAGATACCACCACAAAGTAGCGTTGGGAAGACAGAATAGAAAAATTATATGGGATATTAGAAGACAAGAAGGTACAGGAATAACTGGTGAAGAAAACATCAAAAAAGAAATCAAAGATGACTTTGAAAAAAGATTTAAAAAAGAACACATTAACAACATATTACTACAAGAATATCTACTTCTAATAGATAAAGAGATCACGACGGACGACAACAAAGAACTCACAAAAGCGGTCACCAATCATGAGATAAAATCTGTATTCTTACTATTGGAAAACATAAATCTCGTGGCTCGGGCGGGATGACTGCGGAATTTAGATAAAATACTAGGACATTGTACGACCATCAATCACTAAGGCAATTAAAGGATTTTTTAGATCGAGGTGAATGTTACGAAAATAAACCATACCTTTATCACTTTAATCCCAAAATGCGATAATTCGTTGACAACAAACAACTATAGACCAATTAGCCTGTGTTCCACACTCTATAAAGCGATTGCAAAATTACTTGCGGAAAGAATGAAAACGATACTTACGGAAATCATTCACCCTCTTCAAGGAGAGTTCGTAGAAAATCGAGCTATCCAAGATAATTGTCTTATAGCTCGCGAAATCTTTCATTCCTTCAAAACAAGGTCATGAAGACAAGGATGGAAGCAATAAAACTTGGAATGGAAAACGCCTATGGCAGAGTGGATTGGTGCTTTCTACTAGCAGTTATGGAAAAAATGAGTTGTTTCTTTGAAAATCCATGAAATGGATAAAAGAATGCATCTAAACAGTCTCTTTCTCTATATTAGTCAATGATGAGCCCACTGAGACCTTTTGACGTTAAAGATGGATAAGACGAGGTGACCCAATCTCCCCCTACCTTTTCATTTTAGAGGCGGAAATCCTAACAAGAAAACTACAACAATAGTGCAATGAAACAACAACTCCGATAGGTTTTAAGATGTCCCAAAATGGATCACAAATCCCGTTCCTATCTTTCGCGGATGGCATTATGATCTTTGCCAAAGCAACTCATGAATCGTGTGTAAAAGTTAAAAAAAATAATTGACGAATATTGTCAAATTTCATGATAAAAGGTGAGTTTCCAAAAATCTGTGTTCCAAGTAACTAAAGGAGTCTCATCCAACCAAAGACAAGGATCCAAAGTACTCTACTTATAATGAATCAAGTGGCTATGGACAAATACCTTGGTTGCCCTATCATAAATGGTAGGATCAACAAAGAAATGCTTGAAGATATAATAGGAAAATAGAAAATGCAATTGACAAAATGAAAAGAGAATACTCTGCCCCAACAACGAAGGACGGTTCTCATAAAAGCAAACCTATTAGTCAAACCAAACTATGTCATGCAAAACATTTTTATGCTCTTGAAAAATGTACACAACGAGCCAGATAAACTAAACATATCATTCTTCTCGAACAAGGACAACAAATACAAACCATTTTTAGGATTAGACATAATTTGTAAATAAAAAAACTAAGAGGACTGGGACTCCATAAAACAAAAGATATGAACAAAGACCTGTAAATGAAACTATCATAGAAAATTCTTGCAGAATCGGCCCACAACCAATAGGTTACGATAGTAAGAGAAAAATACTTGAAAGATAATCAAATATGGGATTACAAGAAGAAGAAAATTTTGTCGTGGAAATGGGCTAAATTAATTGAATTAAAAGATGAGTTCTGCTTAGGACTCATTTGGCAAATTAGAAACGAAAAAAATGATAAAAGTTTTGGAAGAACAAATGGCTAAACGACGACAGAAAGCTTGAGGAACACAAACTACTTCATCGAATAGATGACCAAGAAAAAGTTGAAAGCTACTTACAATCAAACAAGACATGGAATGTGGATAAGCTACGAGAAGTCCTGCAAACAGATATTATAAAAATAATTATAATATCCCCCTTCCATCGTAGTAATTCAAGGATAGACTACACTGGAAACCAAACTCAAATGGATGGTTTACTACATCTATAGCGCTGGATTTTATCACGAGCTCCAATGATAACGAAATAGATCTATTCAATGGGATTTGGAAAATTGACTGTCTGCCCAATGTGGGAAATTTCCTATGAAAAATGGTGTTAGATGGACTACCAACCCAAAACAAGACTAACAAACAAAAGAAATACACACTACCTTAGATTGCTGTAACACCCCCTTTTTATATCCAAGGAAATGCTACAACGCCAGTGAATCCGCAGACTTTAATGTCTTTGAATTCACCTGAGGCTTATAGGGACATGCAACCATGCTCCCATAAACAAGATGATAATTTAAGTAATTAAAATAGAATAGGCGGAAGTCAAATAAATATTATAGCTTAAAATATCCGATCATAGTAACATAAAATAAGTACCAAAACCATAAAGTATAGATAACCCCAAAATAGCTAAAATTAAAGTAGCATTGTGAAAATCTCAAATGTGCAAAACTCGTAGTATAAAGATTCATAAATGATAGCCCGCTCTTCAGCTCTCGCCTGTTCCACTGCTCGCACTAACCCTGTGGAATATGGTCTGGTGTTTCGTGATTACGAAGGACACCAGCCATCCTATTTACGAAGGACACCAGCCATCCAATAAATAGGATGGTTAGTACATTTAAGACTAGCAAGCGATAAGAAAAATGTTCGACTTTAACTAAAACCAGTGACCCTGAAACGGTATAATAATAGTTAAGAGAAAATGTAGAGTATATAATGTGGAAATCTGATAATAGAATAAAACAAAAATGACACATGACTCGGATGATCACGGAAATCGAATAAGAATACGATATAGGAATTATACTCGAATACAATGAAGTATAATATGCGCAGAAATGATCACCTTACATAAAACACTATACGATAACATTAATAATAGCGACAATAATAATATAACACGTGATACCGATCGGGCCCTTAAAGAGGACTACGACCTACAACACTATGGAAGTTTACCATCCCGCGATGAATGCATTCCGGAATGGGTCGTTTCATGAAACCTTTATAGGGTAAGGCTTAACGAACCTCAACCTGCAAGTTAGTCTTAACTAAAGAAAACTCGCACTGACTAAAAGTCAATTCGCACTATAAAGTACGCATATTTAATTATATCGTAATTTAGTCGCTTTCATTACACTAGGTGATCATGTACACGGTATTAACAACAGCAGACACGCATAGATATTTCAAAGGATCTTAATATCTCATACTATTAATTTGCATGAAAGAAACGAGCAGAAATTCATGCAATTAGGAAGATGAAAATGGGCAATTTTTCACTTATCTCGAGTTATAAACAAATAACATATTTAATACACACATCACTATAATTAAATTAATAATTGCCCATTTATTTATACTCATGCCAATTTATGAATAATGAGATAAATTACATCAAGCAGACGGATATGCAATTTATCGAAACTGGCAAGAAAATTGGCCACAGGGCCGCATTCGACACAGAAGAATAAAAAGGCACGCCAAAAGAAAATCACGAAACATGCAAAGGGCATTGAACGAAATCACTTGCCTTAACCTTCGTTGATCAGTTGATGGCAACGAGACGAGATCTTAGCACCTATTGAATCAAACGGAAAAATGAATATCAATATTGATATTTTATGAAATTAACTTTACTTAACTCAATTTGAAATTGAATTAATTCTATAAAGTTAAATATTATATACCAATATGAATTCCTCGGGAAGCGGGATCCGGCGTGGGTGCTTCGAGATTTCTTGATGTCGCTGAAACGGGCAAGAATGGAAAAGTTCAGAAATATTGGCCGCTTAATTTAATAAGTAATTAGTTTAGGGTCAGAAACGAGAATATAATTAAAACAAGGGTAGTTTCTGTAATTTTCAGAAAAGAAATAAAAAACCCCTGTTTTGATTTGCAGAGGAATACGTACAGCAGAGGAGGAGGGATGCGGGGGCGATGGCTTCGGCGACGGCTCTTCCTCTGGCGTCGAGGGCTAGCGGCGCAAGCAGGTGTTGACGGAGGCGGCTCGGTGACGATGGGCAGCCGTGGTGATGGTACGGCGCAGCAGCGGCCTTCGGACACGGATCGAAGGCAATGCTCTCCTCTCGGCGTCGATGCGCGAATGCAACGACAAATCGGGGCGACTTGGGGGGCCTCGACGCTCTGCTCTCCGGCCAGGTGGTGCTGCGGTGGCTCGACGGTGGTCTTCGGCAAGGTTGCCCGGCAGGAGGGGCGTCTCCGGGCAGGGTCGCCGGCGGCTGGAGATGAGGGCGGCTCTCGGGAGAAGGTGAACAGGAGAATGGAGATGAAGGCTCGGTTTGGCGAGGAAGATGACGTGATGGGGTGTGATTTTTTGGGATATAGGAACCTAGGATTAAACGTGTATCTATACTACTCAACTAGGTTAGATAAAAGATAAATCTTTGATTCTATTAGATTTAGAATCAATTTAGGATAAACTTTAGAAGTACCGGGCAGATTTTCTGACAATTAAAAGAAGAAAATAAAATAAATAATAAAAGAAAAGGGAATAAAGATGGAGATAGGATAAACCTTAGTGATGGAGATTTTATGGCAATATTATTTAATTTATCTTCATAAATTAAATAATAAAAGTATTTAGATATTTCATCTAATTAAATCAACTTATATATTATTACTCGTTAGAATAATTTACTTATTCTAGTCCATATCATGTATATTATGTGAATTTATTAATTGAACAAATTCACAAAATATACTATAATATAGTATAATATAGATTAATTTAATTGAATAAAAGAAATAGCCTAAAAAATAATTTGGGGTATTTCAATTGCGCCCTTTGTAACTCCATAGGGAAAGATGTTATCCACCTTCTGATGGAATGCCCAACAACCTTATTAATTATAGGCTTAATGGACAAAACTATTAAGAGATTAATTAGAAATACTGACAAAAGAAATAAAAGTATAAAGACTATTACCAACGAACTTTTCCGACACTTGAATTCTGAACAAAAAGTCACTCTATATATCTTTCTCTTGGTGGAGTATTTGGACTGAGAGAAACAATATTATACTTGAAAATCAAAGTATAAAAAAATAGACGTAGTGATAAAAATAATCCATCACCAAATAAAAAATTAGAAAAAACAAACAAACAAGAGGACCTAGATGAAGAAGACACGAAAGCAAGAATAAGCACAGAGTAACCCTTGCCAAAGAAATCCCATTAGGTGGCGAAAACCCGAGGAAAGATTTTTCAAACTCAATTTTGATGGTGCTAAAGTCTCTTCTGGATGTGCTTTTGCAGGTTTCTTAATTAGAGACGAGGAGGGGAGGATGATCACTTGCGATGCCAAAAGATGTGGGAAGGTGTTGGCGTTACAAGCGGAGGCTGTTGGATTACATCTTGGACTGGTGGAAGGTCAGAAGAAGAGGATTCGAAGACTTATTGTGGAAGGCAATTGTCTCGTAATTGTGAATGCGATCACAGGAACTTGGATGACCCCATCGAAGATCGAAGTACTTATCTCGAATGCTCTCCTTATACTTGGTTCTTTTGAGACAATCTTAGTATCCCACATCTTCATGGAGGCCAACAAGACGGTCAATCGTCTTGCTCACCTGACATTGGCTTCCGACTCGTCCTCTTGGAGGTACGACCTAGAGCTCAAGACTCTCGTCCGCAATGACGCTCTTAGGTGGTGGTACATTCGTGATTGACATACCCAAAATTATTGCATTGTAACAAAAAAAAAAAAAACTACCCATAATGTACCCCGTTATCTAATACATATCCTTTTAATAATAAATTATAATATCTAAATAAATTTTAATACAAAGAAATTAAACGTTAAATTATGTATTATTATAATGTCATGAAATATAAATTTCTCATATATATAAATTTAAGGCCATCATTTAATTTTATTAGATATTTATCTATCTAATATATTTTTTTTACTCACAATATATAAAAACTAAAGATATCTAGCTATGTGATTTATTTGCACGCACACACATGTTCTTGTAGTGACTAGTTGGTTATGTGTGCTTTGCACACAAGCTAACTTTTGTTAGTATTTTTAATACGGATTTTCTATGTTATGTCGGATAAAAAATAAAATTGGAAAATATTTTTCTTAGACATACATAGTTTAGAATTTTTTTTTCAAAATATTCACTAAAAAATAATTATTTACCATAATATTCACACATCTAAAATATTTACGAAAATATTCATTTTTTGCAGGTTCTGCAGAAAAACGCGGCTTACCCTAAAATTTGAAACGGGAAGAAAGGTGAAAAAAAAATTAATAGAAAAACGCGGTTTCAAACCGCGTTTTATAATTAATTTCGGATAAAACGCGAGTTCGAACCGCGTTTATATCAATTTGTATTTTGAAATTTTTTTTTAAAAAAAAAAACGACTAACCCGCGGTTTAAATCCGCGCTTTACTATATACGTTAAAAAAATTGCTTTGCCTCGTTGTTGCTCTGTCTAATTAATTGCTCCACCTAATTAATTTCATTGTTCATCACTGATTCACTAGCTTCCAGTATGGAGTTGGCCGTTTGTCCCCACTTCTTTTCTTTCGTTTTTTTAAGTAAATCGCAGTTTTAATATAACCTTATCTTTTTTATCAAATAATCTATCCAATATAACATTATATTTTTTTAATAAAAATAAATAAATTTATGAGATAAAGCTTACACTTTGAATGTAAATTATGTAATATATTTAAATATAAATATGTACCATTTAATTTAATGGTAAAATTTGACAAAAGAAATCTATCTATAACGTTATAGAAAATATATATACCACGCCATAAAATCTATTATCGATAGTATAATTTTTTTATATAATAATTTATATTCTTTACAAAATCTATTATCAATAGTATAATTAGTTATAAGGATTGAAATTATAGAATTTTCAACTCAAAATTAAAAGTTTAATAGAAATAAATTCAGAAAGTGTACATATATTAAAAAAAATGACAAGAATGCAATTTTTTATTATTATAAACATTATTGTTAATTTTATGGATTTTATCTCGTAAAATTTACATTTATCAAAATGTAAGCTTTATCTTATAAATTTTATTTTTTTTTATTGAAAAAATATAAGCTTATATTGGATAGATTATTTGATACTCCCTCCGATCCAAAATAAGGTTGTATTAAAACCACGTTTCACTTAAAAAAATGAAAGAAAAGAAGTGGAGACAGCCTACTGATCGACCTACTCCATACTGGAAGCTCTAGTGAATTGAATCAATGATGAACAATGAAATTAATTAGGCAAAGCAACAACGAAGGCAAAGCATTTTTTTTACGCATATAGTAAAGCGCGTCTTCAAACCGCGGGTTACTTGTTTTTTTTTTATAAATAATTTCAAAATACAAATTGATATAAACGCGGTTCGAACTCGCGTTTTATGCGAAATTAATTATAAAACGCGATTTCAAACCGCGTTTTTTTATTAATTTTTTTTCCACCTTCCTTCCCGTTTCGAATTTTAGGGTTTGTACATAAAGCGCGGTTTGAGGCCGCGTTTTTCTGCGGAACCTGCAAAAAATGAATATTTTCGTAAATATTTTAGATGTGTGAATATTATGGTAAATATTTATTTTTTAGTGAATATTTTGAAAAAAAATTCCATAGTTTAGCCATTTTTAAAATAGGTTATGGGGTTCACTCATTTAATATAAAAGACTTGTATTAAGAGCAAGTGAGTAGGTAAAAATGAGTTTTCAAATAAAAAAGAGTAGGTAAAAATGCAATAATTTATTTTATTTTATTTAATATAGTAGAAAAATTTTATTTAATATAAAAGGCTAATACTGTTAAGGATATTTAGTAGATAAAATGAAAGGGATAACTTTGTAATTTAATTAAAAAGAGATTGATAGGACAAATCAAAGATTCGAGAACATAACTAAATGAGCTTATTTTTGGGTGATTTTATGTATTTTAAAATTGGGCTACAATAGGTAAAAATGGGTTGGTGGGTTAGTAGGTAATAGTTCAAAATTAAGATGTAGGGTGGTAAATATATTTAAAAAAAGGGGGCGAATTTGAAAAAAAAAATGTTTATCAAATTTAAACAATTCAATTTAATTTTATATATTATGATAGAAATAGTTTAGTCATAAGAAATTTTTTATTTACATAATTATAATTGAACCAATTGAACACATATAGTGTCTTCTCCTTACATTATTCTAATTTCTAATTAAACCAATCTGTATTGTCTATTAAATGAAATCAATTTCAACACATAATATCTTTTCCTTAAACTATTCTAGTTTAACTAATTTAAAATTTATACAGATGCACCATTTATGAAATAAAGATTTTTTTATTATAAATCTGTAACTTTTCCTATTATAAATAAATTTAATATTTTATCATGGTATACAACTATACATCCTTCTATTCACAATATTCAATTTATAATTTGTATTTTTTGAAGCCTATATTTCCTCTTTCGCAACATGTATTGTTTTGTCGCTTCAATAACATGAGCTTTTGTTATCGACAAAAAAATATAAAGAGATTTTTTATGACCATAAATGATACGTATTTTATTACTCTACCTAAATATATACAAAGATATAATTTAACCAAAACTACAATAAATATCATCACTACTTATTTTGTAGCTCTTCTAAAATATAAGGTTACACTTTAGTCACTATAGCTAGACATTGTAGATTTAAACACCTAATCAAACTTATATAGTTAAATCAAAAATATAAAGTTATAAATGTCTAAGTATTAAAAATTAGTTTGATAGGTTTTTTTTAATTTAGTACCTATGAAGTATGATCTATATGTAGAAATTTATAGCCCAATAATTTTATAAAGTAGTATTAGATTATATAATTATTATAAATTTTGGGATAATAACAACAAAAAAAAAAGAGAAAGAAAATAATTTTGAAAGGAAGAATGATATTTTTGTAATTAAATGTAAAATCATGGGCAATTAAATGACTATTCATGGAAGAACTCTCCCTTTTATATAGTTAAAGATAATATATATGTTTTGTGTTTATAATAATTACTATATAATTTATTGTTTTAATAGTATTACAATATCAAAACATAAATTTATACATAATGATAAATATATATCCTCATAACAAACTACGTAGTATTTTATAGATTTCGTCTGTATATAGAATACTCCATATTAAACTAGTTCTCTTTAAATTATACAACCCAAATAAATTGTTCTCTTTCTCGTGAACCTTTTAGGCCCACTCTGCTCCACTAGCGGCCCCCCCTCTCTATAACTCCTCATGCTGGCTCAACAATGAATTGAATTAATTGAATTGAATATTTCAAATTGCTTTTAAATAACCCAAAACCAAACCCAACATCTCTGCGGCTTTGCTGAGAGAGTGAGACTCAAGTCTCAACACAACACAACACCAAGTCCTGAGCTACAGAGAGACTCCACAGTTCCCCCCCCCCCCCCCCCCCCCCCATGGTTTTCTCCGCTCCTCTCTCCTAATCATCTCCTCTGATCCTTCTCGCTGCCTTGTTTCTTTTGCTAAATCTCCTCTCTCCAGTCTCCCCAATGGCGATCGATGATGCTTCGGAGCAGGTGAGCTTTCCTCTTTTCTGATTCAATGCTGAAGCTCTCCATCGACCTTTTCTTCCTTTTACCTGAATTTCTCTCTTCTCTGCATATGTTTGTTCCTATTCGAGCTCTAATGGCGGTGATTGTTCGAGATTTGGTGTTGCTCTCTCTTCAATTATGGATCTGAGGTTTTTCACCTCATTATTTTTCATCAATTTCCGTTAGTTTAGTAAATCGCCGGAAATATTTTAATCTTTGATCAATTGAGGGTTTCAGCTACCGAATGTCACGCAACAGGCAAAATTAAGCCTAAAGTATAATGAATGCAGTGAAATTTGAATCTGTCTCATCATAAATTTACTTAATTGTGTGTGTTAATTTGCTTCATGTATATCTCTCCTGCTCTCTGTTTGCATGTGAGGATATGCGACTTTTGGCAAAAATTGGAAATATGTTGAATCTCTGATTGCTAGTTGGAGGCAAGCTGGTGTGGTTCCCATTTTGCTAAGCTGTATTGGATTCATTCATTCAGTTTGCTGATAAACATTGATTGGACCACTTCAATTTGTTCGATTGTAAAACTTCTTTGTTACTTTTCGTTGGACCACTTTTTAAGTTTGTTCCTTGTTACTTTATCTTTAGAGGAGCAAAGTATTTATTCCTTGAAAGGTCTACCAATTTATCTGTTATCTTCACCTAGTAAAGCTAGAACCATTGACTTTTAAGCTCTTTACCCGGTCAACTTTTGCAACTGTTGTGGTTTACTCTTTGGTGCAATTAATTTTGGCCTGTTGAAAACAAAATTATTTTATTAGAGGTACTGTTGTTGTATTGAAATGTTGATGTACCTTAGATTTGCGATTGTTGAGGAACATTGATGCTTCAGATTGTTCAGAGGCTAGGCGGTTTTCCGATCAGATCAAATTCGTGAATGTAGTTATGGGTACACAGGTTTCGTTTGCCGATTTTCATGTTACTGGCTGTTAACCATTATCCAGGTTCAAGATTTCTGCAGTGTTTTGGTGTTGACCGATGAAGACGCGGGAAGTCTGCAGTTTGATCCACCATTAGCTGTCTCAACCTCCCTAGCAGTTCAGGGTAACCACCTGTGCTTGGATGTGCAAGTCACTGGCCAGAAATCCCCTAACCTTGGGAAGGAAACTGCAGACACATATTGTCCATGTCTGGTGAATGTGGACATTGAGAAGGGAAATCTGGACAAGCCGATAATCAGCGATGAAACTGGTGCTACTATAAAAACCGATATTGCATTAACTGTAAGACCACAAAATGGAGCTCACTAAAACACAGTTCTTTTTGTGTCATATTCTTTTCATTGATCCTACCGTGACTCTAATTGGCTGCTTGTTCAATGTTTTAACATTGACTCTTACAGAAGCCTCTTAGGAGGCAAAACAGCTTACAGCCTGGAAGCGAACCTTTACAACCCTTTATGAATCACATCCTAATGTTACTTAAGCTTCACGCAAAAGGTAAACATGTGCTTTTGAGGTTATATCTATCTTATTTTCATTTGATGGTCTTTCTACATTCAAGTTTGTTACTTTCTCTATTGTATTCTTGTCCCTACTTCAACACGAGTTGAGAATCTTAAGTGCTCTGCATCAATTTTTTTCTTTACAATGACTAGAACTAGCATTTGCTTGCCTTTTATTCTATTGTCAGTAATTGCGAACTTGTGATGCTACCTCTACAACTGCTCAATTGGAAAATGCATATGAAAGAGGTCACTTTCGGATTTCATATCCATATTGAAAGTCTCAATCATATTTGAAAATTAATTAGCTCCTTTTTCACGAAATTTTAAACCAGGGGACAAGGTGATAACTAATATAATTGCGAAACATTTATTTAGATACATATTATGCAGCTTATATGCTCAATTTTCTTCTTCTTGATGGTGTAAGCAGATAAACAAACAACAGAAAGAGCTTATGAGGTTCCTAACAACAAATGGAGAAAGTATAAGCGTCCAGCTGCATTTGATTCAAGACAGATTGTGCTTCTATTCTCAATACTGTAAGCACTGAATCTGATAGACCATTACCAAATCCTTTTCTCTATTGCATGTATTACAATGCCTCTGTTTAATCTACCCGAACCAAATAGTTAGAAACTGCAACATGGGACTGAACGTTAATGAGAAAGCATGTACTGCTGAACTGTAGACTCTGGTAACCTAACCGTTCAGATCAAATCACTACTGCTAACTAAGGTTGCTAATGCTATTTCTAATAGAATTGATCCGAGATAGCTATGTTAGTTTGTTTCTAATAGAAGCAATACAGAGTACATTGACAAGGCATTAATGAACAAATCATGAACTCATGATTTACCCTGAGTCAACTCTGAATAATGAAAAGAAAATGAAGTTTCATACGCTTTAGTAAGCATTTAGTTCAGAACGATTTAATTTGGGCAAATGTTGCATCCCTTTGATGAAAGAGATAAGAGCACATAATCGTAATTTTAATTTTCTTGACAATGCAACTATCTGGTGAATAGTGAATTAAGTATTGAATTGTCTTTTATGTTTCATTACCGCTATCCATTATTGAATTGTCTTTTATGTTTCCAGGTCAAGTATGGGATCTATTGTTCTGATATATTTGACATTGAGAGCTCGTCAGGCTGGAGAAGGCTTGGTCCTCGCCTAACCGATTTGCCAGTTTTGTATCTTGGATCGAGCGGTTTCACATATCAGTTGCAAAGTGCCCAGGAGGGATTGTTAAACCTTTTTGTCCATGATAGCGTAGATTTGTGTGTGTGTGTTTTTTTTGTACATAGAGTTCTGCTTATGGGGGTACTGTTGGTCAGAATGTTGATTTTGCTTCAAGAATGTTAACCCATCATGCATGCCAATAGCCTAGACAGAGCTAGCACCTGCCGTGCCTTGTTTTCTCATTTTCTTTTTTTTTTCTTTTTTTTTAAATAAATAACAGCAGCAACAATAAGGGCTCGTGTTGAATGCGGGAACTACAATTTCCGGGAACTTACTTCCCACGAATTGAATTCCTGTGAAATATACTTCTCATTAGGGTTGGCATGGTACGGTAACCACCAAAAAATGGTGATTACCACGTACCAACCACAAACTAGTGGTACGCAAATTTTCATACCACGTACCAACCACAAGTCGTGGTTACCGCATATGTGGTAACCACGACTTGTGGTTACCATCGGTAAATTACCATGGTTACCAAGCTGTAATTTTGTTTGTATTTTTTTGAAACCCTTGGCTACCTTCCGGTAGTCATCAAAGTTATCGAACGAAAAAATATGGTTACCAACTATTAAAAGTTCAAATAAATCAAGTTCACAACCTAAAGTACAAACCAATTCAAACCAACCAAGTTCAAAGTCTTGAAACAAACCAAGTTCAATTGTTCTAACATTCAAAATGTTCCTGCAAGTTCAAACAAAACAAGTTCAAACTTTTCAAACATTCAAAATGTTCCTACCGTTTCTAGCAGAAAAAGTAGAAAGGACCAATTTAGGTCAAAATCAAAACACAAAATATAAATTAAAAACTTATAACTTAAAGGTAATAGCAATAAAACATTAAATAAAAAAATTAATATATATACTTGGTAACCATGGTAACCATGGTATTTAGATTTCATTACCATTACCGTACCACCTTCACGTGGTTACCACCATGTTGGTTACCACAATTGTGGTTACCAACATAGTCGATTTGTGGTTGGTATGTGGTTGGTATGGTAATTTCCGTACCATTTGCCAGCCCTACTTCTCATGAACTGAAAAGAGTTGTTTGGTTGAATTTTTTTTAGAAATATAAATATGAAAATAAAGAAAATTGCATTAAAAAGGGTGGAAGTTGAACTTACCTAGTCCCCTTAGGTAAGTGAACTTCCTACAATTTAGAGGAATTGAAATTCTTCCTACAATTTGGAGGAATAGAAATTCCTGAGAAATTGAATTTATGTGTCTTTCTGTCAATCAAATACAGGAATATATCCTACTTCTTGGGTTTTTAAACTTCTTGGGTTTTTTATTGACTAACCAAACGAGGCCTAATAACAAGGAAAAATAGACAAATCTTATTGTTTTGGTTTGTTATGTTTAATTTCTTTCTTTTCAGATTTTATTAGCACCATGTGGTTAAATATTCTTCCTATCATATTTTCAAACCTTAGTCAAATTATAACCTATATAAAAGACCTCATGATTTGGAATCCCACCGGGAAAGAATAGGCGAGAGCAGCAAGGAGTCAGTGGTGCGATTCATTTCTATGAAGACATATCGAAATCGGATTTTCCAATTCCTCACTAGCAAATCTTGGCATTGGTTAACGAGGCTATAGAGGGGGCGACTTCTAATAACATTGCCCTTAATCATGGTGGTCACCAGCTTCGAGTCCGATTCGACTTCCACTTTCCGAAATCCCTTACTCCATGCCTATTGGAGGCCGTCTAAAATGCCCCATAATTCCGCCATCAAAACAGTGCAAAGCCCGATGTTGTGGGTAAATCCAATGATCCATCAACCATCTTCATCACAAATGACACCTCCTGTCGTGGCAACTTTCGCGCAATTCATGGCCCCATTAATGTTGATCTTGATCCACCCCCTTCTCGGCTTGTCCCATGACACCATAATCTCTTGTTACTTCTTTGTCTCTCCTTACTTATCCTCGCTCTTCAAACTCCGTTTTACTTAGGGCTGGAAATCACCCGTGGCCGTGGGTGACCGATTCACCCAACCCGATTATTAGGGTGAAAATCCGAAAAAGAACCGGGTGATGGATGGGTGATGGGTCGGGTGATGGGTGATATAGTTTCCACCCATTACCCGACCCATCACCCGACCCATTACCTGACCCGCTTAACCACCCGTTAGTCCACCCGTTATCATAAAAAAAGAAGCTAGTGTATAAATAATATAATTTAACATAACTAATATATTTCTCATTTTCTACCTCTAGTTTAGTAGTTTCTCCATTTTTCAAGTGTTCTTGTTCAAGGTCTAAAAAAAATATACGAACTTGCATTATTTAACTCCATGTCTTATTAAAATTTCTTTTATTTGTATTGCATATACCGATAGAGTGTAAACAATTTGGCTCTTTCCAACGACTTTGTTAGCATTTACTGTATTAATCCATGATTAACCAAATCGTATTTTTCCAATTTGTCATGAGATTTATAACAATAATCCTCTTTATGCAAAGATATTAAAGAAATGACACCTGAGTCTGATTTCTAAGGACATAGTTTCTCTATACTTTTTTAATTTATTTTAAATCTAGTAACCGTGTTAAATTCATCTCATTTAGTTTGATATATTAAACTTCTAATACTAATTTTGTAAGTTAAGGATAGTGATATAATGTCTTTTTATTCATTTAGTAAGATTTATACGTTGACATGGTTTATAAATATGAATGATTTTTGGGTATGTCTTGTGACTCATTTTCTTTAAATTTCTTCCACCCGACCCATCCGATTCACCCGACGGGTCGGGTGATGGGTGAAACATTAGACGGGTGGGTGGTGGGTCGGGTGAATTTTTTTTGTGATGGATCGGGTGAAAAAATGGGTCCACCCATCCATCACCCGACCCATTTCCACCCCTAGTTTTACTCCCTTGCTCTATCCAACACGAAGTTCGCCTTGTCGATATAGGAATTGGTGTTATTGAACACCTTACTGTTCCTCCACTTCTAAGCCCACCAGTTCGCCATCGCGAAGCAACTCGTCCAGCCAAGTTCATCACCAAATATGGCCCTCATCATGATATTGTGCTTGAACCATTCAGCAAAAGACATTGCAAAGAAATTAGTAACATCCTGCGAAATCGGCATCTCCTCCCACATACCTTTTATGCATTGGCAGTCTCGAAAGAGGTGGATGTTCGACTTCTCATGGTTTTGGCAGACTAGGCACCAAGGGTCATCGATGATGTACTTGCGCCACCTCTCCTTGTTCGTCAGATTGCACCATGGATCATCGACCAAGCCAAGACCCGGACCCTTCCTAGTACATTAAGCTTCCAAATTTTGGAGTAAACCTGCATATCAATATTGCACATGTTAGCGCTACCAATTAATCTATCATTGGCGGAACGAATAGAATAATTTCCATTCAGTGTCCCAATCCAGCTTAAGGAGTCATGCGCGTTGGCGATCGAGAAGAACCGGACATTCTTTTGCACAACATCTTCATCAACTAAACTACTATCATGGCTTATAAGGCTCTCTTCACATAGCCAGGGGTCCACCCAAAATCTAGTTGTTCTACCATCCCCTATGATCCACCTAGAACCTCTGGCAACCACAACTTCCAAGCTCTTCATCATGTTGTTCCAAATGGTAGAGGCCCCTGTGATCGAACTCCCCGATAGACGAATATACTTAGCTTTCAGGATATTCCTTTATAAATCATGGGCTTTACTGGTAAGAAATCTCCATGTCCATTTGTCAGTGACCGCGAGGTTCAATTCTCTAATAGACCGGATCACCAAACCCACATCCTTCTTTAGTTTACACATCGTTTCCCAGGGGACTAAGTGCATCCTTCTATGCTGATCTATATCGCCCTACACAAACCTTCTGCATAGGCAATCAATGGTGTCACACATCTCTTTAAGGAGAGAAATAGTGGCCATAGAGTACACAGGTATGGAGGCTAGAACCGAATTGGTAATGTTATCCTTTCTGAAAAGCTTAACCACTTGCTTCTCCAACTAGCAAGGAACCCATTAATGTTTTCAATTTTTTTTGGCAAAAGTTTCACCCTTCACCCTCTTATAAAGAACGGGCATGCCAAGATAACTCCCCATGCTGTTCGTAACCTCAAAGCAGCGTTGATTTTTTTATCTGACGCGTCATAAAATGTCAAAATCTACATAATGATATGGAGTTGCTCGGTCGATGCCTTAGCTACCAAAACAATGTCATCGGCAAACAAAGCGTAGGAAATTTCCAAACTGCTCCTCGTCAGCTTCGTCAGCTTCCAACTCCCTTCGGTGACAACTTTATTAATATCTTTGCTGAGGCATTCAATATAGAGGATGAATAAGTAAGGTGAGATGGGGTCTCCTTGGCGGATTTGTTTTGAATTCCTTTGTAAGCTCGCTATTAACCAGTGATAATGCATATTTTGTATTAGGCATTCTAGGTAGTTTTAGGTTATTTTTAGGTTGCATTTTACATGTTCTTATAGCTAAGTTGCATCTTTATTATTTTATATTCGATGTTTGAAATTTACTTTTTATGGTTAATTATGCAGATTCATGAATCCGGACTCGATAGATAGTTCAAAAGGTTGATGATGGAGCCCTGAAGCTGGTGTAAACACTTAGGATGGCTGGAATGAAGAAAATAAGTGAAGAAGAAAGATCTAAGAAGAATCCAAGAAACGACACGAAGAAAACACGAAGAATGTAGAGGCGGTGTCCGCGATAGAAGAATCGGCACCGGCCACTACTGGCGCTCGCGGATACAGGATAAGCACCTGCTAAGAGCGGCACCCGCCGATGATAAGCGGCACATGCCTATGCAGATAAACTCTAATCTTCAAGTGCTTATCTGAAGGATATTTTATCCTATCTTTTAGGCTAATGCTTGCACTCCATGGATAAGGTTTCCAGCCTATTTTGAGGCCTATAAATACCCATTCATTCTAGGGTTTTTAGGGGGAGATGAATAAAAAAATTCCAAAGACAATTCAACATCATAGTTTGCATCTTTTCTTAGTTTTTCGAGGTAAGCCATGCTCGGCTAAGCTTGCTATAGTTTTACTTATATTGCAAAACATGGTTAAGGATATGTGATGGATGTTGTTTGGCTATTTCATGAATTATGCATTATGATTAAGGATGTTATCTGAGTCGAATAGTTGGAGCTTGGCTCGGGCTCATCTAAAAAAAAGCTCGATCTCGGCTCGTTCGAATACATAAAAAAAAAGCCGAGTTTGAACAAGGTTTTGGGCTCGAGCCGAGCCCAAGACAAGCTCGGAAGCTCGAGGGTGTGGTAATTTATGAAATTACCACTAGGGTAAAATGAGGTAGAAGGAGCAGAGGACTGAAACTTGACACCGCTTCTCCCTCTTTCGATCTTGATCTCCAATTCTCTTGCTTCATTCAATCGATGCCCTTAGCTTCCTCAATCTTCCAGTCCCTCTTTTCTCCCTCAGTTCCTCACTTCCTCCTTTCTCCTAGGCCAGTGCCAGCAAACTCTCCTTCTGGCAAACGGCTGGAACAACACCATACCACCACGACATGTGCGGCGTCGCTTCCTATTTGAGCGTTCGACCCTCCGACCTTACTTCCTCCTTTAGTCCTTTGTACACGTACTCCATTGATGTGTGACTTTCACACCGTTCGTGTTTCCTCTAGTAGCAGTGCAGCATCAGACTCGTCTTACTCCCTCCTTGTTCATCTTCCTCTTATTTGCTCGAGATAATGGATTAATTTGTGTATTCTCTGTGTTGATTAATTTGTGTATTCTACATAAACAAGCGGATGATATTTGTGTATTCTCTTGGTTGACTGTCAAAGCAAAAGATAATGGAATAATTTATTTTGTTGATATGTAATGATATTTGTGTTGATTTACTATCAAAGCAGGAGATTGTGTATCTGTCTTTCCTCATTGTTCGTGTATTCTCTATGTATGTGTTGATTGACTATCAAGCAGGAGATTGAAAATTTGATATTTATTCTTGATTTGTTGATTGACATTTTGGCTTTCAGTGATGTAACGAGCTTGAACGAGCCCAACTAACGAGCTTGAATGAGCTTAGGCTCATTTGTTCAGCTTGTTCGAGCCTAACAAAGCCTGAGCTCGAGTTTAAGGTTGGGCTCGTGAACCGAGCTTGAGCTCCAAAAAAAGCTTGAATAAAATTTAGGCTCGAGCATGGCTCTCCTCGTTTCTCGTTCGATCCAAGCTTGAATAAGCCAAGCTCGCCTCGTTCGGCTCAAATATCACCCCTAATTATGATTATTTCGATTATGTTTGTTCTGATATGGTTTATGTGTTGTTGATTTATTCTACTTGGCCACTAGGATAGATTTGCATCATATTAAGGGTTATAGTTTCATTACTCTATTGCCGGCCTTAATCCATTATAGTACCCAGCACATCATGTAGGTAGGGACTCTTGTTGTTGTTGGAGACTTGACAGATAAAGATTGTCTCTTTTAGTGGAAGCAATGCTTGGGTTGACAACCAGGTGCGAAGTCGATGAGACGGGAGAGATGTTGTTTATTTGGTAGGTGTTAAGGACTTATTGCTACTCACCCCCCCCCCATGCTAGTGTTTAGGGAGTTAGATGGTGGTATCGGCAAAGGTTCAGCCTGTTTGATTCTGTGTTTAAACTGACCCAAGAGTAGACTGCATAACCAATTGCATTATCATATCAGCCTAATAATCATAGAATTACCATTGTTGCGAATGTGAGTGCAAGTATATTCATCATCATTATTATTCATCAATCAACCATTGCTAGTTTAATTTCTTATCACTTGCTTTCATATTGTTTTACTACTTTGTTACTTTGCTTGGAATCACATTTAGAAAGTCGCATGCACTCTCTGTGAGATTGATCTCTACCACTAATACTACCATTAGTTGTTTGAATTAGAGTTATTATTATTTGGGAATTTGAACCACGTCATTCAATGTCCACCAAATTTCTGGCGCCGTTGCCAGGGAGTGTCGATTTTTTTTAAGTGTGTTTGTTAGCAATCATACGGGTCATCTTGTATGGTTCACACTCATTCTACTAATCTTTCTATTGTGCCTTGTGATCCAAAAACTGAAATGATTCTCTCTAGTTTAAGAAAACAGCATTCAAACAAGATACGGGTCAATGTAGAGGTAAGAAGGACACTACGAGATATCAAGGAGCTCGATCTCAGTTCGCAACCATTAGCCGTCAAGCTCCCAAATTTCCCGCAGGATCCAAGTTCGAGTTCCAATAAAATTGTGCGTCTCTTTTGCCTAGTTTCTATGGAAAGAGTGGAGAAGATCGAAACAAGCATCTAGTAGAATTCACGGCGATATGCAATCACTTGTGACCAACTGGAATCATAGATGACCAGATGATGATCAGGGTGTTTTCTTTCACCCTTAAGGATGATGCAAATGACTAGCCATACTACTTGCCAGCAAAAAGCATTCAGGCATGGGTGGAGCTGAAGAAAACATTTCTAAACAAGTATTTTCCTACCACCCATCGCAATAGAGTTGATAACGTCTATTTTAGTCATATTTTAGGTTTGCATTTGCATATTAGTTTAGGTCATTTTCATGCATATTTATCATATTTTATCCTTTATTTATTTTATTTTGCATTTTCGGAGTCTACATCTGGTTTTTATTCTTTTCAGTCATTTTGAGGCTAATATTGAAGAAAATCAAGCCTTAATACGGATCGGCGAGCATATTGGATTGGACCCGATGAGCTAAATTGTCAAGTACAGAAGTTGCTAAATCTTTGGGTTGTTTTGCGGAGTTAAATCTATAATTGGGTACTGGGCTAGTTTTTAGTTATTTAATTTTGTGGGTTGAAAATGAAATTTTCCTAAAGGCCTAATATACGCTCCCGTGTGTTTAGAATTGAAAGGGGGGAGTTCGGAGTGGTGCCGCACAGAAGGCTTCGGCCGCTTCTCATTTTTAGGTTTAGTTTCGTTTTTTGTCTTTGACGGTATACACTTTGGATCAAAGACGAAATTCTGGTTTGCATTCTATTTTATTTCAACGATTTATTTTTGTCTATGATTTATTTCGTTGATTATCATATTATGCTCGCTTGAATCTTTGATTTAGGGTTTGGGTGATCCTGACGATGTTTTTGTAGCGTTGAAATTCATATTCTTTGGTCTGATTATTGTTAGATTTAATCCTATTGCGTCAGCCCTAATTGATGAAAATTGGTTAGAACTGATTTAGGGTTTGAAATCGAAAGACGAAAACCCTAAATAGGAATTTAGATGGTGAATTGAGACCGAAAGGCGACTAGAATCCATCGGAACTATAGGATTAAACCTGAAGTTTGATTCATCGAAAGAGAATCGAACTTCATGAGGACTCATAGATTGTCATAGATATTTTGGATGATTGTGATATTGACGGAGACCGAAAGGCGACGTTGATATGATTTTCATTTAGAATTCTAAGAACTTAAAGGGTCTAAATTGGTTGCTTGAGTCCGAAAGGTGATTGTTAACCAATTTAGACACATTCGTTTTGATAAACTCAGACAATGAGACACGAATATTGATTTTAATCTAACTAAAGCGTCGTTGTGGTGATCCTTACCCTAGATTTGCCTCGTATCCATTGTTTTAGTACCAATTTTGTACAGTTGTTTCTTATTAGTTTGCTACTTTTCTCCATTCCATATAAACAATTCTCTCGCATTTTTCTTGACATAGTTAAATCTGTTTGAATTGACAATCCATACCACATAGTCCTTGTGGATACGACACTCGATATACTACAACTAAACCCGTACACTTGCGGTGTAGGTTTTAGCCTATCAAGAGTCAAGAAGGAGATCTCAAGCATCGAGCACTCTACAGCTCAATCTCTCAATGAGTACATGGAACACTTCAAGAAACTCAAGGCTAGTTTCCCATAGCATGGCATCACAGAGGATGATCTAGTCATCTATCTCTATGAGGGTTTGCTAGACCAAGAGCAGAACATCATCAATGCTACAAGTGGAGGAGATGTTCTAGACAAGACACCTGAGGAAGCTATAAAAAAAAATTAAGGGGCTTGATAATGCTTCTCAACAGTACAGGCGAAGCCAAGGAGTGTGAGGAGTACACTATGTTAACATTGCAAATATAGGGTCGAGCTATCAGGGTGAAATGGGAAGGCTCACATAACTGGTGAAGGGCTTATCCACTCAGGTTGCGTAGCTACAAGCTAGACCTTGTGGGGTATGCGGAGATCCAGCGGATCCAAATGATATGTGCCCTCAAGTCCATGAAGGATTTATGAAGGTCATTTCTATCAAAGATTACGGTTCCCCATGATTTAATAACAATTCCTATAATCCTAACTTCAATCCTAATTTTTATCAAGGTTTTGACAACAGAATGAGTGCTTAAGGCCCATATCAAGGGAGAGGTCAATTCGAAGCTCATCCTAGAGTTTCAATGCAAGCCAATCAGCCATAACAAGATGAGGTTCTTCGCCTCATTCTAGACAAATTGGCATCCATAAAAATGTGGTTAGGCAAATAGATAAGAAGATAGGCAAGCTCAAGGCACGCAATATATGCAGGGAAGCTACCATATAAGGTAGTGGTGAATCCAATGGAGAAAGCTGCAGAAGAGGCCCATTGAGGGGTCACTATATCGAGCCAACAACATTTAACCAAAGGCGCTTCTCGGGAGGGAAAATGAAGTTTATTTTCATGTTCATTACATTTGTTTAAAGCCCTCACTATCATGTTTATTTTTATCTTGCATTAAGGTTAGATTTTTCATGAATAAGTCTTCAGTTTTTCTAAAAGAAATTGTATTTTGCGTGTTGTGTTGATCATCTACAGGTTATAGGCTATGAGGAAAAGAGAAGAAGATAAGAAAGACGTCTAATGAAGCAACAGTCACCACTAGAGGTCTGGGGCCTGCCGCTAAGAATCCTAGGAGGAAATCCAGAAGCGGCACCCGCCGGTCAAGCCTCGGCGCCCACCGCTGCAGCCCAGAAGCATAGTTCATCACCGACGCCCGTCGTAGAAGCATCGACGCCCGTCGCTATTCTAGGTTCACTAAAGATCATGGTGTAATTTTTTTATTTACTTATTTATTATTTTATCAAGAAAAATGATTAAAAAAAATACGAATGATTGACAATGAACTAAAAAAAATACCGTGAGTGAGGCATTTGCCTCCTCACCTTTTACCTCCCGAAAAGGTTTGGCACAAATGGTGGCTAAGATCACTGCTGCATATTCAGCTACTCCAACAGATTTTTATGTTCTACTTGGGCTGCGCCTTTAATTTCTTGGTAACAATATCTTCACTGGTTTCTATCTTTGTGATCTTGGGTGTAACCCATTCTAATAGTGGAATTGTCCTTCTAGGGGTTGTCTTTACAAACGGTATAATGGTGACTCATTGTATAAATAAACTAGGTTGTATGTATATATACTTGTCGAAGAAGATGATGTATTTGATACTTATTTTTTATATTATCATGTTTTTCTGGGTCTACCCCTTGAGTTGTTATGATCTTGATGGCTGCTTCAAGATGTATATCTGGAGATTTATCAACCATTCCATTAATTAGGATTCTTGGAAAATAATTACGTGTATCCCAAGCCTTCCATCTTGGAAAAAAAATTATGTGTATCCCAAGCTTTGCATGATGGATTCACAATATTTCAACCCAACCCATAATGCAAAGCTTAATCAAATTAAGATTAGTATTATATCTACTAGCCGATCGAATTCGAGCTGCCATTCAATAGGTAAAAATCATTCGTAACTCTCGTTTGGACATTACAAACAACCTAGTCTCAACTTTCTTTGTCTAAACAAGTCGTTTGGGGTAATGATCCTTTTTCCCCAAACAAGCAAACATATTACATGAAAGTGGGATACTGGAATTGCAGAGGCATATCAAAACCAAACTTTTGGATCAATATAACATCTTTGTGTAGAAATGATTTTATTCAAGTGCTTATCCTAGTCGAAACAAAGATGAGTGAAATTCCAGATGACAAAGTTTGGCGATCCGTGGGTTTTGACAATGCGATTTGGTCACCCGTTAGTGATAGATCAAGTGGTATTTGAGTCCTTTGGAAAGTACATCAACTCCTACAAAAAACAATTTCTATTAAAATCCATCTTCCGAGAATTATTGGTATCCAATGCCGTAACCTCAAAGAAAACTTTTCCAATCTAATCCTATGTGTATTTGCACCCTCGGATCCCAGTGAAAAAAGACAACTTCTGGAGAACTCTCACTGAGATCGTTCTCGAAGCCCGCCTCCCTTGCATTATCATAGGTGACCTATATGAAATAAGTAGATTCCGACGCTTATCCACTTTCAAACATGATTGGCAGCTAACAGAGATTCCAACTTACAGAAACGCATTTACATGGAGGAAAAGGCCCTCGGGTGATGAGAACATTCATGAAAACTTGGAATGAGTCCTAGTGCAACATCAGATTCTGCAATAATTCCCCTCCATTATCATAAATAATGGAGCTTTCTCCTCTTCGGACCACTGCCCCATCATTCTAGACTTGGACAACAATATACCACATCAAGCCCCGCTGTTCAAATTTGAAAATATCTAGTTGCAGCGAAATGATTTCAAAAATATTATGAAGCAGGCTTGGCGTTCCTCGTGCTCTAGCTCGAGTATGTTCCAACTCACACACAAAACCAAAATCCTTAAAAGAAAGGCAAAAGAATGGAATAAAAAAACTTTCGGAAATATTTTTCGTCAACTACGTGAGGTGGAGGATTGTTTGTTGGATGCTCAGACTCAGATGTACCATTTAAATGATCGTTACCTCATCCAAAAGGAAAAGAACTTACTAATGAAAAAGGAAAAATTATTGGTGTATCAAAAACAATACTGGAATCGGCGGGCCAAGACAAAACACCTAAAATTGGCAGACTCGAATATTGGATATTTTCATAAAATAGCTACGGGAAGACGAAATAGAAAAATCATAAGGACAAACATCACAATGAAAGGAACATAGATAATGGGTGATGAAAACATTAAAGAGTAATCAGGCAAGACTTCGAGCATTCCTTCAAAAAGAATTTTGGAATCCCTCCTTAATGAATATTTATAACTAATCACTAACGGAATTACATGTAAAGATAACAACATGCTAATACAAATTCTTTTGAATAGTGAAATCAAACAATCTGTGTTCTCCCTGGGAACTAATAAATCCCCGGGCTCAAATGGGATGACAACGGAGTTTTATAAAAAAAAAAAATATATATATATATATATATATATATATATATATATATATATATATATATATATATATATATTGGAGCATTGTCGGTGTTTCGGTCATCCGAGCCGTTAAGAGTTTCTTTCTATCTGGGAAAATGCTTCGGCAAGTGAATCATAAATTTATAGCACTTCTACCGAAATGTGATAACCCTACAATGACTTCTCATTATAGGCCAATTAGCCTATGTTCGACAGTGTATAATATAATATCTAAAGTCCTTACATAAAGGATAAAAAGAGTCATCGAGAAATTGATTCACCCTCTCCAGGGAGTCTTTGTATCCGATCGGGATATCCAGGATAATGTTCTAATAGCCCATGAAATATTTCATTCCTTCCGACAACAAAGGGACTTGGGGGGATGGCTTGCGATAAAGCTGGACATGGAGAAAGTCTATGATCGAGTGGACTGACAGTTCACCAATGTTGTATTGGAAAAA
This sequence comes from Persicaria maculosa, assembly GCA_963922045.1. NCBI lineage: Eukaryota > Viridiplantae > Streptophyta > Magnoliopsida > Caryophyllales > Polygonaceae > Persicaria > Persicaria maculosa. The sequence goes on from OY998271.1 coordinate 43,128,429, forward strand.
TTCAGTTTTCACCCCACCTTTGTAAGGTTGAAAATGAATGTCTTTCGACTGTATCGTTCTCCATTCTGGTTAACAATGGGCCAAATAATATCTTTCATCCCTCGAGGAGGCTTCGATAAGGGGACCCTTTATCACCCTTCTGTTTATCCTTGGTGCAGAGCTACTAGCAAGAAAACTGGCAACTACCATTATCACAGGGATATCCCTATATGGTTCAATTTCGGTAAAGATGGTCCACACATTCCATTCCTAGCGTTTGGGAATGACATAATCATCTTCACAAAAGGCTATGCTTCAGCATGTCAAATGGTAAAAAGAATAGTTGACAACTACTGTAAATTGTCAATTCAACTCTATCAAATCTCTTTTGAACCTCACCACCGTACAATAGATACATAACCTCTTATCCACCTCTAGAGAATTTCAACCAATCATAAATACCATAGGGACCACATTATCCAAATCAGACAAGCAACTAATTGCTTTCACCTAGTGGACTACTTGGAACATTAGAAAGAACCTAATATTTAGAAATGAAACCACACCAACTATAGCAACAATCAAGGCAATTATATAAAATCATCTCCATAACTGGCAAACGACTTGCAAAGATGACAACGACGAAGTTGAGAATACAAAAATAACAAATGTAAGACCCAAACATGTCGACAAATCCAAAACAACAAGAAGGGTAAATGGCAAAGACCACCTAGGGGAACTTTTAAGCTAAATTTGGATGAATCTACGTTATGCGATGGTGGGCTACGAATTGGTGGGAAAACAACCTACTATTGGCGCTGAAGCGCTTGCTCTTAAGTTTCAATTTGAATTTTTTACTCATATTTATATAATTTTTTTTACCTATGAGATATTTATCTTTTTATATAGATTGAGCTAATGTTTATAAATTCTTGATCAATACTACATCCGTTAAAAAATATAAGTCTTTTTACTTTTTTAAACATTTTTTAAAAGGCAAAAACTACATAAAATATGATTTTTTTAAAATTAATTTCAAACTCATTAATATGAAATTATAAAAGTTGACAAAAAATGATATTTATATAGTTTTTAGCGTCTTAAAAAATGTTCAAAAGTCAAATGACTTATATTTTTAACAGAGGGATTACAAAACAATACTCCGTATTAAATTGTAGTATTTGCATGATAATATTAGCGCCCGTTTTCTAACAATCAAATACTTAGGTTGTTTTGGGTTTCAGCTATTGCATGAGATATCTTAGTGGAATTGCTAATATTATTGTTGGTTTCAAATATAATCGGGTTCGGGTTGTTTCGGGTGTCGGGTACCGGTGATTTCGTGTTTCAGATATGTTCAAGTCGGACAATTTCGGGTTTTATGTTGATTTCAAATCGATCAATTCAGATATAATCGGGTTCAGGTTGTTATTGTGTTCGGATTATTTCCTAGTCCGAGCTTAAATCAGATCAAGTCGGTCGATCTTCGATCCAAACTTTTTTTCATTTATTCAGGTATAGGTCAGGTTAGGTGTCAAATCGGATTTCTCATGTCAGGTGAGGTTTTGTCATAGAGCTCTATCAAAAAAAGGTCATCCAGTTGGATAAAAACTACTCCCTCCGTTAATTAAAACTTGACGTTTTACTATTCACGCACGTTTTTTGAGATGTTAAAAACTATATAAAATATTAACTTTTTTAACATATTTTTTAAACAATTTAATACTTGTTACTATTAATTATGAATTTATAAAAATAAATTTAAAAAATGTTAATATTTCATATAGTTTTTTATCATTATAAAAAAAACGTGCATAAATAGTAAACGACAAGTTTTAATTAACAAAGAGAGTACTAAAATGGCTCAATCATAGATGGCGTATATCCTATAAAAATAGATTTAAAAACAGGTACATGTTACATGTAAGACAGATAATGAGTGTGATGTATTTCATACAGCTTCATTGATCAACTGCAAAACTCACAAAGATACGGCTACACTACTACTCTTTGTCAACTTTGAGAATAGAAACAATTGAGAAATTTCTTGGCCTACAAAATGAAAGTGACAGAGTTACGAATTACAGCTTCATTCATCTTATTTGAGATTCAGTTTATTGACAAGTAAACATCTGAAAGTGGTTGAAAGAATAAGGCTATACCACTTGTGGAAAATCTCCAACACTGCAAACCTATAAAGCAAATTATGTGCAAAATGGATTGTAGCTGGTTTAACTTTAACTACAACTGTATCCAATTTCCTCAAGGGAAATACCTCAAATCCAAATTCCTTTTTATATGTGCTAAGCAAATAATTGCTGGATTACAGTCTCAGCACTTCCATTGTATTGTGCCAGCAGATGGATGGCATCAGCTCTTGGCAAAGCAAGAAACTCCTGCAAGGATTTGAAATACAAAGCTTAGCACAGGACACTGTAGTAACACACAAATTCACAATCACAAAACAAGGTAAGAGTGCGTGCACGTTGTAGGTTAACAAAAGAATCCAACACGCAAAGGAAACATGACCTGGAAATGTGGGATACAAAAACCTCTAGAAAAGATACACATATATTGCAGATATACCCATATTTGGTATGGTTCACAGGATGAATGAGTTGAAAGTTAGAATCATACCATCACTTTGAGTATTGCAGATTCATCACAGATATCTCTAGACGATTCTTCAGAAGGGCCACTGCCATCTTCTTCCAGCTTGCTGCCTGATGACATTGTAATATGGGTAGACGTGTAGCCAAAAGCATCTGAATTTGACCTGGAAACAAGATCAGCAAGAAAAGGACCACCAGCATCCTTCAAAGAATCAATTTTCAACAAAGATTCAAAGCGGTCCTTGCACATTTGAAGTTTGAACCACTCATTATATGTGTGCAGTGTGGCTTGCATTATTTTCATTAGCTGAGGTTCTTCAACACCAAGCCTTCGGCCAACTGCAATCTGTGCAACATTGAAATTCCACGGTCATCTTGAATGCAGACAACAAGAAAACAATAGCAGCAAGCAAACATGGCTGCAAAGCTAACTAAAAGCGTAAGGTGTAGGCGGCTTTCATAGATAACAAATGCTGCAGGCCAATGGCATGGAGTGATACTCATATACACAAGTGACAATGGTATAGATTAATATCAAAGCAACATTGAAGACAACAAGCAAGCTTTCCACAAAAGCAAAGACTTGAACCTAAAGCCATCCATGTTGTGTTCTCGATTGGATTCAAAATTCTAGGCAATTGAGCATCATCAAGAGCATCCACACGACTATGAAGGCCCATTCTTTATGCAAGTAAAACTTGACAACCTGCTAAGCTCTAACACCCTCTATATGATCGCTAGAAATACTTCAATTAATCAATGCCCATTTAATCATACCTGGATTGAACTAGCTAAAGCTTGCAAAGGCAAGTTTTTAATGGTTGCATCGTCTGTGGGTCTAAGAAATGCCAGGACTGTCTCCTTCAAGGGCTTGAGTAATGTTTGATCATTTGCTGCTAGAGGTCCTAAGTAAGAGCAAGCAATCTTCAAAGCACCCGAGATATCACCAGACCCAACCAGCTTCAGAAACTCGACCTGGAAATAAGCAGAAATCAGCATGAAACTTTCCTGAGATAGACACCCAAAAATGAAACAGAAGAGTAAGTAACACCCAAGGAACGCATCAGTGATAACCTGCTTCAGCTGGAATAGAAATAAGGGGTTCTGCCCAAAGAATTCAGGGTCCAAGGCATTCACTTCATCCACAACCTCTGCAGCCATGCCTCGGGTAGAAAGCTCCTTGATCCCCAAAAGAATCTCATATTTATCCTCCTTCGAGTAATTAGTATCTGTAATACAGGATTTTTCACAGCCCTGGGTGCAGTTTAACTTATTAGACTTTTTAGTTCAACCAAACTATGATTATAGATGCACAATGACATTGAACATTCTGCACCTCTTTGATTGTGTTGATCTCTTCCTTAGAGATGAGATTATCAGATAGGAAATCATCGTTTCTTCCCCTCCATCTCTTGCGTCTCCTTTCTCCATCTTCATGACTTCTCACTCTCTGAGCAATCCTTGAACTTTTTGGTAGGTCACGACTACTTGTACTACAGTCTTTTAGATTGCTTGTTATCTCGCATGAGAACCGAACATCTTGATCAGTATCTTGCATGCTTATCACATCTTCAGATACATCTATTTGAGCATTTGTGATGGAAGATTCACCATCTGAATGTTTACTGTTGGTGAAATCGGCTTCATTGGAACAATTTCTTGACAAGGAACTCCCAGGATCAAGTTGATTCTGGTTTAAATTCCCCATATGTGCAAGCAATCCAGATCTCCCTGCCACATGATTTTAACAGTCAGGGAACCAATTCCATTCTTCCCACCCCAATGCCAAAATTAAGGCAATTCAATGCAATGGAGAGGGGTCTTTCTATGAAAAGAGTGACAAATAGTACAATACATAGAGATCATATTTTAGCTTTACCAGAATTGGGAGGTACAGGATCAACAATGCCCCTGTAAAAACAATACTCGCGTACTAGCTCATCAAGTGTAGAAAGGTTCAATCTTGTCCGGCATAGTTCATTCTGTCGGAGTACAAGTTTGTGTGAGGAAACGATCAGCATTTCATCATACCAATATGAAAAATACAATTAATTAACTCAAAAGACCCACAGCAGAAAACAAGTGTAGATATTTCAGGATAAAAAATAAGCATCACCGCTTATCATGCAAGATGTTTCACAAATGCAATAAATATAATTTCATGCATCAAAATATAAAGTTGGATCAGAAAAGGAATGTGGAACTGAAGAGGACATAAATATAACTTTGCAAGGGGAAACAAACAGCCTTTCCGAAATTCCGGTATACCGGGCCTTATACAAGTAGCTTTCCCAAAAGCCGCTTCAAAGGAAACCAATTAACCAAAATGTTATAAGTAAAAAAAAGAAGGCCCCTTAAACAAACTAGACCTAGTTTATAGTGATAGATGATCAGGTTATGAAATTTCAAATGCCATATATGCTTTAAATCTACAGGAATATACAATTGCAAATACAAACTAGTCTCCCTGCTGAAAACAACTTAAACGAAGATGCAGAATCCAACAAGGGTACAACAACAACAACCCAGTTAATCCCGCGTTTAAGCGGGGTTTGGGATCAGGATGTACGCACTCTTTCCCCGAACAAGTCGAGAGAGTGTTTCCGATAGACCCAAAATAGTTAAGACAATAGAACCATATGGAAATCATAGAGACAGAAAGGAGCAGAAAAGAAGCATGAAAATCAACAAAGACACCAGGACACAACTCTAAACAAGAGCACAACACGCAACACAAAACATCAGCAGCCCGAATGCTCCTACTCCAGTACGGGTAAAACAGCAAATCACCACACATCAGAATAGCTTTGTACTTCATGAAAGAATAGGCAATATTAAATGTCGGGCACCTTAAAAGCCTGGAACAGATCCCCCTTGGCAAATTTCAAGCTGTCCACTGCACCTTGTCGAGTCAGCTCAACAGCATGAGCAAGGGCTTGTATGTCAACCTGAAATGAAATTACAATTAAAAAAACACTTTACATCATTCTATTTTGTAGGATAAAATATGATTCTATAACTACTCATGTAAAGGTAGTACAACAATAGACAGACTTGCGCAACTGAATATCTGCTGACTAGAAATCATACGATATCATGTACTACAGTTGACATGGAATTCTGCTGCTAGAAAAATGAACCGAAATTTCTCACCTCATCGAATGGAGGAGCTTCATAAAGAGATTCTTGTGGTGTTGCAGGCTGATCCCTTTCCTCAAAGAGCAACCTCTGAGTAAGATCAGTGATGGGAGACGATACTCCCTGTCGAAAGCAATACTCCTTGTGTATACTGCATTTTTTAGTTCCCCATATACATAAATACACCAAGAGGAAACACAATCAGATAGTCAATCACTAGAGTAAGATGAATAACCTGATCAAGTATCTCAAAGCCATTGAGAACAAAGGATCATGTGCATGTAAATGCGCCCTCAGAATTGATGACACCAATCCAGCAATCTCAAACCGTCTCCTTACCGACCACTAAAACACAAGGGCATTGCAACATAAGAGTAAGCTGAAGAGGACCCACTTGAGAATTTCAATCTCCAAGAGAAACAATGAAGCCAAAAAGACAAGGGGGCAGTTTCAATCTAGTCTCTTATAAGAAAGGCGAGCACACAAATCAATCAACTTCACTCTGGAGTCTGGTATGACTAACATCTATGAAATCCACAAAAACACAATGAAGAAGTGACTTGCAGCAAGGAACGCATTAATAAACACTAACCTCATTCACAACAGGTGAGTTCATATCGTTTTGGTCATATATAAGAGCAAGAGTAATGTGCTTGAACTCCTCGTATGCTTCCTTGAACAGAAACATCAAAGACTTGTAAGATGCCACATTAAAACAGACACAAATCCCAAATCTATTCAAACACAACGAACAAATCAAATAATCTTGATTACAAATAAATTAACTTCATTAACTCCCGAGCTGAAATTGCAATTACTACTAATATAAGAGATCTAATAACAAAAGGTAGGGAAGTCGCATTACAGGGTATGCATCGAGAGCACAAGGAGCAAGTGACGTGCGTAGGCAATTAATGGCCAATTCCCGATCCTCCGCAGTCCCTCTCCTCAAAAGTTCGATGAATTTCTTCAATAAAAAGGAAAAATCAAGGGAAAAAAAATAACAAATTAACCACAAAATTAAACAGACGAACTCGCCAGGAAATGAGGAATTGAAATGAAACAAAGAACCTGCTTCTGGAGACGGAAGAGGAGGCGGTGATCATCGAGGACGGAAGGGAAGTGGAGACGGATGAGATCTAGAGCGGAATCGATGTCGCCGGACTCCAACAACCATCTCACCTGTCGGATTAAATAGCGAGACTGATAGGAAGATGAAGAAGGGGATGAAGACGGGGGAGACGGGTCAGAGGAGCAGGGAGAAGACGGGGGAGATGAATCTTCAACAAGGTTTTCGGATTTGGCGAAATCGATGACCAGTGAATCTAGAGATTCCCAATTTACAGGCGTATCCATTGGAGGGGAGAGGAGAGGAGAAGAGGGAGAGCGGGGAGAGGATTGAGGTTCGAGACTCGTTGGTTTGGAATGAAGGATGGATGGGGAAAATGGCAGGACGGGTAGGCAAAGTAAGGCGGCCAAGGCCAAGGCCAAGGCGATGGCCGAGATAATTACTCCATTCAATCTATTTGTATTTGTATATCTATTAAAATGGAAACTATATACATCACAAATTTTCATTTCCTCATCGGAAATAATATGATATCACATCGTTTTTAACATGATAGTACATCAATAGCAACGCGACACAACGTTCGATTTCTTAGCACACGTGAAGCCGGTGAGGCCGGTTCATGTCCAGCATTTCACATTTTTCATCTATTCTAAAAACATTGTTATGGGATGATTTGAATTAGTGAATGATAGTGTTTTTGCTTTTGAAAAAAAGACACTACGTTCGATTTAACGTGACTTAGTGACACGACATAATCTATATAAAATTAATTAAGTTGAATATGACGTGGAAATGTCAAGTCTAACTGGACATGGATAACTAGTCACGTGGGTTTTGACTCCAAAATTTATTCAAAATATTAGAATATCGAATATCACGTATATGTCAATGTTTGTTATGTTGATCATGTTGTATTCATCGTGGTCGCAACCAATGCTAGACCTTATCAACACGGTAATCCTCGAATGTATCGCCTATATTAAATTATACATTCCAAAGTCCACCTCTAAGTCAACACCAATGAAGGTCGAATAAGATCACATATTTACTAGATCGAGTCACCACCAATACTCATCCAAAGAATTGACACATAATTCCCATAAATTAGATTCATATACACAAACAATTTTGAAAAAAGGAAAGGTGCAATCAAAGAGCAATGAGATTTAGTTCCAGATTCACATAAGCAAATCAGATCCAGATCGCAATCAATTCACAAATCCTCCATCTCGCTTAGTCGATTGCTTTGCGTCTATTCGGTGGATCAAGCGCCATCCCTACATCACTTACACCCGACGATGTCGCCTTCATCTTAGATCCAAGCCCTCTGACCTCCCCTCGTATGTCATCTCCCTCGCGAGGACGTCAAGCCTCATCGAAGCCATCATCGACGGGAAGAATAAGAGAAGGGCTTCAAATGGGAATTAATTATAAAAATAGCCAATAATTTAAAAATATTTAGGAAACTAAACATTTTTCAAAACATAAAGGCTACTCACAAGACGCCGAAATAGCTATTGACAGGATAACTTTCACTAATTTGCTAACAAATCCTTCCCATTTTTAGGAAAAATTCTAGATTGAGCCAGACCTTGTAAAAGCTTAAATAAGGGGATCACCTGGTTCATTTATAATCAAACAAAGTAATCAACTAATCAAACCAGTAATTTATGGAAAAACATCCACATACAAGATGCAATATTAATTGCATTGGTTCAATGTTTATCCACTTGTCAATGTTATTCAGCAAGTAACAAACGAGTAGAATTGCATCCCTTTTTGTATGAAACAAATTACTAAAACTAATTTCTGCTATGAGATAGGAGCTAGCTATGAGGTGGTGGTTTGATGTAATTGTTATAGTAGATTCAGTAACCAATTCAAATTGGCATCGAGATGTGAGCTATGTGGCAAGCATGCTTTCTTCAACAAGAAGGGGGTTCCATATGGCTTCAAGCCTTCAACAATAAAATAGGGGTTGTTAGTTACACCCGAAAATTTTACTATTTACACTCAAAATCTAAGTTTTTGTTTTTTTTAAATAAACCCTACGCCTCTTGAGTCATAGGTGTGTGACTCAAGAGGCGCAGCTATTTTTTTCTATATACATACCCTGCCCCTCTTGAGTCACACGTCTATGACTCAGGAGGCGTAGAGTTTATTTAAAAAAAAAAACTTAGATTTTGGGTGTAAATAGTAAATTTTATGGGTGTAAAAAACAACACCCATTTTAATTGGGAAAAAGATCCCGGTTTAATGGGAAAAAGATCTTGGTTTGCTGATGTTCCATTTTATTTTCAATTTTATTGGGGTGTTGTTTTTTAGATCTTTTTCCCAATTAAAATACAATTAATGTTCGTCTGAGGGAGATTTTGCACCTCTTAAATTCAAAGAGAAAAACTACAGGATCCATAAACCCAATAACAAATTGACAGAGGGAAGAAAAATAGCAGCTTCATGGCCCTAAAATCCTATGTAATCATGCTCCTCCTCGTTCAATTCACATTTGAAACGACGGAGATCAACTCTTGTTAGCCTCCGTCACGTACTTCCCGACCACCTCTCCCTCCCCCAACAATGTTGTCACTGCACAACACACACCACATGCCGATGATCTTATTGGCAAGGCCCACTCGCGTGACCTGCGACGGGACCATGTTCCTCATCTTATCTGCTCGATATGGCTAGTTAGGCTTTACCTAGGGCGCTATGGTTGAAATCAAAATTCACTAAGTCTGAATTGGAGGAGTCTTGGCTGAATTCAAGAAAGATGGAGATCAAGAGTGGTGAAGTTCTTGGGATGAAGTCGCATAACAAGAGGAAGGTAGACTCGAGAAGGGTGCACTAGTTGGGATGGAGTACTTGGGAGACGGCGATGGTGAAAGTAAGATTGAGGGTGGAGTAGTAGAATTGGAAGCGCTGCAGAGGAGGGATAGGTGGCTAGAGAAGATATCGGTGAAGGCGGAGGCGAAGGACCAAGAGAGAGAGGGAGATCGTTTATATTGTGAGGGTTAAGTATTGTGAGATGAAGGTCGTGCGTGCAATTTAACGGAAATTGTCTTGACAATAGATATTTTATTATTGTGCTTATAGCCCCACTCTTTTCAAAACTATTTAGGCCATGTTTATCAAGGAATACTAGGAATACTAATATTTTATTCTTCTCTCTTCGCCACATCATCCTAACATCTCATTCTCATTTTTTTCACTTTATCAATAGCATCCCTATTATCCCAAAATTCATCTTTTCATACCAACTCAATTTACAAATACACTCCTCTCCAACAATTATTTTCATTCTCAATTACATTATTATATTCATTCATTATTATTCAGATATTAATATGAAAATAATATGATTTATAAACTAAATAGTGCAAACTATAGATAACCCAAAAAAGTGACATTAATTAAGTAACAAAAGGACGTTACAACAAAGACAATGCATACACTTCAGAATTGTTTCAATAACATAACGTAATTCGGAAAGCAGAAAATACTAATTGCCTCCACGATTGGCCCCAAAATTTTGCCAAATATGTTCCTTCAAGTCTTCTCTAAGCCGACGATGTGTCCCACTATCGTGAAGTTGTTACCTCTTCTGGATATACTCGAGCATAGCATACGGTGTCGAGGTCGACCACGTCCATGTGAAGTTGTCTACCGGGACTAGTTCGCCACTTATGCCTTCGTCAAATTGAGGAATCTCGTAACCATGATGAGTATAATCTTCTCGCTCATCTTCCACGATCATATTGTTCAAAATGATGCCTCTCATGATCTTCCCGAGCAATACTGGATCCCAAGACATTGCAGAGTTTCGAACTATTGCAAAACGAGCTTGCAACACGCCAAATGCCATTTCCACATCTTTGTAAACGGAAGCCAAGCGTTGGGCAAATAACTTCATCTTCGTGCCTTGGGGAGAGTTTAGGGATTTCACAAATGTAGCCCATTCTGGGTATATCCCATAAGTAAGGTAATACCCAGTGGTGTACATGTGTCCCCCAATAGTGAAATTAACATTCGAAGCTCTACCTTGTAAAATATCATCAAAAACAGGGGATTGATCAAGAACGTTAATATCATTATTAGTACCCGGGACTCCAAAAAAAACATGTCAGATACATAGGTCGTGGGATGCAATTGGCTCGAGTATGATCGTCGAGTGATCATGATCTCCACGGGCAAATTGACCTTTCCAGACAGTTGGACAGTTCTTCCATGCCCAATGCATACAATCAATGATGCCCAACATCCCAGGAAAGCCACGAGACTCCCCTACACTTAGTAGTCCTTGGATGTCTGCAACATTTGGACGTCGAAGATCCTCCTCTCCGAACAAGTTGCGAATTCCGTCAACGAAATGTATTAAGCACAATCTTGTAGTGCCCCAGATAACCGTAGATAATCATCACATGCATCGGCGACAAGCCCATAGGATAAAATGTGAATTACACTTGTCACTTTCTGAAAAGAGGAGATGTCCATCATGCCTGTGCAATCTGGGCGTTGTTGAAAGTATTGCACTTCCGATTCCAATCGTTGAAGAATGCGATTAAAAACCCCTTTACTCATTCAAAACCTACGATGGAAGACCTCATTTGGGTATGTTGCGACCTCCGCAAAGTAATCGTAGGACAACTGAGCATAGCCTCTCTCCCTTCCTTTCTCAATGTGGGTGTGGCGATGTCTACTTCATGAACTCTCATGTGGTTGGTACGCTAGTTGCTTCGCAAGAGCTGCAGCTTCCCATTCATGAAAGATAGCTTGAAGCTCAGCTATGCCTTCATTAGAGCTACTGCTTGAAAGCAAAGAGTTTATGTTTGAGGAATTTGATTCGGAATCAGACATTGGGAGAGACTATGAGAGGCGGATGAATATTGTGATGTACATGAAAGGCTACAATGCCATCTTATATAGCAATCCTACACTCACATGCAAAATTCCACTGTAAGATTCCCTGGCAGAAATGGACGAATCATTATCACATGCAAGTTGTAAAGATAATGGAAGTGACAACACCATACCACAAGCAAACAAGGCCTTTATGTCTCGAACAATGAAGTCGGATGTGACAACACTCTACCACAACCCAACAAAACATTATCGCATGGCAAACTGAAAATTACTTATCTCGAACATTGTAATCGAAAGTGACAACACCCTACCACAAGAAAACAAAGCTTTTTCAAAGTGAAACTGAAATTTCATTAATGAAAGTACACATTACAAACCATGCATTACAACATAAGGAACATCCAATACAACATAAGAAACATGCATTAACAAAAGGAACCATGCATTACATAAGAGCGAGATAACAAACTCCTTGATCAACTTCATTTATGAAAGTGACAACACCTTGATCAACTTCATTTTGAGACTCTCGAGTTCCGGTGGAAGATTTGGTTGTCCCATGAGGTTGGTAAGCATGTCTATCTTCTTCGCTTCAATCTCCATCTTCTTCACTTCCACTTCCATCTATTTCACTCTCTCATAGCCTTGTTGCTTCTCCCTCTTGCGGGTCTCCTTAGCTATCTGCAACTCATAGAATTGCCTGAACTCTGCAGCTTTCTCTTGCTCTAGTTGGTCAGTAATTTGTTGAACATTTGCTTGATTGGAAGACATAGCTTCCTTTCCCTTTCTTATAGACTTCTTGATTCCCATCGAACGCTCTATAGGATTTATAGGGAAGGCAGACGTAGGAGTATGTGAACTTGGGGTATCCCCTCCACCAGACTCTCGAGATCTTTTGGAGCTCCCACTGCTTGCATTGCATCGATTGATTTTTCCTAAGTAATCGACACTCCACTTATGCTCATCATGCAATACTTGTCATGCATGTTCTTCTTTGAAGTGCTTCCCATAACCCTTGGAGGCATAGAGTTCATGTGCCCTTATGAGGACATCATTATCCAACTCACCAGATGCTCTCATACGGGTTGCCTCCTGAAAACAACAACCAGCAAACTTAGAGACATTAAGGTTTATTTTTTTGCCAACATGCCTTACATTTAGATATTTCTCTTTTCACTTAGTGTGGTTTCCTATACTCCTCATAGAAAGATCTGATCCTAGCCCAAAATGCGTGCGAGTCTTGGTCTGTGTTAGTGATGGCGTCAATGGAGATGTTAATAAAAGCGCTAACCAGGAGATTATCATCTTCCACACTCTAGTAGGCACGAGGACCACGGACTTCATCAACACGTTCCGCAACTTCACCATGACCACGAGCACCGCCACAGCCTCGAGCACCAGAATGACCTTGGCCACGAGAACCTCCACTACCACCTGTTGGGGGATCGCCAACACCTGGTTGGGTTCCCTATGTTGGGATGGACTGGGAGCCTTGTTCATTTTCAATTCTAGTAGTGTTTGGGGTATAGTTTTCTGTGTGGTTGCCGACTTCCTCCATCAACTAGATGTTGTGCGTGATAACCTTACTAAACTTGTGATTCTTCTCTCTTTAACAAAACCGTAAGCATCTTCATCTCCAATTTCCTCTTAATCTCCTTCTCTGTATTATCCATCTCAGAAATTTATGGTGTAAGATTTGCACAATATCTTGCTGACGTATTTACATCATATTGAGCAACTTCCCCCGATTGACCAGGTGATTTTCAATATTGATTCCAATAAACGATATTATGGAGTACTTCTCTCTTCTCTGGGGCTTGTAGTATAGGTCAGTATGAGGATTAGTGCCATTATATTCTCAATTCATAAAGATGCTCGACCACGAGTCTATAATTCTCTGCAATCACTGCCATAAGATTACAAATATTATTGCGATTCACTGTCCACTTGCTCATTGACTTCTTCTCCCAATATTGTCATACTGAATCTCTTATGTAATCTTCATTTAATGGGTACTAAATTTGAAAAACTATTATAAGAAGCCAAAAGAAGAAAAATGGTTGCATGATATTTTGCATGAGGTTCTAGATGTCTTTATTATGAATCTAGTTATGTTTTCCATGTAGGATGAGCTTGTTACTTATCTAGCTATCTACATGGCTCATGCAAAGTTCTTGATGGCATCTTTTATAACTACCATACTCGAAAGGTGATTTTTCTTGTCTCTTTTTATCTGTTAATCTTCTCAATCCCTGTTTTCCTCACTATATTGAGCTTATATTTGGAGTAGATTTTTGGACAAAGGTTGAAGCATTTATGAATGTCTTGATCTCTTTTATTGTAGGCTTGCTCATTGGTGTTCGGATTATTTCTAATTTCACAACGACAATATATCAATCCTAATGCTCATACTGTTCTGATAAGCTTCCAAATGAAAGAAAACATAGTAATGTACCACAAAGACTTCGTCAAGGTGTCAAACATGCTATTTGAAGATTTCTATATGTTTCTATGTACTAGACAGGTTGCTTATGCTCTTGTAGGTGTCAAAGCTGCAACAGTTGCAGCTTCTAGAGTACATAGAGATGAGCTTGAGCATCCTATGTTTGGAATTGAAGCAACAAATGCGCTGGATTCCATTGCATGTGTGCTTCTTTTCTTCTATTTTTATCTGCAATCACATTGAGTTGAAGTTTTCTTTTGAGGAGAAGATAATCTTTTCAAATTGAAGTACAATAGGCGCTGGATTCCATTGAGTCAAAGTTGTCGTGTCAGAGCATTTTCTGGTAGGTGATAAACTTGTTGCTATATTTTAAGTATGCAAATACTTGCGCAGTTGCAATAGTAAAATTAAACTATTTTGAATCATAATGCTTGCAGTTTTAGATGGCATCGGGAAGGGGCTACCTGACCCAATTTTTTGCAGAAGGTATCTACATCAAAGTCAGTTGCACTCTCATCTGGGAACTCACAAAAGAAGCTACTGAGTTAGTCATCGGAGCAGTAGTTCCACATGAATTATCCAGTGACTGCTTCACTGTCTTGGGTTTATTGGCATGCAAACCAAATGGGCCTATAAAAGATAACATTAGAATGCACATAGAAAAGCAACAGACTGACTGAACAATAGAGATAAAGAAGAGAAAACAAATTAGAATAAATGAACTAGAACTTTACCACCACCGCAATTGAATTCAAATTGATGAGTTCCCATTCTCTTTGTCAAATGGTTACTCTGCATACAAGAAGGAAATAATAATAACAAATAATGACACTTAAAAAATTAAGTGAAATATGATATTTTAGAAGAATTCTAATGGTCTTCGTTCCTTTTAGTTGGGTTAGTAAATTTGGATTTCGGAATGACACTTGCAATTGAGGTTAGCTATCTCTCCTGTCAGTGAACTCCCTTTTCGTTCTTTTTATGTTTAATATTCGATAGAGTTTGAGTTCATTACATGTTTTTAGCTTCCTTTGTGTGAATTCTATTAACCTCTAACTTAACCCTCATTTTAGCCCAACCAAATATATATGTTCATGAAAATGAACCATGGGTCTGGCCATTAGTTGCCTTAAGAACTTTAGTTTGAAAGAAATAGAGAGGCCGAAAGATGCACAAATGCAGCAAGGAGATGTTGGAATGGTAGAAGAGGCTTGTACAGCAAGGACATGTTGGATTTGGAGTATATTTGACTTGTTTTATTTGTCTTGATTAATGGTCTTGTTTTATTTGTCTTGATTAATGTCACAAATGTCATCAATGAATAAAAATGTAATAAACATGTCACCACAAGTGATTGCATCAATGAAGTGTAATCACAAACGTGTCATCAGTGAATAAAGTAGAATCGATAAAAATATATCGATATACAATTGATTAAATTTAAAAAAAGTGGCATCAAACGATTTGATAAAAAAAAGTGGCATCAAATAATTACATTAGAAAAATGGCATTAAAACACTACTTTGAAAAAGTTGCATCACATTAAAGAAAAAAAATGTCATCAAAACACTACTTTGAAAAAATATGGCATCACGGTAAAAAAAATATCATCAAAAATTGACATAACAAAGTGTCATCAGTAGTCAATAGTAAAAAAAATGGCATCGATGGTAAACGTGTCATCACAGTAAACAAAAAATGTCATCAAGGTTTCTATGATACCCCGAAACACCATTTCATAGCGGTTTCAAGTTTCTAGATTTTAAGAAACCCCGAAACTCCACGGAAACTCGGCCAAAATGTTTCCTAGAGGTTAGAAACGGTCAACATTTCATTGACCAAAAACGTCAGAAACGGTCAACGTTTCTATGGGTTCAAAAACGTTTCTTGGTTGACATGTGGCGTTTCCCAGATTTTTTTAATTGCAAAAAAAATTAAAAAAAAACAAACCCTATTTTCCTCTCCGGACTCCGCAGCCCCGTCTGAAACTCCCTCTGCTCCTCCATTGCTGATTCCCTCAGTCCACCAACTATTCAGGCGAGTGGTGACTGTCAGTGTCTCCTCCCTTCCTAGCAACCCAAGCGGCCAAGCCTCCTCCCTTTGCTCGCTCAGTCGCTCTTCTCTAGATCTCTCTGCTCGACAGCGCTCGCTCAATCGCTCCTTCCCTTTCCTCCAGTCCTCCATCTGTTCAATCGCTTGTCGCCTCTGTCTGCTCCCTTCCGGTGACCCTAGCCGGGCGACCCAAGTGGCCAAGCCTCCTCCCTCTGCTCGCTCAGTCGCTCACTCGCTCGCTTTTCTCCAGATCTCTCTGCTCGACAGCACTCGCTCAGTCCCTCCTTCCCTTTCCTAGTCCTTCAATGTGTTCGTACGAAATTCCCAAAAAAACAATTTCACCTAAGTCATTGTTTATAATAACGACTGTGTTATTAGCGTTTTTTATAAGCCTGTAGAAGATCCGCTATTTCAATTACTGATTTATCTTTGTTTTGAAATATGAAATTCGTTATTTTGCTCTTTTTTTCTATTTCAAAAAAATATTTCAGGAAACAAAGGTGAAAATGCTTTTGGGCAAATTGATATATATGGGGGCCCAACATGCTCTTCAACTTCGTATTGACAAAATTCATATTGAAGGTGACTCCATGATAATCATTAACCACATTAGGAATATGTCTAAATGCCCTTGGGAAATTGAACTAATTTTGTCCGATGTCAAACTCTTACTATCGACTATGAAAGAGGTTTCTTTCTTTCATATACCCCGATTAGGCAACAGAGTGGCTGACAAGGTTGCACATCTTTGCCACTCTGCCAGGGGTGTCGATATCTACAATAATTCAGGTCTTTTAGACCTCATCCGTAAGGATGCTATCGGGTAGAGCTCGCTCGCTAGAATTCTTTCCTAATAAAAAAAAAAGATATACGATGCTACAGACCCCAAAGATCCCAAAAAAAAAAAGAAAAAAGAAATTGTAAGAAATCGGAATTTAATATACAAAATTACCACTAACAACATTTTTTTACGCGGAACAAGCCTAGAGCCCGAGCGCCGCACACGGGATTTTTAAAATTAATTTAAATACACTAATCATATTTTTTTGATGTTATCGTATTATTTATTGTCGCATTATATAAATTTTTCTAATAATTTAAACTAACAAAATGATAGTGCTAAATATTTTAATAATTTATTAAGTTAAGAAAATAGGGGTATTATTAATTAATTTGCATTATATACACATAGAAGAAGGAATTTTTTTCAAAATATTCACAATTAAATAAATAAACAAAATTTACACAATTTTAAAATATTTACCAAATGTTAAAAAATTGCAGGTCCAGCAGAAAACACGGGATTGAATTTGCATGTTACGTGTAAATCCAATTTTTGAACCTGGACTTGGAAGAGAAATGCATTTTTCTTATAGACACGCGGATTAAATTTGCATGTCTTGTTTTTTTTTTGTATTTTTTTTAAATATCCGAACACTGGGGTTGAATAGTATGGTACCCGTGCGTAACGTATGGGATTTATAAATTATTTTATACAATGTTCCCTATCATTATATATATATATATACAAAGTTTAATTAGTTAGATAAAAAAAATGATACTTTCTTCATTATTTAAAAATCGGTTGATCATCTCATAGCTAGTGAATGTGATGACATCAGAGGGTGTAATTTGTAGCTAGTTATGCAATTGCGGTAAAAGCCTTGGATGCCTTCCTGATTGAATACTTTCCTTAGAGCATCTTCCCCCATAAGCCATAATAGCTAAGGAAAATAGCCTACCAAAAGAGAATATTCTATAAAATATTCACTTTTGACCTATTATACAGTTTTATTGTTCCCACCATAGGCCAATTTTGGTAGGCTATATTTCCTATAAATACTAATATAATTTAGAACTTTCACATCTCATTTCCGTCATCTGATTCTATCTTTATACTTTCGATTTGAATCAACAATGAATTCTTCTCAAATATCATCATCATCTCACTCTTCAAATGAAATTATTGAAAATTATGACTATGGTAACTTTCGAACGAGCAATGAAAGCTATATACATGAACATCATCAAAGTGGTGGCTTCGGAACAGGAAATAGTTATGAAGAGAGTAATGCGGAACTACCAGAATATTAGATGTGATCATGATTCAATAGTTGGTAGTTTCATTTTGTACTTGTTTTTTCTTTTTTAGTATTTTAAGCAACTTAATATTTAATTTTTTTTATTATAATTTTGATGAATCTATAATAAAAAAATATTAATGTCATTTTCTAAAAATATTATTTATGCAAAGATAATTCAAATATGTCAAATATTATAGTCATATTGAATAACTCTTGAATATCTTTACAATAGAAGGAGAAGGCAAACCCGACCTCGGCACAGGAGGGCAAGAGGTTGCGAGTGGTGATTTGGGATGGTGGTGGTTCAAAGGGAGGGCGTTTGGGAGTTGCAGATCAAAGCTCCAAACCGAAGACAAAGTCGGATGCAATGACAAACAAGGCCAAAATCATAACCCCAAACCGAAGAAGATGAAGGTCCCTTGGGAGTTGCAGAGGCATGGAACAAGGGATCTAGGCACAAAACCGGCCTTCTAGCAACACGAATCAACAAACAAAGGAGGAATACATGGCACAAAAAGGCCATAATCTTGTTGAATTAGGAGCAAAGAAGAAGATTTGAGTGAAAAATTGGAGATTTTAGGGCTCAAATCAGAGATAGGGGGGATAGTTTGAGGGAGGATTGGAGGTGCGAGTGAGCACATTCTCAGGGACCCATCCAAAGTTGTTATTACACCCAATAGTAGTTCATTATACTCACTTTGTTCACCAATACATGTCTTTTTAGCCTATATGATTTTGTCAATAATACATGTCTTTTTAGAGCTTATCATTACACTTAACATATTAACTTGCTAATCATTATGCTTAATTTTCACTCATGTCAAATTGAATTCACTCTATTTTTTATCATTTAACTAGCTTATAGGTTTTCTTAATTACCGCATATATGGCTAAAAAGACATGTATTGGCGGACAGAGGGAGTATTGATTAGTGCAAATTTATAGTTTAGTTAAACTCCAAAGTGCTTTGTTGTTTGTCGTGTAAACCTATTAGTTGAACATTGTCTATTTTGGAATCACTTTTGTTTAACGTCCTTGTTAAAACACTTTATAAGTGCAGATCTCTATCAAAAGTTTGTTTGTGTGTCTTCGCCAGTTTCTATGTAGTTTTTATTTGCCGATGGCATTATGTTTTCTAACTATTTAAGAATGACTGTTACAAAAACATAAAAAAAATGTGGTTTTAGGGAGAATGATTCCATGCCTTTACGATTGCTTTTGCTAATGCTACTAGGAAAGAATAATTATGAGACGATTAGCTAAGTGGCGAAGTCCAGAACAAGAATTGAGGATGAAAACATGACATATACGGTATTGAACCGTTTGATGTTGAGTCTTAGTTTTTTTTTACAGTAGGCAATAATTTGGATACTAGAAGTATCCATGATCATCTAGAAAGATGATGTTCTGGAATTCGCAACTATACTCTAGGATAGAATTACAACTCAGTTCTGATTTTGCAATGAAATCAGCTGCATCATTCGCTTCTCTGTAGCAGTGCTGGAATTTGATAAACTCAAAGTCCTTGCTTAGGGCTTGTATTTCTTCGACTATTTGAGAAATTTCCCATGGTGTGTTGTTTATCTGGTTGATAGCATTGATAACAGTTGCATAGTCGCTTTCAATAATGGTCTTCTGTATTCTGATTTCTGCTGCCAGTCTTATACCTGCAAGTACTGCAAAGCATTCTGTTTGAACTACAGAGTCTGTTTTACCATTACTTTTATGTATGCGAATTACCTGACCCTGATAATTTCTAATAATACAACCTATTTGGGAATGGATGCCAATTTTGACAGAGGCATCTACATTTATTTTAATGATATTTTTTTGAGGATATTTCCAGATCATTTTGTCACGAGGTCTGGTGTGTTTGGGTAAATAGGTTATATTGTCTTCCTTTTTCCAGCATAAAATTTTATCTATAGTTTGGGTTAGGATGTTGGTTATATTTATATTTGAACTTTTTTGAAAAATGATTTTATTTCGGAGTTCCCAAATAGAGTGCCATAGATGGCATAGATCTGTGAAGTCTGTGTTTAGATTTTTAGTGCTAATAATATTTTCTGAGATATCGCTTGTTAAATTAGGTATAATGAAGGATTTCTTTAATTTAATACCTAAGTTATGGATAAGAGATCTGGTGATTTGACAGTTAAAGATTAAGTGATTTGTATCTTCTGTTTCATTATTGCAAAGAGAGCAGGTACTAGGAACTCTATTTAAGTATTTGTTTAAGCGTGCAGCAGTGGGTAAAATATCTAGTATAATTTTCCAAATGAAATTTTTGATATTTGGAGCAATGTTAAGTTTTCAAATCCAATCTGCAGAGATTTTATTCGTATTGATGGTATTGAGGAGAGAGGATGTAGATTTTACGTTGAAGATTCCATTTTTATTGTAAATCCAAATGAGTCTGTCTGGGATATCGATGTGTGGGATGTAAATATTTGTTATCATTTGGACAATATGAGGGGGGAAGATACTATTTAGTTTATCAGTATCCCAAGTTTTAGAGTCTGTAAAAAGATCATAAACTTTTAAGCTAGGGTTACGATCATTTCTGAAGTTGTGGAGATGTTGTGCATTTACCCAGATATCAGACCAGACATTGATAGTTTTCCCATTACCTACAAGCCAGAGGAGCCCTTTGGAGAAGAGATCTATGATGTTGAGAAGTCGTCCGAATTGCCATGAAGTTTTGCTTTTTCCTCTTTCCATTATTGTTTCTTTTGAGAGATATTTTTCGGTGATTACCTTAGACCAGATATTATTTGGATATGCTATTATTCTCCATAGTAGTTTCATCTGCATGCCTATATTGATTCGTTCAGCCGATTTAAAGCCTAATCCACCATCCCTTTTAGGGGTGCAAATGCGTTCCCAGCTAATTAATGGGTGATAATTATCGGATTGGAGTTTATTCCAAAAGAAGTTTTTGTTAATTTGATTAATTTTATCTAGAATTCCTTTAGGAAGAAGAAAAGATTGCATCAAGTAGTTTGTTTTAGAATTGAGATTTGCCTGGATGAGAACATATCTACCTGCTTGGGAGAGGGTATTCGATTTCCATTTTGATAGTTGCTTTTTTAGGCTTATGATTGCTTCATCAAATAAGCTATTGTTAACTCTGCCACTAATTAGAGGTATTCCTAGATATTTTTCCATCGTTTTGGTAACAGGAATGTTTAATTGTTGAGCAAGATTTTGAGTTTTTTGTGTTGAGATGTTTTTGAAGACCTGTAGAGAACTTTTTTTTATAATTTATAGAGAGGCCTGATAAGTCGCAAAAATTATTTAGAAGATTTCTAATTGTATGAAGACTTAGATCGTTTGCGTTTCCAAAAATGAGTGTATCATCTGCAAATGAGAGAAAAGGTATGGGTTCACTATTATTTGTGAGTCTGATTCCAATTAATGGTTCGTATTCTAGTGATTCTTGTTGTATCATTCTTCCTAACAGTTCCATAACTATAACAAAAATATATGGAGCGAGAGGATCTCCCTGTCTTATACCTCGAGATGTTCAGAAAGTCTTACCAGGTAGGTTATTAACTAAGACCGAAAAGTTAGTTTTAGTAAGGCAGGTCATGACTCAATTTATCCATTTATGGTGAAACCCAAATTTGTTTAGGATTATACGAATAAAGTTCCAGTTTATTTTGCCATAGGCCTTCTCCATGTCAAGTTTGATAGCCATCCATCCTGCTTTCCCTTTTTTGTTGTGGAAGGAGTGAAAAACTTCGTGAGCTATTAGGATGTTATCTTGAATATTTCTACCTTGTACAAAGGCTCCTTGAAAAGGATTAATACTGCGGGGTAAGATAGGTTTTAAACGATTGGCTAAAAGCTTGGAGATAATTTTATAGATGGTGTTGCAAAGACTGATTGGACGGTAATGGTTAATGTTAGTAGGGTTATCAATTTTAGGAATAAGTGCAATAAATGTTGTGTTTACTTCGTTGAGGAGAATGCCCGAGTGAAAAAATGATTTGATGGCTTTGCATAGTAGGCTTCCCACAATGTTCCAATATTTTTTATAAAATTCAGGTGGGAAGCCATCAGGACCTAGAGATTTATCGTCTGTCATTGAGAATAGAGTGTCTTTAATTTCTTTATCTGTGAAGGGTTGAGTTAGGTCTAAGTTTTCAGTGTCAGTAATTGTATGGTTAATTAAGTTTAGGAAATATGAGTTGCTATTGGTTGGTTCATTATTTAAGATAAATCTTTCGTTGAGTCTTAGTTGTTCTAGTTGAGTATTAGTACGAATGTTTTAAAAAAGAAAGTTAAAAAATAACCTCCCGTTAATCAAATGCGGAAGTTCTTTAATCTCCAGAATTTATTTTACACTATTTAACGGTGAGGTGAGTATCTATTCCCTAAGAATGGTTCACAAAAGATCTACACACGCAAACAATACAATTAACAAAGGAAGTTCAGTTGTTGGGAACAAAAGGCTGCTGTAACCAACAAAGATCAGTTCTAAGAGTAGCTGCTCATGCTGTGTATCTTATGCAAACTACTGTAGTTGTTACATGAACAAGGAAATCTGAGGAGGTTCAACTTCAAAAACCTAACAAAACAACAATATGTGGGAAAAGCTAACCATCAATGATTGTGTTCTTTGTCCTTAGAAGAGGATGTTTGCAACTTGCAAGTTGCTGAGCCCTAAAAGGTGCAACTTCCTGCCCCAACACTTTGCAAACATCAAAGCAACAAAGTTACCAGATTTTCACCTTTAGAGAAATCCCCTATAATCTGCTCATTCTCCAGTCCAATTAGATTTAGAATAAAGAATCTGTAATCTACATGGAGTATTTCTTAATCTCTTAGATGTATCGTAAACTGATAGTAGGATGGTTGTGTACACACCTGATTTACACCTTTTCGTCATTTGAAGAGTTAAAAAAAATACCAATGGATATGGACCGGCAATCAGCTAATCAGGTAAATTCCAAGCTTCCTACTATAACCCTGTAACTGAAGAAGAAGGGAAGAAGCGCACAAGGAAGCTAGAGAGTGACCAAATACAAAGTATTCCAAGAAGTTGGAGTACGTTCAATAGGGTGCCCAAGGAGTTATTGATAGCCAAATTGTGCGGAGTCATCTCAATCCCTCTCACAGTGAAGGACAGAGCTGTGACCAGTTGAGCTGCTCGGTTTAACTGATGTAATCTATACACCTATTAAGTAAATAATATATTGCAGCACTGAGTCAGTTTTGATCCAAGAAAAAAAAACATAGAAATTTGAAAAATGAGTGGAAATAAAAAGTTTATTTTATAGATTTAGCAGAATGTTGCAGCATAACCTACCAAGCACCTTTGAAGAGATCATAGCGATTCTTGAGTCACAATAACGAACTCATTTTTTTTTTTTGGGGGGGGGGGGGGGGGAGGATAATCAAGTCGCATTGATTAGCTAAAGAAAAGCTTACGAAATTTTCCAAATTCTGCCAAGCAAGAAAAATATATTTGAGTTGATTTTTGACATGAAAAATCATTTAAAATTAAATATCTTTTGCAAAAGGTGAAGGGAATTTTCCAAGTAATGTATTTAACTTCATTTTTATGAGATTATTATGTTAGATTACAATAGCTCAAAAAAGCAACTATGCAACTTACTTGGAAGATGATGGGGATGACAGGCCATGAAGGAGACTTAAAGTATCTTGCATACTGCTCAAACGTGAACTGTACAACTATGCCAACCAAGTATGGGGCTAGAGTAGCTGACGCTGCAGGACCAGTCCATGGCCAAACAAAGCCCATTGTCACCAGAGGAATTATAAGGCTGAGCACCAAGATAGCAACTGAAGAAATACGATAACTTAAGCGGGGTGCTAAATTCCCATCGCTACTTGTAGAGGAAATTGGTTGAGCAGGTCTCCACAGATAGTCCATCAGAAAAATAAATACGGCAACACCACAGTAGAAAAGAGCCTCAGTGAAAAACAAAATTAAAAAATCTGCACATGTGAGAGAAAATGTGTTAAAAAGCTGCTGAATAGATCAAGTGAAGAATAATCAGTTTCAGTTGCAAGGAATAATCAGTTTAATTTAATCAGCTCAGAATCCCAATTCATATTTAGAAAGGAATACTATCATCTCATTCTCAATACACAATTGAATATGCACAAGTGGATTTGGGAAGTCGATTAAGAGATGTTAAACTACACTTCAATTGTCAGGATATTGTTAACCTCGCTACTAGATAAAGGTGAAAAGGAGAAGCTTTGCGCTGCTTACCTGTCAAGAGAGAATCGTCAAATATACTTGATAGAATTCTGCGCAGATAAAGTGAGGGAAAAATGAATGTTGCAACAAGAACAGATGGACCAACAAACCAGAGGATGCTATTATGCTTCTTCTGTAAACTTGATGAGGAAGTCAAGAACTCTCTTTTAGGCAGAGTTCGGTAGAATGAGATAAAACCAGGTTTACCCCCATTTTCCTCATGTTGAACAAAAGAAATGGTTGCAGGAGGAATGCTTTCAGATTCAGTGCCCAGATTATATTCCTCATCATCTGAAGCATCTGTTTCCATCCCTTCATTTGTAACATCATCTCTCAAGGTGGATGCAAGGCAAAAGTCTCTCCTTCGAAATTTTCCTTCCACTTCCAACATCCCATTTTTTAACTGGCATGAATGTGCTGCTCAACCAAAAGAAGATAACCAAACAGTAGTTACATACTAATAGTTTGAGACCCTTCCAAAAAAAAAAAAGAACCTTCATACAATTACCTCTACTTCATACACATGAAGAACATTTCTAAACAATAAATGAGAAGAAATCCTTTTGCATCTACGCATGACCGAAAGTGAATACTGAGACAAGTAAAGATCAGTTCTAACATACAAGTAAACAAATGCCATTTCACTTACAATGCAAAATTACTTCAAACACAAGTATAAGAGATCAGGGAATGTTGGTTTCATACCCAGCAACTTATACCAGTTTTGCTTATCAAGAGGGTAACAAGTCATAAAATAGGATACTAGATGGAGTCAGATAAGAATTCAACAATATATCTACATGTTTTGCATTCATTTATGGAGGAGAAACTACAATATGAACTAAAAATGAGTTTCATTTCTAATGCAAAAACACTAACAATAAAGACAGCCTGTAAAGTATGGCAAAAAAAAACATTTTTAGAGTCATTCAGCTACTCTCATCCTTCAAACCCAGACTATCAATGATAAATATGAGACAATAGCATCACTCACTAGAGAGAAATAATAGAATTACAAGCCAGAAAACAAGATGAAAATCGAAACTAGACAAAAGTTCAGAGGTATCCTGTGTATTTCAAGGGTAAACCTTTGGGCAACAAACTGACCCTCAGCAGAAATTGAAGGGTAACAGAGACAAGAATTGAGACTCCCTAACAATAATATGATTAAGATAATAAGGGGTGAGAATTAACATAAGAGTAAATAACTTACTTTATAGCTTATAATACTAAAAAAAAACATTTCATGCACATCAATTGACTTAAAAGTAATTAGGGTTAAGACTTAATGATACTGATGTGATTGTGTATCAAAAAAACATTATAATGATATGATTGAGAATATGTGCTATTCCTGAATATGATTAAGAATGCAATATGTTCAAACACAATATCGAAGCATCAGGAAAAAAAGAAACTACAATGATCAACATTATTTGAAGCTACCACAATTCACTTTTTTTTAAAAAAAAATACTATTATTATATATAAATTTTTCCTTCTAGAAATACTCCATTGAAATCCATGTAATAGGTATTAATAGCATCAATACATAGATCCCATTCCTTGCAAATGGAATATATAGTTTTCTTTGGTGAATTCAATATGTACCTCAACTGTAGTGGGAGAAAATGGCAACCTTTAATAGGGGGAAAGAGAAGAGAGAGTACCAGGAGCTTCATGTTTTTAGCAAGTATAATCCAAGAGAACATTGCTAACCCACCTTTAACAATTGCCAAGCGTTGAATTTTATAATTGCTGCATACACCAGATCTTTTCCACAATGCTAGCTAGAAAATAAAGAAGGTAAGCATTGCACAGCATATACTCTTACAATAAATAAATAAATAGGAAGTATGAAAAGCAATAGAAAGTTTTTTTTTAATAAAAATTAAAAATTCTTGCATGCAACAATAAAAAATAGTAAAAAATAAAAATTATCCTAGCTCTTTTAAGTTTTGTCCCCACTGTCATGCTCCATATTTGAAACAGTAAAAAAACACGAGCTGTCACCTTTCAGTTAGCAACTGAGCATCAAGAAGGCAACAACTCTTGTTCAGCCCAAGACCTATTAGAATAAAAGTTGAAAGGACAAGAGAACTGAATCGGGTAGATCAGCAATGAAGATGGGGTTGTTTCAGTGTTTTACAATGTTTTTATAACAAGCTTTTGATGAAATAAGGGGTGTGAGCTGTAAGTAGCTAATAAAAATATAAAACAGTGATAACATGTGGAATTCAATAATTCTGACTTATGAGTATAATGTGGTTAAATGCAACTCATATAAATAACAGGCAGTTCATGCATAAAATACATAGCTTGTGTAAACAGATTTGGAAAAATACAAATTACTACTGGAATAGAATCAAGCGCCACTTATTAAGTAAAACCTTAATTCCACCAATCAATAGCTGGAAATCCATAGAAAACATAAAACTGAAAATAAAAGCACAGACAAATCAAAATTCCATAATCCACTTTGATATTTCGCGCTAACATATTCTTCCAAGAAGTTCTAACAAGCATCGATGAAGTAATCAAACCTAATTGAGAAAAAGATGATTGAACTAGAAATGGAACAATTAGAGGAGTGGAATAAGCTGAGGCTAAATTCACCTGTGGAGATCGTCTGCGCTGAAGATTAGGAGAAGAAGAATACGAGAAGCATGAGAACGTGGAAATTGCTTTAGCTGCCATAAATCACCGCCAGATGAAAATCTTTTGCTTATGCTGAATGCATCTGGAGGCTGGGAATCTGATTCAATGCAAAAAAAGCTTCTTTGCAGTAAAGGCAGATGATCAGAGGTTTTTCGAGGGGGGAGGCACAACACAGAAGAACAACTGTACCAATCGAGGAGAATTATGGAGTTTTATTAGGGAAGTTGTCAAGCGATGTAAGGCCTCGTTTGGTATTGATATCTTGATACCAAGATATCAGATATCAATCAACTAATATCTTGATATCCTTGTTTGGTGTATTGCAGATATCAAATCTGATATGTGATATCTGTTATTTGGTATGAAATTTTAGAATATCAGATATTGTATATTCGTTGCTAGTGCCTAGTTGAAACAATATTATGAAAAAAAAACAGTAATTATAACATGTAGCTGCAAAACCATTCCAAAACCCACACAAATCAGCAATTACACTACGAAAAACTGGCTGTAAATCTACATGAATACTCAAAAAAAATCAGCAATTACACTATGATGGCTACGTGCATTATTTTTTGTCTTTCCTTCTTTCTCGGTATTGATTCAAGCTCATGTATCCATTTCTATTTATAAGAAAATCAAAATAAAACACAAATTTCAGCACAAATGAACAAATTCATCACAAATGAAAGAAAGATGTGAAAACAAAGCAAGAGAAATGCAAACAAAGTCGCATAACAAAAAAAAAATCAGATAATACAAATTTCAGATTTTTAATTCCCTTTTCATTGTGCAATTGAAGCTCAACAATCAACAAGAACTAGTCACCTCTCTTCAACTACGGAAAAAAAAACTAGATCGAGAGATGACGCAGATGCTGAGAGGGGATGGATGGCACAGCAAAGAGATGCTGAAATTTCAGCAAACATCACGCAACAAAAAAAACAATAAAAACGCACAATATCAGATGCAACAAACCTAGATCTACAAAAAGAAAATTTAAAAAGAAATCGCACAGCGCACCTAGGATTAGCCATAGATTCCAATAAGCGAAGCGAAGCAAAGCAAAGAAGAGCAGAGAAGGGAAGAGAACGGAATAGGAGGAGGAGAGCGCACCTGTTGCAGAGAGAGAGCGAAGATTGCCGTCTGCCAGAGAGAGCGAACAGAGAAGGCTGAGATATCACGTAATACCGGCCCAAAAAAAAAAATCAGAATATCACTTTGGGCCTAAACACAGTGAAACGGGGTTACCGAGAATATGAGGTGATATTGATATTACCTAGACGGCTAGACTTGCAATTGACATTCGGGTTGGGTTCAAGTGACTTTGGATTCCGTGTAAAATTGATTGACTCGAATCCAGGTTTGACCCGATTTCTAGCCATTTCGTATAGATTTTGAGTTACTCGATTTTAATTTTTTGAAATCAAAATTTGTGATAATCGCGATAAAATAAAAAATGTTTAAATAAAATATTGAACAATAAATAGTACAATAAATTGAAATTATACATTGTTCACTAGAAAATTACATTGTTCTTCCCATGATATGGGGAAACTAAACCGTTTCAAACTCAATGGAAAATAACTCTTGCTTAATGGGCAAATTTGAGGTATGACACAACTTCTTGGTATATCATAATCTCAATCATTGTAAATGTAAATGCTCTCATTTGTAGGAAATCAACAATAAGTTATAAACAATCCTATGTGCCTAGGAGACACCTTCCATATATCCAATTCCAAGCTCGCCACAATAGCTTATTTCTTCCTACAGAGTTCAGAATTGAGGATGAAGCGTTTCTAGAAAATCTCATTTACTTATTACCTCATTATGACGACATATTCCTTATATTTATTTGTATAAATTTAACCTAAATGGAGACTTTCAATACTTCGATTTGGTCAATGATCTACGTGCTTCGCGATGGATGAGTTTGCGTACTACTTCTACTATTCAGTCGTCGTCCTTGAGGAAAAATTGTAAGATGAAAAGTGTATTCTAAAAGTGTTCTTCTCCGATCAAGAGAGTTGAAAACTCAATTTCGGGGGTTTTAGATCTGGGAGGTAATGTGCAGAGCTCACTTCAGTTTCTCTAAAATTAGATCTCTATTTTTAGGGTGGAGGGGGGTATTTATAGTGTTTAGGGTGATAAGTCGGTGAAGACCTCGTGGTGAAGGCTTGACACGTGGGTTGAGGAGGCTTTGCCAGCATTATGAGCGTGTTTGGCGGGGGGTGGAGAGGATGGGGATGGGATTTGGGGAAGCGCGCCTCTATGTTTGGCGAGGGTGTGCGCGGGGTGGAGAGGATGGGAAAATGGGGATGGAACGGGGTGGGATTGGGGGATTTCTCCACCTGGTCGAAGGGAGATGGAGTGAGATGGGGAGGTGAAACGCCCGGATTTTCCCCCCTCTCTCCTCATAATCTTGTGCCACTTTGACATGCTCGCCTTCCCGATTACAACCGCCCCTTGTTTTTTGAGCCTCGCCACCATCGTCGCCTCAAGCGCCACCTCCGCACCGACAATGGTGTCCTTGAGCAGCACTGGAACCCCGTGCAACCGCCCCAGCACTCGCAGGTCACCTGCACGCGCAGCCCACTGGCCATTGGCCTCGTCAGCGAGATGGGGCGAGTCAGGGTTGACCTCTACGACGGCGCGTAGGATGGGGTTTAGGGAATCGATGCGGCAGAGGTAGTGGTCAACTAGCTGCATGCAGGTGAGGATTTTCGAGTTGTAGGCCATGTGCTCGATTGTGAGATCTTCCACTGATAGTCAACGACGGCGATTGAAGACCCAAATTGAGCATAGGTATTTTATGGTGATGACGATTGAAGAAGTTGAATGGGGTAATAGGGGTATTTGGGAGGGGCATTTTCGTCCTTTCATGTCAATTAGTGGGGGAAAATGTGTCTTTTTGGGTGTCTTCATCCCCAGATACTTTAACACACAACAAAACACGAACGGGATTAAACTGACTTCAAATCTCCACCCCAAAAATCCATCCCCATCCCTTCCACCCCCAAAAATTCATCCCCATCCACCTACCCCCATCCCGTTGCCAAACACGCTCTATGTGTGCTCCATGAGGTGCTACCAGCAAGGTGCTACTTTTCCAGCGTGATGTTTTTGTGTCGATGAAGTAGATGACATGATTTTACCCTGGCAGGTGCCACACGGGGCGTGCCAATGGGTGTTTGGCAACTACGTGGGTAAAATATTTTCTATGATCACGAATTTAAGTTGTTGGATTGCGATGTTTTTTGGGTAAGTAAAAAAATCTCTTCATTGTGGTGGTGAGAAAAAAGGTGTGTTGTTTCGCGAACTACTTATGAAGGACATGCCTTTATATTGTTTCATGAAGTCATCTTCGTGAGTTTATATTTTTTGTTAGGTGACCTCTCTTTTTATGGTAGCTTTGAGATGCTATTTATTGAAGTATCCTCATATCTCCTTGAGACCGGATCATGAATCGTAAAGTGATTCGACCAGGTTTTGATAAAATGGTAACTCCTTTTATTTGTTTAATTGGGTCGTGGGTTGCATAAAGAGGATCTGGCCCAAGCCCATAGGGCCCAAGAAAGTGGGAGACAAAGGCCCCCTCGGAGCCTAAGTATGGCCTTGGGTCAAAGGTGGCTTTCTATTCACACTTCCGAAAAGAGTTGCAAATAGAGGAAAAAAGAGAGAATTTGTAGAGGCGGGGTTTGGCTAAGAGAGAAAAAGCGAGAAAGACACCGTTACTCATCTTCTTCCTTTCTCTTACATGTTTTTAGGTGAAAATAGGTGGGGAGATGGGTACTGGCGCAACCTGTGCCACCAATTTGGGGATTTTATTTCCTTGTAGGTACTCTGGGAAGTGGACATCCTGGGTCTTCTTTTGTGTTTTGTTCTCTTTAGGGATAGTAGAATAGTGATTTCTTGGGAGAAAAGCGCTCAATTGAGGGTTTTTTTGAGGTGGTACGATGGTGTTAGGTGGAGAACAACCGTCCTCCACCTTGGAAATGACTTCCCCAAACGAGGGGTGGGGCAACGAAGGGGCATCATGCCTCTTTTTTTCGAGGGTAGTCGTCCCTTTGTTGTCCGTGCCATCTGGGTGTGAGGCGCTAACAAGGGCTTTCTTAAGGGATTTTGGCGCCCTTTTTTAACAAGATCGCGAAAAAATGGCATCGTCTCCCCCTTTATAATTTATTTTGTAATTCGCGTACGTTCAAGATTTTCCTAAGGATACTCGGGATATCATGTCTCAATGAGTGAGTGATAGCCAAAACGCAAGTGTTGGGTTTAGAGACGAGGACAACAGTTCACCCAACCCTTCAAACTTATGTATAGGTGGGGATTCAAATGACACAGTGTCTTCAGCACATCCCCTAAGGGCTAGGGTCCCTGGTCACAATCAGGGTGAGGCTTCTACTTCTATTCCGATTGAGGGGAGTTCATTTTGTCCTTTGCTTGGGTCGATTAAAAAACCATTGTCTACAAATGACCCTTCTTATTACTCGACGTCGGATTCCGCGAGTGATTCTGGTCGAAGAAGAAAGTCTCTAGAGCCCTCGAAAAAAGGGGTGATTTTCAAATGTCTTCTTATGATCCTGGGGAAATCGCGACGTGTAGGTTTTGTGAAGATTATATGCCATCTCCATCTCCTCCAGTGCCTCCCATTTTTAGGGAAAGAGAGTTGCCTATATCTATGATCAAGGAAGAAAAAGGAGAGAGGTCGATTATGAGTTTAGAGGATCTGCAAATTGTAGCTCGTGCCTTTCCTTGGCTAGAGGGGATTGAATTGGGCTTGGCCTCTGAAGAAGGGGGATGCCTGGACCCGTTTCCAAATCATATGGTCATTTATTTGGAGAGCCTCGTTCAAGTATTTCACTTGCCTTTGCACCCTATCTACGCTGAGTTCCTTGCGAGAGAGCAATTATGCCCTCGCTATTGGCATTCAACACATGGATGTTCCTTGTTGTTTATATGATGCAGCGTGCCAAGATCCTTCAGCAACCCAGCTTGGATCACTTGTTTACATTTCTTTCTATTAGAAAGAGCATGCACGGTCTCTTCATAACTTCCTGGTGTGGGAAATTATCTAATAGACTATCGAGTAGGTACGGATGGCAAAAACATGGTTTTTGGTAAGGGATCGCTCTAATCGCGGTCTGAACTTTCATACTAATCCTAGGATTTTTAAACGCCCCCCGAAAAACAAGTCATTGGTCACCAAACAGTGGAAAGTGAAGTTCTTATGTCCGGGGGGAATGAGACGTATGGAAAGCTCGTTACTCCTTTAAGATTAGAAATGGAAGGGTTGAGTCTTCCACATTCTCTGGGTGTGCATTCATCAACGGTAGGCTCTCTGCTCTATGTTACAACATTTGCCGATTGCAACAAGCTCAAAAGCTGAGCAAGCTGATCAGGAGTGAAGTCTGTGCTACTCTGCAAAGTATTCACGGCAAGCTTTCCATCATTTCCGGTTCGTTTGTCCTGACCCTGGGATTGAGATGGAGATTTTTCTTTCCCCTCTTTGTAACCTAGTAGGAATCCTATTAAAAAGAAGCATCGGTCTACTGTGTGGTTTGATTTTTTACAATTGGTACAAAATAAAGGCTTCCTTTCTCCATTTCCTTTGGATGAAAATGTTGAACCACTACCAAAATTTCCAGTGTTTCCAAGATCTCCTTCGGAAGCATAAGAAGTACCAGGCCTAGAGGAGACTTATGATTTAGCGTCCATAGATGCACCTTCAAATGAATTTGTGCTAGACCCGGGTTTAGATTCTCGCTGATTTTCCTCTTCTACTAGCAAAGAGTATGCTTGATGAATATTCAGAAATGGTTTCATCATCAAGATGGAACCCCTTGCAGAAATAAAATTCTCATTCAAACCCATCAGTAACCGAATCACACGTTGATCCTCTTCATATTTTAGAATTTGTCTAGCACACCCACAAGTGCACGATGGCAAATTTCTTATACTATCAAGTTCATCCCAAAGAGTCTTCATCTGAGTAAAATAGACCGGGAAAGAATTAGTACCTTGTTCAACGAGGCTTAACTCTTTTTTAATCGAATATAGTTGAGTAGTGCCAAGGTTGCTAAATCTGGCCTCCAGCTCGGTCCAGATCCCTCTCATCGTCTCAGTGTATATGACACTTCTATGAATATCTAGACTGTGGCTGTTAAACATCCACGATATTACCATATCATTACACCTCTGCCAATTCTTCAATTTCGGGGAAATAACTGCTGGTTTCGGTATGTTTCCATTGATAAATCCCGCCTTGTTTTTAGCCGAGAGAGTTGTCCAGATGGATCTCCGCTACTCGCCAAAATTTTTACCGTCAAAAGGCGGAGTAACAAGCACCAGCCCGGGGTGATCGCTCGGGTGGATGTAATAGGGTCACTGGTGTCGACCAGCCATCGTCATTTACCATAGTTGCTTAGAAATTAGCGAGACACACACTGCCGGAGTCGGAATTTGATGGTGAAGCTAGATCCGAGACTCAATTGCTAGGATCTTGCTCTAATACCATGAGAGAATAGAAAATAAACGCTGGAGAAGGTGAGCTTTGTAACGGAAAAAGAAGGTTACAAAAGAAGAAAGCTGATAGCTTTGGAAAATTGAGAAGGTGTCAAAATTACATAAAATCAAGATGCTACAACCAATTTATTCAAGAAAAGGATGGGCTTTAGCCCAAGCAAGACAAAATAAACTAAGCAAAATGACAACTCAAACAATAGGCCCAATAGTTTTGAAAACTAAAACAATGATATTTCCTACGATTTTCAAATTCGTAGTTGTCATCGTATATATTGCGATATTTTGACCGTGTGGATTGACTTCCCTTGTCCATTATTGTTTGAGTCGGATGCGGCACATTTTTTTATCACCCAACAAAAATTGTAGGACAAACTTCACTTACCTACCGGGTAAGTTTACCCACCTATTTTTTAAAATAAAAAATCAAAAAGTAAATAGAGAGGGACCCACAAACAATTAAGAAGGGAGAGTAATGAGTGCATATGTGTTAATGACTATCATATTTAATGACTATCTACTTTAATTAATAAAATCTGATTAATTGTAAGTGTTTAATTTTATCAACCTAGTATATATAGTATATTGTGATAATTCTAGTGGTAAATAAGAGAATCAGATCGTTTGTACTTTAAATCGCACTTAGTTTATCTGATTTCTTGCATTCATTTACAACATCTAAGATCCTCCTTTTATAGTGGAGATCCACACTCATAACCCCAAACATATCCCTAATTTTGGGGAATATTTTACCATAAGGTGAAATATTCACCACATAATATTAAAGTGAAATATTCACCACATAATAAAAATATTACAACACCCCCCCTGAATATTCACCTTATATCATGAATCTAAAGGGTTTTACACAAGTTTAATCTTATTATATGCATGGATGGTGCTGCCTCATTAAAAACCTTGTCAGGAAAAACCCAGTGGGATAAAAACCCGATCGAAGGAAAAAAGAGTGCAGCGCGTATAATTCTCCCCCTGATTTTGACATGCTTAATGAGCTTCTCGAAGCCGACACATTCCGATCTTGCGTACAAGTTGCTCGAACTTCTTGGGTGGTAATGACTTGGTGAACAAGTCGGCGAGGTTTTCATCTGATCGGATTTGCTGGACTTCAATTTTCCCTTTCTTCTCAAGTTCATGAGTAGAGAAGAATTTTAGGGATATGTGCTTAGTCCCATCCCCTTTGATATAACCTCCTTTCACTTGAGTGACACATGCAGAGTTGTCTTCGTGTATCACGATTGGGCTACCTTTGATGGACTTGATTCTAGATTCCTTCTATATGTAGCTTATCACCGAGCTTAGCCACATGCATTCTTTTCCTGCTTCGTACAGTGCTATCAGTTCGGCATGGTTTGACGATGTAGCCGTCAGAGTTTGCTTTATTGATTTCCATGATATGTCTGTATCTCCATAAGTGAAGACATATCCATTTTGAGATTTAGCCTTGTGTGGGTATGATAGATAGTATTTTTATATCACACCCAAGGATGTATTGTATTTGGGTGGGGGGTGTAGCCGTGTAGGGAGAGGAGATCTCCTCTCGAATGGAGGTATTCTCGAGGAAAAAAAGAAAAGAAAAATGATAAGGCAATTCATAGCCGTTAGATTTATTCTGATCCAACAGTCTACATTAAGTGATCCGTGTGCAATTAATATTGTCCTATGGGAGAGAGCCGATCTGCACTTGGCATTCTGTGTCAGTGGGGCCCACCTCCCATTATTTTATTTTTATTTTTTTGACCGATGGTAAATTGGTAATGAGGGAGAATTGACTGAGTGAGAATAGCATTGGGAATGGTAAATTGACTGAGTGAGAATAGTATTGGGAATTTTTGCTCTGAATCAAAACGCAACGTTTCACTTTTATTGACAAGGAAAAATAGAGAAAAAGGGGGGTGTCACGAGGATTCGAACTCGGGTTGATGTAGTGCATAGCAGACGTTGTAACCATTGGGGTATGTGCATCTCGTGTTTACGAACCCAACTAAATTATATATATACATGTGAGATTGATATGGCATACAAGATTAATTCACATTTTAGTTTAATCAATCGAAATAATTTTTATTACTGAAAAAAGATATAAGTACAAATTTGATACTTATTATTGTATTAAAAAGTACTATGAAATTATTTAAAAAATTGATAAAAAAAGTTAATATTTTACTATAATTTTTAGATTCTTAAACGCTCCAGAACCCTAATTAACCACCCAAAACCGTATATTGAACCCTATGCAAGATGAAGAAGCAAATCAACGACAACAACTTGAAACTGGGCAATGCTACTGGAGAAGGAGGATCAACGACATAATTATAAAAAAAATTGACCTTTTTCTTCGGAGGGTGATATATCAATCTCGCAATGCTACTGGAGAAGGAGGATACTTGCAGTTTCATCGATCTGGGTTGC
The DNA here is from genome assembly GCA_963922045.1 of Persicaria maculosa. Lineage (NCBI taxonomy): Eukaryota > Viridiplantae > Streptophyta > Magnoliopsida > Caryophyllales > Polygonaceae > Persicaria > Persicaria maculosa. The sequence goes on from OY998271.1 coordinate 43,164,517, forward strand.
CTTAAACTGATTTGAATTGGGGGGGGGTGAACGTTGGAGCTCCATTGCAGGTTTCAATGTCGTTTTGGGGGAGGAGCTAGCGAATTGAAGGGAAGGGAGGGAGAGAGGAGGGATGGGCATCGTAATAATTAGGAGAGAGCTCTAACCTATACTAGCCAAGGCATACCCGTGCTACGCACAAGACGTACATATAAGTTTTGCTATTTTATAAGTTTATTTAAGAGCTTATTTTATATCATCTCAATCTCATTGACTAATCTAAACAGTATATGTGTACAAATAGTAAATCTTGATTTTATATACTTGATAATTTAATTGAATTTATTTATTAAATATTTATATTTTTATGGGTTTTTTCTTCAAGAAGACACATTATAAAATAATTTTTTAATAAAAAACACCTTTTAATTTTTTAAAAATAAAAATACCTTTTATAATATAAGGTATTCAATCAATTGAGAAGCACCAACTTTTATTTTACAACTAAAATTTTAATTTTCCAGTGATATTTTTTAATCTATAACCGAAATGCCCTTTTTTAATTAACTTTTTTAAAAATTAATTGTATATAATATTTTTTTCTTAACAACTTGCCTTTGTAGTTTTTTTTAAAAGGAGTTGAATTATATTATATAAAATATTTTTATTAATTAAATAATTAATTTGAAATTGTTTTGTTTAATAAAGCTATTAAATATGGTGTTTTCAAAAAATATTAGTTAAATAAGAACATTTTGGTTATAGTCTTATTAATTTCACCACGTTTTAATTAGGAGATTAGAAATACGAAAAAGTGACATAAAAAAGTAATAAATTATTATCCATACTAAATTTGGTTATTACTGGTATAATTACATTTTAGATCAAAATTGTTAGCCAAAAATTAAAATGAATTTATTAATTATGTTATAATTCATTAAGCTAGGGTTCTAAAACTAACAAAATATATCGATAAAATAGACTTTTAATATTCGGTTTCAACAAAAAAAATTCCATAAATTGGGATCGTAAAGATGCTTTGATAGGTATAGATATAAAAGATTGAGGATTAATTGATTTTTATATGAATATATGTTATTCGAATGATATGAATTTCATAAATATATTGGGGTTTAAAATGATGTGAATGGGGTCATTATTAAGGATAGAAATTCAGGAAAATATAACTAATTTTTCATAAGTTAGTAAAAATAATAAACCATCTATGAATACATTAATTAATAAATGACTAAGTGATAACAATTATAAAATTATAACATCATCTTACCAATTTTTATAGGTATTAAAGGAAAAGAAAATGATTAAGAAATGAAAATGTCTTTAATGAGAGTCATACACAATTTTTATAGGTATATAGATAGATAGATATATAGATAGATAGATTAACTAACCTAATTAAAAGCGGCTAATTGATTTTATGTTTTTTATTCAGGAATCGGGCTGTGCTTTTACATTTATGCCCTGGGTAAGGGTGAACTTATCAACCTCCAAAATTGTACTCCATCCGTTTGAAAATAAATGACGTTTGACTTTTGTGCACGTTGTTTAAGGAAATAAAAACTCTATAAAATATTATTTTTTTAATAAATTTTTTTTATAAATTGATACTACTTATTACTAATAAATATCAATTTATATAAAAAAAATTTGATTAAAAAAATAATATTTTATAGAGTTTTTACCTTATTACAAAAAGTGTATAGAAATCAAACGACATTTATTTTCAAACGGAGGGAGTAACACGTATGTCACTATCGCCATTAACCGGTGTCGTAGTAGCTCGGAATTTTAGTTTGAAAAAAGCTGCGAGGCAGAGCGGAGCTCAGCAGAGCCAGACTCTCAACAATGTCGGGGGAGGGAAGAGAAGGTGACTGGGAGTGCGCTGGCTGCAATAACCGAAACTATGCTTTTCGCTCCTTCTGCAACCGCTGTAAGCACCCTCGCCTTCTCGTCGACATCAAAACCCCTCCCGATTCCAAATGGCTTCCTCGCATCGGCGATTGGATCTGCGCCGGTTCGTCTCCCCTCACCCCGCAATTCTATTTCCACTTTTTTCTTCTTTCTTAAAAGTTTTTATCTTTTATCTCCCGATTCGGGACTTCATATGGAGCTGTGCTTAGGGTTTTCCTGTACAAGGTAGTAGTTTCGGTTTGAATTGATTGCAACTAGATTTAACGTTTCTATCTCGTTTTAGCTAATGGATTGAAATTTGGGGCTTATTGTTGTGCATAAGTGCATAACCCTAATTCACAGTTTCCTTGCATATAGATGCAATGTTCTATAGCTTCCATTGAGATGTCACGTGAAAAGATTGCAAATTGGGTTACTAGATAGCTTCCTTGGATGCACACGAGTACAGTTCATAGTAGTTTGATTAAACAACATACAACTAGGATTGAACTTTGAAGATACTGAGTACAAACAATGGTTGATCTGAATTATTAAGGTAGTTTGGCCTTGATATGTTTACTAGAACTTTACATGTGTTAGATTGAGTGATAGTTCGTCTAGCTTTATTGTATGATGCTAAGTGTTGGCCAGTTACTAAGACGCAAGAGCGTAAATGGATGGTGGTGGAAATGAGGATGCTACGATGAATGTGTGGCACCCAAGATTAGACAAGATTAGCAATGCAGTCATTTGAAACAAGGTTAGTGTGCCTAACATGACGGAAAAGATGCGAGAGTCTAGACTTTGATGGTTCAGGCACATAGAGAGAAGGCAACCTACCGTGCATGTGCTTAGGTGCGAGAGTTTGATCCAGGTATGCACGTTGTGGCAAGGGAAGACCTAAGAAAAGTTGGATGGAAGTTCTTCGACATGGCCTGATGCTCTTGACCCTAACGGAAGATATGGCAATGGACCAGGACTGTCAGAGGAAACATATTCAGGCTATTGATGTTTTGCTTTGTTTGTCCTCGTTGTGTGCCTTTGTTTTTTGTTTGGCCCCCAAACCCTACTTCTCGACAGGATAAACTTGGTGCCTCTTGGTGTGACTCTGTGCTGATTCTTATTTTTGTTGTTGTTGTTGTTGTTGTCGTTGTCGTTGCTCTTGTACATGTGTTAGATTGAGTGTTTTTTTTGGTAAAGACCGGTGTATATCTGTGTGTTTTCTTTGGTTTCTGGTTGGCGTGCGTATACCTGGCATGGGTTTTCCCTCTCGTTCGTGCATTTTGGGTTGGGTGTGTATAGCTTGCACTAACAACAATTATGCATCACGAGAGAAGTGCAAAAAGTGTGGTCGGCCCAAGGAGGTGGCTTCTGTGCCTGCAGTTGCTTTTCAGCAAGGTGCTTTACAAGGTGCTTTTCAGCAAAACCTGAACATGGGGATACTAGGGAACAATCCTTCACATTGGCCAGTTAGTGGAAGTGGTGGCCCTACTCATCAGTTTGGAAATAATGCTGCTCAATTCTACGGGGTTCCTAAAGCTTGGAGAAATGGTGATTGGATATGTAATTGTGGCTTTCACAATTACTCATCCCGAGCTCAGGTGCGGAAAAGTTTAAAAAGGAAAGGGATTCCTTCATTTAAGCATTTTTTGAAAAGCATATAGTCAATGTGATGTTTTTTCTTATTATTTGGGATTCTCATGTTTTTTTCATCTATTGCAGTGCAAAAAATGCAATGCAGCACCACCAGGTACAACCTTCTCCAACATCACAGTAACAATTAGGGCAAGTAGCTATGCCCCTTTATTATTCATAACTTGCGTAATTTCAGTTAACTAATTGTTTTAGTAATACCCTTCTTTGCTTATTTTCACTCAATTTTTTATTTTTATTATTTTTTTTTATCATAGACTTAAATTAACTATATTATTTTCACTTACTTATACACGAACTTGCTGATGCTTGATTTGCTTCCTTTTAATGACCCTTAACCCTCCCTGCAGGGTCAGATGCTTGTTTTGCCTTTTCCCTTGAATACACCATTGCTCCTTGTGCTGTTAAATTGCTTAACAAGTTCCTGTGTGATGGGATTTTACTTATTTTGGTTAAATTAGTCTATGTCCTGCTAAGTTGCTGTTGTTCTTTCTTTATGTGCACCAGCTTTAGGCTTCAAGCGTTTAGCTTCTGATGATCTTGCTCATGACTGGGATAATAAGAGACTGAATGCTGGACAGGTAGGTTACCGACATCATATGTATTTGCAGTATATTCCAGGATCAATCCTAATTCCTAACAATCCTATTATTTTTTTCTGGATGTATAGATGAGTGAACAGCAACTGTTGTTTCCTGCATTTGGGCAAACCTCTGGCTCTGTTGGTGATCATCTTCATGAGATGTATGCATCCGTACAAGTATCCATCCCACAACTGGCAGTGGCACCTGCATTCCTGGGGAAAGGGTATTCTTCTTTTTCTCTATCTTTAAGGTTTTATCTTGAAAAACTGAGCAATTGATTTCTATTATGATTTTCATACTGCTGCAACTTGGGATATGCTGCTATAATTAATTGCTTTCTCTGATCATGATATTGTTTGTGGCATCTTTGGGTCAGTATTTATTCTTCCCATACATAGCATTGAGAACCTCTGATCTATGCTGTGGGGTTTCAAACTTCTTGACTAGTTTTAAGTGCTTCAGATTGCACTGTCAAGCTGTCAGTTGGTATTCATGTCATAGTAATTGTAATTATAGAATTGTGTGTTCAACGTTTGGAGAATTGTTTAATATGTACTTTAGTAACAGCTAGGTTTTATTCTAGCAAGCAGTTTACACTTGCATACTTGATATTCACTCTAATTAGGAATGAAACGTGTTGGTATGGTATGGATTGCAGCTATAGTTCAATTTGTTTTAAACATCTCTTAGCCAGTCCTTGTTGAAACCCAAATGACCTGATTGACCTCACAGCTAGGACAATACTAGCTTCTTGACAGTCATTCCTATAATCTCTCTGTGCTTGAGATAAAGCTATTGAAGTTTTGAGCAACTGGGGTGGCCAAATCTGTAGCAAAGTGAGATCTTGGTTTTGGTCTAGATCAGAGTTAAACCCCAAAGGAATTAGAACTAGAGTGATGTTGACCAGAAAGGATTGCCTTATTACCAATGGTTCCCTGCAAAACAGGCAACTCTTGGAGTGGAGATAGATGGAAGTGGGGAATGATAATATTAGCATATTATTGAAGGGAGTTGAGGAGCAGCATTAAGACCTAATTTATTAATATACTCTTTTTTCCTTTTTAGTTATTTTCTTCTGTCATAACTTTTCCATGGTAAGGTGTGAAGAAGGAACCTGAGGAATAGGTATTACCTTTTCAGGCAACAAATAAAGCTGACTGCACTATGAGATAGGATATAGTATTAATAATCATTCCTTTTTGTTCCCTGCTGGCTGCTGCTATGCCTAAACTTATATTGAGTATCTTGTTTTAGTGAACCTCGACCATTGCATTATCTGGTTCTTTTTTTATTTTATTTATTTTGGACCTTCCATGTTGAAGGCTTCCCTCTTGGGCTCCGAATTTGTTGATTTGAAACTTGATTCTGCATTTCATGTTACAGAGCAAAGCAGTGGCGTGAGGGAGATTGGATATGTACAAATTGTAAGAACCATAACTATGCATCACGAGCTGAGTGTAATAGGTGGGTATCCTTTTGCCCCATTTTTTCTGTCTTGGGGATCCAAAAATCGCCTTGTACATCTAGTTATCTGATCCTTGTCCTTTGCCCTTATAGTCATTTTTCTCTATATGCCTTTCTTGTCTTGCAGTCTGATTGACTTAATTTGATACTGCTATGCAGCCTTGTGATTGTCTATATAATATCTTGGATTGTGTTCCTATCCATAGCTCGAAGTTAATGTATTCCCAGCTTGCTTTGGAAAGTTCAACCAACAATTATCTCCAAGTTGTAACTCGTCTATTGCAGCTGGCTAATGGATGCTTCATTGTCTTAATAGGTGCAAGAATCAGAGAAGTGATGCTGCTCCGCCAGTTGATGCTGATTAGGATCACATAGCCCTGGTTTGGTTTCTGCTGGTATTCAAGTTGAAGGTTATTTTCAGCTTTCAATTACCTCAGTACATGCCATGATGTTAAAGATAATACACACAAACGCTTTGCTGTCTCTCCTAGTGATTTATTTTTATCATTACCAGCTTCAACATGTTTATAAACAGATGACTATTTTTAAGTATACATCCATGTGCTAGCAAGGAAAATACCATTTTCGGATTTTAGATTCACTTTCATTATCTTGGATTGTATCTCTACAGAATGTTCATATGCAAGTTATTTGGTTCTCTCTTTAACATTAAATGCGGTCGTAGCAGATAAAACTCAATCTGAGTAGCTGAAGAATAAGTAGAAGTTCACACATAAGACACAATCTTGGTTTCCAGGCTTATCTGATCCACCTGGATTTGCTACAAAAACTGCATCTCTCGCTCTCGCTCTCTGTCATACTTTAGGCATTAGCCCTTGAAGATACTTTCAGGGGAGAGAGGGGGCGAATCGAGCTGATATAGGTTCAGAGCCGGCCCGACGAACCTGAAGAGTATCCAGGCTCCAATGATGATGAAAATGGAGGCATAGGCAAACTTGTTGAGCCAGAACAAGGCACCCTTTTCCCCAAGATACAACTCCAAGGCCTTCTCAGCGATTGTCATCTCTTCCCATTTCTTCGGCGTTGAAGCCTTCTCCCTCCCGGGAAGCTGCTGCTGGCCAGTCTCTTGTTGCCGCTGCTGCTGGCGTCGCCTCCTTGAGCCTCTTCGGAACCTTACCTCCACTGTTTCAGAGGGCGTCGATGATTGTGTAGGAGGTGGGTTTGGTGGTCGTATGGGTGTACTGCTGCCATCGTCGCTGGCGGTGCTGCTGTTGTTGCTGGTGGCACTGCAGACGGTGGCCCGGGAAAATGGAGGAGTGGAGTGGGACGGGAGATGGAGGAGGAGGGGTTTAGGGAGGATATGGCTGTGGAGGATGGGGGCGTACATGGCGAGTGGTTGGATTTCCTTTTAGATCACCTTACCATTTTTATCTCTTTGCTGATCATGGCCCACCCTTTTCTTTTTTCTTTTTTTTTTTCTCCTCGATTTATCTAGTCATAATTGGTAGTATTACTAAGACCTAAAAATATCATAGAAGGGTTATCATTAACTTTTTCTTTTTTAAGGTGGATGGATTACTCATTCCAAGTTCAACTGAACCACCACTGCTCTACCACCTACCACCACTATGATTGATTCTGCAAAGCTCGAATTTCGCCAACACTGGCTTGTTGATCAAGTTCAAATCGGGTGGGATGACGAATGGTTAAACCCATTTCCATACACTTATATTAGATTTTGGAAATCAAATTAGGTCCCCAATCACTTTATTACCGTCATCCTCAATCCCCCCCCCCCCCAATGTTTTCGTTCTATCCCCCCTCCCCCTCCCAACTACTTTATTACCCCCATCTTATGCTTACGGTTACGAGCAACAACTATCGATATTGGGGAAGATGGAACACATGAGCTTACTTTGTACAAACTAAGCATACAAATAATTAGATAAAAAAAATGCACAACTCGGTAAGAATTAGTAGCGGAAATCATGCTCCTTAATCGCAAACCTAATTTTGCAAAATCGTAGGCCTTTTGGAGTCTAACGAATTGTGAAAGGCTCCATTTTGTTTCATGAGGACTTGTTGTGCAATTTTACATAAATTGTCTTGTCAATAGTCATTTCAACCTCTTGTCAATAGTCTCACTCATATCATTTTTTTTTACTTTGCAAAATATTAAGAAATTGGACCGAGAGCTCACAAAACATAAAAAAAGTTCATCCAAAACTCAAGATGAGAAATTGATGATTCCTTCCAAAATGAGTCCTTGGTTGATGCGTTTATTATCAACAATGGCTATGAAATCCCAAGTCTCCGAAAAAGGAACCACTATGGGTTATGTGGCAAGAAGGTTCAAGGGTGTAAAGATGGGTTGAAATTCAGAAATTGTTCTTAAATATGGATTTGACATCATGGTGACATATCGGTCAAATATGGGTCATTCAGAAGTTATATTTATCGGATCGAGTTGTGTCATATCTTGTTAAAAAGAGGACTCGGAAACCTACAACTTTGTTGTTGAAGGTTTCTTTAGGTTCAGTATTGAAGACAATTGAAAATTGATTTTTTTTTGCAGTTGTAGAACAGTGGACTTTTATGTATTGCAGAAGCGAAGAAGTTGTGTTTTGTTAGGTTTTCCATGGTGTTTGTACTGGTGGCGTTTGTGTTTATTTTGTTGGTTTGTGATTAGCAATAGTGGTGGTAGGAGGTTACGGTTGAGTGCAAGATTGCAACAGAACACAAGAAATCAAATGATTTGGATTGAGATTGAAGAACTCTTAGTCAAGGATATCTCTAATATTTTCAATATAATTGCTACTCCCTCCGTTGATTAAAACTTGACGTTTTACTATTCATGCACGCTTTTTGAGGTGCTAAAAACTATATAAAATATTAACTTTTTAAATATATTTTTTAATAATTTCATACTTGTTATTATTAAGTATGAATTTATAAAAACAAATTTTTTAAAAATTTAATATTTCATATAGTTTTTATCATTCTAAAAAAACGTGCATGAATAGTAAACGACAAGTTTTAATTAACAGAGGGAGTATTAAGGTAAACTGATGTTTTAAATAGTCAAAACAAACCTTAATTATTAACTAGATAGCCTATAACCTAATTCTATCATTAATAAAAACTATTTATAATAATAAGATAAACTCAACTCATTAAGAAAAGCAAAAAAGATTGACTTTTCTAAAATAAAGCAGTAGGAAAGCATGAATATAATAAGGCTATGTTTGGTAAAGGGTAACTAAGGGGGTAGCTAAAGTTGTTAGATTATTTGTGTTAAATATATGTTAATAAACTCATATGATGTTTGGTAAATCTAGATGTTAGGGTAGCTGACAGAAACTTGTGAATAAAAAACCAAAAGCTCTGAAAAGTTTGGGTTGTTAGTTGTTGAAAATCTCAAATTCCAAAAACTACTTAAACTAAAATCATATATTTATTTCATTTAAAATTATACAATATCAAAACCAAAAGTTCCAAAAAGCTAGTTGGTGGTGGCAAACATAGCCTAATCCTAAAAATAAAACCTACTACATAAAACTTCAACTAACATAGGAGTAATTAAAAATAACAAAACATAAAAATAGATGGAAGTACAAGGAGGATAGCTTTAGGGATAGGGAAAATTGTTGGGTTCTATGTCCACCCATTAGAAATGTTGATGCATGTTCTTCAAGCGCTGATTCCTTTAGTGCTCACAATTCATTGTTTGACATGGTGGAGGAAGAAAGACCATGTGTAAAGAAAGCAAGACTTTGTTTGCTTGGAGAAAGTTGATGGAAAACTCATGAAATTCTCAAAGGGCTTTTGTTGCACATCGGTGTTTTTAGTGTCACATAATAAGAGGATATTGTAGAGTATATCTTTGAGTGACATGAGAAGGGAAGAAGAGGAAAGCTTAAAGGTAATACAAAGGGACCCCCTTCTTATTTTGGTATGTTATTCATAATTTTTCATGACTCCATTTGATAATAATATGTTGTTGAATTCTTATTTCAAGACATTTTTATTCTATGCCGAGAAAATGGATGAGAGACAAGGGGTGCGAGACTTTTCAATTTGGTTGTTGCTAAAATTATACAATAGTAACTCCTTTACGAAATTTTGTTCTGTATGGTGATAGAACAAAAAGGGTGATCGATCTAAAACCAACACCTTGAAAGTGCACAATGTCAATTATAATAATCGAACGTTGAATCATATGATCAATGTTAATATCAATTTAACCATAAAACCGGTAAATTAAGCCAAATAAATCATAGGAGAAAAACATGATAAAACCCTAAAACTAACCGACTTGCTATATGCACGGTTCCATTTTACCAAATGCTTGACAATTTCACTCATTTCAGTGTCGATAAAGGGTCAGTCAACACCAACTTCTAGAGCCCACAAATACCGAATTGTCCCCAGCCTCCCGAGCCGACAACAATTATTGTATTACCGGTGGAGAATTCTTATAATTAGGGGGTATCATGTTGATAGAATTGCTTATACCTCACTTCTCTCTCCCTACACAACACTATCACTTTTACATTTGGTGTTTTCGTTAGCCTCATTGTTTGATTGTCGCTACTATGACATCATAATCAAAAGAAGAACAAGTTGAGTTACCAATTAACCCCCACAATTATAGTGATCTTGAAGAGCTCGTAGCAAGCATCCAAGTAAGTTCTTAATATAGCTTAACTTGGATCTTTAGCATTACATATGATATAGCTTTCATATTATAATTAAAATAGTATAATTTTTATGAATCATAATGTAGTGTTATATTCATATAAATACAACATCATATATGATGCATTCTTTACCATAAACAACCCGACCTAACCAACATGAGGGAGTCCACGAGGATTAATTTGAAGGGGTGACCCATCGGATGCAAGTTAGTCACGCACAATATTTATGGGTACGAGCACAGAATGAGAGAGGATATTGCTTAAGCCCGAGGACTTGGTAAGGGTCGAGGTCGATGTAGGGGGTCAACTATAGAAACGAGATGCATAAGGCATGTGGACCCTATTGTGATGTTGATTGGTCATGTTGATCCTTTCATGCCTTATTTTATCAAGAGTGTATGTCCCATCGAAGAAGACGGGCATTATGGATATCATGCTTTTGCCTTGCTCCTAGCTAGGATACGGGAAGCATCAATACATGAGGGCTCGAAGAGGTGATGGTTGAACTGTGGGCACATATATGGTTGTACCAATAAATGTCGATGTTATTTTCCGTAGATATCCTCATCAATAACGATGATATCACTGGCCCGCACTATGTTTGCATCACCATTGCCATGAGATTTGGATGAAGTCACCTCTGATCCTACTCGTAGTGCCTACCCTCTATCACAAAGTGGTAGTCATCTTGATGCCCCCATGGAGGTTATTACATTAGTGTGGATTGATAGAGTTTGCTGGATTCTCATTTGGCTACTTCATGGGTCACCTCTACCACCCACCGTACCAAAATGGTTTCATTACCACAATCCCAATGTCAACAGATGGGATGCCCCTGCATGGAGAGGATGTAATTGTACATTGACTACAAATGGAGTTATATGCATGGGTCAAAGCCTGGGGGGATTTAGGTGTTCGTTCGTTATTGCCATTGTATATATTATTATGTCCACCAATGTATCATATATGTATTTTCGTTGTAATGTGTGATTTATATATATGTGTGTGTGTGTATGTGTGAGTTTATTGTTGTATAATATATGTAATTTCATAACAAACAACAATTGTAGAAGGAACATCATGGAACCAAATCCATAATAAATAGCATAAATGGTGGACAATTATGTTTCTCACACATCAGAACACAAAAAAAAGTGAAGAACGCGTTGGCTCTTAGGGCCACGCGCCCCCAAATCCCCATCGTCCTTTTCAATCTCTGTGAATCCCCTTCCCAAATCCTCAATTCTGACCTTGCCTCGCCCTCTTTTTGTTCTCGATTCTTCTGTTTGGGGTCGTTGGTTGTCCATCCCGGTTGTTCGGTCTCGTTTCGGGGGAGGGGGGGTGATCTGATTCCAGCTGCCAAGGCCATCGTTTGCCTCACCTTCGCCATCGTCGGTTGCTCGTCGACTGCTTAACCCCTTCATCGCAAATCGGCTCCGGTGTCCTAGCCGGCGCAGCTTACCTCCTGCCCCTTCCTTCTTCGATGGGTCTCCTCATCATGCTGCGACCTCGGTTTCGGTGCTCGTTGTTGCCCTTCTTCGTTGGTCCTCGGCGGCAGCGCCGCCCTGGGCTCGGCTAGGCTACTCCTTAGTTGGAGTATTGTGTTGATTCTCTTGCCATGCAAGTCATGGTCGGCTTGTCACTTTCGGGTTTCCGTACTCTGTGCTACTGCTGGCGTGCTAAGGCTAATGGTTTTCCTTGCACGCCAAGGCCTTGATTAAAAAAAAATTGATGATTTTTTTTTAAAAAAACTATCCATTAGACTAAATCCGAGTTAAACTATAGCTTGATAGGGTTTGTGTAAAATCTTGTAAGGACTTTGATAAAATCCCGAAAGGGTTTTCATGTGCGTTTTACTAAGGTGGTTCTCAGCGGCGTTTCTGGGCGTTCATGGCATTCCTATTCTTAGTTGGGGCTCGGGCCTCCGGTGTCGGGTCTGGCTGAGGTTGAGGCGGTGTGTATCGAGACGACTATGTGATCCAAAAATTTTCTTGGCGGATCGTCTTCACTGCCCACAGGGACTTCTGATGTATCGCTGGCTAGCGGTGTCATTATTTTGTGGCGCTTGGCGTCGGGTTGTAATTGATGTATATTTTGATTGGGCATACTCTTCACTTGAATGAGTCTCAGAGCTTCTTACTTTCTTACTTTTCTTTTTTTTTTAATTGGACTTTCTTGACAATGAAGCACTTGAGAAATGAGTCACTATTTATTGAGGCTTCTTGTGACTTGCACAGGTTTTCCGCTTGAAATCTCTATCATCCTTGAAAATGTCATCACTGCTGGAGCAAATGATTAACTCATATAATGTTGGTTGCCTCGGTCCATCTCATGGCTTGTTGGGGTATTCGTAGACATGGCAACAGGTCATGGTTAACCCGTTACATGCTGGGTTGTCGGGTCCAAGTCGATAGTTTGGTGGGTTCGACGATTTGGCGGGTTTGAGTTAGGGTCGACCCCTTTGTGACTCCTCGACTCATTGGGTGGGACAACTCACTAGGTCGGCCTTTTTTTAAAAAAACTTATAGCCATTGGAATTGTTGGAAATAGTCGTTGAATGAACTATTTGTTGGGTATTTTCACACTATAAATAACCTTACTTGTTTTAGATGTTTACACAATTTATATAATAGTTTCAAGAGGCACTAAATTTTGAGTAATCATGTCTAACCGAGCCCAAAGAAGCGATATTGAATTAGAAGTTGGAGCCTGATCCTCTAGCGGATCGAGAGATATCTCCGGTGTCTAAGGCGTGGTCTTTCAAGTTTGGTTTACTAAGGGTTCAAAATAAGCTGATGGAAGTTGTGTTGTGAAATTCAACTTTTGCTCAACGACTTTCAAACATCCAAATGGGGTGAATATGGAAACTACACGTCATATCAAGAAGAAACACCCAGATAAGCTCAACTTGGCATGAGAGAGAGGCCAATCAAGTGTTTAAGTAATTAATTTTTTTTTAAATACGGTAAATAAAATAGCCGAATTGCCAGATCGACTATTTTTTTAAAAAAAAGTAGTCGTTGGGATGTTGCTGTTTTTTTTTAAAACTAGCCATTGGAGGTTGATTTCGGCCTATAAATACTCCTATACATTCCATTTTTTTCATTCTAATTACAAAATATACAATTTATTTCATTTTGTCATGGCTCATCAGTCTCAACGTGAAGATGATTTTCTCTCCGAAGATATGTTCATGTGACATTTCGATAAGAAGGAGATCGCACTTGACTACTTTGAAGTTTTTTGTAAGCATTGTACTCATAGGTACAAGATGAAGAACAAGTTGCTACGACAATTTAAAGAAGCACCTTAGGACCAAACACCCCGAGAAGATCCGAAGAACGTGTAATTAGAAAGTTAGGAACTAGGAAGTCAGAAGTTGTTCTTAGTTGTTTATGTAGTTCTAAGTTGGTTTTTATGTTGTTAAGGCAATGTTGACTCGTATCACAATCCGATGTTTGAAGCATTGTGTAATCGTTATTCATAGTTGTTTGTAATAAAACTTTGGTTTTCTCTAATCCTCTTTACTTTTATCATTTGTTCAAATAAAAATTCTATTGAATAACAAAAGAACAATTTTACAAATTGTATAAATGTATAACCTTTAAACTTGAAAGCTTAAACATAAATACAATTTCACACTAAAAAAATTGGATTTAGCCGTTAGACAAGACGGAATGATTCGTCGAGTTAACTCTTTTGTTAAAAAGATGTCGTTGCACTCGCTGGTACGTCCTCTACGAGGCTCGTTAATCCGTCCAAAGATAACCCACACTTAATAAGATAGTATAGCCAGTAAGTCCAAGTGTCGATCCAGGGAAAGCTTAACCTCTTCTTATATGTTTCTCTTGTCAACAAGTAACGAAAACAAATAGTTGTGAAAGTAGTGGTAATTGTAATAACAGAAATAAGTAGACATAATAAAAATGAGTTTTAAGCAATTGGGAATGAGTCAATTCCTTAGAAATTCATAACAATGGTTGACATGGCGACCATTGGATAATCTATAGTTATATTAACTCTATTAGTTATCCTATCAGATTGGTTTCTATATGCATAGAATGCGCCTTACTCTTGCAATGGGGGACGATCGAACAACATTAATTACCCAATCTTTAGCACTTTAACAATATAGCCCACCATTTATAGCAAGTTATCACCTAGTTGTCAACCTATCTCTTGCATATTATTATAAGCAATATTTTTTTTAAGTGCCGATCTCCTCACACTATCTAGAATCACAACCTGTTCATCAAGATGTGTTTGCTAATATAGGTTTAACCATACTTAGCAGATGTAATCAAAACCTTATCATTATGTAATTATATCTAGGTCGTAAAGCTAAACATAATCATCATATAAGCAATCGAGCACAAAGGAAAAGGAAATAATCATAATAGAAGTAACTGTAAAATATAATCCTCACAAACCAACCATGCTTGAAAGATCCATGAAAACTGTAAACAAAAAGGGATAGGAAGATGTGGCGAACTTGTCTTTAGAAATGGCGAGAGAGGAGAGAGAGGCGAGTGGAGAGTGGTGTATGTTGTGTTGTGTTTGGAATGGCTAGAAGAGAAGTGTATTTATAGTGCTAGGAGTAGTCAGAATTAGGGTAAAAGCAAGGCCAAATGGGCCGAATTTGGCCGTGTCAGAATCTGCTGAAGATACAGAATCGGCGGGTGCTAATGCTCAGAGGCGGACACAAACACAACGGGCGCTGCTATTCCTTCGCGGGTGCTACTAGATCGGTGGGCACCGCTGGGATGCCGTGGGCGCCGCCTTTGCAAAGTGGCTTTTTCTTCATTTCTTTGTGTCTTGGCTTCTCCGCTGCTTCTCTTATCTTCTTCCTTGACTCTTGTTTAAACTTCCACAATTCCAAAGTGCAGCCTCGTTCCTCTCTTGAGGCTTGATTTTGAGAATCTGCATAGAATAGACATAAAATGCGTACATTCCGAACTTTACAACTTAATTAAGAGACAATGGATGCACTTTATATATGCTTAAAACATGCCTAAGTGCAACCTAAATGACTCAAGAATGACTCAAAATACCTATACAAATCATGTATTATCACTCATCGGGTCCAACGCTGGAGTTTTTAGTCATTGCCCAGTGACTACTTTTGCATGAGGGTAACGATTACCCGGGTTTTTGGACTACAAATACCCCTTACTTCTTCCACATTTCCCACATAACTCAATCTCATCTCTCCTAATCTCTTAATTCACTAATTGCACTCTAATCGCTTGCTAATCACCCGAAATCAAGAAGATAAAAATGCTTGATGGGTCGGAATTTCGATAATTCGGCACTTTTGATCACCAAATCTATCTTTTTTTCTCCCTAATCTTCATTATTTATTCATTTATATTAATTACTTTATTATTTGCGTTTGTGTTAATATCTAATTAAATTTTATCGAATATGTTTTTCTGAGGTCGAAGGTGTGTTAATGGAGCCCCCTCCTCCAGCAAATGCATGGCGACGGATCCCGAGCCTCATCACTGAAGCGTGTCCATTATGAGCGGGAGTGGAGGCAGAAGCTGAAAATATCGGGATGAGACACCGATGGAGTAGGAAGTACTAGTTGACCAAGAAACTCCCTCCACCATCCTGACCCAAGAGGCTCAAGATCGCCAGGCCCAGACTTAGGAAGAGGCCATTCCTAACTAGTTGGAATGTAGGGATGCTACATTCAAATATTGGTTTATGAAGGGTTCGAAGCCGGAGGGTGACAGTTTCATGTTGAAATGCAAGTTCTACGAGATGACGTACAAACACCCTAAAGGAGGCAGATATGGGAACTATACAAGGCAAATCTAAACGAAACACCCTAAGAAGCTCGGGATGGTTCGAGGCCAGACTCAATTCTCCGGATACGTAACTATTTCCTCTCATCCTCCTAGTTTATGGAGTTATGATTACGTTAGTTGTAGTGATAACTTCATTGAGATAATAGGAGGTGAAGTTTTACCATATAGTTTTTCACAACGATTATTTTTAATGAATTTATGACTAAACGTGTTCTACCCAGTTGGCAATCCATTAGTTGTCAAATGGTTAAGAGGAAAGTGATGAAACAATATAACACCCATAAACAAGAATTGATGGAGTATCTAAAAAAACATAACGATTTACAAGTTTCGATTTGTAATGATATTTGGACCGACCATTGCCAACACCACTCATACATGAGTGTTAATGTCATTAGGTCGATGAAAAGTTTGTTTTACACAAATGAGTTTTTGGCATTCTGGGTTTTTGATGAAGCTGACACGGCTCACAACATAGCTTGTGTGGTTTTAACCATTTTACAAAGTACAAATTGATTCAAAGAGTTTTTTCAATCCGTTTTGATAATGTTTCCGCAAACACTGCTCTATTCCATAATCAATCCAATATTGTCGGCATCAAATTAGAGGGAGATTTTTTCACATTTGTTATGCCCCTCATATTTTGACCTTATGTGTTAAAGATGCTTAGAATATTTACAACAATTAGTTGAACCAATTCGATACGTTTTGTAGGCACTTTAGCCGCTTCGCCAACAATGGCACTAATTTTGCCATGCAAGCAGAGTGCGCACAAAGAGCTTCCTCCAGGATGATTGCACCCGGTGGAACTCGACTTACAAAATAATTTATGATTATTTTGTGTACAGGGAATATCTTTCTGCATTTGCCACCCAACACATCGAAGGTTCTAACATTTTTGGGGATGTTTGGGTGGCTGTTGGGGATGTAATTGAAGTTTTCAAAGTTTTCCACGATGTAACCCAAACTTTTAGTCATGCTTACATTCCTACTTCAAACTCCTTTTGTTTTTCCACCATGAACATCGCATTGGTGCTTAACGATGAGTTGAATGTTGTCCATCCCCGACACTGTTTTTTTAGATGCGTCGAAAGTGGTTACAATATTACAAAGTTATACCCGATATTTTCCTTGTAGCCTATTGTTTCGACCTAGATATAAATTAGCCACTTTTAATTTTTTTTTAAAGAAAACTACTTTCCTATGTTGGGGATTGAAGATGATCCTGATTGCAATGTTTTGGCTATAATTATAACTAGAATTAGAGTTTTACTTTAGGAATTATATGAGCATTATAGTAGAGATGCTAGACCGTCTCAAACTCCTTCTCTTGTGCCTTCCAGTTCTAGTGGTTTATCAGATACTAGTATTACCGCTCAAACAAAGGCCCTTGCCAGAGATATATTTGGCACAAAAAGATCGAGGATCTCGTGGAGCCTCCACTTAAAGTTCAACGAATATTTGTCTACTAACTTTGAATTTCATGGTGATAAATATAAAGATTTCGACATTTTAGAATGATGGGGCCGTGTGGAGAGGCAACGATTTCCAACTTGTAGTTGATTGTCTGGCAGTTACTTGGAGCCCTTTGCTCAACTTTTGCAGTGGAGAAATTATTTAGCTGAGATGGTGAAATTCTAATTGAGAAGAGATCATGGCTTCTCCTTGAGAACCTCGAAGCCTAAGTTTGCTTCATCGATTAAAAGAAGACGGAGATGAGAATTCAGAAAAATATATTGTCTGTCGTGTTCAAGGGAGACAATATATTCGAGTCAGAGGCTACATTGGTTGACCGGACTCTCAGATGACGACCAATTCAATGGTTAAGTAAGCGAGGTTCACAACAAAGGTAAAGGAACTACGTGTGCTTTGATTCCTCTTCTCTAGGAGGATATGTAGTCAACAGGAAAATCGGTTCAAGCCCTTCATCCTTTTTTTAATTTTCCCACCAATCTTGAAAGTTCCAACATAATTTACGAGTTTACGACAATTAAATAAATAGAATTTTTTTTCAATTCTGACCAAAAAAATATATAAAAAAAAACCCAAACCCGACAGGTCGACCCGACAACTCGGCTCATTTCAACATTTCCCATGACCTGGTGGGTCAACTCATCGACCCACTAATCTGCCAGGTCACACAAACCCGCTAAACCGTAGCCCCCCTCTGGGTTCGGGTTGGAGTTTCCTGACCCGTGACCTGATGGGTCGAACCCGTCGACTCGTCGGGTCGGACTCGTGGCTATATTTGGGTATGCCCATACAATTTGGGTCTCACCTTCCATATTTATTTGTATGACCATCACCATAAGAGGCAATGAAACCATGAGATTGCCTCATTTTCAATAGCAATGGAAGATGCTTCTTGCATTTGAGAAGACATTTGGAGTGAGGGAATAGACCCCACAACATCTACCATAGAAATGATATTTGATAAAGTTGCTTGAGTTGTTGATTATGTCCCCTTAATTTTAATTTCTCATTTGTTAATCACCTCCTCTACATTGTCTCTATAAACATACCAATCTTTGATTGGACGACTTACGAGCGGGTAGTAAGAGCAATATTTCATATCACTCATCTAGTCAGTCTCTTTCGGCCTTTTTGGCTTCAATAGTGTTAAAAGCAGCACTCTTCAATTTTTGAAATATCTCTTGTACATCACCATAATCAAAATGAGTGTTTTGGTTGAATCTTTGACTTTCCCTTTTATTTGATCTTTAGAACCATTCTCGTTACGAGCTTTCTATTATGTTTGATGAAAGTTGTTATGTACTTTTCTTCATCTTGTGGCTTTTCAACATTTTTCCATCAGCTTCGCTCTCATGAGATCAATTGGATCCTTGTGCAAGTTGGTTAACAATGTTTTACGCTTTTGACACTACCAACATGCATCACTAATTCTGAGATTAGATTGTTGGTGCACATTTTAATGCAAGTTTGTTTGCTTAACTTTTCATGGCATTGCAATCTTATGTTTCTCCACCTAGAGATAAAGTTGTTGGCGAGTTCGTTATGTATTTGAAAGATATTTGTAAAATCTAAAATAGAAATTCTTGCCTTTGTCAACCCCTTCCCCCCGCCCCTTCAAAACACCCACAAAAAATAAGTATTTTATAACATTTTCTCCTTAATTTAAGGGATTTTTAAGTAATCATGTTTTAAGTTTTTCTATGGTTTTGTTTGAACTAAGATTATTTCTATGTTTTAAGTAATTCAAGTTTCTCCTTAAATAAGGGATTTTTTTGGGAAAGATCATACTAGCGAATCATAATTTCATTTCAAGTTTTTCTATGGTTCCATTTGAACTAAGACTATTGTTATCGGATGATGCAAAGTAATTAATGATCATGTTTTTTGCTAAAAAAAAGTAATCGGGTTTCAACAAAAATGAAAAGTTTCACATCATTATAAATCATTTTACTGAGAGGGTTCCATTTGCTTTCGAGGCCCTCATTTTTTTTTTGTTTTGTTTTGGAAGATGACTATAGGGGTAAGGCTTCCCCTTTTGTTTTCGAGTAGTAATCCAGACTAATTTTCTCGAGAGACTTGCCTCTATTTGTTCACCCAAAAAAATGAAATGAAAAGTATCATAGCATTATGATTCACTTTTTTAAAATAATAATGTAAAAATTTAAATAATAATGTAAAAATTTTTTAATTTGGAAGATGTCTAGTTGTTTTATATTATATTTTCAATATATTTATTATATTTTATCACAATAATATATTTTACTTCCTCCGATCCAAAATACATGTCGTTTGACTTTTCAACACATATTTTAAGGAGCTAAAAACTATATAATATATTAACTTTTTTTATTATTATTTTTATACAATTTAATATACTTATTACTAATAAATATTAAGTTATTAAAAAAATAATAAAAAGTTGATATTTTATATAGTTTTTAGCTTCTTAAAATACGTGCTGAAAAATCAAATGACATGTATTTTGGATCGGAGAGAGTATTATTAATATTTTGTTAATTTTAAACTAAATGCGTTACAACGCGAGAGTATACTAGTTAATTTACTTAAAACTACAAAAATTAGTAGTATAATTTACCCGATATCTAGGTGTAATAAAATTTGAGAATATAATTTGTATTTATGATGTAATGTTTGATGCATTGACTTATTGACTTACTTAGATAATGATAAAGTCTTCACTAACATAAATGTGCGTACTAGAGTAAAATAATTCCGGATGATGGATATTTTGAAAAAATTGTAAACTCATAATGATAACCTTAATATATAAAATTAGATGCGATTTGAGGTCAAGTGACTAAACTAAATTAAAATTATCAAATTTTATATAATTGCCTGAAGAAATCATTTTATTAGTTACTATGAAAAATGAGATGAAATAAAAGTGCAATTGGGACACGTTGGAATACGGAAAATATCTTAAAAACGAAAATAATTTATTGATGATGCGCAGATGGGTCAAAGTTTGACCACAAACACAGTAGCCTCTTTATACACACTAGAATAGAAGGAACCCCGGCACCCCCCTTACTGTCTTCCATTTTGGCGTGAATGAGGCGGCTTTAACCCCCTCCTCTATCTCTCTCCAACCCCCACATGCAATTCACCTCTCCCTCTCCCCCTTTCCCACTGTTTCGATCCAATTTCAATTCGGGGTTTCTAGGGCTGATTCCCTTCTTTTTCCCCGGCAACTTGTCTCCGAGAAGCTCGACCTTGATTTGATGATGGCCGATAATAGGCGATACTCCCTCGGCAACCAATTAGGTTACTCAGATTACAAATTTCGCTTTTTTTTTTTGCCTGTTTCTTGATACGATTAATGATTGCTGTAAATTTGTAGTATAGGATTTAGGAAACTAGTTTGAATTTGCTAGGGATTTGATTTGTGTGCCTGCTTCGGAAGCAAATTTCCTTCTGTTTTCCCTGTTTCTTGATATGATTGTTCTGAGTTTATTAATTTCGTGTTGGGACATTTTGGGGATTTGCTTGAGCTTGTTAGGGGAGTTGATTGCCTTTTCCTTTCTTCATGTTTAGTCATTTTGAGATTTGTGTTATGTTTTCCCGCTGTTAGGTAGGTAATTTAATCCCTATCTTTCGTTGTCAAATGCTTTCTTGAGTTTGGTTCATCTCATTTTTGCGTTCAAATTTGTTTACTAGAGTGGTGAACACTATTGATGGAGTTGGTCACTTGGTTGAGATGTAAATGAGTTCTTTGTAGTGCGTAGTTCCCTCTGCAGGATTGAACTGAACTTTTTTCATATGAAGACCGAAAACATGGGTTGAAAAATCAGGGATTTCCAGTTGTATTCTTGTGTACCATAAATTAAGCCCCATTTAGGCTCTACATCTCTATGTAATGGACAGTCTTTAGCTCGGGGATATCTAATAAGTAGGACACCGAGATTGAGAATTTGGGATGTGATCTTTTCTTTGGGTCCTTGAAGTGTTGATATAGGCTTTGTCAATGTTTGCCATTGCAACTCATTGGAGCTTATTTGTTACCTTCATTCTTTTTAGGAGATATATTTTGCCTCCTTTTTCATGTATGATTTCAGAAACATGCCAAACAAGGCATTAGGCTAAATGCATTTTTTTTGAAGTCATCTGAAAATGCTGAAGCTCCCATGTCCCAAGAAAGCCTTAATCTATTTAGAGAAGTCCTTGGAATGATGTTCTAGTGTTATGCATCCCTCAGGATTTCAGACTCTGTGAATTATCTAATTGGTCAAGGCTTCAAGCCAAAATTTTTGTGAAGTTATAAAGCAAAATATCAATATGTGTAACCTCTTGATGATTGAATGCAGATATTGAGCAGTTGCTCTTGGAAGCACAACATCGATGGCTGCGCCCTACTGAAATCTGTCAGATTCTCCAAAACTATAAAAATTTCCGTATTGCTCCAGAACCTCCGCATTTGCCACAAAGTATGACTTTCGTTTTATTAATTGTGGATATAAAAAACAGACATGAGAAAAGTAAAAAAACTTGTTCCACAGGATCATAATAGATAGTATAGACTGTGCTTAAGGCGCTTAGTATATCCAACAAAAAAAATACCTCCTCATTCAGTTTGTTTACCCAAGACCTGACTTGGTTGATGTATCTTGTTTTGCAGGTGGTTCTGTATTTCTTTTTGATAAAAAGGTGTTAAGATACTTTAGAAAAGATGGTCATAACTGGAGGAAGAAAAAGGATGGAAAGACCATCAAGGAAGCCCATGAGAAGCTGAAGGCAAGTGGCTTTAGTTTGTAGTTTGAGGCTTACATTAAATTTCCTGCATATAGATCAAGATTTGCCTCTCAAAATTGAACTTTCATATTCAAATTACTACTAAGCATACAAAGAGTGGATGTGTTGCATGTTAAAAAAATGCAAATGATATATAATGTTTCTCCTAAATTGGAGACAATAATGCAGATGTTCTATTTCTATTGCCATCTCGCAACACTGAATTGTTTGTACTTGGCCCATAATTTTATTCAGTCCGGAAGCATTGATGTGTTGCACTGCTACTATGCACACGGGGAAGATAATGAAAATTTTCAAAGACGAAGCTATTGGCTACTAGAAGAGTAAGTTCAACAACTTCATCCTCTACTGTATTGGATTTGGATGTCCCCTCTCTCTTTGTTGTTTGTAGTGTCTCATTATCCTCATTCATTCATCCTCTATGTTGAGTTTGTCCTTTAAGCATTTTTCTGTCTCAAAATGAAATAATATTTTTGATGCAGGGATCGTTCACACATAGTCCTTGTTCATTATCTGGAAGTGAAGGTATTTGTCTTATTATCTTTCATTTATTTATAATTTATAATTGTTATTATTTTGCATTTTGGGCATTGGAACTTTACTTTTGAGTGTTACTGTTCAAGATTGTAATTTTATCTAGTTTGAATTGAGTCATATGTTTCATTGAAGATTATGGTGCCTTTTGAAGGTGTCGTGTCACAAATCACAATTCTATATTGTCAGCCCCTTGTTTGTGTAGGAGCTATAAATGTTTTAATCATATTTGCTGCAATGTTGTTCAGTGTCCTGGAATATGGGTGTCTGACCCTTATGGACTCGGGCGGATACCTCCTTTTGCTCCTCAGCCTATCTTTGTTTTTATTCCAAAGGAGGATTAATATCTATTTATAGAATAAGATTTAGATATATTTATTAGATTAGATCGACGCGGCATTTTAGCTCTGATTCGAAAAGAACTGGTGGTTAAAGAACGATTTCTCTGAGATATCTTCCCACTACATAATATATTTTACGCATGTAAATTTTTTTGTTCTTGGGAGTCGGCATCTAAACTACCTTCAATCTTTTTGAATCTTTCTATTTCTCTCAATTCATATTAATTTTGCTTTTGGTTAACTAGGGAAACAGAGACTACTTCAAGCGATCCCATGAGGCAAGAGCTTCACTAAGTAGCCAAGAAAACCAAGGAAGTCTTCAAAGTCCTGAGATGGAAAATTCGGCATCTTTCAGTTTGGATCAAAGTAGCTACAGAGTGCTTACTGAAAAAACAGACACTACATGCCTGGACAGTGCTCAGGCGTCAGAGTTTGACGATGTTGAATCAGGTTAGCAATTTGTTTGGCTTGTTTAAATTTAAACATCTCATCATGCTATTCACATGTGTTTAGAAATTTTGAAATAAGAATGCTTAAGGTGCATATCTTTGAGTATGTATCTTAAGAATTTAAATAAATTGCTTATAACAACAACATTGAGTCAATGACGGAATGACCCTGTATATCCAGCCGGAGGAAGTTACTCTTTTATTTTTCCCAATTGTTGTTGTGTTTTTTCCATCTGGAATTGCTCACCAGGTGAGCATTCTTGAGTTTTTCGAAACAGAGCTTAAGCTTGAGTTATATCTTTATTCCTCGCAATGGAATACTCATTTTTCTTTTGTAAAGAATATAGTTCTGTGTAAACTAACGTCAGTTGGTGCACAATGCAGCATATACACAACAAGCAAGTTCAGTATTTCTCTCTTCACCTGAGTTCCCACAACCCTTGTTAGAGAAGATGGATCCTGCACTCTCAGTTCCTCTCAATCAAGCTCTTTATCCCAGAAGTATAGTCTCTTTTTAAAATTCTATAGATTTAATCCTGCACTGTCTGCAGTTTGGAATGATCTGCCAAATTATGAACCATATGCAAATATTACGTGCATTCTAAATAATGTCACTTGATAAATTGGCAGGAGATGTTAGTGGAAACTTGAATATGCTTCGTGGAGACGTTAATTCACTTCCTGAAAATCATCCTGGTAGAGATTTGTATTCTGATGGATTATTATATGAGAACCATAAACAGTTCGAATGGGAGAATGTCTTGGAAAACTGTAAATTAGGAACAGACATTGCAACATCATGTCAACCATTAGTTTTCTCCACAAAATCAGATTCTGCAGAAGTCATTGCTACCCAGGGAACTGAGCTGGTTGGTAAACTTTTCAGAGACGGTTTTCCACCAAATGAGGCACTTGAAAATCACAATCAGATTCAAGCCCAGCAACAGGTTAAGCAAAAGATCTTAGTTGGTTGTAATGATCTATATCTTTTGTTCTTTTGATTTTTGGTTTGTGGAAAGTTTACTCAATACAGATATCAATGAATTCAGACGATTCACTTTCATTATCATTTATTCACTAAGAAAGTTTCAATGGCCAGGATCTGCTGTTAAACTCTGTTGATGGAATGAGAAGCAGCCTGTACGAGCAAATTACTCATGATGTGCATTTCCTTAAACATCTTGGAGAAGGTGGTACTCATTTGGATGACCCTAGTTCATATTCCATGTTTAATGACCTCCAAGACCAGCAGCTGAATTCACAACGGAAAGAGGGTGCTATATCATACAAGGATGCCTACCTGGGGAATGAGCAGAACACTAATTATTTCTCTTTGGCAAAACATCTGATGCATAGTTCCTCTAAAGATGACATGCTGAAAAAGAACGACAGTTTTAACCATTGGATGAGCAGAGAGCTTGGAGATGTGAATGATTCTGCTCTTACCAGCAGTGCTGGGTATTGGCAAACTGTTGAAAGTGAAAATCAGTTTGATGATGGTAGTATTTCCTCTCAATATATGTTAGGTCCTTCACTTTCAGAGGATCAGCTTTTCAGCATTATTGATTTTTCACCAAACTGGGCATATGCCAGGTCTGAAACTAAGGTAGCGTGACACATCAAAAATTAAATGCGTACATTCCTTTTTGTTATGAACGACGTTGTTTAATTTTTGCAACATATTTATTTATTTATTTATTTCTTATCATGACTATGGCTTGTTCTACTCGATACTTCATTCTTCAGGTTCTTGTTACTGGCAAATTTTTAAAGCCTGTGAACAACATATCAAATGCTAAATGGTCATGTATGTTTGGTGAGTTAGAAGTTCCTGTTGATATCATTGAGGATGGTGTACTTTGCTGCGTTGCTCCCCCACTGGGTGCTGGTAGAGTTTCTTTCTGCATAACATGTTCCAATCGGGTGGCTTGTAGTGAAGTGAGAGAATTTGAATACCGAGATATATCTGCTCAGATTCAGGAGGATGGAGATGAGGGTTATGCTGTAACAATTGACATTCTAAAAAAACGATTTGACAGTTTGTTATTTATAGGACAGCAACGTCCTTTCTCTGATTATTCGAATGAGACATCCTATTTAAGTGGTGAAATCAGCTTCTTAGTTAAGGATAATGATGATGATGAATGGGCTGAAATACTTAGCCTCACTTCCAAGGAGATCTCTTCTGCAGAAGAAGTGAAGGATTTACCGGCTGAGAAGATGTTGAAAGAGAAGTTGTATATGTGGCTACTTGAGAAGGCATCTGAAGGCGGAAAAGGTCCATCTGTTTTGGATGAGTTTGGACAAGGTGTCATGCATCTTGCTGCTGCTCTCGGTTATGACTGGGCCTTTTCCCCTACTATGAAAGCTGGTGTCAATATCAACTTCCGTGATATACGTGGGTGGACTGCTCTCCACTGGGCTGCTTTCTGTGGCAGGTAAGCACCTTCTTGATGATATTACTATTTTAATTGTTTTAAGGCCTTCTTGACCTTTCCATTACTTCCTTACTGGACTACTTCAAGACTTGCAGCTTTTGCTCCCTTGATTGAACTGTATATGTAATGTGTGAGGAAGAGGGGAAACAAGCTATATGACAGCTGCAGATTGGAGCTGGAAATTTGTATGCTGTTAGATTGAGTGTCATATATGGCAGATTGGAACTTTTATTTTTATTTTGCTTTATAAATTAGCATTTAAGACTATCCTAGTAATCTTCGAGCTTGTTGACAGATATTGTTGCTTGGGTAGCAGTTTTATAGCTGTCATAGTACAGTAGTGCTCCTGATTTATCAAAAGCAGTAAGACATCCTGTATATAACATATTTTCTAATCCCATGGAATATCATTGATTAACGTAATAATAATAATAATAATTTCTCTGCTTCAAATATTAGAACTTGTTCTGAATTATGCTTTCCCCCTTTTTTTTCAAAGATGGACGCTTGACTTGTTCCTTCTTTTGGATGTGATGTTTATCTAGGGAACGGACAGTTGCCTATCTTGTATCTCTGGGTGCGGCACCAGGTGCATTAACGGATCCTAACCCAAAATATCCAATGGGTAGAACTGCAGCTGACCTGGCTTCATCAAACGGGCACAAAGGAATTGCTGGATATCTAGCAGAATCAGCCTTGAGTGATCACCTTTCTTCTCTTAAACTGAAAGACGCCAAAGAGGCCAGCTCCATAGAAGTGTCTAAAACAAAGCCTGTACAAGTGGCTTTGGAACGTGCTGCAACTCCAAATAGTGATGGAGATCATGCTTCTGGACTCTCACTGAAGGATTCTCTGGCTGCAGTTTCCAATGCTACTCAAGCAGCTGCCCGTATTCATCAAGTTTTCCGTGTGCAGTCTTTCCAGAGAAAACAGATTAAAGAGTATGAAGATAGTACTACTGGAGTCTCTGATGCAGATGCACTTTCGATGCTAGAACTTAAAACCCATAAATCAGGTCACCCTGCTGTTCCGGTGCAAGCTGCTGCTGTGAGAATACAGAACAAGTTCCGTAGTTGGAAGGGTAGGAAAGATTTTTTGATGATCAGGCAGCAAATTGTGAAAATTCAGGTGCCTTCATGATCCTGTAAATTAGTTTTCTTGTTTTTTGATATTATACTATTGAGTTTTCATCTGAAGGACTAGGTATATACCTGCCTGCTAAGATCTCCAGTAAACTATTTGGTTGGAACAGGCCCACGTGAGAGGTCACCAAGCAAGGAAGAACTACAAGAGCTTTGTTTGGTCAGTTAGCATTGTTGATAAATTTCTGCGTTGGAAGAGACGAGGCGCAATGCGAATGAAACCTGAATCACCATCAGAAGGGCACTCTATTCAAGAAGGCACATCTTCCACCCTGAAAGATGGTGACTACGATTTCCTAAAAGAAGGTCGGAAACAGTCAGAGGGGAGGGTGCAAAAAGCCCTTGCTAGGGTCAAGTCTATGGTTCAGTATCCTGAGGCTAGAGACCAATATCGTAGGATGCTGACGGTTATGCAAGAGATCGAAGAAATCAAGGTATTTGTTCTCCAATAGTGTGTATAGCTTGTTCTCCATTTTCATTTGTTTACAGTTTTACTTTCTAGTTTATATGTCCATATGATCGTTTGAAGCCTAAAAGCATTAAAACTGCTTTTATGGTGGTTGCATACTGGACTATTTAGGAGTCAAGTTTTGCTGAAGCAGTGTTATATATTTGTTTTGTTGAAGGTGGGTGGGAGTGTTCTACGCAATTCGGACGAAGCTGCTGATATGGACAGTGATCTGTTCGATCTGGATGCATTCCTGGACGATCCTACCTTCATGCCAGAATAAAGCGAACACAATTGCATATCTGGTCTCGAGGCCTAAGCTCTTCGGTGTAAATTGTGTAAATCGGGTCAGTTAGTGACAAGCCTTGTAACTAACAGCATTCAGTTGCATTTTTCTCTAGAACTAAAGATGTTCCGACATATACATATACTAGGGCTAATTGGTATTAGTCTTACACTAGTACTGTATAAGCCTTGTATTTGGGGTATGAATCTTTTTTGCTGCACCCTAGTACAGAGTATCCATTCAGTATTAGCCGCATATCTTAACATAATAATCCTAATTGCAATAGTTTTATGGTATTGATATGCTACAATTTACACCATCAGATCAGCAAAGGTGCCCAGACCCCTAGTTTCATTTCTTTTGGCCTTTTTGTGGGATAGAAAGGAAAGAATGTTTTTTTTTGGATCCAGTAGTATAATCCGATGCAGGTTGAGGGACCAAAAAAGATTGGCAACCCTTGTGAATGTCGTGTATTTATGGTTTCACCTTCATTATATCCCCGCCTTTTCATTTTGGATTTACGGATTAATCCATCCGTTGAGAAAAACATGTTTTAGGGTGGAAATTTTGTTAATAAAAAAACGGTTGTTTTCACGAGGTACCCTTGTGGTATACTTATATGATATCTCTTTTATTGGTAGTCAATTAAATATTTTGACATAAATTTAGTTAAATGAGTGTAAACACAAAATTTATTTATTTATTTTTAAAATAAAATAATATATATGGTATAGTGGTAGTTAGAGTTAATGTTTAATTACAACTTATTTTATATGTTTTTTAATATTATATGGATTAATATTACAAAAACCGCACAAAATGTGGATACTTAACTAGTTAGAAATATATAATTGTATATTTATTTATTTTTTAAAAATTGTAAAAATGATATATTTTATTTAAGTTTTTTTTTTTGAGAAGGAAAGAATTCGGTTGATCAAGGGAACTAGTCGAGGGCATCTTGACGGACGAGGTCAATAGACTTGGATGTGTAAATAAGGAGAGCCCGTTAGTAGAGTGACCCAAGTGTGCAACATAGTCTGTCACTCAGTCTGAACGGGGCACAAACATAATTCGTATATTGTCAAAGGATGTTATTGTTATTTTGATGTCTGCCATCATAAGTTCAATTTCCCAAGAACAGTTGTATGTGTTATTTAAATGGTTAGTTATTATTTGGGAGTCGCCTTCCAAAATAAGATTTCTGGTTGCCAGTTGTTTCGCGGAAACAATTCCTTCCAAGAGGTTGAGTATTTTTGCCTGGAGGAGCATTTGTCTACCGAAATTGTTGTAGCCCATAGTTATGACTATACCTTTCCAATCATGTATAACATATCCTCCCATACTATCTTTTGAGCATATCGAGGAACCGTCGAAATTAACTTTTAACCAGCCATATGGAGGTTTCTTCCAAGTTCCATTTGATATCTTTTGTTCTCTGTTTTGCAGTTTTGGGTTTCGGTGATAGGCCGGAAGTCAAGCCAATTTCCATCAAAGAAGCTTTAGACCCGTTTTCTTTTTTTTTTTATTGTATAGTTAAGAATGACCTGATCTCACTGTCCGATGGTATTGTCATGTTGTTGAAAGTAATGTGTTTCTGTAGTACTAGATTCCCCACCATTTTAGAGCCAGTGTTTCCTTAGTCATGTCATCCAGTTTGGTTCCAAGTAATGTCAAAATTTGATTGAGGCCAATCGAGGTGTCTAGTAATGTTTTAGTTATTTGTTTAACAGCCGGAATTCGTAGCAAGAGTTTGTTAGCAAATTCACATTCAATAAACAAATGATTGTCGCCTTCAGTGGCACAATTGCATAGTACATCGGTAGTAGGAATAGAAATGCCCCATTGGACGAGGCGCGCCTTTGAAGGTAAACTCGATTGCCCAACTTTCCACATGAAATTTTTAATTTTTGGATTCACCTTTCAGTCTCAAATCAAGGCGTTAGAGTCATCTGATTAAGTTTCAGAGTTAGAGACAAGTTTTACAACCGAAGCTGTAGTGAACCAACCTTCTCTTGTAGGCTACTAGAAGAGTCTATCCGGGAAAGGGGTGTGGGGGAGGGGGATACTGGTGATGTCCTTCACAATATCCAGATCGACTATACTTGTTAATTTCTCAACCCAACATTTTCCACCTAAGTTAAAAGCACTAACCATAAGTTTTCTATCCATTCCAACTGTTGGTGGAACAAGTTGGATTAGAGGGGAGGTGGTAAGCCAGTTGTCTTCCCATAAATTTATTGATTTTCCATCTCTAACAGACTATGTTAGTCCAACTTTGAATTTATCTAGCAAGGGTATGAGTTTCCTCCATTGGTATGACGCTTGTCCTTTTAGGTAGTATTGTAGAATGTTTTGGTCTTGTAGATATTTATGTTTTACTAGTTTCACCCATTGATTGTCAGACTCAACAAGGATTTTCCATAGTAATTTCATCTAAAGCGCTTCATTAATTAAGTGATGATGGAGTATAATTTAAAGTCTTTTCATTTGATTCATCTGCTCTAGATGATGGAGTATAATTTAAAGTCTTTTCATTAAGTGATGACGGATTATCTCAAGCGATCAAGAAGTATGAACAAGAACAACGTCTAATGTAGTTCTTCCAACTGTGAATCAGGAATATTTCCTCTATACATAAGTGTTGTTTCAGTTAAACCATCAGCTCCTCCCTCTAAAGAGTCTTCTAATCTTGCTAACTGCCAATCTCGGCATAATGGCTCCAAATCATGTCACGTGTGTTATTTTTGCCACAAGACTGGACATCTTGTTGATTGATGCTTCAAGTTACACGAATTCCTGCTAGGATCAAAGACTAAAGGTGCTGCAAACTCCTCTGTTTCAACAAAAGTACCTTCTTCTTCATTTCTATATGTTGTTCCTAGTTTATCTGTTGATCGGTATAGTCAATTACTAGCTTTCCTTCAGCAATCATCTACTTCTTCCACATTGACTGCACCTCCCAACTTTTGTAACTTTCATGGTATTTCATGTTTCTCTTCATCTTTACAGTCTTCATCGACATGAATTGTATTTGACTAGTTCATATGGATAGTTGATACGGGCGCTAGTGACCATATGTGTCACAATTTGGATTTCTTTATTAACTTGCATACTCTACAACATCCTATACATATTTCTATGCCCAATGGACATGCTATTTCAATTACTTTGGCAGATCTATTTGAGTATCTTTTGAAATTTTTTTGACTGATGTGTTATTTGTTCCGATCTTCAAATTCAACCCGTTGTCTGTCCATAAGCTTACTGCTCACTTGAATTGTACTATATGCTTCAATGTTGAGTTGTGTCCATAAGCTTGGTAAGGTTTATAACATGTTATATGCATTCACAACACCTCCATTTATCATCAATCATAATAAGCTGGTTACAACAAAGCCATTGCCATCTTTTGTTACTATGCATTCAGTTTCACAATCTTCAAATGATAGCCTTCTTCATTGTCGACTAGGCCATCTTCCTTTTTACAAGCTTAAAACCATTTTTAGTGACATAAATAAATTAAGATGGTTTATCTGCTTGTGATGTATGTGCTAAAGCTATATACCACAAAGCTTCTTTTTAACATAGTTCTATTACTACAACTTCTGCTTTCAATTTGATTCATGCAGACACTTAGGGTCCATACAATGTTCGCACTTATAATAGTTTTTAGTACTTCTTAACCATTGTTGATGATTTTACTCGTGTTACTTGGACTTATCTCTTGAAATTTAGAAGAGATGCATTTTCCATTCTTTAGAATTTTATACAGTTAATACAAACTCATTTTGGGAAGTTTGTAAAAGTTGTAAGGAAAGATAATGCTCCTGATCTTGGAGTCAGTATTGCAGGTGATGCATTATTTAAATCTAAAGGCATTATTCGTCAGAGATATTGTGCATATATACCTAAACAGAACGGTGTGGTTGAAAGAAAGCGCAAGCATTTATTAAAAACTGCAAGAGCCTTATTGTTTCAATCATTTGTGCCTATCAAATACTGGGGAGAATGCATACTCACCTCAACTTATCTTATCAACCATATCTCATCCAAACTTCTCAACCATAAAACCCCATATGAGTGCATGTTTGACAAACCTTCTCTTTATTCCCACATAAGAACCTTTGAGTGCTTACATATCCTACAACCACTCCTAGAGAAAGAACAAAGTTAATGCCCAAGCCTCTTCCTATGTGTTTCTTGGCTACCCAACTGACAAGAAAGCTTACAAGCTTCTATGCTTAACCACAAATTAGATTTTCTATTCTAGAGATGAGACTTTCCACGCGCACATCTTTCTTTTAAAACCCCATCCCTTTCACCACCTCTATATTCTTACATTCCCTTTCCACTCAGTGATCTTCATGGCACTTCATCCCAAGCCTCTCATCCTCAACCTTCCTCCTCATTACAACCTCAACCTTCTATCTGAAGATCACTTAGAACATCTCATCCTCCTTCGTATAGACTATCATTGCAACCTTGCCTCTGTTGTCCCTGCATTCTCCTTCAGTGTTCTTTCATCATTCTCATAAGCTTTTTTTTTGTGTCATTTGGCTCCTTTTAGTGAGCTTTGTTGCTACGAAGATGTTGTAGTTCATCCAGAATGGAAAGAAGCTATATATGCAGTTGGAACTAGATGCTCTTAATTTTAACAAAACATGGGATATTGTTGATTTACCTAAAGGTAAGAAACCTATAAGCTCTAAATGGGTATATAAGCTGAAGTTTAAATTTGATGACACTCTTGAAAGGCACAAGGCTAGGCTTTTCATAAAGGGCCATACTTAGAAGGCAAGCATTGACTATCAAGAAACTCTTTCCTGTTGCAGAAATGACAACCATCGAAAGCTTAGTTGTTGTTGTTGCAATCAAGAAAGCTTAGTTGTTTTTCCATTATATTACCAACTTGCAGATCAATCCACCGCAAAATTCTCTCTTTTTTTTTTTCATGAGCTTCCTCCACTTCCATGATGCATTTTTTCGATTTTCATGTTCCCAAAATTTGTCCCCCGCAAGTATTTTTCTTGAATGACTTTCACCCAAATGTTTTCAGGTTCTGCCAAGATTTTCCACAAGAGTTTCATTTATAATGCTTTATTCATGTCTCTTGATTTCTTGAGTCCTAGACCTCCGAGATGTTTAGGTTTACATATCTTATCCCATCCAATAAGAGGTTTGTAGCTTCTATCTTTGTTCCAGAATAATGATCTGTTGATTTGATCTAGTTCCTTATGTATTTCCGTCGGTATGTAGCATCAAATTGTGCATCATATATGGTTTCGTAGAAAGATTTGATCCAATGAAAACCGCTCTACAACCTTTGCTTTCCATTTTGCAAGTTGAGCGGTTGTTTTACCAATTGTTTCTTCAAATGTTTTTCTATTAACTCTTCCATTGATAATTGGATAGCCCAAATATTTTTCAAGTGTATCTAGTTTGTAATGTGAAGTAATCCTTGTATGCTTTATTTTTGTTGGTTTGGAACTCTTGAGGTCACTTGAAATGCCGACTTACGAAAGTTCACTTTCGGTCCTAATATACTACAATATTCGTCAATTACTTTTTTTAACTTGAGTGCAAGATTCTTGTGATGCTTTTATGAAAACATTATGCCAACTGCGAAAGAGAGGAAGGGGATTCGAATCCCTGATCTCAGGATTTCGAAACCAAAATTTTTTCTAATTTAAAAGAATAGGAGACGACACGTCATTAAAAAAGGAAAAATGACTTAAAATAATATCATCTATCAAATATGAACAAAAAATAATACAAACAAAATAAAAGTCTCAAAATAATATAAACTATCCACCTATAAATAAAAAATAATACAAACTTTAAAATCAACAAAAAAAATAATTCAAACTATTAACTTTTGAGTTAAAACAATACGAACTTTTGATTTGGGCTAGGAGAAGAACAAAAACAAAACATTATTTACCAAAATTAAAAAAATGTGTATACGTTCACACTTTGCACATCGCCTTTATTTTTAAATACACCAAAACCACTATTTATTTGTCCAACTTTATAAAAACCCACTTTTTATTTTAAAATTAAATAAAATTACACCCACTTTATCCATAATTAGTAATAATAAAAAATAGAAGGAATTCATATTGAATGATTGAAATTCGACCAAAAAACGCTCTCCTTTGGGGCTGAACAAAAACATCTCCGATCACTTCATCGGAGGTCGAATACCACCTCTTCGAAGGCTAATAACCCCTCTTCGAAGGCCAAAAACCAAACTTGTCGGACCAAGGCCACAGGCCTGCCCTCCACTTGTGCCGCCGGCTTCTTCCCATGGTTGGAGCCACCGCGCCATTCACTGTACAATCCTTCTTCCTTCTTCCCTCTTCCCTTTCGGTGAACTCCTGTTCTCCGTTCTGGGTGGGTTTGGATCGGGGCTTGTCTTCTTCGACTGCCCCTGGGTGGTGCTGGTTGGAGTTGTTTCCTGCCCCCATCCTTTGATACTCAGAGATCTCCATCTTCCCGCCTCACCTCATCCCTCCTCCTCTCTTCTCGGTGGCCTCTTGGTGCTGGGTGGTTTTGGATCGTATCCCCCTGTGATTCGTCGTCACCTATCTCTTTTTTTTTTGCCTCCCCGTCGCCTCTCCGCCTTCTGCGTTTGGTGGTGATCCGCTCCCTCTATGGTTTTCACTCCCAATCGACCGGCCTTGAAGATCTATCTCTTTGGGGCTTTTGTTGATTTGGGGTCTAGGATCTCTTTCCCAGTATAAAACTAACCCAATTTGTTCTGCTGGCCTCCGGTGTTCTTGTCTCTTTCGGTCATCGGCAGGAATTCCAGGGCACTCTGAATCTGGCGGTTGTTCCTGGTTCTTACACCCTCGGCCTCTCTCCGACCGTGTTAGACGGGGCGCTCCCCCCTCCGCTTGGTTTGCCTGGAGAGGCCGCTGATTTCGGCTCTCCGACGCCCTCTACGGTGGTCTAATTCCAGTCTTCTTCCTTGGCTGGAGTTTTCTCCATTGGCGTGGGATTTGCCCCGAATAACTTTGCTTTGGGCCCAAGGGCCCGTGACAGCCCACCACACACAATTAAAAAAAAAACCTGTTTATTTCTTGCTTTGGGCTCAAGGGCCCGAGGCAACCCACCGGAGTATATACATACATGTTTATATATATATTTATATATATACTGTTGTAGGAGACAATTAATCATCCTAGGTAAATAGATAAATTGGATTGGGGCCCAAGTCAATTTATCTATAGCAAGTTTTATCTATATATGATTTTATATATAGGTGATTTATTATAGATGGTTTTATCTATAATAGGTCTAGATAAGGTAGGTTTTATCTATATCTAGGTTTTTCTATAGGAGGTTATACCTATATGGACTCTATTATAAATAGAGGGAGTAGGGTTGAATTATGAGGTGTCCGTGTATCAATCAAAGCATCACAATAATAAGAAACCCTAGCTGTAGAGAGGTTTTTCTCTGCAGGGTGTTCTGCGCAGTTCTTGGCAGAACACGGAAATCCTTTGTGTCCTATTGTTCATTCTCCTTCTCTTTAACGGTATTCACTCGTGGAAATTCACAACAATTGGTATCAGAGCCAGGTTAGACGATGACATCCGGTGCGAAATTCGAGGTTTTGTGTTTCGATGGCACTGGAAATTTCGGTCTTTGGCAACGACGAGTGATGGATCTGCTGACTCAGCAAGGAATGTTGAAGGGATTGAAGGAGATAAAGCCTGAGGCGGCGAAAAATGACAAATGGGAGAAGATATAAGAGAAGGCATCGTCGGGTATTCGTCTTTGTCAGGCGGATAAAGTGATATACCACATGATTGACATAGAATCTTTGAAGGAGATTCGGGTTCGATTGAAGAAGAGGTATATGTCAAAGTCTTTGTCCAACAAGTTGTATCTACTGCAAAGATTGTCAAGATGGAAGATGGTGCAGGGTACCGGACTGGTGAAGCATGCCACCAGTAGGAAGTTCAAGAAGCGCCACTTGGACTTGATCAACACCACTTGATGAGATTTAAGTGAGGAGCCCCAGGGAGCGGAGCACGGGAAGACCTGGAGCAGACAAGGTCCTAAAGATGTCTCTGTTCGTTGTTATAGATAGATTATTTGTCTAGGTGGAGATTGTTGTAGGAGACAATTAATCATCCTAGGTAAATAGATAAATTGGATTGGGGCCCAAGTCAATTTATCTATAGCAAGTTTTATCTATATATGATTTTATATATAGGTGGTTTATTATAGATGGTTTTATCTATAATAGGTCTAGATAAGGTAGGTTTTATCTATATCTAGGTTTTTCTATAGGAGGTTATACCTATAGGGACTCTATTATAAATAGAGGGAGTATGGTTGAATTATGAGGTGTCCGTGTATCCATCAAAGCATCACAATAATAAGAAACCCTAGCTGTAGAGAGGTTTTTCTCTGCAGGGTGTTCTGCGCAGTTCTTGGCAGAACACGGAAATCCTTTGTGTCCTATTGTTCATTCTCCTTCTCTTTAACGATATTCACTCGTGGAAATTCACAACATATACATATATAGATATTTAAATTTATATATATAAATATATTAATAACTTGCTTTGCAAGGTTTAATAACCCTCGTTTTTCTAGTAATGAAATATGTGTCTTGATTGACCGGTTTTCGAGTGTTTCTTCTTCGCGTTGCGAGTGGTTCTGTCTGTGGTGGTCCTGGGCGTTCTTCTAATTGGTCGGGTGTGCAGCGTTCGGAGTCGGGACATGTTGGGGACGTGGTAGTGTGTTTGGGGCGACTCCGTATCCAGGAGAGTGGTCCTTGGAGTTTCGTCTTCACTACCCACAGGAGTTTGAGTCCGGCATTTTCGCCGATCTGCGGTACTTTCTTTGGGTGGTGCTTGGCTTCGTTCTTCACGGACATCCTCAACTTTTCGGTTTTAGTTTCTGCCTAGGTTCCTTTCTTTCAGAGTGCTTGTTCGTGTTGAGTCCGCCCTTTTTCTTTTTGTTCGGTTTATTTGTATGTTCGACGGTTCTTCCGTCTGCCGACTTGTCGGCCTCTCGAGTTTCAGGTATGTCTGAGCTCGAATTATTACTTAATCAAAAAGAAAAGTAATAATAAAAAAATAGAATCATAACTTAGAATTCATATAATTTTGTATAATTTTTAACAATTGGGGTTGTATTACACAAAGTTGGACAAATAAATATTGTGTTTAATCTATTTAAAATATAAAAGGTGGATTTGTGTAAAGTATGACTAATTATATATTTTTTTATAATTTTGATAAATAAAATTTTGTTTTGAATCTTACCCTAAATCCCTAATTTAAGTTCAAAAATTTGTATTTTTTTAAGTTGAAAATTTATAGTTTGTATTATTTTTAGTTGATTTTAAAATTCATATGAATAGACTGATAGTTTGTATTATTTCAAAACTTTTTTTTATTTATATTATTTTTTGTTCAAACTCAATAGTTGGTATTATTTGTTGTAATTTTTCCTTCAAAATTTTTTCCAAAAAGAAAAAGAATTGAATAGATAGAGATATATTTCCGCCTTATCCAGTGGTTGCCTCCAGGCTCCATTCCAGTGGAGAGCAGAGAGAGAGAGAGAACCCTCCATTGCAATCCCCAACCCAATTCCTGCTTTGTGTTGCAGAATCCCAACGATGCTTTCAAGCCTTTCACTCTCTTCCTCCAATCTTACCCCCTCCCTTCCCAACCTCACCTTCTCCTCCCTCCCCAACTCCTCCTTCCATGGCCTCCGCGTCGGCTTCCTAGGCGGCGCCCCCGTTGCCGGCGGTCAGGTTTCCGGACGACCTCGGGCGGCTTCCGTTGTTATGATGGCCAAGAGAGAAGAGGAGCTCAAGGAGATAAGGGCCAAGACCACCGAAGAGATCAACGAGGAGATTGTCGACCTCAAAGGCGAGCTCTTCTTTCTCCGTCTCCAGAAATCGGCTCGTGCCGATTTCAAATCCAGCGAGTTCACTCGCATGCGTAAACGAGTACGGTTTCCCTGTCTTGTAATTTCTGTTGATACTTTTTTTGAGTTTCTGATTGTTGCTTTGCTAGGACTGGTGTGCCATTTCTCACATTGAAATCCAAATATTAGGATTTTTGTGTTTTGGCAAAATTGGAGTCTCGGCCTGAATTTGCTCTACAAGTAGCTGTAATGTGTGTTCATTTGGGATGTAGAATGTTGAATATGTTGGAATGGGACTATATGGGAAGATGATGACCAACTTTACCAAATGCCAAATGGCTTTGAGATAATGAAGAAGATGAATGTTACTCACTACTGGATCCACAAAGCATTAGGGTTTCCCTTCCAGATGTAGTGTATTAGGATTAGGGTACCATTTTTACGCAAACCATAACCGAGCAGAATCACTGAAAATTGGCCTAGTTGGGATGTCAATCACCTTGATAACTGTTTTAGTTCAATTCTGATGTCTTTGAGAAATTGATTCGCCTTTCTTGTGAAGGGATATTATAGACCACCTTGATAGTTCTTTACTGTAACTTTATTTCTGTTTGGATAGCTGTTGCTGGATCAAGAGTGTTTTTATATCTATATCTATATATACATTATTTTTATTTTAGAAATTGCTATGATCGGGTTCGGGCATCCAACCATGCTATCATAAGATGTTCTACAGATAGCTGTTGAAGTTTCATTCATCAGTTTCTGTCATTCTGTAAATTACTGTCATGGTCCTCGTGCGTCTGTATTTTAATGTATGTGCATCCCTAACTTGAGTGAGTTCTTTTTTTTTTCTTTGCATCTAAACAACTAGATTGCTCGGATGCTTACTGTAAAGAGGGAAAGGGAACTTGAAGAGGGAATCAACAAGAGGTTGTCGAGAAAGCTTGATCGCCAGTGGAAGAAAAGCATTGTTTTCAGGCCACCTCCTTCCTTGCAGAAGCTGCAGGCTGAAGAGTCCTCCAAAGAAGCTGAGAAGTCTGCGTGAACATCAACAGCAACTTAACTCCATGTGCTGAGCCACGGAAACTCTTATCAAGCGTTTTTGGACACGTTAGATGAATGCAACTGCATTTTTTTTTAATTTTTTTTTTGTAATCCAACTAATCAAATGTGTAATGTTAATCTCATTGCCTTCCTATCTGTTGCATATTTCCTTCTCATGGATGAATTGACTTATAAGTTTGGGCGAAATTGTTATAATGGGCAGATCCAACCCGTAACCAGAATGGCCGAATGGGTCAGGTTTAACATTTAAAATCATTTAAAATATAAGAACGGGTCGCCTGTGTCGTGCATACCCGTAAACGCACCCAATGTGCGTTTATGCTCTCATCTGGTGGTTGCGCACCCGGGTGCGTATAGACCAAATTTTGAATTTGATCCGTTGGTTTATACGCATATAGGATGCGCATAGATCAACAACGTTTTCTAAAAGTCCTGTCAATGCGCCCAAACGCCCAGCGAATGAATGACCTACCAACATAGGAGGATGCTCGTGGTTGTGAACACCGTGTACCACCCTCACTTTTCAACTATCTCTAGAATACTCTCGACAATCCAACTCAAATTTGCACTTGCTTTTTTTTTTTCGTTCTTGTATCGAGATCGATATCTTCATCGTCTACATATGTGTCATTTCCAATAACCTGCCGACAACACCTTCGATACTTCCCATAGTGCTCACAAGTTAAAACTATTCTTGCATGCCTGTTATCCGAACTATTCCAAGATTAGAACGTGGCAATCACAAATTTTCTTCTACGAGCTTTCATATCAGGTCACGCTCTTGTGGTCGTGAAACTCACCGTACTATCTACTCATTCATTTATACCATTATGGATCTACAAAAAATAAAGAAAATTATTCTCTAATTTCTTCTCCTTGTGCTAATTTAATCTAAGGCCGAGCAATCATCTAATCTAAATGAATATCATTTCAATTCTTCTATTTTCAGAAAATACTAAAGATAAATGCTAAATCAATACGTCTCCGACCTCTAAATGAATATCGTTTCGTTTAATAATAGACTTAAAAGCGCTCAAATAACAAAATGAAACTAACATACTCGTTCGTTCTCTCCTTCTAATCTAATAAGAGGCTAATCAATAGCCTAATCTAAATGAATATCATTTCAATTCGTCTATTATCATAAAATACTAAATCAACAATCGAATCTAAAAGAATATAATTTCATATAATTTTTTTTTGATTAGGTAAAAATTCGAAGGTCAGACAGGCCTGACTCATCGAGAGGCCGACAAAGTCGGCAGACGGCGAACCGTCAAGCGTACAACCTAAAATACAGAAATACAAATAACGACTGAAATGAAACAAGCAGAAATAAACTCTACAACAAGACGATCCAAAAAGACCAACTCCAAGAAAGCTGAGGAAGCCGCCGAAGAACGAAGCCAAGCACCACCGAACAGTGGCACCGCGGGCCAGCGGTACAGCAGGACTCTATCTCCTGTGGGTAGTGCAGACGAACTCCAAGGAAACTCAATCCTAGATACGGAGACGCCCTGAGCGCACCACCACGACCCCAGCCAGTCCCGACTCCAGACTCCACACCCCCCAACCAAGCAGAAGACCTCCAAGAAACATCGGAAGCAGAGCCGCAAGCTGCTCGAACAAAACGCCAACAAGATTTAACCTACAAGAATATCGTCAAGCCCTTGCGGGATTTACTCAAACCCTTTCGGGATTTATATATATATAAATATATATATATATATATAACAAATTTTTAATTGGACATTGGAAATATCAAAATGGCGAACAACAGTGCAAAGCCAAAAGAAACTTTTGATTAGCCTTGGCGTGCAAGGAATAACAATAAGCTTCCACGCCAAGGAGGAATCGAGATGCTTGTGCAGACGGCAACGACTATGGATGTCGTCGACGGAGACAACCACCGACAAGGCACCCATGGTGCACCACTGCACGCCAAGGACAACCCATAACCAGTAGGACGGACGGTCACCACCAACGACGAAGAGGAGTATAGAAACCATCTGAAAGATGGGTTTGTGATTATTTTCGGTTGGAGATTCCTTATCAATATATTTGCAATGCTGCGTAGGAGCTGGTTGAAGCCCATTAAGGGATTTGCATAGAAAAAAATTAACACAAAATTTGAAAGGCCAGGATGCAAAAGGAGGAAGGAGGACAACCGATCACCGGCCCGACCTCAACAACTCCCCGAAAACGAGCCCGATGAGAAAAGCGGTAGCACATGGCGGTTTTACCGCTGATCAATGGACGAGGGGTGGAGGCAAGACTGTTTCAACTCGACGAATCGAGTCGAAGAGCAGTTCGCCGGAGGTGACGCGAGGCTGGCACGAATGGATCCGGGAGAGATGAGACCCAAAACGAACATGTGGCCAGTGGCGAGGGAGTTGTCAAAGGCGGCGCCATAAGGGGCGGTGGCCGAAACCATGGCCCGCAAAAGAACGCCTCTAACAAACTCGATTACAACCTGAAATGCAGAAGAGGATTCCACGAATTGATTATGAGAAGAGAGAATCAATTTGGGTGAGCAAACAGGTGTACGTAAACAAGATTTAGGGGTTTTGAGGTTTGTGCTCAAGAAAGAATTGGGGGCGCGTGGTGATTAACACCAGCGCGTTCTCCATGTCCCCAAAGGGGTTTTTTTAAGAGAAGTTCTTTTTGGTACATATAATTTCGTATAATATAACTACACTTAAAAGCGTTCAAATAATAAATTAAATGAAAGAAACATACCCGTTCGTTCTCTCCTTCGCTATCGAATCTATCTTCCATAATAGGCATATTTTAATATTTTGAACGAGGGAAATGATTGAGAAGAGAATATTTGATTGTGGGTGAGAAAATGGTATATGAAACTATGAATATATAGAGTGGAGGGAAAGTCGTTGCAAGCAACGATTGTTTTTACTTTTACGCATCCAGAGTGCACAGAATAAATAGCCGATGGGTAATGTGTGCGCACACAGGGTGCGCATAAAGATTCAGTGGCTAAATTCAACCCCCTTATGCGCACCTACCGAACCTATAAATTGGCTCCATTGTCGTCCATTCAAAGCAAATTCAATGGCTTCCTCTATGAACCTCATTCCACGATCTTTCTACAGGATCATCCTGAGCAACAACCTCGCAGGCTTGTACAACTATATATTTGATGATTTCCTCTGTTTACAGATATTTAACTCCATTTTTTTGTTTTTGTGCAACGACTCCCTCTATTGTTCGGAAATGAGTACGAACACACGTTGGGATAGTATGCCTTCCTTAGGACCCTTATCGAGGATGATTTTGACGTTAAGGTCATGGTTGACATGAATGATCATTAATGGTTCACGTGTAGATGGAATGAATTCGCATCATTTTATCACCTTCATGTTGGGTCAGTGCTGATTTTTACGTATGAGGAGAACTCTCATTTTTTGGTGACTATTTATGATGGGACGGGCATGGAGGAGGACTATAGTGAAGATGGCCCAGAGGAAATGTAATGGGGATCATTCGTATTAATTCAATGCAACGTATGTGTAATAGTGTTAGTGGCCCTTTTTTCAACTTCCATTTTGTCTGGTCATATTGTTGTATTAATTTCAGTTGTTGTAATATCATTTTCAATTATCGTGAATATATTGGCTTGGATGAAAGTTCTACAAACAGTACATAGAACAACTGGACATAAACTTACTTTGGAATAAAACAACCACATAAACTACAACCAATCGACAACAAGTATAAAAAATACATAGAGGAACTTCATATTGTAATTTTAAGATAAAATAGAAAATTATTTTTTACTTGTATGCACCTTGGGTGTGTATAAGAAATAGTCGTTGTTTATGCGCACCCTGGGGCAAAAATTTTGCATATAAGGGTGAAACACACCCAGGATGCGAATAAGGGTGAAACACACTCCACGTGCATTTTCGGGTGTGCAACTTACCAATCCAATCCAATCGAAGCACTCACCATAAGCTAATATGGAAGAGTCAGCAACGATGCATCAATCCACTAAAAACAACAAGTCATGCTCAATCGCCATCAAGCCCACCAAGAGGACAATGAGTTCTACACACCTCCTTGGAATCCTTAATCTCTTTCCTCTCTTGATTCTCCCACCACATAACCTTCATATCCTCTTAAATCATTCGCATTCAATTCAACTATCGTTGACTCCCTTCTCCAAAATTGACCTTGACTCTATTGCTTTCTCCATCATTGACCTTGAAAACTCGTAGAGAACTCGTTCCCCTAACACTCCTATGAGGTTTGCACATCTCTCCAAACGGTGTCAGACTTGAAAGATTTACTCAACCACCTCTCAATGCTACTATTCCCAAGGAAGAAATTCTCATTCAAAAGCTAAATAGAGATATAGAACCTACCTAACGCTATCGAGAAGCGAGAATTGGAAAAATCAAGATCGGACTTGGAAGAGAGAACATGTTTCTCTATTAGGGATTCATATTCAAATGGGTTGAGAAACAAGGAATGTGAGATTTTAGTGGAGAGATTTGAGGTGAAGAAGTGGAGGAATTTACTATTTCGGATCTCAGTTCATGCGATGTTAGCCT
This sequence comes from Persicaria maculosa, assembly GCA_963922045.1. Taxonomy (NCBI): domain Eukaryota; kingdom Viridiplantae; phylum Streptophyta; class Magnoliopsida; order Caryophyllales; family Polygonaceae; genus Persicaria; species Persicaria maculosa. The sequence goes on from OY998271.1 coordinate 43,207,999, forward strand.
TATTGGTATTCCATCAATTGATCAGAAAGGCTTTATCCGTTTTAGTTCCTATTTGTTGAGTTTTTTCTGTATTTATACAACTTGAGTTGACGTCGACAATTGGGGATTTCGATGATGCCAATAAATCGGAGGTGATTAATGAACATATAGAGGGGAGTTATGGCCTTCAAAGACATCCAATAACTCAAGAAGGCATCAAGAATGAGAAAAAGGTGTTGTTGTGTTCCACAAGATGGGAGGCAGAGACCGAAAGCTAGGTAATATTTGAGCTGACACCTAGAAGCCAAGACACCTAGAGCAGGGTATGACCCATGTGGGTTCTCACAAAGCCCAACGTGGGCTTGGAGGCTCAACAACCTGTTCGAGGTCTTTTGATGAGTTTACAAACTGGGGTTTAAATTTCAACTTTATTATTTTTTATTGTTAGTAATTCATATGTTAGTTGGAATTTATAATTAGTAATTTTATTTTTGACGAAACCCATTTTGAGAATTACGTGGTTACGAGCTTTGAGATCGAGTCGAGCACGGACAACTCCGAGTAATCGGGCTTACTTGAGATGTTGGCCCAGGTTATGGCGCACATAAGATAATCTTGTCGCGCATCCCAAGTAAGCCTGATCATTCAGAGTCGTTCGCGCTCTACTCGGTCCCAGAGCCCGTAGCCACGGGATTCTAAAAACAGGTTTCATCAAAAATAAAATTACTAATTATAAATTTCAACTAACATATGAGTTACTAAAAATAAAAAATAATATAAGTTGAAATTTAAACCCTAGTTTGTAAACTCATCAAAAGACGTCGAATAGGTTGCTGAGCTGCCAAGCCCACATGGACTGTGTGAGAAACCACATGGGCCATATGCCAAGCCCATATGGGCTGTGTGAGAATCCACATGGGTCGTGTGAGCACCCGAGACCACTATGTAAGGCTTCTTCAGCATCCATGAACATTCAAAACTTGCCTCTAATGAATCGTATTCACCGAAAACTCCAAAATGAAAAGACATGGATCTAGGGAATAGAATGCTTCCCAAAAGTGAAAAACTTTCTTTGAAAATTGGTGATGGATGGTCTACCAACTAAAACGCATCTTGTTATGAAAGGTGTGACAATCCCTCTCACATGTATCTTTTGCAATAACGTGATGGAAGATGTATAACATATTTTTACCAAATGTAAGAATTCACTTGAACTTATCAAAAGAATGGACAATGGTTTGAAAATGTTAATAACTAGAGTAAGTGCACAATATAAGATTCTCAATCAAGTTATTTTGAAAATATTTTCAGCTATCTCTATGACTCAAACCTCCCTAGCAACATTTAAGTTCGGGATTTGGGCTTTAAGAAATAAAATAGTGTCAGGCGACCAAAGTTTCACAAACTCACATAAACAAGAAGGTTATCTCATACGACAACTACATAATTGAAAACTATCAAAAACAAATATATTAGGAGGAATAAGGAATCAAATAACCGGTAACCACACTAAATTCTAGAAAGGAAACAAATATTAGATGGAAAAAACCATCGAAAGGTGTGTTCAAAATCAATTTTGATGGAGCTTTATTGCCTCCAGGGGAAGTTATGACGCGTTTCGTTATTTGCAACCACCTTTAAAATGTTCGGGGGTGCAATGCTTTGTTGTGTGGCCCTATTCTGGCATTGATTTCAGAAGTGTTGGCTCTTTAGTTGAGTTTGGTTTTTGCGAAAAAGTCGGGATTAATATGGATTGAGACTGAAAGGGAGAATTTTATTGTTATCAACTCTATAAAAGGCTGTTGGAAATGCTTTGGAGAGATCGAGATGGTGATCGCGCACATCCTCAGCTTGATCCAAGGATTTGCTGATGTTCGGTGCAGCTATGTCTTCTGTAGTTCAACTAGGTGGCGGACAAAGTGACACATCTTCAGTTTTCGATGGAAGGTGCTTCAATCGTCACTCACCCAGAGCTCCTTGCTCTCATTTTGAAAGGACACTATTGAATGGTGGGTCAGCACTGAGTAGGGCCTGTCATCTTCTAAATTCTTTCCTTGGTAAAAAAAATGGACCAACCATAACTGAACCGGATTTAAACCGAATCGAATCTAAGATGATAGTTTAGTCTTTGGCCCAAAGAATTCAAGAAATTAGTTTTTGGGTCAATTTAATTTGGTCTAAATGACCATAACTAACAATGTCTATAATGTCTATAGAGTAGTTGTGAACCCGATTTGTAACAAACAAAATTGAACTGATTCCATCAATTGAAACTGCATTGTGTCCTTGTAGAGATTTTTTTGTTAGTCTCGTATATTTGTTTTTAAAAGGAAAGTAATTTGATACATAATAGAAGACAACAAACTTTTCTTTCTAGTGTCGAAAAAAATCATTGGTATTTAACTTAGTTTCGTCTCTTCGCAAAATGTTTTTGGTTTAGTCCACCTCACAATGTGTCGACCTAATAAAAAGATATATCATTTTTGAGATTCAAAGGAAGGAAAGTCTCAACCAACTTACTACACGCTCTACATTTTCTCTGTAAAATGTTTGTTTTGTTTTGTGTTCAGTTTATGCCAAGTTTTCATTCTCTCGGTATTTACAGCTAGATATATAGAGTTGGCAAAACATGGCTCAACCCGACTCACCCAAACACAAATCCAACCCGCACCCCAAATTCTAGGATCATGTGTAACTTGAACCCAAACCCAATTTGACACATTTTGACCGATGCCCAGTTTGACCCGAATCTAGACCAACTAGACTCAACTCATACCCGATTCATCCTTGTAATTATTATAATTTGATCATTTTAAAAGATATCAAATCACATATAATTAAAAATGATAAAAATAAATTAATAAACTTAATTAATAATCAATAATTCAGATAACAAAAAAATAATTATCTTTTTTTTGAACAAGAAAGAATTTGGCAGCTAACTCGGTTAGCTGGCCAAGGGCATCCTTTCGGATGATACTGCGAACCCGATATAACCAAAACAAGAACAAGCTCAAAATTAATCTCAGCCCGAACTAATCCGAGCACATAATATACGCAATTTGATACTCTCTCCGTTTACTTTTATTTGTCGTTTACTATTCACGCACGTTTTCTTAAGATGATAAAAACTATATAAAATATTAATTTTTTAATAATTTCATATAGTAATAAGTATAATATTATTATAAAAACTATTAAAAATTAAATATTTTATATAATTTTTATTACTTTAAAAAATGCATATAAATAATAAAGAAACAATTAAAAGTGAATGGATGGAGTATTCACTGATGACGAAGATATTATTACCCGGACCGAACCCAATCCAACCCGTCCGTCCGCCCAGTTTCCGGCTGTTGAGTCTATCTTGATGTTATATGTATTTGATGTTATATTATATGTATGATGGAAGACAAAGAAAGGTAGTATTTATTTTATACAAATATCAATTAGATTATTTATTGGATTTTATATTTAAATTGTTGTTGGAGATTTTGTGCAGGATTTGATTTGGTTATTGAAGATTTGAGGTTGACTTTCTAGAAGCTTCTTTGAAGATCTTGTGGAGCAATCTTCAAATTCAAAAGGTTGTTGGTTTGTTGAGATCTTCAAGAGATTTGGTTGAACCAATCTTTGGTTGCCTTCAACGTTTCAAAACAAACCATCACAGTCAAGGCCTTACTGAAAGCCAAAACCATGGTTTCCAGGTTTTGGTAAGACCTTACTAGTTTTGATAAGGCCTTACCAATACTGTGCAACAGCTTTATACGACCTGTTTTTTATGAGCTTATTTAATGGGCTTTTAAATCCGACTTTATTTGGACCAATATTTTATTGGGCCAAATTTAATTAAAGGCCAGTGGTTAATTTCAGGCTTCGGGATATATTTTCATATTTGTTTTATGTATTTAAATTCTATCTTATCTAACCACATATATGAATAGCTTTGTTTGTTGAGATTTTTCAGGGGTTTTGGTTGATCTTTTCCAGCTGCCTTAAACGTTCAAATTCAAGTCATATCCCAGGCGTATCCAGGCGTAGCTTCTGGAAGGAATTTTCAAACGTTGAAAGCTTCTCCCCAGCGGATCTTTAGCAACGCCTTTCAACAACCTTGGAGCCCTTTTTCAAACGTTCAATTCACTTCAAGGGGCTGGCCTTTATAAGGAGATGAAGAGGATGGGAGTATATACGAGCTTCAACATCAGCGCTTAAAGTTTCTCCTGCAATCCTTTGTCTCCTACAACACCGATCTCACATCTCTCCTTTCTTGAGCGTTTTATTTCTTTGAGAGTTTGTGAGGTTTACTTTAAGCTTCATAGTACAATTCATTTTGAGTTATACTTAGGGTTCTTTACCCAATCATAGAGGGTACTCCGGTATCCTTAGTTGCTTTATTTCACTAGAGCGTTTGGGCTGCTAGATAGGAAGTTAGTCTAGAAGAGGGAAGGTCTTCTAGAGGTTGTATCTAGGGCTCATAAGATAAAGTGAAATAAAGTTGTTGAATCCTACGGGTTGGATACCCTAGGCGGGGACGTAGGCGGTTGTGCCGAACCTCGTTAACAAGTCTTGTGTCCTTTACTTTCTGTTCGTGCTTGCCTTTCCTTTCGTACTTATTCGTTTCATTATATTAACTTGTTTCTGTTTTACAGATAAGGTCTTACCTCTGGCTGGTAAGGTCTTACAGTTTCTGCATTTTTGAAAAGTTGTCATACTCTATTCTTCTCCCTTTGCTAGAGTATTTCTTTGACTTTTATCTGCCTATTCCGCACTTCACCGGCCGTGGGCGAATGAATGGATATCACTTCCGGGCTGGGCCGAAAATACTGCGAGACGTCACTATGAAGGTAAGGCAACGCGCTTTCTCCATCTACCTTTCTGCTCTCTAGATTTCTGTGCGTCTGATAGAAAGATAAGAGTCCGATCGAAAGAGGAAGAAGCCATCACAACAACTCAAGGAGGAGAAGGAGTGGAAGACGACGACAATGTCTTCCAGAGAGCAGGTCAGGGCTTCTCACATACTCATAAAGCACCAGGGATCTCGTAGGAAGGCCTCTTGGAAGGATCCAGAAGGCATTGTCATCTCCACCACCACCAAGGAGGCCGCCATCTCCCAGCTCCAGGCCATCCGCGATGATATCATCTCTGGTAACGCCAATTTCGACGATGTCGCTTCTCGGATCTCCGACTGCAGCTCCGCTAAACGCGGCGGCGATCTCGGTGAGCCTCTTTCTCTCTGAATTTGTCTCCGGATTTGGTTTATTGAGCCATCACTTTGAGTACTGTTATCTTTTCATAGTTTGGTAAATTTTATCCTGGATGTCGATTTTTTATGTTTGAGATTACATGTTCTCTGTGACGCTTTTTTTTTTTTGAAACCCTAAGCATTGTTTTATTGAAAGCTTAGGTGTTGATGTAATATTTTTTCTGAATTTGGTTATTGAACGTAAAGCGATATCTCCTCTGGATCAATTGAATCAACGTTTTTCTACCCTTTCCTGTGGGAAAAGTAGAGCCTTGAGTGAATCGGATTAACTGCACAAAAAGCCAACTATCTTGAAATTGGTTGAATTTTTGGCAGCCTTCTTGTAAGCTAGCTAGCCAATTCATCACTTTATGTGTCTCTTGATGGATTTAGGAGACGCTGAAGTTCGGCCAAGGTTTTGCTGATGTGTATCTTAATTAGTTAACTGTTGCTGAATTAGTCTCTGAATTCTGCAATGATCCAGTGTTGATTCTCTAGTTCTGCCTTCAATTCCTTCTATTTTTTTTAATCCAACTTTAGAATTTTAGATGTGTTCTCTAATTCTGCAATGATCTTGAGTTGATGCTTTAGGCTCTGTTTTTAAACATTGAAGAATGCCTAATGGCTCTAATGACTTTCTAAGTTTCTAGTGTTTCAGTGATTTGTATTAGATTATGCAGGGAACCCCAGCAGGTTATTGAGCTACCTCTACTCAATAGGAACCATGAAATTTCATATCATTGCTCCTTGTTAAGCTATCACTGTTCTTTGTATATAACCCAGCAGTAAATATGCATCCTTAATTTTGTTCGGTTCCTCACTTTATGTAGACGATTTGGTTTTGGCAATATTCATTGCCTTATTGTCTCGAGGGGTTGTGGAGTGTGCATAATCATATAGTGTATGAATTTGCATACTTGATAGTAATTTTCTTATATTATGCAGAGAATCGAATTCAATGGATGCCCTAGCTGTGGGTGTTCTGCAGTTATAATCTCGTGATTTTTATGATCTCTGTATTACAAATTGGGAATATTGCAAGACTATGACCAACCACAGTGAACTAAAGATACAAATCAATTTTTATTTATTTTTATATCTTTTCTTCTTATACATTGGCATATGATTTGCAAGTGGCGTGTACGTTGACAAACATCAAACAATGATCATGATTAATGATGAATGATTGAATCAATCGCATTGGGCTTGACCCAAATTCTTCATCAATTCATGCTATCTGCAGTAACCCTGATATTTGCTTCTTGTAAATTATGAGTGGGAATGCTTACATGTTCATATTGTTGTTTTGATTTGGCTTCTTTTGTTTCCATGCAGGACCGTTTGGCAGAGGCCAGATGCAGAGGCCATTTGAAGAAGCTACTTTTGCTCTGAAAGTTGGCGAGATAAGCGGAATCGTTGACACCGACAGTGGAGTGCATATTATCAAGAGAACAGGTTGATCATCCATACATCAGCTTAGATCTATGAGACGACGTAGGGCTCTCTACACGAACCTCCTACACGAGCCTGTCTCATCCCAAATCTAAACTGGATTTTGAATGTTTGAAAAACTCTTAACCAGCACTGAGACTCTCAGTTGCCTCTGAAAGCATTCATTTGGAATTTCCTTTTCTTGTGAGAGTATTAATAATTGAAGTTCGATTTTTATTTACATGCAATTTGACTGCACTCAACATCTTATTACTTGATGTATCGCTAGATCGACCTTCCTCAAATCATTCTCTATTGAAATTGGTTTGATGTACTTGTGCTCCCCGAATTAATGTTGAATATTGGTCCTTAGCACAACTATATGTTCATACTAGTGACCGCGTCAAACTCGACACCTCCGGATGGTCCGATGACTCGAGCACGAGCTTGGAAGTTTCGTCAAGCCATGACCACACTCGTCACACGATACGCAGAGATGGTGGATGTTGAGACATCTCCGAGGATCGTCCATCGAATCGACGTCACAACAATGGATCTAGAAGACGGAGGGGAAGCTAGGACAGGCGCACACCCGTGCACCTAGGGCGTGCGGCTGTGCACTTGGCCTCTGCCCGTGCATCTATGGGTGCGTGACCCTGCATCTGGCTGCACGGGACGGCTGTGTCGTTGTAACTGTGTGGACCCTTTTGCTTATTTACCTATATCTTATATATATAGGGATTGACTCCGGTGAAAACCTCAAATTATAGTAAAAACCGTGAGGACTACTTTATACCTTGGTTTATTTGAAACCCGTGCTAAAAACCTCAATTACACAATGACTTTACAACTCAGTTCAACCTAAAAATCGTGCTAAAAACTCCAGTTTTAAAATAACACATTACTTTATATCTCGGTTAAACCTAAAAATTGTGCTAAAAACTCATGTTTTAAAATGACATTAGTGACTTTATAGCTCGGTTTTATTCAGAATCGGGTTAAAAACCGAGCTATAAAGTCACTAATGTAATTTTAAAACATGAAACACCCATATAGCGAGGAAATATCACATTTGTCGTTAGTCGGCGAGGAAATGTAATTTTGGATGAAAATAGTGAAAATGATTTTTGGGAGTTTTAATTTAAATATATTGAGTTTAAATAAATTATTTGAGCCGTTTTATAATTAATGGAGAGCATTTTTTTCCAAGTCAAGAAAATGTCGGCAAAATTTCTAAATGCCTAGAAACGTGTTAACCCTAACTTCATACATATATACGCAATCCGCTCCCTTGAAGAGCCAGCGCCGCTTCACTCCGTCGTCCCTCAGATCCAAAGGTCAGGGTTCCCATTGCATTCCTCTATCGTCCCTCTCGTCTGCTCATTGTTGAGTGAATATCAATCTTTCCTTCACTGTACGTATTTCTTCCCAAACACTTCAATTTCTCCCATGGTAGATCCTCTCTTGATCTCATCTCCTCTCTCTATCGTTGTTTATGTCGTGCACATCTAAAGACCGTGATAACATCGACATCTATGAGCAAGTCACCCGGATGTCTAAGCCGGGGTAGATTCCTGTTCAGCTAAAACTCATTGAGGCAAGAGCTTACTCTACTTCTCTCTCTTGGCGGGCCATCATCTTCGGACCTAGTGGCCGACGGAGCCACTGCCTTGACTACTTGCAGTCAAAACCAACGCCGCCTCCATCGAACAACCGACACCAACACAATTGCAAGGTCCGATTTCGAATATGTTGAACGATCAAGACCACCGTGCACCAGGAGACGCCGCCTCCATCGAGCTTCTCGTTGGGACTTTGTCAGGATTTGGGTTATAATTATTGAATTATTTGGTTGCTTGAGATTTATTTTCAAGATTTCATGAACTAATTGAGTTTGGTTTTCGATTGGGATTGCCTTTCAATTGAGTTTGATTTGACTTACTGTATAAATTAGGGTGAATGAACTTTTGGTTTATTTGGACCTTGTTTGCTTAAGTATCTGAATTATGTATTAGATCACTTTTGATTTGGGGTTTATTCTCCTTTTTTTTGTGATAAAATTTGTCTTTTTTGTGATAAACATTTTTGTCTCTAATAAAATCGACACAATTTAACGAGGAAAAAAATTAGCGATGAAATTGTATACATCGCAAAACATATTTCACAACTATTATATAATTCTTCCACTTGTTTTTTGACAAAAAAGTTTACTTTTTACGAAGAAAATATTTGCCGCTAAATGTTATTGCAAGAAAAAATGATTTCATCGCTAAAAAATTTTAGTGACAAATTTATTTTCCCTTGATAAACCTTTCCTTGACGAGCTTTTTGTGAGGAACATGCGACGAAATGCATTTCATCGCCGAATCGTTTTAGCGATAAAATATCAATTTTTAGCGATGAAAAAATTCCCCGCTAAAAGACATTTTTGTTGTAGTGGCGAGGTGGCTAGGCGGGTGCCTAGGTGGACTTAAAACAAACTTGATTATTTTCTTATATTTTAACGTATAACACATCTCAATAATTCATATAATGTAATAATAATGTACAATATCCCTCATAAAACCAAATTTACGGTGCTTAACTAACACTAAAGTAAATAAACGCAAATGTACGCATCCGGCTAGTGACTCTAAACCTTTTAAAACCCAAAACCATAGGTTTGACTCAAAAGCAAATACAACTCGACTTGGGGGATTGGTGACGTGCTTAAATGCTAAACTGATACTCGCCGACCTAGACAGGCCTAGGCGGGGAGTCTAGGCAGGGTTTAGGCGACACCTAGGCGGCACTTAGATGGATTTTCACTTAGAGACCCACCTAGGGTTAAAAATTCCTAGGTGCCTAGCTTGGCGCTAGGCGGATTTTATGTTTTATAATTTTTATAAAATCATATTGTAAAATAATCATTCTTTCATTTATATAAAAACATAAAACATGTATTTTCATCATGTTTTATATAAACATATGCTAGGAATTGTTTAAAACATAAATATAATTTTTGAAAATATTTTTTATTATAAATTGAAAATATAAATATGTTTTTATCACACATAAAGTAACACAAGGTTAGAGCTGAGAAAATCTGACCAGACCCGAGAAACCCGACCGACTCACCCGAACTCAAATCCATCCGAATTCAAAAATCTAGAGTCATCTGTAATCCGAACCTGAGGCCGAACCGACCCGAACCTAACCCAACTCAAATAAACCCGAACACAGACAAACCCGACCTGACCCAAACCCGACCGGACTATCAACCCGACTTGACTCCCGATTCGGCCCGACTTCCAACTCAACTGAGTTGGAGAGCTACTTTGGAAATTTTCAGTTTTTAACATTTCCCTCCTCATTTGTTAATAAAAATTCATTTCCCTCGTATCTGCTCAATAAAATTTCATTTCCCTCCTTTGTGAACGAAAAATAAAAATAGGTAGGTGTTAATTATTATTGTATATTTGTATAAGTTAATTAGTGTATAATATTGTACTCTAAATTATGATGTAAATTATTTAGACATGGAAGATAATAATTTACTAATTGTATAAGTGTATAATATTTGTATACAAGTGTATAAGTTAATAAGTGTATAATATTAGTATAATATACTCCAAAGTATAAACTATTGAATATTCAATCAAATAATTTAAAATGAATACAAATATGAAATCATAACTTCATTTAGTATTTAAGGGTTATATTACTTATATACTTTTATAAGTTTCATTTATAATTTTATACTTCGTATTACTTTGTATGTAAAAATTACATTAGGGAAGAGTCGGAAGACTTTATTATTATGGTGAAAAATATACCTAATAATTAAAGATGAAAAATCATTTTTAAAGTTTTATTTTGTTTAAAAACTTGAAAATATGAAAATGACATTTTCAAGTTTTTTTTTTGCCACTAGTAAAGAAATGCAATGTTTTTAAACAAAACAAAACTTTAAAAGGGCAAATACATATCAATTGATAAAACAAACTAATTAAATTAAAAAGATCTATATTAATCTTCAATATTAGGTTCCTTTACATTTCCCTCCTATTTCATCAAAAGAAATTCCTTTCCCTCCAATTTGCAACGTAGAAAATTAATCTCCCTCAAAGTTTAGTTTACTATAAAGTCAATACTCCGTACTCAATAGTGTATAGTGTATGTAAACCAATTTAGCCATATGGTTTTTGTTTCAATTTTAAAAATTATCAATAATAAAGTAGTGAATAAAAATAAAATGATGATTAAATCATTTAAAATATATAGACCCCGTTTGATTAGAAAATTAAATGAGACCGACCCAACTCTTGACCCGAAATCCGAATGAGCCCGACTCGATTTGACCAAAAATCCAAATGAGCCCAACCCCATTCCACCCAAAACCCGACCAAGCTGAAATTCATTTATACCGAATCTAAACTCGAACCGACTCGACCAATGACCAATTACAAATTTTACCCAAACTGATCCGACCCGTTAATAACCCCGATCCGAACCCGACCCGATCCGATCAATCGAATTGCGAGCTCTACACAAGGTCGTAGACTCGTAGTTCACTACTTCACTAGTTGGGGATACTCTAGTGCTATACTGGTAGGATTATTTATTTCCCTCGAAGGGACGAAGACAGACAACCCATCTTGCTCTTCTCTCTCATCAATGGCGACGACGAGCGATGCATCCAAGTCGGCCACCGCCGACAACGGCGAATCAATCGAGCGCGGGATCACTCCCTACCACAAGGTTGCCCTCGTCACCGGGATCACCGGCCAGGACGGTTCCTACCTCACCGAATTCCTGCTGAACAAGGGCTACGAGGTCCACGGCTTGATTAGGCGCTCTTCCAACTTCAACACCCAGCGGATCAACCACATCTACATCGACCCTCACAACGCTCACAAGGCCCGGATGAAGCTCCACTACGCCGATCTCACCGACGCCTCCTCCCTCCGTCGCTGGATCGACACCATCGCCCCCGACGAGGTGTACAATCTCGCCGCCCAGTCTCACGTCGCCGTTTCCTTCGAAATCCCCGATTATACTGCTGATGTCGTCGCTACGGGGGCTCTCAGGCTGTTGGAGGCCGTCAGATCTCACGTCTCTGCCACCGGTAGGAAGGATGTTAGGTATTATCAGGCCGGCTCGTCGGAGATGTTCGGATCTACCCCACCGCCTCAATCCGAGTCTACTTCATTCCACCCTAGGTCTCCCTATGCCGTCTCCAAATGCGCTGCGCACTGGTACACCGTCAATTACCGCGAGGCATACGGTAATTCCTTTTCGCTTCTCCTATTTCTGTTTATCTGTAACGATTTCGTGTTCTTTGATCGTTTAGCTTCTTGAATTCTGCATTTGGTGTATTTCATATCATTTGGTCGCCAATCTGAAGCTGTATTGGTCTACTGTTAAGTGGTAGGTTCCAATTTCATGATCTGGATCCACTAACTCTCTAATCAGAGAGAAATTGGTATGCAGATTATATTGTCAGCCATGAATATGCCTTGATCTGTTGCTAAGTTGAAGATCTTGCTGTGTGTGCTTTTTTAAGGGTAAAACCTTCATTTGATTTTACGAAACAAGGACTGTCTGAATAAAAATGAAGAATAATTCGAGTGTTTGATAATCTTGCCACTGAAGTGAAATCGGAAGTCTCATTGACCACACTGTTTCTGCTTTCTGAACAGGTCTGTATGCGTGCAATGGCATTCTGTTCAACCACGAATCTCCTCGCAGAGGAGAGAACTTTGTGACTAGAAAGATCACCCGAGCGGTGGGAAGGATCAAGATTGGTCTTCAGAGCAAGCTCTTCCTGGGAAATCTGCAGGCTTCAAGGGATTGGGGGTTTGCTGGAGACTACGTTGAGGCAATGTGGATGATGCTTCAGCAGGATAAGCCGGATGACTATGTTGTGGCAACAGAGGATTCTCACACGGTAGAGGAATTCTTAGAGGTTGCATTTGGGTATGTTGGTCTCAACTGGAAGGACCATGTGGTGATTGATAAGAGGTATTTTAGGCCGACTGAAGTGGATAACTTGAAAGGGGATGCATCCAAGGCAAAGAGGGTGCTTGGATGGAAGCCTAAAGTTGGGTTTGAGCAACTGGTGAAGATGATGGTGGATGAGGATATTGAGCTTGCCAAGCGTGAGAAGGTGCTCGTTGATGCCGGCTACATGGATGCTCAGCAACAACCTTAATCTGATCTTTTTTGTTCAGCAATTGGCAAGTAATGGCTTGAGTTTACAAACCTTTCTGAGCCATATACACACACAAAATCTATACTTCATTTGATTTCTAGATTTAAGTGATCCGATGAATTTTTTTTTTTTTTTTTTTTGATTAGGTAAGAATTCGGGTAGGAGTGTGTCCTTATCCGAAGGCATCCTGTCGGATGAGGCCAAGAAGGCCGGAATGAAGATATAAATCTGACCCCCTGGTCGTGTAGCTAAGGTGTGCAACCTTATCTGCTACACGGTTACCAATACGGGGAATATGTGATATCTTGATTGGATTAATTTGTTTCAGTAATACCTGGATATCCGACATAATCATTTCTGCTTCCCAAGGACAACTGGTTTTGGAGTTAAGGAAGTCCGTAATGATTTTTGAGTCTCCTTCAATGAGTAAGTTATTGATGCGTAGTTCTCTAGCCTTTTCCAGCCCCAATCTCAGGGCAAGGGCTTCTGCCATGAGAGGGGATTGACCACCGTTGGCATTACCCCCAATACTAATAGGTTCACCGCAGGAATCCCTGATGATGAACCCAGTAGAGCTTTTGGAGTTTGATATGAAGGAGTCATTGAAGTTAAGCTTGTAGGTACCCTGTGGTGGCTTCTTCCAGTGAGGATTTTTGTTTTTGGATTTTTTATGACCTGGTCTCTTTGTCTGTGAATCAGAGTCCTCTATGTCATCAATGTTCCATCTTTTGGCTCTATTTCATTCATTAATGTTATCTCTGATCATTTTCCGGAATTCCTGTCGGGATGGAATTTTCTTATTTCTGAATATAGCTTGGTTTCTTACAAACCAAACCGTCCACCATCTAATAGCTATATATTTTCTCATTTCTGATGACAGAGTGTAGCCTATTGTAGATAGGATGTGATCCATGTTTCTATCTTCTTGTAATAAGTGATCCGATGATCATCCTGTCTGGTAGATGCTAGATCCGAGTTTACAAACCTTTTTTTTTTTTTTTTTACCTCTGAGATAAATTCGCTTGGATAATCTTTTTTTTCTTTCGAAAACCTAATGTACTATTTAACACAATCCAAAAGTAAATTGGGTGTCTGACACCCTCCTTATATCTCCGGATCCCCTACAACACATACATACTCCCCTCCCTACTCCACAAAAATATTTTAACATTTATTTTATCTTAAAAATAATTATAAAAATTATATTGATATTACTAACACCTATTTTAATATATTTATAAAATTTTATTTTAAAAAATCACATTTTAAAATTTTTAATAATTGTATTTTCTTAAATATTGCCTTTTTAATTTTTAAAAATGGTAAAATATGATTTTTTAAAATTTTTTTAAGATAGAAAAAAATGTGAAAATATTTTTGTGATGTAGGGAGGGGTGTAGGAGGTGGAGTAGAAGATCTCCACTGATCTCCCATGGCTGCCTGTCGAACACACGAGAAGGTGTCTTTGCTTCCTCGTCTCCGGTAGTCCTATCCACCGGAGCAGGTCGCTGCTGGTGTCTCCTATCTCCTCTGCCGACTGTCCTCAGTTCCAACTTGCGGTTCCTTTCTCACAATCGCTCCCCTCAGTTTACTCCGCCTTTCTTTTTTGAAATTTATTTGATCGATGATTGGAATTGGATGCTTATTATGCAATTTTCATCGATGTTTTGTGCAATATATCCTTCGTTTCACCGCCCGGTTTTTGCTTCACCTTCACCTGTCCCCTTCAATTCGTTCTTTTCTTTTCCTCCTGCAGAAGCTTGATGTTAACACAGTGTGTTTAACGGCTACAATTGGACTATTCGGGGTTGATTTCGATTAGTATTGGGTAGTTTCTAACCCAAAATTTGTTTGATTTCCATGTTTAGTTTAGATTTTTATGATAAATTGGTGAAGTTAGGGTTGGATTATTAAATTTTTTTAAAAAAAACTTATCCATGTTTAATTGGTCACTGTATTAATTCAAGTCATTACTGTAAAATTATCTTGGTTGGTTGATACAAGTATGCTTTTGTAACCGGAAGAATATTTTTTTTTTTAACTAGAAAAAATTTGACTGACTAGATAATTCTAGCCTTAGCCAAGAGCGTCCTGATGGACAAGAACTCCAAGTTCTAAATCATCGGGAAGAGTTGCTAGATAGAGAGACCCATATGAGTTAATTGATCAGCTACCTTATTGGTCTCCTTGTAAATGTAGCGAACTTGGATGGAGTGAGAGGGCCATATAGGAGTCGGACATGATCATCTCGATCTCTCAAGGCCATGTCCATCGGCCCCGAATTGCGTTGATAACGCATAAATTATAGCCTTCAATCTATAGTTTTTGAATATTGAGCAGTCGTGCCTGTTGGATTCCTTCCTATAGTGCGTATCCTTCAGATCCGACGATTGTATTTATGGGTGGTTTTCCAGCTCCTAAGTGGATAATATTCTCGTGTGAGTCTCTAATTACATATCAAAATGAACCCAAACCATTTACGGATAGAGCCTTGTCAAAATTTAACTTATACCAACCTATAATTGGCTTTTGTTTCTTAATAGTATGTTGCTGCTATGGTTTCACCTCTGATTTCCTCCTCATTATCATAGGTACATGATATCTTGTCCCAGATGTTTGTTTGACTCGATGCGTAGTTTGTAATTGTATGTATGTTGATAGTTGTGTTGTTAAACACCACCTTATTATGAAATACCAAATGCTCCACCATATAATGTACAACATCCCAAAATCTTTCATTCCTACTTTTCTTAATTGACACTTAGTGTCCATAAGGTTCCTTGATCGTTGTTGACAATTTGCTAGAGTTGTTGCCAATTTATGATTAATCATGTTTAGAGTTCCTTTTGTAATTGTACAGTCGATGAGGAGATGGTGGGTTTTCTCATAGTATAGGTTGCATAACTAGCACGTAGTTGGTACCCCCATTCTTCTTTATGTCAGCTTGCCTGTAGTTGGTAGTCCACCCGGCCTTTAATATTTTCCATAGGAATGCCTTTACCTCCAAAAATGTGTTAAGATTCCAGATTCAATTGAATTCATCTTAAGAGTGTTGTTTGGTACGATTAGCATGTCCATCGCTGATTTGATAGAGTACCATCCACTTCTACTCTACTTTCAGTACATTCTGTCCAAAATGTTATTCCTCGGTATTGGTATTCTTGTAATGCTATCCAAAATTTGTTGGTCAAGTAGAGATCTCATATATTTTTGAGTAGTTTTTATTTGTCTTAATTCCTGTTTTTGTCAATGAACTCACTAACTTTCGTGTTCTGACAAAGTTGATTCTTCTCATCCACCATATCCGACAGAGGCTTATTCCCCACCCATATATCGTACCAGAAATTTATGTGCTCCCCATTTTCGACAGACCATCTGAATCCTGTTTTAAATGTCTCAATGAGAGCGATAAGTTTTGTCCATTACCATGATAGTCTTGCTTGACGTTTATAACAAATGGTATTTTTTCAAATATTTTTCAAAGATGATTTTGTCCCATGGGTTATCGCGTTCTGCGAAGATTTTTCATGGTAGTTTCATTTGGAGTGCGATGTTCATATCCTTCATATTTTTGATTCCTAACCATCCATTTTTCGAATCTTACATACCTCGATCAAGCTAGTTTATCAGTGGTTTATATAACAACTAATCCTTATCCTTATCTCATACATAATAGATAATGTCTTGTTTAATAAAAATATACAATTCAGATAAATAAGCAAAATATAGGTCATTATTCTAATCTACAATATCCTCACAAACATTTAAAAATATATAAAAAAGATATAGGTAAATAATCAAGGAGCCAACATGGTTACAATGTATGACGTAGCCGGCCTAATGCACGATCGCACGCCTATAGGTGCATGAGTAGAGGTCAAGTGCACGACCGCACGCCTTAGATGCATGGGTGTGCACCTGTCTTAGCTTCCTGTCTATCTTCTAGATCCGTCGTTGTGACGCCGATTCGATGGACAATCCTCGGAGGTGTCTTGACATCAACCATCTCTGCGTATTATGTGATGTGTGTGGTCATGACTTGGCGAAACTTCCGAGCTCATGCTCGAGTCGTCGGACTATCTGGAGGCAAGGCTAGTTGAGCTTCCGCATCCTTGGTAGGGCCATTGGTTTTCATGCCATTTTGAGTCCTTTTATCCTATCAACATGATTCCAATTGTATTTCAATATTGAGGTCCCAATCTTCCGATTCGTACGAGTATGCTTTGTTTCAATCGAATAGTTAGAACAAATCAAATCCACAAGTTGAATTGTGCAAGCCCATGCACAATTCAGGGACATAGCTTTTAAAAATGGTTTTTCCACTCATCCTAGGCTTCGATCCTGCCACTCTTGGCTCTCACATTTCTTCCTTGAATGATCTAATGAGACAACTTGATACGATAAGATCCTCCTAGGCTTCGATCTTACCACTCATGGCTCTCAGATTTTGTCCTTGAGCAATCTAATGAGACCACTTGATACGTTTGGAATCCACTGTCACGTAAAGTGGTTGTTTTGGTCCCAATCTTCAAATTTGTATGAGCGCTTTTTTTTCCAATCAAATAGCTCCAAGAAGTTGAGTCCACAAACTGTAGTTGCTATTCAACATCAACGAGATAAGACCTTAATCGAGTCCATGAACAACATGCAATCTTGAGTCTGAAGACCATTATGAGCCAATAGTTAAAAATAAGGGTTTTCCTTTAATTCGTAACTCAAAACTGATTTTCAACATAAAATATAAAAGTCTCTATAGCACTCTAACCCTAGAAAAGATGAGAGAAAAGATAATTACCTATATTTAACTTGTGGATTTGAGTTGTTTCAATCGAATAGTAAGAACAACTCGAATTCACAAGTTGAATTGTGCACACCCATGCACAATTCAAGGAGATAGCCTGATACGTTCAGAATTATTGCGGATGGGGGGGTTGTGAGGGTGTGGTTCGGGATTTGATTCCAGGTAATGAAAAGCTATGTCCCTGGCTTTCTAACACACAATCAGTCACAAAACTAGAATTGAAAAACAATGTTAAGTAGGGCACGTTCCCAAGCAAGCAAGAGGTGTTTGAAATCGACTTTAACACACTACAATCTCGACAAAGGTCACCTGCAAGAAGGGAAGTTAGGCTAAGCTATTGTGCACAAAAAATGAGCAAAACCAATGAAGTCAAGTGAATTTTATCCTCCTCGACAACTACGTGTGTGTGTGAATTTTATCATCTACAAAAAATAATACATTGCAAGAATTTTATCCTCCACAATTGATGTCTACGTTTTAGTCATGTTTTATAGAGTTTATTTGAGTCAAATTGAGTCTTTTTGGTAGCTTTTGTGTAGGGTTTTATGTTGTTTAAGTAGGCTTTCGTATTTTGTGAGATATGAAGGTCTATACTAGATTTGGTTGTGTTTTGTAGGTTTTTGAAGCTGTTATGAAGCTATTTTGGAGAATAATAAAGAGTGGAGAGAAGTTAGAAAGGGGCACGAAAAGAAAGGAGGTGAAACAAGGAAAATCTACTGTTATTCTACCGGGTTTAGAACCTCGGTACCAATCGAGCTACTGACCTTGTGCCCTCGGTACCGACCCTTGACAAAGAGGATGATTGTGAAGAAAAGCTATTGTTATTCTACCGAGCGCCATACCGAGCTGAGTGGCTCGGTACCGACCCAATGGAGAATGAAGATAAATAGCTAGAGAAACCCTACCGATCCGAAGAGGGTTGGTGCGACCCTGTTTGGCTCGGTATGGGCCTCTAGAATCCAAAATTTAGTGATTTTTATCTTGAAAGTCAATAGATTTAGATAGATCTTTTTAGATTTTTTCTTCCTAAGATAGAATTAAGATTTTTAGTATAATTAGGCCCTCTTTTAGCATGAGTTTGTATGTGAGTTTTTGAGGCAATTTGAAGAGATTTTGATGGCATGTTCTAGGTGAAAGTTTGGCACGTTTTGCAAGGGTGTTTTGAGACATTTGTTGAGATGATTTATAGGTTTTATTTTATTAAATTTTAGTTTCTTCTTCTACCCAATTCTATGTCTTTTGCAATGCTCATCATGAATATGCGTGGGTAGTTTTTTCTTTTTCTAGGGTTGGGGTGAGCCCAACGATAATAATGTGTGTGGATGCTATGAATCTATAAAATTGAGTGTTGATTTTTGTCTATTATATAACTTATGTGCTTAATCCTTTGATGAAAGTTAAGGATTTTCCTATTTTGCAATTAGATCGAAAGAGGTAATTGTAAATTGGAATAGTTACTTGATTAGGATTTGGAGACAAAAGTTTAAATATCCTAACTTAGATTGAAAAGGTAGGAAAGTTAATTGATTTAACGAAAGTTGATTGACTCCTTTGCTTGGTTGACGAAAGTTGACTCTTTCATAAATAAAGGTGCGATATTTGTGTGATTTATTGTGTTTGCATGTATGATTATTCTTGTGGTAATCCCTAAACCTTGGAAGCTTTTTCCTATTGATTGAATTCTCGAAATTTGCAACCCTAAATCCCTAAAGTCTATATTCTTCACATTTTCCCTTTATTTCTATGCCTTTGTAAAGTAACTAAATAAAGGAATTGACTCTCTCCCGTGGACGAACCTGATTCTGCTAGACTCAGTGGGGTCTTGATTATACATTTATTTGCTTCTATGATTAATCAAGAAAACCTCTCATCAACAATGCTTCTCAACATATTTAATGTGAATTTTATCCTCCACCCTATATGTTTTTTAAAGTGTACGAGACTTTTGATTTTTTTTTGAACAGTTGATAATGCATGTTTTGTATAGCAATTCTAGTTAGTTTTAGGTTGCATTATATAGGTTTTTATAGCTAAGTCGCATCTCTATACTTTTATACTCAAAGTTTGAAATCTACTGTTTTTAGTGCTTATTTACAGATCATAAGATCCGAGCTCAAAAGGTGGAGCAATCATGGAGAAAATGAAGCTAAGAAGAGTTAAGACAAGACACAAAAGAGTCAAGACAAGCCGATGATAAAGGGAGCATGGAATCAAGATCTAAGAGCTGAAATGATAGCAAGCTGCAAAAGGTGTCCGCGCGGCGAGCTAAACTTAAAATGTGATTTTTCAGGGCCCCGTATGTCCGTTCACCTATTATGGCCATACGTTGGAATGCTCATTGAGCTCAACATCACCATGAAATCTTGAAATATTAGCACCCGCCGCCATAGGTTCGACGCTTGCCGATAATAATGTCCGGCGCCCACATAAGATGGTCCGACGCCCGCTGAAATAGATAAACACGCGAGTTGGATCTTTATCCAAAGAGGATTTGTTTCTATCTTCTCAAGTTTTTGCTTGCATATTGAGCATAAAATCTAGGGTTTTCTATCAGCCTATGAGCAATATATAAGGACCTCTAGCCTAGGGTTTCAATCACCGCTTAGAAACAGTTCCACCTCCTCTTTGGGATGGACCTCTTTGCATCTTTTCTAGATCTTTTCATATTTAGTTTATGTATAGCTATGCTAGGTTGATTCCCTTGTTTTACTTTGCGATTCAAGACATGAGTTTGGTGTAACATGATGGCTACTTGCAGGTTTTATCTATCTATCTATGTTTATTTCAGTCTCCTTTGCTTTATATTATTTATGTTGTCATTATATTTAGATTAGCTACCTAGATATAATTGCATCATGCCAGCCTTTAGACTACAATTGCATTAGCGAGTCAAATCCGGCCATAGTAGCAAACACTTATTGTTAGTGTAATACTCCCTCCGTCTCAAAATTTAAATCATTTTAAGATTGTGTACAAGTTTTAATAAAACACGCACCCCTCAATCAACATCATCATTCTACTAAAATTTTCATAAATTTTATTTTTTAATACCCACTACATTTTTTTAACCAAGCAAAATCTTTAAAAAGGTCAACAACACATAAATCAATAGAAATGATTACTATCCCCCTACCTAGAAAACCTAAAATGACATACATTTTGATACAACTAAATTAATCTAAAATGAATTAAATTTTGAGACAGAGAGACTATTGACTAGATGCTAGGATATTGGGAGATAATGCTTCTCGACCCCCATGCTAGAGTAAGATGTGTGATCAGCTATCACGTATACATAAACCAATAACCTGAATAATAGGAAGAAGCCCAAGGATCGAGAAACCAACCATGTTGCGGTGAGCAGTGAAACTATCACCTCATCTATGATTGTTCTTTATAACTACTGAGTTAGTTTGATTGCATATCAACCATCACTTTACTTTGCTTTACTCTTTCCTACATTGTTGTCTAAATTGTTAGCATTGAAACACACTAATCACACGCTCTCTATGGGATCGACACATGTTCTTATCCGCTATACTAGTGTTTTGAATGTAGATATTTCTTTGGCGAGATCAACGACCATTTTACGCTCGTCAACAGTGCATGATTTTTTTTTTGAAAACTAGTGAAACTTTAAAGCAGTGTATGGAGACAAAAAAAGAGAAAGGCAACCAACACGGGAGAGAACGATCCTCCCGAGCTCTCGGATTTCTTCCTTGAATGATTTAAAGAGACCACTTGATACGTTTGGAATCTACTATCATGTAAAGTGGTTCTTTTGGTGCTGATCTTCAGATTCGTATGAGCGCTTTTATTTCAATCAAATATCTCAAACAACTCAAGTCCACGAATTGTCCTTTACTACTCTGTATCAACGAGGTTTTGTCTTAATTAAATAGCTTCAACAACCCGAGTCCATGAATTGTAGTTGCTATTCAATATAAGTGGGATAGGGCTTTGAAGAGTCCACGAACAAGATGCGATCTCCGGTCCACAAGACCACTATGAGCCAAGAGTTAAAAATAAGGGTTTTCCTTTAATTTATAACTCAAAACTAATTTTCAATGTAAAACATAAGAGTATATATATAGGCCTATGACCTTAGGAAAGATAGGAGAAAAGAGAAACTTCCACCCACCTTCCTAATCCTCATCATAACTAATAGATAATATCTTATCCTTATCCTAACTAATAAATAATATCTTATCCTTCTCCTTACTAATTAATAGATAATGTCTTATTTATTAAAAATATCTAATTAAGATAAATACCCAAAATATAGGCAATTATCCTAATTTACAATATACTATCAACCATATAAAAATATAAAAAATATATGTAATAACATATAGATAAATTATAATAGATGTTGGAAACGGGTCCCTTTGTCTAGGTCAGAACAACCTGCGCCAAACCGGCTAGTCGAACCAACTCGTGTCGTGCGGCCATAGGCACACGAAAAGAGAAGCTTCACGCGGGTATGCACCCTTGAGTGCACGGGCGTGCGCTTCCGTCCTTGCCTTTTGACTTTAAGAAACGTGCAATGAACATGGTCTTGCATTGGCGGAACTTCTGACCTTAGGCTTGAGTCCTCGACCCACATGATGGTGTTTGATTTTGATGCTATCAACCCTTGAGCCCTTGTTTCAATATCAATTGGTAAAGCTTTTCCTACAAGCAAGAGAGAAGGAGAGGAACAGGTAAGCATACAGTTGTTAACGACAACTCAAATAACTCCTATGCTTTACACTAATCAAGAAGGAATTAAACCTCCTAAGTGTACACAAAGCTACTAGTGAGGAAAGGAGATATGCTTGAATCTCAAATAGATCAAGCATGAATACGAACGACAACTGAATTACTAAAACCAAGTATTCTTTATAAGAACACTATTAAAGCAGCAAAATTTTACGAACACTTTCAACCTATACTAATAGCTCTACTTAATCAACTTTGTATATTGTTTACACAATTAAACCCAGTCTTTTACATCCATTCACTTGCAAATTGAAAATCGATTACTAGTAAAGATTGCAAATTCATATCAATTTCTAAGCTGTGAACCGTACATGCGTCTCTGGCACAAATAGACAACCTGTATAGGCAAGACTTCAAAAACATATTTCATAACACAAACAACTTGTACATGTAGGACTTTAAAATATATTACATCTGCATAAGTGAAAAAATATGAAAAGATTGAACATCTACAAAACTAAAAAACAGCATGTCAAACACTTTATAAGAAACTCAACAATTTCCCCAAGGCTCTATGTACACAACACCGTAATTTCAAGTGGAGGGATTTCCAAATAGGCTTTTTTTTTTCTAAAAGGTACAATCCTAACTAAAAATTAATTCAGCTAGTTACATTGAATCAAATCCAATTAAGAAAAACGCTATATCACAAATATTGACAATTAAAAGGCTACAAATGGAGAACCCTTGCTCTTCAGTCTTATAGCCCCAAAATCAGAGAACACGTGTTAAACCCCAAATTAGTTTCATTAGTTAAATTAGAGAGTAGACCCTAAAGAGACCCTAAATCAAATTTGGATATCCATTTTAGCTAGCTATACTGAATTAAAACAATTCACATAAGCCCTAAATAAAAAATATTGAAAATTGAAGGCAGGATTTCATACCGGTGATAAAGAGGTAGTGAGGGAGTAGGGGTTTCGACTGCTGAAGTAGGAATTTCAAAAGCTTGAGGGATATTGACAACCTAGTTCAGTTTCAATAACGAGAGAGATGATCACTGATAGAGGCAAGGCTTGGGCTCGATAGAAACCATTGATTGGAGAGACGACGATAGAAACCAAAGGTCACTCTCTACTTTGAGAGCCAAAGAGATGACGTTGAGAATGAAAGGGGAATTTGTCCGAGTTCAATAGCATGAGGAAAGAGCGGAGAGATATTGGGAACGAGAACGAAGAATGGTTTTCGCCGGAGAGACTACATTCCCACCGGAGCCCACTCTCGAGTTCGAAAGCTGACGAGATTGAAGGAGGGAGTTGGGGGTGAACAGGTAGGAGTTGGGAGTCGAGACTGAGAGGAAAGGGTTGAGTCGAGATTGGAGGTGGAAGAAGTTGGGAGTCGGCTGGGGGTAAATGTCCTTTTAAACCATTTAATTTTTTTCCCAAGCGTTGGGAATATTGGGATTGTGTTTTAATGAATTTAGAAAGTAAACACACAGTTCTAAAAGAAATTCGGTTAGATCAGCTTGCACATATTTGAGATGGGCAGAATTTCACATAGTTTAGATTCCAATCCCACTCGCTTAATTTTTTCCCCAAAAAAAAACTTTTAACATCATTCAAAAAATAGGATGGTGTCCATTTATTTTAGCATCACAAATTTGCAAACCGATGTAAAAAATCTATTCAACATCATGCATTTTTCTAACTGATGTTAATCGTTTGATGTTAAATTATAGAATTCTAGTAGTGTGTGTAGGGATTAGGATATGATTCTCCCTCTTCACACATGGTGATAACTTGTAATTCGAAACCAAATGTGTCATAAAAGGTTTAGTAGATAGGCTCTGAAACACCTCTTAGACTTTAGCAATGAACTTCATCGTTCTCAGAAAGCTAATAATTACTTAAAAAATGGTTCAATGGTTCATTAACCTAGATTATTGACGGGATGAAAGTCGTTGGTTCCCTGTCAAATATAATCCAAACCCACTAGCTAGTATAGATGGCATGTCTGGAATCAATCCATGAAGATTATTACCTTTCCCTGTCCTCTTTAGTTGCTAACAAGAAGTAACAATTTGGAAAACGATTGTAGAGTAAAAGAAAACAAGAATAATAAAATATCGCAATGGTGATTGGTTTGATATCAATAGAGATAAAGTAGTTCCACCTACGAATTCTCAACAATGGTTGGCATACTTGATCCTTGGCTATTCGATCTTCTAGTTATTCTAATTGTATTGATTAATCCTATATTGGTTTAAATACGTTGTCAATCCTTGCGAATGTAACAACCCTTTACATTCATATGCAATCATGTCCCTATAAGATTTAACATACAAACAACACAAATTCCCAATATGCTTGGTAGAAAGGCAGTACCAACCTCCTTGAGAAACTAGTATATGTTAACAATTGTCCTCTCATCAACCCTAATTACTCAAGAAATGATAGTTAATCAAGCTGGCATTACCCTACACAATCAAGTTCCTCCTTGTGGAATCACCTAATTATGTTTGCTATAAAAGGTCTAATTATTCGTGCGAATGAATTGAAACCCTAGAAAGATGCAATTCTATCAAGGTAGCTAATCAAAATGGAATTAACAACACAAATTCAGCATAAAGATAATGAAATAATCGAAGAAATAACATATAATTCAAGCCTCACAATTCAACCAACCATGTCTATGAATCGTAGGCGAAACTAAAGAGTTTAGTTACTCATACTGATATAGAAAACTCAAATCTGCAATACTAGACTGTCTTACTCCTTTGAAACTCATGAAAACAATCATAATATAGGCTGAAAACGTCCTTAGAAACCCTAAAGATCTCTGATAAAACTTTCCATAAAGATAATATTTTAGGAAGATTTCACAGATTTTGGAACTGTCTCCACGACGGGCTTCGTCTATCCCATGGAGGACGCCGTGCTTCTGGTGGTACGTGGGCGTCGTGGATTTGGAACTCCGACACCTTCAACTCTCTTCTTCTTACTCTTATTTTCTCAACCTTCTTTGCACGCCCTTGGCCTTCTTTCTTAGCTCCATTCTTATTCCCAAAGCTCCAGCAAACCTCTTTTGCTTCCCATCAAAGCTCGGATCAATTCTACAAATTAAGCACAAAAACGCGTAGATTCCGAACTCGAATGCCCAATAAATAAGAATGCAATTTAACCTCTAAATATGCAATATGTACACTCAAATGCACCTAAAACTATATATAATGCTTATCTAAAATATGAATTATCAATTATGTACACAATTCTACAAATTTCATACTATTAATTAAATATTATAGTATACATTACTATGTGTAAACTATACATGATTTCCAATCTTTTTATTTTTTTTTAAATACTTGTCGTTTTCGAATTTTTTAGTATCCCATTATAATATTAACTATTAACTATTTTTTTATGGTGCAACCATCAACAAAATAAACCAATAAAACTAAATTATTAATGGTAACACTCACCGTCTTTGTCCAAAACTGGATAATCATCTACAGGGTAGGCAGTATAAACAAACTCAGGAACGAGGGCACTAAAGCAGGGGTGGAGAGTGGTGGCAGGTGTGTGGGTTGGGACATTTGTCACCACCACTGTCAACAACTGTCGACGTTAATCAATATCCCACCAGTCCGAAACAATGTCAACATGCACACTCAGAGATGAATGACAGACTCTAGCCCCACTACCAAATCCTCTCCACAAAACTACCGCTGAAAACAAATCACTTCTCATCAGTAATATCGATTTGCCTTCGAGTTAATCGATCCAGATCAAAAGTGTTATTTTGATTGTAAAGCGATCTGACAACTTGGGGAAAAAAGAAGACAACAACTGATATGAGAGGACGTTGGCTTTTCTAGAGATTTGATGAAGAGGAAAGGGAGAAGATGGATCTGAGAAATGAAAATGGCATGTGGTATTAGTTTTTTTTTTCCCCTGAGATCTAATGGAGAAGAAATGTAGGAGATAATGGGTATTTTTGTCTAAAAAACAAGATCGACTTTTATCAAATTTAGATAAAATAGTGGACATTGAGCTTATTTAGGTAGAGTGGATATGGATTGTATGACAAATGTTCTCTAAAATTTTCTATAATTACAATTGACTATCACCAAGAATAAATATGTACGAGATTTTATTACCATCTATAAAGCTTTATATAAATAAGAGTAATTACTAATTACTCTTATGAGATATAATGAGTGACTATATTATTGGAGGAAAATGATGGGAGGAAAAACTTTAGAATATTCTACCTCAATCTGTCGTGAATGAGATTATGAATATTCCCCTCCCAAAAGAACCAATTGAAGATAGACTATATTAGTGACCATCGGGAAGGCTGGTTTACAATGGGGAGTGCTTTTAGACTAATAACCAAATACCATACGTAAGAGACGTAACAGAATGCATGGATATGGAAAATGAAAATACCTCCAATAATAAAGAACTTCCTTTGGACAATTAGTCAGCTTGGTTTACCAACTACGTATTGATTAGCCCAACGCGGAGTTTCCATTCCACAAACCTGCTCATTATGCAACCAAAAAATAGAGGATGAAACTCATCTTTTCATCTAATGCACAGACAGAAGCAGCCAAACATGGATTCATCCAAAATTAAGGGAGGACCTAGAAACATTATTAGCAACCGACAGAGACATAAGATCAATATTGGCACTATATGGTACAATAAACTAACTTTTCAAGGGAATAACGAAAATATTAAAAAGGATATAGACAGATTAGTAGCCATTCGTATGGGTATTTGGATAAAGGCCAATGCAGAAGACAATGAAGGCACTGATACACAACAACAACTTAGCAACAATAGAAGCAAAAGAAAGAAAGATCGACTAACTAAGTGGAAACCACCACCCAGGGGAACATTCAAATTAATTTTGATGGATCTTCGCACCCTGACACCAATAGAGCACAAGTGTGATTCTAATTAGAGACTAGCACGGAATCCTGATTCACAAAGGATACAAACTGTTAGGAAAACAAGCGCCTTTAAAAGTAGAGGCATTGATGTTACGGCATGGTATTCAAATTGCTATAGACCTAAGACTCCAAAAAGTCCAAGTAGAAGGTGACTAAAAAATAATTATTTACCACCTTCGAGACAACAGAGGGTGTCCATGAGAAATCGAACTCATTATGTCGGAAATTAAGATGTTATTGTCTTTTTTTTTTTTGAGGAAATTAAGATGTTATTGTCGGAAATTAAGATGTTATTGTCATCTGTGGAGAAGTTACTTTCTTCCATGTACTCTAGTCCGGTAACAATAAGGCAGACAAGGTTGGACACATTTATCGTTCTACCTAAGGTGTTGATATATACAGAAATCTAGATCTTAATGACCTCATCCGCTTGGATTCCTTCGGGTAAGCCTTCCTACTAGAATTCTTTCCTTATCGAAAAAAATATAAATAAATAAAAGTCAATATTTCAGATATTTTTAAATTTTTTTAAAATATGCAAAATCTAAAATAAAATAAAACAAAATGGAATAAAAAGAAAAAAAAAAGAAAAAAAAAGAAGAAAAAGGGACAAGGGAGGGACACGTTGCAAAACGCATGCTAGACAGGAGCGGACCCCACTTCCTCACAAATGAGAGTGTCTGGTTGTGCTCACTCCCATGACCAATCAATTTTCTCTTCATTTCTTCTCCCCAGTTTTCATTTTCACCCACGTTATTTCACTATTTCGTTCACCCTACCGATTTTTTTTTGGGTCTAAATGCTGGGATTTTAAATCCCTACTAGCATTCGTTACCCGCGCGGTTGCGCGTTTTGTTAATAAATTATATTTTATTATATTAATTATATTAAAATATTATATTAGATAATTAATTGATGTGGCTTAAAAAAATAAAATTAAATTGACGTGGCTCACAAAAAAAACCATATATAAATATATTATATTCAATTTGATCTAAAAGGTAAAATAACGCACCAAATATTCCTTCTTCATCTTTTAAAATAATAAATAATATAGTTTATTAACAAAAGCATGAAAATAATAAATATGTATAACAACTAATTCAAGTTATATTGGATAGATTATTGATCTAAAAAGATAAGTTTTTAGCTAACTATATTCATTTATGAATTGATGTGGGCCAGAAATATAACACCACTTTAATCCAGAAAATGTCACGTAAGCAAAATAAATGGTAAGATCGCACCAGAGCCCGTTTTTCGTGGACGCAAGATCGCACCAGAGCCCGTTTGAGGCCTCTGTTTTAGTATTTTATATAGATTATTAATATATTTTAGCCATTAGATGAAGAGGTTTTTAGAAATTAATAAATAAATGTTAACCTAACCTCTTAACGATATTCATTATAGATGAAATACTTCGAATTACTATCGTTAAGAGGTTTTTCAATTTCCTAATAAATAAATGTTAGCCGTTAGATTAAAATTAGGGGCAATTTGCGAAATGTCCATGAAATAAGGACAAATTGGTGAAATGTCCACGTTTTGGGACAAATTTGTGAAATGTCCTAAATATAAACCTCCTCCCTTCTCCCACGCGCGTTTCTCTCTCCTCCGACTCTCCCTCTCCGCACGCTCTCTCTTTCTCTCTCGCGGACTCGGTGTCTTCGTTCTCCCCTCCTCAGATCTAGGGCTTCAGATCCCCCTCCGCCGCCTCCCCTGTTCGATGACACCGAGTGCTTCGCTTTCTCCTTGGCTCAGGAATCGCAGATGGATTCGATGCTCGGCGTTCGTCTGTTCTCGCTTGTGAGGAAAGCTTGGGATGATGGATCGAGATTGCTCACTGTTAAGGTCTCCTTTCTCCAATCTATTGCTAGGTTTCATCTCTGTTTGTTAAGTAATTTCTTCTTTGTTCGTCTGTTGCTAGGTTTCAATTCCAGTTGCTGATGTTCCAATTCCAGTTGCTGATGTTCCAATTCCAGTTGCTGATGTTCCAATTCCAGTTGCTGCTGCTGATGTTCCGATCTCCCCTTGCTGTTGCTACCGTAGAGGAGTACTAGTTGATGCTGATGTCTTATGTCTCTAATCTAGGTAAGTCCGATTAAGTTTCTTGAAGGATTGAAGTTGTGAAACAGGAACGAAGGATTGAATTTGAGTATGGTGCGCTTCTAGCTTTCAGTTTACTGGTTCGAATGTCGAAAAAATTGCTTGATTTGTGTATTGGATTTGTGTACTGCAATTGGATTGAAGTTGGGATGAAATTGCTTGATTTGTGTACTTGAGCATTAATGTTGATCCCCTTCCTATACTAGCTACTTTGGATTTTTTTTTTCTTTTATTTTAATATATATATATATAATGTGGAAATGACTTGTTTCTCTACTATTTTTGTGCACTTCTGTAGAACATTTTGTGCATATTTCAGTGTCAATTTGGCAGGGCAGCTTGAATGGTTTATCTTTATACCGTCTAGTTTGTTGATGTTGCGAGGAGCAGCTGAATTTTTGGACGGACACTGAGGGTTAATTCTGAAACTGATCTTGCTTCCGACCATCTGCTTCAAATTTCCATTATTTGAGGCTCAATCACAGTTTCACAGTTTAACAGTAGAAGGTACATCCACAGATAGAGAGCACTGAGCAACAAGCAGCTATATGAAATAAAAGATGGATGAATTGAATTGAAATCAAACTAATTATCATGTACTTTGGTGTATCACATTAGTCTATACATTCGTAGAATATTTAGGTTGTTGCTTCAAGTATTTTACACGAGCCTTCAGTGATGTTTCTGCAATGAGGATGTACTTATGATGCTCATTCCAAACCATGTGGATGTCTGCAGATTTTGATGATTTAAGCGCAGAAAATTATATCACCTATGACGACTTCATTGGCAGTCGAAAGTAATAATCTTTTTATTCCTCTTCTGATTCTCAGTTTTCTGCATTCAATTTCTCATTCTGAATGCGAAATTTCGTGCTGCATTTTAGTATTGAATGTGATGTGAGTTTTGACTGATTTGTGTATCATCTTCCACTTCCTGGCTTTCAGAGTTCAACTTGCGGATGTTCTTTCTTGGGGTTATGGCCATAGATGTTGGCCTCTTCAGAGCAAAACCGGCCGGTGTATGGCTCCATGATTCGGATTGGGGTTTCCTTGAATTCGAGTACTTAGTCGGTTATTGCTAGGGCTCTTTGTAACAGTGGGAAACAGGAGAGGGTTGTGAGGATGTTGGATTCAGGCGTTTATACTTATGTGGCCTTTAACATTATTATTGAATGGCATTGCAAATCTGGCAACTTTGGAGATGCACTTGATCAGCTAAATGAGATGTTTTGCAGGAAAGTTGAGCCTGGTTTCAGCACTTATAGCTCGATTCTTGATTCTGCTTGCAAATTCGGTAATGAAGAGGTTATTGTGCTTTTTATTTGGTTTCTTGTGTTGTTTATTTGGTTTTCCTTTCGAATACGAGGTTTATGAAGTTTCTGAAGTTTCGAATCTGCATAAAAACGAGAGCTTCTAAACCACTTGATCACAGATGCTCGATGATTCACGGGTATATGCATCAGCTCAATTCTTTCTGTTATGCCTTTGCCTTATGCCTCTGAAATAGCTCACCCGTGATGTCCTGTTTTTCTTCTTTGAAGCAGCTCTTTCTGGCAATTCAACAGCTGATCCAAATAGATATCCTTGGAGATGGGCAGCTGTGTCTCTTGGCTCTTTCTGAATCTGTATGTCAGCATGTTCAAATTTGTCATTTAGTCTTTCTGAATCTGTATGCTGCATTTTTTTCTTATTCTTCTATAGAAGCCAAAGGGCACATTATAAGAACAAATCTCCTGTGTGGAGCCTATATTGGAGGATTTAAGGTTGAAGAAAGAACAAAGGGTCAAAGAGTTTTCACAATTGCAGTCCCAAATTATTGGCATCTGTGCTGAAATAGCAGGAAATCATCAGTATATCAATAATACAGAGCCACAAGTTGATGAGCTTGATTTAACAACCAAGCGCTTAGGAGAACTTAAATTGCACCTTGAATAGCTTAAGAAGGAGAAGGTAACTCTATCATTTGGTTTTATTTCTTCCTTTAAGAGTTGTTCAACTTTTATATTGACCTTGTTGATCCTAATTCCCCAACATGTTCTGTCTTTCAGGGTCTTGATTTCCTTTAGCAAGCGAGGTCGATGTCGAGCGAGCGAGGCCGAGCGAGGGAGCGAGGGAGGCCGAGCAAGCGAGCGGTGGCGGTTTCGGATCTAAGAGAGGCGGTGTCTGGTGGCGAGAGCGAGCGAGCGCCGGAGGCGGACGCTAGATCCGTGTTCTTTATCTGAAGCAAGGCCGAGATCTATGGAGACATCGTCGCCTTCTCCCTCTCCCGCTGCAGATTCTCTGTGTTCCTCATTCTATGTCGCTCGATTAGATATGGTTTCGTGCGTTGCCTGAATTATTGTACCAGATATATTGCTGTGGACAAATACAACATACTCAAAAGTCTAAATGGTTGCTTGCATCGAGAGAAAAAAAAGGTGTTTGTATTCTCAATCTTTCTTATTAGGAGTGTTTTGACTATTTTCTAAACAAAAGGAAATAGTATCTGCAGAGCTTTTGTGATTAAACAAAAGAAAATGTAGTAACCAAAATAACTTATTTTATTCGTGCATCAATAGATCATGTTGAGCAATAATCTATTGAGCAAAAATATAATCTATTGTTGTGCAATAATCTATTGAGAAAAAATAAGATCATTTTGAATACAATTTCACAAGTCTCAATTGTTGTGCAAATATAATCTATTGTTGAGCAAAAATAAGATCACGTTGAGCAAATTTCCACCAATCTCCCATGTTGTGCAAACATAGTCTATTGATGAGAAAAAATAAGACCATGTTGTGCAATAATCTATTGAGCAACTATAAAATAATATTGAGAAAAAATAAGATTATGTTGAGCACAATTTCACAAGTCTCAATAGTTGTGCAAAAATAATCTATTGTTGAGCAAAAATACGATCACGTTGAGCAAATTTCCACCAATCTCCCATGTTGTGCAAAACATAGTCTATTGATGAGCAAAAATAAGACCATGTTGTGCAATAATCTATTGAGCAACTATAAAATAAAATTGAGAAAAAATAAGATCATGTTGAGCACAATTTCACAAGTCTAAATAGTTGTGCAAAAATAATCTATTGTTGAGCAAAAATAAGATCACGTTGAGCAAATT
Organism: Persicaria maculosa; assembly: GCA_963922045.1. Classification (NCBI taxonomy): domain Eukaryota; kingdom Viridiplantae; phylum Streptophyta; class Magnoliopsida; order Caryophyllales; family Polygonaceae; genus Persicaria; species Persicaria maculosa. Next base: position 43,240,531 of record OY998271.1, read on the forward strand.
TTTACCAATCTCCCATGTTGTGCAAACATAGTCTATTGATGAGCAAAAATAAGACCATGTTGTGCAATAATCTATTGAGCAACTATAAAATAATATTGAGAAAAAATAAGATCATGTTGAGCACAATTTCACAAGTCTAAATAGTTGTGCACAAATAATCTATTGTTGAGCAAAAATAAGATCACGTTGAGCAAATTTCCACCAATCCCCCATGTTGTGCAATTATAGTCGATTAATGAGCAAGAATAAGACCATGTTGTGCAATAATCTATTGAGCAACTATAAAATAATATTGAGAAAAAATAAGATCATGTTGAGCAGAATTTCACAAGTCTCAATTGTTGTGCAAATATAATCTATTGTTGAGCAAAAATAAGATCACGTTGAGCAGAATTTCACAAGTCTCAATTGTTGTGCAAATATAATCTAATGTTGAGCAAAAATAAGATCATGTTGAGCAAATTTATTTTACAATTGCACAACTTTATTTTACAATTGCACAATTATCCAACTAGAAAAGATGTTGACACACACCAATAATATGTTAACAAAATATTATTGGTGACACAACCCTTAATTTATGAAATTTGAGATATTAATCTTTCATGTATTGATCAATTTGATTCTTTATAACTCTATCAGCACTAATATTGCGAACATCGCTGACACTCGTTGTTTTCTCTAATTAACAAAATAAAAAAGATGCCGACACAACCTTAATTTCTGAAATTTCAGCTAGTAATCATTCTAACTTTCGGCAATCACATCTCTTGTCCTGCCAGAAAAAGCAAAAAAGGCTCCAATTTGATACATAAAACTGGGGATCCGGATAACAAGTAATCCGCTAAGCAAAAGCTAAAAAAAGGGCTAGGCGAAAAGACTATTGAACCAAAATCTAAAACTGATACAGCAGTACCAAGAGCTTTGTATAAGCTTATATGATTGGCTACTGGTAGGTAGAATCAACATTGTTCATGGCATTTGAAATGTAAGCTAATGGAGGTGAAAGGAGCTTTGTGTCAGCACTTTTTAAAAAAATTCTTTTTTTTTTCACGTCAGCACTTTTAAAAAAGTACAGTTGCACAATTGCACTTTAAAGATGCACAACTGCACTTTAAAATTTTATTTTTGCACCTTATACTCATATTCACGAAGAGAAACATAATAAGAGATACCATATAGATAGCCTATGCGGGATTTGAACCCGCATCATTGTGCGTAGGCACATTGCTCTACCATTTTGAGCTAATAGGCTTTGGTTCAAAACCTCCAACGCTAAAGTAAGACTCTCATCTACCAAATCAACATTAGATTGGGTCAATATCTATAAGAACTTAGAAAGTACTTAATCAATTGACATCTAGCCTATGCGAGATTTATATCTCTTGGACTTGCCATCATAATTAACAAAGAAGCCTCGCTGCAGCTCTTCCCACCAGTAGCTATGACCACAATCAGACTCAGCTTCTTCATAACATCATACTCGCTACTCAGCAGAACAATATCAAATGCTCCAAGAACAAGCAATTGATACACCAAAATGAACAGGCTCTTTAGCATTGGTCCACCTCCGGGATAAAAAATCAAAATATCAGTGCAATCTCCTATCAAATCGAAATATCGGAATTTTGAAAGCTCACCTAAGCAGCTAAGCTAAGCTCATCTTCTTAATTCTCCAATGCCCTCGATTCAATTTTAAAAAGCACATGTAAACATTTAATCACAAATTTAACACATGACAAGTGATGATTCAACCAAAAAAAAGTGAAAAAAAACACCTGTATTCTAGAATATTTTGAGAACTCACATGATAGGTGATGAATTGAAGGCTCTCAAGAATTGGGGGATGCAGATTCTCATAGGCTTAATGCAATTCACAGAGATCTCAAGTGTGACAATATCTTCTTCAATGGGAATTCAGAAGAGGAGAAAAGTACCATCAGATTGATTCCTTTTCATATGTATCTGTATTCTGATGATGTTGCTGAAGTGCACTGTCCTCAGGGTTCTGGAAATGCTCCAAGGGGATGGGATTTCCATACACAGTAGAATTCAAATCATCCTGCATATTACATTACAGATATTAGCTAGTAGGTACTAGGTAATGCTTGCTCAGCAGTTTATGTGCTTTATCAAGAAACAATTTACGAATAAATAATGACTCATCCTGCATATTACATTACAGAAACAAGGTATAACAGAAGTCAACCATTTGAGAGGTTCCAATAAGAATCCACGGAAATAAACAAGTGATGAAGTGCAAGTACATAAATGGTAAATGATTAAAGATCAGCATAAGTATCTACCAAGTGATCCAAGCAAGTAAGCATCCTTTCATCAGCATAAGTTCCACTAACATGAGCAACATAAATCATCTTAATAATCAGCATAAGTTCCACTAACATGGGAAGGAAAGCACCGCCCATCCGTTTTCTCAGTACTGTATAATCAATCTGGTGAATGAAAACAGAATCAGTCAATTCAGCCAAACAGCAAACAAAAACAAGAGCAACAGAAATCTAAAATGAATCATAGCGCTACAGTCAAAATTAAGTGCTCAAGATCAAATATCGGGAAATTAGGAGCAACCGACGGAACATTAATTTGAAGTCGAGGAGCCAACAGGAACAAATTACAAGCATTAGACCAATTTTAAGGGGTGTGGAACAAATTACAAGCTCGATCAGTAACACAAACTCATATCGCCAATTTTAAGGGGTGTTCAATGAATCATCTCTCCCATGTTCAAACCAACACAAGAGCCATTATTTGGAGATCCCATGTTCATACATTTCCAGATGATGCATTCTCTTGAACAACAGCTGCAGCATGGAACAAAACCACATAACATATATACAGATGATGTACAGACGTAAAGTATACAATGAAGAACACCCTAGCTTTCTCTAGTACTACAAACTCAAAGAACAGGTAAGCAATGAACAAAAAAGGAGTAAAAAACAGTAAGAAACCATGTACCACAACAATGCCCAAACTATCAACTTCCTGAAACAAAGAAGTCGAGATGATTTAAGTTCAGGATAGATGCATAGTTTCTAGCAAATAAAACATAAATCAACCCATCAGCTATAAAAGTACCCAATAAATAGATCAAACAAGTTTTGGAGCAAAATCTGGACAAATTAGGTCCCAGAGGACACAAATATCATCAAGAATTGACCATTACTAAACCTCAAAACGAAAGATGAACAGAAAATAACCCTAGCCTAGAGGTAACAAAGGCACTAATCACCATTACGACATTACCTCTGCCTTCGGAGACATGGCAACCTCATCGTGGACAATCGTCAACCTCGAATTTAATTGCCGCATAGGAGTGCCATCCAGAGCTAGGCCAGGAAAATCAGTATCCGTCCCCTTCGATTTTTGATCTTCTCTATTCTCCACTTTCAATCCGATGCCATCTGATCGCAGTTGCCGGATTTTAAGAGATCAGCAGTGCCAGTTGAGTAGTGAGTAGCAGTAGACCGCAGCGCTGTGCCTGCAATCTCTTCCGCTCAATCTCTTCTTCCGCTCAATTGTAAGCCTTATCCGATGCCTCGATCGCTCGCTCCGCCGCTCCCTCGATCGCAGATTCGACGATTGCAAATCAGGAGGCTTGAATATCAAAAGCCCCGAATCTGAACCCTAGATCTTCAACGAACATCCATGGAGAGATTGGAGGCCAGATCTTCTCATCGTTGTCTTCTTCTGACTCTGTCGTAGATCTAGATCTAGATCGGAGAAGAAGGAGAAGAGAGTCTTCGACCTTGGAAGAGAGCGAAGCGGAGGCGAGATACGAAGACTCGACAGGCGGCGAGTGAATCGGAGGTATGCGCCGCCACCGCCACCGCTTTCACCCGCCATGGCAAAGGAACAGAGAGAGGGGGCACCGGAGAGATCTGAGACGACCGGAGAGATCCGGCGCTCGCTCGATCGACCTCGCACCGGTCGCTAGCTCCGCGTCTCGCGCCGGCTGCTCGCTCCGCCGCTCGCTTGCTCCGCAGCTCACGCCGCTAGCTCCCTCCCTCCCTCGCTCGCCACCAGACAGCGGCTCCGGCGCCGGAGAGATCGAGACCTCCATCGCCTTCAATCGGGAGCGGAGAGAGAGATTGAAGAGGGCAACTATCAGATAAAAATATAAAAAATAAAATTGAGAATTAGTATATATAGTGGACATTTCGTTAATTTATCCAAAAAGGTGGACAATTTACCAATTTGTCCAAAAAAAGTGCCCGTTTGGCAAATTCTTTCTTAAAATTAATGGCTAATGGATGAGATTTAACCTAACACTAGCTGCCATGATATTTATCCAAAAGATTGGATTAAAAATTGGATCACTCGCCAGGGTACTAAAAATGAGAAAATTTGCGCCGAAGGCGCAAATTTTTGACTAAATTAAGAGAGTGTCCATGCTTTTGTAAAATTTAGCAAACTGTCCATCTGTTTTTTTTTTAACCCTAATCTGAAATCCAAAACTCCTCAAATTAATATCAGATCTCTATGTGCCCCTCCTCCTCTAGATCTCTCTCCCCCAAATACCAGATCTCTCTCGAGACTCTTCAATGGTGCCCCTCCTCATATAGATCTCTCTCCCATGGTGCTCCTCTGATCCTCCCTTTCCAGATCTCACATGAGAGGTTCTTCGAGACCAGATCGGGAGCAATCGGGAGCAATCGCCAGAGCATCGTCCGACAACGATCGTCCGCGGCGAAGGATTTCGAATGCGTACGCCTCCCTCACCACCACCACCACCTCCACCACCGACGACGCCATTGAAATCGTTGCCTCCTCCACCAGCAGAAAACGCCAATGGCGGCGGTGAACCAGATCTTCGAATGAAGACGAATTCGGCAGATGAACAATGGATATCGGAGATCGGAAGACGGATTGAAGAAATTTGAAGTTCGCACAGTTCGATTGGAGATCTCCACTTCAGGAATTGACACTTCGGGGACTACGAAGCGGAGATCGGAGATCGCTCCCTCGCCGGCTTTCTCTGCCGCTCGGAGCCACGCGTCGAATTTCCACTGTCTTCGCAATCGTCCTCCATTGTCGTCTTCGCCGTTGTGTCTTCGCAATCGTCCTCCATTGTCCTCCACTGTATATGAGAATGTCACAGGTACTATGTAGCTGATGTGGATTGTGTTTTCTAGTGCTTGAATTGTTTGAATCGATATGCCTTTTGTTAGCAATTGCAATCTCCTCTCGGTGTTTGTTTTTCATTATCCCTTGGTAAAGTACTGTTGGTTTCCTTGGAAAGCAAATGTTGCTGTCATATTTTTTTATTTTTTTTTGGCCATGGTTAGGTAGATGTAGTAGGTAGAATAAGATCAATTTTCAATTTGAAATCATAATTGTTATGTTAAATTTTTATTTCGTATGGTAACATTTCAATATTACATTCTATTGGTCATCCTTTTTAATCGTGCCAGCAATTATGTTAAATTATTGTTAGCAAAATTAAATATTTCAGTGTCAGTAAATGTTATAAAAATTCAGTGTCAGCAAACATTTGTGTTTATATTTGTGATTTCTATTATGTTGAGTTGTGTTAGCAAAATTAAATATTTGAGTGTCAGCGAACGTTATAAAAATTCAGTGTCAGCAAATGTCATTTTTAATATTCTCGTCAGCAATCGTAAATATTTTTTTAGGTTGATTTTTTTTATTAATGTAATTTGTCTCCAATTTATTTTAGTGCTGACATCGTTTTTAGTGGGATATTATATATGTAGGTATATATGTATGCTTGAATCCTTAAAAAATTGGTTTGTTTTTTAGTGTTGACATCGTTTTTATGCGTATTTTTAGTGCTAACATCGTTTTTAGTTGGATATTATATATGTAGGTATATTTATATGCTTGATTCCTTAAAAATTGGTTTGTTTTTTAGTGCTAATATCGTTTTTATGTGTATTTTTTAGTGCTGACATCGTTTTTATGCATATTTTTTAGTGTTGACATCGTTTTTAGTTGGATATTATATATGTAGGTATATATGTATGCTTGAGTCTTAAAAATTGGTTTATTTTTTAGTGCTGACATTGTTTTTATGCGTATTTTTTAGTGCTGCCATCGTTTTATGCATATTTTTATGTAGGTATATATTTACTGACATCGTTTTTGCAATATAAGAGATGGATGAGGAAGGACGTCAACATCGCCAGCGTCGGCAAATTCGGCGTACCCGGTGTCGGCGTCAGCAAACTACTTTTGAGAAGATTGAGAAGGCGATTGAGGCGATTGGGACTTCAATAGCTTCAATGTTTTCTATACTGAATTTGTTTTAATTGCTCACCGATATTCTTTTTTTCTCACTCCCAAAATAAAATAAAATATTCCTTTGTTTCTTTTTTTTAGAACATTCCTTTGTTTCTTTGCTTTCCCCCTTTTATAATTTATATAAAATTTCTAATGTTATTTGATTTGTGAAATCCAAATCATTGGTAATGACTTAATACGTCAAATATATTGATCTCCGATGTCAGCATCGTCGGCGTAAGCATCCCCGTAGACGGCGTCAGCAATGTTGACGTCAGCATTCCCGAAGTTGACGTCAGCATCCCTGTAGATGGTGTCAGCAATGCTGACGTCAGCATTGCTGACGTTAGCATTGCTGACGTCAGCATTTCCGACGTCGGCGTCAGCAATAGCGAAAAAAAAAAACTGGCTGACGTAGAGGGGGGCACGCGGGGGCGGAGGGGGGCACGCAGGGAGGGGCACAAGGGATGGGCACTTTGCTAATTATTTCAACAAGGTGGACAATTTGCTAATTTGACCAACATTTTTGGACACTTAGCAAAATGCCCCACTAAAAATTTTCATAGCTAAGATTAACTAACCGAAGATATTATATCCAAAAGATATAGGTATACATCAACCACCGGATAGGATATTAATTCCATTATATAATATATTAATTGACGTGGGCCAAAAATATAATGCAATTTTAATCAAGAAAATGCCACGTAGGCAAAAATAATCCCGCTTTAATCCAGAAAATTCCGTGGACGCGAGATCGCACAAGAGGCCATTTCTGGCCTCTATTTTAGTATTTTATATAGATATTAGGTTAAAACTTGAAAGATTACAAACATATAGAGCGAGGGAAAGAGATCCCTCTTATATCATCATTAAATTATATTATAAATGTTCACGAGGGTTGTAGCTTCTAAAATTTATAGTTTTAATAGCTATAACTAGTTTTATTATCCGCGTTCTTCGCGGTTTTTTTAATAAATTATATTTTATTATATTAGTCACATTTTATTGTATTGGACAAATTGCGAAAAATAGCATGAATTTTAAGAGTAGTTGCATCTTATGACACAAACTTTTAAAAATTAAAAAATAATCACCAACTTTGGTGGATCATTGCATCCATTGGCACAAAATTATGAAATATTTAAAATAATCACCAATTTTTATCCGGTTGCATTCAATAGCACATCTATTTTTTTGAAATATCACCTCTTATTAATATTCTTTAAAAAAACCACCCAATTTTTTTTTTATAAAGATGCCCATATTTCATTTTTAAAAATAATTTGTTTTCATTATTCAATTTTAAAAATAATTTATTTTAGAAAATACTAATTGTTTACCCCATTTTAAATCACCCCTTGTTAGGCATGGAACTAGAAATTAAAATTTGGATGGGCTAGACTAGATAGGCTAAATTTTTCTTATACACATAATTTTTATTAATAAAACCCTTAATTTAACAAATAATTGGATATATTTTTTTATTAGTTTCCTTTAATTTTGTACCCATTATTTTATTTTTTAAAAATGGGATGGCCTGGAGCACGACCCTCGGTCTGTGACTGCCCCTTTCTAACTTAATCACATTTTTTTAATTTTTTTTTAACCCACTCATAATTTTCAAATTTGTAAAAACCCATTTTTCATGTTTATAAACTCAATTTCAATTTTTTTTTCTAAAACAACATTTAAAATTTTTTGATATTATTTAAATTTATATATTTTCAAGAAAATAATTTTTCATTTCAAATACATTACTTAGTATTTAGTTTTTGGAAAAAAATGTGATTTTATGAAGTAAATAAAATTAGTTTTGTTAACCAGGATTAAGTAATGAAGGTATTGAAAGAAAGGAAAAAAGTAGTACTTTCGAAATAAATTAATTTTTAAAAATTGAATAATGAAAATGTATTATTTTAAAAAATAAAATATGGACATCTTTATAAAAAAAAATTGAAATCCGGGTGGTTTTTTTGTAAAGAATGTTACTAAGAGATTATGTTAAAAAAATAGATGTGCTACATAATGCAACCAAATCAAAGTTGATGATTATTTTAAATATTTCGTAAGTTCGTGCCAATGAATGCAATGACCTATCAAAGTTGGTGATTATTTATTAATTTTCCAAAGTTCATGTCATAGAATGCAACCACCCTTAAAGTTCATGCTATTTTTTACAATTTGCCCTATTTTATTTTATTATTAAATTATGAAGGTTTAACTATATTGTGATTTAGATTATTACAAATGTCATTAAATGCATTAATTAAAAAATATAAGATAAAACTAATCATAAGTTGGTGTAGTGATTGTGGGGCTACATCCCATGCCAAGGGGTTCGAAGTTTGACTTTACTTGGAAACATGTAGTCGCTTGTGAGTGGGAGGGTCAACCCTTTAAATGGCTCACACAGTACCCAATCCAAATGTAGAGCGACTGAGTCGATCGAACTGGACTAAGATAAAAAACAAAGATAGAAAATATTGATTGATTCAATTTTATATCGATATTTCCTTTTATTTAATATTAATTATATTATTTAAGTGTTAAGACCGAAATATTGCATGTAGAGATATTTTAATATGAAATTTAATATCTATATTAAAATTTAATATAATATTTTAATCAAGATAAATTAACATCAACAACTTCATCATAATATTAAAAAAAAACCTAGCTCAAATTAAAAAAAACGATCTAAGATTATATCAAGAGGGTTGGATACACTCTCTGATTTTGAATCGCACATTAAATTCATAAATATAAACAAATAATATCCGAAACCAAGTTTTAATGATTTTGGTTAAATTGATTCTTCCACTTATCATCAATTTGGTTTGAAATGGAAAAGGATAACGGACACTTATTGTTAATAACATTTTAATCAAAATAAATTAACCTATTGTACAAAAATAATGCTCAAATAAAAAAAGGGGCCAAACATTAAAAAAAGCTCCATCATGATATATTTTAAAAAAATCAAATCGGTGCAAATTTAAAGATCTTCATAATTGACCAAAAATTTGATGGTATGCTATATATTTACATAAGTGTTTACTAGAATGTCCATATTATCCGTCTTTATTAGCATTTTGTCTACCAACATGTACATATTAGCAAAAAGCCCACATTCCCCCGTTCCCCCCACGTGTGCCCCATGTGTCTCCCTTCCTGTTTCAGCAGATTTTTTTTTTCGTGTCAGCATTTTTTTTTTGTCACGTGTTGCTGAAGTCGAAGTTGCTGAAATCGGAGTTGCTGAAATCGAAGTTGCTGAAACTAGAGTTGCTGAAACCGGAGTTGCTGACGCTGACGTTACTCAAACCGAAATTGTTGAAACCGGAGTCGCTCAATCACTGAATTTTGAAATTTTGCCCAATTTTAGAAATTACAACAATTTCAGCAATTTTTCATAAAATAAAATGGAATTCTAATTTTTTCAACAGTTTTGACTTTTGGCTAAGCTTCAAATTGGTATTCAGTTCAACAAGTCAATACAGAAATTTAAACAGCTGCAACAAGTCCTAATTTTTTTCAATTCTCATATTCATTGGGTGATTTTTGTAATTTAACAAAAATTACATCTTCTTCCTCACATTTATTTCTCTCTCCTCCATTACCTTAAAACCACATTACGACTTGAAGCAAATTGGCGATGGATCAAGCATTGATCCCCCGCCTCACCTCAAATCGGCACTGGCATAGCAACGGAGGAGAAGATCTGGTTTCAGATTTTAGATCTGGCGGTTGTGGGCGAGATCTAGCTCGGGGACCACCAGCGCCACTGGATCTGAACCGCTTAAGTCTCCTCCTCACTCTCTTGCTTCCATGTCTCCGGCTCATCATCGGTCCACTAACACCGCCGATAATTTGGCTTCAATCTTTGTCCGCGGGGGGGGGGGGGGGGGTGGCGAGGAGCGGATTCGAAAGAGCGGTGGGAGTGCTTGCGACTCCTGGCGTGAGCGGAAGAGCAAGAGCTCGGTGGAAGCGTTGGTCTCCGATACTTGGAATTGTGCAGCAGACAACAGAGGCTGTTTTCGGCTCCATGGATATGGAGGTAGGAATCGAAAATTCAAACGGGGAGTTGCAAGAATCGATTGGAATCGCAAATTGGAGTGTGGAGGGGTTGGAGGGGGTTTGGGTGGGCGAAGATAAGGCCGCGGAGGAGGGTGGGGGCAGCAGGGCAGGTGAGGAGTTATAATTTAGTTTATAAAATAAATGTGGACTTTTCTCTGATTTGTAGGGGTTGGTGGACACTTTTCTAATTAGAGCATAAAAAACGGCAGGTAGAGCGAATTAATTCTATTTATATTATATCTAAAACGTTGAATATTTGACAAAATATTGGATAAATTATTTGATCTAAAAAGATAAGTTTTCTAACTAATTAAGATATAAGGTTGAATATTTATAAAAATAAGTTGGACCATTAACTAATATGACAAAATTATATTGGCTATTAATTCATGTGGCTAAAAACGATAACACCATATTAACTCAGAATATGACACGCATGCAAATTGCACCAGAATCCGTTTTGGCATCTGTTTTAGTATGTGTGTATCATCAATTCAATATCTGTATATAAAATATACTAAAACAGAGACCTAAAACGGCTTCTGATGCGATTAGGGTTGGGCTTCCGGTCTTGACTGGACCGGACCAGAGATTCCGGTCCGGTCCAAAACCGGTGGACCGTAATCTCTAAAAACTTGGACTGTGGATCGGATCGGGATCAGAACTTATGGTCCTTGTCTTTCTGGTCCGCGGATCGTAAAGATCGGTTGGACCGGAACTTTACAATAGCCCATGTTCGCCCTTTTAGAGCAGCCCCTGTTCGCATTTCGCGCGAAATCAAACACTTGTAAAATATTACAAATTGAAATTTCTTAACCCTAGATTTAAATTCGGAACGAGATTCTTCAATCTTAGTCTAGAATATATATGATTTCTCAAAATATATACTAAAATCGACATTAATTTGTCAAAATATACATAAAAACCTAGATCTAAAAATGAAATTGAGAGAGAGCGTCGAGGCTTACCGAGAGAGCTGAGAGGACTGTTAGCCTGAGAGAGTCGGAGAGATGGTTGAGCGAGGGTTGAGCTGCCGTTGTGACTGCCCACTGCCGAGGGCTGGAGTGACGAGTGAGGGCGGCAACGAACAAATGGAGAGTGAGGAGAAGAGGGCCGGCCGAGCCGAGAACTGAGAGAAGTAGAAATGGGAGTGAGAAAGAAACACGTTTAACTGAATGTTTGTGGGCCTCTTTTTTTTAATGATATGGATTTCGGTCAAATTTCGGTCCGGACCGAAAATTTTGGTCTGATCCTAGGTTTGTACCGGAACTCGGAAATTGAAAAATCTTGGACCGTTGACCAGACCATAATATTCCGGTCCGATCCAAAGACCGTAAATTCCGGTCTGGTCTCGGTTCAATTCCGGTCCGATCCAATTTCTTCCCAGCCTTAGATGCGATTTGCATACGTGTCATATTATGGATTAAAATGGTGTTAATATCACATACGTGTCACATTCTGGCTTAATTTTGATTATAAATACTCAACCATATATTTTAATTTAATTAGTTAGAAAATTTATCTTTTCATATTTCACATCTAAAAAATAATCTTTCCAATATAATATCTTTATTTTTTTTGAAAAAATTTTACATCTTAATTTGAAAGATTTGGGTATTTGAGAAGACTGAATAATATTGGGGTAGATATAAATTAAAATCTATATAAAATACTAAAGCAGAGGCCTGAAATGGGCTCTGGTGCGATCTCGCGTCCATGGAATTTTCTGGATTAAAGCGGGATTATTTTTGCTTACGTGTCATTTTCTGGATTAAAGTTGTATTATATTTGTGGGTCACATCGATTAATAAACGAATATAATTAGGTAAAAAACTTATCTTTTTAAATCAAATAATCTATCCAATATTATTTTTGTAAAATATTATTTAACTTTGTAATCTAAAATAAATATAATATTTAATTATTCTACATCTACCACTTCCTAATATTTTCCCATGGTAAACGTTCACCTTTCTCCCTCCCATCCATAGAATCAGAATCTTAATTATTTACAAATTCTATCCTTTTAATATAAATATTTGATCTCAATATATTAATTACTTATGTACAAAACCTATTATTTGATGATAACTTTTTATTATTATTTTATAAAATCATTTCAGAGCCCTAAATTTTATAATATGATGTTTCTATAGTTTATATTTATATATATACTCCATTTATAATATATATTTTTAATACCAAAAAAATGTCTATAATATGATCTTATAGTATAGTTTATATTTACGAACTTTCAATTGCTTTAATTTCGCTTTCAAATTTTTGGTTCGTTCATCACCTCATTGGTATATCATTTCTAAAGAAACTGCACAACGTGCGGGTTAATAAAACTAGTAATATACTAAAACAGAAGCCGGAAATGGTCTCTGGTGCGATTCGCATACGTGGAATTTTCTGGATTAAAACGGGATTATTTTTGCATACGTGTCATATTCTAAATTAAAATGGTATTATCTTTAATTTTAAGCCACATCAATTAATAAGCCAATATATTTAGGTAAAAACTTATCTTTTTAGATCAAATAGTCTATCCAATATTTGGTCAAAATTGAATATAATATATCTATATATAAATATGTATTTTTTGTCAAAAAAAAAAGTTATCTTTGTGAAGTTTTTCACCTACACCACGGTGATTATTATTTTAATTATTTTTTTAACTTGTGCAGTAAGCTACATTTTTATTTGAATTAGCTACATTTTGTAATTTATTTGAATAAATGTAACTAATTTCGATAAGATAAAGAATCTTAAAAATGCGTCATAAAATTAATTAAATTAAATCTTAATCTTTAAGACATTATCCTTAATACTCCGTATTCGCTAAATACATATACACTAAAAATGTACGGAGTATTTAGCTTTCAACTTATTTACCAAGTATTGTTTAAACGATTAATAGATAAATCAAAATCAACAAAGTAGCATAATAATTTCAATGGAAGTGGGTACAATTTACAATTTAATGACGTTATATTATAAAATTTCGTATATATTAAATAAAATTTCATCCAATAACAATTTATTTTAGTTATTATGTTCCATTCAATTTAATTATTTATATTGATTAATGAAGGTGGACTCTTAAAAAATATGACTTTGATTTCGGGATGAGATTAGGGTTTTGGAGATCTCTTCTCTTCCACCAACAATTCATAAACGGCACTATCATTATATTAAACTACACAAATTATATATTTGATTAATCAGGAGAGTATATCTAAATTGAATGCAAATTCGGCAAACAAAATTGAAAATGCGAGGTAAGATAATTTTATTTGTTAGGGTATTATAAAATGATTTAACTAAAATATAGCATTATTAGTATATAATATAAAAGATATCATATAATTCAGTTTATATATATATACCGGGATCACAAATATATACACCATGCCGTAAATTTTTCGTCAATTATTTTACCTTATAGATCAAATTGAATATAATATATTTAAATATAAATATCTACTATCTTAATTTGATGATAAAATTTGAGAAGAGAAATCTATCTGTAATGCTATATATATGTATGGATATTTAATCTAGATTCAAACATGTTTACATTCTCAAATATATAACACAATTGAAAACTATATATTTACTTTATATGGAGCTTTATATGGAGTAGTAATAGTAATTTATATTAATTCAAAGATGTTTTATATAATAAAATTTATTAAAAAATCGCACAACGGGCGAATAATAAAACTAGTTATAATATTAAAACATGTGTTTAAGGTTCTCATAGATTTCATTTAAAATTGTGACAATTATCGATATGGACATGGAGATACGGCAATGTTAATTTTTTTTGACATTGTTTTTTTTTTTGCGATAAATAAAATGGATTCTTAATTAGATAGCCTTCAATGTTAAGTACATTTAGTTTAAAATCTCTTTGCTAACGTATTTCTAATCTCTTTGCTAACGTTTAGTTCAAAATCTCTTTTTTTGGCATTGTTTTTTTTTTGTATCTCGTTTTCATCATTTGATCATCTCATGTATATTCCTTATATCATATATACATCCTTCTATGTTTTTTTTTATCAAGGAAAGAACTATATACACCCTTCCACCGATAAATAGATTAGTCTAATAGTAGGTTGTTAAATCCGATGTCTAGATATGTTAAAATATGATATGATTCAAGCTTCAAAGTTAAAAGTTAGTCGTTGTCATGATAGTTAGTTAAGTTAGTTATGTCGTGTGTTCAGCTGAAGTTAGTTTCTTTTGTAATCCACTACCTAGGCTTGATGTTAGTGGTGGTAGTGGTAGTTTTCTTAGTCAAGCAGTTTCTTTTCTTTATCCAAGTATGTAAGGGTGGTTTTTAATTCTAATTTAGGTGTGAAATTGTGTGCCCTGAACTCTAAGTTTTCTTCACCTCGAAACTGTAATATGTGTCTTGGTTTTGGTTAAGTAAAATGCCAACAGATTGCTATCAAAGCAAACAAGAGTTTGCATACGGATTTGTGTCCAGGGACTGAGTGAGGCTATAAACACAAGGGAAACACAATGTGAGAGTGAGCATTGTTCAAAGATACATAACAATGGATCAAGTGGTGTTGGCAACCTTCAGTTGCCAATCTTCAAGGGATTGAATTACCACTTCTGGAGCTTGAAGATGTCGATTTTGTTTAAGTCTCTAGACGATCCTGAGCCAGAAGAACCTGATTAGCAGCTGAGAGAAGAGAATGAAGGATTCTAAGGCTTTGTTCATGATTCAATCAACCCTAGACGATGAAATATTTCCCAGAATTGCAGCATCAACTATCTCTCATAAAGCATGGAAGATCCTCATGCAAGAATACATGGGTGACAAGAAGGTAATTATAGTTAAATTACAATCATTGTGTCGTGAATTTGAGACCCTGACTATGCAAGAAAAGGAGGGTGTGTAAGTGTATTTGTTGAGAGTGTCATCCATTGTTAACCACATGAAGTCTTATGGAGAAAATCTGAGTAGTGAGACAGTGGTTAGCAAAGTGTTGAGGAGCTTGAGTTGAAAGTTTGATCATGTTGTTGCTGCAATTGAGGAGTCAAAGGACTTGTCAACCTGCAAGTTTGAAGAGCTAACTAGTTCTCTACAAGCTCATGAGGATAGGCTTAGCAGAACTAGTGATTAGAAGGAAGAAAAAGATTTTCAAACTAAGGAGGAAGGTGTCAAGGGGAAATCAGAAGGCTCATCAAGTAAAGGCAGAGGCAAAGGTGGTTTTAGAGGTAGAGGTCGTGGAAGAGGCCATGGAAGAGGCCAAAGTAATGGCTCAGAAAGAAGTCAAAATGGTGACTCAAAGAGAGGACAGTGGAGAGGCTCTAACAGAGGACATAACAGTGGTTCAAGGTCCTATAGGAGTAGCATACAGAGCTACCATTATAAGAGATATGGTCACAAGGAAGGTCAGTGTTGGGATAAGTAAGAGAGTGAGCAAAAGACTACAAATTACTCAGAGAACGCTGAGCAAGAAAGTAGGTTGTTCATGGCTCTTTCATCTATGACAAACGATGTCAATGGTGTGTAGTATTTGGATAGTGGATGTTCCAACCATATGTCCAACATGAAGAGTCAGTTTAAAGATCTTGATGAGTCAAGAAAGAGCGGAGTTTGTCTTGGTGAGAAATTGCTGCATGATATGCAGTTTATGCCTGGGCTAGCACACAATCTGTTAAGTGTTGGTCAACTGCAAGCTGATGGATACTCACTGTTGTTTGATGATAACTCTTGTATGACCAGAGAAAAGAAAATTGGTCAAGTGATTGTAAATGTGCCAATGACAAGGAATAAAATGTTTCCTCTTAATCTGTCAAAAGGAGTGAATAGAGCTATGGCAGTTAAAGAAGATGTAGATACAAAGCTATGTAATTTAAGGTATGGTCATCTAAAGGCTCAAAGCTTGAAGCTGTTGTATTCAAAGGAAATGGTGCTAGGTTTGCCTAAAATTGGAGAACTTGAGCCGTGTGAAGGATGTGTGTATGGAGAACAATTTAGAGGTGCATTTGCAAGTGGAAAGGCTTGAAGTAAGTGAATGCTTAGAGCTTCTGCATGCTGATTTGTGTGAGCCTATGCAACATGAATCACTGGGTGGAAGCAAGTATTTTTTGCTCATCACAGATGACTATAGCAGGATGACCTGGGTGTATTTTTTGAAGTTCAAATATGAGGCTTTTGATTCATTTAAAAGGTTCAAAGCTCTGGCTGAGAATCAATCAGGGAGGAAGGCGAAAGCATTGAGGACAGATAGAGGAGGAGAGTTTTTGTCTCAGGAGTTCACCACATTTTGTGATGAACATGGAATCAAAAGGGAGCTCACGGCACCATACACTCTAGAGAAAAATGGTGTGGTCGAAAGAAAGAACAAAACAGTTGTAGAAATGGCAAAGAGCATGTTGAAAGCTAAGAAGTTACCAAATCAATTTTGGGGTAAAGCTGTTGCCACTGCAGTATATATTCTCAATATCTCTCCAACAAAGGCAGTGATGAGTAGAACTCCATTAGAGGCTTAGAGAGGAAGGAAGACAACAGTGAGTCACTTGAGAATATTCGGGTGTGTGGCTTATGCTTTGGTGAACATGAGAGCTAATTTAGATGACTAAGCTGAGAAGTGTGTATTTGTGGGATATGCACCATAGTCTAAGGCATATAGATTTTACAACCCTCATAAGAACAAGATCATTGTGAGTAGGAATGTGATCTTTATTGAGAATGTCGGGTGGAAATGGAATGAGGCAGCAAAGGGGTTGAGTTCACATAAAAGTGTGAGTGTAGACAACTCAGTAGAAGAGCAAGGTGTATAGAGGACAATCATCAACCTAGTCCTCCATCAACTCCATCAAGCCAGTCGAGCAGTTCAATTCAAGAGTCATCTCCATCAAGCTCATCATCTGAATCACCTCTAAGGAAATTCATGTCTCTAGCTAACATCTATGAGAGTTGTGATTTCGCTTTGATGGTTGCAGAACCATCCTTTTTGATGAAGCTAAGAAAGACGATCATTGGCAAGATGCCATGAGAGAGGAGATGAGATCTATATAGAAGAATGAGACGTGTAGATTGGTAGAACTTCCTAAAAAGAAGAATGTAATTGGGTTGAAATGGGTATTTAGAACTAAGTTCAACACTGATGGCAACATAAAGAACAAGGTAAGGTTGGTTGCAAAGGGATATGCTCAGCAGAAGGGAATTGATTTTGAAGAAACATTCTCACTAGTTGCAAGGCTTGATACTATAAGAGTTGACCTTGCCTTGACTGCACAGTGGAAGTTGCAAGTGTTTCAGCTTGATGTGAAGCCAACCTTCTTGAATGGAGAGCTGTAGGAAGAAGTATATGTTGAGCAGCCTCAAGAGTTTGTAAAAGTTGGTGAAGAAGGAAAAAGTGTACATGCTACAGAAGGCACTTTATGGGCTGAAACAAGATCCAAGAGCCTGGTATAGTAAAATTGATTCACTCTTCTTGATGAATGGGTTTGAAAGGAGTACGTGAAAATGAGCCAAGTTTATATGTGAAGAAGAGAGGCAAATTGTGGTTTGTCTCTATGTGGATGATATCATTTATTTCAGTTCTTCACAAGACAAGCCGAAGAGTTTTTAAAAGGCTATGATGGAGAGGTTTGAGATGACAGATTTAAACTTGATGCAGTACTTCCTGGGCTAGGAAGTGCAGCAGAGAGAGGATGGTATTTTTGTCTTTCAAGAAAAGTATTCAAGAGATTTGCTCAAGAAATTTCGTATGGAGGGTTTTGATATTGCATATACTCCAATGAATACAATTGAGAAGTTGGACAGAGAAGATGGAACATGAAAGGCGGATGAGAAAATTTATAAAAGTCTTGTTTGAGGTTTGAACTATCTCACACACACAAGGCCTGATATAGCTTATTGTGTGAGTGTTGTGTTGAGGTACATGCACAATCCTTCAAAGCAACATCTTGGTGCAACCAAGAGAATTCTCAAGTATGTTGCTGGGACATTGAACTATGGACTGTGGTATGAGAAAGTGGAAAATTTCAAGCTGCAAGGCCATATAGACAGTGACTGGGCAGAGTGTTTGGATGACAGAAGAAGCACCTCAGGATAAGTATTTTGTCTTGGATCAGGGGCAATTACATGGAGCTCAAAGAAGCAAGACACAACGGCATTGTCATCCTCATAAGCTGAGTACGTTGCTGCAGGGGTTGCTGCTAGACAAGATTTGTGGTTGAAGAAATTGATGAGTGATCTGGGTTGTGTCTAGGTTGGTACTGAGTTATGGTGTGACAACAGATTAGGAATTGCCATGACTAAGAATTAATTAATCCAGTATTTCATGCAAGGACAAAACACATAGATGTGCAACATCACTTCATAAGAGAGCTCGCGCGTGACTAAGGAAGAGGTTGTGCTCAGGTTTTGTGGCACAAATGAACAAGATGCTGCCATGTTCACTAAGGCCTTAAGTGTAGCAAAATATCAGTTCTTCTTAGAGAAGATAGAAATGAGGAGGCTTGAATCAAGGGGAGGTGTTAAAATATGATATGATTCAAGCTTCAAAGTCAGAAGTTAGTTGTTGTCATGATAGTTATAGTTAAGTTAGTTATGTCGTGTGTTCAGCTGAAGTTAGTTTCTTTTGTAATCCACTACCTAGGCTTGATGTTAGTGGTGGTAGTGGTAGTTTTCTTAGTCAAGCAGATTCTTTTCTTTATCCAAGTATGTAAGGGTGGTTTTTAATTCTAATTTAGGTGTGAGGCAATTTTGAAATCGTGTGCGCGCCCTGAACTCTAAGTGTTCTTCACCCCTAAACTGTCATCTGTGTCTTGGTTTTGGCTAAGTGAATTGCCAACAAGAAATTCAAATTCGAATCCCCTAATTGGAATTATATATGAATTAGTTGCTTGTGAGTGAAGGTACATACTTATATAGGTTCCTTTATTTTTTTTTTGGTCAACATATAGTTTCCTTTATAGTTCTTTGTCTGAATGCATGTAGAACTCCGATCGATATTAATTAATCGGTCCGGGACAAACAAATTAAAAAACAAACGAAGGGATATATTTCTAATCAAGCTATACGAGATAATAAACACACAGTATATATATATGTACGTATTGAACAATATGGCATAGTAAAATATAATATATATTATCATTATTACTTTCACAGCACATATATAGTTTGGTAAAATGGAAGCTGATAAGTGATAGAGGAGGGCTTCACTCTTTTACCACATACATGACTTTGTTTTTTACAAAATGGCATATATGTCCCTCATACATTAATAAAAAAAAACCCATCAATCTCTCGATCACCTCCAACACTTCCTCTATATAGTATATCATGAAAACAAACCCACCATATAATGTAAGAGAGGCCAAACCCATATTTGAGAACACAGCAGAAACTTGTAATTTCCTTTCCATTTTTGCCCCTTTTTCATTTGTCAAATATGCAAATCCCAAGCTGATCACTCTCTGAGGTTGAAGCCAAGAACCCACTTATCAACTTGTCTTCTTCTTCTCCTCCCTCTTCATCTCTAATAAACAATGCCATATCTGCAGACGACCCATTATTCATATCCTCGCGCTGATGATGATGATGGTGTTCAAGACCGCTGAAACTCGAACCTATCCCCTGGTGATGATGATGATCACCTGGTTGTTCGTTGTTGTTGTTGTTATTGTTGTTGTCATGACTTAGCTGGGAAGCAACAAACTTGTCCAAGGCTCTCCAGTCTGTGACCTTTTCCATAGAGGACTGACCTTTGTTCATCAACTGATCTATTTCTTCCAAATCATTGTTGTTGCTGCTGCTGTTGTTGTTGGTGGTTGTTTGATCAGATAAGAGGGAGATGGAGCTGATGGGCCTCTTCAACATGGGGAGTGATGGGCTTTCCAACTGGGGAAGCTGCAGAAAAGGGTGATCTGACTGCATGAAAATGTTGAGGTTGTTCATGTTGGCATTTCTGCTGTTGTTTTGGTAATCAAACTCTTGCTTGCAGAAGTAGCTGTGGGAAGAGGAAGATGATTGCATGAAGCTTGGTGGGTTTGTGCTTCTTGGGAGGTAGTGGTGGCGGCGCCGGTCAGATGAGTCCATCACTTGTTCACCTTCATAGAAGTAGTTTGATGAGTCCCAACCCCCTTCCATGGCCTTGTTGTTAGATTGTGCTGTTGCTTTCTTCTTGAATGCTCTGCATACTACCCAACCTTCTTCCTGTATACATATATTACCAAAAAGTTCAGAAAAATTAACTCAAGGTAGTCAAATTAATACTGACACAGTTTCTCATTGTACATTATAATTATTTTTTTTATCATAAGGTTATATATACATTAAAAGCGCCTCCAGTATATCTTGTCATGTAGCCATGCCTCTTCAAATAAAAGCACATTAAATGATAAATTTCAAAAGGAGAGACCAACTTTTTCAATAGTCTTTAACTCTTTATATATAGCTAGCTAGTAAGACATTGATAATAGTTTGTCACACTGTAAATGATAAACTTCAAAAAGAAAAAAAGAAACATATGTTAGTTAATTAAGCTGGCAATTTATTCAAGGTCAACCAGCTAGAACAATTAAGCGTGGACTATAATTAGGCCGGTTGTCACTCTATAGGCCAAAGGTTTCAGACTTAGGATGGGCAGGCCATTTCCGTATATTCTCCACTAAGTTGTGCAGTACCCAATATATATGGGTGGGGTAAACCACAGTGATCTGAGAGATAGAGAGAGAGAGAGAAAGAGAGTCTGAGAATTGATGAAAGAGAGGGACAACAAAGTGGATTAAGGTTCTGTCTTTTTGACTTGTGAAAGAAAGAGATGAAAAAGCTAGCTCCTATATATACATCTGCAATAAACTCCATCAGCTTTTATTGACTTGCTTTTATATTTATATGTAAAATCGATCAATTGAGCCTTTCTTTAATGTTTCAGACACTGGTGATTTCCCTACTTCTTAGGTTTTCTGCTACCGCAGCGAATTTCCTAGCATGCATAAATGTCAACATCACCTACATTTCATCTTTTTGCAAAAGGGGAACCAATTCACCTTTAAATTCGTTGGAAGGAAAAAAATATGGTAAATAGCTCAGCTAGATAATGTTTTAATCAGTAACCTGATCCCCATTTTTGGTTTCCCATGCATCTATTATCTATATATATGGAAAGCAAATTAATTAGGGATCGATATATATAGATCAGCTTAGAGAGTGTGAGAGAGAAAGTGGTGGACATTACGCACTATACATGTATCACCATGCAATTAAAGTTTTGGCATCTAATGATAGCTACTGTCTTGTTTATATTTTATGACCCCCCAACAAAACTAGCTACCATGTGAAACCAAATTGGATCAACAAACTAGCTAATTCGTGATCGATCTGGAGTTACGAGTTCGATCCTCCTCCCCTTCACTAATATTCTATATTAGTGCTTCCTATATATTGACCTTAAAGATCAACACATATATATGTAGTTAGGTAAAAGATGGAGTTGAGGTTAATTTTATATATAACTAGGATGTACCTGGGGAGGTCCATTCTCATCGGATTCGAGGCGATACTCATGCATGATCCAGTCAGATTTCTGGCCATTGGGAGCCCTACCCTTGTAGAAGACAAGGGTTTTCCTCATCCCAATCAGCTTCGCCTTGTCGTACACAGCTTTGTCTCTTCCAGTGGCCTTCCAAAACCCTGCTATGGTGGCTCGGTTCGTCCTCGTCCCTGTTGGGTATTTTTTGTCCTTGTGGCTGAAGAAGTACCACTCGTTCTGCTCTTCATATCCAATTCTACATCTCTCTGCGTCATTAATACCAACATACACAAATTTAATTAATTAGCCTGTAAAATTTGTTAAATATAGCTGTTGTATATGGAATGTACCTGATTGTAGCTAGGCCTATATATACATATATATGTATGACCCGGCCTTAAAGATAGTAATTAATTAAGAAACACTTAATGTGTGATATAGGTGGATACATAAGCTCGATCGATCAGTATATCATATGTAACTTTATATATATTGGATCCAGAAGTTTAGCATATGTACATGTGCGGTTTAATTAGGAACATATAAATTAAGAGGATTAGTTTAAATCAGATCTAGGTATATATATATAGGATGAAATTATGATGAAAGAAAGACTAGCTAGCTATATATATAGATCGAGAGAGAGACGCAGAAGGGATATGTATACCAGTGAGATCCCAGGGCTCGATTCGGTATAGATCAATGTCTCTGATGACATCAAGGTCGATCTTCTGATCAGCAACCTTCTTCTTCAAGTAATATCCAACAAGCTCTTCATCGGTGGGGTGGAATCGGAAACCAGGCGGTACAGATGACTCCATCATGTACGTAGTACGTACCGATCGATTCAAGGCTTAATTAGCTTTCTAGTAAATGAAATGATCGAGGATGCTCCTTTAAATCTGCATAAAAATCACCAGCAAGCACTAACTCAGGTAAGCTTGATCATACGCCGGCCACTTTCATCATCCAAAAATGATAACCCTAGCAAGCATTAATTATCAATAATGAGAGAGAGAGACAAAAACAAGAGGGGGTCGAGTATATATAACCGGCCATACACTAAACTACACAAGGAAGAAATAGAAAGGGCCGGCAGATAGGAATTAATTGGAGGTAATTAGTATAAAGTGAAAAGGGGATATATATATGAAAGTTGACAATCAAAAGGAGTTAAGAAATTAAATTAAACGGTACCCCCAGCCTCTCTCAAATTAAAACTGAATTGGAATTGGAATTGGAACAATTGGGGGATGGAGAGGGGGGTGATTAAGGGGGGTTGGAATGATGAACCCTAGAGATGAAAAGGTGACAAGTGTATTCAGGTTTAATCATCAGCTCATTTGGTGGTGAGCAGCACTCCTAAAACATTCACACCTAAAAAGGGGAATATATATAAACAAATTAATAATATATATAATATAAATAAATAAATAAATAAATAAAGGCGTGTTTTGGTTTTGGAACATAAAAAATGGCATAAGCTTCCTAGAAAAGTTTGGACCAGAAAAAGGGGCTTTAGAAGAGGTAAGGGAGGGGACAGGTAGATGAGACATAAATTTTTTTATATATATATACAAGTAAATAAGGATAAAAAGGGTGCATTCAGCAATCATGAGACTGAACAAAAAGAAATAAGTAAAGATAGAAACACACTCCGATCGATCCGTATATATGTAGGAGTGAAAAGGGTTGGAATAGATTAATACAGAGTTGTGTTTGTAGGTATGATATACATAATGGATCACCTTGAATTGTGAATTGAATTGAATTGATGGATGGTTAATAAATGAGCTAGGTAGATAGAGGTATTAACAGAGGGAGTGGAGGGAAGGTGGAAAACGGGACAAGTAATGATGGTGTGTTGTGGACGGGGGAAGTGTAAAATGATGCCATCCCCAACGGGGTTTACATTACAATAACTGTGCCACTAATTAAACTAATCTACTAATTAATTATACTCCTTTTATTAACATTTTTTATTTATTTATTGATATTCTACTCTGTGTTATATATTATTCTAAAATAAGAAACGTGAGTGAAGAGTAAGCACTATATATATGTTTTTTTGAATATATCGATCGGAGTACTAAATAACGACTTATATATACTCCATATATACTCCGTTCCATATAAAATATAAGTCAATGAATTTTTTGATACACATTTTAACGAGAGAAAAACTATATAAAATATTATTTTTTTACAACTTAATACTTTGAAAAAAATAATGGAAAAAATAATATTTGAAAAATTTTTAGTTTATTAAAATTTGTGTCTAGAAAGGCGAAGATGAACAAATATATATATATATACTAGTAGCAAGTGCAGAAGAAAGCGCCCAGAGGATAACAAAAACAATAGCTACAAGTTTACAACTAATAATACTATAGCTATAACTATAATTACTGGTGTGGTGTGGTGTGGTGATTAAACTAATTAATTAAGTAGAACAGTAAAAAAAAAAAGAATAAAATAAGTGTGTAAGTGAGGTAATTAACCCCTGGGATAGGGAGAACAGAAAAGGTAGGGTGACGCAAGCAAGCAGAAAGAAGCACGCGTTTGTTTGTTTGGGGGAGATGGAGAGAAGCTGAAGCTGAAGGTGAATGTGAAGAAGGAGAAGAGGAGGAAGAAGAAGAAAAAAGGGGGAGTCAGTCTGTTGGAGTACGTCTGGTTGTCTGTTTGTCGACAATGTTGGTAGCAAAATCCCCCCCACCGGCCCACTCTGACTTCTTCCTCCATCCTTTCTTTCTTTCTGTGTAAAGCATGCAAAACCCTCCTTTTTCTTCCTTCTTCTTTTTTCAATTGAACTAGGCATGCCTCGGGAGAAGACAAAGACAATTAATAGGGAGATGGAATCGGAAGTTAGTTTGTGGCTGCACACACCACACCACACCACACCCTCCATTAATTAATACTAATCCAATTACCATCCAAGGGCACGTCTATTTAATTATTCTTTTTTTTTTTTGCAAAAAAAATATGAAAATGAAAATGCAAAGGGGACCGGCTTATAACTAAGACTGGATTGGTATGGATAGATGTATGCGGACCATACCATTTCTGGGCGTTTGAAAGAAACAAGAGAAGGACTAACATGGAGGGGGATTATGACAGCAATAATGAATTAATATAAGACTCCTTTCAATCAATTAATTGGGTCCTAATTTTCTCAATTTTAATTTGAGGTTCAAGGACCCAGATATATGTTTCCCTCCCTCCCGCTTACCCTGTATATATATAGAAACACCGTTAATCGATGATCAAACACAAGAGTCAAACTTGTGCTACAAGCTAAGCTTTCCACTGTACGTACGTATCTTATCTCACTGAAACCGATCGATCTACACCGGCCGGAAAGCTTAAGGAATTACGTACCCTAAACCACACAACCGTACCTTATCTAACTGAAAGTTTGAAACCGATCTATCCCTAGCTATGAAAATATATGATCAATCTACTACCAGACAACACCCCCGAGTATAGATCGATATCAATACTAGGTGCCAATTCATGGATTTAAAAAATAGACTGCACTGCACACACAACTAGCTAGCTAGCGGCCGCGGGGGGAACGAAACCCTAGAGAAACAGCTAGCTAGGTAGCTACTACGTGGTGGGTGGCACCATTAACCCTTACCTGCTGCCTGCCTGCTTGGAGGTGGGAGGGGAGAAACTTTACTCGTTTAGGACAGACGGAATTGATGAGGAAGACGACGAAATATCAACCATCAAATATAACCTCCCAATTCATTTTCAGCCTCCCCAAAAAAAAAACAAATAAAAAAAAAGGGCGGTGGTGGGGAAAGATGTGGACCGCTGAGTTTGGTGCGCGTGGCTTTCATTTTCTCTTTCTGTCTCTCCCGAGTTTTTCACGAAACCAGAATATCGTCGGAATATCGTGTATGTTTAGAATTCCCGCTGGAAGCTTTTGAGAGAAGCTCCTGCCACGCTGTCCACTGACACGTGTACTGCTGTCCCCGCGCGTGCACCCAAACTCCAGCCGACCAATGAGCCGGCTGATCGAAGCCAACGTATTTTGACGAAAATACCCTCCTCCCTCCCTCGAAAGCAGGAGAGCGTCGGAATAACAACTTTTGGCCGTGGGCTGTTCTTTCGTACTGTATATCGAATTATCTATAATCAGGCGGATTCCAGAACTGGCAGACGTCAGTTGAATGGTGTTCATCATGTCTTTGGGCATTTTTCATTTTATACTCCATAAGGTGGTTAGAGGTGTGCACAAAAACCCGACGTCCATGACTGACACGATATGAAAAAAATACAAAACAAAAAAGACATGATATAAAGATGATACAAATCGATAAAACACGACTGTAAACAATTCGAACAAGTGTTCAAATTGAGCATATCTCCTTATCGTATATCCGACACGAACCAAATTTTTTTTTAGTTTTTTTAGGTAAGGTAGTATAGGACTACTAATATATATAGAATCCCTTATATAAGTACCAATAAAGTTCTCTAGCTCCGTTGATTGTAGGGAAGGTAAGTGTAAGCGCTGGCAAATAGTCCCGAGTTTGAATCCTTGTGGTTCCTAGCGCTGCTCTAATTTTTTTTCCTTTACATTCTTCTCTCTCGCCCCTTTTTATTTTCAATATTTTGTTTCGCTAAGAAATTTCAAAATCTTAGCCTACTGACAGTATCGACTCTAACCCTAACTCTCTCATTCTCTCATTATGAATCTCGCTCTCAAGTCTCAACGACTCAACCAATAATCCAAATCAACCCTAACTCTCAATCTCTCCTTCACTAGCTCGTTGTTCATTCGCCTCCCTCTCAACTCTCACCTCTCATAACGTTTTATAGAATCTTGCTCTCAAGTCAAAACGAATCAACCGATAGTCAAAATCGACCCTAACTCTCAGTCTCTCTCTCTCTCTAGCTCGTTATTCGTTCACCTTCCCTCTCAGTTCTAGCCTCTCGAAATGTCAATCAAACATGATTGAAACCACGATAAGTAAGAGATTCTTCGAATCAATTTGGTTTGGGCTTTTTTTTTGCTCTTTCTTAAGCCTTTGCTGCGTTTGTTGTGTCTTTGTGGCGATTTTGTTGTTGTTTTTTGCTCGAAACTATGGTTGTTTTTGTGCTCTGCTGGTTGCGTTTATCTTTCTATCTATTGGTTGCGTTTGGGTGTTTTCTAGGATGTTCAATGTAATTTTTGATGCGTTTTTTCCCTGGCTGGTTGTTGTGTTTATGGCCACTGTCTCACCCCTGTGTTCAATTTTTTTACAATGCCCAACAACCTAATTTGTCCAATGCAGTGATGCGGTTTTTTTTGTGTTATTTTTATTGTGTAAATTGATTACAACCTTCACTTTATTTGTTTTCTAGAATTTTAATACGAAAAACATTGAGGAAATCTTGAGTGATGAGTCTCTTAGTGGTGACACCATGACGAAACCTGAGTTGGGTAAATCTGAAGGCCTAGAGCAATCAATTGCCGAATTGAAGAAGCATTTGAAAGGTAAGATGCCTAAAACTGAGAAATCTTCTCTTGGTGCTATTAAGAGAAAAAAATATATCAAAATGTTGGTTGCATTTTACTATAATTCCGGGTACGGAGCATGCATCTTATAACTGTTGGGGTGCTATGGTTGGTTGTGCTTCTAGTAAAGGAACAGAGCATGCATGCCGATTTTGTTCTACCCCTATCATTGAATATCTTAGCATGTCTGCCTTCTATATTCCTCTGTTATTGATCAAATCTGCAGCTTGGGGGTTTACATCATATTGTTTGGAATTTCATTGATTGATAAGTTGATATTTGCGAGAACTTGATTTTGGAGAGACTTGTACCTGTACGTCATTTTGCTTGGACCATTGTGAGTCATAATTGATTCACTTGGTTTAGATTCATATTTCCTACGTAGGATGTGGAATGGAATATGCTAGCACCAAAAAAAAATCAATGCATTATGACCTTAAAGCAAGTTAAAAATTTCATTCTCTTATGTTTTGGGAGACATGATTGAAGTAAAAATCGGATGCATTATGCTAGACTATGTATACATTCATATAGCTAGAACGGAAGTCGCGAAGACGATAGCCGGAGGGGGGGTTGAGTTATGCTTAAACTATGTGGAATTAAGTCGGTTTCATTTGAGTATAGTATACTTTCCTTGTTTATATATATGTTTGTTTCCTTATTTTATTGAATACTTTGTGTTTGCTTTTTTCGATTATCAACTTACTCAATAATCCTCTATTTCCAACATGTTTTGATTTTTTGTTAGGTTCAAGAAAGGTTTGAAGGTAGACATCAAAGAACTTCTAGAGTAGATTGATGTCGTTGATCTTGTTTGATGATATTTATGTCCAATTTTTCATTCGAGTTATATCTTGATTCGTAGTGTTTTGTTAACTGCTTTTGGTATAGGTGAGTTATTGTTAATTGCTTTTGGTATAGCTAAGTTACTGAGCATTATGAATCAGTTTGACATGTTGATGATAAAGTTCAACTCTCTTTGTTTTGTTTTGTTTTGGAGATATATATTTTCTAAACGCTTTTTAAAGCACTTATAATATTACTCTGATTTAAACTATATTGTAAGAGATTTATTGCTCATTTGAATTAGTACAAAGTCCTTTAATTAGTTCAACTTTTTAATGAGCCAAAAGTCTTTTATGGTTTTGTTTATGCTCTATTTAAATTTCACTTTAGGAGATAGAGAGACATTCTTATATGCATACTGATCAGGACCAAGAGAAGGAAAAGGTATGAAACCTGGTTAATGGATGGTGAAATAAATGTTTGTAGGAAGTTGATCTGACTGCAGCTTCTGGCGCGGAATTGTGGAGGATAACACTTGATCTTTTGTCAGGAACAATATCTACTTTGTCCTCTAATCATAATTTTGATCCACAACACTCGCTTGCATGTTTTTTTCCTAAGTATTTCAACAATGACAATAACTAATGAACTTTCTATTGAGTTGCCTTATTACTTTCTCCCTTGGTGGTTACTTATTTCTTTTTAATTAATTAATCTACCTTATCACTTCCTAAGTTTGTTTTCTCTTAATTGAGTTTCTATTAGACCAAGTTCTTTATTCCATTTAACTCCTTTTCTTTTCAATTTACAGTGGTAGGAAGAACTTTGAACCGATTTGAGCACTTTTTTGTGATTAACTTGTTTTTATATCTGCCTATCTGGTGCAGACTATGCAGTGCTTGGTAAGACAACTTTCTTTATCTAGTCATGTTTCCTTTTTTTTGTGGTGATATCATTTAGCAGAGAGTTGGTAAAAAATCGCAAGAAGTTAATACATAAATGTATAATGAAGAGGGAGGTAATGTTGAGATCAAGTCATTGTTGATACTCCCTCCGTTCGGCAAAACTTGTCATTTTAGGGTGTTATTTTTGTTCAAAAAAACTTGTCATTTTAGGTATTTTTCCCTTCACTTTACAAAAATGCCCTTGATATGATTAATGGTTTGTTAGTTGTAGTTTTTGATAAAGTGAAAAAGGAGGGTAATAATTGAGGGTAAATTAGTACATTTGTTGTTTGTCTTAAAACTTGTGAAATAAGCTAAAATGACAAGTTTTTCCGAACGGAGGGAGTATCATTTTTCTTGACAGAAAGGGCGCGTCAGTGTGGAAAAAGTCAGTGTTGGTGTTGGAAGGGTGGCAATGTTGAGGGTGTTGATGAATCATGAATTTTTGGTTAAGTTCGCAACTGGAGGGTTATGTTTGTTTATGCTTAGAAAAAATCTTGATGTAACTATACACTTTTCTTTACAATAGATAATCATTTGCTTCAATATAGTAGAGTGAATTATTATAAGGTGTTGTCCTTTAATTCTTTTAATTTGTTATATTTTGTTATGTTATCTGGAATTTGGATATTGACATATTCAGTACTCGATCCCTCCGTTTGCCTTTCTCAGGTGTTTTTTTTTAAAACCCCTGATAAAGCATATCAGGGTTTTTTTTAAAAAAAACTCCCGACAGAGTTGACAGTAAAACATGTGTATGATTTAGCTCTCTCTTGGGAGTTTTTATAAAAACTCCTGACCGAGAATTGATTCTCAAGAGTTTTTATAAAACACCCGAGAGACATCCCAACTAAGGGAAGAAAAGGAGTTCAAAAACTCATGTATGCTTTGTAAAAACCCCCCTGATAAACGTCTGATTTGTACTAGTGTTGATCGATATATGTGTGTGTGTGCAACATATGTTTACTATTGGATTTTCTATTAGTCCTTCCATTCTATAATACATATGCTTTTAGCTATGCACACAAGTTTTAATAAAGCACTTCACTTTTAAGAAAAACATCATCATTCCTCTAACTTTTTTTTTAAAAAAAATTATTATTTTTTAATACTCACTACACATTTTAAACTATCAAAACCTCTTAAAAAGTCAATAACACACAAATCAATATAAATCATTACAATTCCATGCCTAGAAAACATAAAATACCATCTATTTTGAGACAAAAAGTAACTTCTAAAAACCCATGTATTATAAAACGGAGGGAGTACCTCTTTGTGCAATGATGAAGATGTAGGCATTAGCCAATGGAAAAGCAAATTAATGAAGATGAAGTATGATAAGTATTGGGGTGATATTAGCAAAAATCAATCACCTATTATCCATCTCCATACTTCTCGATCCTAGCTAGACACAAGATGCAAGTAGTTGAGTGGCTTATTACTAGGGGTGGGCACACATTCCGCAAATTCTGGTTCCGTCCCCGTTCCGGTGGGATTTTGAAAAAAAAAGATTGAATCCCGTCCTAGTTCTGTCCCATACACACACAATAATGTAATACTATATATATAATATTATGTTATACAATATATATTATAGTATATAATATATATATATATATTAGATTACACACTGTATTATAGTATAATATGTATGTAATATATACGGTACCTTTATATATAGTATAGATCATATGTACACAGCTTTTATTGTGTATCATATTAACAAATCAGGGGTCGTTGATTGAGTGAAAATGAAAGGCTGAGATTTGAGTATTTACATTAATTGATAACTAAAAAGTAAAAAACACAATCCCACCCCTATAGAAAGCGCATGTTTCACCCAACCCAAACCTTATCCCACACAATAAGTTTTTTCAACCCAACAGAGAGAGAGAGAGAGAGAGAGCGCTCGGGAGTGCAAGGAAGAGGATGACCACAATGACCAGTGTTGGAGGCAGCGATTGGGAGTCCGAGGATGACGAGAATGGTGAGCCTATGCCCAATGAGGGACTCCATCTTCAAGCTTCAGCCACACTCGCTCCACCCTCCTCGCCCTTGCCATCCGACACATGCCGAGATCTCACCCTCGCTCTGCCCTCCTCCTCATGGATGCATCTTCTTCACTGAGATCGGAGACCTCACCCTCACCCTCGCGTTTCCTTCCTCTCTTGATCTCTTCAAGGATGCCTCAATGAGGGATGCCACAACGAGGCCCTACGGTGGCGACCCACCGCCGTAGGGCGGTAAAAACGCTATACACGTTTTCCCCTAAGTGAATTTTATACACGTTTTCCCCTATGGCGGTAAAAACTCTATACACGTTTTCCCATAAGTGAATTTTATCCTCCCTAGGTCCCAAGCTACTAGATTTTTACTCCTAAGTGAATTTTATCATCCTTAAACCCCAAATATATAGTCATCTCTATGAATCTCAAATGATACAATTACAAAAATATCATCTCTACTCAAAGCAACTCCAACATTCAAAATTTTTTACCAACTCAACTATTAATTTCCGGATTGTGTCAGAATTATCATTGGCTAGGAAATATTTTTGTGGAGCTAACAAAATATAGGCTTATAGGCTCAGATTGGCTTCAAGCAAAGGATAATATGTAAGGTATATGGGGTTATAATCTGGCTAAGAAATATATGCCTCAAACATTTGTAATTCACAAGAAACAAGCTGCCAATCCCAATTAGGTAGAAACACATGGAAAGTATAATCACACATGAAAGCAAAAGGGAATACAGATGTATTCCTATAAGGCCAAAAATTCTCACCAGGACAATGTTTTGTTGGATTTCAATCATGTCTAGGAACATTGGATCATACATGCTCAATTATGTTCACCCAATCATGCTTCACATAAAAAAAACAAAAGTATACGACAAGGATAAGCAGTTCAAACATGCTATGTAACTTATATGATCATGCTTTAAAAAGAATATAGAGGACTAACTAGGCAAAACGGTTGTTTAGACAATAGCATATGTATGCAAATGAATGATTTTCTTTAATTTTTAATTTTTTCTTTGATTTTCTTTTATTGATGGAATGAACTAAACATGAGTACAATGAAATTCAAACATGCTCTAACTAAAACAAAACGCAAAAACTAGAAATTAAAAAAGCAAAAACTAAAACTAAAACTACTAAATTAACCCCTCCCCCACACTTAAACTTTTCATTGTCCCAAATACAAACTCAATGAAAGACAAAAAAATAAAAAGAAAATTTAAGAGGGTAAAAGGGCAACTAACTGAATCATCATTGTGGACGGTAGTATTGATGTGGATACGACCTAGGCCGATTGAAGAACATTTGAATCAGCCGCTCCACAATGCAATTTGTAGCTGTCAGGAGTCGTGTCTAGTCATGCAGTTTGTGATGGCTCTCTTCGTGGGATTCCCTGAGTTCCCAAAATAGCATATGGTTGATCTCTTCCAGAGTCCACAATCTCTTCTCGATGTAATTCAAGTAGGATGGACCATCGTTTTTGTCCTTCTTTGTTGAGGTATATTCCATGTCTTCATCATTTCCTCTCTAGCTAAGCCTAGTCTCTTTATCTATGGTGGCATATTCCTCCTCTCT
The DNA here is from genome assembly GCA_963922045.1 of Persicaria maculosa. Lineage (NCBI taxonomy): Eukaryota > Viridiplantae > Streptophyta > Magnoliopsida > Caryophyllales > Polygonaceae > Persicaria > Persicaria maculosa. The sequence goes on from OY998271.1 coordinate 43,273,225, forward strand.
TTTAGGAGCTAAATCCTCCACTAGTAGGAGTAGGCGATGTATTGAACCTTCGCATAAATAATAGATCCATCTTGAAACCATCATCTGTGGGGATGAGGTCATTGCATACTGCTTTCAATTGATGAGACAGTAGGGTGATCAAGCCTCCAACGCCAAAAATTATATTGTCCTCTTTAAACATCACCTCTTCGCATGCATCAAAGAACATTTGCAACTAATCTGGGACAATAGTTGCCTTCAATGTTAAGCAGAAAAGCCAAATCCAAGTCTTCATTGAGACCCTGGTGGTATTAGCAAGCCCGAAGAAGTTGTTATTCAACACCCTGAGGCAAAGTCTCAAAGACAGATGAGTGATGCTGTGATCGTAGTTCCTTATTCCAATCCTCGCTTCTTTTCTTGTTGCTAGCTTCCTAGTCTCCTTTGGGTCCAAACTCCTCATTGCCTTTCGTCGATTGGTGGAAGGGGCGACTGTGATGCCAAGAGATTTTCAGAGTTTTTCTTTTGTAACTTGAAAGTGCTGACCTTTAAGCCTAAAACGGATGTTAGAGTCATTGTGGACCTCCACTGTGGCTAAGAATTCTTGAGTGAGATCGGGATAGGTAGGAGTATCCTTGAGCATAAAGGATTCGAATCCTCCTTTCTCTATTAGTCCCTGTATAGTTTCATGCAACCCCAAAGAATATAATGCAGAAGTATAAAAAAAATTGGGTTGTAACATGCCTGAAGGACCCTAATCCTTTTTCTTTTCCCTCCTCTTAATCAGTCAAACCATGCAACATAGCCAAGTTATAGAATTGATACTTGATCTTTGCAAGAGAGGAATGAACTCACTGATTTCCGTGAAAAAAATCACTAGAAGCACTTTCTGCAGACGTTAGCGAGCGCCGATAGGGGTGCGGCTGGCACTGATATTTGTGTTATTCGTTGCTACTTTGAAACCTTGTCAAAACCCGACGTTAATGATGGCTATCCTTAAATCCGATCTCAAAGGGTAGAGAAAAGATACAATGATGTGTTGTGTGTAGCTCTCAAGTAGATTTAGAAAAATTTATGCATTCAAAAATAGGATAATGAGGGTTTGTATAATGGACAAATGAATAAAGATATAATTAAAGGATGGAAAGATAGATAATTTAGATAGAAATATAGAATGCAAAGACAGGAAGATGTAATATTTTTTTCCCAAAGACAGAACATGTAGACAATCTGAATCAACCAAGCTCAAAATCTATCCAAAATCAGATTAATGGTCTTTACCAAACCTCATTTTAAGCAAACCTGGGTTATCGACATGCGTCGAGGTCTATTGACGGGTGTCGATGTTGATTTTGCATTTCTGGGTTACAGCGACGGGCGTTGAACCTCTGGCAATGGGCATTGATGATGCAGACGTCGTCTTCCTTTTTTCTTTCTTCCCTTAAGTTTGTGGCGTTAACCTAAAAATCATCAACACGAAGAGAAAAACACAAATCTTCCAAAAATCTTTAAAGTTGTCCATGGTTCATCTAACCTAAATGCAAAACTAAAACCAATGTTTTAAAACTCAAAATAAGCATACAACAAATCGAAATCCTAGGGTTGCCTTCCAAGTAATTGTCTCTGTCTCTCTAGTTAGGGTCAACTTTTGATTGTTGTATACATTCGATTTCGATCATACCCTGCTCCAAGTGAGAATACTGAAAATGTTATTGTTGTTATTGTCTCATATATACTACTTTCGCAAATAATCCCCAGTTATAGGAAAATTAGCTACAAGAACCCTTTTGTCATGGAAAATTTAAAAGATATCATACTACCCTTGTAATGCCATGGTAAAGATCGATCCTATGGTCATAACAAATCTATGTCATTGCTAATATCTGATAAATTTGTTTTTATTTTTCTTTAGTCACCAAACTGAATTCAAGTCACCTCTAATTCAAGTCTCTTAGACCTCAGCTCGATGGGCTTGAAAAATTAGCTAAGTACATGAACCTTTTTGTCTCGGAAATTTTAAGAAATGTCATACTACCTTTGTAATGCCATGGTAAAGATCGATCCCATGGTCACAACAAATCTATGTCATTGCTAATGTCTGATAAATTTGTTTTTTAATTTTCTTTAGTCACCAAACTGAATTCAAATCACCTCTAATTCAAGTCTTTTAAACCTCACCTCGATGGGCTCGGGGTCAGAAAACTATGGCTTCGGCCTTGACAATATTCAAAATCTTTTCAAAGTAAAAAAACATTATTTATACTTTTTTTATACAAGGAGAAAGTTTGAGGGTGTCAACCACAGTTCTACCACCACCCAAGAACATCTTTTTGGACGAGAGAGTCAAGAACTCTAGGTCGGAGCTCCAAGAAGGCGAATCGGATGTCAAAACCAGGTTTGTAAGCCAATCAACCGCTCTGTTGGCCTCCTTGAAGATGTGGGTAACAGGTTTGTAAGCCAATCACTAGTTGCTGTTGTGAATGCACTACAGCAACACAATCACCTTCCACAGCAAATCGTCGAACCCCTCTCCTTCGGGCTTCCATCAACCCGAGCTGCAGTCTAACTGCCTCGACCTGGAGCGCAGAAAACTTCCCGCATCTTCTCGCCACGCACGCAATCAGCCCCTCCCTTCGTCATCACGAATCACGAAGGTTGCAGAAGCACACCCAGAAGAGAGTTTAGCACCATCAAAATTAAGCTTAAAGACACCTTCCTCAGAATTTCTCCATCTAATGATGTTTCTTTGGTGAAGGCCGCTCTTTGATTTGATTGTTCTTCTTTTTTCATCTTCTTTAATTATCTAGCTCATCCTGTTTAGTTTTTTTTTTCCAATTTTTCATGTGGTTTTTTTTATTATTGCTATCAATTCATCTATTGATCTTAGATTTTGGTTTTCAAATACGATCTTGTCTCTTTGTCCATATACACCACCATGCGAAAGACATTGTAGCTTTTTGTTAAGAGTTTAAGTGTTCGAAGATGTCGTTGGTGATTGCCTTTATGCTTTGGTTACTTTTGGCGGTGTTTGTAATTTGTCGCTTAACACGTTGTCCATTAATCCAATTAACGATTCTTAGAGTTGTCGTGCATTCCATCAGAAAATGAATAGCGTCGCAAAAAACGCAATCAAAGAGAGTGTATTCCTTTGTTTCTCAGTCTTGCTATACATTCACGAGTTGATCGACCTATTGGCTATTTTCTTTATATAGAAAAAAGGATATCCAAAGTGACATAAAACAGAAGGTGGGTATAATGGGAAGCACACCTACCACCAATTACACTTCTCTACTTCTACCAATAGATGACAATTGACAATTCCATTCACCCAATTAATCGATGTTTACCACCGTACCCTACGATTTTTTATCACCAATCATTATACAACTATGTCTCTCTAATGATTGTCTATATATTTTTTAAATCTTGTCAAAATGACTACTTGCATTATTAAACTTTTTTTATATACTGCCTTAAGCCTAAGTAAAAATCCAGATTTGAAAATTTATTTTTGAAATAAAAATGTCTAAATGACGTAATTAACTATAGCCTGTTAAAAAAATATTCTTACTAATTAAATTGCATTTAAGCTTTTTCTATCCTCTCCATTCCTTATTAATTGTCTTTTTAATAATCAAATATGTTTTTTTTAAGGAGATAAAAATCATATAAAATATTTATTTTTTAATATTTTTGGCGAAACTAACTAAAATAACGCAACCTTTAAGGAGGTGTTAAAAATATATCCATACCTTTCAAATGTAAGATAAATATCCCGACCTTTTTAAGGGATGATAATATAATCTCCTAAAATTTTCTCCCCCACAAAAATGCTTACATGGAACATATGTGGCAAAAAATAATGATCATATTCACAAGCGTGCCCTTGGATCTTAATGCTCGAATTATACAAAGTATAGTCTAAATTGTCATGATAATTTAAAAAAAAATAAAAGTCTCTTTTGTAACCGAAAAAAATCATTCAATTTAATACGTTTTTATAGATTATAATTAAATTTAATCAAAACAAATATAATAAAACAAGTAAATATTTAAATTTAATTTTCAATATCTTAATTGTGTAAAATATCATTCAAGTTTATTAGATTAAATTAGATTGGTTTTAAAGTTTATCTTAATTTTTTTTATTTTGGATTTAAGAAAAAATAAAAAATAAAAAAAGTACATTCTTGTATATATTTTTTAATAATAATAATTTACTTCTTATATATAAATGAACACCTTTGAATAATCTAAATAATTAAATTTTCATTTCAATTTCGTAGTAACATAAAGTTTATAATTGGCAAAATATTCTTCAATTTTGATAAGTTAAATCACTAGCTAATCATTTACTAATTGAAAATATGTTATTTTGCTTTACATTTTTTTATTTGGCTTGCTATAGATATTGATTTAAAAAAATATAAAAAGTTAGGTACAAATTAAATCTAAAACTACGAACGTTTATTAAATAAACTTTTAAACTCATCTAATTTAATTTTATACAGTATGTTTTATTTGAATTGAAAATACATGAGTAATACAATACAAAAAATAAGAATTTTATTGGAGAGAAATCATTGGGATATTATATTACCATCACTTATAAAGGTCGGGATATTTATCTTACATTTGAAAGATTGAGATATATTTTTAACACTCCCTTAAAGGTTGGGTTATTTTAATAAGTTTCGCCAATATTTTTTAATAATCTCCTACGTATTATAGTAGTAAGTATAATATTATTAAAAAAGATTGAACAAAAAAATTGATACTAATTGTAGGACCTCTTTGTAGGTTTTATTAGCGCTACTAACTAATTTAGGTTAAATAAAGCACACAAGACAGGACAAATGACTTACAATGGAAACCCTCAATATACACATAGGTAGTGTAGGATGACGATTTCCCTTTATCTTGGGGAGGATTTCAAATAGGTCTACTTTTATTATTAGTAAGGACACCTAAGACTTTGTCAACACAACCTATAGTGCTGACTTAACCTAGCTAACCAAATTAAATACAGTAACATCAACACAATGCAACGAAGAACACAAGTTTATCACTTACACCTATAATTGTGGAAGTGTACTCTATTACACGCCAAAACTCGAGGCACTATGACGTCAATTCTCCACCTTTGATGTGTGTCATCGTCTTTGTTTTCCTCGTCTTCCATATTGTCAGCTTCTTCCTCCAGCAGATTCCTTTATATCCATGTAACATGCCCTTCTTGGAGGCAAAATATCATTCATGCAAGGAAACACAACTTCTTTCCTAGAAGCATGAATTCCTAATTCGAAAGTCCATTTTTCATCGGAGATAGATTTTCAATATTTAATATCCACATATCATAAAATTCTCCTTTATATACGATAATATACTGTGGAGCTCACATGATTTCTCAATTCGTTTTACTAACCGTACACCATGTTGTCTTTCTGCAATGGTTGTCTCGACCTTCAAAACTGACTCTGCTTGAGGTATCCTCTGACCTTTTCATCACTTGTCAAATCTACATATATAGATACTAGACACCGACTAGAGCTTTACCAACATCAAAACTTAGAGGTCCTTGACGACCCTTAAAATCTTCAATTCAACGTTTTAGTTTAGTGTTTTAGAAACGCCTTCTTAACAAATTTGACCTATTTACTTTGTGAGAGATTCATTTGACATTTGTCAATTCTTATACATGCATGCCTGAAATAATTAGTTAAAGGGGAAAAAAAGAAGTAGATCGATTTATATGCTAATTGTGGGGTGTGGTTGTTTGGTTTGTACATAGTTTTTCAAAGAACAATGGGAAACCTTAATATATTGGGTTAGTCTTACACTTGCGTGTATGAGGACGTACGACCATAGAAATATTCAGAGCTTAACTATTATTAAGTTTATATCTTACTATTATTAAGTTTATATATATGTGGATTGATTAATTATAAGGTAGCAAGGCGCGCGAATATATCGATCGAAGGATGTACGTGTATATAATTTTAGTAACACATCGACCGTTGAAGATGGACTACAGTCCAGAGTAGACCCACAAACCGTAAAAGCTAGCTTTGTTTTATCTTCTACGTAAAGTAGGGTTTTTGGGGGTGGACCGACCAACCACCACCTGCCACGTACCCATCCCTTTTCGGGAGTTCTCCACCAATCCCGATCTCGTCTATCGTACGTTTAAGTTAATTTTGTAATAAATGGGGGGTGGTTTTAATTTTGTATATACAGTATCCACATGTACAACCACCTCTACTTGTCGCCTACCCCATTAATTTCCCAACCTTTTTGTGTACATGTTTGTATTCGAGTGCTTCAATCCAGAGTCCATGTGCTTCAATTTACCCTTATATCCCTCAATGATGTTTTTTTCTTTTCACGCAGTATAAGTGTATAACAGCCCAATGTTAACTGAACAATGGTAGATCAACACCCAAACAACAACAAAGATCAACAGCAATTTTAGGAAGAGAGCTTGTTCTTATGTCAATACAGAACAGAACTCAGCACAGAGGACACAAAGTCGAATAATTAACTGCCACATCTCCTTGATTGACTGAAACTCACTACATAATCCAATAACTTCGGGCTGAGGCGGAGCCAAGGGGGGCATATATAGGGGATAGCTTCATTTATTCTCCTCGTCCGGCAAATTAATTAAGTTTATTCTCCTCGTCGATAGCTTTGTTTTGATATACAATACGCCCTAATCCGACATCTGAGTAAAAAGTTATGAATGTTTGAAAATTGTAGAGGTATTAATCACTTCAATTTTATTTCAATATATTACAATACTTTTATATTTTACTTAAATTGATATTCACATATTATAATACATCTTGAGAGCTTCGAATAGGGGTGTTATTCGAGTCGAACGAGCCGAGTACTAAGGTGCTCATGTTCGGCTCGTTTATAATCGAGCTGAGCTCGAGCTCGAGCCTGATTTTTTTTCGAGCTTAGTTTTGTGTTCATATTCGGCTCGCGAGTAATCAAGCAAGCTCGAGCTCGAGCTCGTTTAGCTCGTTTTGTTCGAGTCGAGCTCGATCTCGTTTTGTCCAGGCTCGTTTTCGAGCTCGTTTATTCATTTTCATTTTGCTTCTTATGCTTGTTTTGCCTAATTTCCTAGATTTTGAGCTCATTTACTCGATTGTGTTAAAGATATAGAAAAGTCTTTAAGTTGAAATCATTCATTTGTTGACTGTCATATTCACAACTTGCAATCCAAAATGCTGTCATATTCATAGCTTGCAATCTGTCGGTACAATCCAAAATTTTCAACTTTAAAATCTGAAATGTCATTTACACAAGTATAAGATCTGCCGATTGTCATTTACAATCCATGAAAAAAATTTCACAAATCTACTGTCATATTCACAGCTTGTCCAGGATGAGATCTGTCGATTGCCATTTACAATCCATTAAAAAAATTTCACAAATCTACTGTCATATTCACAGCTTGCATCTGTCCAGAAGACAAAAATCAAAATTAGGGATTTATGGTACCTCAATGATGAAATGAGGGGTTTCATAAAAAGAAAGGGGACTGGTGGTGAAATGAGGGGTTTCAAAAATCAACGAACCTGAGGCTAGAGGCGGTGACTCCGATGAAGCATTAAGGTCAGACAAGCGACTCCGGCGAGATGGGATCTGTGACTGTGGAAGTGAGAAAGACGAGGGCCACTGGAGGCAGAGGTGACCGGATGAGTGAAGAAACTATAAGAAGAAGAAGAAGAAGGAAAGAGGCAAAGAATGATAGATTTTACCATATTGGAGGCGGTAACCCTGGGAAGGCACTAAGGATGGAGGCGGCATGGCTGGATCTGAAAGAAGGAGGGTTAGAACATAGAAAGTTTTGAGAAGGGCGAGAAAGAGGATAAATTGGAGCGAAGAAGGAGGATAAATTATAGCGAACCTGAGGATGGAGGCAGCAACTCCGGCGAGGAACCGAGGCTGGAGGCGGCGACCGACTAGGCATCGATGATGGAGGCAGCGACGTTGGAAAGAAAGGGATCTCAGATCTGTGCGTCTGAATTGGGAAGGGTTTGTGTGAGGCTTTTTATACATGGAGGCAGAGAAGACTAAAGGGTGAAAAAAACCCTAAGGGCAAAACTGTAAATAATGCATGTAAAATGAGTTACACGAGTAGCTCGAATAACGCTCGAGCTCGGCTCGAGCTCCTGACGAGCTCGGAAGACCGCTCGTATTCGACTCGTTTTTTAATGTGAACGAGCCCGAGCCGAGTTTATACGAGCCGATCCCGAGCCGATCACGAGTAGCTTGTCTCACATAACACCCCTAGCTTCGAAACCATAGGTTATATTAAATATTTTGAGAATTTGGTAAGAAGTTACACAAGTTTAAATTTTTTATATCTAGTTATACACTATTATATGTTAAGAATACAACAAGTTAAATATATTTTTTTGAGTAGGTAAGAATTCGGTTGAAAAACCTAACCGAGAGCATCCTGACAGATGAGATCAAGGAGATCTGGGTGTGATTCCATTGTCGTCCCGTTAACAAGACGGCCAAGGTGTGCAACCTTGTCAGCCGCCTTGTTACCCTCACGGGGCACAAAGGAATAAGAGATATCATGAAAAGACTTAAGCAGTCCTTTGATATCTCCCACAATGTTCTAAAAGGCGCTAGGCGGCCACTAGGCGGCGGGTGACCGCCTAGCGCCTAGGCGGCTAGGCGGGTGCCTAGGCGGCGCCTAGGCGGACTTAGAACAAACTTGATCACTTCCTCGTCTTTTGACGTATAACACATGTCAATGATTCATATAATGTAATAATAATCCATAATATCACTCATAAACCCAAATTTGCGGTGCTTAACTAACATTTAAGTATATAAATGCAAAAGTATGCGTCCGACTAACGACTCTAAAACTCCTAAAATTCAAAACCATAGGTTTGACTCAAAAGAAAATATATCTCGACTTAGGGGATAAAAAACCCTAAGTTGACTAATCACATGCCCAAAAGCTAAAATTAAATAATCGTCGGGCTAGGCGGGACTAGGCGGCTCCTGGGCGGGGTTAGGCGGCGCCTAGGCGGGTCTAGGCGGGGTTAGGCGGCGCCTAGGCGGTGCCTAGGTAGATTTCCGCCTAAAGGGCTGCCTAGGCTTAAAAATTCCTAGGTCTCCTCCCGCCTAGCGCCTAGGCGCGATTTTTAGAACACTGATCTCCCATAAGTAATTCTATTTCTCAAGGGCAAACACCCTTTACTTTAAGATGATTTATAACAATTAATGAGTCCCCTTCTACAATTAATTTCTCATAGTTATTAGCTTTTGCATATAATATTCCTTCTCTGAGAGCAATTATTTCTACTATAAGTGGATTATGACCCCCTACTTCCTTATACCCAATTTTAATGACTTTCCCGTCCAAACTCCTTATTATAAATCCTGCACTTGCTTCCCTTGATCCGTTTACAGCCCCATCGAAATTGAGTTTTAGATACCTTTGCACTTGTTTTCTCCACTTCACGTTCTTCCTACTTACTTTACAATTCGTTTTGACACGTACGCTTGTTTCCATACTTTCTTCTACCTTCTCTTCCTTTAAAGCCCTTTTCCAACTATCTTTAACAGAATTAAAGAAAGTCAGAATCTCCATGTGGGAGGGTATACCTGTTTCTTTAAAGGCCATTTGATTCCTAAAAAAAACCAAATAGACCACCATGCATTTCATTGACATGTCTTCTTTTTCTTCTTTATTTAAACACTCTCCTAGCTTTGCCATGATGGATTTCCCGTTTCTCTGCGAATGAGTGAGATTATTGATCATCCCAGAGCATTTTCCCATTTTTAGCATAGAATTTTGTCCAAATGAACATCTAGTAAACAAATGGAATTCATCCTCCCCATGCATATTACAGAAGTTACATACATTAGGAATGGATGCACCTCTTTTACTCAGCCTGTCCTTTGTGGGAAGCCCGTTCTGAGAAATTTTCTAGAGGAAGTTTTTGATTTTAGGTACAGTGTTTACCTTCCAAATCTAGTTGGACGGGTTATCTTCGAAACACTCTTGGTTTGATAAAAATTTGACCGCACTAGATGTTGTGAACCATCCCTGTTTATCAGGTCTCCAATATAACCTATCTGCCATTTGGTGAACAGGAAGGGGTATGTCAGAAATTTGTTTAACCCAGTTGTTATCAAGTATTTCTGACAGTTTTTCTTTCCACCATTTCCCAGCTATAATAAATTCACTCACTAATGCATTCTTATCTACAATTTGAGTAGTATTAAAGATTTTAATTAAGGGCTTCTGTGAAATCCAAGGATCTTTCCAAAATCTAACAGATTTACCATCTCCAATTGACCAAATCGGACCTTCTTTAAATTTGTCAATTAAGGAGGAAGCATTCGTCCATTGCCAAGGCGAATTTTTAATTTTTTTTTATAGATTAAGATATCATTCTCTTTTAAATATTTGTGTCTGATAATTTGTACCCAAATATTGCCAGGTTCAACAAGAGTTTTCCATAATAGTTTCATCTAGAGAGCCTCGTTCATTATTAGAGATTTTCTTATGCTCAATCCTCCTTTCTTTTTTGGTTTACATATCCTATCCCAGCTAATAAGAGGTTTATATTGGAGATCTTTATTCCAAAAAAAAATTCTATTTATTTGATCTAGTTCCTTATGGATCAAAGGGGAAAGCATGAAACTTTGCATTGCATAAAGCGGTTTTGTTGAAAGGTTGGAATTTATTAGGATTGACCTACCTTATTGGGATAAGGAGTTAGCTTGCCACTTTGCTAATTGATTCTTAGTCTTGCTTATAATTTCTTCCAAAGTCTGCTTGTTAACTCTCCCATTAATAATGGGGCAGGCCAAATATTTTTTCCATGGCCCTTGTATGAGGTGTTTGTAAAGAATTTTGTAGCAATTGAATTCTTGATCCTGACACTCCTCCTGTAGTTTGAAATATAATGTTGATTTATGGAAATTGACCTTCTGGCTCGACACACTACAATAGTTTTCTATTATTTCTTTTACTCTCTGGTTTGCACTCATAGTTGCTTTAGCAAAGATAATGATATCATTCGTAAAAGCTAGAAATGGAACCCGAGGGCCATTACGACCAAAATTAAAACCAACTTTGCTCATCGGCAACATAGACTCTTGATGTAATTTTCTTGCAAGCACTTCTGCTCCTAAAATAAATATGAATGGGGAAATAGGATCCTCTTGGCGGATTCTTCTTGTAGGAAAAAAGATCTTAGTTGGAGAGCTATTAACCATAACTAAAAAAGAAACAATTGTGATACATTCTTACCCAATTAATGTATTTCAGGTGAAAGCCAAATCTCCTTAAAATTTCTAGAGAGAAATCTCCTCAATGTTTATTTATTGTGTTTTATATCCTTATTTTGTTAGTTTTCTTTTCTTCGGCTATTTTATTTATTTATTTATATTTCATTATTTTTTTAATGGGAAAAAATAAGAGAGTTTTATTTAGTAGTATAGACCTCTAATTAGAAAGGATGAACTTTTTAGTTTGTAATATTGTTTGATACTAATTTGTAATATCATTTGGCACTATTTTATAATATCGAACGTTGTGTGTTTTACAAATTTTTTTCTCAATATCGTTGTGTAGTACTTTTGTGCCTCTCCCTCAAAACTTTCTAGCTCTGTCCCTGACTTTGAGTAACTGAACAAAGGAAACTGCTCACCACTAACCCACTAAGATCATCTTAAGGTTGTGGTGTTACAAAGGAAATAAACTAACTCCTTCAACCACTATACACGAGATGACTTAATACCATAGCTAACCAATTAACTTACTTCAAACTCTAGTTTAGGAATTTTAATTGCATTCTAACACCTCCCCTTAATTCAAATTCCTTTATACCAATTTTATCAAGAAAATAGTAATGTTTGGCACTCCCTAAGGATTTAGTGAACATATCAGCATTTTGATTGTTTGTCCCATAACATCTGAGCACCACCTTCTCTTTAGCTACCAGCTCTAGAATAAAATGATGCTGCACTTCAATATGCTTGGTTCTAGCATGGAAGGTTGGGTTCTTTGTCATTACTATGACCGAACTCTTTGTCACACCTCGGATCCAGCAGCAATTACCTCAGCCACATTGCTTGCCTTGCTACTGCTCCAGCTGCAACATACTCAGCCTCAAAGGATTATAGAGCAATTGTATCTTGTTTCTTGGAACTCCAGGTTATAGCACCTGATCCCAGATCAAAAACTAAACCGGATGTACTTCTCCTATCATCAAGGCACCCAGTCCAGTCACTGTCTATGCGCCCTCTCAGCTTAAACTCTTTCACATGCTCATACCATATTCCATGGTTTAGAGTACCTGCAACTTACCTCAGAATTCTCCTTGCTGCTCCAATGACATTTATATATGGAAACAAATAGGTTTTATAGATTTCAACCGTAATGATAAACTCGATAGGCATAAGATGATTACCTAATTACTTATCCTCCTTATAAAAAAATTGGAAAAAATAAACCCAATGCATATAGAAATCAAAATGTGGTTTTCAACATCAATTACAAACAAAAAAAACCATGCATTTTAAGTTTTCAATATTTTATTAAAAAAATAATCTTACCTATGCATAAAAGTGGCAATGGGTCGAATCCGTCAATCGTCGGGGCCAAGAGTCAAGGTTGATCGACCCTAACCCTAACCCGAAAAGTCCACGGGTTGACGGGTTCAGGTCAACCCACCAACCCGGCGGGTTACATTATTTTAAAAAAATTGGGTTTTTTTTTAAATTTTGACTATTAAATAAAAAAATGATATGAGAAGATTTTATCTTCATACCACTTTCTATCATCCATTTCATTATGGAGTGGAAAAATGTAGAAAGATTTTATATCTCCTACCAATTCTTTCATCCACTACAATTTCAATGTGGGATGTAAGAGGAAAAAAATATAAGAACATATTTTTCTCAAACTTCATTTTCAATGTGGGAAATGTAAGAAATAGGTGAAGTGGGAGCAATGGAACAATAAGATACATACATACATACATACATACATATATATATATATATATTATTGTAATAATAATATGTCATAACAATTATTATAAATTTATTTTTTTTTAAAATTATTTATTTTTAAAAAAATTATGTGTATGGGTCGACCCGATGGCTTTGGGGGTCTCTTGACCCTAAGCCGAACCCACATACTCGGCCTACTCAACCACTCGTCGACCCCGATCCGGCGGTTCACTAACCCGTGGCGAGAGTCATTGATTGATATGACTATTTCTAAAATGAGAATTTTATCATATACCCTTAGAAAAACCAACACAAACTAGTACAATTCCCGCGCCATGGCGCAATTTTCAAAACTTCAATTTCAATAAAATAAAAAAAATTAATATTATAAAGTATAATAGTTAGGACAAAAGTCATAAAAATCTTTACCGTAAAAATCATTTTCAAAATCTTATTTGAAGTAGCATACATAAATATAGATATTTTAAATCATTCAATAAAAATAAAAATAATAATATCATTGTGCCTTTGTTTCAATGCAATGTAGCATAATCAATATCTAAAATGATATGGGTTGAGTCGTATCATCAGAAAGGCTTATATATTAAGTAATATATATATATATATTAGCTATTTATAATATATAAAGATTTACATGTAGATTTATAATAAGTATTAGATTATATTAAATTCAATATTCTAAATTAAGCCTAGTAGTTATTAAATAAGTTAAAAATAAAAGAAAAAATGTGATTGGTTTAAAGGGATAAAGAGAAGGAGGAGAAAAAATAAAAGAAAAAAATACTGTAAATTTTTAACCAAAAGAGCTACAAAAAATAGGAATGTTACATAGAGTAATTAAAACTCTTCTATTTTAAGAATATATATATATAGTAATTAAATATGTTAAAAATAAAAAAAATATGATTAATTTGAAAAGATAAAGGCGAAAAAGAAAAAAAAATTAAAGGAAAGAATTCGATTAATTTAGGGTATTAATTAGTAGGAAAAATAAAAAAAATAAAGAAAATCAATTTAATTAATTGGTTGAATTCAATATTTTGAATTAAACCCAATAGTTTGAAAAATGAGAGTGGAAAAAAAATTCAGAAAAAAAAAATTAGTGATTAGTCGGAAGGAAGTGAAGGGCGGAGAGCGCGTCACGTAAGCAAAAGTATTCTGAATTAAGTATATATATATAAATATAGATATGAAAAATGAAAGTGGAAAAAAATTTAGAAAAAAAAGTCGTGATGGGTCGGAAGTTAGTGAAGGGTGGAAAGCGCCACATAAGGAAAAATATTCTGAATTAATTATATATATAGATAGATATAATTTTATATATATATATAAAATATACAAATTAAAAAAAATATTGTAGCAAGGGTGTGTATTACCGTAGATTTGTTGAATCACGAATTTTGATTGAAAAACTTGAAGATCGACCAATCTGAAATTGATTTTGCAAACTGGGTCAATCATAAGTTTAAATTGACAATTTACCAAGATCCATTTTACCCAAATACAAAGTGATCAACCCAAACTCAGCCCGATTGAGAGATTTAGGGAGCAGTAGTACTTTAATAGGCTTTGATAATCGTGGAGGTGGGCCCCATATATATGGGGAGAGCGGGAGCAGTAAACAGGAAGCGCCCGGAGGAGGAGGAAGATATGACCCAATGGGGAATTAAATCTCTCTCTCTCTCTCTCTCTATCTCACTAGCTACAATGTACCGCGTGCCAGAAAAAGGAGCCGATATCCTCTCCACACGGCTCGACACCTGAGCTCGATCAGCGGCTGCTGGCTGGCTGGCTGGCTGGCTAGCTAGTGGAGTTGAGTTGTCCACGTAGGACGGTTTGGTCGGCTGTAGTTTAGGATGAGCGGTACAGACTCATGATTAGAAGTTTAGGTGGTGGTGCCCAGCACCTCCCACCACAACCCCCACCCAGCGGAATGTATGTATAAGGTATTAAGGTTACCCTGTTACGATAACTCTGGGGCGGTGGCCGGTTACCGCTGAGCCAATCCATATCTCCCTTTCACTTCCCTCCTCATTCTCCACAAATTTAAACATTTTCTCTTATTTTGATTTTGGCTCCAATATTGAATCCAGGGAAGAATTGTGATAATCATTTTTAATAGTATTATCAAATATTCAATCACATTAATAAATAAAAGATGCTTTACTTTTACACACACTAATTTTTAAAAGATAAAAATTGTAACTTGTTGGATTGGGTTGTACAATATCTTGTTGAAAATTAGACTCAAAGCTATATCTATAACAATATTATTGAAGACGTTTCTACATTCAGCAAGGAAGATATCGTAATCTCCCCATCTTTGCAGCAGTCCATTATTTGGATGAGATTAATTATGTTTTCATAATTAATTTATCATTTAGGATTATATTTTATATTTATTAAGAAATAATGTAAATGAGAGTAATATTTTTAGTTTATTTTTCAATTAATTGATATTATATCTAATTAGTTTTAATCTTAATAGGCTTATAGTTGAGATATATTTATATTAGAAAGTAGTTTCTATCTTATTGTTATATCTACATAGAATTAGGTTACAACTAGATTATTTAGTTAGGAACTAGGGTTTTATTTGTCTATTTATACCTTGTTTTACATTCAAATTAAGTAGATTGAATATTATAGTTGAAGGTGATAACCTGACAGTGATCAAAGCACTTGAAGACAACTCCTAAGTACCGTGAGAGATTTTCAGAATAGTTGAAAAGATCAGAAAATTAAAGTCAGCACTCTTAGTAATAAATTTTTGGCATTGTTTCAGAGAGGCAAACTCATCAGCTGATTATATAGCTAAGAATGACTTTAATTGTAATTCTTGTACCCTCCCTTTGAACAGGGAGTTTTCTCACATTCTACCGCTGGATGATCAAGGATGATCTTTACTTGTAAAGACATTCTAATTTTTGCCTACTGTAAAAAAAGATTGAATATAATTAGAGACCTTTTAGCTAAGATGTTTTGATTTCAATCCAAACTCTTTGCAAGCCCTTGCTTCCCACTACGCCATTTTACAACTCGGGCGACGGACATAGGTGCTCGCTTGAAGTCGAATTGGGTCACCTAGGAATTCAGGTGACGACTAGTCGTCACCTAAATGGTGGTCACCTGAACGCCGTCCTCTGAGTATTCAGGCGACGACTCTACCAAAGTTGGTCGCTGGAAGTGATTCATCACATGGAAGTCAAAGCCCGACAAATGCCCGACCTAGACGGTTCAGGTGACCAAGTTTTCGTCACCTAAAAGATAGCAAACATTGTCAGGGGGCATTCAGGGAACCGAATATGTTCGTCACTTGAACATTCAAGTGACAAAAATGTTTGTTGCTTGACCAATCAAGTGACGTAAGTGTTTATCACTTGAGATTGTGAAAAGACTAGTATGTTTGTCACCGAGTTATTCAAGTGACCAATAATATTCTCAATATTCGTTGTCTGAATCAATTTTGGGATTTTATTTTTAAATTCAAGCAATTGCTATATACTATGTTAGTCGATTGAGTAAATTTTAGAATAAAAAATATATATTTATAATATTTTTATACCCTTATTTTTTACATACCAAACGCACAAAACCTGAACCAAAATATGATTCGTACTATACAAAAACTAGCTCACAAATACAACACTGGGCAACATCATGGCTCGATCTTTGTCTCCGTTCTGATCTTCTTTGTTCTGCTGCTGCTCTTCTTGGTCTGATATTCTTTCATCTGCAACTCCACCTACTGCTTCCTGATCAAACATCAAACTTATGTCAGAAAAAGATCCCCTTTCAATTAGTGTTTGTGTTAGCTTCCTTCTGTTTTACATCTCCTAGGCAAACCTGGAATCTCCATTTGTAAAAAGTAACTGTGTTTTTTAATACCAGAAGATATAGAGCATTTCCTTCCACAACAATAAACAAACATATGCCATTAATAAGAACTTGCTAAGTGTTGCAATGGAATAATAAATAACCATGTCCCATCCAATTCAAACTCAAGCAAAAAAATTTACAAAAAGCTTGCAAAACAGTTCAACGGATAGTGTTCAAGGGTCAAGTAACCTGATAGATTCTTTGTGACTTGTCAAACTTATTCATGAGCATCTCCAATACCGCAATACAAACCTATATACAGAAGAGAAGAGAGAGTTAAATGAAACACAAATTATAAATACATATAGAGCTAGATTTAAATGAAACAAAAGTCAGACAAATCAGATTAAAGTTTAAGTAGAGACAAATAGATTAAAGTCTAATTTGAGACAAACTCAAAACCAAGTTTAAGTAGAGACAAACAAATTTTAGTGCAGTCTTAGATAAGAGAATCGGCATACTGATAAGTGTAGCATTTGCTTGTAGAGTAGTACAAAGGCATGAAGTAGTTGTTGAGGTAGTCATTTCTTTCGAGACCGGGATAGTATATGCACTTGCTGAGGTAGCTAGCGGCTGAATCTTCGTCCCCGAGTATGTGTACCATTTGAGAGATGATGTTCTTGTAGTTGTTCACCTGCCCACTTATTGTAATCCTACCACCCTGGCATCGATTTGCATAAAACCATCAGCATTTGTATTCACATTCACAATAGAAGGAGAAAGAACGATAGAACATTTGTGAATTATCATCGACGTTGAACTCCAAACAAACATATATACATACATACAAGAAATACAAGGATAGAGGATTAAGATCAAGCTAGTTTTAATTTTACAACCAAGGTACATCGCCTGAATTCTTCTCAAGCGACGAACCCACACAGGCACGTCGCCTAAGTTGCAAAATGGCGTAGTGTCCATATTCTCCTAATCACACAACTCGATGAAATTACCCCAAAAATAACCTCAAATATGTATCTAAACACAAACCCTAACAAGGCATCGTCACTCACAATTTGTTTGTATAACTGACGTTCTGGGTCGGAATACCCAGGTTCTGGATCCGTATTCCTTCATTTTGCGTCAAAACCCCCCTTGTTCGCGGTCAATGACTCTGGGTCAAAACTTTACCTCCGTCGAAGTCGACACCTCGCTCCCACAATCTTGATCATAAACCATCACCAAAGAGGAGTTTTAGTATTAAGACCCATTGGAGAACATAAGAAAGATCAAACCAACAAAACAATTGGTGGTTCTAGGGAATAATCATGCATCAGTATAGAGGGAAACAATCAACTAGAAGGAAGGGTCGATTAGTGTGGAAAGGCTTAAGGTAGGCTTAAAATGATCATATATAATTGCCCTATTTATTCACCTACCTATTTTCCATTATTTGACCATATTCCTCTTATGTATACTTTGTCAACTTATGTTACATGTATTAAAAAATTTTAAATCTTGTGCCTCAGCATTGCATAACATAGCATTTTGTTTCGAAAAACCAATGTTAATAACAATAAAATTGAGTTAAGTAATTAAATCATTCCATCTTTCTCCTTTTAATTTAAAATTCTCCGAAATATCTTGTATATTTAAGTTCTCGAGAAAATACAATGAAATTCATCAACATATTGTGTATATTTAAGTCACGTTGTTAGTACAGAAACTTCTTTAGAGTCCAAGGAAGGAGTCATCACTAAGGCCCAATTCTACGATATAATCTATTAGAGAAGGAGACTTCTCTTGAAGGGCAATGCAAAGGGAATAGATAACACATAAACATTCAAAGGAAATCCCCACTCAAGACTGCAACCTCTAGAGATCCCCTCTTCCATCAGACCAAATAAGGAAATCATCAAAAGGACAGATAAGGCAATCAAATAGACAGAAGTAATCAAAGCACATAACCAAGGTAAGTTCAAACCTAAAAGAAATCTTTTGCTATGAATCAACCCTTACTCGACTGACCTAGTTAGGTGATTCTACTCTCGAGGCTAGCCACTAGGATAAGGTATTGCTTGATGTAATTCAACTAGATACTCTTTTTAGTCTACTAGGTTGCCTCCTGGGTGTGCCATGCCCACTGAAACAATAATAGTAGTACTATGTAATTCCTTGACTACTTTTCTCTCTAACCTAGCTAGAATGATGACATGCTCTTCAACCTAAGTGTGATTTGGCTAAACCTCTAGCCCTTTGCCGTCCAGCATATGAATATGATCTAAGGCGTATTGTCTCATATGAGACACATTGAACACTAAGTGTACTTTGTCAAAGGAAGGCAGCAGTGCCAACCTGTAAGCAAGCTCTCTAACCCTCTTTAGAATCTCAAATTGACCAATGTACTTTTAGGGCTCAACTTGCCCTTGATGCCATATATGTGAACTCCACTAAGAGATGATACTTGAAGCCAAACATGTGTGCTAATGTCAAACTCCAAATCTCTCATCCTACGATCTATGTACTCTTTTTGTCTATCCTCAACAATGTGAACAGGTTCCCTGATCCAAGCGATCTGATAAATCATATCCTATACACGATGAGGTATATATCCCAAGGTCTTCGCTAGCTCATCCCAACATAGTGGCGACTAATAACAACGACCATATATAAGATCATATGACGCCATATGGTTAGACGAATTCCAATTGTTGTCATAGGTGAACTCCACTAGTGATAAATAACCAGGCCAATTTTATCCCTATTCCAAAACGCAAGCCTTAAGCATGTCCTCTACAATTTATATAGTCCTCTATCTCTGCCCATCTATGTGAAGATGATAGATCATGGAGAAGTGCAATTGGTGCCTAGTACCTTGTAAACATGTCTCTAATATAGGGAGGTGAATTTTCAGTCTCCATATGACAATATGGTGTGGGGTACTTCATGAAGTATAATGATCTACTTATCGAACCAATCAACTAGCTTGCGAATAGGCAAATCCTCTCAAACAAAAGAAAATGTGCAAAATTGGTGAGGCGATCAACTATGAGAAAACGGTTTTATTCCCCCGACATAGGTTCGAGCTGGTGATCAAATCCATCGAGATCCCTTCCAACATCCACTCGAGAACATGTAATGGGTGGGTGAATTGTTCAGATCTTTGACGGATCTTGACCCGTTGAAATGTCTGGCAATGTGTCATAAAATATACCGCATTTGTATTCATAGTTTGCCATAAGAAATGCCTCCTTAAGTCTTGATACATGTTACCGAACATGGGATGGATAGAGTAAGTTGTATAATGTCCCTTGACTAGGATATGCTGGTAGGGATTCCCTATAGCTCGTACACACATACGTCCCTTGCACTCTACCTTCTTGCATCTTTCGATGGATCTATAAGGTCAATGAGCAAATTTGGTGGCCCTACCTGATCTCCTCAAGAATTGTTGATTTCACCTTCAATAGTGAAGGATAACCTTGTTCCCTTTAAATCCATACCTCAACACTGAATCGTTTGTGCTTCATCTGTAAATCCTAACAATAGATTAACCTAGAAATCAAAGCCTCCTGTCGAGTCTTCCTATTGAGTACATAAACCACCACATTGACTTTCCCTAGGACATACACGACCTCTAGATCATAGTCCTTAAGGATCTCCAACCACCTACAATGCCTCATGTTCATCTCCTCTTAGGTGAAAATGTACCTAAGACACTAATGATCAGAAGTAACCTCACATGATGTCTCGTATAGATAAAGATACCATATCTTCAACGTGTGCATAATCACTGCTAAGTCAAAGTCATGAGTAGGATAGTTGAGTGGTAGGGCATGAAACGGTTGTTGATCCCAACCAAAGATAATCATAAACTCAACAACTTAGTATAGTGGTAGAATAGGGGTCGGTCCAATAAAGAGTACATGCAAGTTATGTGTGTCCTTTTTAACAATAAAGAGAAAAAAAAAAAAAGAAGTAGAAATATGTAGAGAAAGCAATAGTGACAGGACAAAATCATTGTGTTTTCCTATCAAAAGAATATCCAAACCAACCAACTAGTATAGCTAGTAAGTCCGGAGTCGATGCACAGGGAACTACTTTGACTTTATCATTGTTCGTCCTTCTAGTTGTTTCTTTTCTATCATCCACTCTTATCTTGATTTAAATAGATTATTAGCCCTATGAGTTCTAACAATCCCTTATTCCTAAGCAATCTTAACACGGATTAAGATTTAATCCTAGGAATAGTAATAAGTCTCAAGATATATAAAGCTTATAAGCAATATTAATCCCCTAAAGAAATAATATATAACCTATAGTCAACTTCCTACACATTCAAGCTTTGCTACGAGGTTCACTAAAATGTGTTTGCTACTTTGGATTAGGCTTCACAAACGTATGAATCAAAACCCTAGCAATGATGCAATTATAACAAGGTCGCAAATCAAGAAAGAATCAACACCATCAAGCAATTAAAGTACAAAGAAATCAATGTAGATAATAGAAATAAACTAGAATTCGAAACTCACAATTCAACGAAACAAAGTCTTAATCGTAGGCAAACAAGATGAGTTTAGTTGCTCATGCTTTCAAAACGTCGTCTCTAAATTCTTCAAAGCCAAAAGATAAGAGAAAACATCTAAAATAAGTCTTTTATATCACCCTAAACACCGTCATAAAACCCTAAAAACTGTTCTTCAAAGATAGAGTCTAACTTAGGAAAGTTAGAGATTCGGCGCTGAATCGGCCCAGCCAAGCCGCGACCAAGCCGCGGGTGCGGCTTTTACAGGAACTTCTCTTTTTCTGGCAGCGGGTTCTACTTTGCTGGCCGCAGGTGCGGCTTTTCTGGATTTTTGTTGTTTTGGCCGCCAGTCGCGGCTTTCCTCCGCGTGCTTCCTTGCATCTTCCTTGCGCATTTCACTTGACTTCTCTTGCTTGATCTCAACTCTATTTGGTTCCTAACACTATCATGATCACCCTCTTTACCACTTCGAATCTACAATATGCACATACACACTAAACTTGTGTAGATTCTGAACTTAACCACCAAATGAGCAAACAAGTAAACTAACCAATTAACATGCAATATATACATCTAAATGACCCTAAAACTGCTCTATAATGCCTATCTAAATATGCATTATCAAATAGCAAAGTAAAAAGAGCAATGATGATTGATTGAAAACAATGTAAATAATATAGTTTTGCTCATAATTCGCAACAATGGTTGATTTCTTAATCCTTGGGTTTTTCTATGGTTAAGTTGGTTTATATTTTGTTATTTTAGGGTTTGGTTTATGCATAGACTTTAGTTGGTCGCCTATTATATCACAACTTAACTCCCTTACTCTAGCATGGAGAGGGGGGAATGTCAAATAGGTCTCAAACTCCTAGCATCTAGGCATTATCTCTCCTTGTGTTCTTGGTGGAAGATTAAAAGTTCGCGATTTACTTATCACCAAATAGTATCCAAGCCCACTTAATTAACTAATAGGGAGTATTGGTAGAGCAAGCGATCGATTCCACGAAGAACACGTACAACTCTTAAATGCGTATGCAATAGAAAGTAATAATGTAAATAGAAAGCAATATGAATCTAGACTAGTAATGATTGAGATATGAAATAATAATATCATGAGTAATATAACTTCACTTATATTCAAAAGTTAGGTAATTCTATGATCATTGGGTGTTGTGCAATACGCAATTATCTTAGGGTCCGTTTAAGCACAAAAATAGATAGGCCGACATCTCCGATACACCATCTAAATCCCTAAACTCTTGCATAGGGGGCGAGTAGCATTAAGTATCTAACACCTAGCAACTAGACATTACTTCTCCTGTATATTCGACTTGTCACCTGATTCTCATCTCCAACTATTACATCCACTAAAAAAAATTAACTTTCACTTGTCAATTCTCCTACATTATCATGAGTCCATATTCGTTGCTACATGACATGCTTGTTACTAATGGATTAAGACCCCCAATAATGGAATGAAGCTATAATTCTAGTATGATGCAAATCTATCCTAATGGCTAGTTAAGGCAAACTAACAACACTTATGCAATATCAGCATGAAGAGAATTAAGATAACCATAATGCATAACTTATATATATGAATCAAAGAAATATGATAAACACATAAAAGAACCCTCACATTTCCTAACCATTGTATTGAAATGTAAGCAAAACTATAGAGTCGAGATTGGTCGAGCGTGGCTCACCTCAGAAAACTGATAAAAGATAAATGAGTTGTGAAGATGTTTCTTCTCAATGTCTCTTAAAACCCTATGCTTAATGGGGTATTTATAGGCCTTGAATTGGTTGGAAAAAAAAACCCTAATGTGTCATCCTTGGAGACTAATTAGTAATATCTCCAAAGGATAGCAAAGAATCTTCTTCGGATAAGGATCGGAGTATGCGTACTACAAATCATTTTGGGATGGGCGCCTAAGCATGACTGGCGGGTGCCGGACCCTAGTGCCTGCCTAAGTTCTTCCTGTGAGCGCCTGGCTTAGCGGGCTTAGAGATCTTGGGTGGGCGTCGCTCCTGCGTACCTAGTCTTTTCTCCTCTTCTCTTCATTTCGCTTCTTCCTAGCTTCTTTTTTTGTCTTTCTTCTCCTTCCTCATGCCATCCTGAGGTCTTTTGCTCAATTGAAGACTTTAAAGAAGACTCCTTTCGGCGGGTTGTAATGGGGTTTGGTATGAAAATAAAGGCAAGGAATTGTTTTTGATCATGTGGTACTTTCAAATCTGGGAACTAAGATTCTTAAATTTCTGACATAAACCAAAATAACTCAAAAATTGCATCAAGCTAGCTTCCTTTGAAATAAAGCATAAACTCTTAGCCAAATATTTCATCCATCTCTCACATATAAAAATGAAATTAAAGCTCTTTATTACAATGCATAATATTTTTTTTTCTTTTCTTCTTTTTTTTTTCTTTTCTTTTTGACTTTTTCTTTTTTTTTTCTTTTATATTCTTAGAGTCATCTAAATAAATACAATGTGAGGAAAATAAAGCATATAACATTACATCTCTTTCTCAAAGCTTTTGACATTTAGCATAAATCATAACTTTTCTTCTCAAAATTGAATCATCCATAACCAATTCTAAATCCTAATTTCTGGATGGGTCAGGCTTATTATCGGCTATATATACACTACTAAAAATGCGAGAAATAGCTACAAACAATAGAAATAAATGTAGCGAACGCCCGTGGCTAACCTATTTAGCCACAACATCAGCAACGGGCGGGCCATCCATAGCCATATAGCCCGTGAGTAATAGTGACGGCTATGCAGCAACGAGTTTAGCATCGAACCCAAATGGGCGTGGCTAATTCCGTTGCTAGGGAAGAACTTTTGAATGTCGTGGCTATAGCAACAAAGTCAGTAGCAGAATGTTGTCATCGCAAATTTCATGGCCGATTTCTTTGCTAATTTTAAGGCAACATCTATTGCTGATTTTGTGTCTGCTTTGAAGGTCAGCTTTAAAGCCAACTATAACTTATGGTTAAGTTTGTTGCAATGTATGTGGCCAAGTTCGTTGCAACTTTTGTGGCCAATCGAAAGCCTTTTTTGTGACTAATCTAAATAGTTTGATTGCAATTATACATACAAATATACAAAACTTTTATGGATACATCCAAAGCAATAACAAATCCAAACATACATAAATAAAGTACAAAAATAAAGAACATATTCTAGATAAAAAAAAAAAGAAACAAACTACAAAGGAAGAAATCAAACCATCCAATTTCTTGTTGACACCTCATGTTGTAAAGCATTCCTTGAACCAACCTGAACACACATCAAAATCACTTGTAAGATTATAAATATAGACATAACTTAACTCTAAATTACAAGATTATAACTAGATATTAATTACACATAAAATATTGTAATCAAGATGCCTATTAGCAATATTCAGAAAAAAAGTGTTTGACATAACAGACTTGGTGAAGATCTTCAAAAGAACATATACCCACACTAATAACAGAAACTGATGACACAACTTAGTCAAATTCACACAACTAGTTCTATCTGAAGAAAATTTTACAAGCTTGTAGTACAAAGTTAATTCGAACAAAGAAAAATCATGTTCCAATCAATCTGAACATTCACCCAACCATCATAGCACTCAACCATCATAGCATACCAATTGTAGTACAAAGTTAATTCGAACAAAGAAAAATCATGTTGCAATCAATCTGAAATTTTACAAGCTCTTCCATTTCTGTCCTAGTATATGTCAAAAATTTAAATCCTTTCTAATAAAAATAAAGAACTTGAAATCAGAAAATACAACACCCAACCATCATAGCACACCAATTGTAAAAAATGATTTTTGTCCAAGCAATAATGAAATTAAAGTCTGTAATGGTTTCCAAGGCATAAATAAAAACTCAATACACTATTAATTACATGAAAATAGATAGACAAATGAAAAATTACAGGGAAGCTTTCCCTATAATTCCCAAAATTTGTCAGATTTAGAATAACTGGTTTCCCTGTCATTCCCAAAATCTTTATTAGATGAAAAAATGCAAGCGGGAAAAAGGTTGCTTCTAATTAGTATAAGCTTCTCTGTCAGATTTAGGAGTAATCCCCAAAATCTCTGTCAGATTTAGAAGAACAACAAGTAGAATAAGCAAAATCGATGGAAGTTATTCTAGAGTATAGCCTCCAAGGTTAGGTTTTTTTTCCAGCCAATTCAAGGCCTATAAATGCCCCATTAAGCTTAGGGTTTTAAGAGATATTCAGAAGAAACAGTTCCATGGTTACTTTATCTTTTATCAGTTTTTTGAGGTGAGTCCAATGTTTTAAAAGGCGCTAGGCGGCCGCTAGGCGGCTAGGCGGGTGCCTATGCGCCGCCTAGGTAGACTTAGAACAAACATGATTATTTTCTTATATTTTAACGTATAACACATCTCAATAATTCATATAATGTAATAATAATGCATAATATCCCTCACAAACCCAAATTTGTGGTGCTTAACTAACACTAAAGTAAATATACGCAAAAGTATGCATTCGACTAGCAATTCCAAACTTTTTAAAACCTAAAACCATAGGTTTGACTTGACTTGGGGGGATTAGTCCTGTGCTTAAATGCTAAAACTCATACTCGCCAACCTAGACAGGCCTAGGTGGGTATAAGGGACGCCTAGGTGGGGTTTAGGAGGCACCTAGGCGGTGCATAGGCGAATTACCGCCTAGAGACCCGCCTAGACTCAAAAAATTCCTAGGCGCCCTCCCGCCTAGCGCCTAGGCGCAATTTTTAGAACACTGGGTGAGTCATGCTCGGCTAACCTCGCCTTTATAGTTTTGCTTACATTTAAATACAATGGTTAGGGCATGTGAGGGCTGTTTTTTTCCTCTTCTATTCACTTGGCTTCTTCCTTGCTTCTTCTTTGGTCTTTCTTCTCATTCTTCAAGCCATGCATCCTTGCTAGCTTTAGGCTCCATCACCATCTATTTGAGCTCAGATTCATAAATCTACATAATTAACATAGAAAAGGATAGATTCCGAACTTTGAATAGAAAATATGTAAAGATGCAACTTGACTCTAAATTCATATCTAATGCAACCTAAACTACCCTAAAACTTTCTAGAATGCCAATATAAAATATGCATTATCACTTATCGATCTTCTCACCCGGTTGTCCGCCCAGCCATTGTTTCCACTAAAAAAAGATCAAGATTCCATAACCGTTCTGACTTCGTCTTCATATCTAATGCAACCTAAACTACCCTAAAACTTTCTAGAATGCCTATATAAAATATGCATGATCACTTATCGATCTTCTCACCCGGTTGTCCGCCGAGCCATTGTTTCCACTAAAAAAAGATCAAGATTCCATAACCGTTCATGCAAGATATGCTGGCTACTTGGGTTACATTCCTCATGTCATCAGAATAATGTGAAAACATTCTATTGAATTGTTTCCACGAATCACCATCTGTGAGGTGTTTCAACCACTCTGAATCTCCCACCCGCTCACCATGCCATCACATTTGCTTTGCCATCTTCGGATCCATGAAAAGTCTCTTTAGTTTAGGGATCAAGGGAAAGTACCGGAGGATCTTTCTGGGAACCATCCTACCCTCTATACCATCTCAGAGTATTGCACTTGGGGCACACTTCGAGCTCTGCATATTGTTTGTGAAATACTCCCTCTGTTAATTAAAACTTGTCGTTTACTATTCATGCACGCTTTTTTAGAATGATAAAAACTATATGAAATATTAAAATTTTTTAAATTTGTTTTTATAAATTCATAATTAATAGTAATAAGTATGAAACTATTTAAAAAATATGTTAAAAAAGTTAATATTTTATATAGTTTTTAACACCTCAAAAAACGTGCGTGAATAGTAAAACGTCAAGTTTTAATTAACGGAGGGAGTAGTACTTTGTTATACTTACAAGCGTCCATCAAGTCGTACAAAAATGCAAGGTCCTTAATCACCATTTTTCATCTTCTATCCATCAATTGGATGATTGTGTCCTTTTGGTAACAAGGGAGAAATATTCCTGCACATGGCATTCATGCTCTTATCTGTCCACCCGATGTCTGACTCCGTCTTCATTTCATCTAGGTAGGCATTTGGAATAGTCACTGGGCTGCCGAGATACAACGACATCTGAGTTGCGTTTACAAGCCTCTAATATTTCTAGTAGTAATCATCAACAACAACTTTGAATGTAGGTTCATCGACATCCTCATTAGCATCTGTGTGTGCCTCGTATCTGGTGTGATAAGGAAAAGTGTCATGCAGAATGTCCATAACAAAACCATCGCTAGAGGAAGATTCCCCTTCATAAAAAATCTGCGTTCGTATTTGGTCAATTCTCCTATCAACTGGTGCTTTGCTATGTTTTTCCCAAGCAGTATAAGCAAACCATATCCCATAATGGGCCAAATGGACGTGCATATCATCTACAATAACCCATGAGGTGTTGCGGCATTTTCTATACGAAAAAAGGAAATGGGTCCTCCCATTCGCATTTTCTCTTATAGTCTGCACAAAACTATAAACTCCTTGTTGGTAGTCCTTGTGAGGTTGATAGAGTTGCATCTAATTTTTATCGCCCATTATCGTACTCTTATTAAAAATCTCAATCTCTATTTTTAATGTCAATCTCTAATTCCAATTTCAATCAAAATAAAAACAATACATTGCATTTAGTTGGTGGCCCAAATGTGATTTGGGATGGGTTCCAATCCTGTGACATTGAGGCGATCACGTAAAGCAATTCTGTCGGTGGAAGTTACATCATGCGATGAAAGCTGGCGAGTCCATCGCCTGAAGTGCAATCTGGCTTAGTGAAGTGACCCAGTCGGCAAAAGTCACGTACCAGGGAGACCGATTTGTACCGATCGGCTAAATACAATGGTAAAAAGCAAGATGAACCTTGATTTTTCACCTAAGAAAAAAGGACGGATTGAGGCAGGGAACAAAATTGTAGTTAACCCTTTATTCTACCGTACGCACCCCTTATTTCTGATTGGATTTTTACTATTTAATTAAGCCTATTCAGTTGATTAAATTATGCAAAACATATAAAATTAAGTTTTAAAAAAAATAATCATTTTTAATCATAACTATAACGCATACATCAGCATAAGAAAATGTAGACGTCACAAATAAAAAGAACCCTATAGCCAACTGTGGAACTTTACAACGTACTCCCCAGCATGCATCTTGAAGATGGCTCTCTCGATCGAACCGTATTGATGAAGCCTGTGGTTGCAACTGTAAAGCTGGATCATCAAAACCTGAAGGTAGTTGCACGAATCATGTGCCCCATGGACTTTTTTCTCAAAAGCCCGGGGCTTCAGCAACAAGATATCTAAGAGATCAATTTCGATATGATCGACTACGCGTACTGAATATATATCCTTGAACAGTCTTTTTTTATAAAATCATGCAAATTAAATGTACATACTATAAGTGATCGAGTTGCAGAGTGGGATAAGTGAGTTGCAGTTGGTCAAGTGATCGATCGATGAATCTACTAATGGATCATACATCATAATAAATATGTGGGTGGCCCCCAAAAAACATAATGATTATCCGAAGCAAACGTGGGAAGAAAGAAGAAAGGGGCCGACCTGCATTTATTACTCTTTTAATCAAAACTAATTGACAGTTAAATTTATTTTGTGGGGAGTTTTGGGGGGGTTTCAAAGGATTGATTCAGAGCTGTATACCTAAATGTCAAAACGGGAATCATGGCTTGGTTTGGTCAGGTAAATCATAACACGAGTAATCGATCGATCTCTACCTGTTGATGCATGAGTTCGAGCTAATTAACGAGATATTGGGATGGGACGGGGTTGGGGATTTTGATCACTAAAGACATCAATTGTGAGTCACAAGCTTCATTGATATATTCTAGCTGATATATGTTTAAAAATTACGATGATTAATTGGTTGCCACCTGTCATTTGGGTCGGGTTCGGATCGGGTCATTTCGGATTTCGGGTAAAATGGGTCTCAGGTAAATATGGGTTGAGTTAAACTCGGGTTTGACCCGGTTTTAGGTCAAATCAGGTCGATTTCGGGTTTGTCAATTTTTTTTCTTTTTTAAATTAAAAAAAATCATGATTTGGTAATTTTGTGATAATTTTAAAATGCTAAAACGAAAGACGTGATTCATAAGTTCCAGTGCTTGTAATTATATATTATATATAATCTAAAATATTTGATTTTTATTATTTCTCGTAATTTTTAATAAAATTTAAAAATATGTAACATATCAAAATTTTAAATAATTTTTGAAAGAATAATTTCATGCAATTAGTATTAAGCATTGAATTGTTTTAATATTTTAATATTTTTTAGAGTTTTTATCTTCTTAAAAAATGTGATGGAAAATAAAAAATCAAATATTATCGATTAGAGGAAGTATTACACAATAAAAATAAATATAAAAGTTGATTTGAAAATGAAAGATCAAGTGATTGTAAATTATAAAATGTAATAAATTGGAATCGTTGTAAAAAAAATTAATCATATATAGTAAATCAATCAGGTCACCCAGTCAATCGAGTTAAAATTACCCGGTCAATCGGGTCACCAGATCTAAACCCAGATGACTCAAAAAATTACCGGGTTTTAAGGTTCGGGTCAGAAAAAATTTACGGGTCAGAATTTCCGGGTTTTGATCCAAATTTTTTCAGGCGTTTAAGTTGCAACTGTTGCTTATTCGATCTAAATTAAAGCAACTCCAACAATGGATATTACCAGTGGCATAGTCAATAATACAAAAATCAAAAAATTTCATTTAACATGGGTAAAAACAGATGTTAATAAAAAAAAAAAAGAATTGTTGTCTACATAGGTGATGTGGATAAGAAAAAATAGTAATCTCACGTACGTTGATAGTGAATGGTAAAAATAACTTAAACTTTGGTATTAGAAAGTGGATCTCGTCTTTATAATTACAAACAAAATAAACCCAACAAACTCTTATTTTCATACAATCCAACTAGGTTTCTTGAAATTTCACAAACTTTTTTTTAGCATTGGTCGATATCCGATATATTGATTGTGTTATAGCATCAGCTTTATTTTTATTATTAATGTAAATACATCTAATAGACATCAGCTTTATTTTCATCTTCCGATGGTGGTGTCCCTCTCGCTCTATCATCGCCTCTGTTAGTCCGACGCCCCTTGTACAGTCCCTTGCGATGCAAGGTTCTCCTTGAATTTTCGGAAAATATTAAAAAATAAAACAAACAATTGTGGTTGCTCGAACAAAAAACATACGTGAGTGAACTTAACCACTTGCCTGCAAGGTTTGATAATCCTTGTCTTACGAGCATTAAAATCTGTGTCATGATTGGCTGCATGCTTTACGGGTGTAATTTCCTTGGGTAATGTGTGGTTCTGTCTTTAGTGTTCCTAGGCAATCTACGACTATGTTGGGTCTGCAGTGTCTAGAGTCGGGACAGACTGGGGTCGTGGTAGTGTCCGAATTAATGGTGTCTTCGTCTCCGAGAAGAAGCTTCCTTAGAGTATCGTCTTTATTACCCACGGGAGATAGTCTTGTTGTACAGCTAGCCTACGGTGCTACTTCTTCATGGTGTTGCTTGGCTTCGTTCTTCGCCGGCGTCCTCAACTTGATGGTTTTAGTCTTGCTTAGTTTCGTTCCTTTCGATCAAAGTGTTTGCTACGTGTTGGTTGCACCTTATTTTTCCTTTATTTTCGGTTTCTATTGTTTGGTCGACAATTGATCCATGTGCCGTGCCTATCGAAAATAAATTTGACCTCTTGAATGTTTTTCTGATAAAAATATATATATGTTGTCCCAAGAAAAATAGAGTGATGTCTATTTTATTTTTGACATAGTAAATACTAAAATTAATGTTAAAAATTATGTAACATCTTGTGCGATTTTGATAGATATTAATCACCGGATGTTAAATAACATAATTTCATCAGTGGTATATGGGTACTGAGTATGTATTTTGATTGATTCTTAAGTTTCTAAATCCACTACAAAACTATTTTATTCATCGATAAAATAACACATATATGTACAAGAACAAAACCCATATCACTACACCACGTAATAAATGTATATATACATTTTTTTTGTAGGGAAACTATTGACACGCGGAAAATTTACTATATACGAGTACATCATAAATTCTGCGTCTGTTGAAGCACAATGTTAAAAAAGACCTTGTATTTTTTGAGAAGTGGAATTTTTTGGGTGTATTTAACACGGCCATTTTGTTAAGTAGCCAAAAAGATATATTTATGATGGACTGCTACTAATAATATATTTATTGATAAAAATAATACCAGTGTAATCGCCGATAAATGCTACAGTATTTTTGTCGATCACAAATAATTAAATTGAATGGATAAAACTCTCCTTTTTTCTTGTCAAACCAATGGTGATCGTACGTGAATAGATCCAATTTAAGAGAATTACGGTTTCGAATTATTTCCGTTTCCTTAAAGTAATAGTCGATCCCTTGTTGACTCGTCTTGCTCAATTCTCTTATTGTAATCATATATGCATGTAGTTATAATGAGAATGAAGTGTTTTAAAAAAACCATCAGAGAATGTTTTACTGTGAAATTTGTGACGTGTTGTTAACTTGAGGCAAATACATATTGGGTTATGTTACTTTTTTTGTAATGAAAGGTTATATCGAGTTATTTTTTTTATGATTATAAAGTTGTGATTCACCAATTTAACACAAAAGTTTAAGTTGTTGTATAGAACTTCACGGTGAAATCAGGCCAGATCTAGTCGAACCCGACTATGATACCATTGAAATATACGACAGGAGAAGCCAAACAAGTATTAGGTTATACCGATTTATTATTATTTTAACAAATATAATGGTAGAATTTACCAACATAACACGATAGCTCAATCTGTTATGTACACACTACAAGAAAAGTGCATAATTTGTGACTCTTCCATTTTGACGCTCTTTATCGATAATTTATGGCGCCCTACAATGTTGAAAATTGGCAATAGATTTGGGTGTTGGGATTGGCATATATAAGGACCTCTTCAGAGGTTGTATTAGCGCTACTAACTAAGTTTTATAGACGGAATAAAACACAATAAAAAAATAAGACACGTAATTTACGGTGGAAACCATCAAAACTACATGTAGGTAGTGCTGGATTAAAAATTGTAGAGACCATAGTCTCACGTTGTATAATCCTTAAGTTTTTGGGTTGTCTTAAATGTTTGGGCTTAGGTGATTGGGCTTTATTGTGTTGCAACCAGATTTGGGCCAAGTGAGCCCAAATCCCGGAAGGCAACGGCTAGCCCTCTTACTTCCTGCCTTATAAACTAAGTGACGTCTCTTTCCTAGGGTTACGGCTCTTCTTCTAGTTGATCCTAGGGTTTTG
Source organism: Persicaria maculosa (assembly GCA_963922045.1). Lineage (NCBI taxonomy): Eukaryota > Viridiplantae > Streptophyta > Magnoliopsida > Caryophyllales > Polygonaceae > Persicaria > Persicaria maculosa. The sequence continues at coordinate 43,305,954 of OY998271.1, forward strand.
ATCTCCCTCTTGCTCTGTCTATTTGGCGACCATTTGTGGTTTCCTTGCCTCTGGGTGAGATGCCTTGACAGAGCCTCTTGAAAGAGCTCCCGATCAATCCAAAAGAGTGTGAGACACTGATATTCCAAGACGTTTTCATAGGAAATCGTTGGCGCAAAACATTTTTGGATGTTTTGCTTATGCCCTAGTTGGATCTCTACTAGCTGTCTCCTTAAACGCATAGAGACTTAGTTTCTCTTTGTCTTTCTTGTTTTTTACCTTGCGTTCTTGAGCGTTCCAGTTGAGGCCTACCATTTTTGTATTCATTCTCGTTCAAAGTTGATATATATATATATATATATATATATATATATATATATATATATATATATATATATATATATATATTGTTGCTTTGGTTGTTTATTGTTGCTTATGTGTTTTCAAACTGGTATCAGAGCTGTGTCGAGTTTTTCAAACTACGATTTGAGTTTCCGACATCACTCTGTGTCGAAAAACTCAGATCTAAAGTTTTGACGCTTTGTTTTTTCCTTAGATCTGGGATTCTCTATCCTAGATCCAAAGGATAAGGACTTTTGAGCTACGATCTGTCTCATATCTAAAGTCTCAAAACCTGTCTCTTCGGTTTCTGGAGAAACCTACATTGCCATTGCCTGTTTCTTAAGATCTAGCTAGAAGACTCATTTGGTCTTGGATCTAGAAGACTTAGGCTCCTAAGCTTGGATCTTAAACGAGATCTAAAGTTTAGGGTTTTGGGTGACTCGGGGTTCTTTTATCTAAAAGGAAACCCTAAGTCATTTTTGTAACTTGTTCATATCCTGCATTACTAATTTGAGTTGTTTTGTTTCTTGCAGTTACACAAAAAAAAGGGAGAAGGAGATCTGTGAAGGCTCAAGCGTTCATAGATCTTATATATCCTTTCGCATATCCTTTGCTATCACCATTTTTTTTGTTTTCTACCTTTGTTTCTTGTGCTATTTTCGTGTCATCTCTGTTTGTTGGTATTTTTACCTCTCTGATATTGCTTGCTGTTCTGCTGTTGAAATGTCTGAATCCTCTGTTAGAATTAAGCCCTTTGAGGGACCTCTGATTTTGCTATGTGGCAATTAAAAATGAAAGTTGTGCTTATTAAAGAAAAGTGTTGGTCTGCTGTTGATGAATCTTATCCTGCTAGTTTTGATGATTTGGCTAAAACTGAAATGGATCAGATTGCCCACTCTGAGATTATTATTCGGTTATCTGAAGAAGTTGCTAGGCAAGTGATAAATTTTACCACTGCTAAGTCTCTGTGGAAAGGTCTAACTGATTTGTTTCAAGTTAAGTCTTTACCATCTAGGATAAGTCTTCTCTGTCGCATCTTTAATTTCAAAATGGATGTCTCTGTGTCTCTGAATGATAATCTGGATAGGTATCTTCGTATGACTCAAGAGTTAGAAAGGTGTGATGATAAAATTGTTGATACTCATCAAGCTGTTATATTGTTGAACTCTTTGCCATCCCAATTTGATAATTTTAAAGATGTGATACAATTTGGAACAGAGGAATTAACTAAAAAGAGGATTATTGAGGCTTTAATACAGAAAAATGAGGTCATGAAAGTGTTCAAATGTCAAGGTGATAAGGATAACAAATCTGACATTTTGTTCACTAAGGGCAAGAGTAAGAATAAGAAGAAGAAGAAGAAGATGAAGAAAGAGGATTCTTCTAATTCTAATTCCAATTCTGGTTCAAACTCAAACCCTGCTGAGACTAAGACTAATGAGACCAAACCTAAGGTTGATAAAAGCAATGTTAAATGCCATTACTATGGTAGACTTGGTCATTACATTCCTGAGTGCTTTAAAAAGAAAAAGGATGAAGGAAATGCTAGAAACAATAATGGTACCACTGCTGTCTTAGAGTTTCAGTCTTTTTACCCTGATGAGCTTCTCATGTGTGCTATTACTGTTGTATCCGATATATTTGATTCTGATGCATGGATTTTGGATACACAATGCATGTTACCCCTTTTAAGCATCATTTTGATCATTTGCATCTGTCTGATGAGGGTACTGTTAAATTGGGTGATCATTCTATGTTATCCATTAAGGGCATTGGTAATGTTTCTTTTAAGATGCACGATGGGAGGGTTAGGGTACTCCAAAAGGTCAGGTGGGTGCCTGGTCTTAGGAGAAATCTGTTGTTTGTCAGCATGTTTGATGATCTTGGTTATGACATTAACACTAGAAATGGCATTAAATCTGTGTCTAAAAATGGTAAAGTTGTTTCGAAAAGTGTTAACAAAGGTGGCCTTTATTATGTGCTTGGTGAACCTGTCTTTCATGCCTATAATCTGTCTCCTGAGATCAATGCATGCATGAATCTGAGTGATACTAAACTGTGGCATGCTAGATTAGGTCATATAGGCAATAGAGGTCTTCATTATCTGTTCAAGCATGGCTCATTGAATCATAAACCTTCTGATTTGCCTCTGTGTGAAAATTGTGTGTTTGGTAAGAAATCCAGAATTGGCTTTAAGAAATCTAAGTATGTAGCTCTTAGGCAACTAGAGTATGTACACGCAGACCTATGGGGACCTGCCCAAGTGGACACTATAGGTGGTAGGAAGTATTTTTTATCACTTATAGACCACTATTCCAGGAAGGTCTGGGTGTACCTCTTGAGGGCCAAGAGTGAAACTTTTGATTTCTTTAAGCTCTGGAAATCTAGAGCTGAAGGTGAGTGTGATTTTAAGCTTAAATGTCTTAGAACTGATAATGGCCTTGAGTTTTGTAACCATGATTTTGATACCTTCTGTCAGCAGAATGGGATCAAAAGGCACCTCACTATGCCAGGCACCCCTCAGCAGAATTGCATTGTTGAGAGGATGAACAGAACCCTGCTTGAAAAGGCAAGGTGTATGCTCATTAGTGCTGGGATGAAACACTCCCTTTGGGGTAAGGTAGTTACAACTGCCTCATACCTGATAAACAAATCACCCTCTGCAACCATTGGCTTTAAAACTCCACAGGAACTGTGGTGTGGTAGGAAACCTGGATTAGCACATTTGAGGCCATTTGGATGCATTGCATTTGCCCACGTGAGTGATGGCAAACTGAATCCAAGGGCTCTTAAGTGTGTTATGTTGGGTTATCCAGAGGATGTAAAAGGTTATAAACTATTGGTTATACAACCTGGAGGTTACAAAGTTATAACCAGTAGAAATGTATCCTTTAATGAGAATGATTTCCATTTTAAAAATGTGCTATCATCCACTGTTGAGAGTGCAGGTACCCATGAACAAGCTGGAAATCAGTTCTATATGCCTGGTGAAGATGACAACAGCTCAGGAGATGATGAGTTTGACATTGGTCACACACCACCTAACAACTCTGGAGCTTCATCCTCAGAAGGGCAAAGCATAAATTCAAGTACTGAAGAGCACCCAAATGTGCACCCCCACCATTCAGGTGGGACAGTAAGTGATTCTAACTCTGACTCCTCCTCCTCTCATTCATCTTCTTCCTCCTCTTCTCATGCTGATAACGATGAGTTTCTTGAGTTCTCTGCCTTTGATGTTGATGTTTCCTCTGATGATGTTGATGATACTGTTGTTGAAACTCCTGATTTAACTCATTATCAGCTTTCTAGAGATAGGTCTCCTCGTGTGAGGAAACCTAATAGGAAATATGCTAATGAGATTGAGTTCTGTGTTATGATTGCTGAAGTGCTTTATGCTTATACACCTGAGCTTTATGAACATGCTGTTAAATGCTCTCATGCTAAGTCTTGGATTGCTGCTATGAAAGAGGAAATGGACTCATTGTAGATCAATAAGACCTGGGAACTTGTTCCCAAGCCTGAAAAGGCAAGGACTATTGACTGCAAGTGGGTCTATAAACTCAAAGATGGTGCAGGCCCTGGTGATCAACCTAGATTCAAAGCTAGGTTGGTTGCTAAGGGCTTCACTCAAAGGGAAGGAATTGACTATAATGATGTATTTGCACCTGTTGTTAAATTCAAAACCATGAGATTGCTGCTCTCCATGTCTGCTGTGTATGATTTAGAGATAGAACAAATGGATGTTAAAACTGCTTTCTTACATGGTGAATTCACTACTAGAAAAATGCAATTAGACATCTGTTGTGAACAGATGTCTTTCAAAAAAAATTCCGATCTTATTGTGCATGTAGTAAAAGATCAACTTTTTCACATCGGTTTTAAGCCGATGTCTTTTCTTGGTTAAAACATCTATTTTATTTTACATATAGATATAAATCAGCCCCTCAAATTTATTTTGGATATGTTCACTTGTTGTTAAAGCCTCATTATTTTCCATTTATAAGCTTTTGAAGATGTCCACACTAAGCCTAAATTTTACATTTACATCGCTATTTTTAAAATAATCAATGTATGAAAACAAAACAGACATCTTTTTTTAATATATTGATTTTGTGTATATTAATTTCATATATATAATTTGTGATTTTTTATTGTTTTAAAATAATATATCGTATGAAATATGTACATAACTGATGTATTTATATGATATAGACATCATTTTAGATTTTTATAAATATGTTGTTAGCAATATATATCAATTTATATTAATATTGTGATGTAAATATATATGTTACACATTGATTTAGATTATTTAGACGATTTCTATAATGATGTTAACATCCGTTTTTATATAATGGTTCGATTTCATAGCTATTCAAACACAACACTTTTCATCTGTAATCCAATGTTTTACAAATAAAGACGTACTTTAATATATATATATATATTAAGATAAACGCGGAATCGACATTTACAAATGTTTTACAAATGATAGGTACTTAAAAGATACACTTTTACAAATGATGAGTACTTTTAAATGACGGGTACAAAGGAGTGGCATTCGAGGAGTGGCGTCTGATGGCTTTTGATCTTGTACAATCGTCGAACCTGGGCAAATGAGCTTTGTTTATACTATCCATTTTCGGCAAATAAAAATCCTAAATGATGAGTGATTGAAGGATCTACCATCCATGAATAAAGACAATAGTAAGAATAAGGTAAAAAAAAGGAATTAGAGTGATTCACTCAATTCATTTAGCTAAAGCTCGATAGGATCACCAGGCACATAACTCACTGATTCACTCAATTCGACCTTCTTAAAAAGATGTCCTATGATTATAACCAACAAAGAAGTAAACAAATTAAAACTGGTTGTGAACTCAAGTTGACAAATGCCAAATTATGAAGAGATGCTTGAATCTCAAGACAAAAGTATCAAACTAATATAGAGGAAGAAGGTATGCTCCCAAAATACATATATAGTTAAGCCATTTCTACCATGCCCAGGTTGTATCACTTTTATAATTTAGCATTAAGAAAAGAACGCATGCCTCCATTTAGAATATATGTTCTCGGTTCTCACTTCTCATTAAAATAAACTCCAGTAAAAAGAACTTGGCTGGGGTTTATAGATGGATGGGATCGAGAAGTGAGAACCAGAGGGTCAAAATGATTTTCTGGGTTATTTACAGCCAAGATAGCGAAAGACGGTAAGCTTTGCTTTTCCTGTCAGGACTCAGGAGCACAGACTACCGGCTGCTATAAATATTTAACGAAGTGTTTATTACTTATTGACATCTAGAGCTCAATAGATTCAAGTCTAATTTATTCAGTGTTCACATTAATAGTTGTTTGACATTATCAGTGGAACAGGTTCAAGGAATCACATACTCTGACAGAGAAAGCATTAAAATGGCCAATATCAGCAAACATGGCCTCAATACCTGCAAAATCAAGTAAAGATAAAATCACATACTCTGAAGTGCATGATAGACAATTTCTATTTCTCATAAAGCAGGGATTCATTAATCCAATTGAGTTGTGGCTCGCCAAGAAAGGAAACAAATCCAGTCAAAAGGGAAACCCCAATAAAGTTGGTTGGTCATCAAGAATAGAGCTAAACAAAGCCAGGGAAAAAAGGATACATCAACAAAGTGGTTGTTCATCAAAAGAGGTAAGCAAAGACACTGAAAAAGGATTTCACAAGCCACGTAAAAATTCTTAATCCATCCACGCTGTCAAAATCCAAAATGCCCCATAGAAAACAAATAATTGGATAAATGGAAATTCAAATAACAGCATCGACATTATACATGAGATTTGGGGAAAAAAAGTCTCAAGATTACACAAGAACCTGAAATAGAAGGCGTCAGAACACCATCGCCAATGACCATGCCAGCACCAAATAGTACCACAATCAAAACAGCTCTCAGACTCACCCCTAAACACTCCATCGGGTAGTATGCCCAACCTTGGAGTGGAATATAGCCTTGACGAGATTATGAAAAGTACCTAGTCCTGAAAATTAGTCTGCATCACACACAAGTACCGAACTACTCACACTCAAATATTACAGTTCAAACTCATTTTGAATATGGAGGAATTACCATTCTTTGTAACCTGGATCTACAGTGAAACCATACATATCAACTGCCTCTTGAATGTCATCTCTTGTTTCTCTCGATCCTTCCTCGGCCCAAAAACTGCCTCCTGAATGTCACCTCTTGTTGAAAAGGCCAAAATACTATCATATACAAAATGCAGATCTTCTCCCTGGAAAAAAAATAAGTAATAAATAAATAAAACACCAACAGTTAAAATTGGAAAGAAGTGAAAACAAACCCCAACTGTGATAAACCAGGAACTTGAATCAATGAAAACTGAAAAATGCAAAGAGGTTACATCGGGTAGTATAAAAAGGCATGTTTGACAGTTACATACCTCTAGAAGCTTTCCTTCTCGCAAAAAATGATCGTATATGAATGATAAAAATAATAAAAATAAAATAAAATGAGTTCCCATGTAAAAAAGCAATCCTAGAAGAATTAAGTAAAGAGTAGTCTCAATTTAAAGTAGCATCCCAAGGAACTCACCGGTAACCAACAACAATCCAAAAGTGAGCTACTTGAGGAGCACAACTCGCATCCCCTTGAACCTCCTAGCCAACAAGATCAACACAGTCCCTGGGATTATGCTAGCCCTAACATCCCACAGATCAAAGATTCCAAAATCAGAAAACATAAACCAGCTGTAAAAAATCAGCCATGAAGCAAACAGAAAGGGAGAAACAAACCTAAGCTTAGTAGGCTTGGGCTGGCACTGAGCGGCTTCTTGACATGCTCGGCAGGATAAAACTTAGGCTTTGGCTTCTACTTTCTAGGCTTCTTGACATGCTTGCACTAAGCAACTGTATGGTTTCTACTTTCTAGGCTTCTAGTTGATTAATAAACCAACAAATATTAGAGAAGGCTTACACCTCGATTAACAAACCAACAAATATTAGAGAAGGCTTATACCTCGGCTTCTTGATATGCATGCACTGAGCAACTGTATGGTTTCTACTTTCTAGGCTTCTAGCTGATTAACAAACCAACAAATATTAGAGAAGGCTTATACCTCGATTGTCAATCCATGATGTCCGACACTTTCCTTTATAGTTAGGGTTCTTAATTCTCTGTTACAGCATGCATGGAACTTCATCATGAGAAACTACCAGATTATCAAAACCTTAAAAACATGTTCATTCACAGTAAGTTTCTAATTGCTAGAAGAAACACCTTTGGATTCCATGGTCCTTTATATGGTGGATTTGGTATCTTTGGTGCTCTCTATACTCCATCTTCATCTTTATCCCATTCAATAGGCTATATAAAGAATTCACAAACCACAATACATGTTAAACTCATAACTTTAAGCAATTTGGCCATTTCAGTTCACAAATAATTAGTGTCGTAGGATTATTTCCATGAGTTGACAAACCTTTTTAATTAGCTTTTGGATCAAGTATCGCTATGGGAATTGAATCATATCCCTACAATAATACTAAAAAAACTAGAAGTGTTATTTTGTGAAATTTCTTGAAAACAAATTGTAAATAAACTGAACACCAACAAGCAAAGTTTCCATTTACCCCGGCTATTCCCAAATTTCTCCTTTTTGTCTAGTACATTCTCTTTATGAATCTTGAGTCTCCCCTTTTCAACATCTAGATAAAGCACTAATTTTCAGCCAATTTGATATTATGATTACCTTTAAACAGGCTGGTGAAGCTCCGGGGGTTAAGATTCTTGCAACCTTTCTCTTCCTGCATCTTCCTTAGAATTTTAGCCTTAACATTCAACCTGTGCAGCCCCTTGTAATTGATAGCATCACCTTCCGACATCGGCGGAATAGGGCAGCCATTCAACGACTACCTCGACTTGAGAAAAGGGTAAAGAGGAAAAAGATCAAAATTTAGAGTTAGGGAGACAAAGAACTGGGGAAAAAATAAGCAGTAGAAAGGAGGATCTACCCAGCAGCCTTGATAAAAAAAATTAGGGTTGGAATAACTTGGAATGGGAAGGGACGAGCTCGAACATCGGCATCTAACCACCAGCTTTGATCTCGACAGATCTGGTCGGTTCTTCCTTGCTGGCATCAATGAGAAGAAGATGGAGTGGTTAACAGTTGGCCTGGGCTCTTCTTCATGCTTCATCTTTGTTCCCCTGGATTTTTTAGAGAGAGAGAGAGGAGGTTTGAGGTTTCAGGAGAAAGAGATCTCATATCTCTGGGCAGCGGCGGTGCTGGTGGCGGCAACGGTAGGGGTGGTGGTGACCTCCAAGTGAGGGTTAGTAGAGAGTTTGGAGAAAGGAGAGGTTTGGACTCCTCATTCCTCAATTTGTTCACACTAAAGAGGGCCTATTTTTACTAAGTATGGTGGGTGTTTAAAAAAAATTGCAAGTATGGGCGGGATTTCAAACACTTGGAAAATTTCATGGGGCGCGCGTTTTAAATTTTTTTTAATTAACCATTTAACATCTGTTAAAAAATTCAACTGTTGTCTTAAGTTTTTTTAATATCGCAAATTTATTATTTGATGTAATAGATTAATTTAACATCGGTTGTTTCTTTGACAGGCTTAAATCACATGATGTCTAATTGCATTATTCTAGTAGTGATTGGATGAAAAAATTTATATGAAGCAGCCTAAGGGGTTTATTGACAAAAATAGACCTGAGCATGTGTGTTTGCTTAAAAAGTCTATTTATGGCCTTAAACAATCCCCTAGGCAATGAAATCTGAAGTTTGACTGCAGCATGGAAAAGATTGGTTTTGTTGTTAGCAAATATGATCCTTGTCTTTATTTGAAAGATTTCAATACCATTTTCCCTATGTATGTGTTGCTGCATGTGGATGATATCTTGATTATCTGCAAATCAAGGGCAAAAATATCATTTGTTAAGTGCTCTCTCAGAAAGTTCTTTGACATGAAGGACCTGGGTGCTGCCCAGGTTATTCTTGGCATGAGAATTATCAGGGATCGAGATAAACATTTGATATTTTTATCCCAAAAGGACTATCTTCTGAAAGTCCTTGAGAGGTTTAAGACTTTAAATGCTAAAGCCTCCCTCATTCCTTTAAGAGGGCATCTTGATCTTACAAAGACTAAGATGTCACTCTCTAAGGATGAGGAGCTACGCATGAAGTCTGTACCTTATGATGCTGCTATTGGTTCACTTATGTATGCCGTGATTTGTACTAGACCTGATCTAGCTTTTGCTATTAGTGTCCTGAGTAGATACATGTCTAATCCTTGTGAAAAGCATTGGCTTGCAATGAAATATTTGTTGAGATATGTTTCAGGTACTTCTGATTATGGTCTTGTCTATGGTAAGCATTCTTCCAAACCTGATCTCCTTGGTTATGTTGACTCTGACTTTGCTAGCAACAAAGACAATAGAAAATCTACAACCTCCTATATGTATGCCTAGCATGGAAACTGCATTTCCTGGAAAACTCAACAGCAAGCTATTGTTGCTTTTTCCTCTATTGAGGTTGAGTACATAGTAGCTGTTGAAGCTTCTAAGGAAGCAATCTGACTTCAAGGTATACTTAGGGAGATTGAAAGAAAACACTATGTGTCTGTGTTGAATATTGATAGTCAGAGTGCAATCTATTTATGCAAGGATCCTGTCTATCATGAGAGGACCAAGCATATAGATGTCAGATATCACTTTATTAGAGATAAAGTGTATAAACGAGTGTTCTTGATTAAGAAAATTGATGGAAAGAAAAATCATGTTGATTTTGGAACTAAAATTGTGACAATTGGCAAGTTTGTTTTCTGCAGGGATTTCTTGCACATCAAGGATCTCAAGACACACTAAGGAGCTGTTGTAACAAATAGGCCGATGATAGAGAAGGCTATAAGACTAAAGAACACCTCATGCAAGGCAGATTCACACTAGTGAACTTAAGAATTAGAAGGGCAAATTGTAGAGACCATATATAGTCTCATGTTGTATAATCCTTAAGTTTCTGGGTTGTCTTAAATGTTTAGGCTTAGGTGATTGGGCTTTATTGTGTTGCAACCAGATTTGGGCCATATGAGCCCAAATCCCGGAAGGCAACGACTATCCCTCTTGCTTCCCACCTTATAAACTAATTGACGTCTCTTTGCTAGGGTTACGACTCTTCTTCTGGTTGATCCTAGGGTTTTGCTCTCCCTCTTGCTCTGTCTCTTTGGCGACCATTTGTGGTTTCCTTGCCTCTGGGTGAGATGCTTTAATAGAGCCTCTTGAAAGACCTCCCGATCAATCCAAAAGAGCCTGAGAAACTGAGATTCCAAGAAGTTTTCATAGGAAATCGTTGGCGCAAAACATTTTTGGATGTTTTGCTTATGCCCTAGTTGGATCTCTACTGGTTGTCTCCTTAAACGCATAGAGACTTAGTTTCTCTTTGCCTTTCTTGTTTTTTTACCTTGCGTTCTTGAGCGTTCCAGTTGAGGCATACCATTTTTGTATTCATTCTCGTTCAAAGTTGATATATATATATATACACTGTTGCTTTGGTTGTTTATTGTTGCTTCGTTTATGTTTTCAAAAATCACCACCTCCCGTTTGCTTTGTGGATGATTTTCAATAAGTATACTTATATTATTGATCGAAAAACCTACAATACCTTAGTACAACTTGTAGCACTAGTTGTGGACTGTTAGCCACCAATAAAACTTTACATAAACTGGGCAATTGACAAGACACAATGAAGAACACAAGTAACTCACACAAACCTAAACTTGTGGAAGTGTTGCACTACACCTATGAGCTCGGAGGCAATGCTACATCAACCCTCTTTTTGATGTGTTGTCTTCTTCCTCTCCTCGTCTTCCACACTTGCTGCAAATCTTAGCCAGTTCTCATATAGCCTCGCAACATATTTTATCAGCTGCAACAAATCACTCGTACAAGGAAACAAATCTTCTTGTTTCTTGGAAGCAAAACATTCATTTTCCAAGAATTCACTTTCCATGGGCGAAGGATATCCAATCTTCAATAACATCACTCTATAAGCAGATCTCTTAAAAGCATGGCAAGGAATGTACCACGGGCCAACGCGATAAAATCAAATTGATCAAATCAACATCCTGGTAACTCTACCACTCTATAAGCGTCACCATGACCTTTATCAGTGTCTCCACACAAGAACTTCATGACCTTCTCTTTACCTATCAAACTACAAAAGGCACATCTAATAGACCATATAGAGTATTTGCAAGCACCAAAACACGAAGGTCAAGATGATCCTCAAGACCTCCAACAATTTTCCCATTTTGGTTCTTGGCAATAGGCCTCTCACTTACACAACAATAACCATCTACAGTTCCCCCTCCAAACATGTCTCTTCTCACATCGACTCCACTACTAGGGTCGAAGGACCTTGTCTTTACCTATGAACTTTGTGGGTACTATGGAAAGTCCTCCACAGTAGCCACAAAGTTCCTAGGTTGCATATGTCTTTTTCGCTTAACATCATCTCTAGGACCAATATACCAATCTAGATAACCAATCAGCTTGAAGCAGGCCTCTTTTAAACGTTCTTTCGCACCACAAAAAGGGGCACTTCCTTTCATACTTTTCTCTCTTTTGTTTTCTCTAAAAAGCTTCAAATCTGGCAATTGCATCTCCTCTTTTTGATGACTCTCCTTGCTTTTATCGAAAACTATGCTTCATATTTAAAACACTTGCATCCACAGTAGTAGACCTTGTACTCCCTGTTACTTTTTTGTCTTTCAACCTGCATCACCTTGTGAAATGCTCGTTGGCACTAGGTAAACATACTCATAGATATGTCGCTTAATCACATAAGAACCTGCATCAGTTTAGCCTTCGCCACTCTCTCCAACATCCTCTTGACAATAGGACAGTTGCACTGTGTTAAACCTCCACACTCACAATTTATAAGACCTTATAAACAATCCATTCATCCCAAAACCTCTTCAATTTTCCAAAGTACGTAAATACATTCACGTTTTCCTGCATAACATTATTTAGATCTCTATGTAATTGATATATATATATATATATATATATATATATATATATATATATATATATATATATATATATATATATCAAAGGTGCATTAGATTCAGAAATCCTCTTCGTGGTCTCACCCCACAATTCTTTATCCGATTGAACATACATAACATTTGCATCCACTTCAACAACCATTGAATTGATAATCCAGCACATTACCATACAATTATCCCTAGTCCACTTTTAAGTTCATGAGCATCATCAAGGGGTTTGATACACGCACATGTGATGAAGCCAGGCTTCATTTTCGCACTCAATGCCATACAGATTCCACGACTCTAGCTAGAAAAGTTCGATCCATTGAACTTAGATGCCACCAGTTGTATCCCTGGATGATCAGCTCCAAACAAAAACAAAGGATTATAGACAATAGCACAATGATTCATTAGTTCTCCATGGTAGGATTTTCTTGATTCCTCAAGTTCTCCATATCTCAATCTATAACAAATCAAGCTCTAGTTGTTTCAATGGAATAGTAGATCGGCGACAAATTTGTGTTGCACTTCGATCTGCAATAACTTGACCTTCAGATCCGAAGCTCTAATACCATATGAAAACGGGAGAACACAAATTTGGGAATTTTCTAGATCTTATTATCTTGCTTGTTTTCAATACAAGAACCTGAATTTATCGTACTCCTAGCTAAGCTTCCTAGTTCCTCCTAACTAATTTCTAAAAGCCTATTAACAAAGGAATCTAACTTCTAACAAAACGCCTAACCCGATTGCTGTATTGGGCTAATATTACAATCAGATTAGGCCTCTCTACAAAGCCGTGGTGGGCTTGAAACTTCGCTGTAGGAAGACCCACGATGGACGATGGACTTAGGTGCCTCTTTTTCGATTATAAGAAGATCGGCCTACAAAAAGCGGAACGGTATATATGCATATGTGCACTTAAATATTGCGCAAATTTTGAACTACATGTAAAATATTTTTGTTAAATTGAAATGGCTTTTGTTCCGTTGCCAAATGATCTTTTTTTTTCTCATTTAAAATAATTTTCCTCTATGTCAAGGATTTTTATTGAAAACATCAACATAAAATTTGCACTCTCATCCGGTATTTAAGCTGGTTAACCCTTACTCTTGCCTTTAAAATGGATGGTTAACTAGTACAGTTCTGGCACTATGGCAAGATTTTGAGAAAATAAAATTTTAATAATAAAATAAATTAATAATGTATAATTAAATAAAATATTAGTTTAATAATTTGAATTAGACTTAGAAGAACAAAATTATAAAAAGAGAGGTGCAATAAGCTCTTCATGCAAGACAGACTACATTATGATAGGATATCGGGGTTAAATATTAATTTAATATTTTGAGTTAAACCCGTTGATTATGTGAAAGATGAAAAATCCATTTCAAAATAGGGAAAAAGAAAAAAATATGATTGGTTGAAAAAGAGATGATTAAGGTGGATGTGCCACATTAAGAGTTTAATATAAAATATAGAATATAGAATATAAATTTAGATTAAAATTAAAATTAAAAGGATCTAAAAAGACATGAATGATCAATGTAAGATGTAGTCCTCCGTTTTTTTAGAGAAAATTTGCTTGGAAGGAGCATTTGATTGTTCTAATTAATAAGTTATCCACCCTTTTGAATTAATTGGTAAAATGTCCACCATCCTATTCACCCTATTCAATCAGATATTTCTTCCTCTTTCCTCTGCTCATTGCTCATCGCTTTTGATAGAGCCCGCACTGTCAGATTCCACCTCATATCTAATTGAGCCCGAGCGAGGAGGTGACGGGGGTAACAGATTGAGCGGAAGGGGGAGAAAGGTACGTTTCTTCTTCGATCGAAGGCGTTGGAGATCGAATCGAAGGCGTGTAGCACCCTTCTCCAATCTGTCCCGATTGCAATCCAGATGTATGCCATTCTCTAATCTATTCCCTTCTCCGATCGGATTGAAGGCATTGGAGCGGAAGGGGAGAAAGGAGTGCTTTTCTTCTCCGATCGGTCTCGATTGCAATCCAGATGTATGTCGTATCATCTTTCAAGAAAGAAGATGGGTCAAATCATGAGGAAGAAGAAAGGTAGGCCGTCGAAGGCATATCTGACAGCTAGGGCGGTGACTGAGTCAAGCTCTGGCCACCGCAGCCATCATCGGCTAGATACAAAGGAGGAGGAGGAGGAGCGGCGAGAAGCTCGTCCGAGCCTCCAGCGATGGAGTTTTGTCAGGTAAAACCTTATCGACTAGGACGACGAAGACTACTTAGATGACGACGACGATGAGTTCGAGTTCGACGAAGATGACAATACCGACGTGGAGGACGATGACCGAAAGAGAGAGAAGAAGCTCAAGTTTGGCTCAAGCTTCTGAATTGCTCCAGCAGGGGTTGGTCGATTTGAAATAAGGGCGGCTTCGATTCAGTTGTTCACGCTAGAGGAATCCGACTCTGAAGGTGAAGGGGGCGAAAAGGATGAAGAAGAGGATGATGAACCCTTCAACATGTACTCAGAGCGCAAGATCCAACTAGGGCTTTCATCCCTCTAAACGTAACTCGGGTATCATAAGATCGGGCCGTTACACCGATATATTCACCAAACCGATGGGCATCACTCGGTTTTGTGAGTTGTGATCCAAGCTCCAAGTTCACAATCGTCCTTGACCTTGCCGGGGGTATTAACCATCAATCCAAATATGCAAAGATTTGATCCTATCTTCGTATAACTAGATAAAGATTTCCTTATATCTTCATGTACCTAGATAATATTTTTCCTTGTGGACCAACTTATATGCACTGTACATTTATACATCATAAAATCAATGAGAAGATCGTCCTTGAATTCTCACAAGCTGAATACGAAGACGCATGCTACATCATGAATTCGGCCCACACCTCATACCATGAAGACAAAGACGGAGAAGCCTTCATCCAGAAGCAAATAGGTCTACACCACCGATAGAAAAACAAAAGAGTGCAACACCTTCAAAAGCACAAGTGAAAGAATCATAAAATAAGACATCCTCTTAAATATTTCCTCATGACTTGCAGGCCTACAAACAAGTCATGAGGACAAGCATTCTTGACCATGGAAAGCCACTTATGGACAAGCTTACCATAAGATTGTTAAGGTAGACATTCAACAAGGGACCTTTCTTCACATCTTGATCACCCACACCGATAATCTCAGCATGCCCACGACCCGAGTTTTTAAGTCAACCCCACACAATCTACCACTAGAGACCAACAACTTCCACCGAATCTTGATCGAGTCAACCTTGAACGCCGGTCAAGTAGAAGTATGAAAAAACACATGACATCATGCTTTCCTAAAGGGGGAAAATTGTTCAGCAGAACGCCTCAGTAGATTTCTAAGTGGATAGAAGGTTGGATTAAATAGAAGGTGTTGCAAGGAGCATATCAGGATAAGAAGTGGTGGCTTCAGGACATTTGTTGGTGATATTGGCAGAACCTGAAAGGTGACCTGTTGACCATATTTTTCCGTAGACTTTCTAGCAATGATTGGAGACGTTTCCAACAATTTATTGCATCTGCACTTGCAAGTGGACCTTTTGGACCGGCTGTCCAAATGATCGAAAATCAAATCGAGCATTGGTGAGTGTGGAATATCGTGTTTCCAACTACCAAATAGTAATCTCTACCTTCAAGTAACAAATTAGTATTAGCAACAAATAAAGGTCGATCCCATAAAAAGTGCGTGTGACTGGCTAATTGTACTTCGTAAGCGAGAGAACAAGAGCAATAGTAAGTAGTAAACAAAAGAACAAGAGTAGTAATGGTTGTGGATAAGAATAATACGTTGAGATGATATAGTTCTACTTATAATCGCAACATTGGTAACTTCATCGTCATCAGGCTGTTTGGTTATGCTTGATTAACCTAGTGTCGGATTGTGCACAGAGTTGAGCTATCTTCCTATTCAATCACTATTCAACTCCCTTAACTCTTGCGTAGGGGTTGAGAAGCAATAGGTCCCTAACACTTGACACGTAATTCATGTATCTCCTGCCTGGTCGATACCCCACCTGGTTGTCAACCTAGCTATCACTTCCGCTAAGAGAAACATTTGTTACTTGTCAATACTCTTACATATGCATGATTCATAACCCGTCCCTGAAGATATGCTGACTACTATAATGGATTAAGGACCACAATAAAAGATTTAGCTATAATCCCTAACAAGTTTATTACCTATGTTAGTGGCCAATTAAGACGAATAAACAACGCATATACATGATCAGAACAAAGAGTAATGATAAATTCGAGATGCATAAACCATATATTAACTAGGAAATAATAAAAAAAACCCTCACATGTCCTAAACTAATGCATTGAATATATGCAAAATTATATATATAAAAAAAAGGTTTAGCCGAGCATGGTTCGCCGAAAACTCTAAAACGAATGAAAGAACTTAAGAGAAATGGTGTGTAAATTGTGTTATGTAGAATCGTGTGAATCCCTAGAGTATTTATAGGGTTGAAAACCCTAGATGACGTGCTTGAAAGTTAAGTAAAAGATTTCCAAGAGATAAGCAAAAAGGGACACGGATAAGATCGGAAAGATTCTGCGTATTTTGTTGATCGACGGGTGTAGACGGTTAGCGGCGGGCACCGACACAGGCACAAGCCGACTCTTCTATGCGAGCGCTGGGATCGATGGGCACTGATAGGAACTTGCAGGCGCTGCTCTTCAGGACTTGGTTTTCTCTTCTTCTTCGACTTCCAATCTTCTTGGTTTCACTTTCCCACTTCTTCTCTTGATCATTGAATCCATCTAGGCTTTCCATAGCTTTTGAGTGTAGCATTGCCCTTCTTCTTAAGGTTAGATTCGATAATATGCATAGATAAACATAAAGCGCATAGATTTCGATCTTTGCGAGTAAAAGATAATGAATGCGATTTATGCATAAAACATGTAAATATGCAACCTAAACTACCCTAAAACTACCTAATATACCTATGCAAAACCTGCATTATAGGGATCTCTACGATCGAGTCGATAACCCATTCACTCCCTCAACGACTAGATGGTGATCAGGACAAGACCGATATGGTGCCTCCGACAACTAAGATGGAGTCTCCTCAATCACGTCGATGTCCAAAAAAAAGTTAGCGATCTCCACAAGCTGTCGATGGTATCCACACATAGCTTTGGAGGCAGTCCATGGTACTAATGATCAAGATGTCAGTGTTGTTGAGGTCCCAATGAAATGAAGCCCTTTCTCCATTACAATGGTGTCAGCAGGAGTCGCTGATAGTGGCATCCACTACAAAGTCACAGGGTGTCATGATTGTTGTAAGCCCTTGTTGATCTCTTATAAATATGTCTTGTTGGGCTAGAAACCACTTTCCAACCACATTCGGAAGCAATTTTGGGTAATAAGAAAACCAACAACAATCTGCCAACAAACCCAATGACCAACCGGTAATATCCAATCCGGAAACCAAGCAACCACAAACACGGATAAAAGGGCAAATATAGACACAAGATTTACGTGGGAAAAACCCTCTCTAACTAGAGGATCAAAAAACCCACCTTCATCCCGCTAGAGCAACCAATCCACTAATCAATAAATCAGTACAAGTGTTTAATAGTCTAATCTCAGCCCGAGACAAATAAATATGGAGATCTCAAACACCAATCTAAATACAACTTGGATTTAGAATGGATTTCTATCAAATATCTAGCTAAACACTTGTAATAATATTATATTTGTAGGAAGAGAATAATAACTATCAACAAACACCCGTTGTTGACTTTTCCCTCCTCTCTCTTCTTTTTCTTTTGGTTCTAGGACTGTAGTCGTTGGAGCCCATTTTGCTCTAAAAAATTCCCTTTTATATTGCTAAAAACCTAGCAATATGTAATTTCTTTGGACTGGACCCAAAATGGGTCATAGGCCCAACAATATGTGTATACATATATGTATATTATACTCTATACCCACCAAGAAATCAAAAGCTTCTTGCAGGCGCTGTTTGATGAAGCCAAGATTCAATTAACTTTGGCTCTCAAGGCCATTCGCACTTGCCGCTTCCGCCCGGGGTTATTGCCGCCATTGAAAGGCACACTCGTCTAAGCTCTTGTCAGTATGATCAGAGTTTGACAAGACAATGGCAGAGGATCGATCTGCATTGCATTGTTGATCATATATGCTTCCATGTTTCTCTTTGAACCAGTACCTTCTTCCATCCATTTCACCGTTGATTGTTCATGGAAAAGCAAGTCAATCTAATTCCTTGTAGAAAATTAGATCTCGTTTTGACAAGGGAGTAAGAATGAAGGAGGAGAAGAAGAAGCTAAATGCTTTAAAAATGATTCATCTCTCCAACTCAACATAAAGTTACAATATTCAATTAATCCCTCTTGTTCCCCTGTCAACCTGATTTATAATACAACCGATCTATTCTAACTAACTAATTTCACTTATCTCTACAATGAAGGATTTTATTGAATTGGCATGGAGGGAAAATCATCATTGATTGTATCATGCAGTGGTATATATGCCCATTTTGATAGAGTGAAGCTATCAATAATTTGCATTTCAACATTCAAGTAATCAGTAGTTATGAAAGGATTTCTCATTACATGACAATGCAGTGTTGAAAATGCTGAAGTTGATTGAGTTTCATGAGACTCTGAATACAAACAGATCTAAAAGCTCGGCAAAACAGAAAAGCCTTAATAGGGTCATCTGACCTCTTAAACAGCTTAATACAACATTGGGATGGAGACTACTCATTCAGCCCTTCTTAGTATACATATCCCTTGACAAACATGCCTTCCTTGGCCTCATCGGACTCTCCTTCTCCGGTGTACTTGCCAAGCTGAGCGAGGGAGTTGGCCTTTGCCCGGGTGAGCAATGCATCCTGGGCCGCTTTCACATTCTCCGGTCTTCCTCCCCATGTCTTCAAGCAAGTGTTTTGGAGAGCCCTTGCGTATGAGAACGACACGTGCCATGGGTTAGGTGATTGGTTCATTGCATTCAGGTTCAGTGTTGCCTCCACTTCAGATTGCCCACCAGACAAGAACTGTCACACAACAACATTGAAGATACAACCAATTAATCGAAACCGTCAGGTTTCTTCACAAAAAGATGCTTCAATCTCATTTGTAAGATCAAATGAGAGCGGAAAACAAACCATGATTCCAGGAACAGCTGGAGGAATCCTCTGGTGGAGGAGCTTGAGGGTGTAAGAGGCAACTTGCTCGGGGGAGGCACGTTCCTTGCACTCAGCTCCGGGAGTGACCATGCTAGGCTTGAGAAGGATACCTTCAAACAGAACATTGTTCTCAGCAAGGTAGAAGAAGACCTCAGCCCACACCTGCTTTGCTACTTCAAAGGTCCTGTCGATTCCATGTTCACCGTCCAACAAGATCTCCGGCTCAACAATTGGTACCAAGCCGTTGTCCTAGAAAGTTGAACATCGTCAAATATACACCTCTATGACGTCTAAGAGTAAATTAGAAAGTTGAGATTTTCAATTTGTATAAATGAATTCATCTTCTTACCTGGGAGATGGCAGCATAGCGGGCAAGACCCCAGGCAGCTTCCTTGACAGCGAGCGCTGATGGACCGTTAGGAATGCTCACAACAGTACGCCTTCATAGTAAAAACAGAGAAAACTTCCCTTAGATAAAAATAGTGATAGGTGATATGACTATGAGAGACTTCACTTGAGTAAGATAAACTTACCATTTGGCGAAACGCGCTCCCTGCTGGTAGTACGCAGCAGAGCGGGAGGCAAGTCCATCGAGACCTTGGCACCATGACTCTCCATTAGAGCCAGCCAAGGGAACCAAACCCTGCAATCACATAACACATTCACCACAATCTCAGTTCAGAAAAGAGGGAAAAAATAACAATAATAGTAGGGATTTTGGATTGATATGATGACATCTAGGAGATTAATTACCTTGTCAACCTTGATACCAGGAACAATTCCTTGCTTGACAAGCACATCTACCATTTTCTCACCCTCGGTGGTGGACTGGTAGAGTGTCTCCTCAAAGAGAATGGCTCCGGAGACGTAGTTGCCAAGCCCAGGAGCTGAGCAAAGGAGGGTCCTGTATGCCTGGCGGTTAGCCTCTGTGTTTTCCAGTCCAATGGAGGCCAGCCGCTTCCCGCAGGTAGCGTTGGACTCGTCCATGGCCAAGATTCCGCGCCCTGGAGATGCAACAGTTTTCTATACCACACAAACACCCAGTAGAATAGAAATCAGGTACAAATAGTAACACTCTCTTGTTATTATCATTGTGTTTCGATACTTCGGCTCATTAACTTTTATGATTTCCTCTTATTTGGAGTGCGAATGCCTAAATGGATCAACATAGCCTTTATTTACATGATTTCAACCGTATCAGCTTGTGTTCTTTCATTCCAATTCATGGAAAGCCACATTTTTTTATGGAGCGACGGGTTAACACATGAGTGAATGAACAATATAGGAGGAAAGGTGATGCCATATGACACGACCCCCAAATCATTGGTCCACCAGACTTTAATATGATCCCGACGGTCATTTGGTAGCCTTTAATTTGAAAAGGATAGACATGTTTCACTTTATTGAATAAAAAGGCGAAGATGAAGAAGATTTTGTCCCTTCTTGGTCATTCCAATCATCAAAACATCAGTTGATAGTAAAGATCCTTAACATTTTTACTTGTCGATAGAATATATTTATATCTCAAGGTAGTTTCACAAACAACATCTGGTTAGTAAGGCCCCATTTGGCATTATATCTAGATATAAGATGTTGATATTGGATATCTTGATGTCAAGTGATACCTAACTCTAAATTATAATACCAAATGGGCTAATAAATGAGAGAGATCTGATATCAAGATATGAAGTGATATTGATATCGAGTTATATCAAATACCTGATATAAAATATCGGGATTGATATATTATATTTGGATATCGACACCAAATAAGGCCTTATTGATAACTAGCTTAACCATTGTTCATCTTATCTAACATCTCAATCTACTGATATAGATTTAAATCTCTCATAATTATGTACCATCTAGGAGACAAATACAACATGTTTCACAAATAAACAAACAAAGACATATAATAATGAGAGAAGTAAGCATACAGCGGTCTTGACGAGCTCATCGGCGTAGGCGCTGGCCCTGATGGAGAGCGAGGAGGAGGAGGAAGCGGGCTGGCTCCTAACAACAACGGAGTTAGTTTGGCGAATGGACTGACCCTTGACCCATTCAGACTTGTCAACAACAGCTGGTTTAATTGCTGGCTTAAGGAGAGAAGCAGATGCCATTGTGAATCAACAAGCTTTTTGGGTGGTGGTGAGTGGAGAGAGGAGATTATCAAAATAATCCTTAAGGAGCCTCTCTTATTTTGCTTCACCTCTCTACTAAGAGACCTTTCTATCTGATTTGCAACTTTAATAGAAATAGAGATAGGTTTCTGAATAATGATATGCCTTTTGAGGCTATTATGCACCAGCCAATCACAGACTGACACCTATGATTCTGTTTTCCTCTCCTATGCTCAACTGAGAACACCAGCAACGGTTGGTATTGTTCCTGGGATATGCTCTACCAGTTTAGCTAACTTATGGATTCAGTGGCTGCTATCTTTTTATAATTTATGCACTTGAAAACCCACTAATTTTATTTTCAGGGTTTTGTAAACTGTAGTCACATGAGTAACATGTGAATAAATGGAATTTGACTGGACTATAGCTTAGTTTAATAGGATTCATGGTATGTAGGATGGATCCGGTCAGTCCGGGATCGAATATTTGAATCATTCGGGTTTCGGATAATGTCTAATGATTAGATCATTCAAGCGGACGGTTAGGATTTCGGTTGTCTAGGTTTCGGTTATCTCGGGTTTCAATTGTCTTGAGTTTCGATTATTTCAGGTTTTTGTTGTCTCATGTTTTGGTTATTAATTTGGGTTTCGGCTGTCTTGAGTTTTTATAATTTCAGCAATCATTCTTAAAATTTTACTACAATGAATCGGATTCTTAAAATTCTTAACGTTCGAGTTATCTATTTCAGGTTTCGATTATAACACGTTCGGGTCTTATTGAGTTTCAGTTGAATCGGATTCGATTCATTCAAATTTGGGTCAATTTCGGTTATCATTAATTCGGGTGTTAGGTAAAAAATGGGTCCAAACTGTTTTTGCGTGACATACTCCACTAAGTTTTTGGGTATTCAGATCAATCTGTTTCGGGTGGGTCAAACCAGGTGTTCGGGTTTGGGTCGGGTTTTGCCTGCACTAATGGGTAGGTGAAGTTGTGGTTGGTAATCACCCTTATCTCACTTTCAAACTAGACATTGTACTTTCAGGCTCTTCAGCGAACCTCATTCAAATTAGAAAAATAACTCTCCATATGAAACATACCGATTAAGTGTTTAATTTATTTGAAAGAAATATATAATACTTCTCCATATTGAGTAGTTAATAATTTGACCATTTAACACAACACAAGAAACAGAGGGAAGGGTAGAGATATTGGCGGTAGGTAATGAATGGTGTTTGCTGAACTATCTTCAGCAGCTGTGGTCTATGATGGTCCAAACATCAGTGCTTTTTGGCCGTTTTCCAAATTACCACAAAAACCCAAACAAATTATAGCAGACAATATCAAATTATTGAGTTGCCCAAACTCAATTGAGACCCCAGATTTAAAACTTGCTTAACCTGTTTGTTCAACAGCCACAACCAATCCAGAGCATTCAGCTACGCGAATCTTGATCCGAAAAAACAATGCCTCCAAAACCGCGCCTTCTCCAGCAAGTCCAATAGTTAAAATATTGATCAATAGTCTCTCAATTTCTGAGGCTGCTGAGTTGAATGAGGTTCAAAATATGCAATGTTAGCTGCTAGTGTAAAGCTAAGGAGCCATATTTGAAATAAGGTCATTTTAACATAACACCAGAGATTACTACATATGAACCAAAAACCATTATCACACAGAAAAGCAAACCCATTTGGCTTGCTTCTTTGACAATGAGAGATGGAGAATAGAGCATTACTAGCCTATGGAGTTAAGGGGTCAGGGCCACCACTGGGAGAAAGGCAAACCCCTATGGAGCATTCATTTGTACTTGTATTGCATTGCATCCACTATTCGATCAAACCACTCATTTGCCTACGACATCCTTGGCAATACGCTGCAACTTGCGCGTGAATTGAGCACACACAACTCTTGTCTACCACTCAGCTAATATTAGCATATTACTCGCATCCATCACAGAATCACTCCCTTCAGTAGTCCTTGGCCTGAGCTTCATACACCATAAGTCCATAAACAACCTGCATGTTTGTATAGTGTAGAGAACAAAAAAAGGCTAGAACTAAAGAAATCCCTACAGATAAGTTCCCTCATCCAGATAATTTACTGAAATGGAAAACTACTTGACTGACAAATAACTAATTCAATAACCTCCACACATTGTTTATGTCTTGCATATCTATGTATTAGGAAGTTTCTTGTAGTTAATTAATAGATAATTGAAATGGAAATCTACTGAATGACAGATACTGTTAATTACTAAAACATAAATCTATTGACTGACATATAATATGTAGATTCGTTCGATCTCGGCTTTAGAGATTGAAAGCCAAGAACGGGGTTTAACGATCAAGAAACAGAAACCAAAAAACCAACACGAGATTTTTACGTGGTTCGGCCGGAGCCTACGTCCACGGAGCCTCAGCTGAATAGGCTTGAGATCTCAGATCCACTAAGATAGTAAATGGTTTACAGAACAGGTTGTCTTAGGTTACAACTAAGGCAAATAAGGCAAGAACACACATATCTGAACATGCATGTATAGGAGAAGCAAGAATAAAGCAGGTAAAGGAAGAAAACACCATAGATCTGAAGAACGGAGTCAGATCTTCGTCCGAGTACACCAGAGAAGGAGATCTTCGCCTGAACTGAGGACAAAGAACCTTCTTTTTCTTCCTAAGACCGAGATCTAGAGTCTCTGATGAGATGCGCTCTAGATCGGACTACCAGATGCTGCGTCGAAGCTGGGTTGATGTGGAAACCCTAGCTTTCTCACTCCGCCGCCTCTGTTTCTTTCTCTCTCTCTCTGCCGTTTGGTTTACCTGCAGAGCAAGCTCAGAAGTGAGGCAACCCTAGCTCCTTATTCCCTTATATAGGAGAGCCAAGGTGGAACGTTGCGTTTTGTTTAAAACTCAGACGCAGAGAGCCAGAAACAAGGTAAGCGGGTTGAGCTTCTGACTTGGGCTGAGCCCAATCAAAAGCTTGTTCCCATTATCCAGATATCTCTCACACACACACACACACACACACACACACATATATATATATATATATATATATATATATATATATATATATATATATACACTTATACATTATAACATATATTAGCATAGATATTGATGAAACCCAATTTTAGAATCCCGTTCCTCCGGGTTCTGGGATCAAGTTGGACGTGGGCGAGCTCAGACGATCGGGCTTACCTGAGACGCACGACGAGGTTACCGTCGGCGTACGAAAAACCTGTGCCGATCCGAGCTCAAGCCATCCGCGGACCACCGTCCTCCCAGGGATCCATCAAATGTCGGTTTTTGCTAGCCGAGACTAATCCCGCTTGTAAGGGGGGCTCAAGGCCAGGGAATCCGGCCTAAGCTGCCCGAGATTCCAGTTTCCGACCTCCCATCATTTCCCTCCTCCCTCCTATATATAGTATGCAAGCATTTCTATATGAAAGCCACTTGTCGCCAAGTGTCACATGCCTCATGACATGTGGGAGGGAGGCATGGATGCCAAGTGTCATGGCATACGTGTTGGAGCCGCGGGCGGTTTATCGTCCGCGGACGTCTTAAGTTTGTATTTTGATTCGTATTTGCCCATTCTTCATGTTTATAAGGTTCTATTTGTATAGCGGGGAACCTTGTTTACGATCTCGTACTCTTATTTACACATAACTTTGTAAATTTTAATATTTTATTTGGTGCATCATCACAGCTCCTCAGACCTTAGTCAAGTCGAGACTTAAATGGGGTTCGATCTAAACGATGCAACGTATGTGTCTATACCTTGTCCATCTGTGAAGGAGTACTCAATATATCTGTCCTTTGGTGTAAAATTTTAATTAAGTTCGTTTGGTCTGGGCTGTACCATACTTATTAGAGGGTTGCCTACGTATCTCTTGGTAAGAGAATCAAGCCTTTCGTAGTTCAATCAGGAAGCCCTCCGCGGATAAGATCTTCAGCTTCGAGGTGCTTTAGTTTATACTCTCTCAGAGTTCATCTCCGCGAGCTTACCAGCTACGAGCAGGAGGCCCTCCGCGAGTTTGCCAACTACGAGCAGAGGCCCTCCGCGAGCGATAGCTCCAGCGTCGAGGGGCCTTTCAGGTATGCTCCGAGGGGCTCAGGCTACAATCAGGAGGCCCTCCGCGAGCGATAGCTCCAGCGTCGAGGGGCCTATCAAGTATGCTCTGAGAGGCCCAACTGCAGTCAGGAGGCCCTCCGCAAGCGATAGCTCCAGCGTCGAGGGGCTTATCAAGTATGCTCCGAGAGGCTCAGGCTACAATCAGGAGGCCCTTCGCGAGCGATAGCTCTAGCGTCGAGGGGCTTATCAAGTATGCTCCGAGAGGCTCAGGCTACAATCAGGAGGCCCTCCCCGAGCGATAGCTCTAGCGTCGAGGGGCTTATCAAGTATGCTCCGAGAGGCTCAGGCTACAATCAGGAGGCCCTCCGCGAGCGATAGCTCCAGCGTCGAGGGGCTTATCAAGTATGCTCTGAGAGGCCCAGCTGCAATCAGGAGGCCCTCCGCGAGCGATAGCTCCAGCGTCGAGGGGCTTATCAAGTATGCTCCGAGAGGCTCAGGCTACAATCAGGAGGCCTTCCGCGAGCGATAGCTCCAGCGTCGAGGGGCTTATCAAGTATGCTCTGAGAGGCTCCGAGAGGCTCAGGCTACAATCAGGAGGCCCTCCGCGAGCGATAGCTCTAGCGTCGAGGGGCTTATCAAGTATGCTCCGAGAGGCTCAGGCTACAATCAGGAGGCCCTCCGCGAGCGATAGCTCTAGCGTCGAGGGGCTTATCAAGTATTCTCCGAGAGGCTTAGGCTACAATCAGGAGGCCCTCCGCGAGCGATAGCTTCAGCGTCGAGGGGCTTATCAAGTATGCTCTGAGAGGCCCAGCTGTAATCAGGAGGCCCTCTGCGAGCGATAGCTCCAGCGTCGAGGGGCTTATCAAGTATGCTCCGAGAGGCTCAGGCTACAATCAGGAGGCCCTCCGCGAGCGATAGCTCCAGCGTCGAGGGACTTATCAAGTATGCTCCGAGAGGCTCAGGCTACAATCAGGAGGCCCTCCGCGAGCGATAGTTCCAGCGTCGAGGGGCTTATCAAGTATGCTCTGAGAGGCCCAGCTGCAATCAGGAGGCCCTCTACGAGCGATAGCTCAAGCGTCGAGGGGCTTATCAAGTATGCTCCGAGAGGCTCAGGCTACAATCAGGAGGCCCTCCGCGAGCGATAGCTCCAGCGTCGAGGGGCTTATCAAGTATGCTCCGAGAGGCTCAGGCTACAATCAGGAGGCCCTCCGCGAGCGATAGCTCTAGCGTCGAGGGACTTATCAAGTATGCTCCGAGAGGCTCAGGCTACAATCAGTAGGCCCTCCGCGAGCGATAGCTCCAGCGTCGAGGGGCTTATCAAGTATGCTCTGAGAGGCCCAGCTGCAATCAGGAGGCCCTCCGCGAGCGATAGCTCTAGCGTCGAGGGGCTTATCAAGTATGCTCCGAGAGGCTCAGGCTACAATCAGGAGGCCCTCCGCGAGCGATAGCTCCAGCGTCGAGGGGCTTATCAAGTATGCTCCGAGAGGCTCAGGCTACAATCAGGAGGCCCTCCGCGAGCGATAGCTCCAGCGTCGAGGGGCTTATCAAGTATGCTCTGAGAGGCCCAGCTGCAATCAGGAGGCCCTCTCCGAGCGATAGCTCCAGCGTCGAGGGGCTTATCAAGTATGCTCCGAGAGGCTAAGGCTACAATCAGGAGGCCCTCCGCGAGCGATAGCTCCAGCGTCGAGGGGCTTATCAAGTATGCTCCGAGAGGCTCAGGCTACAATCAGAAGGCCCTCCGCGAGTGATAGTTCCATCGTCGAGGGGCTTATCAAGTATGCTCTGAGAGGCCCAGCTGCAATCAGGAGGCCCTCTGCGAGCGATAGCTCCAGCGTCGAGGGGCTTATCAAGTATGCTCCGAGAGGCTCAGGCAACAATCAGGAGGCCCTCCGCGAGCGATAGCTCCAGCGTCGAGGGGCTTATCAAGTATGCTCCGAGAGGCTCAGGCTACAATCAGGAGGCCCTCCGCGAGCGATAACTCCAGCGTCGAGGGGCTTATCAAGTATGCTCCGAGAGGCTCAGGCTACAATCTGGAGGCCCTCCGCGAGCGATAGCTCCAGCGTCGAGGGGCTTATCAAGTATGCTCTGAGAGGCCCAGCTGCAATCAGGAGGCCCTCTGCGAGCGATAGCTCCAGCGTCGAGGGGCTTATCAAGTATGCTCCGAGAGGCTCAGGCTACAATCAGGAGGCCCTTAGCGAGCGATAGCTCCAGCGTCGAGGGGCTTATCAAGTATGCTCCGAGAGGCTCAGGCTACAATCAGGAGGCCCTCCGCGAGCGATAGTTCCAGCGTCGAGGGGCTTATCAAGTATGCTCTGAGAGGCCCAGCTGCAATCAGGAGGCCCTCTGCGAGCGATAGCTCCAGCGTCGAGGGGCTTATCAAGTATGCTCCGAGAGGCTCAGGCTACAATCAGGAGGCCCTCCGCGAGCGATAGCTCCAGCATCGAGGGGCTTATCAAGTATGCTCCGAGAGGCTCAGGCTACAATCAGGAGGCCCTCCGCGAGCGATAGCTCTAGCGTCGAGGGGCTTATCAAGTATGCTCCGAGAGGCTCAGGCTACAATCAGGAGGCCCTCCGCGAGCGATAGCTCCAGCGTCGAGGGGCTTATCAAGTATGCTCTGAGAGGCCCAGCTGCAATCAGGAGGCCCTCCGCGAGCGATAGCTCCAGCGTCGAGGGGCTTATCAAGTATTCTCCGAGAGGCTCAGGCTACAATCAGGAGGCCCTCCGCGAGCGATAGCTCCAGCGTCGAGGGGCTTATCAAGTATGCTCTGAGAGGCCCAGCTGCAATTAGGAGGCCCTCCGCGAGCGATAGCTCCAGCGTCGAGGGGCTTATCAAGTATGCTCCAAGAGGCTCAGGCTACAATCAGGAGGCCCTCCGCGAGCGATAGCTCTAGCGTCGAGGGGCTTATCAAGTATGCTCCGAGAGGCTCAGGCTACAATCAGGAGGCCCTCCGCGAGCGATAGCTCCAGCATTGAAGGGCTTGGTTTATATTCTTATTACTGAAATATGCGTTTCAAATTCAAGTGTGGACCTCGACATACCATTTCTTGTCATAAAAATTTGAGGTGCATAGGATGGAGTTCAATATGATACCCCCAAAATTATAAGTTGAAAGGAGACAATTCATGATTCTAAACGGTAACCCCTCTTGGCACGCGATTGCTTTTGAGAGGACAGGCTGAAAATTCCACCAACTTTAAAGTTGTTTGGGCTCCCTTATGAGCTTGCGGTGGAACAATCGGTCGCAACCGCGGACGATCGAATTCCCTCCAAGAAGTTTTTTAGTCATTTAAACTCCCTAGACCATGAGATTACAGGGCTAGAATGTATTCCACCCAGGTAACTCCTTTAATGCTTTTCCATTCAGCCTGATTTTAGAATTTCAAATCAAAACCATCCGCGACCGGATCGAGCTTGATCGTTGTCGTGTCTTGCTCGAGCTTTGTAGAGCCGCTCTATCGTCCCTGGTGGTCAAGTGGTCAACCCCGATATGCAAGGTGAGGTCGAACATGCTCCTTTCTCCTTTGTAAAGTCTCATCAATACTCATGGCTAGTTTACGGGCCGCGGACAACCTTTCTTTTTTCACACACCCGTCTCCTCCCTAAATGCGAGTTGAGTTCAGGTCCACTGGGAGGCCAAGCGCGGGCTTGGGAATTATGCCGCGACTGTATTGTGCACGACCATTGTTTTTGCTCGAGTCTAGCCACGCACCATGACCCCGCCGTGATTTAGGAAAGCAAGGTAGTGGGCTCAAGTCTAGTCCCGCACCATGATTAAGTAGAGCGTTCAGCAACTTATTCATGCATGTAAGCCTATGTATATTTCTTTTAGGAATTTAATGAATTATATTGAAATTCATTCATTCCTTACCCCACTTTCAAGTCTCCATGGCGCAGCTACGCCCTACTTCATCCGCGGAGAAGTCAAACACAAGCTTCTGAGTGAGTTTGTTTCTAATTATCTCATAAAGTCTTGCTTATTAAGCATTGTAACTTAGGAGACTTCCAAGTGTTTGAAAATCCCAAAATCCAAGTCAACCAGGGGCCAAACGCGGACTGACGAATAATGCTGCGACTGCTTCACGAATGTTGGTTGCGATGGCGAGGTTGAGTCATGCTAGGACCTTGAGTTGCTTGCTCAAGTTCAGCCGTGCATCACGATCTGTCCGCGGAAAGTAGCAGCCTCAGACTTCCAACACCTAGTAATTGTTACCTTCCTTCATCAACACATCAATCTCGTGCCCAAAGCTTGTAGCTGGGCATCGGGGTGTCGTACGTGATTGCTCGAGACGAGCGCGCCTTCCTGCAGTTCTAACTACTACGAGTCAGATGCTGAGAATCGAAGCTCTTTGATTAGTCTTGTCGAGGTCCTGCCTTCGTACTTTTGACACCGCGGTCTTTCACTGGTGCCCCCATGAGGCGTTCACAGTGGTTAATGACCTTGCAAGGGCGAGACTTTACCTAAGGGTTCAAGATGAGCGATCGGTGGAGGCGAGCAGATCCTGTGAATGGTGGCCCACTCTTCTTTGTTGCGTTCTCCGCGTCTCGTATAGTCCTTTCGTGCTTGCCATTTTTTATCCGTGATAATTGACTGGTGATTTTCTAAACCTTTATGGGAGATTTGTGATGACAGAAATGTATGCTTACACATATTTATATATGTTATAATTTACTAATCTCGAGCCGCGGAGATCCATCTATTTAGTCGTATGCCTCCGTCATGATCGAGATGCAATTCTATGTCCAACAAAGGGTTAATGTGCAAAGGGATTAACCCAAATGGTAATCCGACACTTATAATCTTGGTCCGACAGTCGTTTTTCATACGCCCAATACACCATCAATAATAAGTAAGATATTAGGAAAAATTAGCTTATGATAATCTAATAGGTTCTAAGAGTTTATCAAGTGCTAAAAGCTTGGTACGACATCATCCTTTCATACTCCTCTAACCCAACTGGTTGCCGATCTTTGAAGTTCATTCCAAATGATCACCCAACATTAATTTGAGTATGTATGATGATAATTGCGCAAGAACCTCTCCTGGTGGTATGCAATTATCTCATTTCATCGGACATGCAATTCTTCTCCTTAGATTAACATGATGAATTGACGGATTTTATTAAACATACACAAAATAGTGATGAGTTTCTCCTTAAACCCTATGCACCTGCATATATGTCCGGGCTAATGTAAAATTTTAGAACTGCCGCAGGTGATTCATATGTTTATCAATCCTATAGTCTCTTTATGCCAATCCTTGAGGATTTAGGACTAAATATTCCACATGTAACTGAATCTAGCCCTGGAACGAAGGCCACATCCCAAAAACATGTATGAAGATTGGGCCCCTCAACAAGGAAAAATTCATGTTCCTCCTTACATGCTACTATAAATATCATTTTAATTTATTCCTTTTGAATGTTGAAATCACTTTTAATCCCTCTGCTCAATCAAAATGCACATAACATTCAAAGCAGCTAAAATAGAGTAGGCGGATACTCATATGGCCCATTGTAATCATAAATTACCTCTTAGCGTGAGAAGTTCCCACAGACGGCGCCAGTGATGAAACCCAATTTTAGAATCCCGTTCCTTTGGGTTCCGGGATCAAGTTGGACGCGGGCGAGCTCAGACGATCGGGCTTACCTGAGACGCACGACGAGGTTACCGTCGGCGTATGAAAAACCTGTGCCGATCCAAGCTCAAGCCATCCGTGGACCACCGTCCTCCCAGGGATCCATCAAATGTCGGTTTTTGCTAGCCGAGACTAATCCCGCTTGGAAGGGGGGCTCAAGGCCAGGGAATCCGGCCTAAGCTTCCCGAGATTCCAGTTTCCGACCTCCCATCATTTCCCTCCTCCCTCCTATATATAGTATGCAAGCATTTCTATATGAAAGCCACTTGTCGCCAAGTGTCACATGCCTCATGACATGTGGGAGGGAGGCATGGATGCCAAGTGTCATGGCATACGTCTTGGAGCCGCGGGCGGTTTATCGTCCGCGGACGTCTTAAGTTTGTATTTTGATTCGTATTTGCCCATTCTTCATGTTTATAAGGTTCTATTTGTATAGCGGGGAACCTTGTTTACGATCTCGTACTCTTATTTACACATAACTTTGTAAATTTTAATATTTTATTTGGTGCATCATCAGATATATCTACACTTCTAATATATGTTAGCATAAGTAAGTATATATTATATGTAATGTGTTAATGCTTAATCTACCATTTAGTTAAACCTAGGGCCATCCAATGTTCTTAGATCCTATGCTTTAGATTAGTTAGACAATACAATTTGCCCTCCTATTCGAAGCATTGGACCTATTAAAAACACAATTTACTCTATAGTGGATTTTTGAACTCAAACCAATTCAGCATCATCATCGGCTCAACTTACCTATCAGCTAAGGTGGTTCTCCAAGATGGAGAAAATCCCTGCAAAACTCAAATTTGTTAGCAGGGACAACCTTTGTCCCAAAATCAGCTGGATTAATGTCGCCTTTTATTTTCTTTACATCAAGTTCTTTTGCAGTAACCATGTTTCGAATAAAATGAAAATGAACATCAATGTGTTTATTCCTTTCGTGATACATGGGATCTTTGCACAAGTATAGTGTGCTTTGGCTATCCGTATGAATAACAGGTTTGAATGGCTTTTTGAGGATTTCTTTTAGAATTCCTTTTAGCCATATAGCCTCTTTGGATGCTTCAGTGGCAGCCATATACTTAGCTTCAGTTGACGACAAAGCGACAACTGATTGTTGTTGAGATTTCCATGAAACACAGTTCCCTGCCCACGTAAAGTAGTAGGCAGTGGTGGACTTGCGAGTATCTTTATGGCTAGCATAATCAGAGTCAACATAACCATAGAGTTTATCAGCAGTTTCATGCAGACCATAATGAAGACAAAGATTTCTAGTACCAGCAATATAACGGAGCAAGTATTTCATAGCAGTCCATTGGTCAGAACCAGGATTGGACATAAAACGACTTAACACAGAAATGGCAAAAGCAAGGTCAGGGCGGGTGCAGAGCATAGCATACATCACAGATCCTACTGCAACATCATAGAGAACCCTAGCCATTTCTTTTATGTCTTCAGGCTTAGAGGGATAGCTCTTTTTGGTAGGCTCTAGATGCCCTCCTAAGGGTATGGATGTTGGTTTAGAGGAGATCATATGAAACCTTTCTAAAACCTTAATAATATAGTCAACCTGAGATAACCATATTTTCTTTTCAGATCGGTTTCTAATGATATTTACACCAAGTATTTTCTTGGCACTCCCTAAATCTTTCATGTCGAAGTATTTCTTTAAGTTCTTTTTTACAGTGCTAATAGGAATCATAGAGCTGCAAATAAGCAATATATCATCCACATACAGGAGCACATAAATCATAGACTGTTTAGAAATATGCTTGAAGTAAAGACATGAATCATAACTGCTACGTATGAAACCTAGCTTCCTAATCACAACATCAAACTTAAGATTCCATTGCTAGGGGACTGCTTGAGTCCATAGATGGATCTTTTAAGATGGCAAACATGATCAGGATATTTAGGGTTGATAAACCCTTTAGGTTGTTTCATATATATGGTTTCATCTCATGAACCATGCAGGAAAGCATTTTTAACATTCATCTGTTCTAGTTCCCAATCAAAGACAGCACACATAGCAAGCATTAATCTCATAGCTTTGTACTTAACTACAGGAGAAAAAATGTCGTTGTAGTTTATGCCTTCTCTCAGTGAGAACCCTTTTGCCACAAGGCGGGCTTTAAACCTAGGAGGATCACTAGGTCTTAGACCTTCCTTTAACCTAAAGACTCATTTAGAGTCAATAAGTCGGGTTTTGGAGGGTCTTGGAACCAATGTCCACGTTTTATTTGTGTACAGTGATTCCATCTCTTCTTTCATAGCAGCTAGCCACTGTTTGACATAGCTATTCTTAATGGCAGACTCATAAGAGCTAGGAGTAGCAGGATGTCTAGCACTATCAGCAGTTAAGAATGCATATTCTACAATATAATATGTATACTTCCTATTTGGTATGCTAGTTCTAGGTTTTCTATCCCTAGTTAACTGATAATCATGCAGAGATGGTAATGCAGGCACATTAGAATCATGCATATCAGAAGGGAGGGAGGAGAAAATAGAGGAATCCCTTTGGGAGTCAATAGAACGGCCATTTACATCACCAAAAATAGGAGAGGAGGGAGGAGAAGTAAGAAGAGAAACATCCTTAGAAGTTGCAGGTGCAGGAGCAGGTGTTGTTGCTTCCTTTGTTTCTTCTGTTCTTGTTTCTTCTCCTTTATGTCCCCCCTGTAGTGTGGAATTGGAGGTCTTTGTTGCTGTTGTGACAATCCTTCCATTGTCATGCTCAGAGTATTCACCATCAGAAGAGTCAATTTCTTCAAGGATTAGCTCCTTGGTCTGCTCTATGGTACCTGTTAGCTCAGGAAATGAAGTTAGTTCAGTTTTTAAGAGGAAGTTATCTTCATCAAATCTCACACTTCTAGTAGTTATAACTTTGTATGGGCCAGGTTGCAAGAGGAGCATCCTGTAGCCCTTAACTCCATCAGGGTAGCCCAGCAAAACTCCTTTCAAAGCCCTAGGCTGGAGCTTGCCCTCACTTACATGAGGATAAGCTGCACAGCCAAAGGGTTTCAAATAGGCTAAGCTGGGCTGCTTCCCTGTCCATTTGTATTGGGGAGTCTCAAAGTTTATAACACTTGAAGGAGATATGTTGACAAGATAAGCAGCAGTAAGGACAGCTTCACCCCATAAAGTATGCTTAAGACTAGAACTAATCAACATACATCTAACTTTTTCAAGTAAAGTTCTATTCATCCTTTCAGCTGTTCCATTTTTTTGTGGAGTTCTAGGTAATGTTAAGTGTCTTTTGATCCCATTTAATTGATAGAAATCATTAAATTCAGTGTTACAAAACTCTAAGCTATTGTCAGTTTTGAAGCATTTAAGTTTGTGATTAGACTGACTCTCTACCATTACCTTCCACCTTTTGAAGGCATCAAAGGCTTGATCCTTTGATTTCAGAAGACTTACCCAAACTTTCCTTGAATACTGATCAATGAAGCTAATAAAGTATCTCATGCCTTCTGCATCAGGGACTTGTGATGGTCCCCATAGGTCAGAATGCACATATTCTAGAGGGTTATCAACAACATAAGTAGAGACAGGAAATTTAAGCTTGGCAGATTTGCCTAAAACACAATGCTCACAGAATTTAATGTCAACAAGTTTCCTAGGAAATAATCCAAATTTATGCAGTTTATTTAATCCCTTATTGCCTATATGACCAAGCCTGTTGTGCCAGTTTTTAGTTTCATGGAGAGTCATAGAGTCAGAACAAGCAGTAACATTGAGCTCAGGCATAGAGGAAAGCACATGATATAATCTTCTTTTTCTAACAGCTTTAACAATCACCTAACAATTTTTAGAGATTGTTCTAACACCATCAGCAGAGTTAACATCACAACCTATTTCCTCTAATGCAGACTCTAACATGAGACTTCTCCTTAAACTTGGGACCCACTTGACATTAGTGAAAATTCTAACAATCCCATCATGCATGAGTAATGGAACATCTCCTATACCTTTTATTTTCAGAGAAGTATGATCACCCAGCATAACATCACCACACACAGATTCATTTAAGTTTCTAAAGAAATGCTTATGAGGTGTGGCATGCATTGTGCAACCTGAGCCTAGTATCCATGCATCAGATGTATCAAGAGATGAATATGCAGTGCACATAAACAACTCAGCAGAATAATCACCCATGTTTTCAAGCACAGAAGCAGACAATTCAATATTGTTTTTCTTAGCTAATTCCTCAGCTCTTTTCTTTTTTCTACATTCCTTAACCCGGTGACCAATATTACCACAGTAATTGCATTTTGAGTTTGGGTCAGATTTCTCAGGTTTAGGTTTATCTTTCTTATTCTTCTTATTTTTGTTGGCCTTTTTTATCATTTCCCTTAGTGAACAGAACCTCAGGTTTGTCAGCCTTATCATTTTTAAGACATTTAATCTTAAAAACTTTCATAATCTCATTCTTTTCAATAATGGATTCAATCAGCTTATCTTTAGTAAGTTCATCACGACCAAACTGAATAACATCTTTGAAGTTATCAAATTGAGTGGGCAAAGAATTCAGAAGCAAGATAGTCTGGTGAGAATCTTTTATGTCATAATTACAGCGTTCTAAGTCTTGAGTTATCTTAAGAAATTTATCAAGATTATCATCCAAAGTCAGAGAAGTGTTCATCTTGAAAGTAAACAGACGACATAGCAGAGAAATCCTAGAGGGCATGGATTTAGAGAGAAAGAGCTCCTCTAAGGCATGCCAAAGGGAGAAAGCGGAAGAGTGTTTTACCACTTGTCGAGCAATGCCATCTGTGAGTCGTAGCATAATCTGAGAGTGGGCTTTCATGTCCATCTCAAGCTCTTCAGTTGTAGAGGATGGGACAGCAGTACTAGACCCCTCTCCATTAGTCTTCTTTCCTTTTTGTTCTTCAGAAAGCTTGGAGGGGTCTACATCATCGATGCTTAAACCCTTCTTGAGGTAAGTCATCTCAGTAGTTGCGGTTGCAGGTTTGAGAACTGCCTTCCAGCAACCTTCTTTGATGAGAACAACTCTCATCTTGACTTGCCACATGGCGAAGTCGATAACGCCGTCGAATGGCCCTTATCTTAAGAGCTCTAAATATTTGTACTTCCACACACTTTCACGGCTCTAAATATTTGTACTTTTTACATTTTTCAATTAAGAAATGTTGTCTCAATCCCCATAATCCTCAGCATAATTCTAAGTATAAAATTAGTTCAAGAATCCATTTAAAAAAAGAATCCCTCTTGTGAAAAACGCGCCTCACGCTTCCCCAAAATCTCCCCCAATTCGCCTCCTCCTACCCTAGTTCATCAAACCCAATCTTACCAAAATCTCCTCTCCAATCGTCCTTTGAGAGCCTGGCCAGTGATGAACCGGTCGTTGAATCTCACCAAAATAAATACCTTATACTCAACCACTAGTATAGCGAATAAGTACAGGTGTTGATCCCATAGAGAACATGTATTTAGGACGTTTTTCTGTCAAATATACAGAATAAAGAGAGAGAGAAATAACATAGCAAAGTAGTCGTTTAAGGTTTGTGAATGAAAGCAGCGAAAGCAGAGTAACAAAGAGTGAATGATGGTGACGGTGGTTTCATCTTCTTATCTCGACATGGTTGGTTTTTCTTGGTTCTTATTATTACCCTAGGGACCGATTTGTACACAAAGTTGTATAGCTTCCGGATTCGATCACTACCAACTCCCTGAACTCTTGCATAGGGTTCGAAAAGCATTAGGTCCCAAGTTTCCTTAGCAATTCAATAATATAACCTACGGTTTATAACAAGCTGTCACCTTGTTGTCAACCCAACCCTTGTCTTTTACCTATAAGAAATATTATTAAAGCGTCGGTTTCCTTACACAAACTAGTTTCCCAACTTGTTATCACTAGAAGTGTTTGCTACTATAGAGGTTCGACCCGCATAAGTGGAGGTAGTCGAAACCCTAGCTAGATGCAACTCAATCAAGGTAGCTAATCAAGACAAAACATGCAATATAATAACAATATAAGCGCAAAGAAAATGAGATAATAATATACAAAGAACCTAAATTGATAACCAAACCAATGTCTCAACAAGAAGATGAGTGGAAGATTAGCCTAACATGGCTATCTTCATGTGAAACATAAAAGAAGAGAGAGAGAGAGAGAGAGAGAGAGAGAGAGAGAGAGAGAGGAGAATGAGTTGTGTGAAGTGTGTGAATTATGTGTTGAATGACTGAGAAGAGAGCCATATTTATAGTTCTAAAACCCTAAGAGTCGGTAATCCTTATTGTGGAAGCAAAACCCGATGGGCCGGTAGAATGCTCGGCAGAATTTGGAAAATCCAGGATCGGTGGGCGTCGCTAGCCATCGGCGAGGGTGATAATGGATGATTTGTATAGGCATTCTAAGTCATTCTTAAGTCATTTATGTTGCATTTAGGTAGGTTTTTTTTATCATAAAGCACATTCAGTGCCTTGATAGTTGCAAAGTTCAAAATTTACGTGTTTTATGCCTATCTATGCAGATTCCTGGAAACCAAGCTAAATGAGAAAGAAGAAAGTTATAATACAAAGCCTTAGAAGCTTAAGAAAGAGTCAAGGAAGAAGACGGAGGGAGAAACGAATAAGACAAGATAAGCAGAAGAAGAAATGAAGACACTATAGAGGCAGCGCCCGCGGTTGGGCTCGGCGCCCACCGACTCACAGCCCTCACTAAGGACTCCCACGGGGAAGACAGGAACGACGCCCGTCAATACCCTGTCGGCGCCCGCCGATGAAGATTCTGGAAGATTTTCTCCGAGGGCGAATCTGGTCCATTGGGCTTTGCTTCTACCTTAAGGTTGCCGACTCCTAGGGTTTCCTATGCCTATAAATACAGGTCTCCTCAGCCCCATTCAACACACATCTCACACCACACAACACCATTCACACTCCATTTATGTCTTTTCCCTTTTCCACTATTTTCGGTAAGTCATGCTTGACTGAACCTTTTATATAGTTTTGCTTATATTTTTTGCATTGGTTAAGATACATGTGAGAGTTGTTTGAATACTATTTTATAGCTATTATTTGGTTTATGCATATTTGTTTATTCATTACTCTTGTTCTTTATATGTTACGTTGCTTATTCATCTTAATTGGCCACTAAGATAGGTAAACAACATGCTACGTGATTATAGCTAAATCCACTATTGTGGGCCTTAATCCGACATAGCAGCAAACATACCTTGATGAACAGGTTGGGATTCA
Source organism: Persicaria maculosa (assembly GCA_963922045.1). NCBI lineage: Eukaryota > Viridiplantae > Streptophyta > Magnoliopsida > Caryophyllales > Polygonaceae > Persicaria > Persicaria maculosa. The sequence goes on from OY998271.1 coordinate 43,344,549, forward strand.
CGAATATCAAAGGGTAATGCCAGATAGGTTAGTGTTATTCTTAGCGGATGCAATAGTTGGGTTGACAACTAGGTGACACGTCGAATATGTGAGAATTACATATAGTTTAATGTTTTTTTCTTTTATTATTTTTTATTCTTTCCTTTATCTCTTTAAATCAATCATCTTTCTCTTTTATTTTTAACACATATACTAACTATTGAGATTAATTCAAAATATTGAATTCAATCCAATGTCTACTATTAATCTATATCTATATCTATATCTATATCTATATCTATATCTATATCCATATATCGTGAAAACGGAAGAGTTTTAACCTACGTGTTATCCCTACCTTTTTTTCAATTAGCTCTTTAAACCAATCAAATATTTTTCCTATAATTCTTTTTCTTCTTCTTTAATATATCTCTTTAAATCAATCATATTTTTTATTTTTATTTTTAACACATTTACTAACTATTTATATATATTCTTAATACCAAAGTTACAATGATATTATTATTTTTTAAAATAGAGTTACAGTGATATTATTATTTTTTACTAACCAATAAGAGTGATTTAAAATCTCTATATCTATATATACTACTTTTAATGAGATTTTAAAGAATAATTATGGTAGTGATTTTTATGTTTTTTATCCTAACTTTTATTAATATTTATGATATTTGTCTGTTATTGATAGAGCATAATTAGATATGCATATTAGGATTCATTTAGCATAGTTTGGTTGTAAATAGTGCATATTTTAGTTACAATTACATGTTTACCAGTGGTATTGGAAGAGTCGGAATCTATGCAATTTTATGGTTAATTTCAGGTAGATGTGGATCCGACGAGGAATGAGGAGCATCTTGGATGAAGGAAGATTCAAGTTGAAGAAGAAAAGTGAAGAGCACGGAAGCGAAATCGAATTTTGAGAGCCTAAGTGAAGAACAAGTCAGTAGAAGTTGTCGCCAGACAAGCTGAACTTGTAATGCACTTTTTGGAGGCCTCCGTGGTCGGAATGCCTATTATAAGCATGCGTTGGAAAGCTCTTTCCGAGATCTACAACTTTTATGTTGACATCGAGACCAAATTCGAAGAGGAAAAATCGCTGTGAACAGAATGGCCGCCCCGCGGCCCCAAGACTTGTCGAAGGATTTCGCTGATCGCCTGGCCGCCCCGTCGCCTGAGGTAGCCGCCCCGCGGCCTCAGCAGAACTGCCGATTCAGTTTTAGACTTTAATTAGGGTTTCTTTAGAATTGTTTTGGCCGACTTTCTTAGACTTATTTAAAGACTAATAGGGTTATTTTCTTAGGTAGCTAACTAATAACCTTATGCACTTTTGAGAATTGTTGAGAGCACGTTGAGCATGAGCAACTAAACTCTCGAAGGTTTCGCCTACAGTTTGGATCTTTGATTGTTGAATTGTGAGTTTCTTAATCTAGTTATTATTCCTATTCGAATGTTTTGACTTCTTTGCGCTTAATTCCTTGAATGTGTTTTATTCTCTCTGGCCTGTTCAACTAGTTAGAGTAGATTCATTCAATTGCTAGGGTTTTGTAGATTCCTCGTAGCGAACCTTAACCCAAGTAGCAATCATATCCCTTTAGGACTCGTAGGACTAATTGGATGTGTAGGAAGTTGAATATATGTTAAATATCGACTCGTAGCTTGATATTGCATATACCTTGGTTAATTCATAGTCTTAATGCTATCTGTAGGTTAATCTTAACCGTGTTAGGGTTATTTAGGGATAAGGATTACTAGGACTCGTAGGACTAGTAATTTACCTAAGATCTGGACAAGGACATTGATAGGAAAAGAAAAGAACTAGAGGCTGCAACAAGGATCAAATTCATCAATTGAAGTGACAAATTGTAGGTGAACCTATTTCTCTATTGCATTCTACAACCCTTATTTCCTTGTTTACTTGCTTCCGCTTTGACAAAAGGTGGATCTTTTTCTCACCAAACTCTCTTTTGCTGTTACTTGCGATTAAATTGACATAAGAATTTATTAGATTTCCCTGTGGATCGACCTCTTTCTTAACAACTATACTCGTTGTGAGTTTGAGTATTCTTTGGCAGGAACAACGACAGGTTTTCCTCTTGTCAGTTATATTATTAAGATTAGATTTTAAAAAATCGCGTCATGGTGCGGTGACTGTACTAGTTAGAGCTTAAATAATTTAGTTTGACCGTTTTTCTGATAATTTTCAGTCTATTATTGGTTATTTTGATATAAATTAACACCAAAACTATTTAAGAAAATATTATTTCTGTTTTTAAAAGATGAATTTTAATATAAAATTTATAAATATATTAATTTAAGTGTAGAAATTACATATTTTAATAAAATAATCAGTTTCATTTATACTTAAAACAATTCAATAATTTTGATAAAAAACAATTAAATAATATACCGACCTCCAAAGAAGATCTTGGGAGATAAAGGCCTTCAACTTTGAAGAAAATTTCACCTGGCCCATCAGATTTGAAATTCATGCTCTAAATTCGGCCCCGTTTTCCTACGTACATCCCACTCGGCCCGTAATCTGTAAAATGTCAAACCAGGAGCATGTTTTTTAGATTATAAAGCGAGATTTATTAATCACCTCAAAGTGGATCTCCGGGTCGGATTCGGGTTCGGTTCATTTGAGTTCTGGGTAAATCGGATTTCGGATTAATCGGGTTACCGATCGTTCTAGGTCGAGCCAAATCCAGTTTGTCCCCAGTTCAGATGAACTGGGTTCGGGTCGACCCAACGGGTCAAAAAACTCGAACTTTGTAAACACTTTTTAAAATTATGAAAATATTATCAAAATTAAATTGTAATATAAATATGTCAAATTAAACAAAATAATAATATTATAATTAAATTTATAAATATTGTTATAATAAAAATATTGTATAAATATTTTAAATATAAAAAATCATATTTATACAAATATAAGGGCTCTAAGCATACTATAATTTTAAAATATAAACGTTATTTAACTTATAAAGTAACTTTAACGAACAAAATTGCAGGATGAAACTGTTTAGGGTCAATTTGGTGTCTGTGTGGGGTCAATCGGGTCGATTTTGACCCAACGGATTATGAAGTTTTAATCCTGAAAATCCCGGATCATTTGAGTTCGGATCGATTTTAGGTCTGAAGTCTAAGACAACGGGTTTAAACCCGAACATTCGGGTTGGATTTTCGATCCCATTGATAAGTCTACCCCGAAGTCAGTGTATGGATAAAGCTTTCAACTTTATTTAATCGATGCAGTTGCTGAATAAAAAAAAAAACGATGCAGAAGTTGGTGTGTACCAACCAAATTAAATAAGATTGACTTGGTGAGCTGGACTCTTAGAGCATCTTTAACCTTGGTACTCATGTTGAGTACCATAACATGCTTTTTGCCATTTCTCTCACATTCACCTCATTTTAATATTTGATACTCCACAATCATGATACTTGACATGAGTATCTTAATTCACTTTTTGCATCAAAATTGTTTTTTGTAATTTTTTTTGAAGTAAAAATCAAATGAGATCCACTATTAATTTTTGATTGGGTAATATTCTATGGTATTGTGTAAGAATGAGTATTATACACATGATATTTGAGCTCACTTTTCTTTATAGGTTCTTTCAAAAATCTTACTTTTTCTTACATTTCCTTTTTCTTTAATTGTTATGGTACTTGGAGTACCACCATTAAAGATGCTCTTAACCGGTCTTGGTTTATCACTTTATCCTAGGCCAAATTGGCAGATTAATATAAAAAAATATAAAGCGATAAATAAATATTAAAATGATATCAATGGTATAAATTGATATATTTTTTTTAAAAAAATGGTTTTCATTAAATTAAGTCAATTTATACCTCTTAAATTTATTTCCATTTAAATTAAGTCAATTTATATAGATTAATTTTTAATTAAAATTAAAATAATTTTATAAATAATTAACATTATATAAATTTTAATAATATTTTTTATTTTAATAATTAATGTTAAAGATAAGGTAACATTTCTTTCTACAATTTGTAAACACCTAAATTTTATAGCAAACTGAAAAAAAAATATTTTTTTGAAAAATATATATCTCAGCCTTTTAAAAAAATTCTAGGTTAAACTTAATTTTTCAAAATTTTTCTTAAATCGTGAAATGAAATTGAAGAAAATTTTCACAATTTATAATCTCCCACAAATATAATTATGAATTTAATATATATATATATATATATATATATTATCCATACTGGCATTATGTTTGATTTAAAATAAATTAGTTAATTTATTAAGTGATTTGAGCTTAATTTATTAAAAATTTGACTTTTTTAAAGAAAAGATATCAATTTGTCACACTGATGCCATTTTTATACCTATTTATCACTCTATGCTTTTTTTTATATATACCAATATTTCATTTGGATTAGTTTTTTTATACCAATTTGACAATTGGGCTATTTAACATATCGCCCCATACACCTTAATTAATCTAAATATTTACTCCATTTTACAAGATAAGAACGTTGTTTGATTTTTTTAATAAGTTTTTAAAAATGTTTAAAATTATATAAAATATGATTTTTTAATATTTTTTTATAGTTCATACTTTTTCTATATGTTCAATTGGTAGATATGTATAAAAAAATATTTTATTTATATTTTTTATCTCTTTAAAAAATGTGATAAAAGTAAAGAGATAAGTTTCAGTTAATAAAGAACGTATGATATAAACATTTTTATTTTTTATTTCCGATTTTTTTGCATAAAGGTAGCTAGCTAAATTATTAAAAATAATACGTTGAAAATTAATTAATGCATGCGTTTGCTTCAAAAACTGGTTGGTATGTAATGTCATAGACGATGAACTGTCAATTAGACTTCCCTCCATGCAATCATGATTAGCGTTCAAGTGTTTAACACATAAAAACAGCCCTAAATAAACCCCACCCCAAACCCGTTTGCTGAACTGATCCCCCCTTAATATTGCAAAAGTACACCCCCCGAGCGGAAATTACAGGAGTGTTCTACAATTTCCCCCGGCCGGTTAAGGTTTTTTTTTTTTTTTTTTTTTTTTTTGTGGTTCTAATTCAGCAAAACCCCCTAAAAAACAATCTCAACGATATGTTCACCGGTCACAGTAAATATGATTATTGTCCACTAGGTAGCTTTTTCGCTCGCTACTCAATCTGTCGTTCTTTCTTCTGTTTCTCTCGTTCTTTTTTCTGTTCATCGTTAATCAATAATTGTTGAATTAAGCTAATCATTGCAATGAGTAGTGTACTTTTAATGATATTTTTTTTCTCGATCATCGTTGTCACTGTTTGTAACTTGAATCGTATAAATGTCAGTTTAATGTTGAATGAATCTATGGGGGTTTGATGTAGATGGGCTTGTGGTTGACATGTGGATGAAAAAAGTGACAAAGTGCTTTATATAGCTGACATTCAGATAAATGAATACTTGACAGGGTGTTTGATGTAGCTGACAATTCTCTTGTGACCCGGTCAATTTTTGGAATGGAGAAATATGTAATATGCTGACAAACTAACAATAATAATTAATGGTTGATTATAAAGTAAATAAATATATAAGAGTTGTGTAGCAAAAATAAAATAATATATAATATAATGTTTGAGTAAATGGTTTCTTATCAGCTAGTTGATGTCATTCTTATTTGCTTTCTGTCATTCGTTTGTCAGCTATATGTTAACCTTTATCAGCTACCTGTCATGCTGGTAAGGTGTATTCCAATAGGTATTATAGATTAGCTTATGTACATTTCATTGTCATATATTCAAGTTTCAGTGTTAATTAGATTAGCACTTGTTTTTTGGAAAAGTTCAAAATCTACGCTATTTCGATGGTTTTATGCAGATTCATAGATTCGAGGCAAAGAACACAAGGAACGGAGTTAAGGGAGGCTAAGGCGAGACATGGGAGAGCTTAAGGAAGAAGTCCTAAAAAGCATGGAACAAGCTAAGGAGCTACGAAGCACGAAATTGAGGTCTAAGAGCGAAAACAAGGGCGAGTCGCAAAAGCTATCCGCCCAACGAGCTGAACTTGTAACGCACTTTCCGGAGACCTCGGTTGTCCGATCGATGCATATGAGCATGCATTGGAAAGCTCTTTCTGAGATCTATGTGATGGTTTCTGTTCGAAATTCGCTGACAGCAAATGGCTATTCGCTGCTGGAAATTCGTTGGGAAGCTAAGGAGGAAGAAAACAAGAGCGGAAACGAAGGAAGTGGAGAAACCTCGTCTTTAAGCTTCTGAAAACTTCGAATTATATTCTGATTTCTCCATGAAAGTTGTAGTCATGGAAAAGATCTTTCCAACGCATATTCATATGCGTCAGTTGGATGAATGATGACTCCATAAAGTGCATTACGTACAAGTTCAATCTGTCAAAGTTGTCGCCACTGCAAGAACGGCGCCTGCCACTAAAAGCGGCGCCCGCCGGTTTCACGGGTTCAAAAAGTTCGATTTCTTTCGATTTATTTTATTTTAAGAAACATTTTCTTATTCGTCTAAGGTTTCCTTAGGCTAGTTTTAAGCTTTTAAAGACTATTCTTATTAGTATTGATTCATGAGACAACTATAGAGAGAAGAATGCAGGTTTTCCACATCGGTATGAATCACTAAACCTCTTTAGTTTCGTCTGCAATTCAGAGACATGATTGGTTGATTTGTGAGGCTTGAATTCTATGTCATTCCAATGATTAATTCATAATTTTTGTGTTGATTTTGTGTTGTTAATTCTATTTTGATTAGCTACCTTGATAGAATTGCATCGTGTTAGGGTTTCAATTGATTCGCGAGAGTTATTGTACCTTTTGTAGCAACGACAAGCAAGTAATTCCGCGAGGAGGATCTTGATTATGTAGGGTAATGACAGTTTGGACGACCACTATGCCTGGACTTTAGGACTCTATGCTATTTGTATGTTAAATCCTGCAGGGTTAGGGTTGCATATAAATGTAAGGGATCATCATCTCCGCGAGGAATGACAATATACTCAAACCAAAGTTGGATTAATCCAAATAATAAGAATAACTAGAAAGAGAGCCAATGATCAATAAGCCAACCATTGTTGAGAATTTGTAGGTGAAACTACTTCATCTCTATTGTTATCAATCAATCACCATTACTACTCTTACTTTATTTGTTTACTTTCATCATCTCAATTACCCTCAATATCATTACTTTTGGTAGCAATTTGAGTATACAGGAAAGTTATTCTCCCTACCGATCGACATCTGGACTTACCGCTTATACTAGCTATAGGTTTGGACTATTATCTTTGACAGGGATCAACGACCATTTTAAGCCCGTCAGCTAGTCCTACGAGTCCTACTAACCTTTACTAATTAGGCAACCCTAACACAATCAAAATTCAACCTAATAATAGCGTTAAGATTAAGTGCATTACAAGTTCAGTTTGTCGGGGGACAACTTCTGTTGACTTGTTCTTCACTAAGGCTCTCAAACTTCGACTCCGCTCCTGTGTTTTTCACTTTTCTTTCTCTTATTGACCCTTCCTTCATCCATGAGCATCCTCATTCTTCCTCGGATTCACATCTACCTGAAATAATCCATAAACACGTGTAGATTTTGACTCCACCAACATAAAGAGTAGAAATGCAAAATGCTAACTAAATTATGCAATATATACATCAAACCAAGCTAAATGCAACCTAATATGCCTAACTAAATGTGTGTTGATAACGCATATTTTGTATAGGCATTATCGATAATCTTAAGTGCATTAGAGTGTCCATATTACATGTTTAATAAGCTAATTTGCATTCTTGATCATTTGATATTCGAAGTTCGGAATCTACTGTTTTTAGTGCTTCTTTGTAGATCATAAGATCTGAGGTCGAAAGGTGGAGAAATCATGGAGCAAAGGGAGCTAAAGAGAGATAAAGAACATGTCAAGACAAGCCAATGAGCAAGGGAGCAAAGAATCAAGGCTTGAGAGCTGAAATATCAGCGAGCCATAAAAGTTGTCTGCGCGGCGAGCTGGACTTAAAACGCGATTTCCCAGAGCCTCGGATATCCGATTGCCTATTATGACCATGCGTTGGAAAGATCTCGACAAGCTCTAAAAGGCTGGAAAATCAAGTATTTTGCCACGGAGAAATAGCCATTTCGCCACCCCGAAAGTATGGCACCCGCCGTTTTCCAAAACCGGCGCCCAACGTTATTCTACCAGCGCCCGCCGTTTTCCCTATTTTCTGAATATGCACAAGCAGCCCATTTTATCTTTATGGAAACTATATCTATTCTTTCTAGTGTTTGTGCTTATGGTAGTAGGCTTTATATTAGATATAAGTTCAGTAGTTTTCATCCATTTAATTATTCACTAACTTAGAAATATGGAACGCTTTAAAGGATTGAAGTTTAGAGATCCAAGGTACGTTATGAGTACTTAGGGTTCTTGTGGTTTTGCCTATGATTCAAGACTTGGTTGAATTGTGAGGCTTTGATTTCTATGTTATTCCTATAGTTATTGCATTATCCTTGTGCTTATATTGATTGATTGCATATATTCTCTCTTGACTGGCCATCTTCGACAGAATCATTCATGCTAGGTTTTAGTTGTTTCGCAAGAATAGTTAGACCATAGTAGCAAACACATGACATTGATCCCTTGAAAGCATCAATTGGTTGTGCAGGGTAATGACACTTGGTTAAATATTGGTTCCTAGGAGATTAAGGTTGAAGGGTTGGCAACCTTTTACACATACTAGTTAATTAGGAGGGTTGGTACTACCATACTACTAAGACTTTGGGAATTTGTGCTACTTTATGTTTAAATCCAAATAGGATGAGGGTCACATATTGTGTAAGGGATTGATAGGTCTGTAAGGGGTGCCGGTCTATTTAAACTAAAGTCAAAATAACATCAATTGTATTTATTGCATTAGAATAACTATGGATTGAGTCAAGGATCAAGTAAACCAGCCAATGTTGCGAATTGTAGAAGAAACCACACTCTTATTCTATCTTTTATTCACTCTTATTAACATTCTTCATAGTTTATTTACATTCCTTATTGCCTATTTACATTTTTATCTTCTCTTTACTTCCATATTAATAAAATACACATTGCAATAAAATATTTGATTCACTATAGGTTCGACCCCTTACTTGCACACTATACTAGTTTATTTGTTTGGGTTATTATTTCTTTGGCAGGGTGAAACCCATGACATTTCATCCCTCCATGTGCTATCAAATTCCCCCACAGTTAAGCATTTGCTTGTCCTCATGAAATGAAAACCATAGTCAAATTGACACCCCACATACGAGCAATCCATGTAATCACTTTGTACAAACAATTAAACTCAAAGATAGGGAATAAAATTAACAAATAGCGTAATCACATGTGTAGGTGCAATCAAAGAAATAAAGCAAGCACATCCATCCAACCTCGCTAGAAAAATGTGTTTTCACTCTCGCTCATGTGTTTAGGCTTAATTATTCACACTCAAACTCAAATAATTGAAAACTTAGCTCCAACAAAATTGCATTAGTAGTCTAATCCCCATCGCTAGTAACTTTACATGCAACCAAGATCACAAGGCCTTTTGAATTCTAATGGGACCATGGTAGAAACATAGGGTAAGGAAACATTTAGGCTTTGTGGTGTTAAAAATCTGGAAAAAAGGGTTAGTAGACAACCAAAACAACACCATGATACCAAAACATTCACAATTCATTCCAATATCATGTACTCCGTCACAAAATCAATATACGCATAATTCTCAAATAACTACATGATCTCATTCCTTTTTTTTCGTTTGATGATGATATTTTTCCTTTTTTTATTTTTTCTTGTCCGAGTACTCTTTTCAATTTCTTACAGATTTTAAACATGGTTGGTTTGTAAGAATTATATTTTACAGTACTTCTATTATGATTATTTTCGTCTCCTTTATATTGAATTGCTCATGTTGTGATTATATTTAACTTCACGACCTAGATATAGTTGCATATAGCTAGGACTTTGATTTCATCCGCTACGTAGGGTCAAACCTATAGTAGCAAACATGTCTTGATGAACAAGTTGGAATTCCAGATAGTGTAAGGAGATCGACATTTGAATAATATTGCTTATAAGTAAAAGGTGGGAGCTAGGTTGACAACTAGTGACAAGTTATTATAAACCATAGGTTATATTATTAAAGTGTTTGAGATTAAGTAATTAACGCTGCTCGTCCACCATGCTAGAGTAAGACGCATCTAATGCATACAGAAACCAATCTGCTAGGACGACTGATAGAATTAAAGATAATTGTAGATGATTCAATGATTATTATGTCAACTATTGTTATGATTTGTAAGGAACTGATTCATTCCCAATCACTTACAACCCACTTTTACTCTGCTTTCTTCTTTCTTTCATTACTTTCGTTACTACAATACCATTGCTTGCACCACCATCTGTTTTCTTTACTTGTTGACAAGAGAAACATATAAGAAGAGGTCATGTTTCCCCTAGATCGGCACCTGGACTTACTAGCTATACTAGCTTGTTGAGGGTGGGTTATCTCTGGACGGATTAACGGCCCTCGTAGAGGCCGTACCACGGGCCAAAGCGAGAGAGTAAATTAAGAATGAGAGGTGGAGAGGGAAGGAAATCGATACACAGAGAGAGAGTAAGGGGGGTATTTGAGGCAAGAAAGAGGCGAGTGAGAGGAGAGGCGGATCTCCGGGAGAGGCTGGAGACCCTTGGTTGGATATGATGCGATGGGTAATAAATGCCGAAATTTCTCTTCCAGTTGCTTCCTGTGAATGAACTGCACATATTTGCAAATTGTGTGAAAATGGGGTTAGTTTTGCCAAAAACGGATATTATGTGTTACTTCTAGAAATGGGTTTCGGAATAGGTTTAGTTAGTGCAATTCCCTATTAAAAAAAACAAAATACCCACTTATAAATAGGGGTGAAAATGGGGCGGGTTATGGGTGAAAATCTCCAATCCATCACCCGCCCTGCGAGTATAAACCTTCACCCGCCCCGCTCCGTTACCCGCATCCAACCCGTGCGGGTGAGCGGGTGGGGCGGGTGATTATTGGATATCCAATAAGACGAACCAAACATTTTTATTTTCAAACATTATATGAAATATATATACCTTAAAAACACATACTAGTCTATCAAGTTTATGTTCAATATTACATAGAAAATATACAACTTAAATAAAAATATTCCGAGATCTAGTCCAACAATACGGGCCGGGGAAATACATAACTTAGAAAATAAAATAAAAAAGACGAGAATATCTTCAATAAGATAACAATATAAACACATTTTCGGATTAGCAAGTAACAATATAAACACAATATAGAAACATTTTCGGATTAACTACATGATCTAGTTTTCAAATTAACTACGGAATCTACTAACAATATAAACCCAAATATAAAAGAACAATATAAATCAATGTGAGAAAATGATAACAAAAGAAGAAAATTTATGGGTTTTTAAGGGGTAGAAAAGTAAAATCATATATTTAATGGGGTTATTGGATTCTTATTGGTGATTATTGATGTGGGTTAATGGGGCGAGTTATTGGAGTGGGTATTGGATGAAAAATCATTATCCATACCCGCCCCGTCACCCACTTCACCCGTCATCCACATCACCCGTCATTCGCTTTTTGCGGGTTTTCGCCTGCAAAAATGGTGTGGGTGGAACGGGTGAATTGGATATCCGAGCCCCATTTCCGACCCTATATATGAATACAAATGCCAGATCAAAGGTAAGGTTAATTGGGAAAATGGGTTATGCGGTTTCTGTCATTGATGATGATGGATGACCTTGATCGGGATGTATGGCAAAAGAAAGCTTATCCATCCCGCAATCCAATTAATGAATTTAAGTTCAGAAAGCTACAATACAAAGTCATTCGACAGTTTTTTACCCAAAAAAAAAAATAAAGTCATTCCACAGTTTGGTATATACTTTGACAAATAAATTTTGCAACTTGCACATTTGAATTTCGGTCAAATACCGATTCAAGTTTGGTGACTATACAAAGCGACTAGCGAGATCTCCCCAATGGTACGTCTAATATTATAACACGCATAACAAAAACAGAGGCTGCGGTCAAATACCAATTCACGATTTACATTTTGTATTAATAAAAAGCTTGATTATAATTTTTTTTTGTTTGAGGTAATGGGGTTTATAGACCATTTTTATTATTTTTTAAGTTTATAAACACCAAGATAATTTTTTTAATTAAATAGACCTTTTCACCTACTGAGAAAATTTGCGTGTTCGGCGTAAATTTTTGGTCAAATTAAGAAAGTGTCCATGGTTTTGGTTTAATTTGCTAACTATCCATCCAATTAAATAATATTTGTTCCCTTGTTCATTGTCAGATACAAAGCTTTCTTCGGTGCCCCCTCTCTCTCTTTAACCTAATCTCATATTTGAGATTCCCTCTGTTCTCTTGCCATGGTGGGATGAAAGAGCTGGCGGTGGTGGCGGCGGCGAGTGAAGGACTTCACCATGGGAGGTCCGAATCCCCTTCCTCCTACTTGCTTTCTCCGGTGCCCCCTCTCTCTCGCTCTTTAACCTAATCTCATATTTGAGATTCCCTCTGTTCTCTTGCCATGGTGGGATGAAAGAGCTCGCGGTGGCGGCGGCGGCGAGTGGAGGAGTTCGCCATGGGAGATCCGAATCCCCTTCCTCCTACTTGCTTCCTCCAGATCTGAATCTCGTCGCACTCAACGGAAACAGATCTGTCTTCGTTGAGACGCAGAGAGACGGATCTGTCTTCTTTGTCAATCCCACTGCATCGCCTCCAATTGCTTCGATCTCTCCTCCCCCTGCCAGTGCTCGCGGCAGCGGCGCCTTTGTCCCGATCGAAACTCGCCGCCATAGGAACTACTTTTCGTTCTCCTACCTCCGACAACTTCATGTAGGTATATATGTATGCTTGAGTCCTTAAAAATTGGTTTTTTTTAGTGTTGACATCGTTTTTATGCGTATTTTTATATGTGATGACATCGTTTTTCATTGGATATTATATATGTAGGTATATATGTATGCTTGAGTCCTTAAAAATTGGTTAGTTTTTTTAGTGCCGACATCATTTTTATTTAAAGAAAAAGCATACACCTTTTGGATACTTTTTAATCGTGTCAGCAACTTTTTTAGTTGGCAGCACTTTTAATCGTGTCACCATGTCTACGTTGCAGTGTAATATTTTTGCAATATAAGAGATGGAGGAGGAAGGATGTACAGTGATTTTGAGCGATTCGGTGGCATCGGTGGACGTCAGCGGAGGAGCCTCCAATGTCACCGTCGGTGGAGCTAGGACGAAGATGTACAATGATTTTGAAATTTTATTTAATTACACTTTTCCCTAACTTCTTTATTTATTAAACATTTTTGTTTATATTTGTGGTTTCTATTATGTTAAATTGTGTTAGCAAAATTAAATATTTCAGTGTCAGCAAACGTTATAAAAATTCAGTGTCAGTAAACTTTATTGTTAATATTCACGTCAACAATCGTATATATTTTGTCTTTGGAAGTTTCTCGCCAACAATTGTTTTCTCTGACATCAATGTCAGCATCGTTGTCATCAGCATCCCCGACGTCAGCATCATCGAAATATCCGGTGTTAGCATCGTTGGCGTCCCCCGCGTCAGCATTGTCGGAGTCCCCAGTGTCAGCGCCAGCATCTCTGACGTCGGCGTCAGCTTCTTTGACGTCGGCGTCAGCATCCCCGTAGTCGGCATTAGCATCACCGTAATCGGCGTCAGCATCCCTGACATCGACGTCAGCAAATTCGATGTACTCGGTGTCGGCATCAGCATTGCTGATGCAAAAAAAAAACTTGCTGATGTGGAGGGGGGCACACAGGGGGGAGGGGGGCACATGGGGATGGACATTTTGTTAATTTTTTTTACATACATTAGACAATTTCTTAATTAAGCCATCTAATACGGACACTTTGCAAAATGCCCTTTCACCTATATTATTCCATTTATACCCTTAATTCAATGCTTTTAATTTTTTTTTAAAAAGTTAACATCTTTTAATAATAAATTTGATAAATGAGTAAAAAAATTCGAAGACAATATATATTATAAGGAAAAAATGAATAGTTTATTATATTCAATCCCTAATAAAAATATCTAAGTATGTACATTACAATTAACATTATTATTGTAACACATCTCAATATTATGGTAACACAATAAATTGTGTATTATGATACAATATTTTGCCTTTATTGTAATACAATATTATTTTTTATACAATATTACTACTCCGTACCATAGAGATTCCATACTGTAATACGTGCAATGAATAATTTAGTGTAATTATTCACGTATTACAATAAATGCAATTGTTATGGTAAATGTATTGTAATCAATTATTGTAATCCCGCATGTAAATATACTAACAAAGATAATGTCGTTATTAAATATATGTGTTATGCTATACATTAGATCATGCTCGTAATTATATGAATGTAAATTTAAAAAAAATATAATTATCTTTAAGGATTTTTTAAAATAGTTTTTAATTTTATTATTAAATTATATGAACTTTTTATTAAACAAAAAAAAGTTTAAGGGAAAATAAGCAATAACACAAACAAAAAGGTCTATATACTTAAAGTATTTATTATGGGGTCTATTAACTACAAAATTTATAGAAGGGGGTCCTAATCCTCAAATTTTCTCTTTTTTTTAAAAAAAAATGAAATTTTTAAAAAAAAATTATTTTACTAGAGTGGGCGCTATGTTTGATAAGAAATCTTTTCCAATCAAGATCCCCTTTCTACCAAAACTTGTCAACATTTGCGGAATTATATCTTCTGAGTACATAGAAAATGAAAAAGATTTAATATAATAATTATATTATAAAAAATAAGTCATTTATTATTAAAATATTTTTAAGCGATAAAAACTATATAGTATAGGTTATTATTTGTTCTTTATAATTTCATACTTATTACCAATAAATATGAAATTAAAAAATTAATAAAAAAGTATACATACATATTATATATTATATACTTTTTACCTTCTCAAAATATGTATGAATAGTAAATAACATGTTTTTTGGACTTATTAAAAAGTGCATATAACACTTAGGTGTACTATTCATCTGTTACACACAGTGTTCTAAAAATCGGGCCTAGGCGCTAGGTGAAAGGGCACCCATGAATTTTTAATCTTAGGCGGGTTTGTAGGTGGAAATCTGGCTAGCCATCACCTAGGTGCCACCTAAACCCTGTCTAAACCCGCCTAGTATCACCTAGGCACTGCCTAGGCCTACCTAGATATCACCTAGACCCATCTAGGTCGACGGTTATTTAGTTTTAGCATTTAGACAAGTGATTAGTCGAATTAGCATTTTTTATGGCCCAAGTCGGAACATATTTGCTTTTGAGTCAAACCGATGGTTTTGGATTTTTTGAGATTTAGAGTCGCTAGACTGATACATACTTTTGCGTCTATTTACTTCAGTGTTAGTTGATCACCGCAAATTTGGGTTTATGAGTGATGTTATGGATTATTATTACATTATATGAATTATTGAGATGTATTGTACTACCTCCGTTCGGCAAAACTTGTCGTTTACTATTCATGCACGCTTTTTTAGAATGATAAAAACTATATAAAATATTCATTTTTTTTTAAAAAAAATTTAACAAGTTTGTACTTATTAATAAAACTACGATATTGTTAAAAAAATTATTAAAAAAACTAGATATTTTATATAGTTTTTATCTCCTAAAAAAGCGTGCGTGAATAGTAAAACGTCAAGTTTTGCCGAACGGAGGTAGTAATTTAAAAGATAAGGAAATAATCAAGTTTGCTCTAAGTCACCCTATGAGCTAGGCAGCCACCTCCAGCCTAGCGCATTTTAGAACATTTGTTTCACATGATTATTCGTGCATAACATTATGCAATTATTTATCTGTAAAAATAAGTCTAATTATTTGTAATTAACAACATGATTATTCATATATATTTATATGCCAACACTCACCTAATAAACAATAAGTAATTCATTGTACACAAGTTTTGAATAATCATCCAATATCAACAAATAATAAAAAAAATATGTTTAATTTAATAGGTTTGAACTTATTCATTTGAAATCGAGATCGATTCGACAAGAAACGAGTTTGACAAATGAACAACAGAAGCGTAAAAGCCAACAAGAACAAGAACACAATGATTTTATGAGGTTCAGTTAAAATGACCTACGTCCTTGGGGCCTCCAGATCGGACCCTAAATTCACTAACTCAAAAGTTTAAGGGCTTACAAGAGTAACACAATATAGAAAGAAAGAATATCATGCACGTACAAAATAACTAGAAACACTTAATGCAGAAGATAGATGAGGACGAAGAAGATCTTTGCCACCGAGGAAATTTTGAATACCAACAAATCTACCATAAACCAACACCGGAGAAGACTACCAAAACCAAGAAGAAGCCTCGCTCCCAAAAAGAGATACGACGGTGCTAGGGTTTCCAAGAAACTCTATCTCTCTCTCCCTCCCTTCCCCCCCCCCCCTCTCCCCTCTCTCTTCTTGGCCTTACCAGACGAAGAGATGCTTCAATAGTGTTTGAAAGAATGCAAGGTAAGGAGTATATATACGCAAGCTCGGAAGGCAACCCTAGCTTGAAACGCAGCGTTCCACTTAGGGTTTCCAAGGATCTGAGCTCAGCTATCACACAAGGAGAGTTGGGCTATGGGCTCATCAGGTTTGGGCAGCCCAATCTTGGCCTGGTAGCTCGATGAGCTAACACCCTAGATCAAGATCCATCCAAGCCCAGTTCCACCTTTTCAAATCAAAGCCCATATTTATATTACATTCATTACATAATACACACAAACATAAAATGCTTAATGGAATAAACTCTACAATATGCCTATGTATTTCTTTAAGCAGCAGAAGCTGGATCTGTAGTGAGTTAAAGCTTCATAGCCAACTGGATTTATAGGGTTTATCGATCTTTCTCAAGCCCAAGTTACCTTGCAACACCAATCCAAGCAAATTCTTGCAGAAAGCAAACTTATCAGATATAACAATCTTAGTCCAAAAATCTACAGGGTTTTGATCACCACTTATTTTAACAACCTTTATGATATTTTTATCAACCTTTTCTTTAATGAAATGATATCTCACATCTATATGCTTAGTCCTTTCATGATACATAGGATCACGACATAAGTATAAAGCAGATTGAGAATCAATATTAAGAGTTGAAGTCCAATGTTTTAAAAAAAATCTCCATGTATAGGCCCTAAAGCCATATTGTTTCATTTGTAGCCTCAGTGGGTGCAGTATATTCTGCCTCAGTCGATGAGAGAGCAACTATAAGCTTCAACTGTGATTTCCAAGAGACACATTTTCCTACCCGTGTAAACATGTAAGAAGTAGTTGACTTCCTATTGTCTTTGTTGCTCGCATAGTCTGCATCCACATAGCCTTGAAGGCTTATTGCTGAGTGCCTGTCATAGACTAAACCAATATTTTTGGTGCCACACAAATATCTTAACAAGAATTTCATATCAACCCAATGCTTTTCACTAGGGTTAGACATAAACCTTCTTAACACACTGATTGCAAAAGCTAAACCAGGTCTAGAACAGATCATTGCATATGTAACTAAACCCACAACAGCATCATAAGGAACCTTCTTCATATAAGAAACTTCATTTTTAGAATGAGGATCAACAGTCTTAGTTAGATCAATCTAAGCAACAAGAGGCATAGAAGAAGTCTTAGCACATATCACAATGAATCTTTCTAAAACTTTATGAATATAACCAGAATGAGATAAAGAAATCTGATTTTTCTTCTTGTTCCTAATAACGTCAATTCCCAAATTTTTTTAGTTGTACCAAGGTCCTTCATGTCAAAGTTGGATTTAAGACCTTTCTTAAGTTCTTTGATCTTGGCCATATTTTTGCACACAAGCAGCATATAATCAAACTTAGATCTATAATAGCCCAGATTTAGCATACAAGTGTGAAACTTAATGTTCCTCTGCCTAGGAGATTGTTTCAAGCCATATATAGATTTTCTAAGCAAACACACATAATTAGGATTCTTATCATCCACAAAACCCTTTGGTTGTTTCATATAAATCGTCTCATACAAATCACTATGTAGAAAAGTTGTCTTAAAATCCATCAGTTCAATCTCAAAATCATAAACAACAGCAATGGCAAGTAAGAAACACAAAGTTTTATATTTAACAACAAGGACAAATATCTCATTGTAATCTTCACCCTTTTATGGGTAAAGCCTTTGGCCATAAGCCTGGCCTTATACATCAGAGGATCATCAGAAGTAGAACCAGATTTAATCCTATAAACCCATCTACAGTCAATTATCCTCTTATTTTTAGGTCTTTTAACCAAGGTCCAAGTTTTATTAACATGTATAGATTCAATTTCATCTTTCATAGCAACAAGCCAAAGATCAGAATGAGAACATTTCACAACTTGTTCATACAAATCCGGAGTGTAAGAATTTATAGCTTCAGAAACCATAAGAGAAAATTCAACCAAATTAGACTCTGAGCACTTAGGATTTGGGTTCTTAGTCCTGGGCTCTCTATCTCTAGTCAACTGGTAATCAGCCAAAGGCTCGCTATCCAAGTTGACTGAGATAGAATCCTCAGTGTCATCAAGAACCAATCTAGAAGTCTCACAATTAGAGTCAGAAGAAGAGCTAGAAGAGGAGGAAGAAGAAGATAGAGCTTTAACCTTACCAACATTATCAGCTTCTTCATATACCCTTTAGGGTTGAACTCAAGTTTATTTTCATTACCAGTGGTGTTTGGATAAACTGCAGGGACAACTACCCAACACTTCTCCTTTATAAGGACTGCTTTCATCTTTAGTTGCCACATTGCAAAGTCAGTGACCCTATCATAGGGTTTGATACGCACAAAAGACTCTGCCATGGCCAGCACAGTCAGATAGCACAAGAAAACAAACAAACTTAGTATAACTGAGAAGAACTTAGTTAAAGCAAGCAAATCACAAAAGACTCGCAGAGAGTAACTCCACAAAATCAAAGAATACAAACTTTTGAGGAGCTTTAGTTCTCCAAAAACGTCGGATCCCAGACAATAATGTTCAGATCCAAGAATTTCGAGAACAAATAACTCATAAAAAACATAGATCCAAGGACTTCAAACTCAAACAAACACGAAACAATACAAGATCTACAAAAAAAACCTTAAACACAAACAAATCTAAGATTTTAACGTAGAGCACGACTTGATACATCAAGCAGAGGGGAATGACACCAAGCGATACACCCTTTATATGCCCATCCGCTTCCTACTTCAGTTTCGTCCTCCTGAGATCTATAAAGATTAAAAAAGGTGGGAAAAAGGACACTCAAGCTCTAGTATGGAACCTCGCTCTGATACCAATTTGAAATCGAGATCGGTTCGACAAGAAATGAGTTTGACAAATGAACAACGGAAGCGTAAAATCCAACAAGAACAAGAACACATTGATTTTACAAGGTTCAGTCAAAATAACCTACGTCCTCGGGGCTTCCAGATCAAACCCTAAAACCACTAACTCAAAAGTTCAAGGGCTTACAAGAGTAGCACAATACAGAAAAGAAGAATATCATGCAAGTACAAAACAAATAGAAACACTAAATGCAGAAGAGAGATGAAGACGAAGAAGATCTTCGCCACTGAGGATGTGTTGAATACCAACAGATCTACCACAAACCAACACCGGAGAAGACCACCGAAACCAGGAAGAAGCGTTGCTCCCGGAAAGTGATATGACGGTGCTAGGGTTTTTGGGAAACTCCTTCGCTCTCGCGAACTCTCTCTCTCTCTCTCTCTCTCTCTCTCTCTCTCTCTCTCTCTCTCTCTATATATATATATATATATATATATATATATATATATATATATATATATATATATATATATATATATATATATATATATCTTGGTCTTACCAGACGAAGAGCTGCTTCAACAGTGTCTGAAAGAATGCGAGGTAAGGGGTATACATAGGCAAGCTCGAAAGGCAACCCTAGTTTGAAACACAGCGTTCCACTTAGGGTTTTCAAGGATCCGAGCTCAGCTATCACACAAGAAGAGTTGGGCTATGGGCTCATTAGATTTGGGCGGCATAATATCTTGATCTATCCAAGCCCAATTCCACCTTTCGAAATCACCATCACAATCCATGTTTATATTACATCCATTACATAATACACACAAACATAAAATGTTGATTGAAATAAACTCTACAATTTAATGGCACAAATATATATATATATATATATATATATATAGAGAGAGAGAGAGAGAGTCAAGTTTCCAAATCAGTGGACAGAAAAAACGTGAAGAATATACAATTTCACACAATTTTTATTTAGTGTGCATATATATATATATATAGTTGTTCCAAATTTTTCTAAGAAAAGAGTAGAAAAATTATAAGTAAAAATGACGGTCTCACACACTTCACAAAGAGAGTGGGGGGAACAAATCCAAATGGATATTGTTATTTCACAATTTTTATTTTCGAGAGTTGCTTTCTTTCTTTCTTTCTTTTTTTAAGCGCCAAGCAAAATTTCAAACCTACTAGCAATTGCACTTGTGATCCGACCTCCTCTAGATGGTGGGGGAGACCAGCCTTGGGCTCGGCACAGCAATGAGTCGACTCGCCCGAGGGGCAGTGAGTCCGAACACGTCGTCCATGTTCAGCTCGATGGGCTTCATGCCGTCCGGCAGCTCCCACGTGAAGCACTGGATGAGGTTAGCCACCGCCATCTCGAGCGCGTAGAGCCCGAGTTGCATCCCCGGGCATGACCTCCGGCCCGACCCGAATGGGATGAACTCGAAGTTCCCACCTCTGAAATCGGGGACCCCCTCCTTGAGGAATCTCTCGGGCCTGAAAGCATCCGGGTCGGCCCATGAGTCCTTGTCGCGGCCGATGGCCCACGCATTGATCATGACCCGGGCCTTGGCGGGTACCCGGTAGCCCATCACCACGGCCTCCTCCGCCGTCTCATGGAGGAGGAGGGGGATCGGCGGGTGCAGCCGGAGGGTTTCCTTGATGACGCAGCGGAAGTAGGGGAGCTTGTCGAGGTCGGTCTCCTCCACGCGGCGGTGGAGCCCGATAACGTCAGTGAGCTCTTGCTGGGCCCGTTTCATGGTGTCCGGGCTCTTCATGAGCTCCGACATGGCCCATTCTATGGCGGATGCCACTGTCTCGGTCCCACCAAACATTACATCCTGTCAATCATGGAGATTTGGTCATTGGTATTTTTCAGAAACTAGTTTCCGGAAAAGCATATAATAAATGAATGATTGAGTATTGTTTAGACGAGGTTATGAAAACGAAAAAAATAAATCCACCATATTCCTGCCTCCCTCCCGAAACACATCCGTTAATATTTTCATGCATATTGTTAATAAGTATGTAACTATTAAAAAAACTTAATATTTTATATAAATTTTAACTTATTTAAAATATATAAATAATAATATGATATGTTTTTTTAGAACAGAAGTATTTTTGAATCAATAAACCATCATCTTATTATAATATTATTATTATTATTATTATTATTATTATTATTTACCCTCCACTAATATCAACCACCATTTTTTTATGAATATAGTAAATTAAAAAATAGATAAGAATATTTAAGTTGGGTCTAGTTAATACAAAATTTCATCAAAAAATAATTACTAGTTGTTGAAAAGTAAACTTGTAATGTATTTTTTACTAAAAAATATATTTAAAGTAAAAGTGGTTGGTTATAAAATAACATGAGTTCTAACAAATCCTGATTTTTATTTAGTCATTCATCATTCGCTCCGTTTCATACCTCCTTTATGAGTTTTGATTTCTTAAATGTAATTAATGTTCAAATTTTGGTCAAATAATTGAAAATAAATTAAGCTCATTTCATATTTATCTTTTTTTTTTATCTTCATAATGGTCAATCAAATAGGTGTCATCAAATTTAATTAATACATGCAAACGTGTATAAACGAAAATCAAAGAAACATAAAAGGCCGGCAATGGGAAAAGAAGAAATAAATGGAATAAACTTGAAAAAAAACAGACTATTTGATGATGACCATGAGAAGTGCATCGAGTACGTTAGTCTGCCACTGGGACTCTCACCAACCCACAGCCGCAGGGCCACTTTCATATACCACGCTCATCATATATCCGTTTAAAATCCCTACGTACAATGCAACTTTCATATTTCTCCATTATTGCTATATTTGTTTTTTCTGTGGAGGCCCAAACAATTTAAAGCGGGATTTCTTTTATTTTACGGTTAGGGAAAGTTCTACTATAAAACAAGTATTTTATTTTTCGCATGTAAGTACAAATAATCATTATTGAAATTAATTATTGTATAAAAAAACATTTATTCCCGTAACCAATTCACCCACAATCAATTTACTATTTTTTAACATATTAAGGCATTAAATAGTACTATTTTCACAATTCGATCATTTATTCCCTCAGGATAAGAAAAATCATTTATTCCCGTAACAAACGACATACTCTCTCCGTCTCAAAATACTTATAGTTTTACTTTTTGACACATTTATTAAGAAGCGAAAAACTCTATAAAATAGTAATTTTTTTAATAATTGCATAGATAATTGTATGAAGTATAAAATTATTTAAAAAAAATTATTAAAAAATTAATATTTTATATAGTTTTTCGCTTCTTAAAAAACGTGTTAAAAAATAAAACTACAAGTATTTTGAGACATAGGTAGTACTAAAAATGAAATAATGTATTAAATAAAATCTGGTTTTCCCATCCATATTATGCACACAATTTATTTTCCATCCATTTTTTCAAGGATCGATCTTTCATACATGGATAATAATATCACATATCCTTATCTAGTTTTTAAAGATCCTTACCAAAAAAAATCTAGTTGTTAAAGAAATTATCATATTATTTAGTATTGGTAATTGTTATTTTACTTTTTATGAATTATAAGGCTATATATGTCATATGAATTATTATTTTACTTTTTATGTATATTTATAGAACTTCTAAAATCTAAAGTATTTAAATATTAATTATTTGTTTAATGCCGCAGAGCTTCATGACGCAGAAAATATATTTTTTTAGAAGGTTGAAAATTATTTGTTTGTCAACGAACTTCATCACCAATCTCATTCCAAAATTTCAGTGTACAATATTTAAATATTAATTACATAATATTTTTAGAAGGTAAGTTGTAATAATATATTATGAAAATATACTTTCAATTATTAGGATATCTCTTATTTGGAAAGTAATAATTAAGTTATTGCACAAAATATATTTTTGATAATGAAATATATCTAACTTACTTGGAAGGTTGTCACCCGACCGATATATAATTAATTTCAGTCACACAATCATCATAATATGGATCGATTGTAAATGTATATTCAAAATTCTTGGTCTAATTTATGCTACTTTATTATAAAAAAAATTCTAAATTCTATATGTTAAATATTAGAAAAAAATTTTTACATAATTTTTGGCAACTGATATTGTTTTTTTTTTTTTGATAACGAGATATGATAAATTCTGATTACTGTAGATTAGTTTCTCCCAACCGATTAAATTCAATGATAAAAAGCAAGGTTTACGAGACAGATCTTTACCATATTAATTAACTTATGTGATGAAGTATGTTTAAACGGTATTTAATTAAAAAAGATACAAGTATCGATTAAAGATATACTCGTTCCGATCCAAAATAAGTATCGTTTGACTTTTTAGCACGTATTTTAAGAAACTAAAAACTATATAAAATATTAATTTTTTTAATAGCTCAATATTTGTTAGTAATAAGTATTAAATTATAGAAAAATAATTATAAAAAAGTTAATATATTATATAGTTTTTACCTCTTTAAAATACGTGTTGAAAAATCAAACGATAATTATTTTGGATCAGAGGCAGTACAGTTGGATGAGAGGTTACCATGATGATGGCCTTGATATTATCCCTGGTGAGCTTGATTGCCGACTGTAGATCATCGGAGTCGGTCACCTTCCCCTCGCCGTCGCCGTAAAACACCAAGAGCTCATCCACCATGTCATCCTCGGCCCCCTTTATCCCCTTCCTCATCTTATCGACGTGGTCATCTATGATGGTATCGATAAATCCATCGAGGGCCCGTCGGGCCTTCTCCAATCTGCTGTTAAGCCCGTTGGGGTCGGCCCAGCCAAGAAAGGGTATGAAGTCGGCCCAGTTGAAGGCCCCGAACAGCCTCGAGAACTCCTGCAGGATGGCGATGAACTCGTCCTGGCCCTCGTTGGAGCTGGACCCGAAGGCGGCCCGGTAGATGACGTTCTTGGTGAGGGAAAAGACGTGCTCCCCGACGTCAACAGGGGAGCCCGCGGAGCTCGACATGGTCCGGACGATGCGGTCGACCTCGTCCCGGACGGACTGCCAGGACTCGGCGCGCTTGCGGCTGAAGAGCTTCATGACGCAGAGCTTGCGCATCTGGCGCCAGAAGGGCCCGTAGTGGGCGAAGGCCATGTCGGCACGGTCGTAGGTGAGGTAGCTGATGGCGATGGTGGCGGGGCGGTTGGAGAAGACGTTGTCCTGCACCTGGAGGACCTGGCGGGCAGCCTCCGGGCTGGACACGGTGATCATGTGGAGGAAGCCCATCTTCATGTAGAAGAGGCCGCCGTACTTGTGGGCCAGGCGGGCCAGGCCGCGGTGGGTAAGCTGGTCCATCATGTTCATGTTGCCGATTAGGGGGAGACCCCGGGGCCCCGGCGGGAAGGGCTTGCGGCGGAGGCGGGATATGATCCCGACGAGGAGGAGCGCGGGGGCTATGTAGACAATTAGGAGAGTAATTATTTCCATTGATCGGGGCACGGTACGGTGATTATTGCTTCAAATCAAATTAATGGATTGACTGATATTAACTGTATGCAAAATGCATCCAGCGAGTGGGGAGGAGTGACGACGGGGATCGGAGGGCCAATTTATTGCTGCTTATGCTGATATTTTGGGGGTTATATCGGAGGAGAGCTTTTATATAGTGGGGAGAGACCGGAGTTGGTGGCTGATCTTGGTCATTCATCCGGATTAGATATTTTTATTTTAATGTCCGTTGTTTTTAATTTGGATAAATTCAGCACTATTGGACCGGCGTGTATTTATTCCTTTCATTTTCGTTTTCCCACTCTCAAAATACCCTAATATATATATATATATATATATATATATATATATATATATATATATATATATATATATATATATATATATATATATATATATAGGGGTGCGCTCCGGTGAAAACCAAAATTGCAGTAAAAACCTGTGAGAACCGGCTTTTTAGCCCGGTTCACTAGCTTTATAGCCCGGTTATGAATAGAACTGATCTATAAGGTCACAGATTTTAGCCCGGTTCTAAATAAAACCGAGCTATAAAGTCACTTTATAATTTTAAAACATGAATTTTTCAACACAGTTTTTTAGGCTTAATCGATCTATAAAATCATGTGTTCTTTTAAAACTGGAGTTTTTAGCACGGTTTTTAGGTTGAACCGAGTTGTAAAGTCACTGTGTAATTGAGGTTTTCAGCATAGGTTTCAAATAAACCAAGCTATAAAGTAGTTCTCACAGGTTTTACTACAATTTGAGGTTTTCATTGGAGTCAATCCGTATATATATATATATATATATATATATATATATATATATATATATATATATATATATATATATATATATACACACACACACACACACACATATATACACACGTATACAAGTATTAACGTGTATCATGTCAATAAATTTTATTTGTGTATCATGTCAATAAATTTTAGAGAAAATTTGATTTTTTATACCCATGAGCATATTTAATTAGGTAATTAACCACTTTGGTTTTTTTATTAGGCGGGCTAGACCCTTTTAATTCTTTATTAGCCGCATTGGACCTTTCTTCTTCCTTCCTCCCATCGCTTCTTAACCTCACTCACCACCACCGCCTCGCCGCATTCCTCTCTCCTTCTCCTCCTCCCACCGTCAATCTTTTGCCTTCTCCCTATCTCCGCGATGGTTTCTGCCTTCCCCGCAGTCCTCTTCGCCTCTTCAAGCAGCTCGTCCAAATCCACATCAACCTTCAACCTCTCTCTCTCTCTCTCTCTCTCTCTCTCGCATATCACCATCAAACTTCAATTGGTAAGTTGCGTTTCTCCTTTCTTAGGTTTTCGATTTTCAGATCTAGAATCCTCGTGATTTCGGTTTTCGATTAGTGTTTATTGATGGAGAATCACTGCAATTTGCAGATGCGAAGGTGAGATTGGAATGCAGGAAGAGGGATTCACAAGAGATGTTGTACTCGGCAGAAGGCACCACTGACGCAACTGGTTGTACTCGCCCTTGCTGAGTTCGAGCACCTCGGATTCGGGACCACCAGCGGTAAAGGGATGGGACAGAAGGAGATTTTTGCTTTCCTCATCCATGTCGATCGACAGCCAAACTTCATGTAAGTTTCCCCTCCCAATTTCATTTGACTATCCTTTAATGGTGGTTTCAGATCGTCTAGTGTCGGTTGTAAGTAGAAAATATTGATGAAATTAAAGAATTTGGTGCTAATTGAGGATGATAGCTTCCAGTAAATGTTGATGAAATTGAAGAATTTGGTGATTTTAGATATTCCGATCGTCTGAACTATTTTGTGTATCTTTGGTTCCATGTATTTACCTGGACAGATTATTTACTTTGACATTTCTGTATCTCTGGTTCAATGTATTAACTTGGACAGATTATGCTTTTTTAGTTGCACTTGATGATAGATTTTAAGTTGCAATTGATGGCACTTGGTTATGAATTGATGGTTGCTGAAGTACTAGGAGAAACAAGTGGTTTGATTTATACTTCCTCACGCTTAGGTTTTATAGCCAGGGCTGAGTGTGCTTGTAATCCAGTATGGTATTTTGCCATTTTTTCAACTCAAAGATCTAGCAGTGGGTGGTTTGAGACCTTACTTAACAGACACATTAATATTAGCCCAAATGGCATGGTGAGATCTTCTCTGTTAAAGTGAGGAGTAATGCATCAACTATTGTGGAAACACTGCTACAATTGGTTTGAAGTGGATGCTGAACCAAGTGAGTCTTATCTCTGGCTTTCTTCCTCTCCTTTATTGTCTCCAAAGTTTAATGTCTTTATGTATTCCCCTTCCATAATTTTTCTGTTTATGGTTAATATTTTTTTTGTTTTACTTTTGCACCCTGTGAATCACTTCTATCTTGATATTTTTAGAGTAAAATCTACTAAAAAAAGTTGGTAATATAGTCATGCTTAATTAGAGAGAGTACGGAGAATTGAGATATCCTCATTTTCTCGTGAAATTCAATGGCAGGGTTGCATAATTTATGTTGTTTTGTGAAGGAATCATGAATAATTAGTGGGTTTAGTTAATGACCACATGATTTTCAACGATTGCAGTCAGTCAGAAAGCCTAAACTTTCATAAATGTGTCCAGGAAGAAAGTGGGAGCCATAATCTTTGCTTTAGTTATAAAGTAACAAGTGTTTCATCCTAAGAATGATTTTGACATTATGTGATTCCTTAGGAAACTAATGGAACTCTTTGTGTACGGGATATATGTAATTTTCTATTTTCATTAATAACAATTGGTTCCTTGCTCTTTGTTTATTGTTTGTTAGCTAGGTGATAACATGTTTTTAACTCCGCTTGTGTCTTGGTACACAGCCGGTCTCAAGCCCGGAAAAAAGGAGGAGGGAAGACATGTTATGTGCTATTTCATGTTATTAGATTCTTAAATATCACCACTAATGTGTCATCAATGAAGTGTAATCACATTTTATGCTTATAAGTTATCAATTGTATAAAAATATTATCAATAAAAATGTTATCAACAAATAATGTCATCACAAAGGATTGAGATCAATGAGGTGTAATTACAAATGTCATCAATGAATAAAAGTCATCAATAAAAGATGTCATTAATGAAGTTTAATAACATTTTATACGCATGTGTCATCAATTGTATAAAAATGTCATCACAAATGATTGCATCAATGAAGTGTAATCACAAACGTGTCATCGGTGAATAAAAGTAGAATCAATGAAAATATATCGATATACAATTGATTAAATTAAAAAAAGTGGCATCAAACAATTTGATTTAAAAAGTGGCATCAAATAATTACATTAGAAAAATGGCATCAAAACACTACTTTGAAAAAGTTGCATTACATTGAAGAAAAAAATGTCATCAAAACACTACTTTGCAAAAATATGGCATCACGGTAAAAAATATCATCAAAAAATTGACATAAAAAAAGTGTCATCAGTAGTCAACGGTAAAAAAAAAATGGCATCAATGGTCAACGTGACATCACAATAAACATAAAATGTCAGCAAGGTTTGAAAAAAGTGGCATTAAAAAAGTGTCATCAAACCATTTCATTAGAAAAGTGGCATCAAAGCGAAAATAAAATGTAATAAAAAATGACATCAAAACGGTAAAAAAATGGCATCACAAAAAATGTCACCACTAAAAAAAAAAGTTGGTCAACGGTCAACGTTGACCGGTCAGTGGTCAAACAGTTGACCATTGACCATTACTTGAATGGTGGCTATCCCACCTAATTTTATTTTTGAGATGGCTAATTACCTAATTACATTTTCAAAAGTGACTAGTTACCTAAATCACCCTAAATTTTATTCGTTGATTTAGTGAAAATAAAAGGCCCAGATTATTCGTGTATCATGTCAATAAACGTGTATCATGTCAATTAATTGTAAATTAAAAGGGGGAAAACACAATCCCACCCATATTAAGAGCACGTGTATAAGTAAAACCCAACCCTACCCTTACGTTACACAGTTCCGCCATAGAGGAGAGAAAAACACTCGGGGAGGTGATGTAAGGGAGAATTGATTATAAAAATATATAAAATATGAGCCAAGTAATCAACCCTAGCCTCTCTAATAAATACAAGACTCCCTCGATGTAGTAGAAGGGAATTAGGTTCGATCCACGAAGAAGCGTGTCAGCGGATCCGAAATAGCTCGCAAACACGTTCTGTAGAAGTCGACCAGAAGTCCTTGATGTCGATTGGAATAGTTGATGTCCATTGAGGGCTGACGATCTCGATTGGTGTTGTTTAGTAGCTCTCGTTTGTGGCTCTCGCTGTCGATCAAAAGACATTGACCTCGAGTGGAGTTCCTACACACACAAAAAAACAAGTAGTCGACGTCGACTTGGAGTTGTCGATGTCGATATCAGCAGCAACGTCGATCGACACAGAAGACCATCGATCGACACAGGGCTCTCGATGTGGACTTAGGGCAGTCGATATCGAGCACTCTTACAGTAACCAGAAAAACGTCGAAAAAGACTGGCCGAAGAATAAAAGGATGAAAGCAGAAGCAATGAGCAGAAAAGCAAAGGTTTGGTAACAACTTAAGGGGTTTTGAAATATGATAAAAGAATCTCTCAAGGCTAGGGTTGACCACAATGTTAACCACACATGCACAAAGATAGAATAAGACGGACAATTATGCTATCACGTCAAAGGAACAAGCTTTCACCTTTTCCAACAAATAGATATATATGCGTTTAGCAAATAAACCTAATTGTCTCTACCGATTTTAATATTTATAATCCAAGTTGTTAACATGAATTCATTTTCTTTCGATAAGGGCTAAACACAAAAAGGTAGGAGATGACCAAGACATATAAAATATCAACATCAAACTCACATCAAGCATGCATGGCTAAAGTTGGTCTCACCCCGACCCTAAGAGAAAAGCGACTACTTGGTCATGGTAGGAAGAAACATGATTGAAATAGATAAAAAGAACTTAACTTGCATTAAACAAAACCGAAGTCTTCACAATCTCAACGCTAACTCTCGCAAGCGCCAAAATCCTAAAGCTTCCTAAAAACCCTAAAAAACTCAAAAACTCTTTGTTTTGTTGTGTCTTGGCTTGCATCCTCCTAAACTTAGCCCCCAAGGGCTTTATTTATAGGCTACCAATCCTAGCTAGCCAAGGAAAGATAATTTCTATCTATTTAAAAGATAAAACTAAATAAAAGAAGATAAAATCTAAATAGAAAAATAAATTATATCCCTAGGGTAAATAGGAAAATACCCATAAGGAATAGTCTATCTAAAATAAAGATGTAAATGGATGATTTTAGGGTTTACACTCAAATTGTTCATTCATGGTATAGTGAAGTATTGCCTCAATTGCTGTTGAAGCTAAGGAAATGGATGATTTTAGGGTTTACACTCAAATTAGTACTGTTCAGATTTGAGGCATCTAAGTCTAGATTTTATTTTGTTTAGGTTGAACTTCATTGTCTTATGATTGGCTGTTTATGGTGAATCGGGATTGATAGATAGAATACATGATTCGAATTCGGTAATTGATGCACAAACTAGTTTCTAAGCTTAAGTTGTTACGTTGTACTTAAGGATTGTTTAATGATGTGGATTGCATATTTGATTCCGTGGATTTTAGGATTACATCGTTTGTTGATATTCTAATCTAAGCTAGAAATCTATATCCATTTGGGGAAGAAGTGTGGTTGAAGTTTGATGTTTAGAATTGGTAATCCGATCACATTGTAGGTGTTTGTCAAAACAAAGGAATGCAAGCAGCAACTATCTCATGAACATCATTCTATAAGCAGGTATATAAAATGGGCCAGAGGCAAAGGTGATCAAAATTCAAAAAGTATGTAAATGACCTTGAGTTTTTGTTGGCTTCTGTTGTGTGACCATAAAAAGTATTACTTGAGCACAAGCAAGCTTAAGTATGGGGTGATTTGATGTCTGCTTATTTGACCATGTTTTATGCCTATTTTTACTTCCAATTTCTGTCATTTATTTACATTATGGGTTGGGAATGCTATGAATTTGTGTAGAATATGATTATTTGCAAGACATAGAGGTCTATACAAGTTTTGGTTTAATTTTGCAGAAGTTGGAGCTGCATTGGAGCCAAGCCAAGAAAAGGACAACCGTCGAAGAGCACTCGAGATCGACTGGAGGCTCACGACATCGACCGCAAAGTATGAAGAAATATTCCAAGTGTTGGAAAGGCAAGCTACTAGAATCACAACAAGAGTGGTCGATATTTGTCCCTTACGTCGACCACCACTCGACATCGACTTGCCAAGAAGAGCACTCGACATCAACGACACTGCTCGATGTTGACTGAACCAAGACACTACCCGAGACCGAGTGAAGCTAAAGAGCACTTGATGTCGACTACTCTGGTCGACATCGACTGAAGATTTCTGTGCAGTAGACGTGGTTTGATAGATCCGAATCTAAGGAGGATTATCTTGCCACATTTTTATCATATCGTTTTCCATTATAGATAAACTCTTTTCTTATGGGTAATTTTCTATTTACCAGTGGATTTTTATATTTAGATAAAGTTTTAGATAGAGGGTTTTATCTTCTAGTTTAGATAGAATTTAGTTTTCCTTGGAGAGCAAGGATTAGTCAATTATAAATAAAGCCTTTAGGGTTAGTTTTTTATGAATTCCGACACACAACTACAAACAAGAGCAATAGAGAGTTTTAAGGTTTTGATGCTTTAGAGTTTTGGCGTTCTTGCAAAAGTTGGGCGCTACAATTGTGAAGACTTCGAAGGTTTTATTTTCAATGCAAGTTAGTTTCTTTCTTATTTTAATCACGCTTTCTTATGCCATGAGCGAGTAGTCGCTTTTCTTCTAGGGTCTGGGTGAGCTCGAAAATAGCCATGTTTGTGTGATTGATGGATTGTTTGAAGAAGTAGTTGTTTTATCTTGTTCTACCTTGTGTTTAACCTTTGAATGAGAATTTGAAGAACTTATGTTGTAAAACTTGGGTAGTAATTAGGGTTTCTATTCGAAAGATTATAAACTCTATTTATGAAAAGGTAGACACCAACTAGGTTAATTTTATCATGAGATTTATTGATCTAAGTTGCTGGATTTGATGAAAGTCCTTTCCTTTATCTATAAAGCATTCTTCTTTAATGATTTGTTGATTGTGCTTACATGGTTGTTGTCGTGGTAAATCCTGGCTTTGGAAGATCTTTTCTCATATTCTTTACATTTGTTACTTGAGTTTTTCATGTGTGTGAAACAAAAACTCTTGCTTTTGTAGACCATTGCATTTTTTCCATCCATTTATTCTTCGATAACCGTTGTCGGCATTTCCGTTTTCTCTGTTTTAGCTCTCGATATCGACTGCCCTATATCGATCAATAGTTTTCTAAGTCGATCGATTGTTCTGCTTATTCGACGTCGACTAGCCTTAGTCGATGTTGACCGCTTTTGTTTGCTGTTTCTGTGCTGTGCAGGTTGTACTCGACGTCGAGGTCTCCTGTTTGACATTAAGGGCTTCTGGAACCTGATGTTGAGTTATTAAGATCGAGATTGATTATCCCTGATCGACATCGACTGCTTTTAGTCGACGTCAAGTGACTTCTGGTCGACAACAAAAGGTTATTTGAAGGATACTTGGGATCCGCTGACACACTTCCTTGTGGATCGAACCTGATTCCTCAACACTACAACGGGGGAGTCTTAAATTTATTTGATAGGCAAGAGTGATTGCTTAAGTTTATATTTATATATTTTCATATTCAATTCTCCTCTCTCATCAATTATCCAATCCTAATGGATTAATATATTCAGATTGATGATTATCTACTATTTATTTTCGGATTTAATATTTTACGATATTTTATTCTTATTTAGGAGACTTTATCTTATCTTTATAGGTAAGTATCTAGGGTTTTGGAGCGTTTTTCCCCTATATTTACTAAAGCCATGAAAGCCATGAAATCCATAAAATACAGTATCTTTTTCATCATTCAAGTTGCTTATTTTCCATCCAATTCGAAGGAGATTGTAAGCCATGAGTGGCTAATTATGCTATTTGTTTCACCTATGTTTCGGAGACTTGGTTGGTGATTTATGAGGCTTAAATTTAGTTTTTTTTCCTATTGTTCTTTCGAATTTCCTTGTGCTTATTGTCGATATTATTGTGAGTAGCGACCATAGTAGTATCTTGCTAGGTTTTTATTCTATCATACTTGAATGAACTCCGTAGTAGCATGCTAAGATTGTGAAAACCTTGTTTGATCATGACTAAGTAGGGAATTTGACATAGGTCTTAAACATCGGTTTACCATGCTTAACTTGGTGTTATTCGTATGCCCAGATTCTTAGGAATTTATGCTATCTTTATGTTGAATCTTTGCCGTGCTTAGGTTACATAAAGGTGTAAGGGGTTAAATTCACTTGTTGTGTTTTAATCTACATAAACTAAGATGGGAGGAATGTATCTGAAAGGAATTATGACAACTTGAGTTTGAGTCTAGGACCAATAAAACCAGCCAATGTCAATGAAGCATAGGTGGAACGATTTTCTCCATTGAATTGATATCAAAACCATCACTTTATGCTTTACTATTTTGTTTGCAATCTACTTTAGTTTATTTTATCATCTTAATTTGCTAATTTACCACGTTTTATTTAGTAGCGTTTAAATTACATTTGAATATGAGATTTCCCCGTGGGTCTGACCCTGCACTTATCCCTATGCTTGCCTTTAGTGTGGGAATTTCTTTGCCGAGGTTTACAAATGATGGTTTACCTCCTGTCAACCACCACTAGCTGGCACATGTGTATCGACTAACGGAAGCTCAATAACGTCACTAGGAAGGACCACTTCCCGCTCCCCTTTTTTGACTAGAAACTAGAAAGGTTAACCCAACATGACTATTTTTGTTATCTAGATGGCTATTCTGGTTTTCGGTAGATTCCTATTCATCCCAAGACCAAGAGAAGACCACCTTCACATGTCGTTATGGGAAATTCACTTATAAGAGAATGTCATTTGGGTTGTGCCATGCTCCCGCTACCTTTCAACGGTGCATGATGGTAAATTTCTTTGACATGATAGAGGTTATTATGGAGGTATTTATGGATGACTTTTCTGTCTATGGTACTACATTCAATACTTGTCTTGATAACTTGCGCAGGGTACTTCAAAGATGTGAAGAGACAAGTCTTGTGCTTAATTGGGAGAAGTGTCACTTTATGGTACAAGAAGGAATCGTGATAGGACACTTGGTGTCCAAAAGGGGAATAGAGGTAGAAAGAGCCAAGATCGAGCTTATAGAGACGCTACCTCCCCCTTCGTTGGTAAAAGATGTCCAAAGATTTCTTCGTTATGCTGGGTTTTATTTTCGTTTCATTCAAGATTTCTCTAAGATTGTTAAACCACTAACTAACTTATTAATGATACATGTTGTTTTTGAGTTTTCTTTAGAGTGTCTTGATGCATTTAATGAGTTGAGAGAATCATTGTTCATGGCACCCATTATGCAGTCACCCGATTGGTCACTTCTGTTTAAAATCATGTGTGACATAAGTGACTATGTCGTGGGAGCGGTTCTTGGACAACGGAAGGACAAGAAGTTGCATGCTATTTACTATGTGAGCAAGAGTTTAGATGATGCCCAAACAAGGTATAGCACAACGGAGCATGAATTTCTAGTAGTGGTATTCGTCTTTGAAATGTTCCGCTCTTACCTGGTTGGATCCAAGGTGATCGTCTACACCGATCACGCTACGTTAAA
This sequence comes from Persicaria maculosa, assembly GCA_963922045.1. Lineage (NCBI taxonomy): Eukaryota > Viridiplantae > Streptophyta > Magnoliopsida > Caryophyllales > Polygonaceae > Persicaria > Persicaria maculosa. The sequence continues at coordinate 43,379,218 of OY998271.1, forward strand.
GTATTGGATGACAAAAAAGGACGCCAAGCCAAGGCTTCTAAGATCGATGCTCCTACTCCAATAGTTTGATTTTGAGCTTAAAGACAAGAAAGGAACCGAGAATTTAGTGATCGACTACCTCTCTAGGTTAATTACCACCGGAGCATATTACGGAGCCGGATGACGTAGTACCCATCGTTGACTCTCGAGTGGATGAGAGTCTCATGAATGTAGAGATGCTAACGGTAAATGCAGGTATCAATGTCGACACCTTGGTATCAACATCAACACTTATTTCCACTCCAAAAACTGAACAGGAGGAACTTACACAGAAGAAGGTATTGACAACAATACCCCTTGTGTAGATGCCGACACCACTGTTAATCGTAGAAGCTACTTCAGGTGTTTTAGAAGACCCAAAGGTATTGACGTCGACACCCCAAGTTTCGACATCGACACCTAGCATGGTTAACGAGGATGGTTTTTATGAGGAATGTGTATCAACATCAACACCCTTGTGTCGACAACAACACCCTGACGGAGCCCAAGAAGAATTTTTACAAGTTGAAGAGAACGTCGACGAGGTAAGTTCAGGTGATGAATTCTTCTTTACCCCTCCTTCTAGTCCCATTTATGAAATCTTTGTTGTAAAGAAGGCGATTATGCCTTGGTTTGCTGATTATGCTAACTACATTGTAGGAGGCGAGATCCCACCAGGGTTGACATCGTAAGGTAAGAAGAAGTTCCTACATGATCTCAAAAGGTATTATTGGGATGATCCGTACTTATTCAAGCAAGGGAGTGATCATATCTATCGACATTGTATACCAGAGGAAGAGGTTGAGAGTATTATTTTCCATTGTCATACTCTTCCCATCGAGGGCCATGCAAAAGGATTTAAGACTATTGCGAAGATACTTCAAAGTTGATTTTATTAGCCTAACCTATTTCAAGGTGTGCAGGAGTTCGTGACATTGTGTGATGAGTGCCAAAGAGCTGGAAACACAACTTGGAGACATGAGAATCCACTCACGGGGATCTTGGAGGTTGAATTATTTGACGTATGGGGCATTGATTTCATGGGTCCTTTCCCATCCTCGAGCCCTTACAAGTATATCCTCGTGGCGGTTGATTACATGTCTAAATGGGTGAAAGTCGTCACCACACAAACCAATGATGCTAGGGTGGTGGCCAAGTTCTCGAAGTCCAACATATTTCCACAATTTGGAGTCCCTTGAGTTCTAATTAGCGATGGAGGATCACACTTTATAGAGAGGGGCTTCAAGGCTCTTTTGTCAAAGTATGGGGTGTCCCACCAGGTAGCTACGCCCTACCATCCCAAAACTAGTGGCCAAGTTGAAGTGTCCAATCAACAAAGAAAGGCCATTTTGGAAAAGACGGTGTCACGATCTAGGCAGGATTGGTCATCAAAGCTTGAGGATACATTATGGGCATATCGAACGAGATATAAGACGCCTCTTCACACCACTCTATACAACGTTGTGTATGGCAAGTCTTTTCATATACCTGTCATGTTGGAGCATAAAGAAATATGGGCTCTTAAGGAGCTTAACATGGATCTCGATGAGGCCAAAAAGAAGCGATTCCTTGATTTGCAAGCGCTTGAGAAGTTGAGGCTTAAGGCGTACGAAAGTGACGAGATCTATAAGGAAAGGACAAAGAAGTGGCATGATAAAAAACTAGTACTAAAAACTTATGAGGTAGGAGACAAGGTATTACACTTCAACTTTAGACTCTGCCTTCTTCCAAGGATGTTGTGATCAAGATGGAGTGGACTCTTCATAATACACAAGATTTTTCCCCATGGAGCGGTGAAACTGTTGGATAAAGATGGTGCCATCTTCAAGGTGAACGACCACTGGTTGAAGAAATACTATGATCGTGCTGAGGCCGATGAAGATCATCGTCTGAGTCATTCGACTCTTCTTGTTCTCCCTCTTTAGAGTCCTCTTGATGCCCCTCTTCTTGTCGAGACTACAAGTTATGTAGCGGGCTGTGGATGGCATCAAAGCGCCCATCGAATTAAGTCTGTAGCTCAGTGTTCGGTTGCCCAAGCCTATAGTCAAAGTACTCTCTGTCGTTGGCAAACTAGGGAGGCTCAATTGTTGTGAAGTCCATGTAATCAGGAGCGTTGGAGGCATGAGAGGTCTTGGAAGGCCCAGTTGCAACAGAAGGCTGCACAACTGCAGCTCCGTGGAGAGAATTTAGATGGACATAAATCCCATCATACCAGTTGTCCATTTGTCGGATCATCAGATGCGGTAGAAGGGGGAGCGGTAAATGGTGCTTTGCTGTAGACTTATCTTTGTAGAAGGTTAGTTGCCCGTCGATCACAAGATCCTAACAATGTTATAGCTCCTCAAGAGACCACTCGATCAAAGGGGTGATCTGTTCATATGTGGAGATGTCGACATCTACAGCACGAGCAAGCATGGAAACCATGGCCCCGATAGATATAGGGGATGAGTGCCCCCAATGCAAGCTCCTTTCACTCCCTTCTCAAGCAAAGATTGTACTTGCTAGGAAGCGGTAAAACAAGCGGATGGCTGGATGTAGGCAAGAAGAAGTTTTAGCCCTATTGGCTCCATAACCAGATTTGTGCATCAGTTGATAACGAAATGGTCCCGCTCACCCTAACCCAAAGCACACGTCACATTGGTGTTATCGATGTCGAAGACAGCGCATATCTGCTCCAAAGTTAGTGTGTGATCCTTATTCCCCAGCCAGAATGTCACCTTATCGTTGTTATACTTGAATGTGCACACCAACTCCCTAATCAGCCGAGGGCAGGAAGGCAACCTACATTCCCAGATAGCTCGAAGGGAGAGCTTGTCGACAAGAAAATTCATATCTTCCAGTACACCCAAACTCTCAAGGAGTCTAGTGTTCATGAACTGAGTTGAGCAAACACCTTTTTTCTGCTCTAAAGCTTCCTATGTTCGATTGTGATCAATCAGATGGGCCGCTGATCTCCCATTGAAAGTACCTGCTGCAAAGCAAACAAACCATCAACCACAATAGACAAGTATCGGCACCAAGGGGTTAGCAACTAGGTACAAACAAACACACACAATCACCGCATACTTAGAACACTTGCATCAATGTATATGGTCAAATAAGAGTCCATGTGCAAAGCTCCAACAAGCCACAACACCTATTCAAGACCATCCACAAGCAATTTCAAACAAGGACAACAAAGAGATTTCCACATGGAGAGCAAACTCCCAAAATTCGCACAACAAAGCTCAACAAACTCCCAACAACATCAAATTTTAACAACTCATCCCCACAAACTCCATAATATGAATTCCAAATAAAACATGCATGGAGTACCTAAACCAATCAAGAATACCTTCAAGCTCAATGATTCTCAACAAACCAACCAACAAGCCAAAGTGATGAACTCAAAACAAGTGTTTAGTTGGCTTCAAAATTTTAAACAAGCCACAAGATATAACAAGATTCACACATGACTTGCAAAAAAAAAAAACTACACATCCATCAATTGATGTACATATTTAGAGTCTTTTTATTTGCATGTTTTGACTTCATATTCCATTCGATTCCTAAAGTAAAGGTTGAAAATAATGCAAATTTGTGTCGAATTGATGTGCGCTCAATTTACCATGTTTTTTTTATCTACTTTTAGGTCGATTTCTGTCTATATTTTCATGCATATTGCTTGGGAAATCATAAGATTTGTGTAGTTTATGTTTATTTTCCAATTATGGAGGTCTACACGAGTTTTTGTGTTATTTTGCAGAAATCGAGGCAAAATCGGAGCGATTTGGAGAAGAGAAGAACAACTGGAAAATCACTCGATGTCTACTAAGGAGTCGAAATCGACCAAATGACTCGACATCGAGTGCAATTTAACACCAGAAATCGAGCGAGAAGAAGAACAACTCAACTCGATACAGACAGGTCAATATCGACTCAAGCTACTCGATATCGAGTGCCCCAAATCGAGTGAAGTGATAGAGATCGAATGCAGAATCCTAGGTCGAGTAGAGCTGACTCGAGATAGAAAAGGAGTGGTCGATATCGACTGAAGCTGGTCGATATTGAGTGACGCTACAGAAAGATCCGATGGTTTTGATAAAATCTTATCCGAAGCGGTTTTCTTCTACATTAAGCCGGAGATCTTTTATCTTTCTATTAGACTTTATATCCTTTAGGGTGAATTCATATTTACCTAAAGTGATTTTATTTATTTACTTTAGTTAGTTTTATCTTAGGAATAAGATAGATTTTCTTATCCTTGGATATCAAGGTTTGAAGTCTATAATTAGAGCCATTAGGGTTGAGTTTTTGATGATCCACAGTTCAATATCGCAGAGCATACTTTCAATTTAGTTTAGGAGAGAGAGAAGGCCGAGTAAGGGGGAGAGAAGCGAGAGCGGAAGTTTGCTTTGTTCGGTTGTAATCTTTCGACATTTGCAATTTCAATTTAAGTTTATTTTCCAATGATGATGATGATGTCTATGGTTATGAAGCGCGAGTAGTTCCCTTACTTCTAGGTATGACTTTTATCCGATTCCGTCTTCTATCCTATATGCATGATTCTTCTACGAAAGTGGTAGGCGATCCTTATTTGCATTATTGAAGCAAAATCCATCTTTTTATGAATTTGGATTAGTTATGAAATTGGATAGTAGCACTTAGAGTTTATGCGGGAGCCTCTAAATTACCTAATTTTTAGTAACGAAAGTTATTTGACGAAAAGGAATAATCTTTCATGAATTTGGCATAGGCTTATATGGTTATCGTTGTGGCATGAAATCCCCGATCTTGAAGGTTTTTAGTTTATTGATTTTATATAAACCTATGATTTTATTCTGTTCATCCTTCCTTCATCATCCTCATATTCTTCGGACACTTTTTCGACAAATCGGTTATGTTTTAGCTTTCTGTTGAAGACTCAAAATCGACTTCTGTGGTCGCTATTGAGTGACTGACCCGATATCGAGTGTCCTACTCGAGGTCGGCTGTCTTCTGTCTGTTTTGTAGGAAATTGCTGGAAATCGATTGGAACTGTAGTCAATATCGAATGATTTACTTGATATCGAGTGATCTTCTGGGTCGAAATTGAACGTGATTGCAAGCTTAGGAACCGCTGACACACCTCCTCGTGGATTCGATCCTGAATACCCTACTACTACATCGGGAGGGATTCTTGTAATTTATTTGCTTGTATAGGGAGTTGGTTTATTTATATTTATATTTATTCGACTAGTTTCCCTCCTAACAAGAATGAGCTAACATGCAAGAAATAGAGTTCGCACAAGTTTTGGTCTAAATATGTAGGAATTGGAGCAGAATCGGAGTCAAAACGAGAAAGTCAAGTAGATCAGAAAAGAGGTCGACATCGACGAGACAGGTCGAGATAGACTGGAGAGCTCGACGTGCACACTAAGCATCGAGACAGACCACATAGACCAACTGAAGACCACTCGACATGACCTAGAGATCGAGTAGATACATCGACATCGACATAAGTGAAGACCGTAGAGCCGAAACAGAGACCTCGATATCAAATCACCTGGTCGATATCGAGTGGAATTTGCCACGGTTTGCACATGCTTTAAGGACGCGGATTTGAAGATCTATCCACTAAGCCACGGTTTATCATATCTATTTAGATAGATTATGTCTTAGGGTGTTGCCTTTTTACCCGAAGATATTTATTAGTTATTTAGATATTTACCATAATAAAGATTTATCCTACTTGTTTGGGATAGAATTTTAGATAGAAGTTTTAGTAGGATTAGAACTACTTTCCTTGGCTAGCAAGGATTAGTAGGCTATAAATAAATCCCTAGGGGCTGGTCTTTCATTCGACATTCCACAATACAACAACAATAGCTAGAGAAGTAGAGAGAAGCTTTGGGGTTTGGCGTTTGCGAAAGCCGGCGTTGGATTGTAAAGTTTCAGAGTTTCAATTAATGCAAGTTTCTTCTTTTACATCAATGGTGTTTATTGCAATGAAGTGCGAGTAGTTCCCCAAAGCTTCTAGGGTCGGGGTGAGCCCGACGTTAGGCATGCGTGTTGATGTACATATTTGTAGCTCCTCTTATTGCATCTTTTGACTTCATATTTCATTCGATTTCCAAAGAAAAGGTTCAAAAGAATATAAACTTGTGTAAGAATGGGATAAAATACAAGAAATAGGGTCTGCACAAGTTTTGAGCTAACCATGCAGGAATTCGAGCGAAATCGGAGTCAAAACGGAGAAGCCAAGTGAAGCTGAGCAGACATAGATATCGACCTCCAATGTCGATATCGACCCTCATATCGACCTCAACATAGACATCGAGTGGAGCTGGACAAGTCGAGCAGGAACAGAGACCTCGATATCGACCTCTGGTCTCGATATCGACCCCTTATCTCGACAGAAGATAGACTCAAGTTCGAGATGCGGATTGGAACTATATCTTTAAGGAGGCACGGATTTATCTTACACTTTCAAGATAGATGGCAGCTGAAGACTTAGTTATCTTTTAGCTTTAAGTTTATCAAAATAAAAGACCTATCCCAATTGTCCGGATAGAGTTCATAGTTTAAATAGAAGTTACAATCCTCGGATAGCAAGGATTAGTAGGCTATAAATAAAGCCCTAGGGGGCTGGCATTCAATCATCAAAAAAAATCAACAATCCAATTTCAGAGTTCAATTACATTCAATAGAGTTAGAGAGAAGTTTTAGGGTTTGACGTTTGCGAAAGTTGACGTTGATTTGTAAAGCTTCGGAGTTTATATTTTAAATGCAAGTTTATTTCTTTCAATCAATGATGAGTTCCATGATGAGAAGCGAGTAGTTCCCCAAAGCTCTTAGGGTCGGGGTGAGCCCGACGTTAGCCATGCACGCTTGAGGTAAGTACTTGATGTTGATATCGTTGTGTCTATCTCTCCTCCTACGATTCTATGTTTAGTCCTAATTGAAAGAAAAGGGATTCATGCTAATAACTTGAGTTATAAACATAAAATTGGTAGAGACAATTAGGTTTATTTGCAAGAGTAATCCTAAGAGTTGGTGTACGGCGAAAGCTTGTCCCTCGGGTGAAATAACGCAATTGTCCGTCTTATTTATCTTATCGCATGCATTGGTTAACTTTGTGGTAAACCCTAATCCTAGGAGTTGTTTCTTTTGCATAGTTTAATTCACATAAACCACTGTTATTTCTGTTCATCCCTTCTCATCCATTCTTAAATCTTCGGCCCTTCTTTGCCGACGAAAAACTAACCCACTGCAGGAAGACATCGATATCGACCCCAGATGTCGATATCGACCACTGAGTTCGTCGACAGTTTTCTGAGTCGATGACGATCATCACTGCAGAGGTTGCTGAACATCGATATTGACACCAGACATCGATATCGACCCTACTGTGTCGACTGGCAGTCTTCTGAGCCAGTCGATTTCGTGACTGACATCAATATCGACCCTTTCCAATCGATATCGACCACTTGTTTTTGTCTCTGCAGGTCTTCTGTTGCAGAGAACATCGACAGCCGAGGTCGACATCGAGCACCAAGGTCGAAATCGAGGCTTCTGGTCGACGCAAGACATGAGATTTCCGACGCTACTAGGATCCCGCTGACATCCCTCCTCGTGGATTGATCCTGACTACCCTTCCATTACAACGGGAGGAAGTCTTGTAATTATTTGCATAGGCTAGGAGTTGATTTACATTTATTACATCTTTATTATTTGTAATTACTCGACATATCATCAATCCTCCTGCAACAACACGTGTTTGAGGTAAGTACTTGATGTTGTTATCGTTGTGTCTATATCATCTCATACGATTCTATGTTTAGTCCTTATCGCAAGAAAAGGGATTCATGTTATCAACTTGGGTTATAAACATAAAATTGGTAGATACAATTAGGTTTATTTGCAAAAGTATTCCTAATCGTTTGTGTACGGCGAAAGCTTGTCCCTCGGGTGAGATATCGCAATTGTCCATCTTATTTACCTTACGCAGGCATTGGTTAACGTTGTGGTAAACCTTATCCTTAGGAGTTGCATTTTATATATATTTTATTCATTAAAAATCTGTACTTTCTGTTCATCATTCGAATCCCATCCTATTTGTCTTCGGCCATCTTTGCCAACAACTAACGAACTGCAGGAACTTCTCGAGATCGACCCAATAGGTCGATATCGACCCATCCAATCTACATCGTCGGTCATCTGTGTCGACGTCCATCCTTCCTACCGCTGAGCTCTATATCGAGTAAACAACTCGAGATCGAGTGCCCTGTGTCGACTGGCAGCTTTCTAAGCCAGGTAGACGTGTGCTTCTCACATCAATATTGACACCCATGGTCGATATCGACTTCTCATTTTTGTCTTTGCAGGTCTTCTATTATAGTAGAAAATCGACAGCCCAGGTCGACGTCGAGTACACTACTCGAGATCGAGGCTTCTGGTCGACATCGAAACGTGACTTTCAGGCTCTACTAGGATCCCGCTGACTCGCTTCCTCGAGGATCGAACCTGATTTCCCTACTACCACAGCGGGGAGTCTTGAATATCTTTATACAAGATAAGGGTTGTGTTGGTTTATATTTTAATATATTATTCAATTCAATTCTCCCTCTATCAAATTTTGGTGTCGTTGTCGGGGAAGCAATCAATCGTGCCCTAGTAGTCTTTCTCACGTCTTCCTTTGAGCTGTGCTTTATAGGTGTATGCGATGCGCTGATTGCACACCTGAATTCAAAGGAGTAGATGACTATGAACGTTATCTCCATCTATGGTCTAGAGTGTAAAGAATCATGGCAAACCAAGAGACGCCGGCTCAGCAGATTGAGCGATTAAGGAAGCAACTCGAGGATTTCACCACTAGAGAGGTGGCATAATGAGAGCGTGCTGACAGGGAGGAGGAAGCGAGAAGGCAATATGAAGCCCGAATCAATGCCCTCTCTCAGAATGCCAAGCAATATATGCACCATGTGCTCTAAGTTCCTGAATCGGCCATTCTTATCCCCCACTCTAATTTTGAGATTAAACTTAGCTTCTTAACTGAAATTAGGCAACGTTAATTTGAGGGAACACCTAATGATTTCCCTCTAGAGCATATTAGTATATTCCTCCATTTGTGTGATACTATTGTTGATGGACAAAGCCTTGAATATGTAAAACTAAAGGCTTTTCGTTGGTCTCTTGTAGGGAAAGCACTAGCATGGTTGGAGAGCCTAGACCCAAGATCGCTCCGCACATGGGAAAAAGTCAAGGATGCTTTTCTCAACAAATTTTTTCCCAACATCCAAGATGGCGGTAATACGTCAGAAGATCATGGCTTTCAAATAAAAGCCACACGAGACCCTGGCGCAAGTATAGGAACGATTCAAGGAGCTTCTGAGGTTCTGCTTTACGCACGGGCAACCACCCTACGTCATCCAGAAGATAATCTACAATGCCTTGGACGTAGCAACTAATGAGAGGATCAACACCTACACCTCCTATGGGTATCTTGAGCTCCTACCACAACAAGCTTGGGATACCATAAAGAGGCTAGTAGAATTTGATAATACTTATGGGACTCTTGTGGCCTCCAACTCAAGAGCCGCCCCCTTGATGCCACTCTATGAGCCCTCCAAGGAGATTGATCCCGACGTCAAAGCATAATTCATCCAAGATCAACTCAGGAGGCTTCAAAAATAAGTCAAATTCCTCTCCGTCAACCAACCCTGCACCAAATGCGGCGTCGAGAGGCACATCACCACTGCTTGCCCCCACACGTAGCAAGTAGATCTAGTGGAGATGCCTACCTATATGAGGTTCCTCAAGGACATTCTATCAAAGAAGAGGTCCATACTAGAGATCGCCGGCGAATGCAATTCCATTGAGTTCCTTGAGAAGCGCGGTGATCCAGGCAAGTTTGCGGTAATGGTAGGGGTAGGTAAGAATCAATTCAAAGCCCTATGTGAACTTGGGGCTAGTGTTAGTTTGATGCCCCTATCGATATGTCAACAAGTGGGCGTAGGAGCATTGGAGCCCATCGACGTGAAGCTCTACATGGCAGATAACTCCTCGTGAGACCAACAGGGGTTGTGGATGATGTCCTTGTCAAGGTGGGAAAGTTCTTCATACCCACGGACTTCATCGTGTTGGACATGACGGAAGATCCCATTGTGCCTATCATCCTTGGCAGGCCATTCTTAGCAACAGTGGATGCCAACATCAATGTGAGGTATGACACCCTTACATTCACAATCGACAACGAGGTCATTAAATTTTGCTTCAAACCTACGATGAGCAAGACAAAGCGGCTAGAAGAAGTCGCCCTCTCACCTGCAAAGGAGAAACTTCGCAAATTTTTGTTGGCGAGGATGGAAGCTGCAAGGAGAGTCGAAATTGACTTCACCCAGTCGAAATCGACCAAACTACTCGATATCGACCCCCCTGACTCGATGTCGAGTGAAACTGATGATCAACTGAGTTATCAGGAGCTTAAGTATGGGGTCCCTGATGTCGATGTCGACCATGCCATACCGACGTCGACTACAGAGCTCGAGATCGACCTCACCCTGTCAAGATCGACTGACTCTCAACCTTTGATCGTTGTTTCAGGCCCGAAAAGGTAAGCTCATGTATGACCCCTAACCCTCCTCTGTCCATTGCTGATAATTCAACTAATGGGAGGGTCAAAGCTCCATGATTTGCCCATATTTCCAAAGTTAGGTCAAGAAAGAGAAGGAAAGCACCCAACAGAGAACCTAACGAAGAAGAAGCCTTGGTTGTCGAGCTTAGCTACTATCAAAAGGACCTAGATGATCCAGGAGAAGGCACAAAATTGAAGGGTCCCTACCTTAAAGGGTCGTAAAGCATTGACGAAGAAGTCGGCCTAGCGACTCAAAAATCTAGAGCGTGTACACAAAGCTTTTAAATTTCTGCTTAGATGATTTTTAGGTTTTAAATTTTGGATTTAGGTTTTGAAACTTTGATAATCGTGGCTATATATTTATGAACTAACAAGAATTTCATGTTACAAAGCAAAAGGAATGAAGAAGAAGAAAAGAAGTTTCTCTAGAGGCACTCGATCGGTCGACTAGGCCGGTCGAAATCGACTGCCTAGGGTCGAGCCATCTCTTGGAGTCGACATCGATGACTCAGGAGCAAAAGAGAGCACTCGATATCGAGTAGGCCCCTTGATATCGACACCACCCAGGCGACCCTCGACTTCAACTTCTTCCTCGATATAGACAGATGTAGTCGACATCGACCACCTGACCCGACATCGAATACTGGCATCGACTTAACCTGAAATCGACCTCAATCCGTAGGTTACTCTGTGAGTTTTTCTCTTCACCCTTTTTTTTAATATAGCGAGGACACTGTATATTTTAAGTATGGGGTGGGGATGAAACATGTCTTATGGTCAAATCTTGGCTTTCTTTTCTGCACTGCATTCACGTTTAAAGTTTATACATTTTATTGTTTATGGTCTTAGTCTATTAGTTTATAAAAAAAATACAAAAATAAAAAAAATTGAAAATGTCAAAAAGAACAAAAAAATGCATATTTACCTTTTTAGTTTGTTTTAAACCCTACTTAGATGTCCAATTATAAGAACTCAATAGCTGACTTGATCATGTAAATCCTATGTCATATTTGGATGGTTTAGCCTAAGTCCATAAAATTGTTTTTATGTAGATTGTGAACTTGTGATGAAATTGAGCACATATGATCCTAGGCTAAAAAGCAAAATCCAACAAAATTGTCCTAGTGAGAATTTTGGCCTATAGGGAGAACATTAAAAATCCCTTTGCTTTCTTGAATGTATTTACTCTTCCTATGCATCTCTAAATGTTGTGATAGTTATTCAAAGCCAATACATATATATATATATATATATATATATATATATATATATATATATATATATATATATATATATATATATATATATATATATTTATGTTTATGAGAATTAAATGATGGAGGCATCTTTTAAGCCATTTTATCCTCTCTTTACCTACCCTGCATTATCTCTGCTTGAAGCCAGAACATTAGTCTGAGCCTTATATTGCAAACTCCACAAGATTATCCTTAGCCGAATTGAGCCTGACCCCATTTGGGAATTGAGACTTAGACTGGTTAGAATAATGCATTGTGGAAAGAAAATGCATATGTTTAGTTTCAAGTAAGGATTTATGGGTTGGTACATATTTGCATCTTGTCACACATTGTAAAAGGATTTTTGGCTCCCCATATAAATGCACATATTATTTATATTATTTATTTAATTTTCGTAAAAAAATCCGAAAAAGGGTTATTATATTAGTGCATGAGCCAATTATTCCTTAGTTATTTTATTTCATACAAGATTTATATTTTTGAGAGCATATTAGGTTTGAAAGAAAGGTTGATGAGTTTCATGGAATAATATGTGCATTTATAGTTTGGAAAGCGAATCATTTTAGGAGATATGGTTCGGATAAGTTTGTGTTGAAGTTTAGGAGTCTTGATTCCCAAATTTTATAAGCACCACATAGCCAAATAATTTCATACCCTTTATTTCTTACCAAGCCCCATTACAACCCCGCCGAATGGAGTCTTCTTTGAAATCATGCATTGAGAGAATGTCCTCCTGATGGTTCTTGTTGCATTTACATAATTGGTTGCAAAGTGGATTATTATAAATTGCAATGTTTATGAGTTTGTATATGAAATTGAGTTAAGAGTTGATCTTCATAGCCTAAACACATTGAGAGTTGAGTGAAACACATTATCCCTTTGAGGTTGGATTTAAATATTGCATATGCCTATAGATCGCTCATATATGTGGGATGACGTTAAATTCACTTGCTTTGCTTTTCTACCTTTCATGATGTTGCTTTTGACAAGGGCAAAGGCTTGAAGGGTGTGTTGTAGGTGTTGATTATTGCTTGAGGACAAGCAAGTCTAAGTATGGGGTGTTTTGATGTACATATTTAGAGTCTTTTTATTTGCATATTTTGACTTCATATTTCATTCGATTTCTAAAGTAAAGGTCGAAAATAATGCAAATTTGTGTAGAATGAGCTAACGTGCAAGAAATAGAGTATGCACAAGTTTTGGTCTAAATATGTAGGAATTGGAGCAGAATCGGAGTCAAAACGAGAAAGTCAAGTGGATAAGAAAAGAGGTCAACATTGACCAGACAGGTCGAGATCGACTGAAGAGCTCGACGTGGACACTAAGCATCGAGACAGACCACATAGACCAACTGAAGACCACTCGACATTACCTAGAGATCGAGTAGATACATTGACATTGACATAGCCCCAGAGCTCAACTGAAGTGAAGACCGTCGAGCCGAAACAGAGACCTCGATATAGATTACATATGTAAATTTGGATAGTAATTAGGTTTTGCCTGCGAATGTTGACTAAACCCTAGTTATGAAAAGGTAGAAACAATTAGGTTTTTATGAAAAAGCCTCTATATTCCTAACTGGTGATGAGAAAAGCTTAATCTTTTATGTGATTAAAGTAATAATGTACGCATGGTTACCGTCATGGTAAATCCCTACCTTAGGAGCTTTTAGTTATATTAAACAAAAACCCAAAAAGATTCTATTTTTATTTATTTCCTTTATTTTCTTTCTTTATTTTCAGCGTTCGTTACTGTTTGTGAATCCACTCGATTTCGACCTCTTGAGTCGATATCGACCACCCTGGATCGAGAGATCCCACGTCGACAGTCTTCTGAGTCGACAGGAACCCACTGACCCACTCGAGATCGACTTGTCTAGTCGATATCAAGTGCTTCTGTTCTTTTCTCTTCTCTGCAGTTTTCACAGATCAACGTCAGACACTAGGAATCGACTGCCCCTGTCGATATCGAATCCCCAACTCGATATCGAGGCTACTGGTCGACTTGCGTAGGAACTTTAGAGACTATTCAAGCATCGCTGACCCGCCTCCTCGTGGATCGATCCTGATTCCCTTCCACTACAACGGGAGGAAATCTTGTATTTTATTTGCACAGATAAGGGATTGGTTTGCATCTATATTTATATTTGTTTAAGTCAATTCTTCCTCCCCAAAACTTACATGATAAGTCGAACAACAAAGCGTAGCACAACCAGAATCCACTCAAGCAACTCAATCAACAAGCACCTATGATAATAGTATGAAAGAGATAAAGCACAAGACTACTAGTCATACACACACATACAAGGACCAAGTCCTAAAACCATTTCCAAAATCAATATGATGTTCAACCGGTTCAAACCAATCTCAATCGTTCTCAAAGTGGAAACCTCAAAGGCGAAATCATCCGAATAAGCCAATTCTATAGTACTCAAGTCCATTTCTATTTCCAAATGTCTATCATTTAATCATGTTTTAAGAATCTCGGCACTTGAAACAAAGCTTTCAAAACATTTTCCAAGGCTTCAATCCGACTTTTCAAATTCCGTCAAAATCCCCTTTTTAATATTAAAACAATCATTAATATTTCAAAATCCCATTTTCTGAAATCAACCTCAACTCAAATCCGCTTAAAAAATCGAAAGAAAAAACCAACAACTCAAGCCAAAAGAGTCAAGGAGCAGCTAAGCCAAAGCTTATGGGGTGGTTTTCGTGGCGGCGAGAGGGCCATTTGCGGCCACAAAAGCCATCCCAGTGCTCCCGTGAGAAGGCGCTCGATGGCCGCGAAGCAGGGTTTTCGCCGTGGTGAAACCATGGTCGCCGCGGTGAGATTCGAACCTATTTGCTCGTTTTTGCTTCAAATCTTATTTGTTTTGCCTTGATTCAAAACCATTTTAACCCAAACTTATTTCAAAACATTTATAACATAAAAACAACACCAAACAACCATATATGACTCAAACGACGACTAGAGGGGAGAGCGGAAGAGGGATTACCTAGCCTTCTTGAGGCTTCTTCAAAAACCTTGGGAAAAGTTGTTCCTTGTGCTCCGATTCAACTAGATTTTGCTACGCGAGGCCTAGGAGGAACAGATCTTGGTTAAAAGAGGACCTTTACGAAGTTCTAGATCTAAAACGACAGGATGGGAGGAGGAGAGTTTACCTTGCTCAAAAATAGGGGAAGTGGAAGAAATGAGATCGAATCCACTTCACAAGGAGTTAGATATGACATTTCGTGACCTTTGGAGATAGAGGAGAGAGTAAGGAACAAGCGAGAATAAATGGGTAAGAGAAAGGATTTAAAACGAGGGAGAACGAGTCGATTTACCCAACCAACGACGGAACTGGGCTCAAAGTCGTGGCAGAGATATGGGGCTCTAGCGGCCGCAAGGATGAGTTTCTTCTTCTGGTCTCAGATCTCGAGGCGGCGAGGATGAACTTGCGGTGGCGAAATGGATAGAAACATGGTTTTTCAATGGGATTTGCTTTTCGACTCCGATTTTTGGGTTTGATCTTTGATAGGAGGTCTTCTTGACGGTTTTAGGGCTATTTGGTGGTGGAGAAACAAGAAATGTAGAGTGGAGAGTGAGAGAGATGGATTGAAGAGGTGAAAATTTGAAAACTTGGATTTTTAGGATTTTAGATTTTTTAAATAGATGATGAAGATAGAGAGAGGATGGAGGCTAAGCTAGACTCAGATTTTCAGAATGATTTTATGGGGAATTTTGGGGATTCATGCTTCCTATAAATAGTGGCACCTTAGGGTTTTATGGAGGTAAGGACAAAACACTTAAGATATGATGCTAGTGGGAAGGAGGAGAGAGAGTGAGTGGGAGAGAGGAGAGGGACGGCTGGAGAGAGAGAGGGAGATTCCGCTCATCCGACCTTAAGTCTCGATTACCTATCCCGAAATCCGACTCGAGTTTAAATCCATTTCAAATGACTCACAAGACTCCATGTTTTAATTTCAAATAATAGAGGAATTTAGCTCGACAATCTATGTTTTAAAACATGCCAGGATGATTTCCAAAGACTTTTCATTTTTAGAAATGCGCTCGGGGACGGGTTTTTCGAAACTTTCCAATTTTAGCAATTAATTACTTATTTAAAATTCCAGTCTTTACATAAATGAAATTATTCAACTAAATATGAAAGATTATGCATTATCTGGCGTCATTTGTTGGGGGATATGTAATCGTATATGTGGTATGGTTGGTATCGATGACATAATTATTCTACTACATATGAATGATTATTTGATTGTATATAGAGTCTTATGTGTGACGAATAACATCAAAAAAATTCATCACACATGAGTATAACTAGACAACTAAACGGATATATACAAGTGAATAATCAATCCTATACGACCGAATAGACATTCATATACCACTGAATACTCATCTATTCTACCAAATAATGTTGTTTTCGTTTGCCAAAAATATTTAACTATCCTACCGAATAGTGTTTTAAAACTGAATGAATAAAAATTGACTGAAGTTGGTACACACGTTCATTACAACATGAGTATAACTAACCTACTAAACATACATATACGAGTCAATAATCACTCATGTACTATCGAATAATCATTCTAATAGGACCGAATAATCAACTGGTTTTTAATTAAATAAAAAAAGATGGACCCCACTCCTCCAAATGTGTGAGTGCATGTGCCCGCTTTACCAATTTGGGCATAAAATAGGCGAGCCCCACTGCATTTCACTTAAAGAAAAAGGTAAATGTCCCAAATTATCACTACCATCCATTTCCTCCCCATCAACAGCCCAGATTTAAGTAAATGTTACACCGTAAGGGTTGAGTACACCTGGACCCCTCTCTCTTTCTCTCTCTCTGTTTGTGTGTGTGGGTATGTGTATCATTAACTAGGGTAGATTTTTTTTTGCATATATGTATACTTTTTCATAGAGCTTGAGGAGCCAACAATGGACTTGCAGGAGCATAATTAAACTTATTTGATTTGACTGTTTTTTTTCCACATGATTCAAACCTTTACTCATGACACCCTTTTTTATCGTAGGATCGGTGGCTTTTCTCCAAAACAAAATACTTTGGTCTAAGAACCAATTATGTTTTAGAACTATTAGACCATGTTTAAAATGGATTGGAAAAGGCTTGCTATAGTGAGCTAGGGCCGACCTACGCTTGCCTTGGCCAAGGTGTGGAAAGAGTCCCTTATATCTATATATATATATATATATATATATATATATATATATAGAACAGCCGTTGATAGGAAGAAGATGGATGATGAAGGTAATTTGGGATATTTACCTTTTTATTTAATTAAAATATAGTGAAACCTACCTATTTTATGCACGCTCAAACTGCTTAAGCATGTGCATGTAGTCACACATTTGGAGTGGTGGGACCTAACTTGTTTTAGTTAATTAAAAATCAGTTGATTATTTAGTCCTGTTGGAATGACTATTCACTAGTATATGAGTGATTATTCACTGGTATATGTACGTTTGTTTAATAGGTTTATTGTTCTCATGTTGTAATGAACGTGTGTACCCACTCCCGTTACCCATCAACAATTCAGATTTACGTACATGATACACTATAAGGATGCAGGTGTACACCTGAATCCCTCTCTCTCTATGTGTGTGTGTGGGGTGTGGGGGTCTGTGTATCCTTAACTAGGGTAGATTTTTGTGCATATATGTGTACTTTTCCCTATAGCTTGAGGAGCCAAGAAAGGCCTTGCAGGAGAATAATTAAACTTATTTGATTTTTCAGTTCTTTTTTTTTTGCACACAATCCAATTGACTCTCTCATCATCTTATCCTAGATCAAACCTAAGCTTTGCTCATGACACCCCTTTGTATCGTAGGTTTGGTGGTTTTTCTCCAAAACAAAATACTTTGGTCTAAGAAACAGTTATATTTTCGAACTATTAGAGTACAATGTTTAAAATGGCCATGAAAAGGCGGGCTACAGTGAGCTAGGGACCAGCCTACGCTTGCCTTGGACAAGGTGCCTATGGTGTAGAAAGAACAAAACTTACTCTTCTTATGGTGTGAAATTAAACTTATATATATATAGATGTTGATGTGAAGAAGATGGATGATGGAGATAATTTTGGATATTTACCTTTTTATTTAATCAAAATATAGTGGGGTCCACCTATTTTAGAGTGGTGGACCTACCTTGTTTTATTTAATTAAAAAGCAGTTGATTATTTGGTTTTGTTGGAATGATTATTCATTAGTATTTGAGTGGTTGTTCACTCGTATATCTATGTTTAATAGGTTAGTTGTACTCGTGTTGTAATGAAAGTTTGTACCCACACCAGTTAATTTTTATTCATTTAGTTTTGAAACATTATTCTGTAGAGTAGTTATATATTTTGGGAAAACAGAAACAACATTATTCGGTAAAATAAGTGAGTCTTCGTTGGTATATCAATGATTATTTAGTCGGATATGAGTGATTATTCAGTCGTATATGTCTGTTTAGTTTTGTAGTTATACTCGTGTGTGAATGGGGTTGTCAATTATTCGATGAAATCTGATTCATTATTCATCAGTATGTGGTAAATTAGATGTGGGAAGCAATTGCCTCTACACTCCTAGTTACGGAATACAATGTATTTAAATGAAATTATTCAACTAAATATGAAGGATTTATGCATTATCTGGCGTCATTTGTTGGGGCATATGTAATCGTATATGTGGTATGGTTGGTATCATTGATATAATTATTTAACTACATATGAATGATTATTCGATTGTATATGGAGTCTTATGTGTGATGAATAACATAAAAAAAATCCATCACACATGAGTATAACTAGACAACTAAACGGACATATACAAGTGAATAATCACTCATATACGACCGAATAGTCATTCATATACCAATGAATACTCACCTATTCTATCGAATAATGTTGTTACTGTTTGCCAAAAATATTTAACTATCCTACCGAATAGTGTTTTAAAACTGAATGAATAAAAATTCACTGAAGTTGGTACACACGTTCATTACAACACGAGTATAACTAACCTACTAAACATACATATATGAGTTAATAATCACTCATGCACTATCGAATAATCATTCTAACAGGACTGAATAATCAACTGGTTTTTAATTAAATAAAAAAAGATGGACCCCACTCCTCCAAATGTGTGACTGCATGCGCCCGCTTTAGCAATTTGGGCGTAAAATAGGCAAGCCCCACTGCATTTTAATTAAATAAAAAGGTAAATGTCCTAGATTATCACCACCATCCATCTCTCTATGTTTGTGTGTGTGGGTATATGTTTGTGTGTGTGGGTATGTCTATTGTTAACTAGGGTGGATTTTTTTGCATATATGTATACTTTTTCCTAGAGATTGAGGAGCCAACAAGGGACTTGTAGGAGCATAATTAATCTTATTTGATTTGATTGTTTTTTTTTCCACATGATCCAATTGACTCTCTTAGTATCTTATCCTAGATCAAACCTAACATTTACTAATGACACCCTTTTGTATATTAGGTTTGGTGGGTTTTCTCCAAAACAAAATACTTTGGTCTAAGAACCAATTATGTTTTGATCTATTAGACAACGTTTAAAATGGTAAGGAAAATGCGTGCTATAGTGCGCTGAGGACCAGCCTACACTCGCCTTGGCAAGGCGCCTATGGTGTGGAAAGACACTACATAGACATTATGAAACATACTCTTCTTATTGCATTTGATTTTAATTTTATTTACACTTCATATTTTATTCACGCACTTTATAACATTATTTATTTATTTTATATTCTTATTTACACACTTTAATATTATCTACAAGTATTTTATTCCGTAACATTTAGTAATATTATATACGCACTTTAAAATATTTTTTGCGAACTTTATAATGTTATTCTTGTACTTTACAATCATATCCTAGCACTAAGATCTATAAGTTCAAGTAGGAAAGAGCGTCTAGGCAAATTGTTATTCAGGAGGTTGGTGGTTCGACTCCACCTAGATCTATTCATGCACTTGAGAGTGTCATACATTCCCTTTATAATTTCATTTATAGATTTTATAATCTTATTTATACACTTTATATTTTATAAAGGAAGAAGTACACACTTATTAATATTAGTTATGCACTTTATTATATTATTCTTGTACTTTATAATCTAATTTGTGCACTTTAAAATATTATTCTTGAACTTTTCATTCATAACAATAAGGGTTTTCTAAATTTCTATTTCAGAAGTGTACTTGGTCTTTTGAGTTCTTTATATATATATATATAGGGTTTGGTTCAAGAGTACACATCCCTTATAGTATACCTTGTGCACAAATAATAGCCATTGATCTTAGTGGATCGGATTGCCTTGATTAAAAGTAATTTTTTTATTTTGGTTTAATTTATTGTGGGACCCAATTGTAAAAAACATTCCCCACCCTTTGAATTGTGCGTGCTGTGTACCTCCCAAGTCCCCCTTCTTGTTTTTTTTAAACTTTTTTTTTGTTGGTTCGCAACTTTTTTCTTTTTTTTTCTTTTTTTTTCTAGGTTCGTTGGTGCGACCTAATTGTCTGATTTCGTTCATTTTAAAAATTTCGCAATTCTATCGAATAATGTTTCATATGCTACCGAATAATTTTATGTTATCTTTTTCCATCCAATTAAGAACAAAAATTACCAATTCCACTGAATAGTTTATCACAAGCTATCGAATAATGTTTTATTTTTTTGTTCATTAATTTCAGATAAAAGAAATCTCAAATCCCTAAACAATACTTATGATTTATACGAATAATGCTTCATATTTTACCGCATAATATTTTATATTTCACTAAATAATATTTAGTTGAGTAGTTATACTCGTACGATGAAGGTTTTTTAGGTTGTTTGTCAAACTGAACATTCCATATACGGACGAATAATGAATCATATTTCACTAAATAATTGACCAATTCATTACCAATAGTAAACAAAATTCGACACATATGTCTGAATAATTGACGAATAATGAATCAAATTATGCATCTCGAAAACCCTGCACTAAATTTGACACACATGTTTCATTTAGTTTATATAAAAAAATTTAATTTCATTGAATAATTTGTCACATGCTACCGAATAATGTTTTTTTTGTCAATCACTTTCACCTAAAAGAAATCTCAAATCCCTAAACAATACTTACAATTAATACGAATAATGTTTCATATTTCACCAAATAATGTATTTCACCGAATAATGTGGGACATTATTTGGTTATTGTTTGTCAAACCGAATACTCCATATTTGTGCGAATAATGAATCAGATTTCACCGAATAATTTACCGACTCATTATCACTAGTAACCAAAATTCGACAAATACGTCTGAATAATCGATGAATAAAAATCAAAATCTACCGTTGTCTAATGGAGAGCATTAATCCTCTGTTGTTGCATTTTTTTCATGTAAGAATTTATAAGCAGTGAACTTTAAAGAAAGGAACAATGGCAGATGAATCAAAACACACTCATATAGCCAAATATATCTTTGAACAAAGGGTACAAGTCTACACCGATAAACAAAATTGGAGTAAATGAAGTACTTTCTCATATCTTACTTCTCCGATGAGTTGGGGCCCCTTTTCTTGCCGAATCCAACAACTGAAACCACAATCCCCCAAACAAATGAATACAAGTCCGAATTCGACATTCAATTTTAGGAAAACACACATGAATCGGAGAGCTAGATTTAGATGCCGGTGGTGACGAAGTGACGGTTCGACTGGATGTGCTTGTGGGTGCGTCCACGGGGCTGCTTCGTCTTGTCCTTCTTGGCGACCTTCGGTGTTTGGCCTCTCACCTTAGATGAAGGACGCCGCTTTCGACATCGCCTCCTCCGCCGCTTTTAAAATTGCCTCCTTCGCCGCTTTCGAATCGCCTTCGAGATCCCCTTCCTCGGTCGTCGGCCTTCGAGATACCCTTCCTCTGTCATCGGCCTTCGAGATACCCTTCAAATCGCCGCCGCCGCTTTCGAAATCGTCTCCTCGACCGCTTTCGAAATCACCAATCCATAGCACCAAAGAACAGGAAGGGAGAAGCCAATCGTCCCTCGGTCCCTGGCTCCGACGGCAAGCCAATCGACTCCTCATCCGCCACCGTCTCACTCTCAATCGCCGCTATCCGTTGAAGAAGCTCCGTCCATTGAAGAAGAAGCATCGTTTGTTGTGGTTTGAGAGTTTGAAGAAGAAGCCTTTTTTATCGTACCACCACGCGCACTCATTTGGAGATTTTGGCTGATTATGCATGCGGGTCCCACGTCTAATTAATAAAAAAATCAAAAACTCATTTTAATCTAGGCCGCTCATTCAATTTAGATCAAAGGTCCATAATTGTGCATAATGTATACCTTAAGAGGTGTGCACAAAAGATCCATACTATATATATATATATATATATATATATATATATATATATATATATATATATATATAAAGTCTTCTAACTTTCATTGAAATTGCGTTGGGTTATAAACCAAGTTATAATAAAGTCTATCAAACTTCTACTATGTTTATTTGAATGTGAAGAGATAAAGTGTCATAGTTCACCTCGTCAAAGAAATTCCCACACAAAAGCTAGTATAGCGATAAATACAGGGTCGAACCTATTGGGAAATCTAAGATTCAAGGTATTTTAGCCGCTATTAAGTAACAAAAGTGGGAAATTAAACTAATGTGAGTGCAAATAAAATAACAAAGCATAAAGTAAAGGTTTTAGAATCAATTCAATGGAGAAAAAATGTTCCACCTATGCATTCTTCGACATTGGTTGGCTTATTGGTCTTAGACTTAAAATCAAGTTGGCATATTTCCTTTCATATATATATTCCTCACATCTTAGTATATGTAAATGAAAACACAACAAGTGAATTTACCCCATACACCTTTATGTAACCAAAGCACGACAAAGATTTAGCATAAAGATAACACAAGTTCCTAAGAATCTAGGCATATGAATAACACCAAGTTAAGGAAGGTAAACCGATGTTTAACACACATGTCAAATTTCCTGATGGTTTGTATTAAGATAAGCCATGAAAAAGAACCTACCTCTTTGAGAAACTCATAGTCTATAAAAGAAGTATCATGTTCAACATTAAAGGACTCTTCTTTCTTCAAAGCATCTATTCATGATGGTTAATTTTATGCACACCAATAAAAAAATATAGCTTGAAAGGTCAACTTGGGGTAATGGAGAAAATCTTCGAGAATCTTCGTCGGCGGGCACTGATCAGGCACGGCTGGCGCTGATCTCTGCAGTGACGCTTTTTCTCTTCTTCTTTTCTTGTCTTGCTCGTTTCTCCTCCCGTCTTCTTCCTTGATCCTTCCTTATGCAATGTAGGTATCACTATGTATTTATAGTTTGAGGGTTTTCACATCTAAATTGTTTAATATGAAGATATCATAACTTAGCTCATATTATACATTTTGATCAATGTTGCTGCATTGTCCTTAGATTGTTGAGAAATGGCTTTTATATCCTTTGCTCACTCTTTTGTCTTCTTCTGTAATAAGGGATAAATGTCCCATGTGCTTGGCACATGCTCCCTACATTGCACCATATATAAGACAATGTTTTGCTCCTCCAAAGGTAGGGTTTTCTGGATTAGAGCCGCCCATCATGAAGGCATCAATGCCATTTACAGCTTCTTCATATTCTGTGCAAAAGCTTTGATTGTTCTTGATGATTTTCAGCTTTATTCACATAAATTGATCTTGTTTAGCTTCTGAGCAAAGGTATTTTCATATGGTATCAGAGCTTCAGCTCGAATCTAGGATATTTAGCTTGGTTTTTCAAGCTTTTAATTGCTTATGTTTACTATAAGTGGAAGCTCAAATCCTGCAGACAGAAACCTTGAAGACATGGTTACACAAGGTAATCTCAGTGATCCTTTATTCTTGTCAAACTCGGATCATCCGGGTGCTCAACTTATTGCTATACCCTTTGATGGAACTAACTACATGACATGAAGCCGAGGTGTCATGATGGCACTTGGTGCCAAATGTAAAATTGGCTTCATAAATGGCTCATGTGCTAAACCTGTTGTTGGGAATGTTGATCTAGAAAGATGGATCAAGGCAGATTATATGGTGAGATGTTGGCTTTTAAATTCAATGACGAAGAGTGTGGCTGAAGGGTTCATGTTTGTGGACTCATATAAGAACTTGTGGGATGAAATTGTGGAGAGATTTGGTCAATCTAATGCACCCCTTATCTTTCAGATAAAGAAGAAGTTGGGTAATGTGGTGCAAGGAAACAAGACTATAGCTGATTTATATAATGTGTTTAAGAGATATTGGGATGAGTTGTAGGTTTTGGAAAGTGTCCCTAAATACTTGTGTGGAGCTTAGGCTAACTGTACTTGTGATTTGAAGAAGAGGATTGCTGAGATTGAATCTCGTAATAGGCTCATGCAGTTCTTAGTCAGTTTGAATGAAAATTATGATGCTGCAAGAAATTCTATTTTGGATACAAACCCTTCGCATAGCATCAACAAGGCATATTACATCTTACAGCAGGTGGAGAGAGGAAATGAGGCATCAAATGGTACTTTTGGATCTCAAGAAATCAGTGTTGACTCTAGTGTTTTGGCTGCCAATAGAGGTGGAAATAGCTTTCAGTATAAAGCTGTTGGCATTAACAATCCAAGCTTCAAGAAAGTGCTCTTATTGCCAGATGAAGGGACACTTGGCTGAGAAATGTTTCAAGCTTCATGGCATACCTGATTGGTTTAAAGAGCTGAAAGAAAAAGAGAGAAATGGGCTTGTTAACAAAGGATCTGCAAATGTGGCAGGATCAATGGGATCTCAGACACAAAGTAGTCCATTAGATGATGATTGATGTTCGCTAAATTGACCATGTTTTATGCTTACTTTTACCACAATTTCTATCTTATATTTGCACCAAGGGTTGGGAATGCATTGAAAATGTGTAGTTATGCTTAATATTGCAAGATATGGTGTCTACAAAAATTTTGGTGTGATTTTCAGATATTTAGAGTTAATTTGGAGAAGTTTGGATGCACTTTGGAGCTTAAAGGAAAACCATGGAGGCATAGGAGAAGCCAAGGAAGAGCATATGATGGTGCAGCTGGAGAAAACACCTATTTTCTCCCAACATCATTTTGAATCAAGTTCTTGTGCCTTCATGAGAGTTTTATTTCTTGAAAAGTGCTTTCCAACGCATATTCATATGCATCAATCCGACGAACGAGCACTCGGGAAAGTGCGTTTCAAGATGGAGCAGAATGTTGAAAAAGCTGAAAGCAGTGCTCGACGTCAACCTACTCACTCGACATCGACTGGATTAAGGCCCCAGAAACCAAGTACTAGACACATGGAGAAAGTCAAGCTACTGGAGGAGTGCTTGACACAACCATAGATCGACCAGACTGGTCGACATCGAGTGAAGAGGCCGACATTGACCTAAGAGATCAACATCGAGTGGAGTGATCGATGTCGACAGAGCATAAAGAGTGACCGAGGTCGAGTGAAATCAACAGAAATCGAGCTGAAGAAGGAAGCACTCGACATCGAAAGCAGTAGTCGATGTCGACTGGACCTGATGACAGTAGCAGATGAAATCGAGCAATCCGAATTGAAGGAGATAGATAGAGCCACGTTTTAATATCTTTTATTGATAGATTTAATCCTTATGGGTGATTCCTATCTACCCTATGGATATAGTTTAGTTTCTTATTAATGTTTTATCCTTTACATCATTAGATAGAATTTATTCATACAAGTTTTACTAGGATTAGGACTCCATCTTCTAGGCTAGCTAGGAGTTGTAAGCCTAAAAATAAAGCCCATGGGGGCTGGCTTTAGGATTCAATTAAATTCATCCAACACACAAACAATCTACATTCAATTTAGAGTTTTCTTTTAGGGTCGGGGTGAGCCCGGCGTTAGCCATGCATGCTTAGGATATGAGTTTTGATGTTGCTATTGTTATGTCTTGATCATCTTCTACCATTGGTCGAAACAATTAAAAGGTAGAGACACCTAGGTTTGACGGCGTGAGCCAACCTTTGATGAGAAAGTGTAATTGTCCGTCTTACTCTATCATTTGCATGAGTGGTTAACGTTGTGGTGATCCCTAGTCCTAGGAGGTAGTTTTTCCTTTTATCTTTTAACTTTATTTTTATTTTTTGCTTTTATCGTTCGTTGAGTCATCAAAAAACTCAACAACCTTTATTTTTTCTGTCCACATCTTCCTTTCCATCTTTTTATTCTTCGGTCGTTCATTGCTGATGATTACTTACTCTTAGAGTGGTCAAGATCAACCCAGATCTCGATATTGACTGCATCATATTGGTCAACATCTTTTTGTGTCAACTGCTTTTGATAGATCGACGATCTTCTGTGTCAATCGATCTCTGCTACTAACTCGACGTTGAGTGCACTGCCGACATCGACTGCCTTCTGTTTGTGATTATAGGAACAACAAAACTCGAGATCGACTGCTACACTTGAGATCAACTGAATAGGTCGACATCGAGAGCTCCTGGTCGACTTCTGCAGAACGTTTGCGCAATCACTTAGAATCCGCTGACACGTTTCCTCGTGGATCGATCTTGACCCTTCCACTGCAGCGGGGGAGTCTTGTATTCATTTGATAGGCTTGAGATGATTTCGTGGTTCATATTTTATATATTTTTATAATCAATTCTCCCCTACATCAAATGCAGAGGGAACTATTGATGCAGCCATGGTGAATGTAGTATACCAAGAAGTGCTCAGGAAGATGAGAGGAAACAATCAGAGTGATAGCAGCAGTGGCTCTTTTGCCAACTTTGCAGGTATGTTTCCTCTAACCAATGTTAATAGTGCTTTGAAAGAAAAAACTTCTGTTGAATGGATAATAGATACCAGGGCAACTGATCACATGATAGCTGACTCTCATGTGTTGTTCAATAAAGAAAAGCTTGATAGGCCTATTCATATAGGGCTACTTGATGGCTCTATTAAAACAGTTTCTGAAATGGGAAAGATGCAACTGACAAAGCCCTTCTTAAGTGATGTGTTACTTTTTCCTGATTTCAAACACAGATTATTGTCAGTTGGAAAGATTCTTGATTAAACTGATTATATTGCTATATTCACCAGATCTCATTGCTATTTCCAAGACCCTAGATCTAGAAAGGTGCTACTGCCTGGAGTCAAGAAGCATGGCCTTTACAAAGTTTACTCAGAGTTTCCAAGTATCAGTGGAGATGATGATAGTATGACGAGAAGTTGTAATAAAGCTAGTATAAGCTTAGAGATAGCTCATGCCAAACTTGGTCATAGTTCCATTTGTAAGTTAAAACATTTGAAAATGTTTAGTTCTTCATGTTTGAATAAATTCCATTGTGAATCATGTTCTTTATCAAAGCATCATAGGCTTCCATTTCAAAGAAGCCTGAATATTGTCAGTAAGCCTTTGGAGTTAATACACATGGATTTATGGGGTCCATATAAGTTTGTCACTTACAATAGATATTCTTATTTCATTATAATTCTTGATGATTGTACTAGAGTTACTTGGACTTTTTACTCAAGAGCAAAATGCAGGTGTTCAAAGCAGTGAATGATTTCTTGATTTATGTTGGAATCAGTTTGAATGTTCAGTTAAAATGTGAGAACAAATAATGGGACTGAATTTATGTAGAGGCAATGCACTGAGTTATTTTCTACTAAAGGGATTCTTCATCAAAGATCAGTTCCCTATACTCCTCAGCAAAATGGGAGAGTAGAAAGAAAACATAGGCACTTGGTAGAGACACTAAGGTGTTTGAGGATACATCTTGGGCTACCTTTGAAATTTTGGGTGAATGTTTATTGACGGTCACTCATCTCATAAATAAGATGTGTACTGAAGTCTTGAATTGGATGACTCCTCATGAAAAGTTATTCAATAAGCCAGCAACTTATGATGACTTAAGAGTGATTGGTAGCTTATGTTATGCTCCTGTGCCACATGACAATAAAGACAAGATGAAGCCTAGAGCTAAAAGGTGTGTGATGTTGGAATATCCTTTTGGTCAAAAAGGATATAAATTGTGGGATTTAGAATAAAGAGTTGTATTTGTCAGAAGAGATGTGAATTTCAAGGAAGATGTCTTTCCTTTTAAGGATAAAGTGGAGAGTGTTGATAAGGAGCAATTTCAAGACAACCTTAGGTTGCCTCTAGTGAATCCAGCTTCTGATGGTGATTTTACACCTCAGCAACCATTAGATATGTCAGTGTCTTATTCACCTCCACCAGCAATGCATACATCAGGTGACTCTAGTCATTCCTTCATTCCCTCTCAAGTAGCAGACTCATTGGTCTCAGATGGGAATACTAGCCAAATGACAACTGAGATACTGTAGGACACTTATGTGTTTCTAACTTTAAGAAGATCCACTCGTGAACACATTGCACCTAGAAGGCTTGAAGACTATATTTGCAGAAATGAGAGGCAAGGGAATTATATATCTCGGTCTTTTCTTGCTGAATGCCTTGGAGAAAAAATTAATTATGACAGTGAGTTAGTGAACTCTTTTGCTTGTATGGCAGCTGAGCTTGAGC
The DNA here is from genome assembly GCA_963922045.1 of Persicaria maculosa. Lineage (NCBI taxonomy): Eukaryota > Viridiplantae > Streptophyta > Magnoliopsida > Caryophyllales > Polygonaceae > Persicaria > Persicaria maculosa. The sequence goes on from OY998271.1 coordinate 43,407,653, forward strand.
CTTTTACATATAAGCAAGCAGCACAACATCTTAAATGGATGGAAGCCATGAATATAGAGCTGCAGACTTTAGAAAGGAATGGAAATTGGGAGCTGATATAGATTACTGTTGGACACAAGTCCATTTGCAGTAAGTGGGTTTACAAAATCAAGTATAGATCTGATGGCACCATATAAACATAGAAAGCAAGATTGGTGGCAAAAGGATACAATCAGATCAAGGGGAAGGATTACAAACACACCTTCTCACTAGTAGCTAAATTCTCCAATGTGAGAATTTGGATTGTTGTTGCAACCATGAGAAATTTGCATTTGTATCAGCTTGATGTGAATAATGCTTTCCTTCATGGAAAGTTGGAAGAGGAAGTTTATATGGAGCCCCCAGAGGTCTATATTACAGACAAACTTGGCCAACTAAGCAGGCTAAAGAAATCCATTTATGGATTGAAACAAGCCTCTAGGCAGTGGAATACTAAGTGATGCATATTCTTGATGAGTTTGGGCTTTCATCAATCATTTGAGGATTACTCTCTATTTACTAAAGATGTTCCAGCTGGCATTGTTGTGGCATTAGTATATGTGGATGAACTCTAATGGAGATGATGAGATAGTGATCAAACAGACTAAGGAGGCTTTGCACAAAGCTTTCACCATTAAAGACCTTAGGAAGGCCATATAATTCCTAGGTCTAGAAATTTTACATGACAGAGGTGGTACTTTGCTTCATCAGAGAAAGTATGTTCTTGACATACTAGCTAGAAGATTGTCAAATGACGGATTGTAAAGCAATTGCTTTCCCTTTTCCAAGAGGCTTAAAATTGTCCACTGGCTCTAGGCAAATCATGGATGATCCAGATAAATACAGGAGACTTATAAAGAGAATGTTATTTTTGAATCTGTCTAGGCCAGATATTTCTTATGCAGTTTAGCATCTTAGCCAGCTCAAGGTTGATCCAAGACAACCTCATTTTGATACAGTAATTCATGTTGTGAGATACTTGAAGGGTACAATATCAACTGAATTGCATTATCCTAAAGATTCATCTATGAGATTGAGTGCTTTCTGTGATGCTGATTGGGGCTCTTGTCAATTTAGTGCAAGATCTGTTACAGGGTAATGTGTATTTTTTTGGAGGATCTTTAGTTTCATGGAAAACTAAGAAGCAAGTGACTTTGTCAAAGTCTTCTGCAGATCGACGCTGTGTACAGAAGTATGTCAACCACTCCTAAAGAACCCTATTTTCCATGAGAGAACAAAACACCTCAAGAAAGATTGTCATTATGTTCGTGAGAAGTTGCAAGAGGGCTTGATTCATCCTCAACATGTCAGAACTGGAGTTCAGCTTGCAGATGTGCTTACTAAGCCACTTGGGGAGAAGCAACATATGAAGATATCATAACTTAGCTCATATTATACATTTTCATCAATGTTGTTGCACTGTCCTTAGATTGCTGATAAATGGCTTTTATATCATTTGCTCACTCTTTTGTCTTCTTCTGTAATAAGGGACAATTGTCCCATGTGCTTGACACATGCTCTCCACATTACACCATATATATGACAATGTTTTACTCCCCAAAAGGTAGGGTTTTGAGGATTCGAGCCGCCCATCATGAATGCATCAATGTCATTTACAGCTTCTTCATATTCTGTGCAAAAGCTTTGATTGTTCTTGATGATTTTCAGCTTTACTCACATAAATTGATCTTGTTTAGCTTCTGAGCAAAGGTATTTTCATATTTAACATGCATGTTTTTTATTCGGTCTATAATTCGTGTTTTGTGTTTTGTTTTTGTGTTTTAGAACGAGGGTTGGGACTTTTATTTCTAAAATGAAAAAAAAATATCATAAATTTGAGATTATAGGAAAGTGGGGGGGAGAGGGATGGGACAAATGCCTCGAGTACGTATGATCGAACAATGGTCGACATAAGGAAAGCAGGCAAAAAAAAAACATCAGAGACGAGTTGCCACCTAGCCATAATAAAGGCTAGGTGGCAACGACAATAACATGAACAACAATCTTTAAGATCGAAGAACACTTGTCTTGCAAAATCAATAAACATCAGAGACGAGTTGCTTAAATTTTAATGAAGAGTCATAATCAGTGTGAATTAATATGTGAATGATAATAAATCTCTAAATCAATTAGGTGGAGTGATTAACACCTTTAAGCATACCCCGTATTATTAAGCATGCATAGAAGTATAGAACTAACCATTTAAGATGAAGATCTTTCAACTGTCAAAAATGATGTCTTAATTATAATGTATCTTTAAAAATATACTTTATCCGCTAATCAAAAGATGTTATTTACTATTCACGCATCATTTTTAAAATAATAATTAAATCTACATTAAATATCAACCTTCTTATATATATATTTTTTTAATTTTTAATTTTTTATGGTATGTGAGAAATTAAAAAAAATCAAAGTAAATATATATACACAAAGATTATAAATATATCACTCTTGTTACAAATCTATACTACATTTATAACGACTAGATCGATCAAAATGATCATTATTGTGCAGCAAATTCCGAATGTAGTCCATAGACATCGTCCAACCAGATAACTAGAGTGTTTATTAAGGGAAGGCGATCGAATATACAGTATGTCTTTAAAATAGTTTAAAGTTTTGTATTTAATGCGTTCGATATATAGCCCGAACAAAATGCAATTATTGAACAGCATAACATACTTTCACATGCATATATTATTACTATTATCGATCATCTTTAATTAAATTCCACCTAAAATATAAAAAGATGCATCAAGAAATTAGCTACCTAAATAATATTTGGTGGGTTTGTAATTTGTACCCATGGATCGATATATTAATTAATGTGTATATTTTAAGGATACTATTTTAATTTTCCGTTAGAGACATGTATTATAGATATATATAGGGTGTGGTTCCGGTGTACACATCTCTTAGGGTGTACATTGTACACAAAATATTATTCGGTGAAATGTGAAACATTATTCGGTGAAATTTGAAGCGTTATTCGTAAAAATTATAAGTATTTTTTAGGGAATTGAGGTCTCTTTTATTTGAAATAGATGAATAAAAAAACTAAACATTATTCGGTAGAATGTTACAAATTATTCAGTGGAATTGGGACGTTTTTATTTGAACTGAACGGAAAAAAAACATACCATTAGTAGGAAGAATGTTTCAGATTTCACCGAATAATGTTTCAAATTTCACCGAATAATGTTTTACATTTCACCGAATAATATTCTATTTACAATGTACACCCTAAGGGCGCGCGCACACACACACACACATATATATATATGTGTGTGTGTGTGTGTGTACGAGGGAGGGTTCAACTGAGAAGTAACGAGTTCTGTGAGAAGGTGAGAAACACTAATACTCACACACTTTCCCTCCTCATTAGATTCAGATTCAACGATCGAACGTTGCTACAATCAAGTGATGCCTCAGCGTCTCCTCCTCCGTGAATCCCACCGGAAAACGACAAGCCTTCATTCTTCATCATCTTCGCAGTCGACTTCAAGTTCTTGCTTCTTCGAGCCCTGGCCTCTTGATAGAGGGATTTTTGTCGCCTCAATCCCTATCAAAATAAATCCAAACTAACTAACTAAGTATAGCAAGCAAGTAAGGAGTCGATCCCACAGAGAATCAAGTTATTCCTAAGTAAAGTCTATTTATCGATTAAGAGAAAACAAAGGGTTTTGTGTTTGAGGATAAGAAAGAAAATAAAATAAACTGTAAACAAATTAATGGAGAAAACAATTAAGAAAATAGTTTCATCTACAAATATCCACTTTAGTTTGGTCAGTTGATCCTCGATTCGTCTTCAAGTTCTCTTTTCATCCTATTATTGTTCATATCCTGATCTTGTGTAAATTTCTAGTTCTACGACTCCTATTAACCCTTACTAATTAGATAACTCTAACACAGTCAAGATTTAACCTAATAGTAGCATTAAGATTAAGGATTAACTAGGATACATGCAACACCAAGCTACGAGTCAGCATTTAACATATAATTGATTCTCTACACACCAATTTAGTCCTACGAGTCCTAAAAAGGCAGGATTGCTACTATGGATTAAGGTTCGCTACGAGGAATCTACAAAATCCTAGCAATAATCTCAACTAGTTGTACGAGCTAGAAGAAATTAACAATATTCGTAAAAGAATCCATACGAATTAATAGGAATAGAATAGGAATAGAAATCTCACAACTTTATCAAACAAAGCTTCAATCCATAGACGAAACGGAAGACTTTAGTTCTCTATAAAAATAAAAGAAAACATAATTAGGGTTTATGGTTAAAGTCGGTCACGGTCTTGGTGTACACGGCTTATGTCTTCCGTATGAATGTATATATAGTGTGATAAACCTAATCTAACTAGTTCTATCTATCATAATATGAAGGCGAAACTAATTAAAATAACCCAACTTTTAAGGGGGTGTTAAAAATATATCCCTATCTTTCAAATGTAAGATAAATATCTCGACTTTTTTAAGAGATGGTAATATAATATCCCAAAATTTTCTCCCCTACAAAAATGCTTACATGGCACATATGTGGAAAAAAATAATGATCATATTCACAAGCGTGCCCTTGGATCTTAATGCTCGAATTATACAAAGTATAGTCTAGATTGTCATGATAATTTTAAAAAAAAATAAGTCTCTTTTGTAACCGAAAAAAAATCATTCAATTTAATACGTTTTTATAGATTATAATTAAATTTAATCAAAACAAATATAATAAAACAAGTAAATATTTAAAATATAATTTTCAATATCTTGATTGTGTGAAATATCATTTAATTTTATTAGATTAAATTAGATTCGTTTTTAAGTTTATCTTAATTTTTTATTTTGGATTTAAGAAAAAATAAAAAAATTACATTCTTTTATATACTTTTTAATAATAATAATAATAATAATAATAATTTACTTCTTATATATAAATGAACACCATTGAATAATCTAAATAATTAAATTTTCATTTCAATTTCGTAGTAACATAAAGTTTATAATTCACAAAATATTCTTCAATTTTGATAAGTTAAATCACTAGCTAATCATTTACTAATTGAAAATATGTTATTTTGCTTTACATTTTTTTTAGTTGGCTTGTTATAGATATTGATTTAAAAAAAGATATAAAAAGTTAGGTACAAATTAAATCTAAAACTAAGAAAGTTTATTAAATAAACTTTTAAACTCATCTAATTTAATTTTATACAGTATGTATTATTTGAATTGAAAATACATGAGTAATACAATACAAAAAATAAGAATTTTATTGGAGAGAAATCATTGGAATATTATATTACCATCACTTATAAAGGTTGGGATATTTATCTTACATTTGAAAGATTGAGATGTATTTTTAACACCCCCTTAAAGGTTAGGTTATTTTAATTAGTTTCGCCTTTATGAATATATAATATTTTAATATATCTAATTCTATCCATCTAGCTAATCTATCGAATGTATTAACGGAAAGTAATCAGCACTTTGCAACTTCCGAATTTCAATTGAACAAGGTGACGCATCATGCCCATGTATCGATTCGAGCCGGCCCATCTTTTCTTTCAAATTGCATAATAATGCCATATGCTATGATCAACTTTCAAATTCATATCATCCAACCCATAAATACCTGAAATATATAAAAACACTATCCCTAACCTTGGAAGTTTGCACCTTTATTTTTTTGTTTTTGTGTTTTCTTTATTTTTCCTCTGCACAGTTACCCGACACCGACCACCATCCCCTCTTCAGCCCTCGATGTCGACCAGGTCTTGGTCGACGTCGACCTCACCGATCGACATCGATCACCCTGTTCTTTTTCGATAGCCACTTTTTCCCGCTACTCTCCGAACCTCAAAACCAACTAAACTAGAATCGTTGACTTCTCTCCGATGAACCTGACTCCACTATCCTATAATAGCGAACATATTTTGATGAACAGTTTGGAATTCATGAATATAAAAGAGTAATAACACATAGTTTAGTGTTATTCTTAGTGGATACGATAGCTGGGTTGACAACCAGGTGACACGCCGAATATGCGAGAATTACATGAATTATATGCTTATGTGATTAGGGAACTGGTAGTGATTAAATAAGGAAGCTATTCAATTTTGTACACAAACCGACACTAAGATATCCAACTATAACCAAACAACCCGATGATCATGGAACTACCAATGTTGCGAATATAGGTTAAACTATATATCTCTTATACTATCTACTTTGCAATCATTGTTCTGTTTACTTTATTTCTGCGCATTATTACTCTCAATCTCATTACAAACTGTTCGCTTGCTTAATACGCTCAACAAAAGTCGCACACTCTCTCTGTGAGATCGATATGTACTTGTTGCTAATACTAGTTATTAGTTGAAGGTATAGAATTCAGATTTGGGGTGTATAACACACAACATTCTGCACACACTAGTTAGTTCAAGGGGCTCCTCCCTATATAGGATGGGATTTTGAGGTTGAAAGTTTTGGCTCTACCATTTCATGTTGACTGGATCAGACCCATCTTGAACTTATCTATAAGTTGATATAGTTTCTTCCATTTTCAGGTTAGTCATCTCCCATTTTGTTGTAATTTAGGATGTGTGATATTTTTAAGTACTTGAATTTGATAAGTTTCACCCACGCATTGTCTAGTTCTGCTAAAATTTTCCAAAGAAACTTCATTTGAAGTGCTTCATTCATCTCACTAGATTTATGAATATACCCAGTCCTCCATGTTTTAATTTTGGATATGCATACTTTATCCCAGCTGATCAATGGTCGATGTTGAACATCCTTATTATAGAAGAAGGTCGTATTAACTTTGTCTAGTTCTTTCTGTATAGTGGCTGGTAACATAAAGAATTGTATTGTATAAAACGGTTTTACGACTAGATTTGCGCTAATCGGGATAGGATACCCTTGTTGTGAGATTATAGACACACTCCACTTAGTTAATTAATTGGTTTTTGGATTTGAAAATTATTTTATGAAAAGTTGACTTGTTGACTTTTCCATTGATGATTTGACAACTTATATAGATGTTTATCTTGTGTTTTTTTGTTTGATAAATCCAAACACCTTTCTAAATCGTTCACTCTGCTCCATGGTACCTCCAGTGTTGTTTGGAAGTTCGATTTATGGAAGTTTACTCTTTGTCCTGAAATTTTGCAATAATAATTAATGTTAATGTTTTTTGCTTTCATGCATGCTTACATGCTTGGTGAAAATTATGATGTCATCTGCAAATGATAAAAAATGGATCCGGGGTCCATCCCTTCTGAACTTTAACCGAATATGGCCTTCACTCGACTTCGCCTACTTATCTAGTTTCCTTTCTATGTACCCGTAGATCCATCCAACGAATTGTGGATGAAATCCAAATGTGGACATTATAGCTTGTGTGAACCCCAATTCACCTTGTCATAAGCTTTTTCAAAATCTACTTTTATTGCCGCCCAACCCTCCAAACCTTTACGACCTTTGAATGAGTAAAAAATTTCGTTTGAAATAAACATGTTATCTTAAATTGTTCTATCAAAAGCAAAGGTCCCTTGAAGTGGGTGGATTGGTTTACTCATTACTTGTTTAAGTCTTTCAATGATTATTTTAGATACTATCTTGTATAATGTATATAATAAAGACTCATTGGTCTATAATGTACCGTTGTGGTTGAATTGTCACCTTTTGATAATAATGTAATGAAAGTGTGATTTATTTGTTTCCTGAGATTCCGAATTTGTTTATGACAAAAGTCCTGACAATGTCACAATATTTTTTTTATATATAGAATTGATAATATCATGACGTTATATGTGAAACCACTTTATCCTAATGTATAAACAAAAGGAAAAACAAAAGAAAAAGGTAAAAAAAATGCATTTCACATGTTCACATCGGCCAAAGTACTACATAAATATATTAGTTCTCAGCGCATTATCTCTCCACCAAACCTGAAAATGACAAGCTTCTAGTTAAATATATACATCCCTTGTATATATCTGTTAATACCTTTGTCACTACAGGAATTAAAAAGCGGCAGCACCTAACCTAAATTAACTTTTATTATTATTATTATTATTATTATCATTATTATTATTATTATTATTTGTCGGACTTAACCTCTATATATACGCCAATATCTATTGAAGTTGTTAGATGAAGTGTGGTAGTTGTAGAAAAGGACGTACTTCACCTAGTTGGCTACTGAATTCAATATATAGTAGAACATTAATAGGCTCTAATCAAATTTTTTTTTATTAAGTAATAATTTGTGTTCAGATTTGAAACTCGATAGGCCAATAAGAAGGCAGATGAATAAACCGTCAAGTATACAATAAAATCCAAAGAAAAAAGAAAAAATGTGCAATCAACACATAACAGAAACTCCGAAATGAACGAATCTAAGCAGAACTAAAATCGTAACGATGAGGACGCCAGCGAAGAATGAAGTCAAGCACCACCAAAGAGAAGCACCGCAGGTCAGTAGGACTCTTACTCCTATGTGCAGTGAAGATGAAACTCCAAGGACCATTCTCCCAGATACGGAGACACCCCTTGCACACTACAACGACCTAAACCTATCCCGACTCCAGATACTGCAAACCCAACCAGCTTGTAGAACTCTCAAAAACACCAAAAATAGAGTCACACTCTGCTCGAAAAAAAAAAGCACTTGAAATCCATAACATGGGATTTTATTCAAACCCTTTTGGTAATTTGTTCAAACCCCATCGGAAAAATCCATTTCAACAAACTTGTTTACTCAAATCCCTTTGGCGTTTTCGTGAAGCCCTTGCGGGATTTAGGCTTTTTCGGGAGTTGGTCAAAACTTTTGTTTTTATCCTTCTCCTCCACACCCTAGAACATTCATACCACTAGGAGAATTAAGCGGTGCCAGCGAAAACCTGTACCACCAAGCAGCAAGACAACCAACGATGGAGGGGATCATCACAACACGTCCCTAGCCCATAACCAGCAAACACCGTCGAACGCCACGAGTCAAAGCCGAGGAGCCCATCCAGGAAGGATGACTGAGGGCCGGAGAAGGCGAGAGAAGGTAAAATACCCCAAATTGGAGCCGAAAAACGGGACTAAGGGAGACGGGAACTCAAGAACATTCGGAATCCAGACCAATAGAGGAGGGTGACGGCGAGATTTAGGCGGAGGGTTCAAAGCTAGGGTTACACACCCATCCCAAATCGAGACCGAAAAACATCGAGGGCGAAGAAAATAACAACCACAGAAGAGGATCGATATCAAGAAGAGGCGAAGGGGTTTGGATAGAAGGTCGAGGAGGAAGTCTACATAGATGAAGGTTGGACAAGAACGCCAAATTAGGGGCGAGTGGCCCCATAAGGTTAGAGCGTTCTTTTCTATTTTTTCTGTTCCACAAGTCACTTCAATAACTGGCTCAAATAAATAATCAAGATAATCCTAACATCATTCTATAATTTAATACCATATATCATTAATTAAAAAATATATTCCCCTTTTGGGTATTTTTAGATACACCGCAAATCCACTTTCCTGTCAAACAAATTGAAATGATTGTACCACGTTCAATTCAATGTTAAAAGGAACTTGGACCACTACTACTTAAAAAACTGTCAAATAGCAATGAAAAATAGCGATGGAAATAGCTACGAACCGTCGTGGCTAACCCGAATAGCCATGAACTTAGCCACGGCGGCAATTTTTAAAGCAATATGCCTCGAAGCTGATAGCAACGTACGGTGTATAGCAACGAAAACAGCGATGAATATATGAAGTCATTGGGAAGACCGTGGCTAGTGATAAGATCCAGCGGTCGTTGCTGTAGCGAGGAATAAGTGTGTGGCAGAGTCTGTGGCTAAGTGTATTGCTGAAGTCGATGTTGATTTCAATGTGGCCCCATCCATAGGTATAGTCGTTGCTATTTCGTTAGTAGCTGCGTTCGAGGCTAAGTTTGTTTCTGATGTAAGAATTGATTCTAGGTATTTTCGAGGCTGCTGTTATTGCTTGTTCCGAGGCTGATTTTATTTTCGCATTTGCGTTCGAGGCTAAGTTCGTTTCTGCTGTAATTGCTTGTGGTTGATCTTGTTACTAAATCTGTAGTTAAAATAAACGAAGCATACAATTATATAGTTGTTTGATCATTACATAACCACATCCAAAATATGTCCACCAACAACCATTCAGATCGAACCACATCCAAAATATATCCAAGTACCAACAGAACCAGAACCAAAGTACATAGTTGTCACATGCAAAATAGGACGCCTCTGTGCATCACAACCAGATCCAAAACAAGTCCAAATTAACAGACCACCATACGAAACACTTCATTCACCTAATATATATATATATATATATATATATATATATATATATATATATATATATATATATATATATATATATATATATATATATATATATATATATATATATGATGAAAGTAGAAGAAGTTACTTGGTGCAAGGATTTTTGCGGGGACTTTTGCCTTGATAAAACTCTTTCATGATGGCAAAAATCTTATGTTGTCATTCTTCATTGACCTTCTTAGTCTCAACCACCACTTGTTCCCCAAACACGGTCAGTTCATGCTTTAAGCTGAAAGTTACTTGTTGCTGAACCATATCTCCGAACGCTGTCATTTCTTCCTTGATGTTTGCAGTCACATTAACTTGCACTTGCTCACCTAAATCTGTCATTTATTTCCTAACCTCTTCCTAGCTTGAAAGTTGACATTTGTGAGAGCATCTCATCTCTTATACTATCATAGTCTTGAGAGCCAGTAGAGAGTAGCCGATGTAAATCTAAGGAGTGGATGAAAAGTACAAGAGCCACGGAGTAAAGCAGGAGAAGTCACTGGAGACCCAATCGATGTCAACCACCCCGTCGATGTCGAGGGCCCTGTCGACGTCGACCATACACTAGATATCGAGCCCACAGTAGCCACAATGAAGCCAGAGACCCACTCAAGATCGAGGGAACCACTCGATATCAATCCCCTGGTCGATGTCGAGGCCTCTACAGAGCGACAACAGCACTAGACTCCTCCAAGGTTAACCAAGCCTGTCGATATCAACCCCCTTGTCGATATTGACCAGTCCAGAATGTCCAAATCAACCACCTTGAATCTGAAGCCAAGGAAGACACTCCCGTTCCCCTCTAAGGCATTGAAAGATCCAGCAGACACAAAGTTTAGGCGCTTCATGAAGGTGCTTCAAGGATTGAACATCACCATACCTCTCAAAGTACCCCTTAGCAAGATGCCGGCATATATGAGATTCCTGAAGGACATCCTAGCCAAGAAGAGGTCCATCACCGAGATCACCGGAGAATGCCAATCCATAGAATTTCCTGAGAAGAGAGGCGATCCAGGAAAGTTTCCCATGACGGTGGGGGTAGGAAAGCATCAATTCAAAGCCCTTTGTGACCTTGGGGCTAGTGTAAGTTTGATGCCCCTATAAATATGGTAACAAGTGGGAGTAGAACCATTGGAGCCCGTCGATATGAAGCTTTACATGGCGGACAACTCCTTCGCGAGACCCACGGGGATTGTGGATGATGTCCCTGTCAAGGTGGGCATGTTCTTTGTGCCCACGGACTTCATCATGTTGGATATGCCGGAAGATCCTAATGTGCCTATCATCTTGGGTAGGCCATTCTTTGCAACAGCTGATGCCAACATCAATGTAAGGAATGACACTCTTACGTTCACAATTGGCAATGAAGTCTTCAAGTTCCGCTTCAACCCGACGATGAATGAGACCAAAAGGCTAGAGCTGAAGAACATCGGCCTAAGCAAGAGCTATATCCCTTGTGAGGAGGCAATGTAAGGAGTTCTCACCCTTGGAATCCATGAAGAAAGTGGGCTCACACCGGCAGATGAGAAGCTACACAACTACTTGTTGGTGAGGGTAGAAGTTGCAAAGAAAGTCGAGATCGACTGTCATCAGTCGAGATCGACCAAGGAGCTCTATGTCGACCATGTTGAATCGATATCGAGTACCACAGAAGATCACACGAGATTCCAAAAGCTTAAGTATGGGATCCTCCATGCCGATGTCGACAATCCCATATCGATGTCGACCACAGAAATTTTATCAAACACTACATATCGATATGGACTGACCCTCGGCCCAAAGATTGTTGTTTTGGGCTCAAAAAGGTAAGCTCGGGTATGATCTTTAACCCTTCTCTGTCCATTGATGTTGATTTCACTAATGAGAGGGTCGAAGCTCCATGGTTTGCTCATGTTAGCAAGGTTAGGCCTAGGACAAAGTGGAAAGGACATGATTCAAATAAATAGCTTCATGGAGACAACACAATAATTGCTGAGCATGGCTACTACAACAAGGACCTAGATGACACGGGAGAAGGGACAAGCTTGAAGGGGCCCTACCTTAAAGAGTCTTGATGCGCTATCGAAGAAGTCGGCCTAGAGACTCAAAAATCTACAACTTATGAATAAAAAATTAATTTTTCTTAGAAGGTTTTTAGGATTTTGGATTTGGTTTTGAAGACTTGGATAAATCGTGGTTTTATATTTTATAAACTAACAAGAATTTCAGGTTGTTAAGTAGTAAGGAACAACGAAGAAGAAATGAAGTCCCTGTAGAAGCAGACGACATCGACTTGGCCAGTCGACATTGACTACTGATGTACAAATTTATAGTCGTTTTTATTACGTGTTTTGACTTCATATTCCATTTGAGTCCTAAATTATAGATTGAGAACAATAAGAATTTGTGTAGATTGTGCTAACGTGCAAGAAATATTGTTTGTAAAAGTTTTATTTTAAATGTATAGGAATTGGAGTGGAATCGGAGTCAAAACGAGAAGCCAAGAGAAGCTGAGAAGCAGTCGATATCGACTTGACATGTCAAGATCGACTAGACATATCAACATAGACACCAGGTATCGACAACCAAGACACAAACCTACTGGAGAGCACTCGACATGACATTAGATCGAGTGAGAAACTCAACATCGACACCCCACACGAGCTCGAGTGGAACCAAGACAGGTCGAGCAGAAATGAAGCACTCGATATCGAGTGGACATGTCGATATCGAGTAGAAGATTCCCATGGATTGGATACGGTTTGGAAATCCGAGTTGAAGATCTACTTTGATGGCCACGCCTTTATCTTATTTTTTTAGATAGATTATGTCCTAGGGGACTTTTCTTTTTACCCTAGGATTTTTATTATTTACTTTAATAATGTTTCATCCTATCTATGATAGGATAGAATTTAGAATAGTAATTTTAGTAGAATTAGGACAACTTTCCTTGGCTAGCAAGGATTAATAGGCTATAAATAAAACCCTAGGGAGCTGGTTTTTAATCATTCAAGCAAGCAAGTTACAAAGCAATAAGCAATCAATAGCAATAGTTTTACGTTTTGAGCTTTAGGGTTTCGGCGCTTGCGATAGTTGGCGTTGGGATTGTAAATTAAGATTCAAGTTTTAATGCAAAGTTCTTTCCTTTCAAGTATGTCTTCCATCATCATGAGTGAGTAGTTGCCCTTTCTTCTAGGGTCGGGGTGGGCCCGATGATAGTCATGATGGTATGGTTTGTATTTCGCTAAAGAAGGTATCTTTTATCTCGCTTACCTTGTGCTTCATCTTTAAATGCGAATTTAAGGAACTCGTGTTGTGAAACTTGGGTAATAATTAGGGTTTCTATTCGAAAGATTATGATTTCAATTATGAAAAAGGTAGACACAAATTAGGTTAATTTATTGCAATATATCTTTTCCTATTTGCCGGGTTTAGGTGAAAGCCTCCTCCTTTATGATAAAAGCATGCAACTTTATTGATTTCCCGCCTTTACCTTCATGGTTGTCGTCGTGGTAATCCCTGGCTTTGGAAGATCTTTTCCTTATTTGTTTACATTATCATTCCCTACCGTTCATTGGGTTATTGAAAAACCCAACAACCCACTGTTTATTGCTGATCATTTCTCCTACTTCATCCTACTTTCTTCGGCCTTTCTTTGCCGACTTGTTAATAATGTTTTTGCAGGAGCACTCGATATCGACATCTGCAGTCAATATCGATACCATCACATCGCTCGACATTCTCTGAGTTGACCAGTTATCAGCTTCTGTATGAAATCGATATTGAGTGAACTACTTGAGATCTAGTGCCCTAAGATTGACTGACAGTCTTCTGAGTCGGTCGACCTCGCTACTGATACTCGATATCGACACATGTGCTCGATATCGACTTTCGTTTTGTCTCTGCTGATCTTCTGTTGCATTAGGAATCGACAGACACCATCGACGTCGAGTCACCAACTCGAGATCGAGTGCCTTCTGGTCGACATGAGAACGTGGTTCGAACTATCCTAGGATCCCGCTGACTGGCTTCCTCGAGAATCGAACCTGATTCCCTACCACCGCAGCGAGGAGTCTTGAATATATTTGAAAAGGCTAAGGGTTGCAATTGTTTTATATTATTTATATATTTCGATTCAAGTCCTCCCTACATGAAATTTTGGCGCCGTTGCCGGGGAGATATCAATCGCGCCTAGTTTAGTTGTGTTTAGGGTTTAAAAGTAGCCCATCGTTTTTTTCTTACTATCACATACCCTACCACCACCTACCTCATTAGTACCCACTAGGTGCTGAGCTTTTGCTACTAATTTTTGCATTCTTGATTGTGTTTTCAAAGCATAGATACAAAGATGCAAGGCGTATATGACTATTTTGAAGAGGAATTGGAATGGGAAAGATGGCTCGGAGAATTGAGATGGCGAAATAGGCTCGCACAAGGGGAGGCACGATTAAGGGAAATAGCCCGGCTGGAAAACTTAATCCGAAGGCTTGAGGCTTCCTATCATTCTAAAGGACCATACCCTCCTCCCTACGAGCCAATTGACCCACCACCAGCAGAAGAAGATTGGTACAATAACGTCATCTTATGCAAGCCAGTGGAGGTCGACGTCGACTACCCTTCAGTCGATGCCGACTGAACCACAGAGGCCCAGGTAAGTCCTTCCTTGATCTCAATTCCTACTTTGCTATATATCTTTGATGAACCATTTGAAGGATTGACAGGAGGAAATCGTTGTGTCTCCTATCAAAATATAACTCAAACCTACAAACTAGTATATCAAGTAAGTAAGAGTTCGATCCCACATAGAATCAAGTATTTCTATGCAATGTGTATTTACCAATTAGTGAAAGGGGGTTTTGATGATTGAAATAGAAAGAAAACTAAATAAACTATAAACAAATGATGCAAAACAATTTAGAGAAGATCGCTCTACCTACAACTATCCACTTTATTTGGTTAAGTTTATATTGTAACTTTCTCTTGTCCTTTTAGTCTTCCTATTGATGTCCTTGTCCCGACCTAATATACTTACTAGTCCAATCAGTACTAGAAACTCTTATCTCATGAGCAGTCCCTAGAGAAGGATTTAACTCAATCGATAGCCTTAAGTTCAGAGATTAACCAAGGTATTTGCAGTCCCTGAAGAGGGATTTAACAACAAATCCAACTTCCTACCCATCCAATTAGTTCAATCAGCCCTAAAGGGATAAGTTTGCTACTTGGGTTAAGGTTCACAATCAAGAATCTACAAAACCCTAGCAATTGAATTTATTCTAACAAGTTGATCAGGCAAGATAGAATAAAACAATCAACAATGAAGCGCAAAGAAGTTAAAACATTCAATATAGAAAATAAGGAACAAGATTCAGAAACTCACAACTTAATCCAAACAAAGCTTCAAATCATAGATAGAACGAAGAGAGTTTAATCGCCCATGGCAAACATCACTCTCAATCTAAACCAAATTGTCTTGAATCCTAATCTAATGAATCAATGGAAACCTAGGGCTAAGCCCTCTCTAAAATCGTCCACCCTCAAGTCGGCCACAAGACAATTAGATAAATAGGGTTTTTGGATAGAAAATGTCGCTGCACTGAATCTGAAAACGCGTCGCTCTGGAACATGCGACGGTCGCTGCCTCTAATGCGGCGGTCGCTGCATCTGTCAGTGACGAAAAATCCCAATAGAATCAGCTCTCGACATCAACAAGAATCTGTAGCTCTCTGAAAGAGCTTTCCAACGCATGGTCATAATAGTCAATCGGACAACCGAGACCTCCAGAAAGTGCAAAACAAGTTCAGCATGTCTGGCGACAACTTCTGCATACTTGTTCTTCGTTTAGGCTCGCTTCTTCTTCTTAGGACCTCTTTAGATCTTCATGTAAGCTTCTTCGATCAACTAGACATCCTCATCTAATGCATCATCAACCCATGTCTCCTCCTCGGATCCACAGTTACCTGAAATAATCAATAAAAGTGTGTAGATTCCGACTCCACCAACATAGAGAGAAAATATGCAAGTTGTACTTAAACCATGCATGATATGCATCTAAACTCAACTAAATGCAACCTATTATGACCATCTAAATGCATGCTATCAAGAATCCCAAGAAGAAGAAGAGCTACCAATGAAGAAGTCGGACATCGTTGCCCATGGTGTTTCAAGGTCGCTTTTACCCTACAAGGTGAAGGCCATCCCCAATGATTTTGAGCAACCGATGATCGTGTTCAAGTATGGGGTCCTCGCAAAGTGGCACAATGAAGAAGACAAAGCTCTGCATGATGAGGTGGAAATATGTCTTCCCACTCCACCGTTTTGTTGTGGTGGAGCCGCGCAAACAAATCAATCAATGCACCGGAAGAGATATGATAATGAGGTATGTAGAAGTTCTTTATGTCTTCCTTCATGTAGGCTAGTTGGGCCCAGGAAGACAAATGGGTAAAGCCATGGCACGTTCACTCGGGGAGATTTAAGCTTCTCCATATGATGCCCCCGGATGACATTCCACGCTTCCCGCCACCGAAGGAACCGCCAGATCCACCTATACCTCCGGACAAGGATGAGCCAGGCTAAGGCTTACAAGGGAAGTAGGTCAAGCTAGCGACTTAAACCATAGCGCTTACGAGAGGCAGCCCGCTATTTTATTTTATTGTTTTAATAATAATAAAGTTTGTTTTTCTTTTATTTTCTCTACTCCGTTTAATGTTTTCTTTTTTATTTGATAGCTATAGGCAATTCGGAGAACTGGAGGTCTACTCAACGTCGACTAGTCCAGTCGACGTCTGTTGGATTTGTAAGCAGACAAAGGGGCACTAGACCTCGAGTTAAAGGGGAATTGATGAACCTTGGTCGATGTCGAGTACATCACTTGACGTCGACTTCCCAAGGGGTTCCCACCAGATGCAAGGAGAGGAAGGCACTCGATATTGACTGCAACAACAGAGCACCTATTTCAAGATTTTGCACATTATTCTAGTAAGTTTCTTCTTACCCTTGTTTTTCTACAGTGAGGACACTTGATGTGCGCATATTTCACCATGTTTCATGCTAACATTCATTCCGTTTTCGTGCATATTTTATACTTTCAGGTTGGGAAAGTAGTGAATTTGTGTAGTTTGAGTTCATTTGCAAGATATAGAGGTCTACAAAAGTTTTGGTTTGATATCGCAGAAAACGGAGCATTTTAGAGAAGAAACAAGGCATTGAAGAAGACTCGATCTCGACAAGGCAACTCGATCTCGACACTGAGACTTGACATAGACCTAAACATCCGAGGTCGACTGAAGGAAAAGAGCTAGATCGAGACCAAGGCAAGGTCAACCAAAATCAAACAAGTCGACTTGACATAAAGCACTCGATATCGACATGTCCACTCGACATCGACTGGAGTAAAAAATGTGTAAGAGACACAGATTAGGTCGGATCTTTGGGAGATTTACTTAGCCACAAAGATATCTATCATCTACCAAGATCATCTACCTTAGGGGTATAGTCCAAGCATGTTAGGGAATATTACCTATTTTAATATTTTATTTTAGGATATATTTATTTTAGATAAACTTTTCTTATACCAATCGTAGTAGGATTAGGAGTCCAATCCTTGGCTAGCAAGGGTTGTGAGGCTTTAACTAAAGCCCTAGGGGGCTGGCTTTAGTAATTCAATCATCCAATGATCATTCGATCAACCAAAGAGAAGAAGGAGAAGCGAGAGTAGGAGAGAGATAGAGATAAGTGGTGGTTGTACGATTAAAGTTTTCTTTTCAAGTTTAATGCAAAGTTCTTTCTTTTATGCAAAGATGTTTTCCCCAATGAAGAGTGAGTAGTCGTCCTACTTCTAGGGTCGAGGTGAGCCCGGCAATAGTCATGTAAGTATGCTTGAATCATTTATTTGGTTATGCGATTTCATCTTCTACCCCGCACTCAATCCTTCATGAGAATTTAGGATCATTCCTTATTTACCTTATATGAAAAGAAAGTGGATTATATATGTGAATTTGATTAGTACTAAAAGAAGGGATTTCGCACCCTAAATTCGCGATAGGGCCATTGGGTACCCCAAACCTGTCCTATTTGTCTAAGTCGCTTAAATCGTTTTAAGTCTCAAAAGCATAAAGAAATAATTCTCATAATACAACTTGCCACGGCATGGCCGGGTCAAACTAAATACGAGGAAATAATAAGTAGCAAAAGTGTGGAGTACATAGTCAATCTCTCTCTCCCTCTCACTACGCCATAGGATATCCCCCACCATAACAGCACATGATCAAGCAAGGGTACGAGTACCTGAAACTAACCACGAAGTCAAGGTCGAGCCACTCATATGGGCCCTGAAGACCTCGCTAAGGACATATAGCATGCTAAGCCTAAATAAAGGATGCTCTAATGTAGTGCGGAAATATTAAACACACAAGCATGCTAATAGTTTATATATATGTAGAAAGCGATTAAATGGGATGCCGCACAGATTCCCAAGTGGCATGTCCCTCTCCTACTCCTGCACCCATGCTCGTTAGTGCAGGAACCGGCCGCGTTCAATGCTATAACATCTCCAATCCGATATAAATCAATATGCTTCAATAGTCATGCTTGTCAATAAATCATACTCATCTTGTAATATAAAGTCTGACTCGATGAGGACAAAGCCCGATGGGACTAGGCCATCGTATGACCCTAGCAAAAGACTCTAGAACTCACAATTTAACGACCGTTCTACCATACGCAAAGAGAATACGGATGCCCAATCAATTGTGCAACCTAAGTATACTGCTACATGATTGTGCAAGATGCAACACCTACACACTATATGACACATCAGGCATGAGGTCCAATCACTTGAGTAAGCCCCGGAGGACTTACCTGGCAGAGTGACAATCTGATTGGTTTTCCCTCAGATATTAATTACCATAAGTCAGCCTTCAGGTGACAATCTGATTGGTTTTCCCTCGGATGTCCTATTGTCAATGGCGGAGTTAATAAATATACGTTTGAAGACATCATTTCCAAATCGTCAAACCAATTAACAAAATGGAGAGCCGATACTATCTCCCAGCAAGAGCTATGCACCCTTATTGCGTCAAATTTGTCGTCCAAGCCTCTTTATACCATGCAAAGCTTTATGCTTCTAGGTCACATTCACAACAAGCTAGACCAAATTAATAGAGCATTTTTTTGAATAAATATGTAAGTTATAAGCCACTTATCAGTTGGTACAAGATATGCAAGCGAAAAGGAGCATGGAGGTCTGGGTCTTTGAAAGTCAAAACATATGAATGATTGTCTTTAACTAAAACTCCTCTGGAAAATCATGGCTAAGCCTGACAATATATGGGTCAGAATTGTTCAATATAAGTACCTCAAATCTATGGACATATTAAATTATAACAATCAAGGTAATGCATCTTGGCAATGGACCAAACTCCGCTCTTTAATTCCAACATTCAAAGATGGACTCGCATGGATGGTAGGTAATGGTCGAACCATCAACTTTTGGAAAGACAATTGGGCAACGGGCTTAAATTTGCAACATCACTGCATATGCCATGACAACATTTATTTTAATGAAAAAGGGGAGGAATACATTACTAATGATAAATGGAATACTGACAAGTTGCATTTGGTTCTTCACCATCCTACTGCTCAACATATTTCAAACATCCCACTGTCGATAAATCCATTCGAGGACCAACTCTATTGGTGGTCAGCAAAGGAGGGTTGGTTCATCACGTCAAGTGCCTACTACCTATCTTCTCGATCTACATCAGACCCTGTAGATGAAAATGCGTGGGTTTGGAAGATCGAAGTACCACCCAAAATTAAGAATTTCTTATGGAGGCTTAGCCACATTGCTCTTCCGACGGCAGCTCGTCTTGCCATGCGGGGAGTGGCAATCCCCTCCTACTGCTCGTTGTGTAACCACCGTGAAGAGGACGTTGTACACTTCCTTTTTGAATGTAGGTTCAACCACTTTCCACAGAATATGCATCCACAACATAAGTCTCAAATAAATGGAATTATTTCTACATCCAAAAATATCAGCAAAATTATGGCTTATGGCTTACCTTGGGCATGCCCTCTCTAGTAAGGAAAAGGTAAGCTTGGGGTTTAATGGTGGACTGCGTGGTATACTCGTAATAAAATTATTTTCAAAAATGAAAAAATATCGTCCCTGGAAGGATTCATCAAAATAATCGATTCGCATGAATGTAATTAGGAAAAGGAAAATCGGTTTAAGAAGGATAACTATTTGGACAGCACTAGGATGCGCAATTCACAAACACCAAAGGCAAAAGTTGCAACTGTTAGAGCATCCAAATGGAAAGACCCCCCCCCCCCCCCAAGGTACATACAAACTAAACTTTGATGGGTCATCACTGACTAATAGAGAATGCTCCGTTGGATTCGTTATCCGTGACTGAAATAGTATATTCATACACATTGATGGTAAGAAAATGGGTCGCCAAGCACCACTCATGGTTGAAGGAGTAGCGTTACGCGAAGGCGTCTTAAAAGCCATTGATCTGAAAATTGACAATCTCATCATTGAAGGAGATTCCCTCACAATCATAGATTACTTAAAGCATGGGGTAAACTATCCATGGAAAATTGAACTTCATGTTAACGAACATTAAATGGATGCTATTAAAAATCAAAACCATTTCATTTTCTCATATTTACCGTAGTGGTAATAGAGTGGCTGATAAGGTCGCACACCTTGACCACCATCACTCTAGTATGGGAGCCAACCTTTATGACCCAGGTCTCATGGACCTCATCCGAAAGGATGCTATAGGTTAGCGTTCTTCGTTGAACGCATCCGAATTTTTACCAAATAAAAAATATATATAAACCCATGCGGGCCCCACTACCATCCCCTTCCTCCGCCATCTTCAACCTCGGCTCTTGACTCGCTCACCCGCACCTGCTCTAGCTCGCTCGCAACCCTCCATTCATGCCCTGCTCGCTCATGCTCGTACCCTCATGCTCACTCGCTCTCACTCCCGTCGCATCACCTTCTCACATCCCCGCCCCCGCGCTCTACTCACCCGCTCACTCGTTCTCGCATCCACGCTCGCACTCGGCTCGCACCCCACCTTGTTTGACCTCCCCTATCTTGTGCCCTTGCTCTACAGACGTCCGCTCTCATCCTCGCCGCTCTCACTCCTTTGCGATCAGTTTAAGCGGAAAGCAACATGGAATCGAATAAGAGAATTTGAGGGGAGTTCGGGGAGCTCACCAAGGGAAATCAAACACGTCGGGTCGTCATGGGGTGCGTTGGGGCTCGTCGGAGGCTCTTCGGAGCAGCGCCCTCGAACAAGGCAGTTCTGGTGGCGTCGGGGAGAGCCTAGGGCTCCCGGTTGTCAGCCTCGGTTGGGAAGAGGAGCTAGAATGGCGCCATGGACTAAGCAGGCTGGAGGTGTTCTCGGAGTGTATTTGGATCAAAGACGGAGGAATGGTGGCAGGCTGGTGGTGCTCAGATACTGCGGAAAAAAAAACAGGGGTGGTAGTGTTGGTGGCTGACCGAAGGAAAATGCAGGAGGGAGTGATGGGATGAATTAAGGATGAAGAAGGGGGGGAATGGGTTTACAAATGAAATAGGTAGTAGGGGGTTGTAGGGGTAAGGCCGGCCTTGAAGAGGTGAGGAAGAAATGGTGACGTTAAGTGTGTAATTGGCTAAAAATGTCCAAATTAATACCCGAAAATAAATCCCGAAACCCGACCTTAATTCGACGTGATTTAATAAATTTAAAATAAACATTCGAACTCGAAATCAATAACGAAACCCGAAAATATTTTCAAACCTCGAAATAATAAAGCGGGATAAATTCATTTTCAATTCGAATAACAAGTTCACGTCGGAATCTGTCTCGAAAGAATAAAATAAAATCGCTTGCTCGAGACGGAAAAAAATTTTCAGAGTATTAGAAATTAAATGAATTTTAAATCAAATGAAATCTATAATTATAAAAATACAATTTAAAAATCTCAGTCTTTACACTGGCTCAACACTGGCACACTTTATATGATGTCATGTCTGGTTACAGTCAGGTATATTAGCTTCCTGATTAACCGCATATACTAATGGGGATTCGTCATTTTCTCCCCCTCTTTGGTTAGTTCTTGTGAGAATCTAGTGGAGTGTTGATAGGTTTAGCATTGCTCATTCTGACCTCTTCTAGCATCTCCATAGTATACTTTCATTGATCAGAAATACTCCTTCTGGAGTTCTATCAACCTCGATTCCTAAGATGTACCTAGCACTTTGACCAACCCCTTGGGAATTTTGCAAACCATTGACTCTTTGAAACATTAACATTTTTATTGAAAACATATAAAATATTAAAATTTTTATTGATTCTTTAAAATAATATTATGCTTATTATTAATAAGTATAATATTATTTTTAAAAATTAATAAAAATTCTAATATTTTATATAGTTTTTAACTCCTTAAAAACATGTCAAAAAGTCAAACGATCTATATTTTGAGAAGGAGGGAGTATTGTTCAATAGATAATTAATTAATTAATAATAAAAATATCATTAGATATAATGGAATTTTTTTCAAAATATGCAAAGAAAAATAAAAATTTACAAAAAAAATTCACAACTTGAAAATATTTTTAAAAATATTCAAAATTGGCAGGGATGTCAGAGAAACGTGGTCTGAACTGCATTTCATTGACAGTAAGTAAAATCTGAAAGTGAAAAAAAAATGAAAGAAACGTGATTTCAAACCGTGTTTTATAATTAATTTTGGGTAAAACACGATTTGAAACCGTGGTTATTCCAATTTGTATTTTAAAATTAAAAAATGAATAAAACACAGCTTGATGTCGTGTTTCATTTGTAACACTAAATTGCAGCACCCCCAAATTGAGGCCAAAGGGTTCAAGAAGGAGGAATGGGCTGCAATTGAGGCACTTTCAAATGGAGGGGTCCCAAATTGAGGCCAAAGGGGTCCATTGGAGGGGAGGGATTGCTATTGAGGCACTCCCAAATTGAGGCATGCAATGGGGGAGGCTTTGGGGTTCATTTGCCCATGCCACCGATTGTGGCACCTACACTCCACCCCTATGCAAGGGGTGCTTCAACAACACTTGCGGCCTCCTCTTGGAGAACTCCGTCACCCACACTGCCACCGGCACTCGGCTCCAACATCGTCTCCGTCCCTTCCACCGATGGGTCAAACCCATGCCAGAATGCCATCGTCGATAACCTCCTATTCGTTTGCACACCCACCTTCCTCCTCGACGACCTCATTAGCAGGGTGGCCGGCATGGTCAAGTAGGGCTTCCGTCTCTCTTCGCCTCCACATAGAAGATGAGGGAAATGGGAGACAAATAAAACGCGACATCAAGCCGCATTTTACCCAAAATTAATTATAAAACGCGGTTTCAAACCGCGTTTCTTTCATTTGTTTTCTATTCCACTACTAGATTTTACTTCTTGAGAATGAAACACGGTCTCAGACTACGTTTATCTGACATCTCTGCAAATTTTGAATATTTTATAAATATTTTCAGGTTGTAAATTTTTCTATAAATTTTTTTTCTTTTAATATTTGAAAAACCCCGATATAACTAACTAATAATCAATCTTAATGACTAAAGATAAAATAATTCACGGTACAATATTTATAAAACAAATCATGGTAAAATGATAGATTTTGTAACCACTTAAGATAATATTTATTAGTGAGCCCCGTTCTAGGGTCTTAACTTACTTTTCACCTGTCATGTCAGCTTAAGAGTCACAACCCAACTTTTCACCTTTTTAGTAAATTATTAGTGAGCTCGCTCCGGAGCTCTTAACTTTATTTTTAATCTATTCATTGTTTTTCTTAAAATTTACAAATGCAAGTTATTATTTTATTAATATTATTAATATTATTATTTTATTACTACTACTACTACTACTACTAGTATTACTATTTTAGAAATGGCTTACATAAAGTTAGTTGGGAGCCTCGTAACAAATTCGGAGAGAGCATTGTCTCTCCTTTTGACAAAAAAAACAAATTGAGTTTCAACACCTTTTTTATTAGTAAAACCAACTCTATGAAATATGAAATTGCCATTAACGGACGGTGTCTCATGGCTTATCGTAACTAACTGAACCCGCTTAAAAAAAACAATAGCATCATCTCCCAATTCACCAAAAGTAGAGAAATAATAATATTATTATTCATATTATGATTATTATTCATTATATAATTTTTTTAGTAATAATAATAATAATAATATTTTAGTATTATTATTATTATTGTTGATATCTCTGAATTTTTTTAAAAAAAAAATGCATATGCAAATTGGGACAAACAATGAATATATAGAAAAAATGGGTGAAAAAATAAATTTTTAAATGGGTAATAAGTGAAATATGGGTATTTATATCTTTGAATTTAAAAAATATATATATACAAAATGAGATAAACAGTGACTTTATAGGAAAAAATGGGATAAAAATGAATTTTTTGTTGGGTAATAAGTGAAATATGGGTATTGTTATCTTTGATTTTTTTTTTCAAAAAACATAAGCAATATGGGTGTTTATGGATAGATAAAATAAATTATATTCAAAATATTTTGTTTTTGTTTTTTTACCTTAACGAAAATAGCAAAAATCGAATTTTAAAAAAATAATGCATAGCGTTGCCATGTGGCGCGTCCAGGTTGGGCCACATGGCAATGCTAAAGTTGCTGCCCAGAATAGCCAAAATGACGCATTTCGGCCTTTTTAGGCTTGAAACGAGGTCGTTTTGAATGTTGCTTTTCAGTAAAAAAAAAAAGAAAAAAGAGAGATTGTAGGCTACAGCCCACCTTCGCCTCTTTGAGTCCGACCTCATCTGCAAACGTCGTTTTCCCGGGCTCATACACCACCTCAGCTTTTCCTTTTTTTGGGGGGGGGGCATACGTGGATTATTGGTGAGTCCAAGTAATCTTGCTCTAAGAGCATCATTATCAGTTGCCTTCGAGCCCTTAAGCATATCCATCTAAGCACAAAAAAAAAAGGAAAATGATAAAGGCCCGAATGGAGGGCTCGCCTCCAAGAGCCCAAGAGGAGGGAACTCATAGCAGCAAACCCCATGTCACGTGCAGGAGGCATGCATATTTGCTACCGAGAACACCACGAAAACGACATTCTTTCAGGTCAAATGGTTGTGAAACGCCGCATTTTGATTGTACCCAAGACTCAGGCTTACGAACGATGATGGAAATAATAAAAAAAAACTGGAATAGAGCTCTTAGGCTGATGTGGCAGAGAAAAATTAAAGTAAGTTAAGGGTCCGGGTGGGGGATCACGAATGTGTATGCTCTAAGATATGAGATGGAAACATAGGATAACATGTGGATCAAGTGTATGTCTAACGTGACTTACTTAAATATATTGGATCATCCCTAATTAATGTGTTAAAAAACTCATGTCACGCACCAGAGGAGATTTCAAGTCTACTATATTATATTATATAGATATAGATATTAGATAAATTATATATCTTTTTTTAAATTTAGGTAAGGAATTCGATTCTCTAGATAAATCTAGAGATCCCCAAAGTTCTCTGTATGTGTCTTCCTTTTGGTCGGTCAATTCGTTTGTTCTGCTAGCTTGTAGCTTAGAGTGTAGGATGACTTGTACTTTATTTTTGCTTTCTCCTTTTCGTCATTTGCTTCTTGTTATTTCATTTCTGTCATTTGCTTTTATTATTTGCTTCTATCATTTGATTCTTGTTGTACATTAATTCATCTACCAGCTTGTCCGGTCTCTCTAGGGTGGATATGTCAGATAAGTAATTTAAATTTTTTGTTTTGGGTAAAAATGTATTAGGGTTAGGGATAGACATAATCGGCAGGGCAAACCTGCACATACACCTAGTGTATGTGTGGAATTATACACCTTGAATTTGTAAATAAAGAGCGGCCATATCCGGGGTTCGAACTGGGGACCTTTGGGTACTACCCGCAAGTCCTTTCCAGTGAGCCATTCCGGAATGGTTGTGGAATTATACACCACCAATGAATATTTGACATGTATAAGTTACAACTTTTTTTTTAAAAAAAAAAAGAAAATTCAACCAAATAATTTTTAAACTGTATTTTTTTTAAACGGTTACAACTTGCAAGTTCCATTATTTTTTTTGGGTAAAACTAATTCAAATAACCCAAACTTTGGTTGGGTGTGCATGTAGCACCATGAACTTTATAAAGTAACAAAAATAACCCAAACTCTTACTACTATGTGCTTATATCACCACCAATGTCTTTTTTAAAATAAAAAATAACACCTAACTTTTATAATTTTGAAATAGAACCTGAAACAATATTAAACTAGGTTTTTTAATCAAAATTACAAAAAAGGTAAATTTTTTTCAATGAAAAATAAATTTTTTGACTTAAGATAGTTGAAAAAAATATCTCTAATTTACTTCATATTTTTAAAACCCATAATTTGGTTTGAACAAATGATATAAGTTAGAATTATATTTGTAAAATATTTCTCAAATGAATTATTTTAATTTATTCTTTAATTGAAAATAATAATAAATTAACAAAAATACAACAAATTAAAAATATACGGAGTATTTCAGTTGAGAATATTTCTAACTGATATAATTTGTTCTAACCAAATTATGGGTTTTTGAAATATGAAATAAATTATTGATTTTTTTTCCAATTATCTTAAGCAGAAAATTTTATTTTTTATTTTAAAAAATGTATATTTTGTGTAATTTTGATTAAAAACTTAGTTTAATATTTTTTAGGTCTTATTTGAAAAATATAAAAAGTTATATCGTTTGAGAAATATTTAAAGGTAATATATATAAAAAGTTATATTTTGTATAATTTTTATTAAAAATTCATTTGAGAAATATTTTTTAAAAATATTTCTAACGAATATCATTTGTTCAAACCAAATTTTGGATTTTTAAAATATGACATAAATTAGCGATATTTGGAGCCAATGCTTTTAAGCATGAAAGTGGAATTCACCAGGTCTGTGAGATAGGAACTTGATCAAGTCCTATTCCCCCATCCCCCCCTCAATGTTACTTGTCCATCAAAGAAATTCTTCAGTTGATTATTTTGTGTGTAATGTGCCTTATTCTTGGATAATATTATATGATTGTTGTATGTTATCTACGTTCTTGAGCAAAGTCACGGGTGATGGCAAAAATAGTAGTGCTGTTTGATGTTGATGAGGTTTAGTTTTATATTAAGAGATTTTTCCAATGGGCAACAGAATTTGTTTTGGTGGTGGGTGTTAGTATGCCTTGTGATAAGGTTTTTCAGTGTTTCATTCAAGTCCTTTTACTTGCCTCTAAGCAAAGTTATATTTGTATGTTACGACTAACCAAATTCTTCAAATTTATTTACGTTTGCATTTAGATTTTCTTTTTTCAACACTATGTATTTTATAATAATAGATTTTACTACTATGGTTATAAAAAAAATTAAAATGGTTTATTTATTATCAAATTTAAAAATTTTGAGAAAAAATAAACGGTTACAAACATGTCAAATTAACGGAATTGTAGATTTAACTATAAATTTAAATAGGAATTTCAAGTTTTTATTTTTTTAAATACACATGTCAACTTTTCATTGGTGGTGTATAATTTAAAACATACACCTAGTGTATGTACGCGTCCTCTAATTCCACCACAAAAGATTTCGGTTGGGCACCCAAAAAGATTTTGTACTTCCGTGCCCTAAAAACGGAACTGTAACTGGGATATTAATTTATGCCTTCCGTGTTTGAAACACGGGAGTTGTAAATAGAAACTGTACTTCCGTTTTTGAAAAACGAGAGTACAACTTTAATTTTTGCCTTCCGGTTTTTAAAAACGGAAGGCAAAACTGGGTTGTACTTTTATATTTTAAAAACGGAAGTACACTTTTAATTATACCTTCCGTTTTTAGAAAACGGAAGGCAAAACTGGGTTGTACTTTTATATTTTAAATAACGGAAGTACACTTTTATTATACCTTCCGTTTTTTAAAAACGGAAGGCAAAACTGGGTTGTACTTTTATATTTTAAAAATGGAAGTACACTTTTAATTATAACTCTCGTGTTTGAAAAACGAGAGTACAGATATTTTATACCTCCTGTTTTTTAAATACGGGAGTACAATTTTTAAGAAGATTTTAACTTTGTTTTTGTTAAAAAAAATTGAAAATCCACATAACTTTATTAAAAAAAATTGTAACGGTTACCCATGCCCTTGCGCGTTGTGTTAATAAATTATATTTTAGTATATCATATGTAAGTACTCTTATTTACATATTGTTTAATATTTTTTACATATTTATCCAATAAAGAGTAAATAATCAAATATATTGCATAAGTTACATTTTGATATCATTTAATATAATGTTTTATAAAGATTTGATTTGTTTTATATTAAAATTTGTTAATATAATTAATAAAAAATCAAATAATAATAGAAAATAAATAATAAATAAAATATATTAAAATACTTAAAATTCAATTAGTTACATTTTGATAATGATTTGTGATACTTTACAATAACATATATATTGATACGAACAAACACAACCAAAATAGTTATATAAAAGTATATGTGATATGAACTGATATATTCTAAAACAATTAACTTAAACAGAACATAAAAACTAAATATTTTAGAGGTCGTATAAAATAACGGGGATTCAATGTTGCTCACTAAGTTAAAGTCATGGTAAAAAGAAAGAAAAATAAATAAAAAAATAAAACCAATCAAAACTTTAATTTTAAGTGAAATTCAAAACTTATCGTTGAATGTAAAAGAAAGGTTTATTGGCTTTGCGAACAAACATTCAAAACTTTTGATTTCTTGTAGATTTTATTACATCATGAGTTTAGAATCAAATAAACTCATCGGTCAACAATACTAAACCATATATATATATATATCATTTCATCAACATAACAAACTTACTCACAAACTAAAGAGACAACAATAAACTTTTCATAGAGTTGCAAGTTTAAAATATTCTAATAAGGACGTTGAACAAAAGAAATTTCAAAACAGACAACGTCCAACTAATAGGTCTACATACTAAACTACAAATTTAGAGTAATCAACCTAATAAACTACTCTTGGGAGTAGTAACGATGCTGGCTGGGTCCTACTTGCTGATGTTGGGATGGCATCCACTCTGGGGCGACACGCCGCACTGGATCATCACCCATCAACACACGATGCAACAAAGCTATCTCATCTGCGGATGCACCCTCCCCGCGCTCGTGTAGCTCAAGCACCATGATAATAGCATGTTGACGACGCTGCATCAAAATTCGAATGAATGACAAAAAAAAATCTATTTGTTTATATAACATTACAGATATGATATTTATGTGCGAATGAATTTAAACTTTACCTCCTCATGATCTATCATCGGGGGGGGAATGGGACGCACAGGGGGATCTGATATGTATGAGCTGGGTAGAAGAAATGGTTTACCATGTCGAATGTGATAATCAAAGTAATCATCAGAAACCTCCCATGGAGCCAAAGACAATGGGCACATATCTGTTATAAACTGGCACTCATGGCGATCCCGATCGTCCCATAAATCATATTGGTCACCGTAGGCAGCAATGTACGCATGCGGGTTGTTTGGCCTGTCTACTTCATAGGGCTTGAATGGTGGAAGGGGTATATGCTGGACCCGTCCAAACTGGCGAACAACACGATCCGGATAGTAAGGCTCATACATTCCCATATTGCCGATGAGCCCTCTGTAGAATGACACTGATTCTGGGCCTTCTAAATCCCGAACAGGTCTCTTGTATGGCCACCAGCACACATTATCCACTTTTAATGTGTCAAACCACTTTCTATATATCACCAGTCTGCTAAGGTCCTTCTTCACCTTTGTCTGGTCAATGTCGGGTGCAAACCCAAATGGCAACAAAGTTGTTCATAAAAGCAAGAGCTATTCCAAGATTTTATAATTGTGAGAACAAAGTTGTTCATAAAAGCAATCTGACGAGCCCATTCTAACATCGATTTTCTATCCTTCCAGTAATAGTTATTCGCAAAACAAGGCGAATAGTCGAATCCAACAATGTTCATTCTATCAAACTGAAAACAATTGAAATAGCGTTGAAAATAATCAAATTTCACGAATTGAATCTATTTTTATCATTAAATTCTATTATAAAAGAGCATAAATACCTGAATATTATTGTTGACTTCTTCATCACCATTGAATACATGGTTCAACATTCTTCTATGAAAATCGGCAGCAACTAGGGCAAAATACCGTATGGCCGCATAGGAATTCCTCATATTAAAAAGCATAACCTTCCGTTTTTTAAATACGCAAGGTATACAATATTTTGTACTTCCGTATTTAAAACACGGAAGGCAAAACAACATTTTGTACTTCCGTATTTAAAACACGAAAGGCAAAACAGCATTTTGTACTTCCGTGTTTAAAAAACGGGAGTTCAAAAGCAGATCTGTACTTTCGTTTTTTAAAAACGGAAGGCAAAAAGTAACTTTTGCCTCTCGTATTTTAAAAACGGAAGGCAAAATACAGCTTTTGCCTCTCGTGTTTTAAAAACGGAAGGCAAAATACAGCTTTTGCCTCTCGTATTTAAAACACGGAAGTTATGTATAATATTTTTAAAAAAATAAAAAAAAAAGAAAATAAATAAAATGACTTAACTTCCGTTTCTAAAAGACGGAAGTACATTTTATTTTTGGGTGCCCCACCCAATTTCTTGTGGTGCGCTTAACACCGCCTGTGTATGTATATCACTCTCCTAATTCCTAATCGGCAGGGACAAAATTCACACACTTAATTTGTTGAGATTCAGTTATGATTGTCTGAAAATCAGGATCTTATTAACAAACTGATGAGTCCCCATAAAAAAAAAACACAAGAAAACTGTTTCAATCTTAATTAGTCCTCTGTTGCGATCTCGCTTACGTGCAATTTTTTTACGTGTCATTTTTTGGATTAAAGTGGAATTATATTTTTGGCCACATTAATTAATAAGTCAATAGAGTTAGGTAAAAAAACTTATCTTTTTAGATCAATAATCTATTTTATGTTTATCATACACCATTAAACTAAAATAATAATTACCACATGCCGATAAGTATTTGAATTTGCAAAGTTAATTATATCCATTGGTATGTTATTGTTTATCATATTTTTAATTAATGTTTTCAATTCACTTTTTTAAAAGCGCATCTTTGTGGCTTGTATTATGTAGAAAATTAAAAAAAATTATTGTAAACTAAATTTACTTTATTTTTATTAATTTCAATCATGAATCAGAGTAATTGTGCATTAATTGTATAAAATGAGCGTTTAAAAGTGCAATGTTAGCTATATTATTTATAAACAATGAATTACCATTTACAAAGAATATCTAATACTGTATTAAATTATTATCTTATCTTGGTTTGTTAATTTTGATAACATTTTATAACTCAAGGAACTCATTGATTGTAACCTAAATATTATTAATATATATATTTATATTTATATTTATATATATATATACATTTATATATATATTTATATATATATATATCCATATCTATTTATCTATATAAAATAATAAAGCAGAGGTTTAAAACGGGCTCTGGTGCGATTTCACATTCGTGGAATTTTCTAGATTAAAACGGGATTATTTTTTCTTACGTGTCATATTCTGGATTAAAGTGGTATTATTTTTTTTGGGCCACATCAATTAACAAGCCAATATAGTTAGGTAAAAAATTTATCTTTTTAGATCAAATAATCTATCCAATATAACCTTATATCTTAATTAGGTAGAAAACTTATCTTTTTAGATCAAATAAGCTATCCACTATTTTATATATCTTAAATATATATATATATATATATATATATATATATATATATATATATATATATATCTTAAATATATATATATATATATCTTAAATATATATATATATCCACTATTTTATATATATGACACGTTTAATTAAATATATCTATAATATATATCTTTTGGTCAATTTACGTAATTCAGAAAACTTAGTTGGTTTATATACACACACAATTTTATACAATTTAAACCATATCTAAAAAACTCATATCATTAAGAAGTTTACTTAACTTTGTACAAATAAAGCCGGTGCTAACAACATATAAATATAAGTCTTCTAATAAAGAAAAATTAATTAGAATATAGAAATATAATTTGGAATTAATATAATATTTAATAATTAATTAAATTGATCTTTTTTTTCAAGATATTATAAAGTGATTCATTTATTTATTTATACATGTTATATATTGATTTAAATTGAATTTAATCTTAGTTTAATTTATGATAATTGCAAACTTCCATAGAAGGATTTTAAGTAAACTATATTAACCTTTATAAATTAATAATAAATGTAATAATACATTAATGATATAATAAAACATAATTTATTAAAACACCGCGCAACATCGCGGGCCATAAGACTAGTTTAACTATAAATTTAAACTAGTTTTACTTTACCCGCCCGTTGTGCGATTTCTTAATAAATAAAATGACGATTAATTTATATTGGATATAATTAAGATATAAGGTTATATTGGATATATTGCCGTCAAATTTAGCTCAATTATAAACATCTACCGGTTACGAAATACTCTATCATAATGTTTTAGGTCTAAGGATGTGCGTGTTTTTTTTTAAATCATTGGTTCTCTTTTAAAAAAATTATTAGAAATTAGTTTTTGCATGATCTTTTTATGTTAAATATTAATTATTTTGCATGATCATATCATATCTTTTATATTATATATTTTTAAAATTAATTTGTAACCTAAAATATAATTAAGATATCAGGTTATATTGGATAGATTATTTGATCTAAAAAGATAAGTTTTTTACCTAACTATATTGACTTATTAATTGATGTGGCCCAAATAAATAATATCAATTTAATTCAGAATATGACACGTAACCAAAAATAATCCCGTTTTAATTTATAAAATTTCACGTAGGCAAATCGCACCAGAGCCCGTTTCAGGCCTCTGCTTTAGTATTTTATATAGATAGATAGATAGGAATTTCAAGTTTTTATTTTTTTTTAAATACACATGTCAACTTTTGGTTGGTGGTGTATAATTTAAAAGTGTATCACTCTCCTAATCGGCAGGGACAAAATTCACACACTTAATTTGTTGAGATTCAGTTATGATTGTCTGAAAATCAGGATCTTATTAACAAACTGATGAGTCCCCATAAAAAAAAAAAACACAAGAAAACTGTTTCAATCTTAATAATTAGGTCTTAGCCACCATCTCCTAATTAATCCCTCGATTCGATCGACCAAATCTAGAAAAATTAAAAGATTCGATGAGACAGAAAGAGGAAGACGAAGAAGATATAATAATAGTTGGTGGCGGCATTGCTGGGCTTGCCACTGCTTTGGCTCTTCACAGGTATGTTGTACACATATATATATATAATATTGTAAGCTTCACATATATGTTTGTTGTATATATGATGATTGATCATGAAGGGACTGAAGGGATTGAAACTTGTGTTTAATGCAGAAAGGGGATTAAGAGTAGAGTCATTGAGAGAGGAGATGAAATAAGAGTGAGTGGTGTTAACATCACCATCTACTCCAATGGTTGGCGCGCTCTCCATCAGCTCGGTGTCGCCTCCCTCCTCCGATCCACCGCCCTCCCTATCCTTTCGTACGCCTTCCGATCCATCCCTCTTTCTCTTCCACATTGCTCATTTCTTTTCTGTGCAGTTCCACATTTAACTAAATAATGTCTAACTACACGTACGACTCCCAAGTTATCGACTCACTCGAATAATTTAACCGCGTAAATTTCTTCAGTTCTATATTGATTGAATTTCATTGATTGTATTGTATGGTTTATTAACACACCTCAACAATTAATCTGAGCAGATGGCGCCAAGTATCTCTTGATGATCATCAAGAGAAATGCACACCTACTGGGTATATGCTTTCAGTTTCATATAGAATTCCTCATTGTATTCTTAAATTTACTGGGCTAGTAGTATACATCCTAATATTGTTTATCTTTAGGGTCCCTGGCTGTGTTAATTTCCTGTTACTATCGCAGTCTTGATCGAAGATGGCACTCATCTTTGGTTCTTTTACAGGAAAGAAGTAAGATGCTTGAGAAGGAGAGATCTTGTCGAAACCATGGCTAATGCGTTGCCTCCAGGAACCATCCATTTTGGACAGCAAGTGCTCGGGATCGAGTTAGACTCAAGCAATTCTTATCCTATGCTTCACCTTCATGATGGTAGTGTCGTCAAGGCCAAGGTATACCATGATATGTTCTCGAGTGCACATCCAAAATATATATATATATATATATATATATATATATATATATATATATATATTATATAAACATGTACCTCAACTCAACTTTCCATGTATATAATTTTGTGCTAGCAAAGATGGTCATTGGATGTGATGGAGTGAACTCGAATGTGAGCAAGTATCTAGGTCTTAAGCCTGCACTTTGGAGCTCTTATGGTTCGGTGAGGGGATTTACAACCTACGAAGAGGGACATGGACTCGACAATGAGTTCGTGGAGATGCGAAAAGGCAACGTGACCATGGGTAGAGCTCCAATAAGTGAGAAGCTCGTTTGTTGGTTTGTAGCAAGACTTTGGGTCTCACAAGGTACGTACGTAGGATTACAATGATTGATTGAGGTGAACTCCAGTGATCCGACATGTTATTGTTGAATTGACGATCTCCCAAAACAGACGTGGTCATCTCGAAAAGTACACGTCTGATCCAAGCATCAACACTAAAGGCAGTGGAGGATTTCCCCTCGGACATGATCCAGACAGTGGAACGATGTGACATTGATTCGCTCAGCTTAGCACGTTTAAAACAGAGGTCTATAATGGAAGTGATGCTGCACAGCTTCAGAAAAGGCAATGTAACAGTAGCAGGCGACGCAATGCATGTGATGGGTCCATATATTGGCCAAGGAGGGGCCTCAGCTCTTGAAGACGCTATCGTTCTGGGTCGGTGCATGGCACGAGCAATGAGAGTCGAGCTTGGTACTGAGATGAGAAGCCAAAGGATGTTGATGTGGAATAGAACCGGGGAGACACTTGATCAGTATGTTAAAGAGAGGCGACCAAGGCTGCTTTCTCTATCTCTGAGGGCTCATGTCATAGGAAGACTAATTGATCCCGCAACAACATTGCTAGTTCGTGTGATATGTGTGCTGCTCATGATCTTGGTGTTTCGGGATCTTCATGGCCATGCCCGATACGACTGTGGAAGCCTATAAAATACCCGAAAAAAAAGGGACAAAAAGGGCAGTTTATGTGAGTAATATACATGATGTCTTGTGTTCTTAACGTACTCATACCCTTTGATTCACCACTCGTGCTTTTTTGCATTCCCAAAAGCACACATGATTCAATTTACAATGGGAGATTGCACATGGGCATTATTATCTTTGCTAGCTATGTACATTATTTTACTTTCCCAATACTCGGAAAATGCTTTATGCTGATGGTTATCGATGTTATGCATTCTTGGATATTACTTTGACTCATGGGCAATGGCTTGATCAGATGTGATTGTTACGCCTTCAAGATGTATGTCAGGAGGAGGTGAAGACGGAGAATCCTCATTAGAAGATTCGGTGTCAGCATCAGGGACTTCTCCATCAGTGGATGCAGCCGTAGTGCTTTGATGCTCAGAGAGACTGTCCTCCACCACGAGTCTTACCCCGATTCTCTGGGAATCGACAGATTTGATGTTGGCATGGGGTGAAGGGGAAGGGTCCCTAAAGCTCACTGACATGTCCTCTCGCTTCTGGCTCTTGCGGAAGGCACCATTAAGCATCTGAAGCCCCTTGCCAAATATGTTAGTACGACGAGGCTTCTCGCTACCATCTAAACTATCATCATCCTCCTGTGATACCTTGGAAAATCCTTTAGGGGTGGAGAAAACACTCTCAGCCTCCCTTTGGATTTCGGTATCTAACTGACGTCGGCTCAACTTTTTCCTAGGTTCCCATGTTTTAGAAGTATCACTTCCTGGGTGATGAATCCATATCCCTGTCTCCTTCTGACCTTGTACATCAATTGCTTCAAAGGTATCAGCAAACTTGTGGGATGTTTTCGACGATACAGTTGAACCAGAACGTTTCTCAGTCATCTCAGTTTCAGGCAGAGGATCTGCTTTCTCTTCCCCACCTAGATTCGTATCCTTGGCTGGTCCGTGCACACCCTGCATGGATCTTTGATTAGATGAAAATATTAAAAGTTATCAAATTCATACCTGCTTTTATATGCATTAAATGTATCCTAATCACGAGATATACTGGGTTGTTGTTGTTGTTTTTATGTATCCAAACAAAAGGAAATGCATAAATATACTTTAATTGGCTCCAAGCACAGTTATAGCCAGATGCAGTCTTCCCATTTTGATGTTCTTTAAAGGTATCCACATATCATGCCTTTGGCCATCCCTAAACTGGCTGATATCAACAGAACAATCCCTACAGAAACCAACAAGGACTGTCAATAATACATATTGGGAGATAGTAGGGAAATTCAAAGCAGCCAAAATAAAGCGAACAAAAAATGAGAAGCTTTTAAACCGACAGAAAACCAGATTGGTTTCAGGTACGGCACCAAACTACTCCGTATATCTTAGCATCAATCAAGGCATCGCTGCAAGCTATCTATGAGTTGCATGGTATAAATTGAAGACAAACCCA
The DNA here is from genome assembly GCA_963922045.1 of Persicaria maculosa. Classification (NCBI taxonomy): domain Eukaryota; kingdom Viridiplantae; phylum Streptophyta; class Magnoliopsida; order Caryophyllales; family Polygonaceae; genus Persicaria; species Persicaria maculosa. Next base: position 43,444,740 of record OY998271.1, read on the forward strand.
AGACTGTCATCCAAGAAAGGGTCCTTGTCACGAACTTCAATATTCAGAACATTTTCAGATTCCCAGGAGCATATAGGGATTTTGAACTCCTCTGCCCATTTTGGTGCGAGTGTCTTCCTTTGAATTTTAGTCTTAAATTTGTATGGACCAACTTGCCCTTTCACATAGGGATCTGCCAACCCTACACGAACACCAGAAAGTGTAAATGAACAGAAGGAATCACCAAGTGGTGAGCATATCAATGAATGGTGCTGCAAGTCACTACTAACCATTTGGATCTGATGGTTTCATATCCGCTCCTTCTATAACTTCCACTCTTGCACAAGCAATAGGATCCTTGACTGACATAGTAAACCATTTTTCTACATCGAAAGTAAATTGATTAGTTAAGTAACATATAACCAACACAGGAAGTTACATATCCTGATTAGTTAAGTAACAATTTCCTTCAGACAAGAAAACAGCTTAAGCCCTGTTTGATATCCATATCCTGATATAAGGTATGGTCACTCATATTCATACCCGTATTTGGTATACAGGTATATGAATGTCAAATTGATATACCCATATACCCCTCCCTTTGTAAATATTCCCACTTTTATATACCAAACGGGGGCTTACAGTCCTACATCATGTCCTCTAAAAAGCTTAAAGATGATTGCTTATTCATTACCTGTTTGTGGTGATGGCTGTGGGGCGACGAACTTTTCCATGTCCACAACCAACATATTAGGCTGCAAAAATTACACGTCTTGGGATTTAAATACCTAGTCACAACAACTCAACAGTACTAGCACTATTGAATTTCCTTTCTGAGGATACACAAAGGTAATTAACTGACCTCAACAAGTGTTTGCTCAAATGCTACAGCAAGAAGGTTGTCCTGCTCCACAAAAGGAATAAGAAATCAAAATTTTAAATAAATGAGAAGAAGAAAGAAAGTAAGTTACAGATGAAAGAAGAATTACCAGCCATCCAGCGATACCAGGTATCTCTGTCACATCAACACCACGATTAAAAAGTGGTTTGACAGTCATTTGAAAGTATGGAGGCTCGGCGAAACAAACACGTAAACGGCTAATATAAGGCCAGTCTCGAATAAACTTCACCCCAACAAGCACCTAAAATTGGGAAGGACAAGATTGCAACAATCATACCCTCTTTTATTTGTAGTTTTCTCATTTTCCAGCTTCTGATTTCATTATTGGAAAACACAGAAAATAGATACGGAAAGCAATTAAGGCTTGTTTATTTGAATGAAAGTGTAATCTTCAATTCAAACTACCCGACCAGCTGAAGGAAGCACAGTCATGGACCATGAACCATTGGACATCACTAACATTTAAAAAGTTAAAACTTCCATAATATTTCCCTCTTCTACTAGCATTATAAATTATTGGCACAACTCAACATGGAATTCAGGTGTATTGGCACTTTTTGCTGCGTTTTCTCCTTAGGCATTGCCTTATTTGCAATAATTGGGTCAATTGGAAACACCTTCTTAACGTAGTCGAGGAAAGGATGTGTACACCTTGACCGTCCACACCCTGCTCTAAGCGGGGTACACAGGGATTGTTGTTGGCAATTTTGTTACCTATGTCCACTAGGTCACATATCATAGGAAATACTAAATTCAATTTCCATGACAATTAGGATAGCTAATTACACACCTTCCCTTCAACATGCATACTTGTTATGTGCATCTTGGTCACGATCCCAAATCCTATTGCCTCTTGAAGTTTTGCAGCTAGAACTGCACTCATATCATCCGCTGTTAAAAAATTGAGTCCAAGTTCCAGCACCTACATTGGAAAAGTTTTCATGCATCTAAATGCTAGGAAAGAGTTGCTGGTAACTAATGATGAACAGGAAAAAAGCACAATAAAATGCATAAATGGCATCACATACCAAGTGATCGTCATCTGAAGATTCACGAACGACCCTCATTTCTGTTAATATTGGGGGCTTTCGTCCCAAATAAAGATGTTCAACTGTAGCTCTTTTCTGAAGATTTGCAAAAGTTAGCATTAGCTTAGACATTGGAATTGGACAGCCAAAGTAATAGATGACATCAAGATAATTCATCCTGAGACGTACAAATGCATATAGGAATATTTTGTTCTACATTCACATCAATCTCCTACATGCCCCAGATAAATATGCATATGTGATCTACAACAGAAAATCATCAAAAGTTTCTTTCAGATATATACAGTCAGAAATAGAATGATTTACCTAATTTAACTAAAGCACATAGGTTTCCCTATGAACTGCAGGTTGATAATCTCTTCAAATTCCCATAAATCTGATTTTCCACAACACAAAGCATCATACTTGTTTGCAACAACTAAATCTTAATGGTCAAGAAAACCATACAAACTTGAGGCAAAATCCTAATGTTTACGCCTGTTCTATTCACTTTGCCTATTTCAGAAAAAGATTAAAATGATAATTTCTAAAACTCTTGTCAAAAACCAGCAATGATCGGAGACGTCTTTTATATGAGCTGACACAGTGGCGTCCCTTACGGGTGAACAACAAGCAAGGCACTAAGACATGAAAGTTGAAATGAACTAGGCAGAGGAAACTGAGAGAGTAATACAACAGTCCACGGTTTGTACTTGTCTAGAAACCAAGGTATAATCGGCAGGAAAATCTTCTGAGAAGCAATCTCTTCCATACAAACAGGCCAAATCTTTTCAATCACGAGATTCAACCACCTCACAGTCTCCGATTCTAGCAGTACCTGAACGCGTAAAATTGATTTCGATCAAACAATACATATACATATAAATATATATTGGTTTGATGTATAGAGGAGCAAAGGGAGTGAAATCAACTAACTCTTCTTCGATTAACATATCTTCTTTGCTCGTGCTGCAGTTTTCTACTCAACCTCATAACATACCTTTCATTAACCTGCAAAAAAAATTAAAAAAAAAAATTCATAAGATCCAGGCAAATTTAGCTCAAGCTACTGGATCGGTCAACATAAACAGTTGTGAAAACACGAGTTTCCATTTCCTCATGAATAAAAGCAAAAGGAAAAAAGGAGGAGGATTAGTAGAACCTGGAACAAATAAACCAAAGCGAGGAAATAGAGGATAAGGCGTCCATAGCCGAAGGCGTTGAGGAACCAGAGAAGAAAGAAAACAATGGCGACATGATGAATGATGGAAATCTCCGTAATCGGCATAGCTGATTGGACTTGGTCTGCTGTGAAATTATAAGTTCTACTGCATGATCGATTTCATCAACATCAACTTCAGATTCAACGGTGTAAAAGGAAAGACGAGTAGAAGAAGCGACGATCTGATCAGCGAGATCGTGGGAGAGAGAGAAGCGGGGGAGGAAACAGGGAAGAGAGGGAGAGTTGAAACTGAAAGGGGGAGGGTGCATAGTTGTTCAATGAGAGCATGAGCAGGCTTGTTGCTCTTGTCATTGCCACATCGAAGAAAAAGAGAATTTTTTTTCAAATTGGTAAAAAAAGGGAAATTTTTTTTAAAAGTAGCAAAAACTTGAAAGTATTTTCACAATTAGCCAAAGTGGGGTATAGTCGCTGTTTGAAACAGCGACTTTACCCCAGATTTAAAAAAATATTAATATAATATGTAAGTCGCTGTTACAAACAGCAACTTACTATTTTTTTTAAAATAAAAAATTAAATTAATGGAAAAAATAACGAAAGACGTAAAAAAAATACATACGGGACTCTCCCTTTTTTTTATTTTTTTTAATACCTTTAAGAGTGTATAAGGTAGAAAAAGAAAAAGGAAGGAGTATAAAATAGACACGATAGAGAGAGAGAGGAGTGGGGCCTGGGGGTGGGTGGGCAGGAGAGAGTAGATATAGGCGAATAGCAGAGTGAGGGTTGGGGCCAGGGGCTGGTGAGAGGAAGATATAAGTGAGTGGTGGTTTTTTTTTAAACACTTCTTCGAGCTTTCCCCTTGCAATGCGCATCAAACTTTCCCGATCGTTACCCCACATAGAAAAAAAATAGTGAAAGAAAAATTTAAATATAATGGTCCATAGTTTGAGTCTCTTATACATGAGACCCAAAAAGTGAGGCTCATAGCTGCCATGTGTCAGAACTTATAGTTTATTTGCTTTTAAATGATTTTCGGTTATTTTCAATTGTTAAAAAAATATAAAAAATTTATTTTTGAATTTAATTCAATTTTATCTACACATAGACACCTCTTTTGCATATGTTTGTGGGAAAAAAATCATCTCAATAATACCCATATTTTCTTTTTTAAACATTAAAAAAATATTTTTATGATATGTTATTATAAAGTAATTACTTAATATTTTATTATTATTATCATTATTAAAATAATTGAGTAAATAAAAAGGGAAAACAATAAAAGCTAATTTAAGGGTCCAAGACTCGGGCTCACGAATGAGGGTGAAAAATTAAAAAGTTATAATGAGTCCCTTAAACTGATGTGGCATAAGAAAAGTAACTTAAGGGTCCGAGGTTGGGGCTCACCATTGCACATGCTCTGAATACTTGAATTGAACTGAAATTTGGAGTGGGGTCACCTCACTTTTGTCCCGGGCCACGTGCCAGATAACGTGTTTCATTCTATAGGATAAACTAGTTCAGTGCCCGCACCTTGTACAGACGATTTTAAGTTTAAAATAGTAGTACAATTTTTTTAAGTTTAAAATAGTTATGTGTATCAGTGTATGTTGCAACAGTTTTATGTTTTATGTAGTTGCTGAATGATTTGGGCCGTATCGAGCTTTCTGTTAATGGGCTTCAGCCCATTTGCAATCTGTCTGGTTTGCTTTTTTCTTGTTGCACCATTCCCAACCTCATAACACAGTTTCCGTAATCAATAATCAATCATCAAATCAAATATTCTTTTCCCCAAATTCGTCTACAATATCTAATTTGTTTAATGTATTTCAAATTAACTCTTCTTCCTTCTTAGTAAACTAGTTTAGCTCTCGTCCTATATACGGAGAATATATTAATATAATATTATAAATAATCTAGATAGATTTTAATAAATAAAAAATAATAATCTAAATATAAATATAAATATTTTTTCCTCCAACAAATAATATAGATATATATAAAATTAGTTTGACATATTATATATAAATTTTTTTGTTCTAGTCTATCGTTAATTAAATCTCATGTAACATAATAGATAGTTGATTTTTAAATATACTTCAATATTATTTTTTTATTATTAAATATGTAGTACATATTTATTACATTAGTTTATTAAAATATCTATCCACGGATGGATTGTGGGTACATATTATGGCTACAGTTTTAATCATTTATTTTGACCTAAAAAATAATATAGATATAAATAAAATAACAATTATTAAATAATTAATTTAAATTTAAATAGTTATCTCCACCAAAAAATAATACAGATATAAATAAAATAGCACCTATCAAATGCTATATATTTATCTATTAATATTTTTGGTAAGTATGACTATGAAATATTTTTTATTTATATTTTTATCAATTAATTAAAAAAAAATATATATATATATATATATATATAGATTGTGGCTTATATAAATTTCTATAAACCATGACAATATATTATTTTATTAATTTTTTCTCTTAGGATCAATCACAACATTCCACATATGATTTTTCCCTAGGATTAACGACAACACGCCACACAGGACGCTATGCATCGGTTTTAGTATATGTAATATAGATTTCTAGGTCTGGATTCACCTGGTTTCAAGCTCAACTTCGAGTTTCTAGCCAGGTTCAGTTCTCAAATCAAATTATCTGTTTCAATGGAGTCAAAGGATGGAATTCCCGTCACAATGGTATGAAAACATCGATCTTCAGCTAATTCAAGAATTGATGTTGTGCGAGACAACATCAATTGAAAGAATACAATCTCATATCTGAGGGCTTACGTCCATCAACACTACTAATCTTGCTTCTCGGATGAGTCAGTTGACAGTACATTGGCAATGGTGGGGGATCAACTTTTTGTTTTTGCCTCTAAACCTAATCAAGACGTTATAGTGGGTGATAATGTAAGCACATTATGCTTTGATCCAGAAAGTAGAGAAGAGTTACTGGAGCAGCATAAGAATGAGCCCATTGTTGCAAAAGAAGCAATTGATGCTTTGAGGAAGGGAAATATTCCCCTAATTTCTAAAATCAAGAAAGGTATTATTGATGAATCAAGGATGTAAGGATCTGTTATGGATTGCAAACCTCAACGAGCTAAGACCATCCGCAACCATAAGGTTACCTCTTCTCTATTTTTTTTCTTCTCTCCCTATAATATTTTGACACCTCATTTATTTGTTTTTAAATAATTTTCCACTTTATCAACCTCTTTCTTTAAGGTTTTCATATTTTTACTCCACAACCATGAGTTTACGTTATCCTTCTCTTTTTCTCATTTATTTATATCCACTATATGATTTCCACCAATCATAATATTAATAGTTAAATAGAAAAATATAAAATAAATAAAACAACATGCTTTTGCACATGGTCCAAGACACTCTCTACCTCTCCACACTAAGGTAACCCCTTTCCTTCTTTTACCTTAAGGTTTTGCCTACAATTATGGAATTACCTTATACTTACCTTAAGGTAATAAAAACCCTTGGTTGTGGATGCTCTAAGGAGGAGCATGCTTGGTCCCTGGTAACTTCCTTTGTAAATCAGCCCCTACATGGAGTCATTAGGTTTCTAGGAATCTCTCCAGGTGTAAGAGAGTGTATCGAGTTATCGGTGTTCGACCTGGGAGGGATACTCTTTGATCTTGATCTTGGAGGAGCATTTTTGTTGGCTGACAACTCTTTTAATTTGGCATTCACTACCTGGAAGAAAAGAGACGTGCAAGCCACATATGGAATAGTGATGACAATGGGGCGGGGACTCCCTGATCCCCGCGGGGAATCCCTGTCGCAGGGACGAGAATAGGGAAATTAAATAGGGACGGGGACGGGGATGGGGGCCAAACTAATTCCCCGCGCGGGGACGGGGATGGGGACGGGGACAATAGTCCCCACCCCGATACCCGCCCCGCCCCCGTCCCTGTTGGGGAACCCCCGCGGGGATCCCATCGGGGGAGTACAAAATCCCCAATTTATTTTAATTTTACCTAATTTTATATAATTTTTCTTTCACTTTTAAAATTTTACCTTATAATTTTCACTTTTGAAATATTAAATGTAATATTTATATCCTATTTTTAACATAAGTTTCATAATATTGTATAATTTTCTATAAAATGGGGGGAAACATGAGCTTTAAACGAGGAACCCGACGGGGAAACCAGCGAGGAATGCAAACGGGGAAAATTATGCGGGGACGGGGACGTGCGTGATTTATATTCCCTGAGCGGGGAAGGAGACGAGGACGGGGATAAGGTTCATAAACGGGGATGGGAACGGGGAGGGTACTCCCCGCCCCAAACCCGCCCCATTGCCATCCCTAGATGGAAGTCTACTTGTGAGTAAAACCCTTTTGTTAACCATTGTTGTTGTTGATTTTATTATCTTGTCTATATTTGGTTGCAAACTTGAAGGGTGATGGGGACTATGCTGCTACTCATAATGCTCATCATTTCCCTGTCCAATTGCTTCTTTATGCCTTAACTTCAACTGCTGCAAATATCTATGTCGAATAGTTTGATTTTAATCCAAAGAGAGAGTATATCTTACTGTCAAGTAGTATGGTTCGTGAGTGGAAGGAGAATCATGCTTTTGTCATGGCTTCTCATCATAACTGTGTGAACATCTCTGGTTACTCTTCATTATCGGCTACCTTGCTTATAGTAGGAGCTTGTGTCGGAATATATATGGAGTTTTGACCCTAGAGGAGAAGGGCTTATAGTTGGAAATCATGAGATCTACTTGTTAGATGAGATAAAAGATGATTTTTATCCTTATATGATTACTCAGGTTAGGTCTGCAAGGGCTGCAAGAAGCTTGGGTTCTATGTGGCCTTCATTTCAGAAAATTAAAATTCAGTTAGGGCAAATGGCACTACATACTGAAGTGGAGAGAAGCTCGTTTATTGATGTGGAGAGAAGCTCATTCATTCACTGCCCGGATTTCATGATGAAGTTGTTTATAAAGAAGCATGGAGGACTTGAGGATGATACGAAGAAGTGGGTCAATCTAAGCTCTCAAGGTAGTTTGACAAATATGGATGCATTTATGATGTTCAAACCAAAAGGATTTGTAGTTATATTGAGTGAATATGTTGCCATTCTAATCCCTTACTGTAATGTTATGTGTTTACATTTCCTAGTCTTTTATTGGCATGTAATATTGTTTTTATGTATGTAAACATGTATGAATGATGATTATACAAATATCATATAATATGTATTGTGCCTATACGATGCATTATTGGATTAACCTTGACTGAGTTGTATTGAGCCTTTAGGCTTGATCCTTTAATAAGGTTTAGCCTTATAATAGTGGAGAGCGCTCGGAGTTGACAGCGGATGTTGATGTCTCTTTGAAGATGGTTCGAACTCAGACATCCTTTGGGTGGTTGCTATCCTTTGCCTTTTGAGATCTAGGGTTTTGCAGACCAAATCCGTATTTGATCTTCGGTTTCCCACATAGGGGGATTTTTCTTTCTCTCTTGTACTTCTGATTCACATACATAATTATATCTAGGGTTGTGTTGTATTTATTACTTGTTTCATCCCTTGTACGAACTCTCTATAGTGGATTTGACCAACTCTTGAGACCCCGTAGATGTAGGATTTGCCGACCCATGTAAATCTCTTGTGTTCTTCGATCTTGCATGTTTCTCAATTCAATCTTTCATTTTTCGCTTCGATCTATTTCTCTTTTGCTCGAAACTTATTTATGTTTTTTGAAACGTTTTTGGTTTTACAACGTGGTATCAGAGCTTGAGTGTCCCACGCTTGATTCTCTGACTCATTCTTGATCTCAGAGATAAAGCCCGGACGTAAGGCCACGGATAGACCTAGAAAGGGAACATTGCCTGGTCTTGCTCCCCCCTTATGTGATGTACCACACTTGTTTGCTAGTTCTAGGCGTTTCTTTGCTTAAATCTGTCTCGTGGTGCTACAGATCTAAAGTTTTCATGCCTCTATGCTATGTTTTGTTTAGATCAATGTTGTTCCTCATTAGATTCAAGTTATCTTGAATCATTTTTTTTAGTCCTTTCTTACTCATTATCTGACTTGTTTGTTTGTGTTCCTATAGGTACAAGTTCTGAAGGGTGATACGTATTTGAAGCCTTTCAATGGTCACGCTGATTTTTTGATGTGGAAGCTAAAAATGAAGGCTATTCTCATCAAAGAAAAATGATAGGTTACAATAACTTGCAAGTTTCCAGATGGTACTCCTAAGGATAAAATCCATGAGATTGACCAACAAGCCCATAGCGAGATCATGCTCTGCTTGGGTGATGAAGTTTCTCGACAAGTGCTTACTTTTGAATCAACTGAAAAGTTATGGGTAGCTTTAATTTGGAAAGTTTATACATGGTAAAATCTCTCCCTTCTCGAGTCAACTTGTTTATAAGTTGTTCAATTTTAAAATGGATGTTTCATGCCCACTTTCTCAAAATCTTGATAAGTTTTTAACCATTATACAAGATCTGCAATGATGTGGTGACAAAGTTGAGGAAACTCAACAATGTGTTTTGTTGTTAAATTCTCCGTTTGCTCAGTTTGATACTTTTAAAGACGTGGTTCAATATAGTACTGATAAATTGGATAAAAAGGTCATCCGTGAGTCCATTATTTAGAAAAATGATTCTTTGAAAGTGTTTAAAAACAAATATGAGCAGAAAGCTTATAATAGACCTGAAAATAAGAATAAGATGCTTATGACTAAAAGTAAGCTCCAAGGCAATAAGAATAACAACAAGAAAAAACCTCAAAAGGATACCAGTAAATCTGAGACTCACCAACATGATAAATTTGAAAATGATAAATCTAATCTGATGTGTACTTACTGTTTTAAGTCTGGTCACATAGAGAAACACTGCTTTAAAAAGGAAGAAAGATGAAAGGTTACCTGCTAAGAAACCTAATGTGTCTGTTGTGCTAGAATCTCATCCTTATTATACTCATGAGGTTCTTGCTTTGTTAAATACCAGTGACTTTAGTGCTTGGATTTTAGAATCTGGATGTACCATGCATGCTACTTTTCATATATCTTGGTTTTGTGAACTTAAGTCCTATGATGTTGGTACTCTGATGCTTGGTGATCATTCTGTTCTTAAGATTAAAGGCATTAGATCTGTTGTTTTAAAGATGTTTGACAATGTGATTAGAGTAATAAAATATGTTAAATGGGTTCCTGACTTAACAAGAAATTTCTTATCTAAAAGTGCTCTTGAGGAATTGCATTATGATATTTACAGTGCTAATGGTGTTAGAATTGTTTCCATGTGTGGAAAACCTGTCATTGAGGTTTGAAAATGTGGGTAGGAAACGGTTTGAAAATGTGGGTGGAGAAATTCTAGAAAACTACCATAAAGATGGGGAGTTGGGGACTTGATCGCGATAGTGTCTGCCTTCGGTGTCATCATCGCTAAACCCCACCGAGTCACCATCAACGTCAGCGTGAGCGTCCTCCCTCTCATCGTCTTTAGAAAGGGACACATGCCTCAATTTGTTGTGAAGTCTTCGCTTCATGATATTCAAGTATTAGGAGTGGATAAACCCCAAGCTTAACTAGTTTTGGACCTTTGATTCCAAACTGCTTTGGGTGATCAAGATCCGCACTTGAGCTGCCTTGTAGGGGTTATTGGAGGCGGAGTTTTTTTTAGATGTGGAAGGTGGAGTTTTTTTAAAAAAAGACTAATTAGGTGTTTGGTGGTTATAAGGTTGGTAAATGTATATTGGGGTAAACATATCCAAAATGCCCTTCCTCTCTCCCCTTCCTTCCTCTAACTTTTGCTTCATTGCCTACTTTCCCCTTCCTTCCTTGCTCTAATTTTTGCTTCATTGCCTACAAAGAATAAAATAGACAGATTATTTTGCACCTTCCTCCCATGAAGGTCCTCTCTCACCCCGTCGCAACGTTATTCCCTTTGTTTTTCTCTCTCGAACCTCAAGAAACCTCTCGCACCGACTCGACCTCGCCATCCTCCCTCTTGCCCCTGCTCTGCCGATTCAACAGAGTGGTTGCCTTCTCCTCTCGCTTCCAAGGATGCTGCCAAGCCAACGCCAAGCGCCAGTAGCCGCATGCTGCACACCCTCAAAACTGGATGCTAAGAGAATTCCATAATGTGACGAAACATTTATAAAAAAATCATGTTTAATGTTATATCGAACCTGATGCTAAGAATTCCATAGAACCCTAAAAATCGGTTCCACCAACGCCCATCAACCCGGGGTTGGTACGGGCTACTAGTTCCTAATCCTATGTGCGTTGTGTAAGCTACTAGTTCCTAATATGTGCGTATGCTCTAACGTCTAATCTGACCCTAGCTAGTTCCTAAATCCCTACACAGTAAACTGATCATCCAAATTTTGGGAAAACGGCCGGTTCAGTCTTGACCCACAAATCTAGCTCCTTCTTCCTCCGCATCTCCATTACCTTCCTATGACTGTTGGAGTGGAGTTGTGTTGAGAACGTCGGGCTACATGCAGGCCTATACTCCGGCAAGAGCCTACCCGACTTGAACCGCACGCCGCACGCATTACAGAGTGTCTTCGCACCCATCGGGCCTGCACGCCACTGCGGCGTCTTCTGGATCCCACAATGACTACATCTTCTCGTCCCCGTAACAGGCCCAGGCCCCACCCGCCCTTTCTTCCTCCTTCTCCTACTCTTCTTGTTCCGATCTTTGAACGCGAGTGGAGTGGAGGGTGACGCGGGCCAGTACGGCAAGGACGTGGCGGACGAAGAAGGCGAGGAGGTGGTGGTTGACTCGGTCAGCGACGACGACGGTGGCGACGCAAGTCTCCAAACCTTGCCGGAGGCGGGGAGGGCGGAGCGATGGCGTTTGCTCCGCTGGGACCTGGGCGGCGACGAGCATGGAGGAGGTGAGGCCCTCTCCGGCATGGGATTCGCCGTCAAAGAGGCTCCGGTGGCGTGGTAAAATTGAGAAAACGAGTCCTCCAAGAAATAGGATATCCATTCAAGACCTGGTTCCTCTTCCTGTACGTTGCACATTCAAATTCAAATACGAATCATCAATCAAGAAAGGCCCAATCAGTTTCGCGATATTTAAAAAAAATGATTTTAATTTTAGGTTTATTTTGGGATACCGGGAGTGTGAGGAGGAAACCTAGGTTACCTCCAGCGGCGGCGGAGGGCTGTTGAAGCGGCGGAGGGGAGGACGCAAAATCAGAGAATTCGCTGTAAAGGTGGTTGCTTTGTTGGTGCGGGAAGCCAGTTAGGAGGTTCTCATCATCTTCTATACTTTCGGCGTTCAGGTTAAGGAATTGATCGACGGAAAAGTGGTCGGCGGCGGCACTGGCTGGAGATGCAGAGTCGCCGTTCTCGATGAAATCCTTGCCGGCCTGTAGTTGCAACTGCATTCCAGATTCAGATGATTCCATTTCCTGCCCAATATCTCCAAAATCAAACCTGGTGAAGCAAACAGGCGATATATTGTAGTGATTTCCGTGTTGATCTCAATCTTTTTAATCTTTTAAATGTGGAGAGGCCAGAGAGGGTGTTATTGCATGAATCTTCTGAAACTCATCTACTTTAAAAGACTGTTTTGTGCAGTTTTGATATTCAAATCTCTTTCCATCCCCCTAAATTCCCTATCTTTTGAATTCTGTGTTTATCTTTACAAATAACTTTTTAAGATTCATTTAAACCGCTGTTTTATTCAATTCGATCCGGTTTATACTTTTATATTTTTACTTCCAGAATTTTTCAAATAACTAGGTTTATTATCTCGTCATATGAGATTTTTTTTATAACTTTTAGGTACAGAGAATAATCTTTTTTCTGACTTAAATAAATTAATAATAAGGAAAAATATAATATCCTCACTCATCTTTCATTTGGTGAATAAATGTGAATATATATAAATAGTTCTTCCCCTGTTTTATCAAAAATGCAAAATCGCAAGCCTATTTTTCATCAGCTCCACAAAGAGAAACATGTATGGGAATCCAGATGCCTCCATAAGGAGTGTCCATTCCTGAGGATTACTTCTTCTAGAAGTTGCTTTCATTCCAAACAGGGCCGGCCCGAGGCCTGTGCGAAAAGTGCAATCGCACAGGGCCTCAAAATTTTGGGGCCTCATATAGACCTTATAATATATATGTATATGTAAATTTCAATAACTGAAGAGATGTTGTGGTAGACCAACTGGTATAAGGACGCGCTTGTTGCCGGAATGGGTTGAGTTCGAATCCCTGTTGGAGCAGTTTGAATTTTTATTTTCCAATACACAATTGCATCAGGCATCAGCTGTGGGTTGGTCCGGATTTTTTTTCCAAAAAAAAAATTTACAACTATTTCAGATTTTTTTTCCCTAAAAAAATTACAGCATGCCTCTTTTTGTTTTTTTTTGTCATCACAACCTCACAAACATTTAACACAATCCATTCCACCTCTACAAAAAAAAACACTAATGTAGGGAAATCTATTCAACCATTGCAATGGTCTCTTCAACCTCAAGCTCAAGGTTTTTGATAGAAAATCTCAAATTCTAACTATATTATATAGTTTTCACTTTTTAATTTCTTATATGATCATAATTATATTTTTTTTTGTTATTGTTTTGTATCTTTCTACCTTAGAAATCACTAAGTTGAGATTTAGAAATATAAAATGCCTCTTAAAAGATTCGAAAGTGGTCATGTCAAGCGCAAAAAAAAAGAGATAGAAAATTGGTTGAAAGTAGAAAAGAAGCTATTCGCAATTTGTAGTTAAAAAAAGGCATCAACATATATTTTGCACAGGGCCTCAAAATATAACGGAACGGCCCTGATTCCAAATATGCATCTAAGAAGTCTAAAGAGGCTACGCTCCCTAGAAAGACAAAAGAAACCACGACGAGGGTAACCCTTGGGTGTGGGCGGGGTTATCTTGGGCCTGCCCATGCGAAAATAGGGTGGTCATGATTCTACGGTACTGGAACTGTAGGGGAATGGGAAATAAAACTTTCTGGACAAATATTACTGGATGGCGCACACTAGACCATATACAAATGCTTACTCTAGCAGAAACTAAAACTGAAACAGCTCTAATTGAATCCCTCTGGAAAAATGCAGGATTCACGAATATTTGTTGGTCACCGGCTTCCGATCGCGCGGGAGGAATTGCGCTTTTTTGGAATGACAACTCTTTAATTGATGAAACCATTTCGGTAGTTATGCATCTCCCACGAATTATTGGAGTAAAATATGTAAACACGAAAGAAAACTTTGAGTGTCTAATCATCTTCGTATACGCCCCCCCCCCCCCCCCAACCCTACAGAAAAGGACCTATTCTGGAGAGATCTATATAACATAATCACTGACAGCAACATCCCATGTTTAATCATGGGTGATTTAAACGAAATAGGCCATCCGTCGGACAAGATAGGAGGTGCAGAAACCCATCCAAATAGATTCAAAAGAATAATCGAATTTAAAAATGCATGCTCCTTGATGGAGATCCCTTCACATGGAGGAAAAAGAAGAGCGGCCCATATAATATTATGGAAAAACTTGACAGAGTGCTTATCCACCATGAGATTATTGACCTATTTCATGATCTGGTAACAAAAAATGGAGCATTTTCGAAATCTGACCACTGTCCCATCACTATAAACTTATCCAAAAATACCACATTTAAGCCACCCCCTTTCAAATTTGAAAATGTTTGGCTACAACGGAAAGACTTCCGAAACATTGTCAAACAAGACTGGCGAGCATCTTGCTGGGGCTCGGCTATGTTCCAAGTCACACACAAATCAAAATTACTTAAAATAAAATCTAAAAGATGGAATAAAACTACATTTGTAAACATTTTCCGCCAACTCCAAGCAGTGGATGAGGCGCTAATAGAAGTGCAATCACACCAACCGACTAGCCAAAATCCCGACTTGAGTATAAGAGAACAAAATCTTTTATCTAAAAGAGAAAAACTTCTCCTATTCCATAAAACTTATTGGAATCAGAGAGCCAAATCAAAACATTTAAAATTATTAGACACCAACTCGTCTTATTTCCATAGGATAGCCAGTGGGAGAAGAAACCGCAAGATAATTAGAACAATCACCTCAGTAGAAGGAACCCAAATTGTAGGGGATGAAAATATTAAAAATAAAATCAAAAGTGACTTTGAAAAAAGGTTCAGGCGGGAAAAAAGCTATACGACCTCACAACTAGAAGATTATCTCTCTGTGATCCTGCCGGTGATCACAGAAGAGGAAAACACATTCCTTATCCACCCCTCTTCTAATAGCGAAATTAAGAAAGCAGTATTCGCAATGGGCAAAAATAAATCTCCAGGACCAAATGGTATGACGGCAGAATTTTACATAAACTATTGGGACATTGTCAGCATTGACATCACCAGGGCTATAAAAGCTTTTTTCCACTCCGGGAAACTACTAAGACAAATTAATCACACCTTCATTTCTTTGATACCAAAAATTGACAACCCTTCAATGACTACACATTATGGCCCGATTAGCCTATGTTCTACATTATACAAGATCATCTCCAAGATATTAACAGAACGACTTAAAAGTGTAATAGGTAAACTTATTCATCCACTGCAGGGTGGTTTCGTCTCCGACAGAGCAATTCAGGGCAACATACTAATATCACATGAGATTTTCCACTCCTTTCGTACTAGGAAAGGGGCTAAAGGATGGATTGCATTAAAACTAGATATGGAAAAAGCCTACGACCGAGTTGACTGGCAGTTCACAAAATCAGTTTTACATAATTTCGGTTTCCACCAGAAATTTGTGAACATTATAATGGAGTGTGTAACCACGGTCTCCTTCTCCATATTAGTAAATAACGGTCCAACAGATCTCTTTGTTCCCTCGCGGGGCCTGAGGCAAGGAGATCCTCTATCCCCGTTTTTATTTCTTCTTGGGGCAAAAGTTCTAGCCCGTAAATTGTCAAGGGAAGCCGAGTCAGTCAACAGCAGTGTGGGATTTAAATTTGGAACTTCTGGCCCATGCGTCCCGTTTCTTGCTTTTGCGGATGATATAATTATATTTTCTAAAGGAAGTAGTTCTGCGTGTATCAAAGCAAAAGATATAGTTGAAGACTATTGTAAATATTCTGGTCAAAAAGTGAACTACCATAAATCGTCATTTCAAACCACTCCGGGCATTTCTAGAGGCAGAGCTCGAGACCTTGAAGGTATTCTCAACATACCACTACAGGAGAATTTGGATAAATACTTGGGTTGCCCCATTGTAAATGGTCGGGTTACCAAAGAAACTTTTGGCGAAGTAATCTGTAAATCCAAAGACCAGTTGAGTAAATGGCGTGCAAATACCCTCTCACAACAAGGCAGGGCAACTTTAATAGCTTCCAAACTGGCATCTAAACCTCTATACTCAATGCAGAGCTTCATGCTTCCTTCGGCAGTGCACAAACAACTCGATCAAATCAACCGAACCTTCTTCTGGAACAAAGATGCGCAGCATACTCCTCTCATCAGTTGGGACAAAATCTGTAAATCGAAATCAAATGGCGGGATGGGAAGGAGGAAAACTAAAGACATGAATGAGGCACTCCAACTAAAACTCCTATGGAAAATTTTAGCCGAACCAGAGAATAAATGGGTCAAAATAATACAGCATAAATATTTAAAGGACAAAGACGTTCTTTCCTATTCTAGGAAAGGAAGTGCATCTTGGCAATGGGCAAAACTAAGCTCCTTAGTAGCGAAATTCAAATCGGGGCTTTTTTGGCTTGTAGGGGATGGAAAATCAATTAAATTTTGGCAAGATAAGTGGGTGACTAACACTCCCCTCGTCGAACGAGTAGACCCCCTGCCATATATTAATATGCAGGAGTACTCCGTGAGCGATTTCATTCGGGAAGGACAATGGTGGAGAGAGAAACTCTTGTCAGTCCTCCCTACAACAATTGCTGAGGACATTTTGAAAATTCCCTTACCTATCACACCCTTTGCAGACCGCCTATATTGGTGGCCTGCAAAAAGGGGCTGGTTTATGACGTCTAGCGCGTACAAATTAATATCTTCCACATCGGAATTATCCTCTGATAAATTCTCCTGGATTTGGAACCTGGATGTTCCACCTAAAGTCAAAAACTTCATATGGAAAATCAAACATCGAGGACTTGCTACTGCTACCCGATTAGACCAGATTGACGTGGCAGTTCCGACTACGTGCGTCTTTTGTAATCAGTGTGTGGAAGATGATATTCATCTTTTCCTAGAATGTCCCATCAACAACTTCCAAGAGCAATTTCCCGGGGAATTTTCTAATAAAGTTCAATCTCTCATTTCCGGTAATAGGGACATGAACCAAGTTCTACAACTTTTGGATTCCAGCCTCCCTGCGGAAAGAAAACGGGATATAGCAATCAGATGGTGGACGATGTGGTTTTTAAGGAACCAAACCATATTTAAAAGTGGCAGCATTCCCACTCCAGATGGCATCAAAAAGATGATCAGGGGTAATACAAGAGCTTGCCGCTGGAAAAAGCCTCCACCGGGCATATACAAACTAAACTTTGACGGGTCTTCTATGTCATCCTCAGATAACGCGATCGACTACATTATCAAGGACTGCGCCGGTGATCTGATTGACATGGGCAGGAAAAGGATTAGTGGACAATCGCCCCTTATGGCTAAAGCACTAGCCCTCCGTCTAGGAGTAGAAAGGGTGAAGGAACTACGAATAACGAATCTCATAATAGAAGGGGACTAAAAAATAATCATAGACTATCTAAGCAAACATCTTGGATGCCCATGGGAAATAGAAGTAATTATGTCCGGCATCCAAGCCCTCCTACAAGGAATCCATAATGTTCACATATCTCACATTCCCCGCATTGGTAACCGGGTAGCTAATAAGGTTGCACACCTTTGCTACTCTACCAGGGGACCAGATTTATACTTTGATACAGGTCTTCGTGGCCTCATCCGTCAGGATGCTTTCGGATAGGGCATGCCCATTCGAATTCTTACCTAATAAAAAAAAATGGGTAGTATTTGTTGGTAGATATGGGTTTGTTATTTTCAGCGCTAATTTTTACTATGTCCACCGCAAATTACCGTAACAAGTGACGGTGGTTTTAATGACAATTAACGGGAGCCACCCTTGTATGTAGTGGTGGGTGTGACCATATGGGAGGAGCCACCGATGTAGCGTGCGGTGGGTGACTCCGTTGTGGGTGGCTGACGTCGTTCCGTCAGGAACTCACCGTAGATATCAACGATGACCCGGACCGGCCCAGACCGTCGTCTATAATGAAAGTTACGTGGTCCCTGGTCCGGTCCAGTCCGGACCGGCCCGGACTGTCGTCTATAATGAAAGTTATCTGGTCCCTGGTCCGGTCCGGACCGGCCCGGACCGAGCAACATTCATTATAGACGACGACCGACAACATCCATAATTCGAAAAATGTCGTACAGTCATATGGTTAATTGATGACGGACCGTTAGAAATTCACCGCAGACACAGATGGTGGCTCGGGCCGGCCCGGAGCGGACCGACTGAGCAACATTTGATTATATACGACGACGGACAACATCCATAATTCAAAAAATGTCATACATTGATGCTTGTCCATACCGGACGAGCAAATTTCAGTATATCGAAAGGACGACAGACAAAACCATTGTTCGAAAAATGTCATATATAAAAAAACGTAGTTCGAACAATCAGATACATGAAACAGCGTCGGTCAGAAAATGACAGACATAAAGTCCAAGGCTGCAAAGCCAGAAAGAACAAAAATGCTAATATCGAAACTGACGGCCACCATTTTGCCGGTGGTAGACTCTGTATCGTGCAATCCTGGGCGCGAACTGCTCGTCCCACCCATTGACTGTGGGATGGTGGTGCTGCGTCCATGTAGAGTATACGAGAGGTTCAGGCGATCCAGGCAATAACCAAATCTGCATAGAATATATGGAAAATTGGATTGAGAAGGGGAAAAATGAAATGTGAAGAACGGAATGCATATGAAATTCGAAACTTGCCGGTACGAAGTGGTTGTTGTTGCCGACTATAGCTATCCCATCTAACTCGTCATACGATGGTACGGACGGGCCACCAGTGGCGTAAAGAGGCAGGCACAACATCGGCATCATCTGCGACAGTCAGCGTTCTAAAAGGCGCTAGGCGGTCGCTAGGCGGTGGGTGGCCGCCTAGCGCCTAGGCGGTTAGGCGGGCGCCTAGGCGGTGCCTAGGAGGACTTAGAAAAAACTTGATTATTTCATTATATTTTAATATTTCATACATGTCAATAATTCATATAATATAATAATAATCCATAATATTGCCCTTAAACTCAAATTTAGGGTCCCTAATTGACACTAGGGTCAATAAACACAAAAGCTCGCATCTAATTGAGTCGATTGACAACTTTAAACCACCTAAAATACTTAAATACATCATCTAAAAGTCTAAAACCATAAGTTCAAGGTTTCAAGTCAAAAGAAAATACTTAAATAGTTAAATACATACATCATCTAATCTTCTAGGTTCACATACACAACATCATCACATTCCTTATCCGACTCTAAATCAAATTCTTCCACATTATCTTCCTCATCCTCCGGCTCCGTTCCATCGGATACAAAGTCATCTTCTTCAGGTTCTCTCATTTCTTCTAAACGACGAGCACTCCTTCTTAGTTGCAATTCTTCGGCCTCCACGAGTGTGACCTCATCCTCATCCTCTTCATTGTCAACTACTCCATCCATCATCTATGATTGTGCACGAGAAGACTCTTTCGCTAAAAGCACATCAACTTTATCATTCCTCTTCTTTTTCTTTACCAACAACCTTGCATTGAATTGAACATAGACTAACCTGTTCATATGATCGGTATCTAGTCTATTTCTTTTCTTCGTATGAATCTATGTAGAAAAATAAATCTTATGATTAATAAATTATCATTCACAAATCATAACATATTACACAAACAAAATGCTAAATTAGATATTTAGATAAAGAGAATTTTATTACCCCTTCAAAGACACTCCAATTCCTTTCACAAACGGATGAACTTGTCATCAAAGAAAGAATCCTCCTTGCAATCTTTTGAAGATTAGGTGTGTCATGACCGTAGTTACACCACCATCCAACTATGAGTTGAAAATAAATAAAATGCATATCTAAAAGTCCAAGTACATAACGTACAGTATAAAACTATAAATACTATGCATACATGTGTTAAATACTTAAATCTCAATGGATTTAATTTTTCATCCAAAAATGGATTGAATTAATGCATAAATAAGTAGCAAGTACATAACGTACAATATAAATACTATGCATATATGTTTTCATGTAATTAAATTTCTCGTACTACTACTTGTTCCACTTTCCATAAGAAAGAATAACATCACTTCATAATTAACTATAGAACAAATGATAAAGTGTTAAGGATGCGATAATCATACCCGGATCATATCTCTCGTTGTTTGTTTGACATCCTCTTTGGGCCATGATGCTTCCAAATTTTCCTTCTCGCATCTTGTACTTCACTAGCTCAACATTCACCACTTCATCTTGCATATCCAAATTCGGAAACATATGTTCCATACAATTAAGGACTCCATCTCCAATTTTTAAACTCTCATCACTAGACCATGAAGACCCACAACCGGTACTCCAATAGTAGTAGTGGGGATTCAACATATAAGCCGTCAAGTGAAGCGGAGTATCAATGCGCCCTTTTTCTTTTGCATCTATTATCGCAAGTATGGGATTGTATTTCTCCTCTCTATGATTCAAAGCTTCTTTGATTTCTTCTTTTGCCTTTTGTAGCTCACCATACATAAAGCCCATGGCCGGCTTCTTGTCTCCATCAACAAGCCTAAGCACCTTCACCAATGGAGTAAATACCTTCACATACGTATTGATACTACCCCAAAAATATGCTTGTGACATGATTGTCGTGACGACTTTTTCCTTCTTACTCTTCGACCACTTCGATTCATCCCACTCCTTAGAGCAAAAAATTTGCCTTAACTCCACTTTATTCTCAAGAATACTTTGAAATGTTAAGAAAGCGGTGGCAAATCTAGTAACCTCAGGACGAACTATTTCTCTTCGTGTGCACTTCCTCATCAATGCCAAAGTTTTATGATGAGTGTAAATAAAGATGGTAAAGCTTTTCGCCTTTGTAATTGGATTCATGAACATTGGAAGCTTACCGATTTCTTCAAGTATAAGGTTCAAAGAGTGAGTGGCATATGGAGTCCAAAAGATGTGAGGTCTCTTCTCAAGTAACAAGCTTGCGGCCGCCATATTGTTTGAAGCATTGTCGGTTACCACTTGCACAACCTTTTCTTCACCAATATTTTCAATGCAATCATCCACATACTCAAATATGTATTGATCGGTATGTGCATCGGAAGAGGCCTCCTTAGAACCAAGAAAAATCGTGGAACCAAGCGCATTCACACACAAATTCATAATGCTTCTTCTATTTCTATCACTCCAAGAAAAACCGTGGACCTGATGTCGGATCCGTGTAACGAAATGGAGACCCGATGACGAGTATCCATTTTGTTACACGGATCCGACATCAGGTCTGCCTGCTCTTCTAATGGTTGATGTGCGGCGGTAAATACATTTATTAAGACATATGTCGTAACTAATATACGGATCAGTAAATCATCCTATGGATATTGACTATATTTGGATCTTTCTATACCTACGTTAGATATGACAATGACAGGC
Organism: Persicaria maculosa; assembly: GCA_963922045.1. Taxonomy (NCBI): domain Eukaryota; kingdom Viridiplantae; phylum Streptophyta; class Magnoliopsida; order Caryophyllales; family Polygonaceae; genus Persicaria; species Persicaria maculosa. Next base: position 43,466,564 of record OY998271.1, read on the forward strand.
TGAGCCTCAAGCTGAACAGATGGCTGACAGGCATCACCCTGCATCAATGTCAACCCCGAAAAATCAATGTCATTGAGGTTGATCTCCTGCTCTAGCATCATCCTCTCAGTGGTCTCTGGTCCTGCCTCCGTAACATGGCTAGAAGTACCCCCCCCCCCCCACTCTCCGACAAACAGTGCAGTGTCATCGTATGAGTTGAGCTGATCACTCTGAAATGAAATGCCAAAATATGTCCCGTACAATGGGTACTGAGTCTCCGGCAGATCACCCGCATGATCTGCTCCCACATGCTCACCCATCTGCAATACGGCATCCCCGATAGTATCTATCATCAGCTCCTTCTCTATAGCCGCCAACCGAGGGAACACCGCAGGCTCTACCATCACATCCACCGTATGGGGGTGTACATCAGCTAGGTCGACAACTAACTGACTAGAACTACCCCCCCCCCTCCCATCGCCTCCTACCACGGTATCCCCAACTATAGGCTCATCTACACCCTACATACGGAAATGAATTAGACTCAATCTGTGTACGTGACTTGCGCAATGCCTGTCTTGCCTCAACAGAAGTGTTACGGGTGGTCTGCAACACCACCCTACACTCTAATCCACATGATAACATCTGTATATGATTAACAAACAAATTATAATTCCTATCGATTAAATATATTAATCTTTTTAACATCCATAATTCTATATTCAATCGACTACACAAGACTTCAATTACTGTAGCTACTTTCACTTTATATTTATTCATTTTCTATATAGCTATGGTACGTCTAACATATTATACTGATTCAAATATATTTATATATTGACTTATTCGATTGTATTACTCTATAACGACATTAAACTTTATTATAACATTATTCACACATATTACACTGTTTTCTATATATATGTACTCAATCATACATACCTCTCCCTCTCCCGCCACGAGGACGACCACGACCACGTCTCTGAATAATCGGAATCGACTACAATTAATACATCTAAAGTCAATTCTCAATTACTTTTCTCGTTCTAAATAAATTGAATTAAATTTATATAATATTTACGATAATACCTGTAATGGATCTCTATCACCACGTCCACGACCCCCACCACGACCTCGACCTCGAGCTCCATCACGAGTACTTTCACTCACCATGTTTTGCGATATATGATGAGAAACACAAAAAACGCAGAAAAGAGATCGGAGAAAAACATCGAGAAGCGAAAATGTGAGAAAGGACGAAAAGAGGCAATGTCGGAAAGGACAAAAAGCAGGAATGTCGGAGAGGAAGAATAGGTCAAAATGCGGGAAGGACGACATGTGAAGAGAAAGCGAGAAGCGGAAATGTGACAAATATAGTGGGACCCTCACGCCTTATATAGCCGTTGGATCCCACCGTATAACCCGAAGGTTGGTACCCAACTGTTGCGTAACGGTCAGATATCTACTGTCTAGTAATGCGGTGAGTGTTTTTTTTTAATTTCAAATTGCACCACACCACCGTATGTTGATACGGTGGGTTTCGTGGGATTCAAAAAACCACCGCTTACGTCGCGGTCCATTGCGACATAACGGCCCCCGTTACCCGAACGTCACCGTTGTATAACACGGTCGACCCACATACGGTTTCAACCCACCGTTAAGTATAACGGTGGGTGCCGTTAATCGTCATTAAAGTCACCGCATATATCTACGGTGATTAGGGGTGGACATAGTAAAAATTAGCGGTCGAAATATCTGTGCCAGGTAGATATTGATAGAACCTTATGATACGAAGGAATAAATACTAATAAAAATATCATTTTTTAAAGAAAATGTGATTATTGTACTATAAACAATTATAATCTATAAATTTTAAGTAGGTTGTTCTAATTAATCTAGCTCTAGATCAAATTTGAAATAGTAATTTAATTATTAAAATTTAATCAATATTTACTCATTACTTAAATAGATACTATGTTTATATTAATCAATTATAAACCATTATAAACATCATCCATTTGTATTTCATGGTGTGTTTAGATTCTAGTGCATTATAAATATACTTCACTTATAAATATAAACACACTAAACCATTTTACAATAGGCGACAAATTAGCTTGACAATTATAAATATTCATCATTTGTGAAATGATTCCACAGTGGGTTTGGATATAGGTATGAGATTGATATCGAATATTGTTTTTTGGAAAAGGTATATAAAAAGGGTATATAGGTATCAGATTAAAAAATATTGTAATAAAATCCCTCCTCCATGGATTTACAAGGTCATTGCCTTCCACACTGCATCCCCTCACATCTCTTGCCTTCATTGCCATAGCATGTAGATCTAAATTTTTCTTCATAAGTGGCACGCTAGAAACCACATGCCATCAAGTATACCTAACCAAGGCAAGTCTATACATTTTCATTCAATTAGTATTCCATCACCACTAGGACTTTTAGATAGAAAGAAGAGCGGAAGCATATGTCGATGGCAAGAGGGCAAGATGTTGATGGGAATAGGGGTTGGTACTGCAGTAGGGAGTGGTCGTCGCTAATGAAGGGTGGATGTCAACGGTTGGTAAGTGTCACCAGAGGGCTTCATGGGAGGAGGAGGAGAGCCATGTGTTTTCGGGTGCAAAGAGGTGAAGAAGATATATGGAAAGAGGAAAGAGACGGCTTTAGAAGAGAGTTGATTCTTTTGATATATCTAAATCTCAGTATATATAAATGCTTTATCTATTATTCTGTTATATATATATATATATATATATATAATGAAAAGTCGTTTGTGTCGTTTGTGTCACATGGTGTAATCTCTTTAATCGTTGGTTTTTAACCAGTCAAAAAAATTTTAATTTTTGTCCAATTTAACAATATAAATTCTCAATTTTCTATCCAATTTAACAATGTAGATTTAACCAACAAAAAATCCAACATTACAAATAATCTTCGTTACACTTGATGTCTATGTTTTTAGTCATGTTTTATAAAGTTTTATTGAGTCAATTTGAGTCTTTTTTTGGTTTTTATATTGGGTTTTGTATTGTTTGAGTAGGTTTTCGTGTTTTGCGAGATATGAAGGTATATACAAGCTTGAGTTGTGTTTTATAAGTACGTTGTTCCTCACTATGACTCGGTCTGATATTTCATATAGGTTAAGCAATTATCTCACTTTCTTGCCTCTCCAAGAGTCCCCTCATATGAACGCAGTTCGATCTAATATGTTATCTCAAGGGCTCGGTCAATTGTTCATTGTTTTATCCTAGAGATTCCTCACTCAGACTTCGTGCTTACTCAGATGCCAATTGGGGGAGTTGCCCTTACACTATAAGGTCATTAATTGGATATTGCATTTTCATGGGGGATTCCTTAGTTTCTTGGAAAACTAAGAAACAAAAGACAGTTTTAAAATTGCCAACTGAGAGCGAGTATCGGAGCATGTCCATGATAGGAAGTGAGCTTGTTTGGCTGGATGGGCTCCTTGAAGATCTCAGGGTTCCTATTACTTTGTCGATTTCTTTGTGTTGTGACAACAAAGCTGCTCAGCAACTAGCGGGTAACCATGTGTTCCATGAGCGCGCTCCAAACATTTACGCATTGATTGTCATTATCTTTAAGACTTGGTGCAAGATGGGTTTTTGTCTACAGTTCATGTGTCCTCCCATTTGCAGATATCATGACTAAAGCCTTAGGTGCTCCGTAACACTTCTTTCTGGCTTGCAAGCTGGGCTTGGTGTTCCACCCTACGCACCCACCTTAAGGGAGGGGTTGGGGGTAGAGTATATGAGAGTCAAATAGATTTACTGAAGTTTGTTAGAGTGAGTCAGTTGTTGTGTAAATAGAAATAAGTAGAGTTGACGCTAGTTGTAACTATGACGCCAGTTCAGGCCCGTGCTTCCCTAGGTTCACACTGTTCCCTCGAACAGGGCCCCCAAAATATTGGGGCCCCGTATATGTTTTTGGTATATATAATACTTGGTAATAAAAGAATTAAAAGCCCATTATCTCTCTTCCTCCTAAGTCCAAAATCAAGCCCACAATCAGCTTTACCTATCCTGCAAAGAAAAGGAAAAAAAACAGACGTCAAAATTGACTCAAAAATAAAGAAAGAAAAAAGTGACGTCTTTTTTTATTAGAAAAAGTGACGTCTTCTATTCTCCAAAGCCCATTGATTGACGCCCAACCTAATACCAGTAAAAGGGCAAGCCCAATAGCCGATTCATCTTCTTCCTCTTCTCCATACATCATCAATGGAAGAGTGAAATTGCTTTCAATTTCCCAATTCCCAAACGTCATTATATGTAATCGTTACAATTATTTTGGAATTATATAATGAAAACTTGTTTTTTTTCCTACTCCCTCCGTTTTGAAATATAAGTCCATTGACTTTTAGTACGCTTTTTAAGGAGTTAAAAACTATATAAAATAATTTTTTTAATTAATTTTTTTACATAACTATATACTTATTAGTAATATATATAAGACTATGTAAAAAAATAAAAATATTATTTTATATAGTTTTTAATTCCTTAAAAAGCGTGCAAAAAGTCAATGGACTTATATTTCAAAACATAGGAAGTATTGTTTATCGCAATTTGAATTAGTTAAACTTTTTGTTTTTAGCCTTTGTTATTTTTAGAACAGGGCCCCCAAAATGTTGGCACGGCCCTGCGCCAGTTGTAACTAACTCCTCTATAAATAGGACCTTGTTGTTGTGTACATAGAGAATATGATCAATATACACACACACACAGGAGAAGTTTCTCCGACAAACTCTGTTTCTACTTGCTTCCTCCTTGTTCGCTAATATCTCTATCAGATCTGTTGTTCAATCAAGAGATCTCAAGTTGAGCTTGGAGCTTAACACTTAACTTGGTAGAATTGACTCATCCCAAATCTGTTCGGAAGTTCCTCTTCAATCCGAAGAGGAACGATCTTTCCTCTTTGATGTCGGACTACTAAAGTATGTATTTTGTTTACAAAAAAAACCCCAAATATCTCAAACTTTGTCCCACTCTTCCTTGGCTATACTGTTATATAGTCTTTCACAGTGACTTGCCTCCCCAGCTCTAAGACCCACAACTGTGATATATGAGTCTCCTTTATGCCGTTTATGGGTTTTGATAATCATCATGGATGCCATTTGAATAGTGCTTTGGTTAACCTTCATTGTAGAACGATCTTCGTTTGTTTATTCAACTTTAACTATGACAATTTTGCATCATGCCACCGTACGACAATTGTGGATCTGGCACTTGAATGACTACACCAATTGTGTTTTGTGGTTCATCTAAAATCATATTTTATTGGAGGTTTTTCATCCTATTTCTATTGTAAAGATCATATCCTCACTCGTTCTTATTGAGACATTTCTATCATGTTGAATGTATGGATGGTTAAACTGGGACGATTAAAATTTTTGGATGTTTTTAATAGTTGATTATCCTAACTTGTTTTTCCGGCTCTATTTGTAATTTTATCATTTCTTGCAAATTACGACCTTTAATTTTAGCGTTTTGGACTTATTGCGGGTCGTTAAAATGACAATTCTGATTGAAAATAACAATAATCAACAGACTTGTTTTTGACCCGAACTCAGCCTAGCTCGAGTTCGGATTGACTCGAATCTACCCGAGATCCGTTTTTTTTTTTTTATCTTGAACCCGTTTTACCCGAAATGTGAAGTGACCCAACTCGAATAACACTGACAGGCTCATGTGGTAGGTTTCAATAATGCATGCAAGTGATTGTTGTTCAATCATTCACTTGGTTTCAAGAACACCTATATATTTTAACTTCCTTACCCGAGGCTTACATAAAACCGAAACACATCCGACCAAAATAAAATAAAATACAATACAATACAGTAAAATTTATCTTATTGATTGCTTGAAAGAATACAATATAACAGCTTCTGCAATGCCAACAAATGAAAGAATTAAAAGCATACACTTTGACATTTGCAATAGGATCGGCTCATTTATCAGCCTTATTACTTCATACCCCAAAAATAATTTTTTTTTAAAAAAAAAGCAACTAAAAATTTCTGTTGATGGTTTGCCGTATTTGTATTTTGTAAGTAAGAACAGAAGCTTATTACTTGCAGGGTTGGAGCGGAGCTCCGCACAAGCCCGGGTTCCCAACAAATCCGGACGCCGGTAACTTAGCCTTGTGCTTTGGAATCTTCCCGCTCAGCCTATTCCTGGACACATCGAACGTTTCTAAGTTCGACAGCTGCAGCACCTTCGCCGGTATCCTCCCGGTGAGGTGATTCCCGGACAGCGAGATGGTAGTCAGCTGGCTATCGTTGGAGATCTCTTCAGGGATTGGGCCAGAGAGCTGGTCCTCGTCCATCTCCAGCACCACCAGACTCGTCAAGTTCCCAATTGACTTTGGAATCTTCCCGCCCAGATGGTTCCTCGACAGGATCAGCGACGTGATCGGCCCCATCGCGTTCTGCGTCCCGAAGTCGTCCTCAAGTGGGCCGGTGAACTTGTTGTTGGAGACATCAATGGAGTTGTAGAACCCGATTGGGAAATCAGCATTCTTGGCGAATATGACGTTGATGTCGCCACTGAACTGGTTGTTGTGGAGATCAAGGTCGTTGAGTCGCGACAAATTCTTGAACTCCACTGGGATCGATGATCGGAACCCGTTGTTGGACAGGTTGAGCAATGCCAGGTTGCTCATGTTTCCCATCCAAGTAGGCAGTTTTCCGGTCAGTTTGTTGTTTGAGACGTCAAGGGTGGATACGGAGGTGGAGCCCAGCCAGCTCGGGAGCTGGCCCTTGAGGCCGGTGTCCGCTAAAATCAGCCTGAAAAGGCTACCGACTTTCGAAAACCAGGTGGGGATACTGACTAAGTTGAGTGGGTTGTGCGATACGTCGAAAATCTGGAGGTTCTGTAGCTTCACTAGCTGAGGAGGAATTGAATTTGGACCGGACAGTAGATTCCCAGCGACCTCCAAATCTTGAAGGTTGATCAGGTTTCCGAAGCTTGGAGGAATGCCGCCGACGAATCGGTTGTTAGAAAGCACCAAGTCCGTGAGGGTAACAAGCTTTCCAATGGAGGTCGGGATCCTGCCGTTGATCTTGTTGTTTCCCATGAAAAGCCGTTGGATTTTGGGGAGGTTGCCAATTGAAGACGGCAGTGGACCAGTAAGGTCATTGTCGTCCAATCGGCAGAACTGCAATGAAACGAGGCCTTCAATGGAGGAAGGAATCGCCCCCGTAATCTGATTATCGTTGAGGTACATGAGGTTCAGGTTCGAGAGCCCACCAATTGAGCTGGGGAGTGTTCCGGAGATCCGATTCGACGACAGGTCCATGGAAGTCAAGTTGCGTAGGCTCCCGATCTGCGATGGGATCGACCCAGAGAGCTGGTTGCTATGGAGATCAAGAGTTGATAGCAAACGCATTGCCCCAATTGAACTGGGAATCGGACCCGAAAACCGATTGCCGGACAAACCAAGGTCGACAAGGAGACGGAAGGAGCTGAAAACAGAAGAAAGCAGTGGGCCGGAGAGGGCATTGTCGTTCAAGAAGAGCCTCTTGAGGCGGTTGAGGCGGCGGAAGGAAGAGGGGATGGGGCCGGTGAATTGATTGCTGTCAAGATAGAGGAACTGGAGGGAAAGGAGATTGCCGAGCTCGGGAGGGAGGGAGCCGTTAAGCTCCTTGCAGTCGCTGAGATCGAGGAGTTGGAGGGAGGTGAGGTTACCGAGGAAGGGGGAGAGACTGCCGGACATGGAGGTGTCGAGGATGAAGTCGTCGCCGGACTGGAGGCAGGAGCTGGAGACGTTGACTACGCGGCCGGCAGTGTTACAGGAGATGCCGGTCCAGGAGGTGCAGCAATCGGTGGTGGAGTTCCATGTGCTGAGGAGGCGCGATGGGTCGGCGGTGATCTTGGATTTCAAGTGGAGGAGGGCTTCTTTGTCGACGGGGTGGCAGGATTGGGATTCGGTGGCGGCGGAGAGGAGGAGGAGGAGGAGGAGAGGGAGGACGGAGAAGAAGGGCGGGGTAGTGTTGGTGACCATTGCTGGAATATTAATGCTTGTGTTGTAGTGGGTAAGGAGGAGAGGGTACTGTATGTATGGTGTGTTTGGATGAAGGAAAATGTGATGAGATATTTATACGGGAATGGAAGGGTGGTTTAAATGATTAATTATAAAATAGGAAAGGATAGAGGAGCCAAACGTGACCGATCGAGGATGGTATCGGAGAATACAGCCAGCTGTGTGGTTTGACTATAGGTTGGAGAATGGAGATTTGCGAGTGACGAATCAGGTGATGCCATTCGATAGTTTCCTCTAAAAGTGGCAACAGCCAACGTGCTTCCTTCTTTTTTTCGAAACGATCGAAACCGATTTCAGGGATTTCGATTTCCCAATTTCTTCCCTCTATAGGATCGGTATCAAGTGGGTTGAAAAAAGTGACTAAAACATATAAAATATATAAATAGGTTAAAGTTAAAAATTTGTTTGAAATATAGGTTAAAGTTAAAAATTTGTTTGAAATAAGGTTAAAATTTTGTGTGAAATATAAACTATAAAAGTAAAAAAAAACTATCAAAACAAGCTTTTTTTTTAACTCACTATTTAAACCAAAATCTCTCTTTTTTTTTTTGGTTTAAAAACCAAAATATCTTTAAAACCTTTACTCATACACCTTTTAAATCTTCAAGTGGAGTTTATTTTTTAATTTCAATTACTTTAAAAAGCCCCATACACACCTATAATCTTTGTGCTAAATTGTACTATCTTTAATTGGGTGTGTTTGGCAGTGGGTGTGCGGGATGGGAATTGAATTTCGGAACCCGGATTCGGGTATGTTTGGAAGGAAATGGCGAGGGTGAAAGGGTACGGATGAATGAGGTGGTCGGGATGGGAAAACCCTGAATTCTTCCATCATCACCAATGGATGTACGCAGGGTGGGAGAGATTTTTGCATCCCGAAGCTTCGGTTTTGCACCTCGTTGATTCTTCTCCATTCCCCTAAACAATTCAACATCTAGTAGCCATTTTTCTTATTATAGAAAATTAAAATTGCAAAAAAATGTCAACACACAACGAGTACTTGCATCTATAAGCGGGTGTAAATCATGTGTCCCCGATCCCGTCCCCCTCTCCTGTCCCCTCTCACATAAATCCCTTTTTTTTAATTCTTTTATTAATTTAATTTATTTTTTGTTTTTTTTTTTAAGTTGGGGTTTGTGAGGGGGAGGGGGTTGGGGGATAGGAGGGGGGGACAAGATTAAGGACAGGGGATTTGAAGCCTCTATAAGCCTATCTCATACAGATCAAATCCTAATTATCCCCGTTCAATCCCCTCCCTCCCGTCAATTCAAATCGAAACCCATGAAAATCAACCAAACATCTCCTCTCTCTCTTCTCGTTATTCTCATCCCCATCTTCGCACGTGTTGAATGTGCCTGCGATTCCGACTCTCGCAATCATGCCGCGAATCACAAAGCCGCTCTCCAAGCTCAAGATCGTGGCTTTCGCCGCAATCCTCGCCATTGTGCAATTTTGGGGTCAATAGTAATGGGTACTAAAGGGTAAAGGTAAGAGTATTTTTTTGTCTTTTCTCACTATTCCACAAAAAAAAATTAATATCCATTCAATCCACCAATGAGATTATTTTATACCAATAATCTTCATTTCTTCTACCCCTATAAATAATCTCTACCCCTAAAAAATAATTCACTCGCAAACACACCATGACGTTATAATATTTCACATTTTTTAGGAAAATAAGCAAAAATAAACTTATACGCTTAATTATTACTTAACTTTTCACTTTCTCAAAAAGCACCAAAATATCTAAAATAATATCTTTAGCTATATAAACATAATCCCACCATAATACTTATCAAATTAGAAGTAAAGTCTTTGTATAAAAAGAGCCACATGTCCATCAGACACACAAGGGTGGTGGCACATTCTGGCGGTTGGTGGTAACTCGAATGCGACTGCAAATCCCAACGGCGGGTTGTAACTCGGAGGCGGAGGGTGGAGGCTGTGTCGAGGCCAATCCTGCATGGCAAGACGGTGCTTACTATGGATTCAACTCTAGATCATGAGTCGGAGGAAGCGCTGATGAAACTAAATCAACAAGTAAGTGATTGAATTCATTTTATTTTTGTTTTAAAATTAGGGTTTTGTCTGAGAAAAATTTGAGTGAGAGAAAAATTAAATTGGAATTTTAGTATCCTGTGATTAATGATTATAAATCGGTTTTTCTATTAAACCCAAAATAGGTTTCTAATAATTATAAATCGGTTTTTCTATTAAAAATATATTTGTCAATAATTATAAATCGGTTTTTCTATTAGAAACCCAAAATAGGAAAGAAATTAAACTTTAATTTCAATGCATTGATCATGACTCTTAAAACTAATTCATTAAAACTAAAAGGCAAAACTAATTAAAATAACCCAACCTTTAAGGGGGTGTTAAAAATATATCTCAACCTTTCAAATGTAAGATAAATATCCCGACCTTTATTGGTGGTGTTAAAATAATATCGTAATAATTTTATCTCAAAAAAATTGATGACATGGTGCATGCATGGCAAAAAATTTTTTTTTTATAAAAGGCAAAACTAATAAAAAAATCAGTATTAATATAATTTTGTTAAACCGTGAGTTTTTTGGACTTTTTTAAAATCAAACCTGGTTTTCTTAAACCCGGTTTCCTTAAGAAAATATATGATTATTAGGTAAAGCAATAAAATTTAGTTGAATTTCATCCCTTTTCTTTTTAATTGTAATATTCTAGATATTGAATTCAATTTCTTAGTTAAAGCAAACACATATTCATTCAAGCAAACACCAATTAATTGTAATATTCTAGATATTGGCGCGATGGAGACTAATTAAAAAAGGGTTTAAGAAAACCAGGTTTGATTTAAAAAAAATAATCCAAGAAACCCATGGTTTAACAAAATTATATTAATGCTGATTTTTTTTATTAGTTTTGCCTTTTATAAATTATTATTTTTTGCCATGTATGTACCAGGTCATCATTTTTTTGAGATAAAATTGTTGTGATATTATTTTAACACCACCTATAAAGGTCGGGATATTTATCTTACATTTGAAAAGTGGAGATATATTTTTAACACCCCTTTAAAGGTTGGGTTATTTTAATTAGTTTTGCCAAACTAAAAACATAATTTTTTTTTATAAATAAATCTTTCCTTTTTAGGTTGCCCATTGTGTGCATGCCCATAGGACCACATTAGCAAACCCCATTATAAAATAAGTTCATAGAGGAATAATGATGTTGTGAGGACGCGGTCAATCATAAAAAATGATTTATTTTGATCCTCATAAATAAAGGAGTTACTATACGTTGAATTTTTTTTTTATATCGATAAGAGTTTTTATCTAAAAACATTCTCCATACATCGGTTTTTTTATGTAGGTAAAATATTTGCTAATTCGAGAAGTCGGTATCAGCAAGTGATTTTCAAACAAAATACTTACCGACTCCAAAACAGATGTGAACAAGCTACATTTAGATTAAAAAAAATACTTAGTGACTTTGAAAGTTGGTGTTTGAATCGTATATTTAAAAAAAATCATCGTGGGAATATTAAACCAGATAGTGATTCACTTGTATTAGGTTTATCTCATTGAATGTGGAAAAAGTAGCAAATATAAGATGAGTAGAGGTGGCAATCGGGTTGTTTAGATCGAGTTGGGGTATATATCGGATCGGGTTATATGTTGGGTATATTGTATGTTCGGTCGGGTTCGGGTCGAGTTGGGTAAGTTTTCGGGTCGAGTAAGTTCAGGTCAAATAGATTTCGGGTTGAGTCATGTCGGGTCACGTTTACTTTTATTATAAAATGATGATTGTTTTTTATTTATATCATTATTGACTATGAAACATTATTTATTTAATTATATTAGGTCTCATTATATGTAATTCATAATATTTAAATGTTTAAAAATAAGACAATTTAAAGTAATTATAAAGATGAGTTGGGTCTTGTTCGGATCGGGTCAAGGATATATCTTGTATGGATCGGATTGAATTCGTTTTCATTTGGGTATTGGGTCAAAATGGGTCGGATTCAGATTATATATGGTACTAGGTTTTTATGTTACGATCGGATCTGATTTTAAGTGAGGGGAATCGGGTTCTCAGGTCCGATCATATTTTACCGCTCTAAAGACGAGAGTTCAGTGCCAATAAGATAATGCGTAGTACATATATCGCTTTGCCGATAATATATAAAATAAGTTAATGAAGAAAGAAATAATGATGTTGTGAGGACGCGTTCAATCATAAATGATTTGATCCTCGTAAATACGGAGTAAAGTAGTGTTTCACCCGTACAAGTTTCAACTCGTTGAACGTTGAAAATGTAGCAAATATAAAATGAGGGTTGCAATCCAATCTAAGTGATTATAATATAGTAATGCTGCGTGGATAGCGGATACAGGTGTAGGTGTTGCACATATAATACGTTATCTCATTTTGACTAGTACAATGCGATCTCTTTCAGATTAAAAAAAAAATGTAGGAAGTAATATATGACGGCCAAATATTTTCAAATATATACTCTGAAAAAACGTAATGTAACGGACTTGTTGTGGCACGGTCATATATCGTCAATCACACGATTCTGATGTCGATTTTCATAATTGGCATATGCAGAGTGTCGTCAATCACACGATTCTGATGTCGATTTTCATAATTGGCATATGCAGAGTGTCGACACAAGGATACGGTGTTAGCTCCTACTGCGTGATGTAGATTCCCTCAAAAGGAGATGATGGGAGGTACCGACTCCGGAAGTCGGTACCGGTAGAGTGAACTAGAGTGACGTGGTGCAAGTTGAGCAGGGAATCTCGCAAGCGAACCGAGACTGCTGGATGCTGACTCCGAAAGTCGACGTCGACACCGTGCGGATGACGATAAATTCACCGTGTATATAACAACCCCTAATGTAAATACTAGTACCAATTCTCCCATGTTTTATTACTGAAAATATTTATAAAATTTTAAAATAATTTATGGATTATATTTTAATTGAAATTAAAATAAATTTATAAATCATTAATATCATACGAATTTTAATATTATTTTGGAGATTAATAATTTTCTACACTATTAAAGCTATATCCACGTAAGCATGAGCCCAACAAAAATTGTAGTGACAAAGAAAAATTAGAGCGTAACAAAAAAACCTTCCCATAGGCCTAGTCCCAAACAAACGCCGCCTCCTATTCCAAAGATCTCAATTGCTTGTAGTGAAATCCAAGTCAAGTAGAGTTTGTCAGAAATCTGATGTGCTCAGGCCTACGCTAAAGTGAATGGATCGGCGACGAGGTTCCTCTTCAAAACTTTGATTTGAGTTTCGTCTATGGAATAATGGCTGACAATCTGAAGATATCATGTGATGGCTTTGGGGCTGAGATGGATGGTTTTGGAGGGATATACATGTGAAGCAAAAAACAATCACGCATCGTACCCAACGATGCCCTAAAAATAGGGTATCGTCAGGTTTCCTGCTATACAAATTGAATCCCTGAGATAAACCCCAAGGATTGTGAAATATTATTGTTATACGTGACGGGGCATAAAGTTGTTGGTTCCCTATCAAAGATAATCCAAACTCACTAACTAGTATAGCCGGTAAGTCCATAATCGATCCACGGAGAGATACAGTTTCTACGCGTTTCCTTTGTTAACTTAAAGTAGCAAAATATAGAAACTGCGAAGTATGAAATAAGTAAGAGAAATAAAGATATTAATAATTGCGAATCTGATGACAATGAGAGAGAAGTGTTTCACCCACGATTTCTCAACAATGGTTGATATTCATGATCCTTGACTCAATTCCTAGTTATTCCAATTCAATTAGTTATTCCGACATTGGTTTATATAGATTGTCACTACTTGTGCATATGACAACCCCTTACACTCATATGCAACCCTATCTCTCGGGATTTAACATACAAATAGCACAATTTCCAATGTACTTGGTAGAATGACAATACCAACCCTCCTAAGCAAGTTGTCATCCCATCAACCCTAATCACTTAGAAACCGTATTTAACCAAGTTGTCATTAACCTACACAATCAAGATTCTCCAAGCGAAATCACTCAATCATCATTGCTAGAAAATGTATAATTATTCTTACGGATGCATATAAACCTTAACTAGATACATTTCAATCAAGGTGATCAATGAAGAGAGAATTAACAACATGAAATCAGCCCCAGGATAATGAAATAAACCGCAGAATAACATAGGAATTTAAGTCTCACAATTCAACAAACCATGTCTACGAATCGTAGGCGAAACAGAGAGTTTAGTTGTTCATACCCTGAGAAAACTCTCAGCTTTAATCCTCAAGTGTGTCTCTCTCAAAGAACGTTGAAAAACAACCTAAATAATACTGAGTTTTGGCCTTAGAAAACCCTAGAAAGTTTGGATAATTATTGCCTAAAATAAAGATTCGGAAAGATCTTAGAAATCTTTTGGAACAGTGAAAATGGTGGGTGCCACTATTTCTGGATTCCGATTCCTTCTTCGTCTTCATCCTTCATCTTCTTAGCTCTTCTTTGTGTCTCTTCTATCCTCTTCTCTAGCTCCATCTCTGCCTCTTCTTAGCTCCCATGATCCAATCTTCACCCTTCTTTAAGATCGGAATATAAATATGCATATTAGGCACAAAAACGTGTAGATTCCGAACTCGATTGCTCAAATGAACAAATATGCAATTTAACTACTCATCATGCATTATGCACACCCTAATGCTCCTAAAACTACCTATAATGCCTATCTAAAATATGAATTATCAATACCTTTATACACATACATATATTTATATGTATATATGTGACAAAGATAAATAGAACAGAACAAGTTATTTCTAGAGTATATAACGAAAAAAGAATTGTTGATAAGCAAAGAACAAAGAAAGTTTGTGGCGTGATGGTCCGCGAGTCAGTCAAGGAGACAAGAGGACTCGGTTTTGAACCTCACGAGCGACAGTTCCCCTTATTTTTATCCTTTCTCTGCGAAGCGCCCAATAGCATAAGGTTATAAAAGTCAGCTCCTAAAATATCACGAAGTGCTGCATGGCACAGTGGTCACATATGCAGTTAGGTGTAAAAGGTCTCAGGTTTAAGACAATGAGAAACGATGGAAACAGAGGGCTTTTTTATCAATTAAAAGAAACAAACCCCTCTTGTTAAAACAGGTAAAGTTAAGCAAAGAACAAAGAAAGTTTGTGGCATGATTGTCCGCAAGGCAGTCAAGGAGACAGGAAGACTCGGTTTCGAACTTCACAAGCGATAGTTCCCCTTATTTTTATCCCCTTCTCTGCGAAGCGCCCAATAGCATAATGTTATAAAAGTCAGCTCATAAAATATCACGAAGTGCTGCATGGCATAGTGGTCGCGTATGCAGTTAGTTGTAAAAGGTCTCAGGTTCAAGCAGTGAGACATGATGTCAACAGAGGGCTTTCTTTTTATCAATTAAAAGAAACAAACCCCTCTTATTAAAACATGTAAAGTTAAACGTGGATGGGAATCGAACCCGGGATCCCTTATGTCCACGTTCCCAACTAACCCCGACACCACTATGGCAACACATTCTTCTTATCCACTTAGGAAGCGAACTAGTACTTGAGTTGTTTTCCGTCATGTCTCAGCCGCGCAATCGGTACTTGCGCACCCTCAAGGTCCTAGTTGCAGTCAATTCAACCATCTACAGTGGCGCCTGTCGGCACCCAAATGGACCCCACTTGGACCATGAGGTGGCACCCCAACCCACTTGCCTATTTTCCCTATAAATAGAAGGCACAACCTCGTTCACAAGGGTCGATATTTAATATCGAATTGGCTTTTGGCTGATTTCGGTTAGCTTTTTGGTCTTTTTCGGAGCGGGATTTGTACAGAATTGCGTGTATTGAACCATGGAGAGTCAGTGTTCGACTGAGGGTGGACCCCTTACTTGTTCTACACTACCTATTAGTTAGTTATTGGACTTGGGTATTATTTGGGGATATTAAACCACGACATTTAATCATCCACCAACAATCAATCTCCAAGTTTGAATAGGGGAGAAGGTGAGTTCAAGAAGCTTAAGAAAAAATCAAAAGGCTAGGAAAATGATAACTTTTTCTCTATCGCCTAGTGACTAGTGCAAGGTCATGGAGTTTGACACAATCATGAAAAAGTGGGATGCACTGAAGAAGATAAAGATGTCAAATGAGACAAGATAATAACCTAGAAGAAGAATACATGGCTCTTCAGATGGGTGAAGATGAAGATCTTGAAGACTTTCATTCATGATTTTTCGGAGTTCCGAACCTACTCTCCTTCCTTAGAAAAGACATCCCAAAATGGAAATAAGTTACCATCAATCCTAACCCTATTGATTTCACATGTTATCATTCCAGTCTCACCTCCAATGGCAACCTTGGCTTTCCGTCGTCATGGCCACCGCCGCCATTATCACCCATCGGTCTCCTCTCTATTAAGGGATCGCCTCCACCGCAAACACCCACCAATCGCTCTCTCACCGAGCCTTCCCTTCCCGTCGACCTCAACTTCGTCCTCAAGCTCGACAACTCTATCATGGCTTTCGCCGCTTCTATTAAACTCGCCTCGGGGACCCTGAACTTCGGACTCGCAATACACGAGTTTACCCGATGGCTCGTCCACCTCGACTCAGATGAGCCACCTCCACCTCCACTTTGTCCCCCTTTGTCTTCCTTTAAATCGGTCCTTGGTGCACCCATTGTGTCATCTCTGCCGCTTTGCGTGGACTGATGCCTTTGGTTTTGGTCTCATTTGGCAGCCTTATGGGTTCTTTTTTCAACCATTCTTCTATCTGTATGCTTGTTCATTGTTTTTCATTTTTTCTTCTCAGTCCTATATCTTATGCCTCTATTTTGACTTACTTTTATGTTAGCTTGCTCACGATCTTGTTATCGTCCTTGAAGGTTTGAGATGGGTTTGAGGTTTTGAATGGGCGATAGTGTGGCTGGGGTTTGAATTTGCGGTTTGTGTGATTTGCTATTCTTGTTGTGGTGCAAGTTTCATGTGAATGATTGTTTGATTTATCATGCCTGGAGATGTCGTGGAAATGTAATCGACATCTGATGGCTCTGTGGGGTCCATAATATGAGGTGTCTAATAGTGATCCTCAAAGTTCTTTGTGTGAGTCTTTATTTGACTGGTCACTTCGTTTATTTTATTACCTAGTGTTTTACATTTACTTGATGTATTTTCTTTTCTTTCATTTGCTCGTTGTTGTACTAAAACTAGAACAAAGTTGCTACCCAGAATTTTTCGTGGTGGAGTGTATGGACAAAGAGAAACAAGATTATATTCGAAAACCAGAATCTCACAAGAGTAGATGTATAAATTAAGGTAATAAGACAACATATGACAAGTTGGAAGAAAGCACAAAAGGAAAGCCTTGAAAATAATGATGAGACAACTACGCATAATAAAACTTTGACAAACACATGTCACTGTCGGGCTATTCGCTGGTGGAAGCTTACTGTCGGGTTCTTGAAACTTAATTTTGATGGTGCGAGATCCCTCTCGGGTCGTGCTTCGGCCAGGTTTGTTTTACGGGATGCTGAAGGGCGTCTTGTTGCTGGTGATGCCAGTGGTTGCGGAGGTCTTACTGCCTTATAGGCTAAGGTTATGGGTTTGCGGATTGGTTTGGAGGAAGCCCTTTGAAGGGGAGTCTGGAGGATCGAGGTGGAAGGGGACTGTTTAGTGGTCATCAACGCTCTTAAGTCTTAAGGGTACTTAGAATTGTCCGTGGGAGATCGAGATTCTGATTTCGGAAGTCTTTTTTCCTCTTCGCTCCGTTGAGATGTCTTCTCTCTCCCATACTTTCAGGGAAGGCAACCGAGCTGTCAATCGGATGGTGCATCTTGGACTTAGCCTCGACGCTTCTTCGCGGTGTTCGGATTTTTAGCTTTTGACTCTCGTCCGAAAGGATGCTCTTTAGGTGGTGGTATAACCGTGGTTGACGCCACCCAAACCCTCGCCTAGTAATAAAAAAAAGGGTCAATTGAGCAATAGACCATAATTAGGGCCTTTATTAGGAAAATGTCCACCATTCCTTCCAAATTGGCAAAATGTCCACCTTCCTTCCCTTGCCCCCTTTGCCCCTTTGCCCCTTTGCCCCCCCACGCGCGCCCCCTGTGCCCCCTCCTATTTCAGCACATTTGGTTTCAACACCCCCTATTTCAGCGTTTTTTTTTTCGCGCGTTGCTGAAACCGAAGTTGCTGAAATCAGAGTTACTGAAACCGAAGTTGCTGAAATCGGAGTTGCTGAAACCAGGGTTGCTGAACCCAGAGTTGTTTTTTTTTATTTTTTTATTTTTTTTTCGCGTCACCACTTCGACGCCGGAGTTGCTGAAATCGAAGTTGCTTTTTTTTTCGCGTCACCACTTCGACACCGGAGTTTCTGAAATCAGAGTTTTTTTTTTTCAAAAAATGCTGAAATGTTAAAAAAATTTAACATAAAGCAACTCTGTGTTAAATTTAACATATTGCTGAAATTAGTTTTTTTTTTCGCGTAAGCGCTTCGACATCGGAGTTGCTGAAACCGGAGTTGCTTTTTTTTTTCTTTTTTTTCTTTTTTTTTTTGCGTTACCACTTCGACGCCAGGGTTGCTGAAACCAGAGTTGCTGAAACCGTGTTGCGGGATATAAAATTTAGCCTATGTGGGATTCGAACCCACGTATTTGCGCATAAGCACATCGCTCTACCATTGAGCTAAGAGACTTTTAAAGGAGATTTAAAGCTAGGAACATCAAAATTCATTGCAGTCTGCATTTCAACAATTGCTGAAACTACAGTCCGCATTTCAACAATTGCTGAAATTGCCAATATCTAAACTCAAACCATGTAAGACATTAGACAACTAAAATCAAGATAATCCATTAATTTTGTGCAATCAAGATAATCCATACCCCGTACAATACGATTTATGGGTATTTATAACCCAATGCCCAACTTTCTAATAATTACACTTATTATCCCTATTATACTAATTCCTAACATTACCCACCCCTTATAAAAGCATTGTCCTCAATGCTTATTGATTGATTGTAAGCTAATAATAGCTAATGAAAAAAAATAAAAATTGAAAAGCTTACTATACGTCTATACATACTGCATCACAAGTGAGCTCCTATAATGATGATGTATGCCAACAACTTCTACAGTACACCTTAACAAATTCCACAAACTAGGAAAAAAGAAGCATGATATATAGAATAGCCACAACTTCTATAGTACTCCTACAATGATGATTTATGCCATAATCATCAACAGATATATAGAATATACATTACATTGGGGTATTAACCAAGAGATTTCTTGATGTAGATGACAAGTCAACATGAAGAAATATATATGAAACCGAATTTATTACTTATTTTTTTGATACAAGTCAAGGATTTGGGATGGTCAACCACGGTTGAGAAACCGAATTTATTACTAAATATATATAATAAAAATAGAAATAAAATAAAAGGAAAAAGCAATGACTTGTAAAAGAAAATAAAATCCTCCTAAAAGCAAATAAAAGTTCCAACTTTCAATGATATACAGACATACAGTCACAAGATTAAAAAATTCAATAGGCCACAAGCTTCTCAGATGCATTCTAGCCTAATTGACATTAACAAGTTGACATTGTACCTGATCTATTCATTCTTATAAACAAACCAATTGTCCCTCTCTGGGCATAACACCTGCAGGTACCAAGCGAACAAACCACGAAGCGAAAACCCAACAGCAATTTCAGCAAAATAAAGCCAACAACAATTTCAGCATGTAACTTACAGGGATTGTGGCAAGAAATCAGAGGAAAGATGGAAGATCTGATTCTCGAAGGCTCAGAAACCCATGGCCGACTGCATGAAGGCTCAGAAACCCATTGTCGATGGAGGATCCGACTGCAAGAAGGCTCAGAAAATCAAAGTGGATCCTCGAAGAAGAAGGAGAGTGGGGAGGCGCGACCATATCGAAGAAGGAGATCGAAGTGGATCCTCGATGAACGATCGTGGATGAAGATGAAAATCGGCAGTAGTATTTGGTTGACTGCTAATTTGATCGGAGAGAGTAAGTTTGATCGGAGAGAGTAAGTTGAGCGAGAGAGGCGAAGAGGAGATCTAAAGAGCAGGGCACTATCCGATGGACAAAAACCTAATTTGATAGGCTTGGTGGACACTTCCCAATAAAACAAAAAAAAAGGCCTATTTAACAAATTAATTCATAAAAAAATTGTTCATTGTTGTAAATGATGGTCAGTCCATGAGCTTGCTTGTCCGGTCTGTCGGTTACTTTAGGCGTGGTTAGAGATTTTAAAAAAATAAAAACTATACACGTGGTGAAAAAATCAAAACACCAATACACCGAGTTATGGTAAAATTTGATACCCCATGCGAAATACAAATACCCTACCCGAAAATTTCGAAATAAGAACGTGGGAGAGATAACTGAGAAATACGGAAAGCAAAATACAGCTACGCGCTGCGGCAAAGCTCCGACGGCGCCGAATCTGTCCGGGAGAGGGAGGGAGGGAGATGGCAACGATGAGGATAAGACGTCATCAGATATCGAGCACGGTGGCTCTGTTGATCGTATTTTTCTTTACAGTTGCAGTCAATGAATCGGCGGCATCCAATTCCCCTTCTGCTTTCGTTCAAAACGTCGTCTTCTCCAACCGCATCGCCGTCTTCTCTAAATCCTACTGCCCGTAACTTTCCTCTCTTCCTCATCTTCATATCTTATTCCTAATTTATTTGATCTCTAATTTTCTACTTTCATGGGTAAGGAGCATTTCGTTTCAATTGCTTGATCACCTGCCGAAATGATGAAATTCTGGGTTTAAAAGTCGGTGTCTTTTGAGTGATACAGCTCCTTTTTCATCTATTGATGATACTATAACGAGGATTGAATTGGTTCTTGTTCAAGTGGGATCAGGGAGCTGTTATCTCATATCGAGACATGTTAGGGTTTTATGTCAAAATTCAACTGCTGAATTTCTGAATTTCAGGAAGTTCAAATTGGAATTCGATAATTTCCACTGCTTTTTATTTTGAACTGGTGATTTCGACTACTTGTGTTACTTTGCCTACTTGTTGCATTAAAAATTTGTTGGAGTTAAGGCCTCAAATATATCATTGCAGTTGCATTGTTGTTTCAATGCTGCTGGATTTGGAACTTTACATGGATTAAAAAAATTGAGTTTTTCCCCTTTCTTCTATGTGGTTAGATATTCCTTGCGTGCCAAACGAATATTTAGGGAGGTGCATGAACAGCCATTTGTTGTGGAGCTTGACCTTCGAGGTAACTGCAAATCTGGATTGTCATTATAGTTCGCTTGTTTTCAGAATCAGAATATCAACTGATTTTGTTACAAGATGTAGTTCTGAATTAAAATTCAGGTGCAATAGATGACCTTAATTTTATTCTGGACGTGTTTAGATGATGGGGGTGAAATTCAGGATGTTCTTCTTGATCTGTATGGTCGGCGCACAGTCCCTCAAGTATTTGTCAACGGAAAACATATAGGAGGCTCTGATGGTAAGCCACTAAGTAATGGAGGCAGATTGCATCCTTCCTTCCTTATCTTTGCTAAATTCTGGTAATTTTGTGATGCAGATCTCCATAGTGCATATCTCAATGGACAATTGCAGAAGTTACTTGGTAAGGCTGACTCATGAAAATGAATAGACGGCTAAGTGGACCACTGATCAGACTCCTTAGGGAACTGGAAGTCAACTTTAGATGGTTTTACATTCAGATCATTGCACAACAACTCAACAAGTTTCATTGACAATTTGTTTATGGTTGTATGATAATACATGATCCATGAAACTTTCAAGGGGTCCAACTGCCTCTTTTCTTCAGTCGATACACTACTTTTTGTTTTTGAATGCAGCTACAGTTGTATTGTACAATAATCGCATCTTATTTGCAGTGCAAAGTTTGTTAATAGGTTAATCAAACCTTTTCTTCTGGAAAGTATGTCATTTTATAGGTGCCTGCCCAGCTGTCTATCTTCTTTATGTAAGTGAGGCTGGGAGAAGTGTTTAAGAAGCATTTACCTCTTTTCTTTATGTTATGTGCTATCCGTTGCCAACTGTGATCAGCTTCAAGGATTTATCTTTGCTGTGTAGTTCAGTGCACGCCAATAACTGTTTCGCTTCAAAATACAGAAGATCACCCATGTTTTAGTTATAACCTTTACTTCCTTATGCTTCTCAAGGCACATTATTTACTGAAACTGTCACTGTATTTTGGTGTTTATCTTAGACCTTTCAATACATTGAAATATGCTTCAAAAGTATAGTTCATGCCTTCATGGGGTTAAAGCTTGAACCTTTTCTTGACCATGGTGTTTGCCACACTTCATTTCCAAATATGTTTTTACACCGAAGTTTTGAAGCTTTCAAATTGACAAAGTAAAGCTCTGGGCAACCCCTCAACACTCAATTAATCCTGGAAGGTGGAAATACCAATGTTTGTAGGTGTTTTGTTCCCGCTGTGCTTCTTTACTATCATCAAATTACATGCACCATTTTGATTGACACTCGTCTTTCAGTTGAACCAAGTCAATTGACATTACGTTTAAGTTACTCCTATTCCAGAGTGAGGCATTGCTGAATTGTCAATGCAGTTGTAACACAGCTGGGGCAGCTACTTCTTTTATGCAGAAATCAGGCAGCTTGAGCAAATGTTTCTGGTCGCCAATCAGACTTGGTGGCACTGAGGATCCCTTCCTGGTCCTTTGAGAAGGTTAAATGAACCTCCCAGTGCAATGATTTTAGCTGGTTCTCAACTTCACCAATGACATTGGACTCATCACGAACAATCAATTTACCTCCAGGTCTGACTATTCTGTCTACTTCTGCCATTACGGGAGCAATTTTGCACCTAGGAAATGCAGCCACATCAGATTTGTCATTTTTTCAGTACATTACAGTTAGGGTCCATAGGGAAGGAGAAATACATTCTTGCTTATGTAAATGATCATGTTAAAATTGGAATTTTTACCTTGTTTTCAGCTGTGAGAAGAGATGATCAGCATGCAAGAGATCATAGGACCGCGGGTATGTGCTGAAAGATTCACACCAGTCATGGTAGATTCCGAAGAGACCTCTTTCATAGATGATGGGCAATGTGTCTGGAGCGTTTACACTCACAACGTTCATAACCCAGACTTTGAGGTCTTTAAGAGCAGCTGCAAATCTGTAAGAAGCAAGTCTATAATTACACAACACTATCTTCTCTAATTTATACACTACTGTTCAAATTGCAATTGAGGTTTAAATTTAAAGCTACTAGAGAAGTTCAAATGTACCCGCCATAAACAGCTCTCATATCCATAACATTTCTCACGTCTGACCAGCTGATACCAAGGGATGTTAGATATGATTTGTTCACCACAAACTTCCAGTGTTCATAATCTGTTGTAAAGTCATCTGGAGCAGGCTTCCCATAGATTCCCATTTGTGAGTTATTTAGCCAGTATGGAGTTGTCCTCAGTCTCTTTGGCCATCTGGGTGGCCATTTGCTTCCTCTTTCGGACTCCTCAACTGGCACTCGGTGCATGCATGTCTGAATCGGTACGTGCCTGGGAAACATTGCTCAATATATAAGTGCACTTTCCAGTTTACCTCTTATACTATTCAATTTCAATCGCGAGTTGTAAAAAGGTCGCTGAAAATCAGGTGGATATGGTACTTAAAATGCACCTTGAATGGAAGCTTTTTTTTTTTTAAAAAAAAAACTCTTGAAATCAACTTCTTAACTTATTCACGCTTCTCTGATCATAACGACAATATATAGTCAAAGGACCATGCATAATGGTAAGAAGTTAATCTCAATGTCATATGTAAATATTCACAAGAGGGAAAGGATGATAAAGTATAATACCAGGCAGCATTTGGGTCATCATCAATCTTACACATAGGAGGAATTTCTTGCTCTCGTTGGTCATAGCAGTCATTTTTTGTTGGCTTTCTGAATATGGCAGCTGCAACTTTATTTATTTTGTTGTTCTGGATTGTCTCCAGCTTCCAACACAAAGATGCTGTGAGCTTGGTCATTGCTGAGGAACAAGACTTACACTTTTAGTCAATCACGTCGAAGTGTCAAACATACTAGTTCTGCATCTAAAGCCATAGCAACAAACTGAAATGACCTAAAGTTATATGTATGTGGAAGGCAGGTGGGTTCTGAGTAGATGAACTGGTCACTTATAAAGAATCAATTTTGTTTGCTGCTTTAATAATAAAGAGTTGCTTCTTACTGAATAGTTACATGAACCATAGTTTCAAGTTCATTCTCATTGGTTCATTTCCAAAATACCAAGCAAGAAACATGGTAACTTGTGTTGGCAAAACTGTCATTTACCATTCCAGATCTCGGTGTCTTCTGGAAGCTTTTGGTACACTGGCGTAGCTGACCAGACAAACCAACCCCCAGGACGCAATACCCTGTTCAACTCCAGAAGAAGTCTCCCTCCTATTTCCAGAAGTTCACAAGAAATTAAGGTACAGAAATGATACTCCTTAGAATTCTCAGCTTAAGCTTCAAAATAAAAACAAAATTGATTGTACCAGTAGGTGTAAAATTTTAACCTTCTGCATGCCAGGGAACCCTACAACGTGCACAGTGGACAACGTCGAAGACTCTGCTGGGAAATGGGAGTCTTTGGGAACCCATTACTGCAGAGATTGCAGGAATGCCTCTTTCAAGAGCAAACTGAACCTGAGCTTCATGTTCGTCGTTAGGAGCAAAAGACATAGTCAGCGCATCCTTCTCAAACAGATAGCCCCCAAAGCTAGCAACTCCACATCCTACATCCAATACCACTCTGGTATGTCTCCCCCATGCTATATCAGGAACTGACTGCAGAATAAAGAGGCATTGAGATGCACTTGAACCACTGTTTTCTTGTTTGGCTATTACTTTAATCATGCATGTATTAATAATACAAATGATTGCTCTTTTGCCTTGCAACATATATGATATGCAACGTAGTGTACCTGGTGACCTTTGATTTGCGACAGGAAGCTAATGGAACTAGTTCTACATATGCCTTTGGTTCACATGCAGACATACCATAGGTTGAGCTACTTACCTTTTCGATGAAATTAATATAGTGGAGGGCACCATTTATGAATTGGGTTCCACCGCCTGGGAATGTTAGGAACTCCCCTGAAACCTTGACCCAGTTTTGGTGCCCCTTCACCTTTGCTAGCTCTGTATGTGGCACATTGTGAAACCATATCTGCCAAACCAACATCAGAGACGATAAAAATAAATACTCTGTATTTCAATAGTTACTTGTATTTTAGGTATAAATTTTACACTAGAAAGCACACCTTGTTTCTGCTGTCTGGCCAAGGGATGGATTTCTTGTAGAACTCAGGGAGCTGAACTAGACAGGTTGGGGGATCCTCGGGACAATGCCTCTCCCGATGCTGAAAATGCTTTGTGGTCTTTAGTTTTTTAATAACTTTCAAGTTATCCAAACATGGTATGTAATCTGCTCCAGTTGTGACATTGCAGAGCTTCCATGTGTACCCATACACACTATCGTCGACTTTTGGTTCTGATTTTTCCTTGTGCCTCTCTTTCTCATCATGTGATTCGGCAGCCTGAGTCGACCAGGCTTTCTTTGATTCCTTTGACTCCTTGGGGATTCCTGAGTTTGGTAATGTTGTGGGCTGTTCCTTGGCCTCCTGGATTAAAGTCGAATTGGAGCTTTCGTCTTGTGCCTCAGCTGAGTCATTCAGTGGCTCCTGGGGCGTTTTAACACCATGTTGAGCCTCTTCCTTTGAGGCCTGGTCCTCACTCTCTTGCTTTCCTGGTTGGTCTTTCTTGGTCTCATCAGTGAATGTAACTGGTTTCCCAGGTTGATTTGGTTCTTCCTCTTGGGGCTGTTTCTGCGTTTCGGATGGATTTGATCCAGTTTCAGCCTTCTCATCGCGGCCTTTGATTTCTTCTGGATTGTTTAATTCATCTATTTTGGTAGGCTGCAAATTACAAAAACGCCAACAATAATTCCAGCCTCTTGAAAAAAATGGCAGCACATAACATGGCTAAACAAGGATCAAGTATCATTACCTTCTCTTTTTGTTCAACGTTCTCATCTTCATTTTTAACATTCTCAGCAGCATCTTGTGAACCTTTCTGGTGATCCACATCTTCTCGACGGATATTACTACGTTGGTTTTGAGTGAATGATGATTCCTCAGACGCCAGTATCTCATGTTCGTTCGGTTTAGTGTGGTCTTCGACAGACACTTTGCCGCCCAAACCTTGCGCATTCTCGTTAGCACCAGCAGCAGCAAAATCCACATCCTTCTCCTCTGCTTTCGCAACGTTATCTTGCTTGATGTCACCCGGATCCGTCTTCTGCTCTCCTTGTTTCCGAGAATCATCGTTCCTTATTGCATCAGCAGGTAGATATCCAGAGTTGTCTTCAAAAGAGTTGGACTTAGACACAGCAGTGGTAGAGGCTGCGGTGGATGGTCTGTCGTCTATTTTGGTGGTGGTGGTGGCGGCGGTGTTGGGTTTGTCTTCAAATTTGGCGGCGGCGGCGGAGGTGGAAGAGGACTCATGGTTGGTGGTTTGAGGGTTCACAACGGAGTCGGAGGTTAGAAGCCACAAGCCAGCAACACAAAGGGCTATAAGGATAATTGTTGTGATAGTGGAAGTGTATGAACGGGAGGATCTTTTAGTGGTTCTCACCCTCCCAACCGCCATTAAAGTCTCTTTTTCTGTCTTCTATTGGCTGCTTGAGGTTTCAGGTAAAGATCAGAGGAGGATCATTTAGGTAAAAGAAAAAAAAATGGTGTTGTGAAGTCGGAAAATGGCGAACAAGAATGGATACTCAAGATCAAAAAAATGGCGTTGTGAAGTCGGAAAATGTGGAGGGTAATACTTGATGACTAGGATACTGAAGTCTAGGAGGGAATGTCTCGGATCCAAAAGACCGGGAATAAGGGATCACTTGAAAGACTTAATCTTGTTACTTTTTTTACTAAAAATAAAATAATGTAGGGAAGAAGTAATTTAGTTTAGTCGTTTTTTTTTTTCGGAATTTTCGCCTGGTGCCTCTGAGGTAAGGCTAAATTCGCCGGGTGTACAAAACTTTTGCATAATTCGCCATATAGCCCTGAGGTTTGTAATGTTTTCGCGTCGTGCCCCTCCGTCCATTCTGTTAATTGTTAAGGTTGCGAGAGTAAGAAGACGAAGGCCGAGAGAGAGAAGTCCAGGTTGCAAGAGAAGTTCAGGTTGCGAGACAGAAGACGAAGGGCGAGAAGTAGTAAAACAGACGCCAAGATAGGAGAAGACGAAGCAAAAAGAAGAAGCGAGGACGTGTTCAACAGAGAAAAATGAAAAGAGAGAGAAAGGAAAGAAAGAGCACCACAAACCCTAGCCACCAGCCACACCGTCGACAACCCAAATCAGCCCCTAAGCCAGGAGTCAGATCCGGAACTAGCAGCCCTAACCATGCCAAAAAAACACCCCAAATTGAAAGCCAACAGTCCAGCACTATCAATTCCGAAAGAAACACAAAGATTTCCCTAAATTCCATTCAGAAAATCTGCCCAAACACAAAAAATTACAAGAAGAAGACCCCGAGGACTGTGACAAATTTGAGAGTGGTCCGACGTCAACTAAGAAATCAGGTAGAGAGATGAAGAATAATAGGATGGTGGAGATTCAGAAAAAGGAAGAAGGGTGTGAAGGGTTGCTGGTGGCCGAAATCCCTGGGCTGGCAACACCGTCGGGTTGTTGGTGGCGGGCGGATGGCTCCTGTGGTTTGCGGTGCTCTCTCCCCGGCGATTTCCCGTTGGTACCTTCAAGGTTGTCGCTTCAAGATGTGGAGTTCGGATCAGAGATCCCTTTCGCTTCAGCTGTGCGTGGGATTTCATGTCCTTGGCTAGTGCTCTCGGTGGTGCCATTCGGACCTCCCATTGAGAATGAAAAAACTGAAGCTAAATCGAATGAAATTCATTACATATATCCAGATTGGAGCTACCTTGACTCATCGATGAAGAACCTTTATCATTGTCACTCTCTCAGGTCAGCCAATGAGGTATTTTGAACTCTTTACATGACTATAAGTGCTCTTTTGTACCTAACTGCATCAATTTTGCACAAGAGGGGAAGAATATCATGAATCCCTTAATTGATCTGTACCAAAGATCTATAAACTAGAAAGATCATAATCTGAAAAAAGAAAGAAGAACAAGCAAATTCAAATTAGGAACCTTTGGATGCTTGAAGATATGAAAAGACTGCAGGAGGAAATTAGCACATGTACTGACAATATGATGGCTTACTATGAAAAAAAATGAAATTAATGATGAGGATTTTACGTGCTTCCTTTGTGATCCATTATGCTTGACATGTTCATATGATATGAATGATATGCTAATTTATCTATATAGTGGTTTGGAGCTGGGCTATGTATGTCTGTATAAATCTCTTTGAAACTGATATGGCTTAGAAAATGTTTGATGTTCAATGAAAATAGAAGACTGCCAAGGTTGCTAAGAGCAACAAGAAAAGGAAGGACTGACAAAAAGGTGTCTTTACCCAAATAGAAGACTGATATGGTTTTTTGCTGTCATGTTTGGTAAAAAAATGGCTTTTTTTTGCTGGTTTTGTAGCTGAATGTTTGTTGTGATATTTTGCCCTCAAAAGTGAGGGTTTTTGCTCATTTAAAATTACAGAACTGAAATTTTAGAAACTGATTTACATGAACTAAATTACAAGATGGTTATCTATGGATAATAGAATATGATAGAGAATATGCTTATTCAATTGAAGCTCGTTAAAAAGTCTATTAGCTCAAACGGTAGAGCATGTGCTTATGCACAAGATGTGGGTTCGACTCCTACATAGACTATATAATGATTTAGACTTGTGCAAGCAATTTATTCGAAAGAAAAAACACACTAGGTATATTAAACCTAACTTACAAAAATATGACAGATTTTAGTTTAAGTTTGTGAATTGCAATATTTCAGTTTCAGCAACGTGACAGATTACTCATTAGGCAAAACAATGCTGAAAACATGATATAACTAACAATGTGGAAACATAATAAGATATTCCTAAGAGACTATTAGAACTGGAAAACCAAGTCAATCATCGTCAATGCTCAATATTTTCTTTAAAATTTCAGTTAAGCTAAAAAGTTTACTGAAAATCTAACTGCAAATGGTATAATGTGCATAAATCTTTTCTCTCCTGTTTCTCATGAGTGAGTTAGCTTTGCAACATCAGATGCCATAGACTGATTGACCTTGTGATCTGTGTTGCTGGGCTTTTCCATGTCATAATTGTTATCCTTTTGCCATCTCGTAGTAGCTAAAAAGTAGATCAACAGTTGATTGCTAAAAGTAGAAATCCACAAAGAAATTAGACAAAAATAATAGAAATGATTAAATTGATCATTAGATGTGATTTTACTTGTCTAGTACAAAACCAACCAGATGTGTTTGAATTCGATTGATATTGGTCCAGATGTTCCCCTTCCAAATCTCCAATTCCAATCTAAAATCTGAGTCTTGGTTATTTGATTATTGAATATCATTTCACTTCTCTACTGACTTTCAATCCAAAGATTCAGCTCCTTGATACTTTGGACTGCAATATTAATCATTTGTAAATAAACAGGTTGAAACACACAACAATAAGACTCCTGGGGCAAAATTAAAATTTAGAATCTTCAAGATTTATCTTTTTTCTAATAAAAAGGTAGATGACAAACCTTATATCAGCTCTTGTGGAAAATAACCATCAAACTTGTCCACAACACACTAATCATAAATTCAGCTGTAAACTTAAATAAAAACATGAATAGCTGCATGAATTTCACATATCAACCTATGTGGGACAAATTCAGCTGCAAAAATTGAAAATTCAGCCACAAATCTAGAAAAGTAATGACAACGGTCATTACGATTTCACAAATTAGCCTATGTGGGACTCGAACCCACACCACGTGTTACCACATTGCTCTACCATTTGAGCTAATAGGCTATAACAACAACTCACATTACCTTTTGTTGTAAACATCATGTTTAAATTGAAGTAAATGAAAGGAGTTGTAAGATGAGAAAGTGCTCTTTTGTTTGCTGTAATTTTTTTACAGCTTATTTTGGTTGCTGTTATTTTTTTTACAGCTTATATTCTGCATTTTTTACAGCTTTTGATCAAGTTGAACAATGATTTTCAGCACTTCCTGAATGATACGGAGTATTGGTTTTGTTCCAGCTCAGTTCCATTTGCATCCAATTTATGTGTAGCTTATGATATTGATTTTGTCCAAGCTTTTGAAATTTTGACAGATTCTAAAATAAGAACATCAGATTCTGTATTCTGAAATTTTGAACAGCTTCTCAAATTAACCTATCATGTGTAAAATTTTGCAGTCATGTTATGTTTGTGTATGTGGATCTTTTTCCCCATTTCAATAGTTAATTTGCATGTGGCTCTGCCATAATATTGGGAAACTTCTTAGTTCTAACTATGCATCTGATTGCTTGACGTGTGAATTAATTTTAAAAAGGGCATAATGTTATAAATTACTGCTAACTTCAGAATTTGGTGCTTCTGATCTACGTTCTTCTGCTCATGCCAATTTAATGATGCAAGATGTTGTAATGTAGTATATGGCATGGATTTGGTTATTTGAATCAAGTAAACCAACATTCAGGTTTTTATAAATTTAGAATCTCAATCTTTAGTATGGGAGTAAAGCTACTGATAAAGCATAATTCCAAAAACTAATAAAGCCCCTAATCCCCAAACCCTAAATCCCATAATTCAGAAGGGACTCGAAATCAAACACATGCCACAAAATCAGATACCTTTTGAATTCTGATCCATAAAACCAACCACAAACCATAATTGAAAGATCCTACAAAGATAAACCCCCAAAATCTCAAATCGATAACCCTAAATCCTAAGATTGTAAACCCCTAAAGTTAAAATTGAGAGGAGAAACTTACCTTAAAAGCAAGGGCTGACGTCCGCGCCTCCTTCCTCCTGAGATCCGCGAGTCTGGCTTCTCCATCCTAGCATAGGGCGTTCTCTCCCTTCGGTTTCAGTGGTGTCGAAGGTCTGTGACTATGTGAGTCGCTTCTTTCTTTCCTTTCTTTCAATCCGTTTTAATATGACTCCGTTATAACTTATACTGCTTTTTGCTAACACAAACCACCCGAGGGGTATTTGACAAAAAACTCGCAAACCTCAGGGGTATATGGCGAATTATGCAAAAGTTTTGTACACCCGGGGAATTTAGTCTTACTTTAGGGGCACCAGGCGAAAATTCCGTTTTTCTTTTTTTTTGTAATTAAGCATTTAAGCCCAATAGACCAATGCAACTATCAGTATTTCGGAATTGGTGAGTATTCTGGTTCACAATCATGGTCCCTTTTATAGTCATTCTCTTATCGGTTGAAAACAATTATAAAACTAATCTATTTATTAAGAGAAATAATAAAATAATTCGGCACATCCAATGAAAGTATGAAACCATAAGAACAATAATTGCAGACTAGAGAATCTTAACCATTTCAAAATGTGTGGTGTTGACATATACCTCTGTGGTAAGACCCGTGTTCTTTAGAATGTGCCACAATAACAATCTTAGCATATTCCGCTACAAGTAGTGTTTGAGGGGCCTAAGTTATATGCACCTTTTTTTAGATTATGTTGAGAGGGTGTTTCTAAGATACTAACTAAATTATACTACCTCCGTTCGGCAAAACTTGTCGTTTACTATTCACGCACGTTTTTTTAGAATGATAAAAACTATATAAAATATTCATTAAAATTTTTTTTTTAAAGTTTGTACTTATTAATAATAACTACGAAATTGTTAAAAAAATTATTTAAAAAACTAGATATTTTATATAGTTTTTATCTCCTAAAAAAACGTACGTGAATACTAAAACGTCAAGTTTTGCCGAACGGAGGTAGTACTAAATATGAACAAATAGTTAGATTCAGATAATAAATAATACCTAAAAAAGTAGATATAGCTAGTATTTCTCGACACGGATGACGCTTCTTCATTGTATTCTATCACATGTTATCTTCTCGGTGAGTCCTAAACCTCAAAAACTAGGTGGTTGTAGATGGACTATAAGAAGTTGTCGCTTTATTACCTTGACATCACAATGACACATATCTAGAATGAAAGAAATTAAATAGGGATTAGCACAAACTAGGAAAAAAAAATCCTTCTAGACTTTCTCGTAAAAATGGACCCTAATTGAATATTTCCAAAAATACAAACCTTATGCAATTTAGAAAAAAAAAATGGTCAGTTATTTGGTACATCCGGTCCAATTTTTTTCGAAGAAGAAACGGTTGAGAAATCCCTCTTCAGAGGTTAAAGATCCACCTCGTCAGACCATGACCTATTGGCCTACCCAACCTTGCTGCCTCCTTCCTTCTACCTTGTGGTTCAGGCGGAAGAGAACACCCCCTATGGTTGTCAAATCGGGTTGTCGGCCTTTGGTCTCCTAGCATTGCCCATAACCTTGTTTGTTTGTTGAAGCAATTTCCCCTAAAATCTCAAATTAGTTTGGGGCTTTATGCCCTAGTTTGTTTACACATAGGGTTTGCTCAAATCGGGCGCCCTTCTCGGCGATTTGGGCGTTTTTCGATCGAGCTTTGGTGGGGTTGTTGGGGGCGCCCTCCCTTCCTCTGCTCCGCTGGTTCCGCCAGTGGTATAAAGCTCGGTGTAGTTTTCTCTCTCGGGTCGTGGTTCCTCGTCCCCTCCATCATTGGCTTCCTTGGCCAAGTCCGGCATTTCGGTGGAGCATGCATATTGCTTTGTTCCTCGCGGTCATCTATTGTGTTCCTTTGGTATGCTTTAGGCCTGATGGTGACCCACATATTGGACCCGAATGTGTTCTTTGGGTTCCCAA
The DNA here is from genome assembly GCA_963922045.1 of Persicaria maculosa. Taxonomy (NCBI): domain Eukaryota; kingdom Viridiplantae; phylum Streptophyta; class Magnoliopsida; order Caryophyllales; family Polygonaceae; genus Persicaria; species Persicaria maculosa. Next base: position 43,499,522 of record OY998271.1, read on the forward strand.
GTTTAGTCTTGGGCCTAAAGCAGCCCAGAATAAAAAATTATAAGACTAACTCCAATGGTTAAGTGTGCAAATGTGTATATTTGCACAAGGTGTTCAAAAATGCACATCACTTTATGATATTTTACTCCAATGGTTAAATGTGTATTTTATACACACCTATCTCTAAATAAATATGATTAAATTAAAAAGGAAAAAGAAAAAGTTAAAACAACCAATAGAAATGAACCATACTTTATTAAAAAGTGATTAAAGTTTTTGCACATGGGGGAGGTGAAGTGCTTATATTTGAACACTTTGTGTGCAAATGTGCACATTTTGAACACTCAAAAGTAACCATTGGAGCACAATTTGTAACAAAATGTGCATATTTAAGCATTTACACCATACCATTGGAGTTAGTCTAATAAAGGAAAATAAACAGTAGGTTGGGGTACTGCGTTTCCAGTTGTTCTTGACAGTCCTTATTTGAGTTCGGCCTTTGGCGTACGGTGTCGGGATTGGCTGGGGTCAAGGTGATGTGCATCGAGGTGACTTCGTGTTCCGGAAGTTTCCTTGGAAGTTCGTCTTCATCGCCTACATGGATTCCTAATATACCGTTGGCCAGCGATGCCGTCACTTGGTGGCGCTAGGCTCTGGGTTAAGTCTATACGTTGTCCTTGACTTTTTTGGGTTAGGCTTGTTTGTTCGAGTGGGGATGTTTGTTTTCCACTTCTTGTATTGCACCGTTTTTATTTTACGTTGTATGTTTGACAGTTCGCCGTCTGCCAACTCTGTTGGTCTTTCGAGGAGCCAGGTTTGTCTGGTCCTCAAATTATTACCTAATCAATTTTTTTAAAAAACTCATGCATAACGTATAGATATTGCACTAGTTTAGATTCATTTTAAGTTTAAATTCCCTAAAAAATATTGATATTTTTTAATTAATTAAATGGGGACATGTTGATCACCAAAATAAAATGTAACCATAAAACTGAAGCATTTATCCTACAATAATAGAATAGATTATATTGTATAAACTCTTTTGTTATATAAAAAGATTTAAAAGGTGTTTTTTTAGAAAAAAATGTGAGGCATCTTTTGAAAAAAAAACTTTTTGAGTTGGATATTTGCTTAAAATGGAGTGGTTGTTGTTTGGATGGTTTGTAAAATGTTGTTAACAAAATGTAGCAACTTTGAGTTTTGAAAATGGAGTGTACGACAGTCTTCCAATAATCCAAAATCATTTTTTATTAGGCAAGAGTTTGAGTATGGATTACCTACACAATAGCATCATGATAGATAAGGTCCTAGAGACCTACATTGTGGATAATACGCGAACCTTTGATAGAATGACAAAGATGTGCAACCTTATTCGCCACTCTATTCTCAATCTAGGGTACATGGGTGAAGGTAATTTCTCTCACGTGTGATAGAGTTGTTTTAATATATGACATGAGTGGTTTTGTTTTTTTAGGCGGTCAATAATTATTTTTTAGTCTCCTTCAATGTGGAGACGTATTTGCGTTTTGGATGCCTCAACAACGCCTAACCTTATATCTAAAACTTCTGCAATTAGTGGTGATTTTGGAACGAGCTTCTTATAAGCTATGTGGATAGACCTACCATTCCATACCCTAATGATAATTCTAAATTAACTCTGCTTGTTTTGTAGGGAAGAGCCATCGAAATTTTACTTAAAAGCCCCATATGAGTTTTTTCTTTTCCATCGAACTACCTCTTGTTTATTTTGTTTTCCTTCCCTTTTCTTAGACGTGGGATAGGATAAAGGTTCATTGTTGTCAAATTGATCGACATGCCATGTTCCAATTGTCGGTTTGTATTTTTATGAAGTTGATATATTTTGGTATGTGTTGGTGTGTTTTCTTTTCTGAAAGTTACTTGGTTATGAAAGTACCATGTGGTACACCATCTAAGCGTCAATATCTGATTCATATCCTTATTGAGGGTATTGTTTATCCATACCAAGATTCGCTTAATATCCCTGTTGCCTAGTAGTAGTAGTAGGGATGTTAGTGCATTTAGTTCCTACACAGTGAAAAACTGATGAATGTCGACGTTTATGTGACATTCAATAAATAGGTGGGCATTTTCTTCCATGCGACAGTTACAGAGATTGCATATTGTAGGAATGGGAACGTCTTGTCTTGACAATCTGTCTTTTGTAGGTATGCCCGCCTAGCTTAATTTTCATATGAAACTTTTTATTTTAGGTGTGATGTTCCGCTTTTAGATCCATGAGTTAACGTCCGGGTTGTTGTTATGCATTACAGTTATTAGTTTATATGCCGATGCTAGCATGCTGTTGTGAACCACCCATCTCTATTAGGCCACCAACATAGCATGTCTTAGAGTGAATTTAGAGGTAACGACATATATTTTTAGAATTTTACCTACTATATTTAGAGGTTGACAAAAATTTTCTATCAACCATTTTCCTCCCATAATATAGTCGCTAACATATTCATCTTTGTTGTATGTGAGAGGTCAGTTGCTATCTTCCTAAATTTTGACAGTTTGGCCATTTCCTATAAACCATATCAGCCCCATTTTGAATTTTTCTATTAGCGGATATAATTTAGGCCATTTCCCGGAAGAGCCTCATGATTTCCTATACGCTAATAGGAGGGATGCTCTTAAGTACTTATGTTTGATTATTCAGACCCATATGTTGTTTAGTTCTGCTAGAATTTTCCAAAACAATTTCATTTGTAGTGTTTCATTCATTTCACATGATTTTTTGATCCCTATACCTCCATTTACCTTTGGTGTGTATATTTTGTTCCATCTAATGAGAGGTTTATATCGAAGGTCTTTATTCCAGAAGAACATTCTATTAACTTGATCAAGCTCTTTATGGATTGATGTTGGTAACATAAAGCCCTGCATGATGTACAACAACTTAGTAGTTAGATTCAATCCGATGAGCACCGCCCTGCCTTATTGTGACAACACACTAGCTCTCAATTTACTAAGTTGTTCCTTGGATTTGCATATAATGTTTTGGAAGGTTTCTTTGTTAACACGTCCATTTATAATTGGGCAACCTAGGTGCTTTTCAAGTGATCTCTTGTGGGAGATACCAAGGCAGCGTTCTATTTCAGTCAATGGTCTTAGTGTTATTCTTGTCACGACTTGTAAGGCTGATTCATGGAAATTCACTTTCTGTTCATATATTTGATAGTAGTAGTCCAAAATTGTTCTTATTGTATAGCATGCTACTATATATCCCTTTGTGAAAAATATAATATTGTATACAAACACCAAAAAAAGGTTCGATGGGCCACCCTTTCCAAATGTGAACCCAATGGACGACAACTTGATGCTACAACTAGTTCTTGTGCTAGTCCGCTCCTCGAATGAATAGAAACGGTGATAATAGATACCCTTGTCTGATTCTTCTAGAACACCAGAATATTTCTGTTGGCCTATTGTTAACGAGAATTTAGAAAGAGAGTGTAGAGATACACTCCTTTATCCATTGGATGAACAAGTGATGAAAACCAAAATTTTGGAGAATTCGTTATGTGAATTGCCAGTCAACTCTTATCATATACTTTTTTCCATATCAAATTTCATTGCTGTCTATCCTTCACCTCCTTTTCTGTTTCTAAATGAGTGAAAAATTCCATGTGCGATGAAGACATTGTTCTATCAGAGACGAAGACGCCTTCTAGTGGACTAATTAATTTACCAAATACTTTTTTGAGTCATTATGTCAGAATCTTGGAGATTATTTTATAGATCGTTGAACATAAATTAATTGATCTGTAGTCTGCAGTTGTTGTTAGTTTTTCGCATCTGGGGAGTAAAGTAATAAATGTGTGGTTATTTTGTTTTAGGAGCTCGCTATATGTTATTTGACAACATAATTTATTGAAAATTTTATGAGGTATCTTTTTAAGATTTTTTAATACATGAAAACAATTATGTATAAGTTAAATATATTTTAAACTTTTTTTTTGAAATATTAATTTACAAGTAATACTCCATCCGTTTGAAAATAAATGTCGTTTGACTTTTATGCATGTTGTTTAAGGAGCTAAAAACTCTGTAAACTATTTTTTTTTAATCAATTTTTTTTATAAATTGATACTTATTACTAATAAGTATCAATTTATAAAAAAAATTGATTAAAAAAATAATATTTTATAAAGTTTTTAGCTCCTTAAATAACGTGCATAAAAGTCAAAACGACATTTATTTTCAAACGGATGGAGTAATATTTGAGTGGGATAGCGATTTGTGATAGGAAATTGAGGCAGAGGATTCGCGATGGTCTTCCAAATGCAAACGAACAGGCACTGATGACAGAAATGACATGAATCTGCAACCCGTGTCATAACACTCATAACAGAACGATTAGTTGTTGGTTTGGAGTGAATCCCGACTACTTCAAAATGCCCAAAATTTTACTAAAATCATCAACACAAGAACCAACAACACATTGATTAATCTGGCATGTACCTCTGATTTTCCTCTTCGACAAGTTTCAATTCTTTCTGCTTGAGGACAAACAACAACATCAACCCAGGCATATTCCACCCGAATCGATTCACAAAGCAGCCAGAATGAATTATTCAACACACTTGCAACTGCTTCCAAAATTAGAGCATGGACTGGAACTTGTCTTCATTTGTTCTTACCCGGTCCCTGGTGATATCCTTCAGAGTACGACATCCAGCAAGCGCCATCGTAATCTCCAACTCATCCTTCAGCATCTCCAGTACCTGTCTAACTCCGCCTTCTCCCTTGGCTGCCAATCCGAAGATCACTGGCCTTCCGATCTACGCACATACCAAAATGGCATCAAGCTAGCTGGCCAGATAAGTCATAAGTTTGTACATCCTTTGCAAGTAACAACTCTTACAAGAACGGCTTGTGCACCAAGCGCTAAAGCCTTGAAGATGTCTGTTCCACGTCGAATTCCTCCATCAAACAGGACAGGAACTCTTGCTTCGACAGCATTGACGACCTGGCAATATATTGAACCAATCCATTTTAACCATGACTCTTAATAGCACAGGGTTGTATTCTATTGTGTTTTGACATGAACCTCTTCCAATGCGGTAATGGAGGCTGGGGAGTAATCTAATTGGCGAGCTCCATGATTCGAGACTATGATCCCATCTACTCCAACCTCCACTGCTTTTGTTGCTGTTGGAAGATTCGCGAGTTAAGACATACATATATGCAATCACAAGTATATGAAAAAGTGTCTTCAACTACCGAATTTAGGAAAGGCGGATGTACCATCTTCCCTCGTCAGCACGCCCTTGATCAGAACAGGCAATTTTGTGATCGTTCTCAACCAATCTATGTCCTGCGAAGCTTGTAAAGATTATGAACGCGAGCTTTGACTACCTGAGCGTCTTTCCAAGTATTTATACGCTAATTAGGATTTTAGAACCCTTTTAAGTTTACCTTCCAGTTCAAGGACGGATCAATTGCTCTGATAGTCGATGCTTCAACACCCGAACCCTTGTCCTACACTAATTAGTAACATTAACTGACGACTGTGATTGTCGAATTACATTACAAACAGAACTTATTAGAAAGAAATAAAATCTTAGAACTCACAGAGATGTAACCTTCCAAGTTCTTAAACTGAGGTGAAATCATTCTGCATTGCCAAGAGAGGTAAAAATGTGATACGCAAACATGGATGTCATGGCAATCAAAGAACGTGATGTCTTACTTGTTCTCCGAATCCGCCTCTCTTCTACCGAGCCTTGGTCTGTCAGCTGTTAAAACAATTGCCTTGTATCCGTTTCTCTCCGCTCTCTGCACTACCTGAGCTGCTATATCACGCCTCTTGAGCATCTTCTCGAGAGTGGAGTAAAACAGATTACCCAAATATCACATTTCTAAAAACTAATGACATCATATACTGAACCAAACGTTTCAACAACCTAGCAGATAAATGAGCCATCAAACAACCTGAATACTCGGAATTTCTGACTTACATATAACTGGAAAAACCGTACAGCATTACAACTCCCAGCAACCTCTTCGATGCTGTAAGTGGATGTGAAGGACAAAACCTATCAACCAGACGGATATATAAGCACCCCGAAAGACACAAAACAAGGGGTTCATTTACAAGTAAAGAGGTTAACCATAATCGTTTTGCAGGCAGCTGCTGCTCTAGCTGTTGCCAGTTCTCCTGAACAGGAAGCAAAAAAAGGGCCACTGAGAGTCATTTGAAGCAGCCGAAAATAAGCTACTCAGCTTGAAACTAGAGCAATTGAGTTTACCATGAGGGTGAGCTAACTTATGCATAGATGTCGGGGCAACCATGATCGGAGATGAGATATTGTATCCCAGTATGCTTGCAGACATGTCTATACAGCTCACATCTACTAGGACTCTCGGTCGAATCCTGCAGATATTAGGGGATGAAAAACAAAACAGGTGATATGAAATGCAGAAACATAATTGATGAAAGCAAAAAATTACATGATCCTAGAGAATGCTTTCTCGTTTTCCCTTAGAGTGTGCTCATCCTCGCCACCTCCAGCGAAGTAGTCATAGTACATTTTGGGAAGGGATTGCTTTGCCAATTCTTTAAACTCCTCCACATTCACAGGCTCCGAAGCCATCGGTAACTCGACTCTGTCATACGATATATGTTATGCATCCCGAATCTCACGAAGGTATCATTTCATAGTTCATTAATCGTGTTGTTCATAGTCCAAAATTTTACCCCAAGCTGGTTTCGAATCATGATCTATTGTAATGAAATTCGATTTTGAGAAAGGAAATACAAAGAGCAGCCCAGAAATTAAACTGGGTATTTCAGTGAAAACCTAATCAAACTGGGTAACAGCTCTTGAATTGGGGTAGGGGGTAACATACTAACATATACTGTAAGAAGCAATTAAAGAAGCAAAATTCATGACAAGCGAGTGAGTGAGGCGTTTAATTACCTGAGTTGATGAAATTAACAAGATGCTGATGATAGCTGCGAACGAGAGTATGTTTGGGAGGTGGGTGTGGAATCATTAAGCAGCGCTTCGGAGTTCCAACGGCCACCAGTTAATCTTATACGGTGTATCTTATACGGAGTACAAAAGAGAAACTATCCGGTAACCGGTAAGCATCACCTATAACCCACAATATAACACTTCATGTTACATGATTCTTATTGGTTCACCTATAAATCACTTATCTATTTAAAATTAACACACAATTTTTAGAAAATCAATTAAAATATAATTTTTATTTGGGTAAATTGCAACTAATATCCCAACCTTTAGGGATAGTTGCTTTTAATACCCTAACCTTGTAAAATTTGACAAAATATCCTAACTTATACCATTTGTTGCAATTAACACCCTAAATAAGTTTCTTAAATTAAAAAATTACCCACATCAAACAAAAATTACAAAAAATCACCTATATTCATAAAATATTTTCAATAAATCCCTAATACATTTTAAAAAATGAGAATTAAATAAATCTCTTACAATTTAACCCCACCTGACCCACCATCCAAAAATAATTATAATAGATATATATATATATATAAAAATAATATACTCCTTTAAAATATAATATAATTACTTTAGCATCTAATCATTTAAAATTTTAATATAATCAATCAAAATAATTAATTATTTATCTAAAAAACATACATTATAATTAAAATCTAAATTTATATAAGTCTGTCTCGATACATGCAGATTTGTGCATTTATATATTCCCTGTATATTATTTGATACGATATATACTGTCTTTTTGGTTAATATTATGTTATATATACTAAAACTAATACATAACATCTTATAATGTATCACATATAAATTTCATGGTATTAAAAAAATGATTCTATAAGAAATGTTTGACATAATAGTTTTACAAAAATAAAATAAAGTAGATTTAAAAAAATAAATGGTAAAATATATGATAACCATTTGCAATAAATAATTATATAATCAAGATATATTAAAAATAATATGGTAAAAAATAATAATTTTACCATATTATTTTTAATATATCTTTATTATGTAACTATTTATTACAAATGGTTATCATATCTCATACCATTTATTTATTAAAATCTACATTATTTTATTTTTGTAAAAGTATTATGTTTAAGATAAATAATTAATTATTTTGAGTAAGTATATTAAAATATTAAATGAGTAAATGCTAAAATAATTATATTATATTTTTAAAGGAGTAGATTTTATATACCTGTTATAATTATTTTTGGATGGTGGGTTGGGTGGCTTGAAATTGTAAGAGATTTTTTTTATTTCAAATTTTAAAATATATTAGGAGTTTACTGAAAACATTTTATGAATATGGGTGATTTTTTGTAATTTTTGTATGATGTGGGTAATTTTTAAAATTTAAGAATCTCATCCAGGGTGTTAAGTGCAACTAATAGTATATGTTAGGATATTTTGTGAAATTTTACAAGGTTAGGGTATTAAAAGCAACTATCCCTAAAGGTTGGGATATTAGTTGCAATTTACCCTTTTTATTTCCTAAATTAAGAAGAATAAAAAAATAATAGTTAAAACAAAAATTGCCTTGTTTACTTCATCCTCCTCCCACATTAGGTCAAAATATTTTTACAATTCTCCGACTAGCACCGCTGCTTTCTCATTGTAATTGAATTAACAAGTGCATATGCTAAGTGTTCATTGCATATCTTTAGGTGGCAATCACCAAGTGTTCACTACTAATTACTACTACTTTTTTTTTTTATCTCCATTTGGTCTAACTTGCACTGCAGAAGGAGACTTATCTGTCCGTTCCGGAAATCAATCAAGCAATCTCATGGCTTTTAATCTATCACCAATACCAAATTACTGCTACTTTTTTTAAAGACACTTGTTATTCAATTATAAGAGGAACTAAGGAATGCTAATGCCAGGGAATTGAAAAAAATATGCAGGGAAGATTTTCACCTAATGTGGGAAGAGGATGAAGTAACTAAGGCCATTTTTATTTTAACTATTATTTTATTATTCTTCTTAATTTAGGAAATAAGAACTATATTTTAATTGATTTTCTAAAAATTGTGTGTTAATTTTAAATAGATAAGTGATTTATAGGTGGACCAATAAGAATCATGTAACATAGAGTGTTACATTGTGGGTTATAGGTGATTCTTACCGTCCTGTAACATGTGGTTGTTTCGTTAAAAGGTGTTTTAATTTTATGATGTGTTTGAATTTTACGATGTACTCCCTCCGTTAATTAAAACTTAACGTTTTACTATTCACGCACGCTTTTTGAGGTGGTAAAAACTATATAAAATATTAACTTTTTTAATATATTTTTTTAATAATTTCATACTTGTTATTATTAAGTATGAATTTATAAAAACGAATTTTAAAAAAATTAATATTTCATATAGTTTTTATCATTCTAAAAAAACATGCATGAATAGTAAACGAAAAGTTTTAATTAACAGAGGGAGTATTAAATATAATGTAATTATTTTAACTCAATTTATGTGATTATTTGGTTAAATTATAGAGTATTATGTATTGTTTTACCTTGATTTTTACGAGATTTTTTTATTGGTACACTCAAACGCTCAGATAAAATGAGGTAAAATAATTACATTATACTCTCTCAGATCGGAAATAAACGATTTTTGACTTTTGTGCATGTAATTTTAGGAGCTAAAAACTATATAAAATCTTATTTATTTTAGTTAATTTTTTCACAATTTAATACTTATAGTAATAAGTATTAAATTGTGAAAAAAATAATTAAAATAAATAAGATTTTATATAGTTTTTAGCTCCTAAAACTGTGTATTTATAGTAATAAGTATCAAACATCGTTTCTTTCTGATCGGAGGAAGTAATTAAAATGCAATGGAATCGAAACACACCAAATTGTCACAATATTGATTTAATTTTAGATTATATCATAACATTACTAATATGAACTTTTCATTGATAATAGGTTAAATACTTGCCAAATTTATATAATTAATAATCATCTTTTAATATCTTTCAAATTTAATTAATTTAAATTTAAATTGATATAGTTCTCAAATATATTACTTATTTCTTTTACATTTATATTATTGTTATTGGAATATTGCAATTGTGGCTAATGCAATATTCTTAATTATAGATTTATTGAAGGAAATATCATACCATATTTAAATAAATTTTGTAATGTTATTTTTTCAATTTATTTTAATTAAATTCATTTACTTAGGTGAATTATATTCAAAATAATGTAATTGTATATTTTTAAAGAATGATTGTAATAAATTAAAAATTATAAACACTAAATCTTTTGAAATTATTTAGTATTTTCTTACGCTTTGAATATAGGTAAGTCATATTTTAATGGGTGATTTAGCTAAGTAGACCTTCATGAACCTTTAAGTAGCTAATTATACCCTAAACTTATTTAATTAGCTAGGCTGGACCTTTCTAAACAACACGTGCCTCCCCCCCCTCACCATGTTCCATCATTCCTCCCTTCGCTTGCGCTTCTCCGATCTCCGATCTCTAGATCTCCTTTAGATATTCGATAAAAAAAACTCTGAAATTGAGCTCAAATCGCCCAAAACTCAAACGAAGACTCGAAAATTGACCTGAATCACACAAAAGCGAACTCCATAGCGTGATTCCAACTCACTTCCGAAGTCAAAATCTGGATAAATCCTCGAAAATCAAGCTTCCGGATCGCTCGAATTTTGTAACCAATGGCCAACATCAATGCAAAATGGAATCAGAAACAAAGAAAATAGTCACGATTTATTTATAATCAAGGTATGTACCATAAAATTTCGACCTAAAAATCAGTTTGTATATCTCAATTTCCAATCTCAATTCTCAGTTTCATAACCTAGGGTTACGTGCGTATAAGTAATACTTCTTAATCGAGCTATTGTGATTTTTCATTGAAATCTGTTTGTGAGTGATACTATGATGAAATTTGCAGCTGTGTTTTGACTAGATTATCTGTTTTAGGTGAACAAATGGATATCAAAATTTTGACTGTGTGTTTTGGAGTTTTTTTTATAGCAAATTCCATAGAATTGGGCCGACCGCCTGAAACAAAAAGAGTTTCAAACCTGTTGAAGATGATGAAGTTGTTTCTAAGGCATTTGTGATTCAAAACAATATTGAGTTGGATTCATCGAAACAGATGATTAGTGACAGATTTGACATTTGCATAGAAACATATGAGCTGAAGTTAAGTCACTTGCATCCATTACAAAAATTAAAAGCTCTATTTACAATCAACAAAAATGAAGATATTAAGGCATTCATGGATATAAATGAGGTGCCTCAGGTTTCATGGTCTTTGATGTTGCTTGTTTTAGCAAAGAAAAAAGTGAATGGGAATGAGATAACTACAATTTTTTGGCAAACAAGTGTGGTCACAGTGTCTGATGAGTATGTTCAAGATACAAGTGTTGATGACACACTAGCTCTCACTACTACTATTGTTGCATCAGAAGATACGCATAACTATAGTGATGAAGATCAAACTGAAGACCATATGAGAATGAGAAAGAAGAGATTGATTTCATCTATGTAGGCCAAATTTTCAACTCAAAAAACCATTTACGGATTGCAGTGACTAATATGGCAGTGAAAGAGAACTTTCAGTTTCGAGTGAAGAAATGAACACATACAAAGTACAAGGTCATCTGTATTGATGCCAGTTGCAAGTGAACAATGGTAGCGACATGCGTGAAGAATTCAAGTTATTTTGAGATTAGAAGGGTGAATGAAGAGCACACTTGTTTGTTTTCGGTTAGATGCAGGGAACATCGGCAACAATCATATCAAGTTGTAGCGGAAAAGATTAAGATAAGGTATGATTAATGACAATTGTAATAACTACAATATATCAATTTTATGAATGAAGATGACAACTATTTTGTGGTCAAAATTTTAGCTGATTATATACTTACTTTTTCCATATAATTGATGAAGGTATGAAAGTGTCACAAAAGGGCCGAATCCTAAGCATATTCAAAATGCAATGCAAAAGGAATTTATGCACGATGTGAGCTACTGGAAGGCATGGAAAAAAAAGGATTGGTATAAGACTTGATAAGAGGTACACCAAAGGAAAACTATGAATTGTTGCCATCATACTTGCACATGATGCAACAAGTAAACTTGGGGACATATACATGCATTGAGATTGATACATGTAACCGGTTCATGTATGCATTCCTCTATTTTGGAGAATCCATTAAAGGATTTCAAATGATGAGAAAGGTACCCACTATAGATTTTTTTTAATAAAAGTGTGTAGTTAAAATATCTTTAAAACTATAAATGTCATTCTATAGGTTATCATGGTAGATGTTGCGTTTCTACATGGTAAATTTAGAGGAATTCTCGTTACAGCAATAGCGCAGGATGTTGACAGACATGTATATCCTCTTGCATTTGGAGTGGCGGACTCAAAGAATGATAGCGCATGGAAGTGGTTCCTTAAGAAATTGGCTGTTGTAATTCTAGATACACATGAACTCATATTTGCATCTCATAGGCACGTAAGCTTTAACAAAGTTGTAGAGGTTGGATACAGTTTTGCAAAGCATGTGATTTGCACACTCCATTTGAAACAAAATATAAAGGCAAGATACAAACACTGAGGCGTCCTACACTTTGTCACCAAAGCATCTGAATGCTACACTATAAGAGAATTTGAAGGCTACTTCCAAAGCATTTGTGACATCAACAACGAGATTGGGAAATACCTTCAAGATGCAAACTTTAAAAAATGGTCAATGACTCACTTCCAAGGTGACAGGTACAATCTTATGAGAACAAATAATGCAGAGTGTATAAATGCAATATTGAAAGAAGCCCGAGGATACCCAGTTGTTGCATTGTTTGAGCATATTAGAAATTAAATGGTAGAATGGTTCAATGATCGTAAAAGGAAAGGCAACAAATATCATTGATTTCCCATCTAATGTGAAAGCAATATTACAGAAAAGATATAATCATTTAGGAAGAGGTGAAGGTGTTGAATGATAAACAATATCACATAGTTGGTGGGAAGTTTACTAGTGTAGTTGATTTGGCATGAAAGACATGCAATTGCAAGGTATTTGATTCAGATCATATGTCATGTGTCCATGCTATTGCTGCAATTCAGCGGATCAATATCACTAATTTTGTAACTGAATACTACAAAATTTCGGCTTGGTATATGACCTACCAAGAAACCATATACCAAGTGTCGTGTGAAGATAATTGGTATGTATTAGAAGATGTCAGAAAAATCAAATGTCACCCTCTAGCAGTGCGTAAAAAGAGTAGGAGACCATGAAAAAGCTAAATTCCATCCGTTTGTGAAGGGAAAAAGAAGAAAAGAAATGTTCCACTGGGTGGAAATCCTGCCAGCGGACAGGTAGTGGACATGATTGGTTGGATGCGGAGCTCAGATTTGAAGATGTGGTTGATTCCACTGGTAGTGACTCGAGCAATGGCTAGGTCCACTAGTAGTGACTCCCCGCAGGTGGTAGCAGATTGGCTCCTCTGCATCTGCCGGTGGCAGATTGGTGGCGAGGGTTGTTCGCGAGCAACAGATTTGAAGATTCCTTCACTAAACCTTCTCTAAAAGACCCGATCTATGCAATGGTGATGGAAAGTTGTGGATTTGGATAGATTGGGTGGGATGAGGTGTTTTATGGGTTGCTGGAATGGATTGAAAGTGGTGTAGTTTTGTAGATCGAGATGTGAAGAGTCGGATAATGGTCTCAGATTTCAATTTCAGGCTCTTGGGTGGAGCTTTTTATGAGATGAAGCAATGGAGGTTGAAGATGGGCTTCAATGGTGATATAGGTGATGTCGTGGGAGGATGAAGATGATGATGAAGGAGGTGATGGTAAAAATAGAAGGTAAATGGAGAAGGTAATAAATATGATGTGGGAAAATAGGAAAAAAAAGGGAGGTAATACGACAAGAATTTAACCACAACCTTCCAAATCTTAGGTCAAAGTGGGCCCCACCATCAACATATATATTTTTTTCTAAAAAACTCGCATCTGTTGGCAGCCTTCAAGGTCTGCTTCCAGCGGATGATTGCAGATGGGGTCATTCCTCTCGACGCGGTTTGCCTTTGTAGCTGCTAGGTTTGGGACAAGACTCGTTGGCAGTGGGTGGTCATGGCTAGGTCGCGGGTCCTGTTTCCTTCGTTGTCTTGCTTCGTTGACCTCGTCTTGACCCTTCTTGGCTCCTTTTTTCCATTCATTTTGAACCTTTTCTCCACCCTTCTTGTAGGGTTAGCTCAAAGCAATATCTGACAATTCTATCCTTATGAATTAAAGAACCTCCAATCCTAGGTATGCGACTATAAGAAAGAAAAACATAACTAACTCTAAACCTAATCATGGAAACCTAACTAGAATTGAAAAGGAATTGGGAAATAGAAAACATACATCGGGTTGCCTCCCATTCAGCGTCTTGGTTTATCATCATGGACTCGACGGTTTATTGTTTTTCTGCTTTAAGATTTTATGCGAACATTGTCAACGCTCCCAAGAGCAAATCAAACTACGAGGTTGAGTGAACACTATGAGTGGAAAAGTAGACACTTGATGATGCATCTTGGACGATTCGTACCCCTTCCTCCTTTTGAGCTTGACCTCCCCCTGGGTATGTAGGAATACCAACATAGTTCTACTAGTATTTTGTTGAAGTATAACTCCAATGGATCCTTGTATTCACCATAATTCTTGAAAGAGCAAATAGCCTCCATTGATCGCGCGGGAGCCACGAAAATTGGCTCCGGTCCTGGCCTGTCGATAGATGAGATGGTGGCAACTTCTTTGGATAGGGTGAGGGGCACCAAAGTGCACTCGATTTCTTTGGTCGTCTCCTGAACTCTGTGTTAATCGACACTAGCTCCTCCTTCTTAGCGTCAAAATGCTCATCGGTGATTGCAACTTGGCTTGTTGATTTCTCCTCTTTATGGAAAGATTTTTGATGCTTTTTTCCTTCTCCATTTCTTGATGGGCCAAAGTGCCAATGAGGTACCACCACATGTCTTTTTCTTCACTCAGGGCCATTTTTATTAAGCGCGTTTGTATCTCAAGAGTTGCATCTTCTAGGTCACACATCACTATCCCATCTAGCTAATAAACATCTTGGCTGCCTACGAAGAAACCTACTCTCTCAATGTAATGGAGAAACTTCTCTCCTTGAGCCTGGTATAAGCTCAACATTTTCACAGATTAATAATAGGGTGCCAAAGACCGTCAGAGAGGTTCCTGAAAAAAGTTAATAAAGAAAACACACTAATTCAAGCGCTCCCCAGCAACGATGCCAAATTTGACGAGCGTAAAATGGTCGTTGATCTCGCCAAAGTAATACCTACACTCAAAACACTAGTATAGTGGTTAAGTACAGGTGTCGATCCCACGGATAGCATGTGACTAGTGTGTTTCAATTCAATGCTAACAATTCAGACACCAATGCAGGAAAGAGTAAAGCAAAGTAAAGTGATGGTTGAGATGAAATCAAAGTAACTAAGCAATTGTAAGAAAAAAAATGACGTGATAGTTTCACCCACTCATCGCAACATGGTTGGTTTCTCGATCCTTGAGCTTCTTCCTCTTATTCTCTTTCTTGTTTATACACAGAGTTGAGGTAGGCCGAACTTGCCGATAACACCACCTAACTCCCTAATCTCTTGCATGGGTGGGCGAGAAGCACTAGGTCCCTAAATGCAACGACATCTTGATTGGATACTCATGTCTCATCGGCTTCACACCCGGGGTGTCATGTCTAAATACCGCTTCCACTAAGATATACCTGCAATCAAGATGTCAATCTCCCTACACTATCCAGTTTCTATACCCGTCACACTGGATGTGATTTGCCACTTTGGATTTGACCCTCCAATGCGGTTGTATTCTAAACCCTAGCTTGATGCAATTATATCTAGTTCATGACTCTAAATATAATAACAACATAAATAATATGAAGAAAAGGTGACTGGAATAAATAGAGGATAGATAAAACCTAGAATCAGCCCTCATAATACACCAACCCATGTCTTGAATCGCGAGCAAAGCAAGAGAATCAACCTGGCATGGCTATCCCTAAACTAAATATAAAAAGAACTAGAAAAAAATGCAAAAAGGTCCGTTGACAGAGGGAGGCGGAACCATTTCTAAGGGGTCCTTGAAAACCCTAGGCTAGAGGTCCTTTATATAGTCCTTAGGAATGTTGAAAAACCCTAGATGCGTTAGATTTAAGATAAGAAAGAATCTCCAATGGATAACATCTTATGCTTCCGTTCCAAGAAAATTCATATCGGCAAAAACCCTAGGATCCGCTACCTTCCACTTGTAGCGGGTCGAGCCATTTCTGAGCCTTAGTGTCCGCGTGCTGTAGTCCTCGCGCATAGGTGCCCACGGCTTGTGTCCGCTGGTTGCGAATACTATATGTTGGTAGCGGGTTCTGTACTCCTATGTTTCTCCGTGCTCGTGGCTTAGGCGCTCGGACATGCTCCAAGCGGCTCCTTGCGGATGGCCTTCTGTCTTGGTTTTTTGTCTTCTCCTCGTCTTCTATGCTTCCTTCTCTTTTCTTCCATGACTCCTTCTATGCTTGACTTCTTTTGGCTTTCTTGCTTTGGCATTACTTTGACTCTCGACCACGTCGGATCCTTTAATCTGCATAAACCACTTAAGTAGCGTAGATTCCGATTTCTTTCACAAGGAGTATAGAGTATGCATTTAACTAGAATATTACAATGCAAATGAGACTAGTCTATTAGGTATGTCAAACTATACATTATCAATGTTATTGGTTGGTGGTTTAATAGGGGCTAGCCACTTCCAAATTTTTACTTGTATCAAAAAAAAAAGATTGACCCAAAATTAGAAAATTTACTGCATATATACCATACATCACCGGAATAAGAGCAGAATCACCTGTTATAACTGAAATCCGATAAAACCCAAACTTAATATAATTTATACTCTGTCCGTTTATTTTTATAAGTCGATTACTATTCATGTATGTTTTCTTAAGATGATAAAACTATATAAAATATTAAATTTTTTTAATAATATCACAGGTATTACTAAAAAGTATGAGATTATTAAAAAAAATTCAATTAAAAATTAATATTTTATATAGTTTTTATCATCATAAAAAAAAATGCTTTCTCTATTTTGTATTTACACTCTCCACTCCTTTGGACCTCACCTGTCTCTCTTGAGTCAAGATCTTAAATACAGTATTTCTACTGCTACAAATGTGTAGAGGGACCAGAACGTTTCAATTCACCAGCACAGCAGCTCATTTCCCTCTTTTATTAACCAGACTAAATACACATAGTAAGCAAAGTATAGAGAACAAAGCATTCTAGCTTATTATATATGTGCAACATCTTTAAGCAACTTTATCCCAGATGATATTTCGTCTTGCGTTCCTCGAGCCCTACTACATTCTCAATACCCTTAATTGATGCTTACTTAAAGCATGGATTGGAACCTTTCCTCTTGCGTTCTCACCCGGTCTCGAGTGATATCCTTCAGAGTACGACATCCTGCAAGAGCCATCGCAATCTCCAGCTCATTCTTCAACATCTCCAGTGCTTGTACAACTCCGGCTTCTCCCTTGGCTGCCAATCCGAAGATCACTGGCCTTCCAACCTATGCACATACGAAAATGGTATTTTGCAACCCCAGATGAGTTCAGATATATTATGGCAGTGGATTGATGATCACTCTTAGCAAGTAATAAAACTCTTACGAGAACCGCTTGTGCACCAAGTGCTAAAGCCTTGAAGATGTCCGTTCCACGTCGAATTCCTCCATCAAAGAGGACAGTAACTCTTCCTCTGACAGCATGGACAACCTGGCAATGTATTGAAATTGAGCCAAATCCGTATTACCCATGACTCATATTAGCACATGTGTTAAATAACTCTGCACTGCTACTTGAGTTGAAAATGTTTAGATGAACCTCTTCCAATGCGGAAATGGTGGCCGGGACATAATCCAATTGGCGACCTCCATGATTTGAGACTATGATCCCATCTACTCCGAACTCTACCGCTTTTGTTGCTGTTTGATTATTCGTGTGTGAAGAAAGTTCAAGGAATTCCAAGACACGGACAACTCCATAGTCAAAAGTTGCCTTCAATGCTTTGCAAATGTTAAATTTAAAAGATTTATCGTACCATCTTCCCTTGTCAGCACCCCCTTGATCAGAATGGGCAATTTCGTGATTGATCTCAACCAATCTATGTCCTGCAAAGCTTGTAAAGGTTGTTCAGTTAAACTTGGATGCCATATGAGATTTGCTGTGATCGTTCCGAGTATTTATAACTTGTCTTCAATGGTTTACGTTTACCTTCCAGTTCAAGGACTGATCAAGTGCTCTTAATGCAAATGCTTCAACACCCGAACCCTCCTCCTACACAAGTTCGTAATGCTTCAACACCCGAATCATGGTTTGCTGAATACACTTTTAAAAATTATAATTTATTAGAAAGAAAGGAAATCGTAGAGCTCACAGGGGAAATTTCAGTTGAGACAAGACCCTCCAAGTTCTTTAACTGAGGTGAAACCATTCTGCATTGTGAGAAGAGGTCAAACTGCAATACGAAAACACAGATGTGAATCGAAGCCAATCAAAGGATATTTTGTCTTACTTGTTCTTAATATCGGCCTCTCTTCTACCGAGTCTGGGTGTGTCAACTGTTATAACAATGGCCTTGTACCCATTTCTCTCCGCTCTCTGCACGAGTTGAGTTGTTACTTCGCGTCTTTTGTACACCTGCTCAATAGGGGAATAAACAGATTTCCCAAATATCAGAAGCTAATTCATATATCAGATTGACATTATATACCAAAACACAATTTATGATCTCCCTAAACTCAACAAGCTTACAGATCTATGAGACATCAACTGGCTTCAAAACATGAAAAAAATTAAATAAATTCACTTACATATAACTGAAAAAATCGTACAGCATCACAGCTCGCAGCAACCTCTTCTACGCTGCAAGTGGCTGAGAAGGATAGCACCTACAAACAAAACACATATAAGCACCCACCTTTCAGTAAAGCCGAAGGAGATTATCGATCAAGCCGAAAGAGGTCAACCATAATTGTTTTACAGGCTGCTGCTGCCCTTGCCGTGGCCAGTTCTCCTGAACAATGACCATATATAAAGCCATATTTCCTGTTACTTATTTGAATAACCACAAAACAGGCAACAGAACACAGCCTACAGCAATACGAAAACAACAGGTATGATAAATGATAGCAATTAATCAGACCGGTGCTGAGATAGTGTATCCCAGGTGTGATAGATGATAGTGTATCCCAGCCTACAGCAATATGAAAACAATAGCCTACAGCAATCCAATATACCATCAGAATGAGCTAACTTATGCATGGCAGTCGGGGCAACCATGATCGGTGCTGAGATATTGTATCCCAGTATGCTTGCTGACATATCTATATCGCTGACATCAACTAGGATTCTTGGTCGAATCCTGCAAATATTGGACGATAATTGAACCAACAGGTATGATAAATGATAGCAATTAACCAGACAGCGAAAAGAGAGTAAGAGCCATTACATTATCCTCGAGAATGCCTTCTCGTTTTCCCGCAGAGTGTGCTCATCCTCGGCTCCTGCAGCGTAGAAATCATAGTACATTTTGGGAAGGGCTTGTTTTGCCAATTGTTGAAACCCTTTCACATTCACTGGTTCCGAAGCCATTGATAAATTCTGACAAACAATAAGAGAAAGTGTATTATAAAGAACCAGTACTATTCTGGTACTTTGTTATTGCTGCCCATGTACTCAATTGCACAACCAACAAGTTCTCCCATTAGGAGAGCGTTGCAAATATCAACTAGTCCTCAGTAGTTCATCAATCAATCATGTGCAAAGTTCAAACTTTTGGATGGATTAAGAGCATACAGATATATAATTCTCCCACTTGACCCATTCTGGCAAAAATTCCCAAAAAAAAAAGAAAAAGAAAAAGAGTATTTGATGAAATTGCCTTTGAAATAGAATCGAGCACATCCTTGAAATCAATGTTTTGTCAAGATACAGCCCAATTTAAAATCAACCGAGATGAAATTAGAATTGCAGAACTGAAATGCCAAAGTGTAATGAAGCAGTGATATCATGCAGTTGTTATATACTGTTGAAGGGTAAAAGATTGAACTCAAACCCTTGTAGAAGTTTATCATTCCACCAAGAAGCTACAAGGTGGGGAAGAATCCCAATTAGTAATATTGGGTTTATTATGTTAAATGTTCAAGCTTTTGACTCGAAACTCATATTGGTATCTCACAAATCTTGGTTGCAAATACTAAGCAATTGAACAAAATCATAAGCGATGACGAAAAAAAAAGAGGTGTTTACTCACCTGAGCTGATTGAACAAATTAGAGGTTGATATTGATAGCTGTACTAGCTTTGCAGTGAGAGGGGTCTTTGAGCGGTGAAGAAAACCAGTAACCACCCATAAAAACTTCAATTTACAGCAATCTACCCTAAAATTAATCAATTTTTTAGAAAACCACCCATAAAACTTAAATTTGCATAAAACCACCTACATCGAGAAAACGTTTTAAAACAACCATCCACTTACCTTTTCCCGTTAAACTTTTGGTTTTTTTAAAATACAATTTAAAGATTTGGATGACCCTACTAGACAATAACGGATCCCAGAAAGGCTCGAGGTGGTCGAAGTCCCCCTAACTTGGGAAAAAAGGTAAAACAAAATTACGGGATTTTGTTGGTAATATTTACTAATTTTTTAGATAAAAGAATATAAAAAGATTAATTAATCACTAAGACAACTTAGCTTAGTTGAGAAGAATGGATATTTATTGGCTTGAGGTCATGAATTCTCAAATCTCATTAACCTCCCTTTTTACATTTTTTTATTTCTATTAGTTTTCTTCTACTAAAAATGTCTAATTAAATGACAAATTTAAGGTCTTCTTCAATACAGCATAGTTTAACAAAAATATTCTTTTCTACATATACATATAAAAAATTCTCATTTTTTTTTATAATTTTTATTTTCTTAAATTTTTTTCTATAAATATATTTAGTTAAATCACAAATTTAAATTTTTTCTATAATATATTTAAACAAAACAATTATTTTCTCATACATACATACTAAAAAAATTTCTCAAAAATTATTTTATCCCTACCCCCACCCCACCCCCACCCCCCAAAATAAAATATTCTAGATCTGCCACTTCTACTAGACAATCATCCAAAGACATCATGAGGATGTTAAGTTCCCTGAAAGTAAAGGCGGTGAAGCATCCGCTTGGAACAGGTGCAAAATGGTTTGTGCACGTGTTGATCTCCTAAAAAACGTGCAATAGCGTCGACACAAGTTTGAACGGCTACCATCAAAATTTATCTTGGTTGTTCCTATTTACCGTTTGTTCTATTTTAGATGACGTTGTGTTCTGGGTATGGTGGGTTATTTTGTTCTTTTTCTTTCTTTTTCCCAATTATTTATTAGTGTTTTTCATGTGAAGTTTTACATGTTATGAAACGGGTTGTTAAAGATTTTTCTATTTCGGTTGTCCATAAGTTCCACCATATTGTTGTTAGTGTGGCCTTCTATTGGCTGTTCATTTTGTTCAAAACTTTTGTCTTGAAGAGGTATTGAAAATTTTTGTCATGTTGCTTCTTTAGTCGTTATTGTATTGATTTATGGTTCTTAAATCACCAACAGAGTGTGAGAACAAGTTGAACGATGAAGAGGAAAAGTATTCTGAATTGTCGTTGACTCCAGGAGGTATAGGTGGATTCAGTAGGGAAAATTAAGAGGTCTCATTATTGGCTAGGGTATGATAGACAAGAGAATTATAGCAAGGAAGTTTGGGTTAATGGTTTGGGAGGTATCTTTATAAAAATAAGTTGTCACGAAATACAAAAATTTAAAGAGTTGTGAGATCAAAGAGACTCCATGATTTTTGCCCAAAAGGATATTCAAGGAAAAGGCGTTTTCTACTAAGAGTAGAGAAATTTTTGTAGGGCACGGGATGATCAATGAGTAAAAAAGATAATGTAACACCAAGATGCATCATGTGTGTAGTCAAAAGGTTTATTAAATTAAGACCCATTGGGGGTTTTACCTTTTAGAATAGATGTTAGAGTATGATTGATTAGGAAACAAGCCTTAAGAGTACATTTCTCCCAAAACTTAATTGATAAGTTAGCTTAAAACATTCAAGTTTGAATTGTACATTTAAACTTATTTGATGTTAGAGTATGACCATTTCTTTTTTAGGTGTAGCAACACAAGATGCATCAAAGAAAATTCTATTTTCTGCAAAATAAGAATGCAAAGCAAGAAATTAAAAACAAATTTAGGGGTTTACAAGATATATCTAGGCAAATGCATCATCACAAGGCTTGGAGGGGATTAAAATTCAATAGTTGAGGCGGTCGCGAAAAGAGAACTAATGGACCATAATGTTATCTTTTTATTAACAAAGGATGTGGCGCAAGAGGGAAGGAAACATATAAGAAAGATAATCCATCGATGAAGAAGTTCGTAGCAAAAAGCTTCAATAAGGTTAAAAACCATTTCATCTAGCAATGCATCACAAAGGAGTAATTGAGATTTAAGAGTGTCTCTCTCTTCTCAGCGATCAACATTCTTTTTTTTTTCAAACATCTAAAACTGTAATTTAGTCACTTGAGCTTCGATACTCCAAACCAATCAATACTAACTTCCATTACTCCAACTTGGATCTCATGAATTTCTTGAAGGATGGATATAGGTCTTAGGAATTCGCTTCGCATGACCCCCCAACTTCCCCCATCTAGCTGTTCTCCTAATTAATGGAAGTAGGCATGGCCACAAATCGTGACCCATCGGGTCCAGGTTGTCGGGTAACTTAGTTGGGTGGGTAGGCGTGTTCTGGTTAGGGTCGGCTTGAGTATGATCCCTCGAGTCTGCATTTTTTTTTAATTTTGTTCATTGGAAAAGTGGGGCATACAGGATGAGAGTCGTTGTTGGTCAACTTGTCGTTGGGGCTTAGTTGGGTATAAGTGGCTATTTTCACACTATAAAGTATAAATAGGTTGTAAATATAAACACAAATTATCAACATTACTTCTTACTTGTTTGATTATTTGTGTTATTTATTTAATATCTTATTAATTTTAATCGATCTTCTCTAGCCTAGTTCGAATGAGTGTTAGAAAAGTCAAACCAGCCTTTTAGAAGTGGATCGATAGATGTCCCCACCGTTGAGAGAACTCCCTCCAACACCATCCCGACCCCGAAGTCCAGTCTAGCCCCCAATCAAGAGGGAAAAGAAGGTCGCAGTCTTGAAATTTTGGTTTACGAAGGGTCAAAAGCAAGATGACAAAAGTTGTGTATCAAAATGCAACTTCTACTCGACGACGTATAGGCATCCGATTTGAGAAGATGTGAAACCTACACGAGGCATATCTGGACGAAGCACCTAGAGAAGCTTGACGAGGCCATGCACTTTTTTATGAATTGTGATTACAAAACCCGTCAACCTGTCAAGTCGAACACAACAGCTCAACTGATATAAAACAAAAATAACCCTCTAGGGGAGACTTTCCTAGTCGTTGAACATTTTTATCCTTTAAATACCCTTACACAACGCTATTATTGGCACATCCCTCTCTATTCTTATTCAAAACATCAACAATTTTATCTATTTGTTGATGTTGTAAACTTGTAATGATCGACATCTCATTCGCATGACAACGGTGAAGATGTTGATATACTGATGAAACATGTGATAGTTATTTTGAAGTTGTTAGTATGTATTGCACTTATAGGTACAAGATGCGTAATAATCTCGATTACGGCAATCTGAAGAGACACGTCAAGACCAAGCACATAGAGAAGATCCATAGATTGACAAATCAGGGACAAGAAGAATGAAGAGAATGACAGATGTCTTCATTTAGCATTTATATTTATCCTTGATTTTTGTTTAGTTTGTTGAGGCGTTTATGTAATGGTTTGCAATGAACTTTCCGTTTTAATGTATGAAATACGAATTATGATAACAAAAACTCGTTTGTTTGAATATTTTAAAACTTATATGTTATTATTTAAAACCATTTTTTAACCAATTTACATAAAATTCAAATATAATTAAAATTTACAATAAAAAAACAGTTAACATTACACCAACATAATTCAAACAACAAAAAATAAACACATATTATGAAATTCATAACATTATCAACCAAACACTACCTAATTAACTAATTATATATATATATATACACACTCACACAAATTATAGATCATATGTACACACTTCTTAACATGTATTATGTTAACAAATCTACATCGTTCATTGAGAGAATGGATGATGTAGATTCATATGGATTTTCCCCCTTTTTTCAATTATACAATAGTGGGCCCCATGCCAAAACAAGCCTATCTTCTAAATCCGGGTGCGTGTTGTACACTATTGTGAAGGATTTTTTTTGTACGGGGAAAAGTTGAAGTGAGTATATGTGGGTCCTAACTTTAGATTTTTTTTTACTAATTGGTTTAAACCCTAATAAATGGATATGCTTTCCTTCTTGTCCATATCTCAAATGGTGTTTTAGGAACTGCTTTCGAAGGAACGAAAGCATGTTTAGTATGTACATAGCAGTCTTTCTTGAGGGTCTTCCCCCAGAGATATATATTACATTTTCAAAGATTACGTATTGAAAAATTTTCATAAATATTTTTTTTGTTGGAAAATTTACTAAAATTTAAGATGTGGTTTGTGGCATACCGAGTGTTCATAAAATTTATATATACCCAAAACACATATTCCCCACCAAAATACACAATATGCAAATGAATAATTTCACATGAACCATTGAATAATTTCACATATACCCAACTCTTATATTCATCACCAAAATACTCCCTATATAAATTAATACTCTTTAATATTTAAGCGAATAATTAGTACAACCCTAAACCCCATTCAAGAACTATGAGTACATATGTCATTAATTCATTCCACACACAATTACCCACATATATAGGAATATTGATTTGAAAATCTATGAATACTTTATCAATTGATGAATACTTTTATACAAATGATGAATGACTCTTGTAGGTGGGTTAATAAGAGTCGCTATTAAACATAACAAAATGAAACATATTCAAGGGATTGAAATGTTGAATAACCAAAACTCATATTCAACATGAAAATACTCAATATATCAACGAATAATTTCACATATACTCAACCCTCATATTCACCATCAAAATACTCTCTATATGAACGAATCAATCCAATGGGTTGAATAAATTATAATATCCCGATTTTGAATCAAATGGGTTTATCTCGATTTTAAATCAACCCAATGAGTAAAAAAACTCAAAACTTTTTTTAAAAAAGTTTAAGAATATTAAAATATTATCAAAATTAAATTATAATATCACTATGTAAAATTAAAGTAAATCATAATATTATAATTAAATTTATAAATATAATAATAATATATTATTATATAGATATTTTAAGCATAAAAATATCATATTTATACAAATATGTGCCCTAAACATACTATAATTGTAAAATATAAACGTTATTTAACTTATGGTTGACATTAACAAATACAATTGCATGACAAATCTGTGTGAGGTCTATGTGGTGTTTGTGTGACGCCTACATAGTGCTGACTGACCCGGTTGATTTTGACTTAGCGGGTCATCGGGTCTCGACGCTAAAATTCCCGAGTCATTTGGGTTCGGGTCGTTTTCAGGTCCTAGATTTAAAACACCGACTTCATACCCAAAAAATTATCGGCGTTCGGATTGGGTTTTTTGAGTCATTCATGTTTTGATAGGTCTACTCCTAACCCAAATATGAATGACCTCTTAGGTTTTCCATCTTCATATATAAGGCTCTCAAACACGTCATTTTCAATTTCCACTTTAGATTTTGACGAAGACGGGTTTTTAAGATGTTCTTGAACTTTTTTCATTTGTTTCCGCCTAAAATCATATGAAAACATAATATTATAAGCAATTTACTTTGTTAATATAGAAAGAAAATACATACAACCACCTGATATTCTTATTTATGTGATTACAACTGATGTTCCTCTCTGAACTTATGGGTTTATTTATTTAATGACAATAAATATTTAATGACAATAAAAACTTTCTTTTTTTTTCATTCAAAACAAAAGAAACTAAATCTAAGAAGGATTAGCACTTTGTATTAGGGATTCATATTAGATT
Source organism: Persicaria maculosa (assembly GCA_963922045.1). NCBI lineage: Eukaryota > Viridiplantae > Streptophyta > Magnoliopsida > Caryophyllales > Polygonaceae > Persicaria > Persicaria maculosa. The sequence continues at coordinate 43,525,749 of OY998271.1, forward strand.
ATGAATCTGAGCAATCTTTTATTAGAAACAAAACACAAACTGGACTACAATATCAAGAAAATTGTATGAAATGGGTAATTGGTTTACTCTACCCCCTTGTGCAATAAAGAACTCTTTATTAACTGAAAGTTTGTCCTGTCGATTAGCAGTCAAATAATCACTCATGGAGACTCCTTCCTATTAAATTGCGTTGTCTATATATATATAAATCTAAATTTAGATTTATATAGATAAAGCAATTAGCATGACTATTGTTTAAGAGTAACCTAGTTTAGCCCGCTTTAGTTAACAAATTGACCACCCCCACTATCCTCATTCCAATTGTCCTATAGTCTTCCTTGTTATGCATTTTCCCATACATGGTATATGGCCTTAATTCATCCTTGTCGCCTTCTTTCTATCAAATTAAGTAGCCAAATCAAACTAGATTATGCAAAGTGGTTTGAAATTATACATAAGGTTATCATGTCATACATAATTAGAAATTAGAGAACATATTTTTTTGTAATAAGGACGTTGTAAAATTTCACAAACATGGTCAGATAAGTCTTCCTTGAGCAGACGCGCACACACACACATATATATCTTTCAACTTTAGCAAAAAACAAAATGCATACCAAGAACTCTGATGAAACTGTATTATCAACAAATAATCCATCATGGTTGGTATTAATCAATTTGAAAAGTTTTTTTTACATTGATCAATGGGTCAATGAAAAGTTTGTTTTACACAAACGAGTTTTGACATTCTGAGTTTTTGACGAAGCACACATATATAGCTCATGTAATTTTAACATTTTATAAGAGTGCATATTGATTCAAAGAGTTTTTTCAATCAGTTTTGACAACTTATTCGCAAACATCACCTTTATTAAAGAATTATTTCAATATTGTCGCCCCCAAATAGGAGGTAATTATTTGTGCATCTGGTGCGCCCCTCATATTTTAAACTTATGTGTTTAAGATGGCTTACAAAATTTACAATGATTGGCTGGACCAATCTGATACATTTTGGGGGCACTTTAGCGAAGCAAACAGTTTCACCACCAATGACACCACTTCGGTCAAACAAACTAGGTGTGACCAAAGAACTTCCCAATGGATGTTTGCACCCGGTGGAACTTGACTTTTAAATGATTTGTGAATCTTACTTATATAGAGAACATCTTGTTGCTTTCACCACCCAATTTATCGAAGGATCGAACATTTTTGGTGATGTTTTTGTGGTCGCTAGAGATGTAATTGAAGTTTTCAAAGTTTTCCATGTCGACACTATCCAAAATTTTAGTCATGCTTACATTTCTAGTTGAAACTCATTTTGTTTTTTCGCTATGAACATCACGTTAGTGATTAATGATGGGTTGAATGTATCGTCCATCTTCGACACCATTTTTAAGATGCGTCGGAAAATGTTACAATGTTATAAAGTTATTCTCGATATTTTCCTCGTAGCATATTGTTTAGACCCTAAATATAAATTAACCGGTGCTCAAAATATTTTAGAAAGCTCATTTTCTATGTTGGGGATTAAAGATGATCATGCCTACAATGTTTTGTCTATAATTAGTAGAATAAGGAATTTACTTCAAGAATTATATGAGCATCATGGTAGAGATGTTCGATCGTTTCAACCTTCTTCTCTTGCTCCTTCTAGTTTGAGTAGTTCGTTGCGCACTAGGATTACCACTTGAACTAAGGCCCCCACTCGTCAGGCCCCCACTCGAAGCTCGACGAATATTTTATACTAACTTTGAGTTTCGTGGTGATGAGGACGAAGATTTTGATATTTTGGAATAATGGGGTCGTATGAAGAGATAGCAATTTCCAACTTTAAAAGTGATCGCATGTCGAATACTTGGAGCCCCTTGCTCTACTATACTTTATAGTAGAGCAACTATTTAGCTGAGGTGGGAAAATTCTATTGGAAAAGCGATCAAGGCCGCTACCCGAGAACCTCAAAACACGGGTCTGCCTCGTCGATTGAAAAAAGACAGAGATGAGAATTCAGAAGAACATTCTGTCTACGAGTCGGAGCCAGATGATGGATTCGAGTCGGAGGCTACATCGGTGAGTAGCTCAATAGACGAGGAAGGGACGTGACTCTCATCTAGTCGATAAGAGGGTTAGCATTGAAAACCTCGAGTAAAAGGGGTTCAAACCAAAGGTAAAATAACTATGTGGGCTTTGATTCCTCTTCCCTAAGAGGATATGTAGGCAACTGCAAAATTGGTTCAAGCCCTTCATCCATTTTTTCTCCCAACCAATACTCCATTACACTTTACAACAATTTTCATATAACAAATGAATTATTAAAAAAATGATATTTTTGTGTAATGTACACGACCTGCTAGGTCAACCTGTCGACCCGTGGACCCGATAGTTCATACGAACCCAACGACTCATGCCTCCCCTGAGTTAGGGTTTAGGTTGGGGAATTTCGATCCATCGTTCCCGGTTGATAAGATCCGTATCCACGTCTAATTGACAGTGTTGGAGGATCCTCCAAAATGACATCGTTTCAGTGTTTGATGGGTTTGGGCTTTGAAATGGGCCTATTCTTATATGGGCTTATAAAACTAATATGAGTTTTTTCTATAAGGTACTAAAGTGTATAGTAAAAAAAGACGGTAGTTTTGAATGATTAACAATACAAATAACTAGTTTTATTACTCGCCCGTTGCGCGATTTGTTAATAAATTTTATTATATAAATCATCTTTAAATTAATATAAATTACTACTCCGTATAAAGTAAATATATAATCATCAATTATGATAAAAATCTTACGTAGCTATATAAAATACTAAAATAGATGTTTGAAACTCCCTCTGGTACAATTCGCATACGTAACATTTTTCTTCTTTGACGTGGCTCAAAAAGATAGATAATACCATTTTAATCCATAAATGACATGCATGCAAAAATAACATCATTTTAATCCAAAAAATGCCACATATGTGAATTGCACCAGATGTCTATTTTATATAGATGGATATATAGATATAGATATCTAGAAAATATGATAGGTGATTTTTTAAAGCTTTCTGTATAAAATTAACATAAAAAGCTAATCATGATATATCTCAAACCTATATGGCTATATCTAGAGAATACTATATCAAAATACCTATTATGGCCGATCAAAAAGCTAATCACCATAATATATTTCAATTCATTGTTGGTTTCAAAAAAAATTAATTAAATTTAGTTACATAAATTTATATAATATGTAGTACGGAGTATAGTGTTATTAATGACACAATCTAGGTAAAAATCTTATGAGATATACTTCTAAAAATGATAAATTTTCTAATTAGTTAAATTGGATATGTTTTCAACCATAAGTGTATTATGTATATAATATATATATTAATTGATGTGGGCAAAAATATAATACAATTTTATTCCAGAAAATGACACTTAATCAAAAATAATTCTGCTTTAATCCAGAAAATTCCACGTAAGCGAGATCGCACCAGAGGCCGAAACGACCTCTGTTTTAGTATTTTATATAGATTTTATGGTTAAACTTTAGCAAACTTTAATTATTAAATCTAAAAAAAATTGTATGGGTGATATTTAAAATGGAATTACTAGTATATATTGAATTTATAAAATCACAAATTTATAGAGGAGAAGTGAGAAACCCAAGTGAATGAGGGTGGACCACCCATAGGGGAAAAGGGAAGACAATTTTGAAAGATTCAAAACGACAAATGGGATACATCTTTCACACATTCCTCCTTGGAAATTAATGTGGCCTTACCCTACACACTGCATGCCTCGAGCCCTATGCATACATATACATCTAAGCCCTAATTCCAAACACTTGCAAATTTTCATAAAATGATTTCAAAAAAAAAAATAAAAAAAAATAAAATAAGATTGTTATACGAACACAATAAGGAGCATACGTTATGTCCCCTATGACTCCTGACATGAGGCCACAATAATTAATAAAAAAAATAATAATAGCAACAAAAAATAGGGCACCGTGCAAAATAATTGACTGATCCAAATTCAAGAAGAGGAAGAAGAAGAAAGAGAGAAGATAGAGGGCGGGGCTACATGGGGCTATATATATAAAGGGAGGCCAGGCCAGGCCAGGCCACTAGTAGATCGATCACGTTCCCAGCTAGCTGCGCCTTAAATATATTGTTGTTCTTCACTTTGTTTGTTTGTTAGAGAGATGGGAGTGTGAAATTGAATAGGGTCATGAGAATTTGATGAGAAAGACAGATTGCAATTAATTCATGAGACAGAAAGGAGGGTGCAGTTAGCGCTATAGATTGAATCGTCTGCCAATTTCAGATCAGATCTGATCAGATCAGATCGAGGTGGTTCGTTCTGCCGACCGTCTTCATCGGGTGATCAGTTTCTAATGGCTTCATATACTCATCTGTTTCTGAGCTACAGACACTGATCGATCCATCAGAACAGTGTGGACTTTGCGCAATTATTGGGAGATGATGGCCCCCGGCCCCTTGTTGGTTTATCTGTCGTGACGACCACGGATCGAATCTGAACAAACAAACTCCCTTCACACCATTACAAACACATTATGCCAAATTAGGGGGCACCCCCGGCCAATTCCTCAATTCCTTTCTTGTTTTTTTAATTGGCTGGGTCGGGTCCACTTCCATCATATCTTTACCTTCTTTCAACGTTTTTTGTTTTTGTTTTAAATTAACAAAAAAATACTTTAATTTAATAATATATACACTAGCTAGTAATGATCAGGAACCTGTTTGGATCTTAATTTGACACAGTAGAACCGAATTCTGGTTATAATCAAGACCTAGTTAATTAGTGCCTCGTAAGCATGCAGGAGGAGGAATGAGAGATTGTACGGATTAATTTATTGTTACTATGAATGTCGATCTATCAATACTTTTTTTTTATATATAATGAGGGCTTTGTGGTAAACCTCGCGCTAAAGCAAGGTGAACCTTGTTTTTTTTTTTTTTTTATGATGAGGAACCGATCTTCAGTGGTAAATTCCACATGACTCAGCCGGTTAGAGCCACGTACCAGGTAAACTGGCTTGCGTTAACCCGCTCGACCCAGCAGTAGGGAGTAAGCTAGGCTAACCTTGGATTTTCATTCATGGAAAGGGGTGAAGACATGGATTGAATTCGAGATCTTTCACACCACTAGGCCACCCCGATTGGGGCGTGAACCTTAATTTGTCACCCAACAAAAGGGAAGAGGTAGAGATCAAACCTGAGACCTCTCATTAATCCCCTCACTCTTTACCATTGAATCACCCCATCGGGACAAGACTTATGATTCTATGAGCCGGTTGAAGTATAGAGATGACATTAATATATATATGCATGCCTAGCTAATTAAGCTAGCTACTGCGCGCATAATTAGGTAACAAACAGCCATCTCCAGTTCGACTCCTGCAAGTAGCTAGGTACGTATGTTGAGCTTTTAAAGACAGCCAAACCGTATGTAATGTATAGAGTAATTATTGGGCTGCACTGCAGCAACACATATATGGTTAGTTCATTGAAATGTATCTACAATACTTAGGGTACGTACCGTGTACATGTTTGAACCTACATCTGCAAGTTGGGGATGAAACTAGCTTTATAAGTTATTATATTTATAGATATATGTGACTTGTCAATCTAAACTAGAGAATCTAACTAAAGCTTGCAGGTTTTACTAAGAAAATTTAGCTAGTGAGGTGATCATTATACTAGTACTCTAGTTGTCTCTAATTGCTGCCACCCCCCTACAAACAGACCCTATTGCATTTAGGTTGAATCAATCCCAGCAATCATATATAGGAATTATCCGCTGAAAAAGTGATTATATAATTGAATCTTTTTTACCTAAAGTGATCAATCCCAACAATCATGTATACGGACTAACAATTATATATAAGCTAGCCTCGTCAAATTCTTTGTTTTTTGTTTTTTTTGTTGATTATGACATTTCATTGATCTACGGTGAGGTGAAGCATCTTTTTTATCCATGATTTCCTCTATGGTAATTCTTACTACCTCTACTCCTCTAGGCTATGTATATGTATACATTTCAATATACTCTCTCCCTTCTTTAATCGAAAGATCTTTGGTTTAAATTTTGAAAAGGTAAAGAAAAAGAAAATGAATATACTCAATTTATAGTTTAAGATACATGTTTAAAAATTTAATGATCATTACCCTCTTCTCCTAACTTTCCATTCAAAATTGGTTTTGTTCCTCTTATTTCAATCACTCGTTTGTATAAAGGGTAACCATATCTCCTATACTCCTTAATCATTACCCATCCTATCTTATTTTTCATTTAAAAATAGCATTCTTCTCTTATCATCAATCACAAGTTGGTGTAGTGGTTGTGAGACTGTATCCCATATGCCAAGAGATTCGAAGTTTGAATTCACTTGAAAACATTTGTGAGTGGGAGGGTCAACCCCTTAAATGGATCACATAGTACCCGATCTAGATGTAGACCGAACTGAGTCGATCGAGCTAGACTAGGATTTAAAAAAAAACATTCTTCTCTTATCTATATTTACATATATAAAATTTGTTAATCTCCATTTCATTTACCTTGATGTTTATACCAAAGGAGCCCTAAATTAGTAAGAATTTAAAAGTGTTTTATGTACTCAAAAGTTAAAATGTGACATCTTTTAATCTACAAATACAGATATGGAGTAGCTAACTATCTATCTAGGGTTAAGCATAATTAAGTTGTTCTATCACATCCGATTCATACCACCCAGTAATTATAAATTTATAATATATATATCAGCATGCATGTTTGCCTTTTTTGTAGGATGCTTGATCATTCTGTTTTGTTATATATGATTTAATCTGGATCTATAAAGGAGTTGCCTGCATAAAAAATAGCTAGATTAGTCAAAATTGTTAATAATTGATTCATCACCAAACTCAAATTTAAATTAGTTTGACTGAACGTTGTTTTGGATCAAGAATTTGCATAAACCTTAATTTTGGTTATCTATATATATATACCGCCTCTAGCCTATAGGGAATTATAGTGATCTATAAATCGACTTGTTTTGATTTGAAAATAAGCAATTCTGAAACTGTACTAATGCGTACTGGAGATTTAATTAAATTGACCATCTTACACACTAGCTAGTTATTACAGTAACTTCTAGCTGATCTGAATTTAAAGGCATCCCATTATATTTCTTGAAATGGTACCATATATGTATATAGCTAGCATGGTCTACAGAAAGCATGGATCTAGCTAGGACAGAAAAGCCATGTACATATTAAAACCATCTTCCTTCTACCTCACTGTCATGAGGTCAAGGGTTCGAATCCCACTATTGACAAATTATGCTAGGGTGGATAATCATGTCTTGGCTTGCCTTGGCAGGATTGAGTATGTCTTGTGACTTGCCGCTAGGCTTTCTGGCTTGAGTGCTTTACAGGCTAGTACTCAATCCTTAGAGGTTTAGTTTATAACCTCAGAACCTCCTCGTCATTTAAAAAAAGATCATCTTCAATCATGGAAAACCTCTTCTCTTTTTTATTACTTCATGTAATAATATTTTGAAACCTCATTTATTTTTTCCTTAAAGTCAAATTTCACTTTATCTACCTATTCTCTTAAGATTACATGCATCTTTTAATTTCCCCCCTATAACCATGAGTTTACCTTTATTATATATGTACCATCATATATTATTACCCATTACTTTTCTTCATAATTTTACAAATAAACAAAATTAACAAGTACTTGATATATATTAATATATTGTTAAGCATTTATAACATCACTTGAAATTGAGGATTTTTCAAAAGATTTGGATCAAAAGAGGTATTTGGAATGAGTGAGGTATTTAGATTATTATGATCCATAGTTTAAAAAAATAATAGGTGAGAAAATAAGTGCAAAGTACTATAGGTCAAGATGTGAGTATATATATAGGATAAAATTGAGCTCAAATTATAGAGAAAAATAAAATAAAACTAGTGGCATAATTTATTTGGAAAATAATATATGTGTGTGTTTTAATTCATTTTAATATAATCATCATTACAATTAATAATATATGTATGTGTTTTATACACACACATAAATGCATCTTATAGTGTAAAATGCGAACAAATTGATTGTTTGTATGTGAAACCATAATTATTCGTTTAATGAGATGTAATTATTCATATGCATTAAAAGTTTTTTCATATGAAAAATATTCATCTATTGCAAAATGATCATTCATATGTGTTATATATATGAATAATATGTTGTTACAGGCTAGTAATTTTGGTCTACAAATTTTCCTTTGAATCTCAACCATTGACCTTCTTAATTCAACGCTACAGATTTGTTCGCAGCTTACACCGTAAGAAGTGTTTACATTCGATCTATATATTCTCATATATATATAGGGATTGGATCAAATGTAAAATTGTCATAGGGTGTAAAATGCTTAAGGTGTAAAAATCTCTTAATGGGTCTAATTATAAGTAAATGAGCCTAATTTTTATGAGTAAATTGCTAATGGGCCTAATTTACAAGTAAATTGGCCTAATTTAATTAGCGAAAATAACAACCTCATGTGCCCCTTGCCCCATGCGTGTGCCCCCTGCCCCTGTGCCCCCGCACTGTGCCCCCCTTCTCGGGTAAGTTTTTTTTTCGCGCCAACATTTTTTTGTGTCATCGCTTTCTGTTGTGCAAATATAACTTGATGTGGTGCACATATAACATTATGTTGTGCAAATATAATAATTTCTTATGGATAAATAGGTAAATGAGCCTATTTTGATTATAAAAATTTGTAATTTTTATAATTGAAATATGCCTAATTTATGGGTAAATAATAAAGTGATGTGCCCGTTCATGAATAAGATTATAAAGTGAAATAATAAAATAATAAAGTGCATAAATAAGATGATAAAGTGCATATATAACATTGTGGTGTGCAAATATAACATTATGTTGTGCAAAATATAACTTTAAGTTGTGAAAATATAATATTATATTGTGCGCTTATAAACTACGGAATAATTCTGTAATTTATTAAATTGAGATAAGGGCGTGTTTGGGAAGAAAAGGAAAATAAGGGTAAAAAATTATAATTTATTATGTTGTGCAAATATAACTTTATTTGACTGGCGACGCATCGGGGGGTCCGGGGTGGAGCCCCTTGGCGGTGGTCTCGCTGACCAGTTAGCAAGTCGAGGGTCTAGGGGCGACGCGCCCCTAGCGGGGGTTGGAGGGGCAGCGCCACCCCGCCTTTACAGTATGCAATATTTATTTTAAACGGGTCTATCATCTATTTGTTTTTTTACGTATAACAATTTCAAATTAAAGTACATAATTAAGATTAAAATGTGCATAATTAATGTTAAAAAGTGTATAACTAAGATTATAATGTGCATGATTAACAATTTGGGATTGTTGTGTTCTTGTCTATTATATAACCTATGTGTGATTTGAACCCACATCTTTCTGCAAACGCACATTTCTCTAACAATTGAGCTAATATGATAAATTATGATTTTCATGCTAAAATAGAAGAACCTAATCGACCTAAAGCATAAAAATCAATTCCAAAATCAAAGCTTGAAATGGATCGCAATAAAATTCTAAAATCCAATTAGCCCACGATCCATAAGCAATTTGACAATGCTATGAACATGAAATTAGCTCCAAATCAACCCAACAACACAACTATATCATCAATTTCAATCAATTTCGCTTTTGGCAAAAAGCCCCAAATTTCGCTCCTAAATCAAACCCTAAGTTTTCAATCTCAATCTAAATCATTCAAACAATCAAAATAATTATAATAAACAAGTTTAGGTTAGAAATCATACCAAATTCGAGTTGTAACAAGGAGAAAAATCGGGATTTCGAATGTATTATGAGCCAAAAGAACCGATGAATATTCAGATGAATATTAAGAAAATATTCAGATGAATATTAGGATAATATTCAGATGAATATTTAATTAACGTTAAATCTTTAATGTTAGACATATTTATTGTCACTGTATAAAATGTATTCATTTATTAAAGGCAATATTTTTTAATTAATGTGTTCAAAAATATTAATCTCCATATATAAATATATAAATTTTCTATTAATCAAACCATTCTTTAGATTTTAATCCATTGGCTAAAAAAGACTCTCACGAATGTATTATAAGAAGTGAATGCATGTGAAAGCTAGCTCCTATACAGTGTGTATGTGAGAAGCTTAAATGAAAAGTATATCCCATTAACATTATTTTTTATTTCTCAATTTCCCATTTTACCCTTACAATTTGTTTGAGATGTTAACTTTTTTTTATTAGGTGAAAATTCGAAGGTCAGACATGCCTGACTCATCGAGAGGCCGACAAAGTCGGCAGATGGCGAACCGTCAAGCGTACAACTTAAAATACAGAAATACAAATAACGAGTGAAATGAAACAAGTAGAAATAAACTCTACAACAAGACGATCCAAAAAGACCAGCTCCAAGAAAGTTGAGGAAGCCGTCGAAGAACGAAGCCAAGCACCACCGAACAGTGGCACCGCGGGCCAGCGTTACAGCAGGACTCTATCTCCTGTGGGTAGTGTAGACGAACTCCAAGGAAACTCAATCCTAGATACGGAGATGTTAACTTTGATCCCAATTGTTATGTCTACTTTTTTCTTTTCATTATTTTTTTCAAATGTCATTTTTTCCCATCAAAGTTTGAATTTAAAATTATTAATTTTTTTCTTTATATGTTCTTATTCATCTTTTTGAAATTAACTTTGTAATATTTTATCAAAACTACCTTACTTTCCATTTTTCATCAAACTATCCAAGGTGTGTTACTTTTAAGAAATTTTCTAAAACTTCCAATGTTAAAATTAGGTTAAAAAATATCCATTTTATAAATTTCAAAAAATATAAAGTGGGTTGAAAAAAATAAATCGCCAAAAAAGTGTAAAAATAAAAACATATGAAAAAATTAATATTTTAAAATTACAACTATTTAGGGAATACATGACATTTGATATAAAAACATGACAAAAAAATTCAACTTTGTAGATATTATATTCTATTACTTTCGTTCTTTTAATAATTCGCATTGCATTTGAGTTTTTTTTTTTTGACAAACTATGTCAATTGAGATTATTATGCCATTTGTTTACTTATTCACGATTCACGGCACAACGAATTGATGAATTAAATTTTTTAATTTTAAAATATTGATTTTGTATTTCAATTTCCTTTTTTTCCTTTTCAAAATTATAAACAGTAATATTTTATCAATTCCACCAATTGTGTGAGTGAGGCCTCGTTTGGTTAAACGTGGGAAGTAGACTTCCCAGGAAGTAACTTCCCGGGATTTGTAATTCCCATGAATTCTACTTCATGGGAAATGTAAAAATATGTTTGGTTGAAAATAATTTCCCATAAATTCAATTCCTATGTTTTGTTTGGTTAAACATTGAATTTTTATAGTAATTTATTTAAAATTACTCTTATAACCTTTTGCTTTTTGTTTAAAATCAAAATCTATATGGGCAAATTGGTGATTTTGTTTATAAAAAATAAATTTTATAGAAGATTTGGAAAAAAAGAATGGAGGAAGTTGATCTTACCTACCCCCTCCATGATAAGTTAAATTCCACCATTTCATGGGAATTTAAATTCCTAGGAATTGAAATTCCTGGGTTTTCTCATTTTAAAAAAACATACCAAATACATGTATTGACTCCTAATTCCTGAGATTTTGAACTTCCCGGGAAGTAGAGAGCTAACCAAACGAACCCTGAATTGAATGAATAGTATTTTTTTTTGGTGGAACGTGTTTGTCCTCATAAATTGTTTTCTTATCTTAAAACATCCCTTTTAACCTTAAAAGTTATTCATAGGCGAAATTTATTAAGTTATTCATTTGGCATAGTATAATTATTCATAGGCGAAATTGCAGGAAACCGCCCTTAATTATATATGGTAATTTGTAGGAAACCACTCTTTAAATTTAATTTTGTGACAAAGCACCCTTTAAAATACATTTATTCAAAAACACCACACATCAACACTTTTCATTAAAAATCTATTAAGTAAACCAAAATTATCCTTTTACCCCCAAAAATATATATTATATTTCAACGTTATTAGAAAAAAAAAACAAATTGTATCTATATGCTTGTAATTGCAATCTAATGAATGTAAGTACATTTGAAATCTCTTCTTTTTCTTTTCTCGGACGTTATGTTTGAAATCGATGGAATCTATATTTAAATCTTTATATATTATATTAACTCTATATCTAATATTAATATATAAGAATTTAAGATGATGCATCATTTATATCTACTATTAATATATGTCTTTCTGATGATTTGTCATAACTAGACCTGTCAATCGGGTCATTCGGGTCGGGTTCGGGTCGGGTCATTTCGGGTTTCGGGTAAAAACGAGTTCAGGGTAAAACGGGTCCCGGGTAGATCCGGGTTGAGTTGAACTCGGGTTTGACCCTGTTTTGGGTCAAATCGGGTCAATTTCGGGTTTGTCAAATTTTTCTTTTTTAAATTAAAAAAATTATGATTTGGTAATTTTGCGATAATCTTAAAATGCTAAAATTAAAGACATGGTTCATAATTTTTAGTGATTGTAATTATATACTATATCTGATAAAAAATATTTAAATTTTATTATTTCTCGTAATTTTTAATAAAATTTGAAAATATATAAAATATCAAAATTTTCAATAATTTTTTTAAAAATAATTTCATGCAATTAGTAATAAGCATAGAATTATTTTAATATTTTTTAGAGTTTTTTCTTCTTAAAAAATGTGATGAAAAATCAAAAATCAAATACTATGGATTGGAGGGAGTATTACACAATAAAAATAAATATAAAAGTTGATTTTAAAATGAAACATCAAGTGATTGTAATTATAAAATGTAAATAAACTGGAATCTCCATAAAAAAATTAATCATATATAATTATAAATCAATCGGGTTAATCGGATCACCGGGTCATCGGGTCAATCGGATCAATCGGATCAAAATTACCGAGTCAATCGGGTCACCGGGACGTCGAAACCCAGATGACCCGGAAAATTACTGGGTTTTCGGGTTCGGGTCGGAAAAAAATTTTGGGTCAAAATTTTCGGGTCTTGACCCAAATTTTACGGGGCGTTCGAGTCGGGTTTTTGGGTCGGGTTATGTTTTGACAGCTCTAGTCATAACCCACTTGTTTTTTTCGAGAATCACATAACCATCTTATTGTTAGATGTTTTAATCAATAAGCTTCAATTACAATTATATTCAAAAAATTCTTAAGATATTCTACATTTTTTAAACCAATGAGAGTTTAATTCAATACATTGAATTAATATATAATCTATATCTATGTGTAAATATTTATATATTATATTAAGTCAAAGCATTTTTTTAATGTTTATTCTCTCCTTGGATTAATATAAAATTATATTTAGTTAAATCTTTTAAATAAGTTTACAATCGTTGTATTGATAAAGTAAAAATGTAACAAAATTTTTATTCTAACAACCTTAAAAAGGTAATTCTAATTTACTTAATAAATTTTTAATGAAAAGTGATGATGGGTGGTGTTTTCTAAATGAATGTATTTTAAAGGGTGGTTTTTGACAAACTACTATATTTAAAGGGTGGTTAGCGCGAAATTAAATTTAAAGGGGGGGTTTCCTGCAAACTACCCTATTTAAAGGGTGGTTTCCTGCAACTTCACATTAATCATATGTGTGAATATTTTTTCATATGAAAATTATTCATCTTTTATAACATGATTATTTGTACTTATTTATATGAGTTATGTACGAATAATTATGTTGTTTTAGACAAATAATTTTGCTTTTTTAAAATTTTCTTTAAATCTCATCTGTTAATCTTTTTAATCCAACCATCTAGATTTGTTGATTACATTTTGTAAAAGGTGTTTACAAATTGTCTACTCTTTCTATATATATATTCTATTAACCTTGTGAATCATATAGGATAGGACACCAATCATATAGGATAGGACACCAAGGCTGATGATCGAAAGAGATTACATAATGAATGTAAATTGGATGTGAAGGAAGAATAAAGGGTAATGAAAGGGGAATTTGAAGTACAAACTACAAAGAGAGGCAGTGTAGGAAGAGATTAATAATTTGCCTCTTAGTTTGGTAAAATGATGAGGCAAATGAGAATATAGATAGGTATGCAGGGCTATGGCCGCGCAATTGGGCATATATTGTGTATGTACGTACTTGAATATATATATATACACAAGTGAAAAAAAGTGAATTGAAGAGAACAATGGTTTACAGCCTCATACTCTTGGAGAGGAATAGGAAAGTTAAATCAATAATTCATTATGTAGCTAGCTCCTCTCCCTCCCTCTCTCTGTTCACATGACTCATGACTGAGTGAGAGAGCTAGATCACCTATATGAAATGGCTATGCATATTGTTGAATCATTTCATTAAATTAGGAATCAAAAGCTATCAAATTGGAGCTGATCATAACACCATTACCTAGCAACGAGTCCAGTTCCACCTATATATTCATATAATATAATGTATTTCCACAATCTAATACAGCACTGGTGAATCTATGATCTATGATTTTTTTATTAGGATATAATTCGATGGTCAGACAAACTTGGCTCCTCTCTTGGCAGACAACCAACCGTTGAACATACAACATAAAATGAAAAATGGGGCAACACATAAGGTGGCAAGCAAACGGACCCAAACGAACAATCTATGATCTATGATTTATGATTTATTTTAAGGGAGAAAGGCTTTAAATTTCATTCAAGAAAATTTTAAACTCTAAAATGTATAATTTAAATATATGTTATTTTTAGTGAGAAAAGCTAAGAGAAATTAAGAAGAAAATAAAACTAATGCAGTTTGAATGGATAACAACAAGATAATTAGTTCTTTCTTCTTATGTACAAAGTAAACTAAGTTAAGTTGTTTGTTGTACTCTTTTTAAACTCTTTTATCCTTAAATTTATAAAAATTATATATATAAAAGAACACAATATATATACATATGAGGTTTGCCCATAACCCTAGCTAATCGAGCATATGTTATACGTACATAAAGCAAAATGAACATATATGGTGAGGCCGGAGTGTATGTAGAGAGTAGACATGAGTGGGATGTCCTGTGTTCTGAACAGTGAGAGAAAAGAAGAAACCCGGGAGAGGGGGAAGTGGGAGAGACTAGGGAGAGCCTCAAAGCAAGGAAGGAATAATATTCAGAGATGGAAATGAAATGAAATGAATAGGGCTTTTTTTTAATTCAAGGGTTGGGGGGGACATAAGAATGAAAGGGCGCCCCCATTAACAGAAAAGGTGTCTGCAGCTACTTCCCAACCTTGTCCACCCTTACAAGTAACCCCTCTCTCTCCCACATTCAATTTACTTACAAATTCATTTCAATTTCTTGCTACCGGACAGGACATGTTTACCGGCTTAACTGCCCAAAGCTGCCGGAGCTATATCTATATATAACAACAAATGGAATTAAATGAACATTTATCAAATGCATGCAAGTATTTAGTAATTAATTAATATATAATGTGCTCGATCTACTAGCTATTACAATAGTGAATTGAAGAGGGAAATATAATATAATGTTGCAAATATTTAATTTTGATTGATTAGCTAAACAATTAAGTAATTAGCTTCATACTCTCTAAATTTGAGATCGACGATGAGAAAATTCTGGAGTGAAACCGGCCGGCCAATCTTTAATTAGCTACATCAAGATGGATTCAAACATGCTCTCCTTTTTTTAGGGTCTTGGGTTGGGAAAGAATTGGGCACCCTCCATAAAAGACCCCACCTGATGAACACCTTGATAATAGGAAGGATCAAGAAAAGTCAACGCCGCCTGGGAGGAGGCCAGACCCGTTGACCCTCCACCACCACCCGAACCACCACCAGCAGCTGCCGCAATTAGATTCAGTGGCTGACCTCCACCGCCTGTCCCAGAGGAACTCTCACCGCCACCACCAGTATAGCCGCTTTCAAGGCCTTGGTCATAGAGTATCCCCTTGAACACATGGCCTCCTATGCTAACCGC
Source organism: Persicaria maculosa (assembly GCA_963922045.1). Taxonomy (NCBI): domain Eukaryota; kingdom Viridiplantae; phylum Streptophyta; class Magnoliopsida; order Caryophyllales; family Polygonaceae; genus Persicaria; species Persicaria maculosa. Next base: position 43,541,806 of record OY998271.1, read on the forward strand.
CGTTTGATACGCCACCTGGTCGTCACCGCCCTCGTCCATTGAGCTCACCCTGACGCACCGGAACACCGCCGGTGAGCTCACTTCTGCTGGGAAAGCACCCACTTCCATCCCTGAATATATGGATCATTTAATATAAATTTACACACCTAGCTTATTGGTTAATTTGTTGGTTTAGCTGATATAGGCATTAGGGCACATAGGGCATCATATAGTTTATGCATAAACATGGAGGAAAGGCCAATAGCTTGCTACTCGCTAGGCATGCACTTAGATATATATCTATCACAGCACTCCCTAAAAGCTTTCAAACAAGGACACATACATATATAGATGTACATTTTGTAGTCTGTAGATACACACAACACAAACACAGACAAAGAGGGGATATATAACTGATAGATATTACCTAGGGTTTTCACTCATATCCTAGCTATATATCAAGACCTGATCGACCTAGCTCTCCGATCCATTTAATTTGTTCCTCCATCCAACAAGCAATCAACCAAAAACTACATATAAATAGATGTATATATTAATTGTCATACCTGGGCCTGATGTGGGTATGCGGGTGCAAACAAGGGTAGACGAAGATGGAGGGTTATCGCGGTGGCGCCTCTTGGAGGGGCCAGCAGCCGCACCGTGCTGCTGCTGGGTGCGCTGCTGCAGCTCAAGGAGCTGTTGCTGGCGCTCCCGGCGCTTAGCGGCTGGGACCCACGTGCTCCTCACGTGGGTGGCGCAGTCGAATCCCCGGCTCTTGCAGCAAGTCCTGCACCTCATGTGGCTGCAATCCTTCTTTGCCTGGTTGCCGCAGTCCTGGCAGCTGATCCCTCCTCCTCCTCCTCCTCCGATCATGATCGACGGCCCTGATCGGCTGCTGCTGCTGGGGCCCACCCCTAATCCCACGGCGGTCGCGTATAGATCTTGATCCGGTGGAGGAGGTTGCTGCTGCTGCTGCTGTTGCTGCCATAATTCGAAGCCCTTGTAGGTGATCATCTCGTCGTTGCGGTAAACGAACCAGCTCTCCGGTTGGATCTCTGGATTAGCTTCTTGATTTCTTGTGGTGCTGGAAGCTGCTGAGGTTGTTGAGTTACCCCTTCCTAGTGAGAAAAACCCTGCCATTGTTGCCTTATACTGGGTCGTTGTGGCGAGGGAGATTCATCCATAAGAGGGAAGATGAAGCTGCTAATTTTGAGTGGGTGGGCCGCTCAGCCTTGAAAGGAGAGACCTTTGCTTCTCTGTGCCTTTCTCTCTCTCTCTCTCTCTGCTTAGGGGTGTGGGATTTTAATTTCTTCCGAATCAATCAATTAATTTAATTGAAAATTAATGATATTTTTGATTTATTTTTGTAGGTGGGGGAGGGGAATGAGAAAATTGCAGGCAGGCTTTTTAGGAGAGAAGGAGGAGGACCTTGAAAGAAGGGGAGAAACCTCGAGAGACAGCGTTCAATTCTTTTGCAGCGTTGGAAGCATCAAATAAGGGCGCAACAGAATTGCAGCAGCACTGCTAACGCCGCCAACGCCTCTCTTTCTCTGTCTCTGAAACAAAACACTTCAATTCCAATCTTTCAATTCATTTCTAGCTCCATCATCTCCGATTTGATTCATACATTCAAAGTGCTGTTTTTTGACAGGGCACCATAGCTTATGAAATGTATGTTTGGGCTTTATAAAAAAAAACCCCTTTCTCCACCATATATGAAACTAGTATATATGTATATATCACAAAATTGTGTGGGTGGGTCAATCTCCTCCCATCTTTTTATCCATCATCATCTTGATATTATAGAACCGATTATCCGACGGAAGAGAGAGGTGACACGTGTCATATCGCCAGCTTTAGTTGATGGGTTTGCTCCTCCGATCCCGGACCACCGGCATATAACCAAGTACAAGTAGTAGTGTGTGCTTGGGTATTATTGTCACCCTTTGCCCCTTCTTCCCACCTTCTTTGTTCTCCCCATCTTTCCACAATTTTTTTTTCAAAATAGTTAAAAAAGAGGAAGAAATTTGCGAAATAGTGAAATAGCCAAGTAGATAAAAAGTAATTTGGGATTCAAACTACAGCTGTGAGTCATTATTCTAAACAACGATCTATGCATTTTATTAAAGAAATAAAATAACAAAGCTGCTATATATTAAAAAAAGACTTTGTGGTTTCTTTTATTTTCCAATTAACTGGTGTCTAAAAGAGGAGAAAATACAAAAAAAAAAAGATTTATTGTTTCAAATAACGACTCAACTTATTTTTTTTAAAGGCTAGAGTCGTCGTTTAAACAGCGACTCTAAGGTTTTTCAGGGTCAAACCAAATTTTCTGCCCTCCTCCTACCCCTCGTGTCATTATTTCGCAAGCGAATATATCTGAGAAAAGCCATTGTCAATTATAATACCAACTCACCTCTCACTCTCCACAAAAAAACCTCTAATTAACCTACTGAGCATCAGTCGAACTCTCCATTGAAACACAACTTCTGCTTGTGCAACATAACCACCCACATTCATCCTCTAATTAACACCCACGCCCATTAAGCCACAATACAAATTAAATCGAGTGTCCGAAGTTCGAAACGGAATATATCCGACAACGCAAAATTCTTTTCTCTCCTTGACTAAAATGCATTATGAAATCTAAAACATGAAATATTTGAAATCCCTCTTGATATTTGAAAACTCGCCCACAAAAATAAATGTAAAAAGCCCTAGAATTGATAGACTTTATGAAATTGAACATGAATAAAAAAAACCCTTGATTACATCAATTGAACTAAAACAACAAAATTTAGTGAAAGAAAACTAAATCGATGTAGAAATAACCTCATTATAACTCACATCAGGGGAAACGATCGATGGATTCTACGTACTACTAATGGAATCAGATCAGTAAGATCAATATGAGGGATTGTTTACCATCGTCGATGCTAAAAATAATAAAATATAATGGGAAAATCAAACCAAAATAAAATTTTCCGCCAAAAAGCAACATTACAAAACAAAATAACAAGAATGTATGTGATGAATCATTTTAAGGCCATATTTTGGAAGGATAATGGGCGGATATAAATAATACATCCATGTATTTTGGTGGACGTTGAATGTCATGGTTCAAATCCCCAAATAATAATATCCTAACCTATTAACTAACTAATGGTAGTGTAGAGAACAAGTAAGGAGTCGATCCCACGGATAGCGTGTACGACTTCTAAATGTGTTTGTAGGTAAAGTAACAAAGTTGTAATGCAATGGTATGAAAAGCAATAAAAAAACTAAACTAGCAATGGTTGATTGAATAATATCAATAATAATGATTGATATAGTTTCATTCACATTCACAACAATGTTAATTCCATGATCATTGGACTGTTATGCAAATTGGTTATGCAATTACTCTATGGTCGGTTTAAGCACAAAAATAGATAGGCCAAACTTGTCGATAACAACATCTAAATCCCCAAAATCTAGCATGGGGGCGAGTAGGACTAAGTCTCTAACACCTATCAAATAAACATCATATCTCCCGTCTCATCAACTTCGCACCTAGTTGTCAACCCAAGCATCACATCCACTAAAAGAGATAACCTTTATCTATCAATTCTCCTACAACATCAAGAGTCCATACCCGGTTCCTACATGATATGTTGGCTAGCTACTCATGGATTAAGGCCCGTAATAGTGGAATTAATGAAGCTACAATTCTAGCATGATGCAAATCTATCCTAGTGACCAAGTAGAAGAGATTGTATGTGGTTGTAAAAGTATATAATTGAAATAGAATTTAAGCGATAGTAGGAGAATAGATTTTGATTAACATAAAGTAATTTAGATTCAGAACCTTCTTTTAACAGTTTGTAAAAATTAAATTTTTTTTGTCTTAGGGAGTTTAAAATGGATATACAATTGAATCCTGGTCCGTTGGTGAGCGAGGTGCTCCAAAGACAACATCTCCATAGGTCAACTGATGTATGAGATCGCGAGGAATATGTAAGTATATATTTTTACACCAAGTCTTAAAAGTAAATTGAATGGAACAAATAGATCGTAAACCTAGTGTTTGTAAGTGTTATGTTTGTAGACGAATCATGTGATTCAACATAGGATACACTTGTGGAAGTTTGGGAGAGATCTAGTTGCAGATCCTCTAGTCGTGCACTACATACAGTTGGCAGGATGTCATTGTATATACAAGCTCGGTTCCACATTCGAGATAGACAATGAATTAATGACGACGTTAATAGAGAGAGATGGAGACTTGAGACCCACACCTTTCACTTGAACGTTGGGGAGGTGACAATCACACTACAAGATGTGTTAGTTATATTGGGTCTGCGTGTTGTCGAGATTGCAATTATCGGATCTGCGTGGTACCGATTGGCCAACAGCTGCAGAAATATTGCTAGGGCAAAGACCCCCGGAAAATCAGATTAGGGGATCGTTGGTGAAAGTGATCTGGCTACGACAACTGCTGGTTCCCTTACCATAAGATGTTGAGGATCATGCCATTCAGTGCCAGGCTAGGGCATATATTTTGTTGGTAATGGCTAGGGTCCTATTTGCTAATAGTAGTGGCGGGCAGGTGCAATTATTGGACCTTCCATTGCTAGCTGATTTGGAGGCTGCTGGACAGTACAACTCGGGTAGCAGAGCAATAGAGTGAGAGAAAGCTGAGATTGTTGGTTAGGTCATCTTGCTGTAGGTATGACAACTGCGGTAGTTTTTTATTTCTTTGGTAAACGTGTTAACTTGTTACTTGTAAACAATTACTAGTTGTGGGCATGGGAGCGAATCTCCATTGGAAGGTCATGATATATTATCTTGGACGTTGGCGGTGATGACCAAAATGCACTCCGAATGGCTAGAAGGCAAGAGGCACGAAAAAAGAAAGGTCATGGGTCACAACCTCCAGCTTTTACTGGGCGCTTTTGAGATGGGGAGGATTCATTTGCGATGAGATGGTTGAATGACACATTCTCATACGAAACTACCCCGAAGACACTTATGTATTACCGAGATGCATTAGCTCTACTCTAGCAATGTTTTAGCTCACCTAGGATGCACTTGTGGAAGTTTGGGAGAGATCTAGCTGCAGATCCTTGAGTCTTGCACTACATACAGTTGGCAGGATTTCATTGTATATACAAGCTCGAGTCCACGTTCGAGATAGACAATGAATTAATGACGACGTTAATAGAGAGAGATGGAGACTTGAGATCCACACCTTTCACTTGAACGTTGGGGAGGTGACAATCACGCTACAAGATGTGTCAGTTATATTGGGTCTGTGTGTTGACGAGATTGGAATTATCAGATCTGCATGGTACGATTGGCCAATAGCTGCAGAAATATTGCTAGGGCAAAGACCCTCGGAGAATCAGATTAGGGGATCGTTGGTGAAACTGATCTGGCTACGACAATTGTTGGTTCCCTTACCATAAGATGTTGAGGATCATGCCATTCAGTGCCAGGCTAGGGCATATATTCTATTGGTAATGGCTAGGGTCCCATTTGCTAATAGTAGTGGCGTGAAAGTGCAATTATTGTACCTTCCATTGCTAACTGATTTGGAGGCTTCTGGACAGTACAACTCGGGTATTGCTACCCTTGCTTTTCTTTATCACCAGCTTTGCAAAGCAAAAGAGCAAGAGAAAGCTGAGATTGTTGGTTAGGTCATCTTGTTGTAGGTATGACAACTACGATATTTTTTTATTTCTTATATTTGGTAAACATGTTAACTCGTTACTTGTAAACAATTACTAGTTGTGGGCATGGGAGCGAATCACCATTGGAAGGCCACGATGTATTAGCTTGGACGTTGGCGGTGATGACCAAAATTCACTTCGAATGGCTAGAAGGCAAGAGGCACGAAAAAAGAAAGGTCATGGGTCACAACCTCCAACTTTTACTGGGCGCTTTCGAGATGGGGAGGATTCATTTGCGATGAGATGGTTGAATGACACATTCTCATACGAAACTACCCCGAAGACACTTATGTATTACCGAGATGCATTTGATCGTCAAACCCTAGAGCAGATTAGTACTTCTTCTAGCACTTCTCTACCTTGTACATAATAAAATCATGAATTATTTTAGTCACCTGTATTGTATTACAACAGTTTGTTTGGGAGCTCTACTCTAGCAATGTTTTAGCTCACCTAGCTCCTATATGTCAACAAGGTGGGAACATATGACAATCTACTACACCTCTTATATGATGCAAGATTGTGGATTGGCATCACCCAGAGCACGTCTTACGTTAGTTTGGGGATGTGCATGGTGGTTCCCACACCATGTGCATTCAATGAGTTGATGCACAAGATGGACCGCATGGGAAAGCCTGAGCACGTACAACTGGCCCAAGTTTATGTAGAATGGATCAAGTTGTGGAATGAGCGAGAGAACTCTGTTCAAGCACCTCCCTAAGTGGACGACGAGGATTAGGCTACATGACATGTTATGCACGTATCAACAGGCACTTCATTAGTCCACCTATGAGCGCTCTAGCGGGGGTTTATCAACCAGTGGCTCTAGGCTATCACATGGTGGTTAGTGCCTAACTGTAATCTTTCACTTGTTTAAGCCTTATATACATCGGATGTTTACTTAGTAGAAGATATTTAACGTGATTTCTAGGGGAACTTCATGATAGATGTTAGCGCTCGGGCAACCCAGAATGCAGAAGAATCACGTGCTTTCTACGATCAGCACTAGTATAACTCAATGATGGGAATAGTGGATAGCTATTGTGGCAATATGACATCGCATGGTTCCCAACTACTGTGTTATGTGTCATACGACCCCCCACCAACACACATTCCAACTGCCCCCTCCCAACCACGTCCATCACAGACAAAGATGCCCCAAACAGGATTTGGAGGGCCCTCCCAACCAGATACGCAAACCCCATCGTCAATGGTGTTCACGTCATACCCATCATACGGTATTGCAGGTGCCATGCCACCAATGATGGTGGATCCATTCGGCGAACTACGATTCATGTTCCCTTAGTCTAGTTTTGATGCGTCAGGCTCAACGAGCCAGACGTTCGGTCCTACTCCTATGTTCTTGACTACGCCACCATGTCATCAGGGGAAGATCGTTTACCGCAACCCCTACAATCTCTACAACGATGCACCTCTAGCTCGGCCTACACCGAACCCAAATTTGTATTCAAATGTAAAGGATGATGAAGACGAAGATGACGAGTAAAATCTGTGTGGTACTGTTTTGTCTTAGGATCTGTGTGGTACTATTTTGTCTTAGGACCCGTGTGGAACTGTTTTGTCTTAGGATTGCAGACTCCAGACAATAGTATTGTATTTACTGCTATCGTTTTATTCGTGATAAGTTATAACCACGCTTCCACTATTTAGTATGTAGAAGATAATCACACCATACGAAGACCACACCCCAAATGTTTGTATGGAGGATCATAAAATCAGCATACATAAAACACCTCAATTAAATTCATAAATCAGCATACATAAAACACATAATGAGTTCATAAAACCACCATACATAAAACCCATAATGATTTCATAAATCACCAAATATAAAACACCTCAAATAAGTTCATAAAATCACCATACATAAAACACATAATGAGTTCATAAAACCACCACACATAAAAAAACAACTCAAATACCACCACTGTACAGAAAATAGAGCACTTACTGAGTTCTTAAAAGGATGACAACACCAACAAACGAACAACAACACATACCGATGCATACCAACAATACATAAGTTTCTAGAAGGAGCATAAGGCCCACGAGCCCATTACCTCGACAGTTGCCATAACGCACTTTACCTAGGACGCCTAAATCCATCTCATTCCTAATTTAGCGTGAGGGGCTTCACCCAACATCTCGCAAACGCGTTTGATCAAAAACCAAGCGAGGGCCTCCCACATCTGGCCAATTGAAAGGCTCACCGACAGGTAGAAAAGTCGATCGGTACGCTAACCAATATGATAGTGCTGTCAAGTACTGGTCAACAAGTGACACGTATGAAATACTCTGATTTCTACAAACAGCCAGCACATGAGCACAAGGAATCTTCAACAACTTCCAACTAGCACATGTACATGTTCTACGTCGCAAGTTCACTATGTATGACCTCCCACTCCACCTACCTTGAGACCCCCTTGGGTTCAAAATCACCTCAAAGATTCCATTATGCAAATCAAATAATATGACATGTGCATTTCCCGCAGCAGTGAGAAGTAACCCAATCTTCTTGTCGGTAGGTTCTATCAATGGGAAACCTAGAGAAATGCGTTGAGCGGCTTCACCTCGCCTCCTCATGAAGTAACTGTTGACTTTGTAAAAAGTCTGACGCACGAGCGATGTTAGCGGAAGGCTCTTTCCCCCCTTTAGCACGACATTGAACGCCTCAGATAAGTTCGTCTCATGACACCATACCTCACCCCCCCCCCCAATCCTTATATATGGACCACTTCTCTAGCTCTATCTCAGCTAGGTACTCCCAAGCCTCGTTGTTCATCTGTTGGATGGCACGACATCCTCTCAAATCCACTAGTCGTTATGTCTTTGACCTTATGATCATGGAACATGGAATTCACGTTTGATTTCAAATGCATATCATATGATGTGCACTCGACACACTCCACCTAGGCAACTCCGTCATGGTCTTCAAGATGCCTACATGTCTATCTAAAATAACACATAATCCGACTCTCTTGGTGACATGTTGCCCTATACAATCCATGAACCAAGCCCAACTATCTCCATTTTCACTCTTAACAATAGCGAATGCAAGAGGGAAAATCTGAGCGTCTGCATCGAACCATATTGTCATTAGCACAACATGCTTGTACTTACCATACAAATGGGTGTCATCGATAGATATCAAAGGATGAAAATATGCAAACCCAGCAATAGACGGTGCGAAAGCCCAAAACACACGATCGAATATCTTCTCTTGAGGGTTTGGAGAATCCTGATGACACCATTCAACCACTATTCCCGGGTTTGTTGCTTGGAGTGTTGCCATGTACCTAGGCAACTCCGTGTACGACTCCTCCCAATCACCATAAATCTCTGCTAGAGCTTTCTGTTTTACCCTCCAGGATTTCATATAGGAGACACAAATCCCATACCTTTTCTACAGATGCTCGAATATGATGCTTGGGTTCGTGTCTTTATCTTTGCGGAGAAACCCGAGAATGTCACTCCTAATGAAAGTTGAGGTGACATTACGATTATCTAACTATAAAACCCGAGATTTTATCTAACTATAAAATCTCTGCTAGATGCTCGAATATGATGCTTGGCTTCATGTCTTTATCTTTTCGGTCCACACGACGAGCAGCCAATCGCCACGGGCACCCACAACTATCCTTCCTATCACAGATGATTGTGTACCAATCTGGACTCACCTTTGTTCTACGATATGGCTTTATCATTTTAACAGAATACTCCGTCAAATCACATTTCAACTTGTCGAGTGAGTTGAATAGTTGCTCGTGAAAAAATGTCTTCCATCTTCTTCTTGTATGTGCGAATTTAATTCTTGCCAAGAATTTTTTATCATTAGATAAGCTTCCACAATATTCTAATTGGGATTAATGGTCTCATTCTCAATCGCCACCATCGCCAACTCGAATTATATTTATTATATTTCATTATATCAATTATGTATGTTTAAATATTGTTTATTCAATGTGGACGGTTAAATTAAATTCTTTTCTTGAAATCTTTCTAGGGATATTTGAAATAACCATAAACTAAATCAAGATTAAAGTTTGTTAAAATCAGTATACAACATGCACATATTTTATAGGTAAATTGATCAAGATAAATAAATGTTTTATTTAGATGAAAATACATTAATTTTTCATGTAAATAAATAAATCAAAACATTGATAAATTTAAAAATAAAAAAAAATAAATAGAATCACATGTTTATATAAGAAAGCTAATTTGAGGGCCTATCCCATAAGCAATGTTCCAAAAAACGCTTGACGGATGCTCGGAGGCTAGATAGGGTCAAGGGTCTAGGCGGATTGTGCGGGGTCTTGGCGGATTTACTATTTTGAGATGTATTTTTAATCCTAGGCCATATTCAATACGTATATAAAATAATAAAGTTTAATTCATAACATATATAAACAAATAAACTTTAATTAATAGTCTAGGCTTTAACAATAGGAGTTAGGTCGCGAGTTAGAGGACTATGAGAGTGAGGGATCAAGAGTAAGAGAGAGTATAGAGGTTGAGAACTAAGAGAGAGATCGACATGTGGGGGTTTTAGGAGTTAAAACCTCAAAATGGTTTTTTTCACTAACTCGCCAAACCCGCAAGGCCGCCAAGACCTTGTGGGTGACCTTCAAGGGTCTAGGCGACTAAACTCAAAGGTGGGGGACCTTCAAGGATCTAGGCGGAGTCTAGGCGGAGGCCCAAACCTTTTTTTGGAACAATGCCCATAAGATACCTAATTTAGAATTTTTTTTTTCAAAATATTCATATAAAAATAAAAAATTACAAAAATATTCACACTTCGAAACATTTTACAAAAAATATTCATGTTTTGCAGTGGGGACAGAAAAATGCGGTCGAAAACCGCGTCTTATTTGTAGAATGTGAAATAGGATTGGCGTCGGGGAGTAGATTTGAAATTTGCTATAGAAATGCGGTTTCAGACCGTGTTTCTATGGTCAACCTTTCACATGGTAAGAAGACTGAAGAAAGGCTTGATGTGGCACTAGAAACGCGGCTTTAAGCCGCGTTTCTTTTTGTTTTCTACAGAAAAAAAAAAGAAAAGATTTATTGGATGATGGATGAGACAAGTAAAATGCGGCATGAAGCCGCGTTTTATGACCATGCATTTTCTCATAGATTCTCTTCTCCTCCAAGAGGGAATCTCTGTAACTCTAGCTAAAAATACGGTTTGATTCCGGGTTATTAGGTCTATCAATTTACAATGCTTCCTTTCTCCTTTTTCATCTTCTTCCCGTGCTTGTTTTTCATCTGAGAACACACTCTCAATCCGATGCCAAGAATTTTATTTTTATGTTTTTTCCGCATTATCTCTTTAGACCAATCATATTTTTTTCCTTTTAATTGTAACTCATTTACTAACCAATCTATATATTATCTTAATTCAAAAGCACCCTCAATTTCATATTTTTGTATGTTTTTTACTTTATCAAATAAACCCTTGTTATTTTATGTTGACTTTGCTAATATTTTATTTAATTTTATAATAGTAATTTGTTATATTTTGTAAAAGAATGTGCCGTGTGGCAACCTATGAATTTAGATAAATATTTTTTCTATCTTAAATTAATCATAGAGGGATTGTTAGTAACTAACCCATATTTCTAAAAGGTTTGCAAGGTTAACCCAATCCGAAAAAAAATGTGTTAAAACCGGATAGTAATGTGCAAGGGAGAGCCGGTTGCAAGTTAGTGAGGGGGATGAATAGCCTTCCAAAAGTCGACAGCTGGACGGATTGAGAGAGAGAGAGCAGGTGAAAAAGCAACAGAGGAGAGAGAGAGTAGTGAGAGAGGAGTGAAAAAAAAATAAAGACAAAGTGAGAAAGACAGAGAGGGAAAGAGAGAGCTGAGTGAAAAAGTAATAGGAAAGTTGCAGATGAGAGAGAAATCAGTGAGAGAGGACAAAAGAGAGAGCAGGTGAAAAAGCAACAAGAAAGCTACAGAGGAGAGAGAGATCAGTGAGAGAGAAGTTAACAAAAAGTAAAGTTGCAGAGGAGAGAGATCAGTGAGGATAGGACAGAGAGAGATGGAAGAGTCATCTCTCCTCTGCGACTTTACTGTTGCTGTTTCACTTCGAAGAAAAAGCAATTGGATGGGGGTTTATTTGCAGGTTGATGGGCATGCAGTTAGTTTTAACTGGACACCCAATGCAAAATGACATGACACATATTGGAATCGACTGGACAAGAGTTATCGGAGAAACATATTTACCATCGACTTCAGATAGAAAATGGGTAAGTTTGCTCTCGATAAAGGTTATGCGAGAAGTGTCTCCCTCAAATCTGAAGCAAATTTACCCATTTTCTGTCTCAAGTCGATGGTGAATCTGTTTCTCCGATAACTCATGTCCAGTCGATTCCAATATGTGTCATGTCATTTTACTTTGGGTGTCCAGTTAAAACTAACTGCTTACATGTCAACATGCAAATAAATCCCCACCCAATTGCTTCTTCTTCGATGGTTTTTATCCAAAACTTAAGATTTAATTCAAATTATATTAATGCCCCCTCACTGTCACTCTTCCGTCTTCTCTGTCATATCCTCACTAATCTCTCTCTCCTCTACAACTTTACTTTTCTTTTTCACTCCTCTCTCTCATGTCCTCTCTCTCCTCTACAACTTTACTTTTTTTTTTCACTCATCTCTCTCCTGTCCTCTCTCTCCTCTGCAGACTTTCTCTTGCTTTCTCTCTCTCTCTCTCTCTGATTTTTTATCGAAAGCAAACTTACCCATTTTCTATCCGAATTCGATGGTGAATCTGTTTCTCCGATAACTCTTATCCAGTCGGTTTCAATAGGTGGCATGTCGTTTTGCTTTGGGTGTCTAGTTAAAACTAACTGCTTACATGTCAATCTGCAAATAAATCCCCACTCAGTTGCTTCTTCTTCGATGGTTTTTATCCGAAACTTAAGATTTAATTCAAATTATATTAATGCCCCCTCATTGTCACTCTTCCATCTCTCTCTGTCCTATCATCATTAATTTCTCTCTTTCCTCTACAACTTTACTTTTCTTTTTCACTCCTCTCTCTCCTGTCCCCTCTCTCCTCTACAACTTTACTTTTTTTTTCACTCCTCTCTCTCTCTCTCATGTCCTCTCTCCTCTGCAACTTTACTTTTCTTTTTCACTCCTCTCTCTCTCCTGTCCTCTCTCTCCTCTGCAGACTTTCTCTTGCTCTCTCTCTCTGATTTTTTATCGAAAGCAAACTTACCCATTTTCTATCCGAAGTCGATGGTGAATCTATTTCTCCGATAACTTTTGTCCAGTCGGTTCCAATAGGTGGCATGTCGTTTTGCTTTTGGTGTCCAGTTAAAACTAACTGCTTACACGTCAAACTGCAAATAAACTCCAGCCCACTTGCTTCTTCTTCGATGGTTTTTCTCAGAAACTTAATATTTAATTCAAATTATATTAATGCTTCGATGGATTTTCTCTGAAACTTAAGATTTAATTCAAATTATATTAATTCCCCTTTACCGTCACTCTTCCCCCCTCTATCTCTGTCTCTCTCTCTTATCCCCTTTGTCCTCTCTCTTTTTACTGTCTGGGCTTAGGGGGGAGGGCGACACTAGAACCAGGGAAAAATTGAACAACACGCAAGACAGGAAACAACCATAGGGTGTCCAATAGGAAATCATTGGGTGTCCAGTATAGTACCAAAGGGTGTCCAGTAATAAACCATAGAGTGGAAAGTTGCTATATTGTTCATTCTTCAATAAAAAAAATAAAGCGGTTCATCAAGCCTCTGCGAGAGCTCCTCCCCTTCGATTCCACCTCCTCTACTCCAAATCCGGCCTCCACTCGCCTCGAATTGACCTGGAAAAGCCATCACAACGAAGTTGAAGGACGAAGGCACCAAAGCGGTGCTCCGGCGGCGATTCACACCAGCGGCGCAAGACAAATTCACACCAGCGGGAGGGAGATATAAGACAGAGAAATCAAAGAATAAATAAGCTCTTCAATGGAGCTCTTTAATGGAGAGAGGTGGAGAGAGGCATAGAGAGGCATAGAGAGAAAGGGTTTTGGATGGGTGACGAGATCACGTCCTCTCTCTCTCCCTATCCACACGTCTCACTCTCTCTCCTCCATAAATGCAGCCGGTCTCTCCCTCTATTGTAACCGGTTGAGGTGCAATTTTTTAAGGGGTTAGGGGTTAGTTTTTGCAATTAATGTGGATAGGGGATAGGGGGTGCAAACCCAACCGGATAATTGGGTTATTTTTACAAATGGGCCTTAATCATAATTCCTTTATTGGAAATTAATTTCTTCCTTAAAGTTAAAACCCATGTTCTCCCCACGTTTTATGATTTCTCTACAAACTAGAGCTTGAGAAGAAACGATAATTATCTTCACAGGATCTTCAGTGTACGGACTTTGTTCATTGAGTTGTGATTGTATCAAGGTTTTTCCAAAAACGGTATGTGGCTAGAGTTTCGCATTTTCTTCGTGCTTTGTCTAGTGTTAGATTTGATTAATTTTGTCAGAGAAGTGTAACCCAAAATTTGGAATAGTAAACCTTATTTTGGTAGTACGAGAGATTAGATTTAGGGGTTTAGGGTAGGGGTGACAATCGGGCGAGTCGGGTCGGTTTTGGATCGGGTTGATATCGGGTGTGATGACAGTTTGGGTTTGATCAGGTTAGGGTCAGATTTATTCGGGCATTATTTTATCTGATACAATCGGGTTTTCAGGTCCTATTTAGTTCGAGCGAATCAGGTTTCGGTCTAAACGGGTTCGGGTGAACTGGGTTTCGGTTTAAATGAGTTCGAGTGAACCGGGTTCCAGTCACAACCGATTCGGTCGAATCAGGTTCATTTAAATCGAACCCGCAAGAATCATATTTAATTTATTTTTTTACCAAATCGAACCCGCAAGAATCTATATAAAAGATATTTATCTTTACAACAAGGTATAATATGACTCAATCTGATAAACACAACCTTCAAACAACCCATTTTACTAAGAGTTGAGGTCATCAAGCTGAAAATCTCGCTTGAAAGATACTTTTCATAAATAAGTTGATATTTTATAGAGTTTTTAACTTGATAAAATATGTGTTAAAGAGTCAAAACTCAAATTTTTAATAAAGATGGAGTATACAACTAAGGTTTTGGGTAGACCTGTCAATCAGGTCATTTCAGTTTCCGCGTAAAACAGGTCCCGGGTAGATACGGGTTGACTTGAACTCAGGTTTGACCGGGTTTCGGGTCAAATCAGGTCGATTTTGGGTTTGTCAATTTTTTCTTTTTTAAATTAAAAAAAATCACGATTTGGTAATTTTGCGATAATTTTAAAATGCTAAAATTAAAGACGTGGTTCATAAGTTCTAGTGCTTATAATTATATATACTATATCAATAGTATATAATACTAAAGGAGAAGTCGTTTACGCCATGTGGCGACTTCTCCTTTAAAGTAGGTTATTTTTATTTATTTTTATTTATCATTTTTTAATTAATTAATTATAATTTAAATTAATTATATTAATAATATTAATAATTATCAATTATCAATTACTTGTTTTAAATGTTTATCCGGTTGTTATGATTGTTTTTATTTTTTATTTATGATTTGTTAATTAATTAATTGTAATTTAAATTATTTATATTAATATATTATTCTTATTAATAATAATCAATTAATTATTTTTAAATGTATATCAGGTTGTTATGATTTTATATGCCGATTAGTTTAATTGATGAAAGATATGCCAGTGTTTTAAAATTTGATGCCAATTAGTTTTAACTGTGTATCTTGTTGTTATTAATTGACTGTTATAATGAAAGATATGGTGATTAGTTTTATAAATTAAAATATCAATTGATTGTTATCCGATCGTTATGATTTTTTTGTTAAGCCAAACGATTTTATCCGGTGATCCCATGTTTTCGCCTCTTTATATTAGTTAGTGATTCATGGTATGTCATATGAAAAGTTTTTTTCAACCGAGCTAGATTAGATTGCCTACAATGACAAATAATAAAGGTAAAGTGCTCATATATAGAGAAGAATAATAGGAAGCTTCGAAAAAAGGTACGTTAAATATTATTTAGTTTATGCGTTTGTGCGATTCATTTCGGTTTGATTGAGTTCAATCAATTGATGATGAAGTTCATTAATCACGTTTGTGCGGATTAGTTTAATTTCGATCATTTTGATTGAGTTCAATCAATTGAGTTTTTTTCCAATAATAATTACAGTAGTAATCTAAATAAGTATGATATACATATATATAGTGTTACATATACTGATATACATATAACTATTTTAAACTAAAAAAATATCCGCACAAGGTGCGAGTCTTAACTAGTTTGATCTAAAATGTTTAATTTTTATTATTTCTCATAATTTTTAGTAAAATTTAAAAATATACTCCCTCCGATTTTTAATACTCCGTATAAGGCATTTGACTTTTGTGCACATGGTTTAACAAGTTAAAAACTATATAAAATATTGATTTTTTTAACTAATTTTTTTATATTATAATACTCCCTCTATTAATTAAAACTTATCATTTACTATTCATGCACGCTTTTTTAGAATGATAAAAACTATATGAAATATTAACTTTTTTTAAAATTTGTTTTTATAAATTCATACTTAATAGTAACAAGTATGAAATTATTAAAAAAAATTATTTAAAAATTTAATATTTTATATAGTTTTTAACACCTCAAAAAACGTGCATGAATAGTAAAACATCAAGTTTTAATTAACGGAGGGAGTACTTATTAATAAAAAGTATTATAATGTAAAAAAATTAATTAAAAAATTCAATATTTTTTAGAGTTTTTATCTTTTTAAAAAATGTGATAAAAAAATCAAAAATCAAATACTAGCAATCGGAGGGAGTATTACACAATACAAATAAATATAAAAGTTGATTTGAAAATGAAAGTTCAAGTGATTGTAATTATAAAATGTAATAAATTGGAGTCTCCATAAAAAAATTTAAGCATCTATATACATATACTAAAACCGATGCATAGCGTCCTATGTGGCGCATTGTGGTTGATTCTAGGAAAAAAAATTAATAAAATAATATATTATCATAGTTTATAGAAAGTTATATAAGCCACAATCTATATATATATATATATATATTTTAGTTAATTGACAAAAATATAAATAAAAAATATTTCATAATCATACTTACCAAAAATATTAATTGATGAATATGTACTATTTGATAAGTTTTATTTTATTTATATCTAGATTATTTTTTAGAGGAAAAAATTATTTATATCAAAATTAATTATTTAATAATGATTATTTTATTTCTATCTATATTATTTTTGGAGACCAAAATAATTTATCAAAATATTATGTGGCCACAATTCATCCGTGGATGGATATTTTAATAAACTAATGTAATATGTAGATTAGAAAAAAGTTAAACTAATTCAAATAACCCAAACTTTGGTGGGGTGAGCATGTAGCACCACGAACTTTATAAAGTGACAAAAATAACCCAAACTTTTACTACTATGTGCTTATATCACCTCTAGGTACCAATATCTTTTTTAAAACAAAAAATAACACCTAACTTTTATAGTTTTGAAATAAAATCTAAAACAATACTTAAACTAGATTTTTTTAATCGAAATTACACAAAAGGTAAATTTTTTTCAAAGAAAAATAAATTTTCGACTTAAGATAATTGAAAAAAATATCGCTAATTTATGTCATATTTAAAAAACCCAAAATTTGGTTTGAACAAATGATATAAGTTAGAAATATTTTTTTAAAATATTTCTCAAATGAATTTTTTAATAAAAATTACACAAAATATAACTTTTTCTATATATTACCTTGAAATATTTCTCAAATGATATAACTTTTATATATTTCAAATAGGACCTAAAAAATATTAAACTAAGTTTTTAATCAAAATTACAAAAAATATACATTTTTTTAAATAAAAAATAAAATTTTCTGCTCAAGATAACTGAAAAAAATCGCTAATTTATTTCATATTTCAAAAACCCATAATTTGGTTAGAACAAACTATATAAGTTAGAAATATTCTCAACTGAAATACTCCGTATATTTTTAATTTATTGTATTTTTGTTAATTTATTCTTATTTTCAATTAAAAAATAAATTAAAATAATTCATTTGAGAAATATTTTACAAATGTAATTATAACTTATATCATTTGTTCAAACCAAATTTTGGGTTTAAAAAATATGACGTAAATTAGCGATATTTTTTTCAACTATCTTAAGTCAAAAAATTTATTTTTCATTTAAAAAAATTTACCTTTTGTGTAATTTTGATTAAAAAACCTAGTTTAATATTGTTTGAGGTTCTATTTCAAAATTATAAAAGTTAGGTGTTATTTTTTATTTTAAAAAAGACATTGGTGGTGATATAAGCACATAGTAGTAAGAGTTTGTGTTATTTTTGTCACTTTATAAAGTTCATGGTGCTACATGCACATCCAACCAAAGTTTGGGTTATTTGAATTAGTTTTACCTTAGAAAAATAATATAGATAGTATGACTATGAAATATTTTTACTTACATGAGATTCAATTAATTATATATTAGAAAAAAAAATTTACCTTCTAAATGTGAATTCTATATATATTTTCAGAGAATATAAATAAAAAATATTTAAATTTTTTATAATTCGCCGAACTAATTTTTATATATCTATATTAGTTTTATTAATGTATTCTCCGTACACGGGACGAGACCTACACTAGTGTATAATTATAAATCAATCGGGTTAATCGGATCACCGGGTCAATCGGGTCAAAATTATCGGGTAAATTTGATCACCAGGTCAAAACCTAGATGACTCAAAAAATTACCGGGTACTTCAGTTGCCTACTCTATAGCTTGTGCAAATTCAATAAATTCAAAACATGCATCATCAAATTAAATTGTACGAAACTATGTATGAAAAAGAAAAAAAGAAGGATAAACTCTGTAGGTAAGTAGCCTACAAGAAAAATAATAATTCAACGGCTTTCTAATAACTGTTCTTTTACTATTCGTTTTTAAATAAACAAATGTTGAAATTTAATAGGTTAAATATTCACTTTTGTATTTTATATATTCACTTTTAGTTTATATGGGTAAGTATAGGAAAGAAAAAACCGATTTTTTTATATATAAAACTGTAATTCCTATTGAAATATCGTTTCTTTCATCCATGAAAATTAACAGTAGTTGAATTTAGGTTGATCTAGGGGCTTACGATTTTTCCTCCCTAGTATGATAAGAGTCGTTTAACTAGAAATTCTATATATAAATTCTCAATATATAGCATTCGTTATAAAATTTGCGTCTCTATAAATTCGAAGGATTGGTGAATTTTGTGGTGCGAAATGTACATGAGAACAAAAGTGCCACCTTGTTGCATAATTAGTGTTATATCTATCTCAAAATATAAGTAACTAGTATTCGTTACCCGCGCGGTTGCGCGTTTTGTTAATAAATTATATTTTATTATATTAAATATATTAAAATATTATATTAGATAATTAATTGACGTGGCTTAAAAAAATAAAATTAAATTGACGTGACTCACAAAAATAAAACTATATATAAATATATTATATTCAATTTGATCTAAAAGGTAGAATATAGTATCAAATATTCCTTCTTCATCTTTTAAAATAATAAATAATATATTTTATTAACAAAAGCATGAAAATAATAAATATGTATAACAACTAATTCAAGTTATATTGGATAGATTATTGATCTAAAAAGATAAGTTTTTAGCTAACTATATTCATTTATTAATTGATGTGGGCCAGAAATATAATACCACTTTAATCCAGAAAATGTCACGTAAGCAAAAATAATCCCGCTTTAATCCAGAAAATTCCGTGGACGCGAGATCGCACCAGAGCCCGTTTCAGGCCTCTGTTTTAGTATTTTACATAGATTTTACTATTTAGAAACTAAATTTTTATAAAAAAATTAAATTTTTAAATATTTTTTTATAATTTAATAATCATAATATTATTTTAAAAAATTAATATTTTATATATTTTTAAATCCTTAAGAAATAAAATGACATAGATTTTAAAACGGATGGAGTCCTACTTAAGTAATTCAAAATAGGATTATTATTTGCCTTCTCCTATTATAGGGACCGTTCTCGGTTTACTGCTAAATGCTAATTATGTAATTCATTAAATGAGAGCTAGTGGGGGAAAAGAATGAAAGGTGACCTTTTTCGTGGTATACTTACCCTGTATACAATTCCTAAGATATTTAAATAAAATAAAAAAACCTTTTGCGTTATTTTTTCTGAGAAATTGAGATTATCCGTGGTGTAAGTATGTAGTGATATATAGGGTAAACTAGTGTAGATCCCGTCCCATGTACGGAGTAAATTGATTGTGTTATATTGATATAACTTTTTACTTATATAATATTTACTCTTTTATAAGATATTTCATCTATCCAATTATATTTACTCTTTTATAAGATTTCCTTAATTATTAGATTTCCTTAATTGTTTTTATTAGATTTCCTTTTTGACGGAAGAAAGCTTTGCGAGATGCACTCACGTGCCGCCACATATGCAAATGCACTCACGCGCCGCCACGTAGGCAACAATGCATCGGTTTTAGTATATGTATATAGAAGATATAAATAGGGAGACAAAAATAATTATCTATATAATATGACCTAATTAATTAAATATTTATCATTTAAAATTTATTAGTTAAATGTCCGCGGATACCCTAAGCTGCTTGTCCTTGTGTCCCGTGTCTTTCTTTTACAACAAGCACAAATAACAATTCGCTCTTCACCTCGCTCTCTAGCTTCTCTATCCACAATCTCAATCTCAATCCCAGGTATTTATCACCAATTTTCTCCCTGTAATTTTGTACAATTAATACTTATATCACGATCCCAACCGGTATCATCACCATATATTGTCTGATAAAAATCGTTTGTCAACGTATACATTGTTAACCATATATATATCAGCATATATATACACTTTAATCCTCATGTGACTCCTTTGTTCTGGACTCTTACTCTAATTTTTAGTTGGATTTTAATTATTCTTCTTTTTCCCCATCGATTGAGGCTTCGTCTTGAGGCCTTCTTTGTTTGGTTTTCTTGCATTGCGATGGCTAAAAATATAACATCCCAACGACCCAAATAGACCACCTTAACCAACTCGAACAAACTTGTTGGATCCTAGGAAGCTTTCTTCTCCAGGTCTCCTTAAATTTACCATGCTCTGGTCGTTTAGATCTGCTTTAAAATCAATATCTAATCCCCTAAAAAGTTGTCTGAATGAAACTAAGCTACTGGAATGTCTATGGTTTAGTTAGGAGAAACATATGGACTCAAATCGAATCAACCCGCCGTTCTGAAGGCATCTAAATTCTATCCCTATTTGAAACCAAAATCTACACTCCTCCTCCCGAAGCATGTTGGCGAAAGCCTGGCTTGATAAAATCTGTTTTCGCCCTTCCCAGGGGCCCTCTGGGGGCCTCTGCCTCCTTTGTAAACCAACTTATGTCAACAATTGATCCCTCGAAATTACATACACTGACAATAGAATAATACAAACACTTTACACAAACCCTAAACTACACATTTCACTTTCAATTCTCTTCGTCTACCCCCCAGTGCACCCAAATGACAAAGATCTTTTTTCGAGCTCTTTATCCTCTATTATCGTCTCTCTCGTATCCTTTCTTGATCATAGAGGACTTAAATGAAATCCTGCAACCCTCTAACAAATTAGGGGGGCTCTCGCTTTCTCAAACGAGATTCACCACATTGGAAAATTTTATCTCAAACTATAACCTTTATGACATCACAACTTATGCCAACAATTTTACCTGGAGAAAGAAAAGATTTGGTTTGGATAACACTTTTGAAAAATTAGACCGGGTTTTGGTCCACAACATTTTCTTAAACGACTTCCCTGGCATAATAAAAAAGAACCACCCTTTCACAACCTCTGACCACCGCCAAATCAATGTCGAATTATGTGGCGAGTAGCGCCCTAAACCCCAACCTTTCAAATTTGAGATGGCTTGGACTGAATGGAAAAACTATAAAAAATTAGTTGCTGATGCCCGGCGACTTGACGTCCCATGTTCGCAGACCTACAAACTCATCAAAAAATTACAGGAACTCAAAACGAAAAGCAAACTTTGGAGTTAAAGGAGGTTCAAAAATATTTTCCGCCAAGTTTCCTCCATTGAAAAGGAGCTGCAAGAATTACAAAAATAGCTCTATCTAAACTACAACCCAGTCCTCGACGAAAAACAAAGACATATCATGAAAAAAAAATATGCGGCTCTCCTCAACTTCCAGAAGTCATACTGGGGTCAACGAGCAAAAAGAACTCACATTCGGGCTATTGATGCTAATAAAAAAATATTGCAACTGCGTCGCAACAGGTCGGAGGAATCGAAATATTATTAAATCCATTCAGATAACTGGGAATATAACTCTATCTTCTGATCATGAAATCACATGGGTTTCATTTTTAAGAGGAAAATCAGAGGCATTATTTGAATTTTCAAAACTTTGAAAAATATGCCTATTGTCTCTATTAAAAGTGATCATGGCTGAGAATTTGATCAACTAAAATTTGATTTGTTTTGTGCAAAATATGGTATCTCACACAACATTTCAGCCCCTAGAACATCTCAACAGAATGAGGTAGTGAAATGAAAGAACCGCATCTTGAAGGATATGTCTACTAGGACAATGCTTTTAGAAAATGGAACGGTTTACCAAAACATTTTTGGGCTGAGGCTGTTAACATGGCCAACTACATTTTAAATAGATGTTTAATTCGTCCTATTTTGAAAAAGACTCATTACGAACTTTTCAAAGGAAGAAAGCCAAGTGTTTCTTATTTCAAACCATTTGGATGTACATGCTTTGTTCATAATAATGGAAAAGATAACTTTGGAAAATTTGATGCACGTAGTGATGAAACAACTTTTTTCGGTTACTCTTTGAATAGTAAAACATATAGAGTTTATAATAAATGCACTAAGATTGTTGAAGAAAGTATTCATATTATCTTTGATGAAAGTAATAATGGTGCGTTGAGTGATAGCTTTACATATCTAAATTTGAATCAACATGGAGATCTACCATCTGATGGAGAAGAAGAAGTATCAACGAGCAACAAGACTCAAAGTCAAAACATGTAGGAACAAATTCAGAGCAAACTCAAGACCTTGAAAAGCAACTTCAAGACCTTGAACAACAATTTCAAGGCCTTCACCTGAGCAACACAGAACCACCAAAACCTGGATCACGTCATACAAATGTGCCCCAAGGTCTTGGAGACCCATAAAATCACACTAGAGCCACTCAAGAGCCTAAAAGGAGAAAGTTCAAGCAATCCTCATCACATCCAATAGAGAACATCATCTCGGATCCCAAATATGGTATACAAACTAGATCGAGCTTAAAGAATTTGTGTGCTTTCTATGCTTTTGTGTCTCTTGTAGAGCCCAAGAACTATGTCGAAGCACTTCAAGAACCAGATTGGATCATTTTTATGTAAAATGAGTTGAATGAGTTCGAGAGGAATAAGGTTTGGACTCTCAAACCAAGACCCAAGCATTAATCGGTCATTGGAACAAGATGGGTTTTTCGAAATAAATTGGATGAGCATGATAAGATTGTTCGAAATAAAGCAAGGTTGATAGCTCAAGGCTACAATGAAGAGGAATGTATTGATTATGAGGAGACTTTTGCTCCAGTTGCAATGTTAAAAGCTATTCGTATATTACTTGCTTTTGCTTCTTATATGAATATTAAAAAATTTCAATGGATGTGAAATGTGCTTTCTTAAATGGGTTTTTAGAAGAAGAAGTTTATGTTTTTCAACCTCTTGGTTTTGAAAATGATGAATTTCCAAATCATGTTTACAAACTTGATAAAGCTCTTTATGGTTAAACAATCTCCACGAGCTTGGTATGAAAAACTATACAAGTATGTCTTGGAAAATGACTTTCAAAGAGGTTTGATTGATCAAACCCTCTTTGTAAAAACTAGAGGCAATGATTTGTTAGTAGTTCAAAGCTATGTTGATGATATACTATTCGGTGCTACTAATGATTCCCTTTGCAAGGAATTTTCAAACATCATGTGTAGGGAATTCGAAATGAGCTTAATAGGAGAATTGAATTTCTTTCTCGGATTACAAGTCAACCAAACAAAGAAAGGAATCTTTCTCAATCAAAGTAAGTATACGAAAGATATAATCAAGAAGTACAACATGGATCAATCCAAGGTCGCAAAGACTCCTTTGAGCTCAACTCTCTCTCCTTAGATCATGACAAAAACAGTAAGAGTGTAAATCAAAAGGAGTATAGAGGTATGATTGGATCTTTACTCTATCTTACTACTAGTAGACTTGACATAATGTTTAGTGTATGTATGTGTACTAGATTTCAAGCCGATCGTAAAAAATCATACTGGATTGATGTCAAAAGGATTTTTAGATATTTGAATGGTAATAAGGATCTAGGTCTTTGGTATCCTAGGCAAAACAACTTTCACCTTGTTGGCTATTCGGATGCAGATTTTGCATGCTATAAGGTTGATAGAAACAGCACCCCAGGTTGTTGTCAATTCTTAGCATCTTCCCTAATAAGTTGGCATTCCAAGAAACAAAATTCTATCGCCCTTTCCACAACAAAAGCAGAGTACATAGCTGCGGGAGCCTGTTGTTCACAAGTATTATGGATAGCTGATATACATATTTAGAGTCCTTTTTATTGCATAGTTTGACTTCATATTGCATTCAATTCCTAAAGTAAAGGTTGAAAATAATGCAAATTTTGTGTAGAATGAGCTAACGTGTAAGAAATAGAGTCTGCACAAGTTTTGGTCTAAATATGTAGGAATTGGAGCAGAACCGGAGTCAAAACGAAGAAGCCAAGTAAAGCATACAGGAGGTAGATATCGACCAGACAGGTCTAAATCAACTGGACAACTCGACGTAGAACTAAGCGTCGAGACAGACCACAAAGACCAACATAGAATACCACTCGATATCGAGTGATTGTGTGTCGACATCTACATTGCCCCAGAGATCGAGTGAAGTGGAATCTGTCGAGCCAAAACAAAGACCTCGATATCGACTTCACTGGTCGATATCGACTGGAAACCGACGTGGATTGGACGCGTTTTTCGAGACGTGGATTGCAAGATATATCAATTGGCCACGGTTTTATCTTTTAATTAGATAAAATATGTCTTAGGATTATTGTCTTTTTATCCTAAGATATTTATTAGTTATTTAGATATTCACTTAAATAAAGATTTATCCTATTTGTTTGGGGTAGATTTTAGATAGAAGATTAGAACTACTTTCCTTGGCTACCAAGGATTAGTAGGCTATAAATAAAGCCCTAGGGGGCTGGTTTTTATTCATTCCACAATATAACAACAATAGCTAGAGAAGTAGAGAATAAAGAGAAGCTTTAGGGTTTGAAGTTTGCAAAAGCCGACGTTGGATTGTAAGGTTTCGAAAGTTTATATTAATGCAAGTTCTTTCCTTTCAATCAATGGTGTCTATTACGATGAAGAGCGAGTAGTTCCCCAAAGCTTCTAGGGTCGGGGTGAGCCCGACGTTAGCCATGTGTGCTTAAGGTAAGTACTTGATGTTGATATCGTTGCATCTATGTCATCTCCTACGATTTTATGTTTAGTCCTTATGGCAAGAAAAGGGATTCATGCTAACAACTTGAGTTATAAACATAAAATTGGTAGAGACAATTAGGTTTATTTGCAAAAGTATTCCTAATCATTCGTGTACGGCGAAAGTTTGTCCCTCGGGTGAGATAGCGCAATTGTCCGTCTTATTTGCCTTATTACATGCATTGGTTAACGTTGTGGTAAACCCTAGCCCTAGGAGTTGCCTTTTATATATTTTATACAATCTTAAAATCTGTCCTTTTTCTGTTCATCCTTATTCTCTATCCTATTTGTCTTCGACCCTCTTCGCCGACAACTAACGTTACTGCAGGACCACTCGATTTCAACCAACTAGGTCGATATCGACCGCTTTGCCCTACGTCGACGGTTTTCTGTGTCGACGTCCATCATCCTGCTTCTGAGTTAGATCGATTTTGAGTGTATTCCTCGATATCGACTACCCTGTATCGACTGGTAGTCTTCTGAGCCAGGTCGACGTTGCTGCTGACATCGATATCAACCACCCTAGTCGATATCGACTGCTTGTTTTTTTTGTCTCTGCAGGTTTTCTGTTGCATTAGAAATCGACAGCCCAGGTCGACGTCAAGTACCCTACTCGAGATCGAGGCTTCTAGTCAACAAAGACGTGAGCTTTCTGAGACTATTTAGGATCCCGCTGACACGCTTCCACGTGGATCGATCCTGACTACCCTTCTACTACAGCGGGAGGAAGTCTTGTAATTATTTGCTTGGACTTGGATCCGGTTTGCATTTATATTTTATATTGGTTTAAACTCGATTTGTAACGGCCCGGGATTATGATTCTTGGGTTACATTTCGAGGGATGAAACCCCTCGATGGGATCTTGCGCTCCAAGTACAATTCGTGTGTTCTTTTTATTCCACTTTTATCTTTTCACCGTGTTTTCTATCTGTCAAGTTTTGATTCTCATATCAAGACCTTGACATATAGGTTTGAAAAGATTGGTTTAAGTTTTGTTTTACGAAAATCGTGCATACTCTATTCATCCCCCCTCCCTTCTAGAGTATTATTCATTAACTATTAGACTCTTCAATTGGTATCAGAGCTTGGCTCACTGTTTGATCTAACAATCTTGTGAGTTTATCATGTCTGATCTAGGTGATGGAGGATTTGCCCAAGGGAGATCAACCAACCGACCTCCGCTGTTCTGTGGCAATAACTTTGTTCAGTGGAGATCTTTGATGCAGATGTTCATAATAGATCAAGATCTTGAGTTGTGGGATCTCATCAAGAAAGGGCCACACGTTCCAAAGAAGGATGACGTGACAGAAAAGCCAGAAGAAGAATACAATCAAACTTATCTGGAAAATATTGCTAAGAATTATAAAGTTATGAATTTGTTATACTGTGGACTTGATGCTAACGAGTTCAATCGTGTTTCTTCTTGCAAGAGTGCCAAGGAAATTTGGGACAAGCTAATCGTCACCTATGAAGGAACCAGCCAAGTCAAGGAAAGCAAGATCAACATCTTCCTCAGACAATATGAGTTATTCAAGATGAATCCTAATGAATCAGTAAAGGAAATGTTCACGAGATTCACTTAAATTGTCAATAATCTAGACTTACTTAGGAAAGCCTTCTCAAACATTGAGAAAGTAAGGAAGGTTCTAAGGAGCCTCCCTAAAAACAAGTGGGGACCTAAGGTTACTGCAATTGAGGAAGCTCAAGACCTTACTATACTGCCATTGGATGATCTTCTTGGAAAGCTCATTACTCATGAAATGATTCTGAATGAAGAAGAAGTTCCTACCTCTACCAGGAGTCTAGCTCTCAGAACAAAGAAGGAAGAAATACAATCTGACGATGATGAGAGTGATGATGAAGAAGATCCTTTTGCACTCATTACTAGAGGTCTAGCAAGGATCTTGAAGATGAAAAAGCAGTTCTCAAACCGAGACAATTCTGGATTTTCCAAAACCAGAGGTAAGTCTTCTAACCCATCTAAAAAGCCAAAGGTACTAACTTGTTTTGAATGTGGTAAATCAGATCATCTCGTGAAAGAGTGTCCTCTGAAGAAACAAAACAAGTTCAAACAGAAAAAGAAAGCCATGATGGCTACCTGGAGTGATTCAGATTCCTCAAGTGACTCAGACAACGAAGGAGATCATGCAAATCTCTACCTAATGGCTGAACACAAGGAATCTAAAAATCAAGACCTTGACGAAGTGGTAAGAAATTTGATGTCTAGCTCATCTAATGTTCTATCCCAATTTTTGAAAAATATGATTTCTAATGAAGAAAATTACAATAGAGAAATCAACATCTTGAAGGAGAAGCTAAAGGATCAACATAGGAGTATAGGTGAAATGTCGCTGGAAATGAACAATCTTAAAGCTACTCAGTCAGCTCTTGACATTAAAGTCAAGACCTTGACATCAGAAAACTCTGGTCTCAAGCAAAACCTTTCTTCTCTGAAATGTTGCAACGATGATTTGGAGAAAGAAAAGGTTAAGCTGACTGAAACGTGTAAAGACCAGCAGACATCTCTTATACAATTCACTAGACCCAAAGCCAATCTTGACAAGATGTTGGGTGAACAACAACTATCTATCAACAGGAGTGGTATAGGTTACAACAAAATTTTTCCAAAGAAACCCTCTACCACTTTTGTTAAAGCTAAAGGAAATTGACGTTCACCTACATGTTTTTTCTGTTGTAAAAATGGTCATTTGAAGGAAACCTGTCCCTATAGGAGAAGGGATCCTCACAACATTAGAAACACTTTTCCTGTACGTTTAAATGAACAGATTAAGCAAGTTTGGGTTCCTCAAGGGACTAAATTGCCTAATATGGTTTATCCCCATTATGAATCTAAATTTGTCTATTGGTCTAACCAGAAGGGTTGATGGTTGTTTTGCAGGATATCACCAAGGCAAAAGAATCAAAGTGGATCATGGATAGTGGTTGCTCCCGACATATGAGTGGAAGGAAGTCTCTGTTTCAAGATCTTAAAGAGCAAACCACTGGAACCATAACTCTTGGTGATAAAGGAAAGTGTAACATTATCGGTATAGGTAACATCAGTAATACTTCCAAAAGTTGTATTAAGGATGTCTATCTTGTTGAAGGACTAAAGTATAATCTGCTAAGTGTTTCTCAATTGTGTGATAAGGGAAACAAGGTGGTCTTCAACAGGCACAAGTGTGAAGTTCGAAATGAAGAAACAAGAGATCTCATTCTCACTGCTCTTAGACATAATAATACATATATGGTGAATACTAACCAAATTGCAGGAACCAATCTCAAGTGTCTCAAGGCCTTGACTGAAGACTCAACTCTCAGCTGGCACAGAAGGTTAGGCCATGTAAGCATGCACACTCTAGGCAAACTAAAGGCAAGAGACCTTGTAAGAGGTCTACCTGACTTAAACTTCAAGAGTGATGAATTATGCACCGCTTGCACAAGAGGTAAACAAATACGTAGCTCTTTCAAGCCCAAAAAGGTTGTAAGTTCTTCTCGCCCTCTTGAGCTTTTACATATGGATCTGTGTGGACCTATGCGCGTCAAATCTCCAAAGGGTAAACAGTACATCCTAGTTATTATTGATGATTTCTCTCATTTTACATGGATTTCATTTCTTAGAGAAAAATCAGAGGCTTTGTTCGAGTTTTCAAAACTTTGTAAGGAGTTACAAACCTTGAAAAACATACCAATTGTCTCCATTCGGAGCGATCATGGTAGAGAATTTGATCAACTTCAGTTTGATTTATTTTGCGCTAAATATGGTATTTCACATAACTTTTCAGCTCCTAGAACTCCTCAACAAAATGGGGTTGTGGAACGCAAGAACCGCACCCTAGAGGACATGTCCAGGACAATGCTTTTAGAAAATGGTTTGCCAAAATCTTATTGGGCAGAAGCTGTGAATACAGCCAACTACATCTTAAATCGTTGCTTGATTCGCCCCATCTTAAAGAAAACTCCTTATCAACTTTTCAAAGGAAGAAAGCCCAGTATTTCCTATTTTAAACCTTTTGGATGTACTTGCTTTGTCAACAACAATGGCAAAGATAACCTTGGAAAATTTGATGCTCGTAGTGACGAAGGTATATTTCTTGGTCACTCCTCTAATAGTAAAGCTTATAGAATTTATAGTAAGCGCACTAAGATTGTGGAAGAAAGTATTCATGTTGTTTTTGACGAAATGAATAATGGTGTGTTGAGTGAAAGTTTTGCAGACCTGAATCTGAATCATCGTGATTCTGATGGAGAAGAAGATGATAGATCCGAGCCTAAGAAGGATTAAGATCACAATATACAAGAACGGATTCAGGATACAAATGAGCTATCTCAAGATCTTGAGACTCAACTTCAGGATGTTGAGAACAACACCAGCAGTACAACTTCCAATCAAGACCTTGAGGAGAGACCTATAGAGAATGTGAACATTCAAGTGCCTATACAATGAAAGTTCAAGCATGCCTCATCTCATTCTGCACAAGACATCATCTCCGATCCAACTTCTGGTATAACTCATGAAAGCTGGTTCTTAGTTCATTTCAATGTATCTTGAGACTTATTGACAAATATTTCTTCTCTTGGATAAATGATGTCTTTATCTAATTTGAAATTCATACAAATGTCAACTTTCATATTGAATATATATGAGGTTCCTTAATGTCCATTGTTTTACTTTTTGCAGCCAGGTGGTTGGAAATTCAAGGATGAGTTCTTACTTGTTGGTTGGAAAGGCTTGGTACTTCCAAATGTCCAATCATATAGTCATATTAGTTTGCTTCAGAGAGGGTATTTTTGGTTTTACGGCATGTTATGTTCTTTGATTTCTTCTTTCTTCAGGTTTGTTTTGCATTTGCAAAAGATGAAGTTGGACCAAGTTTCATGAAGCTGGCAAAAGATGCTTATACTCTTGATATTATAGCTGCCTTTCATTCTTTTCCAGGAATTGAATTCCCTTTCATTCCCTTTCATTCTTGTTCGTAGGGATTATTTATATCTATATGGATAGTTGAGTATTCTAAAGAAGAGGAACTGAATTCCCTTTCATTATTTTCCAGGAAAAATTGGATATGGAATAACAAGCGAAGCCCTTGCATACAAACTAACATTCATTTTTGTTCGTAAGGATTATTTTAATGAAGAGCCCATCTTGAGAAATCTTTTAGAGGTATCATGTGCTATTTATAAATTTCTTATCTATTTATTTATTTATTGTTGGTTGCTTGCTTTTCCTTCATAAGTCCCATCTCCATTCTCATGTAAGCATGAATCTAAAATTTTATTGCAATTAAAACTATCAATGTGGTGTTGAGATGATTCTTGTCCCAATATAGCTACATTGGCTCTCTTAGAAGTCGAGGAGAAAATAGAAACTCAGGTGCAGTTGATAACCCAAATTTTGGACAATTAGTTGATAGCTAAACATATATTTATAATAAAACTTTTGTAACTAATGTTATAATGTAATGACATTGCAATATTTTGAATTTATATTATTCATTTTATAGTTAATTTTAAATTTATGATTTCAATATATATAAATATTTAAAATTATATTAAACAGGTGTGTTGTGAATAAACCGTTGCCATAGGTTTATATATGTTGCCACAAAACACTATAATCGCTGCTATAGATTAACAAAATCGTTGCCAAAAGCTTGTTAATCGCTGCCACTGATAAAAATAACCGCTTCTATAGGTAAGAAAACGCTGCCATAAGATATTTTACCCGCTTCTATAGGATGAGGACAGTAGTATCCCTTCTTATTAAACCGCTGCCAAATATTCATGAAACTGTTGCCAAAGTTATTGAACCGCTGCCACAGATTAGAATAACCGCTTCCATAGATACAAAACCATTGCCACTAAGAAAAAAACTGCTTCCATAGATAAGAAACCGTTGTCATAGCATATTTTACCCGCTTTTAGGATGATGAAACTACTATCCCTTTCTATTAAACCGTTGTCAAATATTCTCCAAACCGCTTCCATTTTTCGGACACATAAATGTTTCCTTAGACTCTTTGCCAGCGGTTATAGTTAGTTTGGCAGCGGATTCACCGTTTTTCTAAATCTGTTGCCTTAAGCTGACTAAACCACTGTCATAGGTCTATAACAACGGGAGCAGATAGGACGGTCGAGAAACCGCCGCCATAGGCTTTAGGCAGCGGTTATTGTACTTTGGGCTGCGGTTTTTTACCGCCACCAAAAGTCGTATTTGTAGTAGTGTTTTTATGGAAGAAATAAAGTTTTTCTATCTTAAGGTATTGATATATTTATGAGATATGTTTTTGGACTTTATACATATATAATTATGGATAGATGTTTAGATTTTGACCTCTACATAGTTTAAATTGTTAATGTTATTTCACAAACGTTGACATCTTCTCCCTTCTTGTTGGTGTTGTTATTGCAGGCTGTTTACGATTTCCTTAGTAAGCTTTTCGAAATAACGTGTTGATTGGTTACAAGGTATGTTATTTTGTTGTTTTCACTAATATATACTAGCTTTTCATATAGTGTTTCATATGTTGTCAATAAAGTATAAATACATTCAGATTTGAAAAATTAGTTTTTCATATATTGTTTCCACTATTATATGCTAGCAAAGAGTAACAAGTAATGATTAAGGAGAAATTAATTTTTATACTAATACAGTAAAATATAGATTCATTCAGATTTGAGAAATCGAAAGTATGAAAGAAATTAATTAATTAAATAAATAAATTCTATTATCAAATTTATTTAAATTAAAAATCCGCACACCGTGCGACTACTAAACTGTATAAAAACACCCAATTTATCATGTTTTCAGGGAATCGAATGTTGTGGCTGACTATCTTGCTTGAAGTGCCCATACATACCCTGCCGACGATTGCTATGAGGAGGATCCAGAACTGCAAGTTCTCGTCCGGAAGGACGCGCTAGGAAGGGCTTCAGCTTCGGACGACCCGACCTAATCTTTATTCTGCGTCAAAAAAAAATAAAAATAAATAAAAACACCCAATTTATCCCGCATATTAGTACGGAGTATTTTTCCAAGGGAAAAAAAGAGTAGTACAGTACTCCGTAGAAAGAGTTGACTAAATAGAAAAGGTTAAAAAGGGACAGATATGTCATTTCGGGAGCTTGCTTCAACAACAGTGCTTAATGGCAGGCTGCACGGTTCAGCTTTTTTACTCCATTTGATTGTACGAAGTTATTTGCCTTGCCAGTTTACTTTTGGCTCTTTTTTCGAACTTTCCCACTATTGAAAAGTGGCGGGCACTCAAAATAGCTCAAATTACATAAACTCATCTTTTAAATGTACTCCGTATTTATTTGCTACTCCCGTCGTTCGTTTTTATTTGTCATTTATACCATCCGTCTCAAAATTTAAGTCATTTTAGAATTTTACACGAGTTTTAATAAAACATTTATCCCTCAATCTACATCATCATTCCATTAACTTTTTTATAAATTTTACTCCATCCGTCTCAAAATACATGTCTTTTTAGCCCATAAAATTTTGTCAAAAATCCATGTCTTTTTAGATTTAATCATTACACTTAACCTACTTTTACATCTAATCATTACTCTAATTTTTACATCACCCCTACTCTCCTCCTCACAAATTTTAAAAAAAATAAACAAATACAAGTCTAATCATTACACTTAACCTATTTTTTACATTTAATCATTACATTTAACATACTTCTCAATTCCCGTGCTCCGACCTAAAAAGACATGTATTTTAAGACGGAGGGAGTATTGTTTTTTAATACCCACTACATTTTTTAACCAATCAAAATCTTTTAAAAAATCAACAACATACAAATTGATACAAATCATTACTCTCCCCTACCTAGAAAATCTAAAATGACATCTATTTTGATACAAGAATGAAGTCCTAAAATGACCTAAATTTCTAGACGGGGGGAGTACTATTTATACACGTTTTCTTAAGATAATAAAAACTATATATAATATTAATTTTTTAATCAAATTTTTTTAATAATCTCATACTTTTTAGTATTAAGTATAATATTATTTAAAAAATTACTCCCTCCGTTTCACAATAGATGTCTTTTTTCTTTTCGGCACACTTTTTAAGGAGCGGAAAACTCTATAAAATATTATTTTTTTAGTTAAATTTTTTATATAATTTGATACTCCCTCCGTCCCACAATAATTGTCTTTATACTATTTATGCACGTTTTTAAGGACTTAAAAAATATATAAATATCCATTTTTTTTATTAATTTTTTAAAATAATTCTATACTTATTAGTAATATGTATGATATTATTTAAAAATATTTAATAAAATGGTGATATTTTATATAGTTTTTAGCTTCTTAAGAAAACGTGCATGAATAGTTAAAGACAATTATTGTGGGACGGAGGGAGTACTTATTAGTATTAAGTATCCAATTATATAAAAAATTTAATTAAAAAAATAATATTTTATAGAGGTTTTCGCTTCTTAAAAAGTGTGTCGAAAACCAAAAAGACATGTATTGTGAAACGAAGGTAGTATTAAAAGAATAAATATTTTCGAAAACCTCCTTTTAAATAGCTTTCATAACCAATTAACCAACCCTGGAATTATTCCGTTCAAATTTTGGTTAAATTTGATAAATTATAATTTTATCTATCCTTTTATAATGTATTCTAATAAGAAATTAATAATTAAAACAAAAGTAAATAAGTATGTGTGAAATTGGGAGAAGACTATATTAAGAATAGTTAAATAAAATCATCGCAAAGAAAAGGGTGGGCAAACATATAAAGTGGGTTAAGCCACCAATGACCATCCACAAAATAAATGTAGATAGATCTGTCAAACCCTCTGGGGAATGCCAAATTGGGGGCATTGTCAGAGATTGGAATGGATAGGTCATTGAAATGTTTCACGATAAGGTTCAAAAGGGATCAGTACTCCAAACTGAATCCCTTGCTTTCTCCAAATGGATAGAGCTAGCTCGCAGGAGAGGCTGGCAGAGTATCATCATGGAAGGGGATAGTCTAGGTGTGATTAAAGCAATAGAAGACACAACAAATGTGCCTTGGGAGGTACTTAGAGTACGTAATTGAGAAGATCAGGTTTATGAAGAGAGATTTTGTGAAGATTGACTTCCGACACTGTTTCAGAGAAGCAAACTCAGTTGCTGATTTTATTGCTAAGAATGATATTGTATGTAATCCGTTTAACTTCCCTTTAAATATGGATCTTTGTAACATCATCCGTCAGGATGATCAAGAATGATCTTTACTCGCAAAGACATTGTAATGGTTGCCTACTGTAAAAACAAACTATTAGAATAATTTTGTTTTCAATATCATAATTTTAGTTGAGAATTTGTCAGAGAAGAGTTATCTGTAGGCAAACCTTATCTGCTATTTGTCTACCTCAATTTGTATATTTTGTGTTTTTCCTATATATCAATATGCATTATAAACTTTTCTACCCATTTCTATCTCTTTTATGGTATTGGTCAAACCATCCTCTATCAACAAAAATCAATCGTTCACCATTGCAACAGACTTTGCAACCTGAATTCTCAATCCTTATGAATTGACTCAACCCTTTACGGTCATTATTCTATCCAACGTCATCAAACTTGACCCTACTATGCCATAGAAGGTCCAAATACAAGTAATCCTTGGAACCTTAGCTTCCTCTGGGGCTTGTTTGCTCACGAGTACAACTGCATCAGCGAAACATGTTTAAGACATCCTTCATAAGACATATGTCAATGGATCTCATCTTCATATCAAGCAGATTAAGAAGTGACTTCACTCCTCTACAAAAGAAAATCTCAGTATCACTAAGTATATGTAGAAGGTCAAAGTTGTGGTCGATCTCCTGGCTTTGCTAAAGATACCAGTAGCTAATGAGGATCTCAAGAACTATGTTCTTCAAGGTCTAGATGATCCATAGAAATCGGTGGTTTACGCTATCAATGATAGAGATACAATGATTTCTTTTGAAGAGCTACATGAGAATTACGCAACCATGAACTCAATCTAGAACACGAGGGCAAGATGAACTCGACTCTTGCTACAATCTTCATTATGCATACAAAACCAAGAAAGGGAAAAGGTAAACATCCCCCTACTTAACTGATATGGCAAACATCCAATCCTCCCGCACAAAATCCTTCTCGACAACCCTGGTAGCAACCACACATGCATCCATATAACCCTATACCATCCATTGGAAGAAAACCCTTTAGGGGTGTTGCCAGTGGTGCAAAGAAATAGGTCATGTCCTCACATAATGCCCGGTCTTCTGCCAACTTTACCCAATCGTACCATTACCATTGTCTACTCGTTTTCTTACCACACCTCCACAAGCTAACATAACTGCCAACTCAGTCAAACAGAACTAGTTAGTTGATAGGGGTGCTTCTCAACATGTCACTAACGAACTTAATAATTTGACACTTCACCACCCATACAATGGTTCGAAGGAGTTATTTGTAGGCAACAACATAGGTTTAACTATTTCTCATTCTGGAAAAATCACTTTACCTTCTAATTCTCAAGTCTTTTCACTTGATAATGTTCTTTGTGTTCCATCTATGTCCAAAAACAATCTTTCAGTCTGAAAATTCACAAAAGATAGTCCTTATGAAATGGTTTTCTTATCTGATTTGTTTTGTAAAGGACGTCATGTCCAAGAAAATCCTAATTAAAGTTCTGTGTGTCAATGGGCTTTACATATGGTCGAAGGCTCCCCCAATGATCATTTCCAGTCATACATCTAGCTCTGCCTCTCGTCATCATCGTCTAGGTCATCTAGATATTGTTGTTTTTTAATTCCTAGTAAGAAACTTCAATGTATGTTCTTCTCCATTCAAACAAATTGATTGTACGTCGTGCCATATCAATAAAAGCCATAATCTTCCATTATCTGAATCCACTATCCTGTCAACTCATCTTTTATAAGTGGTGTATTATGATGTTTGGAGCTCTCTAGTTACTTCCTATAATGATTTTCGATATTATATCATTTTTGTTGATTATCACACTCGGTATAGTTTGATTTATCCTCTCAAAAGTAAATCTAACACAAAAGATGCATTCATTAAATATAAATCTTTGCTTGAAAATTATTTCAAGGTTAAAAAAAATCTCATTTTAGATAATAGTGGGGAATTCATTGCTCTGCATCTTTTTCTAGCTAGGGACTAATGAAATTAGTCATATCACCTCTCTACCATACACCTCATAAAAAAATGGCATGTCGAAACGAAAACATTGGCATGTTGTTGACATAGGTCTATCCCTATTAACATATTTAGGAATACCACTGGATCACTGCCTAATGCCTTGATTACAATAACATATGTAATTAATAGGCTCCCTACACAAGTCTTACAAAACGACTTTCCCTACTTCATATTATTAGATGTCATGCCAGATTATAATAGACTCAAATGTTTTGGTTGCTTGTGCTTCCCCTACTTGCGTCCCTTAACTAGAAACAAACTTCAACCCAAGTCCATTGTGTGTGTTTTTATTGGATAATCGTCAACTTAAAGTGCCTATCAATGTATGGATTTGATCACTCATTAGATTTATACGTCCCTTAACTAGAAATAAACTTCAACCCAGGTTCCTTGTGTCCACACATATATATATATATATATATATATATATATATATATATATATATATATATATATATAGAGGTTGGGTCAGGTGTTCACACTCCTTATGGTGTTAAATGTTAACAAATCTGGGCCATTGATTGAATGAAATTGATGGGTGAGATTATATGGCAATTTTGGCTTTTTTCTTTAATTAAAAATCAATGGGACACACCTATTTCCTTGCCCACTTGCTTAATTACGTGCGCGTGTGTTGTACTTTTTTTTGCGTAACGCTTTTTTGTGGAGTAACCTTGTTTTTTGTGTGGTGCACTGTTTAACTATTCGATAAGGTGATATTAAATATTCGTTAACTTATACTTATTATTCGTGTGTAAAGAGGAGTTATCGTTTAGATAATAGATAAAAAGTTGGTCAATTTTGCAAATATTTGCTAGGTTAATAGTAATTATTCGCTAAATTGATCGTTATTATTCATCCGTAAAGAGGAGTTATCATTTAGATAATAGCAAAAGGGCTGGTCAATTTCGCAACTATTCGCTAGGTTGATAGTAATTATTCGCTAAGTTGATAGTAATTATTCGATGGGTTGAAAGAGTATGTAAATGTAATTCTTGATTTTCCACATCTAATTAACCAAATACATATGAATAATTCTGTGTTATCAACGAATAGAAACTATGAACTTGCCGAATAGCTACTCTGAACATGAAATAATAACTAAATAATAACGAATAATCTATCACATTCCATGGAATATCTATTGCATACCAATGAATACTCTAATACAAAACTATAAATACTAATGAATAATAATCTAATTTCTCAAATATTTATGAATAATACCTTATTTTTCATCGAATAACAAGGAGAATCATGAGCAACCACTAATCTATATACAATATCTTTCAAGCTATGCTCTAAGGTTACAAACTCCAAATACTGATCATATACCTTGGAGATCCGATGAAATCGAACACGAGTTTGAGCAGCAATTCAGGAAGAAGAAGACAAGAGTCAAAATCAAGATTGAGCAGACGAAGGGAGGTCGAGGTATAGGATCGCCGCCTACCTGCTCGTGTCCCTCGCTCGCAACCGGAGGCTACCACCGGAGATCCTAGGGTTCGCGAGATTGGCATCCGAGTTCTTCCTCTGCAATCGCCAATTGCCTCATCCCTGCCCTCTAGATCCCGAACCGCCATCGCCAATCGCCTCCGCCTGGGCTCGAGATGTTCTTCATCCCTGGCCATCGTCGCCTACCTGCTCGTGGCCCTCGCTCGCAACCGGAGGCTGCCGTCGGAGATCCTCTAAACATCGCCGCCTACCTGTCGCCTGGGCATCCGAGTTCTTCCTCTGCAGTCGCCAACCGCCTCATCCCTAGCCTCCAGATCCCGAACCGCCATCGTCATTCGCCTCTGCCTCCGTAATCGCCTCCCGCCTCCGCCATCGCCATCGCCGCCAATTGCCATCTCCATTGCAGTTCTTCCCCTAAACATTGTCGACAAAACGGGGCTTGGGTTAGGGTTATATGGTAGTCTATACGCGCTAAAGGGTGGGTGGGTTTTTTTATTTTCAATTTAAATTATATTTAAATTAATATATTAGAATAATCTGGGCCATCCATCTTTCCTCAATCAAAGGCCCAGATTTGTTAACATTTAACACCACATCGCTTGTTAACATTTGATCCAATATATATATATATATATATATATATATATATATATATATATATATATATATTATCTTAATTCAAAAGCCTTTTTAAAATGTGTCAACACCACATTAATTATAGTTTTTTCAAGCAATCACAATTTTATCTTTTATTATTTATTTTTTCTCTTTATCTCTTTAAAACAATCATAAATTTTTCTTTTTATTTGTAACCCATTTACTAACCAATCTATATATTATCTCAAAATCCACCTTAATTTATATATTTTTTACTTTATCAACACCACCCGTCTTATTTTATGCCAACTTTGTTAATAATTCATTTAATTATATACTAGTAATTTGTTATATTATTGATATTTTATTTATAAAAGATGCGCCATTGTGTGGGATTGTACAAGTAAGCTATATTAAATGCCTTTACTAAAGCCAAGAAAGTGATAAAGTTACATGAATTACACTAGCTCATTTAGAAGTTCCACAAGTAACACCTACCTAGTGAATATAAAGTGATTCTCAAATACAGTTGAAGTGTTGAAGATCAATGAGCTCTTAGTATAAGATTCCCCCCAAAAGGAAAAAGCTCACGAGAATATGCAAGCGGGTGAATAATGTCAATATTGAAACAATTGATGAATCTAGAAAGAAGCAATTCATGCAAAGTTGGATTCTTAAGTATGATGTTTTTGGACTTGTAGCTCCAACATCAAAAAGTGTAGTATCAATTGGCTTGAAGTGGATGTTTGTACAAAAGAAAATATAAAGTCAAGTTGATTACACAAAAGCCTATTGTATGTTATATCACAACATTCACTAGCAGTGGGTGTAGTTTTAGCTATCGATAAACAACTACAAATGTAATTGATGGGCGCGGTAGTTGCCTACCCATATTGATCATTGAATATTAATGAAAATGGTGGAATGATCCAAAATGCATGTAGTATTAATATCAAAGCCTTATCATATGCAACTGATTAAATATTCTTATATTGAAGTACCTATAGTTTTGTAAAATGGTGGCAATATATTAGGTCCTGAAGTATTGTACAAATAGCTTGTAATTTTTTCTTAATCTTGGTTTTTATCTTGTTGTAGGATTTTTCCATGGTGAGGTTTTTAGCTAGGCAACTTATGCACCATCGATAAATCAAACCCACTAGATCAGCAATGAAAAACACACTAGGTGTAATACCCTCGTCCCACATCGGATATCATAAGGATGTTGGGAGTGATTTATAAGTGATTTAAGCCCTACCTATGTCACAAGAGTTCTTCCTTTTCAGGCTCCAAGTGAGGACAACGGACCTAAGAGGGCTAGGTGGCATGGGCTGGCGCCTCTTAAGACCCCGGGTCTTACAGATGGTATCAGAGCCGACTCTGGTCTCGGAGGTGCTCCGACAGTATGCTCGGGTACGCTCCTCCTGGAGGGCAGTCCCTTGGGCCTGACGGGGTCGTCAGTGCTTTAAGTGGGGGAGATTGTAATACCCCCGTCCCACATCGTATATCATAAGGATGTTGAGAGTGATTTATAAGTGATTTAAGCCTACCTATGTCACAAGAGCTCTTCCTTTTCAGGCTCCAAGTGAGGAGAACGGACCTGAGAGGGCTAGGTGGCATGGGTTGGCACCTCTTAAGACCCCGGGTCTTACACTAGATCTTAAAGTACCTTTATATATATATAGAATGTAGTTCAAATGTTAACAAGCCTTACGGTGTTAAATCTTAACAAATCTTAACCGCTGATTTAGTGTAATCGAATGGATGAGATTAATTCTTCATTTTTATTAACTAAAAATAAAAATAGAAAAAACACACCCTCATACTCTATAAAGACGCGTGTAACACAATCCTAATTCCCAACCCTAACCTACACTGAGCACGCCAGGAGAAGTGGGAGGTCCCTCGCCGGATTCGAGATGCGGAATCGGAGCCGGACTGCCTCTATTCACGAAGATGGTGGCTAGCACCGGCGACGATGGATTCTTCGAGGGGAACGGAGAACAGATCCGCCGTTAACGAAGAAAACCATGGCAGTGACGGCCTTCCTCCTGGCGTGCTCGGTGTAGGTAACGGCCTCCCTTGCTCCACCGCTAACCCTCCTCGCCTCGCCGCACACCCCACGGCCTACCTTGCTCGGGTTCTCTGGTGTCGCCGCTAATTAACCCTCCTCAACTGCCTCCATTCACGAAGATGGTGGCCGGCTAGCATCGACAATTAGAGAAGCGAGGAAGGGAGGCGATCCAACGGACGACAAAGGCAGAGTCGAAGGCGGAGTGGACAAGCGGCGATCCAACGATCGGAGGAGCGGCGGAGGTGTAGATCGGAGGTGCGGTGGGGGTCGGCGATCCCGTACCTCGCCCTTCCTTTGTCTTCTCAATCTCGTGTTTTACTCTGTCTTCTTCTTCCTCTTCAATTGCTTCAACTTTTTCTAATAAGGAATTATTCATTGGTATGCAATAAATATTCGATGGAATGTGATAGAGTATTCGTTACTATTTAGTTATTATTTCATGTAGAATCACTATTCGGCAAGTTCATAGTTTCTATTCGTTGATAATACATAATTATTCATATGTATTTGATCAAGAATAAGGAATTATTGTATATAGATTAGTGGTTGCTCATGATTCTCCTTGTTATTCGATCAAGAATAAGGAATTATTCATTGGTATGCAGTAAATATTCGATGGAATGAGATAGATTATTCGTTACTATTTAGTTATTATTTCATGTTCAGAGTCAATATTCGGTAAGTTCATAGTTTCTATTCTTTGATAATACATAATTATTCATATGTATTTGGTTAATTAGATGTGGGAAATCAAGAATTACATTTACATACTCTGTCAAACCAGCGAATAATTACTATCAACTTAGCGAATAATTACTATCAATCTAGCGAATAGTTGCAATATTGACCAACCCTTTTGCTATTATCTAAATGATAACTCCTCTTTACGAATGAATAATAACGATTAATTTAGCGAATAATTACTATTAACCTAGCGAATAGTTGCAAAATTGACCAACTCTTTTTCTATTATCAAACGAATAATTAGTATAAGTTAACGAATATTTGTGTCACCTTATTGAATAGTTCAAACAATGTACCACACAAAAAACAACGTTACCCCACCCAAAAAAATGTTACGCAAAAAAAAACGTACAACACACGCACGTAATTTAGCAAGTGGGCAAGGAAAGAAGTGGGTCCCATTAATTTTTAATTAAAGAAAAAGCTAAAATTGCCAAATAATCTCAGCCACCCATTTCATTCAATCAAAGGTCCAGATTTGTTAACATTTAACACCGTAAGGGATGTTTACACATGACCCAACCTATATATATATATATATATATATATATATATATATATATATATATGTGTGTGTGTGTGTGTGTGTGTGTGTGTGTGTGTGTATGTAAATTAAAAACCTCTCGAGACCAATAGATGGAAGTCAAGCGTGTCGAAGTCAATTGTGATATATGAAGATATATCTGCTTGTACACGCAAGGCGGATCCAAGGCGGTGAGGAGCCACCTAGCGCTTAAGCGGCACCTAGGCGGCGGCGGTCAAGGCACCCGCCTAACTCTAGGCGGAGGTGGATTGCCTAGCGTCTAGATGTGATTTTTAGAACAGTGTG
The DNA here is from genome assembly GCA_963922045.1 of Persicaria maculosa. Taxonomy (NCBI): domain Eukaryota; kingdom Viridiplantae; phylum Streptophyta; class Magnoliopsida; order Caryophyllales; family Polygonaceae; genus Persicaria; species Persicaria maculosa. Next base: position 43,584,110 of record OY998271.1, read on the forward strand.
TACATATCAAATACATTGTTGAGATTGGACCGTGCAACTCATAAAGTCATCTCCATTAAGAAATTTAAAGAGGTTATTAGAATGAGAAGACTAAAGATGTTGAATTTAGGGGGAGTATACACGTAGTGCACTCTTTTTCACTTCGATCAGGTTTTGTCCCTCCAAATTTTCCTGGCAATGTTTTTAATGAGGTAGTATGACCGAATTATATCAATAGACATATGTATACTTTTTCCCTTTGTACTAGTTTTGGTCCTATTAGATTTTCTAGGCTAGGTTTTTAACGAGACAATTTTGTAATATTAGTGATGTATATCCAAGGGGTATTGTTGTTGTTGTTATTGTTGTTGTTGTTATATGAGAAACAATAGTTTTGTTTGTTTGGGGCCCAAAACTTGTAATCGCTATAAATATATCTTATTATAACCCTAATGGAGTCAACGATTTCTCTTTTCTCTGCCTCTCTTCTCCACTCTTTTCTTGTTCTAGTTTATAACATTTAGCTAATTTTTTTTATATATATTAATATATTCCTTATCAAGTGACTGGCTTACCAAGTAAACCTTTGTTTGAATAGGAACTGTCTACGCCGTTTTCTACCAATTATAAATCCAACGTTGGTGATCACATACCACTCGCACAACATATGGTGCACGTCTAAGAAAATATTTTCTATTACATTTAGGTAAAATATTTATTTTTTAAATAATTTTTTAATAATCTCATACTTATTAGTAATAAGTATAATATTATAAAAAATTAATAAAAAACTAATATTTAAGTAATTTTTGCCTTATTAAAAAAGTCCATGTTTTGAAAAACTCATTTAAAAATAAATAGAGGGAGTACTAAAAAAAACTAGTTGAAAGCACGCACTATGTGTGCGTTTAAAGTTAGTCAAAACCTACACCATCCTAAATCTTTTCTCATTTTTAATACTGTACAAAATATAATTACAAAATCTTTCACCATAACACTTTTAAAATAATTTTGTATTAATCTACCAAATAGGGAGTAGTATAAATTATTGTGAGATGGAGGAAGTATAAGATTTTCCTCATATACTCCCTATTAGACATGGTTACGGGTCATGGGTCGGGCGGGTCGACCCGTAATCCGCCGGGTTCGGGTCCAAGGGTCGAAATGTTGGGTCGGGTTGAGGGTCAGGGTTAGGGTCGAGGGAAATGGAACCCGTGACCCGCCGGGTCACACGGGTTGTGCATTTAAAAAACTAGCCGTTTGGTGGGTCCCACGTGAACGTTTATTTTTTTTTAAAAAAAACTAGCCGTTGCTCGGGTTGAAAGTAGGCTCGATCCTATAAATAGCATCCCCTCTTCCCCAATTAATTTTACTTACACATCCCATCAATCAAATAACTTACATTTCATTCATTCCCGTCGTTTCGTCAATTGTCGTAATGGCCGGCGGTAAAAGCGGATCTTCGAGCTCCTCCTCATTGTTCAATCATTTCAACAAGGTCGACCAAGGCCCGGGGAAGTTCGAAGCGGAGTGTCGTTATTGTGGTCATAAGTACAAGGTAACGAACAACTTGGGTTATGGCAACTTGAAGAATCATCTAGCCAAGAAGCATCCCGAAAAAGTCGACGAAGCATCGGATCGTCGGGTAATTAGTATTTTAGTCTTGTGTTTTGTGAAGTTTATGATGTTATGCAAATAAAGTAGGAACTAGGAAGTAAGTTAGTGTTTTATGTTGTAATGTCATGCATGAAGCGCCGAGCGCGATATCGACCGAGGCAATGAATCCGGTACGAGTTTGTAATCGTTGTTCGGTTTGTAATAAAATTGGGTTTTATGTGTGTATTATTTGGTTTTTTTTAACTAATCCAACATATAAATTAATAAATAATCAAACAAATAAATAACAACACAACCTATTATAAATTTACAATGTGGAAAAGTGAAAAAAAAAACATAGCCAACGGCCGGGTCCAACGGCTAGTTTTTTAAAAATCAACGGCCGACCCACCGGGTCGACCGTTGGACCCGCTGGGTCGAACGTTGGACCCGGCGGGTCGACCGTTGGACCCGGCCTTCTTTTGGCTCCAAAACCCTCCCATTTGCACTATAAATACTACCCCTTCCCTCCCATTTTCATCACACCATCTCATCACATCTCCTACTCTCTAATTGCTCGAGAATCGAGGAAGTCGGAAGTCGGCGGTTCACGAGTCAAGAATTCCGAGAATTCGGCGCTTCGCATCACCAAATCCTACTTCTATCATCTCTTTCTTTTCTTCATTATTCCGTCATTTCTCTTAATTACATATTCATATTATTTTAACAAATTTCTAATCCACTTTTTTTGAAAATGTTTTCCCGAGGTCGAAAAGGAGTGTTAGCGGAACCCCGTCTTCAAGCAAGGGGAGCGGCTCGGGATCGGGTCACCAACCCGAGCCTAGCCTTCGACGTAGCGCCTCCGTTTCCGGAGCTGAAGCGAGCGGATCCCGACGACGTAGGGGATCAGGCGCTACTTGATGAGCATCCGGGAATTGAGGAGGATGAAGTTGCCGATATGGGAACTTCATCCTCCTCAATTATGCCTCGTCGATTGGAA